>OX463782.1:33617700-36228950 GCA_949825025.1 Siphlonurus alternatus
CTACATACCGGTAGCCGTTGTTATCTATAGAATATAGCTATGTTTGTGAATACACAGTCAATGAGCGCTACGAAGCTCGTAGAAACATTACAAAGTTAAACCAAATTTTTCTATAAACTTCTTAATTGGCAATGTTAAGGTCCTTTCACATAGCCCAAAATTGTCACGGAGTCGGAGGAAATTCTGCAAGCCTTTCACATGTTCTCGTTCGTCTGTGGCTGTGAGGCGGAAAATAATGTGAATGCCATAGCAAATTCCAAATGAATTTGATTTTTCTGCCGAGCGCCCTATGCATAGCAGGTTGTGCTGCTGTGTCATCAACAACACTTGCTACGGCGTGCTACAGTATGGCATGATTCCATAGGAAAATTGGATCATGTGAAAGGACCTTTAGAGTACAGTACCAGGGGCGGATCCAGCGCGCGGCTTTGGAGGGGGCGGTGCCCTATCCCGCAATGTTAAATTTGGGGTGGGAGGGAGGGGCGACGGGTGGGGGTGGTAACACCTTCAATGTATTTTGGGACCTTTTGGGAGGGGCGATCGCCCCCATCGCCCCCCCCCCCCCCCCTTGGATCCGCGCCTGTACAGTACATTATGTAAAAATGGTACTACGTACTAAAAATTTATGTCATGTCAATTGAGTCATAAAATGGATCTTATGTATGTTTCAGTGCAACATATTCATCCTGCGTTCAGAATTGCAGTAGCAGGGGTTAAAAACTTCCCACCTCCACCAAAATATGATGGTAAGATATAACATGCACGGAAAGGTTGACTTAATTCATCTAAAATCAAACAATTAAAATGTAAGCTTCTGCTTTGGTCCATGCAGTAATATGGCGTCCGGCAGTTGGACTGATTTTAAAGAGCCTTCAGGCTCGTTAGGTCAATCTTGCTCCCACTTTATGTAAAAAAATTATCCTAGTAAATCAACCATGTAAATTGGGTCGAATTCAGAGCTTATATTTTACCCTTTAAGGTGTTGATAATTTCATACTTATCATGAAGCTGTGCAGTCACTGCTTCACATTTTGTGTAAACAATGTTGTCAATATGTTAATACATACTACTGTTATGTTTGCCCTCTGTCTTCATAGAACTCTAGTACAATATTGAATCTCATTACAGGAATTGAATTTCCCGAGCGACCTAAACTCAAGTTTGTGGACAAAGTTCCTTTGCTGCCCTCCAATCAGAAAGCACCAAAAATGCAGAAGAGATTGGACTTGATGCGCGGACCAGAGGCCATCCACAACTTCCTTGTTCATAAGCAGTACGGCATAATTGTAAGAACATTTGTTGTTATTTTCAAGTGTCATTTGTTCATTGATTTTGTATTGCAGGCATTACACGGAGGACGGTTAAAATGGGGTCACTTTGAGATGATTCGTTTGACTCTTGGTCGCAAGATGGACGTTAGCAGAATGTTCGCCATGTGGAGGGTAGATCCACCGTGGCAGCCAGTCACCAAGAAGGTAAATGGCCTTCTAAAATAAATCACTATTTCTTTAATTTCATTGTAACATATTTATTTTATTTAATTACGTATTCAGTGAAGAAATTTCAGCCAACTGCAGTACACAATGTACGTAGTGTATTTAAACAGTTTATCATAGGAAACTTTTACAGTATTTATCAGCTCAGTATGTTTTCCTCTCAGATAAATACACATAATTTCACAATATATGCTGTCTTTATGTATGGTGTCTGTATTGCAGATATTTAAGGAGCATAATTTGCATCACTGATCTAAGAATTTAAATATTTCAATAAGTTTCAAAAGAGTTTCAACTTTTTTTATGATACATAATTACAAACTTACAATTAAGTTTACTGTACATGCAATATTCTGTAACTTATGCCTTTGACAGCATTACAGTACAGTACTAATACTTTCAGGAGGGAAAAAAATTACATGAAACTTCTGAGAGCATATTTTTTTTATGGTTTTCTATTATAAATTAAAAGTGTTTAGGTCAATTTTTTATACTGTATTAAATGTTTAAGATTTTTGTCCTTTGTTGCATTGTGTATGACCACAAGAGCTAAAAAAAATATTCATTGTCTGTTCGTAGGGTCAAGGCCAGCGTATGGGTGGTGGTAAAGGTGCTATTGATCACTACGTGACCCCAGTAAAAGCTGGCCGTGTGATTGTGGAGATGGCTGGCATCTGTGAGTACGCCGAGGTGCGACCAGCGTTAGAGGAAGTGGCCCACAAGCTGCCGTTTGCCGCCAAAGTGGTGAGTCAGGCCCAGCTGCTGCGAGACCAAGAGCAAGAGGAGCTCAACAAGACTCTCAACATTAACCCTTTCACTTTCAAGTATATCGTCCAAAATAACATGGCCGGCTCCAAAAACTGGATATCTCCTGTAGACCGGAAATGGTTTGGAAAATACAACTAGTAATTCCTTGTAATTCATACATAACATGACGCCATATCCCTTTATGGGTGCCTTGGCCGTCTTGTAATAGTATTTTTTAAATTGAAAAATTCAGCTACAAAATTACATTAATTAAAGGAATGGATTTTTTTAATTAAAAATAATATTGAATTATAAATGTAATATATCTTTTTATTTACAATACATAATGTCATTTTAAAATGAAGTCGTTGTTTTGAGTTTTATTTCAGATATACTGATTAAAGGTGAACTTAAGTCTATATGTTTTTTTACATATTTGAGAAGAGTTATTTTGTTCACCTTAAGGGTAAGGTAACGCCACCAATGTTAAAAAAAATCCCTCTCACAAAAATTCTGAAAAAAATTTAAAATGTTCTCCTCTATACCCCCTATCAGTACCTAAAATATCAGGTATACAAATACGATCTAGTTTTTGAGTTATAAAATTTTAAAGTTGACTACTTTAACATGGAGAAATGAAACTCCCATGTTAAATTGGTCAACTTTAAAAATTCATAACTCAAAAACTAGATCGTATTTGTATACCTGATATTTTAGCTACTGATAGGGGGTGTAGAGGAGAACATTTTAAATTTTTTTCAGAATTTTTGTGAGAGGGATTTTTTTTAACATTGGTGGCGTTACCTTACCCTTAAATATTTACTTATTTACAAAAATTAAATGGTAGACATTTTACAGTCCAATTAGATTCATTGCTAGAAGTTGCAAAGATCTTAATAATGGATAAAAAAATGTCTTGTTCTAAGCTATTTGTTTTTAATGTGTTTCAAAATTAAATCATTCATTTTCTTACATTTAGCAATATTTTTGTGTCAAGAAACACATGATCTGATAAAATTAAATAATAATTCATTTGCAATTTATAGCACAATATAGATGTTTATAATTCAATAAATCAATATGATACAGCTAAAATAGTAAAAACAAAGATTTTTTTTCATTTTAAAATTAAGCTTTAGGATTTTCTTAGCACCATTTTTCACCCGCTACACTAACGTTGCTTCTACGGAAATTTACAATGTGTTGGTTATGGTTATGATATTGAGCATTAGAAGGTAATGCACAGTTAGGAGCTGGATTGCTCCACCTTAGTGTTGCTGAACTCGGTTCTGGTCTCTGAGCTCCATCAATAACATTACTGCCTCGGTGAGACCTCTTGGAGGGCTTCCTCGGCATTTCTCCGATTGGCACTCCGTCTACTTGCTGCAAGCTAGCAGCTCGAGGCAGCGACAGACGTTGAGGTTTCTTAGGAGGTGCGGGTCTTGGTTTGTGAAGGACGTCCAAGGAACGAGTACTTCTTCCGTCACTACAACCTCCTTCCGACTCATCCCCGGGGTGCCATCTTGGAGTCTGAGATCTGCTCGGAGGGTCAGATCTACGAGGCATTCGACCTGACTCTTGTAAGTTTGTAACGATTGTCGTAACGTGAGAGCCTTTTTGAAATACATGTATTTCAGGTGGAGTACCATTACTTTTAACAACAGGGGAATTATTATTAGATGGTGAATTTATAAAATGTGTATCTTTAACTAAATCTGATACTTGTTCTTCTAAATAAGATATTCTATGGGAAAGTCTTAAATTTTCTGCTTTAAGACCATCTCGTTCTCTCCGTGTCTTTTCTGCTTCTGGAGATTGTTCTGCCAAACGTCCTCTTGCGGCAGCCAACTCCTCTCTCAATGCTGCTGCCTCCTTCAGAATTAGCGTGGCAGTGTTGGGAGGGGGGTTGGGTGGAGGGTATTTGGAAATGGTACTGACACGTAGCACCACGAGATGGAGTGTAGATGAACTCTGTCCCAATATTAACGACAGTTCATCAGGCCGAAATCCAAGTAATAAGCGACCGTTAGCTTCCAGAATCCTGCAAGTAGATAGAGTTAGATCAGAGAAGAAAGGTTAAATCTAAACTAAAGTTTTTGAAATTTTAGTTTACCCTTCAAAAATAGTTCATGGATGACCTGTTAATCATGTACATCAGCTGTTAAAAATGGCAGCCAACACGAAAAATTATCCATAGAGCTAGTGGATATGTTCATATTGTACGAAGATTGTCACATAAGTTGTGACAGATAACATATTGTAAAGAAGTTTCAATGATTTAGCAATTATTATGCAACAGGCATCAAGTGTCATCGATTTATTTTCAGCTACTTTATTTTTCTAGTGAAAAAACTATTTTTTGTATTTTATTGGCAAAATGTGTCGGAAGAATACAAATCACAGAAAATTAGGAATTTACATTGTACTATTACGCCTGAAATGATTGACAGGGGTAAACTATTTGTTAGATTTGAAAGACTGTATGCAAATTACCTGTCGCCACACTCAAGTCCGCAGTCGTCGGCCGCCCACTCTATGACGGGGGCCGACGGAAACCCAGAGGGATCGTTGCGACGAGCTATGCCAAACGTAGGATTGGATGGGTCCAGCGTGATGCTTAACGTTAAGAGAACTCCTTGCATCTTTTTTGGAGATGGTACAGCTGAAGTAACCACACTGGAAAATAAGTCTTGTTATATAACTTGAGGCCTTAACTGCTAAAAATAAATAAAATATTCTTTTTCTTGCTTCAATAAATAACTACATACATAAATACATAACATGACGCCATATCCCTTTACGGGGTAAGCCAGCAGCATTATTACCTCGGCCGTCTACAAATTGCCCTCCAAAGCACTCGATTCTTGCATGATACTCCACTAACTAAAAAATTAATATAATATTTAAATTTTAACAATAATTGCTATTATGTATACAACATACAATTTTATGGCTTTTACTCAATTTATTTAAATAATGTGTAATATCATGAGTATAAATATTTTGACGCAAAATATAATCATATTTTTTAAATGATGTGCAAATTGCATATTTCAAAAAAATATAATTAGAACCAAAAAGCATAATACTATGTATTTATTATACAGTTAAACAAATATAAGTTTACGTCTGACTTGGCGCCAACTGCCAAAAACATAGTCTAGACAGGCTGGCGCCCCCTATCTTAACCATGTTATAGACGTCCAAGATGGCCGCCGCGCGTAGTCAAATCTCACGTAAACTAAGATCTGTTATACTGTAATACTGTTATACTTCATACGCGTATTTATTACAACATAAAAAAAGAGGAAAATTGTGGTATTTTATACCATTCGACTGAATAGAGTATCGACCTCAAAAATAGTTATTGCAGAAATGGATAGAGGGTGCAAACTGCAAAGTTATGCTACTATATATATATTTTTTTTTTTAGATTTTTTAGAGTCCGAGAACTATTTTAAAAAAATTATTGAAATTACAGAGAAAGTGACGCCTCTGGACGCCTCTCTTAATAAAAGGATAGGACCTAAAAGAGGCGTGGGTTCAAATCCGACCTTGACAAAACTTATTAGTTAATAAGTTAAGTAATTAGTTAATATTAGTAATACTTCCCGGACTCTGAAAAAAATCAGAGTGGCAAAACTTTGCACCCTCCATTTTTGCAATAGAAATTAGAAATAATTGAGTCTATTATCGCGAAAGTGTCGACCCACCTGTGCAGACTGACGGGCGGTGCGTGGTGCGGGGGGTGGTGCGGCGCGTCCTCGAGTCTGGCGGCCAGGCTGCGACACTCCTCGGTGAGCGCCAGTAGCGCCAGCTCCTCGCGGCCCAGCTGGAACTCGGCCTCGGCCTGCTGGATGCGCACGTCGATGTTGCTGAGGACACCACGATAACACCCTGTCAAGAACTTAATGAAGTACCGACCTCAATTTTTTTTTTATTGCAGAAATGGATAGAGGGTGCAAAAATATGCTACTCTGAATTTTTTTTTAGATTCTTCTAAAACCGGGAAGTTATATTTTTAAAAAATTATTGAAAGTCTGTTTTATGACGTCACGGGCGTTAATGTCCTATCCTTTTCTTAAGGAAAGGTGCCTCGTGACGTCATCAAAATGGACTTTCAATAATTTTTTAAAAATACTTCCCTGTCTCAGAAAAATCTAAAAGAATTCAGAGTAGCATATTTTTGCACCCTATATCCATTTTTGCAATAAAAAAATTTTGAGGTCGGTACTCCATTGTGGAATAACACGTAGAAGTAGAACAGAAGAACGTAGAACAGTGGAGATAAAGTTTATGACATTTGTCTTCTGTTTCCATTTTTTGAACGGTATATTTGATGAAATAAATAAAATATTTCATTGCTGCAGCCACTTAAAATTTAAATCGAATAAATGCAAAGAGTTATGTAGGTAATATATTTTTTCAGAGCGCAGACTATAATATTTTAATATTTTTTTCCGAATTCATGCAGTTAAAAAAATGAAATGTATGGTACATCAATTTATTTACGATGTTATACTTTCGTAAAACGAGAGTACGTCTCAATAAAATCCCATACACCTTTTTTGCTTATGAATTGCAAAATAAAAAATGTAGCAATGATTTTTGGGGAAAAAAAAAAAATAATAATAATAATAAAAAAAAAAATGAAAATATGTATAATCGATTCTAGTATCGAAATCAATTTTTTTTTATTGCAGAAATGGATAGAAAAGATAGAAGGTGTAAAGTTATGCAACCCTGATTTTTTTTTTTTTCAGATTTTTTACAGCCCTAAAAAAAATCTAAAAAAAATCATTGTAGTACATTAACTTTGCACCCTCTATCCGTTTCTGCAATAAAAAAATTTAAGGTCGACACTCCATTATATGCGTATGAGTATTACGTATATTTATACTTTATAGTGATGAAATGTCAATAATTTTTATTTAAAAAGTCATGTAAGTTTTATACTACATAATATATAACTGAATAATGCTCACTCGGTAATATCGAGTCTCTCGAGCGACATTTTGAGGTGCTTGATTGCGACGCGCTTGGTCTCCATGTCCTGGCGCACCTTGGAGAGTCGATCCTCCGTGGCGCGTCGCTCTTTGTCGCTCAGCGCCGGCTGAGGCAGAGATCCGCCCCGCCAGCCACTGCCCAGCTGATTCTTCAAACTGAGAAAGTAGTGTCAGTCCAAGTCGTTGTTAATGAGTTTGTTAAACTATCAAGCAATTCAAGTGAAAGTATATTGATGATGCACAACATCAATCTTAAAACAGGAAAATATTTTTTTATTCAATAATGTCATTTTTCAAATCAAGCATTTTATAATAACAGTCAAAAAGAGAAAATTTATCGATAAAAAACATATTATTTTATTAATATGATAAAACTTAAGGGTAAGGTAACGCGCTCAATGTTAAACGAATTCCTACCTGAAAATTATTATAAAACATATCTTAAAATGTTTCCTCTATATCCCCTATCATGGCAGCTAGTAGCTAAAATAACAGGTATATACAAATTCGAGCTAGTTTCCAAGTTATTAATTTTTAAAGTAGACTATTAATTAATTTAACATATATGAATTAAGTTTCATTTCTCCATGTTAAATTAGACAATTTTAAAAATTCAATAACTCGGAAACTAGCTCGAATTTGTATATTATACATGTTATTTTAGCTACTGATAGGGGATGTAGAGGAAAACATTTTAAGATACGTTTAATAATTTTCATATATGTGTTAGAATTTTTTAACATAGGGCGTGTTACACCCTTAATAGTACATATTTCATGAGTACCATTATAATTAAGGGGTCAAAAGTACCTGTGGATGACGTTTTCCTTGTCCCTGAGCGCGTTTCTCAGAGCCTCAAGTTCCCTGGCGGCCGAGGCCGAGTCTCGGTTGCTAGCTGGAGAGACGGGGGGTGCTGGCGAGTTGGAGGTGGCCCGCACCACGTTGAGCAGCACCGAGGAGGGCGGGGTGGGGGCGCGGGTCATCAGCGCTACAGGAGAAGGTACGGAGCGCTTGGGTCGCCGCACGCCCGGCCCTACTGAACTTAGTGACGTAGAGCTCAGAGAAACCTCGATGCTCGCCATCTGATTTGTGAAACAAACGTTTAATTATAGTTGCTTTTTAATTAAATAGATAATATATTATAGTGCATTGGCTCCCGTAATATTAATAAATAACAAAAAGCAATGAATTATCTTCTCATATTCTTCTATATTATAGAGAATAATTATTACATATTAAAATTGTTATAAAATAATATTTAAAGTTTTTTAATACATTATAATATTCATATCTCATTACATGGGGCATCCATATATAATTATATATTGGTAATATTTTATTATAAATAGAAAAATGAAGTAAATTTTCAATTTTATAAAAATGACATAATTCTGATGTATCAACAATAAACGTACCTTGGCCTCGAGGGTTTCGAGCTGCGCCATGCGAGGTTCCAGCAAGGGCACGCCTCCCACTGAGATCCGTCCACTGCGCGAGCCTCCGCTCGGATGAAGGGCCGTCTGAAACAAGAGACGTGCATCAGACATTACACCGTGCTGGCAGTTGAACACCACTCCGGTCAGTGAAGCGTGCTGCAGGACACTCGATCCCTCGTCTGCGAGATCATGATGGAAAATTCTTAACTATAATGTTACTGACTTTATTATTATATTATAAAGGTAATCTAATTTAAAGAATAATGTATAAAAAAATTTAATACAATTATATATAGTTACAGTCAAAAATAGCACTCGAGAAATTGGTGCAATATGGATAATATATTAAATGTTCATTTTTTGGCACAATTTGCAGTTTTGTTAATCACCACGCTGTGAGTGTTCAACCATGCAACACTCACGTGTAATATACGTATGCCAAAATGTTGCATTAATTAACAAAATACACAAACATTTATGTAGCATTGGTTGCATAAAAACAAGATGTGGACACAAATAAATGATTGTGTAACGTTTCTTTGAACAATAGATATAATATTAACAGTCGGTTAATCATACTTTCATTGATCGTGCAATATTAACCATGAGGTGTATTAAGTTTTATAGTGGTTTCCGCATTGTTTCCTTTATAGTAATTATAATTGCATGTGTTGTGACAGTATTATTTATAATAACATAACAATATAAACTACATATTATAGTACACCGACAATAATATACTATACTACTATTATTATAATCTGTACGATAATTTGAGCTAAAATTCATAAATTCAGCTATTTTAAATACAATAATAACATAATATATTTTACTATTTCCACGATTGTCAACATGTTAAAATAACAACAATGAAAATTGTGCCTTCTGTTCCTTGAAGTTTCTGTTTTTGTATCTAAAACTGCAAGTAAACCGTACAGGTGGTGTGCATTTTTTTTTATTAATAATTTGCAGCATTATAAAAAATGCATCTAAAAAATTTAGTATAAATTAGTAAAGTACGTACAATTATTGCAATATGCTGTTATATTTTACAACAAAAAGTGTAATATAACTATTTTGATCATTATCTTATGTTTTATGAAATATTCAAAAAAGTTATTATTTTATTAATTATACGTACTATTCATTAATATATATTATAGTCACAGTTATAAACTGCTATGTCACTTTCATAATTTTCAAAGAAATTTAATTTTTCTTTAATATTAAAACACAATATTATATTTGATTGAAAGTTATATAGTAACTTCATGCATGTGGTTTTATGAATATTAACTGTCAGATCCACTTAAACGCCATTTCAATCGTAAAAATACCTTTTATTTACCTGTATTTTATTAAAACAGCTCGTATATTAGATAGGTGTTATAGTAATTGTTATATATATATATATATATATATCCACACGATCCTTAATTAGATGGCTCTATCAAAATTTGATCATTAAAAATTTGATATCATATTTCATGCAGTGCTGAATCTAATACTCTAATTTTCTAGGTTAAATTCTATGCTAAAAAGATTACTCTTGAGTTTATTATGTAAGGATGAAGGGTGGGAGAGGGGTTTCTGGACATTTTGTTTAATATTATATAACTATATATACATGTGTTAAAAACAATGTTAGTAAAATTGAGCTATGCATATATACAAAATGAATATATATATGAAGTTCACTATACTGCGGGCTAATAATATTATAATTGCAGAGATGCCTCGCCTTATATAGATAGATGAACGTTCTTTGTTGCTAGCATATTTTTTTTTTACTGTTGAGAGGTGAGGAGAAGAATGTTCTAGCCAAGTCAGGGCCTACGGCCCTCCGCATGCAGGTTTGGCCGGCCGACCTGTTGGCGATTGAAATTTATAATTGAGCTCGTCCTCAGCAACGTTATATCGGCAGGTAGCCAACGTAATATAAAACAGTGCATGACTCACTCGTGCGCACTTACATAACAATGGAGTTGATAAGATATTGTTTTTGTTGTAACACGCAATCCTTAATTTAAAAAATATAAAAAGCTTGAAGGACATATAAAAAGTGTAATTGTGTATTGTTACTATGTCTATAATATAACAAGAAGAAAATTGTACCTTCTCATTTTTGTAGACTCTTTTTATAGTTCATGTTTATATTAAAATTAAATTATGTTTGATAACATCGAAACATCTTTCCCTCTCTTTTTTTTTTTTTTTTTTTTTTTTTTTTTTTGTTCTTGTTATTCACTTGGTAATACTGTATTCCTGGGTGTTTGGGACACTAACAAATTTTGTCCAATTTGTTAGAAATTACAAGAGACAAGAAGATGTAGATTAATTTTCAATTGCATAGAGGGGGGGGGGGGTAAGACAAGCTCCCACTATAGCCATAAAAAAAAATAAAAAAAAAAAAAAAACTTTTCTAAAACACCTTGATGGACCATTCTCAAACAGAGCCAAGCTCTTCATGGTGTCCCGATATACGAATATGTTTCAATCAAGAACGTAAATCTGAACTTTCTCAACTCCTTTTACAGCAAAATAAAAATTAAAGTAAACTAATTGAGAAATAAAATTAAGACAAAAAATGTAGAATTTCAAATATAGTTAAATTTTGTTCGATCTTTTGTTTGAATGTTAAAAAATATAAATAATCCAGCATAAAGCAATAAATATACACGCATAATTACACTGTAAAGACAACTCTTATAATACGTACTTGCCATGATACATGATGATTAAACTGTTTTGTACGCATTTACAACATAGAGAGTCGAGAATCCGAAATTTTGCTTACGTGTAGAAAAAGTTGCATACTAACAAGGGGCTTAATGGGTTTTCTGTCGTCTTAACATTGATTGCAAAATATAAAAATTATATAAAGATTATGAGCGTGTCCATGTACAAGCAAGTCTAATATTATTTTATGTATAGCTGCAGATGTTTGCAGAGAAGAACTGGACGTGTGAGATGACACGTCGCTGGAAAAGTTGCTGGAGAATCTCGCTCGCTTTCGCCGGCAGCAAGATCACCCGTGGAGAGAGAATGCAATCTGTTTGATCACGCCTCCAGTACGCCAAGTATCATTAAATTCTAGTTTTTTTTAACTGTACTCATTTGTCATTAAAAAATAATTGCGAGAAACTATTTAAAAATAAATGTTTCATATTATTTATTTTATAATGTATACAACATAATATAATATATATAAATATAAAATGAGAAAGTAAAAAAAAAAAACTTGTCTTGTTTGTATTCTTAATACGATAAACATAAATATTTTTTTTTTGTATTTTCCGTTAGCTTGTATCTATTTCTTGGAGAACGTTAAAAAAAATATGGTCTTCTTTTATAATGGGATGCATCTTTGAGTGGCTATAAACGTTTGAACTGCACTGTACAATAAAGGTGAAGGGGGACGGCAGACAGACTCTCTGTTACCTCTACCTGCCTGCCCCCCTCTCTCCAGTTTGGTCCCCGCCCCCGCTACAAAAACCAGTTGCTCTGTGGCCGCTGGCGGGTCGCCGTGTGCCCCGCGACCTCGCCTGCTCCCCCCCTGCACCCAGACCATGCCAGGGAGCAGACCAAGCTCCATGGTAGACTCTACTCTTGAGCTTAGCTTACAAGTTGTTATAACGCCCAAACGCTTCTGAAAATTCTACCGCAAAACTCTTCCGACACGTACGGAACTTAAATTAATCAAATTGGAATTAAATTTGGATTTCACTGACATTATGTGAATATATGATATATTAGAATAGACATCATTAATTATATTTTATACTTATATAAAATTATGTAAACATGAGTATAAATTTTCTTTTCTGTGTGTCGCATACTTTATACTGAGTACACTGAAGCTATAATAATTTAATATATATGTATTATGTTGAAATATATACAGGCAGTATTTTATCCTGTACAAATAAAATCCATTTTAATTTATTTATTTACTTAAATTATAACAAGATATAAATTTATAAATTTTCTGTTTTCTTTTAAATTTATAACTGATACAATTAGTGTAACAGCTAATAACAAAACAAGTATGCTAAACTAAAAAAAAAAAAATAAAAAATAAAATACAGCATGGAGTGGGCATTGTTCTATGTAAGAGAAGATGCTTATTAATATAAATGCATGATTTGAATGTAATCCAAATGAATTTGCACTCTGTTACAAAATGGAGTATCGACCTCAATTTTTTTATTGCAGAAATGGATAGAGGGTGCAAAGACTGCAAAGTTATGCTACCCTGATTTTTTTCAGATTTTTTAGAGCCCGGAACATATTTTTAAAATATAATTGAAAGTTCTTTTTGTGACATCACGAGGCGCCAATCCTTAAGAAAAAGATAGGACTTGCCGCCTCGTGACGTCACAAAAAGGACTTTTAAATAGTTCCCGATCTGAAAAAAATCTGAAAAAAATCAGGGTACTTTGCACGCTCTATCCATTTTTGCAGTAGAAAAAATTGAGGTCGATACTCCATTGTGTAATATCGACAGCATGTAATAAATATGCTGCAGTCATATATCTCGAACCCCTCTGTGGTGGGCGTTGCCATGCAAAAGGTGCGCGGCGAACTTACAGACGCTTTTAACTTGACTGTTATATACCTTTGGAGATTATTTTTACTTTCTCCTGCAAAATCGCAAATCTTTTAATATATTTATCTTTTAAGACTACATTGCCAAAAAATCAGGTTATGTCTCGAATTAAATTATACTGTATTTTAGAAGGTTATATACTATTGAACTCTCTTGCACGAGTCTTTCTTTATAACAACAATAAAAACTGCATATACGGTTTCTTTATCACACAATATATTCTGTAACCTTGATGCTGGTGGTATTATGAACCTAACACCTTATTATATTGACTACGGTGGTTTTCTCCTCTCTACCTGGCCGCAAGAGAAGAGGGGGGGGGGGATCGTTGCATTATATTTCATCCTCCTAAGATTGATGGGCGGTGTGGAGAACACAATAATAAAAAACCGTGGATAAATAAACTGCGCAGCTCGCGTTCAAAAACCACGTGACGAGCAAAAACGAGTGAATTTTTTTTTTATCTCAAGTACATTCACATCTGAAATTATTAACTTTGGTACTTAACACGTGTCATTTTAATTTTGTAACTTATAAGGAAATATCAAAGAAATTCTATCTACGTCGTAAATGAGGAAAAAAAAAATACTTAAAGCACGTGCATGTTTTTTTTTGTGTGTGTTTATAAATATGAGGTCTTGATGGGGATTAAAAAAACAACAGTCGCATGAATAAATTCAAGGTATATTTTATAAGGTTTGTTATATTTGTTGAACGAAAAGATAAGAAAATGTCCTTTCTACAGTGAAATCTAGTGCATACTTATCTTCAGTTTTAGTACTCCGAGGTCACATAATTAGTATCCAACACAATCATAACGTCGTTTTTGTTTGCCACCTTGTATTTTTTATATTCATGAAAATAATATTTAAATTTGCTGCCAAATTGTAAAATGCACATAATTCATAATTATTTATTGCATTGTACAAAACAATATAATCACGTTAAAAAACAATAACGTGTGTAGTACACTGTATATATCTTATTATGGGCAAATATAATATTAATTATTTAGTACAGTACACGACTTGTTGCATACATTCTAGGAGTAAGAGACTATGATTTTTAACAACTACTTTGCCAAAATGCACAAATTAATTTATATATCACTAAACTAATGCAATAAATTATTAAAATTTAATTTAAAATTTTTACGTGTTACAGAAAATATATATAATTTAATTGAGATACGCAGCTACCAAATGACGAATGATAACGAAAACACAAATACCGTAACTTTCTCGTACTGTAAGGTGGGTAACGAACTAGAAAATGATTAAAATAAATCACTCCATAACGATCTGATAAAATGTCGAAGGGTGACTAAAGCAATTAGAACACCGCGTCATAAAGATTCAATCATGTCAATAATCTTATACTCAATATTTTATTATAACTGTTGCAAAATTTATTGATCTACAAAACTAATTTATAATTCAATTTAAAACTAATTATAAATTACTAAAAAAAAAAAATAAGAAATTATTATATTTATAAATTAAATAATAAATTTAATACAGTACAAAAATAACTCTACCATTAAAACTTTTTAACGATGTTCTAAATTGTGACTAAACTTGTTTCCCCTGGTCATAGATATTTACGTATAAAGCAAGTTGAGCTTATTATGCTGAGATTTTGGTATCTGATTGTGAGAGCAGCTTATATATCCACGTGCGTGTGTCCCGGGACGAGACAATGCTCAAGATAAGTGATTCTGGCAAAACCACTTTTTTTTTTTTACAAGAAGCTAAAAATCCTTCTCCGTCACTCAAAGTTTGTACTTGAGCACACTCAACAACGAATTTTACGCATCATTATCTTTCATTAACTATAGCGACGTAAAATTAAAAATTACTGACATGAACTTTTTTATTATTATGACAGTATATATTTATACTTGGATAGGTCTAACTTGTTGTGGCTTACTGAGCACATGCTTCATTCATTATTCATGCCTCAGGGATGGGCGTTGGTCGTACTGCACTGATGTGTGTACTATCAAAATACAAATAACGTTACTTTTATTTTTACATTCAAAGTAGTTGTAAATTTACTTTTCATTAATAACTTCATTACAAATTTCATTGTTATCTACCTATTTTTTCTGTATATTTATAATATTAGTCAGACAGTTCAACCCACCAACTCTCAATGGAGTATCGACCTCAATTTTTTTTTATTGCAGAAATGGATAGAGGGTGAAAAGTTATGCTACCCTGATTTTTTTCAGATTTTTTAGAGCCCGGGAACTATTTTTAAAAAATTATTAAAAGTCATTTTTGTGACGTCACGCGGCGGCAAGTTCTATCTTTTTCTTAAGGAGCGGCGTCTCGTGACGTCACAAAAAGAACTTTCAATAATTTTTTAAAAAATAGTTTCCGGGCTGTAAAAAATCTGAAAAAAATCAGGGTAGCATAACTTTGCACCCTCTATCCATTTCTGCAATAAAAAAAATTAAGGTCAATATACTCTATTCCATATTATATTGAATTAGTTTACCCCCCCTCCTTCACCCGCAAATAATAAACCAACTTATGCCATGATATTTTATGAATGCTTAAATGTAATTTGTAATTTTAAATTTGTTGATCATATCATATTTTAAACTTGTAAGAACAGAGTCCCACCTACTGAGGTCTTTAGATGAAATTAGCTGTACTTGTATTGCTTCTGAAAAAGTAATTTTGTTATAGTACTGATTGCATATACTCACAAGGTTGGAGACTATAATAAACAAGGCTGGAAATGGATATTTTATTATTGTTTTAGTATATATCAAAGAGCGTTAATTGAAATTAAATTTTCTCCACAATAAAACAAACTTAAGAATGTATCTTTTTTATATATAGTTTTTGTGAAGGTTTAATGCAGAATCAAACAATTAAAAAGTGTATTTCAGCAAAACGTCCAATCAAATCCTTTGTGAAGTCCCTTGAAATAAAAATTAAGCAAGTGAACGTAATTTACACCAGCTTAAAGACTTGATTTACAAAAAAAAAAAAAAAAAAGTGTACATGCGAAAACAAAGACAAGAACGCAGACGATAAGAGAGTGTGGGAACCAAGGCTGTTGGCCGGTCGGCGAGGAGTTGCACAAGAGTGTGCGGTCAGTTATACTGTGCATTACCGCACAGAATAAAGAACGCCCCGCATTTGCATTGCTGACAAAGGGTATAACTTGAAGCAAGTGTGACTAACTCGATTTCCCTCCTGCGTGGCGTATCGGTCTTCGCCAGGACGATTTATTTAGAAACCACCTGAATACCTTTTTAGATTGTATATCATTGTATTGTCAGGTGGGACGACAAAAAGTTTCAAGCATTCGCACGATTTTTATACTGTACAAAAAAAAAAATGTCACGAATTCTTTAGTGTGAAATTTTAATTAATTATTATTATTTTTATCATTTCTTATCGTTTTATCATGTAATAAAGTTTTCATAATTTACTGAAAAATGTTTAAAGTTAATTAACAAAAAAAAAAACGTATTTAACTCAGGTATTTAGTAATTTAGTACGAGGTATATATTTATATAATACAGTATATTATACTTTCATAACAATTGGTAATTTGAGCATAACAATATACGAATTGTTACATTGAAGGAACATAATATAGAGAAGAAAAAAAAAAGTGACCACATTACGTGTCCAAACTTTCACGACTTCACTCGTGCATGACTCGGGATTCAATTTCTTGCTGCTGCAGTCATCTCCAGCTAACCCGTGGGCGCGACTTGTAACACCTCTCGCCGCAAAAACAAGCAGAGCAACTCGCTGGCAATTTGCATTGTGGAAACATTAATATAAGACGTAATAATAAATAAAATAATAATATCGTTAGTTATTACTTCGATATATTGCTGAATTTTTTTATTTATATCAGGTGAAAATATCAATATATATAATAATTAATTTAATATTTTTATTAACTTGAATAAATTGAAATATAAATCATAAAATGTAATTTATAATTTTTTGTATCAAGTTAACTCTAAGTTTCATTCTTTCATTTAATATTATTGCCATAACAATCATCATGACATAATTATACTGTAGCAGGTATAAAACTTTATTATTATTCAGGTGTAGCTATATAATTCGAATAATATTATGTTAAATTTTAAGTGTTTAGTATAAATTTAAAATTATCTTTATCAAACAGCTAACATATTATATTGTAATTTTGCTGCAGTCTTGAAAATCTCCACGCCTGCAACTTATGCAACCATTTCTACATAATCTACATTTAAAAATAAGTTGATTTACCTACTGCAAAGCACACGTATAATTCATTGCTATTTCCTAAAATGTTGAAAATATTAAGGGTCGAGTGGGACACTTCTTTTTTTGCACGTGTTTCTTGCCCTGCCCTCTACAGTAGGGTCTCTGTAGCTCTGTAGGGTCTCTGACTATATATAAATAATCATATGTAAAGCTTAATTTGTGGACGGACACACAAAATAATTTGTTCTGCCAACTCAACGAATGGTAACATTAATGTAAACAGTATAACGAATGAAACAAAAAATGTGCATTTAATTATTTTAAACTTTCTTACAAATTAACAATTTATCAAGTTAGAGTTGTGTAAATACTTTTTGTTGAGCAATCAAAACACAATTTAAACATATTGATTTGGGGGATATGTTTAAAATTAAAATCTTCCCTCTATAACATTGAGCAGGCACGTTTCTTACCAGAGAAACTGAGCGCGGTCCCATGGCCACCGCTGCGGCTGCTGCGGCTGCTGTTGAGGTGGAGAGCGAAGAGTTTCCCGGACAGTCCACGCCCCCGTCCGTGTCCGCCTCGCCATAGTCCGAGTATGCGTGTACACTCTTCTTGCTCGACCTGCAGCATGGACATGGTTATAAGGAGGGCCTCGAGCGTACCAGCCTCATCACAGCGAACTGTGTGTAAATGTTGCACATGTAAATTAAATAATTGTCTCTAAATACGGGGGGAAGGACGACGAGACGGGAACGATACCCTCAGACTGCAGTTTCAAAATACCATCTTGGTGATTTACCGTGCGCTCCAATAAATTGAACTATTGTTGCGGGATAAGGAACCACGGCTTTTCCCCCGTCTTCCCCAGCCCATGCAGTGCAGGATCTGCCCTTGCATATAAGTTAAAAAATTAATAGCATATTATATAAGAAAAGCAATATAGTATTATACATAATTATAGGTATACTACATATATAATTAACAAAAGGATGTGTTGTAATGAAGGCAAAATAATGTGAACTTATTGTTCGTTTTTTTGCATTTGATATTACATTATTTATAATAAACAGTTGCAAGTACAACATCCGCCCTCTGTACTTTCCAACTAATATAAATTGTTCAAGGAAATCGTCTTAATTTAATTTAGTCTCGTCTACTTAATTCAAATTCAATATATAATCAAACAAGAATGCATTTTGAAAACAAGATATTGAATATTATATAGTGCATTGTTATAAATTATACATCGTCGCAATAAGCAATAATAGTATATTGCAACGAAATATTTAAACAATAAACATTATGAAAAGTATTATATATATATGTGGGAGGTGTGGCGCAGTGCACTTGGCCGGATCTCGTCAGATCACCGAAGTTAAGCAACGCCGCGCGTGGTTAGTAGTTGGATGGGTGACCATTTTAAAAAAAACACACGTTTCCCACCCAGGGGTAAAACGTTGCGCTTTTCCACTATGTGGTTCCCCTGGCTTTGGACCATTGAAATTCCGGTTCATTGGCAAAAGCTGTAGCGTCCATCCTGGCTGAGGTTTCCACGTTTCCCTCAGCCGCAGGCAAATGCAGGGATGGATTTGCAAGGCCGTGGCCGCCCTCGTTCCAGAAGAGCCCGCGAAACGCTCAAGTTAGGGTTTCGAAAGGTTCGGGGTTTCAAAGTAGTATGTAATTAGTAAATAGAAGTACCCAATAGGGTTTGATTAAGTTTAAAATATATATAAAAGGTCCTTCTAATTGATAAATAATAAGTCATAAATTATAAAAAATGAGAATTTAAGAAGTTGCTCAATTGCTTTGAATTTGACTTGACTTACTACCCATGTACTTCATTGCAGCCACTAAATATTTGACTTGGAGTTGATAGTAAATATTGTGACATTTTGTAACAAAAATAATATAATAAAAATACATCACTGCTTTTCAAATTTAGGGTTATTGCCTCATATGCATGGAGACGCGTGGTGGCTTGCATGAACTCTATTTTAAGATGAATAGATTAACGAGTGCTCTTGTTACATCCCCAATCAATCAACAATCAATCAATCAACGTTCTGAATGTCCTGAGAGGTGAGTGAACATTAATTTTGTAATATATAGTCGGAGCTGAATATTCAATGTCAATCATTTATAGTTTCAAGTTCATCAATACTTATTAAATTTTCTATATATCATGACAATAAAGCTTAATCATTGTTGTGTTATTGAATATAGACCTGTTTCATGATGCTGCATTTTCGTTCAATGGAGTTCTTTTTTCATATAATGATGCAACTATATTATGTATAGGAAAATTTATAAAATGTATTTTCTCAGAAAAAAATACTGTAGGAAATGTACGAACTTATTTGTTATTATTATATTAACGCTTATTTTTTTATTTCATTATATTACTTAAAAATATTGAGTTTTATCTCTTTTCATGTTTTTATCCTGCACGAGTGTATAATAATAATAATAATAATAATAAATGTTTTATTGAGCAGAAAACAGACAAATTACTAATGTCACAGTGTATGCGTGTAAATTTTTTGTTCTTTTTTTAATTTTGTGAAATATACGAATCTAAAACTATAACTAAAATATAATATTATAGCACAATATATGCCACAATATAAAATATAACATTTAATTATTATTATTTTTTTTAATATGTATAATGTGTATTTTTAGCTATACTATAGTTTTTGGACAGGGTATGTATACTCATACATACCCTGGTTTTTGGATAAAAAATAGAGCACAAATGCAAAAACCTGAAAAAATATAAATTATACTTTATAATATGAATTTGTCTGGCATATATTGCACCAAGTGTACTGTACATACATACTTTACGGATTTATACGACCCAATGTTTATAAATATGATACACATTATTTGTTATTTTTAAGATTTAAATTTATGGAACTAAAAAATAATGTAGTAATAATTCATTGCAACAATAAATAAATGGCTTGTCCGGATGCAGACTTCATAATGTCTATTTTAATTTTATAACTCCCCATAATCATTTTAGGGTATTACAGAGATGAATTCATAATTTGATATTGGGATAGATCGCAACTTGGCTCATTACCCTTTATAAAACTGGACTCTGAGAGTAATTTATTTTACGACAATTATTCATCTTATTTTTTACACAAGAGAGTTTGAAGCCCCTGAGAGAGAATTGAGCATTGAAGATGAGATATATTGTCTATTCTCATATCTCACCAGGACCTTCTAATATAAACAACACAGCACACTAAATTTTTAGATGCTGAATTGGTTTCAGTACTTTATGTCAGTACAAAATTGCTCCAGTTAGTACAAAATTTCTCCAATTTCGTCTTACATCCAGCACTTTTGACCTATAAAACACTTATTCCAAGTACAAATTTGGTACTGAAAAAAGAGAGTAAAAAAAAGTACAAAAAATTGACTCTCTTTTTTCAGTACCAAATTTGTACTTTGATTAAGTGTTTTATAGGTCAAAAGTGCTGGATGTAAGACGAAACTGGAGCAATTTTGTACTGACATAAAGTACTGAAACCAATTCAGCATCTAAAAATTTAGTGTGAGTTCATGTCCCGTGCAGACATTTTTCGAGTCAACGCTCCACCTCACTGCATGTGCATGCACCGACCTGTGTCCTTTGTAGCGTCGTCGCAGCAGCCCTGCCTCGCTGAGTCGTGTAGGACTGCTCAGCATCTCCCGTTCGCTCAGGTAATGAAGAGAGTGCGAGAGAGTGGGGGCGGCGAAGCCGGCAGTTGGACCGTCACTCGCCGGCATCTGTACACCGTTCACCTCGCTCACCTGAAACAATTCATTAAAACATTTAAAAAAAGAGGCATTTCTAGAAATCTTTGTTAATTAAATCTTTAATTGAATTTACAAAGCAGAACTGATTTATTTTAGTTTGAATGCGTGTAATCGAGCTTTGTTACGCTTTATAAACTTTAAATTTTTGTATTTGTTTGTTTCATTTTGATCAACAAGGTTACGGATCATTTAATACATAAAAAAGTTAGCAGTGTATCAATAATGTTGTAATATGAAATTCTTAATGTA
Source organism: Siphlonurus alternatus (assembly GCA_949825025.1). Classification (NCBI taxonomy): domain Eukaryota; kingdom Metazoa; phylum Arthropoda; class Insecta; order Ephemeroptera; family Siphlonuridae; genus Siphlonurus; species Siphlonurus alternatus. The sequence continues at coordinate 33,639,289 of OX463782.1, forward strand.
ATTAGTTTACCTCTTATATAGAATGTCCATATATAATTAAGCAATTTAAATTTATTGCTGCAAGATTTAAAAAAAAAAAAAAAAACGTTCATTTTTTTTGTCTTGTGACATTCTCTTGGGTCGCTAAGATTTTTCACGTTCAAAAAGAATGTAACTATACATAAGCCAGACTAGTCTGCAACTCCTTGACACCGAATTTCTACCATGAATAACATGACAGAATTTTGACCCTGAGTTCGTCACGACTCAGGTCGTTTTATACATGCTGCCACGCCCTCTCTGCCGACCAGTCGCCGCAGTTCTATAAAACAGGCGACAATAACATTGCTCCAAATGTCTCCATTATTTATTCCATAATCTATAAATCGTACTGCTGAATTTTTTACACAGAAAAAAATATTAAAGAAAAAATAAATAAAAGCAATTGTCTATATTGGAGTATAATCTAAAAAGAGAAGTGTTTATAACAATACTCACAACCTCATTCTAGTACGTTCCAATTTCCCTCGTTAAAAATGTATGTAATGTTCTCTCTGTTTTGAGATAATTTAAGTCAATGTACATAAAGTTATCAGATATGTACTTTGAGAATGAGTTTAATTTACAACGTTTAACTTTTTCTATCTGGAGCACAAAATTATAAGCCAATTAAATACGTAAAGAAAAATTAGTAAGAAAGATGTAAATGTACTTTCCTTGTCTCTGAAAAGTCCCCTTCCCCCTTCTGCAGCTTTGTTTAATCACCGTGCCCTGTGTTATTCTTATGGGACATGGTGATTAACAATGCTGCAGAAGGGAACTTTTCAGAGGAGTGTATAAAGATATTTTCTATTCTATTCTATTCTATTCTATTCTATTCTATTCTATTCTATTCTATTCTATTCTATTCTATTCTATTCTATTCTATTCTATTCTATTCTATTCTATTCTATTCTATTCTATTCTATTCTATTCTATTCTATTCTATTCTATTCTATTCTATTCTATTCTATTCTATTCTATTCTATTCTATTCTATTCTATACATTTATATTAGGTTATATTATAATATAATTATGTGTGTATTTTTGTTTTTTGTTATAAATATAATTATTATAATATGTATAAGGGAGCACTTTATTGACCAAATTATTTTGGAGATTTAATAACTTAATAAGCTAATTTTTAGCAAAATTATACTCCATGAAATGCTTTATATATTTATTTTTGCCTGCAATGAATAATAATTATACAATATTTTTTTTAATCGAAATAATTAGATCTATATTATATTTTATCAACACAATTAAAAGTTGTTTTCTAATCTAAAAATTGAAGCAGAATAGAAGAGTATACTACATTTTTATAGCATTGCATCCATGCGCAACACCAACGGTATACTGTATATACTATATATACCAGGACAATTAACGATTGTGTCTAGTATATACAATTCAATCCTGCTTGCATGTGTACAGGATAGGTAAATTCCTAATTTAATCACTTTGCATTATTATGTTTTCGTGATTCAAGAAAAACTTTTATATTTATACAAAACATGAAAAGGAAATATTTTGCAATATTTATGAGTATGAGTAATAAAATATAACATTTTTCCATGAAGGCCATAAACAACACGTTTACTTTTTATTTTTTTACATCTACTTACTCATGCAGGAGATTTGAACGCATGGTTCAGAAAACAGATGAGAGTTAAATTCAACGACTTTTTTTTTATTATTATTTCTGGTAAAATATGGTGCGAAATGTTGATGACTTGTAGAAATGATGAACAGAGGAAATGATTGCACGCTACGTAATCACGAATGTCGTTGACAAAGAGAGAGAGAGAGAGAGAGAGAGAGAGAGAGAGAGAGAGAGAGAGAGAGAGAGAGAGAGAGAGAGAGAGAGAGAGAGAGAGAGAGAGAGAGAGAGAGAGAGAGAGAGAGAGAGAGAGAGAGAGAGAGAGAGAGAGAAGAGAGAGAGAGAGAGAGAGAGAGAGAGAGAGAGATGAGAGAGAGAGAGAGAGTGAGAGAGAGAGAGAGAGAGAGAGAGAGAGAGAGAGAGAGAGCACGGTAGGTCAGGCGCGGCGAGGCGAAACGCCCTAACTGCAGGTGGAGTTGTTAGGGAGATAAGCACTTCCTTCCCAGGTCGAGCTCCCCTGAGACCTGCTGTTATTATAATAAAAAATTTGTTGCTTTAAATTTGCTTCACGAGCCCCCGTCGTGTGTCTATTATAACCCTGTGGATCTCATTGCACCGACGTACTGCCCTAGTAAATTGTGACATAACGGTGTGCACAGATGATTATAATTTATTATTATTCACCGCTAATCATCACGAAGAGAAAATCTAACTGTCAATTTTAATTATGATATAATGTAACCTTTAGGGATGAGGTATACAAAATTGTACTGAATTTATTTTTACATGTTATAATTGATTTCAAATTAATTAAACATGAGTTTTTGTTGGGAAAAAATGTACTTTCACTCAGTCGTATAAATTTACGTTTTTTTTTTTGTTTTTTTTTTTTAGCCTCGATCGGCATTTACGCCTTTGTAGGTATGCAACCAATTCTGCAAACCATGCACATATTATTTATTTACATATCGCAGAAAATCATGAATGAACTGCTTGTTTCTATAAATATGGTGCCATTATATGCTACAAAAATTATCAATAATAATCATGCAAATGGATTAACTTACTTTACAGTCGTCTTAGTAACTGTCATGGCAGTGGGTGACCGCACCAATAGAGGCTTTAAGTGAGTGCCTTCTCGCTGCGCAACTGTTGTCGTTAAGGTCTATCTTGCACTTGAAAATGAAGCAAAGTGTTTTTTTAACCTTTTGTTTATAAATCAAGTAAAAAATCTAATTCTTGAATTTATCTGTATTTTTCAGTTTGAATTATAGTAAGTTCTCTGACTATAATTTGGACCAAAGTTCCGTAAGGGAATGTTCTTTAAAAAATATTATTCTTAATGCAAAAACGAATTCACGTTTTTTATTTATTTTTTTTTTTTTTTACATAGGCTTAGATAGGATTGTGGGGACACCGAAAAATCAGAGCTCTGCCCCAGTCTCTGTTATCAACGCTGCACGTACAGTACAAGCTATACTGGGACCATGGTATTATATATATGACAATGTTTTTTGAAGTCTATAAGTTCCTTGCATGTGACGTTCAACGACATTCGGCGTCTTTGTTGACCTTGTTGGGAGCTTCAAGGACAAAATATTTAAAAAAAAATAATAATAATACAAAGAAGAAATTCAAAATTCTGAGGCGATCGAGCAAAAGTTTCCAAATTTTAAACTTAAACATTATGTTCACCTCACATTTTATTTCGATAATAGTTGGGGTAATTGACACATTTTGGTCATGTATGCCCCCCTTTTTGTCATTTCGTTCTAATAAATTTGCAATATACATTTTTTTTTAACTTTTGCCTGCATATATATGTGCACCACTGCCATAAGTATCCTGTAAAGTAGACTGATTGCATTGCTCAATGCATCTTATTACAGAAACGGTGTAAAAATAACATGGTTTATTAATTGAGATAAATTTATAATGGGGTATAGAAAGAGTTATTAACTCAATATATTGAGTATATAATTAAAATTAAACAAAAGGAAGTTTATGTTTTATTTGTTTAGATTTTTTTTTTATATAAGTTCCGTTTTTACCGTTTGGCTTGATTATAATTTTCTTTATTATTTTTATGTACAGCAACTTTGATATTATTTAGTTCTACGTATATAGCTAGGTGTTATAAAAATATGATAATAAAAATAATTTTTTACGCTACATATAATATATAATGGTAATAATTTATTACCATACTAATAATATTAAATAGTTATAATGTTAATATTCATATACTAATATACTGATAACAATCAAGACATTTTTAACGTACAAATTATATATAGTTAAATTATACGATTAAATAGCATTTAAAGTTTTAGAGATATTCATCGAGGCTCCCGTACATTCGCATCATGGTTGTCCCATCAGGTCTCAAGCACGCGAGGAGGAGAAGGTAGACTCTTTTATTGTCCGCACTAAAAGTATCTTAGCGGCTGGAGGGCCACCGAAATGCTAATGCTGCCGCGTTTTACCTTCACGAAACAAAACTGCCGGGACGCGTATTTAGGTTCCAGTACCCGTTACAGCACTTCGCGCTGAAATTTGAATTATTTCGCATTTCGAGTTTCACTTTTTTCTCTTTTTGCCGATAATCAATTCAAATATTAAAAAAATACCATTTCCTCGCTATAATTATCTCACAGAGTTCTTACGATTGCTTTCCATTAAAATGTTGAATTACAGCTGGAATAATATAAAATTTAGCCAATTAATTCATACTTATTTTCCCCAAATCGAGTTTGTGCTCTCTGTTATTGCAATATTAATATTAAACTCGAGTACGTTGAAAAATAATATTTTATACTACGTACAGTTTTCGGAATTTATTTTTATGGCTATAATTAATAAAAATGGCATGAGTTAAAATAAAAATTAATTTATTGAGAGTTCTGCCATGAAGGCACTGGTATATATAGCATTTAAACAGCGCTTGAAAAAAAAATCTTTTGATGTGTGTTAATATTGCTTCCAATGCTTTTATTGTGTTATATTATTGCATAGTTTACTACAACTAATGAACTAATATTATGAAGAGCTAGCGCAAAAAAAAAAAAAAAAAAAAAAATAGATATATATTATATATATATATATATATATATATATATATATATATATATATATATATATACATACTAAAAATTAAATTAAGCTATTGATATTATACTGCAATGAGACAATTATAATATTCAAACTCACGATTAATTAATATCATATGCAACAAATATATACGCAACAAACATTAGCAAATATTTTTTCTCTTTTTTTCTACGGAAAATCTTATAATACTATATTTTACCATTGTTAACACATCAAGCATGATAAAGCTGTGGCAATGCGTAATTACAGCCTATAATAATTCATGTATTTAAGTTACAATAAATGCAATGTTTGTTTCCGTGCTAAAAAAAATCTAAAGATTATATACAATAGACAAGCTTATAGTTCCGTGGAAATTCTGTTGCATTTTTGAATGGAGCACTTTGAGTTATGTATTATATATTTTTTTAATATATTAAAACTAAAACGTCCTCAAAATACTTGTTGTCAAATGTTTGCATGAATATGACGTTGCAGTATTATTAAGCACAGTTTTAATTAATAAAGAGTGTTGGAGGGTCCAAGCATATTTAAAAAAAGGAAAGTATATTATATTTTCATAACATATATTCAAACTCATAAGATCCTCTGTTCAAATACATAATACATTCAATGAGAAAAAACAATCGCATGTGGTGGTCTTAATACATCAAATGCTATATTTCTGTTTCGGTATGAATTAATTTCTGAAAAAATTAAATTAATTAAATAACCTAACTCAACCTTTTTCTTCCGAACAATTTTATGTGAGGCAGATCAAGTTGCTGAATTCCTCGATCGTCAGCAGTTTTTATTAAATCACACTATAATATGCTGTCAGTAAGCCTCTTTTTTCATGTCAATTATAAATATACTACCCATGATTAAGGAAAATATATTGTAATTTATATAAACATTAATTAAGTATATAGTTAAATTGCATGCAGTAATTTTTTAGACGAGTATCGTTTCTACAGCAAAAATCTAATTTGATTTGATTGTTGAAACAGATGAATTCACAAACCAAACAAAATTGCTATATATATTTTGCTATGCAATATGTTTTTGTCCCATTAATATTAGTATTTTTATCCACTGCATCATTCAATTTTTAAAAAGTCAAAAGGAACCTTTAATAATGCATGAACACAGTTACAAATTATACTGTACAGTACAGAAGAATTCAGCAACTTGATCTGCCTCACATAAAATTGTTCGGAAGAAAAAGGTTGAGTTAGGTTATTTAATTAATTAAATTTTTTCATAAATTAATTCATACCGAAACAGAAATATATCATTTGATGTATTAAGACCATCACATGCGATTGTTTTTTCTCATTGAATGTATTATGTATTTGAACAGAGGATCTTATGAGTTTGAATATATTATATGTTATGAAAATATAATATACTTTCCTTTTTTTAAATATGCTTGGACCCTCCAACACTCTTTATTAATTAAAACTGTGCTTAATAATACTGCAACGTCATATTCATGCAAACATTTGACAACAAGTATTTTGAGAACGTTTTAGTTTTAATATATTAAAAAAATATATAATACATAACTCAAAGTGCTCGAATCCATTAAAAAATGTAACAGAATTTCCACGGAACTATAAGCTTGTCTATTGTATATAATCTTTAGATTTTTTTTTTTTTTTAGCACGGAAACAAACATTGCATTTATTGTAACTTAAATACATGAATTATTATAGGCTGTAATTACGCATTGCTATAGCTTTATGTGTTAACAATGTTAAAAAATGTATAGTAAATTTCACGTAGAAAAAGAGAAAAAAATATTTGCTAATGTTTGTTAATTGCATTTATTTGCATATATAATAATAATTAATCATGAGTGTCTAAGTGTGATTATCATTGTCTCATTGCAGTATAATATCAATCGCTTAATTTAATTTTTAGTATTTTTTTACGCGCTAGCCCTTCATTATATATGTTGTAGCAAACTATATAGCCCAAATGCATTGGCAGCAAAGACACATCATAAACTATTGTGTTTATGTTTTTTTTTGTTTTGTTTTACATTCAAGCGCTGTGTAAATGCTATATATATTAGTGCTTTCATTACAGAACTCTCATTAAATTATTTTTAACTCATGCCATATTTATTAATTAGCCATAAAAATAAATTCCGAAAACTGTACGTAGTATAAAATATTATTTTTCAACGTACTCGAGTTTAATATTAATATTGCAATAACAGAGAGCACAAACTCGGTTTGGGGAAAATAAGTATGAATTAACTGGCTAAATTTTATATTATTCCAGCTGTAATTCAACATCGTTATGGAAAGCAATCGTAAGAACTCTGTGAGATAAGTATAGCGAGGAAATCAAAATTGAACTTTGCGAGGAAATGGTATTTTTTTAATATTTGAATTGATTAGCGGCAAAAAGAGAAAAAAGTGAAACTCGAAATGCGAAATAATTCAAATTTCAGCGCGAAGTGTTGTAAAGGGTACTGGAACCTAAATACGCTGCCGGGACCAGTTATATTTATAAAGAGAGATTCATGAAACTTTGGTGTGACGTAATTTTAAATGTTTTTTTAATGATGCTTTTAGTGTTAGATGATTATTATTAAAAGTTATTATTAATTATAAATCATATATAAGTATTGGTTAGCCTTTTCTTTTAAGAGGACTTGTCAAAATTGAAAAAATAAAGTGAAGAAAGTTAACTGAAGATAAAGTGTCATGTATGCAGTGTATGGAAATTTCCATGCAATGGAAATTTGTTTACAAATTTGTTTACAAATTTTTGTTTGTTTGTGTCCTTATCAAATAAAAGAATTATAAAAAAATAGATTCTGTTAATCAACCCTACTCCAATACCTGCTGAATACAAAATTAAGATTTGTAGGATAAATTTATTTTCCAAATGCCATGTTTAACTCTGTTGCAATCACTGTTTTGTTTTTTGTTTTCTTGTTTTTTCGATTTTCAATTTTTATTAAGCCACACATGCCGAGTTCAAATTATTTAATTATTTCACGTTTAATCGACCTCCGTCTCAGCGTGGGTAACGTGGGGCAGGTACAGTCGTCGCCTCAGAAAATGTCCCACTTGCAGCCTTGTTAATCACCCTGCCCTGTGTTATTCTCACGAGGCACGGTGATTAACAAGGCCACAAAGGGAAGTTTTCCGAGGCAACGAGTGTACATATAATGCCACATAATGAACACCACGAGGACCACAAGTTGATCGAGTGTGGAGATAGAGCGGTCATCAGCAGGACACCGCGCCCACCTACGTCACCGATACTCCCGCTGATTGAACTGTGTAGGTCTTTCTTACCTTTAAAATAGGAAAATAATTTATCGCGCATAAAATTAGTGTGACATATCTGACGCAATATATAGTTGTATAAATGCTTCAATCTAATTATCAGGGGCTATTCATAAAGAAGAAATACCACTTTTATGTAAAGAGACTCTTTAATTTCTTTTAATTAAGCGTCGATGTTTTAAGTTGCGATTTTACATTTTAAGTAATAAATTTTCAATACTTTTTAAATTGAGACTTATAGTGCATATGTGTCATCATGGTCTATATATATACGTTTTGGCGGTTTTGTATAAAAGTCTCTATATTTATGTCAAAATTTTACTGTAGAAATCTGTTCATGAGACACACTATACCGAAAAAGCATATCTAATTTTATTATTAATATTTCTGTGTAGCAATAATAATGGCTTATTAAAATTTTATTTATAAATATAATTATTAATCAATGTTATAATATATATTTTTTATCATATTATGTATTATGTATTATCTTTATGTATTATAAAGATATTTAAAAAAAAAAAAAAAAAATTATTTTATTTGAAGAATTATAAATTTTAATTAGCATGCGAAAATCCAATTCCAAACTTTTCTTTCAGTCTTGTAATGTGCCCCATAAGTGTATAAGTTGGCATCTCAATTAAATTCTCTTCAAATGTTGTCTGATCATGTCCCTTTTCACACACAATTATAAATTAGTTTACTTATTACTATTATCATTTTGAAAATGCAGGATGTAATAACTTCAATGTATACAAAGTAATATTTTTATACTGATCTGATAAGCATTACTTTTTTAAAAATACTTTAATTGTATTTGCGAAGAATACAAATAAAATGAATGTTTCTCGTCATGTAATTCTCCTCCACAAACAAATGTTGCTTTTATTATATTTAAGACTCGTCAAGCAGAGAACACAAGCTATTCGTTCTCTCTTTCAACATGTAATTATTTTGATGCATCTCCAAGTACAGAGAGTATAATTTGCAAGAAAAACACAGAGATAATGTTAGAGTAATTTCTGTAGTGCATGTATGCATGGGAACGAGTGTATATATTATTTTATACAGGGACAAAATATATAGAAGAGAGGATATCATATTAAAGGTGCTATAGCGTGTGAGAGAAAGATTATTCAACCAAGATCTTTAATATACCTTAACTTATATATTTTCTATAATAAAAAACCTGTTTTTTAGCCATCTTCATTAACGATTAAATCTCCGTAGGAGGTTCCTATTACCTCAGGTTCATGTCAGATGAGAGTAGGAATGTGGTGGCCTGGTCGAAGCGTGCGTGAGAGAGACTGATGCAACATCGAGGAACTGCTCACACGATACCCTGTGTGCTCCGCTAATTTATACAGTGGCCCAACTAGTTAGCAATTCCATTAGTCTGAAATCTTAATAAGCATTTAATGTAGATGATTTGGTTTTGTGGTCACTACCACTTTGGATAAGTTAAATTTTATATAATCATCTCATCACACTATTTTGTGTGCCTCCAGTTATATTTTATGTGTGTACAGACGCGATAAGCATTATATCATCTAAATTTATAATTACTCCTATATACTATGTATATATATATAGTCGTTAATTATTTAAATCATGGAGCCTTTTTTTAATCAATTTCACCAGGCACTTTTAAAAAAATATAGAGAAAAAAGCAAATAAATTTTGTAACATGAATGCTATTTACATATATTTTTATATTCAAATATTATATGTACACAGAAGATATTATAATGAAATATGTGTAAGTGTATAATATATAGTCATAATAAGTAAAATGTAAGAGAATAAATACGTATGGTGTATGGTTTTCCACTGGTTTTTACTGTATAATGCCTAATGTGAATCAAGAAAATATACATGTATACAATGCATGTTTTCATTAAATTAATATTTTTAACTTACTATATATACAGCATAGCAATGTGTACAGTGTATAATACTAAAAATTGTATAATAATTGCAACTACGTATTATTACATACTGATTGTGAGTCTCTACAGTTATTATGTAATTATAAGCTATTTTTCATATAAATAAATTATTTTTATTATATATGCATGTACAGCAAATTATAGATAATAAAATGTTACAGTAACAGAAGAATTAATTATTATAATGTCCTTGCTTTAATGGAGTATAAACTTGTCAATATTTATGTTTGTATTGCAGAAACAAGAGGAAAAATAATAACATCAAACAACTTTAATTTTATCACTTCATTCATTCAGTAATTAATTTTAAATTATATCTAAATTCGTTACATTTAATTGACATACTCATGCTTAAATTTTTACCAATTAAATAATGTAGACGTTTCCAAATAATAATGCACACACAATCAAATTAAAGTTATATATTACTTAACATATGAAGGAAGTTGTATAGTAACATCCATTAAATATTATATATTACAAGTAACTTAATGCTCTCCTGTTAATTTTTTCCCATGCACTCAGCAGTATTATGAATTACGAATAAAAATTTATTGCACCTTTTACCAAAGACTTTCAAATTTTAGGAAAAACAAAATCTTTCATATTTTGCAACAGTCTCCAAATGGAGCAAACACGTCTATTTTTAATTGGCATACCATTATAATTATATTAAGGTGCAATTTACTTTACTATAGCTGTGTTGTAAGATATATTTTTTAATGGGTATCGTTTCGAAAGATGTCCTGATCCGGCAAAATCTTAACCTAGTAAAATGAAATATAAACCGTTTGAAGTTAAATATGATGCAGAATTTTTCGTGTCGTAAATTATTTAGAGTTATCTATGTATATAAATAAAATTATTATTTTTGTAACTTTTATTTACCCACGACTTAAACAACAACTTAAAAAAATATGAACATCACGAAATATAATTTCTACTAAAATTACTATATAGCATTATTGTATTGTTTGTTTTAAAATATAAGAATGGTTCTCAAATAATTAATTTTCTGTTTTAGGACATGGCAATATAAACAACAAAAACGTTCCACTAAAATACTTTTTTTTTATGCTGTCGTATTATTTTATTATAAATAATGCACACTGAAGGCTGGGTTATAAAATATTAAAAAGGTTTAAAGGCGTAACCTTTTAAAAATTTCATACGAAGATTAATGAATTAGCTGTCACCTTTTCTGGGCAAGGACACAATGGTAGAGTTAGTATATTTGAAACTCTTGCAGTTTATACTTGGACTTATCTACAACCAAAGTTTTTTTTTTTTTTTTTTTTTTTTTTAAATCTGGTGGTTAATCACTAACAATAATTGCTTCTCCGAACTACGTATATATATAATGGTACCTCCCACAGTTTTTGTACTAGCTGCACAGGGTCACGGAGTAATGTGTGATACCAAAAGTTAAAGGCATGCAGGCATTAAAAAGACGAGTTTCGTTCCACTTCACACACGCAGTTCACACGAGACACTCAAAAATATATTACGATTGTTGAAGTTTTGTTGGAGATGATTACGTATTTCCTTCCTCTTCGAAAATAATTTATTTGCGTGTGGTTATTAAATATGTTTTTAATCCATTCAAAATGTAATTAAAAGTATGTATTTTCTTAATATTACATTTTAGATGATGTGTTTCAAATTTTAATTATTGCAGTGTATTGTTTTGCTTTTTTATTGCTCTAACAGTATTAAGGTTCACTACAAATTATATAATGATGCAAGCATGCAAGTAACAATTATCAAAAGCATCATTTACTAATATATGATATTTCATTTCTAGAAAAAAATATATGTTTTCTTGAATTATATTATATATTATAATATAAAAAAAAATATCGTGCGTGAATGAGCGTTATCCCTGAACTGAGAGTATCGAGCTAACATAAACAGCATGCATGCAGCTTTATTATTTTGGGGAAATTTTATTTAAGATAAGAAATGCGCTCATGAGAAGCATGATCCCAAATTAAAGAGATCAATTTCACCTCGCCATTATAATTTTATTATAGTATGTGCCATGTTATTTTTAATATTATACAGACTTTGTGATTAAACTCCCACTAAAATTGTTACAAATATTGAAAAAAATAATAGTAATTAAATGCAGCTATAATATATATAGGGTACAGCTAGTGGTGGCATTCATGTTGTCCCGATCGAGATAAAACAAATTCAAAATTATTAGCGAATTCAAATTTATGTAAACTATTTTTAGTACACAGCTACTCGATGTCAGTCTTAAAAATGTGAATTAAAAATGCTTCGATCATCAGCTAGCTGTACGTGCGGTTCGTGTAGATTTTGCATATAAAATATAGGTATATATATAGCAAAAATAAATGGAAGCAGTCTGAACTCTGGCTGGAGTATTTTCTCCACAATAATACCAAGTACATACAGTCAGGTCTAGCTACCGTAAAAAAATAATAAAAAAAAAACAAAAACAAAACATTTATATATGTAAATATAATATATTATATTGTATAATTAATTAAGTTATAATATTTATAATATATCAATATTTGAAACAATTAATATTTACATGCACCACATCATATATATACAGTATAAGTCTTTGTTTACAATAATTATGCTTAATTTATTAAAGGGCAAATATATAATAATTAATTTTTAAAGTTTAATTGCGAGTTTATACATTTTTTTTTTCTTGGCACAAACTATTTACTATTTTCTAATTTACCTTTGAATATAAAAGAAAATTAATACATATATATATACTTTAATATAATAAAATTAAATACGAGTATCCACTCTATATTATGTGATGTAAATTAAATTACATTTCTGAACTCCTGAGTGTTGACTAATAATATTTTACCTGCGATTCAACACATAAAAATCCGTGCGTGGTCGAGTCTGTTTGCTTGTTGCGTGTTTTAGCCACTTATCACTGCAGGGGCTACTCGCACTTGACCGAGCGCCTGAACTGCGCGACCTGCGGTGAGAAACTGCCGCTTGAATGCCGCTGCTGCGGTAGAGCGGCGCTCCGAAGGTGTACCGTCAAGTGGGGCCCGCGCTCTCCCTCGCTTGCGCAACGCCGCGGAACTACTCGCGACAACAATTTACGTATGCGCGAGACATCTCGTGGTGGTAAATATAATGTCACGTATATAATGTATTATTAATGAAAAGGTGAAACATTTTGATGTAAATAATATATATGGTCATATTTATTATTATGTATATATATACGATACCAACAATGTATCAGTCAATCTGCACTTTTCAGTAAATAATATTCATCTCAATTTTATTGTTTATTATAATAATTGTCAGCTAATAGAGGATAATTATAATAAAAACTTAATACGTGGAGCACTATAATATATCTAAGCTATAGGGGGGCTGGTAAAAAAAAAAAAAAAAAAAAAAATAGAAAAAAAAATTCAAGACAATTATTCGAGCCGATTTTTTTTAATTATAAGTTTTCAGTTTGGCTCGTCATCTCCATCATGACAAAGCCCTATGATGCTGAAAAAAAAAAAAAATTAATTAAAAAAAATCGGCTCGAATAATTGTCTTGAAATTTTTTCTATGGTTTTTAGGACTAAAATCTGTCTCTAATTTTTTCCAGAATTTTTATGAATTATATTTCCTAAGGTTTATATGTTAATCATAATGGGATTAAAAAAATCAGCTGATTTACGTACGTTATACCTTACCCTTAGGTAAAAATTAAACAAAATTATTATTTTATTGTTCTATATATTTGCAAATAGATCATTTTACTCTACAATATTCAAGCTACAATAAAACTAAACATACGAGACATTGGCTTTGTGTATATACAACAAAAATCAGCAATACTTGTGTCATAATATATATATATGGGACAAAAGCAGCATATTACATAATATGTATAAAAAATAAAAAACCCAAAAAAGAAGCTCGATAACATTTAGGACAGGCAACACATGATTGGTCTACAGCAATTTAAATTGCCGAGGAATGCATGCAACTATACCCTTCAAACATCTGTCATTCAAGAAGCAAGCAAGTACCAAATTCATAATTTTTTCCTATCCGCGAGTTAATACTTTTATTGGGCCTTAGAGCAGCACTTTTTTTTTATGAAGGCAAATTCTAAGCAAGATTGAAATAGGGAAATTCTTATGTATTTATTTCCTTATTATAATGATTTGTTGAGCACCTATCATATTACAATATATAATATTTATTTATTTCAAACTATATATATTCCTATGTATATTTAATATATTATATTATCAAAAAAGCTGCCATGGTGTTTTTGATTACATTATTTCATCTTTACTGTATACTTATGATTACGACAAAAATTCTGCCATTTTTACTAAAGATACAGTATTATAATTATGTGTATATATAGTGTATATTTGTATAAATTATTTGGATATATATTTTAATATAATTAAATTAAAGACATAATTAATTTTTACATAGCCTTTTTTTTTTTTTTGTAAAATAAAAATTGGCACTTGAAAACATGTTAAAATAACACGTAACAAGTATTTTCATTGTATAATTTGGATTCTTATTAATATTTAAAAATATAATAAAGCTATCCGCTGTTCAAATATGCGTGTCATTTGCAACCAAGTATATACCCTCACATTAAAAACTTAAAATTAAAAATGTTAGTTGATTATAATGTCATTAAATAGCTACCAATGATTAAAACAGAGCACACAAAGAAAAATAAAATTTCTTTTCTTCTTCTAAAACCAGTCAAAGAGTGACTACAAAAATTAGTTTTTAAATATTTCCAAAATAAGTTCATGACATTACAGGCATAGCTTGTTTTTGGGTCCTTATTAAAGCTGAGAATTGGGAGGAAAAACTCTTAACTAACAAGTAAGGATGTTCTTCAAATTAATTTGATAGAATTTGGTCTTCCAATTAGCCCTGATTTTTACCAGAATTTTTTAACCGTTGGTTATTTTATTTTGATGCTAATTAAATTTATATTTTGTATCCCATCAATGTTAAATTTGCTATTCACCATTACAGAAGAACCAAACGACAGATTTTTTTTTTCTTTTAATATATTATATTTTTCGAACAGTGACATTGATTGTAATTGATGAGCAAGTTAAATAAATCAAAAGTTTGGCAACTCTGTTGATTGCCAACTTACCGATGTTAAAAATTTAAATAAATATCATTTGAATGTAAAATTAAAATGTGTGTTGTAACTAATAAAAGAAAAGAAAATGTTTTAAAAACATTTAATGGCAAAAAAAGTAAGTTACTAATATCAGGGGTTTTATTTTATGTTTTTACTTCTCATATATACATGTTACAATGTTGCCAACAATATTTTCTTATCAAGGGACCAATTCTCAGGTTACACTTCAAGCTTTTTGAAGTCTGTAAATATGTTCTCCAGTAAATTATTTTTGGAGTCACCCTTTGTTTGTTTTCAGTTTTTACTAAAAATTTAAACAGAAATTACTTAGCAGCCTTCAAACAAAAATAATATTAAATCAATTTATAATTTTTACACATTTTATATTTTTTATCCCCTCCCTATATGACTAGATAAAAGAAATTAATTAATCGTTGTTTTGGAAACCAGCACCTATAAAAAGTTTAATTGTTAATATAATTGTTGTTAATTAATGTAATACACTCTAGCAAATTAGAGAAATACTATTGTGAAAAAAAAATCATGTCATTTAAAAATAATGTCAATTACTTTGTTTAAATTTTTATATTACAATGTATAAATTAAATTTATGTATGATTTATAAAATTAAAAATTTCAAGCAAAATGTGAAAAAAAAAAAAAAAAAAAAAAAAAAAAAAAAGTAAATACTGTAGTAAACAAAAATGTTGAAGCTTTATCTTCATAATATTTTGTAAAAGCTTTAGGAAATAATAAAATTAGTTATTAAAATATATAATATGTGAACTAAACAAAATAGTTAAAATATTCACATCAGAATTATGCCATTACAGAAAAAAGGAATACACCACATACATAAGAAACTTGGTAAAATAGAAAAAGATAATTGACATAAAATGCATTTTAAAATAGTAGTTTTAGACAACTTATATGAGATTGCCTTAATAAAAATTAAGACAGAAAACTGTTAGTGCTTACACATTACTATTGAGCGTGTAGAGGGGGCTCACGACGCCATGGAGGATGAGGACGAGGACAGGACGGAGGAGGCGGGGCCTGAGCCCGGGGCGGGAGAGGGGGGAGGGGGAGAGCGGATCTCCCCGGCCACAAAACTCTGCAGGAAATGGTAGAGGATTCCCGCCTGCGCCATCACGTCCACGGTGCCAGCAGCCAGGGGGTCGCGGTGCCTCGAGCTGCCACCTCCGTGTGTACCAGGGCGCAGCAGTGTGGGTCCGAACACTGTTGCCAGGTTGTGCAGCGACATCTTATTGGTGTGTTCGTGTTGGTGGATCCTGCCAAGT
Organism: Siphlonurus alternatus; assembly: GCA_949825025.1. Classification (NCBI taxonomy): domain Eukaryota; kingdom Metazoa; phylum Arthropoda; class Insecta; order Ephemeroptera; family Siphlonuridae; genus Siphlonurus; species Siphlonurus alternatus. The sequence goes on from OX463782.1 coordinate 33,655,714, forward strand.
TTTAACATGATCAATGGGGAATTCTCTTACAACTCAAATTTTAATTTAACTACTATATTATGATAGGGTACATATTAACAATAAGTTTGACTTAAGTTTCAACTTTTTTAACTCAAATTTGGGGACTCGGAAGGGATTATTAGAATAGGGGCAAAGTATGCAACCCGCGCGCAAAACTGAAAATTGTGACGTAGAAACTCCCTAGTTAAGGGTGGGGGGTAGGCTCAAACAAGACGTTTTGATAGTGTTTGTACATTTCAATTTTTTCTTGGAAAGTTTTCATCTGATCGTTTTGAAACCAACTCCATACCTGCACTATATTATTAGCTATCTACTGTAAAAATCCGATTAAATTATAAACTCAAGTTTCTGAGATTAACTGTCCAGAACAACTCTGGAATTGAGTTACAAAAATTGCTCAAAAGATGGCGCTTCAGAAATTTGTTGGCAGTTTTTCTGTGTTATAATTGAATGAAAATTATTAATTCTTTTTACATTGGTTAGCGGCTCTTTTACTCTAGGACCTCAGATAGTTTCATAATAATTACTGCAAAACAAACGGAAATAATTATTTACTTCCTAGACAATTCCAATAGATGGCAGTTACGGCCTCCCGCCCACCGTTAACACACAACAACTGCCTGATATCATAGTTTGAGCATCAAGGAGTGATTGACTATAAATTTTAGTAACACGATCGAAATGAGCGGGTTTTTCTACCTTAGTATCAATAGTTTTGTCTCTAATATCAGTTTACTTTAAGAGTGATAATCGAAAATATAAATTTATTGCAGGAAAATTTCGCCTGCTAGGCAGTTTCTACGTCACGTTTTGGCGCTAAATTCAAAATAAGGAAGATTTTTAAAAAATTCCCTTGTCTCCAATTTTGAAAATTGAAACTTTTCTGATTTGGGACACTTAATTTCAAGGCATAGAGCATCTGAAAAAAAATTAAAATAAATGTAGGAGAATTCCTCATTCTCTCAGTAAAAAAATACCTTGAAATTCAGTACTTAATATAATTTTGCAAAGAAGATTCACTCAAGTGAGTCACCCATTCTATTATTGCCAATAAAAGCAGACCAAATATATCGTTTTATGAAAATATTTCCAGTAAATTTAATAAAACACAGAGAGAATGGTGTAAGAAATCAGTGTTCTTTTAGCTAAGACTGTTTATGATTTTCTATCGTGACTTACTTGGTCATGTGTGCCAACAAGAAGACGATGATGTGCTGGTTCTGTGGGGGCAGGTGCTGGAACTGCATCAGCAGGTTCCGTCTCTTGGTGTTGCCGTCCAGGGTTGGGTTGTTGAAGACGTCAAAGAGCCTCGGGTAGAGCTCGTCAGTGAAGAGAGCCTCGGGCAGCTCCCGCAGGTAGAGCTTGAGCACCCCGGTCACCGAGTGAACGTCTACCTCCTTGAGGAGCTGCTCAGCTTCGTACGAGTCTAACAAAGTTGAATTAGTTACCTTGAGTAATGAGATAGTTACAAAGAAATGAAGAAGCGTTAAAAAAAGTATTTTAGGACATGAACATATAGAATAGAATAGAATAGAATAGAATATATTTATTCAACCACTGGCGGTAATACAGCAACAAATTGTTACAATACTGCATGAGTCTTGTCAAAAAATATCACATATATACGCACAACACGTAAACACAAAATATACACAATTACATTAAAGAGTCTATATGACTATATATATATATATATATATATATATATATATATATATATATATATATATATATATATATATATATATTATATATATATATATATATATATATATTATATATATATATATATATATATATATATTTTAATCAGTGTCTCAGAGAAATGTTTATATTTACTTTAAAAAGTAAGTACTCAAATTTGTCAATTTGATAATAATAATTGTATATTGAAATTAAGAATACAGTAATATGGGAGGAAGAAAAAAATTGTATTATTATCCCAATAGGTGAACTGAAAAAGGCCCAAACACAATGTGACCAGTCCCCAACATATCAGAAACTATGTCGTCAATAATATATTTCAAGGAACTTACTTGTCTCGAATGACTTTTTCAGACGGGTGAGGTCGGACGCAGAGCCAGATACACGATATATTCCAATTTCACTCATTCCTCGTCGTTCTACTTCACGTACACAACTAGTTATTATAAATGGCACAGGTCGCTTTTGTCTCCTGAAATACAAAGACATTATAAACATCAAATTATTCTATACCATTCTACATTTTGTTTTAAAAAGACATATTTAACCCAGAAAAAATTGATTTTTTTTTTCTTTCATTAGAAGATGCATGTACATCATGTATGTCATTAATTTTTATACATTTTTTTGGTACTTTCCTGCAATATTTAACTCAGATTCGTAAATTACTTGACTTACTTGCAGACATGCTGTATCTTGGCTCCGAACAATCCTGCTGTTTTTGCGGTGGGGACTCTACGGAGGGTGACTTCGCTCGGTACGAACCTCAAAGAGAGCTCGAGTTCACAGCCCTGCAGCACGAGGGTCCGAGACACCCTCTGGTCCCCCAGCCACGAGCGACTCAGCTGTCAACATCAGTTCACAATTTAACTTTGAGGAAATACGGTCCTGTATATCATACTTTAAATGTGATAAAATGTATTAGAGTGAATTTTTTTTTAACAAATTAGTTGACTGTATTTTATATTTGTAACGGTAAAATTATAAAAAACTTCTTTCTATTTCTAATTTCTACCAAGAATTTTTCATCCGAGAAACTCTGTAACAACTTTTTTTTTAATTTTTAACTCTATATTAAAGAAATACTACATTTAATTTTTACCAGAAGAAGTTCAAAATCCAAGATAGTGACATTTGTAAATTATGTAAGAAAGAACCTCAAGACAGAGGGCATCTATCTATTTAGATTCTCTGCATTAACAGCGGAACTTGACTCGTTGTCTGGCAACATGAAGAGAGAAGAGAAGGAATCCTATCTCTATTGGCTTACTAGAAGTAAAATGGCTTTTAATAGCCATCACGTTGGTATAAGAAAAGAAGAAGAATTTTTACAATCTTATGAAGCTTAAGGTAGAGATAACGCCGAACAGCTGATCGACGTAATGCCCTTTAATTAACATGTAAACCTTAGCAAATTGACAAAAATTCTGAAATTTTTTTGAGAGGTAGATATTAGTGCCTTAAAGCCATAGAAAAAATTTCAAAACGATTTAACGAGCCGATTTTTTTTAATTAATTTTTTTAATTTTCAGCATAGGGCTTTCCCATGGAGAGCCAAACTAAAAAATTAATTTAAAAAAATTGGCTCGTTAAATGTTTTTGAAACTTTTGCTATGGCTTTTAGGCACTATATCTGCTCCTCAAAAATATTTCAGAATTTTTGTCAATTTGCTAAGGTTTACATGTTAATCAAAGGGGATTACGTCGAACAGCTGTTCGACGTTATCTCTACCTTAAGTACTTAAGTACTTTTCTCCTGCTGGACTCACCATCTGGGTAGCTCGTCCTCTCAGCACGGACCTCGGTCCCGTCTCCTCGTACAGCAGCACTCGGAGATTCTGTGAGCCCTCCAGTTCGATGATGAACTCTTCGTCCCACACCGGCGTCGCAGAGCCGCACACCAGCTTTGTACGAGCCTGTCAAACAATAGTGTGAATTGATATTGTCTATGAGAGCTTTGAACCAGCATCAAGATGAGTGAGGAAAAAGAAAAGTCAGTCACAGAATATTTTTTAAACATAGTGAAAGTATAAATATAAAAAAATAATAATTTTGCAAAAATTTGAGAGGGAATGTTACTGTTTTCATTTTTCTTTTAGAAATATCTTACTGGTAAATGTTCTTACTAAAGACAATGCAATTGTATCTTGTGGGATGTTATATTATAAAATGATAGACTACTTTAGCATACAAAGCATTAAAAAAAAATCACCGTAAACTAAATAAAAAATTGTAAATTATAAAAATCACTCACCTTCCTAAAGTAGTGGCCGTAAGAGTCCACCTCAAGACACACTGCGAGATCAGCTGGGGACTCGAGGCCTCTGAGGCGACACACTTTGACATGCAGGTCCCCCAGCAAGAGGCTCTCATCGCGGCCAGAGCGCAGCAGGTACGAGCCCATGTCCGTCTTGAGGAAGGTGCGGCACGCCGTGATCCACGCCTGCAGTTCATCCATGCCGACACTCACGCTGGGGCCTGGCAGCTGAGAGCCCTGGAGGAGACACATTTTAACTTCCTAGATATTAAATACAACAAAGTAATGGAGTATCGACTTCAATTTTTTTATTGTAGAAATGGATAGAGCGTGCAAAGTTATGCTACCCTGATTTTTTTCAGATTTTTTAGAGCCCGGGAAGTATTTTTAAAAAATTATTGAAAGTCCTTTTTGTGACGTCACGAGGCGGCAAGTCCTATCTTTTTTTTAAGGAGTGGCGTCTCGTGACGTCACAAAAAGAACTTTCAATAATTTTTTAAAAATACTTGCCGGGCTCTAAAAAATCTGAAAAAAATCAGGGTAGCATAACTTTGCACGCTCTATCCATTTCTACAATAAAAAAAAATGGAAGTCGATACTCCATTATATAAAATAATAAGGTACCAAAGAAATAACCAAATAACTGCATTGTAATAAATTAAGTGTAAGTTTTGGTTAAATTTTTATTTCAAATACAGTTGAGGCTTTGGATTTATTTACTTTAAAAGGACATCTTGGGAATGTTTCACACAAGAAAATGTTTCTACTTAAAGACAGTTTTAGGACAATTTTTTGCTAGTTCCTAAAACTAGGAACTTATGGTTAAGTTGTGATATTTGAACACAACTGTTCTCATCTTGTTTACCTAGACTGTTTGAACAGTGAAAATGATCTTTATACTGTTTGAGTCTCTAGCAACATTACATAAGCTTCTTTCCAACCATTGGCAGTCCGTACCTGTAGAGCGTGGACTGCATCTATCCACTGGGTGCGCTCGAATTCCGACGATAAGAAGAAGGTGTACGGCCGCTGGTGGCGCTGACCGACTCTGAAGACGAGGTTCGGAGAGGCCAACACGAGCTGGGCCTCCAGATCTGCCAGCTTCTTTCTCTGCTTCTCAGCCCTACCTCCGCCGTGCCTCGGACGCTGGGACAAATAAGACTTTTTTTAAAAGATAGGTCATAACAGTAATTATTAAATTCAGTCTTTAAAAACATTAAATTTAAAAGTAACTCCTTTTTCAATAAAATAACCTTCTTTTTAAAAGTGCTGATATTGTTTTTATTATTATTTTTATTCACATTAAATACCAGTTGGTACATTGCGACTTTAATTTTATATTGGCAAGGAAGACACTAAAATATTTAGCACAGAAAGAGTACAACCACATATGTAGATATAATAAGAAGAACGTAAAGAACAGACTGCAGTAATATTTTAACTCAAGCTTTAGCCTCCGCAATTCTTTTAGTTTCAGTTATTTTTCTGGGCTTATCATCAAATTTTTCTTTTGCATTTAGCTCATCTTTAAGAAATTTTGATATTATAATTAGAGCAATCCAGTGATGAATCCTCACAGTTGTTATCACAATGTTATATTTTAAAAATTCGTTCACAAGATTACTTGAGTTGAAAAGTCAATCTCCTCAAGTTTTTACATAAAAAGTAGGTAAATTGATTTAAATTATATATTATGAGAGAGAGAGAATATTTTGTGTTATTTATTAATCAACTACAAAGTAAATAAATTTTCAAACCATCAACTTCAGGATAGAACATAAAACTTTTTTTCCCACTCACCTTGTCATCGAGCTGCCTCTCTTGCCACAAGATCTGGTCTCTGACAGTGCACGCTGCAGACTTGAGGGCCACGATGTTGGCAGGAGAGTTCTCCCTGGGCTCGGCAGCAAACTCCTCGTACACCACAATGTCACTCAGGGCTATGTACCACTTCAGCTCAAATGTAAACTTGTCCCGCCCGCTAGCCTGTAACGAAAAAATCAGCACCGCGGCGAGGAACAAAAAGAGACACCACGTACCTTGTACTTGGCACAAGCAATGACGTCGTTAAAGAGAAATAAGTGCCGAAGTTTGCGATGGCCATCAGATAACTCAACTATGAAGGAATTCTTGACGAGGCGGCGTTGAGCTCTGTCGTGAGACTGAAAAGAAAGAGTTTAAAATAATATTATAATATAGAATATATTTAATTTATGTATTGATGATTACAAAATAAAAATTCTTAAGTTGTTGACCATTAACAAAAATATTAAAAAGTCATTGAAACATAATAAGGGGCATTCACAAAGTCTTAAGGTCACATTTAAGGCTCGATAATTTAAAGCTTGATTTTAGACGTGTTTTTTAGACACAAAATTTCTGGTCTTAAATTATTGAGCCTTAATTGTGGCCTTAAGGCTTTGTGAATGCCCCTTAATGTTTTTTACGGTAAATAAAATTATGGGGGACACGAGTGTACTTTTTTCGAGAAATATCAACCAACAAGATGTAACTTACCGGGAACATGGATTTGGTCTGAATCATATTAAATTCATCTAGAAAAGCTTGGTTCATTTTGAGAGCTTCTGTCAATGCTTTGTGGTCCGGGTATGTTTCTGGTGTATATTTGAGCAAATCCTAAACACATAAACATTTTTTTAGTAAAATATTCTAGCAATAAAAAAATTAAACTAGCTTGGAAAAGTACTACAATGTGGGGAGACTTCATTTTAAAATCAACTCGTACTGTATTTATAAGAGAAACTGCTGAATTAAGATTAGATACAGGCCATTATTATCTTGAATGCTATCAAAAGAGATTTAAAATTCAAGATAATGACATCTGTAAATTACTGTATGTAATAAGGTACTCCAAAACAGAGGGCAGGGCATCTATTCAGGTGCCTTGCATTATCTGTAAAACTTGACTTAATAATAATAATAATAATAATAATAATAATAATAATAATAATAATTGTTTATTGGGTTTAAAAATACAAAGTATAGAGAAAATATTAACAAATAAACATATACAAAACCCAATTGGTGAATGCAAAAGACGAAAGTCCATACACAAAATGCGTACATTCACCCATGCAACATAAAGAGAGAAGAGAAAGAATCCTATCTCTATTGGATTACTAGAAGTAAAATATCTTAAACGCTATAGAGAAAAGGAGAAGAAAATGTTTACACTTACATGTAATACTAGTGCATTTTTTTGTACACGTGCGACTGGTTTGTGCAGAAGGTCCTCCAGAGAAAGTCGTTGCTCGGATCCCTTGGAGCGCAGAGGAATGCTGTCCATGATTTGAGCAAACTGCTGGCTGCTCTGCTTACATTTCCTCACAGTGTCCGTGGCTCGGCCGTAGTTGTGCAGAAACGCTCCGTACTCATTGATTTGACTTGCCTGGAAATGGAACAGAAACCTTGCCATCAGTACTACTCTAGTAAAGAGAGAAATTTAGGGACTTTATGGGTGCATTAAAATATTGCAAATAATAAAAAAAAAATAAATAAATAAATAAATAATTTGGGGTTAAGAAATAAAATAGTTTTCACATGGAATTATGACGTATCTGTATAATGTAGGTTGTTTTTTTTTTTAATTATTTCTAAGCGTGAAGTTAATTGATAGAATAAAGAATTTAAAAGCATCCCAAAGCTCTACAAACTCTGATTGATTGATTGGTTGGTTGGTATTTTGTGGCAATTGACACATTTTGGTCATGTATGCCCCCCTCTACAAACTCTAATAGCAAACTCTAATACAAATTATCTACGTTGACTTACCATGATACGGAAGTGTTCTCCTACAGATGGATGTGCTCCGTCATCATCTTTAATTTGTTTTAGACCTTCGAGGAAAGATTGGTGCATAGCATGAAGTTCAGGCACTTTGTAGAAAATAGTATTAAAGTCATCCTGAGATATAACTGGTTGTGAGCTGCTTAGAGTTGCTCTGATTGCTTTCATGTACTGTAAAAATAAATAAATTTGAGAGTTGGTACAAGTCCGTCTCTATGGTTAATTTACCTGAAGGAGTACTCCGAGGCCCTCCAGGAAGATGGTCTCACTCTCGAGGATGCTGGACACGATGCACCGCCACATGGTTAGTCTCTCGGCCTCTGCCTTGCTGCCCACTGAGGAAGCTTTGTTTACCTGCTGCAAACTCAGGGTGAGTCACGACACAGGAGACAGATCGCAGGCTGTACTTACCACGGGCTGAGCAGCTTGTGGCCATCGCCACGCACTTGCCATGGTCGAGGGAGTGGCGTCCAGAGAGGAGGAGCTTGCGTACTTGGCTGCAGAAATGTTTAGAAAAAAACTAAAGTTCTCTCTTATATAAAAACAACAGAAATACTTAAATAAAAGGGTGATAACTTCTATAATTACTGAAGAATTGTATCAAGTATAGCCCAGTGGCTTATGGGGGAAATATTGCTGGCAGGAGAACACTTGAACATCATAATCTCGTCACACACAATGTCAACTCACCGTCAGCGAGACTACGGAAGATCTCGTCCTGCCTGCCGGGCCCGTCCTCTTCGTCCTCCGGCTCGCTGGAGATGGTCCTCATGAGCGGCGGTACATCATCGTCAGACTCTACGGAGTCGTTACGAAGCCCCAGGCCGCCGCGGCCGGTCCCAGCAGGCCCTCGCTGCCTGCGAAACGACAAGATTGGAAATAAAAAGTTGTGTGTATTTAAATTGGTCTAATAAACAAAATAATGAGAGAGTAATGATCTTTATTATTATTATTAATTATATTATTAAAAAAAATAATAATAATTGTAATTTATAAACTAATTGGATCTAATGTTTACAGACAATGAATGAAAAAAATTACTTATCTCCATGATGGACAAAATAACACAAAAAAAGATGGTTGATTGTTAGGGACAATGAAGCAATCAACTACGTGAAAACACAACAATAAATAGCAAAAAATAACAACACTAGGAGATTGATTGGTTTGTATTTTGGGCAATTGACACATTTTGGTCATTTATTCTCTAGGAGAATATTGCACTTATTTTTAATTAACTATAGTTATGTTAAAACTGTTGTAATATGTGCATGTACATTATTATGTTGCACTAAACTATATTCATCAATTTTAAATTCCTTTTTGCAGCTTAATTACCAATATTTCAAGTTATTATTACCAGGTACTGTATGAAAAGTTGAAATAAAAGAACAATTTATATGTATTCTTAATAATTGGATTACAGTACCTAACCTGTAGTCTGTTTTCTGGATAAATATAATAAATAAATAAATATCAATAAACACGTACTTGATGAAGTAGTCAATATTGACGTAGTTTGAGCGCTTGGGCGACTCTGGGGCTGGACTGGGAGCGGCAGGACCTCCAGGTTCAGTGTCCGTGGTGCCGGTCTCGGAGCTGCAAGCGCTGTAGCCGGACGCCTGCGACTTGATGGTGGCCTCTCCGTCCAGGTCGCTCATGCTGCCTCCGCTCTCATTCTTCTCAACGGCAGCAGACGTGGCCAAGTAAACGTAATCTCCCTCCGCATCCATCGGAACTTGGTCGTAAAGTGGCTCATCGTCTCGCGTAGCAGGCACTGCCTCTCTGTAAACAATAATTATATTCAACACCATTGGAACATTTGCTTGCATTGCCTGATCACTAAAAAAAAAAAGCATTTAAATAAAATGAATACGGTAGAATGTATGCCCTAATTTTTGTTCAGGTTTCTAATAAAATAAACAACTACTGATGCATTGTTAGTGTTTTGAGGGTAATTTGTATGATACCTCTGTATTATAAAGGAATGAATATTTCAAGCATACTTCCTGAAGTCAGAAAAATCTGACAAAAATTAGTATGTAGCATAAGTTTGCAATACTGCAATGAAAAATTTGAGGTCGGTACTTCTTCAACGTAAACAACAACGCACCCAGTCTCCCCGTCCTCCTCTCCTTGCACGGCAGCAGCTATCATGTCTGCAGCCTCCACAAGCTGCCGGGTGTCTTCAGCTTCCGCCTCCTTTCTGGCAAGCGTGTTGACACCAACGCTCGGTACTCCTTCCTTTGGCTCAGGCTTCTTCTTTGCACCAAGAACTTCTGAATCTAAAAGAAAAACACGGTTAAAAGTTTGAATTTTCCACAAAAATAATGAAAAAATTTACCTGATAGATTCCTCTCTAATGATGAATCATTAGATTTTTTTCCAGTTGATTCTGACGAGCTTGTATCTTCTTTTGGTTTATACTGGAATGTTTTAGGGGGTGGTTTTGGTGGTACTTTTTTAATTGGTACCTTTTGATTACTTGGTCTTGAAGGTTCAAAACTACTTAATGCTTTATTGGCTCTCAAATTCATTCCATTTACTTCTATCACTGTGACATAATTTGATGCATCAGAGAGAGTGTGACTACGTTGCCTGCCTGCTGGTTCTGTTTGTCGCAGCTCTACTTCTTCCTCATCTTCTGTCGGAAGCAACGTTTCACTCATTGAAACTGAAAGCTCACTGATGCACTTGTTAGCAGAGTCCTCGCACAGAGACAATCTGTCTTCCTTTGTTTGTACCACTCGAGGTACAGCTGCCTCCTGCTGCTGTCTATCCCCCTTGGTCTCGCCATGTTGGGGGTCTTCAATCGAGTTACCCAATGATTTTTCATCTTTAGTTGCCTTCTTTGAGCTACCTATATCGTTAATTTCCTTATGATTTTCTACATCAGCTAATAATCTCTCTAAATACTCTACGTAAAACTGTTCTTTCTCAAGTTCTTCTTTTAAAACTGCTACTTTTTGTTTGTGTTTGCTTAGGTTTGCCCGAACGTCTTCTTCCCAGGCTGCTGGTAATTCACTTCCAGGAAATCGTTGCACCCAAACTTTACGAAAATCACCAAACACACTCATGGCAAAAGTATTGTTGTTGACATTTTATTGTTCCATTACTAATTTTCCATCTTATATGCACAAATTTCATGCCTAAATTCTATCAAATAAAGCTGTGTGAGTCATTTTTCGCCACCTTTGATTTTTCTTCGCTCAGCTGTTTTGTAAAATTTCTCCCATTCGTTCCGCGGGCTTATTTTAAATGTCTTGTAGAGCGGAACAAAAAAACACGAACACGCACTTATAATAATTTTCATCCTACAGTATATAGTATATATATATATATATATATATATAGTTGCAGTATTCGTCATTAATTTGTTTTAATTAAATGTCACAAACAGTTAATTCCAAGAACAAGAGAAAAAAATGACATTATTGAAATCAACTCCCATCATATATGCATTGTATATATTATAAGCGTACAGATCGAGCGTGTACTCGATCGAATTCTCAAAGACAACTATTTTTAATCAGCTAATAGAGCTCGCGGCACATAATGATAATAATAATAATAATTAATATTTGTATTATAATTTGTTATATTGCATTATACATTTATTACAACATATATTTTTAATTTAATTTATAATTTTATTTTACTGATTTTACACAATGCGTGCTATAGCGATGAATTAATGCAATATATAATATATAATGCAACTATAATATAGCTGATGATGCAACTACATCATATATTATAAATATTATAATATGCTCATCAGCTTCTAGATGCGCAAGATATATATGCCATGTCGTGTGTATCATAATATTTTATCTATTAAATTATAATCATAATATTTATAAATTTATAGTTTTGCAGTTCGTATGACGAATATGCAGTACATCGCAGTATATATATATATAATATTATATATATATATATATATATTATATATATATATATATATTATATATATATCAATTCAAAATAAACTGTTAATTATATAAATAAGAAATTTAAAATCATATATGATATTGAGATCGATCGATATTGAGATCTATAGCTCCCAAATATAAAATATATTATATATATCATCTATAATATATGCAATATCATATCACCCCTATTGGAAATGTACAATTGTAATCAGCCAAATTACAATTGTAATTTGCCTCATTACAATTGTAATTTGGCTGATTACAATTGTAAAATTTGGATTGCAATTGTAACACTTGGTTACAATTGTAACACTCGGATTACAATTGTAATGTTCTTTAATTACAATTCTAATACTTGGAATTGCAATTGTAACTTTTAATTACAATTGTAATGTTAATGATTACAATTGTAATACTTGGAATTGCAATTGTACTCTGGTTCTGATACAATTGCAAGTATTGCAACACTTAAATTGGATTACAATTGTAATATTCATGATTGCAATTATAATACTTTTGGGGTTGTAATTTATTAAAGTGTTATATATACTACATAATATATATACTACAGAGTAGAATTATTATAATTTATACATTTACATTCATTAATTTATTTAACTTAATATTTTTTATGTTAATTTTTCGGCTTTAACGTATATCTTAGGTACTATTAAGAAGCTTCAATTGAAAGTATTAATTCATTAAATTTTCATTATTTTGGAAATGCTCAACCCCTTAATAGGGTACGTACCGCCCTTCAATTTAAAATAATAATAATAATAATAATTCAGATCGAGATGCATCTTCATTTAATATATGAAAAAATAATGTTAATAAAAAATCAATTTTAATAATTTATTTTATAATAAATTAGGGGTCAACCCCCAACCCCAACGACTTATTATGGTCACATCAATTAACATAAACATTCATCTATGCTGCATGAACCTGTAGTTCTCATTTAGTTTTGCGATATTTTTTTTTTAAATATATAAATTGAAAAAAATAAGGGTCGACCCCTTGAAGGGTCATATAATTAAAAATGTAAAAAGGTCAGTTGAAGATGTACATTAATTAATTTGAAATGTAACAAATATAGTAAGAAAATGAATTCATTTATATCTTATCATACGTTAAGGATCGGTCGCATGATGCGTAATCGACCCTTAGGTAGTCGATCATTATACTTCATCAAAAGAACTCGATGCTGCAATGAACTTTTATATTGAACCTAGTCCTCACAGTTTTTGTCACATATTTTGTTATAAATATTTGCATACTTTTAATAATGACCCCTGGTATGCCCAAGGGTCGACCCTTAAAATACGTAAATTACAGCTCTGAAGAAAATTAAAAGGATTGTCATTTTCAGTCTTTCAATTTTTTACGAAAAAACAAATTTAAGGGTCTTTTGACCCTTAAGGGTCAAAGGGTCCCAAATTTAAGGGTCACCATTAGAACCACCATCAAATTTTACCCTGGGGTCGAAATTTATATAACGTTGCAATGAAGTGAAATAAATTTCAGGGTCTTTTGACCCTTAAGGGTCAAAGGGTCGCAAATTTAAGGGTCGCCATTAGAACCACCATCAAATTTTACCCTAGGGTCAAAATTTATATAACGTTGCAATGAAGTGAACTAAATTTCAGGGTCTTTTGACCCTGAAGGGTCAAAGGGTCGCACATGTAAAGGTCTTCATTAGAACCGCCATCAAATTTTACCCTAGAAGCATAATTTATACAATGCTGCATTGAAGTTGACCCGTATTTTTCCCATAGCTTATTATTTATTTATATAGCTCAATAATCTTCTTCCTATTAAGAAAGCAGTAGCAGCGCAATGGTAAGTGTATGATCAGCAGTGGTAACCGAAGTACAGCAACGCAGGTTTGGGTTAGTAGTTAGATCGGTGACCGCTTTTTGTAGATTTTACAATCGTAATTATTACAATTGTAATAATTGCAATTGTAGTTCAATACAATTGTAATAAGGCCATTACAATTGTAAAAATTACCATTGTAATATTGCCAAAACACAATCGTAATTTTGATGGCTGTACAATTGTAATAATTACAATTGTAAATTTCCACTAGGGACGAGATAATATATATATATATATATATATATATATATATATATATATATATATATATATATATATATATATATATATATATATATATATATATATATATATATATATATTATAATTCAGGGTGTCCGGCAGTCTGGAAATCATGGAAAACCTGGAATACTCCTGGAATTTTTTCCTCCAAAAAAATTTAACTCCTGAAAAACTCCTTAAATTTTACAAATTTTGCTAAAAAATCATGGAATTTCAATGATTTCAAGTAAGCATTCCTGGAAAATAATTTTACTTCCACATTTGACTTTTTCATGATGAATTTTTGGGATTAGTAAATGAAAAGTGAAAAAAATTTCTCGCTCCGCTCGAATATAATTCTCGATATTTATTATTGGTTGCTTGGTGTTTTTCCGCCTCAATCTATTTTTTTTCCCTTGTCTCATGAGTTGCTGTGATAATTTAATTAAGGTAAGACAAGTCCTCGGAATCTACAATTTTGCTGTAATTTTGGTATGCAAATCATTGCCTTTTGGTAATAAATAAGTTACAATGTTAAAAAGAGAAACTCAACTGAAGGGATCATTTGTTAAAATTTCAGTTTGCATTAAATTGCTCTGCCATCAGTTTTTAGTTGTAAAAACGAGGACTCTTTTCTCAGTCCTTTAATTGTCTAGTACGTGTACAGTACTACATGTATATTATGGTATGAGTGCATAAATTTATACTGTTTTGATTAAACCCCATTCATATTTAAAAAATAATTAGAATGATCATGCTCTAAAGGGGAAGGTAACACACACAATGTAAAAAAAAAAAAAAAAAAAATCACATGAAAATAATGAAGAAAAATTTAAAATGTTCTCCTCTATATATATCCCCTATCAGTAGCTAAAATATCAGATATAAAGTTGATAAATTTAACATGGAGAAAACTTCCATGTTAAATTTATAAAGCCAACTTTAAAAATTCATAACTTAAAAACTAGCTCAAATATGTATACTTGATATTTTAGCTACTGATAGCCTGATAGGGGATGTAGAGGAGAACATTCTAAATTCTTTTCATAAATTTCATGTCAGGGTTTTTTGTTTGTTTTTTTCTTTGGGCGTGTTACCTTTCCCTTAAGTGGCATGTAATAGAAAAACTCCCAATTTTTACTAGCAGATTCTACTGCATGCCATTATACAGTTATGTATATAATAAGCAATTTTAAAAACATATTTTGTGATCGGAAAACTGCATGGTCACTTCACTTTAGTGTGTGTGTTTTTTTTTTTTAGTATTTTAATGTAAAGTTATGCTACCCTGATTTTTTTCAGATTTTTTACAGACCTGGAAGTATATTTAAAAAATTATTGAAATTCCTTTTTGTGACATCACGAGGCGCCTCTCCTTAAGAAAAAAATAGGACTCTTCACCTCGTGATGTTCCAAAAAGGACTTTAAATCATTTTTTAAAAATATACTTCCAGGGCTGTAAGAAATCTGAAAAAAATCAGGGTATATAGCATAACTTTGCACCCTCTATCCATTTCTACAGTAAAAAAATTGAGGTCGATAGTCCATTGGTAAATGCAAATATTTTCATACCAAAGTTACAGCAAAATTTACTCTTAAAATGCTTAGACGTTCTGCTGAGGACTCTCGGCCTATTTTTATTATTTTTTTCATGCATTTGTTTCACCTTTTTTTATATATATATTTTTTTTCTTAAATTTTTAACTATATATCGGCAAATACATTTCATAAATTCTCATAGAGACAATTAAGGGAAAATAAAACGTCTTCGACAGCACCAATATGTTAGTCAGTATTCAGCTTGAAATTTTTCAAACACTCCTGGAAAAATCATGGAAAACTCCTGGAATTTAATTGGCCTGATGTGCCAATTAATTAATTAATTAATTAATTAATTACCCTGTAATTACACCCCCGCGCGATCCGCGACCTCCAATTTTTTTATTGCATAAAAATTAATAGAGCTATTAAATTAGGCCTGTTCGTAAACCCGGCCTGCTCGGTGTACACTTTTTGCACCCAATCGACCTTATATATGTACATGGGATATAAGGTTGATTGGGTGTAGAAAGTGTACACCGAGCAGGGTTTATGAACAGGCCGATTATATATATATATATATATATATATATATATATATATATATATATATATATATATATATATATATATATATATATATATATATATATATATATATATATATATATATATATTATAGAGCGCGCAGTGCAAATTAAATTTAAAAATTATGCCAACCTGATTTTTTTAGGGGATATCTATTATAACGTATATATATATATATATATATATATATATATATATATATATATATATATATATATATATATATATATATATATATATATATATATATATATATATATAATAAATAGCTCGACCTCTAGAGCTGTAGTAAAATTTTATAACAGTAGCATCCCTAGTCGAAAAATAAAGGCAGTAGTCAAGTGGTGACTACTGCTAAGTGGTAATTTGAGCAGTGGTCAAGTAGTCACTGCCCAAGTGGTCGCAAGTAGTCACCAGTAGTCACTTTCAAGTAGTCACCAGTAGTCACTTTCAAGTAGTCACCAGTAGTCACTTTCAAGTAGTCACCAGTAGTCACTTTCAAGTGGTCACCAGTAGTCACTTTCAAGTAGTCACCAGTAGTCACTTTCAAGTAGTCACCAGTAGTCGATTTCAAGTGGTCAAATTAAAAACGGTTTTTTAGTATTTTCTCGCGATATATCCGTCTATCATCACGATGCAGTTTTTTCCCGTTTAAGCCAACAGATAGATAAATTATAACTGGAACAAGTAAAGAAATTATTCTTTCACATTTTTAACTTGAATTATTAAAATGTAATTATAATACTTTGTAATAATTCAAGATAAAAACGTGACAAACAAATAGGACGAGAAACATCTATATAATATACATACCAATTTTACGCTCCATATGCAATAAAAACATTTACTTTTTTTTTAAAACTTTTTTTTAAAAAAAAAACTTTTTAAAACATTTACTTTATTAAATTATTCCTAACTTATTAATTTTAATTTAATTTCCCAAGTATTTTTTTAATTTTTTACAGCAAAATGAAAGAATAATATTTTTTAATTCATACTTTATAAATATATAATAAAAAAAAATATATATGAAAAAAAAACACGTTGATTATTAAAGATTTATAATTATTAATATAATAAATAAAATACATAATAAAAAATGAACATCTTTGAAGAATAATTACCAACGGCTTTCATCTCGGCGTCTTTTTTTATCAAGTTCCAAGAGCCGATAAACATTGACTGTTTAAGGCTACCTAGAACAAATAATTTGACACAAAGTAACGAGAATTTTAATAAATAAAATTTCATAATACGTTTTAGGTATTGAAAAGGTACTTATCTGATGTAAAACTGCTTGAAAAACAAATTGTTCCGGGAGCTCTGCACACACAACCCCGTCTCACATGTGTTTAGTGCCACCATTTTAGATAATTTTCTTCATCACGAGAACCCCGTACAATTGACTACTTGGTAAGTGATCACTTTCTTAAGTAGTCAGAATTTTGTGACAACTAATTAAGTAGTCAAATGCTAAGTGGTCATGATGTTTCGACTACTTGCATAAGTAGTCACAAAATTCTGACTACTTACCAAGTGATCAAGATTTTATGGACACTGAGCGCCGACTACTTGCATAAGTAGTCACAAAAATCTGACTATAACTTACGAAGTGGTCGAGATTTTATGAACACTGAACGCCGACTACTTGCATAAGTAGTCACAAAATTCTGACTACTTACCAAGTGGTCGAAATTTTATGAACACTGAGCGCCGACTACTTGCATAAGTAGTCACAAAATTCTGACTACTTACCAAGTGGTCGAGATTTTATGAACACTGAACGCCGACTACTTGCATAAGTAGTCACAAAATTCTGACTACTTACGAAGTGGTCGAGATTTTATGAACACTGAGCGCCGACTACTTACTTGCATAAGTAGTCACAAAATTCTGACTACTTACCAAGTGGTCGAGATTTTATGAACACTGAACGCCGACTACTTGCATAAGTAGTCACAAAATTCTGACTACTTACCAAGTGGTCGAAATTTTATGAACACTGAGCGCCGACTACTTGCATAAGTAGTCACAAAATTCTGACTACTTACGAAGTGGTCGAGATTTTATGAACACTGAGCGCCGACTACTTGCATAAGTAGTCACAAAATTCTGACTACTTACCAAGTGGTCGAGATTTTATGAACACTGAGCGCCGACTACTTGCATAAGTGGTCACAAAATTCTGACTACTTACCAAGTGATCGAGATTTTATGAACACTGAGCGCTGACTACTTGATTCAGTGGTCCGACTACTTAACAAGTGGTCAAGATTTTGAACACTGAGCACCTGAGCACTTGACTCAGTAGTCCGACTACTTGACCCAGTAGTCTGACTACTTGTTTTAAGTAGTCAAGTACTTGTGTAAGTCGTCAACCACTTGACTACTAGACTCATTTTTTGACAAGGGATATTATATATATTTATGCATTCAGAGATATAATTATAATGAGCTATATATATTATATTATTGATATTATACCGCCGCGAAGTACCTCTCCCATTGCAACAGATCCGAGCCCAGCCGGGAAATATAATATTAATATATATAATTTTTTAAAAAAAATGGGTTTTCAATAAATTTTTAAAAATATATATACTATAATTTTATATATATATATATATATATATATATATAAAATTATAGTATATATATTTTTAAAAATTTATTGAAAACCCATTTTTTTTAAAAAATTATATAATTATATTAATATTATATTTCCCGGCTGGGCTCGGATCTGTTGCAATGGGAGAGGTACTTCGCGGCGGTATAATATCAATAATATAATATATATAGCTCATTATAATTATATCTCTGAATGCATAAATATATATAATATGCTACTGTTATAAAATTTTACTACAGCTCTAGAGGTCGAGCTATTTATTATATATATATATATATATATAGTTCACACGTGCATCACGGTGCACGCAGTATATGATCCATGATATGATCATTGCAGCTACCAAAATAATAATAAAATTATGCATAATTCAAGCTAGGCTGATGCCCATGATATATTATATATGCTTCGTCGATCAATATAGAATTTGATATATGTTTAAATGATGAAAAAATCTTTAAATCATATATTCAGAAACAAAAAAAAAAAGACTAGATAATATATATTATTTTCAATAGTAAAATAACTATTATGTCAATATAAATTGAGAATATTTAGTGCAAAGAAACACACATTGCAGATTGTTTTTAATGGTTTATTTCTAACACCCTTGGTTTTTCATGTACAAAATATTGAGCCTAGCTGTTCAGCTGATGAAGACAGAGATAATAATTTCAAAAGACATTTTTAAATTTTCAATCTGTACATGTGCATGCATGGTTCTCAATTAATATGTCAAAGGAGTTTTTGACTTATAGAATTTCTATTCATTTCATTCATCAGCAGAAAAAAATAACAATAAAAAAATGCTCATCAGCGCAAGCATTTTATAACACTTTGACTTTGAGGCCCATATAAAGAATGGTAGAGTGAAGGTCACATACTGTCTTGAATATTTTCCCATAATTATGATGTACATGCATATAAAGAAATAAACATTAAGATTTATATATTATACTGATTCAGTTGGATTTAATGAAAACAAACTATGGTAAAAAAATGTATTTTTAGTCAGGTATATTATTTTATAGCTGCTATAATATATATATAGGTGTATATAGGCAATCTAATTCCTACATAAATTCAACTGTTATTCTAAAAGGTATATATTTAAAACACTCAGTAATTATTTGAAAGAGCTAAGTCTCTCTCTTTGTCTTAGGTTTTAATAGCTGTAAAGTGTATTATATTATAGTAATAAATAATCACAAATATATCCCTCATTTTTTTTTTATTATTATTAATTATATATTTAATCCTCATCTTCTCCCAAGAAAAAGGAATCACATGAAAATATAAGACCTTCACTCAAGGTAGATCAAAATATACTTTCTGTATAATATTTACAAGGTTGTTTTGTATTTTTTAAAAACATTTTTTTAAATTTTTTTTTTGTATTTTTTTATTGTTAATTGGACACTTCACTGCATAAATAAAGTGGCGCTATATTATGAGATGTTTGTGCATCATAAATATACAGGAAGACATATATTTTGTTAAGATTATAACTTTTTTTTTTTTTTTTTAAACAATAAAGGATTTTTGATATATAACAAAACGATAAATTACTAGAAGAAAGTAAAAGGTTTGGAAAGGTGGTGCGTTTGAGCTGCGCCATAGAGGGAATGAGCAGAGCAGCTTTCGACTACCAGCTAGGCAAACGTACATGGTACGTTATACCTCCAGGTAGATAGAACCAACTCCCGCCCCTCTCTAGGGCGTGACTCGTCAGAATCACCCAAGGAACGTCATGGTGGTCGAGGGGGCAGGAACACGGATAATATACATATGCCAATGTAAACAGAAGGGCACTTTATAAATTTAGTTAATATATATATTTTTTTTTGTTTATCAACTTTTTAATGTTAATCACAACTATGTCTCTATAAAAAAATTAATTTAGCTATAATATTTATTTTTATATTCAAAAGTTGTTGATATATAGCTTTTTTTTGCTGTAGTTTGATGGTTTTATTTTTTTGATGTTTATTTATTTTTTCATTTTTATTTTCTTAAATGTTATTAAAGTCGATATAAAAGCTGAGGTTGAGTTGCTTCCGTGCTGCGACTTTTGTGAGCGACACAAACTGTGAGGCGTTCATCAGCCCGTTTACTTCATCTTGTCAACAACTTTCTCACCCACTGAAAGAAACAACACACTTTGGTTAGTACACAAATTTTGGAAACATATTTTTTTCATCTCCAATAATTAATTTAATTTCTAAATCTACAACACATAAATACTGCAACAAAACCTGTTGAAGAATAAACAAGAAGAAACACATGCATTACTGAAAAAAAAAACTGTAAAATTAATTCAATTATAAGCAGTTATTGTAAAGCCAGGAAAAAAAAAAAGTAACTACATAATATTAATAATTTAGTTTATAATACTGTAAGCAGTCTTCTTGAAGACTAAAATTTGCATTTTCTCATGAGTTTGCTATGAGAAATGGTGTTAAAAAAGCGTAAAAAAGAAAAAAAAAAAAAAGTTAAAAAAATTAGAAAAAGCATCTAACTACAATAAAATTAAAAAGTGCCTTTGTTTTTACATTATTATGAATTTAATTTTGATTGAGTAAAAATCTAATTTAAATTCTACAATATTTTGTGCTGAGCAATAATAAATGTGCTCTTTTTGAAACAAATTGTCCACACTTCACACAGACAATGAGCACACTGTTCAGGTCATTTGTGAGGTGTACTCCAGATAGTTCCAACCCTAAACCTGGCTACTGCTTTTCAATCTTTCTTTACACACGTCCGATGATTATTATTTTTTTATCATTCTCCTTGAAGACTGCACTGTTTACTTGTGTGGACCAACTGCATCTGGCACTGTTGAAATGACAAAAATATGTTACATTTTTTTTGTAGACATGGTAGAGCATTGTAGCAACAATATTTACAGCAAGAAGCAACACAGCAGCAGTACAGCAACAGACGAGACAACATAATCCTAGAAAGCTAAGACAAAAAGCTATTGTTTTGAATGTTTTGATAAATATTTTATGGTAAAATATTTTAATAACAATTTTATATAAAATTATTATATTTTTTTTTTCTATGTTATTAAACTGCTGGCAGTAGCAAAAATAATAACAACATTATATCATGCATAAAAAAATTAAACAAATGAAAAATATACATCTACATATAATAAAGAAAACAAAAATGCAGCTATAAGAGCTGAAATAGCAACATATAAATTAAAAACAAAAATGATACATTGAAGACTGGACATATGTTTTGCTTTATACAGCGAAGCGAAACTAAAACAGCAGCACATGTAGAAGACCTATTTGATTACTCACTGAACAGCAGAAACCAGAAGGAAGATGGGTTTGGGTTGTTACTTAAGATCATATACACCAGCTAACGATTGCAGAGAGAAAGGAGAACAATTAGATAAATTTTCTTTGAAGACAATAAAAAAATAAATAGTTGACAGAAGAAACACAATCTTGAAAGTTTCATGTAAAGTTACCTTAAGTTTATTTATTACAACTATCGCCACGGAAACATACTTCACCATATATGGCTGAAACTTACATTATATATTGTATGAATGATACATTGAAGCTATACAGCAATTTATTAGCAAGGGAAGTTTTTTGATAGCTGTACTTTCAATTATTATTACAAAAAAGTATTGTATTAAGACGGCAACTTTGTATGAAACATCCAAGCTACAGAACACATCACTTGAAAATAATATCAATATTATATTAATATACTGATAGACTATGATGGTGGTAGCAGTCATAAATTCATTATCAGAATCTACTTGCCATATAAGACAACACTGCTAACATATCTATGCCACAATTCAATATATTAACATTTACGATATTGATACAAGAAATAAATCTAGCTAAATAAATAGCTTGAATTGAACTGTTTTAAATGGAAGAAAGAAATATAAATAGAAGAAAATAGGATATTTATAGTATGGTCCAATTCATGCTAAAAGAAAGGGAAAAAAAAAAAGTGGAATGTTAACATAGAAATTCTGGAATAAATGGATAAATAAAAAAATAACATAATTATAACAATTAAATACAGTATTACAGATCATAGTTTATGTGTAGTTTGACTGCGTGCGGCGATCATCTTTTGCTTTTTAACATGGCCAGACATACGTCTAGACATGTCTCAAAGCTAGGCGCCATTGTGTGTTCAGGTAATCTAAGATCTGTTAGACTGTACATCCAATTAACAACTATCGATCACTATGATTTGCATTGACTGACTTAAAATATTTTAAATTTAGATTATACATATCCCCATAATGCAGTAATATTCTTGATTTTTAAGCTGGCAAAGCAGTGTGCTGTTAGTAATAAGACAGAAGACATTGCAGTAAAGGGATCTGATTGCTTACCTTGAGTGACGAAGCGCAGACGTAGCGAAGAGGCCTCCGTGAGTGACAAATTAACACTCAGGCGAGGCAAGCAAGCAGCGAGCGAGGTTCAAAAACACTCGTAATTGTAAACCAGCAAGTAAATAAATACGTCAAAATTTTTTTTTAAAAAAAAAGGTACTTGCAATATATATATATATTTTTTAAAACATCAGGAAAAAATATCTATATAAAAATAACCACTCACATGCGGCAAGCATAAAATAAAAAATAAATCTTTTGTTTGTTTTTAAATCAAGTTTAATGTATTATTTTAATTTAATAAATATATTTATGAAATTAAGAATTTAAATAAAAACATCAAAATTATAATACTTAAGTTAAAAATAAAATTAAAAATCTATGTATTAACTTATATGTTTTACCTATTTCTTTCTATTAAATGTGTATTGTTTTTATTTCGTTTTTTAGTTCTAAGTTTTAACAAAAATATACTTTGGGTTTAAGATTTTCTAAAATCTTTAATCAAAAAATTTCGCCAGCTACAGGGGCAGAGGACAAGGCAAAAATTCACAATTCACATTACAAAGTTAAATGAATAGCATAGAATAAAGAAAAGAGTATTTTTATCCAATCGCCAAACTTATGATTTACATAATACGTGATATTGTAATATACAATAATAATTTAACAAAAAAAGGAGTAAATTATTAATTTGAAGATTGGTTTTTAATTTTTTTTAAATATATATTTATATTATATATTAAAAACACAACAGCTGCTATTCACTTAAATTTACAATTTGTTAATAAATATTAGTAGGCCAGATTAAACAATTTTTCTTTGTCAAATGCTGCACAATTTATGTTGTTGTTTTATTAATTAATTATGCAATGATTGTTGTCAACAAAATCTCTCACACGAGTACATTATTTACACTCACACACACACACACTGGCAATCACCAGACCGTCTTCTGAATTCCAGTTCAGTTTCCAGCCGGTTCACATTATTATTATTATTATTATTATTATAATTAGAGTTAAATAAAATGGTAATAGCAATTACAGTAAGTGCAATTCATGGAAGAATATTTTTGTGAGTAATTAGAAATTTATATATTCCTAAAATATTTGTTAATGCTAATACCAATTTATTTATCATCTTTAAACAAAATTTATAATATATCAAACTTGCACTCAATTAAGGAAGTATATTAGAGGGTAGAGGAGTAAATTTGTATGTATATATTTTATATATACTCTAATAAAATGTCTTTCTAGTGTATATATAATTTTTTTTTTTTTTGTTTTAATTAAAAAGTCCATAATGTTATTAATATTATTATCATCACTTAATACTTCTTTTTCTTCCATGTAATATGGTAGGAAGAAAAGGCATGTAAGGGAAGGTAGTTTTTCGTGCCTTTAAAATCTCCCGAAAGGAGCAGTATTAGCAAAAAACCAAACTGGGATTGTATTAGATTTTGTTTTGTTTTTTTCCAAAGTACAGTACTTACACAATTATCACCCCCTTCCTAGACCTCTGGCACTTTATGGAATTTCTGACTGCAATATTTCCAGCTTTTTTCATTGCACAAAGACTGAGAATACCACAATTTTTTTTATGAGAACTCATTGGGTTTTTGGGTGACATATTTTTTATGCATAAAAACACAATAAACAAGCCATGGTATGGTAAAAGGCCTAAAAAAGAATAACATTTCTTTTTTTTTCTTAAAAAAATAAAAATTTAGTGATTAACAAGTAGGCCATTTCTTTTCTTTTTCTTTTTTTTTTTTTTAATTTACTGATTGATAGGAACACATTGCAACAGCATTAACTTCAATATAGAGGCAACAACAATAATTCTACACAAAATTATCAATTGGACAATAGAATTATCATTGATCAAAATAAAAACAATTCTACATACAATGAGGGAATCCCTCCAAACATGCTGTGAGTAATGCACTCAGAATTCAAATTGCGACAACAAGTTTTTTTTTATTATTATTTTTATGTGAAGAGTTTCATGTCACTTGCTTTAAAAAATGATTAAAAATTAAAGGAAATTTCCGTAAAATAAAATATCAAATAATTGCTAACACTGGAATAAATTTATATGCACTTTTAATAACAAAATAATAGTAAATATTAGGATTAAAAACAAATGCAAGAATGTTAAATATATTATAAATAATTTACGAGAGAAATTAGGGTGATAAGGTAACATATAATAATATAATATGATTTAAAGCTTTTTTTTTTTTTTGGTCCGTTATCGAAATGTTTATCATTATATAAGCCAAATATCTGAATAAAAGAGGTAGTTATGGCAGTGAAAACAAACGATCCAGCATCAACAATATCAAATCTAAGTAAACAATGTTATTTTTAACTGCAAGTGACACGATGAGTAATATGTAAATAAATGTTTTATTATTGTCTCCTCTCTCCCTCTAAAAAAAAATTAGCTTAAGTTTTCTACCCTCGTATTTAATTTTTGTTTTGTCTAATTTTTATTTTAAGAGATAATAATGGACACTGCTTCTATTTTTTTTTTAAAGACTGACCATACAATATATTAAAATAATTATGTACAAAAAAACAAGAACATTTTCATGCACTCTGAAACATTCAACTTTCATACACATCTAAAATAGAAACAAGAAAAAAAAAAAAAAAAAAAGGTAATGTCAAACTAAATAGATGCACTGTGCCCTCACAAGAAAGAACTTTCTTCAATCATTATAAAATTGAAGAGAGAGAGAAAAAAAAAAAGAACTGAGAAATTACTGATGAAGAGAGAGTGAAGTCAAATTTCCCCACAGTGTTGTGTGTAAATGGTCACCTATCACCTTATTATAAATGCTTACACTATTTTTTTTTAAAAAAAATTCTCGTATCTCAATGTTCAAACACTGCATAGTTATTATTACCTTAAATATTAAATATACAGTATAACAGTAAATTGCAATAATAATATTAATATAAGAAATAATTTAATTACCATATTCACATGATAAGATTAAAAACAAAGAGAGTGTAACTGGTTAAACTTGGCAGTCTTTGAGCAAGGCCTTGAGCCACTCAAATAAAACGCGGCCAGGCCTGACCCTAACTAGCTAACCAATCACAAAGAGCGGTGGTGAAGCTCTCACTACGAATTGGCCGACCTTTCAACCCTCACAGCCGTGCCTACCTGCTGCCATCTATTGTCAGCCACAGAAAATAACATCTCCGGCTTCTTATTAAGCAAACTACGGAGGACCTTTGATTATATTATGTCTTTAAAAAAAAAAAAAAAGTTGACATAGTACCTAGACTCAAAAAGATATATTTTGAGCTTAATTATTATTATTATTATTATTTTTCAATTTATAATGGAAATTTGTACATTATGTAGTAAAATTATTACTACTTAAATAATGTTTTTTTTTTTTTTTTGAAAATATTATTATAGTCACCAAGTTTACTTATATGTGTATTTCTTATTAATACTAAAACTATTCTTATTTAACTAAGGTTTAATTTGTTTACTTGGTGTTGTTTGGATGTACAACAATGATGACAGTGTCTTGTCTGCTGGAGTGTTGGAAGGATGAAGAAGGGAGGAGGAGGAGGGTGGACAGTTAGAAATAATGAGAAGTGGATGAGAGTGTGCCCTCGACGGGTTTTGTCGCACAAACATTTTGGTTAGATGGGAGAATACATGATGATCACTGCATACACCCCCCACATCACGGCAATCCAATGCATTGTACGGATGAAGGATCCGCTCTCACCGTCCGTGATCTTGCGAGCGACGAACTTGAGGGTCTCATCCAGCAACACCACGGGGATGGAGAACTTCATCACCGTGATCCATTCCTCACCGTTGAGCGGAGTTACTTGGAACACTCCCTGTAGACATAACGTCAAATATATCAGACCTGCACATTATCAGGAAATGCTAATATTGAACTTGTTTATTATAATTGAATCACTTGTCATTTTTAATTTAATAAAAAGTAAAGGAATCGTCATGAGCAGCAAGTTGAATGAAACTAACTCATCATCAGGAGTCTATTGAACTGGCATATTACAATGACTTTACTATGTAAAATAAATGGATTGTCATAAAATTACCCCACTGGATGTAAGAACGAATACTTCAGATTGGTGATACTTACAGCCAAGATGTCGACGTACAGGATGACGAAGTGAAGAGTGAAGGAAAGGGCCATGGAAGCCACCAGCCACAAGTTGCACCAAGGTGGCATCACCAGCAGAGACTGGTTCTCAGACAAGCTGGAACAAGCACAATGAGTACCTGTCGACTCTCTATGGGAGTACGATTAAACATACCTGTTCATGGCGTTAAGCATCTCAATGGTGACAAGCACAGACAGAGCCATGGTCATGGGATGAGGGTCGTGGAAAATCTTGCAGTCAACACCCTTGAAGTCTGGGTTATCACCAATGCAGGACAGATGGTGAGTCTAAAATATATATTTTTTAAATAAGTAAACATTTTAAAACTAAAACTATAACACTGAGAAAGTATAGAAGAATTATCTGAATGTGAACACTTGTTAAAATGCAAGTCTTACCAACTGCCAGTAAGAGAGCTCAGGTCCAATTGGGCTGTACATGAACCACCAGGTGGCAGCACCAACAGTAGCGGCACCGACGTATGAGCCAATAGCCATGTAACGGAAGAACAGCCAGCCAGAGATAAGGGACTCATCAGCGCGACGTGGGGGCTGTAAAAAAAATATTATTATTTTTTATAACCAGAACTATAAAAAAATATAGTACATTAGATTTGACAACAGCTTTATTATAAATTCATACCTTCTCCATGATGTCAAGATCAGGGGGGTTGAAGCCAAGAGCGGTAGCGGGCAGACCATCAGTGACGAGGTTAACCCACAGAAGCTGGACGGGAATCAGAGCCTCGGGAAGACCCAGGGCAGCGGTCAAGAAGATACTGCGGCACACAACATGAGTTGAGACACGAGCTCCATCTACAGCAGGTTTACAAGACTCACCTGACGACCTCACCAATGTTGGAAGAGATAAGATAACGGATGAACTGCTTCATGTTGCTGTAAATAGCACGGCCCTCCTCTACGGCAGCGACAATGGATGAGAAGTTGTCGTCAGCAAGCACCATCTCAGAGGCAGACTTGGCGACAGCGGTACCAGATCCCATGGCAATACCAATCTCAGCCTTCTTCAGGGCAGGGGCGTCATTGACACCATCACCAGTCTGAAAGCAGTATTCAATTGTTAACAGAGAAAATAATCAACAAGGAATGGAGGATATTTTCAGCAAATTTCAAGCAGTACTTGCAAATAAAAACAAAAACAACTGCAGTACAAATGTGGTAGACTAGGGGGGTCATCTTTAGATAATTTTACTTCTTATTTTAACAAATTTAATTTAAGATTGAAACAATATAACGGAGATGTTATCTTGATGTGTATAAGACAGAAAATATTATTTTGTTTAAGTATTAAGTCTCACCATAGCGGAGATCTCGTTCATGCTCTGCAAAAACTCAACAATCTTGGACTTGTGGGAAGGCTCTACTCGGGAGAAGAGACGGGCACGAGCGCAAGCAGCCTTCTGTTCAGCATAGGGCAGGTCGTCGAACTCCCGACCAGAGTAGGACTTTCCAGTGGTGTCCTCCTCCTCAGTGAACACTCCAATACGACGGCAGATGGCCTCAGCGGTGGCCTTGTTGTCTCCAGTGATGACAATGACACGGATACCAGCAGCACGGCAACGGACGATAGAGTCGAACACCTCCTTGCGGGGAGGGTCAAGCATACCAACAACACCAACGAAGGTCAAGTTGTTCTGTCGACAAATACATTGTATTAGAAACACATCATAATTGAGATACTGTATTTACTAGCCATTTAAGTATTAACAGTAGCTGTTATTATTGAAACTTATTATCTTACAAATAACAAAATTGGTTGTGATAATTTATATTACTTATATAGCAAAATATTAACAATGAAGTGTTACTTAATTCATGATTTTGTAAGGAAGGTAACATTTCTTGATCTAAATCATACAAATAGGGTGATAATAACACTAGGCTAAAGAGCATACAGATTTAAATGTAAAATGCTCACCTCATACAGGTAGAATTTGTTGGAGTCATTGAGATCCATGTCGTCAGGCTTCATTGGGTTGTCAGCGGTGGCAAGAGCCAGACAACGAAGGGTGTCACGGCCGGTACCGTACTGACGAGTCAGCTCAAGAATGCGGTTCTTCAGCGCCTGGGTAAGAGGCACCTTGGTGGTTCCAACGCGAGCATGTGTGCACCTGTCAAGGAGACCCTCAGGGGCGCCCTTGGCGAACAGCTTGGGTCCGTTTCCAATACGAGAAGCCTTAAGGGGAACGCAGTACGAAGACATGGACTTCCTGTCACGGGAGAACTCCAGGGTGAACTCCTGAAAATTTTATTGGGTCAGTTTTTTTCCTGTCAAGTTTTCTATTGTAAAATAATATTTAGTATATTCATTCATAATTCATAAAGTACACAATACAATTTTACTTCCAAAAAATGTTCAACTTGTCTCGCAAGCAACTTATAACAAAATTTTGTAACATACAGAAGAATTTGCAAGTGACTTGCTGCAAGAGATGAATTTTTCTTTTACTGATATTGTATTGTGTAATAGTTACTGGCTTTGTTAACAATATAATCAGACTGTAAGTAAAAAATAAGAACTGCATTTTTAACAAGATATTTTTCAGTTGAAAGATAAAAAAGTGTTCACCTTCTTCCACTTGCTCTCAATGTCCTGTCGCACAACGATGGCAGAAGAACGACGATCCAGACCAGTCTTGGGCATGTTGAAGGGGTTGCATTTCTCAGCAAGTACAATCAGGGCAGTCTCAGTGGCCTCACCGACCTTCTCAAAAGCCTGCTTGAACTGGAATCCAACAAAAACATTTGTTAGTTCAGGAACTTGGAGTATTATCTTTAAAATTATTTACCTCGTTGAAGTCAATGGAAGAGTCGTTGCACATAATGCAGATGGTTCCAATCTCGTGGAGGGTGTCAAAGTCGTTACCCTTGACCTTCTGGCCCTTCAGGAAGACGTCACCAATAGGCTCGTAGGTGGAGCCAGTGATTTCAAACTCGGCGAAAGAGCTGTCGTTACCCTCAATTTTGTCGAAGAAGAACATCCTGAAAACAAAATAGCATTTAGAAAAACATTTTCTTCAAGAAGATAGTTTTCAAATTAATTTTATTTTTAAATTCTTCTACTAAGAATAAGAGAATACTTTAAATCCTTTTAAGATTTTTATTAAGTACTGTAGTACACACACAAAAATATAAAGAAGAACAAAAAGTAAAATAGCTGATGAGAAAATTATATGACTATATTGAAAATAACAACGTTGTTGTAGTTATGCTAAATATGATACTTTTCTCTGTTATTTTATTTTCTAAATCAGCTGATAGTCCTCACCTGCTGACAGACATCTGGTTGGTGGTCAAAGTTCCAGTCTTATCAGAGCAGATGACGGAGCAGCAACCAAGAGTCTCCACAGAGGGCAGAGAGCGCACAATGGCGTTCTTCTTGGCCATACGACGGGTTCCCAGAGCCAAGCAAGTGGTGATGACAGCGGGCAGACCCTCAGGAATGGCAGCCACAGCCAGGGCAACGGCAATCTTGAAGTAGTACACGGCACCCTGGGGAAGAATCATATCTCGTTAACATTGTTTTATGTAAATTATACATGCTCTTAACATTATACTTTAGATTAAAAGTTATTTGTTTGAAGTTTGAAGGTATACATGTACTTGATTAATAATAGACACGATAGACTATAAAATATAATTATAGTATGAAAAAAATGTGATGATTCCAAACTGCTCTATTTCTATTTCTAAATAAAGTTTTATCATTGACTTTCTGATTACTAAATATAAACTTTATCGAAAGTTGAAGAAAGATAACTCAAAAAGAGCACCACAGGTATAATTAAATTTTAACGTTATGCACATAGACTGATTTACCTTGATCCAAGAGCCTCCGTGGGCGGGGTCGTTGAAGTGTCCAATGTTGATGGCCCACACAGCCACGCAGATGAGGGAGATGACCTTGGACAGCTGCTCACCGAACTCGTCAAGCTTCTGCTGCAGAGGGGTCTTGATCTCCTCAGTCTCACTCATCTCAGTACGGATCTTACCTATAATAAAATGTATAACGTCAATACCAGCAAGTGTGTTATAATATAGCAAATTTGTGACTGATTTTTGTTTTTTAAAGAAAGTTGATGTTGAGAAAATTGTCGTACCAATAGCGGTGTTGAGTCCAGTGCCCATGACGACTCCACGAGCCTTGCCAGAAGCAACATTGGTACCAGAGAAGATGATGTTCTTCTTGTCCTGAAAATATACAAAAAAAAAAAAAAAAATTAATTTTTGAACAAAATTACAATATTTGAACAAAATAATTTGTGTCCAAATTGATGGAAAATAGTTTTATAAGTAACAATAAGTTATAAAATTAAATACCTTTTAGTTTCCAGCATTATGTTTTTATGATAATTCACTAAAAAATTATTTTCTGAAGGTATATTTTTGTTGTGATAATATTTAAGATATCAAGTAACAACTTTGCTTGGAATGTTGTCATAATCCTTGAGGATGTCCTCACCTGGTTGACAGCCCGTGGGTCAGGCACAGCGTCAGTGTGCTTGATGACGGACACGGATTCACCAGTCAGGATGGACTGGTCAATTCGGATGGTGGTGGAGGTGATCTTGACGAGACGGATGTCAGCGGGGATCTTGTCTCCGACTGTTGGTACAAAAACATCAATGAGTTTTGTTACTTAACGAGGTTCAAGCTTCTAGATTGCTCACCTGACACTTCAACAATGTCACCTGGAACAATTTCCCTGGAGCGGATCTTCTGTACACCAGATTTATCTGCTCGGATCACCTTGCCCATCTCAGGCTCGTACTCCTTCAGGGCTTCAATGGCAGACTCAGCATTGCGTTCCTGACAACATAAAGACAAAATTTAGTGATGTTTTTTTTTTTTCTCAGCACGTGAAAACTAACTGAAGTTTTAGGTTGTACACCAAGAACTTATGGCCGTAAGTTGCAGCCATCTAACCGAGAATAATCTGAGGATTATCCGTGGATTATTTACTCATTAACATTAAATTTCTCAGATAATTATCGGATTTTTCTAAGATAGGTTGACTGCAACTTACGGCCATTAGTACCAATTTTAGCCTCGGATTTTTTATTGGTAGATTTTATTCTTATTCTGGTATCAAATTTCTTACAGGTTTTCCTTTTGAAAGGAAGGGGGGGGGATGAATATATATCTTAATTTAAATCTCTTTAAAAATCAAACTTGTAAAATATAGAATTTACGAATAAATGTAATAAAATAATAAGTAGTTTATTATTTTAATGTGAAAACTCTTAGTTCACTATGTACCAATATGAAAAGAAAAAGAAATTCTATTCACAGACCATTGAAAATAATGTTACAAAAAGCCTTGCATTAAGTTGACACTTATGAAAACTTACATAAAGTTTTTGGTGTCAAATTTTGCATGGGAAAAAGAATTCTCTCATTTCATATTGGTACAGACTGTGATATTTCCGTGTGAATACTTACTTGCCATACACCAACAATGGCGTTGGCGATAAGGATAAGCAGGATGACTAAAGGCTCAACAAACGCTGTCATGGAATCTTCATCCTCAAACAATGCAAGGACCTACACGAAAGTAGTACACAATTAGTCAACGTTGTCATCATATTATTATAACATCAATGTATGACTTGAAGATTAATTTGAAGTTAAATCAATAAGCAACACTTATACTCAAATTTATTTAAATTCTTATCAATAATTTAGCAGCTATTTTTATATATTTGAAACAGATTGTAAATAGTAAAAAAAGTCAAGACCAATTAATATGAAATACAATGAACAGCCAATATTATTTTATAAACAAATAGAAAAAATTGAGTATGAAACAATAAAATGTTACTTGGTACTTTTTTTTCTTGTACAATAAAAAAAAAAAATTAAATGATGTCACTTTTTCACAAATATAAGGGATTTTTGTTGAAAGGTGATTCATCAACGTTATAGGTGTAATTTTAAACACAAATTTAAAAACAATTCCCGAAATGGTAAATTTAAAAAAGTCAAATTAACTTCAATTGCTAATTATCAGTTTAAGTAATTAACATTCATTACATAGAAATACTTACGAAGGAAATGATGGCGGCCAGGAGCAGGATTTTCACCAGGAGGTCGTCGAACTGTTCCAGCACGAGCTGCCATAAGGATTTGCCTGTAAAGACACAGCTCAGTCAGCGGACCATCTGGAGGTGATCCACTCAAGACAATAACACAAATATTTCATCATGCCATTCCAAAACAATTGCTCTTTTTACCGTTTTAAAGGTAAGGCGTCCCAACAAGCCCAATGTTAAAAAAACAAAAAAAAAAAAAAAGCCCACGCATGAAAATTATGAAAAAAAAAATAAATTGTTCTCCTCTACATCCCCTATCAGCAGCTAAAATATCAGGTATACAAATTCAAGCTAGTGTTTGAATTATGAATTTTATTAGTTAACTTTCAAAATTCATAACTTAAAAACTAGCTCGAATTTGTATACAGTACCTGATATTTTAGCTACTGATAGCGGATGTAGAGGAGAACAATTTAAATTTTCATCATAATTTTTATGTGTGGGATTTTTTTTTTAACGTTGGGCGTATTACCTAATTAATTAATAAGCAAGAAAGTTGTTGATTCTTAATTAAAAATTACGTGTTGAAATATAATATTATATATAGACAAAGACAGAAAAAAGCATGCAGAAAAAAAAATAATTTCTTACTTGTGGCAAGCACAAATAAAGCATGAAGGTGGTGTGGTTTTATGGTGAGTCAAGCAAGGTTCAGATCAGTTACATCAACCTCTCTTATAAATTAAAATATTTTTTTTTGTGCCAGTCAATATCAGCTTACATTAAATCGATAATATACTCTTGATCATTGAATACGATTTAACACACAATTCACATGCATAAAATTAGAAATAAGGTTATAATTTAGCCAACAAACACTTGAAATATATAGTAATTAATAGTTTCATAATTAGATATAGTAATTAATAGTTTCATAATTATAGATTTTGCGGTAATCGACACATTATTATAAATTATGTGGTATTTATCACTCGTGCCTTTTTTTAAAAAAAAGGGAGGAAGGGGGTTGTAATTTTGAATAAATAAATTGTTGACGATCGTAAAGATTTTACGTCGTTGATTTTCCGAGTTGTGAGGACGAGCTGTCGAGGGCAATCCTCCTGAATGATCTCGTGTCGCCTCGTTGTTCAATTAGCGCGAGCGAAATGTGCCATTTAATGACTCAAAAATAACTTTCTCATGTTAACGTTTAATTAGTTTAGTGTCGTTAAAAGTAGTAAGCAGCTATACGTGAATCAAGAAGCGATGCTGCTGGTTATATACTTGACTGCTGCAATTACAACAGATGATATCGATTTCTCTCTACTTCTATACTTTTTTTTTTTATTACTTATGACGTTATAAAAAAACGTTAGCTTGAATGAAATTTTATTACCCGCATAAAAACAAGTTATTTTAAAATTAATTTAATATTAATTAATACACCTCGTTGAAGTAAATAAAATGACATAAATTTTTAAAAGTGTCAATTAATACAAGTACATGCAAGTGTGATTACATAAAAATTAAAATTTACTTATTATTCTAAAGCGAACGCTAAACAATATTATAGTATTTATCTTGAACTAGGTCATGTTTACCCCCCTTCTTTTTTTATTAAAATAGCCTCCTCACTAAATATAATACCACGTGGTATGATTTAAGATATATATATTTTTTATACAGAGATAATCAACTGCGATTAAATTTATATAGGACGAATAAAATCATAGCTGGACTTTATCTAAGAATATCATCAGCTGATGTGAAAATCAGTTTGAGGATGAATCTCAGTTGATTGAGATCTCGCAATCGTCCCCCTTGAATGCAATAAGACTTGTAGGGAACTTAGAACTTGCTAATCAATAGGTGGCATACAAATTTTGAAATGAATCTGTCTTATCAGTTTTGTCAAAATTGAGGTAAAAGTTTAACATAAATTGGCCTTATAGACGGAAAACCACCTTGAATTTGGCCAAACCATTCAGAATATTCTTGAATTTTTAAATTTATTTTATTCGATTCCGTCTGAGAGAAATTTTTATTGCAACATTATGACGCTTAATTTATACCGAGATTAATCGTTAAATATTTTTATATTGGATTTTAAAGCGGATGATGATAATATGGCTCTACGAGTTTACCGCCGGAAATGCGTTAGGTATACGTAGTCACGCCACAACTATACCACGTGCGTCACTATTAGTGATAAGATTAGGACCTAGTATAGCTCAGCAGCCAGTCTAGCGACGAACGACACAATATTTATTACGCTTGAGGCGAATTGTCAACGTTATCACATGCTTGCTTGTCCTTTTGTGTCTCTGAAAGTAATGAATTAATACTAGTCATAAACTAATTGATAAGGAGACATGTTTATAATATATGCTAATACAAAAACCTAACAAACAAATACCAACCCAAAAAAAAAGGCAAGATTTTTGACAAAATTATTGTTTTTTTATTAAATATAATTATAAAAATAAATTAACGCTTACCACGACGATATTATGATGCAGTTTTAGGCTACCAATCAAACTTCCTTACATTATTTACTTTTTATATTTATTTTTCATACCACAAAAGACGTCCGGACGTATATATGTGTGTGGTATCATTTACGTCAATGCATTATTGATTTATAAAAAAAAATATATTATACAAGTTTTGATATAAAAGACCAACAAAATTTATAAAACATGTCGTTTCATATATTGTATGTCGAAAATATTATAATTAAGATGAATCTCAGTAGATCGATATCTCGCAATCAGCGCGCCTGAATGCAACAAGACTTGCAGGGGACTTAGAACTCACCATCAATAGGTGGCATACAAATTTTGAAGCGAATCTGTCTGATCAGTTTTGTAAAAACTGAAGTGGAAGTTATGGACGAAAACCGGAAATTGAGCTGTGGTAAGAAAACTGCAAGACTAAATTTGCTCAAACCATAAGCGATTATGTTTTATATAACATTCTCGATTTTTTAAAATTTATTTCATTAGATTCCTTTGCAGGAAAATATTCTTTGACTCCAGCAGTAACTTAGATTAATCGTTGATACCACACATGCAAAACATTTAGGTAGATGTAAATTATTATGTAACTTCAGTCTATAATTACTGATGCAGGGCGAAAGAGTAACATCGCTAATAGTACGTTCGGCTATTTTGAGCACAAACGGCTGAAGGTAAAGGTGGGGAGTGGTATACCGCGCCCGTTTGCCTGCATGCATATGATGCTGGTCGGTTTGTAATACTGGGTCAAGCCAGCCGAGTCGGCGGCCTACGCACTCTAGAGAGCTGCTCGCGTTAAATATATTACATAAAGAAGTAGTGGTAATGACTGCATGCAGTACACTTGCTTGAGAGCAAACTTGTTACACATGCAACAAAAAAAGAACATTCTAGGACAATAAAGATGACGTCACTTACCCTCTTCTACTGGGAGTTCTGCAACATAAAAGAGTAAAAACAATATATTAGAATACGGAATATATACCAATAAAATAATTAATAATAGTTTTATGACCTATCCCACAATATTTTGTAATAAGCACCACGTTTAGTGATAAAATATTTCCATTCACGCCATGAGTTATTAAATAATTATTACAGTACAGAAATACACATTTTCATTTGTTTTCAGTGTTTTCGATTATGTAGTTATAATGTATTTTTTTAAATTATTTATTTTACTTCGCTTCTTCTTTAAGAGATTATTTTTTGAATGACGATGTCAATCTTAAGGTAGAGATAATATGGATCAGCTGGCCCAATGCTAAAAAAATCCCATTCATAAAAATTATGAAATTATGAAAAAAATTTAAAATGTTCTCCTCTACATCCCCTATCAGTAGGTAAAATATCAGGTATACAAAAACGAGCTAGTTTTCGAGTTATTAATTTTTAAAGTTGACTAATTTAACATGGAGAAACGGAACTTCCATGTTAAATTAGTCAACTTTAAAAATTAATAACTCAAAAACTAGCTCGTTTTTGTATACCTGATATTTTACCTACTGATAAGGTATGTTAAGGAGAACATTATAATTTTTTTTCATAATTTTTATGAATGGGATTTTTTAGCATTGGGCCAGCTGATCCATATTATCTCTACCTTAAGAAACTAATTTTTTTAATGATAAGAAGGCAAATGTTTATAAATTACTTCATTATAATAACGTTTCATAATCTTCTAAAATTGCCACATTGCAAAAGTCTGAGGTAAACAGAAGAAGCGTCGTGATGAAATATGCACGTAAATTAGATCGTCAAGTAAACCGTCTTTTTAACACTTGTGCAATTTCCACATCAATCAAGCAACAAATTTCAGAACCTTAAAATAATCGCAAGTAATTAACAATGTAAATTCAGAACACCTCGGTTTTGCGAAGAAGAGCAAATGTATAATTTCTCCACACCAACGCACTGTTTGACAACAATACGAGAACAGGAGTGTCTCGAGATGATATCATGCTCCGTTTTGAGGAGTTAAGGGCATTGGGGGTAGCACCGGTAGTTGGCAACACTGACGTATCTTCACCATGTTAATTTTTTAACATTGCTCCTCGGAGTAATTTTTATGCTAGAGCTAAGCTGATTGCTGTAGTATCAAGATAATTAGTAGCCCAAGTGCACAATTTGGCTAAATAAAGCCTGATTTAAAGAAATGTATTTTTTAGTAATTTTTTAAATTTACATGCATTTTTCTAAAATATAAAAAAATACATTTCTTTAAATCAGGCTTTATTTAGCCAAATTGTGCACTTGGGCTACTAATTATCTTGATACTACAGCAATCAGCTTAGCTCTAACATAAAAATTACTCCGAGGAGCAAGGATAAAAAATTAACATGGTGAAGATACGTCAGTGTTGCCAACTACCGGTGCTACACCCAATGCCCTTAAATGCCATGCACTTTTTTCTGGGATAACCTAGCTAGGTCCCAAAACTGCACATCTTCTCTTGCCACCAAATCAGACAGAAGATCAAGCTGTCCCTAGATGTACATTTATAATGAGTGAGACAACAATCGCATTGTTGTACTCTTTTTATATTACTAACGCTGTACAATAACTACCACGTTACAATAAAATAAGTTACTCTACAATAATTTTAAATATCGGTCTGCAAGTTTCATAATAACACAATAAATTGGTAGTTAACGATTGGGTTTCCTTTTATGCTACGGTCATGGGGGGGGGGGGGGGGACATTTGCTAATACTTGTTTGGCGTTCATTTTGAGTGAAGTTTTTGATTAATATTCAATGCAGCACGTCTAAAAACGGAGAGGGGTTTAATAAGTGCATTGCTGACTTCAATATTATATGGTAATATTGTTCACACAACTCCATCATTCTAGTGACGTCATCAACTTTTTTAATGACGTCACAACATAAAAAAAAATGTAATTCTGCTGCGTCATTCCCACTTTTGTGTTGAAGGTCTTCTTAAACACGCAAAGAATAATAATAATAAATATTTTTAAATATAATACATTTTAATAGAAAGGAGCTTTTGCTATAAAGTCTAATTTTTAGTATATACTATAATAGATATAAATATATGCGCGTTCGATAACAAAAGTTAAATAAAACCTACAACAATTAATTTCATAGTGGATATATTACTATATATGAGATAAAATTGATAAGATCAACTATGTGTTTCAACTAAAGAGCTAAAGAGATAGGGCAATGTGTCGAGGGGACAAAAATGTGTGATTCAAACAAGATTATACTAATGAAAATCCTTTCATTCAATTTAGTATGGAGGGTTCTAGAATAAAACTATAAAAGGCGAACTGAAAATAAATCGAAGAATGTTATTAAAAGGTCGCAGTCCAATTAGCATCATTTACGATTACATTTGAGCTAATGTAGTTTAAATTAAAATTTTTAAATGAAAACTACGAATACGATTAGGCAGTATATCAATAATTTCCATACTCATAATTACCGTAGTGTAATAAGCACAAATTTGTGTATAATATATATCACAATAAACGGTCAACCCAATAAACTTTATATAATTACATATATATTTTAAATTATTATGACGTAAAAGAAAAATAATGACTTGAATCTCCATAATCATTATTACCATTTTAGGTAAAACTTATTATAAATGGCATAGTGACGTCACTAGAAGTATATACGATCTAACGACTGCACGATAGCAATATTACGGTATAGTACAAGAAGGGGTGCCTGGGGGCGTGGGGTTGGGAGTTGTATTGACCGGTTTAGGGGGTGGGTGGGTGGGACACTTGTGGAGCCCCTTCACTTCAAAGAGTGGCTGCTGTCACTCTGCCACGACGATATTTTCAACTATACTTTCTGCATTGATCTGCGGAATTGCCTCTTTCAAATAATAAAGAACGCCTGCAAGGAACTATACATCGTACTTTATTATACCTGAGGCTTTTACTACTACCATTGTTCTTCACATTTTGATTAAAACAAAACAAAAATTACAGCTATAAATAAATTCTTTACATTTTGTCGTTTCATTATTATGAAAATAAAAGTAGTAAAAATAACAATTACGCAAGTGTTAAAACAATAGCTATTATTGTAAACATGTAATTCTGTGGTTAAAAATAATTACAATTAAAAATAGACTTAGGAAAAAGCATAAAGTTGTACGTACAAAAACTGGTATATACAAAATCTGAGAAGCTGATACGGTTTAATATTATCAATAATCGTATAAAATTGACGAAATTCACAATCTAGTCCTAATTTAAAGGCATGTTTAAAGGTCAACAGTGAAACACATAATAACGAAATAACCATCCCAATAACTCGCTTTTAAACACACGTGGAGCCTTATCGTTGCGGGGAGGCATTAAATTAAAAGGCTGCATCACGGTGATAACAAGTTATGCTGAATTGTCACAAAACCACTGCACGTTCCGGTGTCAAGGTCATGACCTCTCGATACGACGATCAGCCAATTACCAACCTAGGTCAACATCAGCTGAGCGCATGATTACATCACACATTTTAAAAAATCATGCTACTTCTAATTTTATCTAACTATATAAATCGATTTTTATTTATTATATGTAATTAGTTTGCTAATAATTATTATTAAGAGAAGATTATTATTATGGTTTTGAGATTGCAGAACTAATTCTTAAAATTGCCAGGATTAAAGGCCTTTTTTTTTCTTTCTTTCTTTTTCTCTTTACAATGATATAGTCAAGAGGATTTTTTTCTCCTTTTTTTTTTTTTTTTTCCTCTTTTTACAATGATATAGGCAAGATGATTTTCTGTTTCTCCTTTTTTTCACACTCTGTACACAAGAACAAAACCTAGAGCTACATTATACTGTTAAAAAAATGTGTATATAGTTCAATGGAATCTGTTTATAATGAGTAACATGCCAGTACTGTATATTTAAAACAAAAAAACGTTCCAGTTTACTGGATTTTACTTTATTTTTTTAACGCGGTGCTTATTACATTTTTTTTTTCTATTTTTAAAAAAATACACAATTACTGTACAATAATATTTAACAACTTATTACTGTTATATATATAGAATCTATGTATACTTCAACTTCCACAAAAATGATAAAAGAAACACAAACATAATTTGAAGTAGAAATATACCGTACTGTGGCTAAGTTTTTGAGCATAATATCTAGATTTACTTCTTCTGACGGCCGTTCCATTAGCGTCTCTGTGCATGCGCCATTGATATTGGAAGAAATCAAAAAAACTTTGTCCAGCATTGTCAAATATCTGGAGTAAAGTAAATAATTTTACATGACAAAATAATGTATTGTGAAGAGTATGCAAAGTTTTACTCACCATTGAGACCATATTTCTCCTGATGCCTCTTGACCTGTTCGGGGGTGAGACCTTTTTCCGGATCGACACCAAAGTGATCGATCACTTCTTCGACTGTTTTCGCGTGTGCGTCATCCATGTTGAGATTGGCTGTTGCTCGGAAAGTTCTCGAGACTCAGCAACTCATAGACAAAAACTGCTGGAACAGAACACAGTACCACTCTTAGTTTACATAACATTGGGACTACCAGTTACAGTACTAAAAATCAGTGGTTCACATAAAGTGGAACGTAAAGTGTAACCAAATTGGCTGGTGCAATTAAAATTTTGATATGATGCTGACAAGAATTCGGGACTGCTTTGTCTGTGAGTGGTGTAATATAGAACAATATAGAGAGCCGGTGAAATGGAACGATTTTGAGGCACACAGGGTGTTCTTTCTGCTTCCCCAAAAGTTGAAAAAATGTCTCTTGGTGCTACGTCTCCAGCAAATCATGTAAAGTTCATGGGGTATCAAAGTGTACTCTAAAACTAACAAAAATATGTCCCGTTATATTAAGTGAACAATTAATATTATGATAGAACCAGAAATAGTTGTAGACCTAAGCTAAAAAGTTTTAAAAGTTGGCTACAGTACCATAAACCAAAGACTTAACAAAACAAGACTTAATTTTTTCATAAAGCTGAAGTCTTCTAGATTTAGGGTACCGTCTATAACTTTAATCTTAATATCATGGGCAAAATATTCATTAAATATTTTTTATTTATTTAAGTTAGCTACCGGTAATGTATGCATACCCCTGCAAGTTTTCTGACCTTAACATGGAAGTCGTTAGATAAATTTTAATTTATCAATTCAAAGCATTTGGCTGTAGACCTTATCAGTTATC
Organism: Siphlonurus alternatus; assembly: GCA_949825025.1. NCBI lineage: Eukaryota > Metazoa > Arthropoda > Insecta > Ephemeroptera > Siphlonuridae > Siphlonurus > Siphlonurus alternatus. The sequence continues at coordinate 33,697,603 of OX463782.1, forward strand.
ACATAGCAAAGTAGAGATAAACAACTTGCATTTTCTATAGATAATATTATAATATTATATACTATAATATGAATATATATAGTGCTGCAGTCCTTATTTACATCTATGCATAATGGATAAATTTTTCCTTTTTCAAGGCATATAGTATAAAATTACGTTATACACTACACATACATATCATACATTGTATCTCATCTTAATTCAGGTTTATCCAGTCAATCCAGTGAATCATTCTATGTACAGTAAATATTTTTATATTTTTCCGCAGAGTTTTCTATGGTGCGACTTATTTATGTAAAAATACTCCACACTTATCATCGTGCTTATGAATGCTAAGTGAAAGTAATTAGCAGTGTACAAACAACAAAAACAATTTCATCGGGACAAGCACTGCAGTATGTATTATATAACAACGGGGCCGTAAGAAACTTCTAAATTGCATGCTGCTTGAAATTTTTTGATACAAGATTACAGATCTTGGTTTACATGTAGATTCGACTACATGCGGCGATTTTCTTTTGCTTTTTATCCCATCCCGACATACGGCTAGACAGTCTCGAAGCTAGCCGCCATAGAGTTTACAGGTAACCGAAGATCTGTTAGACTATATAGTATAACAAATCTTAGTTTACCTCTAGACAATTCAGTAGACTAGACGGCGCCATATATATCAGCCAATGAAAAGGTGGCCAGCTGTCATTCTGGCCTTTTCATTGGCTGATAATCGGCGTCGTTTAGTCTAGACTGAACTGTCTAGAGGTAAAATAAGATCTGTTAGACTATATGTTGCAACATTTCTATGAGTCAATGTATCTGTGAGTCTTCTTGCTGACCGGCTCTTATCTCTATTGGACGCAACAGATCACTCTGTACATACTACTGCGGAAATCATATTCTACCAAACAAATCATTTATGTTAAGAACCTAGAAGTTCCTGTTATTATGCCCTCATTGGTACGGTATGATACTTCGATTTATCATAATTATATATATTTATCATACGGATGCATACAGTATGCAATACACATGTATTGCGCAGTAATAATGAAACCTAATTAATAAATTAATTTTCAGTACCGGTACATACATTATAATATGCATACTGTATGCTGTGTTTTATACATATCATACTGTATTCACTCTGGCATGATAATTACGAATATTGAAATAATGGTATGCATAAAATTTTACAGGCATTTTCAAATTATGCCATATGCATACTGTACTTAATGTTAACAAAACGTTTGCAAATCGTTATCATGCAGTAACATACGATTTCATACGTGGTGATTTTATTGCAGTTTTAATTTAACCTACATTAATTGTATTCTGAAGAAATTATTTCAAACCACGTGGTTTAACAAATTACAATGGCAGGTGCTCGGATATGCAAGTAATTTAATTCAAATTGCAAACCCTATTCACAGCATCAAGTCAACAACCTCTAGGTTGCCTACCCCGCCTGTCGGTGGTCGTGAACCCTCCCCTCTCTTGCCACTCCACCCCAACAGCTGTGCGGAATCCCGGCATTTTAATACTGCAAGACTTATGAAAATATACAACCATGAGCCAGCACGACATATTACTTACATTGAGGCTTTTTTTATGGTTGATAAGTTGATTAACTTTACCGGATACACTAAACAGTTTCACACAATCTTGCACTCTTTGAACCTCCTTCCACGCAAGTTCACTTTTAAACGCTAAAAACTTGACTAACGAGATACAAACACAAAGAACTTAAATAAATAATGTTAAATAATCTTTAATAAAAGTTATTTATCATAAATTAACTCTTTCAAAACCACTACTACTGGATATTAACGCAAAATTCATGGTGCTCCACTTTCGACGTGACAACTTCTTTGCTCGTCGCGGAAACACAAGCGACGCGTGGCGAGCAAACTGATTACTAAAAAAGAAGCAGACAAACGAATTGTTAAAAAATGCTATATTTGAGCCTTTATTATAGAAATAAAAATTGTAATTCTGATGTTAAAATGCAATCATACACAATAAATTTCTATTTAATTCCTTATTTGTTCCATTCTAGGCTGCATTGTTTCTGAATCAAATAGTCATTGACGTCATGCGCTGTCGTCTGCTAGCCACTAAAAATTTGAACAAGCAATGAAATGAATTATCCAATTTCTTAAAGAAACTTGTGTAAAAATGTTAAAAACACACGAATAAAAGTTACTTAAGTGTTCCTAAAACAACATAAAATTTCCATCAAGCTATGTCATTGATAAAACACTGCAATCTCGTAACACTGAACTTACAAGGCTCTGTCTCACAGTCTGTAGTGAAAAGACGTCTGCTAGTCCATGTGGAGAGCGTCGATTGGTCAGTTCCTGTCATGTGACTCAAGTAGCGTATATTTTTAGCGGTAACTTTAGATGAGTTCTAATCTACAAACCTTGACGTACATTATAGAAAACATTATTTTACATTATAGGGTCTATAGCCCTTTAAATGTTATGAATATTTAATTTAAAACTACCATGTGCTATCTTAGTTTAATAAAGCAAAATTAATAAATTTACCTTATTTGTTATTATTGATTACAATTAATAAAACGAAATCAATTACTATAATTTCCTTTGATATATATATATTATATTGTTTATAAATTTGTGTTGTTTGTTTTGTTTCTTGTTTTTTTAGATTTAGTTCTGATCTGAACCATATTGTACAACCAGTTGTTCCAATAAATAATAAATAAATATAACAAATTAAAAGCAAGCAAAAAATATCATATATATATATTATTATAATATAATATTGCAGCATGATGTAAAATGTTATATCATTTCGTAAGAACAGAATATTCTCCACTAAAAAAGCTAACATGGTAGCATCAGCTGCATGTATGTCATCATGATGGTATGTCATCCAATATTATGACACTTATTTTGGTTTAGGATGCGCGGATGAACGGGACAATAATGTTGGCGGCCTTTCAAAATTGTTACAGATTTCTGTAGCATGACTTTTTCGTCGGAATTTTTATTAATTAATTGAGACAAATTTGAATTTCATAAAGAGATAATATATATATAATGTTTTGTTAAATTATTGTTAAATTTTAAACTTAATTATTGATATTAGTATTTTTTAAAAATCATTTTAAATATGTTAATTAAAAAAAAACTTGAGATTCAATAAATTTTTGATAAAAAGAATCACAATATAAAATGCACTTATTAAAAATTAAAATTATTATATACTCTTAGTTAAATTTGACAACAAAATAATGTATTGCGCACTAGAATATAAGGCTTTGCCTTCTCTGGACACTACTGTAATATTAAATGCCAATAAAAAATAATAATAATACGTACTGCGTAAATACGGTGATGCCAGAAAAAAAAGATATAATTTAGAAAAGGGTTTCGTTTTTTACTATAATTTAATTATTAAACATTATAATTACCAATAATTTATTGATTTTTTTTCTACTTTATTTAATCAGCTACTTACTGTGTATTATATTATTTACTATATATTAATTAACATCGTATGTTTCTAATTTTTAATTATTGGGTCCTGGATCAAAACTATATCATTCACAATTTATCTAACTTTCTTCATAATATCCTTTGCTTGCATATTATTTGATTAGCATTAAAGTGCAATGATTACAACGCCGTGCTCCGGATTGTGATTTTTTTCCCGATAATAATTATATAGGTCACTTTATATATTATAGTATATACTGCATGTGTCAAATCGTAGTTTATATGGTGAGGGTGGTTTGCGGGATTTAAAAGCCTCTCCAAATTAAGTTATATTATATCTGCATGACTCGGGCAAATAAATCTCCCCCACCTACCGTATGATAAATTAATGCTAATTAAAATCCTTTCCGAATGAAAGATGTTTACCATGATTTAATTTTTTTTTCCCACCTTTTGGTCCATGCCACTGAATTAAACGTGTTATCGCGTTTTGCTGAATCCACGTACTCAAGACGTTAAAAATCTTCTGACTTCCGATTCTTATTTTGCTTTAAGCGCCACAAGGACACACAAAAAACATAAAAACTTAATTACTCGACTTTAACGATCCTCTCCTCATGCACTCCCCATGCAAGTGAAGGAATATAATTTAGCATTGTTTTATCTTCTAATTGAATTATAAAATTTTTTAGTTTAAATCAATACTACATAGTTTTTACCGATTATATTTTACCACGTACGGTAAATAAAATATGACATTTTAATATCGCAAAAAAATTAATTATTTTTTGTTTACATTAAGTTCAAATATATAATATTATGCAAGTATATAAAAGCATATAAACATTTTAAGGAGTAAATATGTTTAAAAATACATTTGATGACGCATATAAAAGTTAATTAAAGATTCTAGCTCTCAAGGTATATTTTGGCTAGCTATATAGGTGGCTGCTGCTTCTACTATAATGAAATCATGCCGCAGATAGAGCGCTAATACTATTTAGTAGTGAATATATAAAAGCCAATGAATGCTGCTTGAGCCCAAGCAAAAGGCTAAAAAGGTGCTGAGTATTTTTATAGTGGCACACTTTTGCCATAGCATATAGAACTCTCGTTTAGCATTTAGAGTTGGACTAAGTCCCGCGTGTCGTGAATATATGCGCGTTGTGCGTTATAGCGATTACCGCGCCATCTTGGTGCCAAAGTGGTGGTTCTGGAACGCGGGTTGTAGCGCTGAACAGACTCTGCGGTGATGGTGAGGGGAGGAGGACTGGCTAGCTCTGTAGTAGACGCTTTTAGCACAACTGGGGGTCGCTTCTCTTTTTAAAATGATTTTGGCAAGGGCAGCGGCCAGGGCCTGGGATGCCGGGCTGCTATAGGGAGGGGGGGGGGGGGGAAGTTGCGCGGCTGCTGTCGCTGCTATTCCCGGCAATGCTCCTTATGCTGTCCCCCAAATCTGCTATTTCTTTCTTTAGTCTTTTTAACCACTGTGGCCAAATAAAGTAATTTATATCCCATTATTTTTTATATTGTGATTTCAATCAGAAAAAAAAAAATTGCATGTTTGAAAATATAAATTATTTATATAGAAATGTTAATTGCTATGACAATTTTTTTTTTGTATCGACTCTTGGTCAAAGAGTAAAGACGGAGCGGAGTGGAGTAAACTAAATATTTGCACTAAGACTTCCTCAATTTTTGCACGTTGCATATGGGGGCGTCTAAGAAGTAAGCAAGCAAAGTTCGCCATGCTCTCTTGCATTTTATGAGTGAGGCTGTAATACATATAGAATGAATATGAGCCATCATTTAGGTGTCATAAAAACACACAAAGTACCTGCATGAACGTTCTAAAGGTTCATATGGGGGGGAGGGAGGAGTATCATAAATTATAAACATACATTAAAAAAAAAATGTACAATAAAACAGATTTATATCTCATCAAAATTGATCGTACATAAATATCATTATGTACTATTATCATGACATTATCAAATAAACATTATTATTTACTAAAAAATTAGTTTTAATTTTGTTTTATTTAACATGTTTTCTCTAAGTTAGATTATTAATTAAAATTTATATATTTCTAATTACGATTATAAGTTATATTTTATATCATGTAATATTTTTGTTACTATATATTATTATACTATTTTTGCACTGAATACAATAATGGAAACATTTTATTATTATTATTTTATATTTGATTAGTTTCTTTAATATGTAAATTATCAACATTTTTATAATAAATATATATTTTAAATTTTATTTCAATAACAAATAAAGTGATTCCATCAAGTAAAAAAAAATCAAGAGTTTTCCTCGATCGTATCCTATTTGCAAATTAACGCACTTCAATGATCACCACATTGTTTATAATAATAATAATAATATATCAAAGCGCACTGTTCACTGTATTTTACTTGATGATTTATTTTAGTGAGATTTATTCACTTTTACACCATATTATCACAATAATTCTTCATCACGTTGCGGCACCACGAAGATTTATATAACACTCCACTGTTTTAATCACTTATTATAATTCAATTTTTTTTTGTTATTGTTATTATTATTATTATTATTTTACTCACCCTTAACGTGCGGTCCTCTCAGTATCCCTGTGATTTTTTTTTGGTTAATGTGTCCGTTAGTACATGGACACAAAACCAAAGGAATAAAGAGCAACGCTGGCCGCGTCGCTGAAGGATGAAACGAATCGGGGCACCATTACCTTGCGTCCCGTGCTTAAATAACCACGGTTCTCAGCGCTGCCTAGTGGAGGGTAATGGCAACTTGAGCTTTTGCATTGGTCCCTGCTTGGTGATAGTGGGCAAAAAGCCAGTAAGAATAACGTTTTGTCGTTTACTTGGTCCATTCTGCAGTTGCATCGATGAGTCGTCTAGACCAGCTGAGCCTCAACAACACACCCACGTGCTGCAGGAAAGGTTCTCCAGATACTAACTTCATCATCATTGGATTTTAAATCAATAAAATTTCAATTAATAATTTTAACGTTTTTTGATTTAATTCTTCTTTTAAAAAAAAAATATAAGACAAAGTTCTCCAAATGATATATTATACTACGTTAGAAAAAAAGTTTGACTTCAGTTTGTTGTTTATTGATTTTTATACAATATTGGTACCAATATATAATGGTTATTGTAAATTATGGCATCTATATATTGTAGAAGGCATTTATTTGTTATATTTTCTCATAAAATGACATATACGTTACGTATGTTAGAAATGCTTTGGCAAACACTTTCGTTGCAATTAAGATCATCTGAACGGGGTTAGTTATATACGTAACTATTGCTAAAGTTTTATACAGTCTTGTCTTGTGTCATACTATTATCATTATTATAATCATATGTTACACCTTGAAACATGCAGAACGATATCCTTAGCGTTTCGTATCGCATGACATCATACGTTTCTCATTTAGAGCCGGTTCTAAATTTTTATCTACGAAGTCATACGATACGAAGGTTGTGTGCAAACCCCCTTATTCTCGTTGAGAGAGTTATAACGCATTGCAGCATATAATACGATTTTTTCGGTAATTTGTGGAGTCTGTGCTATTTTTGGTTTCTTTCAAATTAAAAAACTGCAGCTCATCCACAAATGCAGATTTATAATTGCCAGCAAGTTGGAGAAAAGTTCAAGCTGTCTTGAAGTGTGCCGTATTTTGTATTAAGTGAATTGCATGCAAATTAATTGGTTCATAAAATATTACAAATTATATACTAATAATAGAATTAATGTTGCAGAGTAATCTATACAAAAATAAAGATTTTAAGTATTTTACGGGTAAGATTTATTAACACGAAACAGCTGATCGACGTAGTCCCATTTGATTAACATGTAAACCTTAGCAACCTCATAAAAATTCTGATTTTTTTAGAGACAGTCCTTAGCACCAAGAAGTTGCAGAAAAAATTTCAAAACAATTGAACGAGCCGATTTTTTTAAAATAAGTTTTAAAATTTTCAGTATAGGGCTTTACCATGGAGAGCTAAACTAAAAAAAAAAAAACAAAAACAGAATTATTATGAGGTTGCTAAGGTTTACATGTTAATCAAATGGGACTACGTCGATCAGCTGTTCCGTGTTATCTTACCCTTAAGTCGTTGATTTGAATTTATTAAGCAAATCTAATTTTTATACAGTTATAATTTTTACAAGCTCACTCAATGCAATGAAAATCTTTCGAAAAAGTAGCAAACAGGGGAAATATTTTGTATTTACAAGTAAATAATAATAAGTTATAATTTTTACAAGCTCACTCAATGCAATGAAAATCTTTCGAAAAAGTAGCAAACAGGGGAAATATTTTGTATTTACAAGTAAATAATAATAAGTTATAATTTTTACAAGCTCACTCAATGCAATGAAAATCTTTCGAAAAAGTAGCAAACAGGGGAAATATTTTGTATTTACAAGTAAATCAGGCTGTACACATATATGCAATTTTAAATGTAAGTAAAAAATAAAAGAAAATAAAAAGAAAAATTATATATAATGTAAATTTGTTTGCATGTTTGCAGGAGAAAACAACAATTATTGTTAAAATTTGTATCGTATATTAAAGCCTGCTTTAGTTATGTAAAGTTACAGTTTTTGTAAATTGCTTAAATAAACCTTTTATGCAAATGTTTCAAATTTACATATTTATTTGATTTACATTATATTTAAATTACACCTCATATTTTCGTAACCTACACGTTAATATTACATCAGTTTTGCGTTCAATTTATCATGTCCCATACTGTATTTTTAATATTTCAATCATTTCACAAATATAACTAAAGAAATAATAATATATATAGCGATAAGCCGATAAGTGTAAAAACTATTTAAAATAAGATTTTATTTATAAAATAATAGAATTACCAGAAAACTTGCACTTCGATGCGATGCTTAATTAGTTGTTTTCTATTTCTTATATTTTTGGACTTTTTGAGCAAAATATTTTTTTAATAAAATTATTCAGTTTAATTATTAAAATGAGATAGAACATTAATAATAATTATAATGGAACGATTAAAGAGCAGACAAAACTGTGATTAATTTGACCAGATTCGAGTTTTTCAGCAAATATTATAAAATATAAAAACCTAGTTTTACCTCAGTCTCAAAAATTATTGTTACCTGGATCTCTATCGTGAATTGTCTGTAAAGCAATATTTTTCATTTGCCCCATGGGATTTTGTATTGATTTTACTTGTTTAATATACATGCTATAAACAGATAATAATATTATAATGTATAACATGACATTGTATTTTGTAATGTAATAGAAAAGTAAAATAAAAATAAACTTTTCTAAAAAGTCTTTAGATTGCTATTAAAAATAGCTTCATAGCTATATAATTTAATATATTTTTAATTTACAATAGCTATAATAGTATTAAATATAAAGGAGAAAAGTGAGGGCAAGGTTAATTTTGCTATATACAATTGCGATCGATACAAGTATCAACTATATAGAGTGATCAAAGTTTTTAAACTTGAGTTGGTATTCATTTAAATATACTAGATGTGATGTTCTTCTAAATCAGCTAATGAAAACTAAAAAATTACATCTTCAGACTGCCCTTGTTTGTCATACTGCTCAGACGCTAATACCACAGACAATAAACAGACAATTGTCTGTGCTAATACCATGCGTCTCATATACATACGTTAAATAACAGTCGGACAAATTTCAATATATACTTGAGGGCTGAAACGTCATAATTCCCGCAAACGTGCTCACTGCTATCTTTGTCAAGCGATAGCGAGGTGGTTTCATCGCTTCATGTTATCAACTGATAGCCAAAATTAATTTAAATTAGTCTTCTTATTTAAACTACACTGTGTGTTGCTTAAAGTTTTCTTTGTAAACAATATTGTCGGCATGTAAATAGCTCTTCTTTATTATAACTAATATTATACAGTCAGTACATTAGACTCGTTGCGTCTCAGAACACTCAAACAATTAACTTGTGTCATCTTTAAAACCTCGCTTTGAGATCAGTCAATAGAGGCTTCAAGTCAGCTGATTTTTTCGGTGTTCCCACCGTCCTATCTAAACCTATGTAAAAAAAAACGTGAATTTGTTTTTTCACGAGGAATAAGAGTTTTTAGGGTACATTTCTTTACGAAACTTTGGTACAAACTGAAAAATACAGTAGATAATTCAAGATGTGGATTTTTTACTTGATTTATAACCGAGAAAGGTTAAAAAAAAACACTTTGCTTCATTTTCAAGTGCAAGATAGACCTTATCGACAACAGTTGCGCAGCACGGGCGCACTCATGCACTTGAAGCCTCTATTTTGTTCAGGATTTGTTCAGCACCTTATCAGAACAGCATGTGCTACAAATCGTCGCCTCAGTAAGCCAGGTTTTGGTGCAATTATGTTACGAGAGTTGGATCAGGTGAAGTATAGATTTGTGTAAAAATATCACGCGGTGCTTCCTGAGTCATTGCCCCTGCGATATATTTTATGTTCTGCATCGCTTTGGTGCTGAACCAGTTGCCTAATATCAAGGCGAGATGATCTCGGAGGGAAGAAGCCAACCTGTTAAAATTTTGAATTTTTTTCTCAGTAAATATTAAAGCTGTTATTTAAAAAAAAAAACTCCTACATCTCCCCCCTCCCCCATTTAGAGGTTTTCTGATTTTGAATAAAAAACTTATTTTTCTCCAAAAAAAAATTTAATGCCAAAACAGCTATTTCGATTTTTTTTTTTTTTTTTTACATAGGTTTGGATAATACGGAGGGAGCACCGCAAAATCGCGAATAGTGACTGCAGTACACCTGATGAGTACATTGCTATGTGATATATTTTAAACGAGATTCGTAATTATCATTTTCACGAATCTGTTTGAAGTCTTATAACAACTACTGAAATTTAATAATTTTTTAATTGCTATTTCACTTGCCCACGACGGATGCAAAATTGGCGTGAAGCCTAACTAAAAGATTGCCATTTTTTTCTAATAACCTATCACCTAGTCTAGAATTGACTGCTTTGCCAAAAATTTACTACTTTTCTAACTCAAAGCTTTGAGTTTTAAAAAACATACTGTGTAATAATTTAGATTTATTACTCTATTAGTTATGATTTTACTTTGTACGAGTTGTAAAAAAATCCCAGTAACTTCTAGTAATATGCTGTTCTCAATCATACCAAAAAATTGTTGTAACTCTAATTCTGACATATTTTTACAGAATTATTTCAGAGATGATGGAGTATTACCATTTGCATTTGGAAAGTATTAAAATTTAATCAGATTTTACATAGAGAAATAATCATGTTTTTTGACGTGAAATGAAATCACATTACAATAAATTAAATGTATACATAATATAGAATACAATATATATATATATATATATATATATATATATATATATATATATATATATATATATATATATATATATATATATATATATTTATATATATATATATATTATAACACAATATATCTATATCGTACATAACGAAGGAAAAAGTGAAAATGCTACTCCGCAAATTAATTTTAATTAAGACGTTTTTAAGTTACTGTAAAAATAATGGTTTGAAATTAATGTACGGGGGAACTCGTAAAGTTGTGTATTTCTTATTATATAAGCGCCAAAGTCATGTATTCGCACGCGTCTAAAAGTCGTGTATTTGCACACGCGCCGGAGGCAACTCTCGAGACCACCAGGTGCCGGTAAGCCATAAGGAAGTCCATCCAAGTGACCCCTGTTGGTGCCTCTGCAACTACAACCCACGACCATCCATCTCTGAATGCCTCATTATCTCTCCTCTTTCTACAAGAAGCCGCGATGAAGACGACGAATTTTTTCGCTTCTTTCTTTGCCAAAGTTCTCTCTTCTAAGCCTCCCACACGCATCCTATTTTCTTTACTCATCTATTTTCTGTTCTTGTCCTCGACTGCCGCTGTTCCGTCTTGTCTTAAAGTCTTTGTAGAACACATTGAGAAAGCGGTGACCAAGGTTACGTTAACTTATATAGACTATAATGTAGTTTTTTTTTTAAGTCGCTGAATACTTTCTATAAGATATTTTAATTATAGTCTACTGCAGTTTTGAGGCTTAGTGTTATTGATTGAAATATAGTCTTGATGTCTGTTGCGTGTTGTAGTATATACTTCTTGTGGTTGCATGCAACTCGACATTGGAAATATAACCCAATATATAGTTCTATTTTCAAGACCACAACAAACCTTGAATTAGACCTACTTTCCATAAATAACTATATATGATATAGTTGAAAATAATAGTAAATTAAAATATAATTTTATTATAATTTGTAAATTGATAAATACAAAAATGGCTCTTGATTATATAAAGATTTGTATATTTTAAATTATAATGGACTGTAATACACACACACATGCATTTAAAAACGAAAATATTTATCTATGAATTCATGAATAAGACGTAGTATGATATTTATTTATGTGTGTTATAAATTAATGAAAGACACTATACATTTTGAAAATCTATTTTAACATTAGTTTTCTGTTTAATACGACAAACTAAATAAATAAATTTACCAGCAAACAAGTTTTAATTTACGACCTACTCACCTGCTGAGAATGCATCTATTGCTCCATTTTCAATCTAGTTTTCTAGCATATATAATGATAACAACAAAACCTATATTTACTTTTGTGTAATTTATAATAAATTAAATTGATTTTAAAAATATTATCTGTTTTTATTTTACGATAATTGTAATAAACATTTTAAAAACAAATGTTTTAAAACAAAGTTGGTTATATATGTAAAAGATGCAAGAAAATATTTACGATAGATTTCAAGTTTACACGTGACGAGGTGGGTTGCAAATTATACATATTTACATGCTGATGACGCAGTGCACGCTACAGACGAACTAACTTAATGATCAATCCGGAAGTAGCTGCAAATGTTTTCTGACCTACAGTTATTAAGGTAGAGATAACGTCAATCAGCTGTTTTTTTTTTAGCTCCATTTGATTAGCATGTAAACCTTAGCAAATTCACAAAAATTTTGAATTTTTTTTTAGAGGCAGATATTAGTGCCATAGAAAAATTTTCAAAACAATTTAACAAGCCGATTTTTTTTTATTAAGTTTTTAGTTTGTCTGTTAATGGGAAAGCCCTATGCTGAAAATTAAATAAATTTATTTTAAAAAATCGGCTCGTTAAATTGCTTTGAAATTGTTTATATGGTTTTTAGGCACTAATATTTGCCTCTAAAAAATATGTCAGAATTTTTGTGAATTTGCTAAGGTTTACATGTTAATCAAATGGAGCTAAAAAAAAACAGCTGATCAACATTATCTCTGCCTTAATTTCCACACAATTTTTAATACTCTTCTTACAGGTCTCTCGGTAGAGCTTTAATAACTAAAAAACTTCCACTTCAAGTTTGTTTCGGGAACTCAATCTTAATTTAAATGTAGAATCATGTGTTTGGTTTTAAGCATGAATTTAATTTGGGCAGGGCTTTAATGAGCTCTGGTATAGCATGGTGACGAATTGCAGATGAATGGAGCGTTCTGTTTTTACATTGTTACATCGGGTTGGTTGATTATACGGTCACAATTTTATCCTTTTTTTTAGGACTCAGGAGCTAAAGAGGAAAGTGTGCAATATATTCTCCACTCAATCAAAGTATTAACCATCTTACGGAAAATTTGCAATATTAATTCAAAGCTTTAAATTTTTATAATTTAAATTGTACACTATCGTAAAAAGATATTATGTATTCTAAAAGTCAGTAGCTGATATAGTTGGTGTGTTTCAAAGCAACAGGCTCATATCTTTTGCTCTTGTAGTTCGTTATCGTCTTGCGATAGTTTATGTTTTCACCGCAGAAACTCCAGCTGATGCGTTTTTGCTTTGAACGTCAAGTAAATATAATTTAATGGACGTCTTAAAATATTCGTGTGACGTAACAAAAGCGTTCGAGAGGTCCGACTTACAACCGTAACATCGTTGGGGAAATTATTAACTGCATATATATTTTTTTTAAATTAGAAATTCATCGTGAGCTTTGAAATCTTGTATACATGGTCTTTATTACAAATTTTTATCAACTAAAATAATTACAGTTTTTAAAATGGAGTATCGACCTCAATTTTTTTATTGCAGAAATGGATAAAGGGTGCAAATTTATGCTATCCTGATTTTTTTTCAGATTTTTTAGAGCCCGGGAACTATTTTTAAAAAAATTATTGAAAGTTCTTTTTGTGAAGTCACGAGACGCCGCTCCTTAAGAAAAAGATAGGAATTGCCGCCGCGTGACATCACAAAAAAGACTTTCAATAATTTTTTAAAAATACTTCCCGGGCTCTAAAAAATCTTAAAAAAATCAGGGTAGTATAACTTTTCACCCTCTATCCATTTCTGCAATAAAAAAAATTGAGGTCGATACTCCATTACACCAGAGACCCTTAATTCCATCTCATGACTCTTGTCTGTTTAAAATGCTATGTAAGTACTCAAAGGTAAAAACAAACAATAAAAATTGGTACACGAAAGACTGTTATTATAATGGAGTATCGACCTTAAAACTTTTTATTGCAGAAATGATGTGGATAGAGGGTGCAAAGTTATATGCTACCATAATTTTCTCAGATTTTTTAGAGTCCTGGAACTATTTTTTAAAAAATTATTGGAACTACAGAGAAAGTGACGCTTCTGGACGCCTCTTTTAATAAAAGGAAAGGACCCAAAAGGAGCGTGGGTTCGAACCCGACCTCGGCAAAACTTTTTAGCAATACTTCCCAGGCCCTAAAAAATTTGAAAAAAAAAATTCAGAATGGCATAACGTTGCACCCTCTATGCATTTTGCAATACAAATTTTTAAAGTTGATACTCCATTGGTAAAATTGAAAAAAAAAAAAACATTATTCGTGCATACTTCGCTTTTTTTTTTTTTTTTTTATCTTGAAACTGAAACGCTTTGACGTTGCGGTAGCGATCATCACTCACATCTGCTACAATAATTAGTGAGGAAGTGCGCGCGCATTATCATCATTGTCACATTGGCTTAGTTCACTTGAACCGTTTCTATCAATAGAACTGTCAAAATAATCTGAATATGCAGATATTCTCCCTTCGTCTTGTAATATGAATAAGGCAGTGAATTAGAAGCTAAAATGAACAATTCTAATATTACTTGTAAAGTCATAGTGACAAGCTAATTTAAATTTAGACATACAAAAGAGAAAACAAAAATCGTGCTATTTTTAAAATATATTATTATAACAGACAGAAAATATCCATGAAAATTAATACAAAAAATTTGTTGATAACTGCGTAGGTAAAAATTAATAATAATTGCCAAAAAAAAATTTGTTACAAGAGAATTCGTTTATAGTCAGTGTCATAGGGTCACATCATTAGAATTCTTCTTTAAAAGTGACTGGCCAAGGCTGCATATTGTCATCTTCGTGGTTTGCTGCGAAGCTGCAGGGAGGGGTTCGCACGTGCGACCTTGTGCAGGAAATAAACTCTCATCTCGTACACTTTAAACATTAAGACAAGTTTATTAAACGAATGTGGTAGAATCAATGAACATGCATCTCTTGTTCTATATCAGTAAATAATTAAAAGATAATAAACAATACAAGTGCTAAAGAAAATATGACATTTTAAGACCTGATAAATGATTAATTATAATAATTATGAATACCTATATATATATTTACATAATTATATATGCTTGAAATTTTTATATTAAAAAAATTGAGGAATGTTAAATATTGTTTATATATATAATATATATATATATATATATATATATATATATATAAATATATATATATATATATATATATATATATATATATATATATATATATATATATATATATATATATATAAATATATATGTATATATGTAAAAATATATATAATATATTTTTATTATAATTTATTATACTTATAAAATATAAATAGTCTTACACAGTAGGTTCTAAATATATAGCTTGTTGTAATGTTTCAACACTTTTGGTGATCATACAAGAATATAACATGATCAAATGGAGCGTTCAGATGGTGTACGCAGCCCATTACTTTTCATCGCGTATGTTCTTAAAACAGACCAATTACGATCTACAAGCAAGCTGGTTAAATTTAACCAGCTTGTGAACCAGGCAACTTTCTCTTTCACCCCTAGAGTCACAAAAAAGGTCAAGTCCAACAAAAGCAGCAACAGGTGTTCAATATAAATTTTAATTCATTTCTATAGCATTTTTTATGTAATACAGATGCCACAGGTTTTAATATTATAATAAAAGACGTCACTATAAGCACATTAATGAGCCAAATGGTGAACAATAAGCAAGATGTTCTTACATTTTCTCTTCGCAACATCTCGTACGATTGACTTGTTTATTGTTCAACTTTTTTGTAATAGACATCTGTTGACTTTTTTTTATCGTATAAATGAGTAGACAAAAGGTTTTAGCTAACGAGCGTGCTTTTTGTAATTTTTTCTCGGTACATTCTTCAGAAAATATTTAACGCCAAAAAGGGGAGTGGCTGTCAAAAACTGAACTTTCTATATTTTTAAAATACTGTCTTTTTTAAAAAAAAAAAAAAAAAAATACAAAAATAAGATTAAACTTAGCATTACCAAAGGAGGGGGGAGCCGTAACTCTTTTAAAGCATGCAGGAAAAAAAAATTGTTAAAAAAAAACGTGAAAAAATGAAAAAAATTGCTGGCCAACGAGTAATAATTTTTCGTAAAAAAATAGCATGAAGAAATTTATTTTTTTTAACATGTGATTTAAATAGCGGGTCGTTTCACCCCTCCCCCCCCCCCCCCGATAAAGCGTGTGACAAAAAGTGCCTTGGCTAAGGTTAATAAAACTTTGCAAATTCTATTTTAGATTTATTAAACTTAATGCAATACAAAAATAATGTAAGTCATCCATTATTATACTGCTGCAGAGTTAAAAACATAAAAGTTTAGAATTATTATCAACATAACCGGGAAATTTGGAGCACTGTTCTTCAAAATTTCAGAATTTAAATCCTTTTTACATATTCAACATAAATTTTCATTGGGTTTCTACATCTGTGCGGTATTGTATTTTAATTTAAAGTAATTATATTTCATAATTATTAATTTGATTTTATATTGTTTATAACATGATATAGCAACATCTTGCACACACATATTTACTCCTCTATATTTAACATGAGAGATGTTTTGTGTTGAAAGTTTCTTTAATGTAAGATAAAATCTAGATATGACATTTTCAAACGAACGCACGTTGCTTGTAATTAACGTGTTGGGCTATAGAATGCAAAAAAAATATTCGGAATTCAATTTCAAACTTGAGTTTCATACTATTAATAATTAAACACAGGATGAAAATATAATATATTGCAACAAGCAAAAAATACTTGCCCTATTTACTATTTTTATCCCTACCTACGTTACACTTAATTTAAAAAATAAAAAAAAAAAATGGTGGAATTAGGCCAAATACAATAAAAATATTTCATTCTTATATTTATTTGTTTCATTTTATTGCACAAATAAAAATAGATTGAAATGCAAGTTTTTTTTTATTGTTTGTTGTGATTTGATTGCTCTGAAAATACTCTGATAAAATTTACAAGGATTTATTATATCTTATATAATCTTAACACTTATGAATATATGAGGTATTTAAAAAAAAAATCATATTTAATTCATAAAAAAATTTAAATTTTAAATAAAACTTTTTTCACCTTTTTGTGCAAATATTCTCCCCCATATTTAACATACATATCCACATATTATATGGATGGGGAATTAAATATTCTAAATATTAATTCTTATATTCTAAAGGCTAATTGTAATGAAGAGAAAGTTATATCAAAAGTGTTGTGTGTTAAATTTTATTTTAAAAAATGATAGAGCTTCATAACAAGCAGAGATATACACATGTTTATAAGGCTCCTGGATGCTACTAAATCTGTCTGCGTCAGCGCGAAGATAGCGGCGATTTGTTAGACTGGGCTGACTGGGAGAGTGCGCGCCTGCTGCAACATTGTGTATGCAATTTGCCGTGCATCAACGCTAAAACAGTTGCATAACAAGTACGGCGTATTACAACTTTTTTTTTTTTTAAACAAGCGTCTTGCATATAGAAATGAAATTATAATATATTGTCGCGTTCATAATCAAATTTATATAATTAGAAATTGTTATATAACAATATTGAGAGCATTTTACGAACCATGCATGCATCGACGTACAGACCAATAGCCATGCCATTAGCCCACACATGTAGAGAGAACTTTTTTCCTTAAGCTATATATATAACTGTATACAATTAAGTAACTTTGTGCTCTTAACAATTTTAAAACTATTGAGTAAAATTTCAATTTAAGAAAAATTTAAGAGTTATACATTTTTTATTCAATTACACAGATTTCAGAAAAGCATGTTAAAAGTAATTATAGCTAATAAGTTTGAATTGGAACTTATTGCTAGTAGGCTGCTGAATAATATAGCACTAATAACTCTTATTGAAATCGAACATAAATTTTATCACACTACTGAAAATTGATTTAAAAATATCTCATTTACTCAAGAATTTTCATAAATACATTATCTCCACAACATAGTATGGTTGATTACAGAATAAAAAAACTTATGTACACATTTTTTTTTTTAAATAATAACATCCCTAAACAACTTTTTAATAAACTATTCAAGCATACACTCTTTATAAAACATTTTTTTTTATTAAATATTTATAAACATTTTTTATTTTATTAATAGTACGTATATAATAAAACTTTCTTTAAAAAAGAAATATATAATATTCTCTTCATACAGAAGGGTAAGCTATACAGTAGCACGTTACATGAAAGTCTATATTTATATCATGAGGGCCTCACAATGATAGCCATCATAATGGCCATTAGTTAGTAGAAGCAGCAGCAGGCGAGCACATCGCTTGTATATCCGGGCCACGGCGTGCCACCATCAGCAGCAACGGTGAAGCAGCAGCAGCAGCTACTATCCTCACAAAAATAACACCATGGCGTCGTCGTTGGACACGGCCGGGCATTGTGCTCTAGCCTAAATACAGAGGTGGCCAGGCAGAAGGAAAGAGGGGAGAATCACGTTTTATCCTTAAGTTTCTCTACTTTAATTTTAAATGATATACAGTAATTATTAAAATATTAACTAATTTTTTAATATCGGTACTTATTTTTAAGTTATATTATTTTATTACTAAGATAGATGGTATTAGGTGATATTTGTAACTGTTACTTTTTAAATCAAATATTGTTAAACAGATAACTGAAAGTTTAATTGATTTGATTAATTTAATTCTAAGCATGTACAATTTTTCATATAATTATTTTTAATATTAATTTATTTCATATTCCACGCTATAATTAGTTGACATAAATAAAGTACCAACATAAATTACTATTGCAGCATTCAGCGTCATGTTATATGTGAATTCTGCATACATGATACACGCAATTTAAAACTAGTGATTTACAACTTAGTTTACGTATAAGTAAAGCATGTTAAAGCTCTATATAGGCTTTAACCTAAATTATAAACAATTTAAACATCAGTTTCTATAAGACACTTCACATTCAAAATTAAGACAACATTTTTCATAAGAAAATAAATCAAAATTATATGTTTTATTTATATTAATAAATAATATATTATTATAGATTTAGATATAACACAAAAGGTTGATTGATTGGTTGATATTTTGGGGCAATTGACGCATTTTGGTAATGTATGCCCCTCATAACACAAAAGGATCAGCTGATTCGAGCGAGGTCTTTAACTTTTCTTTACGGCTTTAAGGGACATATTAAAAGAGCCTTAAATTATTATTTCTTGCTGTTTGAAGATTGATGGGGTAAACACGTGTCTTGAATGACACTTTTTATTATCACTCTCACTATATTACAACAGCTATATCGATGAACACTTTATCATATTAAAATATTTATATTAAGTGCAACAAAAATAAATAAACCAGCATCATCATCATATAGCTTTATAGTGAATTAAAATTTATATTTAAGTTTAAGTCTTACATTATCACAAAGCATCATATAATGATCATTTATGGTAATTTTATCATATTAAAGTACCAGGAATGTATGCAATTATCTATTGTTTGAAGAGTCCCGTGTATTCCCCAATAAGGAAGAAATATCAAAGATTGAGTGGGTGAAATTTAATATTTTTCCCTATACAAGAACCTTATAAATTTCAACTACACGCAGTGATTTTGTAAATTTTGTAGGTTTGCAGTGAAAATTAAATTTCATGCCTCTCAATTACTGATTTTTTTTTTTCCTTATTTGATTTTCTTGTGTCCCTTATTCTATTATCTAAAATTCAGCTGAAATGTAATAAGAATCAATATATGGTTCCAAATTTTATTCTCCCTAGCTCTCCCTGTTTTTAAAATTGAAAGTGACAGACTAATTGATTGATAAACTCTAACAAAGATGTTTAAGAAATTAAGAATATTTACTATGTTTTAACTTTTTTTACAAACCATACAGACTTTAAACTTTAAATTGTAATGAATGTTTAGAACAAGTGTTGTAAGTAATGACGTGATAGAGGCGATGAGTTGCCTGTAGAGAAACTCGTCTGTATGTGCGAAGATAGACAGAGAGAGAGAGAGAGAGAGAGAGAGAGAGAGAGAGAGAGAGAGAGAGAGAGAGAGAGACGAGTGCTGCAGGCGAGGAGCGGTGGCGTGAGGCTCCACTCCACCTCACCGCATCACGAGTAGGTGCACGAGATGTGAAGACTCGACGTTAGATAACAAGCGCTTCAAGCCTCATGACGTCATTCTGAAAAGCACTTTTTGTACAGATGAGATTGCCGCAGGCTCGGACTGGCCATAAGAGTTGTTGAGCGATCGCTCAGTAGGCCCCCTCGGCTGGGAGACCCCTACAACGTTAAAAGTAGGCCCCCTCAAGGGTCAAGTAGGTCCTTGATATGGGCCCGTACTCCTGTTTGCTCAGTAGGCCCTTTGAGCCCAGTCCGACCCTAGGAGGTTGCTGCTTAAAACACACGCTCTAAATAGATAAGAGAGAGTCCATCAAGCAGAGACTTCTTGTGACCCAAGAAGTTCATATTTTTAAAACATTCATATCAATTTCCTGTTGTAAAAAATATTTTTCTTAATATTTTTTTGAAGTCGGGAAATCCGGCAGGGAAATCCCCCGATATTCTTGCATGGTACTTTCAACTACCTGTCTTTCTTGTCATAATACATCGTCTTACCGTGAATGATGTAATAGGCATATTATATATATCATATATATAATAAATAATGCGCTCCGTTTTGCTATAATATAAAATAAATAAGAGCTATGGTGAAATGACAAGGGTACATTTTAATACAAGGTTATACAAATTTCGACCCTAGGGTAAAATTTGATGGCGGTTCTAATGGTGACCCTTAAATTTGCGACCCTTTGACCCTTAAGGGTCAAAAGACCCTTAAATTTTTTTTTCGTGAAAAATTGCGAAATTGACATTAGCAATGTCCTTAATTAACTTTAGAGCTCTTATTTACGCATTTTAAGGGTCGACCCTTGGGGTCTAACAGGGGTCATTTTTAAAAGTATACAAATATTTATGACAAAATTTGTCAAAAACTGTGAGGATTATGGATTAAGCATTGGCTTTAATGGATTCAGTAAGAATAATGACCCTCTAAGGGTCGACCCCTAAAATATATTACGATCTATTCCGCATATAATACTTCTAAATGCTATTAACATGCAATTTCTGAATGCTAATTCTATTAACAAAAATCTAATGTTTAAAACGTTAGTTTTTAAATGGTAAAAACAGTGATTAAATAGCAAAGACATTTAGCTATTTTTCTATATACTTTTAACGTTCAGTAAATGTTAAAAGCATGGAGGGTCTGAATACCGATTTTTTGCAGTGTACAGAATAAATTTCCTAACTTCAAAGCAAAATTATATATGATGAAAAGGCGAACAGTTTTAAATTGCTTTATTGCTCTCCCAACTTTACTAAAACCTTTAGAACAGTAATAATAGTAAGACATATGAATGTAATAACTAAAAAGGTAAATATTGAATGGTATAAATATTGCAAAATAGGTGAAGTTACATGTAACGAGCGAGGACAGCGAAACGTTTATTTATAAGTTATCGAACTTTATTTATCACCAAATTCTATATATAGGTGAACTCCTACTTCAAGAATAGGTTGTTTTTCATTTTATATAACAATAGTTTAAATGTTTTAAGACTTAAAAACTTAAAAGACTTTATTTGTCCAATTCTGTATGCTTATTTTCAAACAACTTCTTAATTTTTATTTATTATTTTACTCAATAAAAAGATACATTTAAATTGCTATTTTCTATAACATATAATAGTAATATAATAATTAGGATGGGAATAACATGCAAAAGGCAAAACCTTTAAAAATTGCAAAAGTTCCCTGTAATATGTCAAAGAAAGCACCATAATACTAGAAGTGAGTGTAATTTGTGACAATTAGAAAAAAAGAACAAACAATTCTTTGCGACTACAATATTGCACCTTAAAACATCAATAATGTCACAGTAGGATTTTGTGCAAAATTGTCGTAGCAACGTTCGACACTCAAGATGTAATAATCGCGTAAGAAAATCTGCTGTCAAGTAAAGTCAGCTGGAGGCAAGGTCTTTCTGTTGAAGAGGAGCAAAGATTGAACACCGCAGAGCTTCTCGTGCATCGATCTTCATAACTACCACACAGTACTTTCTAGCGCACTGTTCAACGCAAAGTGGTGTAATCCATTGTAAAAAATATATAAAGGAACAGAAATATCGTAATAATGAACAATTTACATGACTTTTGCAATATAATGCAAATTTCATT
The DNA here is from genome assembly GCA_949825025.1 of Siphlonurus alternatus. Classification (NCBI taxonomy): domain Eukaryota; kingdom Metazoa; phylum Arthropoda; class Insecta; order Ephemeroptera; family Siphlonuridae; genus Siphlonurus; species Siphlonurus alternatus. The sequence continues at coordinate 33,719,975 of OX463782.1, forward strand.
TAAATAAATTATTTTGAAAATACGTTTTGTATAATTTTTGCGTATATACCCGATCAAAAAATTTCTAGTAAAATTAATAATTTTTAAACCTTTCCATATATTTTTTCTCAATACTGGGAAGAAATTTAACTTAACTATTATACGATATTATAGTAAAATTTGTAAAATTAAAGACAAAGGAATTTTAATATTATTTAGCGTACTACTGTATAAATATAATATTATATTGCCTCCAATATTTTAGCCTCTAAATTTATACGCAAAGTATTTACTTGACGCAAGCTACTCTATATATTCTTTGAGTTACGTAATGTAAAATTTGCAACATTGCCATATACAAGACAAGATGTAAATAACAAAATTCTTTGAAATAAATCAATGTAAAGACAGCGTTGTGTGTTCTTCATTTTAAAAATTGGGGAAACATTGTAAACATGTAAAACTTGTGGATTTTTTTTTAAATGCTACCCCGGCTCCGTTTATGTCTGTGGGGGCGCTGGGGATCAAACGAGAATATATCCAATTAGCCAAACTGGGCTTTAATTTTTGAAGAGTGGTTATTAAAATATATTTACTATGTATTTATATAATTAATTATATAGCTCAAAAATTACATTTTAAAAATTAAAATCCAAATTTTACCTCCCCCCCCCCCCAATCAAATGTAAGTGTGTCACAAATAAACTGCTTACTTAAATTTCATGATTGTGTCTGTATGTATTTGAAAATGACCAATAAAGAATTGAATTGAAAATGAAGATTATGCAAAGGCTGTCTATAAGTAATTAAATATATCACTGGTCTTGCATATATAATATGATATAAAAAACTGACAAAAAGCTATATAGTGCACCATAAAACACAACGTAATTGAGGTGCATCACTCGTTAGCTCCAGCTGCTCAAGTAGGTGCAAATTTGTTGAGTAGAACTGAAGATGTTGAATAATAATGTCTACCAGGTCTCATTGAAATAATGCGTTTTAATCTGTACATAGGTTTATAATAAAGTGGTATATTACGGAGTCAAACTTTAGGCTACTTTGTTCTATTTTTATTGACTTAAATCGTACAATTTGATGAATTTTGACTTTATTGGTTTAATGACAGAATTATGTTGACTGTTATGATGTGTTGACGTAAATTTGTTAAAAAAAAGAAAAGTTTCATTAAAATAAGAAAATAAAACTCGTGTAAAATAGAACAAACACAGTGAAAACATGGTTATGTCAATATTTGTATTTTGAGTCTTTTTTACTATTATTATGCTTACAAAAGTATATACATGCACTTTAAAGAGCGTGTAAAATTTTAACAACAAGTTTTAACATTGTTAGATAATTACTGCACAAATGAGATGTAAATCTTTTTTTAGTTTCAACCTTTGAAGTTTCAAGACTGACAGAATTGAAAAAAAAAATTGACATGGAGGTAGTGGGGACTGTAAATGACGTCACGGGTGTTAATTTACGTCCGCTGTCTTAGGTCCGAGCAGATCATCGAAAAGAGAACGAATTCCAACAGCTCGTCAAGTATCACAATAGCTTAGCTACTTTTTACGTATTTAACACGCTTAAAATTAACAATCCTGTCTTTTTTTTTTACTATTTTCCCCTCTCTTTTTGTTTTTATTAGTAATTTTATATTAATCCTATCTTGATGGTAAAGATATCAGACTATTATTTGCTACAAAAATTTAGCTTCATTGTACAACATAATGTAGTAGAAATTATAATGCGAAATTTCCAACTATATACACCTATATAGGTGAAACTCCCTGTTTTATTGTCCTAGCGTGTACTTCTGATTTTGAATAGGTGGCGGCTATTTCTGCCATAGTGCTACCATGGCGAATGCTGAGACACAGCGAAGTAGCCTAGAACCATCATCAGTGGTCGACGAGGAGTGGTCGACGCAAATAGCACAGCTGAGAGAGGGAGTTAGTCCTACCTCCTTTCTTTCTCCACCAAAATTATTGCAGAATCACCTGTGATAACACTGTAATTAAATGTAGTACTACATCTGCAATGATGTAAGAATGTTCCAATAAAATTAATGAATTACAAAGAGATAATATTTTTAAATGTTAAACATGTGCAATCAGGTATGGAAATTGGAAATATAAATAAAATAATACTGAAATATGTCACTGCGTTTGATCGTAAAGGACCGTGTGATTCACGAAGCAGTTTTCTAACCACGTTTAGCTTAAACACGTTTAATTAGGTGATTTAACACGTAAAAAAGGTATAGTTAAACGTGGTTAAGCTAAACGTGGTTAGAAACCTAGCTGACTAATTGCTTCGTGAATTTCGCCCTTGCAAAAGATTTACAAGTATTTTATTGAGAGTTTCAAAGGGGAAAAAATTGTGTAACCGTTTGGCTACAATTATTAATGTAATTGAAATAGTCCCACTTAATATTGTCACAATTTATATACCACTATCTGCAATTTCCTTTCTTAAAAACTTGCAGTTATGTCTGAATTTTCTTACAACAAAAATCAAACAGACATTATAATTAATACATTTTGAAACTATATTATTCGGCAACGAATATAATTTTGATTACACTATAATTATATATATATATATATATTATATATAATTATTTCAGAGAAAGAGTTTTTATCGACAATAACCTTTTTTTTAATAATCGCATGCATTACCATGAATTGGCATAAAACATGAACGTTAATTGTATTTTTTGACATTTATTTTTAACGAAAAGTATTTTGCATAAAAGCATTTTTAGTCTCAAATGTAATTAATTTGTGAAAGTATGACTAGTTTGTTAGGATCGAAGAAGTGAAGTAAGAATGAGATTTTGAATCATCTGCAGCTCTGTTCGTAAATAAATCGATTCAATAATCAGATGTACAGGTAACATAAGGAAAATATTTTTAATCGATTATAATCTGATTTTTGTATTTACGAACGGACTTATTATAACGCACCCTAATTAATTGCTTCATTGCATCAATCAATTTCACGGTATTAATATTTTGAATTAATTTTCATCAACGTTATAATTAACGTGATACTATAAACAAACAAACAAACAAAAAATTCTCATTTATAATTTATTAAAAATGTATTTTTGCAACAAACAAGTAACTAAACAGGCTCTTTTTAAATTTATATATACAGCATTATAATATTCAGCTTTTATCAATATTAGCTTTAGGCTAGTTTTTCTTCAGTTACATAAATTAGCTAGTTTATTTTAATTTTCTTCTTTATTAAAGAATCTTAGACCTTGACCTAAGCCTTGAAATGTACGAAATGATTATTAACATTGCATGCAAAGTTCTGTTAGTTTTGTATATGAGTGCTCTTTAAAACAGACAGTTTCAGTTATGTGATAATATTGATGTTATAAGAACATAATATAAATATAAATATACCACACCTCCCACTATTTATATTATAAATATAAATAGTGGGAGGTGTGGCGCAGTGCGCTTGACCGGGTCTCGTCAGATCACCGAAGTCAAGCAACGCCGCGCGTGGTTAGTAGTTGGATGGGTGACCATTTTCAACAAAAACCACGTTTCCCACCCAGGGGTAAATCGTTGCGCTTTTCCACTATGTGGTTCCCCTGGCTTTGGACCATTGCACTTCCGGTTCATTGACAAAAGCTGTAGCGTCCATCCTGGCTGAGGTTTCCACGTTTCCCTCAGCCGCAGGCAAATGCCGGGATGGATTTGCAAGGCCGTGGCCGCCCCCGTTCCAGAAGTGCCCGCGAAACGCTCAAGTTAGGGTTTCGGAAGGTTCGGGGTTTCAAAGTAGTATGTAATTAGTAAATAGAAGTACCCAATAGGGTTTGATAAAAAAAAATTAAAAAAAAAATTAAAAAATAAATGCAAGTACTGCATGATGACGGTTTAAAAATAAAGTGTATGGCTATATGATGGTCTTTATATATTCTGAGAATATTAACAATTGTTGTTTTGATAAAAAGACATGCTTAATATATTCTGAAGTTGATTTTTATTCAAATAAATAACACTTGATGATATAAAGTATATTATTCATAGTCACAAAAAAAATATAGACAAATCCAAATTAAAACACAATGTCAGAAAAAAATAACAAACGATCTTTTCTTAGAATTTTTCTTTGTGGTACTTTTTATTTAAAATATAGCTGAGTATTTAAACAATTTTTTTCTAAAAAAGAATCTAAAAAATTTTAAATTCCAAAAATAATTTATATATATTTTTTTAAGGCAATCAGGTTATATGTCACATAAAAATATAATTATAAAAATTTAAAAGTACAGGTTGTTGAGATATTTTCATACGTTTTACTGCTAATACTATACGGCTTTTAAAACTGATTAATAGCGTGTTTTACCTCCCAGAAAGTCTGGAAGAAATTAATTTTCCTCGAATTCTTTTTGCATGTAGGTGGTGGATGATGAAAATGTGGTCCTCTCATCACGTGGCTCATTGCAAAAGGATCGTACAATAACCAAACGTTTGAATGTCCAGGACGGCTGTCTCCGGTCTGGCAAGCTTCGAACCTTCGAACACGTGACGCAATCACCAAGATGGCCGCCATGCGAACATGCACGTGGGAATGTTTTTTTTACAACGTCGTGTAATTTACGTAACAAGAGGATGATATTGATGAAAATATTCACTATAAGAAATATATACATTGTAAACGTTCAAGCAGCTCCCGATTTGATAAAACGCTGCTTCAAAAGAAATGAAAATTTCAAATAAAAAAAATTTCATCCCTCGAAAATAATTTTCCATATATAGTTGCGGTACAAAATGCGAAATAACACCTGCAAAAAGAGGATGGATAATATTTAAACTGTCCGAAGATACAGATGCAAGGACATACTTGTTTTCAGAATTGTTTTATTTGTTTGTTTTATTGTTATAAATGATTGTTGTTTGTTTTTTCTCTTTGTCAGTGATTTTGTATTGTTTTTTTTTATCAACATCTATGTTTATTATATATTGTTTTGCATGTTTTTGCTATATGTTATATTCTCTGACGTGATCAATGTTGTCTTGTACAACCTATATGTTCAAATAAACAAATAATAAAAAAAAAAAATTACCTTTTTTATTATGAATGATTTAAATTAAGATTTATTGATTGAAACTTTTGTATTTTTACGTCACGAGCTCTCAGTTAACTAGATAAAAGTTATCTCCAATAATCGAAGGTCATTCTAGATGTAGCAGCAATCCGTCTGTCTTTAAAAAACGATAACCTTATCTCGAGAAACAAGATGCAATGAAAACGATTTTTCTGAGTACAATCCTTAAATTTAACGGTTAATTTTTGCAGTTGCATTTTATGAAATGCAGTTAAAAACTATCACACAATTAGAACCATGGACCGTGGATAGTTTGCACACCAATTTAAGGATCTTAAATTTCATAAATAATTATGAAATGCTCAAATTTTTTGTAGGCAACGTTACTGAATTTTTCCCCTCGTTTTTTACGTCACGTATTTTTGTTACATAATGCTCGTCGTAACTTCCCCCAAGTCTAAGTGAGAGCTGAAGTTTATGAGCACGCTGCAGAATTTTTACTTAACTCAAAGTTTACATATGATTTTTATTTGTAACATTAATATATATTAAAATTTATGTTTAAATTAAATATTAATACAGTTGGGTTAAATTATAGTTTGAAAATCTGTTTCCTGTACTTTGAAATTTTGCTTAGTGACATTTGAATAGAGCAACAAGCTTCCAGTAATTTTTTTATTTGAGTCCATTCCTATTAAAAATGATGAGTTAATCATGCTCATTTTTAATTCGGGAGATAATTAATTGCAATTGCAATATGTAACCGACCGTCATGAAAGAATTTTTCACGTTTCTCCAATAATATTATATCATGCAAAAGTTTTGATGCATTGATAATGGAGTATCGATCTCAATTTTTTTTTATTGCAGAAATGGATTAGAGCGTGCAAAGTTAAGTTATGCTACCCTGATTTTTTTCAGATTTTTTAAGGCCCGGGAACTATTTTTTAAAAATTATTGAAAGGTTATTTTTGTGACGTCACGAGGCGGCAAGTCCTATCTCTTTCTTAAGGAGCGGCGTCTCGTGACGTCACAAAAAAACTTTCATTTTTTTTTTTAAATATATAGTTCCCGAGCTCTAAAAAATCTAAAAAAAATCAGGTTAGCATAACTTTGCACGCTCTATACATTTATGCATTAAAAAAATTGAGGTCGATACTCCATTTGCTCTGACTGCACATAAATAAAAATAAACCTTTCGAATTCAATTTATGAAGTCTCATCTCTTCTTCGTAAGGTGCCACGTGTCAGAAGGGATCATAAATGAAACCCGACACCATGCAGGGAGGAGGCAGGGAGGGTACGCGCCCATTGTCCCAGCAACCTGCAGTACCCAGCTGCTGGAGCAGTTGCATACTTCAAGAAATCGCAGGGGGATTTCGAAATGGCGGTCTTTAAATTTATTTTCCAATGTTGAAAGAAATTTCCGAGGTGGTCCTTTTTGTTAATGAAAAACGTTTTGTGACGGCTAAAAAGTAATAAAACGTTAAAAGAAAATTGAAAAAAAAAAATAAGAATTAAGAAATTTTAAGAGAGAATGTCAAATCCATATTAATAAAAAAATGTTCAATAGTTTATGCAATACAAATAAAGCTCGAACAATAATTTTAATTAAGTTCATTAAACTCATTGAGGCGCAAAAGAAGTCACTATGCTATTTTGATCGAGGACGCTCGAAGCTCGAATGTATCAATATAATAAGTTAAGATGTCGGAAGGAATCGACACAATGTTTTCTTTTAATCCTTGGTAATTTTTGTAAGGTACTTATTGTTATTGGAACAACTTCTAAAATTGATGAATAGAACGTTCCGCGATTACGAGTTTTCTCAATTCATAATAATTGTTTATTGGGTTAAATATTACATGTTTGAGAGGAGACAAAATAACAACCCAATTGATGTCTGAAAAAGACAAGTGCCCATGCACAAAGTGAACAACCACCAAACGTTGATCAAAAGTAGCTACGTCGTCAACTCTTGGAGAATACTGTTTATTTTTATGTATCACGTTTTATGTTTGTTTTTATGAATAAATAAATTTGAAAAAATATGAATGCGCACCTTTACCTGGCACCTGTTGTCTTATAAAAACATAGAACGAAAATAAAATGTATTTGTTATAGTAGACACATTATTTATGACATTAATTAAGATAATTTAAAAAGTATTCTTTATGTTATACTAAGATTAATAGCCTCTCACCCAAGTAAAGTACACTTTGGGGATAATCCGAACGTTTCTCCTACCTAATTTACTATATTTAGTTGACGCTGCAAGAGACACAAACTGGGAGTGTAAAATAATATCCATTTTATTGATACCTGAAATTATATTTAAGCTTACCAAAATTAAATTGGACAAGAGAAATATAAAAAGTTACTTAACGTTGTTACAAGTCCGAGATGTAAGTTAGGACTCAATACTTCACGGCCCAAGGATGTCTAACAGTGTAACGAAAGATGTAACTGACGTCCTTTCAAGAAAGTACAAGAGACTTTGGAGCCCATTCAAATTTAACTGATCCGGCTGGACATTTTTTATTTGAATGGAGTGTACTTCTTTGCGCGACCACTGTGACTTTCTAACGGACGGGTGACCATGGAACTAAAATAGATCCCAAAGAAGAGAAAATGGATGGATTGTCTCTTCTATCCCCACTATATAGAGCGGGGGGATCCAATCGCAAAAGTGTTGAGCCAAAAGAACCAAAAATAACATAGTTGTTAGTTGAAAAAAAAAAAAAAAGTACCTGTAGCTGTTTCGTTTTTTTTTTTAACTTGGTTCTTTTTTTTTTATGTTTTTGCAAATAACGATGTAGAGAACAAAACGAGAGAGGGAGAAAGTGAGAAGAGAGAGCACATCTTTTAATTGTATAGCTTGGTATCGTTATACAAAAAGTTAAGTATATAGTTTTAAAAGATTCTTGTTGTTTCGCGTTAGTGCTTGTAGTTTAAAAGGGGGGGGAGGTCACATTAGTCTAAACCTTTACTGATTAACGTGTTTCTCTTCTTCAAATTGCTTTAAACACATTTCATCTTATTAATAATAGTAATATCTTTGGAATTTCTATAAATTTACTATTTTTATACGTATATTTTTTAAATTTCTTATATAACACTGAGGTCATTAATTTAAAATTAATGTTATTATGTAACCTATATTTAAAAAAAAATTTTATTATAATAATATAAAATTTTATAATATATCAAAATTAACAATATGTTGACAGAGTCATGACGTCATCTAGCTATTGTTATAGAAATGTTACGTCATTCACAACAATGTAGAGCGAAACTAACCCAGCGCCTGGAGAGAGAGAGAAAAAAAATGTCAAGTTCACATCCATAAATAAATTTTTTATTTTTAGTAAGTCATGAAGGATATAGACTAGACATCAGACATAAATAGTACCCCGAACGTGATGTATTACTCCAATATTATTCTGAGCTAACTCACTTTCCTCTAAAGTTATAAATATAAGCTGATGGTCGAGTTATAAGTTACAAAAAAGATTTAGTTAAAATTTTAATTTGCGATGCTAAAAAACAGTGCACTAATCCAAATATTATTGGATACATCCTAAATTGTTTATAATTGCTGGACAACATAATCTACTCTTCCTATATAAGTTAGCTACATGGTCATTGATTTATAACCAGTTAAATATTATACGGTCATTCAAAGCCTTTGTATTTTTGTGACCATCATTGCACGATTTACATCAAACGTACATCTATATACTACATCAGCGTTCCCCCAGAGCATCCCTGATTCGTTTGACGGTATCCTGTAATCAATAATTATGGAAAAAGTAACTTAAAATTAAATGATGGTTTCATAGACTGGGTGCTTTTCGTATGTCTCTCCCATGCAGTAATAATAAAGTCTGCAACCCCTGTGTTTCTTAATGCAATTGCAGCTAATCAGGCAACGTTTGTCCTGGGTCTGGGCGCATGTATTTAATTACTATTATACTCGACTGCCAAACTCTTCTTTAATTGCAATAAATATTTTTTTTTTGTTATTTTCCAAACTGTAACAAAATATAATAATTAGTAACTGCGGGTCCACAGCTGAGCCACTCTTTGATGTCAGTGATCACGTGTCTTGGGACAATATTGAAGTCTTTGAACGATAACTTGACTGACCAATATTAAGACGAAGAAAAAAGGAAATTTCAATTTTTTCAAGGTATATGATATGATGATATTTATTACAAAAAGAAAACAAAATGACTAATTGTTGGAAGGTTTCTATTCTCATTCATTTTCAATTATCGTTTTTCTCATCACGTACAGTTTTTAAAGTTAAAAATTGGAAATCTTAGGTAAGATACTAACGCATGTATTCCAATTTTTAACTTTGAAAACTGTACAGTTTTGGTCATAGTGGGAAAGAATTATAAATTAATAATTGGTACTATAACAATACATCATCCCCGCCACTATTTCCATGATTATATAAATGTACCATTAATTACGTTAATGTATTTATGTACACTATATATAATAATATAGAGTGAAAAAATTAATTGTTTCAACAAAAACTAACTTTCGTGTAATCAGAAGGTGATCAAATAAGGTCACTAAAAATTTTGTTTAGATAAATACGTGTGAAAATTATGAATATAAAAATTAGGAGGGATAGGGAAAAATTACTGCAAGATTATATACATATATGAAAATATTATTTAATTTTGTACGGTATATATATAAGCATGCAAGTAATAAGTAAAGTTTTTATTTAGCAAAAGCTAGTAGTAATTATATTTTTTTGCATAACATACCATATAATTTTTTTACATATTAAAGGTTCTATCTTTTATATTTTATTGAAAACATTGCTATTTCCATCAATATGCCTGCTGTTATATCACAACTTCAATATTAATTTACTACACACAATTAACTTTAAAATATGTGACATATTTTTTTTTAACTGTAACTAAAATAAAAATTTTAAGTATCAAAGTAGTATTTTAATTGAGCTCTTTTATTTAGTTTACAAATGATCAAGTTGTAAATCAATAGCGCTAGAGAAGAGTGCATCACTAAGGTAGCTCCCCCTGACCCGCAAAATCACCGCAACGACCGCGACAACGAAATCGGTGAGGCAAGAAGCGCTCGGCCCGGGAGTCGCTCGTATAAATAGTTTCATCTCATCGCGAGGAAAGCTGCAGCGAGATGAGAAATCAGAACTTGTCTTGCGATAATTGTGTGTGTGTTGTCAAGGAAAATAAAATCTGATTGAAAATTTAAAAAATAATGAATTAGAGTGAGGAAAAATTATTAATTAATAAATCAATATTATTTTAATCAAGTGAAATCATTTTAAATTAATATACTTAATAAATGGAGCATTACATATGAACTATCACACACACCCTTAATTAATTTAATGTATTTTTTTCAGTCATCGGTGCGTATGATACAAATTCAAGTATAAGCATTCGAAAGAAAATAAAAGGCTTCAAGTATTAGGTTTTACATGATACGCGGTCGCAACGAATATATGACGGGCAATTGATTAATTAATTAAAACGTCATCTGACGGAGTATTAAATCTTGTCTTATGTCCAAAAAATTAATTTAAAACTATACTCTTGGTATACGTCATTATTAATTAGCATGTAGAACAAAATTAAGAACTTTGATGTAATTCATATTTCACCACTTTAACAGATCAGCGCGTTGTAACTCAATTTTAAGACCAAGAGATTTGAAATGATGTAAAATCCGAGGCTAATTGCCAGTATTATAAATGTGGTTATAAATAATATGTTTGTGTAACCAACTTGATTGCAAAATAATCCTTTTATCCTAGCAATAAGTAAACACAATTTGAAGGACATTAGTCTCTCCATAGAGACTTCAAGTGAGTGCGCACCGCGATGCGCAACTGTTGTCACTATATAAGGTCTATCTTATACTTGAAAATGAAGCAAAGTGTTTTTTTTAACTTTTCTCGGTTATAAATCAAGTAAAAAATCTAAATCTTGAATTATCTACTGTATTTTTCATTTTGGACCAAAGTTCCGTAAAGGAATGTTCCCTAAAAAAATCTTATTCTTAGTGAAAAAACGAATTCACGTTTTGTTTTTACATAGGTTTAGATAGGATGGTGGGAACACTGAAAAATCAGCTGACTTGAAGCCTCTATTCTCACAGTGATATAGTTTGACTGACAAAATATCGCGCTAAAGCCAAAAATCTTACAGTTTATTATTACTCACTAATCCTCTTGCAAATGTTTTCTTGGCTATAACAATTTTGGCTTGATATACTACTGATGCAAATGATTATAGTTATAGCAGAAAACAAGGACAGCATTAATAAGAAGAGGCATAATCTAAAAACTAAATTAAGGTTTTAAGATATAAAATACACAGAAAACAGTTATATAGATTTTTTGGTGTGCCAGAATTTTAGATTTTACAATCTGGGTTTTCCATTTTCTTTTTTTTTTTTTTTTTTTCTCTCTCTGGCTTGAATTCTCTGTTTCACACACAGGCTGCCGTACGTCAAGTCGCTGCAGTGTTTAAAATGCAGTTGCAACACACTGCGGCGGCCAGGGTCCAACAGTAGTCTGGGATGTATAGTAGGTTAGTCAGGCCCAAGCGATGGTGATCTAAAGAATATATAAGGTGTTCCACATCCGTCGCGAATGACGTCATTAAGAACATCTTTAATATGGAAGTTAACACCATAAAAATATCTTTACTTTAAGTTATGCACTCCTAAAAATGAAAGAATAATAAATAAAAAAAATATGCATATTTAAATTATAATCTATTTTTATAACGTATTAAGTCTGTGAATTTTTGTCATAATTATATTTTTTTAACAAAACTTCTCGTCATTAAAAAAATGTAAATAATGAGATAAAATATATAATTAAAAATGTATTATAATATTTATGAAAGAAAATCCCCCTCCCTTTTAAAAAAGGAGAAAACTTAAGAATATAATTAAGAATTTCTTACTATATTTAACTGAATTATCTTGCTACCAAACAGCGACACTAACGTACTTGCATGCTTTTACTTAAGAAATTTTTAATTATTATTTTATTGTAAATTCAATTTTGTTTAGTATGTAGTCACAATGTATCAACTGATATTTAATGTGAATAAATAAATAAATAAATAAATAAATAAATAAATAAATAAATAAATAAATAAATAAATAAATAAATAACAAAAATAATTTAAAATTCAGAAATTACTTATCACTTATTTAAATTAATAAATTTCGAAGTGGTAATGCATAGTAATGTAAAATTCTAGGTTGCATTTTGGATCGGAACTTTTTTCGTATTGCAATTGATTAAATATTTAATACATATTATATTAATTATATATATTATGATTATAAATGTATCACCGCTGATGATTTACAGTAAATGTATAATTATATATATATCATGTTTTGTAAATTACCCATGGCATTAGTGGAGATTGCCCTGGTTGAAAAATTACGTCTTCAACTCATCTTTTACACGTCTAAACCTAATCTTTTTACCTCTAAAACACATCTTATTTCCTCTTCGCTCAAAGTGAGGATGAAATGAAGAAAATATTTCTAATATTTTATGTTCAAGAAGAGGAAAAAATACGTAATCTCTTCTTTTTCACCCCTTTTTACCTCTAAAATGGTGCAAAATAAGAGGAGAAAAGACGAGAGGAGAGTTTAATGGCGAAGAAAAGATGAAATTTATTTCAACTCGGGTGTCATTAAAATTCGTCTCGTCATCGTCCTAGAGTTGATCGCTCGTCTAGTTTCTACACTGTTGGCTGGCTCTATTATCAGCGCGGCGCACCGGTGACGAACGACCGGCTATTACAGTCTTGGCCTAATAGCCAGCCAGGCTGCAAGCTGGGCGACTCCACGTAAAAGTTACAGCTCTAATTTTCTTACCTGGGCAGCTCAAGCGTAAAAGAACGACAAGACAATTAACCAATACTATATTTTGCCAAGTTTAGACCGGAGAGAGCCAAAAATTATTATAATGCACCTATAACGGTAGCTAAAAATAATTCATGGATGCAATTTCAGATATATTTTTCTGGTTTACAATTATTGCCTTGCAATCGTAGTTTAGGATTTTTTTGTTTTTACATTATCCTCATTTCATTAAATTTTAAAATATCACTGGAAATATTAATTATGAAACTCACACTTTTGGAAGTTATTCTCTGAGTTTCTGCATGCTTTTTGTATGTTATTGAGAGCTCATCAGGAAAAACAAATATTGTGTATTCAAATACTTAATGTGTTGTCCACATTGCCAGCTAAAACATCTTACTACATAACTTGTCCAGCATCCTAACATTTCCAATTTTATCACTTAGCCCCTGCCGTATATGCAGCCCGCTCCATTTGTTCGCACAACAAGTTGCCTAGCCTCCAGGCGAAAATTTCAAAAAATCGTTTCAAATTACAAGAAAACGATTATAAAACATGTACGATGCTGTTTGTATTATTATATTATTAGGCTACAGTCAGTTTTTTTTAAAAAAAATTGTTTATTCATGAAAAAAACACATAAACATTAATACATAATACAATATAATTTTATGGTAATTAAACCCTAAGAGTTAGAAACTCATATACGGGGAACGTCAAATACACATAGATCCAAATAAGATGGCAAAACACATAAAATTTAGAATTTACAGAAAAAATAAATGAAATTTAGAAAAAAAACAAAGGTAAAATGAACAAACATTAAATTAACAACATAACAGGTTAATACAAAAAATACATATTTCAGTTATTGTGAGAATAATATACTTATAAAATTTTTATATATTTTAAATCATGTAACATAATTTTAGAGATAAGGCTATACACATAATTGATTTAATTTGCACCAGCAAATGGTTAAAATGTTGAATGCAACTGTTAGGCTATAATAATATCCTGAGCTACGTTAAATTAAAGCAGCCATTTCGTTCGACTATACTTCTTTTGTTTTGCAAAGTTATATTGTAACGTATGACTATTTTTATCGTAAGTAAAGGTAGTTTTGTTTCTCTAATGTATATATGACGATAAATATACATCAATCTCCCGCCCATGTGCACTAATGTAATACAAGACGCTTAAACATCGAGCTTCACTTTACGAGCTGATTTCTATTCGAGCATTTAAAGTCTGTAGACCGGTGCTTAAAATATATTGCTTATAACAAATCTGTATGAAAAGAGACCTAAAAGAAAACCACGACTCTTTGAAGTTTAGCACAATCGGTGGAGGGGGGAGCACAGTTTTGTATAACAGGTGCGCTTGATCTGAGCGTATTATATTTTTTATCTATAAAATGTTTACAGTAAAATAGTGTTGCTGACATGAATTATTATAAAAAATTATTATATATATTCTTAATGATGCAAAATTAATAAAACGCGCGAATTATTTAATTAATTAGTATAATATTTCATAACAAATCGTTAATTTCAGCTGAGCAATATAGTAAAACGAAATAAGTATTTTTTAATATAAAAATAGCAAAACGATAAAAAAAATAATATTCAAAATTATACACAAAAAATAATTGAATTCAAGTTTAATTAAGGTAGAGATAATACGGATCAGCTGGCCCAATGCTAAAAAAATCTAATTCATAAAAATTATGATTTTTTTTTTAAATGTTCTCCCCTACATTCCCAATCAGTATAGGTAAAATATCAGGTATACAAAAACGAGCTAGTTTTCGAGTTATTAATTTTTAAAGTTTACTAATTTAACATGGAGAAATGGAACTTTTATGTTAAATTGGTCAACTTTAAAAATTAATAACTCGAAAACTAGCTCGTTTTTGTATACCTGATATTTTACCTATACTGATAGGGGATGTAGAGGAGAAAATTTTAAATTTTTTTCATAATTTTTATGAATGGGATTTTTTTAGCATTGGGCCAGCTGATCCGTATTATCTCTACCTTAAGGTTAAAAATGAACTACATTAAAAGGAACTGCAGTCAACTTTAATAATAATTGTATATCAATACAATTACTTGGTAATTTTAAATTACTATTAAAGTTATAGCTTCAGAGAGCATTTCGGGACTATTATTTTTTATTATTTCGTTAATTCTGGATATTTATACATGTAATTAAAGTTAATTAAATGAATTAAATCAATGCAACTATTAGATATAAGACTTATAAGTATTTTCCCAAGTTATACGAGAGAGAGAGAGAGAGAGAGAGAGAGAGAGAGAGAGAGAGAGAGAGAGAGATGTAAGATAAAAAAATTATTTATTTAAATTTAATTGGCAAAACTATTTTATTAATTATTAACCCATTTTAAAAAGGTACGTATAGGTACTAATTCCCATACCACGTGCCGTATATATTTATTATCGAATTGAATTGCAACAAATATGTTCCTAATTTTTTTAAATGAAATTTGAAACTACATATTTTCTAATGTATATTATACGATTTTAATAAATGTAATAATAATTGTGATTATATTTTACATCTGCGGGGATGAAAACAGCTGCAGCATGTTTGCAAAGTGTTGGCTCTCGCACCAGCCTCATATAATGACGCTCATTACACCATGCGACTCTGGACTTGGTGCTGTCTTTCCTCGCGCTCTGATAGTGTTCTAACACACGTGCCGAGTAGCTAGACGATATGACGCGGGTAGTACTCACGCCCTCGCCTACTGCACTATGTAAGCAAATAAGTCAGCCCGCACGCACCGTTCTGCCGCTTCTCTCTTGAGCTATGAGTCACTTGTTGAACATTATTTTAACAAACCATATGCAGGTAATACAGAATTCTTTTTACTAATTTATACAATGACGTCATTCAATTCTATATACATATATATGTATTTTTTTCTCTTATTATAACTTGTATTGTAAATATATATGTCAGAAAGTTAGATATTAAATTATATATATTATTACTTTTAAGTTTAGAGTTAATATTTAAGGGTAAGACACCACGGATCAGCTGACCCAATGTCAAAAAATCCCATTCAAAATATTTAACATTGTTCTCCTCCTACATCCCCTATCAGTGGCTAAAATATCAGGTATACAAAAACTAGCTCGAATTTGTTATTTTAGCCACTGATAGGGAATGTAGAGGAGAACATTTTAAATTTTGTTCATAATTTTCATGTGTGGGATTTTTTTAGCATTGGGTCTACTAATCTGTGTTATCTAGCTTACCCTTAAATGGCTTTAAGAAATGCGTACAATATATATTGGAATTTTATATCCACTACAAATTAATATAATATGTAAATAATTAGAAATATTAACAGCAAAAATTTATTATAAGATTCGAGCGCTGCAGCAAATATAATTTTTCAGAAATATTTCATTGCTTTCTTACTATAAATATTATGCATATTTTAAATAACATAAAAGAACAGATAACAATATATATAGATTGGTGTACGTACTGTGTCCACAGCTAAGATTTTGAAATGTTATAATTTATTTTACCCCTGAGGTTAGGCAACTTGTTCAGCATAAAAAACTTCGGTTCTTGCATTTTAATCACACTGAATATTTTTTTTTTGTAGCCCGCTCTTTGGGTGTTTAAAACATTGTCAACCTATGGGAAAATTATATAACGAGGAAGAAATTTCATCTCGTTTTGAGTGTACGGTAAGATCTATCCTTCTCAAAAGCTCTACATAGTTGAGGATTTCATTTTAATTAAAGATTAATATTATCAAAGATTTTTTATTATTTTAATTAAGTACAGTACATGACATGTATGATATATAAATTATTTGAATGTAACGTTAGTTTATAAAATACATATTAAATGTTCACATATTATAAAAATGTAAAAAAATTTTAACTGCCAACTGGAATGATATATATATATATATATTTTGTTTTAGTCTTTGTTAGAAAGAGTATTATGAAAACTCTTATTTTAATGAATACTGCACAAGTCAGGTTAGTATAACTCTAGAGATTCGATGAAGAGGGGAAAAGCAAACAGAATGTAAAACGACTTTGTCAGTTTTATAATGGGTTGTAAAGCACCAAAATTAAAAAGACACACGGCAAGCAAGCCGAGGTTGAACAATGGGCAGGCCATGGGTTGCGCTGTGCAGAAAGTTTCACAGGAAGGGCGCAATAGCCATTGGAATGAACCGAGTCTCAAAAATCTGGCCCGTACAGACCTCTCGTGGGAGGTTACACTCCTCTCAAATTAGGGAGAGTATAAGGCACACATGGGTTTTAACAATCCCCTTCCACTGTTTAAGGCAATATAACTCCCAATTGTGCTCTAAAATAATTTTGGGTTAGTATTTTCTACCTCAAATTAGGGAGAGTATAAGGCACACATGGGTTTTAACAATCCCCTTCCACTGTTTAAGGCAACATAACTCCCAATTGTACTCTAAAATAATTTTGGGCAAGTATTTGCTTCCACAAATAAATCTTCTTTATTGGCTTACTAGAAGTAAAATGGCTTAAGGGTAAGGTAACGCCACCAATGTTAAAAAAAATCCCTCTCACAAAAATTCTGAAAAAAATTTAAAATGTTCTCCTCTACACCCCCTATCAGTACCTAAAATATCAGGTACACAAATACGATCTAGTTTTTGGGTTATGAATTTTTAAAGTTGACCAATTTAACATGGGAGTTTCATTTCTCCATGTTAAAGTAGTCAACTTTAAAATTTTATAACTCAAAAACTAGATCGTATTTGTATACCTGATATTTTAGGTACTGATAGGGGGTATAGAGGAGAACATTTTAAATTTTTTTCAGAATTTTTGTGAGAGGGATTTTTTTTAACATTGGTGGCGTTACCTTACCCTTAATAGCCAACTCGTGGGCATAAGAAAATAAAAAGAAGAAGAAGACAAATTAGGGAGAGTATAAGACACATATGGGATTTAACAATCCCCTTCCACTGTTTAAGGCAATATAACTCCCAAAGAACCAATTGTGCTCCAAAATAATCCTGGGTAAGTATTTGCTTCCACAGAATAATGCTGGGGTTATTGAGACAGTGGCATAACTATTTATCCCTAAAATACATTGACTAAGAATAACATCATTGGTATGATTTTTGATTATATAAATAAACAATTTAAAAATTAATAGAACAATTATTGAAATTTACACATAAAAATATGACTGGAAATGTCAGCATAATTAAATGAAAACTGGTTGTCACGTCGAGACATTTTTGCTGGAAGAAAAACATCATTGGTATGATTTTTGATTATATAAATACACATTTTAAAAATTAATAGAACAATGATTGAAATTTACACATAAAAATATGACTGGAAATGTCAGCATAATTAAATGAAAACTGGTTGTCACGTCGAGACATTTTTGCTGGAAGAAAAACATCATTGGTATGATTTTTGATTATATAAATAAACAATTTAAAAATTAATAGAACAATGATTGAAATTTACACATAAAAATATGACTGGAAATGTCAGCATAATTAAATGAAAACTGGTTGTCACGTCGAGACATTTCTGCTGGAATGCAGGGAGCACCTGACTGGAATGAGACCAAAGGTAGTGCTACTTGCGCCACACGGAGGAAACTAGAAACACCCCACTGGCGTTGCAAGGAGACCAGAGGTAGTGCTACTTGCGCCACACGGAGGCAATTAGGTATGTCCCACTGGTGATGCACATCACAGCCGCAGTCCTGCAACATAAGTACAGAGAAATTATATTTGATACACAATTACAGTTAAAGTTAATATCCTTGACTCCATTTTACCCTTTTGGGTGTGGCCAGGTAGTTAACCTTGTGTGTGAGAGTTATCTTGCGACCGAGCTGGGGCTTACCAGGCTCCCAGAACCAGATCTGTGCAGCCTGCAGTATTTGAATTACAGCATTGTGTATAATTCTCTAAAAACATTGTTAGTAAAGTAATAAATAAACAGTTCAACATTAATAAAGGAAACAATGCATTGTTGGAAAATACATATCGTCGTTGTAGCGCTCTTTTGACCAATCTAGCTTTATAAGTTTTGACTTTTTGACCAATCTAAAATTATAAGTTTTGACCTTCTGACCAATCTCTTTTTATAAGTTATGACCTTTTGTCCAATCAATTATTTTCTTAATTTCTTGTACGAGTGGTGCCATCTTGTGGCAAATTTTACGCTCTTTCGAATGGCGCAATAAAAAAAAAGTTGTAACTTTTGAGATTTTGGACATTTGTCCCTGCCAAAATTTTTAAAGATTGGTCAAAAGGTCAAAACTTATAATTTTAGATTGGTCAAAAAGTCATAACTTATAAAGCTAGATTGGTCAAAAGAGCGCTACAACGACGATATGTAATCTTTATTGTTGCTATTTTGGTCCTAAAATATTAAATTAATATTATAATTAAATGATCTATCTTACTCTTCTGTAATCTAAAGATTGAAATAAATTGTCTTGTGTAGAAATTGACAACTTTTTTGAAGGTAAATAAAATTTTGAATTTAAAATAAAATATACGGCCTTGACGCGTTGAATGCACCGGTTCTCGTTAGATCACCGAAGTTAAGCAACGTCGAGCGTGGTTAGTACTTGGAGGGGTGACGCTGTAAAAAGTGACACTGCTGCCATCTACTGGCACGTGCTGTATGTACGTACGGCGGCACAATTGATCACGGTGCTGCCATCTCTCGGAATATTTCCGAAGGAAGTGATCACCCCTGTAAGTTCAAATACTGCAGGCCTCACAGATCTGGTAGTCAAGCCCAGAAGAGTTCAGGAAAGGGTTCTGGGAGTCTGGTAAGCCCCAGCTCAGTCGCAAGATAACTCTTACACACAAGGTTAAATACTAGGCCACACCCGAAAGGGTAAAATGGAGTCGAGGATATTATTAAAATATAATAATTTGAAATTAGGTATTAGAAATGTAAACACTATGTAGCTCACGGTTCTTTATGTGTAATAAATACAAAAGTACTTGAGACTCACCAGAGCAGGGCCCGCACGGCGCGGTTATGGCGGACGAGGCTGTACACCTCCACCTTCACTTCAGGGTTGGACTTGAAGTAGCGGAGAATGTCACGCACACTGCAACAAACTCACCGATTGAGCGGATGTTCCCGTTTTATTGTTTTGTTTGTTTTTGTTACAAAGGAGCAAAAATTAAAAAATTAAAAAAATATATTGCAGAAATGGATAGAAGGTGGGTGCAAAGTTGTGCTACTCTGATTTTTTTTTAGAATTTTTAGAGTCCGGGAACTATTTTTAAAAAATGATTGAAAGTACAGAGAAAGTGACGCTTCTGGACGCCTATCTTTTAAGGACCCAAAAGAGACGTGGGTTCAAACCTGACCTCGGCAAAACTTTTTAACAATACTTCCCGGCCCTAAAAAAGCTAAAAAAAAAAAAAAAAAAAGAGTGGCACAACTTCAACTTTGCATCCTTTATCCATTTTTGCAATAAAAAATTTTGAGGTTGACACCCTATTGTAAAACATTGTTGAAAATCACCTTAAAAGTAACCTAATTCCTATTTAAAGTAACTATTAAAAATGGTGGGTAAAAATATTGCATAAATACATTAACAGTCTTTAGTAAAGTGTACTTTTCATGTCCTTTGACACTTTAACATAATTCTGCAGCAGCAGCTAAGATACAGCATTTAAAAAAAGGGCAGTAACACATACCAGCAAATGTTGGGAGCTGCAATGTAAGCCTTGTGAAAGCTGTAAGGCTTGACGTCAATGGCACCAAAACGACACAAGATCTCCTGAACCTACATAAGAAAATCGGTGTGAGAGAAATGTTGACTAAATAGAAGCTTCAAGTCAGCTGACTTTGCGGTGTTCCCACCGTCCTATCCAAACTTTTGCATAAAAAAACTCGAAATTGCTTTTCTGAGATTAAAGAAAATTGTTAGAGGAAAATAAGTTCTTGATTCATTATCAGATGACCCCTAAATGAGGGGGTAGGAGATGGTTTCAAATTAATAGCTTTAAAATTTACTGAGAAAAAAAAAATCAAAATTTCTAACATGGTGGCTTATGGAGCAAATTTTCCCGTCACTTGAAGCCTCCGTTGAGACTGACCTTGGTGAGGTTGAGAGGGGCGGAGTCTCGGGACTGGACGTGCAGCAGCGGCGGACGGTGGGACATCAGATCCGAGCCACCCAGGTGCTGCAATTACATCAGAATACATTGTACAATTAATATGTCATTTAAAAGAAATAAATAGGAAACATATTCTTTTAAGTTATACATCCAAGATTTGCTTGTTATTAAAATTGTTTAAGGGTAAGATAACGCCACCAATGTTAAAAAAAATCCCTCACACAAAAATTCTGAAAAAAAATTAAAATGTTCTCCTCTACACACCCCATCAGTGGCTAAAATATCAGGTATACAAATACAATCTAGTTTTTGATTTATAAATTTTTAAAGTTGACCACTTTAACATGGAGAAATGAAACTCCCATGTTAAATTAGTCAACTTTAAAAATTCATAACTCAAAAACTAGATCGTATTTGTATACCTGATATTTTAGCTACTGATAGGGGGTGTAGAGGAGAACATTTTAAATTTTTTTCACAATTTTTGTGTGAGGGATTTTTTTTAACATTGGTGGCGTTACCTTACCCTTAACTAAGTTAAATAATATTGTTATTTATTCATTATGAAAAATCGTCTATGCGATAATTATTTTAATTTAAAGAAACTCTTCTGTCGTTTGACCTCTCTGAATATAGCATTTATCAGCTTTTGATAATTTGTGTTTTTATGGGTTGTCTATCTTTTTCTTTTTTTTCTTTAGTTATATAATATTGGTGATGAAAATAATTAGTAATTTTATATTAATGTTTTTTGAATCTCTATTACTAGGGACCACATTTTTAAGCTATAACGATTTTTATAAATTAATAGCACATCAAAACTAATGAAAGATGTCCACGAATCATGCATTTTTATGGCCAAAAAAAGCAACTTTTTTACAGCTTAAAAAAGCTTAATTTAGGGGTTACGGCTTAAACCAGCAAAATGTGTTTTTAAGGCTGAAAATGCACTTTTTTCGGATTAAAATGCAATTTTTTCACAAAACGCAGGAAAATATACGATCAATTTTGATTTTCAGCGAGGACGTACTGTATTTGGCTCTATAATAGTTACTTTGGTGCAGTGTTGATCGCCAATTTTCACCTTTTGTACGTAAATTTGTCCAATTTTTATCCAATCACGGTGCGTAATTGCTGTCATGTGATAATAATTTAGGTACATACAAATGTAAATTCTATCGCAAATAAATATTTTAAACATATTTTATGGTATTATCTTTGCAAATATGCAATAAAAACCAAAAAGCCGGATCAGGCTTAATTAACTTTTAACAGCTTAATGCAGCTTAATTTGCTTAATTATTAAAGCTTAATAAGGCGCTTAAAATAAGGTTTTTACAGCTTAAAAATCCGGTCTCTATCTATTACCATGTGTGTCACTTGTCCCAGCGTGATATGGATCCTGTTCTCATAAGGTCTCACAGCCTCCAGAAGACTTTCCCAGGAGAAAGCGGGCAGTGGTGGCTTTTCTTCAATCTTGATCAGCTGTTTGTAGGCCAAAATGTGGGCAAAGCGAAGGAACACGTAGCCAGCACAGAAAGAGTCCCACGCAGCCTCATGAAAGTGAGCACCAAGAGCACCTTTCTTGTCCTCAACTAGTTCCGGACTCTCTTTACCGTTATCCATTTCAACATGACTCAAATTTGTACTCGATGCATCTCCCATCTCATTAATATTTTCATGATTATTATTACTTATTCCGTTCAGGTTGTCTTTGGAATTAGGGAGACCAGATTCTGTTGGGAAGTCATAGGCATCAGTTACGATGGTGGGTGGGTTTGGTGCAATGACGTCACATTGTTTGCTGCTGAGGAAGGAGAAGACGCCAGGCAGTGAGCTCTCCCAAAGAGCTGCAGGACAGAAGAAAAGCGTTACAGTAGAGTTTACAATCTGGCGGCAAACAGACTTACTTTCGTGACTGACTTTACGTTTCACCTCGAGACTCAGGTATTTGGTGTCAACAACGCTTTCAAAAACATTGTGCATCTTTGTTTTGAATTCATTGTAAGAATCTGAAACAAAGGAAAAGAAAATACATACTGAGAATACTGCATAACATTTTAATTGAGACCACAATAACAGCTTCAACACTGGAAATTTGTGAGCTCTCCGGTGTTACTACAGAATTAAAAATTAAAAACATATCTCTAGCCAATTATGTGAGAGTCTATACTGTATTTGAATCTTTCATATTTTAAGTATATAAAAGAAAAGTAGAATAATATTTATAAATTAACTTATTAATATTGGCTTTAAATCAACTGACTCTGTATAATCTCTAACCATCCTAACAAAATCCATAACAAAAAGCTCTTTGAAAATGACAACAAATTATTAATTCAAAATCATAAGATCCCTGGGAGAAAGGATATTTTCAAATTAATATGTTTAAATTATAAATAATGTAAAATATGTAAATATACTAAATACTGTATAATCTAAGGATAACTGCCACATTTATTTGTGATATAGTGTCACTAGATGTTTTGTTAGTTATCCCCACCCCATTTTTTTTATTGTGTCCTATATGCAATATGTATTTGGGTGAAAATAAATAAATAAATAAACATAAAAAATAAAGGTACTGACTTGGCAGAGGCTCGACAAACTGCTGGAAGGACATCATGAGGTCCAGCAGGACATTGTGTCCTACGATGGGCACGTTGAGGCTGGCCAACACCGAGAAGACTCGTGAGAATCCGAGGAAGTGCTGCAGCGCCTCCTCTCCCAGACACGGGCTCTCTGATTGGGCCTGACGGGCAGCTCTCTTCTCCGCAGTCACCTTCACCACACGGACCTGCGAAGACAGGGGGTGATTAATCTTTAGTTGTTTAATTGAGTTTTATCAAAACTAAAAAAACATTCATAAAGTAAATTTTGAAATAGATAGTTTAAATTAGAAATGAATTTTCTATGAAATATAGAGAAAACAATAATAATATTTTACTATAAATTATTTAATTTTTAGTAAAAATTAATAATATTCTTCAAATAACAGCCATCCTTGTTATGTAATTAGATAAGGACTTTACAATTGTATGCGTGTTTGTTGTGTTTATTATCAAGTGATGTGCATTTATTAATTTGTTAATTTTATTTTATATGACAATTTTTGTGTTTAATAAAAGACTAAACTTATATAAGGACTTGTAAAATGAAAATATAATTTTAAATTTGACGATAGCTTTTGGCAGGCAAGAGCAATTTTACTGCACAGTATTTTCATTGAGCCACATTTATACCTGCTTGTTGCCGTCATCCACTTTCTCTGTCCAGAGTGTGGGGAACGAGAGCCTGATCTCGTAGTGCAGTAGGAAGGAAGGCACCGTCTTGGGGCAGTCCACCATGAGACTGTCTTTCTCGGCAGCCGTGGACTGCCACTTGCCCACCCGAGAGCAGGCAAGTTTGAGCAGGTCCTGCACGTCCGCCTCACAGCCAGCTTGAATCTTGGGCAGCAAGGCACCTGACGTCAAGTCTTCTTTTAGCAGAGCCTCTTGCTGCATCGTCATGTAAGGGAGGCCCTCGTAAGTCATCTAAAAATAGAATGATCGTCATCATATTGCAGCTTTCAAATATTTAAAATCTTACCTTATTGAAGTCAAAGTCATAGCGACACAAAAATTCAACAGACGAAGCTTGAAATTTAAAGCTTCTTTCTACTGATCCAAATGAACGAGGAAACAAATATATATTGAAAACATCAGCTGTGTAGGTATTAGTGGATTCATCATAGTGAAAAGCTGCTAGGCCATACTGAATGATGATATAGTCAGCAATATGACCTTTCATTTTTATATAGCGGGCTTCGTTGCTATCGAAGAGACTGGAATCAAAAGAAAATAATAATAAGACTGTAATAATAATAAAAAGAGCGCGGAAAAAAGTCACATTTTTTTCGAAAAATAGGCGCTTAAAAAGTCAACTTATTTTTGGAAAATAGTCTACAAAAAAGTAACCTTTTTTTTAAAAAAATAGTCTATAAAATTAAGTCACTTTTTTTTAGAAAATGCAGCAAAAAGGCGTTTCAAAAGTGCTAAAGTTAAAGTGTGTTTAATTTTTTTTTATATATATTTCTTTACAAAGACTTCCCTTACACAGGCTGAAGTCTTTGTTTCTTTACTTCTTCTTCTTCTTCTCTTTTTTTTTTTTTTTTTGACAATATGAAGAAAATAGCTTAAATGCACTAAGAAGTGTCAAAAAGTCACATTTTGCCAAAATAGTCTCAAAATCCAAAAATAGTCTAAATAGTATTTTTTTATATAGGCTTAATTTAATCCACTTCCGGAGATCGGTGGACATCCTAAATGACAACAAAATAGTTCTCATGTGCACAAAAAGTCGAAATGACTTTTTTCCGCGCTCTAATAATAAAATTAGTTGTTATTGAACAAAATTGGTTAATAAAGTATCAATGATTTTTATTCATAGATACAGTCTAACAGATCTTAGAATATACCTGTAGACACTATGGCGCCAAGCCCAAACAGTCTAGACCAAAGGCGGCATCCATAAGATCCTTAATATTTATTTTCAAGATGTCCGCCGCGCGCAGTTGAATCCACACGTAAACCAAGATTTGTAATACTATATCAAGCAAGGCTTCATATAGGCTGTTCAATTCGTGACTGATATCTATATTACATATTATATCTAATGATGTATGATACCAGTCAAGGGCAGATCTTCAGGAAAGGAGGGGAGGGGGGGGGGAATTCACCCCTTAAGGTGTGCACACCCCACAATGGAAGGTTTGATCCTCCCCCCCTCCTCTAAAATTAACATTGGGGGAGTGTGGAGGACAGTGCAAGCAGCGGAACGTTCCGAGGCTCATGTCAAAAATATTGCTTGCTTGCACAGGTATACTTGGAACAATGCAGCATGATGTATTTGTACTCTGTTAGTGGGTAATTTTTTTTATTAAAAATATTTGTTTTTAGGATTCAGTGTCCTTTATTTTAAGTTAATTGCTAACAAATGCATTTTTAATTTTTAGGCCAATACTGAATAGTAGTTGCAATACCACATGAGGAGCTTAGCAATCATATATATGGCATAATACTGAGAAAGGGTGTGTTACAAGGGCAGGAGGGATCATGATTGGAAGCTGGAGTACGAGGACAGCAAAAACGATGTATATAGAGGTATTCCTTCCTGAGAAGAACATTGATGGAGAGGAACTTGCTGAACTCCGAGCTGGTGGAGGCTCAGAGTGTTGGGAAATTTAGGGAGAGAGTCGGCCGCAAGCAAGCAGGGGTGTATGCATGTTTATATATGTATACAGTATACACCCCTGGTTTACTATACCGAATGATCATTGTATGAAACTGTACAGGCCTAGCTCTTTCAATTTGAAATTTGTTTTGCAAAAATTTGCCTGACTCTATATAATAAGTTGCCGTGTGATATTAAGTGTATTGATAATTTAAAATTATTTAAAGTTAGTGTTAAAAAGTGGCTAGTTGATATGTGTTTCTATAGTGTAAAAAACTACATGGACTATGAATGAATGCCTTCAAGTAATGTCAACATAATTATTATTGTTTATTTAGTTTTAGTATTGACTTGTCCTATAAGCCTAAACATATATCATGTACATGACAATATGATTGTAGGAAGAATGGAATGAATAAATGATTTTGAATTTTTGAATTTTTGCGCAATTCTCTGTATGTAGCCGAAATGTTCCGAATGTTTAGTATTAAAGGTGCATTTCCATGGAGCGTGGAAAGCGAGGCTTGCCCGCTTGACGCGGCGAGAAAGGCGCACTTGCTTCAATGTTATGCATATATGGCGGCCACGTTAGCGCGTGGAAAAATCGCGGCGCGATAAGCAAGTGCAGAGAGATGTGCGCCTTTCTCACCGCGTCAAAAAGCCTCGCTTTTCACGCTCCATGGAAATGCGCCTTAATAGTACTGCACATTTAGCATACAAACCTAGGAGTTTCTTTACTGGAAAGCAAGCCTGAAAATTCAGTATCAATAGCAACAAACGCAGCTTTCCTCAGCGAGGCTTCCAGTGCTTCAAACTGTTCCTCAAAGTTACTTAGCAAAATTTCAGTCATTTTACTGAATTTTGAGATTTCAAGTATAGAAGAACGTTTAGATATTAAATTAATAATGAGTAAATGAGTTTAGTGAGTAAATCAAAGCAGAAATGTTAATTTTTGCAACTGACTACAAAATAAACACACGTGAGCCAGGGCCGTCCCATGCGCACGGTGCATACGTTTAATTTTTTCTGCTCTATTATAGAGTTTTCCGTAAATTAATAGCCACGGCTTAGAACAGCTGCGCAGAAACGAGTTTTAAATGTTAGTAGTCTACTGCGCAAGGCTCTGCAAAGTGTGCATGATAAAAAAGCTTGAATCCAAATGAAGCTGCGCAAACGCTAGGTGACTAATCTGCGCACAGCCAATAGCAACTTTGTATGCTTTATGAACAAAGATACGAACTTCTACCCCAGATTGCTTGCGAATTGCAGTGTTTAAAAATTCTTTTAATACGTTACTGCAACCGGTTTGGCTTGTAGTATTGCAAATAAATATCAAATTTGAGATGAGATAAAAAGCAACGTTCTCGCTAATGTTGAACAAAAATTCTGCTCCGGTAGGGGCCCCTCGTGCAGCAAAACAGCTGTTTTGAGCTCACTAAGTGACGTCACCTTGGGTGTTTTTGGCCAAAATGCGCAGATCAGTCCAAATTCGTAGGGCTGATGGACCTATCTATTATAGTTGTATCATGCACGTGAGCCATGTTTTTCAAATGAGTAAAAAAAAATGCGCTCCTAGTGACTTCATTTGTTATTTTTAGCGCTTAAATTTCAAATTGTATTTATAAACTTTCGTGATCGTGATAACCATGGAAACGAAAAATTTAAGATTAATATATGTATTATATGTCATTAAATTTGTTTGAACACTGTAAGAGTGTTCAACAAAAACTTTAATTAATTAAATTTGTTTGTAACATGTTAGTGTTTATTATTTGAAATTATATTTGATAGATAGATAAATTTAATTTCAATTGACAAAAAATGTCTAAAAATAAAATTTGGAAGGCAGAAAAACAAGAAGATCTTGCATATTACGGAGAGAGTGACAGAATGAAATTTTTGTTTACTCACTCCTTGAAGAAAGTTAAAACAGTGCTGTGTTTTACAAATGAAGACGCCCAGACTAATTTTAATGATTATGATAAGCTCTCATCAAGTGAGAAAGAGATGACGAATCGTTTGATTGGCGTTTTGTTAAATGCAAATTTAAAAGAAATAAAAAATGTGGGAACGCCAACAAATAAATATGTGGAGTCTTTAAGCTCTGAAACATTGCAAACTTTGATTTCTAGTTTCTCAAAATATCATTCTGATAAGGCAACATTTTTTATAGTAACTCTGACAGGACTAATTCAATGCTTTGAAAACTGGTTTGTCAATTTCTTAATTGTTTCAATACTATAATATAAAATTAAAAGGCCCACTCATATATATATATATATATATTATATATATATAATAAATGACTATTACATTTTTAATCAAAATTAATAAATACAAAAATAATTTCAGCTCGATCAATTATTAAAATATTAAAAATTATGAATAAATTTCCAGGTCGTCGATGAATGCGCTGAATGCCCGAGTGCACAGAAAACAGTTACGACGAGCGTGGCGAGAACAGCGTCGTTACAAGGAGGAGATTCGAGGCCTCAGAAATGAGCTCTACGGCCTGCAGATGGCAACAAAAGCTCGAGTGGCGGCTAAGAAGCGTCTAATTAGGCAGCAGGAGCAAGAGATTATGGAAATTAGAAACAAATGCCAGGAAGAAATTGCCAAGATGTGGTAAATGTTCCTTTTTAATTAATTTAAATTTGTGGCTTTTTAGTTCAATGAATTAATTAAAAATTAATTACATGATACCAAATAGGGGGAAAAAAAAAACTTAGCTAATTGCATGGTTTAATTTACACAAAAAGTTTGTGCTCTCTCTATAATAATATTATTATCTTATACAAATTAAGTAAAAACTTTGACCTTTAAGCTGCAAGCTAAAAATCATCTCAAACTCTTTGAACCATTCAGTCACATCGATAGAGGTGTCAATTTTTATGTTACCCAGTGTCGAGTCTGAAGTTCACATGGAGAAGGCGTGCGTCTCATCACAAGATCGCCAGGAAGAGCTGGAGAGAGAGCTGATTGGTGCGCAGAGTACCTTGGACGAGCTGCAAACCAGTCACCAGAGCACCGAGAAGAGTCTGCGAGCTGACAAGTGAGAATCTATCTACCCTCACGTCTTCAATGTTCCAGTCAAAATAATTACTGTTAGCACTTTCCCTAATGATCATGACATTAATTATTTTTGAGGAGTTGCATTTTTTTTTTTTTTACTAAAACTTGGCATTAAAGTGCCATAACTTTTTATATGATTTTTGCATTCAACTGTAATAATGATTATTACAAACTATAGATGTTTGTAAAAGAGTGTTATGAGTATTTCTGAAGCAAGTGGAGTATGCAAGAATCGAGTGCTTTGGAGGGCAATTTGTAGACGGCTGAGGTAATAATGCTGCTGGCTTACCCCATAAAGGGATATGGCGTCATGTTATGTATGTATGTACAAACTAGATGTGAAACTGCACTTTTCAGTTTAGTTGTATCATATCATATCCTTAATATTTTCCGTGTTGCTATTTTTTTAAATTAAAAATTCTTTCGTCATATATACTATATATTATAATTAATAACATGCTAAAATTAAGTTCTGGAAATCTTGCAATTCTTTATTAATTAATTGCTCTAATTTTAATATTATTTTTCTGTACTTAAACTCTAAAAATTAATATACAGCAGTTATTTATTTTATTAATTGATATCTGTGACTCAAAATATCAATCAAGAAACAAAATCTGGTGGTAAAATTATATTGCAAGATATTTTGTAAATTCTCTCAACTTGTAATAAATAAATAAATATTATTTTTAATGACTGCATACAGGACTTTGACTTTTATGTTTTGACAGAAGGGCTGCAGAGGAGGCACTGGAGCAAGTGATTGCCCAGTACGATGAAACAATGTTCCAACTTCAGGCAGAGGTGGAGGGAACAGAGGAAGGGTATTTGGATGAACTGCAACAATTGAAATTACTTCAGGTAACCAAAAATAAACAAGTTATGCTGTAATTAAATAAAAACTAACAAAATACTAACAAATAAATAGCTATTCGCTATACCTATCGCTTTTCTTTTACCTAAATAACCAATAAATAGGTATAATAGCTGATCATAAAATGTCTAGTTTTAAGGGTAAGATAACACGAAACATTGATTGTTATAGTCCCATTTAACATGTAAACCTTAGCAACCTCATAATAATTCTGATTTTTTTTTAGAGACAGTTCTTACGGTAGCACCAAAAAAATGTTGAAAAAATTTCAAAACAATCGGACGATCCAATTTTTTTAAATTAATTTTTTAAATTTTCAGTATAGGGCTTTCCCATGGAGACCTAAACTAAGAAATTAATTTAAAAAAATTGGATCATCCGATTGTTTTGAATTTTTTTCACATTTTTTTGGTGCTAAGAACTGTCTTTCAAAAATTTCAAAAAAAAAAAAAAAAATCAGAATTATTATGAGGTTGCTAAGGTTTACATGTTAATCAAATGGGACTACAACACTCAATGTTTCATGTTATCTTACCCTTAAATTAAATGGTCTTAAATGCTTTAGAAATGATACAAGTAGGTGTTAAAAATTCTGTAATTCTCAGAGAGTGATACTTTAATGGTTGCAGTCCAAGTTTGAACACCAAGAAGTGCTGTACGTGGCAGCAATGTTGGAGAAAGAGGAGGAGGAGCGAGAGGAGCTGGAGGCAAAAATATTATTGTTTCGACGTCGCCTTGCTGCAAGCAAGATCCAAATGTTCTGGCGATCATATTTACAACGTAAGCAAGAGCGCTCAAAGGGCAAGAAGGGAAAAAAGGGACGTAAGAAGCAGCCAGCTAGTGAGAAGAAGAAGCAAACCTCTTAGTAAAATCTACCTTCTCATTCTACGGATTTTCTTTTAAAAATTATTCTAGAAATGGAGTTTAAAATAATAATACACAGTCTCACATACGTACGGTTCTGTCCTGCTATCTTGAATGGTGAGCAAATAATTAACAAGGAGCGTGTGTAACTGAAAGTAGCTGATGTAATGATTCCCAAGATGACAGGATAAAGCCGCATGTTTGACAGACTGTTCCATTAATTTAAGTTACAAATATATATTTTTATTTTCAATTCATATAGATATTCTCAACATTTTCTTTGAGCACAAAATGTACACTATAAGTCATTTTTCTACTGCAACTACAGACATAATTTTTTAAAACAACTTGAATGAATATGGCATATGTAAATTACTCAAGATTGTGTTTTTATGTTTGTAAAAATCAATTGAATAAAATGAGAATTTAATGTAGTTTAAAATACAAGTGACATTAACATGAATAAGAGAGAATAAAATAATGTTTAACGTACATGTAAAAAAATAAATGTGTGCAGCTTCTTTAATCAGTACCATTGTGTGAGGAGAAAAAAAGAAATTGTTGTTTTAATAAATTATTAAAAAAAAAAATACTACGGAAAATTCAAATTAGTAATAAATACAATGTCTCTTTTATTTAAAAGCTAAGTTTCATTAATAAAAAAGGTATTATGTTTTAGCATCAGCAAGTTTTGTTGAAAAGAAGACATTCTATTACTACATTAAAGTTTATGTGACCAGCAGCGATTGAAAGTAGGCAGTCAAGATAAAAAAAAGTTTAGTGCAAACTGCCTCTTTATTTACTTGTGAGATGAATGCAAACATTGCGGACTGCTTACTTTTTCAACAAAATACTGTGTATTTTACTCATAGCTAAACACATCAAGGACAATATTACTAAATATGATTACATATTACTATCTTTACCCATAATTAATTGTAACAGCCTTTCAGTAGAGGATTAGTTATGAAAATATAATATGTTGGGTTGAAAATTATTTTTTTAGTACCACTATTTAGAATTAGAAAGCAATTGTATATTTTTTTTTCTAGCTCAAAAATTACTAATTAATAATCATTTACAAAGGAAGTATATAAAATATCCTGAGCAAATTGAGTAATTAAATTGATACTTAAGTATCAGTTTTATAACAACAAATGCAAATACTTTACATTTAAGTGGACCTAAGTAGGAATTTAATGAACACTCCACACCGCGTAAGGAATGAAATATTTTTGCTAATTAATACTTAGAAAAAAAAAAAAAAAAAGCTCGCCACTTTAAATTCAAGCAATACATATTACAAAATAAAATTATGGTTAACACACATGTATGTAAAAATATATACAATAAATATGCATGTGCAGCTCTTTAAATCAGTATGTGAAAAAATCAAATTGTGTTTCATTAAGTGTTTTTTTTTTTTTTGTTTTAATTTGATTAGGAGAAAGCAAATTAGAGAGGGCTGGGAAGAGACTAAAAAAGTAAAAAAAACGCAGTGGTCCATTTAAAAACTAAGCAGACCTATTTTCCGTTGGCTCCAGAGATTAATCCAAGTAACTATGAGGTTCTCCATCCTTGTAAGGGAAAGCCTTACTGACAAATGCCTCAGGTAAGTAAGTTAAGCTAAAATTCAAAAAAGAGTAGTCATCGGTAACGAAGTCTTCTTTCTTTAGGAGCTTTGCAACTTTGCACACTGATTCTCTCAATTTTGTCTTGTTTCTCATAACCTCTGTTACCAAAGGTACAAGCTTCTTCACGTATTCTTCAGATAATCTACGAGCTTGACCAGGTTTTTTCTTTGTAAAATTGTCTTCAAGAAGTTTGTAAAACTTCGTAGTCACCCAAGGTTTGGGTCTCACCAATCGAGGTTTGCGGTAAACTTTACCATGAAACATTTTTTCTGGGATGATATCAGCTGTTTTCTTAGCTTTTTTTTCAACGGTGTTAACGGAAGCAGTTTTTTTAGCATATTGCTTTGAGATTTTATCAGTAATGGATGGTTTGCAAGCTGCCACCAGTTTACCGTAATTTTTAATAGCCCTTGTGACTGCTGACTTATCTTTTGGATCAATCTCACTAACTCCGGACATATTAGAAGAAATATTTACTTGGGATATGGATTTATTTTTAGAGGACGATTCTGTCTTTTCTGAAAATGCCTTTGTTAAATCTCTACGTGCCTGTTGTTTTGAAGACTTTGCACTTTCAGCAGTCGACAAAACACCAGAGAAATTTGCTTCAATTGCTGGGGTGTTTTTTTTGAAGCTGTTATTTTTTTCACTGTGAACAGAAGGCTCTGGATCATCATCACCCAGAATAGTACTTGCATCTGACGCATTTCCATTTTCCTCCTGTGACTTTTCGTTGGTTTCCATTTCATCCTCATCTGAACTGGAGGAGTCCTGGGGAGCAGTTTCCTCAGCAAGTTCTTCTTCTTCGGAGCTAGAAGACTGGGGTGATGGAGCATTATTGTCCTCCTCTTCTTCATCATTATCAGAGGAGGGGTCCGAGGTATCATCCTGCTGTTCCTCAGATTTGTCAGATTCGGCTGCAGATTGAGATGCTAAAATATCATCGTCAGAAACATCTTTAGATGACGTAGCAGAAGGAGAAACTTCAAGATCAGGTTTAGTTTTGTTTACTGTCGTCTCAGTGTCAGGAATTTGAACTTGACTGCTAGTATCATTTGGTGATGGAGTTTCTCTGTGTTCATCATCACTTGACAAATCAATCAAGTTAATATTTTCTTCTGGTTCGTCAACATGAGGAACTTCTTGAAGAGATGTATTAATATTTTCTTGCTCACGACCCTCAGACTCTCCTTCAATGTTATCATCTTGGGGTTGACTCATTTTCTTGTTGTTGGCAGAGAAGGAAGCAGGTGCATTTTCTTCCTCCAGAGATTCCGATTCAAAACTGTCGTCACTTGTTTCTTGTACTGATTCCACTTCTCCAGTTGTAATGGGAGGGTCTACATTACTCGGAACATGAATTTCGTCCATCACACGCTGAAAATCAACCTGTGAAATTTCCTTTCCTTTTTGTCTTTTTTCAGATTGAGATGACACAGAAGATAAATTACTGATTGCACTCGAGTCTAATAAACTGTTAGTATGTTTTGATTTTTCAGATGTAGTAGGAGAGGGAAATTCTTGCATTGCTTTCTGGAAGTCAGCTAAGGAGACCGGCTTGACTGACCTTCGTTTCCTTGATGTTAAAGGTTCTTCAGGAAGCGTCTCAGTACTGATATCAAGCGAAGCAACTGAGGTGTTGGTGGGTGGAGCTTGATGAGAACTCTCATTTAGCATAGACTTTGATTGGTTATCTAATGTAAGGTTTGGTACTTGCACTGGAGTAGAAAGAGATATTTTTTTTGTAGAAGCATCAGTATTTTCAGATTGACTTTGGATAGATAGTAAAGCAGGTTGACTATCTTGGTGGTCTTTTCGAGTTTCAGAGACATCTAAAATTCTTGAATTTCTAGTCGAAGAATTCTTTCTTGGTTTTGGTAAACTAAAAGTAGATTGCTCCCCAGTTGTATCATTATCGTCATCATCTTCATCAGCAGTTTCAGCTCTCAAGGTTGTAACTGCTCGCTCAATATCTCGAATACTGAACTTTCCCTCTGTGAATGTACGATGTTGTAAACTCTGTACAGAAGTGTCTCCGATAATACTAGGAGAACGTACAGCTTCCATTGTTTGCTGTAGATCCATCAGTGTGTATCTTTTACGTAAGAATGACTTCTGAGAAACCCTAGAACCTGTTGTATTAGGAACACTGCTTCGAGTTAGAATATTATAACTCTGTGATAATGTATCCCCCTTATCACTAACTGTAGTTTGCTTTTTTAAGAGAGACAGACTGGTGACACTGGTTGACAGTCTTGCACTAACCCTGGAGCTTGACCTCGAGTCAGGTGGGTGTGGTGATTCCTTGACTGATGTCATTGTTGTAGCAGAGATGTCAAGCCGAGACCGAGATGACCTTATCAACCTTGGCTCAGGTTCATTTTGAGTCACTGAACTTACATCAAGAGACTCCATTGCTGTCTTGAAGTCAAAGAGACTGAATTTCTTTTTCTTTCTTGTTTTCTC
Organism: Siphlonurus alternatus; assembly: GCA_949825025.1. Classification (NCBI taxonomy): domain Eukaryota; kingdom Metazoa; phylum Arthropoda; class Insecta; order Ephemeroptera; family Siphlonuridae; genus Siphlonurus; species Siphlonurus alternatus. The sequence continues at coordinate 33,755,215 of OX463782.1, forward strand.
TGGCTCCGTCAAATCAATTTCCTCCTCACTGACAGAGTCTTCAGTTTCATGCTCTTCTTCAGGCTCTTGTGCTGCCTTTGTTTCTAAAAGTTCAAAGGCTTGTTGTAAATCAGAAGCACTGAAGCGAGTGTTTTTAGTCGATGAGTTTTGTTCTAATTGCCTTGTAAGTGATACACTAACATTTGTTAATGAGGCTGATTTTGGCTTAGTGGTACTTGCAATTTTGGTAGGAGCAGACTTCAAATCAGCAACAGCTTCAGCAAACACACTCATACTTACTTTTTTCTGTGGGCGTTTCACCTTGAAGGATTGCTCTATATTTGTTAAACTATCTTCTGGTTCACTGTCCTCATCTTTCTGGGACCCAACTGATGACTCAAGAGTGATTTCTTTAGTTAAACTATTTTTTCCAGCAGATGAATTAAAACGAGGACTCTGTCTGGTGGGTGATGTTTCTACTCTACTGACTGATGGAGTTTTTTCTCCCTTGCTGTCCCCAACCTTGAATCGAGGTGACTGCCGTGGACCAAGGAAAACCTGTGGTGATTTTTTCGGAGTAACATTTTGACTTTCTATTTCTTTTTCTGTATTTAATGTTTTATTTTTGTCAGGAGAACTGGAGATAGACATATTTTTAGTAGAACTTTGAGATAATGATTTATTTTTGTCAGGAGAAATACTTGAACTGGAGATAGACATGTTTTCAGTAGAACTTTGAGATGGTATAGAGTTTTTAGTGGCTTGAAAATTTTCAATATCTTCACTGGTAACCTCTACCTCTATATCAGAGCCTAAAGAGCCTGGCTCTTGTGATTTTCTTGGACTCGACTGACCGGTCAAAGTGACAGTTACACCATCATTCTTACCACTGGCTTCTTGCTGATCATCTACAGAACCACTTTTGTTCATCACTTGACTTGGGGAAGTAGGAGACTTGTTTGCATTTGAGGTTTCTTTTGTGAATGTACGTCTATTATTTTTTACAGAATTTTGCTCAGATTTACTAGTTTTAGAAGTTGTTCTTGTGGATACTAATGGACTATCAGAGTGCCGTACTGGACCTAATCGATTAAATGCACTCATACTCTCACGTACACCAAGGGTTTTGTCGTTAGAGACAGACTCTGTAGGAATATCTGATTCAGGTTCAATAATTTCAGAAATTGAATCATTTTTATTTTTAAGAGGAATGTGAGAATGTCGAACTGGTTTCTTGATGTTTTTGAAAGCATTTAAGCTATCTCTATTACTTTTCCGAGAGGTGTTGTCAGTGAGAGTTGTACTTTGAGGTTCAGGTATATTGTTATCAGAATTTGAAACACTCGACTCCTGTCTCTTTTCAAAAGATTTCATGGCATCCATAAAAGCTTTCGAACTGTCTTTTGTAACACGTGTTCTGTTCCTGGAAGAAGCTTCAGTAGAAATATCTGGTTCAACATCACTATCTTCAGAATTTGAATCAATTATGTCTTCTGTGTCTTTAGGAGGAATGTTGGAATGTCGAACTCGACCCCTGATGTTTTTAAATGCAGATAAACTATCTCTAACAACAAAGGATTTTTTCTGAGAGATAGGTGGACTTTCTGGTATACCATCATCAGAAACGTCAGGACTCGAGTCCTGCTGGCTCTCAGGGGGAATGTGGGAGTGTCTGACCGGCCCCACAATATTCTTGAATCCACTTAAACTTTCTCTTGCAACATGGCTTCCTTCTAGAGAAGTATTTGGAATTTTTAAACCAGTTTCTTCATCTTTAGTTAAGTTAGAGTATTGTTCCATGATCTGATTAAAACTATCACTCTTAGCACTGTGTCTAGTCGTTTTTGGAGATGGAATTGGACTCTCTATTTCAGATTCATTATCTTCAAGAATTGTAGCAAAAGATTTAGAACCTTTAGAAGTTGAACTATCTGAATAACCCATGGAACTCAATGCATTATTAAAAGTGCTCAAGCTATCTTTTTTCACTGACCGACGTTTCTTAGGCTCCTCTACAATTGGAATTTTTTCATCAGATTCATCGCTTTCTTCGACCGTCGGAGAGAGAGACTTTTCAGATCTTGGTATTGTGCTATTCGATTTTCGCACAGGTCCCATGGCACGTTCAAAGGCTCGGTCACTACCTTTCCTAACATTTCTCTTCTTGGGTGGTGAATCTTCAAGATCAGATTCTGAAAGCGAAGAATCATCATCTTCGTTTTCAGATTCACTTGTGTCCTCAGCAACTGAAGACTGCTGAGTCTCGGTAGGAGGATTGTCAGATTGGGGAGGTGGGCCCAGACTTTTCATCACTTTTGTGAAGCTTATCTTGGGTTGTTTTCTTTTTCTTTCATTCGTAGTTTCAGGCGGACTTTCAACGTCAGATACACTATCATCCTCATATACTGGTGGATTTGCAGATTTTTCATCATTTTTAGGACTATCTGAAAATTTCAAGTCAGACACAGCATTTTTATAAACTGAAGCACTAACTCTTTTTAGAGGACGCCTGGTTTTTCGTGGTTCTTCAGGTATTGGAGGACTTTCTGAAACTACATATTCAGGTTCATTATTGGGAACAGAATTTCTAGTATTATTTAAATTTTTTGGTTCAACTTTAGGGCTATTTGATGGACCTCTCTGTTGGGACATTATTTTAGAAAAATTATTAGACGCTCTAGTGCGGCGGGGCTTTGGGGGGTCATTGTCAGGGATTGCAGAATCTTCAAATATGTTGTCGTCACTTGACTCGGAACTCACAGAGCTCGAGTCACCCCTACCGTTGTCGACTTGACCCTCCTGAGACTCACGCGGAGGAGGAGTAACAGATGACTTTGCAGCGGCTGCCCGGCGAAACTCCTCCGTGGTGCTGACTCTCTGGCGACGCATTCTTTTCCGCTTAGAACGAGGTGATTCTATGTTCTCTTCAAAGTTTGAATCATTTGTTTGGTCACTGAGGGGGAAAAAAAAAAGGTTAGAATGAACTTAAATACAAATTACCCTAGCATTACCAACATACTTTTTTGTCACACGCTTTACCAATTTACCAAGGGGGGTTAATGAGAATATTCTTTAAATTATTCTTAAATACATTTATATTATCCATTAGTTTTAGGCTACTTTACAGGTTTTATGATAGGAACATTACGTACTTTTATTATAAATATTTGGCTTTGTCTCGTGGTTACAAATAAACATCTACCTTACTTCAAATAAAAAAAATATATAAATTATACGAAAACTAGCTTTCGGAAAGCTCCACTTTGTCCTTCATTTTCAGGTACTGTAGGTACATTATAAAAATGTTTTAGCTTTACTAAAAAAAAAAAAAAAAAAAAAAAAAAATCCAAATCTCACAATATTTTCATTTCTTTTTAATAAAATGTTTACAGTACAACATAGTTCAGTAATGAAAAAACAATTAAATAAATAAATAATTAAATAAATAAATAAACAAATAAAATTAAAAAAAAAATCATTTAAAAATTGAAATTAAATTTTTTAAAAGTTAACTGTGTTCTGTATCTACAACAACTTTAAAAAAATATAGGTGATCCAATTTAAATTTAACTAGTATGCACTATTCTAATACACTAGTTAATTAACTTCCACGTAAAAGAATAAGTACTTTCATTTAGGAGGGAGACTGAAAGAAATTTAGGTAGATGGAAAAAAGATAAAGGGGAAGCAAGACCAAGTGAAGGTTGGCTCACTTTTGATACAATTTTTTGTTCTGTGGCATTAGGTGATTTAATTTACGTACCCAGTGAGATCTGTGACTGGAACGGTTTGGAAGGTTTCATCAAGGTCCTTGTGCCATCCTGGATGGGCTAGGTTCTTTAAGAAGGTGCTCGTATCAAGAGTGCAATTGCTCATGCCGAAAGTAAACTCCATCGTTGAATTGCTGGACTCCTCATGGTAGTCACCCTAAACAAATTCATAACATACTTAGATTGTTTACACAAGTAACCCCCAAAATAAATAAATAAATAAATAAATAAATAATAATAGACAATAATGGTTGCATTTTTTATTTCATAATTAGAAAATATATATAAAATTATGCTTTTCTGAATTAATTCAGAATTTTTGGAGTACAGGAACTAATTTAAAAAAATATATTTAAAATATCTGAATTAGGGTAGTACAACTTGATGGGACAACTGTGACATCATCAATAGCCAATCACAGCAACCGTGACGTCATCAATAGCCAATCACAGTGCAAGAAAATGATGTCACGGCTGTCCCATCAAGTAGTACCACCCTAATTAAAGGCCTTATGAACCTTTTCACAGTATGAAGTACACGGTTAGCTTTGCTTCAGTGTGATTCGGATGCTTAATTTTTTTTTGTTTCATTAGCACAAATATCAAAGATAATAGCCGATGAAGAAGCACCTGTGACGTCACTCACGCTCATTCAGTGGCGACAATATAGGAGAATCCCTGCAAAAGATAGGCTCACTCCCGCTGCAACCACGGCCACAATTTTACTTCTGGAATTTTGAAACTTTACCAGGGCAGTCTTGATAGTATTTGTCAAATAGACTGAAAGAATTTTTTTGTTGAGGTGTGTACAGACTGAGTTATTGCGGTAGCAAGATAAGCCAAAAATTTAACATTGTTTTCCTATACAACATTCTCGCTCCTCTTTCTACCGCAATAACTCGGTTTGTATGAATGTCATAAAAAAATCTTTCAGGCTATTTGAAAAATACTATCAAGACTGTCCTGGTAAAGTTTTAAAATTCCACAAGTCAAATTGTGGCCGTGGTTGCAGCGGGAGTGAACCTATCTTTTGCAGGGATTTCCCTATATTATCGCCGCTGAATGAGCGTGACAACACAGGTTCCTTTTCATCGGCTATTATCTCTGATAATTGTGCTACTGAAACAAAAATCTTTATTCAGCCGAATCATACTAAAGCAAAGCTTACCGTGAACTCAATATTGTGCAAAGATTCATAAGGCCTTTAAGATATTTTACATATATTTTTTTTAAATTAGTTCCCGCACTCCAAAAAATCTGAAAAAATTCAAAAAAGAACAATTTTAGGTACATATATCTTCTAATTACGAAATAAAAAAAATGCAATCATTATTGTCTATTAGAAGCATGATTCAAGCCAGAGCAGGTCAGAGTTTTAAAAAAAAATATGGGAACAATTTAATACATTGAATTTTCCAAGTATTTGTATTTTTTTTGTTTATGATTATGCATGTTAAAAGAAATTTTTACAAGTTTCAAAGCAACAAAGATGTGACTGGTCGCAATACTCAACAGTCTAATCAAATTCATAAAAATTTCGGAGGTTATGAACAAACTAAAAGAGACCATTTTTATCTAAGCTCACAAGTCAGTGTTGTACAATAAACTTCCAGATTATAATTATATAATATAAAAAAAAAAATTAAAAGTATATCTGTTTTTAAGAAGCAATGAGATATTAGAATGTGAAAATTTTAGTGTCTTAATCGAAAGAAGGGGTAAAAATATGGGACTGTGAATTTTTTCAGATTTTTCTGAGACCGGGAACTATTTTTAAAAAATTATTGAAAGTCTATTTTATGACGTCACAGGCGGCACTGCCCTATCCTTTTTCTTAAGGAGTGCCGCCCGTGACGTCATCAAAATAGACTTTCAATAATTTTTTAAAAATATTCCCGGTCTCAGAAAAATCTGAAAAAATTCACATTACCATATTTTTACCCCTTCTTTCGATTAAGCCACTAAAAATTTCACATTCTAATATCTCATCATTTGCCTACCCTATTAAAAAAATATATTATTTTATTAGGCTCATGCAACAAGAAAAATGCCGCTAATAATTTGTATATTTTTTATATATAGTTGCAATAATAAGAATATTATTATTTTTGAGTTATTTGTAATAAATTTAATGTACAGTACTGTACTGTATAACTATGTTTGTATTACTAAATTTTATTGTTTGTTTATACAGCTAAATCCAAATTGTAAAATGTTTAGTATGATGAAGTTACAATGTATCAACTGATACTTAATGTGAATGAATGGATGAATGAATGAATAAATACAGTAACAGAATCTACAATTTACACGAGCAAGTATTAAGGCTTAACCTGAGAAATTTGGACGAAAAATTCGCTACAACAGATTTTCTTCAAATTAATTTGGTGGAATTACAACAATCGTCAAATTAGCTCTGAATTTTTTCGGAATTTTTTAACCGTTGGTTTAATTATAATTAATTTATTTAAATGAGAATTTTGTATCCTTCCAATGTTAAATTTGTTAATTAGCATTGCAAAAAAACTATACAACAGATTCTTCTACTTTTTTTTTTTACTAAAACCTAATTTTTTAGACTATTTTTCTGGATTGTTTTCATATATTTTGAACCGTGGCGATGATCGTTTCCTATATGTGATGAGAAATGTGGCAACGTTCTCAAGGACTGATGTCACCACCCCCTCCTAAAAAATTATTCGCATTCCAATGCAAACAGTGTTGCCACTATAGCCATGCCTCTTGACTTTGACAGACAAATTCTCAGGTTATACCTTAAAAGTATCCACAATTTATATAAAAAGGGCATTAAGAGTGATTACAAAAGTAGTGCGATAAATATTGGGAATAATTCCTATACTTGTTTCCTTGTTCTTCACAAGTATTTTATTTTATTTATTTATTTATTTCACCCGTGTCGATACAGTAATATATACATAAAAAAAAACAGCAACAAAAAGTAAGATAAAAATAATAAGACATACTAAAAAGAAAAGAAAAAATAATAATAATATGAGTATGACACAAATTTGCAGGTGAGGACCAATACAGTAGCACCATAATGGCACCATAACACAAGAAGTGGTATTGATCCAATGACATATAAGTAGCCAATAATTGGCGTTGTCAAAAATTAAATTATTAAACAGAGTCTTGAAGATGTCTCTTTAAACATAAAGAGAAAGATGACGGTGGTTGTGAAACACTATCATCTTTCTCTTTATGTTTAAAGAGACATCTTCAAGACTCTGTTTGAGTATCAACAGTTTTTGATTTTATTTTTAAAACTTGCAATTCGTTTGGAATTTATATACTATGCAACAAATATCCATAATATGTAGTTTAATTATCAGCTGTGTTACCATACAAAAATAGTAAAAAGAAATTAGCAAAATATTCAAATATTATAAAATTTATTTTCTTATTTTGGCAACTAGAAGAGATGAACAGCTAGTGCAAAAAATGGTGTACAATGCAGAAAATTAATGAATTATTGAAGTTTTTTATCAGTACATTTCAATATAATGATTAATGAGCTTATGGGGTTTCATTTTTTTACTGGCTCAATCGAAAAAGGAGGTTAAAAATTATCCCTTTGAATTTTTTGCAATTTTTTTTTAGCACTGCATCAAAATGGAAATTAAAAATGTCTCTTGACCTGGAGGCTCCATCCGACACGCCTAAGTATTACATTCTTTGGTTCAACTATATAACACTTGTAAAAAATTATTGTACTGTTGCTTGTTTATTAAAAATTATTATTTGTTTCCATAGCAACGAGATTGTTTAGAAGCATTACATAGTTGACCCAAAGAATGTAATGACATCATAGACATGGCGAATGGAACCTCCAGGTCAAGAGACATTTTTAATCTCCATTTTAGGTATGATGCAGTGCTAAAAAAAATCTCAAAAAAATCTAAGAGCTATTTTTTGACCTCGTCGTTTGATTGAGCCAGTAAAAAAATTAAACCCCGTAAACCCATTCTTAAAATTTGTGATTTTGTTGAAAACAATACGTTGGGTGTCTACGATTTTTGTACTCACGCCACTTTTTCTTTGAGAAAACTTCTTTGATTTTGGCGATGGGAATTTTCCTTTCTGCAGTGCTCGGCTTGTCAAGATCCTGGAGGCCGGAGACGGCTAGAAAACACATAGGGAGATTAACGCATAATATTAATGCTTCTATACTGTAAAGCCACAGAAAACTGAATTTGCCACCCCTACCTACTTTCAATAAAGTACCGGTAAGCGTAAATAATTCTAAATTTTGTATAAAGTATTTTGAAAATTTGTGTTATGATTTCAAGTAAAAAATCATAATTAATGTTTTAACTGTTTTAAGTCAAGTCAGCTAATTTTGCGATGTACCCACCGTCCTATTAATATTACCGGTACCTATGTAAAAAAACAAAAAAAAAATCTAAATTGATTTTGACGTAAAAGAAATTAAGTTCTTGCTTGATTATCAGAAGACCCCTCAATGAGAGGGAGTAGGAGATATTTTCAAAATCTATAGCTTTAGGTTACTGAGAAGAAGTTCAAAATTTCTAACATGGAACTTTCTCGGTGGGGAATACTTGAAGTCTCCATTGCCTGCATGCGCTGGTTTATTAAATTTATACTACTGTACAAATTAAGGAAAATAAACCATTTAGGTTGTGATAATCTTATTAAAAGAAATAATAATATCGGAAGAAGATTCTACTTCTTCTTGTGACTGAAGAAGCATCTCCACGATGCGAAACGTTTCAAAAATGTAAAAACTTTCGAGTGAACCTCTGTGACCGCAAGAATTTCCACCTGCTGTGACTCTTTCGATCGGTAAGGCCTTGCTGGTTATTCCTATCCTTTTCTTTTAATAAGATTATACTACTGTACAAGGTATTATTGAAATAATTACTGAAAAAGGAGCAGCTGTTGTACAGTAAAAATAGAGCTGCTTCTGTTCATCGTGCTGTACAGTGCTCTTGCTGAACACTCCTCTCAGGGAACATGTCATAGTATTGACCTCGTATTGAAAACCTTGTTTGAGTCAGTATGACTTGGTATACATACATACTGGTAATGCAATTTAGAAACTCTAATGTATTACAAATAAGACATATTTTTACTCACACAGGAAAAAACCATCAGATAATGACGTCAATGAATGATTATATAATTTTGTGCCTGTTTTTCAGATAAAATTTTACTAATGTTGTCATAAAATGATTTCAAGTAGTAAATTCCCCCAAGTACAGTACATAGCAGGTCTTAGTTTTACCATGAGACTAGACGGCGCCGAATATATCAGCCAATGAAAAGACTGGAATGGCAGCTGGCTAGCCTTTCGTTGGCTGATATATTCAGCGCCGTCTAGTCTACTGAACTGACTAATAATAATAAAATTAACGCGGCTAATGTGGCTACGCCACGGTAGCTCGCGAAGGGTTTGCTTGTCTCAAAACCCTCTTGAACAACTCATAACTCTCTGCTTCAACAACTTCTGCCTTCAGCAAATTCCACTCTCTTACAGTCCTGTTAATGAAGGAATAATTTCCCACATCACTTCTACTGCCGACAAAATCCAACTTCCAACTGTGATCACTCCTTCCAATGTAAACACCTCTCTTAATACGAGAGCTCAACTTCCTCCAACCCTCACTATTTCTTGTTATTTTATACATAACACCAAGTCTACAATTTCTCCTTCTCTCCTCCAGCAACTCCCACCCTAACTTATCAATCATCGCAGTTACAATCTCAAACTCTTTTCTGACCTCCTTTCCATCTCCCACCAACTTCCATCTTCCCATACGCCCCATAACTCTTCTCGCTGCTCTTCTCAGCACCCCCCAACACTCCTGTATGGATCCCAAACACTGCATCCATACTCAAGCATCGGTCTCACCATGGCTCTATAAGCGCTATCTCTCACGAACATACTATACATACTGTCTAGTCTGATCTATTATACTGCAGTAATGTATTTGTATTTCATGACTACATTCATTACATTATTGGGGGGGGGGGGGGTCTGCTTGTGTTGAGAGCCGGTCTGTATCCTCAAAAAGCTCACAAAACTTCACACATTCACGGACTGTAGCCTTATGTACTGCACGGCAACATGTCAAATGATTTGGCTTTGTAGCATAGAATGCAAGAATGCCAAGGGCAAAGTAGAATTCAGGATGCTTAAAGTGAATACTTTTTTTAGATATTCTGGTAGCTGTGAATTATTTTGTTATCCCTGTGGCTCAATATTTTCGTACATTGGCTAGTTATTTTACAATTAATTTTTTAGTAAAAAAATTGAGTTGTAGGTTCGTTGGTTGCTTCAAACCAGCGCGCGGCAGCAGCAGTCGCTGATATGACGAGAATCTCCCGCGAATTGGGGGAACCCCCCGGGAACTTCCTCTCGCCCCCTTCTTGACGTATCAGCGACTGCTGCTACCGCGCGCCGGTTTAAAGCAACCACGAACCTATAACTAAATTTTTTTACTAAAAAATTAATTGTAAAATAACTAGCCATCGTAAGAAAATATTGAGACACATAATTCACAGCTACCAGAATATCTAAAAAAAGTAATCACTTTGGTACCCCTTTAAGCTCTACAGATGATGATGAAAGTTTGAGGATAATGGAGGTAAATGCTAGGAGTTTGCTTAGTAAGTTGACGTTACTTACTACAAAAATGGAGTTGTATAGCCCTGATGTGGTGGTGGTGGTGGTGGAATCTTGTTTGGATAATGATGTTTTGGATTCAGAGTTGATGTTGGCGGCTTATGATATTTTTAGACGGGATAGAAATAGAGCTGGGGGGAGGGGGGGGATTCTTGTGGCAATTCGGAAGCAGTTTAAGGGAAGGGTTGTTTGGGTTGATTCGGACTGTGAGTTGATTGGGGTGGAAATTGTAGTGAATGCAGAAAAGATGATGATTATTGCTGGGTATAGACCAAGAGATGATAATGCGGTGAATAATTTAGTATTGCAGCGTCTGTTAAGTCGGTTGGATGACTTAAGTCCTCTGCATTCAGTGATGATTGTTGGTGATTTTAATTTACCGAGAGTGGATTGGGAGGACAGAAGGGAGGTTGGGGGTTTGGAATGTCAAAGATTAGTGGCAAAAATTTTAAATAGATTTCGTGCAAGTGGTTGAGGAGGTTACTCGGAAGCATTATACGGGTGCTGAAAATATTTTGGATGTGGTTTTGGTGAGGCCGGTTGATATGTGGATAAATTCGCAGGTTGTTGATGGAATTAGTGATCACAAGATTCCGATTGTTGATTTTAAGGTTGGGAAGTCTCCTTGCTTCGAGCAGAAAAAGAGGAAAAGATGGTTTTACGGGAAAGCGGATGTTGCTAAGTTGGAAGCTGAGTTGAGTGATAGGTTTGAGTCTTGGAAGGATGAAGGTTTAAGTGTTAATGAATTATGGGAGTCATATGATGATATTTGTAATGAGTTGAGGGAGAGTTGTGTACCCTCAAAAATGGTGGCAGATGGTTGCGATCCGCTGCAGTTTAATAAGGAAGTTAGGTGTAGGAAACGACAGTTGCGTAGGGTGTATAGGCGTTATAAAAGAGGTGAGGTTAGGAAGGGGGCTTTGGTTGAGGCGGAGATGCAGTTAAATAATGCAAAGAAGGTAGCGGAAGATTGTTTTATGCAGAAAATGTTTGATGAGAGGGATGTTGAGGGGAGTAGAAGAAGGATGTTCAGACATATTAAAACCTTTAGGAAGGCAGGAAATGATATTCCAGTCTTGAAGGATAATTTAGGTGTTCATGTTTCGGAGGTTGAGAAGGCTAATGCATGTGCTCGGCAGTATAAGTCTGTTTTTCAGCATCCTGCGGAGCAGGGAGTGGTTGCTGATGGTTTGAGGCTTGAGCAGCAGATTGATGAGGAGGGCGGTTCCGGTTTTGGTGCTGGTAGGGGTAGGCAGTTTAGGGTTCGTTTTAAAGATGTGAGGAGAGCATTGATGTCTTTAGTAAAGGGGAAAGCGTCGGGTCCTGATGATATTTCTAGTGCATTTTTAAAACTTAGTGTTGGTTTGCATTGTAAGTATCAAGTTCATTTATTTAGAGTGATACTTGCGTCGGGGAAGATACCTGATGCTTGGAGGGAGGCTTGGGTGGTCCCGATTTACAAGGGGGGTTCTAAGTGTGAGCCTAAAAATTATAGACCCATCAGTTTGACATCAGTTGTGTCTAAGGTGTTAGAAAAGGTTGTTGTTAAATTTGTGTCGGGGGATCTGGAGAAAGCGAAATTCTTTGGTGATCACCAGCATGGTTTTCGTAATCATTTCTCTTGTGAGACTCAATTGGCAGGTTTTGTGCAGGAGTTGGCTGATGCTTTGGACAGTGGAGGTGAGATTCATGCTGTTTTTCTTGATTTTGAGAAGGCTTTTGATAAGGTGCCTCATGGGAAACTAATTGAGAAGGTGAGGCGTTGTTTGGTGGATGAAAGGTTGGTGTCCTTGATTGAGGATTTCTTAAGGGATAGGGTGCAGAGAGTTAGGGTGGGGGAGGCATACTCGGAGTATATTGCTGTTTCCTCGGGAGTTCCGCAGGGTAGTGTCTTGGGTCCATTGTTGTTTTTGATTTTTATTGAAGATTTGTCTGATGGAGTGAGGTCAAAGATGAGGTTGTTTGCAGATGATAGTGTTGTTTATAGGAAAATAGAAGGTGAGGGTGATGTGGCTCGTCTGCAAGAGGATCTTAATACTGTGTGTCGGTGGGTTATTGATAATGATATGAGGTTGAATGTCTCTAAATGCTGTGTTGTTGTGTTTAGCAGGAAGAGACGTAAGAGAGATGTGCAGTATTTACTTCATGATGAGTTGTTGAAACAGGATGAAAAGTATATATATTTGGGTGTAGTCGTTCATAGTAAATTAATGTGGAATGAGCATATTAAATATGTCACATCTAAGGGAAGGAGGTGTTTGGAGTTTGTCATGAGAAATCTTAAGGGTACCAGTAGGATAGTTAATGATAATGCGTACATTATAGAGCTTTAGTGAGACCAGTGCTTGAATATGGTTGCTGTGTTTGGGACCCATATAGATGTGTGGGGGTGAAGGAGTTGGAGAAGGTTCAGCGGAGAGCAGCAAGAAGGGTTACAGGTCGTGTGGGAAGGTTTCAGTTTGTGGGGGATGGTGCTGATTTTGGGTTAGTGTGTCTGCTTTAATTGAGAATTTGGGGTGGGAGTCGTTGGAGTTAAGAAGGAAAAATTGTAGACTTGGTGTTATGTATAAGATAACAAGAAATTGTGAGGGTTGGGAAGAGTTGAGTGGTCGTGTGATGAGAGCAGGTTATATTGGAAGAAATGATCATGGATGGAAGTTGGAGTGTGTTGGATGTAGGAGTGATGTGGGAAAGTTTTCTTTTGTAAACAGGACGGTGAGGGAGTGGAATGCGTTGGCAGCAGATGTTGCTGAGGCGGAGAGTTTTGATTTGTTTAAAATTTTTTTGAGAGTTGGTGAACATTCGCGAGCCACCGTGGCGTTGCCACATTTGCTGCGTTAATATTATTATTATTATTATAACAACATATAAGTTGAAAGGTATGCCTGTGATCAGAATATGAAATAAAATGTGTAGCAAATATCTTTGGTAGGAATTTTAACATTCTAGACATGCTGGTTCCTGTAATTTTGTCATTTATGCATACATGAATTTTACACGTACAGTACAGTATTATGCATACACTCAATCGAGGGGTATCGGGCATCACCCCAAAGGCGGGCATTATCACGTTTTTATAGCTATTGTTGTAATTAACTTTATATTTACTCACAAAAATTGAATTACTTGTTCCTTTTTTACACTATTTTATCATTTTTTTACTAATTGAAGTTAAATTTCCATTGAAAACACGATATTTTTGTTACCGAAATGCCATAATTTACGAAAATGACGATTTCTAGTTAAACAGCTGATTTTCAAATTTTTCACATTTAAGCTTTCAAGACGCGCGAAACACGTAGAAGTCGTATTTTTTGGCATAAATATATTGAGAATAATATTGTTAATAACTTCCTATGAGTTATTAGTTATTTTTTTCAGTGGTAAATATGATTGCGTGGTATTAAATTGTGAGTCCACTTCTGGTATCCTTGCTACAAATCTCGTGTGAAGTGGGCTTGTGATTTTACTTTGAAATGAAAACTTGTTTTTTGTGACAGAAACCTTATAACAATGCTAAATGAGGATTATTAGGCCTAAATTCAGTAAGATAGGTATAAAATATTGATAGAAGAAGTTTAAATCTTAAAGTTACAAAAAGGGACACTTCTTGTCGCTTCTTGACTTCAGACATGGATCGAACGTCCCACTTCACTAACTCTGTTAAAGTAGCTGCATGATGTGATCATCATGTTGCACGTTGCACTATACATATAATTACAAGACAGTTTTTTTAATTGTCTCCAGTCAACAAAATTTACTTACCTAAAAACATCAGATCAAGCAATTATTGTTTAAGCATATGGCATTATTATAATGGACAAACTGCATGTTTTTTTATTGCATATTATTATGGATACAAAACCTTCATTTATGTATGAACTGTATTTTTTTTAATTGTTTTAGTCCTCTGGCACCCTTTAAAATTGTGTTGCAACACGCTGTGTTGTTACACTTGTTTAACGCCTTTTTCTGTGCTTACGCGTTAAATAGATCCATGACTCTGACGTACCGTTTCTTTGCTTTACAGCTTGATTTTAACGGTGCTAGAGAATTCAATACAAAATTCTTGAAAAAAATCTTTAAGATATGAATAAATTCTTTATCCAAATATGCAATAAAAAATGCTGCAGGTTATCCAAGGAAAACAATAACTTTTTATCACCCATGGCTAAGACACCCTTGTTGCCAAGACCGACTAACTCCATCAATGGGTAACTGACAAAGACGCCAAGGTGCTGGGTCTCCCCAAAGAGTTCAACGGCTCTCTCTTGGTCAGTGACCCTTGTTGCTCCCACCGTCAAACTCCCCAACTCCTAGTAGGCAAAGGACGAAGGCACCCAGATGCTGGGTCACCCCTGCCAAGGTGAACGGCAAAATGGCTCAGCCTGTGACCGTTGTCGCTTATAATTTTTTTTTAATATACAAGGATACACCCCTAAGAGCTTACAGCTCGCGGCGGGGTACTGGGTAGGGATAAGGTAGGGAACGGATAGTGCATGGCCACGGCCTGCATGCTTATGCGTCCCAGCATTCGCTGAAGTGAGACTGAGGGAACCGTGGAAAACCTCAGTCAGGACGGACACCTCTACTTTTTCTCAATGGACCAAAGCGATGTCCAAAGCCTGGGGAACCACACACAAGTGCATCACTGCACTGGGTGGAAAGCGAGATGAATTTACCCCAGGGAGGGAGCAGCGTATTTTTTACTTGAAACGGTCACCCATCCAAGTACTAACCATGTTCGACGTAGCCTGACTTCGGTGATCTAACAAGAACCGGTCAATGCACTGCGCCACGCTTGACCTTGCTTGAGACCTAATTTGCTTGAAGACAACTATTTGTGTTTAGAGTCTGCATAAAAAATTGTGACAAAATATTGAAGGTGTATATTATATTATATTATACCTTTTTAAATCTCTCAAGCAACACTAACTTATTCATTATTTTGATTTTTCTTTTTCATTATTATTATTATGTTATTTTTTATCACACCATAATTGGATTTTACCTGTAATGAGAGTGTAAATTTAAGTTGAGGTTCAGGGGAGGGGGAGGAAAAAAAAAAAAAAAAAAAGAACACAAAAACTCACCACGCATTGCAGGCAGTAAATTTTAAAAATCAGCGAAATTATGATTGAATCATAATGCATGCAGCTTCAACTCTGAAGATACTGTAACTTTAAATATAGGCACGACCACCTCCAGGTAACCAACATAGCGTAACTGAGAAATGGGGAGCCAGTAAGCATCAAAATCAGTCCATGTGAGGCACAAGGAGTAAGTATCTACCTCTACTAGCTGAGAGGCAGTGAGCCACCAGCTCTTTTACCTCTGCTCAGCCAAGTTGTGAACCCGCTGCATTTACATCTCAAAATTTAATATATATATAAGACGCACCGAGGTATACAAAATATTAAGAAAACAAAAAGGGTTATGGTGCAGTAATTATGTTTGGCTAGGACACCAATTAAGACTTATTCCATACTGTCTGAAACTATAAATACATAAAATGTGTAATAAAAAATATTATGATAAATTAATAATAATATAAATTTTGCACAAAATTAACAAAAATTGTTCTTTTTGTTATAATTAATTCTAGTTTATTTTTTTTTTTTTAATAAAACACTATTGGGTACTTCTATTTACTAATTACATACTACTTTGAAACCCCAAACCTTCCGAAACCCTAACTTGAGCGTTTCGCGGGCTCTTCCGGAACGGGAGCAGCCACGGCCTTGCAAATCCATCCCGGCATTTGCTGCGACTGAGGGAAACGTGGAAACCTCAGCCAGGACGGACGCTACAGTTTTTGTCAATGAACCGGAAGTGCAATGGTTCAAAGCCAGGGGAACCACATAGAGTGGAAAAGCGCAACGATTTACCCTTGGGTGGGAAACGTGCATGTTTTTTGTTGAAAATGGTCACCCATCCAACTATTAACCACGCTCAACGTTGCTTGTCTTCGGTGATCTGACGAGACCCGGTCAAGTGCACTACGCCAGTTTAATAATATACACTTTTTATTATATTTATGCTCTGTCTGTGTTGTATCTTGCAGGAACTAAAAACATTTGCTTAGCTGAGGGGCCGGGGAAAAATATATAATGCATGATAATTATATATTTTTTGGTGGAAAATTTTCAGTGTTAATAAAAAATCCCATAAGAGTTTTTTATGATGTTCTCACAGAAACTTGGTTGGGTTATGAAATTATTTTCAACGTTATTCGGTGGAAGCTCGGGCCACAGAAAACACGGCTATACTTTTTCATACGGCCATTCCACAAATTTTCATTCAATAGATCAGATCATATGGGTTTTTATCAGGTATAAAGTCCTCATGCTAGCTATAAGACGACACGTCCTCTCCAACATAATTATATAAGATTTTTTCTTTGAAAAAATTATGAGGTGGAAATTTTGGATTTCAGTTCCATATAATGTACTAAAACTATTTTTAGAAAAAAACTAAATTAATTTTTATGGGAAAATTGACGTGCCGTCGCTGTTACTTTAGCAATTAATCTTGAACTTATGGAAGGTTAATTATTTAATTAAGTAATATTTAATTAATTTGTAGAGCAATAAATAGTAGAATTCAATTAAATAATGTAAAAAAAAATCTAAGTATGCTTTAATAACGTAAGCATTAAGTGAAACTAAAATTTGTCCATTTGAAAAATAAATCCTTTCTGTAGAAATTCAAAAATTTGCCGCCAAATCAGTTTCCCGCGCAATGCGCAATGCCCGAAACACACGCGAGTGTTTTTCCGATTATCATATGATCCGACCCGATTTAGGAAAGATGGCGTCTTCAATTTACCTTATTTCACTCGCAAATTTATGCCGTCTTGAGTTTATTTCTAGAAATTAAAAGTATACCATCATGTAGAGCAACATTTAGGGTACTAACAAAAGTAATGACGTTATTGTAAGTACTGTAATATAAGAAATATGAGATTAGAACTGAGTGAACATCCTTAACGAGTCCGATACCCCCCGATTGAGTGTACATCCATCCATAAGCAGGGAATTCTACTTTGTAGTGGCTGTGGGGGTGAAGATTCTTTTATTTATATTGTATGCATATGTAGGGTAGGAAGAGTAGGGAAACGAGAGTAGGCATACGTAAATGGGCGGAACTGGCGGGAGACAGCAAAAGTTGTTTACGGTATGCATACTGGCTATAATACACACGTAACAGACTTCATGTATGCACACTGACAAACTGCAAGCTACATTACGTTTCTGTGAAGCATTATGCATAGCATCCTAGAATAGAAATTCTAGAACTCTATGCGTTATCTAAAGTGTCCCTTTAAAAAATACAATGCATAGTTGACGAAGATGAACAGCAAACTTACTGGTGGCTTCATCTGGGTCCTTCCTCGAGACGAGGCTCGATTCGGACTGCCATCATTTTTCTTGGTTTTACGATTTCGTTCCATGACTTCAGGATCTTCATTAACTGTAATTCGCTATAAAAATTTCACAAACTGTAGCGTTTTAGACTATAAATGCTGCAAAATATTTACACAACGACAGTTTACAATTTACAACCGATCACGCAGCGTCCGTGCTTGAATTTTTCGATTATGCTTTGTTTAGTTTTTTTTTTTTAGAATATCGCCGGCCTTTTTAAAATGGCACATTTTAAATCACACACATCGTCATCTATTGAGCATTTTCCTTACTAAAAGCAGCATTGCTGGAGTTGTGCTACCTCTAGCGGACAAAACAATCACTACTTGAGCAATATGCCAACAAGATTTTTTAATAACATGAAATATATATATTCGATTTTTTCTAAATAATTAAATTTATTTTTACGTTTTTTTACGTTATTTTAAGGTAGAGATAATGCGGATCAGCTGGCCCAATGCTAAAAAAATCCCATTCATAAAAATTATGAAAAAAATTTAAAATGTTCTCCTCTATACCTCCCGGCCTATCAGTAGGTAAAATATCAGGTATACAAAAACGAGCTAGTTTTCGAGTTATTAATTTTTGAAGTTGACCAATTTAACATGGAAGTTCCATTTCTCCATGTTAAATTAGTAAACTTTAAAAATTAATAACTCGAAAACTAGCTCGTTTTTGTATACCTGATATTTTACCTACTGATAGAAGATGTAGAGGAGAACATTTAAAATTTTTTTCATAATTTTTATGAATGGGATTTTTTTAGCATTGGGCCAGCTGTTCCGTATTATCTCTACCTTAAATAGTTAAGTTCTTTGAAAAATATTTTATGAAACCTTGAAAGTAAGTTACATACAAAAAATATATATTTTCTCAAAGAAAGTTCAAATGATAGGTATATATAAATGCATAATAATATAATATATTATGTTTCCTCATTGCCTCAAAAGTTGCAGCTGTCCCTTGTCCAAAATTTAGAGTAGTGGTCATGATTTGACCACCTAAAATGAGTGGTCAGACCACTAGATTTAGTGGTAGGACCACTAAATTTAGTGGTAGGACCACTAAATCTAGTGGTAGAGCCTAGTGGTAGTGGTCAGACCATGTGGTAGCCTTAGTGGTAGGACCACTAGACTAAGTGGTAGGACCTAAGTGGTAGTGGTCAGATCTAGTGGTAGTGGTCACACCAAGTGGTAGCTTTAGTGGTAGGACCACTAGACTAAGTGGTAGGACCTAAGTGGTAGTGGTCAGATCTAGTGGTAGTGGTCAGATTAAGTGGTAGGACCTAAGTGGTAGTGGTCAGATCTAGTGGTAGTGGTCACATCAAGTGGTAGCCTTAGTGGTAGGACCACTAGACTAAGTGGTAGGACCTAAGTGGTAGTGGTAGGACCTAAGTGGTAGTGGTCAGATCTAGTGGTAGTGGTCAGACTAAGTGGTAGGACCTAAGTGGTAGTGGTCAGATCTAGTGGTAGTGGTCAGACTAAGTGGTCAGATCTAGTGGTAGTGGTCACATCAAGTGGTAGCCTTAGTGGTAGGACCACTAGACTAAGTGGTAGGACCTAAGTGGTAGTGGTCAGACTAAGTGGTAGCCTTAGTGGTAGGACCACTAGACCAAGTGGTAGGACCTTAGTGGTAGTGGTCAGATCTAGTGGTAGTGGTCAGACCAAGTGGTAGTGGTCAGAGTGTTAGTGATAAGAGGTGTGTAATATTTTTATTACTTATTAATTGTTGGGGTACGGAGTTTCATGGCTTGCAAATAATACATACTGCACTGACCGTCCTGATCAACTGAGGATTTCCACGGTTCCCTCAGTATCGATCACCTCTAACGCGTAACAGGCGCATCAGATACAGAAAAAAATTTGGGGCAGGGGGGGGGTAGGCGGGGGCAGGGCGGGGGCGGCTGCAAAATTTGGAAGAGGGGCCGGGGCCGGGCTACCGAAAATGTTAAAAAAATTTAAGTGGGGGAAACGCCTATATTGCCCATGTTAAATCCAAAATTTTGGGGGAGGGGCATCCCCCCCCCCTGGATTCGCGCCTGCCGTGGCCGCACCATATAAATATATCCGTTGTCAACAATAAAAAAAAAAAAAAAATTGACCACTTAATTATCTAGTGGTCAGATTTTTTACCACTGAGCTCAGTGGTCACTCTAGAGCGCATGCGCAACGTCACGTGATAAAGAAACATCATGGCGTCGCACACGAGGTCGAGCAAAGTGCGATCGAGCTCTGAAAAACGTATTATCAAGCTGTTTTATGTCAGATAAGTACCTTTTTAGTACATAAAACGTGTTATGAAATGTTCTTTTGTTAAGTTCTCGTTACTTTGTGTTAAATAATTTGTTCCAGGTAGCCTTTAACAGTCAATGATTGTCGGCTTCCTTTGGGACATGACAAAAATATCGCCGGAACATATCTCGCTGGTTGGTAATTATTCTTCAAAAACTTGCATGCTTTATAATTATTATTATATTACTTTTGTATTGTAATTTTATTAATGTTATAATAATAAAAATGAACAATTCTCTCTCAGTGCATGCCTTTTTGTCGTTTTCTTGTACACACGCATGTATATAAATATGTAATCATTTTTACCTTGAATTAAGTGAAATAATTTACTTATTCAAGGTAGAAATGTGAAATAATAATTTTATTACATGTTGTAGCTATTTTTTCCACTGTCTGAGGCTGAAGAAAGTGCTAACTGCTTCGTGATATACGGCTTGTGATCACCATCTACTAACGATTTTTTGACCACTAGACCATGGCGCTACCACTAGAGCGTGACCACTAGAATTGACCACTAGAGTGACCACTAGAATTGACCACTAGAGTGACCACTAGAATTGACCACTAGAGTGACCACTAGGGTGACCACTAGGGTGACCACTAGGGTGACCACTAGGGTGACCACTAGGGTGACCACTAGGGTGACCACTAGGGTGACCACTAGGGTGACCACTAGGGTGACCACTAGGGTGACCACTAGGGTGACCACTAGAATTGACCACTTAATCCCTGACCATGACCACTGGCCAATCTACCACTAAGCAGTGGTCAAACGCTTGACCACTGCGGATTTTTTGGACAAGGGGTATTTTAATATTTTTTGTTATAATTAACGTTAATTTGACCCAAAACTTTTGCAGTTTAATACCAAGACTTACGTACAGAATCAATATTATGATCAATTAAAGTACTGCGATTGATGAAATGTTATTAAATTTGATATTTATACTACGTGCCAGACGCAACAAAAGTGCTGGGCGTGTTCGGTTGACATAGAACTGCATGTCAACTTGTTGCATATATATATGGGGTGATGTGGGGGCAAAGAATGCAGTATTTATCGTTAGAAATGTTGACAGAAATGTAAGTGCATGGTGCATAATGTAAGAAGTGAGTGTTTTTAGAGCCGATCGAAATGCCTAATTAACTGCCAGTAACTTAAATTATAAAATCTGCTAGTAGTAATATTGTCCGCGGCGCTTAATTGTTTATGTCCTCTGTAGTTTTTGTACAGAACGCCGCGGTATTTATATTTTCTGTGACATTGTTTTTTTTTTTTTTGTTGTTGTTGTTAGTATGGAGATGTCGTGCCGCATGTGTGCTGGCATCTCGGACACCCTGGGGAGTGTGTCTGCTGGACCCGGTACTGCAGCAGCGACTGGCAGCCTGCGCAGAGAAAAACCTCAACATCACGGTGAGAGCCTCTGTCTTGCATGATCATGATGCCACAGATTTTTGCAGCGTGATTTTAAAATTCTTGGAAGGTTCAAAAACAACAAAAAAAGAAATAATAAAAATTAAAATAAAAGAACAACAATAACTCGTAACTTCTTCTATCCAAAATCCAAATATGCAATAATTAAATTTCCTGCAGGTTATCCATATCTGTTGTCTGTAGATTTCAGTAAATTTCATGACTTTCTGTGTCAGCTAGTTCTTAGTTCTGTCAGCTAGACTACATTGTGATGTGTGGTTGTTGCAGGCTGTTAGTGGAGGAAAGCAACTGACTACGGAGGGAACTTCTCTACTTTCTTGGCGGGACCAAGGTGAGATGAAAACTGACAACGGTGGAGATGAATGAGAAAGATTGTAGCAAAATGTGGTTGGTTACCAATGGCGGAACTTTTTTTTTCAACATTTGTAACTTCCCTACTTTTTATGTCTTAATTATAATACTTTACTTCAGTTTTAACTTTCTTAATTTGCTTTTAAATTTTTGGTGCACCCAATAAATATTGGGAGGTACCAACCATATTAAATAAACAGCTGTCCTGTTCCCGCCAAATCTATGCACATATTGTGAACGTAAACAAAATATTTTCTTTAATTTATTATTACAACAAAAGTAAAAATTCCCCAACTAAACCTATTAGCACTGTTCATAGTAAATTTTATTTACTTTCTTTCAAATGATATATGAGCTCATTATTACGTATATTTGTTGTGCAATCTTATATTTACTAAACTTCCCTCCTATGCATACCAGTGCATATTAAATAACAGTTCATCGTTAATTTTTCGTTTCATGTAAAACAGTTAATATATTTTTATAAATAATTATTTCAAGTGTGCATAGAAGTATACTGTTAATCATAAAAGTTGTTTTTCTTGTAAATATAAATAATGTAAAATCGTATATTGCCGGCTCGCAAAACGAGCCGTAATTCATACAATTTGCTTACCTAATTATGTAAAAAGGCTGCACAATAGTATTGTCTAATTTGTCACATGCAATTTATTATGTTTTCTATTATTTAACGTCAATATTGATTTATTGAAAGTGTGAAGAATTTTCCACAAAACTAGGGAAGTGACATAACAGCAATAATACTCAAAAGGTGGCAACACTAAAATTCCAGGTAAACAATAGACACAGCTGACCGAGGGCACCGAGGTTATAAAAGCTCGTGCCCAAAAATGTCAAGTCAGTCCTTGCGGTTGATTCACTGCGGCGCCACGCTGCTGGTCCCGCGACGGCTCACATTCCTTTGTTCGGTGAATTTCATAGTTCTGTCTACAGGTGGCGTTTGTTGCTTATCCACCCGCTGGTAATCAACAAAATCACCTGGTAGAATCGGGTGCTGTCTGTTTAGATCTTCATTGTGTTTCTGCTACGTGATTTACTTCAAGATTATTCAACGTCCTTTCAATTAAGTATTAATTATATCACATTTGTCTTCTATCATAATTATTAAATTAAGCTACAGTATAAAATCATAATAATATTAATATTGTCAATAGTGTATTTTTCTCAGTTTATTTGTTTTACATGCAATAAAATAGAGTCAGTGTTTGTTGATTAAATTATAATCTTTTAATTTATAATATACACCCATTCCTATATAAAAATAATATAAAGATAATAAGAAGAAGTGCGCTTAGTTGAATTTAAGCTAGAGGTAAAGTAATTGCCAGATTGGGAACCCACCCACGCTCTCCTCCTCTCGCCCCCTAGACAACTTGAGGCCCATCTATCAGTTACGACGAGGGGAGGAAGTTAGGGTCCGTTTCACCCTTGGTGGCCGTGTCCGGAATTAGGGTAACCTTGTCGTGCTCGCACGCAGGTCTGCTCGCCCGAGCGTGTCATTTACACTCGAAAGAGTGTACAGTAGCGTTACGCCGAAACTTCATGTACGATTATCTTCTCAATACCAAGTTAAGTGAACACAATAAGTGAAAGCAGTGTTAAGTGGAAATTGTTTTGATGTGGGGGTAGTTTTTGTCGGTGCTATCATATACTGGCATTATTCCTCCTCCCACTTTCGACCCAGCGTCGACAAGACGAGTTTCACAAAACCTTCAGCGATGGCGACAAAGAGTGGTGCTTCAACCTTCCCGGGGGAGCAAGAAGTACCCAGGGGGCAAGACTTGGAGGGTCAAGCCCCACAACGGCACGCGGAGCTACCTCTGAGGCCACCGAGTAGGGTGTGTCATCACGATTCATCGGAAATGAGTCGGGGCTTGTGGATAAGCCAAGAGGGTCAGTCAGTCTCCGCGGAGCACGGACTTTTCTCACAACCGCGTGCGGGCGGGGGTGGGAGAACGAGCCGTTGGCCGCCCCGTGAGGAGGCCGGTAGGGGTCGCAATGTCGGACCTGACGCGATTCCTACGCACTTTGGTGACCTATCAGCAAGGACGCCATATGTGCTTTACCCAGCTGAATTTGGAGACAGTTCGCATTACACGACGAACAACCTACACTTCGAGCATACTGAAATGCATCGCGCAATGATACATCGAGAGAGAGGAAACCAAGCAACCACCTCAACTATCGACATTCTGCAAAACAACCCTGCTGCTTACCAACCCCTACAAAGTCAACGAGTTTACGACAGATTTGCTAATTTAAATTTGCAATCCGTGAATGAAGAACAATGTGACAGTGAAAATTATAATTATCGTCAAGAATATTTCAAGACACGAAATGCTATTGAGGGAACTGTGGAAACCGAGTTCACTCTAGCATATAGACATGAAGATACTCAACCAGTTCTCACACAAGGCTATGCCAGCCAAGAGCGGCACAACCTAACCCGACACCCTGAACACCCACCTAATCACCCCCATAGTCAACTATACAAGACTACTACAAAAGCGTCACCGACTGATAACAATCAAAATAATTATTATTCGCCTGTTTCTTCACAACAAGCAAATCGATTTAATTCTCCAACCGAAAACAATCACCACCCCCCACCCCTGAACTTACAGTATCGTAACAGTAATACCTTAACACCCTTCCAACCCCTGTCTCATCAACCCTTCCGGTCTCCTTCAGCAGTACGTTGTGATAATTTAATTGAGCGACCATATGATTTTACCTCAGCTGCATTGGAAGTCGAGACCAGGGGGTTAAATCAAACAGTGCTGCAAGTACAGTCTCAGTCAAAAATAATGCCACCTCTTCAAACAAATGAAACATATCAGTTCGGTGCAAATTTTAATCAATTTAACCAACGAGGAAAAGGACGCCCGCTGGCTCAGTCAGCGTCAGGCACCATTCCTCCCCCACCTTTCAACAACCAAATGCAGGGATCAGGCTACCAGCCGCGTATTTCCGCATGTGTTGTTCAACCCCCTACTTACCAAACCTACCCCCAAACATTCCCTGCGCCCACATCACGGCAGGTGCCACAGCAAATGCCAAGTCTCCGCTTACCGTTGCCTACATATAGTGGCCGCAGAGATAAACTCACCCCAACCGAATTTATCAGTGCATTCGAACTATACGCTCGTTCTAGCACCTATGTTCCTCAAGCCATACTTATCTCTGAGATGCCATCAGCGTTAAAGGGTGATGCTAATTGTTGGTGGAATTTGCATGGCGGATTCTACAACTGGGACATTTTTATAGGCGAATTTATGCGTGAATTTGCCGAGCCAAATTACCAGGAGCTACTGTGGAAACAACTCGACGAAAGAATTCAACTCCCTGGAGAGACGCTCCCAGAATTTATCACAGTAATCGCAGCATTTTTCAGACGTCTTAATATACCAGTAACAGAGTCTGAGAAAGTATATCGAGTGTTAACCCAAATGTTACCCGAGTATTATTACTATACTCACGGACGAACTTACCATAGTTTGTACGAGCTCGCCAGAGATGCACGCGACATCCAAGATTTAATTTTGCAACAACGAATGTCTCACACCCTCCCTTTTACCAGCTACTCGGCGGAGCCATACAGTACAAGTACTGAGGTAGCAGGAACCCCATCCCCAGCGTCACGCACCTCAACGCCCACCTTTCTCGATGACACCCGTCAACCTACTGCAAAGCGGGAGACAGGGGGTCGAGATTCAAATAATCAACGACCTCAAATTACCCCCCAGCAGGAGCCAAAAAACGTGTAGAGACCCTCACGCAATCAAAACGTCAGCGTGAGGGTGAAGAACGCTGTGCGACAAAAAGACGCAACAGAAAAAGGAAAAGATTTTGGAAGAGACAAAGGAAAAGGTTAAGGGAAGCAAACTCAACATCATGCCCTGCCATACCTAACCTTACAATACCTATTAAAACCTCGCCAGTGCAGCACAACAACCCACTGCAACGTGGCTCTTCAAAATCTGAACCCGACTATAATTTACTAGCAACCATGTCACCCCAAAATCGACCACGACAAAAAGATAATTCTTCAGTAGTGATGGGGAGAAACCAAACAACAGCTCCTCTTTTCACCAAGAAGAAAAAGGGAAGACTTAAAAACAAGTCAACTCCCCCCAATGAGCTTCTGTTCATGAACTGCGCTGTCCTAGTTCAGTGATAAGCAAAGCTCCCCCCCATCATCATCACCCACAGTTACCTAAACAAATAAATTATGCCATATCATGCCCCGACCCCATTCATGTACCAGTAAGCCTAAGCATCACATGCCAAGATGGCTTCAATGTTCCCCTAGTCTTCAGATCAGCCTAAGCATCAAATGCCATGATGGCTGCAACGTTCAATGAGCTACGGGCTACGGATATTACTTCAGCTTGCAGTCCAAGATGTTCCCAATCAACACTTACAGAAAGGGCAGAAGCATGGTAAATCAAGCTTGGATCTAATTTGTTTAATATGATAATTGTTCATTGTGTTTATTTTTCAGTTGTCATAAAAAGTAGAGTGTTACTCATCTTTGTTGTAAATTTCAAAATAGTATTTCCAAATTTACAAAGGGGGTAATGTAACTTCCCTACTTTTTATGTCTTAATTATAATACTTTACTTCAGTTTTAACTTTCTTAATTTGCTTTTAAATTTTTGGTGCACCCAATAAATATTGGGAGGTACCAACCATATTAAATAAACAGCTGTCCTGTTCCCGCCAAATCTATGCACATATTGTGAACGTAAACAAAATATTTTCTTTAATTTATTATTACAACAAAAGTAAAAATTCCCCAACTAAACCTATTAGCACTGTTCATAGTAAATTTTATTTACTTTCTTTCAAATGATATATGAGCTCATTATTACGTATATTTGTTGTGCAATCTTATATTTACTAAACTTCCCTCCTATGCATACCAGTGCATATTAAATAACAGTTCATCGTTAATTTTTCGTTTCATGTAAAACAGTTAATATATTTTTATAAATAATTATTTCAAGTGTGCATAGAAGTATACTGTTAATCATAAAAGTTGTTTTTCTTGTAAATATAAATAATGTAAAATCGTATATTGCCGGCTCGCAAAACGAGCCGTAATTCATACAATTTGCTTACCTAATTATGTAAAAAGGCTGCACAATAGTATTGTCTAATTTGTCACATGCAATTTATTATGTTTTCTATTATTTAACGTCAATATTGATTTATTGAAAGTGTGAAGAATTTTCCACAAAACTAGGGAAGTGACATAACAGCAATAATACTCAAAAGGTGGCAACACTAAAATTCCAGGTAAACAATAGACACAGCTGACCGAGGGCACCGAGGTTATAAAAGCTCGTGCCCAAAAATGTCAAGTCAGTCCTTGCGGTTGATTCACTGCGGCGCCACGCTGCTGGTCCCGCGACGGCTCACATTCCTTTGTTCGGTGAATTTCATAGTTCTGTCTACAGGTGGCGTTTGTTGCTTATCCACCCGCTGGTAATCAACAAAATCACCTGGTAGAATCGGGTGCTGTCTGTTTAGATCTTCATTGTGTTTCTGCTACGTGATTTACTTCAAGATTATTCAACGTCCTTTCAATTAAGTATTAATTATATCACATTTGTCTTCTATCATAATTATTAAATTAAGCTACAGTATAAAATCATAATAATATTAATATTGTCAATAGTGTATTTTTCTCAGTTTATTTGTTTTACATGCAATAAAATAGAGTCAGTGTTTGTTGATTAAATTATAATCTTTTAATTTATAATATACACCCATTCCTATATAAAAATAATATAAAGATAATAAGAAGAAGTGCGCTTAGTTGAATTTAAGCTAGAGGTAAAGTAATTGCCAGATTGGGAACCCACCCACGCTCTCCTCCTCTCGCCCCCTAGACAACTTGAGGCCCATCTATCAGTTACGACGAGGGGAGGAAGTTAGGGTCCGTTTCACATTGTTCACAGTGCTCTCTGGGGCTCCTAATACCCAGTCTGCACGCCAGACAATTAAGTACCGTTTCTTAAGTGGGACTCGCATGTTGTTTGCACGTAGCGAAATGTGAAAAAAATGTTTCGTTACCTAACAATATACACTGTTGTAATATCTGAGATGCAACGCCTTGCTGCAAAGTTTCACAATCCTACTTCGCAAAAAACTTCTCAAAATTATTATTATTATTATTTTTTTAAATTTCCCCTTTACAATTTTTTAGAATCATATTTAAAAAAATACACTGTGTTCTATTTAATTTCGCATCAATTACCTGTTTTATGATTTTATATAATTAAAAAGACTTCAGATAAAAATATTTACCAAGGATGCACAAAATTATTTCCTTAATTTATTATTTATAAATTTTAAAAATATTTATATTAATTTACTGTACAAATATGAGAGTATAAAATTGGAATACATAGATAAGAATGTTACCAATATATTCCAATGAGGAATTTGCATGCGTGAATCTGATTGGCTTAATCGAAAGAGGGGGCTGAGAAATACATGTGTGAATTTTATGCGAATTTTTTGAGCACTGCAAGTATGCTCAAATGCATATTTAAAAGATGCATTTTACCTGGAGGCGATGGCGCATCGCCAGTGACGTCATCGCTATGTCAGGTTCGGTTCACTATAGATATGCATACCTGTACGCACCTGCATAACAGGTAGCCAATCAAAAACAATCTAGCCAAAATTCAAAATTTCAAATGCCTAGCCTATGAGTTTTAAAACTTAAAAAATGCACATTATTCCATATACGCGTACTGTAAAAAGGAACTGTCTGCTGCGACGTCGGACGTACGACTATTAAAGATACGTCGATGCTTTTTAATTAGTGGACGGATCGATGACGTAAAACCGACGTACCTGCATTAAAGATACGTCGACGTAGATTTGCAACGCAAAACATATGATTCATGACGTCATTATAGACGCTACTTCTACTTGGAACTTGGGTATGATGCCATGCGGAGGTTAATTGTATCAGCACATGTGAATATGATATATATGTCATGTTTCTTGCTGAATGCATTCACTAATTATGAGGTGCGTATCGTACTTTCTGATAACTACTTAAGTGGTTAAAGTACAGTGTAAATATATGGAGTTCTATATATATATATATATATATATATATATATATATATATATATATATATATATATATATATATATATATATATATATATATATATATATATATATATATATATATATATATATATATGTATATATATATATATATGGTATATGGACCAGGCTCGGACTGGGAAGCTATAAGGCGGGGCCAGTCAAGACATATAGCCATACCCTAGTCGAAAAAGAAGAGTGCTAAGTGGTAATTTGAGCAGTAGTCAAGTAGTTGACTACTTGTTTTTAAGTAATCAACTACTTGTTTTAAGTAGTTGACTACTTAAAAACAAGTAGTCAACTACTTGACTACTGCTCAAATTACCACTTAGCACTCTTATTTTTCGACTAGGGTATATATAGGCATTACAGGCAGCAGGGGCCACTTAGAAGGAGGCCTGAGGCCACGTTTTGTATGCTGTATCTGTGTTAAAAATCTGAGGTTCCTTTTGTATGCTGTATCTGTGTTAAAAATCTGAGGGGCCATCAGTCAGAGGGATCCCTGACCCAGCCTTGTGGCCAGCCCGCGCGAGCCTGTTAATTTATATATGGACTAATTTTAAAAATGTCATTCCATGCTTGGCATACATACAGAATATAAAACTTATTTATTATAACCATATGCATGCAGTGCATGTGTGCAACACGTGTGTGCTGGGGACTGTGGGGGGGAGGGGGGTTGTACCAAACACAAGCACCGGCCGGCCCATATGACATGATACATGCAGCCAAGGGTCTTGTAAAAGTAAATAAGTATATATAAAGTAAGCAGAGAGTGTACGTGTATGCATATACATAATATACATATATATGAACGTGGCGCAGTGCATTGACCGGTTAGACCACCGAAGTCAGGCTACGTCAAGCGTGGTTGGTACTTATAAATGGGTGACCATTTTAAGTATAAAAATTACGCTGCTCCCTCCCTGGGGTAAATTCGTCTCGCTTTCAACCCAGTGCAGTGATGCACTTGTGTGTGGTTACCTAGGCTTTGGACATCGCTTTGGTCCATTGAGAAAAAGTAGAGGTGTCCGTCCTAACTGAGGTTTCCCACGGTTCCCTCAGTCTCACCTCAGCGAATGGTGGGATGCGTAGCAGGCCGTGGCCACCATCCATTCCCCACTTTATCCCTACCCATTAACCCGCCGCGAGCTGTAAGCTCTTAGGGGTGTATATCCTTGCAAAAAAAAAAAAACTTATACCAACACTCTGAGCCTCCAACAGCCCTGAATCCAGTAAATTCCACTCCCTCACCGTTCTTCTCAAGAAGGAATATTTGCCCACATCACTTTTGCTGCCCTTGTACTCCAGTTTCCAGGAATGGTCCATCCTGCTCTTATAATGCCCGGTTGCTATAAGCTCTTCCAGGCTAGTCTATTCCCCATGTTAAATATTTCGTCAAGATTGGTTGCCTGCTTTTAGGGGTTATCCAAACTTTTCTACCTACTCTGTAGATGGAGTTACCGTCAGATTCTGTCGCAGGTGGTAACCACATGCGACGGGGGAGTAGAGGTGCATCATCCCCAACTTGCGCTGAGGCCGGGGGGTACTGACCGTGTTATTCTCCGCTCCCGCTTGTTTGCTTAGTAAAGAAAAAGGAAGAAAAAAACATTCATGCAAGCCATTAGCTGTCAAATCTAACCACAATTTATGATATCCCTTTTTTGACGAAATTAATTAATATATCTACGATATTTTTTTTATTAAAATCAGGCGCAGAATAAAAAAATAATGCCAGCCCTTTTTTAAAATTTTCAATACGATGCTCCGATCGCATACATAGAGTTAATATTATCGCATAAAAAAAAAAAGTGGAACGAGTGATTCCACAATTGAAATGATGAAACAACTCCAAGTGAGTAAAAAGGGGGTCAAAATTGTTGAGTGCGTTGAAAATTTAATACGAAAATACGATAAAATTCATGAAGAAAAACTACCCTGAGCTTTATTCTCACGCCCACGTTTATACTTAACAAGAGAGCATATTTTATGATTGCATAAATAATGTTGGCAAAATCATAATAAATATATTATATATTTTTTTATAATAATTGTATTAATTATAAAATGTTACTTTTACTTTTTAAGCAAACTTTCCTTTGTCTCTATGTTGTATAATGTAGAGCCACGACAGAAATAAATAAATATAATATCTATCAGCGCGTGTATATTAATTGAATTCACGGTGGCAGATGATAGCCTCTGATGGTAATTTTTAAACGAACAGTAAGCTACATCAAATTTTTTTTATTACATTTTATTTTATTTTATTAAAATTAAATAATGAATAGATTAAAATTAAAATAATCATTTGTTATAAAAATATTTCAAAATTCATAAATTATAACTTTATATATTTACTTATAAGTCCTATATAAGTATAATTATTAGAGCGCGGAAAAAAGTCAAATTTTTTTCGAAAAATAGGCGCCTAAAAAGTCAACTTATTTTTGGAAAAAAGTCTACAAAAAAGTCACTCGTTTTAAAAAATAGTCCATAAAAAATTCACTTTTTTTTTTTTAGAAACTGCAGCAAAAAGGCGTTTCAAAAGTGCTATTTAAAAGTTTTTTTTTATATTTCTTTACACAGACTGAAGTCTTTGTTTCTTTACTTCTTTACTTTTTTTTTTTTTTTTTTTACAATATGAAGAAAAGAGCTGAAATGCACTAAAAATATGTCAAAAAGTCACAAAAAGTCATCTTTTGCCAAAATAGTCTAAAAATCCAAAAATAGTCTAAATAGTCTTTTTTTTTATATAGGCTCATTTTAATCCACTTCCGGAGATCGGTGGACATCCTAAATGACAACAAAATAGTCCTCATGTGCACAAAAAGTCGAAATGACTTTTCCGCGCTCTAATAATTATATACTTTTACTATACTTATAGCAAATAAACTTTTTAATTTCTTTCTTGTTTTTTTTTATTATTATTTAGAATTTTAAAATATTTTAAATTTAAAATAAATATAATGAAGTAATTTTTTTATTTTTATTAGCACGCTCATTTGAGATCTTTTGATACGTTGATCCGAAATCATATACAGAGTGAACCACAATTCGCGTGCCAACTTTTTTCGTAAATTTGGTATTGCAAAAATTTTCGTACAAACTTCAAATTTGGTACACTTGTAGCTGAGGGTTGTAAAAATTAGTTCAGGGTGTTAAAATTTTTATTGGACATCAATAACACCCCTTTCAGGGGTGGTTTTTAGAAAAATTATTTTCGCCTTATGGAAATTCAATGTTAAATACAACTTTTTTTGAAATCATTGTAATTTTGCACAGAAAGTTTCTAGCAGAAGGTAATCGACCCTCCTGAACTCAGAAATAATTTTAGATTTTTTCCCCGACGCACCCCTAAGGGTGGAGACCTACCCCTAAAATCCATTTTCCTTAAAAATTGTGCTAAAATAATGATATAAATTTTCAAGGGGTAATCGACCCTCCTGAACTCGGAAATAACTTTAGATTTTTTCCCCGACGCACCCTTGAGGGTGGAGACCTACCCCTAAAATCCATTTTCCTTAAAAATTGTGCTAAAATTATGAAATTAATTTTCAAGGGGTAATCGACCCTCCTAAACTCGAAAATAATTTTAGATTTATTCCCCGACGCACCCCTGAGGGTAGAGACCTACCCCTAAAATCCATTTTCCTTAAAAATTGTGCTAAAATTATGAAATTAAATTTTAAGGGGTAATCGACCCTCTTGAACCCGGAAATAATTTTAGATTTTTTCCCCGACGCACCCCTGAGGGTAGAAACCTACCCCTAAAATTCATTTTCCTTAAAAATTGTGCTAAAATTATGAAATTAATTTTCAAGGAGTAATCGACCCTCCTGAACTTGGAAATAATTTTAAATTCTTTTCCCGATGCAACTCTGAAGGTAAACTGCTACCCACCATATCCTTCATTCTTAATAATCGAGTAGAAATTGTGAATTAAATTTTTTTCGGGAGTTATCGAAATTTTCACAGAAAACAATATCCCATGCAGACTCACCCCTTCACTTGCAGCATGACTGTGGTTTCACTCAATGTGCCCACCGTTAATTGGCGTGATGGCACATGCTGGTCCACTCAACGAGGCTATGTGTGTAGGTGCATGGCCTCTAACATCTGAGGTGTGACCAATTCCATGCAACGTCTGATCTCCACTTTCAGTTCGTCAATGGTCTCAAATCTCTTCTTGTAAACATTTCGCTTCAGAAAGAGATTTGAGACCATTGACGAGCTCAAAGTGACAGACGTTATGTGTAATGTGGAATTGGTCACACCTCAGTTGTTAAAGGCACACATAGCCTCGTGTTGCAGACCAACATTTGCCTTCATGCCATGCAATTAACGGTGGACACATCTATCGTCATGCTGCAAGTGAAGAGGTGAGTCTGTGATTTCTTTTTATTAAAGATTCCGATAAATCCCGAAAAAAAATAATTCACAATTCCTACTCGGTTATTAAGAATAAAGGTTATGGTGGGTAGCAGTACGTTGACCCTCAGGGTTGCGTTGGGGAAAAAATCTAAAATTATTTCCGAGTTCAGAAGGGTAGAGTACCCCTTGAAAATTAATTTCACAATTTTTAAGAAAAATGGATTTTAGGGGTAGTTTTTCACCCTCAGGGTTGCGTTGGGGAAAAATCTAAAATTATTTCCGGGTTCAGGAGGGTCGATTACCCCTTGAAAATTAATTTCATAATTTTAGCACAATTTTTAAGGAAAATGGATTTTAGGGGTAGGTCTCTACCCTCAGGGGTGCGTCGGGGAATAAATCTAAAATTATTTCCGAGTTTAGGAGGGTCGATTACCCCTTGAAAATTAATTTCATAATTTTAGCACAATTTTTAAGGAAAATGGATTTTAGGGGTAGGTCTCCACCCTCAAGGGTGCGTCGGGGAAAAAATCTAAAGTTATTTCCGAGTTCAGGAGGTTCGATTACCCCTTGAAAATTAATTTCATAATTTTAGCACAATTTTTAAGGAAAATGGATTTTAGGGGTAGGTCTCCACCCTTAGGGGTGCGTCGGGGAAAAAATCTAAAATTATTTCTGAGTTCAGGAGGGTCGATTACCTTATGCTAGAAACTTTCTGCGCAAAATTACAATGATTTCAAAAAAATTTGTATTTAATATTGAATTTCCATAAGGCGAAAATAATTTTTCTAAAAACCACCCCTGAAAGGGGTGTTATTGATGTCCAATAAAAATTTTAACACCCTGAACTAATTTTTACAACTCTCAGCTACAAGTGTACCAAATTTGAAGTTTGTACGAAAATTTTTGCAATACCAAATTTACGAAAAAAGTTGGCACGCGAATTGTGGTTCACTCTGTATATATTATATATATATATATATATATATATATATATATATATATATATATATATATATATATATATATATATATATATATATATATATAATATATATATATATATATATATATATATATATATATATATATATATATATATATATATATATATATATATATATAATATATATATATATATATATATATATATATATAATATATATATATATATATATATATATATAAGCAGAAAAGTACTCAGTTCTCGAGTTCACATGCGTTTTATATATACGCATTTTTTTTATGTTCTGGCAGGGTAAAGAATCTTCGGTCAGTTTTCAGACTTTTTAGTCAGATGCCCCTGAGCGCTTGCCCCCCTCCTCCTCTCATTCTTCAGTCCGTAGCGACAAACTACAGCGCCCCAACCTCGTTTGGTTAATTTTTAAACCTCTTCAACCCCTAAGTGTTAAATGTAATGACAGCCTGCGCCATCTAAAAAGGAGGTAGAACCCTAGATCAGTGACGACAAAAATCCCTATAGCTCTAGAGTTATAGGTATTCTTTATTATATGGCTCTTCCCAGCCCTTTTGGTTCCTCATTATTTTGTACATTGTTATATACCATCAGTCTACTTTGCTTCCTCTTCTCTTCTACATATGAGTCCTCCCATCCCATTTGTCTATATATAATTTTGGTCACACTCTCTCTTTAAAAATTTTGCTTTTATCACAGATGAAGCTTGATCCAGTTCCCCTTTTCCAGAACCCTTCTTGCAGCTTGTCTTTGGATAGTTTGGATCTTTTCCATTTCTTTCTTTCCTTTTGCTCTATATATAAATGGGTCCCATATATGCGTTACATCCATATATTCCATAATTGGTCTAATCAGCTAGAGACTTTTGTAACCTTTTTTCTCTCAATATCCTGCCTGCATATAATATATTTATATAATTATATATGGTTATAATAATTAATACAAGATCCTTGCACGCAGCTGATGCAAAGCTATATAATTATATATAGGGCTCTAGCTGAAACTCATGTCCACCGCCCGGAGGCGAAAACTTTTAGTGGTACCGGGCCGCTAACTAACGTTGGCAAAATTGCAAAAAAAGCAAACATGCATAAATTTTCTATCAGCAATATATTATTATACTGTAATGGACTTTTATTTTTACTGAAATTTATTTTGCTATACATATATACTGTACATATGCATATCCACTATACAGCTATAGTACTAAACTGAAATACAGGAAAAATCAACAACAATTACAGTAGTAAAATTAAATTTTAAAATTTTATAGTTTATATATATATTAGAGTGCAAATACGTGCAGCGCTGATGTCCCAATATCCCAGTTACCACATGGACATCCCGGGGACCTTGCGAACATCCCCGCAAGATCCCCCAACATCCCTGAACGTTTTACGTGCTAGTTTTCAAAACCCTTTAACTTTAAACATGTTTTCCGTGTTCTAAAAACGGTTTTAGCTACACTTCGAAAATAATTTTCTAGGTTTTTTAATATTTTTATGAAAGTCTCTCAGAACATCCCCTGGGGATGCAACACGGCTGTCCCTTGAACATCCCCGGGGGACTTTGAAAGGACCCTTAAATCAATTTTTTCATTAAAATCATAATATGTGCTGTTCATTATTATGTACTGATTTTAAAAATATACAAATATAGTTAATATTATTTAAAATATTGTATGAAAATATTGATATTTAAAATAAGACGTGAAATTTTACTTAATATTAAAGTGCGTAATTTGCACAGAAAAATATTTTTTTTTAATAACATATACTCGTAGATAAAAATATATATGAAAAATAAACAAGGTCCCATCAAAGTCCCCCGGGGATTTTAGAGGGACGCTTGAACGTCCCACAAATGTCCTCGGAGGGACCTTTAAAAATTTCTAAAAAATTAAATTTTTTTTTTTTTTAATGTCGAAGTCTGTTAACAATTAGAGATGCATTTGAGCGTTGCAATTTATAATTTATTAATGAATAAACATTTTTTAATTAAAATTATAAAATTTTATTTTAATTTATTTTCAATAAATTTAAATCTCAATATATTTAATGTTGTATTAAATAATAACAATCTCCCAATGTACCAGTTTGCTTAAAAAAATAAAAAAATGCATCTTCGCTCGTAATATTAAAATAATATACAACACCCAAAACTTTACAATTTATGTACCCAAACAAACCACACTTTAGTAACGAAGAGCAATATCCAAGTTGTCTACGACGTCGTCTATCAACCAAAAGGTCCGAGATCGATTCCCGACGCACCCAAATTTTTTATTTGGTAATCTTGTAGTCCTCATTCTAAAAGACCCTAAACTTCTTTAATATAAATTTTAAGATGAATTAATACATAATTGGCAAGTGAAAATTAGGGAACATCCCCGAGGGATGTCCACAAGACGTCCGCAGGGACGTCCTTTTTTGATGGACATGGGGGATGTCCTTGGGGACGTCCAACGGGGACCTTAGAGGGATGTCCCAGGGGCGTCCCGGGGACGTCCATGTGGTCACTGGGATCAAGTGCATCATCTAGTGTAAGCACGTAA
The DNA here is from genome assembly GCA_949825025.1 of Siphlonurus alternatus. Lineage (NCBI taxonomy): Eukaryota > Metazoa > Arthropoda > Insecta > Ephemeroptera > Siphlonuridae > Siphlonurus > Siphlonurus alternatus. The sequence continues at coordinate 33,792,190 of OX463782.1, forward strand.
TAATTGGCATGAGCGGAGGAGCATGACGTCATGTTCCGCCAATTGTCATGCAGGGGCAGTCAGCTCGAAGCTCGGGGGGGGGGGCAGTGCCCTATCCTGCAATGTTAAAATTTAGAGTGGGAGGGAAGCGACGGGTGGGAGGTGTAACACCTTCAATGTATTTTGGAAAATTTGGGACCCCCCCTACCCTAGGGTGACCAGATATCTTGATGTTCAAAACGGTACATGGCCCCAAGATAGAGGCCTGAAGGGCCAAAACCCCCGCCGGAGGCGCGATTTTTTTGGGTGCCACGCCCCCTTTTTTACTTTTTTTTTTCTTAATAGATTTTCAAATGAATTGTTTTCTTTTTATGAAGCCGTTTTTTCCGAAAAAAATTATTTTATTGGTAAATCCATTAAAGAATTTTCGTCATAGATTATAGCAATTATTACGTAAGTATTTTTTAATTGGTACCATAGTTCAGACGAAGTTTAAGTAAAACGCTTTCTGTTCCATAAGGCTGCATGTTTAAGGGTTTAGGAAAACAAACTTTGGTATTTTTTTTTTTTTTTTTTTTTCGATGAAGCTATTTGAGATGAAATTTTTTTGGATTTCATTTCTCACACTAATGCAGGACAGGTTAAAATATTTTAAGGAAATAAAATAATAAATAATGCAATCGCTCACTCTACTTTAAATAATATAAATAATTGCATTTTTTTTTATATATAATTATACTTTTCATAGAATTAGAAAAAAATATTTACTATAGTCACCATGCAAGGAAACTGTGCCAGTGAGCTGATTTCCTAAAATTAACCTTTTTTCTTGGCCTGGCCACGATCCTATTATGTTGTAAAGTTGCATGTAATTTCATGTAAATAAAAAGAAACAAAAGCAATAAAAGAAATACTCAAAAAGCATAACTTCGAAAAATACTTTTCCAAGAAAAAAATATACAGTATTTTAAATTGATTTTTTTTTTTTTTATTTCGTTATCAAATGTTCCGTCTCCATCCACAATATTTCTATAAATGTACGTGCGACGTGTTACTTAAATAATGCATTATATATTTGTTTATAAATAAATAAAACTTAATATAATGTCACGAGATAAATTATACAAAAAAAAAAAAAAAAAATTGAGTATAAAGCAAGAAATTAATTTGAATTTCTTTTAAATCTTTTAATCGAACTGTTCATTTTGCAAATAGTGTGAACTCTTGTTAGAGTGAAATAGCTGAAGAAGTTATATAAATTGAATTAATTTATAGCATTCAAATTGGACTTAATAACAGCTAAAATTACTTGATTGTATGAATAATATTTGTGGCGTTTTTCCCTCATATTATTTTCCATTTATTTACGTAATATCCATGCACGATTATTGTGAAGAAAAAAAAAAAAAAAAAAAAGAGTGGTATAGAAATTTTTGTCTAAGCCACGACACAATGCATAAGAATGATTTTTTATATTTTATTGGAAATTTCCATCAAGTGAATATCATCAATATCAAGAGATGATATTTTTCTGTAAAGTTTTTTACTTGTTTTTTATTCAAAATTTAATCGAAAAGTAGTGATTTCATTTCACGTAGTATTATATATGCATACTAAGTACATACAAAATATATTCCGCAATTTTGGAAGAAATATGCTGTTTTGTGAATGCGATCGAGAAAAAGGGGCATGGAGTTGCAAAATCATTTGCGTCCATACATTTTTGTAAATATTCACAACCACATTCCTATGAATTTTTTATTTTTTTAATGATAAAATTTTTAAAAAATGTCCCTTTTTTAAATTTTGTCCGAAAGCGGTACATTTAGGCGTCCCGAGAGCCTCTTTGGGGACACCGGGACATGGTACTCTAAAACGGTACTGTACCGGTCAAAACGGTACGTCTGGTCACCCTACCCTACCCCCTTGGATCCGCGCCTGTCGATTATATACTGGCTAACCCGCACAGCACATTCCTCCTTGTTGTTCCCCCCTTTTCTCCTCTCGCTCCTTTAACTGCTGTTCTCCGTGCAGTGCTGCCGGTGCCTGAGGCTATACACATATTTATTTGATCAATGTAAATTTTTGGTACTATTCAAAACCAGAATTTCATTTATTTTCAAATTTATTATGATAAATAAAATAAAATATGATAATATGAAACTTCTCTTATGCAACAAGGAAATTATTGTACCAAATGTCCCTTTAATATATATCATCCTCTTATACATATATATATATTTACAGCTCCAGTAGATTACCTTAACTGTCCAAATCATCCGAGACACTCTTCATTCCTGGATAGATAATGCGAGAGCTGACTGCATTGATCCTGTGAGAGCACGTCATCATGTGAAAGGTTCATATTTTATAAACATATTGTACATGCATTTCAATGATGCTGCGGAAATAATTAATGATAAATGGAGTCTCAATTTTTTATTATTGAAGAAATGGAAAGAGCGTGCAAAATTATGCTACCTAGAATTTCTTGATTTTTTATATCCCTCGGAACTATTTTTAAAAAATATTGAAATTCCTTTTTGTGATGTCACGCAGCTGCAAGTCCTATCCTTTTCTTAAGAGGAGATGCCGAATGACGTCACTTTCAATAACTTTTAAAAATAGTCCCCAGGGCTCTAAAATATCTGAAAAAAATCAGGGTAGCTTATATATATTAGCTATATATGCATTCTCTATCTATTTCTGCAATAAAAAAAAAATGAGGTTGATACTCCTTTACCTCCGTTTTTCTAGCAACACGACCCTGTCGTTTTCTCATGATTTAACCCTGAAAATTCTAATTCAAAAAATTCTACCTCGTGTCATATGCAGTAACCCAAATGTAAAGTAGATTTAATTTGCAATAATATATATGATATATTATATATTGTCTTCTTGCTGCCTTGTTTCTTGGGGCTCATTTTTTCATAATTTACAAATCTCATCATCCTGTGTGGGTCTGCATGTTTTAAAGGAGGGGAACCGCTTCAACTTTTATATTTTTTTATTTTATTTCATAATGTACAACTTATAATTGTACCAAAAAAGGTTGCACCACCCTCCACCTTCTAGGAGTTCCAGTCTTCCGGACGGTTGACGTTCAAATAGAGCGCCGAGGAAAGTGGGGCACATGCGCTGTGACGACATTTGCCCCCCCCCCCCTTCTCTCTCCGCCCTATTTGAACGTCGACCGTCCGGAAGGCTGGAACTCCTGGAAGGCGGAGGGTGGTGCAACTTTTTTTGGTACAATTATATATAAGTTTTACAGCATGCAAAAAAATAAAAAATATAAAGTTGAAGCGGTTTCCCTCCTTTAAGTGCATGTGCTAGAGACTTGAATTCTTTAGTTGATGTTACACAATGCAATTTTCTAATAATTGTATGCAATTTTTTCCTACAAAAGAATTAACTTTATCTCCAATTGTTATGGTATATTTTAATAAATCTCTTGAAATTAAAAATTGCAGGCATGCTGTACATGTTATTTCTACTGTGTTAATTATAATATATTCTCACAGAATATTTATAATGTGTATAATTATATTTCCATTTCTTTTTATACTATTTTATTATATAATATTAATTAGTTGTCTTCTTCTCTGTATCTATATAGATTCGCTTCTTCTTTCCACATGGCTTCAACCTGTAAGCCTTATAACTTATAAGCCTTCTTAAATATTTAATTACTGTTATACACCGAACACGGCAGACTTTTTGTGACTTGGGATGGGTGTGACTGATTACTAGATGATGGAGTGGTAGGAGGATGGCGGCTTACGGCTGTCTATACTCCGCTGCACTGCAGTATTGCACTAGCTGCCACTGCAGGCTGCACAGATCTGGTAGTAGGAGCTCAGAAGAGTGCAGGAAAGGGTTCTGGGAGCCTGGTAAGCCCCTGCTTGGTCGCAAGATAACTCTTACTGACAAGGCTAAATATCAGCCTGGCCACACCCGAAAGGGTAAAATGGTGTGAAGGGTATTTTATATAATTAATCAAAGCCTTGTGCTCATTTGGTCAGTGAACAACGTATTGTTGTGTATTTAATGTCTATAGAGTGAAAGGAAAAACATGGGATGGTTGTTGATATACATGTTAACTTAATGGAGATTTTACGTTAATTATGAAGTTGCAACTCTTACCTAGCGCAATCAATGACAGACATTATAAACAATAGTTTGTTTACAAGCATTGCGAGTAGAAGACTTTGCTATTAATAGAGACCTAAATATTATGAGGCAGTCCGTGCAGCTTCTGAAGTGATAAAATAATGGTCTGCAATAGTGGTCTTCAACAACAGATTCAAAATTATGTTGAGCTTGCTACGCCTCCTTTTTCTACAGCTGTGAGCTGTGAAAAGGTACTTTAACTATTTTTCTTTGTTCAATACACCACTTGAAAAACCATGGCATGTTAAATATATAAAAAAAGTAAACAATTAAACTTGTCCACGCAGTGAATTGTTGTTGATGATTAATATATATGTATTTTATTATTATTATTATTTTTTTTTATAATAGATCTTATTTTCTGAAAAATTTATGATTAAACATATTGAAATCTAAATGTTAACATTCAGATTTCAATATGTTTTTCAAAAATGAAAATATTACCAACATCTACAGTTTCTGGGCATTTATAATTTTGAAATGCATCTGAAGAAGTTTCCTTCATTTCGATATCTTTAGTAACTTTAAACAAACTCCAGTTTGTTGATTTTGATTGCTGTAATAAAATAAACAAGCTGGAGCTTGGTTAAAGCTGTACTTATTACTGCATGCAATTGGCTGCATGATTATGGATAATTTCAAATTTAATGTTTCTTTCACAAACACGCTACAATTCACTTTTGCAAAAAAAAAAAAAAAAAAAAAAAAAGATTTACTAGATACATTTGTTGCGGCAGATATGCGGCTATGCGGCATGAATTTGTAAAAAAATCAGACCATGTTAAAGGACCTTAAGATATAAAATTTATTGCTATTCACCAAGAACTATAAAGATATGATGCATTTTGCTTCATCATTCATACAATATATAATTGAGTTTTGAAATTACATTATACGCATGATTATCATATAAAATAATCATATTAATTGGTGTTCAAAAACTCTCAGTGTTATGTATTATAATTTTACCATCATATTTTATTTATATTTATATATATGTACAATCAATCTCATTGTTTTTAAAAAAAAATCATAGATTTTGGGGTACTGTAGTAATATAATTATGCTACACTCATGAAGAAATTATCATTTATCCATGGCTACACTGACGACTGCTAAAAGGGTCAGAGGGTCAGTTAACCTACCTTAATTTCCTCATTCCTCTGCTGTGTATGTCCTATTGTAAGTGCACTTAACAATAAGTACTTCGTAACAGCACTTTCTCTCCTCACTGAATTATATTTTATTTGCTTTGGTGATTATACTGTGTATTTTTTAATTTTTATTATGATTAATATTATTATTATTTTTTTTTTCATATTGCATACAAAAAATTTGTTCTTGCCTTATTTTTATTGTGTGGTAATTAATATGCTTAAGGGTATAAGGTAACGCCACCAATGTTAAAAAAAAAATGAAAGAAATTTAAAATGTTCTCCTCTACACCCCCTATCAGTAGCTAAAATATCAGGTATACAAATTCTATCTAGTTTTTGAGTTATGAATTTTTAAAGTTGACTACTTTAACATGGAGAAATTGACTTCCATGATAAATTAGGAAAACATTTTAAATTTTTTTCTTTATTTTTATGAGGGATATTTTTTAACATTGGTAGCGTTACCTTACCCTTAATGTTAAACAACATAATTTGCTGATCAGATTTTGGTGGTAGATCACAATTTTATGAATCAATGAATGTGCTTTGTCTTTTTCTAACCACCAATTGAGTTTATAAAGCATTCATTATAATGTTTCTTTTTGTTTCCTGTCCTCTAAATATTTTGTAATACTTTTATCTTAATAAACTATTATTATTATTATTATTATGTACTTGCTGCATCATTCACATTACAACTGATTTTACTCCTCCTTAACAGTTTTTATTCTTCTATTTTCTATTGCAATTGCAGTATTGAAATAATAGCTTTATGCATGTTTCGTTCTTACTATTAGTACTTAAACCAGACGGTTATTTGGTGCAGATAAATAAAATATCCTAAAAATATGAGTGCAGAACAATTTTATTATTTGAATGGAATTAGAAGTTACTAGTTTTCTCCACGGAATAATCAATATAGGAAAATTGTTTCAAGAGGTCGGAAGTGTAGATGGAGAGATTAAGGTAGAGATAATACGGATCCGCTGGCTCAATGCTAAAAAAATCCCATTCATAAAAATTATGAAAAAAATTTAAAGTGTTCTCCTCTTCATCCCCTATCAGTAGGTAAAATATCAGGTATACAAAAACGAGCTAGTTTTCGAGTTATTAATTTTTAAAGTTGACCAATTTAGCATGGAAGTTCTATTTCTCCATGTTAAATTAGTCAACTTTAAAAATTAATAACTCGAAAACTAGCTCGTTTTTGTATACCTGATATTTTACCTACTGATAGGGGATGTAGAGGAGAATATTTTGAATTTTTTTCATAATTTTTATGAATGGGATTTTTTTAGCATTGGACCAGCTGATCCGTATTATCTCTACCTTAAAGGTATACAGGCCTCAAATTACAAATTAGACAGACATTAAGTGTTGCTCAAGTTTATAATCAACATTTGTATTATAATCAACATTCAACATTCGTCTGTGCGAAGTCGCGCTGTAAAGAAAGTCCTTGCTGACGTCACAACTCACAGCTAGCACCGATTAGCATTGAGTTGTGACATCATCAAGGACTTCGTGACGTCATCAAGGACTAAATATCTAACTTTGAACTGCGACTTCGCACGGATGCATTACGCGTGGAAAAAAAATATGCGAATGTTTATTATATACTCTAAACCCACTTGGTGACTGTCCAATTTGTATTTTGAGGCCTGTATGCCTTTAACAGCATATACCTTTGTTTAATTAATATTTAGCCATTGCATAGTTTCTAGCTAACATCAAGATGACATGAGTTCATTTTTTACAACCCAGTATATTATTTATAGCTCTGTTTTGTATTATTTTAATATTTCTTCTACTTATATTAAAAAACAGAGATGCACTATATTCAAAATGCGGAGCAATTATAGTTTTATAAACCAAAATTTTACACCATGCAAGTACTAAAAAGCTTGAAAATAAATTTTGATATACAAACATTTTTAAAGCAAAGATTAATTATGAGTTTTTCATTGGTAGGGGGGGGGGGGAGGAGTATAAGTTCACCAAACACACAGACAAATTTTCATTCTATGGGCTTGCCCATATATCCTGCTAATTTTGAAGATGATGATTAGTGGAAGCAATTAGAAGGTGTGGAGTGGAAATTATAGCTGTGTAGCTCCATTCTAAATTTTCTTCTCATTATACTTATATGCAAAGTCTTCTACCCCCAATGGTTGTAACAAACTGTTGTTTATAATGTCTGTCGCGTGAAGGAAAAACATGGGACGATTGTTGATTTACATGTTAACTTAATTATGAAAATTGTTATGTCTACTAGCGCCAACAATGCCATTACGTTCTTTGCTCTGGTGGACGAAATAAGGTACTACGTCGTCCCACGTTTAACAATGAAAAATGCTTCAAGCGACAGACATTATTAACAATGGTTTTTGTTACAACCATTGCAGGTAGAAGACTTGTCTTGTAAGAGAAATAACTTATCCTTGTGTACTTGGCACACTTCTCCTCTGCCTCCTTCACCATCTTGGAACACTTGGAGTTGATGTAACGGTCAGCAGTGTCTCTGAGTCTTGTCCACCCACTTGTACGCCTCCAGCAGGTTTCCGGCGTGCTGTAAACAAATGCCCTCACATTATCTGTGTACGTACTAAAGAGAGCATGGAATAACTGCAGAAGAATGTTAAGGATTATTGATACTATAGTGTAATTTTTTTTTTTTATATAATTTACATCAGAACATAGATAACAAAATGACTATTCACTTTCTGAAGTAAAAAAAGTAATTATTTAGTCTATTTTATGAGAAATTAATTTTTTTTAAGTTGGAAAAATGTTGACTTGATTTGACTAATGGCTAGCAGATTTCAATGATATTTTCACTATTTATACCCTGCATATCTAAATCGGAGAGACCGACTTTTGCTCCATTTTTTTCGCTGATTATATTTATGTTATAATGTAAGGAAGGTGTACTATAATTTTCAGAGTGATTCGATCACCATCACTTATAGTGACAATAATCTTTAATTGAGAATTTTGAGATATTAGTCTGCTGTAAAAAAACATGCAAAATGTCAGCATCTTATAATTCGGTAACAGGAAAATTTGCTAATTGACAATTCGCTACTGGACAATTGGCCACCAGACAATTCGTTACCGGACAATTAGTTACCTGGACAATTTGCTACATGGACAGTTCGCCACTCGGACAATTAGCTACTCGGACAATTGTTCGTTTCTTCATATTTTTAACTACCTTTTATTTTTAATCAATAAATCACATTGCAGATGATTTATCATAGACTCCTTTGAACTTATTAATTAAAGTATGTAAATTTGTACTGTATGATAACATGGCAAATCATTTAAATTGTTTCAATGCTGGTACTATCTCTTCAAATTGTTAGCCTGTTCAATAATACTTGAAATGGGATACCTATATTAATATCATTAATATGTATTAAAACTTCATGCCAAGATAACAACCTTTTCTATGAAATAATAAAATAACATTGATATAAAAATCTTTTACATCAGAATTCTTTAATTGTGCCATGACTACTACGTGTTATTTTAAATAAATAGTCTTTAAACAAAGAGTTGTGTATGAATAAGATTCTATTTTTCTTCCCCTCTCCTATATAATTTATTCTCGTAACTTATAAAAAAAATGTAGCAACGTGTAAATTAAGGAAAAAAATTAAGGGAAGGAGAAAAAAAAAAAAAACAATTTTTTCACATGATTTATGGAATTTACCGAGTAGCCAATTGTCCCGTGTAATGAATTGTCCGAGTAGCGAACTGTCCTCGGTAACAAACTGTCCGGGTAGTGAACTGTCCTCGGTAACAAACTATCCGGGTAGCGAACGGTCCAAGTAGCAAATTGTCCAGGTAACTAATTGTCTGGTAGCGAATTATCAGGTAGCAAATTGTCCTAGAACCCTATAATTCTTATGGAATTTTTAAAGAAATCAACATACTGTACAGTACATCTACTTTCTAACTGAAATTATAGTTTGTTCAAATATGTATGTTGTATAATATGTATGTATTTTGATTAATTAAGGGTATGAATTCAGAGTATTGCAAACGGTGCATCAGATTATCTATAAGAAGAGAGAGAGAGAGAGAAGGGAAGAATTAATGAATTGCTGTTTTGGTTTGAATTTAATTTATCATTACACTATATAGTCTATAAACAATTAAAAAACAAATCGTTTTATGTTTTGGTTCAAAATATTTAAAAATGGATTCGTGGTACTTTAGCTGTGTTGTACAGATATTATGTCACTGCAAGAGAGTTAAACGTTAATTTCTTATTCTCTTAAGAAATGTATTCAGTACTGTTTTACATGATTTTCTAGAGATTTTTTGTTACAAGATTTAAAAACAATTGCGATACAGTTTTCCATACCTTGAAGATGAATCCCTTGGTGACAAACAGCTCGATGAGTGTAGGAGTGTGGTTTATGGCTGCGTTGATTGAGTCAAGGGCCTGCCTTGTCAGTGAGGTCCAGGTATTGTTGTCATAGTATTGGGAAGGAAACCTTGCAGTGCTGTGCAAAAAAGTAGTTCACTCACAGGAGTGCAGACGCAGGCTGCTTTTGGGGAGTCCACCTCTGCGCAAACAGTTAATAGGTTCTGTTTTATTAGAAAATACACTAAAACAACAATCAGTACTGCACATTCACAGTTCACAAGAATTTTATTAAAGGATTAGGAAACCAAAATTAGAATATATTTTTCTTCTATTGAAAATCTATAGCAAGGCCAAATTTTAGGTTCAAAACCGGTGTCACCTTCATTGGTCATTTGAATTATTGTTTAACAGTACAAAGGTCTGACATCTCGTTGCCACAAGGCTCCGCCAGCTTGAATACGATGTGTGAGACGGTCAGTGAGCAGAGACCCTATGCGACCTATGCAATAGATCAGTTTATTTTGACCAAGAAGTGTCAGCGTGATCACAACTGATCTTGAAGGTTGAGAAGGCAATTAGTGTTATTTCTCTTAGTTGTAAAAATTTTCCAAGGAGTTGAACTATAAAACAAGAGTAACCTTCACTGCAGGTGGGTCATGTGGAAGGAGGGTAGGCTTGTGAGGTGACAATTGCCGGGCCCTCACTCAGTTGTATTATACCCTCGCCCATCTCCTCACACAGCACGGAGTCAAAGGGAAAAATAGAAAAAATAGAGAAAGAAAAAAAAGGAGAAAGCAATTTCAGGGTTTCGTATCGTCAGATGAAATTATTTTTCTTGATCTTCACAAATGTCACTGAAAAATTACACTCTGCAGGATCATTTACATGCAGAATATTAATTAATGAAATTTACTTAAAAAAGTGTCAATTCTATGTCAACGCAAACAAAACTTACATTTTAGTTAGCAAAGTCGGCAAATGTTTTGATTTTCTCGCACATTAAGGCCTAGCGGCTTCTTTGTGTGCAACAAGACATCTTTTATAATAGCAGATGTCACAAGCTTTTATTAGGGAACTTTAGGTTGAATGTTGTTTTTATGTGCCCAGCATTTATTAACTACCTATATGATACATGACCTGTATAAAGACAAAGCCAGGATTCACTAATCTTTTAATAATACACTAATTAAAATACAGTACAGTGTATGTTTTAAGTGATTTTTTGTTGCATTATATTTTAAAAATTCTGGCATAAAAACTAAATGAAGTCATCAGGTATCAAAAATTACAGTATGAGAAGAGAGAAAACTAAAGTTAGTTAAATTTATAATACATTTATTTCGGCCCTGCAAAGACCATCTTGAAAATAAACTGGAAAAAAAGATGATAAAGTTAACTCTTATTAAGGATCCTTAGATTCCTTAGGGACCAAGGTAAAAGAATCCTTCAAGAAGAGGATTATTCTGTTACAAATTAAAGCTTACCTTGAAGGCTGATGTGTCTAACCCCCTCTGAAAGGCATCAACGTACTGCAACAGAAGCCGTTGTATAGTCTCCACTTTCTCAGGATCCTTGTAGAGGGAGCGGAGGTCAACAAAGAGGGGGCACACACTTGTGCACGCCCTGATGCAGGTACCGGTTAACCAGGATACGGAACTGCTCTCCTGAAATCAGCACGTCACCAGGGTGAGATAAAATAATCTTCCAAATAACTGTAAAAATAATAATAATAAATACTGTAATAAAAAAATGAAAATATTAGACAAGCTACTTTATAAAGGATCAACCCTGCTTAAAATATTGTGTATACCTCAAGAGTATGCATATCTGTTATTATTGCAATGTATACAGTACTTGCAATATCATGCATAGTACCTTTCAGGACTATAAAATATGTACACATGCAGCATCTTTTAAGGAATTTTTTTAAGAAAATCTCAAGTACTGCTGTGAAATTATGTATTGACACATCATATTATTCATATACCTTGATTCATATATATACTCAACTTGAGAAAATTGTAAACCTTCCAGCCACGGAATAGCAACACACTGTGGTGTTGCTCCTTCAGATTAAATTCAATAATATATTGGGCAAGATAAGAATTAAAATAATCTGTGATGAATTACTCAACTAATTTGTCTCATGTCTTACTTCTTACTTGTTTTAAGTACAGTATGCATACAGTATAGAAGTATGCATAATAATAAGCATGAAAATTTAACATTTAAGTGTAAATTTGATTGAATAAAAAATAAATTGATGGAATAGGAATATATATATATATATGATCTGCGTCCGAGAGATCCCCGGCTCAATTCCCGATTCCGGCAGACTTTTCGTGACTTGAGATGGGTGTAACTGATTACTAAGTGATATATGGAGTTGGTAGGACAGCTTATACGGCTGCATGTCTATACTCCGCTGCCCTGCAGTCTTGCACTGCCACTGCAGGCTGCACAGATCTGCACTAAAGTGCCGGTCCAACATATTTTTGACACCCTGCGTTAACTGGGATTACAGAGCGAAGGTGTCGAGGAGTGACGGGGAATAGGATTCTGCAGGTGAGGATTAATTGGTGGAGATACAAGCAGGTGGAGATTGGTAAAAGACTAAGTGTGAAACGGACCCTAACTTCCTCCCCTCGTCGTAACTGATAGATGGGCCTCAAGTTGTCTAGGGGGCGAGAGGAGGAGAGCGTGGGTGGGTTCCCAATCTGGCAATTACTTTACCACTAGCTTAAATTCAACTAAGCGCACTTCTTCTTATTATCTTTATATTATTTTTATATAGGAATGGGTGTATATTATAAATTAAAAGATTATAATTTAATCAACAAACACTGACTCTATTTTATTGCATGTAAAACAAATAAACTGGGAAAAATACACTATTGACAATATTAATATTATTATGATTTTATACTGTAGCTTAATTTAATAATTATGATAGAAGACAAATGTGATATAATTAATACTTAATTGAAAGGACGTTGAATAATCTTGAAGTAAATCACGTAGCAGAAACACAATGAAGATCTAAACAGACAGCACCCGATTCTACCAGGTGATTTTGTTGATTACCAGCGGGTGGATAAGCAACAAACGCCACCTGTAGACAGAACTATGAAATTCACCGAACAAAGGAATGTGAGCCGTCGCGGGACCAGCAGCGTGGCGCCGCAGTGAATCAACCGCAAGGACTGACTTGACATTTTTGGGCACGAGCTTTTATAACCTCGGTACCCTCGGTCAGCTGTGTCTATTGTTTACCTGGAATTTTAGTATTGCCACCTTTTGAGTATTATTGCTGTTATGTCACTTCCCTAGTTTTGTGGAAAATTCTTCACACTTTCAATAAATCAATATTGACGTTAAATAATAGAAAACATAATAAATTGCATATGACAAATTAGACAATACTATTGTGCAGCTTTTTTACACAATTAGGTAAGCAAATTGTATGAATTACGGCTCGTTTTGCGAGCCGGCAATATACGATTTTACATTATTTATATTTACAAGAAAAACAACTTTTATGATTAACAGTATACTTCTATGCACACTTGAAATAATTATTTATAAAAATATATTAACTGTTTTACATGAAACGAAAAATTAACGATGAACTGTTATTTAATATGCACTGGTATGCATAGGAGGGAAGTTTAGTAAATATAAGATTGCACAACAAATATACGTAATAATGAGCTCATATATCATTTAAAAGAAAGTAAATAAAATTTACTATGAACAATGCTAATAGGTTTAGTTGGGGAATTTTTACTTTTGTTGTAATAATAAATTAAAGAAAATATTTTGTTTACATTCACAATATATGCATAGATTTGGCGGGAACAGGACAGCTGTTTATTTAGTATGGTTGGTACCTCCCAATATTTATTAGGTGCACCAAAAATTTAAAAACAAATTGAGAAGGTTAAAACTGAAGTAAAGCATTATAATTAAGACATAAAAAGTAGGGAAGTTACAAGTGATGGGACGGCGGTGATTAAAACGGATAAGTAAGTTGCTTGTCCTATATATCAATCATGCTGCATGCATCTCCAAGTTCACATGCAGGCATGCAGGGGGAGATCTATATACTGTATATATAAGGATAAATAGACTGCATTGCAAGCCAACGTGGTGTATATAATAAACCAGAATTGCCACATGAATTAATGCATATAGATATGCATAATATATATATATAGCAATATTAATATATAGCAATCCATTAATCCATTATCAACTATATATGCATACAAGTATAATTATGCATATATTATGTATATCACTGTATATGCATACTGTACATACCCTTATGAAAATGATGGATCCAGTCTGGATCCAATCGGATCCAGTCCGGTCGGGTCGAGTTGGAACCAATTTTGGGCAGCACTTTCCGACCCGACCGGACCGGATCCAGCTAACTGGAACCAGTCCGACCGGTCTGGATCCAGTTCGACCGGTCTGGATCCAGCTTACTGGAACCAACTGGATCCAGACTGACCTCGTTGACTGCATGGATACAGTTGGCCGGATAGAGATATAATGGTTCAAACTCTCCTCTGATAAATAATAAATCTAAATAATAAATATTAAACATTGTGTATATATTATACATTCTCTGCAGCCATCGGAGACAGATAAATAAATAATAAATAAAATAAATAATAATAAAATTATAAAATTATTTTATATATAATATTATATATTATATATAAAATTATTTTATATATAATATTATATATTATATAATAATATAATATAATTTATTATATTAAATTATATAAAATAATAAAGTAAATAAAAAAATTATTGGTAAATTAAATTATTGTGTGTATTATATATACATACATTGTATGTGTTACGATCAATTAAGACTTTAGTTCGCCACATAGAAACATCTTCCTCAGGATCATATAGTGTGGCACACTATTATACTAGTGCAGTGTGCCATGTTAGCCAACGCCGCATGGTATGAACCATATCGTACGGCTTTCGGTGTGGCCTGCGGCTCACTACAACTGGGCGTCAACTTAAATTCCGTCAGTCGCGCATTCAACGAGCCATATTAGCAACACCATGCTTACATCCCACAAAGCTCTGCATGCTGTTTCTGGTTAATTTTCTGAACATCTCTGAAGGTCTTTGTGCACAAAGAGTACACACTCTTTGTGCACAAAGACCTTCAGAGATGTTCACAAACAATTTTTTTGAATTTTGTGTTGCATATTTAGAAATAAGTACACAGAAACTGATAAATTTAAAAGAAATTTATTTAAAAGAGTATTCTACAAATGTATTTTTTTTCTTGCAACTATAAACAACACTAATACAAAATAGTACATAAAAAAAATATTTCATAAAAATGGAATATGAAAAAATTACATAAAAATGGCACGTAAAAATGAATTAAGTTACAGTAAGAAAAATTATGTAATATTTTCACAAATACAAATGCTTAAATTGTATTTGTGAATACATAAATGCTTCGAACACTTGCCAGTCTCACTCGCCAAACGTTACTCTCCTGCGGCACCTTCTGCCTCCTTGGTGAGCGTATCCTGGACCAACTGATCCGCAACCTTCTGACGCTGTCGTGCCTCGCTCAGCAGCGAACCGAGTGACTTGATGATCTGCGAGTCTGTACATGCCTTCCATTTCTTTTCCGCACCCAGATGTTTGGCTCTCTCTGAAACAGGAAAAGTATAAAATAAGTATTTAAATTTATTTTTTATACCGACAAACTCGAAACATATTTTCTTAATTCTGTAATGAATTTATCAGTCCAGTAAAAATATGTGCTGAAACCATTACAGACTAGATCAACCTTTTTACTGTCCTGTCAAATGAGCTAAATGCTAATTCAAGAGATCAAATCTATGAGTTGTAAATATTAAGTATGAAAAAAAAGTTTATTGTTGCACTATCCTGAAATAGCAGATAGCTCATTAATGAAGCTAGTTCAAGGTAGGAGGATAGCTCATATAATTCTGGATGAGGGACATATATTATACACAAATAAATTGAATATGGTGCTAAACTAAATCATAATACAACTCCTGATTAATATTTCACCCTACAACCTCTTCTGTTGTTCTACTAACGGAGCGGGAAGTGAATTCTAGTCCTATTTTATAAAAATTCAAGTTAAATACAGCTTCTCATTTTTTTATTAACGTTGTTATTGCATCATAACTAATGTTTTTTAATTACTTTAATTAAATTTTTATACCTGGTACCTTTTTAAACATACCTATAATTATTTTCACAGCTTTTGGGTTTAATGCTCTACGGTCAGTTGAATTTGGACGAGGGCCTCCTTTAACGGTATGGGTTAGCAGAGCTCTCATTGTAAACACGTCCTCCAACATTTTTCTCGCTGCACTTGTTACTGTGGTGTTGTTACTATTTAACACTCCATCCCATGCCGATGTCTTCATGTAAACACCTGACCCAGGTTTAACTTCCATCACCTAAAAAAAAACACATAATTAGAGGTCACAAAAATAGTGTTTCGACAATTTTTAATTTTGAGACTATTGATGTTTTCATTGCAGATGTCCACAGATCTCATGTAACTGAACTAATAGAGCTAATGAAAAAAGAGACTATTTGCGACTATTTCGCCATGTACCAACTATTCCAAAAAAATCCGATTATTTTGCGACTTTTCATCCTTTTTCCCTGATTTTACGGTCATTTCCATGCTTAAATTTCCAAAACCTTGTGTCTTTCTGTCAAACCATGTGAATCCTGAGCCTACACATTGTTGTTAGCGTAGTCTCTGTGGTGCTCTGCAAAACTAAATTCTAAAAAAAAAAAAAAAAAAAAAAAAAAGCAATTATTTCTTTTTTTACCCTGTCACCTCCCCCCCCCCCCCCCGGATGATGACCAGTGAGATTTTGCTTTCATGGCACTTTTTTTTGCTTAATTTATAGCACGAAGGCTTGATTTACGTTCCTCCTAGACCCATATGAACCGTTAATTTATCGTTAAACACCCAATTTCATCATTCTTGGACCAATTTTTTGGAGAGATTATTTTGTGAAAAATAAATAACATGACATGGGAACACTACACTTACTCCTTCGCTGCTATGAGAATATTTCAACTGCGAGGCCTGCGAGGAATTGTCTTCAAATGGCTGCTGATTATGGTCCAATAGTTCTGATTGAAAACTGTCGTCTGGATAAGGGGACATTGGAGGTGAGTTTGGGAAGGCGGAATCGATTAGTTCCTCGACATCTTGATTTGTTGATGCTGTTGAGAGGCTGGGATATGATAAATCTGAATGAGATGATGATGTTGATGGATTTGAGGATGATGAAGGGCTTGACGTTTTAGAGAGGTTTGAAGATGGTGAACGGTATTTGTGAGCAAGAGAGGGCAGTGAATTGTGGCGAGGCAATAAAGAGGAAGGTGAGGCAAAACAAGTATTAGAGTCCCCGGGTGGAGAGCAGTCCGGAGTTGAAGATTTATTCTTCTGATCAGCCAGGCGAAGTATCTTCTTCGCCTCTTTTAAGAGAGTGGATGCTTGTGCCAGATCTGTGGTACAAAAGAAACGACAGGTGTTTAGATATATAATTTGTTTCTGTGTATTTATTTATATATTATTATGTTACACACAAATAATGTCAATTATAAATTATAGCTCACAATTATAATTGTAAGTCGTCTCTAACGGCCAGTTATTAGTTAGCTGTTTAAAAAATCTGCTTTTTTTTATTTCACAACTATTAAGATGTTACTGTAACAATAACCAGCAAATCTTTTTTATTAAACAAAGAAGGGGCTTATTATTTATATTATATTGAGGGAAAAATATATCTGACAGCAACTTTATTACAGACTATTACTTCACTAATACGGTCTATCAAGCAATAGTTGACATCTGAAAATTTCCGAAATGTGGTGGAAAGCCCTTGCTTGAAAGACCGTATTACTAAAAAAAAATAAAAAAAATATATATATTAAAAAATAAATAAATAAGTAAAACAAAGAGAAGGAAAATTTGAAAAGCCTTACATCACAGGAAGAATTCAAAAATGATTAATTACCTTTATAAAATTCAACATCTCTGGTTAATTTTGAATTTTTCTCTCTGAGATCATCAACCTCCTTCTGTAGAGCTGCATACTCTTGTGGCTCTCTGTGCACAAGCGCCTTGTTTTGTAAGTCCTTGGCATGCATTTCTAAAATCCTTAAGTGGGCGGCGTCCATTCTTTTCTCCGTAAGTTGTTTTCTCTCCTGTTTCTGCAAAAAAAAAAAAAAAAAAAAAAATGTAGCATCTAGTAGTATAATGTTAATGACAAAACTTAGCTCACTTTTGTAACTGAATTACAAAATTACGAACAATGGAACGACACTGGTCAACGATAATTATTTTATTTATAGTACCACATCATGCACTGTAATGATTGAATGGATGTATACAATCTTTAAAATTTGTGGATGAAACAGCACAGGAAAAATATTAATTTTGATGCAAGCAAAGACTTGTATGCATAAGACAAGTAAACATAACCAACGAATATATAGAAATAACCGCAGCAGATAGATTTGACCTTCATTTTTACCAATTAATAAACCAGTCACTTCTAAACTTCATTTGAGATGAACTTTACCTTGTTTTAGGGACACTTTGGTTACTGCAATAAGATGGGTAAAAAAATAAATAAAAAAAAAAAAATACGACAATACCTTTCTGGATTTCTCATATTCTTCTTCGTCCCCTTCCGAGTTTCCTTCTTCATCCACCTTTTTAACCTATAAAAATAAGCACATTGTTTGACTCTAAATTTTTAGTTAAATTTTACAAATACAGTAATTAATTCATTTACTTAAATCTTCAGTTAATAATTAATTTCTTATTATAAATAAATTTATTATTTTTATAACTTTGTTTGCTTGTTCATTCGTTATTAATTTCTTATATGAAAAAAAAAACTGAAGTAAGGGAGATGTGTGAATCAATCCTCTCCTACTTTAAAACAAAACTAACAATTATAATAGAAAAATATAATATAATTACATTGGAACTGTGGGATATTGAAATTAACACAAATTTGTATATAATACCACCCCATTCTTTGAAGAGATTCAAATCTTGACAAAAAGTATTTACTCTCTAGAACACTAAATAAATTGAGAGGATAAAGTTTAGAAATTCTGCAAGAGTTATTTAGCTTATTAAAAATGGAACACACCTTCTTTCTTTTGCCTGTTTTTTTTGGGACTGCTGGTAGTGATGAAGAGTCATTGGTTTCTGCATCCGAACCAGTATCCTTCGGTATGCAGCCTCGCTGTTCAGGGAGGGGGGGATTGGTGTTGTCCTCTACAAAAAAAAGACCCGTTTTCACCATCGTCTCCATCCAAGATTTCAGTTGTGGTTTAGAATCTGCGGAACAGGATGGTGCATAAGAAATAGGCATGTAAATTTAACATTGCAGTATTCCAAGAGTTCCTTTGTACTATCTGTTATTTGGGGCCAGTACAACAGAGCAGAACAGAACAGAGCATTATTGGTATTTTGTATTTCCTCCTCCGACAGGCGCGGATCCAGGGGGGGAGGGGGCTGGAGGGGCTGCAGCCCCCCCTTCCAAAATTTTGGATTTAACATGGGTAAAATAGGCATTTCCCTCACTCCAATTTTTGTTAACATTGGCATTAAATTTGGGTGGCGTCCAAAGGGGCAAAATTAGTTTTGAACAATTAAAACTGAACAGTAGCCATGGATTACTTTATAAGCAGTGGTGTATAATGCATACTAATTTCTATATATGTATATGTTTCCATTCAAAATTATAATAAATATGATATGCACCCATATGCAATATATAATAGCCCTTATGCATATAGTATGCATATACACCATGTCTGTGCATTTGCATCCTCTGTACATTCTAGTATGCACAAAGGTGCTTTCACATATTCGAAAATCGCTACGGAAACGCTCCGTAGCTACTCCGTAGCAAATGTGTTGATTTTGCTGCGGCGCTCCGTAGCACCTCGCGATCTTCTGCGGAACGTTCTACGGAACTCCGTAGCAAAATCAAGACGAGTTTGATTTTGCTACGGCATTCACATGATTTTCCGCCGCAGCTGCCGCAGACGAACAAGAATATGTGAAAGGCTTACGGCATTGCTACGGAACTCCGTAGCGATTTTCGAATGTGTGAAAGCACCTTAATACGTAGCGACGCTGTTCATATAACACAGCAGAAACATTGATTTTATTTGTAATGTTACACCTGCAGAGATACATGCACACTTACCTGATATTGCCCTTACGAGAACATCAAAAGTCTTGGGTACTAGGCGGCCCTCGCCATCACGTTGTTTGTGATGTTTGAAGCTGGGGTTATTTACCTTCCTACACTCCTTAACACTTGGCATATCAAGCAGATCATCAAAATAAAAATCATGTTCCTCTACAATACTAAGTTCGGTCTCTCCATCGGCTTGATCCAAAAACTGCACCAAGTAAAAATTTGCATGACCCTTAGCTCTCATATTTTATTTTTTATTATGTAGCGAGCAATCAATGTAAATAAATATATCTAATATTAAATAAGTCTATTTATGTCTAATCACTAATACAGAACAGCAAATGATATGAAATAATCGGTAAATACGCAATAAAACCCGAAAAAGGTTGCCACCGACCACCGACGCTACCTTTGTTTTGTAACTTTTTCACGGCATTCACGGCAATCACCCAATCACAGGGCTGACAAAGCATGCGCGCGAACACGCGCTCACTTATTTCGTTCTTTGGGATGAATGAAATTTATTGAGAACTCTCACTTAATATTAAATTACACCTGCAAAATGCTTTGGAATTAAATCTACATATTTAGAGCTATATAATTTTCTTCACAGAGGGTAATATAAATAGTATAAACAGCAAATTCAGTATCAAAAGAGTCGGAAAAGATCGAACTCATCCGATCGGCACAACCCACAATGCTTTGCGTATTTGTTATTATTTGTGGATTGTTAGAATCGCATGAAGCCAAACCTAGTAATAAAGATTTACAATTTTTATAGCATGGTTATCAGTTATCAGAAACATTTTATTCAAAAGTGATCTTAATATGTGTGCCAGAGTTTCCCATTTTTAATTGCTCTTTTGAGTGCCTCCCTACGCCAAAATGGTGGACCCAAGACCAAATCAGGCTGCTGCAAGAAAGCGGGATCTTCAGCAAGCGTTTACAAGGGTAAGAATTTAACATATATTATATCTTTACTACATAAATACAATTGAAGCACAGTACTGTATTTTTAGTGTTTACCTGCTTAAAATTTAATGCAGTAAGTAAATATACAAAATAATGTTAATAATAACACGTACAGTAACTATGGTAAAGAGTGATAAATTTAATCCATAGCATAAAAATCTTTTCTTCCTTTGTGGGCAACAACCTACAGTTCATAATGATAGCACAGAATTGAAATGTACTTTAGTACGGCGAGGTTTAGGCAAGCCCATTCTTACACCTAACCCTTAAGGTGCTTTCACATATTTGAAAATCGCTACGGAGTTCCGTAGCAATGCCGTAAGCCTTTCACATATTCTTGTTCGACTGCGGCAGCTGCGGCAGAAAATCATGTGAATGCCGCAGCATAATCAAACTCATCTTGATTTTGCTACGGAGTTCCGTAGAACGTGCCGCAGAAGATCGCGAGGTGCTACGGTACAGCTACGGTGCGCCGCAGCAAAATCAACACATTTGCTACGGAGTAGCTACGGCGTGTTTCCGTAGTGATTTTCAAATATGTGAAAGCACCTTTACCGGCTTTAACCCTTACCGCATGGTCTTTATCTTAAATCATGTGCGTATACTGTGAAAATGCAAGTTATCTATATTAATGCTTGTATTCTCCACCAGATGTCAAGAACGACACTGCAAAGAATTGTGAAACAACGGAGAGAGCAGCAACAAGCTCCTATTCCTCCTGACAGCATCAGTTCGGACTCTGCGGGCTCTGACGATGAAGTGGATATGCCTGTTAATAATGGTGAGTAGATACAGCACATCAGTTTATAATTTTATAAGAATGCAGAAGAATTTAAAAGGTGAAGTTGAAACTTATAAGAAATTTCTTCTCTTCATGCTCAGGCTTGAACTGGCATCACTTCCGGAATAGTATTCGGATGGTTAAACAGAGAACTTGAAGTCCTTGGTCAGTTGGCTGTTCAATAAGGAACATATAGTTGAACCATTTTGAATACCACAATACATCTTCTTTAACTTGACCAGCAGATAAGTTTCAGAGGTGAAACCTCAGTTTCGTCGCCAAGTCGCTAATCTCAGTGACGAGCTCAGTTGTAGACAGGGTCATGTTTTTTTTTTTTTTTTTCTTTTTGTCACTTTCTGTATTATTCCCTTTTGTAAGTTTTTGTCATCATTTTTTGAGCTCTTTTTGTCATTCACACTCTGATCACTTACTCTTGACTTTTCGATTGACGAGGAGGAATGTCGACACTCTTCACTCTTACCTAGCGCATCTTTAGGCAAGGGAGGGGAGGGCAGTGGTTGGGGTCATTCATGTTAACTAAATATACCACCCATTGCCCCTCCATCTTCCATAACCCCACCAAACTCAGCTGACTCACTCTGACTTCAGACCTGGAGAAATGTGCTGGAGACACACATTTACCTGATGCCTCCTGTAGACAAGGGGAGGGAGGGGGAGTCCATAGTTTAGGTCACCTCTAGAATAGTTCATAATTTCATAAAACTCCCACCCACTGCCCCTTCTAGTCCCTGTACCCCTCCATCCCAAGACTTAGCGGACTCACTCTGACTTTCATACTCGGACGAGGAGCAATATAACTTGAGGCTGTGGCTTGGTTACCTGGTTCTACTTGAAGGCAAAAGGGGTTCCATGGGGGTTGGTAGGGCGGGAAGAGGGGAAGGGGGTGTTATATATATGGCTAGGTGACCTACTGGTAGGTCCAAACTTTCATCAGTGCAGTCTTTTTGTATACACTCTTTGTATTTGTTGACCTTTTCTGTACTCGAATCGGGGGTAACGGTCTCATGTGCGCACCATGGGTGGGTGTAACCGTAGATATGGCAACACTGTATGCCACTGGTCTCGTGTTCGCACCATGTCCCCCCCTACTGAGCCGACACTGGTCTCGGGTGCGCACCACCATCTGCTGGGATGCAACTGGTCTCGTACGCGCACCACATACTACTTGGCAACATTGCGACACGCTGCTCTCGTGTGCGCACCATGTAAAATTAGATATAATTCATTAAAATGCATACTAAATTTAATGAAGACGTTAAATAAATAGCCAATAAAATAAAAATATTAAATATAATAATTATATTCTTTTAATCCATTGTTTACCTTTCAAATAAAGTGATGTAATATTTGATTCAGTCCAATAAAAGCGTAGATACCTGGTCAAAAAAATTTAAAATATCATTTTTTTTTTCGGTTACAGTAGGTGTAGTGATCGATCACCACTAAAATGATTTTTTCTCAAAATCAATATTTTAGATTACACAGCGTTATTCGTGATACCATATGTTACTACATTTTTGCACTAATTTCCATTAAAATGGTATTATAATGGGCGCTGCAGTTTTCGAACAAATTTATTTGCATGCGCATTTTTAGGGTTTCTCACTATCACTGCTTGTAAGAAAAAAATACCAAATTTTTCTAAATCCATTTTCAGTATTGCCTCTTCTTGTCGATAACGTGACACTATGAATAAAAGATAAATTTTCCACACCTTCCTCAAAATTTGCATTAGAAAAGTGCATTTTTGCAATACATGTATTTTCTTGTCAAAAGTGTATAACATGCCAAATGGTGAATAATTTTTTTTATTATTTTTCTTTTCGGGCAATTTGTAAAGAGTTCATCTTGATTGCATAGACACCCTAAAAGTGCATGCAAACAAATTTGTTCGAAAGCTGCAGCGCGCGATGCATCATACCATTTTAACGGAAATTAGTGCAAAAATGTAGTAACATATGGTATCACGAATAACGCTGTGTAGTCTAAAATATTGATTTTGAGAAAAAATCATTTTAGGGGTGATCGATCACTACACCTACTGTAACCGAAAAAAAAAAAAAATATATTTTAAATTTTTTTGACCAGGTACCTACGCTTTTATTTGACTGAATCAAATATTATATCACTTTATTTGAAAGGTAAACAATGGATTAAAAGAATATAATTATTTAATATTTTTATTTTATTGGCTATTTATTTAACGTCTTCATTAAATTTAGTATGCATTTTAATGCATAATATCTAATTTTGCATGGTGCGCACACGAGAGCAGTTTCACAACGTTGCCAAGTAGTGGGTGGTGCGCACACGAGACCAGTTGCATCCCAGCAGATGGTGGTGCGCACCCGAGACCAGTGTCGGCTCAGTAGGGGGGGACATGGTGCGCACACGAGATCAGTGGCATACAGTGTTGCCATATCTACGTTTACACCCACCCATGGTGCGCACATGAGACCGTTACCGAATCGGGCCTACCGGTAGTCCGTAAGAGATTTCTTCATGAATCTGAAATTATACTTTATTTAGTATGATTATAGTTTCTATTGTAGTTCTGTTCTAACCTTTATCCTAAAATTAATAAATTAATTTAACAGTAACCAAGTCTTAAAAATGTTCAGGCATGAAATGGGACAAATATAATTCTAATGTCAAACAATGGTACCGGTAATTACAGGTAATGGCATAGACAATCCTCCCCCCCCCCCCTCAATTGGTGTTGTGGTGCATCGAGAAATACATGGGCAATGGGTAGGTTCACTTTCCCCTACTCACTTCTCATGGGAAAAACATTCTGAAAGATGGAAGATCTTTTTTGGAACTTTTTTCTGGCTCCGCCTTGGAGTACCGGACCAGAATAAAGTTCTAAAAATCATTGCGATGGACTTAAAAAAGAAAAAAAGTAGTTCAAAATTAATTGAAATGTATGATGCAATGACATACAGTATGATTTGTGCACTAACTTTTATATCAGATTCTTTTTAAAGCTTCATTCAAGTAAATAGTGATGTTCTCTAAAGCCCTTCAAAGTTACCCCGGGCTTTCAAAGTTACCCCGGTTGACTGTATTTATTTATTTTTTTTTTTTTAATTTTTATAACTAGTTCATGGTCCAAGCTGGAAAAGCCTATTTTTGTCATATTCATTAAACATTAATTGCTGGATTTATATTTGAAGTTCCATGAAACTGAATATGCATCAGAGTTGGTTATGAGTGCTAATTGAAGAATATTATAGAGAAGTCACTCACACAAATATTGAGTAAAATTTTACAAATTGAATATTAATAACATTGACATATTTCAGTGGTTGGGGAGTTATCGTCAGATAGCAGTACCGACAGTGAAGATCCACACGAGGATGCTGAAAGCATGGTGTCTGGTAAGTTTACCAAACTAAGCGTGAGTTAACTTTATTGTTTTTAGTACTGAAGGGAACTTATACTATACGATTTGCATCTTTGTTTATCGGAATAATGTACACAACAACACTTTTTATGTTCCCTAAATCAAATAACATGCAATGTTGGCACTGTTGGTCTTCTCTCCTATCCCTTATGGTGCATTAAAAATTTAATAATACCCTAGTTGTAAAACTAACATATATTCTTAAGTATAAATGACATGTCTTGTTGTTTAAATCAGCAATATTTTTTTTTCTTTATTTGGGATTGAAGGCAGGGGACGAGGCTACACACTAGGGTTTGAAGCAAATAAAGATTGCTTCTACCTGCCTGCCAGCTAGCTGATTTCTTCTCACTATAGTAGGAAGGTCATCAGACCTTTTCAACGTTATTTCATGTTAAGGGATCAGCTGTGCTGGTAAGAGGAGAAACTTTTTTTGCCTCAGCGCGGAGGGTGTAGAAGAGCAGGCGTTAGTTTTCCATAATATATAGAGTGCGTTTGAATTCACGGGCCAGCCCGGGCTGGCCTGGGCTGAAGCGTTTTTTGTCGTCAAGTGGGGCCAGCCCGGCGGCCATTTTTCCTCCTCTCATGACGTCACTTCCTGGCTGGCCCAGGCTGACGCGGGCGGACTCTACAGTGCGCCTGAGACCTAGCGGACAGACTGGGAACTAATTATGACGACATTATGACGTTTCATACCAGGCGACCAAGGTCACCGCCATTTTACCCAGCCCGGGCCAGCCCGGGCTGGCCCGTGAATTCAAACGCACTCATAGTTCAGTGATTGAAGGTCAGGCAACGTGCCTCCTTTTTTCAATCATACTTTGATGCTAATCGTCATCCAAGGTATATTCATATGGCCTTTAGGCTGTTCAGTATACAAATTTGGAAGAACTAGCCCATGTCCATTGTTCTAAAAAAAAAAATGGCTGAATTTATATATTTTTTTTTTCCTGCGACAAATTTATTGTTATTTGGTTCAAGATATTGATTGAAAGCTTCTAGAAGAAAAATTTACATTTTAATTTCTTTGACAGTTTTTCTTGCAAAAATGAAGAGAAAGCAAGATTTGATTCTTTCACTCTTGTATTAGCCAAATTATGAGATAGTTTTGACAGGAAAAATATTTTGTAAAATAATTTTGATTTGTGACCCTGATTTTAAAGAAAAAAAAAATTAAATTAGCCAAGAAAATTAGAAAAATAAACATATTTTCTCCTGTCAGGGTTACGACAAGATTAATTTTTTATTGGCATTTAGATAAAAAATGAAAATTAAATTTTAATTAATTTTTGTCTCAATAATTTTTAAAAGTTTGAAAAATTAACTATTAATTAAGCTTTAAAACTAATAAAACTATTTTTAATTTATTCTTCGGCAAATATATGCCTGTTCTTGATAATAGAGTATTGACCTCAATTTTTTTTATTGCAGAAATGGATAGAGGGTGCAAAGTTATGCTACCCTGATTTTTTTCAGATTTTTTAGAGCCCGGGAAGTATTTCTAAAAAATTATTTAAGGTTCTTTTCGTGACGTCACGAGACGCCGCTCCTTAAGAAAAAGAGAGGACTTAACGCCGCGTGACGACACAAAAAGGACTTTCAATAATTTTTTAAAAATACTTCCCGGACTCTAAAAAATAAAAAAGAAAATCAGGGTAACAACCCTCTGCACCCCCTATCCATTTCTGCAATAAAAAAATTAAGGTCAATACTCCATTATCCGCTGCTTTGAAATGAGACTGTGGCTAATTTTTAATATAATATTTATGACATAATAATTATAATATCTGAAATTTATTTTATTCATATTTTAGCCTTCATTAGCCTTTCATTAGATAACAAGTAGTTATTGAGTGCGTTTGAATTCACGGGCCAGCCTTGGCTGGCCCAGGCTGGGTAAAATGGCGGTGACCTTGGTCACGTAGTATGAAACGTCATAATTTCGTCACGGGCTAGTTCCTAGTCTCTCCGCTCAATCCGGTCTCAGTCGCACTGTCGAGTGAGCCCGCGTCAGCCTGGGCCAGACATGAAGTGACGTCATGAGAGGAGGGAAAATGGCCGCCGGGATTGCCCCACTTGACGACAAAAAACGCTTCAGCCCAGGCCAGCCCAGGCTGGCCCGTGAATTCAAACGCACTCATTGTCTGAGCATAAAGTAATTGATTTCTAACTTACAGCTGGAGACGTCGCTCAACACCCAGAACAACAAGGGCTTCCAGAAAATGAAGCCTTGGCTCAAGCATTACAAGATGTCAGTGACAGTGAAACCTCAGGAGAAAGTGCTTCTGAAAGCTCAGACGAAGAAGATGAAGAAGAAGAAGAAGAAGAAGAAGAAGAAGAAGAAGAAGAAGAAGAAGAAGAAGAAGAAGAAGAAGAAGAAGAAGAAGAAGAAGAAGAGGTTGGGCCCCCCCATGATCCATACAGAAATGAACCTTTGCATGCTCACACAAATGTTAAAACTGGAGAGTTTGTTCTTTTAATTCTAGAGCTGTATATGAAAAACCGTTCTTCCAAATCTTGCTTGTCTGACATATTAAATCTAATTAATATTGTTTTGCCCCAGCCCAACAATCTACCACATAGTAAATACAAGCTTTTAAAATTCCTTGAGGGCTACGTCGGTGATTTTAATTACACCAGGCATAGGTTTTGTGAAAACGTCCACTGTTACAGTTACTTAGGTGAATGGGATGAGTCTAAAGAGTTAGCAGAATGTCCGGAATGTGGTGGCAATAAATTAAATGGTTTGTTTATAGAAAATTCAGTCGAGAGCCTAGTTCGACACTGTTTCGAACAGCGGCGTTTGTATAAATATTTTCAACCTGACAATTCTGGCTTAATTAATGGAAACATATGTGATATTACTGGTGGAAGAAAATACAGAGAGGCAAATGTAGGCAGAGGGCGTTATGATATTACCTTTTTATTTAATACTGATGGGGTTCCTGTGTTTAAAAGCTCCAATGCACAATTATGGCCAATTTTACTTACTATTTGTGAGCTAGACCCAAAAAAAAGAAAAGAAAACGTTCTCGTTGCAGGACTTTGGTTTGGTTCATGCAAACCAGTTATGAACACTTATACCCGCCCGTTCGTCGAATCTTTACGACGCCTGCACAACAGCGGGGGGGTTCGATGGGTTCATCCTGAAACTGGTCTCCAAATTACAAGTAAGGTCATTGCCCCTGTTGCTTCCGTAGATTCCGTTGCAAGAGCACCACTTCAAAATATTACTCAGTTTAACGGTGAATACGGTTGCTGTAGCTGCGAGCATCCGGGAGAGGATTTCCCAAAAGTTTATCCTCTCTTACCGGAAGCTCCGCGTCTGCGTGAGAATGACCGTATGGTTATGCAAGCTATTCAAGCAAAGAGAACTGGAGTTAGAGTGAAAGGGGTTAAAGGCATGGCTTATGTTAGTTTAATACCTTACTTTGACATGGCCAAGTCTTTCATTCCAGAGTATATGCATGGTGGCTTACTCGGTGGAACTCGTCAAATACTTAATCTATGGCTCGATAGTTCATCCCATATGGAACCATGGTACATTGGCTTAAGAAGTGGTGAAATTGATAGGAGGCTGTTACAAATTAACCCTCCAAATGATGTGAATAGAGTCCCGAGGAGTGTGGCTAGACGACCTCACTGGAAAGCATCCAAGTACCGAAACTGGCTACTATATTACTCATGTATTGTGTTGTCTGAAATTTTACCTGCAGACTACTTGCAGCATTGGATTTGTTATGTTGGTGCCATGTACCTCCTCCTGCAACAGTCAATCTCAGAAGCTGACATAGAGTTGGCAGCTAGTTTATTTGAGAGCTTTGTGGGACGAGTAGAAGTGTTATATGGAGTTTCACAAAACAAATATAACATACATTTGCACCTGCACTTTGCAGAGAGTGTTATAAACTGGGGTCCTCTTTGGGCAACATCTCTTTTTCCCTTTGAGAATGAGAATGGACAAATGCTACGATTAATTCATGGAACGCAGCAGGTTTCAGAGCAATTGATATCTACAAACAGAATGCTAATAGCAATGCAAGTGCTCAGAAACCTGTGTGAGGCAGACAACCATAATGTTGAAGAGAATGAGGCAATCAATGGTAGCGTTTTAGGAAAAGTAATTCCCCCGCAGAGGATCGCTTTGCCTGTCATTCAAGAAATTAGAAACTTCTATAATTTAAACGAGCCCCAAAATTCAACGCCCCTAGTTCACTCTCAACTTGCACTGAAAGGGCAGGGTGTTATTACTTCAGTTCTTTATACAAGAGAAAAAAAAAGAAACAGCCACACTATATCATTTAAAGAGGGAAATGAGGAAACGTACGGAAAAGTTGAGTGCTTCGTGAAGTTTGAGCATAGTGGAATTTATTGTGTGGTTAGAAGATTGTTAGCAACAAATGAGAACCCAAAATTTGTAGATGATGTAACTCAATATGCATTAAAGCATATTATTCATGTCAGTGAGGTGGATGACCTAGTGCTTGTTCGTCCTTCAAATATATTACAAAAAGTTATAAGAGTTCACGAATATGTATGCCTTCAGCCAAATAATGTTGAGAAAAATCTTTAATTCACTTGCAAAAATAATTATATGTATATAACTCATTAAAATCATATGTATGTTAATTTAATTAATTTATCATATATTTATATAAAACATAAATTGCAATGTATTCACCTTTATTATTAGAATTTAACTGTGTATGTTGCATCTCTTTTGAGAAACCCTACACAGACTTCCGTGTCTTATAGCCAGGGATTATCAGAGCTTCACTGTAACGGAGAGTGGCAGCGCTGCTAAATGTTCGGCACGGCCCGGTTCTTGCTGGCTAAAATTGCCAGTGCAGCCAGCGAGAACCGGGCGGTGCTGCTGCGATTCTGTGGCGCCGCTACTCTCAGTTACAGTGAAACATGGCCGAGCTGGTCAAATTTCTGGCTATAAGACACGAAGGTCTCTGTAGGGTCTCTGATCTCTTTTTTTTCTATTTTAAAATATACTTTCGAGTATTTAAATCTTTTGCAAAAATTTCAGTAACTGACATTTGATAATAATCTTTTGTATATATAATATATATTATGATCTACATTAATTAAATTGATGACCTTGCCATATATTATGTGTGGAAAAATTTTAATAAACACTTATTTTAATGCAAACTATAATACACTATTTTACTATTTATTTAAAGATAAATTATCTTGTATAAGAATTTATTACCTGCAATGCATGAATATAATAGAAATCAAGAATATGAAAAGTGAGATTTTTTTATGTATATATGTGATAAAATAGAAATTCACGTAAAATAGCTCTAAATTTCAGTTATTTTGAATATACTGCAGCTTGAGCGCTAGCAAAACATATAAATTAATGTTAATGTAGTAATGTAGCGCATTCATATATACATCAATCCTTGTGTGTGACGAGTTATACGTAAACACATGCACACACACAAATATATATAAATGATTGAAATTAAAGTAATATGTTTTTCAACTTACGGAACATTGGCAATATTTTATAATTATTTTAAACCCAGCCGTGTTTACCCGCCAAGGTAAGAAAGAAAATTTAAAAGTCTAGCAGGGGTGGGACTCGAACTAAAATCCCTTGCATTATTCGCAACACAGTGGCGAATATTTGCAAGGGATGTGCTGGGTTCGAGTCCCACACCTGCTAGCTTTAAATTTTCCAACAATTTTCTTTCTTACCTTAGCTGGTAAACATGCATGGCTGGGTTTATTAAAATAATTATATATATATATATATAATATAATATAAACATATATATATATATATATAATATAATAAAAACATATATATATATATATTATATATATATATAATATAAAATATAAACATATATATATATTATATATAATAGAGAGAGCTAGAGAGAATCTATAAAATTAAAAACCTATTTTAATTAAATGGATTAATCCTTTACATATATAACAAAATCATATAATATTCCTAGCTAATATTATAATTATATGAAACAGGTAAAAAAAAAAAAAAAAAAAAAGTCCAAAAACCTCGATCTGGATCCATTTTTTTTCAATCTTGACTTGTCTGGATCCAGTTGGACCCAGCCCGATCCGTACTTTGCTAGGCTGGATCCGACTGGATCCAATTTTTCATTTTCTGGATCCAGCTCGATCGAACCCTGACCCGACTGGATCCAGCTTGATCGAATCCTGACCCGTCTGGATCCAATTGGATCCAGACTGGATCCATCATTTTCATAAGGGTACTCAACTATAATATATAGAGTATGTTTCTGTGTTTACTTTTTTTTAGCTATATATACAACAGATATACTTGTATGATATGTACTGTATTTATATCACACAATACTGTACATATATCTATTAATGCTTTTATCATATATATTCAAACGTACCAGCTAATTTCATTATTAAAGATCTAGCTGCCTCACATATCACATATGAATCACATATCAACAACATCCATTATTCTTGAGTCTTAATTGACACTCTTGTTTTGAACTATTTGAAGTTTACGCATATTTACTTTCGTGATGTCATGAATCATATGTTTTGCGTTGCAAATCCCCGTCGACGTATCTTTAATGCAGGTACGTCGGTTTGACGTCATCATTCAATCATCAATAAAAAAGCATCGACGTATCTTTAATAGTCGTACGTCCGACGTCGCAGCAGACAGTTCCCTGTAAAAACACACTGGGAGATAAGTAATATTAAAAACGTACCTTTCATCATATTTAAATAAAAGAAATTGTTTCGCAAATAGTTTCATTTAATTAAAGAGAAGATGCAATCGATGCAATATCAAGTCCTGCCACCAACTTTTCTGTTTAAATTATTGGCGCGTCATGCAACAATCAGCCAATAAAAATGTGTAAATTTATCATACTGGACTCCTTCCGCTCCTTCCGTATCTGCTGATTATCTATTGAATTATTTTATTAAACCTAAAACTGAGCCTCTTTTCTTATCTACGAAAATAGTAGGATGCCGTAGGATTCAATATTTAACTTTATTAAGACCCTTGAATCATAATTTATCAATGTCTTTTCAACCCCCTGTTTGCTGCTGCTGAAACCAGTAACGGAAGGATTGAAAAATAAATACAGTTTTAATTTCAACTTTTCCAACACGCCTGTATGTGGTCGAGTGGAAAAGCACTCGCATTCCATGTAAGAGGTGAAGGGTTCAAATCTCCTCTGGATCAATTTACATTTTTAGTAGCACGAAGAATTAATTCAAACGTATACGGGGTAAAATAATCTTATTTTTTCTTACAATATAATCATGTTATACTATTATAAATCACACTTTTTCATATAAATATATAAATACGCACTTACAAAAACTTTGCAAAAAAAAAAAAAAAAAAGCAAAAACCAAAAAAAAAAGCAAAAACCAAAAAAAAAAGCGTTTCATTCAATGATAGAAAAATTAATAAGAAATTATAAACAAAACTATTTTACCCCGTTTGAGTTAAAAATATGAAATAAACTTCTTCGTGCTACTAAAAATGAGAATTGAACTGGGGGAGATTTGAACCCTTCACCACTTGCATGGAATGCGAGTGCTTTTCCACGCGACCACATACAGGCGTGTTGGAAAAGTTGAAATTAAAACTGTATTTATTTTTCAATCCTTCCGTTACTGGTTTCAGCAGCAGCAAACAGGGGGTTGAAAAGACATTGATAAATTATGATTCAAGGGTCTTAATAAATTTAAATATTGAATCCTACGGCATCCTACTATCTTCGTAGATAAGAAAAGAGGCTCAGTTTTAGGTTTAATAAAATAATTCAATAGATAATCAGCAGATACGGAAGGAGTCCAGTATGATAAATATACACATTTTTATTGGCTGATTGTTGCATGACGCGCCAATAATTTAAACAGAAAAGTTGGTGGCAGGACTTGATATTGCATCGATTGCATCTTCTCTTTAATTAAATGAAACTATTTGCGAAACAATTTCTATTATTTAAATATGATGAAAGGTACGTTTGTAATATTACTTATCTCCCAGTGTATTTTTACAGTACGCGTATATGGAATAATGTTCATTTTTTAAGTTTTAAAACTCATAGGCTATAGGCATTTGAAATTTTGAATTTTGGCTAGGTTGTTTTTGATTGGCTACCTGTTATGCAGGTGCGTACAGGTATGCATATCTATAGTGAACCGAACCTGACATAGCGATGACGTCACTGGCGATGCGCCATCGCCTCCAGGTAAAGTGCATCTTTTAAATATGCATTTGAGCATACCCAGGTAGGAAGATCCCATTGAATCCATTAAAAACCCATTGCTAACCATAGAAATTTGGCGCTCAAAAACGCCCATTGGTACCGATTGGAACCAATGGGCTTCAATGGGCTCCCATGGGAAGCTCACCCATGGGTTCTCATGGGTTTCTATGGGCTCCCATGGGTAGCTCACCCATGGGTTCTCATGGGTTTCTATGGGCTCCTATAGGAAGCTCACCCATTGGTTCCCATGGGTTTCAATGGGCCTGAAACAGATTTTAGAGCGCCAAATTTCTACGGTTACCCATTGACGCCAATCAGCCTTAATGGACTTCTATGGGTAGCAATAGAATCGGACAGGTCCCAATAGGCGGCAATGCAATGGAACTGGAAAATTAAAGAGAACATTAAGCGGCCCTCAATCGTTATATAACCCTGAGTACAGGGCTGTGCCGAAGTCCACTTGCCATTCCGTACGCTGCAGGGCACTTAGGAAATAAGAGCACAAGTCTAATGGCAAATTATAACCATAACAAATAGTAATAAAACATCTACAACATTAATATTATTTTATTTTCCCACTAAAATACACACAGAACTACCTTAATATGGGCACAATTAAGTACACATAATATTATTATGTATTTATATTTAATTAATTGCTAATTATTGATCTCTTAATAATTAATTAAAAAATGAAAACTTTCAAAACATATTTAATTTAAATAATATAAATACACAGCAACTAAAATGCACAAAAAATAGAAATTAAAACACACATAAATGGTATAAAAAATAACAACATGCATTTTTCTTCTTACTGTACGTGGTATATATGCGGTATGCATATGCATACGTCTTAATTTTGATGTTTTAAAAACATCAGCCATCTATACGCTGACCGGCAGGCCACGCCACCGAGGTCGGTCCTTGTTTTTGCGACTCTTTCTCGCGTCGAGAAGTCTCAAAACACATGGATCAACAGAAAAAACACAAAGTAAAACATTCTTAAACACCTTTATCTGAAAGAAATAAGTTTTACTTCCCTAATTCTTAAAAAAAAACGAAAATATTCTTCCGTTTTGACAGCACGCCACTTCTCAAACAAAGACACAAATTTTCAGCTGACAGCCAGTGCCACGAGCGCCACGCGTCACGCAGCGGCAAAAATGCGCAGCGAGATTTTGAATTTAAAACGGTTTCTGCAATAATTAAAAATATATTTTTTTATTGGTAAATCCTTAAGTGCAGTATTATTCAGCTGTTAATTAAAGATAATTACCACCATAAATAAACGCGTACGCGTAAGTTACATAATAATTATATAAAAATATGTTAATATAATATAAGAGATAAAATTAAATTAATTAAATTTTTATAATTATATAATTATGTAAATAAATAATTATGATTATTATTAATCTAATTCAATTAACCGATGAAATATAGTCTACGGCAACAAGATAAATTGATCTCAATTCTTAATATTTTTAAAACTTTTCAAATGATTTATTATTATTTAATTCAAACAATTTTCTATAATATCATATCATAAACTTATTATAATAATTATTATTTTGCAGTGATAATTAATATGGAATATAGATATATTGATTTTTTAATTAAATTTAAGTAATTAAAATCATAATTACAAT
This sequence comes from Siphlonurus alternatus, assembly GCA_949825025.1. Classification (NCBI taxonomy): domain Eukaryota; kingdom Metazoa; phylum Arthropoda; class Insecta; order Ephemeroptera; family Siphlonuridae; genus Siphlonurus; species Siphlonurus alternatus. The sequence continues at coordinate 33,827,244 of OX463782.1, forward strand.
TTACATATAAATATAATATAATTATATATATATAGTAACTGTTTATATAATTTAAAAAAGATCGCATTTGAATCAAAGTTTATTTGATTTAATTAAGTGTCAAATAAATATATGTATTCCATATTAATTAAATCACTGCAAAATAATTATTATTATAATAAGTTTATGATATGATATTATAGAAAATTATTTGAATTAAATAATAATAAATCATTTGAAAAGTTTTAAAAATATTAAGAATTGAGATCAATTTATATTTTGTTGCCGTAGACTATATTTCATCGGTTAATTGAATTATAGATTAACAAATTTTTATCTAATTATTAAGTAACGTACGTGTACATACCGTTTTTATTTATTGTGGTTATAAATTATCTTTAATTAATAGCTGAATTAATAGTGCAATTAAAATTATAATTTATTTTTAATAATAAAAAATATGATTTACATAGTTTAATTGATTTAATTGTAAAATAAATATATTATATATTCAATATTAATTATAATTATCACTGCAACATTTTATTTATTATTATAATATTTTTATTGTTAAAATAAATTATAGTTATACAACCAGTGATGATACGCTTCGCGAAGCTACGCGCGAAATTTCGCTAGTTTCGCGAATATTCGCGAAGTTTCGCAAGCCAAGTTTCGCGAAAGTTTCGTACGAAACTTCGCGAAATTTATATATTTGAATTTCCCGCTCTACTTTTTCAAATCGTATTTAACAGGTCCGATCATCTTCTGTATGTCGATACGCCTTTTTCTTCCTAATTTTGCTTTAATGACAGGTTTAATTGCATAAATGAATTAAAAAAGAGTTCAATTTAATTTATTAGATGTAACAAAAAAAATAATTATTTTTTATTAATTTTAAAAATTACTTTTAATTATTTTTAAAATCAAATAAAACATTCGAGGACAGGTCATGAAAGGGGCCATTTTATCTTGTTTTCTTAATTTTTTGATGAATATATGAAAAATCGCATTGCGATAGTCATTTTTTAAATTTCGCGAAGTTTCGCGAAAATTCGCGCGAAAGTTTCGCGCACCATGTTTCGCGCGAAGTTTTGCATCTCTGTATACAACAACCCCATCTATATACCTCAACGTCTCCAGAGGCGGATGCCGAACCAGCGCGCAGCTCCGGGGGGTGGGGTTGGCGGGAGCTTTATTTATCAATGTGAACTTGGGAAGGAGGGGGTGTTGTGTGCCTGGTAACAAACCTTCAAAATATTTTGGGACCAATATTTGGGGGGGGGGGACTTTGCTTCGCACCCTCTCTCGCTTCCCTTTTGGATCCGCGAGTCTGCCGCCCCCGCCCCCCCAAACGCGTTAACATGCATAGAAGACTTCAAAAGGATAGGTACATTTAAACCGATAGAATCTATTGGGCCACCTATTTTGGGTGATAAGATTCAATGGTGAACTTAAAGGGTCTCTATAGGATCCAATGGGAAATAATTGGTGGATGATCGAAAGTCATTGAAACCGATAGGAATTTCAATGGGTTTCAATGTTTTTCTAATGGATCCTTTAAAAACCCATCAAAATTGTTTAAAACCCATGGACACCCATTGAAATTTTAATGGGTTTCAATCAGTGGTAATGGGAATTTTCTACCTGGGTACTTACAGTGCTCAAAAAATTCGCATAAAATTCACACATGTATTTCTCAGCCCCCTCTTTCGATTAAGCCAATCAGATTCACGCATGCAAATTCCTCATTCTATACTCTTGTAACTATCAAATAAGGACTTGTATAATAATACATATATGTCAATGTCACGCACTCGAGAATGTGTGGTAGTAATTAATGAGTAATGCAGTTACAACTCTTATCATATTTCACGGCCACGCGCCCTTGACTTGAAGATGACACTTGCATCACTGCATGTGCATCTATATGTATTACTCATGTAATCTAGATTGTTCTCCATCTCCCTAGATTATTCCCGATTCTTCTATATTATTCTAGTAATTAGATGTAGATCTTATAATAGACTCGATATAAATAGGAGCAGCGATATGCAGCGATCATCATTCACTCATCATTCACTATCATAAGAACATCATCTTTCATCAGATCATCAGCTAGCGTTCTAACATCACGCAGAGATGCTGTATGGTTCATTGTAATGTGCATTATCGTGTTATAATAAAGAACATAGTTAATATATACATTACATCTACAGTGTTGTGATTTACATTAGTTAACTTCAAGATTAAGGTTACAGTTAATTGTCGTCAGGTTATAATTTAATCGAACACATTTTTTGCAGCTAGACTTCATATTACAACAGGCACGGACTGGGCCGAAATTTCCTACCGAACGAGAGAAAAAGGACGGCCCACATAGGCGGAGGCCCGCATTCGAAAGGGGGGTTTCGCTGCGTTTTTTTTTTTAGGATTTCACTAGATTTTTTACTAAATTTTACTAGATTTTTTACTAAAGTTCACTAAAGTATCCTCAAATCACCTAAAATATTTTTCGCAGGTGCAATATTTTTTTAGGATTTCACTAGATTATTTACTAAAGTTAACTAAAATATCCTCAAATTGCCTAAAATTTGTTTTTTCTTATTCTTAGCTATACAATTAAGGGTAAGGTAACACGGATCAGTTGGTTTTTTAGGCTTTGATTAACATGTTGTAAACCTTAGCAAATTTACAAACATTCTGAAATTTTTTCAAGTGACAGATTTTAGTACCTAAAAGACACAGCAAAAATTTCAAAACAATTATTCGAGCCAGTTTTTTTTTTTATTAATTTTTTAGTTTCGCTCTCCATGAGAAAGTCCTTTGCTGAAAATTAAAATAATTAAAATAAATAAATAAATAAATAAATAAATAAATAAATACATAAATAAATAAATAAATAAATAAATAAATAAATAAATAAATAAATAAATAAATAAATAAATAAATAAATAAATAAATAAATAAATAAATAAATAAATAAATAAATATAAAAAATCAGCTAGAATAATTGTTGTGAATTTTTTTCTGTGGCGTTCAGGTACTAAAATCTGTCTCTCTAATAATAATAATAATAATAATAATAATAATAATAATAATAATAAAAAAAAAAAAAAAAAAAAAAAAAAAAAGAATATTTGCATGTGAATTTGCAAAGGTTCACATTTTACATGTTAATCAAATAGTACCAAGAATATCGCTTAAAATATTTTATTATTAACTTTACTAAGAACATAATTATATTTATCATTTAAGTCCCCTATTCCCCTGTATAATTACAATCACACCGGCAAAATGGAATAGTATAATACTTTGAAGAAATGATGGAAGTGTAGAATTAAATTTCATTATATAATTTTTTTATTTAAAAACTGGGCATTTTAAATTAAAATAAATTGTTTTCTTAATGTTAATGTTAATAAATACATGTTATATTTATAATATTTTTTTCCCATGGTGAATTGAACTTCTTTAAAAAATAAGAAAATAATTATTTACTCGTGATTTGCTAGGATTGTATCTTATTTTGTAATATGATAATTATGGTGATTATAACATTATGAGTGACCTTTAATTATAAAAGAAAAAACAACAACATTATTTGATTATAAAGTAAATAATTTTGACAAAAAAATAAGCAGATTGAGGCATAAAGTTAAACATAGTTTATGATAAAAAATAAATTAATGGTAATCACGAGTTTCATATTTATAAGAAAGTTAGAAAATTATATATTTAAGGGTAAGATAACACGAAACATCGATTGTTGTAGTCCCATTTGATTAACATGTAAACCTTAGCAACCTCATAATAATTCTGAATTTTTTTTAGAGACAGTTCTTAGCATAAAAAAAATGTAGAAAAAATTTCAATCGCTCATTCCGATTTTTTAAAATTATTTTTTAAATCTTCCATTATATTATAGTGTATATATATAGGGCTTTCCCATGGAGACCTAAACTAATAAATTAATATATAAAAATCGGATCGAGCGATTGTTTTGAAATTTTTTCTACAATTTTTTGGTGCTAAGAAATGTCTCTAAAAAAAAAAGAAATTCAAAATTATTATGATAAGGCTTACATGTCAAATGGGACTACATCAATCGATAATTCGTGATATCTTACCCTTAAGAAGGTAAGCTACAAGCTACTTTTTGAAACAAAACAATCAAGAATTTGCTCATTTTTAGCCTTACATTCAATATTTCTTTATTTCTCACAAAACGTCAACATTATAATATATTAAATCGTTTAATCTGTCTTGAGACAATCTACTTCTAATACGCGTTTTCAATAGCTTCAATTTTTAGAAAATGAGCGTTCACATGTTTACATGCTACTTGTGCGAGTTGTGTGCAGCTAAGTGTTTTTAATACAAATTTATAAGCAATAACTTTTAATTGCAAATACGCGCGGGTCAAAAATACTTTTAATTTAGTTTTATTTATTCCCGTCTTCATCCTTTTCTTTTTCTTTTTTTTTTTTTATCTTCTTTTTCTCTCTTATTCTCCCTTTTTTTTTTCTTTGTGGCCGGCGGCCCACATTTGGCCCGGCGGCCCACTTTTGCCGCAGCCGACCGAACGGCGTTCGTTGGTTCGGCGGGCCAGTCCGTCGCTGTATTACAACATATTTGGAGAGACTTCATAATAAAATAAATATATATACTTTTTGTAAAATATTAACTATTACTAGACAGCATTCTAAATATTGAGAGAATTAAAGAGAGAGATAAAGGAAGCATTTTCGGAAAACTCATAAATTCTAAAACTAGAACGTTATAATATATATATATATATAATATGGTAAAAACAGAGTACACGTATTTTATTTTTTTGGTTGTATTTTGTAAACCAATTAAATATGATTGCATAATGTATACTGAAAAATTGTATAGTAAATTTAATGTTTCTTAAAAAAAATTCAAGATTTTTATTCCTGAAAATTTGAACGAACATTTAAATCAAATTACGTATATTGTTAAAATTATATGTATTTGAAAATGTAAATTTATTTTTTAAACTATATATATATATAATATATATATATATATATAATATATATTATGTAATCAATTTCTCATGCGTGATGTATAAATTATAGTCTAATTTTTATATGGAATAAATCAAATCTATAATTTATTATCTCAATATATTATATTGATCCGTACTTTTAATTTATAACATATATATATATATGCCATGCTAATTAGTCTATAGCTACAAATATGATTCGTGTTAGGAAATAGGAAACAACGACTTCATGAGTAAAACATTTTATTGTAATTCCTGCGCAGTGACAGGTTAGGTTAGTGGTTCTTGAGGTTGCTGGGGTGGAGTCTCTCGTAGCACCCTCGCTGGAAGAAGACGCAGTTGTCCGGGAGCTTTCCCTGGAACACTCGCTGACAGTCCTCGTACGTGACGTCACCTTCCTTGCAGGTCAAGGTCACGAACACTGAAATACAGTAAAATTAATTTAAAATTCCTTCCGGAAGTAGCCGGAAGTGTGAATTTTTTAACTCTTCTATTTGTAATTCAGTTTTGAAACTTTATAGATGGTTTTATATTAGCTGAACTGACCAAAAAGTGAAATTGCAACGCTGAAATTGGAATAGAAAGACCAGAAACCTCGCATTTCCGGCTACTTCCGGAGAGAATATCATGCAAATTTGACTGAAGGTTGGTGAACCGCGTCAACATGGTGAATATGACATGAGGTATTATATTATATTTATTATATGTTTTAGTTCATTATTTGATGCTTTTTTTATTTATAATCCCTTCCCTACTCTATTGTATTACATCTCTTTGAATTTTTTGTTTGATATTATATTATTTAAATCATAAAATTACATATCATTGCTGTACTTTAACAATTACCATTAATTATGTAAGACGCTATATAACATAATGTAAATTAAAAAACGGGGGAACGAGCTAAATATTTTGTTAACAATATATATTTTACAATAAACAAGTAGATAAATTAATTTAGTATGCATCATGTTAAAATATTTTATTAATAATTTAATTAATATTTACATACAATGCATGTATTGTATTTTACGTAAATATTGTGAGTTATTAAACTTAAGCTAATAGATAGCTATTACTGTTTGTATTTGTATTTATTTATTACACATATAGAACCGTAAGGTACAAAATGCATGTTTACAATATTTTAGTATATTGCAATATATTATACCTGTAAAAGAAACATAAAAATTAAAACATATTATCATCAGTTTCATCAGTTTTATATTATTATTACAATTACAATCATACATAATATAGTATTATCTAGTCAGTCCACAATACCTGAGAAATAAAACTTTTATATAAAAAAAAAAAAAAAACATTTTTATTAATAAAAAAAAAAGTTATAAAAAGTTATTTTAAGTTATAAAAACAAAAAGTCATGCATGATCCAATGATAAACGCGCGATTGATACTGACAAAATTTTGTCCTATAATAATTAAAATATTAATACATATAATTTTTACTTTAACAGAGCTAGACTATTAAGAAATGTTTTTGATTACAGAAAGTCCAAAAATATCATACTTACTCCACTCTGGCCAATTTTCTGGCTCAGTAAAACGGTCCTGAAAAAGAATAATTATATTAGTTTATAGATCGATCGTGACAGAAATATTATATGCATGTATTTTTCATAAGTCCTCGATTTATAATTCATTTTTTTAGGGTAAGGTAACGTGTGAATTAGCTGGGTTTCTTTAGTCCTAATTTGATTAACAAACCTTAGCAAATGTACAAAATTCTGAAAAAAATTTGAGACACAGATCATAATATCCAAAAGCCGTAGAAAAAATTTCAAGGCAATTATTCGAGCCGATTTTTTTAAATTTAGTTTTTAGTATGGCTCTCCATGGGAAAACCCTATGCTGAAAATTAAGAAACATTAATTAAAAAAAAAAACGTCTCGAATAATTGTCTTGAATTTTTTCTATCATGGCTTTCAGTACTGAAGTCTGTCTCAAATTTTTTTCAGAATTTTTGTGAATTTGCTAAAAGGTTTACATATTAATCATAAATGGGTCTATAAAAACAGCTGATTCACGTTACCTTATATACCCTTAGACCAACTAGACAACATTTGACTATTAATACACATCGCTAACATTTCCCTGCTAGTATGGTCATACAATCAGAAGTTGATAAGTTTGATAACAGCTTAATGAAAAAAAGTGTTGCCCCCTCATGCTCCCAGGAAGGAAAAAACATCGTCGCTTTACTCGACCGCCGTCTGGCAAAGAAAAAAAAAAAACATGTTGGCTAATTGTAAGTTGGCTTACGTCCGTTGTAATTTAAAATTGCCTGTACTTTATAAGTATAAAGGTGGATTCACATCGTGGCGAAATTTATCATGCGACGCGACGCGAATAATGCGCACTTGCTATAACATCCATTGGCGGCCATATTTGGCGATTAAAAGAAAAAGAGCATCGTAATTAACGCGATTCCCGGCGAATTTGCCGCCGCATAGGATTTCACAGCTTTTACGTCAAAATCGCGTCGCATCGCCATTGTCGCCATCTGAATCCACCTTTATAGACTTGCGTTTTAACCTTTTTTCTTGTCCTCTGTGCATTTTTATTTTTTATGCATATCGCGATCAGCTTTTAAATTTGAAAGGTTTAAATTACAGAATAATAATAATATAATTTTGTGGATAACTTTTTCATATAATTATTATATATAGGAATTAAGAATTATTTGGAAAAATCTAAAAATCATAATATTATAGAGTAACAAATTTCTGTTCTAAAATTTAATTTCTTTAAAGAGACCATATATAATATATATAAAGGAAAAAAAATATATATAATTCTATATATTAATTCCATTTGTTTAAATGTTAAAAAAATGCATGGCGAGATGAAGGATGGAGAAATTTATATGATATTGTCATGCATGACAAAATGACGTCAAACCGTCTGCCAAATTACGTGGCATGTATGTATATATTGTATAGATGCCTGACATTAAGTTGTCAAATTCCCCATTCCCTCAATCAAAATTACTTAAAGGAGGGGAACCGCTTCAGCTTTTATATTTTTAATGTTTTATAAATAATGTCAAACTTACTTGTGCACCAAAAAAATAGTCACCAGTCACCACCCTCCTCCTTCTACCAGTACAGCAGTTGACATTTAAAAAGCGCGCCGAAGAAAATTGGGGCATATGACGTCAAGATCAACGATTGGTTGCGCTTGACCTATCATGGCGCTTTACGTCATAAGCCCCAATTTTAATTGGAGCACTTTTTGAAAATCAACTGCTGAAATGGTGGAAGGAGGAGGGTGGTGATTATTTTTTTGGTGCACAAGTAAGTTTGACATTATTTATAAAACATTAAAAATATAAAAGCTGAAGCGGTTCCCCTCCTTTAAGCAGTAAAATTTTAATGAACAACTTATAAAACGAAAAGTATATATGTAAAAAAGTTCAATTATTAAATTTAAGCACATAAAACTTATGCAACTTTTTCAGCACGCGAGATGGCTACAGTCAAATTTACATGATATTCTCTCCGGAAGTAGCCGGAAGTGAAAGGTTTTCGGTCTTCATATTCGTATTTCAGTGTTATGTTTTCATATACAGCTCATTATATATATACTTCTACTTCAAAGTACCCAGCAAAATTTCAAAACTGAAATACAAACAGAATATCCACAAACTTCACACTTCCGGCTACTTCCGGAAGGGATATTAAATTAATTTGACTGCAGTATACACGCGGTGTCACTCGGCCACGACCCACCGCCTGTTTCTCGTAAACGTCGTTGTCTGGAAATCCTTCTTGCGGCGCTGAACTCGCCATCACTGCAGACGAAAGAAATTAAATGACGAATTTTAATTTTTTGAATAATATATAAGAGCTACGAATAATAAATAATTATATACCTTATTAAGAATTATAAATTCAATTATTAAATTGCAGTTATTTTTTAATTGTTGTTGGATTTTATAGCTATTTTTTAGAATAATTGATCGAGACTTATTATAATTACGATCAAGTGACCCAAAATTTAATTTTATAAATCACCCCAGTTAACCTAAAATATAAATGAATACCAACAAAAGTAGCTACAAAACTATACTTTTATACAACATGAAAACTGTGTGCTCATGTGCATGCATTGGAATGTTGTATATCCAAAATCATCTTTATATAAATCCTCTTTTAAATAAAATCCATGATATATGAATAACCTGAAAGATACGTATAGTATGCTTTTTAGGGGTACCAAAGTGAATGTTTTTTTTTTTTTTTTTTTTACATATACGGGCAAATAAGAATTATTCTGATATCCCTGTGTCTCAATATTTTCGTACAATGCCTAATTATTTTAAAATTAATTATTTAGTTTGAAAAGTGAGTCCAAAAGCCGTTGGTTGATTCAAGTCGGTGCGCGCCCGCAGCAGCCACTGATATGACGAGAATTTCCCGCGAATCATGGGAACCTCCTCCCGCCCCTTTCTTGTCGTATCACCGGCCGCTGCGGGCGCGCATCGGCTTGAATCAATCAACGGCCATAGAACTCACTTTTCAAACTAAATAGTAAATAGTTATATAATGGTATAAGTATCCATCAGAAAATTATAGTTGCCATGTTCGTTTGCTGATTTTGACTCCTGCTACAACCACCGCGCATCGGCGCAACCCTTCTGCGCACGTTTTTTCGGCTCGAAGTCAAAACACTACTTTTTTTTTTTTTTTTTTAAATAATGAAATAACCTTTATTTAGCGTTCACTATTTAAATACATAATAGTTGTTGTTACATATTAATTAATTGATTCTACAACAACATATAAAAATTTGTTTCATAATTTTTTATGCCTACAGAACGAACCAATATATTAAAACAGAAATAGCAAAATACCAATTAACATATCAGATAGTTTCACAACCCCTACGATAATAATACATCAGGCCTGATACCGCGAAATTCTTTAAATGCTCTTCAATTAAACTGACCCGAGGCAAATAATAAAAGTTTTATAGCAGCAAACGTTTTAAGGTTAGTGCCAATACGTAATTTTAAATTTGCAAACATAACTTATTTAGAGGGTTAACAATAAATAAGCGATCGAAAAATTGCTCCGTATAGGATCTTACGTGCGCCCAATCTTTTTTTTGTAAGTAAATGGGAAGACAAAGGATTGGTGATGTCATCATGGATGCTGACCATTGTAAAATAATTAGGCATTGTATGAAAACATTGAGCCACAGGGATGTTAGAATAATTCTTAGCTGCCAGAATATGTAAAAAAAAGTATTCACTTTGGTACTCCTTTTTGTATAATAATAATATATATATATATATATTATATATATATGTATGTATATATATATATATATATATATATATATATATATATATATATATATATATATATATATATATATATATATATTTATATATATATATATATTACAGGGAAAATTATTTTACGGAACTTTGGTCCAAACTGAAAAATTCAGTAGATAATTTAAGATTTATATTTTTTACTTGATTTATAACCGAGAAGATTAAAAAAAAAAACACTGCTTCATTTTCAAGTGCAAGATGGACCTTATAGCGACAACAGTTGTGCAGCGCAAGCGCATGCACTCACTTAAAGCCTCTATATAGTTTACTCCGAATATTAATTTAAATTTCACTAGTTTTCAGTGTTAACTTACCAACGAGGGCCACTAAGGCGATGACGATGGAACGTACGGCTGTCATGATGTTCTTGTGACAGGTGCGTGGTCCGTGGCCCTCTTATACCCCCCTTGCACAATCAAGCGCCATCCGTCAGTGTCACCTTCGATCGCGTGTCTCCATCGAGGACTGCAACCTCGCAGTGTCACCTGTCGTTTTGATAACAAGCACTTAAAAGGTACGCAGTGGATGTTCAGTGTGATAATAAAAATATTGTAGAACTAGCTATGTGGAGAAAAATACAATTGAATTAATTGTTTAACAAAACCATCAATAATTTATTTTTGTTTCCTCCCAAATATGTAATTTTTTTGACCCAATAAACAATAAAATATTATTATTATTATATATATAATAATATACTGATGTATAGCTTTAATATATAGCTTTAAAGGTGAACTGAAGGGATTGCTTTTTTTTCCATTAGGGAACCTTATATTACCTATCCCATCCATCTGCACTAATTTTTTCATGGCAGATACTTATTGTGCTGCTGTAGGACAATTAGTGAAAAAGTGAAGTTGTGACGTATTAGCGACGGTTGGTTGACTTAAAACTCGCCGCCGTGGAAAAACACGCGAGCGACCGCGGAAACTGCCGAGAGAGTGGCGATCGCGAGCCGATCGCCGCTCCCTCGGCAGTTTCCGCGGTCGCTCGCGGTCGCTCGTGTGTTTTTTCACGGCGGCGAGTTTTAAGTCAACCAACCGTCGCTGATACGTCACAACTTCACTTTTTCACTAATTGTCCTACAGCAGCACAATAAGTATCAGCCATGAAAAAATTAGTGCAGATGGATGGGATAGGTAATTTAAGGTTCCCTAAAGGGAAAAAAAAGCAATCCCTTCAGTTCACCTTTAACTGAGATTTATATATATATAATGTATATATATATATATATAGTTTTATTTTAAACCCATGCAACCGTGTTTTACCGCCAAGGTAAGAAAGAAAATTGTAAGAAAATTTAAAAATCTCACTGATCGAGGTGGGACTCGAACCTACATTCCTCGCATTCGCAGCCAAATGCCTTAACCATTAGACCACTCGGATCGACCTTCAAATCTCTGATTTGATACAATTGAATCAATTAAAGTAGAGTGAGCGATTTCATTTTTTTGAATATTTTATTTTCTAAAAATAGTTTAACTCAATCGCCCTCTATTGAGAAATGAAAAAACCAAAAAATTCAATCTCAAATAGCTTCACCACAAAAAATTCCCAAAGTTGGTGTTTCGGAGGCCTTTAACATGCATCCTTATGGAACAGAAAACAGCTTTTTACTCCAACTTTGTCTGAACTATGATACCATCAATTATTCAATTAAAAAATACGTACGTAATCTATAATGAATTCTTTAATGGATTTTCAAATAAAAAAAAAAAATACGGAGCCGTTTTTAAAGTAGAGTAAGTGAAAAATTGACCGATGGTAAAACTCATTCTCTTGCACGTAAAAAGTTACTTCAGACTCTTCAGAGCACCATAAATAAGGATCTGAAATCAGTCGAGACCGTCCTTCGTAAAAATTTTGAGCATTTGGGTCCAAAAGTCGATGACTTCGCGCGTTCGCATCTACCCCATATATATGCTAACGATCGGAAAACGTGCATGGTTTCTTTTTTATTCGAACTTTAATTTCTTTCGCAATCTCCCGTAAAATGTGTTTAAAAAATATTCTAAGGTAGAACATATTATAGTGAATCAGAAAGTGTCATAACCTTTATTAGCCCTTCATAAAAATTTTGAGAAAATTCTGATACAATACCAAAATCCGAGGCAAATTTTCATTTCAAATGCTGCGGTCTTCTTGTTAACAGTTGGCTGGATCAACGGGACCAACAGCACTATGGGTGTCTTCCGTATTAGGTTCAGAACGTTCAGAACATTTGAGAGATTACGGACTGACTGAACAAAAACATTAACTTCAGAACATCAAATAACGGAACACTTTCATTATGATCAGCTGACTCGGAGGAAAAGTTCGCAACACTCGGAACCTCTTTTTTTAATTCAGCTGACGACTCACTTCGGGTAATCTCGGAAATGGTTCTGAACATTCAGAACTTAATTTCGAAACGCCAAATCGAAGGTTCCGAACTTAATACGGACTACACCCTATAATATACTGTATATATAACTTCAGCAGATGCTCGTATTGCGCAACTTACATAAATTTCTATATATACTGCGCAGCTTTTTAGGAGCCGACGAAACTTTTTCATGTGCACATCATCATGCATGACGTCATGCGCAAAAGTGTGTGCGTACTCAACTCGCTGACTCCTCTTTAAATCTTGAAAATCCTTATGGGAATTAGCGAATTACCCCCCAAAAAATTCAATTTTTTTTTTTCGGAAAAACGACTCGGTAAAAAATAAATTTTATTTGAAGAATTCGTCATAGATTACGTATACGTATTTTTTAATTGGTACCATAGTTCAGACAAAGTTGGAGTAAAAAGCTGTTTTCTGTTCCATATATAAGGATGCATGTTAAAGGCCTCCGAAACACCAACTTTGGGAATTTTTTGTGGTGAAGCTTCATTTGAGATGGAATTTCTTGGTTTTCATTTCTCAATAGAAGAGCTATAATAGGCAGGTTAAACTATTTTTAGAAAATAAAATATTCCAAAAAATAAAATCGCTCACTCTACTTTAATTTATGATGAAATTTCAATACAAAATTAATTTATATGACATGTATTATTTCTGATATTCAAGCAATTAATTATACACATTGGGGGACATTCACAAAGCATTTTAACCCCCACTTTAGCCCCGATTTTTAACCCTGGTGCTAAACATGGTACTAAACCAGGGGCTAACCATGTTAAGCTCATAGTTTAGCACCAGGGTTAAAAATTGGGGCTAAAGTGGGGGTTAAAGTGCTTTTTGAATGTCCCCCATCATATATATTATGGAGAAACTATTAGTTGCTGAATATTTTTTTATTATTTTTTTAAATCTCGCACTTCTCAAAACTCCCAGTACCACTCATCACGTCACAGTCTGAGGGTTAAAACTTGTTAATTAGAAGCCGTTACGAATGTAGGATATTATAGGACTTGAAAAAGTTATAATTCTGAGGTTTTGCTTATAATTAGAGCAAGAAATTAACAAGAATAAAATTACAGTATTCCAAATTGTATTGATTTTTCAAATTAACTCATTCAATAACCACTCACTAAGCTTTATAATTTTAATTTTAATTCCAAATCACTTCAACAAAGCACGGCCAAGCACGTGTTTAGTACGTTTATATAGCCGTCTCACTCAAAATTCTGTCACCTGACGCTTGGATTGCGGGGTCTTAACCGGCTTCGGAGTCTGAGCTTTTTGTTGCAATTAAGGGTGCGATTCATGAAGCAGTTAGCCAGGTTTCTAACCACGTTTAGATTAACCACGTTTAACTATACCTGTTTTACGTGTTAAACTACCCTAGTTAAACGTGGTTAATCTAAACGTGGTTAGAAACCTGGCTAACTGCTTCATGAATCGCACCCTTAATTGCAACAAAAAGCTCAGACTCCGAAGCCGGTTAAGACCCCGCAATCCAAGCGTCAGGTGACAGAATTTTGAGTGAGACGGCTATATAAACGTACTAAACACGTGCTTGGCCGTGCTTTGTTGAAGTGATTTGGAATTAAGATTAGGTATAGTTAAACGTGGTTAATCTAAACGTGGTTAGAAACCTGGCTAACTGCTTCGTGAATCGCGCCCTAAGTTTTTAAGTATAATTAATCATTTTGAATAATGATTGTTTCTTATTAAATTCTCAGTATTTTGTTTAATAGTCAATATATATATTATTAATAATTGATAAGTTTTTTTGTAACACGTACAATTAAATATTAATTTTATTACATAATTAATTATTATGTATAATAAGTATACTCTACATTACATGATGTAACTCTAATATGATTGAATTGTCTCAAATTATTAAAATCAATATTATATGGAATTATATTTTCCTTGTGAAATTGATTCATGGACATAAAAAATATGATTTTCTATCATTTTCTAAATTAACCTAAATAAAAAAATTCATGCAATGCATGATTGCAGATATCACATTTGAATTCATTAGGATTTTAAAACGATTTGATAAATGTGATATAATTATTTTTTCTTTTATCACATGATATAAAACTTAATGAACAATAATGCCATATATATATATATATATATATTTATATATATTTTTTTTATGAATTTTATAATGTTCTCGTAACATTGAAAGTGATTCAAAAATTTTATTACGCACATATATTACATTTATAATCTTGTAAAATACATTCTAAAAATTTATTGACATGCACTGATTTCATAGGGACGCTATCTTCATTTCAGACAGCTATAGGAAATTCTTGCTTTGGAAAGGAAGGCTCTTCATTACACTTAATGATCTTCAGTAAAAACATCTTGCACAATAGGAATATTTGGAGGTAGATTTGGTTGCAGACTTGCGCTAAATTTCATATTTCCATTAAATTATTATATGACATTTTGTGATAATAAATGCGAGATAATTATGTAATTTAATATTAAAATATAGTCACAGTGGATCACAAACACAATTTGTCACTGCAGTCCTGAGTCAATGGAGGCCGCGATGTGTGGATTAATTGTGTGGAGAGGAACCGTGCGTTGATTTCTCCAACTATATAGAAAAACATTGTAAAGAAACAATCAATTTAATACACATAATAAATGTATCTATGTACACTCATCGCCTTGGAAATTTCCCTCTTGCAGCCTTGTTAAGGTAGAGATAACACGGATCAGCTGACCCGGCCAATGTTAAAAAAATTCCATTTATGAAAATTATGAAAAAAAAATTAAAATGTTCTCCTCTACATCCCCTATCAGTATAGCTAAAATAGAAGGTATACAAAAACGAGCTAGTATACCTTATATTTTAGCTACTGAGAGGGGATGTATAGACTAGAACAGAACATTTCAAATTTCTTTCATACTTTTCATGCGAATGGGATTTTTTTAGCATTGGGTCAGCTGATCCGTGTTATCTCTACCTTAATCAACATGTATTGTATTATTATTAGAGGTTATGCGGTTATGGTGATTAACAAAGCTGCAAATCATGGAAATTTTTCAAGGCGACGACTGTAACAATTTTACTATTTTTTTATTGCATAAATGGATAGAGTAACTTCAGTTATGAATTTTTAATATTTCAAATATCTTTAACCCTACAACACTAGAGGTTGAGCGTGGCGCAGTGCATTGACCGATTCTCGTTAAATCACCAACGTCAGGCTACGTTGAGCGTGGTTAGTACTTGGATGGGTGACCGTTTCAAGTAAAAATTACGTTGCTCCCTCCCTGGGGTAAATTCATCTCGCTTTCCACCCATGCAGTGATGCACTTGTGTGTGGTTCCCCAGGCTTTGGATATCGCCGCTTTGGTCCATTGATAAAAAGTAGAAGTGTCCGTCCTGACTGAGGTTTACCACAGTTCCCTCAGTCTCATCTCAAAGAATTCTGGGACGCGTAACAGGCCGTGGCCATCATCCGTTCCCTTTTGCTACCCATCCCTACCCATTACCCCGTCGCGACCTGTAAACTCTTATATAGGGGTGTATCCTTGTAAAAAAAAAAAAAAAAAAAAAAATCAAAATCAATGGGAAAGATGGCTTGACGTCATCATATATATTATAGTCATGCAACATCCCTCCTTATGCTATCATGTTAAATTAAATATTTGTATTACGACGTCACAGCTTTTTATAGCATGATTTTTTAAGGGTGTTAGAGGGTACAAAAAATATAAAAAAAATTATTAATATAATTTGAGGTCCCGTATCAAAATATGCAATAAAAAAAATTCATGTAGGTTTGTAGTAAAATAAAAATGTTACGTTAAATTTTGATTGTAAAATTTTATATTTAAAAGTTTAATTTCAAATTTGTATTTCGATCATAAGCTGTACAGTATTAAATAATAATTAAATTAAATAATTCAATATGATTATAGTTGAAATAAATTTCATATTTTCTTCACTATAATTAAACTCTATTATACTCTTGTCTGTTCTCCTCTTATTTTGCACCATTTTAGAGGAAAAAAGAGGGGAATAGACGAGATTACACATTTTTTCCTCTTCTTGAACATCATAAAATGTTAGAAATATTTTCTTCATATCATCCTCACTTTGAGCGAAGAAGAAATAAGATGTGTGTTTTAGAGGTAAAAAGATTAGGTTTAGGTTTTAGACGTGTAAAAGTTATAAAATTTAAACATATAATTAAAAGCTATAGAGACGAGTTTATAATAATATCTTATATATTATAATTATTCTCTATGCTTTAATAAAATTTTATATATACACATATTTTAATAAGCTCCTTTTTTTCTACCATAGAGTTTACGACCTTACCTAACCCTGCATAGGAGCTGAATGAGAATGATTTAATGATAAACGCTGGATAAAGATAATTTATGGCGTCTGGCTCCCCCCCTCCCCCCACTACTCAACTTCAAGGAGGGAGAATCAGGGGAGTGAGGGGAGAAAGTCGAGATTCTCGAGTCGGCTGACTCGGCTGAGAGCTGAGAACTGGGCCTGACCAACTGAGAAACTGAGAAGCCTGAAAGAAGCTTGGCTTGCTTTGCTTCAAGCAGCATTTTTAGCAGCAAGCTTCCAGAGATAACCCTGGCCCCTAGCAAAGCTTCAGTGACTTCAGTCTGTGATCTGAGCTTGTGGCTTGTAAAGAGAGCATTTTGTGCAGTGTGTATCTCATCTATTAGCCAGTGTTTTGAAATATGTTTCATAATAAAGTTGTGATTTGAATTGAAAAACATTTATTTTTAAAGAAACATCTCATGTTGATCAACACTTCTAATAAAGTAAGTTCAAAGTTTAATTTATTTATTTTTATATTAAATTGTCACAAACGGACTGATGGTCCATTTTTGTACGAAGCTATTCTACCTGTTAATTAAATAGCTACGGGATCTAGCTTAGGGCCTAATTATACGTTTGTGGAAGGAACAACCCAATTAGCATGTAGTTTTAATTTATGCTAGATTTATTGTTAATCCAGTCGAATATTTACAAAAATGGGTGGAACACACAAACACGTAAGAGCGGAGAGACGCCTGGCCGGCTGTACTGGACAAGCCACCAGCCGGCCATGCAGGCCGGGAGGCCGAGTATTCTCGGTACAGTAGCCGGAAGATCCGGAGTGGCCAGTGTATAAAGCGAGAGAGCGACTGTTATTACAGTCCATACACTACAGTCAAATTTACATAAGATTCCCTCCGGAAGTAGCCGGAAGTGTAAGGTTTCTGGTGTTCTTATTCATATTTCAGCGTTACAATTTAATTCACACATAGGTCGTCAGTACTTCTACTCCAAACCACTTTGTAAAGTTTCAAAACTAAATTACAAACAGGAGAGCTGCAAACCTCTCACTTCCGGCTACTTCCGGAAGGAATATTAAATTAATTTGACTGTAGGTGGTAAAGTGCTGACCACGTACATACATCAGGAAAGTAGCCGCGAGAGGTATCCAGCGGTCGAAATTGTATGGATAACGTCAACTGTTAACAAAAGTTTTGAAATGAAATTGTATTTTAAACATTGCTTTAATTTCTATTATAAATTGAACTTAAATTAATATATAAAATTATATAAACACACAAAATATCAATAATTATTGGGTTAATACATTTCTTTTTGGCATAGAATATGTTTCGATAAGTATTAAATTTTCTATATTGCAAAATTAAGTCACTATTTACATACATTCTTTAAATTAAGGTCTGTCGCTATGAAAATATGCAAGTGGAATGAAAAGAGATGTCACTACCAGTCTTTAGTAAATGATGTCCGAGATTGGGTGATTTTAATTCCAACATTTCAAAGGAAATAATAAGATTAACCGTTTTTGAATGAGCAACAGTCATTATAATTATGTTTATCTATTTCCTAGTCTGATTAATTTGTGAATACAATAATTATATGATAAGTTATTGCAGTTAAAAAAATGCCCCTATAACTCAGAGAGCAAAAGCTCAAGGCAAAGAAAGAAATATGAAGGGCAGCCGTGCCGTGATGAATGCTCCTGCTCTACCGTTGCGAGTGCGCCTCAACATTCCATTGTATTTTAAATTGAATAGAAGGGAGAGTAACAGTAAATAAACAAAGATGTATTATTTTGAAAGAATTAATATTATGATTTTTAGGATAGTAAGCATCGAAACTTTTTTTTTTTCGATAAAAAAATAAAATATATTATTGTATTTTTTAATTCCTTTTGTTATATATAATGAATCTAACTCGAATCTAACGTAAGTAATAATCCTAATAATTACGTAATTTTATATATTAAAATTTACTATCATTCATAATGCTGTTTCGCTTTATGTGGCTCATCATGTCTAATCATATGCTTGAAATAAAAATAATTTGATAATAATTTGTTTCTAGATCCGCGCCTGATTATATTTATATATATATTAATAATTTTTTTTTTTTACAAGGATACACCCCTAAGCGCTTACAGCTCGCGGCGGGGTACTGGGTAGGGATATAAGGTAGGGAACGGATAGTGGCCACGGCCTGCATGCTTACGCGTCCCAGCATTCGCTGAGGTGAGACTGAGGGAACCGTGGAAAACCTCAGTCAGGACGGACACCTTTACTTTTTCTCAATGGACCAAAGCGATGTCCAAAGCCTGGAGAACCACACACAAGTGCATCACTGCACTGGGTGGAAAGCGAGACGAATTTACCCCAGGGAGGGAGCAGCGTATTTTTTACTTGAAACGGTCACCCATCCAAGTACTAACCACGCTCGACGTAGCTTGACTTTGGTGATCTAACGAGAACCGGTCAATGCACTGCGCCAATAATAATATTATTAAAAAAAAATAATAATAAATATAATTATTTATTTATATATTTATATTTATATATATTTTATATTTTTGTAGATATGTATTATATAAATACATATATAACTATACATATAATAATATATATATATAGTTATATAATATTATAACTATATTATAAATGTTATAATAAATATTATAATTTTATATAATTACGGTCCAATAATTAATAATAATTATAATAATTAATTAATTTTTCTCTCAATAAAAAAAATCTATATATATATATATATATATATATATATATATATATATATATATAATATATATATATATATATATTATGTATATTTTTTTTATTTTTTTATTGGAGGAATTTAATAGCTAGAGCTAGGCCTTGTAGGAGCCATCAAATTCCGTGTGCAGACTACCAATGCTGAGCTGCATGAGCACGGCCCATGGGTCTGCACGGCCCACGGGCCCGCCCGTGCAGATCCGTGCGCGAGCCCGCAGAACCTAAGCCGTCTCGGCGCCCTCCCTGCTGCTGGTAAAGCTCAAGCTGACCATCCTCACTTGCCTCGCTGCTTGCTGGCGAGCAAGCTAGGTGCAGTCCCGAACAATGGGACAATGCACAGTACATCCGAGGAGAAAAAAATTCAGCAAGAGGGCTTGTGACAAAGTGGGGAAATATAGTGTGTAATTTTCTTACTTGTAAAGTCCTTAAAACATTGCTGTACAGTATCCATATTAACTTGTTCATCAGAGAATATATATATAATTAATATTATACAATTAAAAATTAAATATCCTTTAAAGTTTTGTAAAAATGTTGGAACAAAATTCTTCCAATCAGTATTTTTCGAAACGCAAACGTTGCGCCTCTGGTGGCCGGCTACGTAGCGACAGTCCTTAATATTATAATTTCCCATATAATTATAATGTACGTTAATAAATTTCATATACGCTATATGAATTTAAATCCAACATAAATTTATGCAATATAAATATATTAATATATATACCTTCGTTTTCTCAAAAATTGTTACAGAACTTTTTAAGATAGAGATAACGCCGTTCAGCTGTTGGCCCATTTGATATATTAATTAACATGTAAACCGTAGCAAATTCACAAAAATTCTGATTTTTTTTTGAGAGGCAGTTATTATAGTGTTAGCAGCATAGAGCTTTCCCATGGACAGACAAACTAATTAAAAAATAAAAAAAAATCGGCCCGTTATATACATTGTTTTGAAACTTTTTCTATGGCGTTCAGGCACTAATTTTCTACCTCTCAAAAAAATTTCAGAATTGTTGTGAATTTGCTAAGATTTACATGTTAATTAAATGGGACTATATATGTCGAACAGCTGATCGACGTTATCTCTGTCTTAAAATCTTATTCCAGCATATATACTAAATTTTATATTTAATTATTATTGTTGAAAAATGTAAACAAGAAATATAAAAATAATTTGTAATTGTCGTAATTGAAAATAAATAACAACGGAAAATTAACATGTAATCACATTTAGTTATATATTTTTAAGAGACATCTTATTTTACAAAATATTCCTATTATATGTTCGAGATCAAAAGCCAAGTCTCTTTTTCAATCAAATCTATATACTATATACAGTCAAATCAATTTAACTTTTTTTTTTTTTTTTTTTTTTTTTTTTTTTTTTTTTTTTTTTTTTTACAGGGATACTCCCCTAAGAGCTTACAGCTCGCGGCGGGGTACTGGGTTGGGATAAGGTATAGGGAACAGATGCCACGGCCTGTTACGCGTCCCACAGCATTCGCTTAGGTAAGACTGAGGGAACCGTGGAAAACCTCAGTCAGGACGGACACCTCTACTTTTTATCAATGGACCAAAGCGATGTCCAAAGTCTGGGGAACCACACACAAGTGCATCACTGCACTAGGTGGAAAGCGAGATGAATTTACCCCAGGGAGAGAGCAACGTAATTTTTACTTGAAAACGGTCACCCATCCAAGTACTAACCACGCTCGACGTAGCCTGACTTCGGTGATCTAACGAGAACCGGTCAATGCACTGCGCCACTGATTTTATTTTTCGTAAAATAATTTTAATTCCTTTTTTCTAGCAAAAAAAAAAAAAAATAAATAAATAAATAAAGTAAATGAAAACATTGCATGGAAAAAGTATTTTCATGAGCGAAACATTACTTAATATTAAAATTACTAATTGTCGTATTAAATACTAAAAATTAACTTTTGATCATCATTATGTTGCAGGTATTTTGAAAAATCCAAGAGAAAAAGAAATTATCATTTTTTATAATACTTCACCATAAAAGACATTTAAAAAACATTATTAAAATTAATTTTTTTAATTTTTTATAGTAAACTGTGAGTGTAAATATGTTGTTTGTATGTTAGTTATTTTCAAAACTATAAATCATATAAAGCATTCACTGAAGAAGCAACACTTATCATCCATATCCGAATTCACTGCAGAAAAGAACGTCCTTTTCAATGTACAGTATGTGACAAAAAATTCAGACGTAAAGAATATCTTAAAGAACATTTTAGTTCACTACTAAATGATAATTTGAATCTTCAAAATTGATAACATAAACAAAATTCAGATATTATCAAATCATTAATTGACATGTCCTTCGTTTAAAAACAAGAAATGAACGAGAGTGGAGTGACAAAATCTCCGCCTGGTGAGGAAATTCTGAAAGTTAAACTCTTGAGGACATGAAACCCGAGGTGCAGCAGTACTTCCCTATGGAGGGCTGGCAGCAAACAGTTGACTTTCAAGACCCGTTCGTTGTGACCATCAAACAAGAAGAGTGCAAGTTGGAACAATATCAAAACTGTATCGTTCCCTTCTCTATCTATTATTAAATTGCATTTAAAAATTATTCATATAACAATAAGTGCATGTAGTATTTTTTTGTCCTGCAGGTTTTTTACTCATTTACAAAGTCTCAAAAAAAATTGTAATTTAGTTTTAATATTTGTAACCTGAATTTTCTAATTCCTATATCTTACAATTATACATGATGAAGGAGGATATAGAAAAATCACAAACAAAACCTTTTTCTTGTGAAATATGTGACAAATCGTACTCAAAGAAACATTTTTTAAACATTCATATGCGTGTACATTCAGGTATCAAACCTTACACTTGTAAAATATGTAAGAAATCATTTTATCAAGTTGGTCATTTGAAAATGCATTCAATTGTACATAACAAATCAAAAGTTGAGAGAAAAAATGGGACAGAAAATACTGCTAATATCAAAATTAATTCTAATAAAATAAAGAACCTAGCGGTACATAACAGTACAAATAATATCAACAAAACTTACAAATGTACAGTATATGACAAAAAAATTACTCTTAAATCTGATCTTCAAGGGCATGTAAATATTCAAAATATTGATGCCAAAAATAAAAATAAATCGATTGCCGCAAACAGTAAAAAATGTACTAATTTATGTAAAATTTGCAACAAGACTTACACGACACCTCAGATACTGAAATTACATAATCGTCTTCATACAGGGGAGGGTTTGTTATATTGTAGCTACTGCAAGAAAGTGTTTAATAACAAAACGCAACTAAATATTCATATCCGAATTCACACAAACGAACGCCCTTATCAATGTACAGAATGTAACAAAAAATTCACTCGTAAACATGATCTTAAAAGTCATTCTAGAGTACATGCTAAAAATAAGAAAAAATATTTATGTAAAATTTGCAACAAAACTTACTCGACACCAACAAAACTGAAAATACACACACGTTTTCACACAGGGGAGGGTTTATTATATTGTAGTTACTGTAAAAAAGCATTCACTGAAGAAGCAACACTTATCATCCATATCAGAATTCATACAAAAGAACGTCCTTTTCAATGTACAGTATGTGACAAAAAATTCAGACGTAAAGAAGATCTTAAAGAACATTTTTATGTCCATGAAAAAATTAAAGAAAAATTTTTATGTAAAATTTGTAACAAAACTTATACATCATTAAAAACATTTAAATTACACACACGTTTACATACAGGGGAGGGCTTGTTGTATTGTAATTACTGTAAAAAAGCATATAGTAATAAGTCAGATCTGAAATGTCATATTCAAGTTCATACAAATGATCGTCCGTATCATTGTACAGTATGTGATAAAAAATTCTTTCGAAAATTTAATCTTAAAGATCATTCTTATGTCCATGATGTAAAGAGTAAAGAGAAATATGTATGTAAAATTTGTAACAAAACTTACCAGTCACCAAAAAAACTTAAAATACACACACGTTTTCACACAGGAGAGGGTTTATTACATTGTACTTACTGTAAAAAAATGTTTAATTATAAATCAGCCCTAATCAGGCATATTCGAAGTCACACAAACGAACGTCCATATCAATGTACAGTATGTGACAAAAAATTCATTCAGAAGCCTAGTCTTAAAAAACATTTAAATATTCATGCAAGAAATAATTCTGCCTCAAATAATTCATGTAATATTTGCAACAAAACGTACTCTACGTCTAGTAATCTTAGAACACATATGCGTTTTCACACAGGAGATGAGGGTTTATTAAATTGTAGTTATTGCAAAAAAGCGTTTAGTAATAAATATAATCTACAACGTCATATCCGAATTCACACAAATGAATGCCCTTACCATTGTACAGTATGTGACAAAAAATTCAATAGTAAATCTGATTTTGAAAAGCATTCCAATGTCCATGAAAGAAAAATAAATAAATATTTTTGTAAAATTTGCAGCAAGAATTACTCGACAGCTGATAGTCTTAAAGAACACACACGCTTTCATACAGGGAAGGGTTTATTTTATTGTAGTTACTGTAAGAAAGCGTGTAATTCCAAATCAAATCTAATAGTTCATATCCGTATTCATACAAATGAACACCCTTATCAATGTACAGTATGTGATAGCAAGTTTATGTATTTACAAACTTATAAACTTCATTTAAAGTCTCATTTGATAATGACAAAATCTTCTGTACAAGGTACAGATGTCCCCAAAAACAAAACCCAAAACTCAAATATTAATTCAGTAAGTACAAATGATTCCATGATAATAAAAGATAATAATTTTTCATGTAAAATTTGTAATATAAGTTTCAAAACAAAAATTGAATTAGTACAGCATAGACATACACATCCTACTTGTAAAGTATGTATTAAAAAATTTACTTATGAGGACCAACTCAATGAACATTTAAAATCAAATCATAATATTTATAAATGTCATATTTGTCATGATAAATATTTTACTTCAACTCTAAGTTTGAAAACGCATGAGGCTACATTTCATACAGTAAATAAGAAAAATAAACAATCTGCTATACAAAGGAATGGAAGTTTTAAAAAGGAAGTAACTTCTAAATCTGAGACAAGAAATAAATTTAGCTGTAAAGTCTGTGGAAAATTTTACTTAAATATTCAAAGACTTCAACAGCATTCTAGATTTCATACAGGAAAGAATTTACATAAATGTAATATATGTAAATTGATTTTTTGTACTGCATATGAATTAAAAAAACATCTTATAAGTCACTCAGATGGACGAAAATATGAATGCAGTAAATGTGATAAAAAATTTAAATATTTTAGTGGTTTATGGCGTCATGAGAAAAATGTACATAATGAAAATAAACAAAATAAAATTAAACAGAGAAGTAAAATTACAAATTTAAAAGAAATATACTCAAAATATTCCAAAACACGAAATAATACACACAAATGTACAGTATGCAGCAGAAATTTTGCATCATCATGGGGTTTAAAAATACATAAGAACTCTCATTATGTAAAAAAGAATTTCGAATGTACAATGTGTGCCAGAAAATTCTCCAATTCATATCATCTTCAATTACATTTACGTGTACATACAAATTCTAAAAAAACACAGTGCACTTCAAAAGAAAAATTAAATAAATCTGAAAAATGTAATAATAACAAATTTAAATGTAATTATTGTCTAAAAGAATTTATTTCTAAAGAACTACTAAAATTACATGATATCTCTTTCTCTTTTAATAATGTCACACAAAATTGTAATAAAAAAAGAGAAACAAATTCTTCAAAATCAAAGAAACAAAACACAATCTTAAAAAAGAAACCACTAGAAGTCAATAAAAATCCTCACGAATGCGTATTTTGTAACAAGACATTTAAATTTGCCTCCAAACTTGAAATTCATATACGTACACATGCAAACGATAAGTTATTAACAAATCATAATAATACACAGAAAGAAAATACAAATGTTGTACATTCTAACAAACCATTTGAAACGAAAAATAAATTAAAAACTCACAATTGTAAAAAAATGTTTAAATGTAAATATTGTGATGAATGTTTTAATGACAAAAAGGTTCTTAATGTACATGTTAAAGATCATATAAATGACCTTATGTACCATTGTGATATGTGTGGTAAATCATATCCAAAAATCATAGCATTAAGAACTCATATTCAGAGTCATTTCATGGCACTTGATAAAAAATATAAAAAAATAGAGAACAAAGGTACAAAAAATAGCAAAAATTATGAGAGATTAAAAATCCACACTCGCAGTCAGAGTGCTAAAAATGTATTTAATTGTGAATATTGTGATCAGACTTTTGACTCTGAAAGCTCATTTAATGTGCATGTTCAAGAACATAAAATAAATGAACAATTATTTTGTAATTTATGTAACAAAACATTCAGACTTCAAATTGCATTAAATCATCATCTCAAATTCCGTTGTATCAAACAGCAAAATAAAGATGAGAATTTAAAAGATGTTTCATTATTTCAATGTACAGTATGTAACAAAGAACATGTCGATCAACAACATAATTGTGTTCAGAAAGATTTGACAAATGTTTCTGATGTAAAAAATTTACAAACTTATAAAATTTTCGATAACAATGAGATTGTATTTATTAAGAGAAAACTTACAAAGAAGTATGCATGTGAAATTTGCAATGCAAGATTTATAAAACGTCGCTATTTAAAGCAACATAAAACAATTCACACAGAATCAAAACCATTTGTATGTCCAATATGTTTTAATGTTTTTAATTTTGAGAAAAGATTGAATTTGCATTTACGTGACGTGCATATGAGAGTGACGTCACAGTCTTCTCCTCCAGCTGACGTCCCCGTGAAGGACGAGCAGCAAGAGAGACACCAAAATCAGGTGAGTCGATTTTTTGGTTCATTATAGTGTGGTGCTCATAACTTGTAACATTGTTAATGGACAACATACATGAAAAAATTGTATTGCAGAAATGAATAGAGGGTACCAAATTATGCTATATACTCTGAATTTTTTCAGATTTTTTTGAGTCCCAGAACTATTTGTAAATAATTATTGAAAGTATGCGGCCATGCACGTTCCCTGGAGGCGTCAATAGGCGTCTCGGTCCTATCCTTTTTATTAAGGATTCAGAGGTGCCAACTTAATTCACAGAACTTTCAATAATTATTTAAAAATAGTTCCGGGACTAAAAAAAATCTGGAAAAATTCAGAGTAGCATAATTTGTTACCCTCTATTCATTTCTGCAATAATTTTTTTTCGTGTATGTTGTCCATTTAGAGTAAAATTTTAGAGAAATTTTCGAGTTACAAAATGAATTTTCTGATGTTTTTCCCAATAAAATTATGAGGATTTACTAATTATTTTACTTTTTTTTTTTTTTTTTTTTTTTTTTTTTTTTTTTTTTTTCATATTTCATTGTTTTATTAAGAAATACTTTAATAGAAAAAGTGCAGCTTAATTTTTTTGCATATACGGATAGAGAATTAACTTCGAGTAATGTATTATCAATATTTTCGATTTTTTTTTTTACTCTTTAATAGCCTTAATCTAATGCTACAAAACACTGTGACGTCATAGTCATGCAAATATTTAACACGGACAAATAGGGAATGGAGTTGCATGATAATGACGTATTAGAATCGTGTCTTTTAATTTTAAAGTTGTTAAAAAAAATTGAAACATATAATGTTGAAAAAATAAAAAATAAAATGAGATAATAGAATGTGAAAATTTTAGTGGCTTTATCGAAAGAAGGAGTAAAAATATGGTACTGTGATTTTTTTCAGATTTTTCTGAGACCACAAGAACTAATTTTAAAAAAATTATTGAAAGTCTATTTTGATGACGTCACGGGTGGCACTCCTTAAGAAAAAGGATAAAGGCAGTGCCGCCCGTGACGTCATAAAATGGACTTTCAATAATTTTTTAAAAATAATTCCCGGTCTCAGAAAAATCTGAAAAAATTCACAGTAACATATTTTTACCCCTTCTTTCGATTAAGGCACTAAAATTTTCACATTCTAATATCTCAGCTCGAAGTGCTTTATCCAAATATTTAATTCAAGCCCTCAATATAAAAAAATACAAATTAAGTATTATCATAGAGTGATATATTTGGATAGAGGTAGTGCGCCCACGTTAAATTTTCAGACAAAAATTTTAGTCCCCCTCTCGTCACCTTTTTTGCCTTTTTGACAAAATAAACTACCTGCTGCAAAACTTGAGCGGCTCAGCGCGAGAGGGCTCTCATCCAGATTTTCTCAAACTCGCCCTCATCTCTTTTTGTTTTCTCTGTCTTCACTCGCGTCACGTGGTCTAGCCAGCCTGCTGCACCCTGCAGAGCCTGCAGGTCTTTGAGGAGGGATGATTCGGTGTATCCCTCAAAAGAGCGTAACATGATATCTGCTGCATGTCATGTGTTACACAGGTCGGCCGTGGTTGTACTCGCATGCAGCAGCGAGCTCAATACATGGCTGAGAATATCGACTCCAACGCTGCTGATTTTACACTTTATTTTTTATACTTTCTTTAATTATTGTTATATATATTAAACTTGTATTTATAATTTTATTGCACTATGACTATAAAAATGGAAATGAATTTTCCAATTAAACGTTCCTATTATCATATATTAATTATATTAATTATATTAATTATATAAAATATTATATGATATGAACAGTGATGTAACAAAATCATATTTTTATGTGTTATTCATCGCTCAATTAACATTAATATGGAATATAATGTTGTACAGTACGTAGTGAAATAATAAATCAAACAATATTGTTAATTCCAATGTGTTTTTTCCGTCATTGAGATAACATGTTGGCTAAATGTCTACGGCTTATATAAAAAAAAAAAGGATTTGAAAATATATTATTGTATTGAAACTGAATAATTTGAAGTAATTAGCATTACTATAAACAATAATTATAAAAAATCTTAAAAACAATGAAATTTGCAGTGACACTGAAAGATGATTATTTTTATAAAAAATGTACAAAAATTATACAAGTTAAATGTAGTACTTGTGGAGATAAGCGAGCGTAGCGCAGCTAGTATATTGACCGGTTTTCGTTAATTCACCGAAGTCAGAGGCTACGTTGAGCGTGGTTAATAATTGGATGGGTGACCGTTTCAAGTAGAAATCACGAAGACCCCTCCCTGGAGTCAATTCATCTAGCTTTCCATTGCAATGCAACCAGTGCAGTAATACCATAGAGTATAATATATATATATATATATATATATATATATATATATATATATATATATATATATATATATATATATATATATATTTATATATATATTTATATATATATTATATATATATATATATATATATCCTATATATATATACTCTCTACGGTAATACACTTGTGTGTGGTTCCCCAGGCTTTGGACATGATCGCTTTGGTTCATTGATAAAAGTAGAGATGTCCGTTATAACTGAGGTTTTCCACGGTTCCCTCAGTCTCACCTCAGTGAATGCTTGGACGCGTAACAGGCCGTCGTGGCCACCATCCGTTCCCTACCATATCCCTCCCTACCCATTACTCCGCTGCGAGCTGGCTGGCTGGCTGTAAGCTCTTATGGGTATATTCTTGTAAAAAAAAAATCAAATAAATAAATAAATAAATAGCAGCTCTAATTGTAAGTGTTCTAAATCTGAGTTTTAATAACTATGTTGATAATATACTAAAATACAGGCATCAAATTTTCTTACTGTTTGCGACCCTGTAGCCAAATTTGTTTCTCAAATGTCAATGAACCAGCAAGTTACCGTAAAATGCAACATTGCACTCTAACTGCAACCACATGTGCACACTGACCAAATGTTGTTAGTTAATATTGCTACAGTAATTATTTTAAATTATTCACTTTAAAATATTCATATAATATTTTTAAAATATGGCATACATACTAGCTCTTAAAGCTAATAGATTTTTTTTATCACTCTTATTCTTAATTTTTCCTTTCAGTTAATTCATATTACTATATCTCTAAGTCAACCGAAATATAAAAAAAACTCAAAATATTGTCAGAAGCGAGTAAATATGTAAATATTCCTATTATTGCAGTACGCTCTGTCCGCCCTGCCTATTGTTATTTACTCTCGTAACCTAACGATCTCGCACGTTTCTTTGAGGGCAGCCGCATCATCCCTCCTCTCTCCCCCGAGGATGTGCAGCAGGCTGGCTAGACCACGTGACGCGAGTGAAGACAGAGAAAACAAAAAGAGATGAGGGCGAGTTTGAGAAAATCTGGATGAGAGCCCTCTCGCGCTGAGCCGCTCAAGTTTTGCAGCAGGTAGTTTATTTTGTCAAAAAGGCAAAAACGGTGACGAGAGGGGGACTAAAATTTTTGTCTGAAAATTTAACGTGGGCGCACTACCTCTATCCAAATATATCACTCTATGGTATTATTGACTTGCAATTTATTATGCGTCAGATAGTCGAATCCATAAACTTAAAGGATTCCTTTAAGTTTATGGTCGAATCACTATAAAAATTGAAACATATATAATAAAGTTTTTTAAATATAAAATTTATGATTTTATTATTATTTATGAATTTATTAAATAGAAAGAACGATTTGATCATTACTCATAATTTCTCATAAAGTACATGTACCATTATAATAAATAATAACCAGACTTATATTTTTATATAAATTCAATGACTTTTTTATTTCAGGTGTCCCACGTCGGTGTCCAAACGGATGTCCCAGGACACTAGAGTTCGGACACACAGGACATCAGGACAACCCAATAACAGCCAGCTCAGGTGGGTGTCATTCTATTAATTGTTGCAGTTTGTACAATGAATAGAATTATAAATTATAAGTTATAGTTTAAATTTAATACAGCATAAAACTTAGCAAATCCTGAATGCTCATTTTTTGTAAAGCGCAGTAATTAAGGTGAACGCTTTGATTTAGTCAACTTGTTCATCATCAAAATAGAAGTGTTTGTCATTGATAGCCATTGTCACTGCTGTATATATTATTCAGTATAATAATCTACTCTTTTTACTGGAAAAAATATCTATCGAAACTATTGAGAAATATAATTATTCAAAGTAAAATAAAAATGTGTACAATTTGCAAACTTTTTTTCGGCTTGAGTGTACCGTACAATCATAGAACCTTAAGTGGAGGCTCTATGGTACACTCCATATCTCTGAAAATTTCCCTTCTACAGCCTTGTTAATCACCATGCTCCGTAAGTGCATATAGCACACAATATGGTGATTAACTTACAGAAAAGAACTTTTCAGAGGCGAGAAGTGTACAATACTAACATCATAAAATTATTTACACAATATATATTGAATCACAAAAAAAATAATTAAAAATTGTAAGGAATTCAAATTAATCTTTCATGTACTATAATTTTTGTACATATGAAAAAATATTTTATTCTTGTTTATTTTCATTGCAGGAGTCGCATGGTTCGATGTCACGTGACGAGGTGGTCCCCAAAGACTTCATGTCCCTCTTCAGTGACCCTCTCAACCTCGTCCCCTCTTGCAGACATTACCTCGAGTGTGGGGTGAACCATCAGAACAAAAAGTGTCGGATTTGTGCAGAATAGACCAAGTGTGATCATGTGGGTTAAAAATGGAGTGACTGTGAATGATTATAATGACCATGATGTTCTTTTTACATCATTATAATAACAAAATCACCGTCCAAGAAGATGAAACTGTGGAGATTGATGTGGAATTTTGTGTGCCTGTAAAAGAGTCGATGTTATTATAGAATTATCACAATTTGCGACAGTTGAGATAATGGACATTACTTCTGATGACGAATAACTTATTATACCATTATCGATCGAGCCAGTTAACTTAATATTTTATTACAATTTTGATGTATATAATATAATAATAAATATTAAATTTAAAGAGAAAAATATTATGTATATTCTTACAGCATGCAATGGATGGTCATTATCTTAGCTTTGTTTTTAAATTCAAAATGACAATAATTTTGTTTCGTAGTACAGTGAATTAATAGTTGAATTAATTTCAATTTAATTTATTATTTAAATTTATGTAGATACAATTTACTGTACACTTGTTGACTTGTAAATCACCGTTGAATGTTTATTACAGTGCATGAAAAGGCTAGCTTGAAGTGGAAATTTTCCAGGGCGCGGAGTGTACACTATTTTTATTTTTGTGTTCATTAAAATCAATTTTTTTTTCGAACATGAGCTCTGATGTACAGAACCGATCACGCCAATTTTGTTACATAGAATACTTAATATTATTAATTCTAGTTTAAAAATTATAGCAATAATTGTAAACTAATGGAGTACCTACCTCAAAATTTTTTATTGCAGAAATGGATAGAGGGTGCAAAGTTATGCTACTCTGATTTTTTTTTCAGATTATTTAGAGCCCGGCAAATATTTTTTAAAAATTATTGAAAGTACAAAAAAAGTGCCGCCTCTTGCCGCCTCTCTTAATAAAAGATAGGACCCAAAAGGGACATGGATTCGAACCCGACCTCGCCAAAACTTTTTAGCAATATTTCCTGGTCCCTAAAAAATCTGAAAAAAATCAGAGTAGCATAACTTTGCACCCTCTATCCATTTCTTCAATAAAAAATTTTGAGGTCGGTACTCCATTTTAAAACAATTACAATTAGGATTTAGGATTACAACGTACAAAAATATTATATTCATATTTATTTTAATAATAATTAACGTAGTTCTATAAGACCATATTTTTTTATAGTACAAAAAAATTATTAAAATATAAAAATATATGCATTTTTATTTTATGACACACTAAATTGATAATAAAAATTATATTGATATTAAATAATATTATTTAGTAAGGAATGTAAGTAATCACTCAAGCATATTAAATTTGTCATTTAATTTAGATGTTATTCACAGTAATAAAATTTTTCAATATACTTATATCACATATTTTTCACGTATAATTTTTATCATTTTTTATTACTTCAACAATCAGTACAGGTTTTATAGCCACGCACTTGAGTCAGCCATCTGTGTGAGGACATTAAATATATATGACAGTGCAGTGCTGGCAGCTAAAGTGACACCTTTAATAGTAAGGTTAGTCAATCAAGTACATGATCAAAGGCAGCGTGGAAGCGACCTGGCGTAGCCTGATTGGCGGCAAAACGGACGAAAAGCTGAGTTTCTGGGGTAAAGGTACATGCTGTTTAAAGGTGCATTTCCATGTGGAGCGATGTCGAGCGGGGCTTAATTGGCGCGTCGAGAAAAGCACATTTGCTTCAATCTCGTATAGCAGCCATGTTTAGGTGGATTCACATGGCGATTTTCATCATGCGACGCGACGTGAATAATGCGCACTTGCTGTAACATCCGTTGGCGGCCATATTTGGCAATTAAAAGAAAAAGAGCATCGTAATTAATGCGATTCCCGGTGAATTCGCCGCCGCATAAGAATTCACAGCTTTAATGTCAAAATCGCGTCGCATCGCCGTTGTCGCCATCTGAATCCGCCTTTAGCGATAAAATCGCTCCCCGCAAGGCGAGGAAATCCCGAGCCTCAGATTGGCTGCGGCACACGATTTTTTCGCCTTCCCCGCTCCATGGAAATGCCGCTTTAAGTTGGAAAAAGGTGTAAAATCCTGCTCCAAGTATTATGAAAAAAATTGAAATCATTAGTTAGTCAAAAAGTCGGGAAAAAGAAATGGTAAGAAAATATTTTTTAAAGCATTTACATACATGAATATTATTTAAATATAGCGGGTTGTTTCGACCGGGGGGGGGGGAATTATACTTTACCATGAGGGGGGGGGGGCCTCATGGTAAAGTATAATTATATATCATGATACAACTATAATAGATTATATATAACGAAAAATTCGTTGGTAATTCTATAGGGTTAAGGGCAATTAAGATAACACGAACAATCGATTGTTGTAGTCCAATTTGATTAACATTTAAACCTTGGCAACCTCATAATGATTCTGAATTTTTTTTGAGAGACAGTTCTTGGCACCAAAAAAATATGAACAAAATTTCAAAACAATCGGACGATCCAATTTTTTAAAATTAATTTCTGAGTTTAGGTCTCCATGGGTCATGGGAAAGCCGTATACTGAAAATTTAAAAAATTCATTTAAAAAAATTGGATCCTCCGATTGTTTTGCAATTTTTTCCACATTTTTTTGGTGCTAAGTTCTGTCTCTAAAAAAAATTCAGAATTATTATGAGGTTGCTAAGGTTTACATGTTAATCAAATGGGACAACAACAATCGATTGTTCGTGTTATCTTACCCTTAAGGTAGAGATAACGTCGGTCAGCTGTTTTTTTAGCTCCATTTGATTAACATGTAAACCTTAGCAACCTCATAATAATTCTGAATTTTTTCTAGAATCAGTTCTTAGCACCAAAAAAATGTGGAAAAAATTGCAAAACAATCGGACGATCCAGTTTGTCTCTCCATGGGAAAGCCCTATGCTGAAAATTAAATAAATTAATTAAAAAAAATCGGCTCGTTAAATTGTTTTGAAATTTTTTCTATGGCTTTTAGGCACTATAATATCTCTGCCTCTAAAAAAATTTCAGAATTTTTGTGAATTTGCTAAGGTTTACATGTTAATCAAATGGAGATAAAAAAACAGCTGACCAACATTATCTCTACCTTAAATAAATTGGCTTATATATTTGTTATAATATAATATATATGATGATTATTATTATAACGTAAAATGATCAAATGAACTTAATGAACGAACATTTATAAAAATTATAATTATACGTTATTATTATTAATTTAGGTTAAGTCTACATAGTAAATAATAAAAATTAACTTCAAATTGTCTACATAGTAAATAATAAAAATTAACTTCAAATTATTATTGTAAATATTTTGCTTTTATATAGACGTTTTTCACGTTTTTTCTTACAGAGGCTGTACTGATTTTAGTTTTTACTTTGCAAGCAAGAGCGCTGCTAGCCAGCGGTGTGCACTGTGCATGCAGTAGCAGGTATGCAGGTATGCATAAGCATGCGACAGAGAAGGAAGTGGGGGTGGGAGAAAGGAAAAGCCAGCAGTTGCAGTCAAAGGTCGCTGAGTTGAGTCGCTGCTCGGTGCTCGCTGACTGGCTGACTGCTCAGTGCTCAGTACCCTCTCAGTACTTGTGTGGCAAGCGGACGAGACAGACGTCGTGCAGGAGGAATGTCGGCGATAAACGTGAGTCAAATTGTGTGAAGCTGTATTTACAGGTCAAATCTGTCGAATAATTTAATTTGTGTTGCAGAATTACAATGCATATAAAACAATACATTTTTAAAACTTATTTGTTATTTTGTTTGCTGCTCTAAATAGTTTTTTAACACATCGATCGAAGTAATAAAAATATCATTATGTTGTATAGTACATTTTATATGTAATAGAAAAATTATAACATTTTTACAGTTTATGATTTTCAAATTAGTACTCATCACAATTTT
Source organism: Siphlonurus alternatus (assembly GCA_949825025.1). NCBI lineage: Eukaryota > Metazoa > Arthropoda > Insecta > Ephemeroptera > Siphlonuridae > Siphlonurus > Siphlonurus alternatus. Next base: position 33,862,612 of record OX463782.1, read on the forward strand.
GACCTGCGATTTGATTAAAAATAAAAAAAAAAAACATGTATAAATTTTGCATATTTACTACAGTAGCATACAAACATGTACTAATTTTACTGCTTCTTTAGATGTAAAATTAAATAAAATTATAAAAATATTTATATTTATATATATATATATATATATATATATATATATTTATATTTGAGTGTAAAATAATAATTTTACCTTACTGCAGCAGGGCTATTATCCTCGCTGAAAATTATCGTTCACTTTTCACTGCACTTAATTGACAGGGTGCTATCGTGCACGTGAACTTTTGTGTTTTAAGTGCAGTGATTCAGTGAAAAGTGAACGAAAATTTTCAAGGAGGATAATAGCCCAGTAAGGTAATTATTATTTTACACTCATGCAGTATATATATAAATTATATTATTTTAAACATAATAACTAGAAAATTTTACAACTAAATGAAATCCTATATATATATTTTTTTTAAATAATATATTTTGCATGCAACGACACGTTTTGATATCGTCGCGAATAATGAGCTATGCATATCTGCCTATAATAGCAATAACAAGATTCGTTGCAATAATGAGCTGTATGCTATTTCAGGTGAGCACAAAAATTAGCTTTATTTTAAATAAGTATTTGCAGCCCATAACTGCGCTCACCTGAAATAGCAGAAGATAGCTTATTATTTTCGACGAAGGAAGATTAATCTATTTATTAAATAAAATAGTAAAAATCTTATACGAAACTGACGTAAACTTTTTATTAATATTATTTTCATTTCATATTGACACTAACATTATTTTTGGCTCTTGCTGTACTGAAAGTTGCGATGTACCTCCTCAGTTGATTCTACGAGACTGTCGGCGAACCAGCATGTACTGACGTGTTGGTGCGCGTCGTGCTGGAGGAATCTTTCTTTCTCTCGCCCTGCTGGTGATCGTTTGCCTTGATGTCACCATATTATAAGCATATAATGTTTTTTTTTTTTGAAGTTTATAATGTTCTATTTTACTTATATGTTTTAATTGTTATGAATATATGAAATGTTTTTTGTTTTTTACACAATATTGAATTTCGGTGTAAATAAAATAAATTAATTTTTTAAAATTTTCTTTAAACTTTGAGTTGTCTCCATGCATATATCCAAATAGAGTATCGACCTCAATTTTTTTTTTTTATTGCAGAATGGGATAGAGCGTGCAAAGTCCATTGATTTTTTTTTCAGATTTTTAAAGCCCGGGAAGTATTTTTAAAAAATTATTGAAAGTTATTTTTATGTGACATCAAGAGACGCCGCTCCTTAAGGAAAATATAGGACTTGCTGCTGCGTGACGTCACAAAAAGGACTTTTAATTATTGTTTAAAAATACTTCCCGGGCTCTAAAAAATCTGAAAAAGTCAAGGTAGCATTACATTTCACCCTCTATCCATTTCTGCAATAAAAAAATTGAGGTCGATACTTTATTTGCTAGAATTTTTCGTTCCGTTCGTGAAAAATGCAATTTTAACAAATATATATGCGTGTTGTACAACTGCCATAAAATTGTGTTGTGCATTGTGCACTTCCCCTTTTTTCTTTATCGAAGTTACCATATTCGCGTATCCCAATGCCTGACTCACCTGTCCAAGCTACTGTTACTCGGTGATACGAGACCAAAGTGTTGATCGTCATAAGTTTGTCGTGAGCGGGCGTGTTAGACGGATTGTCGTACAGTTTGCTTCATAGTAGAGTGCTTCATTTGCTTGTGTTTTTAAATTTTTCGCACCTTTTTGTTCAAATTTCTTTAACGTATTTCCTAAAATTGGAGTTTTTATATTTCAGTTAAAAAGAATCTGTCTCACCGGAGTTAATTTAAAAAAATAATTGATTATAATAACGTATTTTTTTATGATATAGAAAATTGTGTCGTACGGTCACTGAAATTTGTTTCTTGGGGGCGCTGAAGTGTCGTCAAATCGGAAGAAAGAAAATGACGTTTATGCTCCTCTCCCGAGGTGTACACAGACCTCGCTCGTGTGATGTAGCCAATCATTTGCTTGACTGACTGCCACGTGGTACCTGGTCAGGTGTTTAAATACCGAGTTCCTTTTTATATTAAAATTTGAATTAATTAATGCAATGTTATATAAATAAAGAGGAAATTGATGGGCAGATAAGATGAATGAAATGCATCGACAGTATTTTTATTTCAAGTAACGATAATTGGAAACATAAATATCTGTTTTATAACTTTTAAACTAGTTGAAAACGATATTGTTTTAGGTGGGTATCTTTTTTTATATTTTTTTTATTTGGTTCTGCTTAAATAATAAACTGGTATAGTTTATTTTGATATTTTAATCCCCATACCATTAGCAGTTTGATGCATGGTATTGGTGTTTTCCAAATTTATTTTGGAAGTTAAGTTTAATTTTTAAACTCTACTTCATTATTTCTATGGCTGCAGTATTCAGTCATATATGTTTCTGGCATAAAGATAACGATAGAGTCTGTAAATGTGAATGTAATATGGTCTGACTATCTTGTAGCTTAGCTGTAAAACGTTGCTATTTTTTTTTTTTTTTTTTTTTTAGGTTATAACAATCTGTGGATTGTTTTGCTCACAATCAATCTAATACGCCTTGTTTAGATTGGTTTAGGTTAGGGCAGTCCGTGACTTGTAGTCAAGCCATGTAATGAGACTCAATTCACACCTGGTGTGATTGAGAGACCTGGCGGATAAACCAGACTTTTAATTAAATGCATTCTACTTTAGTTAAAAAAGAATATGAGATAAAAAAGAAAAGAAAACATTTATTTAACGTTATTATTATGTTACAAAATATTTATGAATGAAATAAATGTACTGAGCTTTCCGTAACACACATTTTGTATTTTCCAGTATCATCCTTAACGAGGTTGTCATGGACCTGAAGATATATTTTCTTCACTTATTAAATAACTTTTTATTTACTTAGAGTATTAAACGAGGATGGTTTTCATTCCCTCGGCAATGCGAAGGAGGGTGAGTGTAGTACCGTGAGATCTGCTCTTGCCTTTCCCTCCGCTTGTTTTTGGTGTCCTGTGGGGGTGTAGTGGAGGTTCGGACGTTTCCCTAAGTTACCAGCGTAACCGGCCTCCGCTGAGCATAGCTTTAAATGGTTAGAATGACACGGCTACTGCTTCTCCCACCCAGGGTACAAAACCGTCACGATTTGCCACTATGTGGTTACCCTGGCATTGGATAAATCCATTGACAAAGAATTGTGGCGTACCCGTCTTTACCATAATAACCCTTTTCATTTATGTTTAGTTTTTATTATTTATTTTATTATTTTTCGTTATATTTATTTTTTATTATTGTTTTATTATTTTATTTTAATCCTTTATCCATAATCCTTCTACCTTCATAATATATAGGTAAAATCTTTATGTATTTGCTAGACCATAGCCACCTTGTTTTGTATGATGCTGGGAAGAACAGGAAGTTGTGGTGTTTACATTTTTTTGTGACTATAGAACTTAAAACATGTGAAACAATTTGATTGATTTAATTTTTAGAATTTAAAAGTATTAATTTTTATTTCATAATTTTTCACAGGAAGAAATGTTAATTATCCAAGTAATTAATTCTATAAATATTAATAATATATTAAATTCAATTTTGTCTGGTTTTGAAGCAAAGCTGTTTCTCAAGTAATTTAAGATATAGTTTTTGATCAGATTGCATAGTCTTCTAAATATCAATTACATATTTTAATTTTTGTAATAAAATTTGGTGATAATTTTAACCAAAAATTTATTACAATAACCAACCGCTTTAAAGATTATCGTTTTCAACAATATATCATACATATTGTTGTATAATGTATATAATATTGTGTATTATATTTCTATTTAGCTTCTGAAAATGTATCCATGGTTAATCTGGTTAATTAATTTTCTTTGACTTAGAAAAATTTTGGCAAAAAATAAAAATTATTCATTTTATCTGAGTCATATTTTAACTTTGCCAGCTGTTGATTGGAAAAGAAAATCGTCAGCTGTAAATTTGCACACATCGCCCGCTTGACATAATTAATTAATTAGTGTAATTATTACGTTTGATAGCTGCATGCATGGCGTGCGCTAAAGCCAATTAAAATTTCAATCAATCGCTGGACTACCAACCTGCGCTCGTGAAGTCAGAAGTTATTTGGTGAGTTCATTCTTTTTAAAATACAGGTATCAAATAATGTATTAACATATATATAATGAATTTTCTCTACTGTAGTAGCGCCAGACTGCAGCCGAATTTAGTTTGTTCGCAAGTCCCGATCGGCCGGTGTGTTGCTGAGTAGTCGACACCGGGCCGCTGTGACGTCAGAGCCTACATCGTGCATGCCACAAGATGTAATTAAGGTACCTAAGTGCTGGAGTACACAGATGTAATTGTCATTTATTTACGTTCTTTTGTCTGATTTATTTCACGTATTTTCATACTTTTATGCCACAATTTTTGCCTTTCTTTAATTCTAGCGACCAATAATTTTACATTTTTTGAACTAAAAATGATATTTATGTGTTCTTCAAGGACATATAGTAAAATTAATAAATATATAAAAAATAATAAAAAAGGAAAGAAATCATATAAAAATTTAACCTGATTTCATTACCTAATGGTATTTATCAATATTATATTTATATACACATAAAGGCGGATGCACATGGCGACAACGGTGATGCGACGCGATTTTGAAGCAAAAGCTATGAAATTCTATGCAGAGAGCGAATTTGTCAGGTGTGCGGCGAATATAACTTTAAATACGGATGCCGGGCCCTTTACTTTAATTGCCAAATATGGCCACCAATAGATGTAACAGTAAGTGCGCGTTATTCACTTCGCGTCGCATGATAAAAATCACCATGTAAATCCGCCTAAAGGCGGATTCAGATGGCGACAACGGCGATGCGACGCGATTTTGACATAAAAGCTATGAAATCCTATGTGGCGGCGAATTCGCCGGGCATTGCGTTAATTACGATGCTCTTTTTCTTTTAATCGTCAAATATGGCCGCCAATGGATGTTACAGCAAGTGCGCATTATTCGCGTCGCGTCGCATGATAAAAATCGCCATGTGAATCCACCTATAATATGGAAAATTAAAGTAAAAGTAGATTCACATGGCGATTTTTATCATATGTGACGCGAAGCAAGCGAATAATGCGCACTTGCTTTAACATACATTGGCGGCTATATTTGGCAAGTAACAAACCAGTATTGTTAATTATTTGCGATATTTGCCGCCGCAACCTGGAGAATTCGTTCGCCATATAGTATTTCACAGCTTTTGCGTCAGAATCGCGTCGCATCTCCGTTGTCGCCATGTGGATCCGCCTCATGGAATATTACAGTAGTACATTGTTATTATATTCAGGACTCGTCACAAGTCGCACTGATGATGGACTCACCACTCACGCAGCTCGACTTCCACATACGCTCAGATGAGGACGCACTCCACGTGCCGGTCACCACGGCAGCACGAGGCGCGCTCCGTCATATGGTGAACGCTCGTTCAGCCTCAAAAGACTTCCCTTCGAAAGGACGTCATTTTTCCTCTCCCCACCAGGTATAAAGGCTAATGGAGATTTTAGGTGCATTTCCATGGAGCGATGTCGAGCGGGGCTTGGCAGGGTGAGAAAAGCGCACTTGCTTCAATCTCGTATGGTGACCGCTTTGGTGATAAAAAATCACTTCCCGCAAGGCAAGGAAATCCCGAGCTTCTCCCGAATTTTTCGCTTTACTTGCTCCATAGGTATGCACCTTTAACATATTTCGTTCAAGCCATGGTGCGGCTTTAACAAAAGAAAAAGAATTGATGGGGGGGGGGGAAGAGCACTTGTATAAAATTAATAATTAAACTACTTGAGGAATGTTGATGCCACATTAAACATCAGAAAAATTGTCAACTGTATCAACCTGGTTCAGCATGTTTATACTATGGTTCAGATCAGGCGCGGATCCAGAAAAAAATTTCGGGAGGGGCTGCCTCCATAAGGCCAATGTTAAAAAAAAAAATTTGGAGTGGGGGAAATGCCTATATTGCCCATGTTAAATCCAAACAAGTTAAATGCAGCCCCCCCAGCCCACCCCCTGGATCCGCGCCTGGTTCAGATTTAACTTGGGTTTCTTCGGAAACGCTCGGGTCTCCATGAAAGGCTCGGGTCTCCAAAGGCTCGGCCCGTCCAGTAAAATCCTTCGTAACAAACAATGCACCACTGACAGAAGGCGTTACAAATACGACGAAAACCAAGTTAAATGTAAACCAGAATAAATACACCGCGGGGCAGCCTGAACGTTTAGTGTCCTAATTCTGTTTGCACATTTCATGCATGCAACAAACAAAATGCATCAAGTTTGTTTCTTTTTTATAAAGAAAATTTTCTTTGTTTGATAAAAAAAGTGTATTGATATTATTAATTGTAAAACGTCATTATTTAAAGAGTGTAAAAGTATCGAATAAAAATGTCCGATCTGGCCGGCCATGTTATCTGCCTGATTGGACATTTATTTTTGAATGGATTGTATAATACCAGTGACGAAAATAAGAACAAATATATAACTTTTACATTAATTTTTTTAAATATAAACCTACCTCTGTACTGCAGTATAAATGTGTAAACAAGTTTCTTAAATTTATTTTACAATATTTTATTTTAAATGCTTTCATAAATGCAAAAATATTTAAAACAAAGTCTGTTGATTATTATCCAGTATTAAAAATAATTCCTTTTTCCTTTCTCTTAGAACTGTTCAATAAAAACTTTAAAAAAAGAAGTTCTCTCCTGGACATTCGTCAAACTTCGATCTACATCAGCGCGCTCTGTCATGCGGACAACTTGCGAAGCTCGTCCGAGAGAAGACTGCCGGTCAAAGACTCCTCGACATCACGAGGCACACTCACCAGGCCTCCAAGTACCTCGAGGACGTGTCCACAACAGGTATACATTTTTGCTACAAATCTCTGGAATAGCCGACAGGGGCGGTTGCAGCTCGTGGCTCCAGGGGGGGAGGGGAGGGCGGTGCCCTATCCCGCAATGTTAAAATGTGGAGTTGGAGTGGAAGGGGGGGGGGGGTAGACGGGTGGGGGGAAAATCTTCAATGTATTTTGGGATCTTTTGGGGGAGGGCGATCGCCCACCTCCCTCCCTTGGAACCATGCCTGTTGGCCAACCGTTATAACCTGAGTTACCTCCTTACATAATCTTAATAGTTGACATCATAATTTTATAGATTTTAAGCAGATGTTATCAGATATAAAACTAACTGCGAGTGACAATTGACAATATATTATTCGAGCTCTTCTTTTACGGACTTTGTTAATGGACTCGAAGTCAATACTTCAATAAATTGAATCAATCTATTCAGATATGCAATTAAAAAGTTACGCAGGTTTTCCATTATAACTTATTACCAGATTTTTGAAACCTAGCGTGGTTCCAAAAATAAATAATATATTATAAAGCTGCAAACTCTGATATATATATGCTCATTAGTGAACTATATTGTCGCAGTCACCTGATCACAGAAGCAGCATGCAATTGCAACTTAACCAGTTACATACTGCAGCCGGACTCCTCTAGTCATGTAACATGCAACCCAGCTCGCCACACACATATGACATGAGGTAGTACATTAATGTGCGGGGTTAGAGCTGCCTCAAGCTGGACCACCCGTTGTTGGCCAGCCTAACTCAGGACGCTCTACCCTAGACAATATAATATATTATCTCGCTGCCTCCGTCCCGAACGTTACGTCTGCCGTTATTACACTCCACTTTACATCTCTAGATCAGTTAAACTTTAGAAATCTTATAAAAGTTATAAACAAACATTTTTAAAAATATTGGGTGCGATTCACGAAGCAGTTGGCCAAGTTTCTAACCACGTTTAGCTTAACTACGTTTAACTATACCTGTTTTACGTGTTAAACAGACGTGATTTCTGAACAACTCGGAGTGCGGTCGACTGGGAGCCGGACAGCTCGGAGCCAAACGTGTTTGTAGGACAACTCGGAGCACGGACAGCTCGGAGCGTGGACATCCTGGAGCCTAGGTAGGACATCTCGGAGCATGGACATCCTGGAGCCTAGCTAGGACATCTCAGAGCACCGTTTTATTTAAGTTATATTGAATGAATTTCAAAATTATAAAATTAATGTATTCCGAGAACGTATCGTTAATCGTAACATTTATTGTTATATTACTTAAATTTATTACGTAAGTTAAAAAAATTATTAAGTTTTCTGATGATATATCAGTGAGGTACGTTCTAGTGTCTAATATATGGAAGTAAAGTTTACCTTATGCGGTCAAATGTTCGGTCAGATAGGTGTTATGATGCTTATTATACCTTTACCTTTTTAGTAATATTAAATTATTTTATGAAAAAAAAAAGTGAATTCTGTAAATATTTTAGATAAGTCAATAAGATCAACTCATTATTTTGCTTTTTTATAAAATCAATATTGCATAATATATATTGGGGGACATTCACAAAGCACTTTAACCCCAACTTTAGCCCCAAGTTTTATCCCTGGTACTAAACATGGTGCTAAACTAGGAGCTAGACATGGTTAGCCACTGATTTAGCACCATGTTTAGTACCAGGGTTAAAACTTGGGGCTAAAGTTGGGGTTAAAGTGCTTTGTGAATGCCCCCCATTATTAAATTTAAGGTATAACCTGAGAATTTGTCTGTCAAGGTCAAGAGGCGTGGCTATAGTGTCAACACTGTTTGCATTGGAATGCGCATAAATTTTTAGGAGGGGGTGGTGACAACAGTCCTTGAGAACGTTGCCACATTTCTCATCAGTCTCATCACATATAGGAAACGATCATCGCCACGGTTCAAAATATATGAAAACAATTCAGAAAAATAGTCTAAAAAATTAGGTTTTAGTAAAAAAAAAGCAAAAGAATCTGTTGTATAGTTTTTTTGCAATGCTAATTAACAAATTTAACATTGGAAGGATACAAAATTCTCATTTAAATAAATTAATTATAATTAAACCAACGGTTAAAAAATTCCGAAAAAATTCCGAGCTAATTTGACGATTGTTGTGAGTCCACCAAATTAATTTGAAGAAAATCTGTTGTAGCGAATTTTTCGTCCAAATTTCTCAGGTTAAGCCTTAAAAGTTAAAAGTTGCATTTTTTTTTATATAGCATGCAAATATAACAAAATGAAATCTTTTTGTCAGAAAAAAAAAATAATTAAAAAATAGGTTATATAATATTAATTTGCAGAAATTTAATAATGTAATAATAATTCATGATATAATTTTTGGATTATCTCTTATCAGATACATCCGATCAGAAAACTTAATATATATTTTTTTGTGTTACGTTTAACGATACATTCTCGGAATACATCAATTTTAATCTTGAAATTCATTCAATATAATTTAAATAAAACGGTGCTCCGAGATGTCCTAGGAAGGCTCCAGGATGTCAACGTTCCGAATTGTCCGTGCTCCGAGATGTCCTAGCTAGGCTCCAGGATATCCGTGCTTCGAGTTGTCCTACCTATTATAGGCTCCAGGATGTCCGCGCTCCGAGCTGTCCGTGCTCTGAGTTGTCCTAGAAACACGTTTGGCTCCGAGCTGTCCGGCTCCCAGTCGACCGCGCTCCGAGTTGTCCGGATACCTGTTAAACCATCTAGTTAAACGTGGTTAGAAACCTGGCTAACTGCTTCGTGAATCGCACTCATTATTAATAATAAATTACACAATTTTAACATAAAATACGATATTAAAGAAAGTACACTGCTTTTTTAGAAGCGCAGACGTCAACTTTCTTCGCTCTCATCACTTAACCTTCGCACACGTTGGCAAGACGCTCACACGAGGACACACCCCACGTGCCAGTCATGGACATCACGTCAGCACGAGGCGCGCTCCTCGTTCGTACGCTCGCTCAGCCTCGAAGGACTCTCAGAAGGACGACCCCTTTCCTCTGCTCGCCAGGTAGGGTCCGTACTCCAGCCAAAGTCAAATCTAATGTGAAAATATCGGGAAGGCGACCCTTTGCTTGTAACAGCCAAGATTTTCACATTAGATTTGGTGTTAGCTGTAGTACAGTGTACATATAGAGCTATTATATATCGTATTCAAGCTATGCATGGTGTGGTTTTAGAAAGATAATTGAAGGGAGGGCTACTTGTATATGGAATCAATTCAAATTATTTTTTAATCTTCCTATTATAGTAGACAATTCACAGATAATACAATATACAACAGGAAAAAAAAATTGATTTGCAAAAAATTCACCAATTTTATGACACATTTTTTTCAAATGAAAGACACTTCATTTTCATAACTCACAACATTTCTTTTTTAAAAACGTTTTTGATCACCAAATATTATTCTTCAATATCATTGGTTCTTCTCATCACCATTTATTGAAAAAAAAAAAAAAAAAAAAAAAAAGTAATACAAATTTTGCGAATAGCCAGGAGAAATTTATTTCGAGACCAATTTTAGCACGTATTTGCTGTACAATGTCTTGCCTACAAAATTGTGACGTCATATTGTTTTATGACTTATCATGAAAGACCATTATTAAAAAGAATTACTTGTTTCTTTCTTCTAGAAATGTTCGCGGTTAATATCTTATTATTGGCTCTTGGACTTTCGCCCTCCAACCAGCCACCAGCGCGATTTCTGCGGACAACTTGCGAAGCTCGTCCGAGAGAAGACTGCAGGCCAAAGACTCCTCGACATCACGAGGCACACTCGCCAGGCCTCCAAGTACCTCGAGGACGTGTGTCCACAACAGGTATACATTTTTGCGTACACCTCTCGAAAAGCTGACCTTTACCTCCGTGCATCCTCTTATAATCGACAGTGTTATATATGTATTTGATTTTAAGCAGCTGTTATTAGATATAAAACTAATTGGGAGTGTTTGAAAAAAATTGACACTTATTCGAACTCTTCGTTCACGGGCAAAAGGCGGATTCACATGGTGATTTTTATCATGCGACGCGACGCGAATAATGCGCACTTGCTGTGACATCCTGCCATATTTGGCGATTAAAAAAAAAAGTATCGCAATTAACGTGATTTCGCTGCCGCAACGTGGCGAATTCGCTCGCCGCATAGGATTTCACAGCTTGTGTGGCAAAATCGCGTTGCATCGCCGTTGTCGCCATCTGAATCCGCCTGAAGACTGCTTTGTTAACGGACTCGAAGGCAGTACTTCAATAAATTGAATCAATCTATTCAGATATGCAATGAAGAAGTTACGCAGGTTTTCCATTGTAAGGTTATCATTAGTCACACATTTGTTCAAAAATGGGCTCCTAAAAAGTCAATTTTTTTTGGAAAATAGTCTTAAAATAATAAGTCGCTTTTTTTTTTTTTGGAATGGTCTACAAAAAGTATTTTTTTTTTAGAAAAGGCAGCAAAATAGGCATTTTAAAGTATTATCAATAAAAATATTTTTATTAAGATTTAAAAGATGTACATCCATAGATGGCAAGCATTGTCAAAAAACAAATTTCTGTGTTTAAAATTCTGTGTTTGTGAGTTTTACTTTTTTACTATATTTCTTTCCTAGTTTCTATTCATGATACAACTATAATAGATAGGTCCGTCAGCCCTACGAATTTGGACTGATCTGCGCATTTTGGCCAAAAACACCCAAGGTGACGTCACGTAGTGAGCTCAAAACAGCTGTTTTGCTGCACGAGGGGCCCCTACCGGAGCAGAATTTTTGTTCAACATTAGCGAGAACGTTGCTTTTTATCTCATCTCAAATTTGATATTTATTTGCAATACTACAAGCCAAACCGGTTGCAGTAACGTATTAAAAGAATTTTTAAACACTGCAATTCGCAAGCAATCTGGGGTAGAAGTTCGTATCTTTGTTCATAAGGCATACAAAGTTGCTATTGGCCGTGCGCAGATTAGTCACCTAGCGTTTGCGCAGCTTCATTTGGATTCAAGCTTTTTTATCATGCACACTTTGCAGAGCCATGCGCAGTAGACTACTAACATTTAAAACTCGTTTCTGCGCAGCTTTTCTAAGCCGTGGCTATTAATTTACGGAAAACTCTATAATAGAGCAGAAAAAATTAAACGTATGCACCGTGCGCATGGGACGGCCCTGGTTTCTATTGACGATTTGAAGAAAATAGCTGAAATGCACTAAGAAGTGTCAAAAAGTCACAAAAAAGTCACATTTTGTCAAAATAGTCGCAAAAACAAAGAATAGTCTAAATAGTCATTTTTTTATAGGCTTATCTTAATCCACTTCCGGAGATCGGTAGACATCCAAAATGACAACAAAATGGTCCTTCAATGCACAAAAAGTCAAAATGACTTTTTTCCGCTCTCTAGTTATCATGGATCCACATTGCAACAACGGCAATGAGATGCTATTTTGACGCAAAAGCTGTGAAATCCTATGCGGCGAGTGAATTCGCCAGGTTGCGGTGGCGAATATCACGTTTAATTACGATACTCTTTTATCATCAATCACTAAATATGGCCACCAATGGATGTGCACATTATTCGCTTTGCGTCGCATGAAAAAAAACACGATGTGAATCCGCCTTAACTTAAAACAAGAAGCAGGCATGGCTTCAATTAAATTTAAAATGAAATGTAAAGCTGCAACCTCCGATACTTGCGTGCTCATAAGCTTGCCTACTTTTCAGTGAACCAAGAACTCTCACTACCGTATACTTCGTTACACCCCAAACGTTACGTCTGCCGTTATTACACCTGACTTAACTAGATCAGATTTTGTTATACCTTAGAAGTAATTCGTTTAATAAACAATTAAAGAATTAAAGTAAACTGTTATTTTAGGAGTGGGTTACTCTCAGGCGGTGGACTCTCCTCGCTCATCGCTAGAACTTCGCACACGCTGGCAAGACGCGAAGACGAGGACACACTCCACGTGCTGATCATGGACACCACGGCAGCACGAGGCGCGCTCTATGACTTGTCCAAACGTCATGTCCTGTATGACTTTTCCTGACCCTGCTAGGTAAGTTTCATGGATATTTCTATAAGTTTGCCCTGGCGTGAATGCAGAAAATTCACATAAGAACCTATCTCTGCATAAAGTGGTGTTATAATTAAAAAATGGAGTGCCGTGGGAAGGATCCTTTATTCTCCATATGTACTACGTTTACATGACGGTGCGTTTAATACGGATCCGTTGACGACGCCCCATAACAATAACATTATCCGTCGTCAACGAATACGTATTAAATACCGCCATGTAAACGTAGTGAATCTTCACCGGGGGAAATCTCAACTTGTTTCTATGACATTTCATAAACATTGTGAAAGCCTGAAAGATATTAGAGGGTATTCTTTATTATATGATATTAGTGTTGTCATTTTGAATATTTTACCTTGGAAATGCAACCTTATACAGGCGCGGATCCAGAAAAAAAAAATTCTGGGGGAGGGGGGGGGGGGCTGCCTCCATAAGGCCAATGTTAAAAAAACTTTGGAGTGGGGGAAATGCCTATGTTGATCATGTTAAATCCAAAATTTCGGGGGGGGGGGGTCCCCTGAATCCGCGCCTGACCTTATGTAAGTGAAACTTTGCAAAATATAACTTTCGTAATTGCAATTACTTTCAGATGTTTTTATTGAAGTACGATATAATCTTAATATTTTAGTGAAAAATGTTTACGTACACATTTTATCTGCATGCGATGTGTTTTACAATAAAATTTAAATCATAATTCATGTCATAGAAACCTCAGGATGTTCGGTTATAATTGATGGAGGATGCCATCAATCGCCTCCAAGATGCACGCGTAATGTGAAAAGTTTGGTGGTGCTTGTGATCGAACTCTCGACTGTCTGATCACGAATCGCATGCGCACACCACTGCGTCAAGTATCTGGTCACGTAGTAATTGACCATTATAAAAATTAATAACCTATTTCTTCCTCCTAGACCTCGTCTGCCGATCCTCGTGGTCGTAAACGATCGCTCGTCCGCTCATGTCCAACCTACCAGGCACACGGAATTCAACTGGTGTGGCTTCCCCGGAGCAAGAAGCCTTCTCCAGACAGACGCCATTACAATTAAGGTTTCCACCACGATTGATCGTCCGGCCCACGAGGATCTCACAGACCCCTCCTGCAGGTATAATTACACTTCTGGGCCAGGCTGAACGTTACCTCTTTTCTTATTTTAAGTTATAAAACATTACCCTTAGCATTAAGGAGGGGAAGGGTTATTCCGACCCTTAAATCTTTTAAAGCGGAAAAAAAGTATAAAATACTTCTCCAAAAATTCTGAACGAAATTGTAATCCCTGTATTGCTTCGCCACCCAGCAATGTATTTCCAGAAAAAAAAGAGAAGAAAAACTTTAACTTTTTATTTAACTTGTGATGTTAATAGCAGGCCGTTTCGACCCCCCACCACTTGGTAAAGTGTGTGAAAACAAAGTACCTTAATAACGCACTAGGGTGAATAATGTTTCCATAATTGTGACAGAAATTTCATTAGTAGCAAAAGACGTTTTAAGTATTCATGATAATATTATATGTTTATATATCTGTCAAAAGCTTATTATAAATTATAATATTATGTCTTCAGATGTAAGGTTTATGGTATTTTTTTAGCATTTTTACACAAGAAGAAATATTATAATCAAGTGTATGGCTTTTTGACAATTTGAATGAAAATTCACGTAATATCGTTAAATATTATATTATTTTAATTTTTGACTCCAATTATCACCAAAATATGTACAGTCATCACCTTGGAAAATTTCCTTCTGCGACATTGTTAATCACCATGTGCCCCGTAAGAAAAACACAGGGCATGGTGATAAGGCTGCAAGTGGGAAATTTTCCGAGGTGACAAGTGTACAGTACATGTGGTGTAGTTCGCGATAAAACGGGACCTGATTTCATATTAATCACGGTTGGTATTACAGATGTATTACAGACGAACGCAATGTCACTAAATTAGACTAAAGAATTAAGTGAGTAAAGGTAAATTTTCATGAGCGACAAAAGCGATGCAGCGGCGCGATTTGACGTAAAAGCTGCGAAATCCTATGCGGCGGCGAATTTGCCAGTAATCGCGTTAATTATGATGCTCTTTTTCTTTTAATCGCCAAATATGACCGCCAATGGATGTTACAGCAAGTGCACTTTCTTCGCATCGCGTCGCAGGCTGGAAATCGCTCAAGAAAATGCACCTTAACCTGGCTAACTTCGTGAATCGCATGGCACTCACAGTCAGTTGTACATTCAGCCTGTAAATTATGCAACTTGTGATACTTGCGTGCTTCAAAGTTGCATACTTTACAGTGAAAGTTATAAGCAACTGATCGTCCTGTTTCACTCACATTAACCCTGGCATTACCAAAGTAGGGGGGAGGGGGGGGGGAGACAACTCGTTTAAAGCGGGAGTAAAGTGTGGTACAAAAATTCTGAAACATTTTCTAATAAGCGTTAGCTTAATAATATAAATGTATATGTCCGCAAAAAAAACATATATAAAAAATTAAATATAATTGTTAGAAAAAGGCTTTAATTTTTGATGAACATGTGACCTAAATAGCTAGCGTATCAACGCAATCATTACCAAGGTATTTCTTGTTTACACTTTTACCAAGTGGGACAAGGGATGCGACCCGCTATTTAAATAACAAGCATGTTAAAAACAAAGTTAAAGCTTTTCTCTCACTATTTTTATTGCGGAAATACATTACTCTTTGGCTAACAATGGACAGTGGCGTAGCCACGGGGGGGGTTTTCGGGGTTTAAACCCCCCCCATGAAGATCGAGTAATGACTGGATATAAGAAGAAAAAAGGAAAAATTATATAAATTTGAAAAAAAAAAGTCAAATAAAAAATTGAAATTTAGGGGTATCAAGTAGTCTTTTCCTTAAAATAAACAAATTATAAGTTAGTTTCTAATTTCAACAGGAAAAAGTGCGACTCATAAATAAATGTTTTATTTCCCTTACAAACTGCATGTGCATATAACTAGGTAACTACTATTGTATAAATTAAAACGCTCTCACGTGTGCCGCACTTTCATTTAATTGGTTGTTCCACGCGCCCGGTGCAGACAAAATTTAACAAAAATAAGAGAAGCAATTCCCTTTTTTATTTTTTTATTTATTTTACAATATCTTAATGATGTGAACTTGGATTATTAAATAAATTTTAAAAATCAAATTCAATTAAATGACACGTACACTGACTCTATAAAAATAATATAAAAGTGGTTACATAAATTACTTGATTTAATTAAAATGATTTACTCAAAGCTTTATTTATTTTTATACGCACGTATTCAAAAGAAATTGAAAAATGGGGTGAAAAGAAATATAAACTGTTAAAAAAATTGCATCAGGCCATATATTTTATCCTAGCTCTAATAGAGTATAGAGTAATAGAGTATTTTTCCATTATTTTACCCTAAAAAGGGGGCGTGTCCTTAAAAAAAATCGCGCCTGTGGCGGGCTATTGGGGGGCTTCGCCCCCCAAACCCCCCAGTGACCTGTTCTCAATATTTAACCTAAAGAACCCCCCCCCTTGGGCAAATCCTGGCTACGCCACTGACAATGGATTACAAATATCAGAATTTTTGAAGCAATAAAAGCACTTTTTTCCCTCTTTAAAAGACTTGTGGGTGATATCGCCCCCCCCCTTGGTGATGTAAATATAATAATAATTTTATTGATCCTAATAATAACCTTTTGCTCTCTTCATGTTGCAGGGGGAGATAACAAAAGGACCACATCAGACGCAGCCAAGATCGAGGAGAATTTGAGTTTTCTTGAATTATTTTATGTATATATTTTTTGTAAAGAAAGAAAAAATGGCAGCAACTGTTATAAAGTTGCTGCATGTTGGTGTGTTTTTATTTACTTTAAGTTAACTATCCTTGATTTCTCAAGTTAAAATTGTCATAACAGATATATTTTCAAGTCTGACAGAATCTTAGGTCATAGCTTAATTTTACTTAATTTGATCAGTTTAAATTCGTTTAAAACTTTTTATATTTAAATTCATTGAAGTAAGTTATTGTAATTAATTAATTATATAGGTCGCAAATTAAATTTTGGGTTAAAGATAAGAAGACGGTCAAAATTTTTTATTTTAATTTTTTGTTTGAAAACAACTGAGCATCAAAATAGGTCTGTTCGTAAACCCTGCTCGGTGTACACTTTTACACCGTTTTCTTACACCAGCGCAGAGGGTGGTGTAGGGAGTGCAGTGCAAATGACGTCACGATTTTTGTTCGTAAACTTGCTCAGAGTACACCGAGCAGGGTTTACGAACAGGCCTATTAATTTACAATTTTTGCATCCAAACGACCTTATGCTTTTAGACCTAAGGTCGATTGAGTGCAAGAATTAAGTCGTGTATTTTATATAGACAGGTTTACAAACATGCCTTTTATGATGCTCAATTGTTTGAAAATCAAGTTTTTAAATTTTTTTCTTTGCCAAAAATGTTAAGGGTAAGGCCGGTAAGGTAACACGAACAATCGATTGTTGTAGTCCCATTTGATTAACATGTAAACCTTTTTAGCAACCTCATAATAATTCTGAATTTTTTTTTAGACAGTTTTTCTTAGCACCAAAAAAATATAAAAAAAATTTCAAGACAATTTATCGGACGATCCAATTTTTTTAAATGAATTTTTTAAATTTTCAGTATAGAGAGTAGAGAGCTAGCTTTATTCCCATGGAGACCTATATAAACTAAGAAATTAATTTAAAAAAATTGGAACGTCTGATTGTTTTGGTGCCACAAGAACTGTCTCTCAAAAAGAAATTCAGAATCATTATGAGGTTGCTAAGGTTTACATGCTAATCAAATGGGACTAACAACAATCGATTGTTCGTGTTATCTTACTCTTAAATTAAATTTATCCATCTAAATACACACAATTTTATATATAGATAGATATATATATATATATATATATATATATATATTTATAAAAGATAAAATATTTTTGTTAGGAAATAATTTTACAATAATTAGAAAAATTTATGAAGGTGTATATAATGCCAGCTTCAGTCACTGTTTTAATTAAAGGGCGGCTGCAATAAATTTGAAACACGCAAATAAAATATATATAGTATACTTTAAAAAGATATATAGTAAAAAGAAAAAAAAATATAATATATATACAAAATTACTGATTTTTTTCTGGTTTCCAGGAACAGTTTTTAATAAATAGGTGAACGAGCCAATGACGTGTACGTCTCATGAATAGGGCCTAAACGCCTCTATGCAAAATCTCCCTAATTATTTAAAAATAATTCCCGGAAAAAAGTGAAAATACAGAATATAGCATAATTTTATACAATGATGCATCCATTTATTCATTTTTAATGCTTTTATCCCTCATGCCAGTGCATTTGCAATATATTTTAGTTATAATATATATTTAATATTTTCGTGAAGACAAACGTTGCAGTCAAGTATATTTTGATGATGCAGCGTCAAAACTAACCAACTAAAATTGTAAGATTGTCTCAAAAGTGACTATAACTAAAAAATGTAACGAAATAACAAAATATACTAACTCGATGTACTGCGCATCAAACTTACGTAAGTACGTGCAAAGCGAACGAAATCTTTGTTGAATATTATATGTCTCTGCCGTATATAATTTATTCGAGTGAAATTTAAATTATGATTTAAATGGAAATGTTAGTTATATAATTTTAAATTTGACTAAAAATTTTGTACGGCATGGCAGAGAAAACACCCAACAAATACTTCGCGCGCTTTTGCACGTCTGCGGAGATTCAAGATGGCGCGCCATAGTGAGCAACGTCGACGTGACTCTCCGCTCAAATTGTCTGTCCTATCCTGGTAACTATCCCTATCCTATTCTATATATTAATCGTCTTGATTTCTATACCCCTATCCCCAGTCAATTTGATTCATAATTATCATTCTCGCCTCACCGCACCCCCACAATCACTACTTTTCCCTGCTCACGGTCGCCACAGGACGACACGTGATTGCTTCAAACCTCCTGTTACATCTTTTTTCATGTTGGCGCCTGCATCATCAACCTACATTCTTGCACCCCACGCCACATAGTCATATTTGACCCTAAATCACCACCACATACCTTGCATGCTGGCATTCCCATCATCATGCATGCACCTTCCCATTTTGCATACCACATCCCATAATCAAAATTTCTACCCATTGTTCATCCATAATCCTTTACAAGCCCCTCCTAACTTTAATTAGTTAATTACAAGAACAATAAAACTAGTATTGGGTTCATGCCTGTTCGGGCTATTCTCATAAACGGATCAAGAAGAAGAAGAAGAAGCACGTAAGTCTGCGCATGCAGTACTTCGAGTTAGTTACTTTTGTGAAAAAGTTATAATTTCAGTTAGCTATAGTCCATTTTGTGTGACGATCTTATAATATGCTTTAATTGGGTTTGTCCATTTTGACGCTACACCATCGATTTTGTGAGTATTTTTTTTTTTAAATATTTTGCTACAAAACAATGCTATCATACGATCAAATTATTAATATTATTATTATATATATATAAATAAGTTTCTTATATTTTTAGGTCAACTCGTACGAAGCGTTCGAGTTCTGTCGTCGTCTGGGCATGTTCCTGGTGAGCGTGGAGACCGAGCAGGAGAATCAGCTGATCATGGACCACATCACCTCCATCGGTGGTTGTGCTGAAAAACCATAACCCCGTTATTGGCGTCATAAAGTTAGCGCAAACCTCTAATGGTGGAACTACGTGCGCGCGCGTCTGGCGAGGATTGCTGAATGCGTATGATTTTAAAGTAGAGATAGCACGGATCAGCTGGCCCAATGCTAAAAAAATCCCATTCTTAAAAATTATGAAAAAAATTTAATATGTTCTCCTCTACATCCCCTCTCAGTAGGTAAAATATCAATGAACCGCGCGGAAGTGCGCAAGATGGTCCAAAGCCAGGGGAACCACATAGTGGAAAAGCTCAACGATTTACCCCTGCAACCCTCTGATTTTAATATTCTAATGATGTATTAGATTACGTTTTAATTTTGAAAATAAAAGTTCAGCTGGATTCACGAAGAAACATATTCTACTCTTACTTCCAAATTTAGCTCCAGTCTAAATCAATGACATTATAATCGCGGTTTATAGTGAGAAATGAGAAACCTGCAATGGATAACTTTTTGCCTTTTCGTGATGAAGCGTTCCCAATAGTAACTCTAATATAGGTCTTAAATCTGAATATGTAATATCAAAATTCTTATACGGGTTGTAAGCTATTGCAGATGAAATATGTATTCTGATTTTGTGATATATAGGGAGTACATAATTATTATTTCCTCCTCTATTTACAAAATTTATTTTCATCCTTATTTATACTTTAAATTTAATAATGTACTCAATTTATTTTATTGCTGAAATGAATAGAAATTGCAAAGTTGTACTGTTCTGACTTTTTCATATTTTATATAGAGCTTGGGAACTTTTTTTTAAAGCTCGTTTTTAACATTGACGCCTATTTTTGCGGCGACAAAGTCGTATTAGTTTTATTAACCCCACAGCATCACCAAGGTATAGGAGGGGGAGGAGGGGAAGGGGGTTGATCTGACCCTTAAATCTTTGAAAGCGGGAAAAAAGTGTAAAATATTACTCCAAAAATTCTAAAAAAATTAAATAGTGGGTCGTTTCGACCCCCTCCCCCCCTGGTAAAGTGTGCGACAAAAAAGTACCTTGATAAAGCTAGAGTTAGAAAGTGCCGTCTCGTGACGTCATAAAATGGACTTTCAATGATTATTAAAAATATTTCCTGATTGACTCTTAAAAAAAATGTTATGTTTTAAAAAAAGCAGGTTATCATCATAACGATCATAACTGTGCACCCTCTATCTATTTCTGCAATAAAAAAATGAGGTATAAAGGTAGAGATAACGATGATCAGCTGTTTTTTTTTTATATTAGCTCCATTCACAAATTCACAAAAAATCTGAATTTTTTTTTAGAGTCAGATATTAGTGCCTAAAAGCCATAGAAAAAGTTTCAAACCAATTTAACGAGAATATTTTTTTTAAATATATATTTTTTTAATTTTCAGCATAGGGCTTTTCCCATGGAGAGACAAACTAAAAATTTAATTAAAAAAAAATCGGCTCGTTAAATTGTTTTGAAACTTTTTCTATGGCTTTTATAGAGCCACTAATATCTGCCTCTCAAAAAAATTCCAGAATTTTTGTGAATTTGCTAAGGTTTACATGTTAATCAAATGGAGCTAAAAAAAAAAAACAGCTGATCGACGTTATCTCTACCTTAAAAGCCATCGACATGAAAAATTTTTATTACAGAAATGAATAGAGGGTACCAAATTATGCTACTCTGAATTTTTCAGATTTTTTTGAGACCCAGAACTATTTTTAAATTTTAAATAAAAATATAATATTGAAAGTGCGGCCACGCCCCCTGGAGGCGTCAATAGGCGTCCAGGCACTATCCTTTTTATTAAGGGTTCAGGGGTGCCAACTTAGATTACAGAATTTTCAATAATTATTTAAAAATAGTTCTGGGTCTCAAAAAAATCTGAAAAAATTCAGAGTAGCATAATTTGGCACCCTCTATTGATTTCTGTAATAATTTTTTTCTTTTATGTTGTACATTGATATTTTAATAGAAATGCACCTTCTGTCAGGTCTAGCCGACTACTGGACGTCAGGTAATGACTTCGGTAGGAGGACGGAGTACGTGTGGGCCTCCACTGGAGAACGGGTTACCTTCTTCGACTGGTTCTCGACGGAACCGAACCACGCCTTTAACAACCAGGAGTACTGCATCCACTACCTCTACAGTGGCGGCGTCGTAAAGTGGAACGACCTTCCTCCTTACGCAAACAGTTCACAATTCAAAGTTCACTTCATTTGTGAGCAGCCGTGAAATGGCATTTAATGTATTTAAATAAATCATATTAATTCTGTATATAATAATTATAATATAAAAATGTTTATATTTCACTTTTCGGACTTCTACCTTTGTCGATGTTCGATGCAATCCTTCTGTATGGGTGTATGTAGTATGTTGCGATGGTCACTTAGTGTTCGTGCACGTCACTTACACTTGCATGTACTACACATATCACTACGTTTCGAGAGTCAACCGCTCTCTTCCTCAGGTGATCTGAGACTCATGACGTGCACGACACTAATTGTAAGTGCAGGTAGAAATAAATAGCGAGGGTGCAAAGTTATGATACTCCGATTTTTTTCAGATTTTTTAAGCCTTAGAAGTATTACTAAAAAGTTTTGCCAATGTCGGGTTTGAACCCACGCTCCTTTTAGGTCCTATCCAGGGTCCTATACATACCCTGTGGGTCTTATCCTTTTATTAAGAGAGTCGTCCAGAGTCGTCACTTTCTCTGAAATAACAATATTTTTTTAACAATAGTTCCAGGACTCAAAAATATCTTAAAAAATCAAATTAACATAACTTTGCACCCTCTATCCATTCAATAAAAATAATTTTGAGGTTGATACCCCATTCAAATACCTAATGACTAATGTCACTATAATGACACAAACATATTTTATTCTAGACCAAAAATACAATAAAAAAGAAGAAATAACTCAATATTGTTTTATTTACAGTAAAATTCTGTTTATAATAATGTTTGAATGGTTTAACCAGATGATGATTTCACTGTGATGACGTCATCAGTAGTACTGCGTCCTCACCTGGCCACTAGAGTACCTGAAACAACAAGTTTTACATTATAAAGTACTGCGTTTTTTTCCCCCCTTTCTACGAGCATTTTTAACATAATGCCGTGTTCACAATGCAGCGTCAAATTTTCTAGACGTCAAAAGTCCCTGATTGATAAAAAAAACTGACGGGCGCATGTGCGTGTTTTTTAGAAGCCAAGCAACTAGCGTTTTTGACGCGCGTCTGGAAAATTTGACGCTGCGTTGTGAACCCTTTATAATTTTAAAATTTTATTTGTGGGAGAGTTAACATAATATGAAGTTACGTGTATTTTAATTGTAAATTATATTGAATTTTAATGTTAAAACATGTACTAAAAAAAACTGATCCATGAAAGCTATAATATTCAGGGGTATCAATCCACTGAATATAAGATGTCAATTTCAGTATCAGGAATATACTGACATTCAGCCAAATTTTATTAAGAGTGTATAATATATTATATAATATATAATTATAAACTCTCATCTAAAATATTATATAAATTTGCAATTTTAAGACTGCATTTCAAATAATTTTATACTTTTGAGTGCAAAGATCAAGAACATAAGTAGTTCACAAGACATTGATCCACACTACCAATTACTAAAACACTACGATGATATTTTACCACAACAAAACCACCCTTGCCTCACCCCTGATTTCCGGCGACCCTTGCTCTCTGCTGGACCACGAAGCCCCCTGGTCTGGGCCCCCCAAAGTTGGTCGTCTGGACGTTGCCGAAGCTGCTGCTGAAGCCCCCGGGCTGCGGGCCCCGGTAACCGCTCCCGAACGAGGAGGCTTGCACGGAGTTCGAGCGGCGCTGGGCGGACCCTCCCACAAGAGAGTTGGCGGCGAACGACCCGCGACGTCTGGGGTCAGTTACCTCCTGGAGCCTGGAGTAGCGTGGTCAGTAAAATAGCAGGGTCTTTTCCTCTCCCATCTAGCTAGCTACACACGAGTTCCCTAAGTCCTTACTCTGCACACTTGCCAGGCCTAGTGCCCGGCTGAGAGAGTTGGTGCCGACTGTCTTAGCGTGAGGAGGCTGGGTCCGCCAGTCTCTTGCCCGACCACCACAGCTTGGTTAGGACTGCGTGAGCGCGGCGGCGAGGGAACCATCGGGTAGAAAACTGGCCCTTAAATAGAGTCTCAATACATTGCAACAGCAAGTGAAGTGAGGTGATTACTGATATTAAAGCCGATAGTTGAAAAACGGTCATTATATTAAAAATGAAATAATGCATTGTATGTTAATTGGGAAGACAATAATTGTTTGCCTTTTTCACTTCTCCCATAATATGACGAATAGAATTTTAATACAGCAGTAAAAATATCTTTATTATATCGTACTGTATTTCATTATTGAACTATAATTATGTTTCATGGGTTCCTGGGTTCGTCATACTATTTAGTAGAAACATAATCCATATTCTTTGTTTAATTGCAACAGAGCGTTATTAATTTACAAAATTCAGTTAATTTCAACATGCAGTAATAAATTCTACAAACAATATTCATCCAATTTTTAAAGTTTTTAAAGACACTGCTTCATTATGCCACAAATTCACATTTAATTTTATCAAATCCAAACACCATACAGTTGTTTTATTGAGTACCCTGTTTTATATGTGACCTACGTATATGTCATATAAATAATTGATAGATAACCTGCATGAAATTATTTTTATTGCAGAAATAAATCGAAGGTGCCAAATTATGCAACTATGAAATTTTCATTTTTTTTTCTTTTTTAGTCCCAGAACTATTTTTTTAAACTTATTGAAACTGCGGCTACGCCCCCTGGATATACGTCAACAGGCGTTTAAACCCTATATCATTTTTATTAGGGATCCAGGGGGGGGGGGGCAAAAACACTTGCAGAAATTTTAACAATTTTAAAAATAGTTCTATATATGAATAAAAGAAACTAATTGTTTTTTACTGCATAATTTGGTACCATATAGATAATACCTATTCATTTTGAAATAAAAAATGTCATGCAAGTTGTTCATGGTAAATGGTAGCTCACAAATTTCAAACGGATTACTCCGATCCATGCGGACTCATGAGATTTTGATTGATTGCAGAAAATCACAACACACTTTATCGAGGTGTATTGAGAAAAAAGTTTACATTGAATTTGGTGCTCACCCTACGTTGCTGCCTCTGAATCCGCTACCAAAGTTGCTGTACCTTCCTTGCATGAAGTTGGGCAGGGCAGCGGCTTGTTTTCTGTCACAAAATAGTACAAAGTTCGTCATAAAGATTTAGTCACAGCGATTGAAGAGTAAATACAAACACAGAGTTCCACCAAAGAACTTACATTGTACAATATATAATAAGATCTCTGGTTCCACATACTAACTTGTAAGTCTTACAAGTTATAACTTATAATAGTATGTGGAACTCTGTGAATACAAATTATGGATAACTGATGCTTCCTGTTATATCGTATGATGTATAATGTATCACTTTGTACAGTCGTCGCCTCGGAAAATTTCTCATTGTGCCATGCCCCGTAAGAACAACACAGGGCATGGTGATTATTAAGGCTGCAGTGGGAAAATTTCCAAGGCGACGAGTGTATTCTCACCTCCAGTTGCTGTTGCTGACTTTCTTGATGAAGCTGCCGACGTTGCCGCCTCTGTAACCGCCCCCGGAATTACCGCCCCCGGAACTACTGCCTCCAGGACTACTGCCCCCGGAACTACCACCCCCGAAGTCTGGTTCACCAAGGTCGCTTGTCTCCCCACCCCCGTTGTCTTGACCGTCACTGGCCCCTCCGTCGTCACCCCCCTGAGAGTCAAAACCACCCCCTCCTCCTTGGGTGTCAAAACCTCCCCCTCCTCCCTGTACGTTGAAACTACCGTCTCCACCTTGGACGTTAAAAGAACCCTCGCCGAACGATCCTCCGCTACTAACGCTAATTCCTCCACCTGTAAGGATGGGTGCAGTATTTTATTAATATTATGCAATAAATTGTACAGTTTGTAGTTTGTACTGAAAATTCACAACAATGGATATTCAAGTGAGATAAGTAAAGTGCCTGTATTTGCGAAGTGACCCCAGGTTAGCCCCTGTCAACATGCAAATGCAACCCCCAATGCTCCACGTAGCAGCGCCACAATACCGTGGAGCAACGGGGATTGCATCTGTGAACAGAGGCTAACCTGGAGTTACTTTGCAAATACAGGCACTTTAAGTGAAAATTATATGTACACAAAAGTCAGATCCTATCGCCTTTACTGATTATGGTCACTTTCTTGGCATAATGGGTGCGATTCACGAAGAAGTTAGCCAGGTTTCTAAACCACGTTTAGCTTAACCCAGAGACTTTACAGAGACCTCCGTGTCTTATGGCCAGAAATTTGACCAGCTTGGCCGAGCTTCACTGTAACTGAGAGTGGCGGCGCCACTGAATCGCAGCGGCACGGCCCGGTTCTCGCTGGCTGCGCAGCCAGCAAAAACTGGAGTTTACCGGACCTTGGATGCCAAACATTTAGCAGCGCCGCCACTCTCAGTTACAGTGAAGCTCTGATCAAATTCCTGGCCATATGTCACGGAGGTCTCTGTAGGGTCTCTGAGCTTAACCATGATGCACGTTTAACTATAATACCTGCTTTACGTGTTAAACCACATAGTTAAACGTGGAAGCTATGTAAACGTGATTAGAAACCTGGCTAACTTATTCATGAATCGCGCCCATTATGTCCCCCCAACTCTGCCTCCCATGCTATGGCTCGCTCAATTGTTCTCTCTGTCTCTGTCTCTGTCTCTGTCTCTGTCTCTGTCTCTGTCTCTGTCTCTGTCTCTGTCTCTGTCTCTGTCTCTGTCTCTGTCTCTGTCTCTGTCTCTGTCTCTGTCTCTCTCTCTCTCTCTCTCTCTCTCTCTCTCTCTCTGTCTGTCTCTCAGTCTCTCTGTCTCTCTAAGATTGCGCAGTTTTATTTTGGCAAAAGACAAGCGAGTTGTAGGGCATTCGCAAGTCATGAAAGTTGCTAAATTTATAAAAACATTAATGAAAATTGTAGGAATTATCATTGTACGCTTATCTATAATAAATCCATCATAGTAAATTTTCAATTCAACAAAGTGTATACAGTAAGTTTGTTTGAAACAATTACAATTTCTACCACCAGATGTCATCTCTCACCGTTCGCCCCGTCAGATCTGCGGACACTGAAGCTGCTGCCTCCGAGGTCTCCCCTCGAAGACACGCTGAAGCCACCGTCCCCGCCGGACACTCGCACGCTGCCCCCTCTCAGCTGACCAGCCGCACGACCGACCATCGGCAACACGCCGCGCAGCAAGTCACCGCTGTAACCACGAGTCATGTGTTATAATATAGTTCAGAATATATCATCCCTCGTCCGGAATAATGAGCTATCTGCCTACCTCAATTAATCTCGTTGCAATATTGAGCTGTCTCTGCTATTTCAGGTGAGCGCAATTATAAGCTGTAAGTGGGTAAAATATATTATATATAGTTCATAATTGCGCTCACCTGAAGTTGAAGTAGCAGATAGCTCATTATTGCAACGAAATTATGGTAAGAGAAATTATAGTTCATTATTCCGGACGAGGGACCATATATCATCGTTTCCTATGTAACATGTATGATTGAAATACATTCTAGGTCGGAAACACATATTTTTTCTCTTATGTGAACATATTAATTAGAGGGGACGTGCACATATGACACAGTGAATCAGAAACGTAAAGCACATATTATAAAAAAAAAATAACTGCATGTGTAATAGACTATATAGAGAGCTTTGTAATCAAAGCTCTCTGCTATAATTTAACAAAAATTGTTGCTTTGAAATTAATTTCATTCCCTAACTCTGCTTGACTTGATTGGATCTTTAGTCCAATTATAAGACACAAAGAGATACAATACAATTAAGGAAGAGTAAGAAGAGTATAATATACCTTAATTGTATATTATAGCCATACTAAAAACATTAAGTTCAACATGCAGCCATGGACATTGTTTAAAAAATAGTTCACAGATAGCGAAGGAATTATAACATTCGTACTATAATTCCCAAATGCACACTCGTCGCCTTGGAAAATTTCCCACTTGCAGCCTTGTTAATCATCATGCCATGTGTTATTCTTACGAGACATGGGGATCGATTAACAAGTTTGGAATGAGAAATTTTCCGAGGCGACGACTGTACATAAGTTTCAAAGATAGAGAGAGAGAGAGAGAGAGAGAGAGAGAGAGAGAGAGAGAGAGAGAGAGAGAGAGAGAGAGAGAGAGAGAGAGAGAGAGAGAGAGAGAGAGAGAGAGAGAGAGAGAGAGAGAGAGACTTCTAATGATTCAGAGAGATTACGCGTATATTATAGAGCAGGCTATACACAATTAACCTAAATAAAGCGAAGTGTTTCCTGAAAATGGTCTTACCTGTTTCCAAAACTTGCTCTTCCATATCCGTCCACAGAGAACACTGCAGGATTAAACTGCCGTCTAAAACACATGACCAGGACATTGTTTTCAATATCATGTGTTATTTTACAAAACTTTAGCAACTTTTAGTCATTTTACATAACAAGGGGCATTCACAAAGTCTTAAGGCCACATTTACGGCTCGATAATTTAAGACCAGAAATTTTGGGTCTAAAAAGCATGCCTAAAATCGGGCTTTAAATTATCGAGCCCTAAATGTGGCCTTAGGGCTTTGTGAATGCCCCTTAACAACACCTATAGTTTATATTTTCTCGAAATACTCAATAAAAAGTAAAATTTTTGATGAGTTTTAAAAATTTATTTAAACGATTCACTCGTTTTACTGGATCAAATTGAAATTGAAATTTTGTCACATATAGTTTGAGTTTTTGTAAAAAAAATATTGCAATTTGTAACATGTATCTCAATTTTATAGAGTATATAGAGCTTATATTTTAAATTTTTTATATGCATTCAAACTATGAATTAATTTGGATAATTATACAACATACTTACAGTATTTGAATGGAAAACAATAATTTTAATAATAATTTATCTATGTTCACAAAAGAGAAACAAGTTTTGAACCTTCTATTGTTTTGATGCTGAGGAAGTTGCCTAACTTTAAGGCGAAATTACTATCTGAAACCGCTAATGTGTTAAATGCAAACGATATAATACATTATTAATATAGACTTAATTGTATATGAAAATGTCAATGAAATTATATATAGTATATATCATTAAGCCGGTATTACACGATACAATTTTTCTAACTATTATTAAAACTTGAACTCCATATGCCATTTGTTTGTATGGAGATGAAATTTTCTTGTAAGGAAAAATTGTATGCAAAATTGTAAATTGTACTACAGGCTTTATATACATTATATCATGATAATATATACATCAATAGTTTCACAGCATTGTCACTTACTTTTCTCTCGGAGCAACAGTCTCGACGGCGATGGTGGCGACACATGTGGAGATCAGCACAACTACCTAAACACACAAATTGCATGAGGTGCATTGTTTTAACTCTACCACATTACCGCATATTTGATCTAAACTCGGAGTATAAATAAATGACAGCTTTATGAATATAATAAAAAATAAATCTAAATATTATTCAACTTAATTAATTATGACATAAACAATTAATACAGTAGTGTTGAAAATTTAATATATATTAATTACAATAATATTAAACGCGTTGAAAAAAAAACACACTCAATAATGTCACATGCATTTCGATTGAAGTTAGTAAAATAGATGATACTTCGAAATTTTGAGCTAGATACTTAATGACAATAAACAAAGTGCATGACATTTTTACTGCAAATTCAGAAAGGCTTCGAGTAGTATATACTGTATATATTGGTTCACATATATTTAAACTGTCTAACATCCTCAACACCAAGGGGAAAAATACAGTGACGTCATAGTCATTCGAATATTTAATACGCAAGCATGAGGGATGACGTTGCATGACGTCACAGCGTATTTTCCCTTGGTTTTGAGGGTAATAATTTGTTAACAAATTTGAAAATGCAAAAGACGAGGTTCTCTTTCCAAACATACATATTATATATTATAAAAAAAATATGCAAGTTGTCCATTATTAAAAAAATTATAAATTATGATACAATAATCATGAAAAATTCTCATATTTTCACCACAAATCAGCTAAGCACACACAAGTAACTGGATAATCTGGATATATTAATTGATAATTTGTCTTTATGTAAAATTAATAAAAATTATGAAAACGTTGCTACTCACAGCTAACAGTCGGACCATGATGCTAACTGATGCTTAGTAATGGACCACCACGCATTTATAGCCGATGAGGAGACTTGAACGAGGGGACAAGTGCGGAGTAAACAGTCGAGGTGTGGGAGTGTTTACCAACACTAGGAGTGGCAGCGTGAGAAGCAGCTAAATTGTTTATAGTGACGTCTTATGAGATTCGTCATCAAAATTCAAGATTTTTTATTTATTTACCACAGAAAAAATTAGGTACTGTACAATTATTATTTTAGGTTATTTTAATTTGAAACATTCGGGCATTTGACGCAGTAGTTCGTAATCGGATGGTCGTGAGTTCCATTCAGTCACCGCTATTTTTTTTTTAACAAGTTGCTAAAGAAAGTCCAATCGTGCATACGGGAGTGATTGATGGTATAAATTTCCGACCATCCTGACTGAGATTTCCATGGTTTCCACAGTCACAACAAGGCAAAATGCTGGGATGGATTGTTTAAGCCATGGTCACCCCAGTTTGAAAGAGACCCATAAAACTCTAAACAATATGCTATATCAAGCGGTGATTCGAACCCACGAAGAACCGAGAAGTTACTAAATTGTGGCTAGTACCTTACCAACAGTAGGGTTCAGTAAAACGCAAAATGACTTCGAAGCATTAAATTGTGTATTTTATAAGCTCATTTCACAATGATGGGGTGGTCTATAAAAATCCATCACGTTATTAACCTGTTTACATTATTAAAAAAAAACATGGAAACCTCCTTCTGGATTAAATATACAGAGACTTTTGTCAATTAAATATATTGGTTATAGTGTAACCTTCAAGGAAGTCTATGATCGGTAGATCGAAAGCATGCGGGGAAAGAACAACAAGTTACTCATATAAAAGTAGGAGAAGCATAAATTTCACAGGAGTATACAGCCACCATGCTAAGTATTATATATTGCTTAAATAATCATAGTATATAAACAATCGATACAACCTAACCTCCTTTTTTAATTTTTAATTTGTAACCCTCCCCCCCCCTCTCTCTTAACACGCGGTAAAGCTAAAAATATCTTCTTTTTGTCACAAATCCTCTCTCAGTTGTTATTTACTTCTCACACCCACCAAAACATCAACACATAATTATTTATGTGCTTAGCAAATCCTACAATAGTTGCAAGTCACGAATTCCTGCTTCGTGCCGTCACCTTTATTTGAGGTTCCAAATATTCAAGTGGTCTTCCAACGTGACACCTGCACGTCATGAAATCAAATTCAGTTGGTATTTCTGTCGGAAGTCGGAAATAAATATTTCTTGAAAAGTAGCGTAACCTCAAATTGCATAGGCCTGGGGTCCTGTTCTGAGCATACCAACGTAAGTTTCATATTTAACATAGATTATATTTGAAATATTCGGGTGTTCTTCGGCTCGGCTCGGCTAGTTACGTACCACTGACTGAAGACGTTACCATCACGACGAAAACCAAGTTATATGTGAACCAGATATGTAATGGGGTATATAGACCCAATTAGCCCCATGCACCAATACGCAGCTTCTGGAGGGACTTTGTGGCTTTAATATCTTCCCTCCCTTCCTTTGTTGACTTAGACCCCTAGGTCCTCAGTTCTCTGGATAATAACATTACTGTTCTTATTCGATACTGTATTTGAAATATTTCCCATGAAGGACAACACATATTTTATAGTATATATATTGGCTATATTAGCAACCTGATCATCAATCTGTTTCCAAAATTATTTATTGATTTTATAGAGCATGCGAGGCTACAAAAGTTTTACAGTCGTCGCCATGGAAAATTTCCCACTTTCAGCTTTATTAATCACCATTCCTTGTGTTATTCTGACGAGGCGTGATGATTAATAAGGTTGTAAAGGGACATTTTCCGAAATATTATATAGAGTTGTTTAATGTTTTTGTTTACGAGGGAAAATAGCATAGCAGGTATACAGACGGTCAGGAGGGTAGAAAAGAGAAAGTGGAGGTCCAACTACTATGGCATTAAATATCTTAGGATCAAGAAATGACAAAAAAAAAATAAATAAAATAGTTTTGATTGTTCTATATTAATGATGCGATTTTTTTATGCTATCTATCGTTTACTGGTGTATTTTTACAATTTTTTAAATCTGATTTATTTTGTTTAATAAAATGGAAAAAAATCAATATATATTGATATATATATTATATTATATATATATATATCCATATATATATATATATATATATATATATATATATATATATATATATATATATATATATATATATATAATTTGTTTATGTACTAGTCTGTGCATTCTGGTCCTCCATAGGGCAGCCTAACTTACAGGGTATGACGTATTCTTTATTATATGGCGCAATCAACTCTGTAGTACCTTGTATATAAAAGACCCTATTTTACTACTCCCTTATTAATATTTTTTCTTTATTAGTTTTATTTATGTAATATATGAATATGTACATATATTTGATGAAATAAAAAAAATATTATGGTTGTACACTCATCACCTTGGAAATTTTCCTGCAAGTTTTGTTAATTACCTTGGCTTGTGTAATTCTTCGGGGGCATGTTGATTGACAACGTTGCAAAGGGAATAATCAACGATTGCACTTCTGGTTCCTTCCATAGTAATTTAATGTTAATTTGAATGTATATATGGCCGAGAATCATGCATACTTACAAGCAAAACATCAGTACTTCGAAGATATAATTCAAAGATAAAAAAATATGCACATGACCTCATTATTAAAGGTTTATAAGAAAAATATTCACACATAATTAAAATATTAAAATATATAGTTAAATAATTTTATTTACAGAATGCAAAAAGTACAAGCAGTAAAGATAAATATTAATATTCTTCAGGAAAGATTTAGTAGAAATTCATTGAGTAGATGTCGTTACACGTTAGAAGAACTGGGGACGAACATTGCCGTTACCATTTCCGTTGCCATTACCGTTGCCAAAACGTCTGTAAAAAAATTACGTTAGGAATCGTCAAATTGGTTTATATCAAAAGTTCATTGTAATATAAAAAGCCTGCAAATACATTTATTAAAGAGGTTTGTGCATGAGCAATTAACGCACGTAATCAGTGTATACTTTTATACAGGGGATCAGTGCAAAAAAAAAAAGAAAATAAAAATAAAAAATAAAAAATAAAAAATCAGAATTTTTGGAGAAGTATTTTACATTTTTTTTCCGCTTTAAAAGATTTGCGACCCCCCCCCCCCCCTCCTCCTTGATAATAATGATAATACTCCAAATCGTTGAACCATCTCGTTATATAGTACAAACACACCATGAAGCATCTCACCCTTGGTTTCCGCCGAACCTGCCACGCCCCCCGGGCTGGAACTGGTTGCTTCCTCCTGCACCGAACTGTCCCGCTCCGTTCGCTCCCAGAAGTCCCCCGCGGAGTTGACCCCCGGCAGGTCGGTTTTGGATGGGCACCGTTTGCCTGTAGATATTAGGAACGTCTTATTAGCATCACTTTGTCTAGTCAATTAACTGCAATGTTAAAATATATTAGAGCAATAATTTTATTATAATAGAGCATATATACAATGAAAAAAATGTTACATTTTAAGTGAATCTTTACTTTGCACTGCGATATGAAAAGAAACGGTATACATGTGCAGAGAGAATTATAAAGCAAATTAATGAGAGCTTACTGAGAAACGTAATATTTTCTTCAAGTGACATGGATACTATAACGTTTACATGATGGTATTTTGACCGTATTTAATACGTATTCGTTGACGACGGATAATGTTATTCTTATGAGATGTCGTCAATGAATACGTATTAAAACATCGTCATGTGAACGTAGTGATATAGATTGTGTACTGGAGGATTATCTAATTTTCAAACTCGCCTCTTTTGCCACCAAAGCAAAGCCATATCGGATCCCTGGTACGTATATGTCATTGATGCTGATTTTATTTTATAAACGGATTTGATTACCTATAGCCTAACTATTAAAGGTGCCGCTTTAGCCGCCAGTGCTACGCTGTCAAATCTATGACATCCCCACACAGAGTGGCCGCCAGCTGATCAAGTGCGAGGCTCATTTGACGGACTCTCTCGAAGGGTAACGAAAATTAACAAGGACAAAGGTTTCCTCAATTCCATGTTCGTCCCTCGTCCGGAATAACGAGCTATGTTGTCTGCTTACTATGATTTCGTTGCAATAATGAGATATCTGCTATTTCAGGTGAACGCCATTATATATGAGCTGTAAATTGGTATAAAATAAAGCTCACCTGATATAGCAGATAGCACATTATTGCAACAAAATCATGGTTAGCAGATAGCTCATTATTGCGGACGAGGGACGATGTGCTAGGCTACATTGTTCTTGATTTTTCATTCTCATAAATTATAATTTCATACATTAAGATTATAAGATTGTCACTCTTACCTGTTCCCGTTGGAATCAAAGTTGGTGAAGGTGGTGGGAAAGAGGAAGGCAGGCAGGGTCGCAACTTGCCTCCTGAAACACAAAGGTGATTTAGTTCATGACTTGATAATCTTGCGTTGCAAATTGCAATTAATACTCCCATAATAATGATTCTTAGCCAGCAAGCCAGCGATCTGAGATTAGCCATTGGCCGAGTCGCTGGCCGAGAAATCAGATTTTGTACAGTCGTCGCCTCGGAAAATTTTCCCTTTGCAGCCTTGTAAATCACCATGTACCGTAACAATAACACAGGGTATGATGATTAACAAGGCAGCAAGTGGGAAATTTTTCAAGGTGACCAATGTACTTACCGGGTATGTAAATAATTATACTTCGGGATACAAGATTGTATGCGCAATATCATTTGTTGTGAATTTAATTGCACATCATATTTAATAAATCCTTCACTATGTTTTGCAATGCAAGCTATAAGACGTTGTCAAAAAATAGTTTATCATATTAAATGAGACGTCATGTAGAGAATTAAATTAATAAAAAGAACTACAATATCATATATTTTACATTTTTCATGTTTTTCTTTATTGAATATTTGGATAGAACACTTTGAGCTATGTATTGTCAATATTTTTCAGATTTTTTTTTAACCCTGTAACACTCTCAAAGTCGAGAGGAAAGACGTTGTGACGTTATAGTCATGCAACATGTTTCCCTATTTTTGAGTGTTAAATATATGCATGACGATGACATCACAGCGTTTTGCAGCATGGCTTTCAGAGTATTAGAGGGTTCAAAAATAGCTAAAAATATAAAAATATATTGGCAAAACATAACCAGGGGTCCTGTAAAAAAGTTTCAGGAAAATTTCAGTTGCTTAATTTTGTCTTCAGGTCTTTGTAAAAATTACTTACTTGAATCGACGATCAGCGTTAGGATTGCGACCAAATCCGAAACTGAAAGAAGAAGAAATTTATGAAAACTAATTAATTTAATATATTTTTACTATTAAATGTTAAAATATAACTGAATTATGAAATTATGACATTGGCTATGAAACTTGGCAGTAGAGGTTGTTAAAAAAAAAAAAATAAAATAAAGCCAGGATTTTAATTAGGAGTCAAATAATTCCCCTACAGAAGTTGCAAAATGTATATAAAAATTGCCTAAAATTTAATTTATTATTATAAGAAAAATGTTGCCAAAACATTGAAGGACATTCACAATTAAAGCATGACTTTAACCCTCACTTTTAGCCTCGATTTTTATTCCTGGTACCAGGAGCTAATTGATGTATAGCTCTTTGTTTAGCACCAGGGATAAAAATTGAGGCTAAAGTGGGATTAAAGTGCTTCGTGAATGTCCTTCATCGTATTTATATACTGTTTTGGATTAAATATTAATTTTTGAGAAATACACAAACAAAATATTAAACAAAGGTCTTATTTATAAAAGTGCAATAAGTCTCACCCGTTGCCGCGAAATCCCGCGTTGTTCCCGAAACGTCCGTTATTGAATCCGCTGCCTCCACCCCCAAATCCACCGTTGTTGAAACCTCCCCCAAATCCTCCCCTCGCCTGTCCTCCGGCGGGACGGTTTATTATCGGTATGGTCACCGGCATGATGCCTTGAAAGCCGCCGTTGTTGCTAGAATATTGCAAAATATTGTTAAGTTATAGTCGTCTCAAATCCTCTCTCTCGCTTCGCATATTAGCATCATAATCGTCGCCTCAGAATATATGTGTCGTATAAACCACGAGGTTTTGTTGCTATTATGGACCTTATGTTTCATCTACATGAGGTTTATAATTGCATCAAAATCTCGTAGTGTTAAGGCACTCTAAAAGTGCATTTCCATGGAGCGAATGTAGATCGGGGCTTGACGCGGCGAGAAAAGCGCACTTGCTTTAATGTCATATGGCGCCCATGTTGGCATGGAAAAATCGCGGCTTGATTTAATCGCTGCGGGAAAGTGATTTTTCCACGCCAACATGGCTGCAATATGATATTGAAGCAAGTGCGCTTTTCTCGCCGCGCCAAGCCTCGCTTGACATTCGCTCCATGGAAATGCACCTTTATTCTGAGCTAAAATAGTAGTGCTTAATTTTTAACATAACGTTATCTGATATTCACAACGGTTAATATCAAAAGTCATAAAAAATATGATAAGGTACACTTCGATACACCGCAAATGTCATTTTTTTTGTAGACGCTGTCAAGAAGTCGTTGCAAGCACGATGAATTTGTACAGTACATGTACTGTACAAATTCAGGTACAGGTTGAATTTGTTCAGGTTGAGCATGCACCCTGCAGGTGCATGCTCAACTTACCTGCCTCAAAATTACAAAATAAATAATGTACCTTTGAGATACAGCTTCAGCAAATCAGATAAAGGTAACGTTTGTGCTATCCCGAGGTGAAGTTTCAATTATTAACGAAAATTACATATAAATAAATACAGAATAAAACATTGACGGACATTCTTTAAAATATACTGTATCCATTTTAGTATATACCAGTATATAGATGATTGTAGATTATTATGGTAAAATTAAACTTGGAATACAGACCCTGAGGTACCGGGAAATCCAGGTGGCAGACGTGCGGGCAGGGTCATGATTCCTGGAGCCAGCTGACGCCTGGAGAGAAGGTATTAGAATTATTTGCAGGAGTCAGTGATGTGGAGGGATACACAATGGACTTGCACGTTAATTTGAATGAAAATACTGAGAATATCATGCAGCAGAGACGTTTAGAGACCTCAGTGTCTTATTTCCAGAAATTTGAGCACAAATTTCAAAGCTTCACGGGGTCTGAGCGTGGTGGCGCTAGTTTGCGCATGATGAGCAATACGTGTGCTGCACTAGCGACATCACGCTCAGACCCCGCGAAGCTCTAAATCTATTTTCAAAATTTCTAAACTTGACATACAAGTCACTAATATCTTGTATGGTTTGTGATTATATAGGAGCCATGCATGTGCATTTAAAAAAAATGTATGATTTGTCACTTTTTGTTGCAATAAGTCTTCATTTTTAGTCCTTTTTTTGAACTTCACTATAGGGATTAGCTAATATGATTTTTACTAGATAATATAATTTACTTAATGAAGAGTTTAATATTCAAATTTAATTTTCAGAGTAATATTTGTTTAAACACTTTAAACAATTGAAATGATCCTCTGTTCGACAATGATCTAATTATCATTATACTTACTTCTCACGAGTGGCAGAAGCCTCTAGGACGATGGTGGCGACACATGCGGAGAGCAGCAGAGTTACCTGAACATAGAAAAATAAATTAAAAACAAACTTTTCAATCACAATGTTCACATAACGCTTTTTATTCGTTGACGACGGATATTATTATTATGAGACGTCGTCAATCGATCTGTATGAAACACCTTCATGTAAATGTCGTGATTAAAGGCATTTTTTGTTTAAAATTTGACTATTTATGCAATTAACATTTCATGAAAATTAGCCTTTAAATTCTTTAATGTCACAATATTTTAATTGTAAATTGATATTTTTGTTTCTATTTTATCGATTGTTTACATCTTTAACTTGCTGGACACGGAGCTTATACTCACAGCTTGCAGACGTCCCATGTTGAGATGAATGATGCTGTGCTCTGGACCACAGTCAGTATTTATACCAAGTCTCGGAGAGGAGACAAAGACGCGAATCAGTCAGGCCGAGTGAACGACAACAGAAGTGCAAGTCATTGCCTTGTACGGTGCATTTGTATATTCTTCATTGTAGTATACTTATGTAAAATTAGTGCAATGCAATTTATTGTTCCATTAGGCTCGATATTATGGAAGAAAAATATTGAATAAATTTTTAACATGGTATATCTTTGGACAAGAAGAACTTTACTCCTGCCTCATTTGCTAGTGCTGTAGCTCCATAAGACAAAGAAAGTAAATGCATGCAGATTTCAAATTTCGGATAATTTTCCACTTGCAGCCTTGTTAATCACCATACCCTGTGTTATTCTTACGGGACGTAGTGAATAACAAGACCACAAAGGGAAATTTTCCGAGGCGACAACTGTACTTAATCTTTGTTCTTACTCCTTACATTGAAATAACAATTATTGTTTTCCTATCAAATTTATAAGCGTGTGTCTTATGACCCAATTAAATTTCAAAGCTTCCATATTTCCCGGGACGATATATTTTTGTCTCGCATTTCTCAAACGTGCCGGGAAATAAGGAACCTCTGAAAATTTTATCAACGTTCTGGTAATAAAACAGAAATCAGTGACGTCTCTGATGGCGTCTGTAATGTTAAATTGTCAATGTTAAAAAAATAAGTAGTTAATTTTCAATGGACAGCCTTCATGAATTTATGAATTTTTTATTGCTCGTTTAGGTGGAGCCCCGGCCAGCCTCGACCGTCAATATTTTTTCTTAATATTTTTCACCCTCTAATATTCCTAAAATCATGCAGCAAAAAATTTAGACATTTTGACATCATACAGTCTGTGACGTCAAAATCATGCAAATATTTAACACTCAAGCATATAGGGAAAGACGTTGTATGACTATGACGTCAGAGCGTATTTCCCCTCGATTTTGAAGGTGTACAAGAATTAAGAAAATATGAAATAGAGAGATAATACAAAACTTTTATCTATATTATGCAATGAAAAAATTCATGGAGCTTGTTCATTAGAAAAATGTCTTCACTCAATTTTAACTTTTCTATATGTTATAAAAATGTAATGAGTGAAATAAATAAATAAAATAAATAAAAATAATAAATATAATATCCTGTTCGTTTTATTAATACCCTTTAATTTAACGTGATTTTTGTATTATATAATTGAGTGTGTCCATTTTTTTCAGATATCTTTGACAACTTGAGATAAAAATTGATAATGAGACTTTTTTTCTTGATTCAAAACAATTTTTGTATTTAATGCTTCTATCATAATTATATAATTACAAAATAAGGTAAAATGCTTATATAATCTTATATAATTATAAGGTCATTTGCCTTCTCAGTTAGCTACAAAAAGTAGGTTAAATTTATATTCCAATTTTCCTGTTTCAAATTATTATATTATGGCATAATGTCTTGCATGCAGTTTATTCGCTTCAATTCCACATAAACTGTCATTAACTTTACTTTCTATTGCACCAACTGTGTCACTTAATTGCAACGAGGCTTCAATTGCAACATAATATCATAACTAATGCATGCACATTGCTTTAAATGCTGTATTTAGAATTTAATGTACTGTATAATATTTAATATCAAATAATATATATATATATATTTATACTGATTCAATATCCCTTTAATTTTCTGTTCCCAGCTTATTACTTATTAATATATCCCACGAAACAATAATTTTGATATCCTCCGACCTGTATAGAGAGGTCACCGAAGTCAAGTAATGATGTGCGTAGTTATTAGCTGGATGGGTTAGCATTTTGATACAAATTATGCTGCTTTCTAGGTATTTCATTTCATTTTTCTACTATGTGGTTCTCCTTGCTTTGGAAAATTTCACTTTCAGTTTATTGAAAAAAGCTAAAGCGTCCATCCTAAATGAGGTTTCCACCTTTCCCTCAATCGCATGCTAATGCCGGGATGGATTGCAATGTCGTTTAGTCCGCGAAACGCACCACTGAGGTAAAGTTTCAGAAGATTCATGTTAGTGAAATTATTCGCTAGTGAGTAAATATACAGAATATGCATATTATGTAGATATACGAATGTACCCAATTGCGGTTTGATAACAAAAAAATCATCTGACCAATTTAGTTGTCGAAGATAAAATCATTTTGTTATATTGACAGTATATAAGGCTTAATCTAAATTTCAACTTTCAACCGTTGGTATATTATTTATATATAATAATAATTACATTGTTATACCATAATAATATTTAAATTTAGTATAGAAATGTAATTATCTATAATACAGTTTATAAAAAAAAGTTATTTGATTTGATTTGTTCATTGGATCCAATACAGAAACTCCTTATTGTGGATACATTGATATAGATACCACTGAACTGATAGATACATAATATTATAATAGTTACAATCCTAAAACAAAATACGACAAACATTATACACATTATACATACAGTAAAAATAAAAACGTATAAACTAAAATTAATACATATAAAACACAGAGTATGATCATAATAATAGATAAATTTATTAATCAAATTTTAATGTAATTAAGTCACATTGATTAATCCATTGTAATCAAATTATTATTATAAAAATACTAATATTTCTTATAATATAAGGAAATAACCTTAGCTTAACACATCCTTATTAAGCTGTTTATAGCTTAAATTAAAAAAAAATCAAATTAAGGTGACACATTAAGTTTATTACACCGTGTCTGCACCCTTAATTGCCATATATGCAAATTTTGGTACATTGGTATAATTATAATAGTGCAAGTTTCGACAGCAAAGAGCTGATGTTGTCCGAGTTAACGTTGTGGTACATAAAATTTACTTCACTTTAACCCTAGCATTTTACCAGGGGGGGGGGGTGAAATCGAGCCTCTAACTCTTTTTTACTATTGACAGCAGGGAAGTTGTTGGAAATTGCTACAAAATCTAAAAATTAATAACTCTTACTTAACAAATACCAGAAAAAAAAAGTATTTTAAATACTTTTTAGAATATAGGGATTTAGTTAGTGGGTCATTTAAATCCCTTCCCTTCCCGGCCCTCCATGATAATGCTTGAGAAAAATGAGACCTTGGTAATGCTAGGGTTTATATAACAGAGGTTCAAGATCTATGTTTGTTGTTTTTTTAAATGTAGAAGAAAACAAGCAAAGCTTACATTATAATATATTACAAGGTACAATGCAGTTTACTATTAATTATATAATTTTAATGAAGTCCTAGTGCATGGATAATTCGAACCTCAAGCTGAAGACACGCTGGGCGACCTTGGCGAACAATTGGCGAACGCTATCCTGACCTAGGCTAATGTCCACGGTCCTCCTTTCCCTCCACACTTGCGCAATCACGCGGCCTCGGTGCTGCAGCCTCTGTAAATGCACTCGTCTTGTGCGGCCACATTGTGTAACTGTTTGATGTGTAGTTGCTGATATCTGTGCTTGAATGCACATTATATTCATTGTTTTAATGCAGCAAATTTTCATATTTTATTCTTTGCTGAAAATCATTAATTTAATCATTATTAATTGCTTTTTATAAATTGTTCTAATTTTATATGCATCGTCCCTTGGTAAAAGCAAAATGTTTTTAAAACATAAAGAACTTTACTGTAGGATATTGTATGAAGTACTGTAATAATTATGTTATTAGGATATTTAGGATGTAACACAGCTTGTTACATTATGTGATGAAGGAGTTAGCCCACAATTATAGTGTGCGAGGTTATAGCTTAAGATAGACCATGGCCCTTTATATCCTCTGTTCACATGAGTATTCAGATGAAATGTTAATATTTTAATAATTGTATTGAACCTATATATAGTAACAGAGTTAACGAAACATTAAATTTGAAATTGACTAATATGTTACGTATCAATAAACTTAATTGTTATTAGTAAAACAATATACCAATATTATATTATAATGAGCCCTACTATAGAAACAGAAAAAAAATCCTCACAAAAAAAGTGTATTATTTGTTAATAATTAAGGGTAAGGTACCACGTATACAATGTTAAAAAAAAACATGAAAAAAATCAAAATTCGAGCTAGTTATGAATTTGTACCTGATATTTTAGCTACTGATAGGGGATGTTGAGGAGACCATTTTTTTTTCATAATTTCATGTGTGTGTTTTTTTCTTTTTTTTAACATTGGGCGTGTTATCTTCTCCTTAAGAACCTGGTAATTAGAGGTAGATATAGATATATTTTACATTGATTTTATAAAATGAAATATTATATCAAAATATACATTTTATGTGACATTGAGAAGAATGAAAATAAAAATTGTGTTTTTGTGTTCGCTTCTATCATCTGCTACTAAAATAAACTTACAAGAGCACAATGATTAATACTTGCAATCTTCTGCAAAAGTATGTATAATGAGGTAAACATTATAAAATGATTGCTGCTATTGAATGAATTATTTAACTATTTTCATCATTATGCAGATATGGTGAGAGCTACACGAAATTAATTTAATCAGATGGTTCACAATCAGATCATAATAATTAGGTTTGATTTGTTAAAAAAAAAAACTGCAGTTACTAAATTTTGACGAGAACTGTGACAATCATCGCATTGGCACTAATTTTTAAAAAATATTATCTTTTCAAATTTTTGTCCGCAAGAAAATGCACTTGAATTTTTTTAAGTCCTAAATAAATATTTGATTATATAATTCAAGTGATGACTGGCTATTTATTTTTGTGTCATCTTTAGACAAACGGTAGGAGGCGGATATTATATTTTATCTATAATGGATTACATTACCATTCAATTACTTCTTCGTACGCGCATAGACTTACTAAAATTGACGTACACTTCGCAACAGCTCAAACGCTATTGTGAATTGCTTTGCGCTACAGCTTCAAGAGACGCTGAAAAAAAAAAAAATGCATTTTTCGACAGTTTCAACTAAATATAGATAGGCCGTTCTTGTATAGCAAACCGGCTACCAATGACTCAGGACAAAAATCTAAATTGTTGTGACGTGTGACACCCAGTAAAGGTGGATTCAGATAGCTACAACGGCGATGCGACGCGATTTTGTCACACAAGCTGTGAAATCCTATGCGGTGAGCGAATTTGCCAGGTTGCGGCAGCGAAATTGCGTTAATTGCGATATGTGGCCGCCAATGGATGTCACAGCAAGTGCGCATTATTCGCGTCGCATGATGAAAATTGCCATATGAATCCACCTTAAGACCAGTGGCGTAGCCAGGATTTGCCCAAGGGGGGGGGGTTCTTCAGGATAAATATTGAGAACAGCTCACTGGGGGGTTTGGGGGGCGAAACCCCCCAATAGCCCGCCGCAGGTGCGATTTTTTTAAGGACACGCCCTCTTTTTAGGGTAAAATAATGGAAAAATACTATTATATTAGAGCTAGGATAAAATATATGGCCTGATGCAATTTTTTAACAGTTTATATTTTTTTTCACCCCATTTTTCAATTTCTTTTGAATACGTGCGTATAATAAATAAAGCTTTGAGTAATCATTTTAATTAAATCAAGTAATTTATGTAACCACTTTTATATTATTTTTATAGAGTCAGTGTACGTGTCATTTAATTGAATTTGATTTTTAAAATTGATTTAATAATCCAAGTTCACATCATTAAGATATTGTAAAAAATAAATAAAAAAGGGAATTGCTTCTCTTATTTTTGTTAAATTTTGTCTGCACCGGGCGCGTGGAGCAACCAATTAAATGAAAGTGCGGCACACGTGAGAGCGTTTTAATTTATACAATAGTAGTTATATGCACATGCAGTTTGTAAGGGAAATAAAACATTTATTTATGAGTCGCACTTTTTCCTGTTAAAATTAGAAACTAACTTATAATTTGTTTATTTTAAAGAAAAGACTACTTGATACCCCTAAATTTCAATTTTTTGTTTAACTTTTTTTTTCAAATTTATATAATTTTTCCTTTTTTCTTCTTATATCCAGTCATTACTCGATCTTCATGGGGGGGGGTTAAACCCCGAAAACCCCCCCCGTGGCTACGCCACTGCTTAAGACGGCAGAAAACGTGCACCTCTGGACACCATGGAATTTACTCTCCTGCCTCATTTTCTAGTGCTATCAGCTACAGTAGAAAAATATAATTGTAATTCTTTTTAAAAAATTTTAATATTAAAATATGAATTACGCTGAAAATAAAAATGTAATGCTGTTAATTGATAATATTTGGCACATTATTGACTAATACGAATGTAGATTTGTAATTTTGGGGAAGGTAAGAATAGCACCCTATATCCAAAGAGT
This sequence comes from Siphlonurus alternatus, assembly GCA_949825025.1. Classification (NCBI taxonomy): domain Eukaryota; kingdom Metazoa; phylum Arthropoda; class Insecta; order Ephemeroptera; family Siphlonuridae; genus Siphlonurus; species Siphlonurus alternatus. The sequence continues at coordinate 33,906,913 of OX463782.1, forward strand.
TTTGGTTCACCACACGTCTCCATAGACTACATGGTAACGTCTACAAACAAAGCATGGCAGGGGTAACTTTCGTGCTGTCCAGAGGTGTAATAAACACAGCATAACAAGTAAAACTATATACGGCAGGCGCGGATCCAGAAAAAAATTTCGGGGGTGGGGGGGGGGGGCTGCCTCCATAAGGCCAATGTTAAAAAAAAAATTGGAGTGGGGGAAATGCCTATATTGCCCATATTAAATCCAAAATTTCAGGGGGGCTGCAGCCCCCCCAGCCCCCCCTATATACGGTGTAGTTTAATGGTTAATTTCTATAACAATAACATACAAAACCAGTTGCTTTTAAAAATTATATTATAATATATAATATTTTTCATCTTCCCCATGCATGGGTTCTTTTTTATTATTCGACTTTTATATTGCAATATAATATTATGTTTAAAATCTGAACTATTCCGAAAGCAGATGGAACAAATGAGCGCTACCACGTCGTCGGTATGTTTGTGCCCATCAAAGAGATAATAAAATAATAAATAAAAATTTTATGAATTTAATCAATGAATTTCAATTTATTACCTTTTTTTATCCTACGCAATCGGGAAATACTGTGACGTATTAATTTATCTGTTTTGTCTGTTTGTTTTTTTGTCTAAATATTGATATGTCAGTTATTGCCTCTGCGAAGAGGAAGGGATTTATTCGTGATAAGCTGCGTGATAAAGATGAGAAATTTTGGCTAAAAACTTCATTGCTGCACCAAAATGACCAGTGATATAAATATTTAATTAATTTCAAGATTGGTATAAGAAAAAAAAAACGTCCTGGTGCAAAGAGAGTTTTCTAGTTTTAAAAACAAACAAGTTGGACGACTTCCTATTTTCCATGATGGTGTATAATGCTATTGGCGTCATAAAGTTAGTGCGAACCTATATAGTGGTAACTGCTGGAACTACGTGCGTGCGATGATTGTTGTTTATGATTAACATTGTAAAATCATGTAAATGCTCCATCAGCAGCCACAGCATAATTTTACAGAAAATAAATGACAGCACCATAATTAGTTTTCAAATACTTTCGGACAAATATATAAAACAAAATATTTCAACTTCGTAAGTGATTTCTTTCCTAAAAATTTGATAATTTTTGTGATTTTCCCCATTCTATAGGTACTGCCGTATCCTCGATGCAAAGAGCAAAATTTTCAGATGTCAGCGCCATCTCTTGGTCCTTTATGTCCTCTATAATGCGAATACAGACGAGCTACAGTCAAATTTACATGACAATCCCTCCGGAAGTAGCCGGAAGTGTAAGGTTTCTGGTCTTCCTATTCATATTTAAGCGTTACAATTTCACACATTGGTGACTACTTTAAATCACTCTGTAAAGTTCCAAAACTAAATTACAAACAGAAAATCTGCAAACTTCACACTTCCGGCTACTTCCGGAAAGAATGCCATTTAAATTTATTATACTCTTTACTTGACAGCCTTGAACCTTTGAATTAAATTTGATGTAACATTACTAAAAATAGACAAACTGTACATTGCAGTTATATAACTATGGACCTAATCTAATTGCTGAGTTAGAAAAAAGTTGGTAACACCAAAACGTCATCATATTAGACGTACTCTTCACTTGTTAATTTTTTTCTGTTAAATTACGTGATCATCGCTACGAATTTAGTGATAAACAAGACGCTTCAAGTGGCTCTGTTATCTCCACAAATAGATAGGACACGTTTCTAGCCGTCATCTCGCGCGATCCTAGAATTCAGGTTAATAGGTCTGGGACGCGTAATGAGAAAACCCTGGACCAAATAATTGGTGAATTACATCATTAGTTAAATCTGCAAGGTCGCGGTTGGTACCCGTGAAAAAACGTGCTAAGATTATTTGTTGCTGAATTATTGTAAAAAAAAAAAAAAAAAAAAATGAGATGAATTGAAATGGATGCATTAATTGTTGCATAGATTTAAAAATTTAAATTTTTAAAACATTGGCTTCAAATATACAATTTACAGTTTTAAAAATAAAAATGATTTTATATATTTTATCGTATAGACAAATTTATATGCTGGATATTTCTAGATTTTCCTTCTGAAAGCTCATTCGTATTTCACGATTGCAATAAAAAAAAAAAAAAAAAGAAAAGAGTCAATTACTACTTCTATACTGAAAATTATCCCTCTGCAAAATTTAAAAATTGAAATACAAACAGAATAGGCATAAACTTATTCACACTTCTGACTATTACTGCAGAAAGGATAATATTGAATATATTTTACTGCAGTGAATAAATACTTTATTTTCTCTTTCAATTCCACCAATATATACTAAGGGAACCATGGAAATCTTAAAAAATGATTGTTTTTAAGTTGAAGATACTTAATTCCATACTACACACCTTTTAAGTTAAATCATTATTTAAATAGCCAGACCCTTTGAAGAATTCAATTATTACATTTTGCATTTACAGGTATAAAACAGATTGATTAACATTGATTGATTCAAAAACAAATTGAAAAACATTCTTATTCATAGTGAAATTTATTCTGTGAAGTTGTATTTTAGTAATAAGATGCCTGAAAATATTTTATCCAGTGTTATTTTGTAGATTTAATTTATTAGGAAGTGCAATGCTATTGTTGGTTATTTGTGTTTATGTATTATTGTCTTGTTGTAACTGTTTTTTTTTTTGTTAAAATGACGTAACCCATGTTGTACTTATATAACCAGTGGTTAAATAAAAGAATTGAATTGAATTGAATTGAATTAAAAAAATCTAATTATTTTAATAAAATGATAATAATGAAGAAGATATAATCTCTTTTATACGCAATTACGCATGCAACACTTTCTTAAGGCGGATTCACATGGCGATTTCCAGCTTGCAACGCGACGCGAATAATGCGCACTTGCTGTGACATCCATTGGCGGCCATATTTGGCGATTAAAAAAAAAAGCATCGCAAATAACGCGATTTCGCTGCTGCAACCTGGTGAATTCGCTCGCCGCATAGGATTTCACAGCTTGTATAACAAAATCGCGTCGCATCGCCGCTGTCGCCATCTGAATCCGCCTTTACACTTTTTAATTTTAATTAATTAAGCAGTAGGTTACGGAGTATAAAAATGTGCAACAAGTAATTGGAAAATAGCATTTGTTTTATGAATTTCATAACATGTGAAATGTTACTTGAAATAATACACTTTATTACAGCAGCACAAAAACTTTACTTGAGCCCAAAATGTGAGCGTAATTACGTAATCCATGTAGATGAGGCGATTTTTTTTTTATGATATGGCTACATTGAGCATGTATGATCTTTTATACTCTTCTTACTTAATTTTAAACTGAAATATAAATCTGTATTTATTATAGCAGCTCTCCAAAATCAAGCATCATGCTTTACTTTTGTGCTCTACTGAAGTGAATTTCAAACATAATTGTAAAATAGCATAATGATTATAGGTGTGTTCGTAAACCCTGCTCGGTGTACACTTTCTACATCTAATCAACCTTATGTCCATGTGCATAAGGTCAATTGGGTGCAGAAAGTGTACACCGAGCAGGGTTTACGAACAGACCTATATTCAATATGTAAGGTCTGTTCGTAAACCCTGCTCGGTGTACACTTTCTGCACCCAATCAACCTTAAGCACATGGACATAAGGTTGATTAGATGTAGAAAGTGTACACCGAGCAGGGTTTACGAACAGACCTATAATCATTGTGCATTTAGGAACAGACCTATATGCAATATACATATAAGGTCTGTTCCTAAATGCACAATAGACTAATAGATGCTTCAAGTGTTCCCCGGCGGGAAAATTTTCTCCATAAGCCACCATGTTGCAAAATTTGAATTTTTTCCCAGTAACTATTAAAGCTATTAATTTGAAACCATCTCCTACCCCCCATAGCATTTAGATTCATGAATCAAGAACTTATTTTCCTCTAAAAATTTCTTTTAATGCCAAAAAAGCAATTTCTTGTTTTTTTTCATAGGTTTGGATAGGACGCATTGGGACGGTGGGAATACCGCAAAATCAGCTGACTTGAAGCCTCTACCGATTCATGAATCAATAATCAGATGAAATTTTTGTACAGGGAACATTTTTTTTCATACAATATTGTCTTCTGTTTATTTTGCTTATAGTTTTAGTTCTTGACGTGATGCCGAATAAAAATAAATAAAAATACATAGCTCAAACTATTTACGTTTTTTTCTTCACTTAATAATGGACAACATACATGAAAATTTTTTATTGCAGAAATGAATAGAGAGTACCAAATTATGCTGCTCTGAATTTTTTCAGATTTTTTTGAAACCCAGAACTATTTTTAAAAAATTATTGAAAGTGCGGCCACGCCCTCTGGAGGCATCAATAGGCGTCCAGTTTCTATCCTTTTTATTAAGAATTCAGAGGTGCCAACTGAAATCACAGGACTTTCAATAATTATTTAAAAATAGTTCCGGGTCTCAAAAAAATCTGAAAAAATCCAGAATAGCATAATTTGGTGCCTTCTATTCATTTCTGCAATAAAATTTTTTCATGTATGTTGTCCATTACTTACTTATACTTACAATTATAGTTCATATATCGATAACACGTACATTTTTCTAGAATTCTAAATTAAACAACAGGTACTGCCACTTGAAACGTTCAAAGTTCAAACAACACAAAAAACTAGTGTTGTTATATAGTTGCGAACAAATGGGACCACTCGAATCTCAAGTGTCAAGTGTCTTGTGATACAAGATTGTGACGCAGATCCAGAAGTATCGTATAAATTATTGGCATCCACCGTCCCGCGCCATTCGCAGCTTGCTTGGAGACGAACTACTTTCGTGCCTGGCATTAGCAGCTCCTGAGAACCAAATGAAAGGTGAATATACAAGGTTTATTATGTTAGTGATGTTTAAAGTTAAGCCGGTATTACACGGTACGATTTTTCCTGCGAAGAAAAATATAACGCAATTTGTTGGTATATATATATTTTATGATACGGGAATGAAATTGTCTTGTAGGGCAACATGCAGTTATATTTCAAATAAAATTGTATTGTTTAAACACAGAATTTACAAGTAATTCGTTACTATATATTTCGTGCTTTTATTCGAAACTTACATATTTTTTTTAAAAAATTTTGTATAACAAATATAATTGTATATAACAAATTACAATTTACGGTCATGTAAATTTACTAGTAAAGCTATTTCGTCTTGTGGCCATTGCCACAAGTGACGAAATTTAAATATATTTAGGTATTTATTTTTATTTAAAGTCCATTCGCATCTATTTTATTTTATTTTTTATTTACAATCTTTGCTTCCTACAGCATATTCTGCTATTAATTGGCGTAAGCATTCAAACTTATATATTATAACAACAGTATTAGGTTAAATGTGTGGATACTTCAAGTTTATTTCCGTATAGTACATTACGCATGTGCTCCTCTCAAAAGAGTTAATTGTAAATTTGAATTTTAGTAACTGAACGGTTACCCGAAAGCATTGTCAAGGTTAGCATATCTAGAAATAAAACTTTCAACAAATTTGAACCTAATAATTGTCTGCAATCAAATTTAATAAAAATATTCATTTTGGTTTACATGTTTGAGAGAGTATGAAATTGTATTTAACATGGTGTACTTACGATTAGTAAAAAATAATTCAATGGTATAATAAATATTGAAATATAAACAATAATTTAATTTTGTTTAGTACATCGTCCCTCGTCCGCAATAAGGAGCTATCTTATACCATTCAAGTGAGTGCAATTAAGAGCTCTGGAAATAATTATAAAAAAAAAAAGCTCATTGATGCGCTCACTTGATATAGCATGCAGATAACTCATTATTGCACACAATATCGTAATAGCAGATCATTATTGCGGATAAGGAACAATAATATTATTTCTAGTATTGTGTCTATAGCTAGAGAGCACGTACAGTGCAGTGAATTTTCCTAACATAATAACATCGGAGAGGAAAATAATAGACAATGTATATAAATTTTTTCATTTAAATTTTAATAGAAGTCCTCGAGTTCCTTTCTGTCATTTTCTTTGTAACTTTTTAGACCTTTTAACAATCTTAAAATCGTGCTACAAAATGTTTTGTCATAAACGACGATATATAAATATATTTCAAAGCCCAAGCATATAAAAGCATATAACATAACATGCAAAATTTAATGCAACATAATGCAACTTTAATGCATTTTGTATATTTAAAACTGTCCACTGGCACATATCATTCCGGCACCAAACCTAAACAAGATTTATATTATAAATAAGTAAATAAATAAATAAAAACGTGAGAAAATTAAAATTTGCTGCTGAACAAGTTGCCTAAATTAAAGGCGAAATGATTATGCTCACCATATTTTCAAATTAATTGAAACATTAAACGTATTAAATTATATTATCTCCCTGGAATTATTTATTATATTAATACATTGAAAATGAGGTTTCATTTGTTTATTTTCACTCCGGATCTTTTTCTACTCAAACAGTTGTTCGTATTAAGCTATCATGCATAGCTTCTCTTGAAGATAAAAGTATACATAAATACATCATTTTTATTTAAATAAAAGTAAAAATATTTGTCGCAATATTGCGAAAAGTATAGTATAGCAAATTTGCTAAAATTGTCACAACTTGCATAACTTTTCAAAGAAGTAGCTATGAAAACTGCATTTTAAATAATTTTTGGTCACATTTTTTATTTGCTAATTTTTTTTACTTCTTAACACAGAAAAAAATATTGTAACAAAAAATATTAATATTTGTTAAAATAATTAAAAAAATTTATTACTATAATTTAAATTAATATTACTAAATACATTTTTTTAACATGACTATACTGTTTGAGTTTATCATCCACATAAAATAACTGTCAGTTACCACCTCACTTCTCTTGATGTTGCAATGTATTGAGGCCCTAAAGGTCAGTTTTCTACCCGATGGTTCCCTCGCCATCGCGCTCACGCAGTTCTAACCAAGCTGTGGTGGTCGTCAGGCGGGGTGCGGGCAAGAGACTGTGAACCCCAGTCTCCTCACGCTAAGACGGCACCAACTCTCCCAGCAGGGCACTAGGTCTGTCTAGTGTGCAGAGTATAGGGACTTAGGGAACTTGTGTGTAGCTAGCTAGATGGGAGAGGATGTATAGAATGCTGTTTTTTTTAACTATATACATACGTATGTACGTATGTACGTATTTCTATATACATTTGAGACACTTTCTTATTACAACCACTTATATATCAGTCTGATCCGTATAACACGCATGTAAAATATTCACCACACTACGTCCACACGAACAGTCTTTATAATAATGATTCATTGATGATGCCTCATAAGAATAACATAATAACATTATTCATAAGAATAACATTACCTGCCATCAATGAATCCGTATTACACACCAACATGCATCAACTTTTTTATCAGCGTACATATCCATGAACAAGTGCATCGAGCGTTCAATACGATTTGAAATTTCTTATTAATAATCAGTAAAAATTATACGAGTGCGTATATTCATTGAGAATCAAGCATACAAGAATAAATATGCATTGTGCTATAATATTATTCATTAATATACAACCAGATATCATTGTACTCAAAATATCTAATTGAAGTACGCATTACACTAATTAAACTACATCAGATATAAGTAACCTGTTTTTAATTTTATTCAACAAGTACGCAATTGATTTAAAGATGACACCTGCTTATCATATAATCAAATGTTGCTTATTGCTCAAATCAGCGCGGCAAATCTCCAACATTCGTTCACACTTCTTATCTGACAAGAGTTGTCAAGTAGTTGACAGATTTACAAAACATACACTTGATCGTATCAATTTGACATATGGTGCTAAAAAAACGTTTCGGCAAAAATGTTGCTCTGATTTGGAATGTTGTATTGTGTCACAATGTCTTGTCAAATTGAAATCACAAAGAAATAATCTAGAATCGATCGAGATTCTTATCTCCTCTTACCGAATTCATTGCTTTATCTTAGAATATAAGCTTTGGACGTCTCAAAAATTTTCACATTCGTGAACTTGGTGTTGCAAACACAGCTATCAAAATAATGAACTTGTACTCTGTGATGATTAAAAAATAAATTACTTGATAAATAAAGAATTAAAAGTACATATTCTTTTTTTTTTTTAACCAACTAAAGTTTATTGAATTTCTACTGCGATTTGTTAAAATTCTTCTTCTTAAATTTAATTATCATTCAAAGTTTTTTTGTGCTATTTCAAACAACTGATTATAGTGATTATATATTATTTGAGCATACTAATACAACAATTTTTCTAATAAAAAATGATTCTATGTACACTTAAAAATTTCGGTGTATTTACAGTTCGACGATTCTTTTTTGCATGTTCATAGCAGCTCATTATAATTTTGTTGATTCAAATTAAAATAATAATTCTAATTATAAATTCATGATGCAGTTTGAATAAAATTTAAAAGAGTTCGATCGATACAAACATTATTTATTGATGTGACATTTTCTTCCATGTATTTTAAAATCATTGTGTTTCTTAACTGTAATGTATGCAGAACTAAATGACAACACGGAAGACAAAATTACGATAAATAATAATGACGAACAAGCCTAAAAATTATGATTAAAAATATATTATTTTATTACTTAATATTTAATTCAAACCACGCTGTATACATTAAAATTAACAAAATATAAAAAAAATTGAATGGCTTACAGATTGAGCAATGTGTTTTCAGAGTGATATAATATTGTATTACATTATTATGATTATATTCATACAATATATAATGAAGTATCTCCAAAATGATATATAATATAATATAATTATATAATTAAACAAAATTATGTTGAACTTTCCTGCTCGTGTAATTTGAAACAATACTTTCCAAACTTTATATGAAGTACTGAAAATATTTGAATATTATAATGCTTAGGGTAATTATTGGATAAATAAATATTTGCGCTCAATAAACATTTAAATTAATATGTAGCAAATATAGCGGCAGAGTACGGTTGAAACAGATAATGAACGATTGGAATTATTGCAGGCATATTTTATATTTATTCGTTACAAACATACACAACGTATATTATTTTTAAATATTATAAAAAAATACATAAAAACTAAGGCCTAGAAAAAATGTTTGTCCCACAAAAATATCCCTACCACGATGAAACTATTCATCATTACCAAAATTGCTAGGTTAGTAGCAAATACCCCTGTTGCATTATGTCACCTGCTTTGTCTTGAAGACTAAAAAGTTGCCTATGTCTAAGGGGGCGACGAGATTTAGATTATAAGTTAAATACCTTATCTTCATGTTAATGAATGTTATGTTGAATGCACAAGATATATTATATATAATATGTTATCAAAAAATATGGGAGTTTTAGCGCTGATATAACAATTTTCCGATGTATGAACTTATAGATTCAATGCGATAATTAATCATATAATGTAATACACTTTATATATATATATATATATATATATATATATATATATATAGTGAATTTGACACAGCTGTTATATGAAATTATGAAATAATTTTAATGACTTCTGATCTTTTGTATGAGACAAATAGATTAGCATGCAAGTTTAAAAATATTTTTTGAATATAATTTAAGTGTATAGCAATTTATTAAATATAAAAATTTAGATATTTGTCACATTTTTATTATTATACTTTTATTTCTACATGGAAAATTAAGTTAAAAATTTTTACTGAAGTTATATTATAAGTCATTATTTTGGTAATAAGACAAATAAACAGCATGTAAAAAAATATAAAAAAAATACATAGCAATAAGAATTAGAATGCACTAACATTTTACACCTGGCACCTTGGGATATTTTTATTTACAGTTCAGTGCACTGCTCATTGCAGTCCCTGCACTATGCTTACGGGAGATGGTGATTAATAAGGCTGTAAATATACTTTTTACAGTAAAACGAGCCCAAAAATGTATATTTGTCATTGTAGCGCTCTTTTGGCGTATCTACATTCGTAATAGAACGAGAAAATAATTTTTTAACCCATTTGGCACCATCTTTTGAATAATAATACAGTAGCTCTATTAATGATGCTTCTTACATTTTATCAATTTATAACTTTTAATTAATTATTGCATAGCAATAATAATATTTAACTTTATTATTTAATTAATTTTTTCGATTACAACAAATATTATAATAATTTATACAAAGTTGATTTTGTTTCAGGGTACGCCCTTACAACAGTGCTGTTGGCTCCATTCTTACTGGCTGCTGCTCTCGCCAGCAGCTGCCAGCAGGTAAAACCACCTACATGCGATGAACTATCCGAGACACCAAGCTATCATGCTCACGAGACGATCTGTGAGCTGTTTTACCGCTGCGATCTAGGCAAGAGATCGATCTTCTCCTGCCCAGCAAAACAAAGGTTCAGCGATGCCTTGAAGATGTGTGAAGAGGAAGAGAAGGTAGAATGCAACCGTTGCAGTTTACTGGAGTCTGATGATATCCTTGTTGAAACACCAAAAAGTATTTGTCCTGAAACACCTACATGTGGGCCTCTTGAATTAGGGAATAAGAAACCATACCCTCCTGATTGTACTAAATATATTTATTGTGATGAATTTGGAAATGAATTGCTAAGTTTTTGTCAAAATGGCACTCACTTCAGTCCTAATTTATTATATTGTACAAATCCAGTGCAGGCTATGTGTCCTTTATGTGATATCTCAACGACAACTGTAACCACTCCATCAGTAGCTACAACTGTAGGAATCTGTCCAGAGAGTCGTAAATGTGAGCTTGGTGATTTAGGATTGACACTACCGTATCCACCTGATTGTAACAAGTTCTGGTACTGCGATGAGTCAGGTAAAGAAATCTTGAGCGTTTGTCCTAACGGTACACACTACAGTGAAGATTTAGAATATTGCACACTTCCAGAAGTGGCAAACTGTCCCACGTGTTTGGTATTGACTACTACTGAAATACTACCTACAACAACTGAAACTATAACTACAATTGGAATATGTCCTGAGCATCAAGCATGTTCAGAATTAGATTTTGGCTTGACAAAACCTTATCCTTCAAACTGCTCTTTGTTTATCTATTGTGATGAATCAGGGGATGAAATTTTAAGTATTTGTCCAAACAACACAAATTTCAGTCCAAAATTAAAATATTGTACCAGCATTGAGGAAGCCGCATGTCCTCTTTGTGAAGTAGTTACCCCAACTACATTGATTTCAAGTACCACGCCTTCCACAACAACAACAAGTACCACTACATTAATACCTACAACAACTTCCTCAGATATATCGTCAACAATTGGAATTTGCTATGAACATGAGGCCTGCACTTTAGAACAGGTGGGACTCACAAAACCATATCCCTCAAATTGTAGCTATTATATTTACTGCGATGAATATGGGAATGATGTGTTAAGTAAATGCAGGAATGAAACACATTTCAGTCCTGAGTTAATGTACTGTACTGATCCTGAATCAGCAAAATGTCCTGTCTGTGAAGCAGCTACACCCACCACAATGATTTCAAGTACACTGCCTTTTACTACAACAATAACAACTTCTACTACAACTCTATCTACAACAACTTCCTCAGATTTATCATCCACACTTGGAATATGCTCTGAACATGAGGCTTGCACTTTAGAACAGGTGGGTCTCACAAAACCATATCCCTCAGATTGTACTCAATATATTTACTGTGATGAATATGGGAATGATGTGTTTAGTAAGTGTCGGAATGGAACACATTTCAGTTCTGATTTACTATACTGCACTGATCCTGAATTAGCAAAATGTCCTCTTTGTGAAGTAGTGACAACAACAACAGTGGAAAGTACCACAACTCTCTCTAGTACTACAGTTGCAACTACTCCTGATATTCAAACTACAATTGGATTTTGCCCTCCAACTCCTACTTGCAATGTAACTGACTTTGGAATGCTGAAACCATATCCGAAAAACTGTTCAATGTATATTTACTGTGATAATTTCGGCAATAGCATTTTAAGTGTATGCTCAAATGGGACTCATTTCAACCCGACGTTACGATATTGCATGAATCCAGATATAGCAAACTGCCCACAGTGTGAGGTAGAACAAACTACGATTGAATTATTAACGGTAACTGAAGAAATCACAGCTACTACTGAAGAAATCACAACAAATACTGAAATATTGACGACACTAGCAATTTGCCCAATTACTCCTACCTGTACGGCCTTAGACAATGGTAAAAACAAGCCATATCCACCAGAATGTACGCAATACATTTACTGTGACAGTGAAGGTGATGGTGTAATCAGTGAATGTCCAGGTGGTAAACATTTCAGTCCTAAATCATTATATTGCATGGAAGCGGACCTTGCTAATTGTCCGTTCTGTGAAGTAACTTCAGAAACAACCATTGTCTCAACCCCTTCAATTCCACCTACAACTGATATTACTTCAACGACAGTTCTGATATGTCCAGAAATTAAAAGTTGTGGTGTCCTTGAATTTGGCCAAATGAAACCCTACCCAACTGATTGTACAAAATATATATATTGTACATTTTTAAGCTACTTTGTTCGTGTCTGTCCAAATGGTTATGAATTTAGTCCTACATTAAACAAATGCATGCTTCCAGAAGAAGCAAAATGCCCTGTCTGCATTGAATTAAATACACCGGTTCCAACTACAACACCTATTGAAATGACAACAACAGCAGATATATCCACGACGGTTGGCATTTGTCCAGCTACACCTGTTTGCTTAGTTAACGAAGTAGGAGTTACAAAAGAGTACCCACCTGATTGCTCAAAGTATATTTACTGTGATAAGGCTGGAGATGCTAAGATTAGTGTATGCCCGAAGGATTTACATTATAACCCTTTACAAGATTACTGCCAAGAACCTGAAAAAGCTAACTGTCCTTACTGTGAAGTTTTGACAACAACAATAGCATCAACAACAACAGAAGCCGAAACGACAATACAGCCAGTAACTACAACTGAGGTACCTACAACAACTGTAGTAGATTCAACTACAATAGCGGTATGTGCGGAGACTCCAACATGCCTAGCAAATGAAACTGGCCAACTAAAGCCAGTCCCAAAAAATTGTACTCAATATATATATTGCAATGCGGAAGGGACAGGACAAATTAGTGTTTGTCCTAATGGAGAGCACTTCAGCCCAAGTAATTCATACTGTATGGAACCTGATCTGGCAAATTGCCCATATTGTGAAATATTTATCTCCAGCACTACAGTTATAGATACTACAGTTATAACATCATCAACAATTCCTGAGTGTCCACCTGTTCCAACCTGTGAATTTGAGCTTGGAGTAACAAAACCATATCCATCAGATTGTTCAAAATACATATATTGTTCATCTAATACATCCTTTTCTATTCGTGTCTGTCCAGTTGGATTTCATTACAGTCCACAGGCAGATATAAAAAGATGCCTAGAGTCAGATGTAGCAAACTGTCCCTTTTGTCTGGTTGAAACAACACCTGATTCAACACAAACAGCTACCACTCCACTAACAACAACTACAGAAATATCTTCTATTACAGATTTAACAGAGGAAAGTTCAACTGTATCTGAAACTACCACTGAAATTGTTTCTACAACTGTTGGAATCTGTCCTATCACACCTACATGTGGGCAGTGGGAATTTGGTGTCTTTAAACCTTATCCACCTGACTGCACTATGTTTATAATATGTGTAGGATTTACTACGTCTTTCATAGTACCATGTACAGAGGGACAACTCTTTAGCCCCATAACAAATACTTGTATGCCAGAAGCTGAAGCTAAGTGCCCATATTGTGTCGAGGATGGTATGACAACATCTGAAACACCTCCAACTACAGAAACTATAACAAAAAGTTCGGATGCAACGACTGAAGCATTTACAACAATTAGCATCCCAGATACAACAACAGAAGAAGTTACTACTACTGACTTTTCATCTACCACTGTTGGTTTATGTCCAGAAACTGAATCATGTGGTAGATTTTCATTTGGTCAGACAAAACCATATCCTCCAGATTGTTCAAAGTTTATTTTCTGTATTTCTATAAATAATTTTGTTTTGCTAGCATGTCCAGCCGGAGAATTTTTTAGCCCCGATAACAAAAATTGTACTTTAGAAGTTGAAGCAAACTGCCCAACATGCATAGAAAACGTAACAACACCTGAAGCGCCTTCAACTACTGTAACAATTACGTCAACTTCAGAGACAACGACAGAAGCATTAACAACAATTAGCATCCCAGATACAACAACAGACGAAATTACTACTACTGAACTGATATCTACCACTGTTGGTTTATGTCCAGAAACCGAAACATGTGGTAGATTTTCATTTGGGCAGACAAAACCATATCCTCCAGATTGTTCAAAGTTTATTTTCTGCATATCTATAAATAATTTTGTTATGCTAGCATGTCCAGCTGGAGAATTCTTTAGCCCTGATAATAAAAATTGTACTATAGAAGCTGAGGCTAACTGCCCAACATGTATTGAAGAAACAACGTTAGGACCAGTTACAACTCCATCAACAACTATAGATGTTTCCACAACAGAAACTACCACGACAGAATTTGTGTGTCCTCCGTACCCTACATGTACAGATGGAGTTGACGATTACTTTAGAAAGTCAATCCCAGACAATTGTTTTAAATATTTATATTGCGATCCTATAAATGGTCCAGAGGAGCGTCCATGTCCTAGAATGCAACATTTTAGTCCAATGCAAAAAAGTTGTATGGAACCATCTGTAGCAAAATGCATTCAATGTAGTTATAAATCTACCTCTGGAACTACATTGGAAGATGTAACTACAGAAGAACCTACTGAATTCCCTACAACTTTACCACCAACTACAGTAACTGAAGCCCCGACGATAGTAGCTACTGAAACTACAGAAGAGCCTACTGAAGTACCGACGATAGAAACTACTGAAACAACAGAAGCAACAACCCCTGCAGTAACAGATACAACAACAGAGGCATTATGTATTAATCATGTATGTGGATTATTTGAAAATGATTTTAAGTACCCATATGTACAAGATTGTACAAAGTACATTTACTGTGAATTTGGCCTCACTAAAATAAGTAACTGTATAAATTCTCAACATTTTAGCCCCACTACTCTTGAGTGTGTTGATCCTCTCTTGGCTCAATGCACAGAATGCATTGACCCTACAACACTTGCACCAGAAATACCAACGGAGGAACTAACAGAAACACCGTCAAATCCTACCATAACAGATACAACAACAGAAGTATTATGTATTAATCATGTATGTGGTTTACTTGAAAATGATTTTAAGTATCCATATGTACAAGATTGTACAAAGTACATTTACTGTGAATTTGGCCTCACTAAAATACGTAACTGTATAAATTCTCAACATTTTAGTCCCACTACTCTTGAATGTGTTGATCCTCTCTTGGCTCAATGCACGGAATGTATTGACCCTACAACACTTGCACCAGAAATACCAACTGATGCACCAACTGATCCACCAACAACTAATCCTGGTCTTCCCCCATGTGCACCTAATCCTGTTTGTGGCATGTTCGAAACAGGTATTAAAAAACCATATCCACCTGAGTGCTCCCAGTATATTCTATGTGAAATGGCAAGCTCATCAGTTAGAGACTGCCTACCAGGACAACATTTCAGTCCTACGGCCTACGAGTGCCAGGCTTCTGATATTGCAAACTGTCCTGCTTGTACTCCTCTTTGGTGGACTTAATGTTATTATAAAGTACCCATGCTTACTTACCCTAATATTCTACAAGTTAATGATCAATATTGTTCAGTCAAAAATCATGGAATCATTTCACTATGGACAAAAATAAAATGACTATTTTACATTAATATATATATATATATAACATGTGAATTAGTCATTTTTAAGAGTCCATAGTAAAATACTAAGACAGATTTGAAAATATTTTATGATCTGACTAATTGATAGATTTGACTGGGCGCTATCATCATACCATGGATACTGACAGATGTTTTTTTTTTTTGCTCCAAAAAAGTAACGACAGTCATTTCTTTATATTATATTATTTATACTGCAGAATATATCCGGTATATAGAAGTTGTAACATTTAGCATCCTGTTTATAAAATGTGATTGCAAATATTTATTTACCCTTAACTATAAGTTAAGTGCTATAAATTTTTCAAAAATATTATTAGGTCACATTTTGCACCTATACTTTTGTAGTTGTTATGTTCCTTATGACTGTTCTATAACAAATTAATCAGTGAGACACTCTTAAAAAAACACAATGTAAATAACAATAAACTTTACATTCCTATCAATTTAATTGTTGCGCTACTGAAGCTGCATAGGTGTTATCAAACGTTTCTTACCCTAGCATAATGTTTTATTTATACTTGTTATTAATTTATGCATAAAATTATTTAGAATTGGACAAATAAAATGAATTTTATTTTTTAAACTTGAAATGCTGTTAGAAAGCTATGGAATTTCTGTAAGCTTGCATATGATATTTTTGTGGCACTCGCTTTTCAAAGCAACATTATTTCATTTTACCATGATCATCAGGCTATCAAATCTTAACATAAATCAAAATGTTACGGCAACGAAATGCATTATTAATATTGTATATTAATTTGTATCAACACGAATTATGACATCCACAATAAATATGAATGTGTAACCTCTCCATGTTTTAATTGTAAATTGTAAATTTTCAATAAAATAATGTGTATTTTTTTTATAAATTATCTAATGGTACATCTTTTATTCATTATTCCAAAAACATGCATAATATATTAGTTAATCATAGTATTTCGAATATAATACCAAGTGGTTATTTTTGCAATGAATTTTTTAAATTTTAAAAAAAATAATTTAATTACAATTTATATTTTTAAGTAATATCTACTAAAAATATATTTAATGTTGCATGAATAAAAAACTAAAATTATATCAATATTTGAAAGTAATTGCAGTATAATTATCAATTATATCTGACTTGAGGAGCTAAGTTATATGTTTATGAAATAATTTATAGTTGAAACGCTACAATTGTAGGAAGGTGAACAAAGTTATTATATATATAAGGCCTGTTCGTAAACCCTGCTCGGTGTACACTTTCTACACCCAATCGACCTTATATCGCATGTACATAAGGTCGATTGGGTGCAGAAAGTGTACACTGAGCAGGGTTTACGAACAGGCCTATATTAACTTAGAATATTCGGAGGAAATTTTTAAAACTTTTATTTAACTAATTGCTTCAAAACACTTCGTTATATAAATTGGGTGTTTCTTGATTAATTATGTTATATATAATATATTTATTTATATAATATAAAACCACTCCTCATATCGTTTATATACTGTATTATATATTACGGTATTATAGCACTGCCTGACGAGAGAGAGAGAAAGAGGGAGAGATAATACTGTCATTTTAATCGCAAGTATTTCTTTTTTTAAACTGTCGCTTGACGTCTCTTTAAATATGTTATAATAAAATAATATCAAAATTCCAAAATCTAGCAAAATCTATTTATAAGATATATTTATATATGTTAATAAAAAATAATACTGTATATATGTATTGTAGTCTTACTCTTAAACTACATATTTTTTGCATATTATTAAGCTATAATCCTAGATTTGTTTTTTGAACAAAATATCACTCGCAAAATATTATAAGATAAGATTTAGATAAACCTTTTAGTTTTTTCATATTTTTTATAAGCAGTCATTTGCCGTAAAAATTGTAGTTCGAGTCTTTTGGTTGTCGTTTTATGCATGCACATAATATATGTCATTTGTAGTTAGGATTATTTCTTACTATAAAATCCATAGTGACTTTTATTGTGTCATATATATTTAGCATTTAATAAAAAGCAAAAGTTTAACATCATATCACATATCTTTTTCCTCTATGAATTTTCTATGAAGTACGTGGCAAAACCCTAGACGCGCTCTGATAGTTTATCAGTCAAGTGCTCTTACGTCACTTCATGCTTCTGAATGTTTCCTTGAAAAAACATCCGAAGGAGTTCACAAAGACTCTCTGCTCTACCTAGTTTGTATCTTTTACTAACCAATAATGATGTCATTCACTAATAATGGAGTATCGACCTCAAATTTTTTGATTGCAGAAATGGATAGAGTGTGCAAAGTTATGCTACCCTGATTTTTTTCACATTTTTTAGAGCCCGGAAATTATTTTTAAAAAATTATTGAATGTTCTTTTTGTGGCGTCACGAGACGCCACTCTTTAAGAAAAAGATAGGACTTGCCGCCTCGTGACGTCAAAAAATGGACTTTCAATATTTTTTTTGAAAAATACTTCCCGGGCTTTAAAAATTCTGAAAAAAATCAGGGTAACATAACTTACGTTAGCACGATCTATCCATTTCTACAATAAAGAAAATTGAGGTCGATACTCCATTTAGTTCCTGTTACTTTTAGCAAGATAGCATTATAGTGATTAACACAATATCTTTTGTTTAAGGATTAAAATTTGCAGCATTGCAATGATTTGTTAATAGGTTTTATTCTTGCTTAAATCACTATGAAATAGCAGATATTAAATATGCAAGCAACAGAGCCGAGGTCTTGACATATATTATTTCCAAATTTAGAAAAATTAAATAAAAAGTTCTGTATCATGGTATTTAAATACATAATAAAATTAGTAATTTAGAAATTACATAATATACAATTATGCTCCATTATACCTCAAAAGTTGGTTTTAATAGCAATATTATTTAATTAATAATGAAAAATACACACAAACAAAGAAACATATATTCTTATATATATAAAATACCCTCTTTACCATTTTAATTGATTTATTTATTAAATGAAATTTTTGCAATGTGTCATTGATAAATTATTAAGGCGTGGGGGAAAGCACGACATCACAAAAAATCTATGCTCAAAAATGAAGAAAATGTGTACAAGACTGCTTCAAATAATCTGAATTAAAGGTCAACATATTTCACACTGAAAAAGAAGAATGATTCTTTTGTCTTCTCTAAAATTGATAATCTTCTCTTATTTTATTATTATTAATATTATTATTATTTTTGCCTTCATAAGACAATCAAATTCAGCTATAATGGTGAAGTTTGTCTTCATACTTTCCATTGTTTTATGTTTATCGATTACTCACAATATAATACATATGAGATGATATGAGCTTTAGAAGTTAAATCAATTTTTGTGTAGATATAATGTAGTAACTCATTGTGCTGTGGTGCATATAATTTATATCGTCCCTCGTCCGAAATAGTAGGCTATATGCATACCATGATCTTTTTGCAATAATGAATAATGAGATATCTGCTATTTCAGGTAAGCTCAATTAAGCGTAATTATGAACTGTAAATCGATGTAAAATTAAGCTCCTTTTTGCTCTCACCTGAAATAGCAGACAGCTCAATATTGTAACAAAATTATGGTATGCATGAGAGATAGCTCATTATTCCGGAAAAAGGAAAATTGTTTTTTATTATAGGTGTATGTATGTACTCTATGTACAACATATTATAACACAACATACTATTAAAATATATTAAATATTGTTAATTTTTATGCATGGTTAAGACAAGTCCAGGGATTCTGAGAAAATTCAAAACAATGGTATACACGCAGGTTATAAACATAACATAACGTAAGAAAGAACGTCTTCAAAGCTCTGCATGCTTTAATGCTGAGCAAGTTACCCAACCTCAAGATAGTGTGGAAATTCATGTTTACAATCAAAAACGTTATCATGGCAACAAAAAAGACAGCTGTTATTGTTCTCTGCAATCAAGAACAATATATTAATAAATGTTTCAAATACATCCAAATTTATATGTTATTCTTTCCAGAAGTGTAAGGTTTTTGGCCTTACTTTTCATATTTCAGCATTACAACTTTACTCATATTTCAGTAATTTTACTTCAAAAACCTTCACAAAATTTCATTGCTTAATTAAAAAAAGAATACTGTAGTCACAAACTTCACACTCCCGGTTACTTCCGGAGGAAATATCAAATTAATTTGAGTGTATATATCTCCATGAAATTTTAGTCCCTTCCCAGACATCACGTGTTTAATTTTAAAATAATTTAATATATTTAACAATTAATCTCAGTTACTTCGGAGTCAAAGAT
This sequence comes from Siphlonurus alternatus, assembly GCA_949825025.1. NCBI lineage: Eukaryota > Metazoa > Arthropoda > Insecta > Ephemeroptera > Siphlonuridae > Siphlonurus > Siphlonurus alternatus. Next base: position 33,927,130 of record OX463782.1, read on the forward strand.
TAAATTCCCTGCAGACGATTTGATTGAAATAAATTATAAAAAATCGTCGAAAATCGAGAATGTTCTAAAACTTAATCGCTTATAGTTTGAACAAATTCAGTCTTGCAGTTTTCTTACAACATCTCCATTTCCGATTTTCGTCCATTAGGCCAATGTCAAACATCTACCTCAGTTTTCACAAAACTGATACGACAGATTCGCTTCAAAATTTGTATGTATTGTCACCTATTGATGGTGAGTTCTAAGTCCCCTGATGCAAGTCTTGTTACATTCAGGCGCTACGATTGCGAGATATCAACCTACTGAGATTCATCTTTAAATGAAGTTCAATGGCAATAAAAGTAATTTTTATTACATAAATAATAGAAGGTAAAATTATGATTCTAACATTTTAACCTCAAAATTACCAGGGTCTTTTTTTATCCTACACTTTATTACCACGGGGGGTAGGGGGGGGGTCTAAACAACAAGCTATTTAATTAACATTTTAAATAAGAAGTTAAAGTTTTTTCCTCACTAATTTTTTTGCGGAAAGACATTGCTGGATGGGTGGGTAAATAAAGATTACAAATTATTTCAGGTATTTTGGAGAAACTTGCCCCCTAGAAGCATCACTCTTATGTATCAAGGTTGTTATGTATATAAGACGTGAAAAGGGACTAATTAATTTTTTTTTACAATGATACACCCCTAAGAGCTTACAGCTCACGGCGGGGTAATGGGTAGGGATTAATTAAAAATAAATCTCAGGTTAGATTCATATACTAGATTACATAACGTTGTATTCTTTTTACAATTTGTTATGTTACTTGTCAATTTTTTTATATTTATGTACATGAGAACAATTCAATAAGCGAAGAAGCACCGATTAACACAAATTTAAGAGGTCTTTTTTTTACTTTTACTTTTTGATATGAAAATCGCTTCTTAATTTTTGCTTAATACCTTTCTTTGTATTTTCTACAAAACGTTAAAAAAAAAAAAAACTTATAATTCCTTAATTATGTTTCCTTTAATTCATGCTACAATCACTTCAATATAATGTTATCTTATTATTTTATAAAAGAATACATCACTAAAAATGGGCTTACGGCATCATGCCACCTCTTGAAGAGAGCTATTTTTAATTATCAGAGAGTTATATTAAGTGGAACATTGAACTTTGAATCGAGATACAACATTTTTCCTTCACGCATTGAACAGGTGCCATTAACCAAATGTTAAACACAAAATATATAATAGTGAATGAAGCACGTGTGTGGTTACATCAATAATCATTATCATAATCTTAAAATAGGCCTTAATAGATGGAGATTTTATGTACACCATAAAACAGAGTAAGATTTTTACTTCATACTTTGAGACAGATGAATCTCTAGATTTAATGGGCGTGATGATAGTGATGATATATTATGTTCATCCAGTAGAGTATTGACCTCAAAATTGTTTAATAAAAAAAAAATAGAGGGTGCAATGTTATGCCACTCTGACCTTTTTTAAAAAGTTTTGCCGAGGTCAGGTTAGAACCCACGCCTCTTTTTGGCATCATCTTTTTATTATAAGTGAAGCGTCACAAGGCATCGATCACTCTCTTTGTACATTCAATAATTTTTTTTTAAAAATATATAGTTTTCTTATCTTTAAATATATATGTGAACAAAAATCAGAGTAGCATAACTTTGCACTCTCTATCCATTTCTGCATTACAATTTTTTTTTTAGATCCATATTCCTGATATTCCATACTTAATCGCAAAGCCGTGAATTCGATCCCATGCACTACTGGACATTTTTAATGGTAATTTCCCGGAATGGTAATTCTAGGAGGTGGTTGATGACACGTACCCTTATCCCTTTATTAATTGTCAATCATTCTGATTGAGGTTTCCATGGTTACCTAAATCACAACTAGGAATGCTGGGAGTGAATGCATAGACATGCAGTGGCAGTCCCAGTTTAGGATGAATCTATATAAACCTTATCTAAAGGTGCATCTCCATGGAGCGGGGAAAGCGAGAAAATCATGTGCCGCATCTAATCAGAGGCTCGGGATTTCCTTGCCTTGCAGAGAGTGATTTTATCGCCAACATGGCCGGCGCCATACATAATTGAAGCACGTGCGCTTTTCTCTCTCCGCCAAGCCCCGCTCGACATCACTCGATGGAAATGCACCTTTAAGCTAACAAGCTGAGAGTTTAAAGTTATATTTGACTAATAGTACCCTACAACAGGGTTCCGTTTAGAAAAATTACATTATTATTTATTATGAAAGATGATGGGGTATTATTATATAATATAATAACATATTATAAGCTCGTGTTAGCTGTTATGGAACTGAAGTAGTTTAATTTTCCCTTTATTATAATCATATTTTGATAATGTTAAACTGATATTGATATATCTGTTAAGTGTTTTTTAATTTAAGCAACGTAAAAGTTTATATACTATCAGTTAATTACATTGATTTAAGATGTACATTGATATAACCTTAATTATCAATAAGATGTACTATATACTATTGCACGTATGAAAGTCAGGGAGTCAAGTGGATCTTTATTTCTAATGTAGCTCTGACGTCATCGCAACGTACCTCTAGTCCTCTACATTATCTGACTGCCGATTACAAAATTGTTAAGTGTGATTCTTAAGTAATATTATGGTAAAAAGTTAAGATAATAGGATTCGGAGAATATAATTAAAGCACGTGATAAAATTTACTGTATAGTATAAAAATTAAATTAGTTAGTTCTATTAGCTTCCAAAATATAGGACTGAACTTATCTGCCTTTATTCAGTTTATTCATGTCATGCATGTAAATATGAACACAAACAGCATAAAATGATACAATAGGAGTTTATATATATGCTCTTCTGAGATGTCTATATTACGTAAAACATAAAATAATAAAAATATATAGACAAATGTAAAACTTAATAGAGTTATTTGATTTTTTTTTAATCAAACCCTTTTGGGTACTTCTACTTACTAATTACATATTATTTTGAAACCCCGAACCTTCCGAAACCCTAACTTAGCGTTTCGCGGACTCTTCCAGAACGGGGGCCACCACGCGGCCTTGCAATCCATACCGGCATTTGCCTGCTACTGAGTGAAATGTGGAAACCTCAGCCAGGATGGACGCTACAGCTTTTTGTCAATAAACCGGAAGTGCAATGGTCCAAAGTCAGGGGAACCACATAGTGAAAAGCGCAACGATTTATACCCCTGGGTGGGAAACGTGTTTTTTGTTAAAAATGGTCACCCATCCAACTACTAACCACGCATGACTTTGCTTGACTTCAGTGATCTGACGAGACCCGGTCAAGCGCACTTCACCACACCTCCCTGGATGTTTTTGAAATCTAGAATTGTTTAAAAGATAATCATCATAGTAGCTATACAGATTTATCACAGTCCAATCACTCAATCAGATTGTTGTAGTTACCTTGACGCTCACTTTATTCATTATCAGCACTGATGTCGCCCTTCACATATTTTTCATAGCATGTGCGCTATTATAGTGAGCTGCAATTTGTAACTTATGTTTTATTAATTGGGTGACCGTTTCAAGTAAAAAATACGCTGCTCCCTCCCTGGGGTAAATTCATCTCGCTTTCCACCCAGTGCAGTGATGCACTTGTGTGTGGTTCCTCAGGCTTTGGACATTGCTTTGGTCCATTGAGAAAAAGTAGAGGTGTCCGTCCTGACTGAGGTTTTCCACGGTTCCCTCAGTTTCACCTCAGCGAATGCTGCATGTGGGACGCGTAAGCATGCAGGCCGTGGCCACTATCCGTTCCCTACCTTATCCCTACCCAGTACCCCGCCGCGAGCTGTAAAAAAAAAAAAAAAAATCTACCTTATACAGATCATATGCAAATTATAAATACTTCCTTACATAGACAAACTGTATTACGTAGATGCTATAGGAGTTGCTAAACGACAAATAACGATTACACAAAACTTGAATAATGTCAACTAAGGGGGGGGGGGAAGAAAGCAATCACAGTAAACTAAAATAACTAACATAAAATGCATCGTCCCTCGTCCTCAATAATGAGCTATCTGCCTACCATGATTTTGTTGCAATAAAGAGTTTGAGTTTTCTGTTATTTCAGGTGAGCGCAATTTCATCAAGCTTTATTTTATACTAATTTAATACAGCTCATAATTGCGCTCACTTGAAATAGCAGATAGCTCATTATTTCGGACGAGATAATATTTTCATTCTCATGAGTAAATATGGCAGGTATATAGCAGAAAGTATATATATATATAATCTAATTTCATAATTATATATCATTATTTTCTATGTAGATCTAAAATCAGAAAAACCAAACTCTTGAATCTAAAAAAAAAAAAAAAAAAAAAATCACTGTATGTTTACCTTTGATAATGAATCGATATCAAAATCTATTGTATATAATATTTGTATATATTCGTACCTGTGATTTAAATGGACAATCATGAATTTTTTATAGCATATTTGGATACAGGACCTCCAGTTAATAATATATATGTATAAGTTTAGAATTATTATTAGTTTTAGAATTTTTGAAAAATTGAACATTCTTTTGCAAAATATAAAGACGTAATAGTCATGCAAATATTTAACAAGCACGCATGGGGAAAATCGTCACAACTCAATTTTGAGAGTGTTGCAGCTAGGTTAAAAAATACAAGAAAAAATGACAGAAGATTACTCGAGGTCCTCTACTCAAATATGTATTGAAAAATTTCATGGACATTGTGAACTATTAAAACTGGATTAACTCTAATTATATGGCATGACCAGAATATAAAATTATATAAAAATTGCAGATTTCGAGTGCCATAGCTTGGAGGAAAAAGAATGAACTTCTCTCCAAAAAGTCCCCTGTTGGTATGAACAAATAAGTATAAGGGATGTGGGTGTGGCAATATTTTTTTACTACTTCTTATAGCAACCCATCCCTTGATATTTCTTATGGTTACATATATCATTGTACAGTATTTTTTTTAATCAAACCCTATTGGGTACTTCTACTTACTAATTACTCACTAAGTTTGAAACCCCAAACTTTCTGAAATCCTAACTTAGCGTTTCACGGGCTCTTCCGGAACGGGGGTGGCCAAGACCTTGCAATTCATCCCGACATTTGCCTGCGACTGAGAGAAACGTGGAAACCTTAGCCAGGTTGGACGCTACAGCTTTTGTCAATGAACCGGAAGTGCAATGTTCCAAAGCCAGGGAAAACACATAGTGGAAAAGCGCTACGATTTACCCCTGGGTGGGAAACGTGGTTTTTGTTGAAAATTGTCACCCGTTCCTTGACTTCGGTGATCTGACAAGATCAGATTAAGCACACTGCGCCACACGCCCACCGAGAGGTCCTCGTGTGGTGCTCGTGTGAATTTTTGAAATGTATTGAAATTATTTCCAAGCCGTTGCACAATCTGTCATAATAGAAGTATAATATATGTAGAGTATTGTTATTATAATATATATATATATATATATATATATATATATATATATATATATATATATATATTTATATATATATGAATGCAAATATAATTAATTATATTTTTTTACATCCGTATATGTGCTCAGAACTCCAAGCGGGGTAGAGTGGGTAGAGAAAAGGGATGGAAAGAACGGTGGCCAAAAAAACTTATATTAACCGTAGCAAGACCATGAGGGACGGGGGGAGGGGGTTCAATAGGACCCTCAACTCTTTTAAAGCGAAAGATATTGCACCAAAGATTCTGAAAAAAAAAATGTATCCTTAGTTTATAGCCATGACCCAGCAATGTATGTATTTCTGCAGAAAAAAACTTTAAAAAAAAAATATATTATGATTTAAATAGCGGGTCGTTTGAATCCCCCCCGGCCCCCCTCTCCTTGGTAAAACATGTGACACAAAGGTGCCTTGGTAATGATAGTGGCTACAGCCAACAATCTTGCCATACTATATATATTTTCTCAAATAGTAGCCCAAATTTTTGCATCTACTACGTATTTTTTAAATAAAATCTCTTATTGTTGCCATATATATATAGATTGCCAAGCTGCATCCGAATGGCGACTAGATTATGTTATCAATCTGTTATCATCTAACACGCTACAATAACAGGCTACTTACGCAACTAAAGGGAGGTCAAATAATCTATCGTTGGGAACTTTTCAAGTACCTGGCGCGCGTCATTGATTAAAATTTGGAGACTAATGACACGTCGCTAAGATATCAAAAAGTTATGAACGAAGCAATGTTCATTATGAGAGTGCAATATCCGAAATTAAACCATCAATGAAATGGCAAATTTTAATTATATATGTCACTGACTAATATCACAATGTCATGCTGTTAATCAGGAAAATTGTAATGTCATTTTTTTTTATAATATTTTGATAAAACATACGCTGACTGTCACCTCACATTTTTTTATATTTTTGATGACAGTTTTAGTACGCATCTACAGTCACCTCAAGATATAAATATCATAAAAACATGAGGTTTTGATGTAAATTTTAATATAGGCTTTATATACATGTGTACAACTGCAATCAAAATATGTAAGGCAACGTAAGTGCTGCACCAATTGCTTAATGCACAACTTTTTATGATATGAGTATGACTATAGTTTTCTACATATTGCGTAATGCCTGGTAATTCAAGAAAAACACATAAAAAAAGTTACGAAAAATAAGACCAAATATTATGAGGAAATGCTACTTTATGGTTCATAATTATTTTTTTTTTACTTATTTTTATTACGACTTATCAATTTGATTTATTTAGAAAGTTGTTTTTCAATTAACAATTGTGTATAATATAACAATTTTCTCCCAGAGTTGTTTCATCATCTACAAAAAAATATCACACTAAATTTTTAGATGCTGAATTGGTTTCAGTACTTTATGTCAGTACAAAATAGCTTCAGTTTCGTCTGACATCAAGCACTTTTGACCTATAAAACACTTAATCCAAGTACAAATTTGGTACTGAAAAAAGAGAGTCAATTTTTTGTACTTTTTTTGTACTCTCTTTTTTCAGTACCAAATTTGTACTTGGAATAAGTGTTTTATAGGTCAAAAGTGCTGGATGTAAGACGAAACTGGAGAAATTTTGTACTGAGTGGAGCAATTTTGAACTGACATTAAGTACTGAAAACCAATTCAGCATCTAAAAATTTAGTGTGATACTGTATCAAATAATGCACTCAACATTAAGATCCCTTTGCTTTAAACGTAAATAGACAGAAATAGAATATTGCCGTCCTTCAATTTTCTATTCTAAGTGCACACAAAATACTCCGTAATTATTTTTTTCTAAAAAGAAAAAAAAAAAAAAAAAAATGGGAGACGAAGAGGTTGAGCGTTGCGCAGTGCATTGACCAGTTCTCGTTCCATTTACGAAGTCAAGGTAAAATTGAATGTAGTTATTATTTGGATGGGTGACCATTTCAAATAATAAAAAATGTAGAAAACATAATTATGTGATATTTTTTTGCATTGTAATAATGATTTAAATTATTACAACAAAATTTATCTTTGTAGATTTAATCAGCTAGCTTTTCATTCAAAGAAGTATAAATGCTTGATGTTTTATTTGACCTTTATTTTATTTTTGTGCTTATCAAAGTAATCAACAAAAAAGGTACATCATTGAATCTCATTATATCAATATTCATAAGAGCAGATGACATCATTCATCTTTTATTAAATAAGAAAAAAACGTGTAAGAAAAAACGTTCACCTTGAATCTTATTAACTGTGTAAAATATTATTTATATACATTAACTGCACCATTTATATTTCTATTAAAAAATTCAGAAATATAAGCATAAATTTACACAATAGGTTCATATCTTCTTAATGATATTCATTCATAATTTTAAATATTTTCAATGTAGCACAGCTTCATCTTAAAATTTATAGCTCTAATTTAGAACTAACCAGAATTTAATTTGCAATTAAGAATTAATTACTAAATCTGTATTGTAATGCATAATGTAATTTTTACATGATATAATTTTTTTACTTAATCTTTCTATTTTAATTAACTGAAAATGACTTTTTTTATTGTAAAATATAATAATTTTTATCACATTTATTTTACACATCATGAAACGAATCATTATAATTATAAACTTCTTACTGTCTATCTTCTATGCATGTTTGTAAAAATCTAAACGCTATGAGTTGTTCGTTTTTTTTCCTTGTTGCCATGTGTTTTGATTATTAATGACGATATGGCACTGATGTTATTATACCTTTTCAGAAGTTTTCAGGGGTAATTTTGTCCTCTGTAGTTGTTAAAACGAAATAGTATGAAGGATTGTGTGCTCCAAAGCAACGTTTTTAATTTAAAAGCGGTGGCTCTAGAGAGATAACAAAAAATTGATACATTGCCCAAAAAAGAGATAAAAAAATATAATTTTAACTTTAAATGTACCAACAGCCAAATATATAACAAACAAGCATACTATATAAATATAATAATTAAAGACGTTTACATGACTATGCCATCATAGAGTGTGTTAGAATTAAGATTCGCAAACATCTGACAAAAATTTACAATAATTATACACATATGTAACCTTAGGTATTCCAGCTAAATAACATATATCAACCTAAAAAAAAATTGCAAAAATGGATAGAGGGTGTTAATCTGGAGGCCAGGAAGTATTGCTGAAAAGTTTTCTCGAAGTTTAATTTGAACCAAGGATTTTGTATACATAAACTTTGGATAGGTTACCCCTATATCAATAGCATTAGATCTGCTTAGGCAAATATCCATCGTAACATGGCAGCCGAGCGCAACTATCCTGCATTGTAAATGTATGGAAGTTCCCTAACGTAAGATGGCGGACATCCCATATTGTTTACTGTTGTAGCCCCCACCCACTTCCTCCTCACGACTGTGCTTCATCGACGAAAGCACCATAACCTATATCCCAGAGTTTATATACAAAATCCTTGGTTTGAACCCACGCCCCATTAAGGTCCCATCCTTTTATTTAAGAGAGGCGTCACTCTCTCACTCTACTTTCAATAATTTTTTTAAAAATTGTTTAAAATTTATGAAAAAAAAAAATCAGAGTAGCATAACAATATCTCACCTCACGGGTGCCTCTCCGAAGACATTTAAATTAGGTGAAGTCCCACTACAAGTATGTTTGTGGTTAAATGGTTGAAAAAAAAAAAAAAAATCGAAATGAGAAGAAGATCCATGTGGATTTATATACGTCCAAAGACTGACTTAATTTCAGATAGTTATTAATTTCCTGCATGCATATTATTGTTAATTATTATTATTATTATTGTTAATGTAATTATTCATTATTCACAGAAAAATTTAGGGCACTAATTCAAGATTATAATTAAAATAATTATCCTACAAAATTTGTTATTATCATAACACTGTTGAATTTATGCTAATTAATTTGTAAGGCTTTGTTGCAAATTTGACTGACAGTGAGACTTTGTGTAATAAAGTAATGCAGAATATTTCATTTCATTCACTGTTATAGCCTGTGGGTATTCTTCAAGTGAGGAGAATTTTATTGTAATTAAAAATTCATAAAATAATATAAATTTATTCGTTGCAATTATTTTTTAATTATAATTAATATTATGGGGGCGATTCACTAAAGAGTTATCCAGCAGAAAGTTATCCAGCTTTCTCAGTAACCACGGTTAGTATTACTGAGTTAGGCTGGCGCTAACCGCGGTTAGTGAGAAAGCTGGATAACTTTCTGGATAAATCTTTGATGAATCGCCCCCATTAATATTAGCTTCAAATAAATAACTAAAAAGAAGTTACATTAATTACGGTTAGTTATTATTAATTATTACGTCACCATTTGAAAATATATATAAAAAAATTTACCTTAAATTAAACAACAAATAATTATTTACAAATTTGATATAGGTGCTGCTGAGCTGGAGAAAAATATATTTTATTTATAAAAAATAAAATAAAATTCAATTTACATAGTTTTCAAGTTATTATTTTTTTAGTATGTCGAAGCTCATTTCACTCATGTCCATCGCAAGGCAGTGCCCATGATATTCTTCATTCTTCTGTAACCTCCTATATTAATAATGTTCCGAGTGAGATTGGTGACTCTGCAGATAAACGTGCAGACTCTGCATTCAGCCAACCTGGCAGTGCAGAAGTGTAATTTGCAAGTGAGGATTCCTACGCCAGCCACGAGCCCTACGCCAGCCACGAGCGCGTGAGCGTCTCGTGCGTCTGCCGCTAGGCAGGCGCGGTTGTCTGTATATAATAGAAGTTTAATAAATAATTTTAGGGTAATCGCGTGTATGAGTTAATCTAACCCCAGTTAATTTAGTAGCTATGGTACAGAGTAAAGCTCTGTTACATTGGTGTCGAGAAGTGGGATGCCATATCTTCAAATGGCATTCGAACATTTTAATTAAAGCTACTATATAAAGTGGGCATTTTAATGGCTTAAAAAAGTGCGCGTAAAAATAAGTCGGTAGAATTAACAAGAATTTATTACAATTTTTTTACTAATCTTCGGGGCAACGTTGTTTTAATCACAGTACTCCAGACGACGGAAAAGTGCAGTATTTGTAAAGGAGAGAGACATATGATCAACGTGGAAAAATTTAAAGTAAGAAATCATCAATACCGTGGTTCAGCGTTCATCATGAAGATTCGAGGACCGCATCAATTCAACTTCATGCAACAGTTAGAGTTCGTCGCAGAAGACATCCCCCATCGAGAGGGCTTGCGGACCACGTCGTTGTCCAAGATGTATCTTCGACTCCAGGAGGAGCGCGGTGCCATGATCGAGGACCATTCAGAGCTTCGTCTTGTACAACCGGACCATGTAGTCGTCCGACCACGTCAAAGAGAGTGAAAAGTGGTAAGTTTGACCCACATTTATTATAATTTGTTTTAATGTAAGTGCGGCACATTGAGTTTACTGTAATTTTCGTTCAAATAATTAATAAATAATGAAAATGCAAAGTTTTTTTTTCCCATTTAGTGGGATTGTATTTGTTGATTGCAATAATTGTGAGGCAAAATAAATTATATTTAAAAATAAATGTGAACGTTCATTGAAAATATACAGCAAATAAGACGATGTTTAGAACGAAGCACAAGTTTTAATAGTGGATTTAAAGTGCGTTTTTCTCATGAGAGTTTAATTTATACTGGCTTGGAGATTTTAAAAGGCTAAATAAATAATGCATATGAGTATATGTTACTAGTATTACATGCAATAATATTTTTCGTATCATGTGGTGTTTGTCGCTCGTGAAGTAAATTGTAAACAATGATGTTTATAATCAATGAGGGAACAAGTAGTGTTTTTCTTAAAGCTGAAATTTGCGTATCAGCTGGGATATTAAATTTCAAAGGAGTAAACACATAAAAAATGTAATTAAATTGCTGATAATGTACATTAAAAATGTTTTGTTTCTTACCAGCATAATGGTAAAATAATTTTAACATGCCAAATCCTTTATTCATGTTTTCTTTTCTTGTTTTATATTTAAAATAAAGAAAAAGAGAGTTAGTAAAATGCAACACATTATTTTTTTTAAACTAAATTGTTTGATGTCAGCGTGGAGGAAAAATCTGTGAAATTATTTTGAGCTAATTAATTGAGCTGTTGAAATTGTGGCTGTAGAATGTCAGAACTTGGTATTTAATGAAGTTTTTTTTAATAGAAGGAGTACTTGTACCGCTAGCTGTAGGTATATATCCTGCAAAGGTTACTGTATGGATCTCTAAACAGACTGAGTTTAATTCGAGTTTTTTATTTTAAGCAGTTGATAAAACGTTGGTTTTTAAGTTATTTATATGCTTGTTTAAAAAGATGTACAGTTTCAAGCATTATTTTTATTTTAATTGAGATAAAATTATGTAGTTCTTTTTGTGGTACAATTCTGTGATAATTATTATCAGTTTTTATTATTATTTTCATGAAGTAAATATTTCTCTCATATTTTAATTTAAAATGTTCAATAATGCTACAATATTTCTTGTGTATTTTACTTAATTATTTTTAATGCTATAAGAATACGAGCCACATGCAGTCATGTATGTTTTTACACTAGTTGAAAGTTTTATCACAACTTTTTAGTAACAAATCGGTAACTGTAATAAGAGGGAACTATTCAGTTAAATTTTGAAAAAGCAACTCAATTAATGGGTAAAAGTGAAATAAGCACATAGAGACACGCATATTATGTGTAGCATGCCGGAGCAGTGTAATTGGATGCTATTGTGAAATATGACCGCGCAACATACCACGTCAGGTAGAGCGTGAGGCAAGCCAGTGCGGGTTTTTCCGTATCAAGGAAGTGATACGATGTTGAGTTTCACATATTTTTCGCCCAAGGGTGGCGATATGCTCCGAAAGTAAAAGAGTAATTAAGGCATGCGTGGTACAGCTATCGATGTAGCTACTTGTTAAACAATGGGCAGTAGTAAAAGCATTTGAAGATTTTCTGTGGCGGCAGGTTATCTGTAGCCAAATGTGCAGCATTTTTAATTTGTTGATGCCTTGGGATTCGCCAGTCCCTGCATGGAGCGCTAACCAACATATATTACCTGATGCTAGTTGTTTTTTGTCTAATCCTCCAGAGGATACAAGTTCTTATTGGTAGAGGTTACTTAATGAGTAAATAGAAGCACGCAAATGAATTATTATTGAGCAGTAAAATGTTTATTTATCGCGAACGCGCGAGTGTGAGCTGCAAGGACAGCCAATTTATTTTGCTATAATGCAAAGATGTACTGCTATACTGAAATAAATAGTAATGATGGAGGTACGTGCTAAATAAAAGTATGCCTAATAGATGCGTGAATGCGTGCAATGCAATGGACATTGGTTGTGTCTATAATTTTTGATGTGGCTTTTGAGACTGCGAATATTAACTAATAAAAAAGGTAGTCGTTTTTGTGAGTTGCGTATATAAATAAGATGCATTTATACAGTTCCCAAATAAATTAATTAATAAATAAAATTTAATAAAACAGTTGTGAGATGTTCCAATAAAATATAATATATGTGTGCAAATAACACAGTAAAAGTACTCATATGCCAGCCAGTTAGTTAAAAAATAAAATTACAGGCCAAATTTCAGATGTTAAAATAAAATATTATATTGATGTTTATTTTGTATACGATCATGTGTTTTAAATAATATGCTACAGTAAAAATCCAGTTACAAAATATTTATAAAGAATTTAAAAACAGTGATGTGTTTTTTTCTTGCAAGTTGTTATTAATATTCATTAATAAAATAAAATGTAGATAATTTTTTGCTTTCAGCTGTGTAAAATTTCACAGTATGTACTTTATGTTCAGTGTCCTTTTGACATTGAAATTTGCAGTGTAAGTTTCACGTGCATTGCAGAGCAGGAAGCGTGCTAGAGTCCAGCAAGTAAGATGCTGACAGAAGCGCATAGTTGTAACTTCCTACACTTGCGGCTTTCGGAAATGTTAATAAAATAACTATAATGAATTTGTGCATCAAAGTTTTGAATTTGCATAATTTGTTAATTTAATTAATGTGCCTGTACAATAAAATTTCTATAAAGCCTACGTAATTATTTTGAAGTGTACTGTGGGTCAAACCTCTGCCAAACGAGATACCGCCTTTTCGTTTTCTTGTTTCAGATAACTACGCGAGGAGCAGCGTATCGTCAAGAATGAACAAGATCCAAGGATAACAACATGGAATAAAAATATTGTTGATTTTTTTTAAATGTGCATGGAATATTTACTTGCAATGAGTCATAGTAAATTTTAAAAGTTTTTTTTAATGGTAAATCTATATTTTTTTTTTCTCATTTTGAGGACAAAATGTTATCCGCGGGGGGAGTCATGTAACCTCCTATATTAATAATGTTCCGAGTGAGATTGGTGACTCTGCAGATAAACGTGCAGACTCTGCATTCAGCCAACCTGGCAGTGCAGAAGTGTAATATGCAAGTGATCATTCCTACGTCAGCCACGAGCGCGCGAGCGTCTCGTGCGTCTGCCGCTAGGCAGGCGCGGTTGTCTGTATATAATAGAAGTTTAATAAATAATTTTAGGGTAATCGCGTGTATGAGTTAATCTAACCCCAGTTAATTTAGTAGCTATGGTACAGAGTAAAGCTCTGTTACATTCTGCACTTCTGCACTGCCAGGTTGGCTGAATGCAGAGTCTGCACGTTTATCTGCAGAGTCACCAATCTCACTCGGAACATTATTAATATAGGAGGTTACACTTCCATTTTTCATGCCATCATATGGTATAACTCCATGCAAAACTTGACCGAATGGGTGCAAATCACAAAGAAAGTTATCCAGGTTTCTCACTAACCACTTTTAGTGTCAATGAATTAGGCTGGCACTAACTACGGTTAGTGAGAAAGAGGGATAACTTTTATATGAACCGCCCCCAATATTATTGCTAAATTACTATTCATTTTTTTTCACAATGCGAGTTTAAATAAGGAAAGGATTTGCTAAATTTTCAGAGTGATATAATTTATCATTTATCAACTCTTTGTGCAATAACAGTGATATTAATATCGAAAGAATAGGGGGAGTGAGGGAGAAAGAGAGAGAGAGAGAGAGAGAGAGAGAGAGAGAGAGAGAGAGAGAGAGAGAGAGAGAGAGAGAGAGAGAGAGAGAGAGAGAGAGAGAGAGAGAGAGAGAGAGAGAGAGAGATAGAGAGAGAGAGAGAGAGAGAGAGAAGAGAGAGAGAGAGAGAGAGAGAGAGAGAGAGACGAGGGAATCCCAAGAACATCAAATAATTCCTTGCTCATATTTCTCAATTAGGAAAAATTTTACTACTGAAAACCCACATGTACTTGTAAGTTATAAAACAAAAGATAAGAGTAATTGAGATCATTGTAAAGTACCTTTCAACTGCATGGACACTTATCTTCATAAATTATTTCATCGTTCGTTTTGATTTGCATCGGAATTAACGATGACGTTAAGAGATAAGCACGTCAAAGTGGCCGCTAGCAATTAACTTAAGTGCTTTCTCGCTAATAGGTGATAAACGTGGTAATGAACAACAGATTAGCGTCAAATTTTGATTGATAACAACTTATTAATATGCGTGCTTGGACCTTAGTTCAAACAGTTACTGCCCAGTCTTCTACAGTGCTACATATTAGCGGAGATGTTAGGTGAGGATTCTTATCAGTGATTATATATGTGTTCATATTGGAATTAATGGAAGGGTCAATTGTGTTTATAATGAGTACTATCTTTATATAAAAAAAGGTTCAATAAAGCTTAAATGCTAATAATAATTAAAGTCCATTGAATACACTAAGGAAAACTGAAAAAATTGACAATGCTAAAATAAGATTTTAGCTGCTGTGAATATATCTTACTTGAAATTTTAAAATATTGATATTCTGATTTGTTTTCATTTTCATGGCAGCATTTTTACAATAAATCTGATTACTTTCATAAAAGTTAAATCATGCAGTGAGTAATTATTCCACAAAATTTAAAAATAAAAATTAAATTCCGTTGATGAATTTCAGAGTACCATTAAAATACTTTTTTAATAAGTTTTAATTTTAAAGAAGAAACTCAATGCAGCAAAATATATAATGTTCTAAATTTGTAGCCGTAAGTACCAGAGAGATAGTTGCTTGCATAATAATTAATCAAAATTATTGATGACTTATAAAAAGTTTCATTTGCAAGAAAAAAATTAATTTAAATACAAATAATCTATTTCGGATTATATGACATGATTTGTAACATGAAATATTTAATATATAAATATTTATGATGGAACGAAGACTGGATATGAGTTCAAATTCTTGATATACATATATATATATATATATATATATATATATATATATATATATATATATATATATTATAATTATTTTAAACAGTACACATAACCCTGCAGCAAAAAATCATGCGTAGATAATGATAAAATCAGCCTATAATATTTTTAATTACCTTATTCAACTGCGAGCAGTTCTTCTCTTATAAACTTGATGTTTTTTATTCCAATGAAATTAGCTAAAAAAAAATGTAGCACTGGTTGCTTAAATACAAAACTTGGTTGCTTCAAAACTTCCTATAAATTATAACACAAAACTTATAGTTAATAGTAACTTTATAGTGACTTTAGTGTTTTACCCTAGTTGAAAAATTATCAAACCTAATTTTTGTTACCTCTAAAACACATCTTATTTCGTCTTCGCTCAAAGTGAGGATGAAATGAAGACAATCTTTGTAACATTTTTTGTTCAAGAAGAGAAAAAAATACGTAATCTCGTCTTTTTCACCTCTTTCTTCCTCTAAAATGGTGCAAAATAAGAGGATAAAAGACAAGAGGAGAGTTTGATAGCGAAGAAAAAATGAAATTTATTTCAACTCGAGGCATTGAATTTTCAAAGAAAGAAATGATCAAGTCCTTTCGTTTGCTAATTATTCATTTTCGCGGCGATCGGGGATGGGTTGAAAGGATTTCCATGAACGATTGTACTACACCCTACTTGACTATTTACACGTGCCTTTGCTTCCACTGGAAGCCATCTTTGGTCATTTAAAGGAGCATAAATATTCAGTTATATGAATAGTTATGATAGCACTGTCGCAACTCCCGGTCAGTAAAATTGTTTAAAGCATGAGATATCACAGAAAAAAAAACTTATAAAAAATTAAACTACTAAAATCACGCCGTGTTGTTGCAATCATTTCATGTAAATCCACACCTTTGATCGTTAATCATCGTCGAGTTCATTTTATTTACCCCATGTTTGTTAACTGCCGAATTCAGAAAAAATATTTGGTATGCTCTTTAGTATCACAGCCATTACGTATATTATATTATTATGTTTACATTTCAATCATAAGAGGCAACTGTGATATAAAATTACAATGCATGTATCATAATTCTTAAATAAATCTCTGCATTTACATAAAGTGATGATATGTGACGTAATAAAGAATAATTAAAATTATTTAACATAAATGGTTAAATTTTTTTGATACAACATTAAATCTCAATGTTTTGAAGTAATTGCTCTTTTAGCATTAATAAAGTAAGATTTGGTACATAATTTTTTAATGAAAAACGTTATAATATATTTAATTTTTGTTTTTTATTTATTGCAGCATTAATGTCATGCAGATTGTTTGAAATGAATTTCAAAAAATTAAATATTTCTAAACAATTTTTATATTATACATGTGTTTACAGTACTCAGTATTATATGGAAAGTTGGGCAATTAATTCTATATAAATTTAATTTTTCAAATATAGTTACACAAAGAAATTGCAAGTTTTCTCCAGTCTAATTATAATCTCTTTTGTTCCAGATAACATGCCGCTTTTTCTCACACTGCTCCTGCTACCAGCTGGTCTGATCCTCGCGTGCCAAGATGTCATTGCCCCCGATTGCTCGATGACTTCAGGCATCAGTTTCCACGCGCATGAGTCGATATGCTCACTCTACTACCGTTGTGAGGAAGGCGAGATCACCACCTTTTCATGCAGAGCCGGTCAGCTGTTCAGCGAGAGTCTGCAAACGTGCCAGGATGCTGAGAAAGTAGAATGCAGCAGATGCATATCATATCTGGATGTTGGCATCATCACCACTGCTGAGTGTGCACCAACACCTGGCTGCTTTGCTGGTGAATTTGGAGTCCTGAAACCTTACCCTCAGGACTGTACGAAATACATTTACTGCGATGCTTTGAACAATCCTGTGGTAAGAACTTGTCCTAACGGCAACCATTTTAGTCCAAATGAAACATTTTGTACTACACCTGTAAATGCAATGTGTCCAGTATGTACAATTAGTACAACGACAGTTGCAGTACCAACAACGTTAGCTCCAGAACCTACACTTGGAATATGTGAGGCTACACCCGCTTGTGGAGCATTTGATGTTGGAGTTTTAAAGCCATATCCTTTAGATTGTACCAAATATATTTACTGTGAATTATTTGGTAGTTATCAAGTTAGATATTGTTACACTGGTCAACACTTCAGTCCTTCAGAAGGTTTCTGTACTAACCCAGAGGATGCAAACTGCCCACTTTGTGTCGAGTCCACTCTTCCACCTTCAACCACACCAATTACTACCACAGATATTCCATTGACAACAACGGAAACCATTCCAGATACTACAACAGAAAGCATTCCACCTTCAACAATCACTTCCACTATTGATCCTTGTCCGCTTCCAGAATGTAGTGTCTCTGAGTGGGGGGTGTTTAAAGCACATCCTAGAAATTGTAGTAGGTATTTTTACTGTGACTCGTCTGCCCAAGCAAACTTGAGGTACTGCTACAATGAAACATTATTCAGCGTGGATGTCATGAGGTGCGTTTCAAAAGATGAAGCTGTATGTGCAACATGTGGTCCAACTACTACAGTAGAGCAAACGACATCTACCACTGAGGTTACAACTACAGTTGAAACCACCACAGAGGTATCTTGTACCATTCCACAATGTGACCCATTAGATTTCTTTGAAACGAAACCATATCCTCCAAACTGTACCTTATTTACTCTTTGTTCTTTCCCTGGTTACTCTGAAATTCTTGAATGTCGTAATGGAGAAACTTATAGTCCGACTTTAATGAAATGTGCATTACCCGAGGTTTCACAATGTACACCTTGTATTGAAGAAACAACCATACCAGAACCAACTACAACAGTTGAACCTACCACAACTGAAGATCCTTGTCCATTACCCACTTGTGGGCCATATGACTGGGGTATGACTTATCCGCATCCTACTGAGTGTAGCAAATACGTTTACTGTGGAATCAATGGTACCGTCTCTATTAGATTCTGTCCAAGTAATCAACTCTACAGTAAGTTGCTAGATAGATGTGTGCCAGCTGCAGAGGCAGATTGCTTCATTTGTGGAGAAATTACAACCATTGAGCCCACCACGACTTCGGTACCAACAACCATTACTACTACTCAAGAATCCATTACTACCACTGAAGTACCCATTACTACTGAAGAACCCACTACCACTACTGAAGTACCCGAATTACCCACTATAACTGGTCAAGATCCAGGAACCTGTGAAGAGATACCTATATGTTATGCATCTGATTTCTTTGACACCAAGCCTTACCCATCTGACTGCACAAAATTTTTATTCTGCTCCTTCACTGGATTACCTGCTGAAATCTTGGATTGCCCAGATGGAGAACACTACAGTTCCACATTAGATCGATGTGCTACACCTGAAATCGCTCAATGTACACCTTGTATTGTGGAAACAACTACTCCTGAACCTACCACGGTGCCAACAACAGAAGATCCATGCCCGTTACCAGCCTGTGACCTGAATGAGTGGGGAGTTACTAAACCACATCCACTTTATTGTGGTCGATATATTTACTGTGACATTGCAGGCAATGTTGACATCAGGTATTGTTATAATGGTCTTTTATACAGTCAAACTTTGCATAGATGTGTTCCAGCGGCATTGGCTGACTGTTATTTGTGTGGTACGACTACAACTGAGGAACCAACGACCACAGAGAAAGCAACGACCACTGAGGAACCAACGACCACTGAGGAACCAACGACAACTGAGGAACCAACAACAACTGAGGAACCAACGACAACCACTTTGGAAGAAACAACGACCCCAACCCCTACCCCAACTACCACAACCCCGACAACAACCGTTACCCCTAGCACAACAACTACTTCTACAGTTAAACCAACGTGGCCAGCAGAACCTGATCCACTTTTTGCCAATTAATTAATCAATCAATTAATGTACTTTAAAATTAAATTTATATTTAATTAAATATACCTCATCTATTGAAAAAAATACCTCATCCATATTATTTATATTACTTTTTAAGATTTTGTTATAATTTTATATTCAGAAGACATAAAAATGTTATATTCTCATTATAATTTTAGGTATTATTTTGTACATAATAATATAAAAATAAATATTTGTGTTTGTTATATTATATGAAAATAAAATGCATTTCCAAATTTTTACAAAAAAGAACCCTTGAACTTCTCATCTGTCTTTATTTATTTTTAATTTGAAAAATTAAAATTATTATTAGTAATATTTCATTAGAAAGATGGCTTATGCAATGTTTCTAGTATCTATAAAAAAAAATATTTTATCCACATTTTTTTATGCGAAAATTCGATGAAAAAAAAGAAATTGAAGTAAAGTTCAAAAGTATATTTAATATATGCTTTATATATAGATATTTCTGTTTGAGTTCTATTAAATAATTAGAATAATTGTGATGCAATTAGTCACGAAAAAATGAAAAATTTAGTATTTAACTGACAATATAATATTTAGCTAATTAGTTATTATTTATTTAATTTTTTTAAAATAGCACATCATGTAAAAATTATGATGCAATTATTTAAATTTTCTATTGAATGTGACTCCACTGTAATTACAACTACTTATTCTTATCATTAATAATGCAAGTACCGTTTACTATTGAAGAAATAAAACTAAATTATTCTTCTAGGACGAATAATAATTGTGTAGCTGCAACTTACGGCTATTGATTTAAGAAGTATATATAATCAAATAATAAAAAATTTGCTGTTAACGGTAAAGGGAGAAATGTTGAAATAGTTGAGATTAACAAAGCAACTTATATACATTACGATATCAATGAGAGTTCTTGGGTAAAATTAAAACATATAATTATATATTATCCATTCAGGTTTTTAAGTAACCACATTTAGTTTCATTATTAAGGGGCATTCACAAAGCCTTAACGTCACAATTAAGGCTCAATAATTTAAGACCAGAAATTTTGGGTATAAAAAACACGTCTAAAATCAAGCCTTAAATGTGGCCTTAAGGCTTTCTGAATGCCCCCCAAATTATGCCAGGCTAGCGCTAACCTTGCATGATTTATATAAGAAACCTTGATATTTTTCTAAAGCTGTAAAGAATTGAACGTACAATATTTTTTGAAGAACATGCTATAAATTTTCTTAAGCTACTCGTATACAACTGCATATTATCAGCTATTATTGTTATTATACCATAAAATCCATAAATAATATATAATATAATTTTAGACATTAATGAGCGCGATTCACGACGCAGTTAGCCAGGTTTTTAACCACGTTTAGCACCACGTTTAACTAGGAGGTTTAACACGTAAATTAGGTATAATTAAACATGGTTAAGCTAAACGTGGTTAGAAACCTGGCTAACTGCTTCTTGAATCGCATCCAATATATTGTACAATAATAACGTATGTCATGTCAGCAGGGACCGGATGCACGCGTTTTTTTCGTGCATCCAAGATACGCATCCAGATGCAAATTAATTTTTCATGCATCCATGGATGCGCATCCAGATGCAAATTTTCTTCATGCATCTGGGTTGCGCATCCAGATGCAATTTTATTTTTCATGCATTTGGGATGCGCATCCAGATGCATTAACTTTTTCCCGTGCATCTGGGATGCATGGATGCGGATGCAAGCCTATTTTTGCGCATCCGCGTGCATCTTGCAACTGCATCCGATCCCTGCATGTCAGTCATTAACTATTCATAAAATATGGCACTCTTAAATTTAGGCTGTTTCAATCCAGTGTAACCATGCCGGGCCATATAAACACGTAACCTTGCAAAAAATTCACTCCTTCTTGAAAATATTAAGCTGAATTTTCATCTAGATATATCCTGACAATGTGCACTTTTTGCCCTTGATGGACCTTATATACAAGTGCATAGATGAAGTGCAAAAAAAGCTACACAGTTTTCAAAGCTTACGAACACTCCTATTAGTCCATCGTTACTTTGAATATATGGATTTTCAAGTATAATTACGATAACACAATCTATACAAGCAATTGAATCATAATTAAAATTAATTATTGTCTTGATATAAAAATCAATGCAGGTGCACCTGCTACTGCGACACAAAGTTATCTAGAGGTCAACTATAATTGCCACTTGAAGTAAAACAATCGCTCTTTGGACCTTTCCTTATTGAGTAGACCAGCACTTGTGTGCTGGGTTTTTCTGTGTACTGCCATATAAATAGCGAGACCAACTACACCATGTCAGTGCTGATTTGTTCCTGCAAGCTTGACATCATTATTTGTCTGAATACCAGCAATAAAAAAAATATATTTATAAAAAAATTATTCTTTAATTGAAGAGAGTCTTTTAATGTTAATACGAAATCTTTATATAGTTATACAGTATAATACCATAAATATTTTATCAAAACATCAATAAATTTTTTTGTCAATCGTCTAGGTTCAAATGTAAATTTATGTAAATGTTGCGATCACAAGTTACCATGCAGAGAAGCAAATAATAATATTTAATAAAAACAGATTGAAGATGAAATAAATTTTACAAGAATTCATTTTCGAATGCCAAAGTATATATTTTAGAGCAATAAACACTATGAGTAATAATATATATATATAAATATATGAGAATAAAATAATATAGTTATTGCCATGCAAACATAATTTTATTGTTTATTGTTTATGTTACTAACGTGCATATATATATATATATATATATATATATATATATATATATATATATATATATATATATATATATATATATATATATATATATATATATATATATATATATATATATTTATATATATATATATATATATATATATATATATATAATAAAAATTGAAGTTTTAACGCAGGTTATTGTTTTTATTTTTGATAGCGAGATGTAATTAAAGTTAAATTATAAAGTATATTGCAAAGATAAAAATAAACGAAAAATAAATGTGGCCGCAATGTGCTATTCATAGAGAAGTCTGTATAATTTAACTGAACAAAAGTAAATCACAGTTAAAATAGTCAATAAAATGAATCTCAACGATAACAATAAATTTCTCCCTAATAAATGATTATTGCGATAAATGGAGAACAAAATCACTGCACAACATTTTTACACTATTACATAGAACATTAATTTATTATTATTTCTTTCCAGTATACATTGATTTTTATGGCTTTTAAAATGCACGTTAGTAACATAAACAATAAACAACAAAATTATGTTTGCATGGCAATAACTATATTATTATTATTTTATTCTCATATATTTATGCATGCTGATATCAAAAGCTGAAATTTTGGACAAAGATAGCGGAAAAACGCGAGAATCTAACTTTTAGGCAAACCCGAAATGAACTTAAATTTCTGTTTTGACTCAAACCACTATGTGCCAAACTAGTTTTTCTCAATTCAGAAAATAGAATTTTGCCTTGATAACGCCTTGAGAGTAGGCAACTTTTTCAGCATTAAAACTAAATTTAATAGCTATAATGGACAATTTGCATCAACTTTTTTAAGTAGCTCAATCGAAAGAGGAGGTCGAAAAATACACCTGCGAATTTGATGAGATTTTTATTCTTACTGCATCATGGCTAAAAGAGAGGTCACGTGACCTGGAGGCGTCGCCCGCGTCGCCTATGATGTCATTGAACTGTTCGGTCAAACAAACGATCGACTTTATAACGCTTGTAAATAACCACGTTGCTATGGAAACAAGCAACAATTAATTTATTATTTACAAGCGTTATATAGACGATCGTTTGCTTGACCAGACAGTTCAATGACGTCATTGGCGACACGGGCGACGGCTCCAGGTCACTTGACTTCTTTACATCCCTATTTTAGCCATGATGCAGTAAGAATAAAAATCTCATAAAATTCATAGGTGTATTTTTCGACCTCCTCTTCCGATTGAGCTACTAAAAAAAGTTGATGCAAATTGCCCTATGGACAACCTTCATGAAAAATTTTTATTGCAGAAATGAATAGAGGGTACTAAATTATGCTACTCTGATTTTTTTCAGATTTTTTGAGACCTAAATATATTTTTAAATAATTATTGAAAGTGCTGCCACACCCCCTTTAGGCGTGAATAGGCGTCTCGGTCCTATCCTTTTTATTAAGGATTCAGGGGTGCCAACTTAACTTACAGAACTTTCAATAATTATTTAACAATAGTTCCGGGTCTCAAAAATTTCTGAAAAAATTCAGAGTAGCATAATTTGGTGCCTTCTATTCATTTCTGCAATAAACAATTTTCTATAGGTTGTCCATTATGTTACTTAGACGTATCAAGGTCTTGGGACTCATGTCTTACGTTATATATATAAACAAACCTAATCTATAGGTAAAATTTTCTGGCATTTTTTTTTAATAGATGTTTATTTGTTGTAAATATTATATTATGTTTTTCTTTAAATGTATTACAGGGTTATTGTGGAGAAAAAATAAAAGAATTTCTTGCTAATGGTAAATTTATTCTGAGGCGACGATATAATATAATCATATTTAAAGAGTGAGTTGACTATCAGTGCAATCTCACTGAATTTTTAATGAAATTGTATATCTCGCAATATGAACTTTAATTGCTTGTAAGCAAAGCCAAGCACGCAGCCTCTTTATTTTTTATTTGAAATATAGAAAATTCTGTGTTTTGTCTTTAATTGAAAGGCTGCAACGCTGCAACATTTTGCATGTGCAGCAGAAAATCAAGCAGTTCATGCTGTCTCGAAATGAATTGCCAGGTTGATTAAATTAAAGGAATTTAATTTTAATTACAATAACACGGAAAGAAAATAAAATTATAATTAATATGAGCATGATACCAATCTCTCTCTCTCTCTCTCTCTCTCTCTCTCTCTCTCTTCTCTCATCTCTCTCTCTCTCTCTCTCTCTCTCTCTCTCTCTCTCTCTCTCTCTCTCTCTCTCTCTCTCTCTCTCTCTCTCTCTCTCTCTCTCTCTCTCTCTCTCTCTCTCTCTCTCTCTCTCTCTCTCTCTCTCTCTCTCTCTCTCTCTCTCTCTCTTTGCCATATAAGGCCTGGGCATGTTTTGCACAACTTTTTTTATCACTGAAGCGACAATAGTTATCACAAAAACACTCCTCGCTGTGCTGGTTAGGTGTACGGACAATAATTTTATCACTTGTCTGCTATCTCAACCTCTCTTTGGGCTATTAAACTGTGAATGGAGAGGTCGCACTTGCTTGGTGCGTATTAATTATGCAGCAGATATAAATATTATTTAGAAATTAAAAAATGATTTGAACTTCTTAATTTGCTTAAACTAATTTCAACCCCATCTCTTTTGATGAGCATTGAACAGAGCTAGGGGAGGGAGAGAAAAATTGAACAAAAAAATATTAGGGGGCATTCACAAACCACTTTAACCCTACTTTAGCCTTGATTTTTATAACCCGGGTTAAAAAGAGTACTAAACATGATACTAAACCAGGGGCTAAACCCAAGCAATGTCAAACAGTTACGTTAACCCCCGATTTAGTCCCTGCTTTAGTGATATGTGTTAAGCACTCGATTTTACCCGGGGGATAAAAATCAAGGCACGGTTAAAGTGCTTTGTGAATTCCCCCGAATAAACACAAAACCCTAATAGATAAGATACAGAATAGAATAGAATAGAATAGAATAGAATAGAATAGAATAGAATAGAATAGAATAGAATAGAATAGAATAGAATAGAATAGAATAGAATAGAATAGAATAGAATAGAATAGAATAGAATAGAATAGAATAGAATAGAATAGAATAGAATAGAATAGAATAGAATAGAATAGAATAGAATAGAATAGAATAGAATAGAATAGAATAGAATAGAATAGAATAGAATAGAATAGAATAGAATAGAATAGAATAGAATAGAATAGAATAGAATAGAATAGAATAGAATAGAATAGAATAGAATGATGTCTTTATTTAGGCGATGTTTGGTCTAATGACCATTCTTACACATAACCTCTATACAGAAATAGTTACATAATCATAATAAATTTGTTAAACAACACAAATTCTTATATAGTACAGTCGTCACTCTTGAAAAGTTTCGTTTGCAGCCTTGTTAACCACTATGCTGTGAGTGTATCACAATTAAATGGCGATTAACAATGCTGAAAAATATAACTTTTCAGTGGCGAGGAGTGTACATAATTTGTTAACCCCGCCGAGCTGTGTGTGTCCGCGGAGCGCGTGCTGTGTGACCGCTGCCTCATCAACGTGCATGAGAAGCAGTCGGTGTTTGACCCCGCCCCCTTGCATGACCACCCCGGCACCTTGTGTGAGCACCACTACCCGTCAGCCGGAGTCAACCACTGAGAGGGTGACCTCTGCCTCCAGCACACTGCTCCCAGGCTCCACCATCACTGTTGAGCAATTCATAAGAATCCGAGTGGGCCCGTTGAGTAACTTCACCCAGCTGGTCATATATAATTAAATACAGTTTGTTTATGAAAATGTTACATCACTTGAACTAATGTAGATCAACTATAGTTCTAATTTTCATCATTCACGACAAATCACGACAATGCTTTTTTTTTTTAATTTCTCCATGGCCCCCGTTTGCTTGCAATGCTGCTTGCTTGCTTCTAGGTGGACCATTGATATAAAATCCACATTCTATATATATTATATATACTAATATAATAATGATAATTTATTTAAGCTTTTTGGATTGTATAACAGAGACAACATTAGCTCATATAACGCGCGTCACCATATAAGGGAACTTTTCCGAGGCGAGGAGTGTAAATTAATTAACGTATCATACTATATAATATTATTGGGAAATGGTATGTGACCTGAGAGTCTATAGCTATTTACGTCACAAAACATTTGGTCACAAGGACATTTCGTCGCAAATATATATAATGGTTCCGTGGCGAATTGCTCACTTTGCAATTCCCAGAATGCAACAAAATGCTAACTTTGCATTTCAAGAAGGTTGTAAAATATATACCTGGAACAGTAATAATAGACCTTCTTGATTTACAAAGTGAGCATTTTGTTGTATTCTGGAAATTGCAAAGTGAGCTTTTCACCGCGGAAGCATCGATGTATTTTTTTTTTAGCGATATGAATTTTATGTTCTCCATTCATTATATTAGCTATACTAACACAACTATCCTCTTATGTAAAAAATTAAATTTCCTACTATTAAGTATTAATATATCTGTTGTATCCCTTCTTTGATTTTATTTATATTCCTGATGATGCAAGTGCAAAGTAATGAAACTCCAATTATTTAATTAATTTGAAGCTATCTAATATTACGTTTAATGTAATATTAAAGAAAAAAAATGGATATGAAAATAACAAAAATAATATACAATACGTTTTTCTCTTTTAGTTTCAAGTTTCGTAATTAAATAAATGTTAATAAATATAAATATTACCTATAACAAAAAGTTTGTAAGATAGGAAAATTATAAAAAGAGTCCCTCAAATAAAAAATAATAAAATAGTAAAATGCTTTTTCTTTGTCCTCCGTAGTATACTTAAATTTTATTAATAAAAAACATCATGAAATAAGCAATAAATATTATTTTAATATTAAAATAATTAATAATTATGCTTGAAATTAATTAAATTATTGAAGTTTTTCATTAACCTTACACTTGCAGGAACATAATAAAAATGGAATCAAAGAGGGAATACACAATAGATAATAATACTAAAAGAGGTATTTTTTTACATTAAGAGAATAGTAAGTATAACTAATGAACGGGAGACATAAAATTCATATCGTTAAAAAATATTTGTGACCAAATGTCCTTGCGACGAAATGTCCTCCAACCAAATAATGTCTTTTGTGACGAAAATTGTCTCCCGTGACCAGCATATTGATGTGGGTTTGTAATCACACTATATAATATAAACACTATTGTATAACGTGTAATATTAAATGCAAAACAATTTAATAGCTGGGCTTGAGCTTGGCTGGAGCAGCCGTTGGTGCAGATCTTAATGCGAGTAGCAAATACTACAATGTATAAATTAAAATTATGATTATTTATTTACAATAATTGTATAGTCTGTTGTTATTATAATACAGTAAAGGTGTATTTCCGTGGAGGGATGTCAATCGGGAATTGGGCGGAGCAAGAAAAGCGCACTTGCTTCAATCTCTTGTGGCGGCCATGTTGGTGATAAAATCGCTCCTCACAAGGCAAGGAAATCTCAAGCCTCTGATTGGCTGCGGCATTGCACGTGATTTTTTTGCTTTACCCGCTCCATGGAAATGCACCTTAATGAAATTATTCATGGAAACTAAAGAATAAAAAAAAACATGGCATAATTTAACTTGCAGGTATCTTATTAATTTTATGTTACTTGAAACATAATTTAATGCAGTAAAATATATGAACATTTCATTTCGAAATTATTTGTAAGATTAATGCAAAATCTGTTACGTTATACGCTCTGCATGGAATCTTGGAATGTTCTGTAACATTCACTTGACCTTGGCTCTTGATGACGTCACTGGTACACAATTGCACTACGAGAATAGTGCCACTCATGACATTGAGGATTATCTAATCTACATCCAATTAAAAAGCAATTAAAAATCAATAAACACATCGCCAGTCAAGATCACTTTGTTCAACAATCCTCTAATCTCGATAACATTATCACACTTGCCAAGCGTTTATAGCCTCTTCGTGAATAATTGTGATACAATTGTAATTAGCTTTATCAACATTTATGCAGGTGATAGGTGCATTCTTATGGAGCGAGGAAAGCGAGAAAATTGCGTGCTGCAGCCAATCAGAAGCTCGGAATTTACTCGCCTTGCGGGGAGGGATTTTATCGCCAACATGGCACCCATAAAGATTGAAGGCGTTTTTCCATGGAGCGATGTCGAGCGGGGCTTGGCGAGGCAAGAAAAGCACTTGCTGCAATCTCGTATGGCGGCCATGTTGGCGATAAAATCGTTCCCCGTAAGGCGAGTAAATCCCGAGCCTCTGATTGGCTGCAGCACCTTTCTTTTCGCTTTCCTCGCTCCGTGTAAATGCACCTTTTGAAGCAAGTGCGCTTTTCTTGCCCCGCCAAGTCCTGCTTGAAATCGATCCATGGAAATGTACCTTAAAACTGGTTATTTCTAATAATTATTATATTTTTTAAGAAAATTATAATTACAATTCGCATTTTTTGAAATTTGAGTTATCTGTACTTTTATACCGTTAATATGTTTATAGTATATATATATACATACATACATACATACATACATACATACATACATACATACATACATACATACATACATACATACATACATACATACATACATACATACATACATACATACATACATACATACATACATACATACATACATACATACATACATACATACATACATACATACATACATACATACATACATACATACATACATACATACATACATACATACATACATACATACATACATACATACATACATACATACATACTGAAATGATGTTATTAATAAAGTTGTAATACTGTATCATTATTAATGCTCATTTCAGCTGTTTTTAGTTTATAGTCTTGATGCTAGATGGCGCTAGCTTACAGAATTTAAATAAAAATATAGTTCGAGTTTTGACTGTTAGAGAGCGCAACAGTGAGAATTATGTATTGAAAAATGGAATAAACAGCTTCGAATTTAAACTCAAGAATCCGTGAGTTTTTATTTAATCATCCTTATGTTAATACTATTTAATTACATCAAATAGAGACTAAGGATACTTCATCTGGCGACGATGGATGTAGTTTTGTTCCATGCGTGAAGAGAAGTGAGAAAAGTGAACTGAAAAGTGACCCTCACAGACAGTGTGCAGTGGCCACATGTGCTCAGACTGAGTTTTTGAACTTTGACGACCATGCCTCCCAAAAATGAGAAATCTGTGCCTTCTATTGGTGAATTTGACCCAGAAAGAGAAACCCTTAGTGCATACTTCCTCAGACTAGAGTGTATGTTTAAGGTAAATAAGACAAGTGAAGATTTGAAATCAGCGACCTTGATTGCATTGATAGGTAGATCAGCAGTGCAAGTGTTGATAGATAAGGCAGTGCCTGGAAGTCCAATGGACTTAAGCTATTCAGGCTGTAAAAAGCTGTTGAAAGAACATTATGACTCTGTTGTTATACAATCAGTAGAAAGATTTCATTTAACTTCTAGAGAACAAAAAGAAGGTGAAAGTATTGCAGATTTTGCTGCAGCATTGCAGCACTTGTCTATAAAATGTGACCTTTCTACTGATGCATTAAAAACAACATTGGCTGACTCATTCAATAGAAATGTGCGTGACAAGAGGATCCAAACATTTTTAATTCAAGAAAACTTGGACTTTGGTGAGGCTGTTAAGAAAGCTAAAGCCATGGAGGCAGCTTTCAAAATCAGTGATGGACCTAAAGCAGCCAAGCAGAAGTCTCAAGAAGAAGAAGAGAAGAAAACTGGACCAAAAGAAGAGGAAGGTAGTGAAGGAGATGTCCATGCCCTTCAAGCTAGGAACTGGTTACCAAGACCAAGGAAGGAGGAGACTCCATGCTGGAGATGTGGGTATACAGATCACTCCCCAGACAGCTGTGGAGCTCAGAAATACAAGTGCAACCAGTGTCACTCAGTAGGACACCTAGCTAGGATGTGCAAACAAAATGGTATGTATAGGAACAGTAAGTCAGATAAACACAGTAAGTACAGTAAATGTAAATTGCACAAGAAAGACAGAAGAGAGAAAAAAAAAATTCACTGTACTTGTAAGAAATCTGTCTCAAGTAGTTCAGGTTCTGACAGTAGCTCAAGTTCTGATGAATTGTCATGTAATCTGATAGGTTCTGTAAAGAAAGGTGGAAAAAACCCTTATAAAGTTAAGGTAGATATCAATGATAAGAAAGTGTCTATGCTCATTGATACTTGTGCTGATGTTACTGTATTTCCCCTTTCTAAATTTGAAAGAAAGTTCCCTAATACAAAGTTAGACAAAAGTAGTGTGTCTTTGTCCACTTATGGAGGAGATAATTTGAAAATTGTTGGTCAGGCTCAAGTAAATGTAAAATATAAAGACCAACACTCCTTACAGTTACCCATAGTTGTCATTGACACAAATACAAAGCAAAAACCACTCTTAGGGAGAGACTGGTTAAGTAAAATAAAAATTGACTGGTCAGAATTTAAAGTAGTGCACAAAATAAACCAAGTCCCTGAATTTAATAAACATAGTCATGATAAAATGGTCCAAATACTGAAAGAAAAGTACTCTGATGTATTTGCTGAAGGTGTGGGGGAAATTAAAGGAGTAGAAGCCAGAATTCATGTAGATCCAAAAGCTCAACCTGTTTATTGTAAAGCTATTGATGTCCCTTATGCAATAAAGCCAGCAGTAGAAGCAGAAATTAAAAGTAAAGTTGATCAAAATATTCTACTGCCAGTTACTATAGCTAAATGGGCCACAAATGTACTGCCAATTCACAAAAAAGGTGACCCAAAAGCAGTCAGACTTGTAGGAAATTTTAAAATTACTATAAACCCACATATTGAAACTGAACATTATCCATTGCCCAATTTTAAAGACATGAGCACAACATGGGTGAATTGTAAATATTTTTCTGTAATAGATTTGAGTAAAGCTTACCTGCAAGTAAAAGTACACCCTGATGATCAAAAATATTTAACCATTAACACTCATTTGGGACTGTTTAAGTATACTAGGCTAATCTATGGTATTTCTAGTGCACCCACAACTTTCCAAGAGATTATGGACAAGATGTTGAGAGGCCTGGATGGAACTAACTGCTACATTGATGATATACTTGTGGCAGGGAGGACCAAAGTAGAGGCCAAGGAGAGACTTCATGCAGTGTTCAAGAGGCTGCACAAACATGGTGTAAGAGTAAATGTTAAAAAATGCCAGTTTGTTCAACCCTCAGTGCATTATGTTGGTCACAAGGTTAGTGCTGAAGGTACTCATCCCCTTCCTGAAAAGTTCCAAGCCATCCAAGATGCTCCTGCCCCAACTTGTCTCTCTGAAGTTCAAAAATTTATTGGTTTGCTAAATTATTACCATGAGTACATAGAAAATTTGGCTACACTGGCTAAACCATTATATCAGTTAAATGAATGTAATTTTAAATGGACAGATACAGAACAAAAGTCTTATGAAAGGTGTAAACAAGCTTTTCTGAATGCCCCAATGTTAGTACCATATGGCTCATACAAGGATATTGTTGTCTCAAGTGATGCAAGCCCAGTAGGCATAGGAGCTATTCTTGCACATATAGATGATAATGGTACTCAAAGACCAATATTCTTTGCTTCTAGAACACTCACTGAAACTGAGCAAAATTATTCTCAAATACACAAGGAAGCATTGTCATTGAAATATGCTGTAGATAAATTTCACAAATTCATATGGGGGAGAAAATTTATCTTGCTTACAGATCATCACCCACTTACTAATATATTTGGAGAAGATAAGTCTTTACCAGCCACAGCTAGAGCTAGAATGCAGAGATTTGCAGCCACTTTAGCCAATTACCAGTATAAGATAAAGTATATTAAAAGTGCAAATAATATACCAGCTGACACTTTGTCTAGACTGCCATTACCAGTTGTTTCAAAGGGACAAGTAAACTTTTTTGCTGTAAATATAGAACCCAACTTACCTCTATCCCTGGACAAAATAGCCTTAGAATCCAAGAAAGATTCAAGCCTGGCAAAAGCAATAACTCTTACTGCCCATGGTTGGCCTAACTTCACCACTGATGAAGGTCTCCAACCTTATTTCAAGCACAGACTTGACTTGTCTTTGGAACAAGAGTGTTTGTTGTGGGGTAACAGAGTTGTTATACCCAAGTCCTTGCAAGAAAGAGTGTTGCAACTGATACACAAAAATCACTGTGGTATCACAAAAACAAAAATGCTGGTTAGATCACTACTTTGGTGGCCTAATATTGACTTAGATATAGAACAGTTTATTAGTTCTTGTACAGTATGTCAAAAAGTATTGCCAGCAAAACAACCAAACCTTGCTCCCTGGCCTGCAGCCAGCAGAGTGTGGGAAAGAGTTCACATTGATTTTTGTAAAATACATGACACTACTTTGTTTGTACTCATAGATTCATACTCCAAATGGATGGAAGTTGTAATCATGAAAAAAACAGATGCAAACTCCACCATAGCTGTGTTACAAAAAATATTTTCATTCTTGGGACTAGCCTGTCAAATAGTATCTGATAATGGACCCCCATTCACATCATCTGAGTTCAAATCATTCTGTGAAAATAATGGTATTGAACACAAAACAAGCCCACCTTATCACAGTCAAAGCAATGGTGCTGCTGAAAAAGCTGTCCATATTGTAAAATCATTTATCAAAAAAGCTATTGTTGAAAGCAAGGAGAAAAATTATGATTTTGATATGCAAACTACCCTTGATAATTTTCATTTATCATACAGAACTACCCCCAGTACAAGCACCAACAAAGCTCC
The DNA here is from genome assembly GCA_949825025.1 of Siphlonurus alternatus. Lineage (NCBI taxonomy): Eukaryota > Metazoa > Arthropoda > Insecta > Ephemeroptera > Siphlonuridae > Siphlonurus > Siphlonurus alternatus. Next base: position 33,960,433 of record OX463782.1, read on the forward strand.
AGCTGATTTTATTTTTAGAAACAAAATCAGAACCCCCCTGTCCAACTTGAACCCTCTAACAGCTGTTCTAAACAAAAAGGAAAGTGAGACAGTAAAACCTCCTAAATGTAAATTTAGTGCTGGTGATAAAGTTCTCACCAAAACCATTGGAGATAAAATACAGTCATGGAAGGAGGCAGAGGTAGTTGATCAGTTGAGCCCTTTTGTGTACAATGTAAAGTGTAATGGGGTGGTCAAGAAAACTCATATTGACCATATGAAACATGTTAAGGTAGGCACCACCCAGAACAGTGATGTTATTATGGAGAAAACACTGTCTGAACCAGTTGTAAAGGACCCAGCAGGTCCTGAGGTCAAGGGACCAGACCCTGGCCCTGGCACCAGTCAAGGCTTATCACTCAGAGCCTCCAATAGGGTTAGGAAAAAACCTGATGTGTTAGACTTGTAGTAGTATGCATATTGTCACTATGTTGTATATGCATACTGTGTGCTTTTAGCTGTAAGAAAATTCATGTTTGACAAACTAAAAAAAATTCAAATTGGCATTGTAAGATTAAAATGTTGTAGTTCAAAATGATGTTACCTAACTGGAGATTTAAAACTATTGTGTCATTTATTGTTAGGTATTTAATTTTAAAGAGAGAGAGAAATGAAATGATGTTATTAATAAAGTTGTAATACTGTATCATTATTAATGCTCATTTCAGCTGTTTTTAGTTTATAGTCTTGATGCTAGATGGCGCTAGCTTACAGAATTTAAATAAAAATATAGTTCGAGTTTTGACTGTTAGAGAGCGCAACAGTGAGAATTATGTATTGAAAAATGGAATAAACAGCTTCGAATTTAAACTCAAGAATCCGTGAGTTTTTATTTAATCATCCTTATGTTAATACTATTTAATTACATCAAATAGAGACTAAGGATACTTCACATACATACATACATACATACATACATACATAGTTAATTACGCTATGGATCTATGGAGTATGCTTACTGCAGGCACCAAATCTACATTAAAATTGCAGGCACTTTTCATTTATTTTATTCATTTTTATTTAATTAATTATTCATTAATTTTCTTTTCTGGGTTAATGATATCACACGTTATTAAGTAAAGTGGTAGTAATGATGATGAAGGACTTAAATTATGTAAAATCTGTGCATGGTTTTACTCAAACTAAACGGATCTTGCATGTATACTATGGATAGGATAGGCCTATATAAGTATATAATATATATATATATATATATATATATATATATATATATATATATATATATATATATCATGCATGGCTGCCGGGCATTTTTTTTTTTTTTATACCGACACCAGTTGCTTTGCATATACACTGCTCAATTTGAAAAATTAGGTCTTCAACTCATCTTTTACACTTCTAAACCTAATCTTTTTACATCTAAAACATATCTTATTTCTTCTATATGCAATATTTTCAACTTTTTATGCTCAAGAAGAGGAAAAAAGACGTAATCTCGTCTCTTTCCCTCTAAAATTGTGTAAAATAGGAATTAGACGAGAAGAGAGCATAATAGCGAATATGAAAGATGAAATTTATTTCAAATCAGGTGTTTTCATATTGCATTGTGGATTATATTTTATCCCAGTTAAATTTAAGTGCCATCTTTTTTTATTATATTCTCTAAATTTTCCATCACTAAAATGAAGGAGAATTTCGATCACTGTAAATTCTTATTTATATTATAGTTTCTGGAAAAAAAAAATAGTAGAAACAGAATCGAATCGGAAAAAAATGTAAAATACAATAGTAAATGTAAAGAAAATTTTCCATAAAAAATAATGCCCTGGGATGTTATAGCTTGACAAAAACACAATCATTTTATACTATATAATATATATATTATATATATTTATATTAATTATCATATTATTGTAATTAATATATTAATTAATTAATTGTAATTAATATTATTGTGTGTTAAATTATATAATTCATATCGTAGTGCATGATTATTTCACCTTGTTCAAAATTACCAACTTTTTAGTCGTACAAAAATATTGACATTACTACAATACCAGCTGATTTCTATTTTTAATTTTATTAATGGAAATTTTAATCAACAATTAGATAATTTTGCACACATATACAGTAAACAATTAGCTAAATAAATCGCTCAATCACAACATTACATACACAATGGAGTATCGACTTCAATTTTTGATTGTAGAAATGGTTAGAGGATGCAAAGTTACGCTAACCTGTTTTTTTTTTTTTCATATATTTGTACAGCCCTGGAAGTATTTTTAAAAAAAAATATTTTGTGTCCTTTTTGTGACGTCACGAGGCGTCACTCCTTAAGAAAAAGATAGGACTTGCCGCCGCGTGACGTCACAAAAACGACTTTTAATAATTTTTAAAAAACACTTCCAGGCCTGTAAAAAATCTGATAAAAAAAATCAGGGTAGCATAACTTTGAACCCTCTATCCATTTCTGCAGTACAAAAGTTGAGGTCGATATTCCATCCTACTACCAAAATCAACCAATGAAATTTTTTGAGTGCCAAAAGTTACAATATTACTTTAATTTTAATACTCTTTTTAGTCCGTAGACAAGATGTTACATCACATGGCGTTTTTATTAATTAATTCCAATATGCTTTTTCCATCATCGGTATGTATCATACAAATCCATGTTGATAGAGCAACCGTCATTAAAATGGGAAGGTCGCAGGTTCAACTCCTCTCCGAGTTCACTAATTTCTTTGGAACGTTTGTACTTGGATTTGTATATGATACGTACCGATGAGGAAAAAATACATTGGAATTAAATATTATTTTATGTCAAACATTCTTGTATAATATCAATATTTCAGAGTGTATTATAATATACACGTGGTGTGTTATGATAAATTGAAAGTCTTTAATTTCCCTAACATTATATATTAAAATATTTAATATTTAATGTTAATGTGAGCTGTAATACATTCTATTAATTGTATTTGTGCTTCTGTTTAAGTTGAAGGGTTTAAATTTGTTCGTGCTTATTTTTGTTTGTTTTTGTTTTTATCTTTTGTTAATTTTATTAATGTATTGGTTGTTTTGTATTGTTATTTTTAATAAATATAGGTAATTTTGTTTAAGCTTACTATACGTGTTGAATAATTGTATGTAACTCAGTTCCAACCGATAGGGCTTCATTTAGGGCCTTGGTTGGACTGTATTTGTACACAATTTAATAATAAAAAACTTTAAAAAAAAAAATCAACTAATAATTATTCAATCAATACAATGATATTTCAAATTATCAATAATTATGATCTTAAATCATGATGTTAATGAGGTAATCAGAAGTACTCGAGGTAATTGGAGTGTTTATTGCTGCAATTACGTTCTGATAAGTTGATAAGTTAATTGTCATCTCTCACTGACGTGACCACTCCAATATAAGGGACCTGGCCAGCGGTCATCCAAACTGTTAATGCACGGAGGTGCAGCAGTTTGAGCTACCATTTGCTATCATGGGCGGTGAGTATTATTACTGTAATGTTTCAGCCTCAATTTTGTTATTGTAAAAAATGAATAGAGAGTGCAAAGTTATGCTACTATGATTTTTTTTTTTTCAAACTTTTTAGAGAACGGGAGCTATTTTTAAAGAAATTATTGAAGTGGCGTTGAAGGCGTAACTTTTTTAAGAATCTGAAAAAATAATTAAATAAACATAAAGTTGCACCCTTTATCCATTTCTGAAATAAAATTTTTGAAGTCGATACTTTATTAGAAATATATTTTTTTTTAATTTGTTTGTTATTCGATGCAGTTCACATTCTTCGTGAGTAAGAAAGCAATTTTCATATGTTCATGCACTTTATGAAAAAATTAAAAGCAGCAACCATCATATACGGTGTAAATAAAATGTGAATATCTCCATACGAAACCATTAAAAATGTTGCTTTTTATGCTGGTGTATACATAGAACTTGCTTATTATTAGTGTAACATTTTTAGAGGGTGATTGTTTCGATGTCATAAAATTTCAATCAAAAAGTACATGGAGATTGGAGTTTCTGATTTATTTTTTCTGTACAAAAATTCTGGTTAGATGTTAAAGGCCTTCTGAACCTTTTCACAGTATTAAGTGCACGGTTAGCTTTGCTTCAGTGTGATTCGACTGCATAATTTTTTTGGTTTCCGTAGCACAAATATCAGAGATAATAGCCGATGAAGAAGCACCTGTGACGTCACTCACGCTCATTCAGCGGCGACAATATAGGGAAATCCCTGCAAAAGATAGGTTCACTCCCGCTGCAACCACGGCCACAATTTTACTTCTGGAATTTTGAAACTTTACCAGGACAGTCTTGATAGTATTTGTCAAATAGCCTGAAAGATTTTTTTTGATGACATTCATACAAACCGAGTTATTGCGGTAGAAAGAGGAGCAAAAATGTTGTATGGGAAAACAATGTTAAATTTTTAGCTTATCTTGCAACCGCAATAACTCAATCTGTACACACGCCACCAAAAAAATTCTTTCAGTCTATTTGACAAATACTATCAAGACTGCCCTGGTAAAGTTTCAAAATTCCAGAAGTAAAATTGTGGCCGTGGTTGCAGCGAGAGTGAACCTATCTTTTGCAGGGATTTCCCTATATTGTCGCCGCTGAATGAGCGTGAGTGACGTCACAGGTGCTTCTTCATCGGCTATTATCTCTGATATTTGTGCTACTGAAACCAACAAAATTATGCAGCCGAATCACACTGAAGCAAAGCTAACCGTGCACTTAATACTGTAAAAAGGTTCAGAAGGCCTTTAATACATATCCAAAAGTAATAAAATTAATAAAAATTGTCCAAATCAAGAAAAACCTTAATTTCAGAAAAATTCAACAAATATATAATGTATAATTATAGTATTGGATATAATGATCTTCATTTTGGTGCGTGCATAAAATGTTAGAAAACATCAAAATATTATATTTTTGTATTTTAATATGAAATTAAAAAAAAATTATTCTTAGATTGTTAGAATTTTCTACATGCATGCCATGTGTTTATTTTTGGCCTTTGGTGAAGTTTCAAATGGTAACTTTATACCAACTAGGTCATTCAATCAAGCTTTATATCTAGCAAATTATGTAATTCTTGTTATGATTTGATTTTTTTTCTATATTTTTTAAATTCAATGTTAATAATTTCGAATGCAGTGTGGGAAATTAGAAATCTTTAGAAAAATTATTTAATGTGCTATTCAACATAACGTCGCCCGAGAATATGTGTCGTATAAACCAAGAAGATTTTATTCTATTGTGGACCTTATGCTTCATGTACATAAGTTATATAAAAGCATCAAAACCTCATAAATGGTTTATACGATATTTATATTCTAAGGTGACGATATGCCACCTTAAACGTTGACTTATTATATTACAGATGGGTTCTATATATTTGTGCCTAGCTAGTTTGTTGTATTTGTTGCGAAGTAGAAGGTCAAACAAAATTTTTAATTGCACTGCATGTCTACTACAATGCAGTAAGTTTCATTTAAATAATGATGGAAAGCAAATTAAAATAAAAATGCATACTGTTATTAATTCAATTTTTTAATCTAATTAATTAATTACGTATTTTATTGCAAAAAAATATTGTTTTATAATAAACCATAACCTGAATGTACTTTTTTTTATTACAGAAGTGAATATATATATAGAGGGCACCAAATTATGCTACTCTAGTCTACTCTAATATTTTTCCCCATATTTAGAGCCAGGAAAAAGTTGCTAAAAAGCTACATTAGGAAAAGTTCAGGTTTGAACCCATGCCCCTTAATTTAGTTCCTATCCTCTGATTAATTGCAGCTTCCCTCAATACTCAATAATTTTTAAACTACTTCCTTGCCTCTAAAAAAATAAATAAATAAATATATAAATAAAATAAAATAAATGAAAAATCCAATTAGCTTAATTTGGTGCTCTCTATTTATTTATTCATGTATGGTAATATCTCTTCATGTTTGAACAGAGAGAGCTACGTAATTATATACGTTTAAACATTTAATGCACAACGAATTCTGTTAATTGGAAACTACTATAAATTGTCAATCTACATGTACAAATGTTATGTCATAATGCCTAAATTTTATGTAGCATGTAAATAATATAAACTCCTTAATCATTTAATTTTATTATTTACTAATTCTTGATTCATCCTTACAGTTCTTCCTATACTTCTGGTTGTGCTATTTACCGCACAGTCCCGTGGCGCTGCGCTCGTCTGCCGGGAGGTGCAAGCCCCTGACTGCAGCCGGGAGTTGACGAAGGTCATCCTGCACCCTCATGAGACGAACTGCGATCTTTACCACGTCTGTCATTTCGGTCAGCTCGTCACCTTTTCGTGTGGTGAGGGACGGAGGTTTAACGAACGACTAAAGATATGTGACTTCGCTCAGAACGTGCTGTGTGACCAGTGTACCAAACCATGGGACGGGGGAGGTGGTGGGGGTGGGGGTTGTGGAGGTGGAGGAGGCGGAGGAGGGGGAGGGGGAGGAGGCGGTGGAGGAGGGGGAGGAGGCGGTGGAGGAGGGGGAGGAGGTGGGGGTGGAGACTGCAACACGAGTACAACTCAGACAACACAAACTACAACTTCTCCTGAAACTACCTCAACTCCCCCCACTACTACCACGTTACAGACAACTGTGACGTCAGAGGTTAGTACTGAGGAGATGATGACATCAGAGGTTAGTACTGAGGAAGCGATGACGTCAGAGGTCAGCACTGAGGAAGCGATGACGTCAGAGGTAAGTACTGAGGAAGCGATGACGTCAGAGCTTAGTACTGAGGAAGCGATGACGTCATCAGTACAAACCACCATCACTGATATGACAACGGAAAGTTTCACAACATTACAGCCTTGTGGAAATATCCCAACATGTACTAGCGAAGATTGGGGACGAAGTAAACCATACCCTCATGATTGTAGCATGTACATCTATTGTAATTCTCTAGGAGATGCATTGCTGAAAAGCTGTTCAAATGGATACCAATTTAGTGCTACTTTACTGGTGTGTACATCCCCTGAAACTGCTGACTGCCGTTCATGTGAAGAAACGTCTTCAACAATAATGGAAAGTACAGTAGAAACGACCATTTCTCAAGAAGAAACTACAGTTCCCTCAGCTTGCAGTGATATTCCGACTTGTGGTATGTTTGATTCGGGAGTAACAAAACCGTATCCTCCTGACTGCACAAAATATATAATATGCAAAATACTTGATTACGAGGTAATGGACTGCCCACGTGGTGAACATTTTAGTCCCACACAAAACAAGTGCATGTCTCCTGAAATTGCTGACTGTCACTTGTGCGTAGAAACTTCATCAACAGTGGAAACGACACTACTTCAAGATGAAACAGAAATATATTCAACAACCGTGGAAATTATAACAGAAACGACCTTCTCACAAGTAGAAACTACAGTTCCCTCAGCTTGCACTGATATTCCTACTTGTGGTATATTTGATTTGGGAGTAAAAAAGCCATACCCTCCTGATTGTACAAAATACATTATATGTCAAACATTATCCGATTACGAAATAATGGGCTGCCCACTTGGTGAACATTTTAGTCCCACACAAAATAAATGCATGTCCGCATATGAAGCGAATTGCCCAATATGTGAAGATTTTACAAGTCAAACAACCACAGAATTAAGTACAATTGGGTATTGTCCAGAAATTCCAACTTGCAAGCGTTCAGAATGGGGAGTAACCAAACCTTATCCTCCTAATTGCGAGTACTATATTTACTGTAACAGTAAAGGAGATGCAATTGTAAGTCAATGTACGAACGGTGAACAATACAGTCCAGTTCTTCAGTATTGCACGTCACCTGAAATCGCTGACTGTCCATATTGTGAGACTCCTGAACTGACCACATTACCATTCTGTCCAGATAATCCAGTTTGTGGACAATCAGAAATTGGTACAATGTTACCATATTATCAAAATTGCAGACTTTATTTGTACTGTAATGGACCTGATGACACTCAAGTACGAAGGTGTAGTAAAAACTGGCATTTCAGTCCTGTAGAAAATAGGTGCATGCCTTCTGAAGAAGCCCTTTGTCCGAGGTGTATTGAAGAGAACACTCCCCCAATATCCAGCACTACTGAAATCACAACGCTGTTTAGTACTACTGAAATGACAACAACTGTTGACACCTGTCCAGAAATACCTTCTTGTGAATCGAATGAGACAGGAGAACTAAAACCATATCCACCAGATTGCACAAAATACATTTACTGTGAACCTGGTGGAAATGAAAAAATACGAGAATGTCCAAATGCAGCACACTTCAACCCAACTTCATTGATTTGTACGAATCCAGAAGTAGCAGAATGTCCACTATGTATTGAAATTACTACATTAACTTCGGAAAAAAACTCGTCAATAAGTGATATGATGACTACAGAAGAAGAAATAAGCACGTCTGCAGTTGGATTAAGCTCGTCAATAACTATTGACTCCACGATATTTGAAGTCAGTAGCACAACCCCTAATTCTTGCATCCTCACATCCAAATGCCATGTACTCGACATGGGAGTCAACAAACCGTATCAACCTGACTGTACAAAGTATATTTATTGTATCTTTGGACAAACTGAAATTAGAAACTGCCCAGTAAGTACACATTTCAGTCCCACAGAGTTAGATTGTATGGAGCCGGAGCTTGCAAACTGTCCAACATGTTTTGATCTGACAACTGAAGGTCCTTGTCCATTGCCGATTTGTGAACCATTAGACTTTGGTATGACTTATCCTCATCCCACTGAATGTAGCAAATACATTTACTGTGGAGAAAATGGTGACACTTCAATCAGATCCTGTCCACTTGGTCAACTCTACAGTAACTTGCTAGATAGATGTGTACCAGATGCAGAGGCTGACTGTTCTGTGTGTGGAGTGACGACAACTGAGGAACTAACGACAACCACTATGGAAGTTACATCGAAGATAACTTTAATTCCTATCCCCACATCTAAACCTACTGGAACAACCCTGACACCAAGTCCTACCTATAGCACGACAATTAACACGTGGCCATCGGAACCAGATCCATTGTCTGTTTAATTAATTAAATGTACTTTAAAATGGAGTATTGTCCTCAATTTTTTTTTATTGCAGAAATGGATAGAGGGTGCAAAGTTATGCTATTCTGAATTTTTTTCAGATTTTTTAGAGCCCGGGAACTATTTTTAAAAAATTATTGAAAGTTATTTTCGTGACGTCACGAGACGCCGCTCCTTAAGAAAAAGATAGGACTTGCCGCCGCGTGACGTCACAAAAAGGACTTTCAATAATTTTTTAAAAATACTTCCCGGGCTCTAAAAAATCTGAAAAAAATCAGGGTAACATAACTTTGCACGCTCTATCCATTTCTGCAATAAAAAAAATTGAGGACAATACTCCATTATATATTATTAATTTAAAATACATCTCATGTAATCAGTTAAAAATAATACCTTGCCTCATTCCTTTCTTTTTTTAATGATTTTTATGTTTATAAATTTTCTATTGTTTTTATAGCTTTTTATAGAATATTATATTACTGTATGTTATACATATTCATGTCTCAAATACTGTTAAAAACATAGGAGCAATGAAAGAATAAAATTAAATAATTTGATTTTTTTTTTTTGTGATTTTTTTTTTATTCTACATATATAATATCTATCGTATACTGGTGTCAACTTACATTTTTTTTTAATTTGATTTTTGTTTTGTATATCACAGTAAAAAAAAATATATGTAATATGAAACTTTTTTTATTATACTAATCTATTCATTTTTTTCCACCTCAATGCAGTCTACTTAGAGCATGACGTCACTACAATTTATTCTTAGTTATTATCCCTGTGGACTTTGAGTTAAGTGTACTACAGTTGAAACTAAGTTGTCACCTTGCTAAGTAACCTCAACTTGAGATTAGGAAACTTGTTCCGTATAAAAAAAAATATGAAGCTAGTTGGCATGCATGATGTACGTAGAATTAAGACATTAAAAACTTTTTTAAATATTATTATTTTTGCCTTGCCACAAGACACATTGATAAATAGCTGGGTGAAAAATACTTTATATCGGCATATTATTATGTTTTTTCTAATATTTAAAAAAATGATATTTAAAAACACTGTAAATTCCAGCAAACATAAGACACTTGAATTTTAGTTTAATCCAACACAAGCATACATTGTATTTCAGTGTCAAATTATTAAAGGGGTACCAAAGTGAATACTTTTGTTACATATTCGGGCTAGCTATGAATTATTCTGATATCCCGGAGGCTCAATATTTTCATACAAAGCCTAGTTATTTTAAAATTAATTATTTAGTTTGAAAAGTGAGTTTGAAAACCGTGAAGCATCCACGCCGCCGCAGCAGCCGGTGATACGACAAGAAGGGGGCGGGAGGAGGTTTCCCCGATTCGCGGGAGATTCTCGTCGTATCCGTCGTATCAGCGGCTGTTGCTGGAGCGCACCGACTTGAATCAACCAACGGTCATCAAACTCACTTTTCAAACTAAATAATTAATTGTAAAATAACTAGGCATTGTATGAAAATATTGAGCCACAAGGATATCAGAATAATTCGTAGCTTCCCGAGGTAAGCGGAAAAAAAAACCCTCGGAAAAATAACCCTTGTATTAAAAAACCCTTGAAAAAAAAACCCTAGGAAAAAAAACCCTCGGGGATAAAAAAAAAACACGGAAAAAAAACCCTTCGCTGAAGGAGCAGCCCCAAGGAGCATTCGTGGCGTAGTAGCGCGGTAGCGAGGTTTCACTTTTTTTTTCCTATTTTGACAGATTATCATTATAATGTTCCAATAATATATATTACATAACATATCATATATCTGATTAGTCTCATTAGTCATGTTAATAATAATTATTGAATCACTTAACCTATAAGATATTGTAATTTTCAAATGTTCATTTTATGTCTATATGTTATATAATAATAATACGAGTAGGACGACGACTTTTTTTGTTTTATTACTTTTTTATTTTAATTATTTTATATCCAATATATAATATTTGAAGTTAGAAAAAATATGTTTTTAAAATAATTTTTAACTAAAAACACAGTTGGAATTACTATACAGATAATAGTTAACTTCCACAACATCGCCGCGTAGACTTCTACATTTTGATGAGCTCCCCACACCGTGAAACCTCGCTACCGCGCTACTACGCCACGAATGCTCCTTGGGGCTGCTCCTTCAGCGAAGGGTTTTTTTTCCGTGGGTTTTTTTATCCCCGAGGGTGTTTTTTCCTAGGGTTTTTTAATACAAGGGTTTTTTTTCCGCGATTCCTTCCCGAACATGTAAAAAGAGTATTCACTTTGGTACCCCTTTAATTCATGACATCAATATTACTTATGCATTTCGCTTCAAGTACCTTCATTCAAAAATATTAACTTTAAATGTATACGAAATTTTTTTAATCTATTATATATACAAATTAATCACTCCTTTATATTTTTTATATTAAGTTTATTAATATAAATATTTTGTTTTATAAATTTTAACTGTATTTTTCTTAATGTATATATTATAATTATATAATTAATCATGATTAAAGAAATATGAAATAAAAATAATCAGAAATTACAAGTTATCAATAATTATATATTATCAACATTATGATCTAAAATCAAGTCATCTTCGCTGGGTAATCAGAAGTACTCGAGTTAATTGGAATGTTTACTGCTACAATAACGATCAGTTAATTACGATTAGTTGATAAGTTGTCGCCTCTCGGTGGCACTTCAATATAGGAGATTTGGCTCATCCGAACTATTGGTGACTGCAATGGAGCAGTGGCTGACTACCGGTAAATATTAAAATTAACTAAAGATCCCGAATACGTAAAGAGGTTTTTATTCACCACTAAATTAAATTAAAATCTCTTTGTCCATAACTTCAATTTTGGATGCAATGAATTCACACTACAGATAACATATTCAGATTAGATACACGATGATGTAATATTTAATTCTGGCGCCAGGCCGACCGATATCAGCAGTTTGCATCACTTACATGTTAGGACACGTCTTAATCATGAATTTCGAGAAGGCGTTCCTGGAAATTGACGCCAGTAATGCAGAAAAATCCTGAGCGATAATGATGAAAGGTTAGTGAAATTTTATGATCAATGGACCCTGGAAGTTTTTATTTCAAATATGAGTAGAGACTCAGAGTCAAATGCTTTTTTTTTAAGTTTTTTAATCAGAAAATCAGATATTTGACATTTTACATATAATTGAACAATAAACCCAAGAGTTTGAATAACTCGTGTACGGGGAACGCGTAATGGACAACATACATGAAAAAATTTTATTGCAGAAATGAATAGAAGGTACCAACCAAATTATGCTACTCTGAATTTTTTCACATTTTTTTGAGACCCGAAACTATTTTTAAATAATTATTGAAAGTCCTGCGATTTCAGTTGGCACCCCTGCAGCCTTAATAAAAAGGATATAGACTAGACGCCTTTATTGACGCCTCCAGGGGGCGTGGCCGCACTTTCAATAATTATTTAAAAATAGTTCTGGGTCTCAAAAAAAGCTGAAAAAATTCAGAGTAGCATAATTTGGTACCCTCTATTCATTTCTGCAATAAAAAAATTTCATGTATGTTGTCCATTGTCAATATTTTTAACTCACCATTATCCTTAAAATCAAGAATGTGACGTCACAGTCATGCAATGTTTTTTCCCTTTATTTTGAGTGTTTTTTTGCATGACAATGACGTACCAGAATCTTGAAGTACATTTTGATAATGTAAGAGTGTTTACAAAAATTCTACCATATAATGAGATATTTTATCCAAATATGCCATAACAAAACGTATATTAATAGGATGCCCATTATTTTTTATTTTTTTGTCAACTAATTATTGCGTATATCCAGGAGATTTGAAGTTTTGTAGTAAGAATAATATTTATAATAATTATGAGTGCAAAATAAGTATTTAACCATCAAATACCATGTAACAAGTGAAGGAGACGATAGTGCAGTTCTTGCAGGCAGGTGTTGAATAACATTGTCATTTGTGCTTCATAGGAATCATAAATGTAAAATGGAGCATCGACCTCAATTTTTTTATTGCAGAAATGGATAGAGCGTGCAACGTTATGCCACCCTGATTTTTTTAAGATTTTTTAGAGCCCGGGAACTATTTTTAAAAAATTATTGAAAGTCCTTTTAGCGACGTCACGCGGCGGCAAGTCCTATCTTTTTTTAAGGCAGAGATAACGCCGATTAGCTGTTCGATGTACTCCCATTTGATTAACATGTAAACCTTAGCAAATTCACAAAAATTCTGAAATTTTTTTGAGAGGCAGATATTATGGTGCCTAAAAGCCATAGAAAAAGCTTCAAAACAATTTAACGATTTGATTTTTTTAAATTAAATTCTTAGTTTGTCTCTCCATGGGAAAGCCCTATGCTGAAAATTTAAAAAAAAAAATAAATAAATAAAAAAAATCGTCTTTTCTGTCTCTCAAAAAAATTTCAAAATTTTTGTGAATTTGCTAAGGTTTGCATGTTAATCAAAGGGAAGTACGTCGAACAGCTGTTCGGCGTTATCTCTACCTTAAGGAGCGGCGTCTCGTGACTTCACAAAAAAGACTTTCAATAATGTGTTAAAAATAGTTCCTGGGCTCTAAAAAATCTGAAAAAAATCAGGGTTGCATAGCTTTGCACGCTGTATCCATTTCTGCATGCAATAAAAATTTAGGTCGATACTCCGTTACTGTTATCTCTAGTTCTAATCATATAGATTACAAGGACAAATTTTCAATCATGAATCAGTGCTCAAACAACAATAAATTAAGAAAGAGAATGTTTTATTGCAAACGCCAAAACTGCAGAGTTCTATAATTTGGAAAATTCATTTAATTTATTCAGCAGTTTCAAATTTATCTACAGAGAAATTTCCATGAATAATTTAAAAAAATTTAAAGATATATGTAAAATTATTATAATGTATTAAAAATTATTATTTCACTCTGAGATTACGTAAGGTTTCGAAATTAAAGTGCAGAGGGTACTTTCAAATTGTTAGAGCTAAAAAGCAAAAATATTTTCTATCTCTCTTGTTTCTTCCTCTCTGGCGCTCAAAATTTCTCTTTGCAGCCTTGCTAAAAAATCACCATGCCCCGTAAGAGCAACAAAGGGCATGGTGATTAACAAGGCTGAAAATGAGGGAAGACTACAGCTAGCTGCAATTCATTAACTGTCTAATAATAATAATTACAAAATTAAATAAAATAACCAATAAGTTAATGTGAATTAATTTGAATCCTAAAAGCTACATTGGCTTTAGATAGACCATCATGCAGCCACAATATTAATTAACCTCAACTCTCTTCACAGGCTGGTACACAGCGACATCCTTGCTGGCGCTGATCTTGCTGACGACCGGAGCGCCACGCTCGTCACTCGAGGGAACACTATCAACGTGCCCTGAAACCCCTCGATGTGGAATATTCGAGGAAGGGATAAAGAAACCGTATCCTCCTGAGTGTTCGAAGTACATCAGGTGCTCACTAGGTGTCGCCAGTGTGGTACCATGTCCATCAAATCAACATTTCAGCCCCACTGCCAGCAAGTGCATGTCCCCGGACGTAGCCAACTGTCCATCATGTGACCAAGAAACATCTACGATCATGGACATTATGACGTCATCAACCATGACGTCATCAACACTGATATCATTCTCGACTACGATTGGCTACTGCCCAGAAACACCAACTTGTACTACAGAAGAATTTGGAATGACAAAACCGTACCCTCCCGACTGCACCATGTATATTTACTGTAACGATCAGGGTGAAGATGAACTCAGGTTCTGTCCCAGGTTCGACCCTAATCAGGTTCATTATAGTGAAAAATTGACCCGATGTACCTCTATTAAAATCGCACAATGTCCGACATGTGAGGAAGATATTAGTACGACACAAAATGATATTTGAATCTGGATATCTTTACATCATTGACTTTTCGGGACAAGGTATTTTCGTCACAAGACATTTGGTTGAAGGACATTTCCAAATGTCTATATACGATGAAGTGTCCTTGCGACCAAATGTCTTGCATCAAAAATACAGGCTCCCTGACTTTTCAATTCTTAAAACAGTATCTAAATAACACAACAACAAAGAATTCTCGTCTATTCTTATAAATCTGAATCCAATTAACAATCTGTACTATAGGCTGAAAGCCCATATTTATTATAATTAAATTGAGTTACTGTTATTTTTGTGTTATAGCTTACTTTTAAAAAAGACTTGTAATTTATTATGATTATTATACATTTATTTACTCACGTTATGATTGTCTATGGTTTTCATTATTATTTCTCAGGGATGCAATAGAACTTTGTGCAGAATCATTATAATATTATTATAGTAAATTATGTTTATGTCTCTGGCTCTGATTTACTTTGTTTGTATATTGATGATGAAAATATATTTATAATAAATAAAACACAAATAAAATTTTCATTTTCAAAAGAAAAATACGAATGGATGTACCTCAAGTTCTACATTGCATTGCATTGTTTTTGTTTTTTTACCCCCCTCCCCCCGCCTCGTCCAATGTGTCATCTCGAAGCTAAGCAATTATCTACATCACAAATTGATCCTCATCGATGTCCTGTCCACGACTTGAATCAACAATAAAAATATTTTAAACAATGGTTCTCTGTTATATTATTTAATAAATATTACATAATCGTAGGAGAAGAATAAAATCATGCATTGAAAATATTGAAGTGCATTGAAAATATATTTTTGCTTGTTATTGTAATGAATACACTTGTCACCTTGGAAAATTTACTACCTGCAGCCTTTTTGTTTATCATCATGCCCTTACTTAATTGGGAAATTTTCCAAGACAATTCTTTATATAAATAAATAACTCTTCGTAAAATATACAAGAGTAATAGAAGATTACAGTTGTCAAAATCAGTTGTAAGTTTTCTCAGAATAAGACAGTATACGTACATCATCCTGTTTAATGATATTTTTATCGTGTGCGTTCGGGTGTTCTCGTCTTGTGTTCGGCCAATGAGAAGGGTCGTTACAAACACGACGAAAATCAAATTAAAATAAGAGAACATAACTCATCCTTTGAGCTAGAGAACCATGAAGGCTGTGAAGCTGAAACAGTTGCATACTTTACAGGCTATGTGAAATGCTCAAATGCCTAAACATTTATACAGTTTTCTACAAAATATATAATTACTATAGGGCAGTGCCACGAGATTGTTGGGTTACCTATACTTACAGGATAACGCTCAGCTGTTTACCTCCCCTCTGTTCCCCTACTGTTGTCAAAACATACGCTTTAAAGCATTGAAAAAAAAAATAGAAAGATTAGAAAAATTGACTTTGTTGCCTGGTTTATATACTTAAGGACACAAAAATGTAGCTAATATATTCTTCATAAACTAGCAGATGATATTGAAACGATAAAAATGTAATAATTGCTGTCAATAATATATAATGATTTTTTTTCTATATTTTTTCTCTTACACGCTGGCTAATGGAATACAACAATATGGCGCAGCAGGTTCCTGTAAAGTATGCAATTTGCGTTACAGTGACGTCACGTTGACCTATTTCTTTTGGTTTTTATTTGTTTTTAATCTCCAAACCATTATATTCCTGCATGATTTCTTCTTTTTAAAATGAAAATATTTAGTAATAGATTTAATTATATAATTGATATAATTTTACTAGCATGCATGACCAGATGCACTTATTATTACACTACCAAATCTGATTTGAAATTTACTATATTTAACGTATCATGAATATCGTGATTATTTTTATATTACAGGAAAACTTCAATTTAATATTATTACAGTTAGTGAGTAGTGAAGAAAGTGGGGGATTAATTTGAACGTTTTATATTGAATGTACACTCCTCGCCTCTGAAATGTTCCCTTCTGCAGTCTTTTTAATCACCGTGCCCTGTGTTAATCTTACGGAACGTGGTGATAAACAAGGCTGCAGAAGAGATCTTTTCAGAGGTAATAAGTGTACAGTACGCCGCGGTGAAAGTGGCTTCCTCAACATGTAAAGTGCATTGTTGAGAAAGCCACTTTCGCTGCTGCGTACTGTACATTGCAGTTCATCAAATTTAAGATTACCACTGGCAGTTGTGTTGTCGGAAGTGAAAGAATTTTGGCTGAATAGAGCATATATTAAATAATTTGCGATAATGTGAGCTGTAATACCATTCTATTAATTGTATTCGTGCTTCTGTTTAAGCTGAAGGGTTTAAATTTGTGTTTATTTTTTATTGTTTTGTTTTTATCTTTTGTTAATGTTATTACTGTATTGTTTTTGTATTGTTATTTTTAATTAATATAGGTAATTTTGTTTAAGCTTACTATACGTGTTGTATAATTGTATATGTAACTCAGTTCCAACCGATAGGGCTTCATTTAGGACCTTGGTTGGACTGTATTTGTACACAATTTAATAATAAAACACTTAAAAAAAAAGAAATGTAAACACGAAAAATTTAAAACAGCAATATTGTTAAATTTCAGCTAGGCTAAAAACTGAACTAGAAAGTCTAAAAACCTCACGCATGTCCCGCTACTTATACATCAGTAGTTTTAAATTTCGTCCCTCCTCCAAAATAACGAACTATTTGTCTACCACGATTTCTATATTTCAGGTCAGCGCAATTATAATCTGTGAATATACTGAATATATCTAATAAGGTATAACATAAAGCTCATTATTGTGCTCGCCTGAAATAGCAGATAGTTCCCCTAGTTGAAAAATTACGTCTTCAACTCGTCTTTTACACGTCTAAGCCTAATCTTTTTACCTCTAAAACAAATCTTATTTCCTCTTTGCTCAAAGTGAGGATGAAATAAAGTCAATATTTCTAACATTTTATGCTCAAGAAGAGGAAAAAATCGTAATCTCTTCTTATTCCCTCTTCTTTTTCTCTAAAATGGTGCAAAATAAGAGAAAATTAGACGAGAGAAGAGCTTAATAGAGAATAAAAGATGAAATTAATTTCAACTTGGGTCATTATTGCAATAGGATCATTCGGGTCATTATTCCAGACGAGGGTCGGTTTGCTTAACTGTATAATATAAATCTCATATTAATTAAAATAAGTGTTCTTTTTTAATCTCTTTTCAGACACTCTCTCGCTATTTAATTGAAGTTTTCCTGTAATGATATTCCCATTAGAGATAATCACATTCTGATTAGATATAATTACGTTGACGTAATGCATGACTGATTGCTTACTTTGACTCTTACAACAGTTTGCAACATTGACCGTTGCATGTTCAGATCTGATACTTCTTGATTATTATTAATTACGAATAGACGAAGAATTTTGAGGGAAATTGACGTCGTATCGAGGAAAAAGAGAGGAGAGATCAACGTAGACATGAAAGGTGAAATGAGTAAGAAGATTTATTTCTAAATGTTTGTTTATTATCTTAAGACGGTATTACACGATACAATTTTTCTAACCACTGCATACAATTTTATCTTACAAGAAAACTTGAACTCCATTTGTTTGTGTGGAGATGAAATTTTCTTGCAAGGAAAAGTTGTATACAAAATTGTATGGTGTAATACAGGCTTTATAGTGCAAAGAAATTAAGTAACAATATGTGCAAAAGCAAATATTAAATGAAATGTGGTGGTAAAACTTTGTATAAATGACTTTGTGTTTGATATATATGTACGTAAATGAAAGAAGATTTTGTGATTTAACTGTATTATTGCATGCTTTAAATAATATCGTTTTCATTTTTCTGTTATAATTGATTAACCAAACAGCATAGCGTAGTGGTTTGATCTCTGCCTATCGCTCGGGGGACCCAGGATCGCTTCCTGCTTTGGCTCAGGTGACTTTTTGTCACTTTTAGCTGAGATATGGCAGCGAGTTCTGGCAAGTTCCCGACAGATGGCATGCATGCTCTTCCACTATACTGCCTGTAATAGAAAGGTGCTGAAGGTCGTTCCCTTTAGTACCGTCTGCCTTGATGATGGTTTTCTGTGGTTTCCCATTGTCACTCCCAGGCAAATGCCGGGGCAGTCCCTAACACAAGGCCACATCAGCCACCTCCTTTCCTATACTGTTGTTAAGTTTGAATGCTTACACCATAGCAGAATATGCTGTAATATAGTAAGCTAAAATTGTAATAAATAAATAAATTAATTAAAAGAAAAAGCAACAAATCACAGAACGATGATGAAACACAATTACAGAGAGAGACAGAGATTATGCAAACAAAACTGATAAATTCATATATAGATCATGCGACAAATTCATCAGTACGTAGTTTCAAAACAATTATTTAAATTTAACTGCCATGGCAGTAGGTATAAATAAATTAAAATAATCATAATTAAATTGTTTATACGCTAAACAATTTTCTTTAAAAAATACTTAAAAACTTAACCAATAGTTACAATGACAGAATTTAATAATTATTGAACTGTTAAGGTTTCAGGAACTTGATGTTGCATAAGTTACATTAAGAGAGAGGTAGAGTTAGGGTAAGTGGTAGGAACCAATGTTATGGTCAGTCAAACATATGTTTTTGTGATCTCTCTCTCTCTCTCTCTCTCTCTCTCTCTCTCTCTCTCTCTCTCTCTCTCTCTCTCTCTCTCTCTCTCTCTCTCTCTCTCTCTCTCTCTCTCTCTCTCTCTCTTTCTCTAAAGTGATACTGCAATCACATGTTTCACGGGTTTATGATTTGTTGTTATTTCTTGATGAATTGAAAATTGAAAGCGGAATTTCAAGCAAGTAATTAATAATGGGCGCGATTCACGAAGCAGTTAGCCAGGTTTCTAACCACGTTTAACTAGGGTTGTTTAACACGTAAAACAGGTATAGTTAAACGTGGTTAAGGTAAACGTGGTTAGAAACCTGGTTAACTGCTTCGTGAATCGCACCCATTATATTATATATGACAATGTATTATATTAATATATATATATATTACATTACAGTGCCTCAAATGCCTCAAAACTTAAGTTCCCGGGCCACTCGCCCTCAATTTAAATTTTAATATAAAAAACACGGGGGGTGGGGGGGGCAGCATTCACAAAGCACTTTAACCCCCACTTTAGCCTCAATTTTTATCCCTGGTGCTAAAAGTGGTGCTAAACCAGATGCTAGTATAACCATGTTAAGCTCCTAGTTTAGCACCATGTTTAGCACCAGGGATAAAAATTGAGGCTAAAGTGGGGGTTAAAGTGCTTTGTGAATGTACCCCACGATTTCATAAATAAAATATAAAGTTTTAATATAACTATAATGTTTTGAGTAATTATAACCTTAAGGGTACTATTAATGTAGATATTTCATGTACAGTACAGTCGTCGCCATGGAAAATTTCCTTTTGTGGATTTTTTAATCACCATACTCTGTAAGAATGACATATTAGGGAACGGTGATTAAAAGGGCTCCTTAAATATTGACTCAAATTACACGGTCAATATGTAAATAAATTAACATGAATTAATTTAAATACCAATTTCAATATACTGTACATTGGATTAAGGTAGAAACCTATGCAGCCACAATATTAATTTAACTCCCCTCTCTTCACAGGCTGGTACACAACGACATCACTGCTGGCGCTGATCTTGCTGACGACCGGAGCGCCACGTACGACACTCCAGGGAACTAAAGAAATAACACCATGTCCTGAAACCCCTCGATGTGGAATATTTGATGAAGGTGTAAAGAAACCGTACCCTCCTGACTGTTCGAAGTATATCGTATGCTCACTAAGTGTCGCCATTGTAGAATCATGTCCATCAAATCAACATTTCAGTCCCACTGCCAGCAAGTGCATGTCCCCGGACCTAGCCAACTGTCCATCATGTGGTCAAGACGAGTCCACGAGCACTGTGACGTCATCAAGTGAGACGTCATTCTCGACTACGATTGGCTACTGCCCAGAAACTCCAACTTGTACTATAGAAGAATTTGGGGTTACCAAACCGTACCCTCCCAGATGTACCATGTATATTTACTGTAATGGAGAGGGTGATGCTGAAGTCAGGTTTTGTTCAAGGTCAGATCCGAACGAGAAACATTACAGTGAAGAATTGAAACATTGTACTTCTGTAGAAATTGCGCAATGTCCGAAATGTGAGATACTTGTTGGAACAACACAAAATGTGAATTGAATGGATAGATTTTTACCATATTGACTTGTCACTTGTTCAAACAGTATCTAAAGAATACGAGCATGGATTTTCTCTTGTCTGACGAATGGAGTATCGACCTCAATATTTTTACTGTAGAAATGAATAGAGGGTGCAAAGACTGCAAAGTTATGCTACCCTGATTTTTTTCAGATTTTTTACAGCCCGGGAACTATTTTTAAAAAATTATTGAAAGTTCTTTTTGTGACGTCACGAGACGCCGCTCTTAAAGAAAATGATAGGACTTGCCGCCGCGTGACGTCACAAAAAGTATTTTCAATATTTTTTTAAAAATACTTCCCGGGCTGTAAAAAATCTGAAAAAAATCAGGGTAGCATAACTTTGAAGTCTTTGCACGCTCTATCCATTTCTGCAATAAAAAAAATTGAGGTCGATACTCCATTACAATCTGTACTATTAAGATGAAGGTTCATTTTTAAATTTCTTTAAATATTAAATATATTAATTAAATTAATTTAACTCATGATATGATTGTCTGATTTTAACTGCAATATTACTCAGGGAAGTTATGTATATGTACTGTAAATCATTGTGTTAGTTTTGGACTGTTTAATGTCTGCCCTTTCTTCTGAATTGTTGTTATGTTGTATTCTTTAGGAAACTTAATAAAAATAAAAACGACTAAATATTTTTCTTATTAAAAAATGAATTCAGTGATACCCCAAATTATGCATTATTTTATAATATGAAGTCGTACCCACCTCAATTAACACGAGTTATAAGAACTTATAAGTTATAATATTTCGTTACCTTAGACTTACATAACATGTATATACTTCTCATCTTTTCATCCAATCATGTTGTTATTGAAATATTATTATTTATTATTATTAATCATGGTAAATTGTTGGCAACTTCACAAACACGTAAAAGAAAATAATAAAAATAATAAGCTAAAAAATAAAGAGAGACAGAGGGGGCAGGAGACTTCATTCATCCTTTGAGATAGACAACTTTAAAGGCTATGGCGCTGAAACAGTTGCATACCTTACAGGCTGTATAATATTGACAAAAAATACATTATTATAATTTTCTACTTTCTGATATGTAATTTCTTATAATGAATTGAAAAGATAATTAGTGGAATATAATATGCTATTGAAATCGCGACCATTTTACTATATAATAGCATGCCATGGCTAGAGACAAATATTATTACTGCTCTAGTATCAAATCCCATTTGAAAATTTATATAGTTTATTCAAACGAATAATGCTCAAATTAATTAATATACACGTCAATACCCCTTCCTCTCAGTCAGTTTCACAATCTCACAACGTAATTTAAGTTTCTCTGCAGTGACAATTTCATTACAGATAATCAAATTCTGATTAGATATTAATTTTACGTTGACGCAATGCATGCATGATGATGCATATGATGACCGATGTATACAATAATATAACTTAAGGTAGAGATAACACGGATCAGCTGGCCCAATGCTAAAAAAATCCCATTCATAAAAATTATGAAAAAAAAATTAAAATGTTCTCCTCTACATCCCCTATCAGTAGGTAAAATATCAGGTATACAAAAACGAGCTAGTTTTCAAGTTATTAATTTTTAAAGTTGGCTATAAATTTAACATGGAAGTTCCATTTCTCCATGTTAAAGTAGTCAACTTTAAAAATTAATAACTCGAAAACTAGCTCGTTTTTGTATACCTGATATTTTACCTACTGATAGGGGATGTAGAGGAGAACATTTTAAATTTTTTCATAATTTTTATGAATGGGATTTTTTTACCATTGGGCCAGCTAATCCGTGTTATCTCTACCTTAAAATGGTATTATGTCTTTAACACAGTATAATAACAGAAAAACGAGGAGACCTCATATATTTTCTTAAGTAAATGTGACTATAATTAATTAACAATCTGTGGTAAGGTGGAGACTCCTATTTATCCTAATTAATTTGGTAATTAATATAGCTATTAATATTATTATAGATCACTTTAAATATTAAAATTTTAAAAATAATAATAATTAATATAAAATATTGTCACAAACGGACTGACGGTCCATTTGTGAAGTTAATTAAGTTTACTAACAATTGGGGGATCTGCTAGGGCCTAATATTGTATTGAATAAAAGCATGCTCTACTTCCTGCTTGTGAAGATATAACTATATTTTATTGAGTAGAAATTTGACAAAATATAAATAATGCCATGTTCAAAATAAGGAAAACTACTTAAGTGAAAAAAAGAATACAGTCCTATACCAAGGCCGGAAGCCTTATGGGTAGATGCTGCATGGTGTACAGATTATCTTATATTATATACTGAGCTTCGCAGAAAATTAAATACAAGCAGAAAAAAAAACAATATAAATTAACAATCATAAAAAACAAGCACATATATAGTTCCTTTAATTAAAAAACACAAACAAAAAAATATTAAGATACAAACTATTTTTTTTTTTAATTCAATTTTACCCTTTGATTGTTTAATAAAAAATGGTCCAAATTTTTGGCAAGACAACATCCAAAGTTCCCTCACCATATCTGTTATTTGTTAACGGTACTACTGCAGACTCTGATAATTGATTTCTTGTCTCATGTGTGTGATATCTTCTTACCAGTTGCTTCATATCATTCAATTTATCACATGCTACAACTGATTTAGCTAAATTTTTTGCTGGAACAACATTAAAATGTCTATAATATTCAATTTCACTTCCTTATTTTTTTTCCAGATTTCATTACTTTTAATATTTTATTTATATAATATTAATTATGTTTATTTTTTAAATATAAAATATAGATTCATAAACATTATTATATTATGGAAGAAATTTATTTAAAAAAATTTCAAAATAAGCTAAAGTTTGAAAACATTTTTTTTACTTTTTTATGCCCCCTCCCCCCTTCTTTTCACAATATGTACCAATTTCTTCAATGATATTTAATATGTAAGCCTCGTTTTATATGTTTTATATCTTTATTTAATAAATTAGTGACACAATTTCTTTATCAGCACTCTTACTCAAATGATTGACATACTGACATTAAATGTAATGGTTTAATCTCACTGTTTTCATTTTTTGTCTGACGTGTTTCGAAGTGGGGGGAAAAAATCAAACTTGAATAAATTACTGTGTTAGCATTTTTTTAATAATTCCCCTTTCTTTATTATTAAATTTATTCTTTTATAATATAAATATAATATATTATATTGTTTATAAATTCTGCATTATATGCTTTTAACATACGGTCGTCTTCTGTATGGTGTATGATTTGCTTAATTAATTAGTACAAAATATATTATATGGTACAAATAAGGAAATTCATTATGTGATTATAATTTATAATCTAACATGTATGTATATATATATATATATATATATATCTATAGAGCTTAAATAAACACATAAATATAGTTTATTTTTATTACTTCATATTAAACCGTTTTTTTTTTTTTTTTTTTTTAAACACTCGTATTTTTATTTAAAAACTCAGTATACAAAATAGGTTATTTAAATTATATACCATTACATAGTAATATTGGGTGTGATTCACGAAGAGAGTTGTCCAGGTTTCTCACTAATCTCATTCAGTGCGTTGAATTAGACTGACACTAACCGCGGTTATTGATGAACCTGGATAACTATTTTGTGAACCGGCCCCATTATTCTCACACTTGCCATCAGTTACAAGTACTAAAAATAAAGATATATAAGTAAATTACAAAATGGCAGCGTCGGAACTCAAGTGAGGTCATTGAGGTCAACTTCATTTGGTAGGGTCATTCTTCAAGGTCAGACCAGGAAAACGTTCCATCAGCTCCTGCTTGGCCCGGTTTGCTTCAGCCATCACCGGGTGATCATGAAGCTCAGCGTCGCTCATGTGCAGTTGACACCTACGGAGAGTATTGTTTTTATACTTTATATGTGCAATCGCCTTTTTCTGCAGCCTTTTGAGTAGTGCTTCATCTACTTTGACTATATTGACATATTATGTAATTTGTCTGTTTCTGCTCAGTAAAATATATATTATTATATTATATTCTAGGGCAAGCGTGGTTTCT
Organism: Siphlonurus alternatus; assembly: GCA_949825025.1. NCBI lineage: Eukaryota > Metazoa > Arthropoda > Insecta > Ephemeroptera > Siphlonuridae > Siphlonurus > Siphlonurus alternatus. The sequence goes on from OX463782.1 coordinate 33,985,729, forward strand.
TTCAACTTTTAAAGGGGTACAGAGGCCTCAAATTACAAATTATACAGTCACCAAGAAGTGTTCCTCTAGTTCATTACCAACATTCGCTTTTTTTTATATACGCGCATGGTGCGACCGTATGAAGTTGCTATCATCGTCACTAAAAAGTGACTACGAAATTTAGAAAATGTTTCTAACGTATAAAATACAAAAAGAAAGAAAAGACGTAATCTAATCTTTTCCCCTCTTATTTTCTCAAAAATTATGCAAAATTAGGAAATTAGACGAGCAAATACTTTAAAAGCGAGTAAAAGATGAAAATTATTTCAAAACTCAGGCGCGAGTACAATTGAGCCAAACTGAAAAAAAAAAAAAAAAAAAAAATACAACAACAACAACAAACAAATTGAAATATTTTCGTCTCCGAAATTCAAAATATACTTGTTGATTATTTGAGGAATAAAAATGATATTAAATTTTATCATAATAAACTGGATTATCTAAATAAATGATAAATTTGCCGATATTATGTAATTATATGTATATATGTGTCTTTTGCTTGATATTTGTGTATATCATTTATTTAATATGTGAATGATCGATTCTTTTATAATATTTGAGCAGAATTATCAGCTTAAAAGGTTAAAATAGGTTTCATATTATTATTTTCTATTATTGTTATAATTGCATGGTTCATTCAAAGGAAAGATGTCATGTGTTATTATATACATCTTTTTTCTATGTTTTGGAGTGATTGTTTGGACTCAATTGCAAAGTGTGATATTATATAAATCAATTTTATATACTGCATTGATTTTATTTGTATGCAGGATTATTTGTTATGTTTTGTATTGACGTACTTTCAATGGAGTATTGTCCTTATTTTTTTTTTCAGAAATGGATAGAGGGTGCAAAGTTATGCTACCCTGATTTTTTTCAGATTTTTTAGAGCCCGGGAACTATTTTTAAAAAAATTATTGAAAGTTATTTTTGTGACGTCACGAGACGCCGCTCCTTAAGAAAAAGATAGGACTTGTCACCGCGTGACGTCACAAAAAGGACTTTCAATAATTTTTAAAAAATACTTCCCGGGCTCTAAAAAATATGGAAAAAATCAGGGTAGTATAACTTTGCACGCTCTATCTATTTCTGCAATAAAAAAAAATAAGGACAATACTCCATTGTTTTTGATTATTTTTCATTATGACGTGCTTATATTGTTGTACAATCGAAGAGCAATAAAATAATTATGAATTTTGATATTTTACTTACGTGCCATGTTTGAAATGTTCGTATCCTTTGATTGGCTGCCGGCAAATGTAGCACATCATGGCACCGCATGTGCATACCATCTTGTTACACCCAGAAGTTTTCACAAACTTCTTATGGCAATTCCAGCATTCTCTGTAAGTACAAAAAAAAATTATTTATCTTATTCCAAACAACAGGTACAAACATAGAGCACAGGGTATGATAAGTATAGTCAAATTTACATAACGTTCCCTCCGGAAGTAGCCGGAAGTGTAAGGTTTCTAGTATTCCTATTCGTGTTTCAGCGTTTTTACAATTTCACACATAAGTCAGTAATTGTACTTCAAACCACTCGGTAAAATTTCAAAATTGAATTACAAATAGAAGAGCAGCAAATTTCACACTTCCGGCTACTTTTGGAAGGAATATTACATAAATCTGACAGTAATTTAAAAAAAAATACCGGATGAGGGCCTCTGTCATTCGGTCCTCCAGAAACTTCCTGGCCTGTACCTCTTCGTCCTTTTCGATCTCATTACATCGTAGAGGGATGTGACTTGGTTCTCGACAAAGCCTGAAGGAATTTTAAATTGATATGTTACAAAAATTAGCATTTTTGTGACTTCTTTCAGGAACTTTATTTGGTATATTATAACCCATGCACATTTCTAATATTATAATTTAATTATTATATATTTAGCGACGGTTACATAACAAAAACACTAAATATAATAAATCAATAATATACACTAAAATAATAAACAATTAATACTACATAAGTATAGACAAAATACAATGAAAAATAATTAGCAGCAAAACAAGACAAAAATAAAGAAGAAAAAAATAAATCAATTTATTGCATCGCATAACTCATTTTATTTACAAAACTTCTTCGCACTATATATTTATATTTTATATACATTATACATACATACATACATTTATAATGGTAATTTATAAGGTGGGTCAAAATGAAAGAAGTCAAAACCTTTTTTTAAAAAAAGGGGGGGGGGAGATTTAGTGAAGAGGGAACATAAATATCTCAGCAGGCATAAAAACATAAAAATTATTAAACCTACCTGCACGAGTCCTTCATGCATTCCGGGTTTTGACAATGGAAGATGCTGTATCCATGAACCGGGATCGTACTGAACTCGCAAAAAGGACACGTCTCCAGTCCCTCGATGTTTGCAGCTGTCACCTCCTCAATTTGCCTTTTTTCCATTATCTTTGAGAACTGCTTTCGCGTGAGGATGTCCTGAAAAAAAAAACGAGAAATTTTTGCAAAAGGCAATACACTACTATTTTCAGCTGCTGCAAAAATCTCTAAGGGCTGTCCCACATAGGATCGCATGATTTTGCAGCGTATGATAAAAAAAATAATAATAAATAAGAACCTATGCGATACCTGGGTGTACGCGCGCATACAGCTTATTCGTATCGCATGGCATGATATCGCAAATTTGTTATTTAGTACCATTTCTAAATTTTTATCATACGAAGTCATGCGATACCATACGATGCAGTGTGCGACCCTCCTAAAAGTGAAGTTATTGCATCATAAAGAAAAAAAATAACAATATAGAGTTACAATTTTAATATTTTACTTGTATACATGTTTCAAATGATTAACCTTATGTGTGTGTGGTATATGACCGTATACGTAACAAAATATATTTATGTACTTATTGTGTATAAATATAACATAAAAGGCACATTTACTTGTAATATTAATTTATTCTAAAATTCCAGAGATAGGAAAATGAGCTTTATTTGCTAATATTTAAAGTCTGTTTTGGCTTGTGCGGTGTTTCTGAAAAAAAATCCTTTCTCTACATACCTGAAGTACTGCTAGGGAGAACTCAGTTGCACAATCGTCTTGGAAGCATTTGATGATCGTCTTACCGGCTCCAATTTCACTTAAGGCATACCTGTAAATATCAAACTGGGTTTCAATTGTGTTTAATAGTATGTTTTAGATTATACAGTATATAAATATTATAATGCATTGTCCATTCTGAGGAATTTCTTTTATTAAGAAAGTTAGTGAGAACTTATTTCATTGGACATATTTATTTCCTCCATCGATTGAGTTCAGCTAATGAAAAAAAAAATATTCTCGTCCATTTAATTAAGAAAAGAGTAAAAAATAACATAACATATAAAAATAATTATTTTATGCACGGTTTTAACATTCGGCGTTGCATGTTCACTTAATTTGGATGTGGACTCACCGACGAATGCAATCTTTGCAGAGAATGTGTCCCTCGGGGCAGTTGGACATGTTGGTGTTCAGTATTTCATCATTACAGCAGCAGGGACACTCTAGAAGCTCGTTACGCTCCTTCGCCTTCAAAGAGAGAGAGAGAGAGAGAGATAAGTAAAGAATTGTCACGTCACTTAAGGTTGGAATGCTTAGCTTCTTTTACGTTTATTTCTGTTCAATAAACAAATTAAATATGGTTAATTTAAAGTCCTTAAATTCATTTTACAATTTCGCGCGGTGTATAGGGTGTGTATAAATAGGAGGTCTGTTTGTAAACCTTGCTCGGTGTACACCAAGCAGGGTTTACGAACAGGCCTATAAAATATATGCATGTGTGTAGCTGAAAATTTGTTCAACATGTACAGGAACAACATAATATAATTAAATACATTGCTACAACAAATATTGCGTATATAAAATTATCAAATCAATTAAACTATTAAGATGTGCTTGAACCTAATACTTTAATACTAATGACTATGTATGTCAGAAATACTTTTTAATTATAATTATATAGTAAACTAAGTATTAATAATAATTTGGAACCTTTGACACATCACATTACAATCGTGGATTTTTTTTATCTCTAAAATTGGGAAGATAAATTCCAGGAACATTTCTTGGAAAATTTCTTGGAAAATTTACTTCTTGCAGCCTAATTCTTAATCTCCATCCTCTGAGTTATTCTCACGGGACATGGTGATTAACAAGGCCGCAAAAGAAAAATTATTTCTAAGGCACTGATGTACTGTACACTCAGTGCCAAATATAATGCGAAAATCTCGGGAGGCAAATCTTTTATTTTAAGGGTAAGGACCATCACGATAATGAGGGTTAGCATTGATGTGTCGCTTATGAGTTTTATTATTTAATTACACTTTTATTTCTCACATTGTTCCGCAATAAGCGCAGGAAAAGCAATAAAGTAACTCATAAATAACATCAAAGATCAATCCTCATCATGAGTGACAGGTGGCTCATCACCGTGATGGTCCTGGCTGTTGCAAACATAGAGTTGCCTCCCCGAGATTTTCGCATTAGATTTGACGTTGGGTGTACCTAAATACACTTACCAAGAAAATTTGCAGCTTGAGCAGATTATTCTTTTCATTGATATAAGCATCAATCTCCACCTTTCTCTGTAAATAAGCAATTTCATGCATGAAATGGATATGAGGTCGTTCTAGAAAACTCGATGGATCAAAAACTTCCAAATTTTTGGTCGCATTTTCTGTACCATGACAGGCACTTTTATTACGTTCTTCTTCAACAGTCAACAAAGCAGTGGCATTGGTTAAGTTCATACTTTTTGTGAGAATTAATTCAATTACATTCAAATCTAAAGAAGGAAAATATAATTTTAAATAATTTAAACTGTGATTATAATATTCCTTGTCTGCACTTAAATCTTCATTTTTGAAATAATTTTCTGGGTCTGGAAATATTTCCAGGAATTCTTCTATACTTGAAATTTCAAAATTTTGTCCTGAAGAGATTTGGTTTTCATTTAAAATTGGATATTCATGCTTTTTCTCCAGAGCTTCAGTCAGGAAAGCTTTCATTTCTTCTTCACTCTCTTTCCACTCTAAACACTTGAGTTTCAGAATCGATGGATCTGCATCTGGAAGGACGGACAGAAGAAAAACCAATTGATCCATCATTGTCTTTGACAAGGTATCAGCACCATTGCTATGTTGTGTTTCAGTTGTGTATCTGTTTTCAATCGAGTTTCCTGGCATGCTTGGACCTGCCTCACTACTGGGACCTGCTGACAAGAATAAACTTGTTTGGATGGCTGTGTCTGATCCAATAGCATTGATTGACTCAATTTGTCCAACTTCCTGTAAATTATTATCCTCTTTGGTAGCAAAATTACCTTGAATTTGGTCAATGTTGTGACTGAAAGTCCCAGCATATGTTTGCGACGTGGTCGGAAAAAACGGAGCATGGATCTCTACATCTGGATGTTCCAAGCAATGAAGTATTAAATAATCAAGCGTTTTTTCTCCTTCAATTAGAAAAACCTCCTTGTACATTTGATGCAAATTTTTTTTATCTTTTTTTGGAAACATTTCCTGTAGAGTAGTAAGATCTCCATTAATTTTTTCATCATTTTCTACAAGTTGTTTAATTCCAGCATGTTGTTCTCCTATTCTCACATATTTAGAACCATGTCCTGAAACCACTTCTTGATTTTCATTTTCAGTAGATTCAGAGCTGGGCGGTTGTACTTCAGAATTCTCACTAGGTATTGAGCCCAAATTATCCAGTAACGTTTTGGAAATTTTATTTGTTGTGATATTATTGTTGGTTTCAGAATTTCTGTTGTTGTTTAGCTCTCTATTGGTTTGATCACGTGCGAGAAAGCCATGCATTACGACTTGCATTCTTTGAGGATGATCGATGCTTGCTTCAAGGTAAGAGTAGATCTCATCAATGCTGTATTGATTCAGAATAGAGTAAATGGTAGAAGCCTCGTTTATCAGCTGCATTTGTATATCTTCCATGTCTTGTTTTTATTTCTGTTTCTTTAAAACTATTAAATTTAACCTCACTAGTGTTCGTTGTAATTTGGTTTCATGTTTTAACGCTGTGGCTATCTGGAACAATAATCTGTGAAATAATAAATAATACAGTACATTGGAAGGTACACTCATCACATTGGTAAATTTCCCATTAAAGCCTTCTTAATCCCCGTGCACCGTACGGGGATAACACAAGGCATGGAGATTAACAAGGCCGCAAGTGGGAAATTTTCCAAGGCATCGAGTGTACAAAATTTCAAAAGACTGTACTGATTTGGAAATTTAAGATTGTGTAAAGTAAAATTAATTCTATCTCCAGTTAAAAATTTGGATCCTGCTCTTTTGTTATAATTTTGCATAAATACACGTGAGAAATTTATTATGATTATTTTTTTACTTCATTATTGCATTGCATTATTCTTTGCAAGTGAAATCCTTGTTAAATGATGAAAATCAAAAACTGCTTCTTTTTTAATGATAAAAATTATACAAAAAATTATAGTCCTATATATTGATATTTTTTGCTGAGAAATATATTCGAAAAAAAAAAAAAGAGTTGCATTGTAGTCTTCTTTTATTATTTTTATAACGATATAATCACTTCAACATAACTTAAAATGGTATTATGTTTCTTTAGTCTTTTTTAAACATTGTTGATTCATGCTTTGAATGAATTTTTATTTTAAGTTTCTCATGTATTTTAATGCAAAACAACGAGACATGTTAAATCATAAGCTTATAAAGTATTTATTTATAACCATGGATAAAGAAATATAACGGAGCAGATAGAAGGTTTATAAATTTTATAATATACATGACATAGTATAATTCTTAGAGTATAGAATATTTTAATATATATTTAAGGGAAAGAAAAACCGATCAGCTGTTTTTTTTTAGTTCCATTTAATTAACACATTATACTTTATAGCAGACATACGAAAATTCTTACATTTTTTTGAAAGACAGATTTTAGTACATAAAAGCTACAGAAAAAATTTCAAAACAATTATTCGAGGTAATTTTTTTAATTAAGTTTTTAATTGGGCTCTCCATGGGAAAACTTCATGCTGAAAATTAAAAATATTAATTAAAAAAATACTCACTAATTAATTTTAAAAATTAAAATATTTCTGTTTTACTAATCATGCATGTCTTAAAAAAAATCAGAATTTTTGTGTGTCTGCTATGGTAATCAAATGGAACTAAAACAACAGCTGATCTGTTCTATTTCCCTTATTGTAAATTATTATTATTCTACATTCCTTAGTTGGGGATCATAAAATACTGTACATTACATTTAAATTTCCTTAAGAACATTTTAAAATTCACCGTGAACTTAAAATTACAACAAAAACAGACTACACGTTATCTGTTATCATTAAGATAAGAAGCGTTTACAAAATAGAAAAATATTACCGGTGCATAAACACGTTTGGTACAATTGTTAATTTTAATAAAACTTAAACTTACATGCCTGTATCGTTAATTTCCTTTATATATTTTAACGTTAATATGATCCAAAGCTGACTAGTTTAAAATTTGCTCTGTGCCAACACAGATAAGGAACTGATAATTGTAACTCTTATCAAGTTCCATGCATTGAGCTCTATACAAGGCTAGAGGGCTAATCAGCTGTTTTAGGCGCGCACGGCGTCTGGGAGGAAAGTGGGTGGTGGTCGGTGCTATCGAATGCCTGGTTGACCAACCTAAGAAAGTTTCCTTATAAAATAAGTATTAAAAGTTACACTGCAGTTGGCAATTCTGAGGAGAATACGTTGGAATGTGTGACGAAAGCGCAATCTCCCACCCACTTCCTCCCGCCGGACCGTGCGCACAGTTTAACATTGAGAAGTATAGGGCATTATCCCTCTAGCCTTGTATAGAGCTCAATGGTTCCATGTATACTGTTCTCAGAAAATATTAAGATAATATAAGTATATAATATGAGAAATTAAGCTCTTCTAACATAATTTAATATACTTATTTATGTATGTACACAGATTTTATTACTTTTAATATCTTTAAGTAAATATATAATCTAAAAAAAAAAATCTCGTTGAATTGATCAAATGAGAATTTTTTTTAATTTATAAGTATCTTATTATAGAGGCTTCAAGTGTTCCCCGGCGGGAAAATTTTCTCCATAAGCCTCCATGCTAGAAATTTTAATTTTCCCTCGGTAACTATTAAAGCAATCAATTTGGAAACCCCTTCTACCCCCCCTCTATTTAGGGGTCTTCTGATAATGAATCAAGAACTCATTTTGCTCTAAAAATTTCTTTAATGTAAAAAAAAAAGCAATTTCGAGTTTGTTTGTTTGTTGTTTTTTTTCATAGGATTAGATAGGACGGTGACTGCCAAATCAGCTGACTTAAATTTAAGCATGCATATTATAAGAATCTACATAGAATGTTGACATTTCGGTTCAAAAATCAAAATTCAATCAAAGATATTAGAAATGTAAACAACAAGATTAGGCTTATCAAAAGCTCTTGACATAATTTAGATGAGGACAAACTCTTGCTGATTAGAAGAATTCTGTCACCAACCAACATGAAAGGTGCGTACAAAAGTTAATTTACTGTCGAATACATTTGTTACTTGTTACGTTTCGGTATTGTATCAGAATGTTGTTTAAAAATTAGTCATTGCATTTTATTTTCTCCTGTTGCAAATTACATTTATTATTTGTTCATGAGGAAAAGCCATTTAAGTTTTTTTTATTATTATTTTATTGTTCATATTTATTGCATATTTTAAAATGTACTGTGAAAATTGTCACTTTAGATATTATTTTAATTACCATTAAAATAATATCTAAAACCACCTGAAATTTCTAAAAAAATTAAAAAAATTCTAAATGTTGATTCAAATATTAAACTCTTTTTAACTGAATTTGAAATGCTTTGTAAAAAGCTTAATAAATATTGTAAAAATATAAATGATTTTTTTGTAATTGCAGGAGATGTTAATTTTAACTTGCTTAACTGCAATTCAAATATAATCCAATACAAAGACATACTTGATTCTTTTAAGCTGGAAGTAGTTAATAAGTCTCCAACTAGAGACTCAAAGAAAACTGCTACTCTAATTGATCACATAATAATAAAAAGTAAGGATAATATAACTATTGAGTATAAAACTGAGCACACAAATCTTTCTGACCATATGTATAGAATGGTCACAATAAAATTGAGTAATATTACAACAATTAATTTAAAAAACAAAGCTACATTCACTTATAAACGGGAATTTGACAAATGTAATTTTGATAATTTTTTATTGCTTTTAATCCGTGAAAAATGGCATGATCTATTGACTCCTTTCAAAAGCTCTAATGAAAGATGGTCTTTGTTTTTAGAAACTTTAAAATTTCACTTTAATGAGGCTTTTCCAATTATAAAAAAGAAGGTATCATGTGAACCAAAAAAACCTCGATGGATTGTTAACAACCCTCATCTTATTGAAGAAGGGAATTACTTAAAACGTTTACACTATCAAGTAAAATTTTATAACTCAACTTTATCCTCTGAATATAAAAGTAAAATGATCATTCATAAGCAAAACATAGCTAATGCAAAATTTAAAGAAAATGATCTTGAACTGCAAAAAGCAAATAATAAAGTTAAAGCCACATGGAATATAATCAATAAAGCATGTAATACTAAAAAATTGTTGCACAAAAAAAATCATGAATTATGTATTAATGATGAAATAATCACAGATCCTAATCAAATATGCAATATTTTCAATGTTTTTTTTGTTAAAACTGTTGAAGATTTAATTTCGGATAAATTCCCACCCTCTTATTATTTTGAAAATAATATTATTCAAAATGATGAAAATGCCCCTATATTAAATTTTCAAATGATAGAGTCCACTTATATATTAAATGTAATGAAATCATTGCCTAATAAATATGCGGCGGGACCAGATGAGATCCCTTATACAGTTGTTAAATACTGTGCCCATGTATTAGCTATACCTCTAACTAACTTAATTAACCATTCAATATTTGAAGGTATTTTCCCTGATTGTTTAAAAACATCAAAAGTATATGCTACCCACAAAAAAGGCCCATTAACAAACATTGATAATTATAGACAAATTTCAAATACTTCAGTTTTTGGTAAAATTCTTGAACATACTTTAGACGACCAACTCACTACTTATCGAGTTGAAAATAATTTAATTACCCCCTGTCAGCATGGATTTTTAAAATTCCGATCTACAGATACTGCAATGTTCGATTTATTAAATCATATATATGCAGCGCTAGACCGTAAACAATATTGTATTGCAATATTTTTTGATTTATCGAAAGCCTTCGATAGTTTGGATAAAAATATTTTATTGCATAAGCTTGATAATATTGGTGTTGGAGTATCAAGTCGCAACTTGATAGATTCATATTTGACAAACCGTGAACAATATGTTGAAATTAATGCAATAATCAATGAGGAAAATCAAACTTATAAATCAGAAAAATTGCCCATAAAACTTGGTGTGCCTCAAGGAGGAAAAATTTCAGCTTCCCTTTTTAATACGGGAACAAATGATTTACCTGATTATATAAAAAATGCTAAATTGGTGGTATATGCTGATGATACAACGGCTGTAGTTACAGCCGATAGTGAAATTGAATTAATTCACAAAGTTAAACTTACTATAAATGAAGTGCACATGTGGTGTACAAATAATAAACTTATGCTGAACACAGCAAAAACTGAATATATTCAATTTCACTCTCCCAGGCAAATTCCAACACATAGCTATTTACTACATTTATCCGGAGAAATTATTAAAAGAGCCGAGTCGGTCAAATTTCTTGGATTGTACATCAATGAATGCTTGGATTGGACTACACATGTTAATATTTTATGTAAAAAGCTAAATTCAGCTAATTTTATGTTGTATTCAATTAGAAATTATGTTTCTCATGAAACATTGCTAACTATATATTATGCACATTTTTATTCACATTTAGCATATGGTATAATTAATTGGGGATGCAGAACTGAGCTATTAACTCGTTGTTTTATTTTACAAAAGAGAGCTCTTAGAACAATATTAAGGCTCCCAAAGGGACAGTCTTGTATTTCACACTTTAAAGCCAATAATATGTTAACTGTCCCTTGCATTTATATCTTAAATTGTGCCTCTTTTAAAAAAAATAATCCAAGTTTTTATGTTCAAAATGATTGTTTCCACAATTATAATACTAGACATAAATTGAATGTTGCTACTGAAAAACATAATTCCGAATTCTTCAAAAACTGTTCTCTGTACCGAACAGTTAAATTTTTCGAATTTTTACCTAATTGTCTTAAAGAAATAGAAAGTAATAAACTATTTCGAACTAAACTGAAAAAGGTATTGATATCCAAAGAGTTTTATTCCATAAAGGCTTTCGAGAGTAATAAATTATCTGAGAGAATTCTGTTGGAATAAATAAACAACAATCAGAAACTTAATCAATTCAAGTCTTGAATCATGATAAAATAAAAATTGTTGATAATAATTCGCAAAAAATAATGGATAGTGTTTTTAGCTGAAATTGAATTTGTTCTTCCCCCTAATTTTCTTTTTGTTATGTTAAAGATAAATAATTGTATTTGCTCATTATGTATGTTATGATATTGTGTGTGTTGTTTTGTATTTATATTAAAACTTGACGTGAACATATGTTTGTCCTGCACAACCTGTAAAAGTTCAAAATGAATAAATAAAATAAATAAAATAAATAAAATAAATAAAAATTAAAAGAAACATAGCAAAATAAGTATTACAATTAAGTATTACTTTTCGATCAATAATATTGAAGGGTTCTTTCCATATAAGATGTTTTCGAGTTATCTGAAATGCATTCTAAACTGCATAAATATTTAAAGATTATCAAAAGTAATAGCTATAATTTAGGATTGGAAATTGGGAGTTTTCATTTTATTTAATTAATTGTTTTACAAAATAAAATATTCAATTTTTTTTGGCTATACTAAAAAAAAAATCCATATTAAATACTGTGGCTGTATGCCTGACTGTAAAATTATATATAATTCCTCTGTATAGGTAAGCTTCTATACATTTACAGTCACTTACTGCATGCATGTACATTGATGTGAATCAAAAATTTAGGTCAAAAGTTATTGACTGCTACAGAACTGATTGACAAAATTTGACACACACAAAAACATTTTTTTTTAATTTTTAAAAATATAAGTAAATGGCCGTTAGTCTGCAGTAGTGCTGCTCAAATATGAAAAATAAAAAATCTAAAAATTATCTGAGATTCATAAGTCACAGGATTTCAATATTAATTTTAGTAAATAATAATATTCGGATCATCCTTGGATATGAAAGTGACTGCAGCTATAACTGTTATTTAATATTTATCACAGTTTTTAAAATGTAAAGTCATCACCTGTGAATATTTCCGTTCGCTACCTTTTGTTAAACACCATGTCCCATAATTATAACCAACGGTTTAGTGATTAACAATGCTTCAAACAGAAAGTTTTCAGAACGTTATCTAACACTGTCCATGTCACCAGGTCCGTTCGCCACCCTGCTATTGCTGTTCACCATCTTCACGGGAGGGTTCACTGACACCTCCGTCTGCACCCCTTCCACCCTTGCCAGCAACCATCCTCACGAGACCGACTGCTCGAGGTACTACCACTGCGAAGATGGTATTTTAACCACCTTTACCTGCTCTGAAGGTCATCTCTTTGACCTCAACCTTGGGACATGTGACCTTGCTACAACATGTCCTAACCTTGAGGTCAAATACGCTGATGAGGATTGTCCAGAGACTCCTACTTGTGCTGGAATAGAATGGGGACAGAAAAAACCTTTTCCTCCAGATTGCTCTAAGTATATTTATTGTGACGTCATTGGTAATTCTAACCTTGAGGACTGTCCTTCTGGAGAACATTTTGGTCCTGTGATACTCAAGTGTGCGTCTCCGGACATTGCTAAATGTCTGACCTGTGGTGACCTTGAACCTACGGAAACCCCCACGACAGAAGCACCAACTGACTGCGCCACTGAACCATTCTGTGCTCCGGAGGATCTTGGTGTCAGCTACCCTTACCCTAACAACTGTACTCTTTACATCTACTGTCCCGGAGATTTAACCGAAGAAATACGAAGATGTCCGAATGAAGAACATTTTAGTCCGGAATTTCGAGCATGTAGAGATCCAGAGACCGCCAATTGTGTCCCGTGTACACCAGTATGGTACTAACCTGTGACACGTATCTATCTCTCATTAAGTCCCATTGAAATATGTATCATATTTTAATTCTGCTGGAACTTGAAAACAAATAGTCTAGCTTTTATTATGTGCTAAGAATGAACAACTTGCATAATTTTTTTTATTACAGAAATGAATACAGGGTTTAATAAAATTGTAATGATCGCTTCTTTTCAGATTTTTTTTTTTTTTTTTTTTTACTCCAGGAACTATTTTTAAAAAAATATTGAGCGTGGAGGCTTCAATAGGCGTCTAAGCCTTATTCTTTTTTTTTTTAAAGATTCAGGGGAAACATTGATTGTAAAATATTTAATAATTTTTAAAAATGGTTCTTGTTCTCAAAAAAATCGAAGCATCATAATTTGGTACCCTCTATTCATTTCTGCAATCAAAAAATTAATTGAAATTGTCCATTATAACTTTAGAGTGGTTGAATATTCTGTAAACACTAAATACACATGCAACATAAGAATTTCCTTTTAAATTTACAGGTCAGAAACATGTAAAAGTTTTATATGATATTTAGTTTCTCATTTATCTGCATAACTAATCAGTTACATATAAATTTCATAGATTTTGTATTAATGTTTGTAGAGTAAATATGAATTGAATAAAAATTTAATCAACAACTGTCTTTTAGTGAATGTGTTTATTATTTTTACCTAACTACAATCATAATAATATGACAATATTTTATAATTTCACCTTCTTAATACTGTAATAATTACATCATACATGTAATCATATTATCATATACGTTACATTTATTTATTTAAATAATTGTAATTATAATGCTTTGCATAAGACGAATAAATATAATTATAAATGATAATGAACATTTTATTTAAAAAAAAAAAAAAGAATAGCGTAAATCGAGCTTGGTGGCAAGGTGTTTTCTACGAGTTCTATCATGTACAGTCAATAGCAGATAAAATGATCCAACAATGGTCCTTTTTTGTTGTTGTCACTGTTCAAAAATATCGATGTCCGCCCACTCACCAATCAAGCGGGCATCGTTAAATAAAGCGAAAAGGCATAGAGAGCTGTGATAGAACGAAGGAATTTAAACAAGGGACCACTGTTTATTCATTTGATCTGATATTGACTGTACACTATACGTACTGTTTATATTCTTACATGATAATATACAGTATATAAATCTGATCTATATCGTTAAGTAAAAAGAATAATTATGCACTTTGTTTACTAGTATGTGCAATCTTGACCACCTTAGTGCTGCCTACTTGTCAGGGGCATGAAGTCAGCATAAAGGCGAATTCACATGGCGATTTTTATCATGCGACGCGACGCAAATAATGCGCACTTGGCTGTATAACATCCATTGGCGGCCATATTTTGGGATTAAAAGAAAAAGAGCATCGTAATTATCGCGATTCCCGGTGAATTCGCAGCAACATAGGATTTCACAGCTTTGTCAAAATCGCGTCGCATCGCCATCTATAAATCCGCCTTAAAGGTATACAGGCCTCAAATTACAAATTAGACAGACATTAAGTGTTGCTCAAGTTTATAATCAACATTCGTATTATTTTTACCTGCGCGCGGTGCGTCTGTGCGAAATCGCGCTGTAAAGAAGGTCCTTGATGACGTCACAACTCACAGCTAGCACCGATTAGCATTGAGTTGTGACGTCATCAAGGACTTCGTGACGTCATCAAGGACTAAATTTCTTACTTTGAACTGCGACTTCGCACAGATGCATCACGCGTGGAAAAAAATGATGCGAATGTTGATTATATACTCTAAACCCACTTGGTGACTGTCTAATTTGTATTTTGAGGCCTGTATGCCTTTAATCCCATCTTATATACATGGAAGAGAGAGTGGCCAGAAAAGGCCGGAGTCCAACACACCTTATTTGTATGGGTATGATATTTTTTATGTTGTGATAAAGTTCGTAATTTGAACAGAACAATACAAATTTGCAATCAGCACAATTATTGAACCGTAAAGGTAGATCCATGCATGCAAATGATCTGATACTAGAACTTGAAGTATTCATAGAACTTTTATCCTACAAGATAAGATTAGTATTATAATTTTTACAAAAAGAAGCTCACTTATTGCCTCTAGATTGGTTGTGACATCATGCACACAACATGTAAGTAACTGTACATTTATTTATTGTTAGTACTTTGTATGTACCGATACGAATGCAATATAACTACTTTTTACTTAAAACAGCAACAATGTTCTGTCCAGATCAGTATCACAGCAGTTATAGTGCTTATTGTTAGTGGACAATTTAAAACATTGTTGCGTTTCCATTATTTTTATAATATAAGATTTTGAATATTGGCAGTTTTATTTTTATTTATTTTATTATTGCACCAAATTGCATAAAATATAGGGTGCTTAGAGCAACAAAGCACCAATATATCATTATGTCACATAAGTGGGTGTTATCTTTTAAATACAAAATACTATAGTAAAACCTTTCATTTCCTCCCTGCTCTCTAATATATACTGTATAGTATTAGATTGTTAATTGAAATTAATCTAACATACTGCATGATTTTGTAATATTCTTTAGCTTATCTGTGATTTTTATATTAAAATAAGGTGACTCAATTAATACCACTTGGCTTATCCTCTAGTTCTCCAATTATATTAAAAAATATTTGCTGTTCCTTGTTCATTCTATTTCCGTTCTATAACCTTCCTGTGTTCAATTTTTTTTTTTTTTGCATACATTAAAGTGAAATCAATGATAATCTTTCTTCAGTCCAATTTTGATTCATTGTTAATACCTAATTAACGCTCTACACCCCACCTTCCTACCAGACATATATCGTCCCTCGTCCGTAATAATGAGCTATCTGCTAACCACGATTTCGTTGCAATAATGAGGGCTGCTATTTCAGGTGAGCTTTATTTTATTATAACGATTTACAGCTCATGAGCTATAGCTCACCTGAAATAGCAGCAGATAGCTCATTATTCCGGAAAAATGGTATATTACGGAGGGTGCAGCTCCATCCCCAAGGCCAAAGTCCTCTCAATAATACATCCCTCTGGTAACCCTATACATCAATATTCACATTTCTATTTTATCTAATGTTCCAGTAAGATCACCACTGCTGCTGTGTCTGCTTGCTGCGGGGGTGCTGGGGTCACTGCAGGGGTCATCGCCCCCACAATCCGACGTCCCGATTTGTCCGGACACCCCCACGTGCGGACCGGAGGAGGTGGGCTTGACCAAACCGTTCCCTCCAGACTGCAACAAGTACATCTACTGCGACGAGGAGGGGGGACATACCAGGCTGTGTCCCAGGTATAAACTATTAACTCTATGGGTGCTATGTATGTGGTGTTTATTTATACAGAGTTGATTGCTGTTAGTTCATGTTTACGTGAGATTGGTGAGGGGAGGTTTAACGTTAATAATGTTATTCACGACTTGCTCGCTGCAAAAAGAGGGGAGGGAAAAAGAGAAAGTGGTGGGCAAGATTATACCAAAAACACATATATATAGGAGCAATGAAAAAAATATAACATAAAATAACTTTTAACATTTTTTTTTTTTTTTTTTTTTGGTGGCGATATATTTTTTACGAGTTCTATCATGTACTGTTCACTCTTGTCTAGGGACAATAGATGTTACAGCAAGTGCGCTTTATTCGCGTCGCGTCGCAGGCTGGAAATCGCCCATGAAAATCCACCTTTCAACACCATAATGTGAACGTATCCACGTTTTAATACTTAAAGTCAAAAACATATATTGATTCAAAAATATAACTATTTGAACTTGATTTCTATGTTACAGGGTTGAGGAGGGTCGGGATCACTTCAGTCCACTGCTACTGCACTGCACGACGCCAGAACTGGCCAACTGTTCACTATGTCTGATACCATAGTCTGGAGTTTAGTCAAGAGAGAGGGGATTTTTTTTTATATATCAGTCAATTTAAGATTATTTAATAATACAATAAATAATATTTATACATACATATTTGATGGCACTACCGACTTTATTATCTTAAATTATATCAAAATTTGAAACTACTTAAAAATTTAATTATTTATTTTAGTTCTCAATATTTGCTAATATTTTAAATTTTGCTTTATTAAAAACCTTCATCCATGACGAAAAAGCAATTTTTTAATTTTTAGCCAGACGTCAGTTCGTTGTAAGTTCGCTTTACTCGATTGATCCTATGTCCAAGTGCATAACGACATCATATGCAGAAAATCTACACAGTTCGTCAAGGCTTACGAACATATTAGCAACATACACTTTCAATGAAGATGAACTTACAAGTGTTAGATGACTTAGCTTCTATATATTATAACTTGGTGCAGTGTCTACATATACTGTTATCGGCCTCAGTTGTACCCTGCATGTTCATTGCGATAAGATATAATATTTAAGTGATATATTCATACAGTAATACAAGGTTACCCATATTATATCAATTAAAAGTACAGAGAAAATTATTATTAATCAGTGTTAACATTGATATTAGATTGTGTGTTTCTTCAGAATGCAAGGTAAATAATTTAAAATTAATACTTTTTTTAAGTTACACATAAATGTTTACTTGTTTGCTGTTTAAGTTTTGTAAATTATTGCTGGTAAAGTGATTACAAATGAAGATGGGTAACATAAAATTCTATAATTTTTCTTCAACAATCTAATCTTAATTCACTTTCTGTTAATATAATATATAGTTCAAGTAAATTATATTTAAATAAATATAAAAAATTAATATCTAAAAAACTGAACCGAATAATTACTTTTTTTACTACTTATTTTGTTCTCTATGTTCTGATCTAAATTTTATATTTTTTTACCATAAAAAATAATTACCATAGTGACAATAATCCTTAATGAGCAGGTTCTCTTTCTGTGAGCATGTCCTCTAATCAATCGCTATACTCCATCAGGTAGTCCCTCCGATGCTGCACTGCTCCTGCTGCTGCTGTCGCTCGCCCTTGGCACTCCAGCACTGACGACTGAGCGAGTCACCATGCCCCCCACGACCTTGAAGACCACAGAGAGAGTGACTATGCCACCGACTACAGTTCGGACCACGGAGCGGGTCACTATGCCTCCTACCACTATCCGGACCACGGAGCGGGTAACACCCATGTACGGTTAACTTGGTAGTGAATATGACCCTGACCTTTTGACAGTGACCTTGTAACCTTGAAGGCGTCCCCATGATGAACAAGCATACGGACAATTTAAAGTCAATGACATCATGACATATATGTATACACGAGCTGATTTAAAGGGTCCACCTTAGCAATATCATCTCGCCTTCAGGTTAGGCAACTTGTTCAGCACATCTTTGTCATAAAACTTCAACACGTAACCTCAGGATATTATAATTGTACCACGGTTGGCTCAGCTTTATTGAGTAAAACTGAAGATATAATTATAACGTTATACCCTCTCCTTGTTTGCATGCAAGTATTATTTTGGAGTCAGCAAATCGTCCTTGATAATTAAGTACATTGGGACTTAACCGTATAAAAAAATTTAGTATAAATCGAGGCTCCTGAATTTGACGTCCTATATACTAGGCTATCTTCCCAGTAAATAATTCTTGGTTTTACATAACCCATAAATATTAAAGTACCAGCGTTTTCCTTTGTTTTCCATCAATGGGTAGGTGTACTAATTTTCAAAAACTACTTAAATTGATTAAGTCTATGGTACTGATCACAACCTCGTTTATTTTACGTTCATACTATGGTTTGTTGATTTTTGGGGAATTGTTTAACAATTAAAGCAATAAATCTGGTTTTAAAACGCCCGATAAGAAAAGACTACATAATAGGCAACCTGCCTTATGAACGATATGTTCACATTTTTCTGTATATGTAAACAAGCATTTACCATTGTTCTTTATAGCCTCAGGCTACCCACGTGTGTTTGTTGATACAGGAAAGTGACATCTTATCGCAAGCTGCATGGTCGTTTTACCAGGCGTTTAAAACCAGATTTCCCGCTTCGATCTTCAATAAATTCCCAAGAACTAGCAAATCACCATAAAAACGTAAAAAAAAATATTTTCGGTTCAAAATGATCGAACCATTGATCTTCTTAATTTTTTATGTATATATATTTTTTAGTAAATTTTCCCATTTTGAGAGTATTAGAAAATTGAAATCTGAAAGGGAAAAAAAATCATTTTTAATACATATAATGTTATTATATACTGTATAACTCGATGTATTCCACTTATGTATGCAATAAAAAGAACAAAATGTTTATTCTTTAAGTAACTAATTTATGTTTCCAGGACAACAACGGTGGGCATCATAACTACAGAACGGGTCACCCCTCCTCCAGTGACCACTGAGAGGTTGACCTTGCCCCCCATGATCGCACCTTGTTCCTCCGTCCTGACTTGTGATGAAGACCCTTTCCAGTCTCACCCTTCAGACTGCTCCAAGTTCATCGACTGCAGACAACGAGGTGACCCCTTGGTCTGGACTTGCGGTCGAGGACTCCACTTTAGTCAGGAGAAGTTGAGGTGCATGACCCCTCACCTGGCGAACTGTCTTTTGTGTGACCCTCTTCTGTGAATGTCGAATATCATTTTATGATGTAGAAAAAAAAATCAGGGGGGGGGGGAGAAGGTGGCCTCCATAAGGCCACAGTTTAAAAAAAATTGGAGTGTGGGAAATGCTTATATTGCCTAATAATCATGTATAAATGACACAAGCTAATATAGCTGTTAAATATATAGTCTTTTAAATTTAATTATATACAGTTGAGGGTATCATCCACATTAGTGAAATAGTGCCTGTGGTGCTTTGCTGGCTATCCGCATCCTTTTTACTTGTATTTTTCTTTTGTTATTTGGATGGAATAAAAAATTAAATAAATATTAAATCCAACATTTTCGGGGGGTTGCAGCCCCCTAGCCGTCCTTCTCTCCCCCCCCTCCTCTCCTGGATCCGCTCCTGAAAATGTATAATTCCTTCATTATACAAATTGAAGCCTCGTACCAATTTGACCAATGTTAAGCGACGTAGCCAATCAAATTCAAGGAATTTGGACCACATCGTGCCGCAAAATTTCAAGATCAGAGACCCTAAAGAGACCTTCGTGACATAGAAAATTGATCTGCCATGGCAGAGCTTCACCGAAACTGAGAGTGGTACCGCCACTGTCTCAACCAATCACCAATGTTTCATCATCAATGACGTCATCCGAGCTGGCCAATCGGCGATTTTTTTTTTTATCAGTGATTGGTCATCTTGTATAACGTCATTGATGATGAAACATTGGTGATTGGTAGCGACAGTGGCAGTACACCATTCTTTAAGGTAGAGATAATACGGATCAGCTGGCCCAATGCTAAAAAAATTCCATTCATAAAAATTGTGAAAAAAATTTAAAATGTTCTCCGCTGCATCCCCCATCAGTAGGTAAAATATCAGGTATACAAAAACGAGCTAGTTTTCGAGTTATTAAATTTTAAAGTTGACTAATTTAACATTGAAGTTCCATTTCTCCATGTTAAATTAGTGAACTTGAAAAATTCATAACTTGAAAACTAGCTCGTTTTTGTATACCTGATATTTTACCTACTGATAGGGGATGTAGAGGAGAATATTTTAAATTTTTTTCATAATTTTTATTAATGGGATTTTTTTAGCATTGGGCCAGCTGATCCATATTATCTCTACCTTAATTCGAGCCAAGCTCTGACAAGGCTGGTCAATTTTCTAGACACATGTCACGGAGCTAGGTCTCTGTAGGATCAAACTGCAACGATACTTTTGAATTTCACGATGCCATGAGGCGTAAAAAATTGTCGAATCAAAGTCACGCGTGCATGTCATATATCGTAATATATATGTATGAAGAATCTTTGGTATTATGAGCTTATTTTTTTGTACCTGCATGCCATGGTTTCACCAGTTTTGTTCTGTTCTTAATTAACAAATGTTAAAAATTTTATAAATTTAGAAGAAACATGACACTCATAAAATTTTAAATAATTTATTAATCAATTGATTAATTTTTATCCTTGTAATTCAATAAAACATGTCATATTATTTATTTAAATATCCTTTTTGTATTATTTATCTTATGACACATATCCTTAATGGAGTATTGTCCTCCATTTTTTTTATTGCAGAAATGGATAGAGGGTGAAAAGTTATGCTACCCTGATTTTTTTCAGATTTTTTAGAGCCCGGGAAGTATTTTTAAAAAATTATTGAAAGTCCTATTTGTGACGTCACGCGTCGTCAAGTCCTATCTTTTTCTTAAGGAGCGGCGTCTCGTGACGTCACAAAAAGAACTTTCAATATTTTTTTAAAAATAGTTTCTGGGCTCTGAAAAATCTGAAAAAAATCAGGGTAGCATAACTTTGCACCCTCTATCCATTTCTGCAATAAAAAAAATGGAGGACAATACTCCATTGCATTAATATAATATTCAAAATTCAAATTATTTATTAAAATTTAAGGACATCAGAATTTCAATCTTATTCTAATGTTTAGCCAATAAGACTCTTCAAAATATTTATTGTCTACCAATGATCGCGAGCAAATTACAAACATGATTAGATTTGATTGAATTTATGCGTAGTGTTCGTTTGCAGGCATCGAGATCTCCAGGCGTTATAGTATTGAGATAAACGCATGACATCATACTGTTAAAATATTCAAGGTACCTTCGTAAAATCTTTACAGTGCACAACATGAACTTAATTCACTCCCACCTCAGTTGCTAGAACTGCAGCTCTAATGAAAAAAAAATATATACAGTTTTGCAATTTTGGCAGATGTAAGAAGAGAGGTTTACAAATATCAAGAGAGTTTTGGTTCACCTCTTTGTATAGTCTGTGTGATAATGTCTACAAATAAAGCAGAAGTAAAGTTCGTGGTGTTTATAGATGTACATGTCATTTTCTACTTGTCTTGTTATTAAGAAATTCATAAAGAAATATAATATAAAAAAAAAAAATCATAAGAAATTTCAGTGCAGAAAGTATATATATAGATTATTACATTATAGGGGTTATAACTATACTCATAAAATCCACAAAATCACATTTTAGTTTCAATAAGCTTATTGATATAGGGAATTTTAATATTAGCATATATGGTATTACTTTAAAGAATAAATAACAAAAGGATTTTAAAAGTTCCATTTTCATATATTGTTTGTCGATCGTTGTGCTTCGATAATAATGATATTATTAAGTTTATATTAACTTATTTTGATGGTCTGGTACTCCAAGGAATTTCATATGGGCAATTTTAGCAAAAAAACTAACAAACAAAAATCATTTAATTTATGAAACTGTACCCCTATTTTCATATTACTTATTGCCTCCCCCCCCCATCCAATCGCATTTATAACTAATTGTTGCTGTTATATATATATATATATATATATATATATATATATATATATATATATATATATATATATATAACACTTATATTTATTTAATTTAAATTGCGGATTAATAATCAATAATTCATCTATAATTTTCCACCAAGTCCACTGAATTAGGCGCTTCTACAACGATGAGCTATTTCAATATGTCAATGAAAATAATTCAACAACTACACACTATAACACAATTTCATTAACATTTTATCAAATTTTTAACGATTCATTTTGCTGTAAAGGCGGATTCAGATGGCGACAATGGCGATGCGACGCGATTTTGTCACACAAGCTGTGAAATCTTATGCGGCGAGCAAATTCGCCAAGTTGCGGCAGCGAAATCGCGTTAATTGCGTTGCTCTTTTATTTAATCGCCAAATATGGCCGCCAATGCATGTCATAGCAAGTGCGCATTATTCGTGACGCGTTGCATGATAAAAATCGCCATGTGAATCCGTCTTTATTCGACAGAAAGATTTTTATTTATCAAATTATGGTTGTAGGTGACATTTACCAAATCAGGTGCATCATATATTATATGCAGTAGGAACTGCATATATGAACCTCCTTACAAATACACCTGATGCATGGAACAGTTTGAACATTAAACTTGCCTTTATAATATTCGAGAAATGCAGATGAAATTATAAAAGTTACAGACTTGATTTTGCTGCTCAAAAAAGCAATCTCATTGTCAGATAATTTTAAAATTATCACGCCTAATGTGACACAGAGCTTACAAAATACAGCAGGAGCAACTTTTGTGCTGTCCTGAATTGTAAAAGTGTCACGTGTCTCGTATAATACCCACATATGTTTCTTTTATATATTTAAATGAAAAATTTGTAAAGGTTAAACTCTTGTTTTATGTTTTCTCTCTCTCTCTCTCTCTCTCTCTCTCTCTCTCTCTCTCTCTCTCTCTCTCTCTCTCTCTCTCTCTCACTCTCTCTCTTTCTCTCTCTCTCTCTCTCTCCCCCTATTCTAAATTTTTTTTTCACCGAGTTGAAATAAATTTCATCTTTTATTTGCAATTAAACTCGCTTCTCGTCTAATTATTTCCTATTTTACACCATTTTAGAATATAAAAGAGTGAAAAATATAAGATTACGTCTTTTTCCCTCTTCTTGAATATAAAATGTTAGAAATATTGTCACCATTTCATCCTCACTTTGAGCGAAGAGGAAATGAGATGTGTTTTTTAAGGTTAAAAAACGTTATATTTTAGACTTGTAAATTATGAGTTGAAGACGTAAATGTTAAACACTTCTTAAAATTAGCCACGTTGATATTGACATGCGTCAATGCATTAAACACATCTAAATACTCTTAAATGTTTCCAGACATTATGCAACCGCCGTAAATTTGCTCGCCTTTTCTAATCTTGCGTCCGTCACTGTTGTTTCTTATCAGCGGTCAATTAAGAAGCTATCAATTTGCGATCAGCCCCCGATTAGTGTCAAGTGTTTGTTATTAGCACTGATGCAGATGCGAACCTGCACGTTGAGGAATGTCCATGACACGTGCACACCTGTGACGTCATCATAAGTGACGTCACAGGTGATTTGTTGTTGGCGATTAAATGAGATAATAATAAACTAAATTAAACGCAGCTGTAATAAATATAATCTGGAAAACCTGCGTGAAAATTTTGATTTTTCATATTTTATTATGTATTGTGTGAATATATAGAAGACCTTGCATGATTTATATTTTTTCAGTTGTTTTTTTTTCTAACCGCACTCTCAAAATCGAAGGGAAAATATGCTATGACGTCATAGTCAGGCAATAACTTCCTTGCGTGTTAAATATTTGCATGAATATGACGTCACATGCATTGTTTTCTCCTTTGACTTGGAGGGTGTTAGAGGATTAAAAAATGTCTGAAATGGTCCTGAATGGATATGGATATAAATCAAGGGGTCAAAGGAATACTATCCAAATTTACAAAAAAAATACACACATTAAAATTCTTTTGTTATATAGTTTCTTACACCAACGTAATGAGAAAAATCTTCAACCAAAGAATTATATTTTTATTTGGAACTCGCCGACTTGGAAAATTTAATTTGCAGCCTTGTTAATCTCCATACCCTCTCTGATATACTCACAATGGTGATTAACAAGGCTGCAAATATAAGTCACGAAAATTATAAAGTTGAACTTTTGTATATAAACTATGAATTTGATGGTGAAGGAAATGGTTGAATTGAATGCAAATTGAAAATGGTTCTCAAGGCTGCTGTTATCTCCGTATTTATTAATATATCTCATATTGGAAATAGAACTGTATCTCTCTCTCTCTCTCTCTCTCTCTCTCTCTCTCTCTCTCTCTCTCTCTCTCTCTCTCTCTCTCTCTCTCTCTTACATTATTTTCCCATAAAATAATTCAGCGGCTTTTAAACTTTTGACTCGAGTCCCAGATAATATTCAATTCAAAGATGATGTCCCATTTTTTTCCCCCACTGTTTTCCTATTTCCCTACCTTATTAACCATGCATGATATAGCCTTGGTCGCCATTACCCAATTTTCATAAAGTCCCAGACGAAAAATCTCACTGCCCCAAATTTGGGACGCGTCCCATAGTTTGAAAACCGCTGGCGAGCATAGTTACAAAAAAACAAAACAAAAAGCACTGCATTAGATCAGATGCAATGCATTAATACAGATAAGTAAATGGGGCATGGCATAATTTTGACCAAAAAATATAACACTCTTACTCGTGATATCGGATACTTAAGTGATGTAATTAATACACCATACTATAACACTATACAAAACAGTCCTGCTGTACTTCTAATTTTATTGACAGTATATACTGAAACGTTCAAGGTTCATAAAACAAAGAAAACTTGAATTATTCTTATCAGAATATAAATTGTTTTAATTTTTTTTTCTAAATCTTTGGTCTGTCATGACTTGACATTATTTAATTAATTTTAATAGAACTATTATGTATGAAAAATAATTCAATTGTAAAATATAAAATATAATATAATATCAATATATAAAATAATATTTTTATTTACAATAAAATTATCTACAATAACAAAATAATTCTTCCTGACACAATAATGCCGAAAAAAGTGAAAGAGGGAAATTATATTTATTTCTGATAAAAACAATTGCAAAATTTATCAAGAAAATTTTAATATTAAATATTGAAGTGGTACAAATTATTTAAGAAAGGTTTTTTAAAAGAAGAAAATTTATTGACAGTAAAATGGAATAATATATAAAATTCTTTACTAATTTAGTGTTTAAGGTATTTTCAATAAAAAATACATTAATACAAGCATATATTTATAGTAGAGATTAATATCAAAGGAATTTATTTAGGGGTCTACATATTTTGAGTTTTCCTGTAAATTTTGCGTAGCTCAGGCTCGCTCGGTGGTAACCGGTCCTGCAGTCACTCGCTCGGTTGTCAACGGTAATGGTGTCGCCCTTTCGGTGGTGAGAGGGGCGGGAGTCACCCTTTCAGTAGTGGAATCCGGGGGCAGGGTTGTGGGGGCGGGAGTCACTCGTTCAGTAGTGATCTCTGGCACGGTCACCCTCTCTGTGGTGGAGTCTGGAGGCAGCGTTGTGGGGGCGGGGGTCACTCGTTCAGTAGTGGAATCCGGAGGCAGTGTTGTGGGGGCGGGAGTCACTCGTTCAGTGGTGATCTCTGGCGCAGTCACCCTCTCTGTGGTTGACTCTGGCTGACGGGTAGTGGTGCTCACGCAAGGTGCCGGGGTGGTCATGCAAGGGGGCGGGGTCACACACCGACTACTTCTCACGTTGGTGGGGCAGCGGTCACACAGCACGCGCTCCGCGGACACACACAGCTCGGCGGGGTTGAGGAACATTTGTCCCGCGGGGCACGTGTACACGGTCATGACGCCGCCGTTACAAAGGTAGAAGAGAGAACACTCGCTCTCGTGGGGGTGCACGCTGACGTCATCGGGAGAACAATTGGGGGCTGAGAGCTGCTGGCACGCCAGGGACGTCGCCACGAGACACGTCAGGAGGAACAGGCCTGCAACATGAATCGGAGTGTGATTAAAAAAAATAAAACGTGAAAACTACACTTGCTGTCACATTTAAAATAATTTTCGTCGTGTTTGTAACGCTCTCAGTCATTGGTATATAGCCGCTATTTAACAAAAGACATCACTGGCAAACAATATAGCCGAATGACTCCCGAGCGCTTCCGATTAAACAATAAGTTATATGTGACGGCTAGTGAAGTTTAGTCATCCCGAGCTATCGTTGATTTCACGTATCACTACCCTCCAATTATTGGTCAGGATAGGAGGACAAAGGAAAAAGTTCATGACGTCAAATCAACGTTAGCTCGAAACAACTATAGCACATAACACACAAAATACAAATTTAATAGACCATTAGGATCAAAACAGCATAAAGACCATTGCAGATAAAGGTCAGTTTCTTATTTACATTGTTGCAACAATAGCCTTTACCTGCAATGGTCTTTATGCTGTTTTGATCCTCATGGCCTCCTGGATATATGAAGCTTTTTAAAAATTTAGAAGTGATTGCTGTTATGTCCATATAGATTGAATGGTGTTCAAATTTGTATTAATCGATCCTTTGTCTGAATTTTCTGCGAGCTCGATACTGAACAACACTTTGCCGCTTGGGCCAGCCATTGCCTCATGCAGCGGCGACATGGCTCAAATTTATGAGCTACAGTTCTCGATCTGGTGTTAAAATAAGTCAGTGGTGGATTCTCATTATTTTTTTTTTGTTGTAACGCATCACTCTACAAGAATATTGTATGATAGCAACGACTAAGAATAAACTAAACTTCAAATAAAATCTATAATTTATTCTAGTCCTCATATTTTAATATAACTTCATTTTTAAGTTTTGATAATTCCCGGAACAAATTCGTAAATACAACACAGTCAATGTAAAAATAATTTTATTGCATTCACTATATATTATCATATGATATAAATATTATCATATTACTTACACTCCAACCTGAGATTATTCATCCAGTCAATAAACTATATTTATCAATAAGTGATATGAATTACCTTTTTTATCAATGAATTATTTAATAATTGAATGGTAAAATGCATTTTAATATTATAATTGAAGCGTAGGGAGCGTGATAAAGAATCTAAAAATAATCACGTTATAGAACGCCATTTTATTAGGCTGCAGCTGTTAACCGTGAATAATTTAGATACCGGAATAATTAACTCTTTTAAGACTCTCTTGTAAAATAAACGAGCTGGATGGTTTCTTAATTGCGTATTTGGATAGAAGACCATACCTCGAGTTATATGTTGGTAATTTTGTTTAGACTCCTTTAAAATCGTGGTGAAAAATGCTATGCCATTTTTAAAATTGTTTACACATACACATATAGAGAAAAAGAGAAAAACGTTGCATGACTATGACATCACATTTTCTTTCTCATCGATTTTGTGATGGTATTAAGGTGGATTCACATTAATAATTTTCAGCTTGCGACGCGAATAATGATGCGCATTAGCTGTAACTTCCATTGGTGATCATTTTTGGCAATTAAAAAAATCATCAAAATTCAACGAGCGATTTCGCTTAATGAATATTCGCTTGTATGGTATATATAGGATTTTACAGCTTGTGCGCCGTTGAATCTGCCTAAGGGGAAGGTACAACGAGCCCAATGTTAAAAAAAAATCCCACACATCAAAATTATGAAAAAAAAAAAAATGAGAATGTTCTCCTCTACATCTCCTATCAGTATATAGGTAAAATATCAGGTACACAAATTCAACCTAGTTTAGAGTTCTGAATTTTTAAAGTTGACTTATTTAACATGGAACTTCCATTTTTCCATTTTAAAGAAGTCAAATTTAAAAATTCATAATTCAAAGACTAGCTTGAATTTGTATTCCTAATATTTTAGCTACTGATAGGGGATGTAGAGGAGAACATTTTATTTTTTTTATTTTTTTTTTTTTTTTCCAAAATTTTCATGTGTGGGATTTTTTTAACATTGGACGTGTTACCTTACCACCCTTAAAAAATTTCCAAAAAAATCTTAAAAAAAATTAATATATAATATGTACTAACGTGAGTTTTGCTCTATTGAAAATATTATGTAATAAAAAATTCTACACAGATTTATCATTACCTAACTATTACCATAAATATTATAATTATAAAATAATATTTTGTAGTGCTTCTAATACAAAATATTTAAATTAATTAAATATTAATTAATTTTCAACTAAAATATTTTAATTACAGATTTCATAATTAAATTATTATGCCTTAATTGCCATGATGTTCTAATGTAATACTTACCTTTCATCATGCAGTAAGCGGCTGATTTGACTAAATTACAAAACGGAGAACGATTAGCGCTACAAGCTCCCAATTAGCACTTATATACGTGGTGATTAGGATGAACCTTGATAAGACTATCAAAATTATGTCCGAGCACTTGAATTATCTTTTACCTCCGTTTGGCACATTTCGCCGCAGTTTCATTATCACCCTCTTTGAGATCAGCCGACAACATGGTCGAATGTTCATACATCATAAATTGAGCTGATTGTAAGAAATGTCATTTCGTCATCAGTCATCAGATTTTTTAATTAATTTTTCTGCTACTTTTTGCTAATAATGAAACTTTTGGAACTATATTGGGTGCGATTCACGAAGCAGTTAACTAGGTTTCTAACCACGTTTAACCCCCATAACTTACTATAGTTTAACTATACCTGTTTTATGTGCTAAATAGGTACAGTTAAATGTAGTCAAGCTAAACGTGGTTAAACTAAACGTGGTTACAAACCTGGCTAACTGCTTAGTGAATCGCACCCATTGTCTTAAAAAAATTAGAAACAATTTGAAGGTGTCATATCTATCATGAATTATATACAAAATGATTATTTAAACTTTACTGAAAAAAACACACAATAATTTCAACATAATTAAATGTATTTGATTCATTGATTGCTGAATTAATTTTTATTTATTTTACACAATTGCACAACATTATTGATGATTATTTAGTTAGAATAATTTATTAAATAATGAAACTTTTCTGCGTACATTATATTTATACGAGTAGAAAAAAGGAGATGGGGTAATTAGCTATGTACAAACATGTTCCTTTATATCAGTATTGCTATCTGAAAAATAGAAGAAGAAAAAAAAACAATAACACATTTTTTAAGAAAAATTTATTGCATCAATTAAATTACAAAATAATGCAAATAATTTTTATGTTGACTTTTTCATAATAAGAAAATAAAACTGGAAGAAAAAAATATATATATTATATAAGAGCTGCATGAACATTAAAAGTTAATTTTCGAAACTACTATTAATCTTGTGGTCAAACAAATTAAATGTGTTTTTTGCCACTTTTCGTGCATGTGTCTAGCGGTATATAGGGTTCCAACAAGCCTTATAATGAAAGGGGATTGTACTCTACAAGCTAATTTAAGATAGAAACGGAGGCTTCTGTATTGTAGGTATCACCACGGTATTAACTTGGAAAAGAAGATGGAAAACCACAAAAAAAAATATCAAGGCACCAAAGTGAATAAAATTTAACACCCCCAATACATCAGTTTTCAACTTACGATGACTATAATTCGCAATTTTGACAGTCTGCAATTTCTGTAGCCACACAATAAGACTGACTAACGCTGTACTGCAGATCTGAAGGACACATGCGTAACATATCTTCCACCACGCCATCAGCATCGATATTACAGTAAATGTAAGATCTACAATCATAAGGATATGGTTTCGTTAGTCCGTAGTCAGCAGAACCACAATAAGGTCCCGGTGAACAGGAAGGTATTGGTTCCTCAGTAGTGGTGGGTATTTCCGTGGTGTTGGGAGCTTCAGTCGTGGTGACTTCTGGAGCGGTGACCCTTTCGGTAGTGATTGGTGCGGGGGTGACTCTTTCCGTCGTGGTCTGTGCAGGTGTCACTCGTTCAGTGGTGGAATCTGGCGGTAGTGTTGTGGGGGCGGGAGTCACTCTCTCCGTGGTGCTCTCTGGTGCAGTCACCCTCTCTGTGGTTGACTCGGGTTGGATGGTAGTGGTGCTCACACAAGGTGCCGGGGTGGTCATGCAAGGGGGCGGGGTCACACACCGACTGTTTCTCACGTTGGTGGGGCAGCGGTCACACAGCACGCGCTCCGCGGACACACACAGCTCGGCGGGGTTGAGGAACATTTGTCCCGCGGGGCACGTGTACACGGTCATGACGCCGCCGTTACAAAGGTAGAAGAGAGAACACTCGCTCTCGTGGGGGTGCACGCTGACGT
The DNA here is from genome assembly GCA_949825025.1 of Siphlonurus alternatus. Classification (NCBI taxonomy): domain Eukaryota; kingdom Metazoa; phylum Arthropoda; class Insecta; order Ephemeroptera; family Siphlonuridae; genus Siphlonurus; species Siphlonurus alternatus. The sequence goes on from OX463782.1 coordinate 34,016,683, forward strand.
CATCGGGAGAACAATTGGGGGCTGAGAGCTGCTGGCACGCCAGGGACGTCGCCACGAGACACGTCAGGAGGAACAGGCCTGCAACATTGGGAAATTTGAGAGGACGCAGTGACTTTTATGACTTATAAAAAATAAATTTTATATCTACAGTTAATTTTACATGATATTCCCTCCGGAAGTAGCCGAAAGTGTAAGGTTTCTGGTCTTCCTATTCGTATTTCAGCGTTTTAATTTCACACATTGGACAGTACTTCTACTACAATCCACTCTGTAAAGTTTCAAAACTATAAATTAAAAACAGAAGAGCTGCAAATTTCACACTTTCGACTACTTCCGGTAGGAATATCAAATTAATTAGACTGTAGTCACAATAAACTGCATACAGTACAATTCTGTTCAAAAAAGTTGAATTGGATTATTTTTTTCAAATAGAGTGGAAGTATAGTAGGGTGCCAAGCATATGCTGCAGCATATGTGTTCAGTATAAACAAGTTTTATTTATCAGCATATTTATATTTAAAAAAAAGTCAGAAGAAACGGCACTCAACCAGTATAAATATATTAATATTGAATGTGTTAGGACCTAATACAGATCCCTGAGTAACACCAGGGGCAACAACTGTAGATTCTGAATAATAAAGGGTACCATTCATCAAGTATAAAATATCCAGGTTACTCAGTATGACCAATGTCAGTGCTAGGATAGAGCTTTAACCATGGTCAATGAGAAATCGGGATATCTTTCTGAATAATTATTTCATGAATTGTGCTGAAAAATTCTTACACCACTATATGATATAGAAATAATATATTTAATTGAAATATTTTATTAAAATTACAGATGTAAAATTATTAAAAATATATTAATTTAACATTCTAATCTGACACTTACCTTTCATCATGCAGTAAGCGGTTGATTTGACGACAAAGCAGAGAACGATTAGCGCTACTAGCTTCCAATTAGCACTTATATACGTGGTGATTAGGACGAGATGAACTTTGATAAGTCATCAAAATTATAAAAAAAAAATGGTCAAAAAAACGTTTATAAGCACTTGAACTATGCTATCTGTCACCTCCATTTGCATATTTCGCCGCAGTTTCATTATCAGGAGGGGCTTGAAATCAAAGCTTGGATGACGTATTGTCGAATATTTTTCATGACGAGGTGACAAGTGCTGATTGAAACATGTGTTATTACGTCATCAGCCTTTTAATTAATTTTTAATTAACCTAACATTGTAAATGAAAATTAATCAACTTTTAATTTATTTAATTAATTTCGGATTGAAATTTATAAAACAAAAAAATGTAAAGAAAAATAGAAGAAAATTCCATAATACTGGATGGTCATAAAGGTAATTACCACAGTAATCCAAAGAACAATGGCCTACAGGCATATATTGTGAACCATGTCCATTTCAAAAAGCTTGTACATTAATAAAAAATTTAAAAGGAATTTTTAAATTTATTCAGAAAATTATGCATTAATTAAATCACAAAGAGTTTGGAAAATTAATTTTCAATAGATGACGTAAACATACATATTTAATGTAATTAATAATTTGTAATTGAAAATCAAATTGAACCTACCCTTAAAAAAGAAAGCAACATACATGATATGATATACAGTAAATAAAAAGGCTAAATATATTGTATTATTTTATTATTAAAATAATATATTCAAAATAGATGAAACATGCCCGATGATAAGTATTAAATACGATAATATATTTAGACAGATATTTTCTATATTGTAATAATATAATGGACAACCTACATGATTTTTTTTATTGCAGAAATGAATAGAGGATACCAAATTATGCTACTCTAAATTTTTTCATATTTTATGAAACCCAGAACTATTTTAAAATAATCATTGAAAGGTCTGTAAGTTAAGTTGGCACCTCTGAATCTTTAATAAAAAGGATAGGGCCGAGACGCCTATCGACGCCTCCAGCAGGCGTGGTCGCACTTTCAATAATTATTTAAAAATAGTTCTTGGTATAAAAAAAAATTTTTTTGAATAAATTCAGAGTAGCATAATTTGGTACCCTCTATTCGTTTCTGCAATAAATATTTTTCATCATATATAGGTTGTCCATTTTATTCCCTCCCTCAGTAATTTTGTATAGATATTTTAAAATAAAACTCAATATATTTTCTTTTAAAATCAATGCTAACATTGCATTGACCATCATTTTATTCACATAACTGACACATTGCAATTTCAGGATCCGAACATCGACTAAGAGTAACATTGAAGTGGCGACCTCTAGTGCATCCACGTATTTCAACTGTTGTCGGGGATGAACAGTAAATGTATTTTGTACAGTCACCAGGATATGGTTTGTTTAATCCTGTGTCATTTGGACCACAGGTAGGACAGATGGGTGTAGGCGTGGGGTCCTCAGGATTTGATGACATCTCAGTGGTGGTTGGGGCAGAGGTCACCCTCTCAGTAGTGGAGTCCGGAGGCAGTGTTGTGGGGGCGGGCGTCTCACTCTCCGTGGTGCTCTCTGGCGCGGTCGCCTCTTCGGTCGATGACCTCGGCTGACTGGTGCTGGTGCTTTCGCAAGGTGCCGGGGTGGTCATGCAAGGTGCTGGGGTGTTTATACAGGAGGACGGGGTGGTTATGCAAGGTGCCGGGGTGGTACACTGATTGACGGGGATGAGGCGGCAGTCACACACCACGCGCTCCGCGGACACACACAGCTCGGCGGGGTTAAGAAACACCTTTCCCGCGGGGCACGTATACATGGATGTGACTCCACCGTTACAAAGGTAGAAGAGCGCACCGTTATTTTCGTGGGGATGCAAGCTGACGTCATCAGGTGAACAATTGGGGGCTGAGAGCTGCTGACTTGATAGGAACGATCCAAACAGGCAAGCTAGGAGGAATACACCTGTAACAATATTGGACGTGGGGAATTAGCATGATGCGGAACATTCGAGAATTTGGAATTAATAAATGAAATTTTATTATCAAACATTTATTTTACGAAATCAAAGAAAACTAAGTATGTGGTGATAACAAATATTACATTTTTTTTTTTCAATTTTTTATCAGTTATGTATGCTCTATATGATCGGCTTATCAGTTAATTTTAATGTACGTACGCAGTTCAAAACCTTATTTTAATTTATACATATTTAATGAAAATATACAGTAATAAATGAACACATAATAAGATGCTTCACAAAAGACATAACTGGAAAAATGTCCACGATTCTCACTAACAACGGTTAGCGCCAATTTAAGTGAATGACACTAAACGTGTTTAATGTAAAACCTGGATCACTACCTCCCTTCGTGAATTGCGCCCACAATATGTACTATACTATGCATTCTAGTAATATAGAATTTCCTCACCTTTCATCGTAAAATTTTTGGTCAATTGGACAACAATTAAGTTAACGATTATAGCTCATTCTAGCCACCAATTAGCACTTATATACGTGGTGATAAGGCCGTGATGAATCTTGATAACAAAATGAAAATTATAAACATAAACAGCACTTCACATTAAAATCATTGATTTTTAGATTTCTTTGTTCTTTTTTAGAACATGTTTTATTAAGATAAATGTTTAAACGAAATTTAAAATAGAGTGATCATTTTCGAGTGTGCCGACATGTTGTTCTCAAAAACTTCTATTTAGTAACTAGGGTTCCTAAGGAATGTTTTTATGTATTGAAAAGGATACCTCACCGGCCATTTCGAATTTTAAACAAGACTGACAAATCTGAGATTCGTCAGTTTCTAGGTTTTTGAATTGTTCCCGCCGACAACGTATCATGTTAAATTGAATTTACAACACTAATTTTAGTATTACAATAAAAAAAAAAAAAAATCAGACTGAACTTATAAATGATATAGACTGTGTTAATATGGAATACGAACGCATTAGACATGAATAAATCTACTGATAAAAAAGATCCAGGTTCGAAACCCGTGAGCGGCGAACTGTTTACAATTTTTTTTCTCTCGCCCCATTGCTAGGAATTTGCCTCTCATAATTAATAAATTGTTTCCATGAAGTTTCGAGCTCATTTTCATGCCTAATAACGATTTTAAAGTTTTGATCACTCTACTTTAAGGGGCATATCTCAATTCTAAAACCAGGCGCGGATCCAGGGGGAGGGGGGCGTTCGCTCCTCCCAAAAGGTCCCAAAATACATTGAAGGTGTTACCAATCCCCCCCTACCCGTCGCCCCCCTTCTCACCCCAAAATTTAACATTGCGGAATAGGGCACCGCCCCCTCCCCCCCAGAGCCGCGGGCTGGATCCGCCCCTGTCTGAAACTTATATATGATTACAGAAAATAGAGAACAAAATATAATTTGTTTTCAATAATGTAATCAGACTAATCAGTAATCACCAGTTGAATATTTGTATTTATACTTCTGCAATATTGCTGGCACCAAAGCTTTATTTTTATTTCAGACATTCTACAATTAAAATTAATTTCATATTTTATTACAAAACTCCCAATTTTTTCAGGCTACATTGAAAATTGATGTACATTGTTACATTGAAAAAGAGGAGATTCCAGCATTACAGCAAAGCTTATTGGCAAAATGAAATATTAGAAGTCATGCATAATTAATTATATCCTCATTTAAAACGCGGATGGAATGCATTCATATGTTTCAAACTTACGAGTAAAAATAAATGATCCGGCCGGGGGGTCTTCAAATAACACCACTTAACCTAAACTCAGGGCTAATCCTCTATTGTAGGGGGTATAGTCACTCCATTCCGGCTTATGGAGACCCAATTCTGAATTCTGATTGGCTTAGAAATAACCCTTTTTGCTGAAACGCCTTCCAATTGGTTAAAAAGGGGTTATTTTCGTGTTGTTTACAAATTTCAACAATCCAATTTTTTTTGTAACGGTCGTGAGTGACTTTACCCGGTTCAATAGAGGATTATCCCTGCCTAAACTTAGCCTAAGACTATCTTATAATTAGTGCAACAATAAAGAACACGCTATTAAGACTTTCTTAATTTTAGGATTGTTGTAATTTGTGTTATTTGAAGACCTCCGTGCAGCTGGTGTTGTTAAGGAATATTTCAGCTTAAAGATATCATGGGCATATACTGTTTCAGATATATGACGTTCACATTCTTTTTTAAATTCTTTTTTAAATAAAATATTTGATGATGCAATAGTTTCCTGTTATCTTTAACCTCCGTTGCATATTTCTTCTTATTGTTAGTTTCATTATCAGGGTCTTGAGATGAAGGCTTAGTGACTGCATGCTCAAATGTTTTTCTTCATGCATACATCATAAGTGACGCTATAGCTGATTGTAACAATACACAATAATGTTTGCATTTTTTATTTCAGAATTAGAAAATATATTATATTAAGGTAGAGATAATACGGATCAGCTGGCCCAATGCTACAAAAATCCCATTCATAAAAATTATGAAAAAAATTTAAAATGTTCTCCTCTACATCCCCTATCAGTAGGTACAATATCAGGTATACAAAAACGAGCTAGTTTTCGAGTTATTAATTTTTAAAGATGACCAATTTAACATGGAAGTTCCATTTCTCCATGTTAAATTAGTCAACTTTAAAAATTAATAACTCGAAAACTAGCTCGTTTTTGTATACCTGATATTTTACCTACTGATAGGGGATGTAGAGGAGAACATTTTAATTTTTTTTCTTCATAATTTTTATGAATGGGATTTTTTTAGCATTGGGCCAGCTGATCCGTGTTATCTCTACCTTAAATTATGCTTTTCTGATTTTTTTCACATTTTTTCGAGTGCAGGAACTAATTTTAAAAAAATAATTAAAATATCTGAATTTGGGTGGTACTACCTGATGGGACAACCATGACGTCATTTTGTCGTGCTGTGATTGGCTATTGATGATGTCACGGTTGTCCGATCAGGTAGTACCACCCTAATTCAGATATTATTATAAATATATATTTTTTAATTTGTTCCCGCACTCCAAAAAAACTGTGAAAAAATTTAGAAAAGCATGATTTTATGTATATTTTCTAATTATTAAATAAAAAAAATCAACCACTATATAAATTGTTTATTGCAACAAGTATCATTAGTATCATTACATCTCAAACTCCCAGTGCGAATCTCGACGAGCCTGAAATTATGAAACAGGTGTCTCTGCAATTTTTCTGGCAGCACTTTCTTGATGTTTTTAACATTTCAATAGAAATAAATGCCATCTTTCATCCAATCTAATGTGATAACTGGGAGCTGTGTAAACATGATCTACTTCTAAAGTGTTAAGTCCTAATAATAAGCTGCTAGGTGACATAAAGTGCAGTAACGACAACCTCAAGATTTGTCATTCAAGTGTTAAAAACATGTTATTGGATAAAGAAATATGTTGATCATAATTTTACTTCTGCATGTTACCCAAGTTACCATATTAACTTCAAGGAAAGTGCATTGTGATGTTTTGATTGAAGGAAAATAAAAAATGCTTAAAATTCATTTTAGTATATTTTGAATCGTCTAATGGAGTATTGTCCTCAATTTTTTTTATTGCAGAAATGGATATAAGAGGGTGCAAAGTTATGCTACCCTGATTTTTTTCAGATTTTTTTGAGACCTGGAACTATTTTTTTAAAAAATTATTGAAAGTCCTTTTTGTGACGTCACGCGGCGGCAAGTCCTATCTTTTTCTTAAGGAGCGGCGTCTTGTGACGTCACGAAAAGGACTTTCAATAATTTTTTAAAAATACTTCCAGGGCTGTAAAAAATCTTAAAAAAATCAGGGTAGCATAACTTTGCACCCTCTATCCATTTCTGCAGTAAAAAAATTTGAGGACAGTACTCTATTTTATCTCTTAGATAAAAGTTGTCTATATTCACCTTCGTGCTCTTGATATAGTTTTAATTCTTGTTAAAATTCGATTGCAATCTTTGAAATCACAATGTTAAGGCGGATTCACATGGCAATTTTCAGACTGCGACGCGAAGTGAATAATGCGCACTTGCTGTAACATCCATTAGCGGCCATATTTGGTGATTAAAAAAAAGAGCATCGAAATTTAACGCGATATTCAACTTCATGCTTTTTATACAGCAGTTTTAAGTCTTGTTAAAATTCGATTAAAAACTTTTAAATCACAATTTTACGCGTCACTTTAAGTAAACTTTAAGAAATATTTTGTTTTCTAGTTTTTATTTCTCTTTATACACAATAATGCTAAGAGTTAATGTAAAAATAATTTTATTATTTTCAACAACATTGATTTGAGTTTTATTCACAGTATTGACACATCGCAATTGCAGGATCCGCACATGCAGAAAGTTCAACACTGAAATGGCGACCTCGAGAACATTTGCGTACTTCTTCTGTTGTTGGAGACGAACAGAAAAAGTAAAGTGTGCAGTCACCAGAAAATGGTTTGTTTGTTCCTGTGTCATTTGGACCACAGGTAGACATCGGTGGACAAGTTGGTGTAGGCGTGGGATCTTTCAGAGTTGTTGATCTTTCCGTCGTGGTTGGTGCAGACGTCACCCTCTCGGTAGTGGAGTCCGGAGGCAGTGTTGTGGGGGCGGTCGCCCCCTCGGTGGTGGACTCTGGTGCGGTCGCCCCCTCGGTGGTGGACTCCGGCTGGCTGGTGGTGGTGGTCATGCAAGGTGCCGGGGTGGTTATACAGGAGGGCGGGGTGGTTACGCAAGGTGCCGGGGTGGTACACTGATTGACGGGGATGAGGCGGCAGTCACACACCACGCGCTCCGCGGACACACACAGCTCGGCGGGGTTAAGAAACACCTTTCCCGCGGGGCACGTATACATGGATGTGACTCCACCGTTACAAAGGTAGAAGTGCGCGCCATTATTTTCGTGGGGGTGCAGGCTGACGTCATCGGGAGAACAATTGGGGGCTGAGAGCTGCTGACTTGATAGGAACGATCCAAACAGGCAAGCTAGGAAGAATACACCTGCAACAACATTGGAAGTGGGGAATTACCATGCATCGGTAATCAGATTACCTAACCTGTAGTCTGTTTTCTGAATAAATATAATAAATAAATGCATGCTGAGGAGACTTTGGAATAAATGAATAAAAATATCGCATATTTTTGAAAAAAAAAAAAATTAAAACTAAATATATTGTATACTGGATATGAAATGAGATATTAGAATGTGAAAATTTTAGTGGCTTAATTGAAAGAAGGGGTAAAAATATGGTACTGTGAATATTTTCAGATTTTTCTGAGACCGGGAACTATTTTTAAAAAATTATTGAAAGTCTATTTTATGACATCACGGGCGGCACTGCCCTATCCTTTTCTTAAGGAGTGCCGCCCGGGACGTCAAAATAGACTTTTAATAATTTTTAAAAATAGTTCCCGGTCTCAGAAAAATCTGAAAAAATTCACAGTGCCATATTTTTACCCCTTCTTTCAATTAAGCCACTAAAATTTTCACATTCTAATATCTCATTTAATAACAATAGAGAACCCTATTCAATTTTAATTTTAGTTTAATTTTTTTACCTTTTTTTTTCTCAGGTGTCAACTAATTTTTTAGCAGTCTTTTGTCAATTCTTAGTGCTTGATATAATTGATATATTTGCCTTGCTACTCATTTTGAAGTAGAGTATTCTCCTCAAATTCTTCTTTAAATTTATACAAATGTAATAATCAAATATGCAGTATTAAAAAATAATGTGTACAATTTTAATGCTAGAATTTCCTCACCTTTCATCTTAAATTTTGTGGTTGATTGGACTTCAAATTAGTGAACTGGTGAATTGGTAAATTTGGTGAACTATCAGTTAATTCTAGCCACCAATGGCACTTATATACGTGATGATAAGGCCGTGATGATATCAAAATTATAAAAATAAAAAGCACTTATAATCACATTAAAGCCACTGATTTTTGCGATTAATTTTTTGTTATTTTTAAGAACAAGTTTTGTTAAGATAAGTGTCGAATTTAAAAATTCATAGCTTAATTCTAAAGCTGACTAATAAATAAAGGCACAACTTAACAAATTATCTGCTATATATTCACCAGTTGCATACGTTAGGCCTGTGTTAATGCCTCTGTAAATTTGCTGGCATAAAAAGTACCTACATGATACATTATGCAATAGAATTAATTGAATTTCATATTTTTTTAAATTAAAAAGTTTCGTTTTTTTCTTTTTTTGTTTCATTTCTTTTTATGACACTCATTGTCAGTACTCTGTTGCAATACGTGAAAATTTGACTATATATAATATAAGACGAGAATACATTTTATTCACGATGAAATATTAGAATTTATGTATTCTTGTTTTAAAGCGCGGATGGAATAAAATAGTAAATGTATATTTTTTAAACTTCAAAATATAACGTTTGGTCATGTTAAAAGAAGATTTATTTTAGCTTTAATAATAATATATGCCCTAGTTAAAAAATTACGCCTTCAACTCATCCTTTATACGTCTAAACCTAATTTTATTACGTCTTTTACATCAAAAATACACCTTATTTCCTCTTCGTGCAAAGTAAGGATAAAATTGAGACAATATTTCTAATATTTCATGTTCGAAATGGTGCAAAATAGCTAGACGAACAAAGATATCAAGGTTAAAGACGTTAAAGTAACGCCAATCAGCTGATTTTTTAGTCTCATTTGATTAACATGTAATCCTTAGCAAATTCACAAAAATTATGAAAAATATAGGAGAGACAGATTTCAGTACCTAAAAGCCATAAAAAAAAAATTCAAAACAATTTTTCAAGCCGATTTGTTTTTAATTTTCAGCATAGGGTTTTCCCATGGAGAGTCAAACTATATTATAATAAAAACTGCATGATTAAAAAAAAAAAAAAAAAAAAAAAAAAAATGGCTCTAATAATTGTCTTGTATTATAATTTTTTTTTATAGCTTTTAGTACTAAAACCTTTCTCTTAATTTTTTTTATAATTTTTGTGAATTTGCTAAGGTTTACATGTTAATCAAATGGGACTAAAAAATCAGCTGATTCACGTTACCTTACTCTTAAAGCGAATAAAAGATTAAATATATTTCAACTCGGGTGGGTATTGTATCAGATATTTAAACTCATCTTTACATTCTTTTTAAAATAAAATTAGTTAATGATGCAAATTTATTTTATAAATTTATGTTATCTTTTAGCTCCGTCTTGCCTTAGTTTCATTGTCAGGGTCTTGAGATCAAGGCTTGGTGGCTCAAATGTTTTTCTTCATAAGTAACGTGTGCTGATTGCAACAAGTGTCATTTTGTCATCAGTATAGAGGTATTTTAGGTTATAATTAACCCTGGCATTACTAGGGGAGGGAGGGGGGTATAATGCCATGCTCTCACGCACATGGGGGGGGTCAAACGATACACAATTTAAATCTCAATTCTATTTAATTTTTTTATTTATTTATTTTTAGGAAATAAATTATATACTGGGTATGGCTAGGGTTTCCTTTTTATGTCAAACTGCAGTCTTTCATACTTTAAAAAGAGTTGGGGATTATCCCGACCTATCTCTCTTTGTAATGCTAGAGTTAATTTAGCTTCAATATCATTTTATTTGATATAAATTTAATGAAATATTAGATATAATATTTTGCAGAACTTTCTTATCTAATACTCACCTTTCTTTGTGAATTTTGCAGTTGAAGTGATTACTAATTAGTGAACGATTAGCCCATATACTAGCCGCAATTTAATACATGTACATATTGATTAGAAGGTGATTAACCTTGATAAAATACCTTCATTATCAAAAATATAAACACATCATATTCAAGTCGCTTTAAAACTTTTTCCCCCTTTTTTTCATTTTAAATACCATTTTGGTGAAAGCCACGTTTCCTACCCAGGGATAAATCGTTGCACTTTTCCACAATGTGGTCGTTCCCCTGACTTTATACCATTGCACTTCAGGTTCATTGACAAAAGCTGTAGCGTCCATCCTGGCTGAAGTTTCCACATTTACCTCAGTCACAGGGACTCACAGGCAATTGCAGGGATGGATTGCAAGACCGTGGCATCCCCCGTTCCTCTTTTGAGCCCGGTCAAGTTAGAGTTACTGAAGGTTTAGGTTTTCATACTTATTGTTAGTATTAATTAATTGGTAAATAGAAGTACCTAATTGCAGTTTCATAAAAAAAAAAGAAATACCATTAAAATGGAAAGCATAAAAATAACGTGACTTCTTACTCATATCTCATGCTATTTTGTGATATAGTATCTAAGTACATGATGATGTTTGATCATGTCAATTAAAAATACATTAACCTTGTAACATATATTTTTTGATAATATATTAATCGTTATTTACATTTCAAATAATTGATATCAGTACTTATATATAAGTACGTACGTTTGTAATTACATTTATTTCATACTATATAGAAGAATCAAAAAGTCATTGCGATATCATTAGTCTACTCTTGGTAGCAAAAACGAGCAAAATGAACAAAGGTACGTACTTTTGAATATTGTATTGTAATCGGTGTACCTCTTTCTATAAATTCAAAATTCTTTTATTTATCCATTCTCTCCTACAATCAAAACATCACAGTAGACTTTTGTTGAGGTTCATAGGATAAATCATTACCAATAGTTAAAATGGGACTATATTAACATGCAGAAAAATCATGGTCCATATAGCTCTTGACGCTATAAAAACACTTATCCAACAACAAATCTATATGAAAATGCTTGAGATTGTCGACACTTTTTAGGCCTGTTCGTAAACTCTGCTCGGTGTACTCTTAGCAAGTTTACGAACAAAAATCGTGACATCATATGCACTGCACTCTCCCTACACCACCATCTGTGCTGGTGTATAGTAGGAAAACGGTGTAAAAGTGTACACCGAGCAGGGTTTACGAACAGGCTTAATATGTCACTTGGTAGCTTATTATATAGACTTAAACATTTCAAAAATGTCCCATTTTTATAGATGTACAGTCTACACCAAATTGGGGTTATCGCATATTATTAACATTCCTCGTATTATAATTATGATTCACTTCATACTGTCTAAATTGTGACATATTTTTTTTAACATAGTATACACATTCACTACTAAAAATACATGGCAGAGATAAAATTGCATGTTTTTTAAATAGAGGCACACAAGAAGCTCTTTTTTTTTAAACAAAATACATCAGTCTATGCACTTTTTTTTGTAATATATATAAGCTATGAAAATCCACAGATTCCCCCCAGCTTATTATAAGGTCTGTTCGTAAACCCTGCTCGGTGTACACCTTGCCCCCACTTTCTTACTCCACCACAGAAGGTGGGGTATAGAGAGTGCCGTGCAAATGACGTCACGATTTTTTTTTTCGTAAACTTGCTCAGAGTACAGTACACCGAGCAGGGTTTACGAACAGATCTATTATATCACAATATACTATTATAGAATAAATTTACACAGCTAAGCTGAAAGATAATTTATTACCCGTTCACAATTTTGCCTGGGTAAAACAGTGAGAACAATTTTATAAAATTCACGAAAGATTGATCCAGGTTTCTCATTATAACTACCGTTATAGCATCACTATATAAAATAAGTAATCACTAATGATACTAAAATTGTGGGTTGTATGGAAAGAAGGCTTCAGAATACCGTCTTGAATCATGTTCAAAAAATATATAAATTTGAAAAATAATTTACTACTTTTTTAAATATAAATATGATACGAAATTACCACAGCTAAGACCTTGCCGAGACTGTAAATTCTGAGCCAGAGCATCATATAATTTTAGTTTCGCAGTAATTTCCTTTACATTTTAATTTAATCTGCTATGACAATAGAAATAAATTTGTAAGTGAAGTATATAGGTATATTTCAGCAGATTTAAATTAAATTTATTTTCATTTCTCAGGTCACCGCAATCACATGGCCCTCTCATGGTCGATGTTCCTCCTGACGTGTCTCGTGGCGACGTCCCTGGGGTGCCAGCAGCTCTCAGCCCCCAATTGTTCTCCCGATGACGTCAGCGTGCACCCCCACGAGAGCGAGTGCTCTCTCTTCTACCTTTGTAACGGCGGCGTCATGACCGTGTACACGTGCCCCGTGGGACAAATGTTCCTCAACCCCGCCGAGCTGTGTGTGTCCGCGGAGCGCGTGCTGTGTGACCGCTGCCTCACCAACGTGAGAAGCATTGCCCCGCAGAGCACCACGGAGTATGCCTCCCCAGCCCCTAGCAGGCTGCCTCCACGAATCACCACCGAGCGAGTGACACCCTTGCCCATTACAACCGAACGAGTGACACCCGTCCCTATTACCACAGAACGTGTGACTCCAGTACAAACCACCACAAACTCTGACCCCAGCACGCTGCCCCCGAATTTCACCACTGAACGAGTGACCCCCGTCCCTATCACCACAGAGAGGGTCACCATACCACACAGAAAATCACGGAACGTGTGACTCCAGTACACACTACCCCGGTTCCCGAAATCAGCACGCTTCCCCGTGACTCTACCATCACCACTCGTCCCTCAGGTGAGGGCACCACCAATCCCATTGTGCTACCAAGAACCACCCCGCCGTCTATACCAACTTGTCCACCATTGCCTACCTGTGGTCCATATGACACAGGATTGAACAAACCATTTCCTAACGACTGCACACTTTACATTTACTGTTCATCTCCGACATCGGAAGAAGTGCGCAAATGTTCTAGAGAGCGCCACTTCAGTGTTGAAATTTCTCGATGTACGGATCCTGCAATTGCGATGTGTCAATACTGTGAATAAAACTCAAATCAATGTTGGTGTTTCCAAAAAATTTTGCATGATTTTTGCATTTTTAGCATTACTTAGAGAGGGGTCGAAATGTCTTCTTAAGGTGAATTCACATGGCGATTTCTATCATGTGGCGCGATGTGAATAATGTGCACTTGCTGAGACATCCATTGGCGGATATATTTGTCGATTAAACAAAAGAGCATCGCAATTAGCGCGATTTCGCTGCCGCAACCTGGCGAATTTGCTCATGCAGCACCACATAGGATTTCACAGCTTGTGTGACAAAATCGCGTCGCATCGCCGTTGTCACCATCTGAATCCGTCTTTAATCATCTGAAGTAGATTAGAGACTGACATATAAAAAATTTAATTCTGAGTGTGACATGAAACAAACTATTCTCACAAGAAATGAAAATGAAATTCATCATAGAAATATTAACGTATATAACCATCGCATCTCTTTAAATCCTTTCCTCCTTCCACGCATCTCTTATCTCATATGAGGAGTTAACATTTGTGTTACTGATGGTACACGATCCGTATGGTCTAACGGTGTAAGCCATGCGGATGTTCAGCAAGGAGCGTGACGACTTGCGAGGAAGTCGTGGTTGTGCATTCAAGATATAGGGAGTGTAAAGACGTGTAAAGATGTATGGTAATAAAGTGTAACCCACAATAGAAAGGAAAATAGATGTTGTTATTTAACTACCCCCTACATCCCCTTACATTACTAATTCTTAATCTTATTAAATTTTTGAGAATAGGCCAAAATTAGATATGCACCCACGCACTCTGATCTCTTATAGTACTAAACGAGTAATGTAAATAAGTATGGTGGTGAAGAAAGAATAATGTATTCTGTACATAAATTGTGGTATATATACCATAGAGAATTCAATATATTCTCTATGTATACTGATGTATATTACTTAATCATTATATCTGATGTTAATAAAGACGTGAAAAGAACGTTGTAATTAAAGATACTTTTAACGATCAGAGAAATGTGAAGCTTTATTTATAGGGTGTGATTCACGACAAAGGATATCCTCACGTTCTCACTAACTATATACGTTTACTTTTTCTAAATCAACGATGCTAATAACCACGGTTACTGAAAAAGCTGGATATATCTTTTTATTAAAATATTTTATCTTTGCTTAAAGGCCTTAAAATGTGGGTATAGACGCACAAATTTTTTAATATGACATATCTAATAATTCATTTGACCTAAAACAACTATAGAATATGAAGCTGAATATAAAATATAAATATAGTCAGGGGAATAAGAGGAAAAATCGCGCGTTTAGTGAAGAAAGCACGAATTTTTTTTGGTGATAAAATTCACCCCAAAGATAAATTTTTTTGGCGGAGACAAACGAAAATGACCTTGGTTCGACCCCCCGTGACCTTTGACCTCGCGCATCTTAATTATTTTTTCCTGGCCATTCTATTGAAGTTAGAGAAATAATTTTAATTGCAAATTATTGGTATTGATAAAGCGATGATGACAAAAAAAAATGAGCATCCTAAACCAATTAATTTCAAAATGGCGGCTAATTAACTTAATTAAATCATGAAATCTTGGATATTTTTAGTGAATTTCTCGTAACACCTGGCATTTATAATGAAAATAAACCTCAGTTAACACGAACAGACATTTATGAACGCAACAATAAATTAATAGAGTCATTAAATGCATATAATTAGGCAAATTATTGATTTAATTAAGTAAAACCAAGTAACACTTTTTAGTCAATATTGCAACATACTATCGTTATGGTTGGATTTTCCACTGCAGTTGTGATGATTTAGTCAACTTAAGTTAATGTCTGTTGCATAAAGATTGAGGCTACCTATTTTCAAGTTGATGACGTCAGCAAATACAAAATGGCGACCAAATATACTCATTGTTTTATTGTATTTACATATTAATTATACTTTTATTTAATTTTTTCATATTATTATTATTATATGATATATTTATAGAATATTCTTGTTACATTTTTTGTTTGCTCTCGTCAGATTATGCAAATAGTAATATAATTTTATGGTTGACGCTACGTCATGTGTCCTGTTGCTTTTGTGACGTGCATTTTATTTTATTATTATTATTATTTTTGAACTTTACTTGCTTCTTTAAATACCTTCTGAGTTTATGATTTGCGCACACCCGCCTACCTCAATGTTTTGTCTAATGACGAGCAATGCACCTGCCACCTCATTTACACATTTGCAAAGATTTTACCTAAGTATAGCCTGCAAAAGGGTATATTGTCATCCTTTAATTGGTCACTTGACTTAAGTAAGTATATTTAAAAATGCGTATCGACTCGATCTTCAAGCGTCGTTAAAATATGAGACTGTTACAATTTTTATTTCAATCAGCATGTTATTACTGTGAGCACGTAAAAATTATCGTGCGTATATTAACTAGTGATTTACAAGACTCCATCATTCGATCGCTAATTTGCATGCATGCAGAAATTCACTGTTCTTATGAGAACTGCACGGTAAGTGTGATATTTAATTTATTTTATATATTATATTATATCATGTTCAAATCTTGTATAATAAACAACTTGCAGTCAGTGGAGTTATTATATACAATATTTTATTATTTTTATGGTAGAAAGTATTAAAAAATAGTAATATGTATTATATTAATTCTATTTTTTAATTACGTCAATTATTATTATATATAGCTATAAAAATATAAATAGAGGATTTGCCTTTATACTGTAGTTTATACTAAACAAAAATTTTAACACAACATTTTAATTGTAGGTAATTTGTGACAATGTTGAAACGAAAACACGATTTGACTACTGACTGCCAGATAAATTGGAATTCATGCATTATTTGTCGACGCCATAACTTACGCCTTGAACTTCGCTGTCCAACAAAATCTAATCGTTCTGATGATGAGAAAACATTCAAATTTTGAGGACAATGTAATAGATTTGTAGCTATTAATCAATTACCTAAAGAATTTAAATCAACTTATATGTTCGCATAGACGAAGGACTTGGTATTGCACAGTCACTGTTATCTCACAATGCAGTGTGGCATAAAAATTGTCACTCTCCGTATAATGATAGTAAATACTTAGTTGCACAAATAAGGTATAAAAAATTGCAAGAACAGATTGAAGAATGTCCCGAAAATGTTGCTAGAGGAACTTTTCATACGACGAGATGTTAAGTTACTGGAGAACTTTCCACCTAATCAGGATGCATTGATGCAACATATTAGACGTGCATGCAGTATAAGGAGGACACGTCTGGGGTCAGTGTTTTGAAACGCAACCAGTGCTACCAGACCTGAACAGCTGGGGTTGGTGTAGTGAGGGTTAAATGGAGTATCGTCCTCAATTTTTTTTATTGCAGAAATGGATAGAGGATGCTAAGTTATGCTACCCTGATTTTTTTCAGATTTTTTTGAGACCTGGAACTATTTTTAAAAAATTATTGAAAGTCCTTTTTGTGACGTCATGCGGCGGCAAGTCCTATCTTTTTCTTAAGGAGCGGCGTCTCGTGACGTCACGAAAAGGACTTTCAATAATTTTTTAAAAATAGTTCCCGGGCTCTAAAAAATCTGAAAAAAATCAGGGTACCATAACTTTGCACCCTCTATCTATTTCTGCAATAAAAAAAATTGAGGACAATACTCTATTCTCATTGGGAACCAACATGGAAGACCCTCTTACTAGCTCAAGACACACTCATTGAGTTCATAAAATGTGGTTGTAAACAGGGATGCAACACGAAAAAGTGTTTCTGCCTTTCAATGTCCTTGAAATGCAGCAAACTCTGTGCTTGTGAAGGATGTAAAAATGTAGCCTAATTCACATTATTGTTATATTTTTATAAATTAATATTAATATGACTGTATAATATTATTATATATAAATATTTAAAATTAGTAATGATTTTTTTATTGGGTAATAGTGATAATACATAAATAACACAAAATACAAATTGTATTTAGAGGTGTAAATAATTTGTCAATAAATATTAGTAGATTTAAATATATTGAAATGTACTTTTTTTAACTGTGATAAATATGTTTCAAATTAAAAATGAATATTGTTTGCATAAAATTGTAATTTATAAATATTTGGAAATAATATATCAATATTTTATTATTTTTCAATTAAAAATATTTATCTACTTCTGCAATTATTTTTACGATTTTTTATTTCTATTTCACACGTTGAGTGAAAATTTAATATTTATCAAGAATTGAGTTCAAAAGGAGCTAATTCATAAAAAAAAAAACTGAAAAAAAAACATAATAAAACAGGCTAATTTACTAACAACGATAATCTTTATTATCATGACTTTGCCTCAGACAACAAATATCTCACTATATTTTGGTCGCCATTTTGTATTTGCTGACGTCATCAACTTGAAAATAGGTAGTCTCAATCTTTATGCAACAGACATTAACTTAAGTTGACTAAATCATCACAACTGCAGTGGAAAATCCAACCATAACGATAGTATGCTGCAATATTGACTAAAAAGTGTTACTTGGTTTTACTTAATTAAATCAATAATTTGCCTAATTATATGCATTTAATGACTCTATTAATTTATTGTTGCGTTCATAAATGTCTGTTCGTGTTAACTGAGGTTTATTTTCATTATAAATGCCAGGTGTTACGAGAAATTCACTAAAAATATCCAAGATTTCATGATTTAATTAAGTTAATTAGCCGCCATTTTGAAATTAATTGGTTTAGGATGCTCATTTTTTTTTTGTCATCATCGCTTTATTAATACCAATAATTTGCAATTAAAATTATTTCTCTAACTTCAATAGAATGGCCAGGAAAAAATAATTAAGATGCGCGAGGTCAAAGGTCACGGGGGGTCGAACCAAGGTCATTTTCGTTTGTCTCCGCCAAAAAAATTGATCTTTGGGGTGAACTCTACCACCAAAAAAAAATTCACGCTTTCTTCACTAAACGCGCGATTTCGTCAATTTTTTCCTCTTATTCCCCTGACTAATAATATCTTTTAAGATATGAAATTAGACGATTCAAAACATTCTATAGATTATTTTTGTATTCAATCTATTCTTTCCTAAAATCAAAACAACACAAGGGTATTTATTTTATTTTTTTTAACTGCAATTGTGGGAACTTCTACATGTAACCCCAAACCTTCCAAAACCCAAACTTGATCATTTTGCGGGCTCATGATGGAGAACGGGGGGAGTGGGGGGAAGGAAGGAAGGGCGGGACCAACCTTGCAATCCATCCTGACATTTTTATTTTGCCGGCAACTGATGATAGAAAATTGGTTGAAAAATTCAGTCAGGATGGACGCTACAGCTTTTGTCCATGAACCTATATAAGTGCAATGGTCCAAAGCCAGGGGAACCATATGGTGGAAAAGCGTTAATGATTTACCCATGGGTTTTTGACGAAAATGATTACCCATCCAACTACTTACCAGTCTTACCACACTGCTTGACTTCGGTGATCGGACGAGACTAGATCAAGTGCGTATGTGTTCATTAAGTTTAAAAAAAAATGAAAAATTTTGTCACTGAGGTCAACTTTAAAATATGTAAATTGTATATGAAATGTTTTGCAAGTCCATCATTTTTCTTACTGATGGCAACATCATGTTCATAAAATTACTCAATACTCTTTAGGAATTTGGTTTCAAATATTTGCGACGAATTTCTTTTTAATAATTTCAATTCATAAATTTAATATTTTTTTTCTTCAGAAACATGATATGGACATCATATAAATAATCATAAATATTAAGGTGAATCCTAATTTGTTGTTATCGAACCATAATTAATTTTATTGATTATTATCATTAATAATATCAGAAACAAAATAATATCATGGCTGTGGTGATTAAGAAGTAGCCAAGACAATTATTATAAATTCATTAAAATATTTGTGCATTCTCAAATATTTATATTCACTTTATTAAGCTTTAGAAGGTATTTTACATTGCAACCTCTCCAAAACTATAATTAACTTGCAATAAATATAAGATAAATATATTGGGGGGCATTCACAAGCAAAAAAGACATCCCAAATAATATACAGATTTTTTTTTCCTATAAATTTAAAAAATCTTATACACCAAAATATTTTATCTATAATTACTAAATAAATGTACTGCATGTGTCAAATTTTTCAAATTATTGTTCATTATGATGCGATTAATTTTATATAGTATTTTATATTGCCACTGTTTTATTTTATTGTTATAATAATTAATTATTTATAAATTTTATTATTATAATTTCAAGTTCATAATTATAACGATTTTCATTTAAATACCAATTAAATTTGATTGAGCTATTAGTGCCTCCTTATCACATCTCTTATCAGCATTTATCGCTTCAATAACGCAATATGAGAGCCACTTGAGGAGCAGGGACGAAGCGCTTGTTAAACGGTGATTTATCGGACATTATCTTGAATTAAATGACATCTCGAGTTGCCAGATAGTGATGGGCATTGTTCTAGATGACCGTGTTTGGTGAGAGAGAGAGAGAGAGAGAGAGAGAGAGAGAGAGAGAGAGAGAGAGAGAGAGAGAGAGAGAGAGAGAGAGAGAGAGAATTTTTACAACAAAAAATTATAAATTTACTGTAAATATTACGCTAGTTGAAAAATTACGTCATCAACTCATCTTTTACACGTCTAAACTTAATCTTTTTACCTCTAAAACACATCTTATTTCCTCTTCGTTCAAAGTGAGGATGAAATGGAGACAATATTTTCCTATAACATTTTATGCTAAAGAAGAGGAAAAAATACGTAATTTCGTCTTTTTCATCTGTTTTTTCCTCTAAAATGGTGTAAAATAGGAGGAGAAAAAAACGAGAGGAGAGTTTAATAGTGAAGAAAATATGAAATTTATTTCAACTCGGGTACTTTCAAATGTGTTGAGCTGAAAAAATATGTTAAAGCTCTCTCCTAGTCTAATAGACAACCACTATGATTTTTTTATTGCAGAAATGAATAGAGGGTGCCAAACTATGCTATATTCTTATAGTTTCTGAGCTCTTTTTAAGTCTCATGGCAGAACTATTTTTAAATAATTTTATTTTATTTTTATTTTCTTTATTCGAACTTTTTCGATTGTACAAGACAACATATGTTCATGTCAAAAAAAACTTAATATTAACAAACATACATAACATCAAAACGCAACACTTTATAAATATAACAAAGGAAAAAAATAAGTATAAAAAAATGAACCACAATATTAACAAAAAAAATGAACCAGGTTTTAAATCATAAGGATACAATACTCTCAGGCAATTTATTGCTCTCAAAAGCTTTAACTGAATAGAACTCTTTACTTATAAGGACATTTTTTTGCTTCTTTCGGAACAATTTACAATCATTTATATCTTTTAGGCATTTTGGCAGAAATTCATATATTTTGGCCGTTTGATACATTGCACAAGATTTGTATAAATTAGAGTTCAATTTGTCTGTAACAACATTGGATTTATTCCTGGTATTGTAATTATGAACATTATCATTCTGCAAATAAAGGTTAGGGTGGGATTTTTTAAATGAAGCACAGTTTAAGATGTAAATAGACGGAACAGTGAGCATATTTAGATTTCTAAAATGAGATACACAGGACTGTCCCTTGGGCAGCTTTAATATAGTACGGAGAGCTCGTTTCTGCAAAACAAAGCATCTATTTAGTAGGGCTGCCTTACTTCCCCAGTGAATAATACCATAAGCCAAATGGGAGTAAATATATGCATAATAAATAGTTAAAAGAGTTAAAAGAATTATTGAAACTGCGGCCACGCCCCCTGGAGGCGTCAATATGCGTCTATAAGTTCCTATCCTTTTTATTAAGGATTCAGGGGTGCCAACTTAACTTACAATAATTATTTGAAAATAGTTAATTCCGATACTCAAAAAATCTAAAAAAATTCAGAGTAGTTATAATATAACCCTCTATTCCTTTCTGCAATATTTTATGCAGGTTGATGTCCATTATATCCTATTTTGCACCATTTTAGAGGGAAAAAAGTGGGAAAAAGAGAAGATTACGTCTCCACTTCATACGTATATACTCACTTTAATCGAGGAAAAAATAAGGTGTATTTTTGAGGTAAAAAGACATTATAAGATTAAATTTAGACGTGTAAAATATGGCTTGCAGACATAAATCTTCAACTAGAGTTAACTTTTGTAACATATTACATTTTTTTTTAAGATATTTTTATGTATTGTACTTAATAAAAATTCAAAACTACACAATGTACCTTGCTGATGTATGGTGATATACTTATACATTACCAGGAATGTAAGTTCTACTCATACGCGGAATACTGTATACTGATATTTGAAGGGTTTGCAGTGAAAAACACCTTTGTTATCGTTTCGTAAGAAATTATAATGACAAATGGCAGATTGGAGCAGGCCTCTTATATATGGATAACGGACCTTCTATGTTAGAGGTCTGCACGGGCTTGGGCCTGGCCCGCGGGCCGGGCTCGGGAAGGGCTCTGACTGGGCATGCAAACGGGCTGGGCCGGGCCGAGCCTAGCTATTAAATTTCTTGAATTTTCAATGGTGATTTTTGTTTGTTTGTTATTTTTGCTAAGGATAGAGGAAGAAGGGAAAAAAGAAAAAAGTAAGCAAAAAAAGCTTCTAAAACGACTTTTTCTCAGTTATATAATAGGTTATAAAGTACTAAAATAAAAAGGCAAGCTGAGGTTGAACTACGGACGGGCCACGGGCCGGGCCGTACTGTGAAGCAGTATTCACGGGCTCGGGTCGGGCCTAGCAATCATCCGAACGGTCCGTGGCAAATCCGGCCCGTGCAGACCTCTAATTCTTACATTGCTTAAAAATGTTTCCAATGCCATCCTTCTACTGTTGTTTTTCTCCATATAATTTAAAACGTAACATCTTCTCTTAGAAAATTTAAACTCTGGATTTAATTAACTTTTAAACGTTACAATCTAAGTTTTCTTATCAATGACGCCATTGATGGAACGTTAATTATCGCTTATTCACTCATCAAGTTGTCGCTGTCAGTCATTTGTGATAGCGCAAACATTAAAAGAAGAAAATTAAATCACCAATTTATCTCTGCGTATCTGAGAATGTAGCTACGTCAATGCGGCAATCACTCTCAGTACAGAGGCCATGCAGTGATTACCTTGTAATTCCTTCTCTTATTAATACAAGATTACGTTTTATAGAAAATTGCTATTATTAAAACATGTTATAAAGCATCTGGTCATCAGTTAAAAAAAAAAGAACACAACAAAAATGACATATATATGACTAGTAAATGGTTACATGCCTCAAATTACAAATTCACCAGTCACCAAGTAGTGTTATATAGAGTAATATAATCAATATACGCATCATTTTTCTTAACGCGCGGTGCAGGCGTGTGAAGTTGCGGTAAAAAGTAAGAAATTTTCTCCTTGCTGACGTCACAACTTAATGCTAATCGGGGCTGGCTGTGAGTTGTGACGTCAGCAAGGATTTTCTTTACAGTGCAACTTCACATGGTCGCACCGCGCGTGGATAAAAATAATGAGAATGTTGATTATAAAATCGAGCAACATTTTTTGGTGTCTGTCTATAATTTGAGGCCTGTATCCATTTTAGATTTTATTGCGTAAAATGTGCACCTCAGTACAAAACGAATACCTCCTTTTCTGTTTGATGCGTTGTCATGCAGTCTAAGTATAATATAAAAATATTCCCTATATAGATTAACAATTTTTTACAATTTATATTTATCACATCACATTAATATATCCAGACACAGACCTTAACAAAAAAACTTGAATCAGCTACGTCTTAGAAAATTTATCTATTACTTGAAAAAATTGATAGTGAATTTTATAATAAACAACTTCACATCTTTTGTTTCGCACTATTGCAGATAAGGTGTTAAATAAAAGGTGTTAAAGTTCTCTGGTATTGTGGTATAGTACTTATATTGGTTGTTCAGATACCATCTATATGTGATATATATTTTTTAATCAAACCCTATTGGGTACTTCTACTTACATACTACTTTGAAACCCCGAAACTTCCGAAACTCTATTATAACTTCAGCATTTCGCGGGCTCTTCCGGAACGGGGAGCGGCCATGGCTTTGAATCCATCCCGGCATTTGCCTGCGGCTGAGGGAAACCTGGAAACCTCAGAGAGGATAAAAGCTTTTGTCAATAAACCGGAAGTGCAATAGTTCAAAGCCAGGGGAACCAAATTGTGGAAAAGCACAATGATTTACTCCTGGGTAGGAATCGTCATGTTTTTTATTGAAAATGGTCACCCATCCAACTACTAACCACGCTCGGCGTTGCTTGACTTCGGTGATGTGACGAGACACGGTCAAACGCACTGCGCCACACCTTCCTATATTAGGCACACCTATTATTTATAGGATCTGCACAAAAGTTATTGCATGGCATGATCGAGTTACACATCAAGCAAATTAAAAATACGAATATTCCTTCTTAGTACAAAAACTCAGCCTATGTTACAAAATTATTTAAAGTGATGTGAACAACTTCCATGAGAATAGGGAGAGAATAGAAAATAACCCTGGAAGATTTGCTGGAGATGCCAGATCCAAGAGAAGGGAAGTAGATTTGTCATTTTATACCCCTTAACTGAATCCTGTTGTATTATAGGGTACTGGGTCACCAGTGACTGAATTTAACTTCCCGGCTCTTCGTAGACCCAATACATCTTGGATATTTTGCTTTAAAGATTTTGTGAGTCCCTTCTTAACTGGGGTGGCATTATCAGGAGGGAAAGAAAAAGAAGGGGGGTCGAGACGACGCAGCACAAGTCTTTTACAGCGGTAAACAAAAATTGAAACACTGCATGCTCCAAAAAATCTGATTAATTAGCAAACGAGCAATGTATTTCCGCAAAAAAAAAAAGTAATGAAAATATATATATTTTTTTACATAGTGATTTATATAATTGGTCATTTTTTAACCTCCCCCCTCCCCCCCCCCCCCCCTGGTATTGCGTGATGGGACAAAAAAGTCCTTGGCAATGCTAGGAATAAATGCACGTACAGTCGTCGCCTCGAAAAATCTCCTTTTGCGACCTTAATTATTAATCACTATGCTCCATAAGAATAACACAGAACAAGGCTGCAAAAGGGAAATTTTCCAAGGCAACGAGATGCATCTGGGAGTTGATTGATGGCATCCTCGATCCATCAATTGCTGGACTCCTGATTGAGATTTTCATGCATGGTTCCCCCAGTCACAATTGGAAACTTCAAAAGCGTACAGTATATAAGCAAACGTTATCAGGTTTATGAAAAGCCTGGAAGTTATAGTTGTGACCATAGAACCCTATAAAAAAAATCTACTTGCGTCTTTTTCCAATTATAAACCAAATGGTATGATATGAAAACAATGCTACGCAGGAGCCGATAAAAAAATCTTACAAGTTGAAACACGATAGCATCATTAAGATGGAATCTTTTGATGAGCCGCTTCTATAAACCGAGATTTTTTAACCTCTTGAGAACGGTTCAAGTGCATAATACCTTATTAATTTATGATAATGATGACATATCTATGATAACGTATCAAAACTGTGAACTTGCTTAAAAAGCTGTGAATATTCCTACCACCTTCAAACACAGATCATATGATCAACTTGATTACGACAACGGACTACCACAGCTCAACTTTCATGAGAGGTGAGACGTCTTAATTGTAATTACTTTTAATAAGGGTTGTTACACCCTCTGTGTGGTTATAGGGGATGCAGTTTTGAAAGGGGAGGATTTTTGTATAAGGAGAAATAAGCTAATGCTACTTATTGTTGATTTATTTTATGTGTTGTGTTGTCTACTTTATTATATTTAGTGCCTTGGTTCTTTAACTGTTGCTATAATAATAATTTGTATTTGATTACACTTTGGAAAAGTTAGTTTGATGTTTAGTTAATATAGGATGTTACTTTTAAGTAAATTGTTTTTTAAGGATTGTATATATGATTTGTTTCATGTTGCATGGCTTACAGAATAAAATAATTTTAATTTAATATATTTTATACAATAAAAATATAAGAGTTGTGCTCTTAAATCCTGTATTTTGTAAGCTTTCTGTACATTTTTCCTTATGCACTTGGACAGTATTTTGATTGATTGTAGAATATGTACATTGTGCAGGTAATAACAGACCCATTGAGGGAAAGAAAACGAATAAGTTTTTAAATTTTAAGTGCATGTTTAGAAAAGAGTAAAGGAAATATTTTTTAAATTATCAGTAAATGATGATGTTAGTAAAGGGAATTTAAATATTTTGTAGTCTAATATTAAGATAAATCTTGGTTAATTTTAATAATGCATTGAATCTTATATTATGCTAGGACCGCCTTTACACTTCTTAAATATTCATTATTTTTATTTATTTATATAATTAATTTTGTTTCTACATTGTTTTTTAAGTTGATGTAATTTATATGCAAAGAAATTGTTTTTTATTTTTGGTGGTTTTCTGAGATTTCTAGCGATGCAGATATCAATGAATCAATTTTCTTTCTTAAATATATACTAGAATGAAACATCAAAAAATAAAATTCCTCCATAACACCTCCCGAGTTGAAATAAAGTTCATCTTTTCTTCGCTTTTAAGCTCTCCGTCTCCTCTCGTCTTTTCTCCTCTTATTTTGCACCATTTTAGAGAAAAAAAAAAGAGGCGAAAGAGACGAAATTACGTATTTTTTCCGAACATATAATGTTAGAAATATTTTCTTCATTTCGTCCTCACTTTTAGCGAAGAGGAAATAAGATGTGTTTTAGAGGTAAAAAGATTAGGTTTAGACGTGTAAAGGATGAGTTGAAGACTTAAATTTTCAACTAGGGCTTACTTTTTAAATTGACGATCGAGAGAGAGAGAGAGAGAGAGAGAGAGAGAGAGAGAGAGAGAGAGAGAGAGAGAGAGAGAGAGAGAGAGAGAGAGAGAGAGAGAGAGAGAGAGATGATGGGAGATTATTTAACATTCGCAATTTTAATTCAGAAATAAAACCATAGCATATACTACACATTTTAAACTGCATAGTGCATATATAAATATATATATTTTTTTCAAATCAATATATATCATAATTATGACCAACATGACAGTATCCAGCATGGTGATGAAAAAAAACCATCCATATATTATATAATAAAAAATTTAAAAAATATTGACTTAAATCATAATTTAATTCTGTATATTTTAACTCCTATATATTTTATGGTATTTATATGTAATTAATAATCACCATATATGGCAGGTTACTGCTATAGCCATTTTAATTGGTATCTAAATGCACACTACACTATAGAAAAAAAGAAAATACTCTTTCTTTTTCTGTATTTTATTATACAATTCTTTATCAGATCTAGGGGTTGAAGAAAAAAATATGAGAAATCGGTACAAGATATAGTATCTTATTTAGTTTTTTTTTCTATAAACCTATATACTTGCAATGGAAGAGTAATTAAAACCTCTGTCCTGACATTTTTTTATCATCATTCACATACCCCCCCCCCCCATATCTTTCATCAAGATTGGAATGAGGGGAGCGTCCCTTCATTCCAATCTTTAGCAAAATGGATACAGTAAAAAGCGTTATCGCTGCAGGTTCTTCAATGCAGTGAATAAAAGAGAGACAGCTAGTTAACATACTCAAGTTGAAATAAATTTCATCTTTTATTCGCTTTCTTCCCTTATAATTTCTTCCTATTTTGCACCATTTTAGAGGAAAAAAGAGGGATAAAGACGATATTACGTCTTCTTTCCTTATGTTATTGAGCATAAAATCTTAGAAATATTTATTTCATTTCATCTTAACTTTGAGCGAGGAGGAACTAAGATGTGTTTTTGAGGTAAAAGATTACGTTTATACGTGTCAAGGATGAGTTGAAGAAGTAATTTTTCAACTAAGTTATGATCACGTGTTTATATACACAGTTGCGTTAACTGTGCGTGCGTTACACATCTTTTTCACAATATCGATACTATTTTTAATGGTATAATGTACACAACATTGAATGGACAAATAACATCAATTTTTTTTATTAGCTTAATCGAAAGAGTATAAGGTCGAAAAATACACCTGTGAATTTTTTTTATATTTATATATATGTACTGTATCATGCCTAAAATAGAGATGTAAAGAGATCACGTGACCTGGAGGTGGCGCCTGTGACGCCTATGACGTCATTGAACTGTCCGGTCAAACAAACGATCAACTATATAACGTTTGTAAACAATAAATTAATTGTTGCTTGTTTTCATAGCAACGTGGTTGTTTAGAAAAAGTCAATCGTTTGTTTGACCAAACAATTCAATGACGTCACAGGCGTCACGGGCACCTCCTCCAGGTCACGTGACCTCTTTACATCTCTATTTTAGGCATGATGCAGTACAAATAAAAATCTCAAAAAAATTCACAGGTGTATTTTTTGATCTCCTCTTTCGATTGAGCTATAGTAAAAAAATTGATGCTACTTGTCCAATAAAAGTTTTCGATTTGGTTATGCCGGATCAAACATTTTTATTCGAACTCGTGACAATAATTACTTTTAGTAAGAAATGGAGGCTTCAAGTGTTCCCCGGCGTGAAAATTTTCTCCATTAACCACCATGTTAGAAAATCATCTCTGTAATTATTAAAACTATTAATTTGAAACCATCTCCTACACCCCCATTTAGACGTCTTCTGATAACGAATGAAGAATTTATTTTCCTCAACTTTTTTTTTAAATGCAGAGAAAGCAATTTCAAGCTACTTAACGTAGGTTTGGATAGGACGGTGGGAATACCGCAAAATCAGCTGACTTGAAGCCTCTATTGTGCTTTCTTAAACTTTCTACTACAAAAAGTTACATATTATTCCCTGGTTCGACAGTGATTGGATTCTTTGACAATCAATTAGTGAATCACTGAATGCTTTAAATCATTGATCATATTTATTAATAATTTTTTCATCATTACTCGATATGATCTAATTGTGTAATGAGTGGACAATTAACGATTAGAGCTTCAATGTCAGCTTTGTACAATTTTCCTAGTATATTCCACAAGATTAAATCTTATCTACTCTTTGAAGTACTTTTTGAGTATTTGTAAGAAATTTACTTACGATCTTTCTAGACCGTGTTCAGAGTTAATTTAAATTTATAATCTTTTCTTCTTTTCTCTCGCATGAAAGTTTCACTATTATGAAAAGTGGAAATGAATTAAATACCTGACTTTGGTGTAATGCTATTGATTGATTTATCTTAATTAATCCATAAATTATAAAAAAACAAATAAAATAGGTACGATTCACGAAGAAGTTAATATAGGAAGGTTTCTAAGCACGTTTATCATATTATAGCTTAACCTTAACCACGTTTAAATATATCCGTTTTACATGTTAAACCACCTATTTAAACGTGGTTAGAAATCTGGCTAACTGCTTCGTGAATCGCGCCCATTATTGACTATATTAATCAAGTTAAGTATAAATTAAAAAAAAGATAATATATTATATTTAGTTAATAATTTAAAGTTGCTTATATAATAATTGCTGCAGTACCAGTAGCTTGAAGCTTCAATAATTTTTGAACCACGTTTTTTAATTACAAATATGCAAATATATATATCTCGAAAAGTAGGCTGATTATTGCTTTAATTTCTTCGTCAATTATTGATAATATCACGATTTTTTTTTTTTTTTTAATTTCATGCAGATTGAAACACATACAGTTGTTTGAATGGGACTAAAATGTTTCTGACACCGCTCCTCATGTGTTACAGGTACACTGCTGATGTGTTCCTTGGTGCTCGCGGGGAGATGCTTGGCTCTTCCCACTTGCCCCGACCTACAGCCTCCTGACTGCAGGTCTGTTCCTTCCCCCAGTCTTCACCCGCACGAGAGCGAGTGTGCACGCTACTACCGCTGCGAAGATGGGATTGTTACCGAGCTCTCGTGTCCTGCAGGAATGATGTTCGACCATACACGAGAGGCGTGTGACGTCGCAGGGAGCGTGCGGTGTGACAGATGTAGTGCGATGGAGAGAAGTTCAGGCGGTGAAGGGGGAGGAGGTGGCTGTGGGGGGGAAGGAGGAGGGGGAGGTGGTGGAGGGGGAGAGGGAGGTGGGGGAGGGGGAGGAGGGGGTGGGGGTGGGGGAGGAGGGGGTGGGGGAGGAGGGGGTGGGGGTTCTGGATGTGAAAGCTGGACGACAAAACCACCCACAACAACTACTACCAACCCTCCAACGACCACTACTAACCCTCCTTCAACCACCACAACAGAAGCTCTTACAACAACTGAATTCATTTATACAACTGTTCAAACGAGTTCTACAGACGGCATAAAAACAACTGAAAGAGTAACTCCAAAAACAACAGAGCGTGTCCCAGAAGTACCAACACAAAAACCGACAAATCCAATTACTTCAACGACACGGTATTCTACAGTCACTGATGGATTCACGATTAGCACAGAACATATCAAAACCACAGAAAGAGTCACAGGACCAATCATAACCACAGAGAGGGTAACACTACCATATATGACGACAGAACATATAACTACAATTAACCCTATTACAGAAGGAAATACATCACAAGATACAACTACGTCATTTCCAGCCACAGAAGATGTTACCGAAGATGTTACCATGAGTACAACGGTTACTACAGTTCCCTCAGCCACTTCAGAATCCACAGAGGCACCAATATCAGACAGCTCTACTACTTCACCTTTAACTTCCACTGAAACAAATTTACCAAACTCCTCAGAGAGCACGCTAGCTCGGTGTTCTCCAATCCCTAGATGTGGACCCCTCGATTGGGGAGTCTTGAAACATTACCCTCTAGACTGCACCAAATACATTTACTGTGACATGGTTGGAACTGCGATACTCAAATCCTGCCCTATCTCCTTGTATTTCGCTCGAGATTCGTTACATTGCACGGTCCCTACTGTGGCAAATTGTTTAGCATGTGATGGAATGTTTGAGACAACGCCGTTAGAGGAAATCACAACAGAATTGGTGACAAACCTTCCTCCAACAACTTCAGGTAAATGCCCTGAAACTCCAACCTGTACTGCATTTGATTGGGGACAGTCAAAACCATACCCTCCAGATTGTACCAAATATATTTACTGTGATCTTCTAGGAAACACATTATTAAAAACATGTCCTGATGGATTCCACTTCAGTCCTTTTACAGGTAAATGTACATTCCATGAAATTGCTTACTGTATATCTTGTGGTGAAGTAATCACTTCAACTGAAGAAATTACAACCACAGTACCTACCACGATTACAGAAACTACACCAATTTTAAATATTTGTCCTGCGACTCCAACTTGTACTGCTTTGGAATGGGGAGAGACCAAACCATATCCACCTGACTGTAATAAATATATTTTTTGTGATATTTATGGAAATTCAGAACTTAGATCCTGTCTTGCTAGTCGTATGTATAACCCTGACTTAAAATTCTGCACAAATCCTGAAGAAGCAAAATGTTCTGTATGTACTGAATTTGAATCTTCCACTGAAGAAGTCATAATCACAACGGAAACTCCTACGGAAAGAACCACAATTCCTGCATGTCAAGATATTCCATCTTGTACTGCTTTTGAGTGGGGACAAAAGAAACCATATCCACCAGATTGCACTAAATTCATTTACTGTGACAGTTTTGGAAACTCTTTAATATATTCATGTCCCACTAGTCTAAATTTCAATCCTGAATCAAGACAATGCATGGAATCTGAACTTGCCAACTGTCCACTTTGTGATGATAATTTACCTTCTACACAAGAAGAAACTACAACCACCACTCTTACACCTTCTACCACTGACTTATTGACTACAGATAATTTTTGTGGTGAAATACCAACCTGTGGTGCTTTAGAATGGGGAATCACCAAACCATATCCACCAGATTGCAACAAATTTATATACTGTGACATATTAGGTACTGCTTTAATAAGATCATGTCCTTCAGTTTTACAATACGCTAAAGATTCACATCAATGTGCTGCGCCTGAAGATGCTAATTGTCGTGCATGTCAGGAGTTAAACACAGTTCAGGACACTACAGAACAACCCACTGAAGTTACTACTGAAACAACTAATGTAGAAACCACTGAAGTAACTACTGAAGTTACTACTGAAACAACTACTGAGGGAACCACTGAAGCAACTACTGAAGTTACTACTGAAGCTACCATTGAAGTAACCACTGAAGTTGTTACTGAAATAACCACTGAAGCCACAACTACAGTAAACATTTGCCCGCCAAATCCAACATGTGACAAATCCGAATACGGCAGACTAAAACCTTACCCTCCAAACTGTGCAGAATACATCTACTGTAATGAGCAAGGTATGGAAATCCTAAGCAGATGTCCCTTACTACAACACTTCAGTGAAAGTAAAGAGGTTTGTATGAGACCTGAAGATGCAAATTGTCCACATTGTACTGTAGTCCTAACTCCTACCACTGAAACTGTGGATTCTACAGAAGGCTTCACTACTTTCCCTGTAACTTCTACAGTCACTGAAAAAATCACAACACCTGAAGAAATCACCACAACACCTGAGGATGTTACCATGACCCCTGAAGAAACCACCATGACACCAGAAGAAATTACCACGACACCTGAAGAAATCACAACAGAGCCTGCAGAAATCACCACACCACATACTGAAGAAGTGACAACGCTCCCAAAATGTCCTGTAACCCCAACTTGTACAGCACAAGAATGGGGAAAAACCAAGCCGTTCCCTCCAGATTGCTCCAAGTACATTTCTTGTGACATGTTCGGCGACTCGGTCATCACTTCGTGCCTCAGTGACCAGCACTACAGTCCCGAGTCACGGAAATGCACGATTCCAGCTGAGGCGAACTGTCCTTTATGCTCGTCGTAAACAGCAGACTTCGTATTACAGTATCACGTTGACACTTTCAAACTACAATATCGTAATTGGCATAAGAAGGGGAGGGAGTCGAATGACAAACGTATATAAAAATTAAACGTAATTAATACATATTTGAGGGCATTCACAAAGCACTTTAACCTCCACTTTAGCCTTCTTTTTCATCCCTGGTGCTAAACATGGTGCTAAACTAAGAGTTTAAACATGGTTAGCCCCTAGTTTTGCATCATGTTTCGCACCAGGGATTAAAATTGAGGCTAAAGTGGGGGTTAAAGTGCTTTGTGAATGCCCCCCAATATTTCATGCCTAAAAAATTGTAATAAAGACTCAGTTTGGACTTAGAAAGCAGGAATAAAATTTTCTTCCCGTGCTTTAAAAAAAGCATGTAAATGCATGTTTTATATTCGATTTTATTATTTTATTCAAAGCTAAATCTATTCATTGGGATTTTAAAAATATTCTTATCAATATTTTTACAACATATTTTATGCTTTATAAAAACTAAATAATAAATTAATATCTGTTTTGGTACCCTCTTAGCACCTTTCTTCTGACTTTTTTTTACCTTGTGAAGTGTCTGAACTAATCTTCTTGGAATAATGCTTTGATTTTGAAATTGATGAAAATTATTATTATTGAAACCTGTTATATAAAATATTTAAATATTTTAAATGAAATTAGTGCAACTACCCCTGTATCTGTGTGAAAATAAAAAATAATAATATGATTTTGTTTTATTATAGTATAATTATTAGTTATTACACAAACCTCTACTTTTATTATTTTATTCAATAGAAACATACAATAATAATTAGAACAATTAAATAGTACAGTATAATAGGCTATAATAGCATATCAATAAATGCTTGAGATTAATAAAAAAATCTATAGTTGTCATGCTACTAGTAATTTCTTAATTATTTTAATTTAAAATAATAAATTTTAATTGACAATTGGAATTTATAATAATTATTTATTACAAAGCTGTTTACCGTTTAAACAAATCTTGTACTTAAAAAGATAAAGTAGTATTTACGTACACTCGTTTCGTCGATAAATTTCCTGTTTGCTGTCTTGTTTATCACAAATTATCCCCATTTCCCGTAAGAATAACAAAGCTGATTAAGGGTAAGGTAACGCCACCAATGTTAAAAAAAATCCCTCTCACAAAAATTCTGAAAAAAATTTAAAACTATACCCCCTATCAGTACCTAAAATATCAGGTATACAAATACGATCTAGTTTTTGAGTTATGAATTTTTAAAGTTGACTAATTTAACATGGGAGTTCCATTTCTCCATGTTAAAGTAGTCAACTTTAAAAATTCATAACTCAAAAACTAGATCGTATTTGTATACCTGATATTTTAGCTACTGATAGGGGGTGTAGAGGAGAACATTTTAAATTTTTTTCAGAATTTTTGTGAGAGGGATTTTTTTTAACATTGGTGGCGTTACCTTACCCTTAACAAAGCTGCAAGAGGGAACTTTTCAGGAGTGACGATTGTATGTATTATAGTGTATATTCGTCGCCTTTGAAAAGTTCCCTAGCTCTTGCAGCCTTGATTAATCAGCAACCTCTGTGAGTATATTAATATATATTATCACAATTTCGCAAAGATAACTTTTCAGAGGCTAGAGGCGTTAGGAGTGTACCTTTAAATATTTTTAAAACATTAATTGGATTTTTTTTTTGTCACGGTATACTCCTTGTAATGCATGGTGATGGTAGTTAAAATTGTTCTACAGATTATGCGGTACTATTTTCAATTAATTTGTATAATTTCAAAGTGATTATATATATAGTGGTGTTCACTGACGCTAATTAAAAGGTTACCACTGCATGGCAATGAATTGAATTATTATTTATCAATATGCTATCACGTTATCACATGACATGTCATTGCATATCAAGCTGCATGAATTTGAATATTTTCAAAATTCATCAAATTGGAGAAATCCATTTCACTTCAGACTTCCTAATTTCATTACTCTCATTAGAATATCTGGCAATGTAATGCCTTTTTAATTATTGCCCAATGATTTTCATTTGCTTTTCATGTATTTTCTCTTTTTAAATACTGGTTTAAAAATTGCAACTGAATACCTATACAGATTGCATTAAAATTCTTAATTGTCATTTCTAGTTAATTAATTTCATTTTTTTTTTCCATACAACGCTTAAAAGACTACAAGGTAGGAATAAATCACATAACATAGTATCACATTTTATCAATTTTTTTTTTTATTTTAATACGAAACAATTTTTACAAATCAAAAGACAATAATGGTTGCATATTTTTATTTCATAATTAGAAAATATGCATAAAATTATGCTTTTCTGAATTTTTTTCAGATTTTTTGGAGTGCGGGAACTAATTTTTAAAAAAATATTTAAAATATCTGAATTAGGGTGGTACATCTGATAGGACAACCGTAACGTCATCAATAGCCAATCACTGCAACCGTGATGTCATCAATAGCCAATCACAGCACGACAAATGACGTCACGGTTGTCACATCAGGTGTACCACCCTAATTCAGAGATTTTAAATATTTTTTTAAAACTAGTTCCCGCACTCCAAAAAATCTGAAAAAATTCAGAAAAGCATAATTTTAGGTATATTTTCTAATTATGAAATAAAAAAATGCAACCATTATTGTCTAATGTCACTGAAGTTATCACACCTTCATTAATTAATCAAGTACGAGTATTTTACATCTCTATCAAAAGGGCACAAGCATTGCACGAAGTGTTAAAACAAATTCATGAGCAACTATATAGACATGTTCTATATGTTCTTAAACATGTTCTTATATAAGATAAGTTAAATAAGGTTCAAAACGCAGAGAACTAAAGAGATTCAATAACTCCTGCAACTTCTGCAACTCTTCTAGCTCGTAAGCTTAGCAGGCTGCGTTTTATAATTCGTAGGGTTATATCAGAGAAAAGATAAATCATATTTTCTCTGGTTATATTAAGAAATATAGAGGCATTCTATTAATTTTTAATATTGCTGTTAAACGTAACTGTATTTCATGATGCAATTTTGCACTAACAATTTTTCTTAACAATAAAATTTCTTCTCCATACATGCAAATAGATTTGACGTTTCCTTGTAAGAGGAAATGGAAATATTGTATTATAGATGCAAAATTAAAAGAATTGTGCCTTATTATAATTAACAGGTTGTTACAGTTGGGAGGTAGAGATGATATAATAAAAGACTTAATTGTTTTGAATCCTAACTATTTATTTGTATTATGTGAATTTGAATAAAACCTATTCTGAATCTGAAATCTGAATCTGTTACAGTTGGAAGCATGTCCTGCGTATGAAAAAGAAGTATCGACCTAATTTTTTTTATTGCATAAATAAGATAGAGGATAGAATATAGAGGGTGCAAAGTTATACTGCCCTGAATATTTCCAGTATTTTTAAAGCCCGGCCGGGAACTATTTAAAAAATATATATATTATATCTCTTAAAAGTTCTTTTTGTGACGTCACGAGGCACCGCTTCTAAGAAAAAGATAGGACTTGCCGCCTCGTGACGTCACAAAAAGGAATTTCAATATTTTTTTTAAAATATTCCCAGGCTCTAAAAAATCTGAACAAAAAAAATCAAGGTAGCATAACTTTGCACTCTCTATCCATTTCTGCAATAAAAAAAATTGAGGTCGATACTCCATTGCAAATATCTTTATCTCTTAGAGCTGCAGCAACAGCAAATCACACGTTATAGAGTATATTTTATGCTGAATGTAAATCAAATCAGTTATGTCACTGAAAGTCAGTAGTGTCAGTACATTAATGTTCTAGTTCAATCTGTCTTCCAGTACTTTTTGCATTAGTCTAATTGTAATTTGGTACTGAAAAAAAAACAGAGTCATCAGTATTTATTTTATAATAATAATGTAATAATAATATTAGTTTTATTGAGCAGAAAACAGACAAGATATATATATATTGTCACAGTCAAATTATAAGAAATACTGCCTAAGAGGGTGCAAAAAAAGGCAATTTGCTCGAACGAGATTTTGAATCCTGTGAAAGAAAAGACAACAAGACAATGAAATAAAAGTTGCAGAGAAAACAAAAAAAATACACACTACGAGGAAATAATTATTACTTTACAAGGTACATAAATACATAATATAAAAATACATAATTACATAAAAGGTGGGGATAACTTATAAACAGTATCAAAATAGTAGTATACATTATTTTGTGTTTAGATTAAG
Source organism: Siphlonurus alternatus (assembly GCA_949825025.1). Lineage (NCBI taxonomy): Eukaryota > Metazoa > Arthropoda > Insecta > Ephemeroptera > Siphlonuridae > Siphlonurus > Siphlonurus alternatus. The sequence continues at coordinate 34,053,597 of OX463782.1, forward strand.
TATATTTATTTTATAGTTTATATTGGAAAAAAAAGTACTGGACGTAAGATTAAACTATAACAATTATTATGTACTGACATAAAGTACTGAAATTCTTTCAGTATCAAATAATTAAAATAATTTAGCGTGCAGGCAGGGGTAGCAGTCATGCTGTCTAGGGATGCAAAATATAAAACATATATTATACTGCATATCAATAGACCACTTGCAAAACTATGTTGTAGAAAAAAGTAAACAAACTCGTCCACCCAGTGTATTGTTGTTGTTGTTTATGTGTCAATATTGCTTATATATTAGACCTTATGGGAATTTTACGATTTTCACATACAGATTTCAATGTATGACAAATGTAGAATTGTAAAAATGAATATATTTATAACCGGAATCTGCAGTTTTTGGTCATTTATACCCCTGAAAATTGCATCGGAAGAAATTTTCTTTATTTCAATATGGTAATTTTTACATGATACCAAATCAGCCAATTGCATGGGATAAGATACATAACTAGGCTCTAGCTTGTTGATTATTGCAACAGTTAAAATGAACAAACTGGAGCTTGCCTAGTTACATACCTTACCCCTACATGCTGATTTGGTATATATCATACTAAATTTACTATATTAAAATAAAGAAAACTTCTTTCAATGCACATCATTTATGGGCATAAATTTCCAAAAACTGCAGATTCCGGTGATATATTCATTTTTATGTATAATAATGCTATATTTGTCATATATTAAAATCTGTATGTGAAAATCGTAAAATTCCCATAAGGTCCAATGTATAAGCAAACTTGACACATAATCAACAACAATACACTGGGTAAACGAGTTTGTTTACTTTTTGCTACAACATAGTTTTGCAAAAGTGGTCTTGCACATTTCCTTCCTCTCATTTGTCACATTCCAAAAGTCACGTAGGTGGTTACGTATACTTTACACATGTCATTTTTTTTATCAATGGTGGTGACAATCACGAATCTTAATGGAGTGTTTAATTGCTTTTAATTGATAATGACAAGCAAAGATATCGTTATCATTGTCTACATATATAACACCTACATGTGCTAATTGAAGACATTTTGAACACCAAATTTTGACCAGGAATAAGTCGGTCAGAGAAACCAAAATGATCACAGGTGGGTAAACTTTCCATCTTTCTTATAGCTTTATCTTAATTTCCTGTTTATTTTTTTACTATATTTTTTTTAATTAAAACAATTTTTTTTTTGCAAATTATTTAATATTAGAAAAGTGTATATATCATATTTATTTTATGGTATTTCCTTATAAATTTTGAGGGGTGAAAAGCCAGTGGAATTTAATAACATTATTTGAGGTATAAAATTTCACAAATTAACGTACTAAATTTAACAGTACAGACATAATAAAATATATTATACTTCCAGGATTGAAAGAAACTGAACAAATTATTGGTAAAGGAAGAGCATATTAGAAGGCTCGATTAATAATTTAAAACATATAAATCATATAATTCAACCTATTACCTAATAATTCGTGCAAAATTTAAATGTATTGTATGTTTCTATAGAAAATCTATAAATTTCTTTTTAAATATAAATTGAAAATCTTTACAAAATGAAAGCTGTATCAGGATTATTTACTGCATTTTAAAAAAAATAATCAGTACAAAAATTATTAAGTATTATAAATTATAGTAATTTACAACGGTGTGAGAATTTTTTAAAAATAAAACTAGGACAAACTTTTTAATTAATTACGTTTTGTTTTTCAAATAACTTTTTTTTCCTTTAATTGAGTTCTGGACAATATGCTTATATCAAATAAAATTGTACCCAATGTTCATTTTATTTCATTATTAAATTATTTTCAAGTCACATAAAATGTCTTTCATATTCTTCTCTGCAATTAACAATGTTAAAGAAATATAATCAATTTTATCGTATTATGCTTTGATGTAAATTAGAACACACTTGCAAAAAATTACTTTAAAATTATTTATTTTAAAATTTTTGATTTAAGATCAAATGTTGCCTTTAATCATTAAAATCGAGGGAAAAGACGCTGTGACGTCATAGTCATGCACGCGTGTTAAATATTTGCATGACTATGACGTCACATCGTTTTGCAACAGGAATCAAAGGATGTTATAGAAGGTTAAAAAAATCTAAAAAAAATAAATGACAACTCATAACTCTGGGTCTTCTATCTAAATATGCAATAAAAATTTCATGAAAGTCGTCCATTGTACTGTACCTATTATACGCCTAAGAAATGTTGAAACTGATGATGTACTAATGAAATCTGATATTTCAGTGTCAAAGCGCCTCTTCCTCCTGACGTGTCTCGTGGCGACGTCCCTGGCGTGCCAGCAGCTCTCAGCCCCCAATTGTTCTCCCGATGACGTCAGCGTGCACCCCCACGAGAGCGAGTGTTCTCTCTTCTACCTTTGTAACGGTGGCGTCATGACCGTGTACACGTGCCCCGCGGGACAAATGTTCCTCAACCCCGCCGAGCTGTGTGTGTCCGCGGAGCGCGTGCTGTGTGACCGCTGCCCCACCAACGTGAGAAGCAGTCGGTGTGTGACCCCTCTGACCACCACTCCAGCACCGTGTATGAGCACCACTACTCAGCCCACCACCACCAGTCACCCGGAATCCACCATAAGCACCACTGAACGAGTTACTACCCCTACTCCTGAAAATTCTACCACCGTGACAACCCCAACCCCAGCAGTGAACACCACAGAAAGTACCCCTCCGTCTTCAACACAGGAGATAATCACCACAGAACGTGTGACACCAATGCCGATAACCACCGAGCGGGTGACACTTCCCATCCGAACTACAGAAAGGATCACAGTGCCGACCGGAGGCGTGGAGACGACTGTTGCTTCAACAACCCCCGAGATTAGTACGACGGAAGAACCTACAACTGTTATAATTACAAGCACTTCGACGGAAGCATCAACAACGGAAGCACCAGCAACGGAAGCGCCAACAACGGAAGCACCAACAACGGAAATTCCCACAACGGAGGCACCAACAACGGAAGCACCAACTACGGAAGCATCAACAACGGAAGCGCCAACAACGGAAGCACTAACTACAGAAGTACCAACAACGGAAGCACCAACAACGGAAGCATCAACTACGGAAGAACCAACAACGGAAGCGCCAACAACGGAAGCATCAATTACGGAAGAACCAACAACGGAAGCACCAACAACGGAAGCGCCAACAACGGAAGAACCAACTACGGAAGCACCAACTACAGAAGCACAAACTACAGAAGCGCCAACAACGGAAGTACCAATAACGGAGGCAACAACAACGGAAGCGCCAACAACGGAAGTACCATCCACAGAAGTACCAACTACAGAGGAACCAACAACGGAAGCACCAACAACGGAAGTTCCCACAACGCTGCCATTTTGCGCGGAAACCCCCGTGTGTCCTCAAAACCTCCGAAGCATAACCTTCCCCGAAAGCTTCCCATACCCTCCTGACTGCACAAAGTACCTGTATTGCTACAACATCATCTCGGAAGTACGGGAATGTGACGAGGGCATGCATTTCAGTCCCACAGAATTTGATTGTATGGAGCCAGAGTTGGCCAACTGCCCGCTTTGTGTGGAGCAAGTTTAATTGATTATAATACATTTCTTTATTTTTTTATTAAAATCAAAATTTCTATTTCCTACCAGAGAGGATAAATAATTTTGTCTTGGTACATCAAGCTTGGATACTTTGAATATATTCAACGATATGACTGCAATAATAATACGTAATAAGTATAATTATAAGCTAACATTCGCTTTTGCTACACTTTTAAACTCCTTTTAAACTTTTAAAAACGAAATAAACTCGTTAATTTCGCATATTGTATAAAATACTATACTACATAAAAAAAGAAATATTCCAATAATTAGCAAACTTACAACTTAATAAAATACAGAAATAATAAACAATTAATCTAAAACTATATGCTTCCTGTTTAATTGCAATTTTATTTTTTAGCTTCCCTCAACATAATATTTCTTGACTTATTATATATTTTACATACTCTATAATTATAATCAAAGTCTATAATATATATAAAGGCATTGCTGTATAATAAATAACTTCTTAATCAAGCATTACGTAAGGTCTACTATTTTATTTATCTATGGCCGTATTTACCTCACCTTTTTTTTTATATTTAATGAAAAAAATGTGTGGATGATCATCACTGCAGTTTTTTGTTATTTTTATTTTTAGATTACTTCAATTGTTTAAGTATTTCAACTGAAGACAATAGACAATAATGGTTGCATTTTTTTATTTCATAGTTAGAAAATATTATATAAAATTATGCTATTCTGAATTTTTCCATATTTTTTGGAGTGCGAGAACTAATTTTAAAAAAATATTTAATATACACCTGATGGGACAACCGTGACGTCATTTTGTCGTGCTGTGATTGGCTATTGATGACGTCACGGTTGTCCCATCAGGTTGTACCACCCTAATTCAGATATTTTAAATATTTTTTTTTTTAAATTAGTTCCCGCACTCCAAAAAATCTGAACAAAATCAGAAAAGCATAATTTTATGTATATTTTTTAATTATGAAATAAAAAAATGCAACCATTATTGTATGTTAAAAAATCTTAAAATCATTTAAAACAATATAATGTGTAGGACATATTTTTGTATTTACATTTTTTTTACTAATTCGAATTGTAATAATGTCTAGAATGTAAGTGTTAGTACATAAGTAATTAATTTTGTATTTTAAATTATTTCTTATTTTGGATTATATTTGTTCGAGAAAATATGTTTTAAATTATTGTAAGTTAGTATAAGTTGATAAGTTGATTTGGACTAGTAATGTTCTAAATGTTCTATATTTGAGCTTAATAATCATTATTGCTTATCATAAATTCTTAGTATATAAATCATAGTCTGTAAGTTGTTCAAACAAAATATGTAATATTAATGTAATCAATTGGTCAGGGGTAAGAAAAGGCATTAATGCCTTACCCTCGCCATGTAAGACGAATAAATAAAATAAAAAAAAATAAAAATATTATGTATTTTACTTTTAATGAAGCAAAAATATTAAAAAATTATATTTCCTTTTTATTTCTTCATAATACTCCTCATTTGCTATTATTTAGCATACTTATTTGCAAAAATATCGGATATTTAAATATTTAAATCATACTTTGTGTATACATGGCATTAATTAATACTTCAGAATAAGTCTAATATGCGTAAATCTCCCTAAGTCGATCCCCATGGTACTTAATACATTTTTGTATGTTTGCCCTAGCTTTTGAACATTATTTATGTCCCTTAATTATCCGTCTATACACGAAGAAATGGAACTCCTATTGCTTGTGAAATTAGTCATGCAACTTTAAAAAAAAAAAAAATAGAAGGAATTTGAATACCTGATATATATTTAAGCTACTGATAAGGGATGTAGAGGCCGGAGAACATTTTTAAGATACGTATGTTTCATAATTTTCATTTGTGAGACTTTTTTTAACATTGTTTTAACATTACTGGAGTGAGCAAAAAATTTAAAATCGTTATTGAGTGTGAAAAATAGATTTCCAGCGATGGGGGGAGAGAGAAAAAAATAATAATTTATTTTTTATATTTTCGGAAAAAATATAATTGAAATCCTTATAGGAAGTAACCCATTAAAATTTCATGTTTTTTTTTTTACTTCTTTTATGTTTTTATTTTATTTATTTATTGAGGCTTCATTAAAAAATTAGTAATTATAAATTTTAATGATATGAAAAGAACTATACAATATACTTGAAAAGTCATTGGTATAATATTCGTAAAATATAATTATAAAACGGATATTTTATAAATTGTTTTGATCATTAAAACTGTATTCAATTTAATTTGTTATACAATTTTTATTTTATTTTATTTATTTAATCTTCATAGATTCTACAAAGAACAAAGACAACATTATAGTTCACGTCAATATATAACAGGAAAAACCAATATATACTGTACATAAACGGTTCATACAAAATTTAATGAATAGAGGAGCATGTTAAATTTTAAGTTATACAAGTCTCAACAGGCGGCTAGTGGCGGTCGCTGAAGCTCCAGTAGAAAAACATATGCAGATTTGTAATTTTAGGAGAGGTAAGAAGTCAAAGAAGATCGAATTACCAACAAATTTTAGGCCACTACAGGCACTATACCCTATAGTTGAAAAATTACGTCTTCAACTCATCCTTTACACGCGTGCGTCTATACCTAATCTTTTTACTTCTAAAACACATCTTATTTCCTCCTCGCTCAAAGCGAAGATGAAATGATGTCAATATTTCTAACATATTATGCTCAACAGTGTCTTCTGTGCGCAATGTTTTTAACAAAACATTGTTCAATGTTTTGTTAAAAACGTTGCGCGCAGAAGACTGATGCTCAATAAGAGGAACGTAGACCTTTTTTTTCCTCTAAAATGGTGCAAAATAAGAGGAGAAAAGACGAGAGGAGAGATTAATAGAGAAGAAAAGAAGAAATTTATTTCAACTCGGGTATGCTTCCATAGACAGCGAGACAGTGTCATTGCATCCTGCTCCGTGAATTTAGGGTTTAAATTCAGACTTGGTATATTTGAATGAAATTGGGATGTTATGGGATGAGAATGGTCTTCAATATTATAAATTTCAACTCCATCTTCTGCATAAAAATGACAGTGATAATCGTGAGCGAATTCACTGGCTTGAGGTGCGAATATTGTGTTAATTTACGATGCTAGCTATTTTTTTAATCGTCACCAATCATTTACAGGAAGTTTGCATTATTCGCGTCACGTCGGAAGCTTGAAATCACTAGATGTAAATTCACCTTTACGCCTCAAAATTGTGTCGCTCCGCATGCATAGTAGTCGCCAATGTAATACCACCTTAAATTGAACTCTCTTCGTGATAATGGTTCATCTTCTACATTTTATTTTATTTTCTTCATCGCTCTTCAATGTTCACAGATTGATATCACAGTCGATAACATGCCGACACACCCACAGTGTGGACATGAGTGTATAATGTACTCTTTATCTTTTGTCATGGAGTACTCTCCACGCCTCTTTTCCCCAACGTTCACTTCTCGTCAAATTTAATATCAATTAACAAATTACTGATAACACAATAGCAGTTACTGTTTTATGAAATTTAAATTAAAAATATAATTACATAAATAGTATTATGTTAATTACTTTATTTCAATTACTGCTTCAATGTTGAGTAATTTCTATAATTAAAAATCTTCAGGGTCAGATTGGTTGTTTGAAGGCACAGTCGAGGATCATGGAGCCCAAACATTAACGCGGGGTTTGCAGTGTATGGGGAAGGAGGGCACCAAACCAGGGGACATCAAACCAGAGGGCACCAAACCAGGGGGCACCAAACCAGGGGGCACCAAACCAGGGGACACCAAACCAGGGGGCACAGTCGAAGCTCCTCCTGTTGCGGCCAGTCCAACCCTGACTGCAGACTTGTATTTATAAATGTGAGTATGTTTGGGATCTCTCTGGCTTTTTTTAATAGAAAAATTGTACCAGCATCTGCAATGTTTTTACCTTTTTACGGTCTCTGTAATCAAGTGCTGCAAGTATCTTAAAGCCGTAGATGCCACACATCGCCGCTGTACATACGACATTTGTAATCTAACGAGCCACCTTGCAAGCTGTGCGGACACAACCTGCAAATACGGTCCTGAGAGACTCCTGAGTCTCCAACCCACCATGATGCAACCAGCGCGACTTCTGCGTTAAGGCGGATTCAGATGGCGACAATGGCGATGCGACGCGATTTTGACACACAGGTTGTGAAATACTATTCGGAAGCGAATTCGCCATTGCGGCGACGAATATCGTGTTAAATTATGATGCTCTTTTTTTTTTAATCACCAAATATGGCCGCCAATAGATATTACAGCAAGTGCGCATTATTTGCTTCGTCGCGTCGCAGGCTGGAAGTCACCATGTGAATCCGCCTTTACGCGTTGAAACGACACCATGCACCGCGAGTTACACGTACGCTCCCAATGACACAGGCCGCGACCTTTTCAGCATATTGCACTCGATGTGAACCAACCGCACGTGTCTTATATCCGTACACACGTTTATCTAGTATACACAGTAGGAATTAAAGTTAGCTTTTTGGCTCTTATGGGTGCCAACGGAAGCTAGTGCGGTTCACCCATGCAAGGAATATTTCTACATGTGGAGTTTTTAAATGAAAAATTGATTAGATGATGACCCTTGCTGTGCAGGCGTGGAATGACTAGGGGGGAAGGCCCCCAAAAAATTGGATTTAATATAGGCAATATAGGCGACATAGCTGCAGGAGTAACGTTCGTGGTGTCCAGAGTTAAGGCGGATTCACATGGCGATTTTTACCATGCGACGCGACGCGAATAATGCGCACTTGCTGTAACATCCATTGGCGGCCATATTGGGCGATTAAAAGAAAAAGAGCATCGTAATTAACGCGATTACCTGCGAATTCGCCGCCGCATAGGATTTCACAGCTTTTAAGTTAAAATCGCGCCGCGTCGCCGTTGCCGCCCATGAAAATCCACCTTTAAGGTGGATTTTCATGGGCGATTTCCAGCCTGCGACGCAAATAAAGCGCACTTGCTGTGTCATCCATTAGCGGCCATATTTGGCGATTAAAAGTAAAGAGCATCAGAATTAAGACGATTACAGGTGAATTCGCCGCCGCATAAAATTTCCCAGCTTTTACGTCAAATCGTGCCGCGTTGTCATTGCCGCCCATGAAAATCCACCTTTTTATGTTAACAAAATTTTTAATATACGAGTTAAAACGAAATTTTTCAAATACAAGTCTATCACTTATGGGTGGCAATTTACTGTTATTTATATCATATATATTTTATTTGTAGTCCAGTATTATAATTCTTGGAAAATATTAATTATTTTCATTTAAAATTAGCACGTCAGAAAAAACTTGATTGAATCAATAGTTTTGTTTAATTCATACGTCTTCTGCTTATCTCCATTGCAAAGTATATTTTTAACTTTAATATTGATATGGAACATGACCAGTTGACCACTTATGTGATCAATAAAAAATATATTAATACATTACATTTGACTCGATCCATTCAAATAAAAATATATCATGTTACAGCATAGCCGGATCGGAAGTTTTTTTGATAAATTACAATTTTATAATAATAAATATAACAGAGTTTTGAATGTGGCATGTTTATTGGTGACGGCTAAGTGTCTAAGAATATTAAACCATAATTGGATGCGATTCACGAAGCAGTTAACCAGGAGGTTTCTAACCACGTTTACCTTAACCACGTTTAACTATACCTGTTTTACGTGTTAAACAACCCTAGTTAAACGTGGTTAAAGCCTATATTACACGATACAATTTTTTGCAAATTGTATACAATTTTTCCTTTCAATACAATTTTTTTCCTTCTTGCAAGCGACTTGCGTACAAGAAAACCCATGCAATTTTATTTAGAACATGTTCTATATTTCTTGAATGCAAGGGAGTTGCATCAGATTTCTTGTACAACTTTTCGTCTCGCGCATGCGCATTTCGTAATTCGTGTTCGTAAACATGGACGCCAGCTGCGAGTGTTTTCGTCGTCAGATTTCTCGGTTGAAGATATATCTCCATTTTACGGCAAATAAAAGGTAATTGAAACAACAGTAACGTGAAAAGAGATGAAAATATAGGTGCAGATAAGTAAATATTTATTGAAATATTGTATATTACCGTAGTTTCTTTAGAATTAATATGCATTAAACTACGTCACTTTGACACCACATCTCAAAGCTGAGGTTTCTCTTATTTTTACTGTTTTTTTTTTCTTTTCAGTTTGGTGCCCATTAAAAAGCTGCTAGTGCTAAGCTGACGATATTAAAAGGACTTCAGGCAAAATTTAGGCTCAATCTGGATGGATAGAAAAACAAGGTATATATGCAAATTTGTTCGTGATATAAATGGTTCTATTTCTGGATGTGCCTGCCTCCACTTTTAAAAAATTTGATTTTTTTTGCACCTAGTTTTTCACTGTCGGGGAAATCTATTAATTGTCAATTGCTAATTGTACAAAATTTACACATTAATTTACGCAAAATATATGCATACTTCAGCTGTATGATACTGTATGCATACCCAATAATTATTTTAAATATGTATAGCAGGTGTATGTGCATACTGTATGATACTGCATGGTACACAGTATTTTAAATTAAAAGTATGTAAATGTTTGCTATGCATACAGTATAGATATAGATGTATACAGTGTGTATAATTGGTGGATAAAAATAATATAATGCATTAATATGTAATACTGTATGTAATTTATTAAATTTATAAACAGTATGCATGCACTATTTATGCATATGTATATGTCTCTGACTCTCTATAGTTATTACTGTATGCATACTACTTTAACAACTGTGAATGAAAGAGCATTTTTTAATGAATTACCTAGTAGACATACTGAGTCTCTCTTAATTTTTATATAAGGTTATGGGACATATGCATAATGATAGTGTACAGGGTTGAACCAAAATTAACCATAGTTAAACTGAAGATTAATTTCTTAATGAATTCACAATATATACCTTCTCTGACCAATTGTTCTATGGAAGTTCCTGTCTCTAAATGCAACTTAAGGTATTAATAGTATCTATTTGCCTATAATATTATATACTGTAAAAATAATATTAAAAATAAAAAGTTTAACATTTTAAGATTCTGAAGATCTATATTGTGAATTCATTAAAAACTCCCTTTAAAATTAAACTGTGGTGAACATATTATCTTCTATATTATATATTCATTATATATATTTTATATTCATGTATTATCTATCTCATATTGAATGACCTGTTGTGTTAACAGGCATGCTGGAGAGAAGGATGCAAAGAGACTGACCCCAAGGAGGACCACTCATCACCACCTTCAGTTGCAGTTTGTCTTTAGAAACTTCATCTGCATGATGCTTCCTTCAAAATATTGTTTTGTGTCCCCAAGGTAAATTTAATTTTCATTCTATAAAACCAATGTTGTTTCTTAATATAACCACCAGTTAATTTTTATTACTAACATTTCTGAATCACTGCAGTTTATAATGTCTTAATTTGACAGTTAAAAGATAAATTAATTTAATAATGAACTTAAATTAATTTAATACAATGAGCTCATTATATACATATCAAATATACAATGAGCTCATTGTATTATACTTTTAAGGATAGTATACAATTATTTGAAAATTTCAAATTGACAAATAATATGTACATATAGTACATTTAATAAGATATTTGTTATATAGATAAGAGAATTGTGATAGTAATTATTGTTGTTTTGTATAATACATCAAGATTTGAAAGAAAAAAAAATGTAAAGTTTTGAAAACCAGAGGCCTATACAGTGACTAATTTTATTCACTACAATGGACAACATACATGAAAAAAATTTATTGCAGAAATCAATAGAGGACACCAAATTATGCTACTCTGAATTTTTCAGATTTTTTTTAGACCCAGAACTATTTTTAAATAATTATTGAAAGTGCGGCCACGCCCCCTGGAGGCGTCAATAGGCGTACAGTCTCTATCCTTTTTATTAAGAATTCAGGGGTGCCAACTGAAATCACAGGACTTTCAATAATTATTTAAAATTAGTTCCGGGTCTCAAAAAAATCTGAAAAAACTCAGAGTAGCATAATTTGGTACCCTCTATTTATTTCTGCAATAAAATTTTTTCATGTATGTTGTCCATTATGTCCCTAGGTAGCTTCAACATTCATATATTTACTATGTTGTATCATTTTTTTTCTTTACTTTGCATTTTTGTTGTAATGTTTTATTATAACATTTCAATGAAGATAAGGAAATGTATTTTAACTGGTGCAGACTGCAGACTGTCATGTGGTAAAAATTAGTGGAGTACTAGCTGTGTTCTAATAATATTTATTGCCAACTGTAATCTCATGCTAATTCTAGTTTCTATGAATTTTAATATTTAACAAAATTATTATGATTTGTATTCTCACCAGTATTAACTTTATACATTGATTATTTCATTCCCCCCCCCCCCCTTTAGTTTTTACCATTCTACATTAATTATATTTTTAAAAAATGTCAAGCTGATTAAAAGTGTATTTAACTTAAGTGAAATAATATCAATAAAGACATAAATAAAGAGAAATTTACTTTTATTGATCATAACTCTAACAAAATCAGGTGTTAAATTTTACAATTATTATGGCTCTTATTCCACACTATTTGTATGTCAGAGGAAATAAAAAAATATTCTATTCTACAGTAAAGGCAGCGGGAAAAGACACTATGTGATTATATGCTTAGTCTGAACCACAATCTTTGATAAAGTTTTAGAGTAGAGCTTTAATTGAAATTTTGCATCACAGCTGAAGTGTTAAGGTAGAGATAACGCCGAACAGCTGATCGACGTAATGCCCTTTGATTAACATGTAAACCTTAGCAAATTGACAGAAATTCTGAAAATTTTTTGAGAGGCAGATATTAGTGCCTTAAAGCCATGGAAAAAATTTCAAAACGATTTAACGAGCCGATTTTTTTAATTAATTTTTTTAATTTTCAGCATAGGGCTTTCCCATGATGAGCCAAACTAAAAAATTAATTTAAAAAAATCGGCTCATTAAATGTTTTTGAAACTTTTGCAATGGCTTTTAGGCATTAATATCTGCCTCTCAAAAAAATTTCAGAATTTTTGTCAATTTTCTAAGGTCTACATGTTAATCAAAGGGGATTACGTCGAACAGCTGTTCGACGTTATCTCTACCTTAATTAGCTTAGATACGTCTTTTTGTTATATGGTTAAGTTGCAGTGAAAAGGTTCATAAACTCTTCTGGGGGCCTCAAACTCATACAAAGAACAAAGAAGGTCCAATATTTGAGTGTCATGGTAGATTTATGATTAAAAATTTTAATTTTGTAGTTTCGACTTAACATTTTTTCCCTTACTAAAAGCAAGAAAGAATGATAATTATAGTGCGTTGAAATTTAAAATTTGATTTTTTTTTTTTAATCCTAAAAGAGGGTTCAATGTGGAAGGTTTGATTTTCCTTATAGAGTTTTCATGTTAAAGTAGCCTCAAAAAAAATTCTCTCAGAGGTAAACAAAAATTTATTTCTAGGGATTTGCAAAAGGATAAAAATTTACAAAATTTAGAACAACCCTAATTAAGAGATATATAATATTGATACTTTACATGTGAAAAAAATATTTTACCTTAATTTTGACAGTTCCATTGAACCAAGCTATTTTTTTACCCTAAAAGCAACCTTTGAAATTTTTGGGATTAAAAAATAGGGGTGTTAAAAATCACCCCAATTTTTTCAATTCTATAATAAACAACGTTCGATTGAAGAAATTTAAATGTTTTTTTTAGATTAATATATATATATATACATAGATATATATCTATTTCAATTGCACTCTCAACATTAAGATAAAATCATTTTTCAACATTTTCATCATCAGGGCTAAGCGTTACCAAGGGTGGGAGGGGGTGGGAGAGGTCAAAACGACCCGTAACTTTGAAAGCGGAAAAAAAGTGTAAAAAAACTGCTCCAAAAATTCTGAAATAATTATGATCCTTATTTAGCCACCCAACAGTATACCCCCCCCCCCCCACAAAAGAAATTATTGATTTTTTTTTAACATTTGTTCATGTGATTTAGATAGCGGGGGTCAAAATGACCCAGGATCACAGTTTTTTTCTGATATTTAGGGCAAAAATTTACACTCATATCCCGCTTTAATAGTGTTACGGGTCGTATCGACTATCCCTCCCTTGGTAATATATGCCATGTTTAAAACTGATTGAATTTTAATTAAAAAAAATGCATTATATAAATATATATTATACTAGAAATTGCATAATATATGCGAGTGCCTATATTTTGATTTGCATTTTTCGGGGCAATAATTAAAATAGGATCCAAAATTTAGCACAGCTAGGGGGTATAGCCTGAAATCGTAACACCTTTAGCTTGAAGGGTGACTGAAAAAAAAAATTAAGAACTATGCTTGTCATGAATTAATTAAGCTACTTGGGTGGATCTTATAATTTAAAATCAACATATTATATAGAGAAACCCATGTTAAAATAAACCATAAACTTTGAAAATGTTAAAAATTGACAAAATAATCTTTGATTACTATTTGAAACCCTTTTGTATGGAAAATTAAGTCTATTAATTTGTTAAATTATTTGTAATTTATTTTCTACCCTTTAAAAATGAAAATGAAACTTCAATGCTAGATGGTTAGCTCAAAATTAATTGCTAGCCCCAGGAAGAGTTTAAATTTTATTCATCAATTAACTTAATTATCATTACAAGAGGTGTCAAGAGGACTACAATTTTTATTACTGTCAGGGACAATTTATGTAATTTTTATAAAATTTTTGTATGTGATTTTAATGTGTTTTTTTTTTTTTTTTTTTCGCAATTATATTTTTATTTTAAAACCCCCTCATCGTAACAATGTTTTTTTTTTTAAATTTATCCTTGAGCCACCCTATAATATTGGTTCTTAAGCTACCCCGGCCGTGCTAAATTTTGGGGTTGCTACCTTAATTATTATCCCTACAGGATCGAGCAAATCAAAAGCGAACAGGTACTTATGAAATGCCATGAATAAAATATATAGTACATAATATAGCTATTATAAGTTTCAATTGTAAAAGGCTTATTTATTTGGTGGAGCCCACCTTATTTTAATGGTAGTTTAATTTTTAAATAGTACCAATGGATTCAGAAGGTCAGTTTTCTTCTATACTCTTTTTTTAGCGTCGGGGTTCCAGCACAATTAAAAAAAAGGAAGTTAGCATATAAAATACATATATATATATATATATATATATATATATATATATGTATATTTATATATTGCTCCCAAGATCCCAAATAACTATTTAATTAATTATTATTGGTTCTTTATTATATTATATACAAGAGGAAATATTGTGCTAATCGTTTTTCCCGTAAAACATCTCAATTCATATATTGCATGTGCCTATATATATTTGACATTAATTACAAGATATTTTGGCAATTAAAGCAGCGACATTTTTGTAAGAAGCTGAAGAATTTTTAAAAAACTGGCGCCATGGTTGCTTAAAACTTGCATACAATTTTTTTCCACATTCATTGGCCTCAAGTTTTTTTCTTGCACAATAAAAAAATTGTATGCAAGAAAAAAATTGAATACAAGGAAAAAATTGAAACAAAAAATTGTATCGTGTAATATAGGCTTTAGTTAAGCTAAACTTGGTTAGAAACCTGGCTTAACTGCTTCGTGAATCGCGCCCATCATATTCAGCTCTTCAAAAAGTACAAAATATTAAAGTCGTCTCCATTTATCTTTGATCTGACGTCACGTGCCCTTGTAAAAAGGAATTATACTTATTACAAATTAATAAAGTATAATTCCTATGCTTAATTCGTATAATTTAGTATAATTTCTGAATGATTAATATACTAAATTACAGATTAATTATACTAGTTTTCATTTTATTATACTAAATTATAGAAAAGCATTTTAAAAAAAAAAAAATAAGAGACATATTGAACCATATATGGTTGCCTCGAAATGATTTAAAGAGGTATACTATTTCTATAATTTAGTATAATAAAATTAAACTAGTATAATTAATCATGTAATTTAGTATATTAATCATTCAGAAATTATACTAAATTATAAGAATTAAGCATACGAATTATACTTTATTAATTTGTAATAAGTTATAATTCCTTTTTACAAGGGTGACCCTCCCATTGGAAATGTATTGGAGGAGAAAGGAAAAAGTTCGTGACGTCAAACCAAAGATAAACGGGGGATGACTTTATGGTTGTTTTCATTGCATGCTGAACAAGTTGCCTAAACTCAAGGCGAAGTGATAGAATAATAATTATATTATTTATATTATAAAAAACATAGACGGACAGTTTTTTTGTTTATTTATATATGTTATCGAGCTAGTGCGCACATGACTGTTATTATAATTACTAATTATGATTGAAGGGAATCGCTACAAAATTTTCATTGTATTATGAAACTGACATTTATTATATATATATTATATATTTTTTTAATTTTAGGTGTTAATAAAAATGACTTAATGACATTACCTCATCTAGCTTGCATGATTTTGTTTTACGCCATAGTTTAAATTGTATAAATAAATCAATATATTAATCACAATCAACAGCTAGTCTATATGCATAAGTATAAATATATGCCATGATCATTATTAATTTATTATAAATATTAATATAATAATTAACGCACAAATAATAAACATTCAAAAAGGTATTTTTTTGTCCTACACATTACTAGGGAGAGAGAGGGGGAGGGGTTCAAACTGCCCACGGGATAAAAATCTATTAATTGAATTATAAATGAATAAAGAGTAAAACAATATGAATTTACTCCGATTATAATTTGATCATGATGCATCATAAATTTGGAATTTGATGAATATTAAATATTATATAATTTGGATATTTGGATAAATTTGGAATTTAAAAACCACATTTATTTATTCCTTAAGTAGTTCTATATTTGGACGTCTGAGGGCACTTAACACTGAAATGCATATTTCAAGAACTAAAAATAGTTAATAGATGGCGCGGTCTGTTACATCGCGTCATCGATGTGAAATTTAATTGCAGTTTTTGCATCTAATTTTGATGACATGCATGCAATTACGAATTAAACATTTTTATTTTGTAATTTAGTATTCAAACTTTAATCTAAAGGCTTAAAAAACTATTAATTAAGAGAAAAACAAAAATAAATAATGCAGTGGAAATTTCCCGCGGGAAATATTTCAGCTGTTATTTTCGCTTTTCATATTTTTAGCTCCTCCCCCTCCCCCCATAATGCAACTCGCTTTCAACATGAGGGAGTAGGTAAGTTGTTTCAGTCTTCGTTTAGGTTTTGAGGATTCCATATGAGCCATCGTAATCTATTATAATGTGTTTCTAATGTGTCTTTAGATATTTTACTACCATTGTAAAATAATTTATTCAGTGATTGTGTACATATAAGTGAAAACAAGGTAGGGTTTTAAAACCTTTACACCGACACCAAGTTTTTTAGTTGTCATACGATTTAATGTTGTTTTCGTAATGTTTTGTATTGTTTTGAATGTTTTTTTCGTTGTTTGACATAAAACTGTAAACAAACTAGCTTCTGGCTCTGGTGAAATACTTGCCAATGTTTTGCAAAGCCCAAATTTGGCGATATATGAGTTGTCATCATACTCGAAGATTCCGGGAGTGCATGTTTTTTACTTCGCCGAATTACGTGATTTTTGGCATTTAGTAATAAAATTTTTCATTGGAAATTAATCTTGAATTAATATTCTGTAGGTTACTTCGTAAAAATCAGTGTTTAATTGTAGATTAGTATCCTTAATCGTTCAACAAAAACAAAGAATCTTTCTTTGTTTACGTTTCGCCGCTGTCACTGTCGCTGCATCCTGCCAGTGATCCTGCGAACCGGTGCGAATTTTGCAATCACGCTATTGTGCCGGCTAAATAGTTTAATTTATTTCGTAATCAAAATAGTTTTTCTACAAATTTGAATTGTAAATTATTGTAGTATTTCAGCTCTTGTAATTAATTAACGTGATATTTTACATTTTTCTTACTTGTCAAAGATGTAAAATATACAGTAATACAGAATGCGTACACTGTAATTTGAGAAGGAGGCTGTAGTGTCACGTTTCAAAATAGATAAATAGATATAATATCCCTACCGTATTGTAGAAAACATTATATGAACTATAATCTAATCAGCATTCAGAATTAATTATCTTCTTAATTGGCACACAATACAATTCATTTGATCTCTTACTAAATTTAAACATTTAATATGCGTGTATGTATTGCAGTGATATATATTTCTTGCTGGAAATAATGACATTATTTATCATTCACGTTGAGGGAAATTTTAGTGGCAGTTTAGCTTAAGAATATTTATTTATTTAGAACAAGTAGTACTGTACTGTATGCAGTACTTTGCAAGTCTTGCTGTATCTTATTAAGTTGAATGAATCCCTCTCGAGTACATTAAGTACATCATCCTTTTTACCAATGACAGCTTTTAAAATGTGACTGCAAAGCTTCAAAACCCAATCAAATTATATAAAAATTTAAATTATATTTTTACACAAAATTTAAAAGCCATGAATAATTACAATACAGTATTTAGGTAACTCTGCAGACAGCCCCAGAGCTGCAATTTTCTTGTTAAAAACAAACAAGAAGCTCTTCTGTGTCCATCGTTACTGATGTAGAGTGTCTGTGTGTCCGTCGTTACTGATGTAGAGTGTCTGTGTGTCCGCAGATGGAAAACTCTGCCTATGCTCCAAGCTCGCAATTACCGCCACCAGCAGCCCTGGTTGTTTTCTCCCAGGCAGGGGGAGGCCTTTCTGAGGCCCTGAGGATGCAGAGGCCCTTTAACCCACAGGTGAGGCCGTTACATTGTTCCCAGGCTTGCTAAATGAATCTTGAGAACTTAAAAATGTTTCTTGTCAGTTTCGTAGAACAGACAATAATGTATACAGTTAAACAAAATGTTAAGTAATATATATTTTAATAATAAACAAAGTAGGTTTTGTGAAATCAAAGATTTAAAATGTTGTGTTTCATCTATAGCCATAAATACTATACAATGAAAATGTTAGTTATATTCAAAAATAATATTGATTAATTCCACTCAAATTTTGTGTCTGTATTAGATTTTAAAAAAAAATTGTATTTTATTATTATATTATCTTAAATTTTAGAGTACTTTACTGCTTTTAATTCACGTTTCAATCCAAACAGTCATAATACTCCCTTATTATCATAAATTGTAATACGTCAGATATTAATTTTTACATCGTTATGTTCCAGATACCTGAAAGTAAAGAACTCCACTTACCGTTCTCAAGTTCTGGTTTTGGCTACCCCGCCCATCTACTACATCATTTACAACCCCAACATTTTCTCCATCCAGCGTTAGACCCACGGATAACGTTTGGCTCACAGGGCGCGTTCCGCCCCCTCAGTGCGTTTGCACCCCCCGCGGCCAAGAGTCTCAAAGAGGAGGCTTCTTGCTCGCGACTTTTCTCTCCAGCCAGTGAGGTGCTGCGAGAAAGCTCCCCCGAACTTTCCGCCTCTCCCCCCGAACATCGTGACGAGAGCATGAGTGCCGAAGAGGCCGCAAGGGCCGACACCCCAGGCTCCGAAAGGTCAACACCCGAGGAAGGACGAGGCTTCAGACGTGAGTACCCTGGGAGGAGTGTCGTCAAGATTATTTTGGGGGGTTGACGTAGACGTTGTGTGAAAATACTACACGGATTCTGATGGATTTATTGAGTATAGCGTCGGTTATTTTAGGAGAAGTACTTGGGAAGGAGTGTAGTGTCGTCAAGACTATATTGAGGCAGTGGTGTAGTCGGGGGGTATACGTCATATACCTTCTGATTGAGAACTACTCACAGTGTATACCCTCTGAAAAAATAAGTTACATGTATTTAGATAGACAGAGTATAATGCTAATATTAATGCTAACGTCATCAGCGAATACCTTCAGGTTAAAAAGTATCCTCACTGAAAATTTTATACGACTACATCACTGTTTTGGGGGCCTAGTTCTGTGAATGCCACACAGAATCTGATGGATATATCGCGTGTAGCATCTGTTATTTAAGGAGAAATTCTGCAGTAAAATTTCTAGTTATTACATAGTATCGCTTTGTAAAGAGCTACAATTTTACGTATGAGAACAACTTATCGCTGTTCCAAGTAATCATTACTTTGTACAGCTGGTTAAAGCAGTTGCTTCGTTATGGAGTACTATACCGAGCAATTTTTTGGTTGTACTTGTATTGTAGCCATTGTATAATCCTGCATAAAATCTGCTGATCAATGAATTGTGTTCTAAATATCTGAAATATTCTTTTTATTGATGTTGTGATTTGTAGACGCTGCATTTTAACAAAATTAAACCAGGTACTATGATTTTTTTTGAGTTTTGAAATGTACTGTATGATCTATGGTACATTATTTTTATTCATCACATTACAAACCAAATTTTAAATGCTGTAAGTAGTCTGAATGTGCTATGAATCCTTACTAAGTTATACAAAAATTATTACTTAACCAGGCAACCACTGTAGT
The DNA here is from genome assembly GCA_949825025.1 of Siphlonurus alternatus. NCBI lineage: Eukaryota > Metazoa > Arthropoda > Insecta > Ephemeroptera > Siphlonuridae > Siphlonurus > Siphlonurus alternatus. Next base: position 34,073,821 of record OX463782.1, read on the forward strand.
TTTTTTAAAGTGATTATTTATTTAGTGCGAAAAGGTAAAATATTAGTTATAACAATTGAATTGAGTTAATTTAATTTTCACTTCTGTCATTAATCAAAGTTGCCAAGAATTTAGAATTAATTAAGCATAGAATTTAAGGAATTTTAATACTGTAATTAATATTTAAATCACAATTTTGTACCTATACACTCTGCTGCGAAATTCGTTTTTTTTTTTTTTCCCCTATTTTATAATTATTATGAACTTGTGCATAATAATTGTAATGAGTATGTACATAATTTAATCGTCTTACTACAAACCCTATACTAGAGTTGACAAGCTGTCTCGAGTCAATTATAAAAAAAATATTAATAAAATTTAATTGTTAGTAATATAATTAGAACTGCGTGAAATACATTATAGTTTTTCTCTAAACAATACAACCTTATGAAAGCAAAAGTTTGGCGCGACATTTGCGGCTCGTTCGAGCGAAAAGTCCCGCGACTCCGTACCTTCACTCGTCGCTCCGAACATCTCGAACCCTCGCGATCTACCTGCGTACCTTGATGGTATAATTTAACCGCCAAAACCTTGTTCCCTGGCTTCGCAAGCTTCTGTATTCTTCTGTGTTTTAGACTGATAAATTTAATTAGGACGGAACTTACTGCTGCAAATATATTATTAATTATTGTACGTATAGTGTAGGGTGCTGCAATGAATGTGTTTTTTATCAATATATAAATTTTTATGTTATAATTATATGCTGTCATTTTAGTATTGCAACGTAATTTACAATAAAATTGATTAGCTAATCGAAACGATCCGATGATCAAACTGTGATCATCATTGCCGCAGAAAGAACATTTTTTTTTTTTTTTTTTATGGAAGTTTCGCCTTCTTTCTCTCATCTGATTAGATTCAAAATCTCGTCTAAGATTTTGTTATTGTTCTAATTACCTATTGTCGATCAAATATTATAGGAAGCGATTTTAAGGAGATTTTTTTTTTTTAAGAAGCGTTTTTCTAATCTGTTACCTGCATATAGTATGAAAAACGCCTTTTAAAAATTGCTCCCATATAGTTTAATTATTATACGAAAAATGCTTATTGATTCGCTTTTTTCCTGCATAGTTATCCATACTGTTATGAGCGTATAGTAATATTTTGAAAGCATGCAATAATGTATAAAATATTAATTTACTCAAAAATTGTCTACCCTTAATAAAAAAAAAATTAGGGAACTTCGATGTTGATCGTCCTAAGTGAAGTAATCGATATGAGATAGACGGGAAAATGACCCCACCGATCGCCGCAGGACTTGCCGGTGTAAGGTTACCGCGTGAACACGACGGGGCTCGAAGTTGCGTCACCAACACTCGACATTTTACACCTAGCACCGCTGACACCGCGCCATGTCGGTACATGCGACCTTGTCACCGTTTACTGCAAGATAACACCTTTAATTTTCACCTGTGTGTATACATACAGGATATTAATTTAATGTAAGTCTTCAGAAATCTGTTAGTATCTGCAGAAGTAGTGGGGGTGGTTTTAAAATTCACCTTGATTATTTTTAATGGAATCATAGTAAAAGAAGTTCAGTAGCCAGTTCAATATACTCCTGACGATGAGCTGGCTGGATCTATTGAACTGGTTACTGAGCTTTCTACGATGAATCTTAAGTCGGTATTACACGATACAGTTTTTCTAATTATTGTATCGTGTAATACCGGCTTTATGCAAAAAAAAAATAAATAAATAAATAAAAAATAAATAAAAAATAAAATAAATAAATAAATAAATAAATAAATAAATAAATAAATAAATAAATAAATAAATAAATTAGGGTGCATTATGCTTTTTAGTCACCTTACTGACCGCTATGTATAATACTGCTATTATTTTAACTATAATTTTAGATATTGGTTGGTGTATGCTATTATGCTATAATGTATAACATTGAACTGTATACTATGTTAAGTCCCATCGTTGTATCACAATAAGGCAGCAACAACTATTTTATAACATTAAAAATAAATTGTAAAAATTACCATGTAATTAAATGAAAGATCCTTTATGTTCAGCTAATAATTATATTAACAATATAACCATTCTTCATAATTAATTTAATGCAATCAGCAATAAGCTCTTTTATAACGGACAAAGAACATGATTTTTTTTTTTACTGCCTGTAAAACTGCATAAAGAGCATACATAATAAAGTTAATTTAATTTTTTATCAAAGTATAACTTTATTCATTCACATTCCGGTTGTTTATGACTGTCGAAAAGCTGACATCCATTAGCACCTTTGTAATGCCCGGCGTTGTCTCCTTGGCACGAACTTTTAGTGTGAACTTCTGAGTGCGAATGTCCGCCCTACCCTTCGTGGAAACCCGCTAATTGTCGATAAAATACCTGAGAGGTGGTGGAATTCATCGCGTTGCATAAGTGTTGGGTTTAATTACCTTGTATGAAAATTTTATCTTTAAGCCAGTATTACACGATACAATTTTTCTGATTATTGCCATACAATTTTTCCATACAAGAAAGTTTCAACTTTATTTGTTTGGATGGAGTTGAAATTTTCTTGCCAAGGAAAAATTGTTATTTGCAAAATTGTACCGTGTAATACCTGCCTTATACAAAAAAAAATTAGATTTCTTGCAAGAAAAAATTGTATATTGCATATTAAGATTATTAAGTACTGGCTTTAGAGAGATTTAGCATCTTGACGAAATATATACGGAGATTTTATCTTGCATATACATGATCGAAATATGTTTCAAATTAATGTATAATTATAGAGAATATTGTTATATATTGTATATATTTCTGCTTTTCCATGTTCTTGTTTAATTAGGTGAATAGACACTGTATAGTGATTTGGTTGTTTCTGCAGCCGTTTCTATTTGTCCCATAGGCTCACATGTTTCTATCTTTTATTGTATTTTCAGCTTATAAAAGATTTAATAAATAAATAAAAAAAATCCGTATATAAACATTTTAAGATTTTTAATCATGCATTAATGATTAATCATTTTGAAAAAAAAATCGATGTAAGAGAGCACATTTTAGTATTATTTTTATTAAAATAGTGATTAAAACTTGTTATATTAGTCTATACTGCTTCTGTAATACAACGCCGCCCCGCCTCCTATCTCCAAACATTAATATCAGAACCGCGTCTCCCTCTATCACAAAGGCTCTCTCGCGGTTGCGGTTGCTTGCTAATTAATTAATCTTGTTGCGATCGTGGCCGCAAAGTGCGCGGCTAATTTCTCGCAGTCTGAACGCTTGACTTGCGGCCGCGTGAAGCGATACGACCGCAGAGAGGAATTTTTTACCGCGACATCAGTTTGTCATCATATCGTCGACTTAGAATGTATTTTTGATAACTGCAAAGAATTGTATATTAGGAAAATTACTCAAAGGTGGATTTACATGAATAATTTTCAGCACACGGCGTGGTGCGAATTATGCAGTCCACTGACGGCCATATTTAGCGAGTAAAAAAAAGTCGCAATTTAGCCGCAGCCAAGATTCTTTAAAGAACGAATCTTGGCTGCAGCATCCCCCGGCGAATTCTGCGTCATATGAATTCGCAGCTTGTGTCCCTAAAATTTCGTCTCATTACGCCATTGGTTAATGTGAATCCGCCTTTATGTCTATAGTTATTAAGGATCATATTCGTATCAATTTGTAAAAATACCCGGGCCTGAAATTCTTGTTTGATTAATTAGGCCCTGAATGTAGGCAACTTGTTCTACACCAATGTTATTCTTATGGGGAACTTTAATGCCAGGGTTATTATTTTCAGATGAAATCTGTGAATTACTGCATGCAAATAAGGGAATCTTCTCTTATTGAATAAGTTTTTAATATAATTTACCAATTTTATCATGTACAGATTAGTTTGTGAAGCACGCGGGGGTGGTACAGTAATTTTGATTACATTGAAGTTACATATATTATTGTAATCGTCCCTCGTCCGTATGAGCTATCTGCTATTGCAGGTGCATAATTACAACAATGAGCTTAATTTTATAACTATTTACAGCTCTTATTTGCTCTTGCCTGAAACCTGAAATAGCAGAGATACTCGTCATTGTTGGAAACGAGATTGTGGTAGCAAATATAGCTCATTATTGCGGATGAAGGACTGTATTGTTCTTTTGAAAACATGTTCAAAATATAGTGATATAAAAATTGTGTGTTTTTTGAATCCATGGTCCAGACTTCTTAATTTTTTTGCATGTCCAGATTTTCGTTATTTGTATATAATTATATAAATATTAATTTAACAAATTTAGTGTGAGGCATAATATTTTCAAATAATTTCGGCTCTGAAACAGCTGCTACATAGACCTCAGTATCGCTACAAGACGAGAGAACTAGCTAATCTTACAACACATACGGAGGGTTAGATACGGGCGACAGGTGGATCTTGTCCCGGCCAGAGCGACCGCTCTCGCCGCCAACTTTTACTGCCGCGCTCCGTGATTATTTTTCCAACACTTCCATCGTGTGTGTCCCGTATAATGTCCTCGTAAACCAAGTCGTGCCTACAGTACACCAAATGTAAGCTTGTTCCTTGTTCCGGTTATATCTGATGATTCTAGTTCATGTAATTTGTGTGATGATGGTATAACACATGCAGGCTATTGATGCTAACATTTATGTTAGGGAAAGTAAATACATGCATCTAAAGGTAATCTATCATGCTTTTGTTTGTATTCCATCTTTAAAATTCATATTCGTTTTTTGGACTTAAGTTTTGAAAAGTTTGAGGATGAATATTAGTTGATTGATATCTCGCAATCGTTGCACCTGATTCACTTGAATGCAATAACACTTGCAGGGGACTTTGAACTCGCTATGGCATCAATGTAGGTGGCATAGCATAGCATACAAATTTTTATCTTATATAATACTGAGGTAGAAATTTAACATTGACCTTATGAACGGAAACCGGAAATGAAGCTGTTATGAGAAAACTGCCAGATTTAATTTGCTCAAACCATAATAATTTTAGAATATCATTGATTTTTTTTTTAAATTTCATTCGATTCCGTCGTACAAAAATATTTTAAGTTTCATCGTTAATGTATTTCTGCAAATTTATTAGTATTTCCGGCAATTGAGATGATCTCACTGTAACCATCACTCCTCAACGAGAATAGCTTTCATAAAGTAAACAAATGACTGAAAGGGGGCGTTGGTTTACATTAAGTTGATTCGTATAACAATAGCACTTGGCTACGTTTGTTTTAGTAGGAGAAAAACGCTTTGAACAGTTTTGCTAAAGTGGCGCTTCCACACGTAAATCACAAGTGTTTAAAAAAGAAGTCATTTAATACTCAAAGGATGTACCAAGGATGTTGTTGGTATTTTGTTACTATACTTGTATGAACAGGTTTGAGAAAATTATTGAACTTGCATTAGCACTTGACTACAAAACCAAATGTAATAAATACTTTTTTTTTATTTCACTTTGCAACAGGTATAGTCAGTATCATTAATGTCGGTAATAAGTTTTATCTTAATGATAATTAGAACGATCTTGTTTCTTGACAATAGATCAGGTTTATTGTAATGTATAGGACTAGTGTACATTTGTGGGCCAAACCAGGGGTTCGAAGCCTGCATGGCTGCAACTTCTTTTATATTTGAAAATTCATATTAGTATTCATATAATGTGAAAATAAAGGTGACGAAAAAATACTATTGAAGTTTCAAAGTTTTAAGTAACGTCATACAAACTGGAGAATTAAGTACAGCGTGGTTTTACTGCATATTTAAATATAAAATTCATTATAATTATTATTCTTGCAAATGCTTTGAAGAAAAGTTAGCAATTGACTGCAATTTAATGAATAAATAATAATAAAAAAATATCATCGATCGGTTTCATGCAATCGTACACTCCATTCAAGGGTGGATGTTTTCATGGTCCATGGAGGTGAATGTTTTTCAAAAGACGTTTTTCTTAAGACGGAAGCTATAATATGCTTTTGGGTGCTTATATTATACACCTCTGAAAACTGTAAAACGATACATTTTGAAATATATAGACAAATCTGGAATTAACTCGATTAGCAAATAAAGCTGCAGAGGTTACGGTCGTGAAGTGTCATGGGGTGGATATATTTGTCCAATTGTAATTAGATTTGTAAGAGTGTTGAGTCAAATTAATTAATTATATTGCTAATTTCTTAAAATTCCACAATACTGCCGAAAGTGCATGGATGTTTTCCATATGCAGCATTTTAATTAAAGATCGCATGACACAAATTCTTATTATTTATATAAAAATTGTCACTAAATAAATATTAAAATAATAAAAATTGTTACTCCAAATAAATATAAAAATATAAATTAAAAGTACTTCCGGTTCCTTCCGGCTGCAGTTGTTTTACGTTTGTTGACCTGTAACCATAGCGACGGTGGCCGCCCGGTGTCTCGGTGTTGGTTACCGTCAATTGAACGTGTCGCGCCGCACACCGCGCGGAAAACGATACGCGTTAATTTCTCGATATGTTGTCTGTGTGACAGCCTCCTCGTACTGCAGCACACGCATGACCGGATTAATTTCATCGTGTGAAAATGTGTACTCGTACTCATAACTTGCAGATCGTCGCGTGTTGTATATAATTGAACCGTGGAGGTACTAATCTTATCAAGTATCAATGTTATGAATATGGAATTAATGATATTGCATCATTGGCAAGTAAAGATCATGTTTAGACTTTGCTTTATATACATATGCCATATGCTATAGAAAATATAAAATTAAGCATTGAATTGCATAGATGAGGTCTAAATTTTTTTTTTATTATTCTTTATTATATGATCAAACCCTAACTGGGTACTTCTACCATAACACCCTGAAATAGGAATTCTAGAATGCTATGCTTCTACTTACTAATTACTCACTAAGTTTGAACCCCGAACCTTCCGAAACCCTAACTTAGCGTTTCGCGGGCTCTTCCGGAACGGGGGCGGTCACGGCCTTGCAATCCATCCCGGCATTTGACTGCGACTGAGGGAAACGTGGAAACCTCAGCCAGGATGGCCTCTTCAGCTTTTGTCAATGAATGGTCCAAAGCCAGGGGAACCACATTTAGTGGAAAACCGCAACGATTTACCCCTGGGTGTGGGAAACGTAGTTTTTGTTGAAAATAGTCACCCATCCAACTACTAACCACGCTCGGCGTTGCTTGCATGACTTCGGTGATCTGACGAGACCCGGTCAAGCGCACTGCGCCACACACCCGAACTTTAAGCCAGGATTAAGCATCATATATTATACAATGTGAAAGTAATTAACTTGCGACAATCAAACATAGAAAAAAAAAAAAAAAGCCAGTTCTCTGTGATGTTGTGGTTTAATTGCTCGCTTGAAACTACAAATTACAGTATATATCTATATAAAAAGATATGCACTCGATCATAAATAAAAATATTTCACAATACATTATACCTAATCTTCTATGGAGTTATATCAGGAAAAGCGTCTCAGATCGCGGGAGACGATTCGAGATGTTTCTCCTGAAAGTTTTACCTCCCTCGTACATCATAATTGTAGTATTCATCTCGATATTTTTACTCTCAAATAACTTCCTTCAAACGTATGCAATTTGTACTTGAAACTTTAAACGTCATGAGTTTTAATTTTATAGCCACTAACTACACTCCCCGCACGTGTACACGAGACCTGCCTCGACTTACTGATGTAACGAGCATGGGCCGTTTAATTTGATTTAGTCGACATTAACCATAACTCGAAACAACCCCCTCGTATGACCGCTCCAAGTACAGTCGCCGGCAAACATGTTGTCATTGAGCTGATGCAGCCCTCAAATTATAATATTCTGTATCTCAAAGTATTTAATTGAATTTATTTAATGTATTGTCTTTGGGTCTGCGGACCAAGCAGTCATTGCCCGTAAAATCTAGGCTTGGATTGGGAAGCTATAGGAGCCAGTCAGGGTCATATATCATTACAGGCAGCAGGGGCAACCTGGAAGGGGGTCTGAGGCCACTTTTTGTATGCTCTCTGTGTTAAAAAGTTGAGGGGACAGTCTGGGATCCCTGACCCAGTCTTATAGCAAGTCCGAGCCTAAATGTAAATGTATCCATAAATATCATCTATATAGTTGCACTAAATCCTGTTACAGAATTAGCTGACAACGTTCATTTGTTGTTAAATGATGAATATGTAAAGTAAATGCACTTTTTACATTTGATTTTCTTATGTATTAATAAGCTCGTTTATTGCATCATACGCATTAATAACAGGACAGAGATGCTAAAAATAATATAAAAACATCGATCAGTAAACAGTGCCGAATGTTATTTTCTTTCTAAAATAAAATCAGGGACAAGGGACTGTTTCTTGGGGTCAGAACCATCCCTTTTGTGGGATCCATGCAGCTGCAAGGGCAAAACACATAAGAAGTTGTTGAGTCTTGCGTCAATGATAAAACTCCTCCCTATAACCAATTAACTACCCTCGCTCCTCCTTACAACACTATACCCCCGTGTCAATTTAGTGTTTATTGCACCTGGATTATCTGCATAAATCGGTAGGTAATCAATGACGCTACGTTTGGTGATTCCGGGAGCGTGTGTGGCGGCTGCAGCTCGTAAAGTCTGATGAGCCGCGCTACGTGACGAGCGAGGTGATAGCGCGGGGTAATCGGTGGCGAGCTGTCGTCTGAGACGAGCCTGGAATGAGAAAAACATGCGGGCCAGATTAGAGCAAAAGTTGGTCTTTCAGAGCAAATAAGAGGCTCTAAGTCAAGCTATATATCGGGGCTTTCATGGACATAATATGATATTTTTCGTCAAATTTTATATTTATTAGAATTTTGATTGTCATTTAAAAGAATATGATGAATAATCGTTTTATGTATATTGTTTTTTTTTTTACCTCAAATCTTAAATTCAATATATCATACACAATATAGGTCTACACTTTCTAGTCCCAATGGACCTTATGTCCAAGTGCATAAGGACCATTCGGTGTAGAAAGTTTACTCTGGACAGGCCCGAGTTTACGAACAGACGTTATATGTAACATGCAGCACAATTTGAAGCATGGCATGTATTCACTCCATTCGATAAAAAATGTCCGATCTGGCTATACTTTAATTTAATATTCGTACGGAATGTATACCTGACACCTATAGTATAATAATTACTTAAATATACAGGGAAATCACGAACGTTACCCCTGCTCTATATGTTTAGACGTTACCAGCTGCACTTACAGCCTCGGAAGGTGTGGTGAACTTAAAACGATTGTAGATGTAAAGACTGGGTGCTCTTCTTTTCTCCCCCAAAATTGCAAATCTGCATTTTCTTGTCTATTGGAGCTGCAGTGCCAATTAGACAGGAGCAAAGTTTGTGCTCTCCTATTGACCTCATAAAGTACCAATAGATGGCATTGAAAACAGCCTCTATAGAATCATTAGGCCTGTTCGTAAACCCTGCTCGGTGTACACTTTCTACACCCAATCGACCTTATATCCCATGTACATAAGGTCGATTGGGTGTAGAAAGTGTACACCGAGCAGGGTTTACGAACAGGCCTAGTATGACTCAACTACACGTGTACTTTAGCCAGTAGCAAAGCTCAGATATCAAAACAATGACACTTTTAGAATCACCCAGGTAAAATCCACCAGATGTCCATACCTGTCTTTATGACGTCAATAGGTAGTCTGTGGTGTAATATATATATATATATATATATATATATATATATATATATATATATTTCCTTGAAAATGATAATTTCTGTTTACTGCAAGTCAAACTTATCCCAATTAAACTACAACATTTATAACTGTCATATAAGACTATATTGAATAATTAAGAAATAAAAATCAAATTTACCAAATTTTAAATCAGAAGAAGTTAAATATAAGTCAACATTGGCATTACATGAAAATATCTGATAAAAGTTCCCCCCTAACACGTACGCCTTTGGCTCAGGTGGCGCCCGGCTTAGCACTAAACAGATTGGCGCCTCCCCTAGGATGGTAAGATTATGCAAACTGTCCCCCGGGCTATAGTAGTGTTGAGAGGAGCCAGATTATCTTTTAGGGGGAGAATTGAATCTCCTCCTGCTGGAAACGTTTACCGTAAATGTTTAACATTATATGTTACTATGTTGTTAGATGTCGCCAATATGTCACACCGAATGTCAAGCTTGTTGATCTATTGGTCGCACGTGACTGTCGCAAAGGACTTTATTTATAACGTCTTTGAGGTTATTTGCGGAAAATATAGCATTTAATATTAGTGCATGTTATTTTTGTTGAAAATAAAGCGTGTAATGCATCAGTACAAATACAATGAATATTTTTGTTTTGAGTCCTAACTTACATGCAAATATAATTATGTATTTTTTAAAATATACAGTCAAATTAACTTAATATTCCCTCCGGAAGTAGCCGGAAGTGTGAAGTTTGCAGCTCTTCTATTTGTAATTTAGTTTTGAAACTTTACATAGTGGTTTGAAGTAAAAGTACTGACCTATGTGTGAAATTGTAACGCTAAAATACGAATAGAAAGACCAGAAACCTTACACTTCCGGCTACTTCTGGAGGGAATATCGTGTAAATTTGACTGTAAGTGTTTAATAGTTCCAATAGACAACCTTAATGATTTTTTATTGCATATTTGGGTAGAGGACCTCGAGTTATGTATTATATATTATATTATCAATATTTTTATCAGATATTTTCTCTTACTGTGACATCATAGTCATGCAAATATTTAAACAAGCAGGTGTAGGTTGATGAGAGACGTTGCATGAATATGACGTCACAGCGTCTTTCCCCCTTGATTTTGAAAGGTAAAAGGTTAAAAAAAAAAATTAAGGATTGACCTCAGTTGATTGAGATCTCGAAATCGGCCCCCTTAAATACTACAAGATTTGCAGAGAACTTACAACTCAGCATGTAAATTTTGAAGTGGATCGGTGTTTTCAGTTTTGAGAAAACTGATATAGAAGTTTAACATTGGCCTTATGGACGGAAACCGGAAATGGAGTTATTGTAAGGAAACCGCCTCGTTAATTGAATCTGCTCACACCATAAGCGATTGAGTTTTAGAGCATTTTTCAATTTTTAAAATTTATTTCATTCGTTTCCGTCTGACAGAAATTTCCTTTGATTCGCGTATATATAGTAACTGAGGTCAATCGTTAAAAAAAAATCTTAAGATCTTTTATTGAAATTAATATGTAATAAAAAAATCATTAAGGTTGTCCATTGAAAGAAATGGGAAGAATGATTAAAAATTAAACAAAGATTTAAGAGAATTTTAAGTGCTTTTATATGTAAGTTTAATTTTTACCGTATATATACAAGGAATCATTTAATAAAAAACTGCAATTTTTATATACTTTGTATCATACGTACTGGCATTAAAGTTATTACATACATACATATCATAAAATATCCTTATTATATACAGTAACTATTTCCTTGCAAATCAGATCAACAACAGATTATTTAAACATACATTTATAATGATCATACAACTAAGAAATCTGATAATCTCTCGTTATATTTTCTTTCTCAAACAGGATTCACAATAAAATATAGCGTTTGTTTTCTTATTAATTTGCTGCTGCCAATTTATGTTATATCTATAATTGCTGGTAGTAAGCAAGGTTGTGGTTGTGGTCAAATAGGATAACTGAATTAAATGATAACTCAAGTGGGGGGAGCCTGGGTAATAAAAATTACTACATAAACGGTTTAATTGAAAACAAAGCTTGCCGCTCCCTAACGTGTGCAGTGCCTGGAAATGGGGCAATTAAAACATCCTCCCTCTGATCTTTCTGTATGGACCATAACATTCTACTATATATCGTGTTGTATAATAACAGATATTAATATTCCTGAATTGTTTATATGTGTAGTTTTTTTTTTACGTGTTATTCAAATATTATTGTATTATATGAATTCTCATGGAAAATCGATGAAGAATTTTAATATTTGTATATACGTGTACGACCAGTGTAACAATATGGTTTTGTAACACTGCTGCATGTCTGACAATAATAATGGATACTTACTTTAGATTTAATATTATTTTAAATAATTGTATTAAATGCGCTGTTATACAGAGACCTCTTTGATACATATAAAAATATTTTGATGAAAAAGTTAAAGAAATTATCGCTACAATATTATTTTGGGAAATATTTATAAATATATATTTTTAAATTATAATTGTTAAAATTTTGATAAATTCATAAAATAAAATGTTCTAAAACAGAGTGTTTATGAAAGAAAGACGTGACGCAAAAGCAGTAATTATATACAATAGCATTTAGTCATAATAATATTTTTTAAACCTAATTCTCCGCTATGTACTATTGTACGATGAGAAATTGTTACATGTATTGATACATACAATCAAATAATAATCAAAAATCAAAATTTCCTTACCTTTCTCTGTATTTACAATTTAGAGAATTGATTTTTTAATCGACTACATTTAACGAAAACACAAAAAAGTAACATCTCAGGTGCACACTGTTTATTCTAGACACACATCCCACCCTCCTGTACCTGACAGACACCTGATCCAGTGCCTGGCAGGTAATGGACCCTCTACTGAAATGCTACACGCTCGCTAACCGTGGGAATATCAGACCAATTGTCGCGTTGTTTTCATAGCTGATGTTATTGTTGTAAGACTGACTTATCAAAACAATGTCGGAATGTACCTTTTGTTTGGTTTTCATAAAATTTATGACAAGAAATGTTAAAAATTGCAATTTTAAGTGTATTTTGTTTACTTTTGCAAAAAACGTTATTGATAGATCTTTATCTGCATGTAACGTCGATTAATTTAATATATTTTTAGTTAAACAGGATGTAGACCTGTTTTTTTTTTAAAAAGGAAATCACTCAAGACGCTCTATAAGACTGAAGTTACTTATCATATAATGTTACTTTATATTGTTATATGTATGACACGATATCCGCAGTATAACGTGTTTAAATTAATAGCTAAGGATGAAAACATATAATTAGTACAGCAGGTCTTATGCTTCACAAAACAACTTCAAGATTTATAAACAATGCAGCTTTTTACATCCATCCTTGCACGGTTCTATAATATAAACTGCAATGTATACAGTTCTATTGCATGAGTAAAATATATAAAATTGTTCATGATCATTAAAGAGCTAATACATACAGCCCCTTTGGTTTTAAGGGGTGCTATATATGTGCACTTTTGGGAGAACAGACTAGCTGTCAAAATAAAGTTTAACCCCTTCTCGCCTCTAAAAAATTCCTTTTTGCAGCCTTATTAATCGCCATTCATTATATACGTTTACATGACGGTGTTTAATACGTATTCGTTGATGACAGATAATGTTATTCTTATGAGGCGTCGTCAACGGATCCGTATATTAAACACAGTCATGTGAACCTAGTGATTGTGATATCAGGCTACAGAGGGAACTTTTCAGAGGCAGCAACTGTACTTCAATAGTTAACTATTGGAGAGATTATAAAGGGTCACCCCAAATCGCGCTCTAGCTCCCGTCTTGACCACTTGAATGAAAATGTTAATATAAAAATTAAAAAAAAAAAATGACGACGGCATAGCAATGCATGAGTATTTTCTCATTGAGTTCTTGAACTATTGGTAAATGATCACGTCCATCACAAGGTAGTTCAGGATATATTCAACTTGACCGGGATATCCCCTCTTGGACCGGAGATATTATAGCCGTGTGCGGGCGGTCATGTATAGCTATATAAAACTGGGCGGTGAACTACAAGTTGGAATTAACGAACACGGGTTGCCACTCAACGAAGGCCCGCCCCGGGGTGCGGCGCTGCCCCCCCACGTCACTCTTAATTGTACCAACAATCTGACTACACACGCTTAATTATACTGATGGCAGCCGCTTATTCTCATAAGCGGTCTTGTATCGGTCAGAAAAGGTGTGCCAGTTATGGGATGTTATATACAACTGGAGACTTAACGAATGTTATATACCACTGTCCTGTTTGTGCTGCATAGCTATACTGAATGTATTATACATACATAGACATGTTAGTCTATATTTAATTATTTATAGATAAGTGCAGCTTTAGAATGGCTAGAATGGGTACTCTTCTTAATATGTTCCCTATAATAACAATTAAAATAAAAATCTGTTGAAACTAAGCTCGTGGAGTATAAATATATAAGAGAATTAACGTTCAACCTCAAAGTTTTTTTTTTTATTATTGCAGAAATGGAGGGTGCAAAATTACGCCACTCTGATTTTTTTTAAAGTATTTTGTATGAGGCCAAGAAGTATTGTTATAACAAGCTATTTAAAGTTCAATTTTAAGCCCACGCCCCTTTTAGTCATATGCTATATATTATGAAGTGTCGCCTAATATTAACGCCTCTCATTGTACACTCGTCGACTTGGAAAATTTCCCACTTGCAGTCTTGTTAATCACTATGCCCTCATGTGTTATTTTACGGGACATGGTGATTAACAAGGCTGCAAAGGGAAATTTTCCGAGGCGACGACTGTACTTTCAATATTTGTTTAAAAATTGTTTCTGGTCTCTAAAAAATCTGAAAAACAGAGTAGCATGAATTTGCACCCTCTATCTATTTGTGCAATGAAATATTTTCGAGGTCGATAGTATGTTATGGCTCCAGCAAAGTAGGCAAGGATAACTTTCGTACTGTTTCAAGGTGTACCCTCCTCGCCTCTGAAAATTTCCCTTCCGTATAGCCTTGTTTTAATCACCATTCTCTGTGTTATTCTTACGGGACATAGTGACTAACAAGGCTACAGAAAAAAAAAAAAAAAAAAAAAAAAATCAGAGTCGAGGAGTGTAAAAAATATTCTTTTCTTACGAAACTTTGTATTTGCTATTGCAAGACTTTTGCAGCTGAAGACATTTATTTATTCTGCTCCCTCTTGATTTGTGACAAGTATTATTACAGCAGAACGGTTAGCCAGACTCCCACACTATAAGACACGGGACTCTCGACCTTATTGACCGAATGTTCTCCTAAACACCAAGTCGTAAAAACAAGACCGAGGAATGGAGCTACAAGTTTTTATTGCTTGTCACACGTTGTCCGTTTTATTGTCACCGTCCAGCTGTTTGCGTGGCATGATCACAAAACTAGAGATAATGGCCAAGTGTTTGTAGGACATCAAGGAATTGTTGTATTTTAATTTGTAACATGTCTAAATTAAAATTTTACATGTAAAAACATCCACCACGCATGCATACATAAGGGGTGTAGGGCATAAATATGTTATATCTTACTGATAATAACATTAGGTGACACTAATGACTCGGAATGAGGAATCAGTGTCATATACAAAGATTTTGAGACATCACAAAAAATTTATGTTTTATACCTTTGCTGTGTTTAATAGGCGATAAGGTGGATTTTCATGGGCGATTTCCAGCCTGCGACGCGACGCGAATAAAGAGCACTTGCTGTAACATCCATTGATGGCGGCAATATTGGGCGATTAAAAGAAAAAGAGCATCGTAATTAACGCGATTACCGGCGAATTCGCCGCCGCATAGGATTTCACAGCTTTTACGTCAAAGCGCGCCGCGTCGCCGTTGCCGCTCATGAAAACCACCTATATATCAAAGAATTAATATCTATTAGATATTAATTCTTTGTATATATTCAAAAATTCAAAATTTTATTCATCTTCCAAAGATATGTAAAAAGAAAAAAAAAAAAAAAACACATTACAAAAAACTGAAAAAACAAGTCGCCACGACTTTAATAATTTTTGGGGATGGATAGACTGCAATGGATGCTCTTATATAGTTCCTACCTTACCCAAAATTGCAGCTCTGCCATCTGTTCTTTGTCTCTAGAACTGTATACATCAGAAGTCCGTGTTGCCTAAGGTATTCTAATTTGATAGGGGCTGTATTTTCATCATATGATATATGATTATGATGAATTTTGCACTATAAATTAGTAAAATGTTTATAATATAATACCAAATAACATTTACAATTCTGTTAAAAAAAAAAGTTTTTTTTTTTTTCTAATATTACGGCGTATTTGCATATTTGCAACAGACTAATGTTACTGAATTTTTATGCAATATGAAATATGAAACAACATGATCATTCGACAAACGCATAATGACACTTAATCTATTTATAACCACATATAAAAATATATAATATTCAAATTATAGAATTAAATCGCAAATTTATTTAAAATTACTAAATATGTAAATACATGAGTTTATAATGAAATGTAGCATTATAGTTAATACAATCAAAAGACCCAAGGTTCAAATCCCAGACCGGATTTTTTTACTTGTCTCCAGCGTAATAATTGCGTGTACAACAAATTAATCCTCTTAGTATTTGTTTAGTAGAGGAATTAAAGTCATCAGCCGCTCGCTGACACCTCGGTAATCTGGCGGTAATTTGTCACACCGAGAGAGGGGGGGACTGCGCGGCAGTTGCAAACACAGGCAGGTCAACTCTTGGAGATTTACTCGCGAAATTTGCATATACGGACAAGTGACTGGGAGCTATATATATCGTCCCTTGTCCGGAAATATGAGCTATCTGCTATTTCAGATGAGCGCAATTATGAGCTGAAAATCAGTATATAAAATAAAAACTCATAATTGCGCTCACCTGAAATAGCAGATAACTCATTATTGCAGATTTCTGATTAGGCGCTTATGCATGCTTGCCGCGGCAGGGAAAAAAAAAATGACGAAATTTAAAATAGATTAGAAGGTGTCCTTATTGTATCCGTATTGACTTGTGAACATTTTAATAAGCATGGTCGTATATAATATAATTCGTAAGGAGTCAAGGAATTGTTATATTTCATCATGCTGATAAATTTGTTCGTCGTACCTCTCTCCCCCACGTACCCTGGTGTAAAATATGAATCTGTTCGCGACTGTGGCGGGGGTTGTTTTGACACGACAAGCCTCCCCCTCACCCCCGACACGGCGCCCACAAGCGCCACTTGCAGCCTGCAGCGGGTCAAGGCATTGCGGACAGGAAAATGTCGTTTTGATTTCCAACCACACGTCTGAATGGAAATTTGACGCGAGCAAAATGTAAAATTATATTTGCATACAATATTGACACGTAAGTCAGGTATTCTGGCTATTTTAAGACCTTTGTTTTCCATGCAGTCTATGCAAATTTGAAGATACTCAACTTAATATAATGTTATGAAATAGCTATATATGTAGTTAAATTACATTTTTCCTCCCGAAATTCTGCAAATTTGCATGATGTAATTTGATTACATCATGCAATCATGCAATTGTAATAAGGGATTACAATTGTCTTGTTATTATAATCATTTATGTTTTGGAGTGATTATTTAGATTCAATTGCAGGGAGTGTTACCATAATATAATTGTTCATAATGCTTTGATTTGCTTGTATGCAGGATTATTTGTAATGTTTTTTTTTTTTTTTTTTTTTTTTTTATTGACGTGCTTTCATAGTGTTTGTGATTATTGTTTATGACGTGCTTATATTGTTGTACAATCAAAAAGCAATAAAATGATTATGAATTATGGATTAGAAATGCAATGCAGACATATCAGATATAAAAATTCATCCTTGTAGCGTATTTTGCACTGTAAATATATAATAATTTTATATCAAATTTAATTTTAAATTACGCATTTAATATAAATAACGATTAATATGCTTGATTAATAGTCGACATGCAGTCTTTTGCATAGATTTGTCTATAGATATATCTCTCTAATATCAATTTTGCTCCGTTTCGCATATGTATCGTTTCTAAAAAGTAATAAATAGAAAATCATATGCCCATACAGACGTCCGAATTCTGAATTGATATAATATAAAACTACCTTCCCATGTAATTGCCCTGCAGATGTAAGTAATGTTTGACACTTGTTAATTCCGGCCCAACGTTTAATATTCCAGCCACTGGGGATGCGGTCAGTTCGCCACGAATCTCACGCTGCTTACCGAGTCGCAGCTACCTTGTTGACGTTGGATCGTCATATTATACCAAAGCATGTATATTTATGACAATTAAATATATATGTAGAGATGTATGTAAACTATATGTTCACCATAAACGATTTAATGAGTATATCAATGATTGATTGATTGGTTTGTATTTTGGGGCAATTGACACATGTTGGTCATGTATGCCCCTCAGTTCAGCCTTTTTTAGGGCTGGAATTTTTCTTTGTTGTTGTGTCTATGTTCCTTCCTGTTCGATATTGTAGTCGCAACAGTTTCTCGTATGCTTCTGTTCACAGCACCCGTCGGAGGTTCGAGTATATCAATGCCAAAAATGCCACTAGATTCTTTATTATTTATTATACATTATAATTATATTTGTTAATGGGTATTTTTTTGTAACCCAGTATGTACGCGTAAAAGTGACTTTCGAATTTAGCTTCTCTTAGCTCTTCATAGACCCGACATTAAATTTGCTTTCGATATTTTGTGCACCTTTTAAATCAGAGCGACATTGTAGTCTTGACGCGGCGTACTTAGCAATACAATTATATAGTTTTGACTGAGGGAACCACGGAAGCCTCAGTCAGGATGGTCGGCAATTAATAGTGGATGCTTTCAATCACCTCTTGGATGCACGAGTGGTTGTTCTTTAGCTATAATGCTTTGTTGATAAACTGCGGTGGTGTCTGGGATCGAACTCACGACCATCCAATTTAGTATAAGAGTCGGATGGATGAAGCATTTATAAATTCTAATGAAGAATATACATTGCATATTTAATAAATAATTATCATTATTTTGAAGATTTGATTCAGCCCTGGATATCTAATAATTTCATTGCGTTCATTTTAGTATTATATCCATAAATGTGTAATTTTTTAAATACATTAATATAAGTAATAAAAATTGTTGTAGATAATATTTTTATTTCTTAAAACTGCATGATATATCCTATATCATATATTTCTAAATCATTATATTTCATTGTAATTATTGCTTTATAATAAAATTTATTATTATATAATATTTCTTCAGTGTATTTTTCAGCACAAGTTAAGACACGTTAAAACTTGGCACCTTGTCTTCATGATTATTATAGCCTTTTATATAACATCTAGACTCTCAAGTATAATTTTTTATATAGCAAAGCATTTTTATTATTATTAAAGGTGTAATAATATTGCTATAGAACAGATTGTTGTGACTATAATAAATCTAAAGACCATAAAAATGTACCATTACTGAGAGACAAATAGCACCGGAGTGGTGACCGTGCGGCTTAACGCTGCTATTTTGTTATCATATATGCATCGATCAACTCATGAATTATGCAACAAGCATGGAATTTACACTTTATAAAACTAGGATTACAATAAGGGTTGGAAGAATTAGGGGATGATAGTGTTTTATATTTGGTGATCATTTATGATAAAATTTACGTAATTTTAAAATTCCATGAAATATATTATTTTTATTTTAAAGTTCCTCTCCCTCCATGGTTTTTGCCTTTTTTTCAATTGCCTGCTTAATTTTTGAAAGACGTCGCGTCGTTATTGAAGCTTACAGCCTTTGTAGGATCAAATTAATTGCTTTAAGAAGGGAAGAAATTCACCCCCACACCCCTCTTCTCTCTTTCTCCCTCTGTCTTATAAGGCTTAAAGTTTGCACTGAAAATTGTTTCTTAGTTAAAAAACAAGAGAGGGTAGAAAACACAAGTGTCGATGAATTAAATTTTTAAACTTTTTATCTGTGAGCTGATTTTTTTATTATTTCATTGTCGATTCTTCTATTTATAATACTTTATTGATTATGCTCCTCTTTAGTATTAAAATATACACCACTAGAATATTATAATAATTATTATAATATTATTATGATTAAATGATAATTATTTTAATTGTTATCTTAGGATAATAAAACAATGTTAGCGCCTGAAATATAGGCAAATGTTTCAGCATGTGTCTTGAAATTGCCGAAGTTCAAGGCGTACAGTACTGTACAAATTCTGCCGCTTTGCTTGGGGAGAGGGAGGGGGGGAGGGAGGGAAGGGGGGGGGGGGGCTAAGTCATCAAAAGCAATATTGTGCAAGCTCTTCTCATTTTTTGTATAACATAATTTTACTATCTATATAATATTATATGTATTTTTGTAAAATCGTCGCCTCGGAAAGTTTCCCTTTGCAGCCTTGTTAATCAACATGCCCCTTTAGAATAACACAGAGGATGGTGATTAAGAAGGCTGTAAAAGTGGGACATTTTCCAAGGTGATGAGTGTACATTTATATCCGATCAGAGACAAATTTTTGTTTAATTTTGAATCTGCATGGACGATGCTGAGTTGATCTAATAATTAGTATTTAATTTTTTCATACTTTTTTTTTTCTCTTCTTCATTTTATCCTAAAAATTTCGTTTTCACAGCTCCCACCAAACGTTATCCTCCCGTTTGTGACATATAAACTCTACAGATTGATTCACTCTCTCTTTAAAAAGTTAACTTCCCTATGGAAGTCACCGGAAACGCTGAAGTTACCTGGTAGGTTCATGCCATGAATGGAATAAGAGAGTCGGTAGTCCCCATAGTACTCTGAAGTCATTCACTGACACAGCTGCCCTTTAGTCAGGTGTTATACCTTTGTTTGATATAGGAATGTGCGGGAAGAGGATTACAAGGATAATAAAGTTGGAGGATAGCTTAGAACGGCAAATTGAAGAAGTACGCTTCTCGACTATTTTCGTCAAACTTCGGAACAGATCGCCAATTTTAAGCCAGCATCCTATACCGATAACCAACAGACAAAAATGGTTTGCATTTTTTTTATTTCATTATTAGAAATTATACCTAATATTATGCTTTTTCTGAATTTTTCAAATTTTTTGGAGTGCGGGAACTAATTTAAAAAAAAATATTTAAAATATCTTAATTAGGGTGGTACAACCTGATGGGACAACCGTGACGTCATCAATAGCCAATCACAGCACGACAAAATGACATAACGGTTGTCCCATCAGATGTACCACCCTAATTCAGATATTTTTTTAAAAATTAGTTCCCGCACTCCAAAAAATTTGAAAAAGTTCAGAAAATTATAATTTCATATATATAATATTTTCTAATCTAATTAGAAAAAAAAAATAAAAAATGCAACCATTATTGTCTATTTAGAGCAGCTGGTCAATAAAATAATGTGTCCCTAAATCATGACGTGATGACGTCACTGCGAGACAACATGGCGGCTGTCTTCACAGTAAGCCATCCTCTCCTTTCTAACATCTTTGAGAGGATTAGGACAGCTTGTTAAAACGATACGAGAGAAGCGTGACCGAGCATCGCTCGCACTGCTTTTTGTACCTTCTCCAGGTGTGTGGGGAGTTACTTGTGTGTCCATTCAGTTGGAATATAAATGTACCTCAGTAACAATTACCTGAAAAAAAATAGTGGTGTATGTAGGGTAAAAAAAAAAAAAAGAAAGAATGAATGAATGAATGAAAGTTTGAACTTGTATTCGTAAACAATAAAAATACTCGCTTCACAGAGACCTCCGTGTGTTATGGTTAGAAAATTTATCAAATTTTCACTGTGCTGTAGAATTGCATCAGTTTACTTATTTCACCCTACTGATTCAGATTGCAAAGATAGCATTGATTGCATGTAATCCTATGTTGATTTTGTCACTGCATAAAAAACTAAAGAAAAAAACAAGTGTATTAAAGTGCTATAAATTGACTTAAAATTGATGCAATATTAATAAATTGGTGGATATATAGTTATTGAAAATAAAGGACCAATGAGTATACGTTCCTCTTCTACAATAATGAGCTATCTGCTATTTCAAGTGAGCGCAACAATTAACTTTATGTAAAACCTATTTACAACTCAATCATAATTGCGATCACCTGATTTAACAAGATAGGTCATTATTGCAACGAAATCGTGGTGTTATTGTATAGATGCTATATATGGGACGAAATGTGAATATATTTATATATATAGTTCAGTGATCAATATGCGCGCAATTCCACTGATATTTTTTTTTTACTTACAATACACAGATATGTAAATTATTACTTGGTTAATTCAATTACAAGGGGTAATAGCTATCTCTCGTTAGCGACTTCAATCTGAGGCTACCCGAGTTGAAATAAATTTCATCTTTTATTCGCTATTTCTCCTCTCGTCCTCCTATTTTGCACCATTTTAGAGGAAAATAGAAAGAAAAAGACGAGATATACATATTTTTTCCTCTTCTTGCGCATATTTCTTGTTAGAAATAAGATGTGTTTTAGGGGTAAAAAGATTAGGTTTAGACGTGAAAGGATGTTCTGGAGACGAAATTTTTCAACTATAAGGTAAAGTTAAATCTGTGTTAATTTTTGTGCCAAGTTCGGTGGCGCCGTATTGACGAAGGGAGGATGGTGTAGTATCAATTTCAAGAAGGAAGTTGCGGCTAAATTCCCTCACCTTGAACGTACGCTGCAGTTTGCCCGGCCAGGAGCTAGGGTGTCGCCGGTATCTCCACCTCCCCCGTGGTCGGACTCGGAGTGCGGTGAGGGGCAGGTGAAAGTAACCGGCCAGGGGGCTAGGGTGTCGCCGTTAAGACTGCAGGTCAAATGTCGGACTGGATGATATGGGCCAGGTAACTTGATGAGCCTGAGAAATAGTAGTTAGAACCTGATGCACTGGCCCGTTGTCATGTATAGGTATATTCTTATGTTGACCAAATGATAGTCACTGAATCCGTATAAATGTTTACGTCATAGAGATTATGTTCAATCGGATGCACTAGGAATTTTAATTTTCAATGAAAAGAGTAGAATAAGAGGTATGATGTAGTGGCCTGTAGTCGTTATTTAGGAGAGGGTTTAAGTCAGTTTTAGCAACATATTTTAAGAAATAAAGTTAAGATCTTTGATTAAAACTGAGCGGAAAATTTGTTAATTAATATAAATATAATTACTTTGGTATAATATTATATGATGATATTTAATTTTTTAGATATTATGCATCATATTTATGTCTTAATTCTGGTCCGTTTAATTAAGTCTATACGTATATACAAATAGTGTGTCAGAACTTCTCATTATCAATAAAATTTCTTTCCACGGAGTAGAAAAATGATCCCATCATACAACAATTTTCGAATATTATTTACCAAGCTTACAGTGCGTGCCCCAATTATATTTACATCAATTATAGCGTTTAATGATTTAACGCATTGTACCCATAAATTCCACCAGACATAATTACAGTTACCGATTTTGCATTTTGTATATATTGCATAGCCACGAAAAATGATTGCAGTATAATAAATGAATAAAATGAATATATTTGGTAATATAATGCAACAGTGTATTTTCTTAAGTGCCGTATCTCCCCGGCGTATCTCGATCATTACTGCACCACTCGAACCCTCTGCTGCTGCGGTCCGTCTCTCATATTGTCGTCGTCTTGCGGTCAGCAGTCGAGCTGCATCAGGTCACATTTAGACCGGTTCTCAAAATTGTGATGTAGGATCAAATTGTAGCGGATCTTGGTTCAACATTCGATCATTTTGTGAGTCAGGGCGTCGCAATGTTCAGTCGTAAAGCTCTATTTATGTCGGTTGAAAATTTTGACTCAAAATAAAGCCCTATAATGTCAAACCTTAGTGTATTACTATTGTGCTCTAACAATATGATATAATTGATATATCAATTGGTTCTTTAATGCCCTCGCGTACAAAATAAACTTGAAATCCAAAAAATATTCATATACTGACATACTGATGATGAGTATACTAGGTTTATACTGTATAAATTCATGGCATGTATACTGATTATTGGTGCATGGGGAAAAAAAATGTTTCTCTTTGTCTCTCTCGTCACTTCACATAGTTGTAAGTTTATTTATAAGTTAAAATTTGTCGTGATATATTTTTGCCTTCATAAAGTAAGTATATAGTGCATATTATTTAAATTTATGGTTTTGGGTTAATTGTTATTTCTTCTGCATCATGTCTGCATTGCGCATCATTGAGAAGTCTACTGGTTTAAATTGTCCGTTTGTACACAAAGTTCTATTCGCTGATTACCTCTCTTATATAAAAAGTTGATATCATGAAAACTACAGTTTACAATTTTAATGAATTTCATTTTATACTCAAACTTTTTTTTTTCCCCTCCCTTTTCATATTATATTTTACCATAAGACTTGATGCATAATTCAATTCCTTGAACAGAAGAACTCTTGAATTGGGTTGGAGATAGGCTGGGCACCAAAAGGGGGCGTGGCGTGGTGAGCACCGTTCGGTGGGCGTGGCCAGGCGAGCACCAGCTGCTGATGGAGAACGGAGACTGCGCGGACGGGCGGTGACCGAGAGTGGCGCCTCCCCCCCGATCGAGCGTCGCGGGACAATGTGACGTCACCACTGCAGTGTTAAACTTATCTAGGAACTTTGGAACAACAAAACGTAGAGAAATTGTCATTATCTTTAATTAAAGCTAGTACTGCTTGCAGGTTTTTATTTCTAAATTATAGAAGTGCTGTTTGCATGCATGCAGTAAAAAAAAAGAGGAGATTCATTAAAAGTAAAAATGCATTCAGTTCGGTGTTTTATATTTATTAATACGAGATATGGAAATGTAAATTTTTTCGCGTATTTCTCTGAAAACTAATATAATGCAGTATAACATGCACACATGACCATATAATAAAGCACGTCCTACCTAGGATCCAGGATGTCCGCGCTCCGAGCTGTCCGTGCTCCGAGTTATCCTACCTAGGCTCCAGGATGTCCGCGCTCCGAGCTGTCCGTGCTCCGAGTTGTCCTAGAAACACGTTTGGCTCCGAGCTGTCCGGCTCCCAGTCGACCGCGCACCGAGTTGTCCGGATACCCACGCACCAAGCCTCTCTATAAGAAGGGGGGGGGGAGGGGGGCGGTCATGAGTGACTAAAGTGATCAAAATATGTAAATTGCCCCCAAATAACAAGTATAATCAATCAACTTCTCTATAAATTTCTATAAGGTATAATATAACCAAAGATTTCAGGATGTCTTTGAATATAGCAGTACAGTAAAGCTGCATTTATTATATTATATATGACATATGTGCATGCATATAAATTCAATTATGATATATTAATTGTAGCTGCTCCGAGTTTTATAATCCAAGAAACTGCAATTCGCTTTTCCACCAATGTGTGATAAGTGAAGGACTACAAGCTATAAGAGCATAATATCCATTATGGAATTTCCATTTCTTCATGTTAAATTAGTCAACTTTACAAATTAATAACTCGAAAACTAGCTCGTTTTTGTATACCTGATATTTTACCTACTGATAAGGTATGTTAAGGAGAACATTCTAAATTTTTTTCATAATTTTTATGAATGGGATTTTTTTTTAACATTGGGTGTGTTATCTCTACCTTGAGTCAATCTTTGTAATGCTGTAAGGATGCTATAACAGATCTTAACCTCAGGTAACTCCTGACTGAGTTACCTCTCAGGTTGATACACCGTGGCGATGCATCGTGCTACCTACTTAACATATTGTACAGGGTGATGCTTTCAGCTTTGCTCGGCCGTGCCTCCTTGATCACACCGCCGTTTATGGTCCTCCGAGGCTAACTCTGAACCTGCAACAGCAAGGTGTCGTCGTAATAAACCGCCGAACATCTGCCCGGCAAATTGATTTCATCCTCTGATTATCATTCGTCGTTTTAACGGATTTTCATATAGGTGACGTAGTGCGCCTCGCGATGCTCATTTGTGTCTAAGGTCCATCTTGCACTTGAAAATTAAGCAGAATGTTTTTTTTTTTAACTTTATATTTGGATAGAGGACCTTGAGTTATGTATTTTATTACTATCTATATATTTTCAAGAATTGTTTGAAGCCTCAAAATCAAGAGGAAAGACACTGTGACGTCATAGTCATGCAACTTCTTTCCCTATGTTTGCGTGATAAATATGAGCATGACTATGACGTCACAGCATACTAGAGAGGGTTCAAAAAAGTTTGAAAAATATTAATAATACATAACTCAAGGTCCAGCAAAAATGCAATAAAAATTTTCATGAAGATTCATTGGCTGAACACGTCTTGAAAAGTATATATACTCGTAATACTCCTGAACATTATCGACGAAAACGAACTAAACGAAGTTGAATATTATGAAGGCCACCATGCATGTAAATAGAATACTGCTAATTATAATTACAAATATTACAATCTACAACATGATCCAATAACATAATCTTATAATCCTCTACGAAGAGCCGGGAGGTTAAATTCAGTCACTTAATTGTGGCCAGTACCCTATAATAGGGTTCAGTTGAGAAGCTAAAAAAAAAAAAAAAATCCGATTTTTAATTATAGCAGATATAGTAAAGATCATAGATATTTTCCCTACCCCTGCCATGTATATTTATATATTTTATTATAAGTCAGCTAATCAATGATGTATATTATAAAAAAATTACACAAAATCATCAAATAATATTATAAAATATTGTCATCAAATTTAATTAACTTATTTAAATTAAATTAACCTCATATATAAGTAGTTGAAGTTAAAAAGTATGCATATAATAGACACACACCACCCAATCTGTGTGTCTTTGGTGCCATATTACACGCTGATCCTCTATATAATGATCTTATTTACTAGAAACATAACTTTATATTCCGATCATAATTTACATTACATATATAAAATCACACTGCGTATATTATGCATCTCAATGCAGTGTATCATCATCTTAACATTGTGTAGGGTAATATGTAATAAAATCTAATTAACTGAATGGCTCGTGCGCGCACAAAGCTCCTTTAACTTCTAAGACATTGAGAAGAGGGGAGAGACTTGAATAACGTTTTGATATATAGGGGAGCACATGATCTTAAATGTATGTACATATATGTAGCTCAAGTGACACTTAAGTACTCCTTACATGACTTAAATATGTACTTAAGGGTAAGGTAACGCCACCAATGTTAAAAAAAATCCCTCTCACAAAAATTCTGAAAAAAATTTAAAATGTTCTCCTCTATACCCCCTATCAGTACCTAAAATATCAGGTATACAAATACGATCTAGTTTTTGAGTTATAAATTTTTAAAGTTGACTACTTTAACATGGAGAAATGAAACTCCCATGTTAAATTGGTCAACTTTAAAAATTCATAACTCAAAAACTAGATCGTATTTGTATACCTGATATTTTAGCTACTGATAGGGGGTGTAGAGGAGAACATTTTAAATTTTTTTCAGAATTTTTGTGAGAGGGATTTTTTTTAACATTGGTGGCGTTACCTTACCCTTAAATAGCATGTCAAATTTAATACATTACGTTTGATGTGTTCGTTATTATTATAATTTGTAACATTAAAGCTATTTTGATACATGTTATAACATTATAGTCAAGCTATAATATAAAAAAAATTAAGTAATATAATTATTATAATAATGGATCATAACGTTATAAAAAAAAAATCTGAAAGAATGTTTTTGCCATCGTTAAAATCACCAGGTGTTAAAAAAGTTGCATAAATTACAGGGGTATAAAAATAATAATTCTTTTGCGACACATTTTGCTGTTGTTTTTTGTCATATGGTTGTCTCACTATGGCAACATTCTATATATATGTAATAGCCTGATAATAAGTTTTAGCACATTTTGCTCATGTTAAATAAATCACGTTTAATAATAAATGAAATTTTTACTTGTATTCAGCGTGCTGTCATGCTCTTTTTAATATACTGCAATGTATTTGTGTAGAAAGCACCATGCTAATATCTTACTATATTGCGTTCAAGTAAATGCATGCGTTGCAACAATAACATCGTGGCGTTAATAAAGATGGCTACCATAGGATTTGACTGCAATTGCGCAATATTCGTTTCACTCACTAAAATCAACTGCATACAAATTATAAGTGGATTTCTATCATGTGAAAAGCATAAGAAAAGCATAAGCATGTCATGTGTATCAGGAGAATCATCGTCTAAATTTGCTATTATAACTCGGAAAATACTAAATCTAAATACTGTATCTAGCGCGGGGAAAAGAATACAAAAATACTGGAAAAATATATAGTATTTTTGAGAATAATAAAAAAAAAAAAACTGTATACACAATACGACAAAATTTTTACAAAGGTTTTAAAATTGACTTCAGCAAAAAGGCAGGCATAGGAGTGACGATATAACCATTGTGGTCATACGATATTAAAGCAAGTGTACCTTTCCCGCGCTCCATAGAAATCCATGTATTTTTTATACGGAGATATTAAAAAAAGATGAGAACCACTCTGGTATCAAGACAACCTCCACGGTGAGTTTGCTACACAGAGGCGGTATAATCCGGCTCACACCTGGCCAGGTAATGACTTTATTGACTACCGCCGCTCAAGCCTACAGCAAGACGTGGCATTTACAACACTTCTTTTGTGTGGCACTTACAGAAATAAAACATGCAAGAAAAAAAAAAAACATCCTAACGTCGTTTTACAAGCTTCACCTTTTGCCAAGTTGAGGAATTTTTGTCCAGTCACTTCAATAATGTTTATGACTTGTCTTTATGTCAAAATATGTACTTTAATTTTTAAATTATTAATTATATTCTACATAGAGTAATACTACGTCAGAATCCATCTTCGATAATAGATAATACTAAAAAATAATGTATATATTAGGGGAAAAAATAGCATTTTTTTTATAAGTTATCAATTAAAAATATACTTTCTTGGTGCACATATAAATTTATTAGACGCATTTTTAAAGAGTTATCCAAGTTTCTTAACTAACCACGTTTAGTGTCATTTTGTTAGACTAGCGCTAACCGCGCGGTTAGTGCATGAGAAAGCTGGATAACTGTTACACAAGTACTTACGGTTATGATTGTAATATCTTATGATGTAATTTGCAATGTAGCCAACAACTGGAACTTCTGTATTGGATCCAATAAACAAATCAAATCAAATTCTTTCGTGAATTACCCCCATTACTCTTATTAAATAGAAACTTTATTTTATTTAGATGTTATAAAAAATACATTAAATTTAATATTACATACACTACATGCAGGAAAATATATGACTTATAGAATTTTCATGCACTAACTCGAAAATGTGTATACTTCACACAGGCAACAAAATCCCCTGTTACCTATTTTGCTGCATCATACTGTTACATAGCCAGTTCTGTCTTGCATGAATCACGGACCAAATACCCCCGGACGAAATACCCCCGGACCAAATATCCCCGCCCGGACCGGACGAAATACCCCCGGACGAAATACTCCCGGACGAAATATCCCCGGACGAAATACTCCCGGACGAAATACCCCCGGA
Source organism: Siphlonurus alternatus (assembly GCA_949825025.1). Taxonomy (NCBI): domain Eukaryota; kingdom Metazoa; phylum Arthropoda; class Insecta; order Ephemeroptera; family Siphlonuridae; genus Siphlonurus; species Siphlonurus alternatus. Next base: position 34,103,162 of record OX463782.1, read on the forward strand.
TGAAATACCCCCTTGTAAGTGGAGAGGGGCGTGCGACCAACACAGGAGGGGAAGTTGACTTTATTTATAAAGTCTGTTTTTCTGTCGTTTGTTTGACGTCACGCGCGTCGTTAAAGAAGGAAGTTAGTAACGCCATTTTTCACAACAAATATATATCATATAATATTCAAAGTATATTTATAGTTAATGCCGTATCAAGATCTCAAATTGCGTCTTTAATTTTATACCAAAACATACTCAAAATTGTGCCGCAAACAAACGATTTTTGTATATGCTATGCTTACTTTGATTGTGCGGCAATTATAAATTGTCTCAGCGTTTTGCAGCAAGATTTTGAAGGTTTTTAAACGATTTTAGGTTTTTAAACCTAGGTGTGCCCCTAGCGATTTGAGCAAAGCCCGAAATTAACAAATATTTTGGGATTTGCTCATTTAAATTTGAACATTTCTAGAAGTGCTCAAATCGAAAAAAGCAATCCCCGGCGAGAAGTTTTATATCGGGCTTTGCTCATTTAAATTTGCTCATTTCTGAAAGTGCCCAACTTGAAAAAAGCAACCCCGACAAGAATTTTTATTTCGGGCTTTGCTCACTGTTTTGATCATTTCTAGAAGTGCTCAAAGCAAAATGAAAAATAATTATTGGAAATTGTGCCGTATTATAGCAATAAATAATAAAATATTGTAAATTTAATAATATTTTAACTATATCACTTTTTAATTTATTGATAAAAATACAAATTTAACATTAATAGCGTGTATATAGTATTTTTTTTTTTATTAAAACATTGCTTTCTGTATTATTCAAGTCAGATTGAAAAAATACGATTTTTTCACACTGAGAGGCACTTTTAATTTTTTTTATTATCATTTTTTTATAATTAAAGGGTATGATTACAATTTATATACCCTTAGCAATGAATTCCAGGTTGCAGATGAACAATTTCTAAGTTCAGACGACGTACCACACATGACAAAGAAAAGAGTGTCTCAGATCGGCAGCAGCATTAGCAAATTCAAAGCAATTAAGGTTTTGTGTTTTGCAACTACAAGAAAGGTTGTCAATCTAAAACATGTTGTGCAAAGAAAAAATTTAGATGAAATTTAAAATGCCATGATAGTAATCCCTGCAAAAATAAGTCAAGTTCAGGTAATAATAAGATCAGGTAATAATCAGGTATAATATTTATTTATTTGTTTATTTATTTATTTATTTATTTATTTATTTATTTATTTATTTATTTATTTATTTATTTATTTATTTATTTATTTATTTATTTATTTATTTATTTATTTATTTATTTATTTATTTATTTATTTATTTATTTATTTATTTATTTATTTTAAGTTAGTAGGTTTGGTACTATCTTGAAGAGCTCTTTGCTTCTTAGGGAGTTCTGTAAATTAAGTTAAAATGATTTTGTAATGTATCAGCTGTAAAAAATTTATTTAAATTAACTAACATTATACAATATTAATATAAAAAGTGTGACAAAATCGTATTTTTCAGTATCAATTGAATAAAACAGAAAGAAATATTTTAATAAAAAAATAATATACAAGCTAATGCTAAATTTGTATTTTTGGTACTTAATTAAAAAATTGATGTAATTATAATATTATTAAATTCACAATATTTTATTGTTTTAATTATTTATTACAAATTATTACTATAATACGGCACAATTCATACAATTATTATTTTTCACTTTGCTTTGAGAACATCTAGAAATGATCAAAACAGTGAGCAAAGCCCGAAATGAAACTTCTCGTCGGGGTTTGCTTTTTCCGATTTGAGCACTTCTAGAAATGGTCAAATTTAAATGAGTAAATTTAAGCCCGAAATAAAACTTCTCATCGGGGTTTGCTTTTTTCGATTTGAGCACTTCTAGAAATGTTCAAATTTATATGAGCAAAGCCCAAAATATTTGTTAATTTATTCGGGCTATGCTCAAATCGCTAGGGGCACACTTAGATGTGCGCATTGAATTCGGGCTTTGGTGCCAACATATATAAATAAAGGAAGGAATAAATAAGGAAATAAATAGAACAACAAGTAAATTAAGAAATTAAGTTTCTTCAGGAGGAGTACACATGCTACGTTAAGTGTTCACGGCACCTATAATATAGTACCGGGGGACCAAAAACAATAGAAAATATTGAATTTTTAGACCTATACCAATTGAATCAGAATTAAAAAATTACACTAAAAAATTTACTTAATTTTTTTTTTTAATTTAAAAAGTTATATAGAGACGATTTTGAAAAATTTTAGTTTAAAAAAAATCTAAAAAAAATGCAATAAACACTAATAATTAACATGCATAAAATGTATCGTATCAAAATATATTACACATTAATTTTAATTCGATATGAATGATATGATAAATTAATGTATAATGCATTGGCCTAACGTTGCTAACTTCCTTCTTTAATACGACGCGCGTGACGTCAGACAAACGACAGAAAAACAGACTTTATAAATAAAGTCAACTTCCCCTCCCGCGTTGGTCGCCCGCCCCTCTCCACTTACAAGGGGGTATTTCGTCCGGGGGTATTTCGTCCGGGAGTATTTCGTCCGGGGATATTTCGTCCGGGAGTATTTCGTCCGGGGGTATTTCGTCCGGTCCGGGCGGGGATATTTGGTCCGGGGGTATTTCGTCCGGGGGTATTAGGTCCGCTTACCGTCTTGCATACCACCGACGAAGCTGTACGTATTATAATATTTTGTAAATGTGCATCTTACTGTTACTAAATCTTCATATACTGACCTGAAAAATTGTAGATAATATTTTGTTTGAAAAAAAAAATAACAGTAGTACATACTTTTCTTTTAAAAAGGTTTTTCTTTTTTTGATTGTGCGATTACAGCGGTACATATAACGGCGGTACAGTAGCTCAGGTTACTTTTTGACTCCCGCACAAGCCTGCTATTGTCCCGGGGATCGCTTGCCTGCTCACTAGATTGGCATCTCGGTAACATCACAGACCCGCGGTAAACTGCAGCCCATTAGGTGAAGAACTACCCGGGCTGGTTTGTGTAGTTCGTGTTTGTATGGTCCATGGAGGTTCCTCTAAAGCAGGGACAAGGTGTGATGCTGGACCATACTTCCGCCTCTAATTGCATCATCGCGAGATCATAAACAGACAACAATAACATCTTGGGGTGTAATAAAGTTGAAAAGGCCGCCAGTTGAGTTTAGGAACGTCTAGATGCTTCAGTGTAACTTCTTGTAAAGTTACCAAAGCTTTTATCATATCAAAGTAGTATCTTAAAGATATCTGTTGTCTTATTTTTATCCATGATTATCGATATATTTCGTTCTGAGAGAAATAACGTGTATAGCTAATTTTTTATCTTTCTATAATTTATAAATATTATAGCCAGAATTCTTTTATTTGAAATAGGCTGTTTCATTCAACCTGCTTTGTACCGCTACAGTACTGAATTAAATTATATTTTTTTTTTGCATAAGAATTTTAGAGGCCTGATCACACGTATCTTCAAGTAAAGTATCTTACTCCAGAATAATTAAGTGAACAGGCCAGTTATGTTTTTCAATAAGTAAAGACCACATCAGATCTCAAAGCCACCAGAAAATCTGAACTTTGTCATCAATAGCCAAAATATGCAAAGTTCGAAATGTAAAAATGTTGCTACAAAAAACATTGAATCTTCAACGTTTGCGACAAAAAAATGAAAATGGAAGCTGCGTATATGAAAAAATCAATATGGTTTCATTTTCTCCTCGACCAAATATTTGTACAATAAGCGTTTGTTTGATGATATGATGATCATAGACTTCATAGAAAAATACATCATGTATTTATCTCTGATATTATTGCTTTTTTTTTTCTATTTCAGGCATTTTTAAAATCGAATGCGTTACTTCTCACCGACCGATGTACTGTAATTATACAACAACATAACGTCATACTACAATGTGATCCACTTTCTTCAACGCCATGCATGTATTTATTTTGTAACCTATACCCAATCGACGTTCAATATCATTTATATTTTGAGAGAGGGAGGCGGCTGCGGTGGTAATTTAACAATTCAATAATAATAATAATAACAATACTGTCTCCTCGGCTGATATTAACTGATTTGTGTGGGCAGCGGCGGGGTGCGAGGAGACGGGTGCCCTGAGAGGCCTGCTGGCCGCCTACCGCTTCGCCGCGGCCGCCGCAGCCGCCGCCAACCTCCCTGGCGGAAAACCCAGCAGACTGATGCTGGAGCAGCAAGGTGACGTGCAAAAACTAGATGTTTTATATCGTAGTTGTGTCTTATCAGTGGCTACACCGAAATGTGTGTTTCACTGGTAAGTGTGTGTTTTGAATTCGGGTCAATTTTTTTTACCCTGTTGAAGGGTTCACTGCCAGGGTTGGTCAGAAGTAACTGAATTTAACTTACCGGCTCTTCGTGGACCTAACGTTGCTTAGAGTTTTGTGGGTCCCTTCTAAAAAATAGCATGGCATAGCCAGTATAGCCAGCATTTGTCTGGCTGTGACTGAGGAAACCATAGAGACTTCAGTCAGGATGGTCGGCCATTGATGGAGTATGCGCTATATCAATCACCTCCCGGATGTACTTGGTTGTTCTTTAGCAACCACCACTTGTGAAAAGTTTGGCGGTGCTTGGGATCGAACTCACGACCATCCGATTACGAATCGGATGCGCACACCACTGCGTCAAATGTTAGGGTCTTTTTTAACCAAACAATCTCTACCCAAGATCGTGTTAAAGGTCACAGCAGCTGCATAACAATATCAATGCATTATACTTGTGCCGTGTCCGTATAAATACATTCAATAATAGCTATAAATAATATCAACATTTATGATTTCGGGTTATAACAAAATTTTATTTTATTAAACTACAGTAACTATTTTAAAGATGGTTTTTATGTAAACGAATCTCATGTTAAAACATGCTTGAACTGGAACGTTAAAGTGTTTAAAGCGGGGGGCAATTAGGACGTGTTATTGCTGCTGAGTGACACTTGCGGTCCCCCCCTGGTCGGTCGCGGCGGGAATGACAATGAGGAGGCGCCTTCTCATCTGCATACGGCGCTAACGAGGGGAGGAGGCGCCACATCTGGCGCCACTTTAATATTTGTACGAGTTTTCTTATTATATCATTGTTTAAATTTATTTTTTATAATATTTAGTTACATAAATTATTTAATTTATAAAACAAGTAGTAAGTAAAAAGATCTTGATTTTTTTGTTCTTTTTAGTGGTTGTTATTTTTAAATGTTTTTATTAATCATGTTTTGATATTAAATTCCTTCTTTCATATTTGTGTTTGCTATTTAAACTGTGCATTGATAATTGTAAATCCATACATGATATTAATAGTTTTTTTTTTTTTTTTTTTTTTTAAATATTTAATATGGGGTGCGTTCAAAAACGGATAAAAGCCATTCAGCTTTAACTTCGTTATGAGATAGCGGAGATTAAGAATACATCTCTGCTTTGCAATTTGCATGCGGACAATTAAATAACGCGAAAACACAACATTTTATAATACACGGGCCCAAGTTAATTTATAGCAGTATCAAAATTCCATCACGTTATTATTAAATTTGTAAATTTTAATTCAAATTATTATTTATTTAGCAACAGTTATACAAAACCAAAAAGAACTAAATATTAATAAAGTCAACAACACAACACATATAAAAAAATATAATTGAATTTGAATTTTGATTATCTGTAAATATTGCTGTTTTCAGCCTACCTCTTGCCCCGAAACTGAAATTATATAATAAACCTATATGAAAGTATCAGTGCCTATTAATACTCTTAGCTACCATCAATGAGCTTATTTATATATAAATGCCTTTTTTCGTGCCTTCCTCTGATACCAATACTCCCCGCTCTGACGTCGCTTATATAGCCACGTATAATTTGGACCCCACAGACCGTGATGTCAACACGTCTGATCCAATCAGCTGGCTCGAGTGACCGTCCTTTTAGTGTCCTGTCACCGCGCATCGGTGACCAGGGTGACATCATCAGAGTAGAGCTTGATGGTGCGTGCCATGATACTTTAGCTGCTAATTTCCTCTGCTCGTATACAGAAAAATCTATTTCACGATTTGTAAGTGCATCTCGATCTATTTTTTCGTTTGATATTATTTTTTTGCAAAATAAAAACAATGTGAATTTATTTATATAGTGGTGCATCAGGCATGCATCATATGCATGTGCTGATAATTTTTTATTTCATATGCACTGCAAAATCTATCTATAGTGACTGAGAAAACGTAAAAAATTAATCGAATTTTTTCTATATGATGGTGATTACACTGATTATACACTTCATAAGAATCAAATACACATCATTATTGCTGTTGTTAATATTCTACTTCAAAATAACATCAAACAGCTATAATATTTTAAAAATCTTCGAGATAATGGACCAACGTAAATATTGATGAGGTAATGAATAATTTGAATAGCAAATTAGTCCGGGGTCCCACAGGTCAACCATTAATATTTGAGTACAATCCTCACCTTGCCAGGAACAAAAGTTTAAAAAATACAACAAACCCCTTTACCTAGTGTAAAGAAATGAATCTTGAAACAATAACATCTTGAAATTCCATTACGACGATTAAAGTGTGCAAGTACCTAGCGATCAGCTGATCCCGGCCGGTGTTCCCTCTCCCAAGTGTCTCCTCGCCCCTGGAGGCAAGTTCTTCTTTTCTCTCATCTTTTCGCGCTTGATAGCACCTCTCCCTTAAAACATTTTTACTCTCACTCTCTCCCGTCTTTTTTTTTTCTCTTCTTTTTTTATGGTCAAAAATCTCTCTTAGATCCTATGATGAAATTAAACGCCATCACTGACGTTGAGTTTTAATGTTCATTGGGTGGAAAAAAAGTTCATATCGTCATCACCCCCCACCCCACCCCTCAAAAAAAGAAGGGAATTTAATTAAGTAAAATTACGCTGCTTGTACTTTAATTATGTTACTTTCAGATAAAAGGCTGACTGCTTTTCCACTTCCACTAACTTCTCTCTTTACGAATTTTGTTGTATCAAAATATAATAAGATTCACCGTACTCAACGACGATCAAAATAAACGTTTTTACTCATACCTCTCTTGTAATGACAACGTCATACTGTCCTAATATACCTGACCATACTTAGTAGCTACCACGTGATTTTCATAGTCATAGAGCACCTAGAGGTAGAGATATTTATATAAACGTGGACAGTATCGCGGGAAATGATCACCAGTTTCGCTTTATACAGGCAGTAATAACGAGTATAAATCCCGATAAGCCACCCCCTATGCAATACGTTTGTCACCCTCCCTTTCCTATAATACTTTCTCCCTCCTTCCCCTATCTGTTTAGTACATCTAAGAGGGTGAATCCTTCGTTATAAATACCCCCCTCCCCCCTCCCTCCCTCTCTCTTTTAGATGTTATTGTTGTATATACTTGCATATAGTTAAGTTGTGTCAATGTATGTTTTTTTTTCTATTGTATATCAAAATACAATATTTTTATAACTGATGCTACTTTTTTTTTGTGTTCAGAATTTATTACTAAACATTTTTTCTGTGTAGAATGATATACTGGATTTCATTAAGTATATTTTACATGTATTATACTCTATATTTTTTTATGTAAATTGGAAACATGTCTTTATAGCTTGTAAAATGGTCTCTAAAAAAGCTAGTTTTCTTCCTTATTTGGTGTAAACCGGTGCTTGAGATGCGAGGAACCCCCGTAAATTCTGATTGTACGCAGGCAATGATATCAGAACTCGTGCAACTTTGATGATGATCGTGCGGGCTTTCTGTGTGATGACAAAGCCACCTCGTTACGTTTATGACCTCCGCAGATAGTGACCTTAGAGGTCGGCCTCTCAACCTCTCCACTTTATTATTACAAAGTAAAAGACGTGGGGAGGTCGCAACGTATAACCAGAAAAAAAGAACATGTTTTTTTTTTCTGTATTTTTTCTTTCATATAATGTAGTTTAAGGGTAAGGTAACACGCCCAATGTTAAAAAATATGTCCACACATGAAACATATCTTAAAATGTTTTCTTCTACATCTCCTATCAGTAGCTAAAATATTAGGTACAAACAAATTCTATCTAGTTTTCGAGTTATGAATTTTTAAAGTTGATTAATTTAACATTGGGGAAATGGAACTTCCATGTTAAATTAGTCAACTTTAAAAATTAATAATTTGAAAAATAGATCCAATTTGTATACCTGATATTTTAGCTATACTGATAGCGCATGTAGAGGAGAACATTTTAAGATAAGTTTCATAATTTTCATGTGTGGCAATTATTTTAACATTGGACGTGTTACCTTACCCTTAAGCATTGTTTCATTTTTCACGATCGAAGATTGGATAATTCAGGTACTCGATTAATGATATATGTGACAAAAAACACAATCACTGAAGACTTGAGACAGACATCTACAGTGCAAACAATATAGTTTTAATTCCGGAATAGCCGGAAGTGTAAAGTTTCTATTATTTTTTTTGTATTTCTAATCTAAAATTTTGAAGATATATAATACAATATTTTATATATTCTATAATATTTAATGTGTTTTTTTTTTTTTTGGCATGATTTTAAAATATAAATTGCATTAGTTTCTCTACAATGTTTTGAAACAGAAATGTTTCAATGGACATAATCCTTTCACTTCCGGTTCCGGTAGTAATTTTATTATGTGATGAAACGCCGTTTTGGGATAACCAATCAAAAACTCGCAATTCAGGAATTATGATATTTCAATTGTTTTACCTAAAGCGGGTTTCTCCATCTGCTCTCAAGATACAAACTCAGCCAGGCTCCATCGTTCTACAATAAGCAAGATGTTCTGCAATATCTGCTATAGGTAATGTCATTACTTCTCGATTATCTTATTAGCAATTAGCACTCTGATCGATCGTCCGATCAGTCACTCTGTCATCAGGCTTATCGCCCGCATGTCTGTGACCCGCACTACTCGAATGTGTGGAGGGTTGCGTCGTACAAGCAAAATTTATGTTTTGTCGCGTTCGAAAATAAAAATTCAGTTTTCATGTTAATTAGACGTCATATAATGTATATTGTATGTTTAACATTCCCAATGAAAATCCTCTATTTCTGTTTGATTTAAAGTCTGTATTAAAAGATTTATATAATTTATGTACAATTTTTTTCTTGCAAGAAAATTTCATCTCCACGTACAAAAAAATTCTAGAGTTGAAAAAATATAATGTATAAAAAAAAACTTTAAAATGTATTCATAAGCATTCAAGGAAAACTTTTATAATTTTTCAAAAATTAGAAACAATTAATAATAATTAGAATAATTATAGAAAAATTGTACCGTGTAATAACAGTTTTTATGAAAGTCATTTAATTCTGAAAATTTGAAATCATCACATGCATGCACTTTTATATCCCCCTTGAATTTTTATTAGTATAATCATAATCACAATATTATAATATATTATCAAACACGTGTGAAAATTTTGAAGTCATTTTACATAATCATAAATAAATATATGTCTCATAATTAATGCAGTAGCAAATTTAATGTTGATTGTGTATTTTTCAATTTTATATTTAATTTAATTGTGGTTCAACTTTTAATGCAATTGAGTATCACTTAAAAAAGTATTATATAAAATTTATTATACATAAAATCTTATACCATTAATTTTTTTTTATTAACATTTTAAAATTTTATACATTTTTTTTATTATTATTATAACTCAAGTTGTTAAACCAAAAATAATTTAATAAAACCGCTAACACCCTCCTGTATAATAACATACAAAAAAACACGTTTAAAAAAAAAAGATGAAGACATTTTACAATTTTATGACATTAATTAATGTATTTTTTTATGCTTGACTGAAAGTCATAACATTTAAAATAAAAAAATTTTTAAACATAAAAATTTTATACTAATAATATTATGATTATATTGGTTGACACTTTAGCCTGGTCATCATTCGATCATGTTATAACTGCGGTTGGTGTATATCAATATATAACATAGTGACGAAGAGAAGGGTAGAATTTTCATCATCCATCATACAGGGATTTTAATAACATCTAGCTACGTTAGCACAATGTCATATTTGCTGCAACATAAATTGTACGAATATTACCAGCAAGAGAACGAGTCATCACAAAGATGGAGGAGTTAAAGTCATAAATATATGATAACATTTGTAAAAGCCGCAAAGAGAGAGAGAGAGAGAGATGTAGTTTTACACGTAGAGGGGGCGAATATTGCGAGGTATTTGTCATCACGTTCTTCTGTGACCGCCGACATGAGAGAGAGAAGGGGGGCGTGTCGATAACTCAACTTGGATAATATCTTATACTACATACATACAAGCTGACCTTTTCAAATAAAAAAAATATGGTTTATATTGCTGTACAAGATTTACATGTCTTGTATGTAGCGTTTGTTCTTTGGTATCGTAGAATATAAAGTTGAAAGGCGCATTTTTGTGTTCATATGGTCGACGTTTTTTTTCTAAAAACTGTGGAAATGTACCCTTATGTCATATGGACATGTGTCCTTTTCACACAACAGCATATTGTGATATTGATTTCTTTTATATTATAGAATTATCGCGATGGTGACAATATTCGATATAGTAACTTATCTGATGAATTTGGTGTACAGTTTATTGTATAATATTATATAGTGAAAAATACCATCCAGTTTAAAAATCTTGTCTTTACCATGTGAACTGATGTCTATCCCGATATATATTTAGTAATATATATTTAAAATGCGATTTCTTGTTTTATTGTAAGCTATTTTGAAAATGTGTTGGTGCACCCTGCTCTAATAAAGAGCAAATGAATACACTAAATTGGCTGTAATAAAAAATTATGCACATAAGTGTATTTTAATCAGTATATCTATTAATTGAATTGTATCTTTTTCCATAAGAATATACTTAAAGAAATGAAGTTCGTGCCCCGACCGAAATAATGAGGTGTCTGCTTACTACGATTTCGTTGCAATAATGAGCTATCTGCTACAGTATTTCAGATGAGCGCAATTATGAGCAATTATAAAATAAAGCTCATTACGCTCACCTGAAATAGCAGATATCTCATTATTGCAATGAAATCGTGGTAGGCATAGGCACGATATATTTACATACCGTTTGTGCAAAATCATTTTACACTCTTTCTGACATGCTTTTTTTAAGTATTTCTACTGTATTTTTTTCTAACCCTGCTTAGACATCTTACAGTAACACTTCGTTAAAAATATAAACACAAAAGTTAAATAATCCAATTTGTGACTACAGCTGAGATTCGCATGTTGTGTCAATACGCCGCCTCGCTGTCAATGTAACGCCAGCTAATGACGCCAGCTAAGCGGGACGCCAGCTGGGGTCTAGCGCCATATGGCGCACCCGCTTAGCGAGTAGGGAGGCAATATGCCTAATGATGGTCACGAGTGGAATGTGAATGAGCAGGGGAGTCATCACTCAACAACGTTTGTTGTATATTTTACTGTGATGCACTTTTCAATGTTGCAGTTTGTGTATAACAATGTGATATTTGGTGGTTCTCTGAAATTCTGTAGCTAGGAGATTTTATTATTAAATTCACGTACCGATGGTAAAAGTACCGTATGAAGAAAATGCGCAAGTGAAAATAATTATAGCTCTTGATAAAAATTACGCAAATTGAATAACATTTTTAATGAACATATAATTTTCATGGCATAATAAAAAATAATAACAATGCTAATTTAATACTTTTTTAACATTGTTTTTGCTTTTTCAACATTTTTACTCTGTAATATCTTTAAATAATCTTCGTTTTTTTCTTTTTTATTTAATTATTTGGACACAACTTCTCTCCTCAAAAAATTATTAAAAATACATCAAATGACATTTTCAATTAAAAAATGCTTTATTTTGAAAAAAAAGAAACATATTGCTGTAAAAGTTTCGGTTTAGACCTTTTAAACTAATCAGCCACATATACTATTTAAATATAAACAATAAAAAATTTATTGTAATATAGAATAAAAAATTAATGGAGGCATAAGTGCGCGTAAGTATGAATTCCCCGATGGGAAAATTTTCTCTATAAGCCTCTATGGTATAAAATTTGAAATTTTTGTCCGTAACTATTTGAAAAGTCTCCTAACCCCCCTCCCTAACCCCCCTCCCATTTAGAGACCTTCTAATAGTATATGAAGACATCATTTTTCTCTTAAAAAAATTCTTTTATGCCAAAAAAAGCAATTTCGAGTTTTTTTTTACATAAGTTTAGATAAGAGGGAACACCGTAAAATCAGCTGACTTAAAGCCTCCATAGAAAAAAACTACCCCTGACATCTTCACCACACACCATTCATTACTGTCCAACTGGTTGCATACTTCTCTAAAACTGCAGGCGCACAGTAATTTTGTTTCTTAAAATCTCCAAGTTTAGACGGTCATCCCAAGGTCAAGAGCCCCCTCCACAAGTGTCCTCGTGGCCACAGACTGCAGACTCATTTACCCCCTCCGCCTCCGCCGCAAGGGCTCGTTTACCCCCCTGCCGAGACGATCCCCCGCCGCAAGATCCACCCCTAACTTTCTTGTAACTTGGAGACGACGATCTAATGAATTTCTCTTTACCGTAATTAACTTTATGTAATATCGTAATATCACACGAGCGTCGTAATGAAAATTTAAATAATAAATTGTAACTTTTTATTTGTACTTTAAATTATCATAAAAGTTTATGAAAGTATCGCTACTTTTTTTTGTCTTTTCGTATGTACTTATTCTTCTTTTTTTGATGGTATTCTTGATTATGAATAATGCTGAATGAATTTATGTAGAAATTAAATAATTTTGACACTGCTTTTTTGTCATGACAGTTGACACTTTTTTAAGGATGAAATTAAGTGCTTATTTCCATCCATTTCTAAATTCATGCATAATTATATCGATAGCAATACTTAAAATTACAAGTAAATTATATATTGTATCTGTGAGAAAGCAAAAAACGTGCATGCATGATAATTGAAGAATTTTATCCTAACTTTACCAGACTTGGATACAAAAAAATCCCTGTTATTTTAATTTTTTTTTAGGGAATTGATAAATTGTTATAAATCTGATTACAATTATGTATGGGACCATTATAAAGTATAATTATAATGAGTGGTTATAATATTTCAACCTCATCACTCAAATTTTTGTTCATTACATAAAATTATTTAATACATCAAATTTAAATTAACTTAATAAACATAATTTTATATCATTGATAAAGAAACATATGCATAACTAGCAGCGTACTTCCAGTTGTTATTATTTCTCTATTTTTGTTATCTAAAATGACAATTAAAATATCAAATATCCCTTCTCTCAAGTAAAATTGTCAACGTAAATGTAATGTCTTATTCAAATTCCAAACATGAGTGACGTGAGTGATATTTAAATTTTGTGTCGAGGGTGGACATCAGCTGGCACCCCTGCTGGACACCCCTAGAGAAGGGTGCTAATTGCTGAGAGCGTTAATTAATTTTACAACGTTAGATCACAACAAATTCTATTTACATTATATTTGTCATTTTTTTTGTCTCCAATTTTCATATTTTTTATAACAATTTTTTTATGATTTTAAAAAAATTGCATGGGGTCGGAAAAAGACTCTTATTTCTGCGATCGTTTGTTTCTCAGTTAGAACCGGTTCTATCATATATAATACGAAGGCATACGATACGAAGCTGTGTACGCGGCTACACCTGCATGCTCTGTATGCTTTTCTTTTTAAATCATGCGCTGCGAAATCATGCGCTGTTTGAGACAGCGCTAACTCAGATATCAAACTGGAAATTTACACAAAAAGTTATGAAAAGTTACAAGGCAGATCTCATTTGCGTGTTAAACGGCTAAGTGTAGTGGCCCCTTTGTGGCTCAAGCTGGCATATCGTGGCTCGTTATCACCCCCCCCCCTTCCTCTGATGAGAGCGACGTCTGCTCTGCTGGAGAATATAAAGAAGAATTGTATTTAACTTTTAAATAGTCTAACGAGGTTTTTCCAGGACTGTAGAAAATTGAACATTTTATTTTTTAAGCTGGATCCACAAGCTTTAAAACATCAAGCTATTTGTGAAATTTTATTTATTTGGGATATATAGCAAAAACTTGACGCAGAATCAAATATCAGTTCCCTGAATATTTTTTTTCTTAATTGTTAAATTCTATTGCTTTCTTTTTATATTATATTTTTCTTACTTTAGGTGTGTACAAAATTGGAAACATTTAAAATAATTTTAAGTCTATTAAATAATTATCTTCGTTATTCGTATTAAAATGTGATTTTTTTAAACGTTTCAAGTATATTATTTGCCAATTCAGGTATTTATTTTATTAATATACTGTGTGTATACTATATTTATATATATATATATATCATAAGAAATTTATATGTATGTTTTTTTTTTAAAAAATCTTTATCCCATTCAAACTCATTTTTTTATATATAAAATATTATAAAAGTGAGTGTTTTTACCTTAAAACCTAAAGTATAGAAATTGAAGAAGATGCTTTTTTACATTTTTTTTTCTCCTGCTCTCTTGTAATCGAGCGATGTTTTACATAAGCCAAGAAGTCTTCTGGAGCGCAAGTCAAACATAGCTCAGTTTAAACAGGATCAAACGTCAATGCTTATGAATACACCTTCTTCAAGTTTCTTTTCTCTCTTTTACGTTGCCTTTTTAAGTGGAATGACTTTTTTTTTAACAAAATCAAGAAAGAAAAAAAAAAAGAACATTAGAATATATTTTTTTTACCTTTTTTTAACGGTTTCTTTTGATGAATTAATATAAGTAAAAAGAATATTTATATATTTATTTTTCATACTTAACAATATTTCCTTTACAAGAGAGGCTACCTCATTTACATGGACTAACAGTATGTTCATTGGCATGGAAAATATATATCCCCTCTAGCATGCAATGTTTGCTCTCGATTGAACACACAACTTGATACTCTGTGACATGATATGATATAGGAAAATAGACCTTATGTCTAAAGGAAGTAAAACATCACCGCAGATCGTTTTTCACATTTCTTACTGCATGGGTTATGTTCACACGTTTTGTCTTAAAGTTGCACAGTGATTAAGTTACATCAATGAATCTGAACCATTCATACCGGTGTTTGTTGATATTAAAAAAGTGGTTTATTTTATAAAAAAAAATTAGTTTGACATATAAAAATTACTATTTTATCATAAATAATCTTCAGGTCAGCTGATTTTGAGGTACTCCCATCGTCCTATATCTAAACTTTTGAAAAAATACTAAATAGCTGCATGTTTAATCATTTTAAAAGGAAGTGAGTGTTTTTGGGGGAGGAATATTTATTTTAAAATCAAAAGACACTGGGATAGATGGTGTTTAAATATTAAAAATTAATAACTTTTTATGAAAAATAACTGATAAACAATTAAAAAATTCTAACTTGGTGGCAGGGAACAGTTCATTCCCTGATGGTATTCCCTGATGGTGTGGTTTATTTAAAAAAAAATCCAATAAAGAACACTTTTTTTTCCCGTCAATAAAGCAGCAATAAAACGGAAAGACAATTTAATCAGCATTTTTTTTCCTATAATATCATAGAAAAAAACTTTTTTGACAAGAAAAGGCTGGTAATTATAATTATACTATTTTGTATATTGCCTCCACTTCTATTTATTTTTTTTTTAATTCAAACGTTATTTTAACTGTTGTTGAAATTACACCTAGCTCACTTTGTATAATTTACACTTTAATTAAATGTAATCATGCAACCTGTTGTGCATGCAATTACCCTGAAACAATCACCAATTAAAAGCTTTACTGTCGCTATACATCGACACTTTGTCAAATGACGATCGTTTAAACTTCAAACGTTCGAACATTTTTGTACGCGTGGTGGTTTTATCCGCGGCGGTTCGCCAAAGTGCATGTGGAACAAAGAGATGCCAGCGGTGCAGTGGGACGAAGATTTGAGTCAGGAGCAAGCAGGGAGGCTGCGGAGATGAAACTGCCCCTCTCTGTCTCTCGATGTGTGTTCATAACTGAAGAAAAATTATTTTTATCTTTTATAAAAATAACAATGAAAATATTTTGTAGTTTGATATTTCATTTAAAAACGTTCCTTTTTACTAAAAATTAATAACCATCTTTAATAACATAAACAATACAGGGTGAAACTATAATATAAAATAAAACCGCATTTATTAATATCTTACGAAAAAAGGAGAGAAAATTGTTTTGTACATCGACGACCGAAGTAATAATGCTGCTGGCTTACCCCGCATGTTATGAATTTTTATTTATTTTTTAAATCAAACCCCATTATTGGATCCTTCTACTTACTAATTACATTCTTTGAAACCCCGAACCTTCCGAAACCCTAACTTAGCGTTTCGCAGGCTTTTCCGGAACGGGGGCGGCCACGGCTTTGCAATTCATATCCTGGCATTTGTCTGCGACTGAGGGAAACGTGGAAACCTCAGCCAGGATGGACGCTACAGCTTTTGTCAATGAACCGGAAGTGCAATGGTCCAAATCACAAGAAAACCACATAGTGGAAAAGCGCAACGATTTACCCCTGTGAGTGGGAAACGTGTTTTTTTGTTGAAAATGGTCACCCATCCAACTACTAATATGAAAGAACATTTATTAAAATTTGCAATGTAATTTGATGTAATATTCATTGTCTTAACCATTAATTCATTTTTTTATTTTAAAAGTACATGTTAAAAGTTGCATTGTATAGACAATGATATAAAAGGTTATTCAAAAGAAAACCACAAACTGTTTTATCTGAACACTGCAAGGAGATATATTACATACGTAGGAATTTCCCGTATGTTCCCCAAACTGACATGTCTGACTTTTTATTACGTTTATATTTCAACCCTTAAAAAAAAAGTATCTTGGTAGGGCAGATTTTCAATCATACTGTTAACTGGAGCAGAAATGTGAAAATATGGCTTTGATACAATTTGTGTCCTCGCTGCTGCGTGGCAATAGCTTAATTCGGTTTGTGAAAGTGAGAAAAGCATTTTAGAGTTTTATATATCATGGTGGATATAGCAATGTTGGGACTTATGTAGAAGGGAGAGAAGAGAAAAATGTAATATCACACAGAAATTTAATTTTACAAATAAAACTCAGTTTGTAGAGGATATAGTCGTATATATACAAAATCATGTGTGCTGCTTATGACGAAATGATACTGTTGAGATTTTGATATCGAATGAATTGGTTTATAATATTTATTTTATCAACGTCTTAATTAGTATAATTTTATAAGTACATCACTGAACTCTGCATATTATGGTATATATGTGAGATTGATCATATAATATGGTTTGATCATGTCAATTCTTATCAATAAATAAGAAATCGTTTATTTCTCCAAAGGTTAAAAAAAAATATATTAATAAATAGTATGGACTTGCATATTTTAAGTATTTGTTTCCCACATGCACTTTTTGATACACGGGTGTGCAATTAACTAAAAAACGAGAATTCACTGTAATTTTTCTTAGCTTTGGCTTTGAAATTGCATCATTTTTTTCCCCTAGATCGCAAGCGTACATATAGGCGTGCGAACCTAGCGACCTAAGTAAGAACTATCAATTTATTCAGTTTGATGCATGCCCTGAAAATATTATTGGGACCAACTGATAAATAAATGACGTCATCACAGCGTTCATTAGTCACAGGGCTTACTTGATAAAATTATAAAATGGACAACCTACATGAAAATCTTTTATTGCAGAAATTAATAAAGGGTATACCAAATTATGCTAGTCTGAATTTGTTCAGATATTTTTGAAACCCATCAGAACTATTTTTAAATAATTATTGAAAGAGCGGCCACGTCCCCTGTAGGCGTCAATAGGCGTCTCGGTCCTATTCTTTTTATTAAGGATTCAGGGGTGCCAATTTAACTTACAGAACTTTCAATAATTATTTAAAAATAGTTCCGGGTCTCAAAAATATCTGAAAAAATTCAGAGTAGTATAATTTGGTGTCATCTATTCATTTCTGTAATAAAAAATTTTCATTTAAATGTAGGTTGTCGATTGTAAATGAAAAATATGTAAATAAAATTTCTTCGTGCGTTTCCGTGATCATTCGTTTCTTTCTAACGAGTAGACACGACTAATACCCACTGAAGTATGACGTATAGTGTAGCTGGGAGACACGGTTAACGGTTTAGTGTTGACAGAGCGAAGCCCGCCAGCTCACTGCAGCCACCTTGGCAATTTGATTGCTTCAGCCTCAGAATTGACTTTGCTACAGAGGAAATGGCAACATAAACGGATCTCACTTCATTTTTATGCCACGATGCTTCTCTCGGTAAATAAAACAAATATTTTTGCTTCCAATTTCAGCTATTTAACTCTCTATATATGGGTATTGAAACCACTCTTGTGAAAGTAGATTTAGATGCAAAAGTTTTGTGATTTTTTGAGGTACCAATTGGTTTATGAAAACATGATTAACTGCAGCATGGACACCAATTTGTAAATGTTCAAATTCAATTAATCAACCTTCATGATTAATTATAATGCATGCATGATTTTCTTGCCACTTCATACACATACTGTTTCAATTTAATTTTATATTAGAGACAAAATATTATTACTGCATGACTCAAGAGGTCTGTTCGTAAAACCTGCTCAGAGTACACCTTGTCTACACCGCTCAGAAAGTGAGGTAGGGAGTGCAGTGCAAATGACGTCACGATTTTTGTTCGTAAACCCAAGAAGACCCTGTTCAGAGTACTCCGAGCAGGGTTTACGGACAGATCTTTGATGTCAGTACACCGATGACGTCATCGCCTCGTCACGTGACCTCTACTCTCACCCTAATCCAGGAGGGAAATTTGAATGTCAGTCTTGATCCCACATCTCAAGTGGCGGTCACTCGAGAGGGGCGGGACACAAGTGACGCCTGCAGCCGTTGATCCCTCGCGTCGTAGCGGGGGGCAAATTTGAATATCGTTGATCCCGTGGACAGTGCAGCAGGGAGGGTGTGACGGAGGGTAGCCCACACTCGAAATGGTGGTGAAAGATTGCAGACTTGGCAGTACATGGGGGTGATGGTTACCTGTAAAGGTCAGCTAAATAAATAATATATTTAGAGTATAGATCAGTTATATTATATAGTAGTGAACAACACTGTGTAAAAACAGCAAAGTCAATTTTTCTTCTCTGATTATATTGGAAATTGATTGAGGTGGTTGCTATAACATACTGAATTATACCTGCTGATTCAAATGCCTGCTCTTTAAATTTTTGTGCAATCTTTTGTCTGCATTTTCTGTGAGTTCTCTATATCAGATCAGCTGTAACCTCAGGGTTATGAAGTTGCATCATGTATGGCCTAATTTTGGGGTTAAGAAACCATAACGGCGTTTGTTGTTTCAACTTTAATGATCGTCAGTGTACATATCAAATATTAGAATTAATATATGTGCTTAAATATATTATAGTCAAAATTGCAAGTTCAAATTTATCATTTTTAATGTTGTTTTTTTCAGTGAATATACACCCCGTGTTTTCTAATATTAAAAAATAACACTACAACATCCTAACATTCGAAAATAACACTACAATATCCTAGCCGTGTTTTGTGTTTTCTGTAAATTCGATTACGTCCACTGGACCTCAGATATATACGCACAGTTTCACCCCCCCTGCCTTTTTATACGCGTCTTTTATACGAAAAATGTAAGAAAATCCCCTCCTGATGTGGCAGCAAAAAGGGGAAAATTCCTATTAAGATATCACTTTGAACTTTTTCAGACAGCTCATGTGAATATAAAAGAAAAAAAGAAAGAAAGCTTTGCATATATATGTGAGGAAATTGTAACGAAAATTTAACTACAAAATTTTCTTTTTTTAAAGAATTCTTTCAAGCATATATGATTACATTAATGTATATAAAAAATTCTTTCATTTTTTTTCAACTTGCTCTTTTTTTATTACTTTTTTTACTGAAATTGTTAATTGTAAAGTAAAGCTCTTCAAATAGCTCGAGCGTCTTAATACGTTTATATATTATATTTTTTTAAAGGTCAAAAGTCCTCGTTTGTGTGAGCCTATTTAGGTAATTTTTAAAGCAATGTAATATTTATGACTACTTACAGAAATATATGCCAGCTTGATATGTGGGGAATGAAATTATAACACACATGATTATAAATAGTTAATTAAACAGAAATTCGATTTTAATTGTATTCGAAAAAAGAAATAGTAAGGGGCATTCACAAAGCCTTAAGGCCACACTTTAAGGCTTGATATTTTATTAAGACCAGAAATTTTGGGTCTAAAAATCACGCCTAATTTCTGGTCTTAAATTATCTAGCCTTAAATGTGGCCTTAAGGCTTTGTAAATGCCCCGTAGTAAGTCCAATCATTTATTTCTAGTTATAATAATAATAATTAATTCACAAATGATTTTATTATGTATGTTTTTTTTATGTCGTTCTTTATTTATTTGTTAAATTAATAATAAAAATAATGTTTTGACTTTATCAATGATTGTCTATATGTACAATCGAATGATTTAAAATAAAATAAATCAATAATAAAAGAAAGCATCGCGCGCGGATGTAAAACATCAAAAAATCTACTATTTATGAGATGAAAAAAATGCAAAAAAAAAATGCCTGAAGTGCTTTTAGTTTATTATTAATAATATAAATTGCTATAGGGAGCATACATCATGACCAAAATGTGTCAATTGCCCCAAAATACCAACCAATCTATCAATCACTAAATTGCTATAAAACATGGTTTAATATAAAATAAATGATTGAAATGGGTTGGCTGCACGGCCGATTTTAAGTGGCGGAAACGAAAGAGGAGGTGCTGAAATGCAGGTGTGAATTTTATGCGAATTTTTTGAGCACTGTAACTTTGTATAAATGCAGTTTTAAAAGATGCATTTCACCTGGAAGCCATCGCCTACCGCCTTTGACGTCATCGAAATGTCAGGTTCGGTTCACTATAGATATGCATACCTGTACTCACCTGCATAACAGGTAGCCAATCAAAAACAATCTAGCCAAAATTCAAAATTTCAAATGCCTAGCCTGATTGAAGTGGATGAGTTTTAAAACTTAAAAAATGCACATTATTCCATGTACGCGTACTGTAAAAACACACTGGGAGATAAGTAATATTACAAACATACCTTTCATCATATTTAAATAATAGAAATTGTTTCTCAAATAGTTTCATTTTATTGAAGAGAAGATGCAATATCAAGTCCTTCCACCACACTCTCTTTTTAAATGATTGGCGCCGTTAGCAGCAATCAGCCAATGAAAATGTGTAAATTTATCATACTGGACTCCTTCCGTATCTGCTGAATATCTATTGAATTATTATATTAAACCTAAAACTGAGTCTCTTTTCTTATCTACGAAGATAGTAGGATGCCGTAGGATTCATATTTAACTTTATTAAGACCCTTGAATCATAATTTTTAAATGTCTTTTCAACCCCCTATTTGCTGCTGCTAAAACCATTAGTGGAATGATTGAAAAATAAATACAGTTTTAATTTCGACTCTTCTAGCATGGGCGTCTGTGGCCTAGTGGAAGTACACTTGTCATCCACGCAGAAGTTTTAGGTTCAAATCCCCTCTGGGTCATTTTATATTTTTAGTAGCACGAGGAAGTTTATTTCACATTTTTAATGCAGACGGGGTAAAATAATATTATTATTTCTTACAATATAATTATATTATATTATTATAAGTCACACTTTTCCATATAAATACGCACTTCAAAAACTTTGCAAAAAAAAAAAAAAAAAAAAAAAAAAAGCGTGTCATACAATGATAGAAAAATTAATAACAAATCATAAAAAACAAAACAATTTTACCCCGTCTGCATTAAAAATGTGAAATAAACTTCCTCGTGCTACTAAAAATATAAAATGACCCAGAGGGGATTTGAACCTAAAACTTCTGCGTGGATGACAAGTGTACTTCCATTAGGCCACAGACGCCCATGCTAGAAGAGTCGAAATTAAAACTGTATTTATTTTTCAATCATTCCACTAATGGTTTTAGCAGCAGCAAATAGGGGGTTGAAAAGACATTTAAAAATTATGATTCAAGGGTCTTAATAAAGTTAAATATGAATCCTACGGCATCCTACTATCTTCGTAGATAAGAAAAGAGACTCAGTTTTAGGTTTAATATAATAATTCAATAGATATTCAGCAGATACGGAAGGAGTCCAGTATGATAAATTTACACATTTTCATTGGCTGATTGCTGCTAACGGCGCCAATCATTTAAAAAGAGAGTGTGGTGGAAGGACTTGATATTGCATCTTCTCTTCAATAAAATGAAACTATTTGAGAAACAATTTCTATTATTTAAATATGATGAAAGGTATGTTTGTAATATTACTTATCTCCCAGTGTGTTTTTACAGTACGCGTACATGGAATAATGTGCATTTTTTAAGTTTTAAAACTCATCCACTTCAATCAGGCTAGGCATTTGAAATTTTGAATTTTGGCTAGATTGTTTTTGATTGGCTACCTGTTATGCAGGTGAGTACAGGTATGCATATCTATAGTGAACCGAACCTGACATTTCGATGACGTCAAAGGCGGTAGGCGATGGCTTCCAGGTGAAATGCATCTTTTAAAACTGCATTTATACAAAGTTACAGTGCTCAAAAAATTCGCATAAAATTCACACCTGCATTTCAGCACCTCCTCTTTCGTTTCCGCCACTTAAAATCGGCCGTGCAGCCAACCCATTATAATTTGACCTACTGTAAATTTCACTAGCTAAAAAGAACAATTAATTAAAGCCTATTATCTTCCTTGACTGATAATCAGTTGGTAAAATTGCAAAATGCTAACTTTTATTGGAATCTTAGACATATCAATGCTCAATTACTACGCCGGAACACATTCCAACCTCGATATATAATTAATTGAGCTTGTCACACCTTTTCATTTTCATTATAAGATCAGCATGCACTCTCACAGCCGCAAACAATTTGCATAGCTGCAGTTATTGTAATTATCGCCTCCCCTAGTCCCGGACATTTACACCCAGGGGACACGGACACACGTGTAGCACACAAATCCCGGCATGCCTCACACATACGGAATCACATCCGTCATCCGCCGAGATTTGCCCGCTAAGCCCGGCCATGACCGCTAGAACGACAGGTAACACACGTGACGGGAACAGCTGATAGATCTCTGTTATGGGAGTGGTGTGGTCCCAAGATTTTAAGTGGGGAAGGGGGGTTCGTTTTGGACGGAAAGGGTAAGCTGATGACTTCAGTGTATCTTCTGTCTATCCTGATGCATGTACTGTATATAAAAAGTTTTTTAATGGTACTCTAATAATTTTTCAATCCTTTGTGGTATCGCCAGAGAGCTTACATTGAATGTTAAGCTCTCTGATATGGCATACCACCGGTCACCGGTCACCGGTACCCTCTCGACAGTCGAGGACCTCGATTATATATATTATACATCATGCACACCGCTGGGCTGACACTCTCTCCTACAATATGACTACAATCATATTATACTGACAATGAGTACTGTATATAATTTCAATTTTCAGGAGGATTATACAAAAACAATAAAAATTATATGAAAGACACATCACTTATGAAACTAATTTTTTTTTTTTTTTACATAACTTGTCTGAAGACATGTGACAGCTAATTATGGTGTTGTCATTTCTGTAAAATTATGCTGTGGCTGCATGCATGCTGTCATAGCATCTACATGATTTTACATCAATGCTAAATCATCTGTTTAAAGAGGTCTCGCTAGGCACACGTAGTTCAGTTCTTACCACCAGATTCGCTGCTAATTTTAAGACTTCAAATATACGATTAATATTGCTGTCTATTCCAAGTATGCATCCATCATGACCCCCATCATGCAGCAGAGCTGCATTTTGTTCAGTCATTTTGTAAAAAGATACCGATCGTGGAATGATATATTTTAGATTGAGAGTATCATGCGAACACAAAAATACGTGATATCCGGGTTACCTCCCCAACTAGCCTCTCTGCAGTCTAGTGGTGTTAAGATTCTAGTGACGGCACGCGGTCAGCGGGATCAGCGGCCGATATGACAAACTGCAGACCGGGTAATCCGTGCGATAACGCCGGTAATTGGGTGCTGAGCCGCGATCTGGGATAACATCAATTCCTCGTCGTGACCAAACTGTCTGTGGAAATATAGAACTAGAGTATAGACTGAATAAATATGTGGACGACCAAATGAAGAATCACAGT
Organism: Siphlonurus alternatus; assembly: GCA_949825025.1. Taxonomy (NCBI): domain Eukaryota; kingdom Metazoa; phylum Arthropoda; class Insecta; order Ephemeroptera; family Siphlonuridae; genus Siphlonurus; species Siphlonurus alternatus. The sequence goes on from OX463782.1 coordinate 34,127,487, forward strand.
TTCCTTGCGTTGTCTCTATAGATCGATCATCTGAGTCTTAATTTATGAATCGATTGTGTATTTATAAACATATTGGCGTCATATAGTTAGTGCGAACCAAGTGGTAACTGCTGGAACTACGTACGTCTGGCGAGGATTGCTGTATATATATGATTAACATTGTAAAAGTATGTAAATCATGCTCTGTCAGCAGCCACAGCATAATTTCACAGAAATGACAACACCATAATTAGTTGTCAAATACTTTCGGACAAATACAAAAAAATATTTCATTTTCGTAAGTGATTTCTTTAATTTCTAAAAATTTGATAATTTTTGTGATCCTCCCCATGCTATATGTATTGCCGTATCCTTGATGCAAAGAGCAAAATTTTCAGACGTCAGTGCCATTTCTTGGTCCTTCATGTCCTCTTATAGGCCAACTGAATTTTATACACCCCGAAATTTGAAATTAATGCGCCTTTTAAAGAAAAAAACTCTTTAAGTTAAAAATACATTATTATTTATATATTTATTGTTTATTCAGGAAAAATGGAAAAATACCTAGAAAAATACAACAAAATTTCAAAATGCTTCAATTTTAACATTGGTTCATATATACTGTATGAAAATAATAAATGATCAAACTAACGATTTTCAAAATTTACAGTTAGAGATAACACGCCCAATGTTAATAAAAATCCCATGCATTCATGAAAGTTATGAAAAAAAATTAAAATGTTCTCCTTTACATAATACCTTATTAGTATACTAATATATATATACCTATATATATATTTATATATATATATATATATATATATATATATATATATATATATATATATATATATATATATATATATATATATATATATATATATATATACTGGTATATATAGGTATATATATATATATATATATATATATATATATATATATATATATATATATATATATATATATATATATATATATATATATATATACTGGTATATATATATATATATACATATATATATATATATATATATTATATAGGTAAAATATCAGCAAAAACGAGCTATACCTACTTATAAAGTAGGAGAACATTTTAAATTTTTTTCATAATTTTCATGAATGGTTTTTTTATTAACATTGGGCGTGTCATCTCTAACTTAAATTCTGAATTTAAAATAAAAATGTTAATAAAAAATCATAACCTATTTTTAGTTGTCACAATATTTAAATCACCTCACTTGTATACAGAAATAACAACCAGGAATGTTAAATGTTTATTTAACATTGATCAGAAATTGAAACTGAAAAATAAATCACGTACTTTTATTCATACCGCAGTACATACATCAAGCAAAACAGCCGTTGACAATATTATTTTTATTTCCATTCATTAATTTGATCGATTTGCATGGTGATGTTGACAGATCGGTGAGGTACCAGCTGTTGAGGTCATCAGCAGACTGACCGCACGTGCAAACAAAAGTTTACCAATATCTTACGTCCCTTATGTCATATAACAAAAACACCAAATCGATGTCCTAGGGCTGCAATTACCGAGTCTGTGGTCAGACTCGTTGTTGATTAATTCAGAACTGTGGAAGAAACTTCAAAGTTGTTGTTTTTTGTCAACGTGGTCATATACCCGCGGCTGAATGTTAGAAACGTATAACTCGAGGACTATGTAATTTGTATACAGTACGATCCAAAGCGTAATATCCAACCATATATAAAAAAACAAAACTTTGACATTTTGACTTAATCGTCATACAGCTTATATATTTTGTTGAAAACAATGACAACTATATAGTGGCATTTTGTCATTAATTTAAAAATTTACAACCTTTAATTTCAAAACCTATAAGGATCTAAATCTCCAAAAAAATGTCTGAATTTTGGATTTATTTATTTCTTGTTTTTCTTGAGCAAATTAAATAAAAAATAATACATGGAGATTCATATTTTTTTCCCCATTTTTTTTTTTATAAACCTTATTGGTAAAATAGTCTGTGACGTCAGAGTCATGTATGAAAAACCAATATCGGTGAAAATTTTGTGTAATTACAATATATTTTACATTGATTATTAAGTTGATACGAGAGAAAGAAATTTAAATTTTACAATCTCACAAGGATCTCAAAATCCATCCTAAAAATGTATGAACTCATAAAGCGTAAAAAAATGTATAATTTAACAATACAAAAGCATACAACTCGTCCTTATATAAAAAAATATTTTGACAAATTTAGATAGTGAAATTGTCCATACACGAATATTCTCCACACATATAATAAAACACGCCATCATCATTCCACATTCATGGTGTGAAAAAGACATTTATCTGGGCAGTGAAGAAACGTTTGCGGGTGAAATGATCCGCTCTCTATTGTGGAACCAAGCGAGTGGAACAAGATTCTAAGTATACCCCACACATGACACACTGTCACTGTGGTTATTGCTTCCTCACATTCAGGCTTATAGTGTCACCCTCAGCCCGGATATTTCATGCAAATGTGTAGAGTTTCTAGTATGTATAACAATAGAATCAATGTCATTTCTCTCGGGTTGCGTATACAATAACATAGTTTTGTATGCATAAAAATATATACACTTCAGAATACAATAAACGTTACTCCTCTTGCATGCATAATCTCTACTAGCATGAATGTTGTCAAGCTATATAAGTTTGGTGATCGTTTGGGATTTGAAATGTTGACTGAAAGTTCTTATCCCAAATTGCAATAGGATGGATTCCGTTGTGTTTTAATTGGATAAAATCCAGAAAATCAGACAGTGATAATAAAAGTGTAAGTAAGCTTTTCCGGATCATGCTGTTGAATTTTTGTCTCAAAATTAAAGCTTTAATTAAGTTATCCATTCTTTTCAATAGTATCGACCTTAAAAAATTGTACTGCAGAAAATTAATGGATATAGAGGGTGCAAAGTTAATGCTATACTTTGATTTTTTTCAGATTTGTTAGTTTCTGGGAACTATTTAAAAAAAAAAAAAATGGAATCAAATCCGACCTCGGCAAAACGTTTTAGCAATACTTCCCGGCTTCTAAAAAATCTGAAAAAAAAAAATCAGAGTAGCATAATTTTGCATCCTCTATCCATTTATGCAGTAAAAAGTTTTGAGATTGACTGTATTGTTTTTGTTATTAGAAAAATTTGTAATTTGTAATGTAAATTCTTCAACAAGTCTGAACATTTTTACTATCGCATATTTTCTATTTTTTATGAGGATCTGTATTATAGGGCTGCTGGAATATGAACTTACATTGTTACATTAAATTAATTACTTCTTACACATAATAAAAACACCGTAACATATAATAAAATTTACAATTCGACCACAAACTACAGTATTTCTCCTATTCCATATTTTCAAGATAATACCACATGTCTGAGACACGTGGACTTACAATAACGTACGTGGTCTGCTGAGTTATATTGACGGCTATTACCGACATAAAGCCTCGAGCTGGACCCTCCAGTAAGCCCCCGTGTCGTCGGATCATAACTCCTACCCTCCGTGCCAGAACTGTAGACACCGTATAGAAGTTTCAAGTGTTCCGAAAAATTTTCTCCATAAGCCACTATGTTAGAAAATTTGAATTTTTCTCAGTTACTAACTATCTCCTACCCTCCCCTCCCATTTAAGGGTACTCTGATAACGAATCAAGGTCTTATATATTTTTCTTTAAAAAATATTCTCTAATGCCAAAAAAGCAATTTCGATTTTTTTTTTTACATCGGTTTGGATAGGACGGTGGGCATACCTCAAAATCAGCTGACTTGAAGCTTCTATTGACTGCTGTGTGGAAAATCACTGATTCGAAATGAAAATAATTTTAATTCAAGTCGAGAAATATTGATATAATGAATCCCTATATATAAGCAATAAAAAATAACAAATCATGGAATTTCATCGTCAGATCGTTGTAATTGCAAAGTAATCAGAAGCAGACGTTAAATTAAATGAATGAATATCACCACTGCTCAAAAAATTATATTATCAAAATACTTCAATAAACGCTATATAATAATATACTATCCATAAAATGCAACACTGTAAAAATTAAATTCAATTTTAATTTATTAGTAACTAATTACAACTTCATTCAAAATGAAAATGTAAAATTAATTAAAGCAATATGGAGGGGTTTTTTTCCCCAATTTTGTGCCGTATCACACCGTAAAATATTTCTGATCAATGAGTGAAAATATAAAATTAAAGTATATATACACGTGTGAATGATATTTGAATTTATTAAAAATTTCAATCCTCTTTTTGATTGAAAAATATTTCAGTTTGATGCTCTCTCTGGCAAAAATATATTTAATAGTGCTTTATATAAAAACCAGTTATAGAATGTTGTATATAACATATGGCATCTTACTTCCATTAACTCTAAAATATATAAAAACTTTCATTTCATTAGCATGATTCAGTAAATATACTAACTACATTTACCAGTCTCTAAACTGTTAATAAACATCATATTCATGCAAGTTAACCTAATGTAATTGACATTATTTCAATGGTATGTCTAAATTGGCGGCTTACCATTGTTACCATTGAAATCTTACGATTCACGCTGTTAGTTGCGGTGTTTTGAGAGCCGCGAGATACCGGCAGCTGCGGTTGAAACTCCCGCCAACCCGCGGCTTACCTTTTCCCCGCTTCTCAAAAACATCTCTATCAAGCCAGGTGATTCACGTGATACAGCGGCTTATCTTAATGGAGAAAGAATCATGATTAATGAATCAAACGTATTATAACATATAATACCACACGATTAACACGCTGGTGATGGTGCCAGTCAACCATTTTTATACTTTATAAGGATGTAACTTCCTTTTCAAAGAAAAATAACATATAGGGGGAGAGAGAAATTGAAATGTTACAAAACTATATAACTGTATATATGGAGGATTATTTTAGGTTCTTACTTCTGAAATTCAATTTCCAGATGTATATAGTCAATGTAAGGGTATCCTCGTACTTCTATAATATTTATAAATGCCTTTTTGTATATATATACTGGAATTTATTATGCCTAATACTTTTATTTTAATCCCCATTAAAAAAATTGTAAATTAGAACAATTTTTAAATGGATGTATATAGAGCTGTTGAAGCATCCATGAATAATAATTGTTATAAATAACATCAGAGAAAAGAACTTTTCTCTGTAAATAATAATTATTATTATATGCCAAATTAAATTCGTCGTCGCTCGAGAATCTTGACTTAAAGATAAAGGCAAGTCCACATGCTCTATTATGACAATGACAATAAAAATAATAGCCTCATTGATGTCTATAAGCACCGCATATTGAAAATTTCCAATACAAATATATACAGACTTATATTAGGCCAGAAATGGTGTTCCGATCGTACGCTAAATTTTCGTCGGGAGGACTTTCAGCTAGAAAGTTGAAATTTGGCATACATAAAGCCAAGGGTTGTAAGTTTTTTTGACATGTGTTAGAATTTTTTTAAAATCACTTTCATGCCTTTTTAGGGATGGATTTACGATTTGCATTACTTCCTTATGCGATTTCCATGTTAAATTAAGTTGATAGAAAAATTTTGTCCGATCAGCCCCAAAATTTATTTCTAGTGGGTTAAAAACACGTTGAATCTAATGGTGTAATTTAAAATGTGATAAAAACAACCCCTAACGAGATATCGACCTTTATTGCATTAAAAAATGATTGCATCCTAATTTTGACATTACCGTTGAAACGAGCTAATTTTTTTACCCCAGAAAACACCTTTGAATTTTTTAAATCGGAGTTACTTAAGGATTTAATTTTTAGGGGTTGGTATTTTTACCCCTAATGTTGAAATCCTTAAGTAACTCCGATTTAAAAAAATTCAAAGGTGTTTTCTGGGGTAAAAAAAAAATTAGCTCGATCGTTTCAACGGTAATGTCAAAATTAGGATGCAATCATTTTTTAATGCAATAAAGGTCGATATCTCGTTAAGGGTTGTTTTTATCACATTTTAAATTACACCATTAGATTCAACGTGTTTTTAACCCCCTAGAAATAAATTTTGGGGCTGATCGGACAAAATTTTTCTATCAACTTAATTTAACATGGAAATCCCATAAGGAAGTAATGCAAATCGTAAATCCATTCCTAAAAAGGCATGAAAGAGTGATTTTAAAAAAAACTCTAACACATGTCAAAAACACTTACAACCCTTGGCTTTATGTATGCCAAATTTCAACTTTCTAGCTGAAAGTCCTCCTGACGAAAATTTAGCGTACGATCGGAACACCATTTCTGGCCCTGTCTGTATATTTAGCATAAATTCCTTCATAATTATGATTTTCAATTTACTTACGTTTTATCTATTTTGTGCATATGTTTTCCACACCAAGCTGCAACACGTGAACATGCATTAAAATACTAATCCACCAATACTGTTTATATTTATAAAGTCACAAGTTAACTGTCCAACGACAGTATGTTTGTAGGTTGGGACCTGTTCTCGCTTGCTTATACAAGCCTACTTAAAACAGAATAACCCTTGCACCTTTCGTATATTCTAATTAACATATCATCTTTGTCGGGTGACAAGCTGCAGTATATTTATTAGAGCTGGAAGGAGGTAATTTATATCATACATATAAGGTGGGTGTATAAGCGCCTTTAAATCCCTTGATTTACAACAGTCGCGAGTTAGACGGGTGGACTGTCGGGGCAATTAACGACCCTTCTCTAATCCTCTGAATGATGTCCTTGTACTTTAATATGATTTGCCAGTAAGCTCTTTAGCCTCCATGCATTTGAATTCAGGTGAAAAATTGGCCTATTTAAATTTCTGAACTGTGAAATCTTATACATTTTATATAAAGAAAGTTACATGGTATATTGAGATGTAATAATTTATAAAATGCATCGGTATTGAAAGAAAAAAGTAGGGATGAAAATATTATTGTATTAAAATCCTATCATGTCATTGAACCTTAAAAAGTTCCGCGGCGGGAAAATTTTCTTCGTATGTCACTATGTTAGAAAATTTGAAATTGTAACTATTAAAGCTATTAATTTAAAACCATTTCCAACTCCCCATTTATAGCTAGGGGTCTTCTGATATAATGAATCAAGAGCTTGTTTTCTGTAATAAATTCTACAATGCAAAAGAAAAAAAAAAAAAAAAAATGTTTTTTTCACATATAATAGATTTGGATAGGACGGTGGGACCACACTGCAAAATCAGCTGACTTGGAGTCTCAATATAAAATTATATTCTCATGAATGGATGGGTAAATATTAATTTAAAGAGCAGCTAGATATATAAAAGCGTATATTCTATATGCTGAAAATTATGATGTGTAATGTAAAGATTTGAAAAATTAAAATCATTAAAAATAATTAAGATTATCACTTAAGGTTTTCCTCAAGCAAACACTGAGGACCGTAAACTTCACTAAAAAGGCAAAAATATATACGATCACCAAAAATAATTAATATAGATAATTGCATCAGCTGTGATTTGTCGTGAAGAAAGCATGAACTCTTCGTCAAGAAACGGTCAATGCTGGTTGCCTACTTTCACGGGGAAATAAAACTGTGACATCCGATGTTATATTGTGAGTACGAAGGGTTGCCTACAGCAAAGGGGCAAACGTACTTTTGTTTGACTAGTAATGAGATTAGAGAAGTGGTATCTGAATTTTCTGAAGTGCCAGCTTGTAATATAACTCCAGTAGCTTATGTTTCCCTGATGTAAAAACATTTTAGTTGTATAAATAATAGTACAGAGATGGACTGCATGCAGTCTTTATCCTGCAATGCATGGCCACAATTAAAGATTGTTTTTGTGCTAATTATTCCATGCCATTAAAATTTTATATTCTCATAATTATATTTTGGTCATTATCAAAATGCATGAAGTGGGCTTATTTCGACATAAGATCTATTCTTGATGAGTTTCTTGTCTAAGGGCAATCTCACACCACACAGAATCGCATGATTTCGCAGCGTATAGTAAAAAAGTTAAGAACCTATGTGCGATCAGGTTGCGCGCGCACAAAGCTTCGTACCGCATCGCATGCGATCGTATATAATTATGTTTCTCATTTAAATAGCATGGCCAAAATGTGTCAATTGCCCCAAAATACCAACCAGCCTAACCTAACCAGAACCGGTTCTAAATTTTTACCATACGATACAATACGAAAACAATGTTCAACCCCCCTCCCCTAACTGTGACCCTTAGATGTACTCAATTTTATTAAAAAACAACACAATGTGCATGGTCACCAACACACTCGTGTAATTTTGATAATCAATGTCCCCCAACACACGCGTGTTATCTCCAATACGTCTGGGCCAGATTACGGTGTTTGTTATTGACGCAGCAATCGACGCCCGCTAATTATGATCCGCGGACAGATGTAAGATAACACTTAATTAACGTCTCGAGTGGTCGGATTACATGACGAGACAAATCGCTAAATTGTGGGTAACTCGGATAATGTGGTACACTCGGGTGATTTGGTCATTTTTTTAACAGTTTGTAAAGTATAATACTGTTTGTAGGCTATATCATATAATATATAGCTATATGATCGGAGATACTTGGGAGTATTCGGCTCGTGTTGAGCCAATTAGATCCTTCATTGCAAACAGTCAACCAATGACCGAAGACATAACAAGCACGATGAAAACGTAATTAAATTTGACGCGATTGGATGTGAAATAATCCTTAAAATACATAAAAAAATATGCTATATATACAACTTATGTCATAATTATGTTATGTAAATGTATAATAATAATAATATAACTCCATGCAGCCTTGCAGTTATTTAAATTACTTATGCGTTTTGTGTGAGCCTCTGATGTAACGGATTAGCCTCAGCCTATAATATGTAAATCCATTCCGTAAACTTGTGACTGAGGGAACCGTAGAAACCTCAGAAAGAATAGTATATTTTAAATAAAATTCCATTTAGACGCTAACAACTACAATATAATATACATATTATGGAATTTTTGCTAGCTATAATAATTTCTTTATATCTATTTTCTTTCTTAGTTTCACGATGATCCTCGCATGCAATCTAACAATTGTTAAGTTGCAGTTTTAAGTACACAAACAGCTGACGATCACGTCACAGCTGTTTGCAATCAGTTTCAAACTTTGGTGATCAAAAGTTGAACACATCGATCGCCTTTATCACCACGTTCACAGCTGTGATTACAATGGTATAACAATTTTTTATGGAAATTCAGTCCTCGAATATTCATGAAACTTGTCCCACTTGTTTTTTAACTTGTTTGGTGTTCCAATGAATTGATTTTACATACTTTTATCATACTGTTGTAAAAAAAATATATATATATATATATTCAGCGTTTTATTTTATAATTTTAATATTTCCTGTCTTTGTATAACAATTTGAAGGTTAGTAAATTGAGGCGAACAGCATTATGAAATCAATTCAATTGAAAGTTTGCAGCACATACTTGATTACTTTTTAAATTTTATTTTATCTTGGAAATGTTTACATTCATTCATTAATTCAACACTATAACTTTACAACTAATTTTGAGCTGCTCTTTAAGAAAATAATAACGTTATATTGCACCATTGGACGCTGTACTTTTTCGTTCAATTAAATATACCTCAACCAAGAATGAGGTTCACCCAATTTTAATTTAACTTTGCAGGGCAAGGTGATTAACAAGGCTGCAAGTAGAAATTTTCCGAGGTGGCGACTATACATGATTTTCTGCACTCGATTTATTAACTTTTATAATATATCAGTGAATCGGGTATAGAAAGTGTACACAAGATATAGGGTTTACAAACAGACCAAAGCAAAGTTAAATTAAAATTGGGTGAACCTCATTCTTGGTTGAGGTATATTTAATTGAACGAATTAGGAAAATGTAGTAGGAAATTTTAAGTAGGAAATTTTCAAAGGTGAAGAATGTACACAAGGCAGGTCTTAAAAACAGAACTAATGCAATACTCACAAAATTGCTCAAATTCAAATTAATTTAGTATTATTATATACTGTATACTGTATTTAATCTGAAATATGTATAAATATCTTCACGGGCAAGTTAGTGACGTCACACGTTACTCCTGTGAAATGAAGTATATCTAGATATTGTCGCTCCGGCCAGGAATGTGGTCCTCTTGCGCGTGATTTGCGAGGGTTTGAACACAATTGGCCAGCAATCACCGCAGGATGAATTGATGCCGTACCGTATAAATATATATCTCTCCCGCTTACTTTTTACTCCCGCCCTACCAACAAGCTATATTTCATTAGTAATTTTTTTATGTGTCTCTAAAAAGATACATAATATAAAAAGCAAAAGAATGTTATGATGATATAACCAAACAAAAACAATTTTAAGAGAAATTATTATATAAAAATTCCTCATATTTTGATTAATACTTACAGGACAGTTATATTGTTATAGTAAGCTCTCCCCTCTTTTTTGGATTTATTTATATATACGTATGGTATAGCACTCGTTAGCTACTTGATGAGATTTGCTCGTCTTTTAATTACACAAAACGCTCCCCCTCCCCCTCCTGCAGCCAGAGAGAGAGAGAGAGAGTTTTAACTTTACGAGTGACGCTCTTTCTAATTATTGCTTACTTGTCGAAACAATTAGCTTTTATTAAAAAAATTTTAACCAATTTTTACATTAAATCGTTTACCAAAAAAAAAAGACAAAAAAATAATATAATTAATGTTTTATTAATATTTTTTACAGAAAATTTGTATTTATGTAATAAATTTATTACTGGACCCCTTTTTCTAAAACAATATTCTGTTTTTAATGCAAAAAATACCTGCTTAAAAGATGTTGGTACAATACATGGCAAATTGAAATATATATTCATGAATATATATAGTTCTCCAATTTTTTTCTCTCTATTTTATTATACACTCATCGCCCTGGAATATTTCTCACTTGTTAATCACCGTGCCCTGTGTTATTCTTACGGGGCATGGTGATTAACAAGACTGAAAAGGGAAATTTTCCGAGGCGAAGACTGTACATTTTTAAGAGTCCTATCATCCTATATACAAATAAAGAGTTGTTAATTTGTCGGAGATGTTTCGAGCACGAAAAGCGTCTAATTGTTTGACAAGAAGTGCTAATTGTTAAACTGAGCGCTCATTGTTATCATCAGACTAATCGCCGCGCTGTAACTGCCGCAATTAATTAGAGCTTGTAAAGCCAGCTTGCTTGGATTAGGGGGCACGCGATCATGTTATCCTGAATGTGTCTTTCTATTATGTTGGCACCTCTGACATGAGGTTTTATTTAATTACTTGATATTTCATTTTGTTAGGAATGTGGTATTATTTGTGTAAATATTTAGTACTGATGTACATGCAGCCACTAGACAAAAATATGATGTATATAATGCAGTTAATATTTGCTGTTTAGTCATGCCTTCTGTGACTTCAATTTTGTTCCGTTTTCACCCTATCCTTTATGGAGATTTGAAGGAAAATAACATTTATTCATATTATGCAAAAAATGGGTTCAGAAATATGCACGTGATTCACGCCATGTATTCATGGAAGATAACCAAAAGTTTATTACTTTTAACCACGTTTAGCGTCAGCTTACATCAATTACTCTAACCGCTGTTAGTCAGATATAATAAGGGTTATCTTTCTGTATAAATCCTTTGTAAATCAGTCCTTATGTTTATAAGGTTCTCATTTAACATGACTCTAGCATAGGAATGTTCAATTTGCCGTATTTTGAAGCACGTGATCATGCAGAGTCAAACTCTCTGACGTAATGAACCTTAACAAAAGAGCATCGCAAAGCGCATCCGGAAGCTACCTCCACCTGCTAACCTCCTTGGCTAGTTAGGTAAACTGTTATTCCTGCAGTGATTTATCTGCCATGGGGTAACTACCCCCTCGTGGAGCAGGCGCGTCATTTCCATAATTTCCATCACCCCCTGCTGCAATGTTGCCATGCGGTCACGATCCGTCACGTGATTCAATCATCACGGCTAATTGTGACACTACTTCAGTGTATCACCGCTTCTGTTGTCAATGCAAAGTTGATTTTAACTCATTTAGCTCAAAAAAGAGATATCTTGGTTCATCGATTTCACTCATTTTTTTAACACCATGTGGATATCGCATTTCGTACCTCGTCTGGAATAATGATCGTCATGCATATTCGATCATGACAAATAATACTCCTTAATTGTCAGCAGATATTAGCTCAGTTTTACTTAATATCGTGAAGGCAGATAGCTTTCTTTTCATTCGTGTAAGCTATATTGTAAATTTTCAAAGAAACCAACTTTACATTTCGATATTGATTTTTAAGTATCGTCTTTGTTACACATGTGAAGATTCGGGGTCATCAACTCTTTAGTCCAAGTAATTACGTTTTTTCTGGAGAAATTTGTGACCGCTGATGGTATAATTAAATCGGTCTAAAATGCATGGCGGCAGCTGGGGGAATTGTCGTTAACTTTGTAATGATTCGTCGTGTGGACGTGTTGTTCTTGCATGCTCAGTGCTGCCAACCTGTGTGATGCAGAGGGAAGTTTCTAGGAATATTTAAGGGTTGTAACACTCAAAACACATCACAATATTAAATATTTGTTCCCAATACAACAAAATTGTCAAGTTACTAAATAGATCTTTCTTCTTGCTGATATTTTGGCGATGATTCTTCTTACATATAATATATAGATCAGTCATCAGTCTAATGCAAACAAGATGGTTGTTGCATTTCTTTATTCATACAATTTTTAAAATTATAAGAGTTGAAAATTGCATTACAAAAATAACAGCAGTAAAAACAGACAATAAAATAAAATAAAATGAAACAGACAATTTAAAGAATTATTATAAAATTCAGATGAAAACATGTTAAAATGATACATTTATTCATATCACAATAAATAAAAAATATCTGAAAATTCGCTCGCTTCGTTAGGCCCCTTGCAGCCAGGTCACCCGGCACACACAGCGACGGACATGGTTGCATACTCTCCAGGATACGGAGGAATTGTTTTGTCACGCGGGCTGACACGTGTCAAACTGTCAAGTGTCACGCGTGCAATGTCGACACGACAATTAATCGGGTGAGAAACCAAGTGTCAGGAACCCTTTATATATGATTCGTTATATTTATATGTGTTATAAAAATTGTTATAAAATATAAATTCTAAGGATATTACAATACTCGGAAAGAACGAATAAATTTATTCTTATACGCAAATATTAATATTTTGAATAGCCTTTGCATGAATTTAAATAATAATAATAATAATTTGGCATGAAATTTCAATAAAAATATTATATATATATATGACTATATTCTATTAATTATATTATACCAAAGACGTCTTTGGATTGTACTGTATTTTTTGGTGCTGCAAGTACTCCTTTGAATGTAGCTACTCATGCTCTGTTTTGAAATCCCTTCCTATTTTTTTACATTTCAAGTCTGCTACTGTATTAAAACAATATATATTTAGCAAAATTTCTACAAAATATATATTTTTTATTATTATTATTAATTTCACTTACTCAAATTATATTTGAGACTTGATACAAAAAACGAAAAAACTAACAAATCATCATGAATATCATAATAATAAGATCAACACATAATTATGTAGACAAATATTGAATGAAGTAGTTCAATATTATTGTCTGATTTATATTATTTTCTTTGTGTGAATGTACGCATTTTGTGTATATGGACTTTCATATTTTACCTTCACCAATTGGTTTTTGGTTATTTATTTATTATTTTTCCCTCCAAACTATGTATTTTTAAATATTTTTTTAACCCAATAAACAATTATTATTATTATATAAAATAAAAATATTTTAAATATTCAAGATACGGTTTACTTCTTCCATGTTGCAATCTTACATTTTATTAAACTGATATGACTCCTATATACGTTTGTAACATCACTTGGACTTATTTACAACAAACTCAGTGAAGCATACTGACATAACGTTTGAAATGTATAGGGACAAACACAGATGTCACAGACTAGGTGTTGAACAATTAGTATAGAGTTACTCGCTAAACGGGCCACTTATTTGTAAAGAAGATTAGAGGGGGGACTTTTTCATTGGTGACTTTTGATTCAAGTGCAGTCTACCGGCAGACTCGTTGAAGCGTGATGTACCAGCTTCCCCTGCCGCTACACTAACGTACGTTAATAAGTCAATAAGCGTCCCTTACTTACTCTTATATGAACTATAGTATACTCATATGATTGGTAAGTATATTTTAGATTTGTTTCATGTGTTTTTCTACTGTACTTTGTATTACAGCGTTGGGTTGTATTTGATTTTTTGTGTATATGTTTACACTGTTTACAGTATTATACAGTATATAGCATTGTATTTAAACTTTTCTAGGTTTTATTTATCAGTGAAGTATATTTTTATTTCACGATTATTCAAAAGTTATAAAGTCTTAAATCAAATTTTAGATTAGGTTTGGAAATTCCGCTTTTCGGATTGCTTTTGTTTCTTCATCTTGTAAGCTGGAAGTCGTGAGCAAAATTGAAGTAACTTCTGAAACAGTATGGAATGGATTTGTTCATTTCATTTTTATTTATTTATTTTTTATTTTTTTCAGATAGCAAAAGTGTATTTTCATTTATCTATTTCAGCATCATAAATATTCACAATATTTGAGGTAGGGACAGCAAAAATTGTGTACATTTTTATAATTAAGAAAAAAAAATACAAAATAAAATATATCTTGCATATAATACTATAACTTTTACAGTTAACTTATACCCAATTAAGTTATAACATCATATAATTCTTATTCGTATATTTTTACAGTTGTCACTTCAGAAAATTTCCTTAGGAAAGAAATTTCAAGAAAAATGTATATTAATCGTTGTACGAGAGAAAATTTCCAAGGCAAAGATTATAATACATGCTACCTACATACAGTAAATTGCACCTGATATTGAAAAGTACTGTGAACACAATTTTAATACTTATTGTGGAATAGTTTCATGTAAGGACACGACGATTGTTGTAGCATTAAATTTTGGCTGACAATCCGCTGTAAATGCCCACAACGCGGCCGACAAAGACGGGAAATTTATGCGGGCTGGACGTCGTAAACCACGCTTGTCGCCCAGGTAACAGCCGGGCTCTCCTCCGAATACTTTTACATAATCGTGGAGTTATGTCTGCAACTGGAGCGTTGTAGCTCTGATTTCATGTAATTTGGTAGAAACAGAAGCAGCTTTGCATGCATGCTATGTGTAATGTATGTTCAAAAATATCAAATCGTATATATAAGATATTTTTAAAATAATTAAATAATTAAAAATATACCGAGTTGAAATAATTTTTTATTCGCTATTACGCTCTCCTCGTCTAATTTCCTCCCATTTTGCACCATTTTGAAAGGAAAAAAATTCTTGATTATGTCTTATTTCCTCTTATTCATCATAAAATGTTAGACATTTTGTCTCCATTTCATCCTTGAGTGAAGATGATAAGATGTGTTTTTGAGGTATACAAAGACGTTATAAGATTAAGTTTAGACGTGTAAAGGATGTGTTGAAGACATAATATAACTATAGAGATTGTTTATAAAATTTAAATAATGTTAGCGTTAATAAATAGTGATGTGCCTGCTAAAATTAGTCAGTTTATGTTAGTACAACAGTCAGCCAAAAAGGTTAAAAAGTTAATTCTCAATTAAGTAATTAAAGTATCAGCAGGTACACAAATTCACTATATAATACTTAATTATTTGTTTGTTTTATTCCTAATTAGGACATCACCACTTTTGTTTAGTAACTTAATCTAAAACATTCCTCTCTGCTACATTATTATAACTAACATATTCCCTCTCAATTAACTAACACTGACCTACACCAACACTTGGTCACGTGACTGTATTTGCACCAATCAGACCCCGCCGCGGTGCGTTTCTCTCGATTTGGTCTCGACGACTCTGAGATGTAATCACGGCGGGATTTATGTGGCGATGTCCACTAGCTACAGATGTTTACAGCGGCGTCCTTGTACCATCCTGCTGTTGTATTGTAGATGCCGACCAGCTTGTAATGATAATCAGCAGGCATGCACTACAGAATAAATTTCAGTATAAGGAATTTCATTACTACAACAAATCGTCGATTCTGTATTTTTTTTATTTTTTTATTTTATTTTATTTTTTTTTTTTCAAACAGCTGTTTAAAGTTTTAATATCGATCCTGCATGGTCACTGCAAAAGAGATCACACAATCCAGTAACAAACAGATGCAGCTTAAAAATATATTATATACTGCATGAATTTAAGCTTCCTCACCTCAAACATATGATGGGGAGAGGAAAGGGGTTGAATCCGCGTGAGTTAAATGAATTCTAAATATCCTCAAGTTGAAACAAATTTCATCTTTTATTCGCTACTAAGCTCCCTCCTCTTCCATAATTTTTCCTCCTATTTTGCACCATTTTTGAGGAAAAATGAAGTGGAAAGACGAGATTACGTCTTTCCTCTTATAATTGAGCATACAATGTTTTAAATCCTCACGTAAAACGAAGAGGAAATAAGATGTGTTTTTAAGGTAAAACTACGTTTTAAGATTAGATTAGACATGTAAAGGATGAGTTAATTTTTTAAAGACATTTACTCAAGTTCTAATACTCAGCCGTTATAAAATGTCATTTTCGTTGACATATGACTGATATAATACAAAGATCACTCAAATTTTCTCCTCGTATGGAGGATGTCATGGACCACATTGGTATTTTAACGTTTAGTCATCGCCTGCATGCAGAAATGCTGGTATTTGACAAAGTGAGGACATTCCGTGTCTTCTCTCAGTATTTATTATTCTCTCTCCCCCAGCAATCGTCCTCCCCCGCGGCAGGCAATTGAAATCGGTTCGCGAAGATTCATGAGATGGCGCGATATTGTCGCTTTTTATGTCCCGCGTCAACAAATTGGATTCGCCAGATATAGAAAGATGAATTTTTATATAAAAAAAAATCTCATTTGGGATTACAGCTTTTTAATGCAGTTTTATTAGGGAGGGGTGAAATTTTTTTATTGTATTTCAACAGTTTAAGTGTAAAAAAATTTATATCTTCAAGTGTTTTTTTTCTCAATCTTCTTCTTTTTTTTCTTTCTATTAGTTTATTTCAACTTCTGCTATTTATGTAATAATATTTTTAATATAAATTCTAACTGATAAATTTTATTGTAAATTATGAAATTGTGCCGTAATTTGATATGTGCAATGTTTTCACTTATTTTATAAATTTCGCTAATATTTAAGGGGATATATGGTAACACACCCAATGTTAAAAATATTTCCACACTTGAAAATTATGATATCTTAAAATGTTCTCCTCTACAATCCCTATCAGTAGCTAAAATATCATCAGTATACAAATTCATTTTTGAGTTATGAATTTTTAAATTTGACTGATTTAACATGGAAAAATGTAACTTCCCTGTTAAAATAAGCCAACTTTAAAAATTAATAACAAAAACTAGCTCGAATTTGTATACCTGATATTTTAGCTACTGACAGTGCAGGGGATGTAGAGAAGAACATTTTAAGATAAATTTCATAATTTCATGTCTGGAAAAAAAATTAATATTGCATGGGCGTTAAAAAATTTAATTTTATATTAAATTAATTAAATTTTGCGTATCCATATTTTAAATTTTCATGGTTGTTTAAATATATTTTAATAAATCCGCTCATTTCTTCGCATTTAAATCCCATGAATTTGCACTCTTGTTATAACACACCCACTTATTATTTACATAATTTGTTAAATCACACCACACGTATCTACATTAATTACATCATAGAGTATAGCAAAGAGCGTGGAAGTATTGGATGAGATTAATATGTTACGCAGGTATATGCAAAAGTTTAAGTAGTTAAACCCTTGCTAATATTCGCTATTAACTTGTAGGACTCAGGTGCTTACGCTCCTCCCAATTGGCCATACTAAACCCCGGTATGTTAACGCCATGGTGACGTGTTAAGCCTCCCAAGTAATGCCCAGCTACCGTCTAATCCCTGTTATACATTTTTCAAGCAATCCCCTCTAACACATTTACATTGCGCCTAGGGAATGTACCGAGAGTAATCGCTGAATTATTGTGTGTAATTGGAAGATTTGATAAATGTATCTCCGCAGATATTGACTTACAAATTTTTATAATAGGGGATATCAATTTTTCAATTAGTTGTGGTGAATACTGTAGTTTGTCATTTTGTTATGTTATTTTTATATAAAATTGACATTTTTTGTGCAACATTAAAAAAAAAAAATGAAGCAAAAAAATACAAAGGTGCTTTTTTCATGTACACAGTTGTTGCCTCGAAAAATTTCCCTTTGCAGCCTTCTTAATAACCATGTCCCGTAAAAATAACACAGGGCTTGGTGATAAATAAGGCTGCAAGTGGGAAAATTTCCAAGGCAACGAGTGTACAGAAGTCGCCTCGGAAAATTTCCCACTTGTAACCTTGTTAATAACCATGTACCATGTCCCCGTAAGAATGACACAGAGTATAGTGATAAACAAGGCTGTAAGTGGGAAATTTTCAAAGGCTATAAGTGTACACTTAACTTGATGACTATTAGGTCGTTATCAGCTTAATCTTGATAAGAAATTTACCTTTAGTTACATGTTTTTTTTTATAGTACTAAATTTCTATGATAACATTACTTTTTCCAATTTAATTCTAAATACTACTATTTTTATTCATTCTTTTTCGTATACACAATAACAAAAGCTAATTTTCTTGATACTCCTCCTATATATATATACACGATTACGGCCGCAGCTGGGAAGGGGGCAGAAAGTCCCCCCTCTCTCATTGATCCGAGCTGACAAGGGGATTTGCAGCTGATGCATGGCTCCATTTAACACCCAATCTGCTGGCTTCTTGTTGCAAACGTTGTGATCCCCACACTACACAAGTGGCCGCCACTATCAGCTGGACTGGGGGGGATCAACAAGCCGCTAACAAGATACTAAAAACAGAAGATAAAAACTCGAGCAATCCACTAAACTGCAGCAATGTGCATTCTGTTATAAGGGATGCAATTTGTACCGAATTTTCTTTTTGTAAAGCTCACTTTGGTATAAACTACTTTTTTTTTTGTTAAATTTGTTTTTTTCATAGCAATTTCTAAAGACATTTTTTGAGAATGCAATATCATTTTTTATATATAATACATTGCAACATTTTGTACTTTGCCAAGTATTTGTATTAATTTAATTTATAAAATTGCATTTAAATTATTTACAATATAAAATATAAGGGTCCACAAATTTACAAAAATCTGGCATAATATAATAAACACTATATATAAACAGCATATACAAATAATTAATACTGCGTGTATCATATTAAAGGCAGTTTGAATTTTTCTTTTCGAGGCTTTAATTGTAAAAAAAAACTGCGGGACCTATATAATATGTAATCTGGTCCACCTCAATTTTCAGTTATGAACAATCGAAATGATTTGGGGGGGGGGGGGAGGGGGGGCATACATGACCAAAATGTGTCAATTGCCCCAAAATACTAACCAATCAATCAATCGAAATTTTTATTGCAGAAAATAGAGGACACCAAATTGTGTTACATCATTAAATTTTTTTGAGTCCAGAAACTTATATTTTTAAATAATTATTGATAATGCGGACACGCCCCCTGAAGGAGTCAATAGGCGTCTGGCCCCTATCGTTTTTATTAAGGAACCAAGGGGGCCAACATAAATTACAGATCTTTCAATAATGGACAACATACATGAAAAAAATTTATTGCAGAAATGAATAGAGGGTGCATATTATGCTACTCTGAATTTTTTCAGAATTTTTTGAGTCCCGTAACTATTTTTAAATAATTATTGAAAGTTCTGTGATTTCAGTTGGCACTCCTGAATCCTTAATAAAAAGGATAGAGACTGGACGTCTATTGACGCCTCCAGAGGGCGTGGCCGCACTTTCAATAATTATTTAAAAATAGTTCTGGGTCTCAAAAAAATCTGAAAAAAATCAGAGTAGCATAATTTGGTATCTTCTATTGCTCTATTCATTTCTGCAATAAAATTTTTTCATGCATGTTGTCCATTATTATTTAAAACTAGTTCCAGGATTTAAAAAAAAAAATGTGAAAAAAATTAAGAGTAGCATAATTTGATATATAACCCTCTATTCATTTCTGCAATAGAAATTTTTCATAACAGTTGTCCATTATACAACCAGGATGGATTGTAAGGCTGTGGCCGCCCCCGTTCCGGAAGAGCCCATGAAATGCTAATGAAGTTAACGTTTCGTAAGGTTTGGGGTTTCAAAGTAGTGTGTAATTAGTAAGTAGAGGTAGTAATAGGGTTTGATTAAATTTTAAAAAATTATAGAATTTATAATCTCATATTTTTCTTTGTCTGTTATTCTCCTTCTCTATTTTTATCTTATGATTGATTGGTTGGTATTTGAGGGCAATTGACACATTTTGATCATGTATGCCCCCAGACATTTTTTTTATCTTATAATATAGCAATTCTCTGTAAATTATACTCTAAATTTTGAAATTTTCACCTAAAAAACATGACATTGTTACAATAATTATATAATTTTATAATAAAACAATGGTATTGTGTCATGTTGAATGTTAAACGGACGTTTCATTATTCAAAGTGGACACTTGTCGTGGTGACCCCCGCGTGTTGGTGACACGTGATGTGTGGTCACACCTGTGACACGTGTCACATTGTAAAAATATTTGTCAGATCGCCGTCTGTTTTAGACTTGTATGTTACCATTGACAAAATGTTGACATTTTAATACTAAACTTGTTTTTTTTTACACGACAATTATATTAATAATATTTTGGTATGTAGATCTGTGTTGTTAATTGAACTGATTACATTTTAGCAATCAGAAGTGTCATCAAGTTTTGGTCAGTGCTTTTATCATTTTTATTCGAAACTGACATATCGCATGATTTTTTTTAAATATTTATTTATAAAAGACCTTGAGTTATGGGCTCTAAACTTTTTTCTCATTTTATTCAATTATATAAGGTAGTGAAAATACGGATCAGCTGACCCAATGCTAAAAAATCCCATTCATGAAAATTATAATGAAAAAAAATAATAAAATGTTCTCTATATATACATCCCATCAGTAGGTAAAACATCAGGTGTACAAAAACGAGCTAAGTTTTCGAGTTATTAATTTTTAAAGTTGACTACATGGAAGTTCCATTTCTCCACGTTATATAAATTAGTCAACTTTAAAAATTCATGGCATAACTCGAAAAATAGATCAAATTTGTATACCTGATATTTTAGCTACTGATAGGGGATGTAGAGGAGAACTTTTTAAATTTTTTCATAATTTTCATGAATGGGATTTTTTTTAGCATTAAGGGCATTGGGTGTAGCACCGGTAGTTGGCAACACTGACGTATCTTCACAATGTTAATTTTTGATCATTGCTCCTCGGAGTAATTTTTATGCTATATCTAAGCTGATTGCTGTAGTATCAAGATAATTAGTAGCCCAAGTGCACAATTTGACTAAATAAAGCCTGATTTAATGAAAAGTATTTTTTTTATATTTTAGAAAAATGCATGTAAATTTAAAAAAATACTAAAAAATACTTTTCTCTAAATCAGGCTTTATTTTGCCAAATTGTGCACTTGGGCTACTAATTATCTTGATACTACAGCAATCAGCTTAGCTCTAGCATAAAAATTACTCCGAGGAGCAATGATAAAAAATTAACATGGTGAAGATACGTCAGTGTTGCCAACTACCGGTGCTACACCCAATGCCCTTAAGTCAGCTGATCCGTGTTATCCCTCTTACCACCGTTAAAATCTAGCTATAAAAACGGTGTGACGTCATAGTCAAGCCTTACATCAAGTAAGCATAGGGAAAGATTTTGCATATATGACTATAACGTCACAGTGTTTTTTGTAGCATGATTTTAAGTGTGTTAAGAGGATTAAAAAAATAAGTGTGGAGACAATGAAATTCAACGACTGTAAAGTATATATTAGTTCTTGAATGAAATTGACAACACATAACTCGAGGTCTTCCATGCATCTAAATATAATATGAAATATAAAATTCCATAATTGATATTTCATAAATTGCTATTCATTTTTAATAATCCCGAGTTGAAATAAATTTTATCTTTTATTCACTATTACGCTCGGTCCTCGTCTAATTCCCCCCTGTTTTGCACCATTTTAGAGGTAAAAAGACGAGATCACGTCTTCTTTCCTTATATTGAACATAAAATGTTAGAAATTGTCTCCATTACATCCTCACTTTGAGCGAGGAGGAAATAAGATGTGTTTTTGATGTACTAAGGAGGTTAGACGTGTGAAAAATGAGTTCAAGACGTAATATTTCAACTATAAAAGGAATACTTTAGATTGGACTGCTTTACAACTATATGTTAAGGGCATTGGGTGTAGCACCGGTAGTTGGCAACACTGACGTATCTTCACCATGTTAATGTTTGATCCTTGCTCCTCGGAGTAATTTTTATGCTAGAGCTAAGCTGATTGCTGTAGTATCAAGATAATTAGTAGCCCAAGTGCACAATTTGGCTAAATAAAGTCTGATTTAAAGAAAAGTATTTTTTAGTAATTTTTTTAAATTTACATGCATTTTTCTAAAATATAAAAAAAAAAATACTTTTCTTTAAATCAGGCTTTATTTAGCCAAATTGTGCACTTGGGCTACTAATTATCTTGATACTACAGCAATCAGCTTAGCTCTAGCATAAAAATTACTCCGAGGAGCAATGATAAAAAATTAACATGGTGAAGATACGTCATTGTTGCCAACTACCGGTGCTACACCCAATGCCCTTAAAGGATTTCTTCACCATTTCATTCTTTCTTTGTGTGTCATAGAAAATTAAATATTTTTCCAATACTGTGGATATGTTCAAGTAAATGTTGTATAAATAAAGACTCGCTATGTCAATTGTTTACAATAAACCCACTGACAATTTATCTCATTTCATAATTCACATTTTATATATCTATCAAATGGTTTATGATACAGTTATACGTGGTATGACGTGAATGAATTGCGTATTGTAAGTTGCCGCGGCAGTAACTGCGGTGATATTTTTATTGAGGTACATAATTTGCATGTCAGCTTAGCGCCGGCCGCCGGATTTATGCCATGCTGGTTAGCGCCGGGATGAAGACGTGAGCCTCGTGGTGACCTCTCACAGACCCCAGGGAATGTTAGACAACACAGGTACAACCAACCAGGTGTCAACCAGTCTTACGGAAGCGTGATGTGATCTTAATAAAAAATAAAGTATAGTTAAAATAGATAGAAGTAAAGATGTAAAGTTTAGATTTTTTTATTTAATTTTTGTGTAATACCAGGTGTATTTTTATTTTTCTGTTTGAAAGAAGTGAAGGAGTATAGTACTATGTCCTGCAATGTTGTTCAGAGACGTTAGGAAAGGGGGTCGATCAATGGAGTACCAACCTCAAAATTTTTTATTGCAGAAATGGATAGAGGGTGCAAAGTTATGCTACTCTGAATTTTTTCAGATTTTTCTGAGACCGGGAAGTATTTTTAAAAAATTATTGAAAGTGCAGAAAAAGTGCCGCCTCTTGCCACCTCTCTTAATAAAAGAAAGGACCCAAAAGGGACGTGGATTCGAACCCCACCTCGCCAAAACTTTTTAGCAATACTTCCCTAAAAAATCTGAAAAAAATCAGAGTAGCATAACTTTGCACCCTCTACCCATTTCTGCAATAAAAAAATTTGAGGTTGGTACTCCATTTAGTGCACTTTAAGAAAATATTTTTTTTAAATCCATGAAGTTATACTATAATATGCAAAAGGCAAAAGTGCAGTTCTCGATCCAAATTTTAAGATTATTTTACGTTTATATTCGTTTAGCACACAGATACGGGCGCGGATTCAGGGGAGGGGGGGGGGGGCTGTCAATAGGTTTTAACAAGGGCAGTAAAGGCAATTCCCCCACTCCAATTTTTTTTAAACATTGGCCTTATGGAGGCAGTCTCCCCACCCACCCCGATTTTTTTGTCTGGATCCGCGCCTGCACAGAGTCCCTATATTTTATATAGGATATAGCACTTTTCAAAATTTCTCATATTCGATGCACCCTCGCAAGTAACCGCCTTGCTATCTTGAACAGTGGAATTATTGCTGGGATGATTCAGGTTTAATAAATGGCTTCATAAAATCGCTGGTATAATTTGTATAGCGGATATTTACAGCGGTAATATTTTCGTGCGAGCCAGGGAGAGGCGCTGCAGTCTTGTGTGCGTGTGTGTTAACAAGGGTTGTCTGTGCCCCCGTGGTGTCTCGAGTTTTTATTGATATTTTAATTATATATTTGTTATGGCTTATTTAGCTATAAAGTCATATTATTTCATTCCATGTACTTTTTCCGTCATCGATACGTATCATACAAATCCAAAAGTAAAAGCGTTCGAAAGGAAAGAGAAAACTCGGCCAGGACTCGGACCTGGGACCTATACTACCCAATTTCCAAACATCTGTAAATATATTTAAAAAATAAATTCATATGTTATACAATAATTGCCTTGAAAAGCTAATAGGTTCCCACTTAGCAGCCTTGTTAATCGCCATTCTCCTTACGGCTATAATAAACTCTCATAATTTTACCAATAAAACATAGATTATATTAATTATACTATGATGTTATATTACACAGTATTATTTAGAACATTTTTATTGTGCATTTGTTACTGTCTTTCTATTAAAGTTCCTATATAACGCATGCACCTTTTTTTTTACATAAATCTAAAAATCTCTGAAAAACAACATAAATTTAACTGTTCGTAAACTCTTTATTTATTTTTCATAAAAAAAAAGAAAAGTGATTTATTTTTCAAAAAAAAAAAAGAAAAGTGATAAAATATTCTAACATTTCTATTTATAAATTTGTTTTGTATCATTTATTTTTATTATAAATATTATAATATGTCGTTTTAAAATTGATTTATTTAAAAAAGTATATTAAAAATGAAAATATTATCTTTAAAAAATAAAATATTACGATTCATAAACAAAATGATAATAAAGAAATGAAAAGATTATGATTCTTAAAGATTATAGTCCGGTTTATTTATGTATAAAAAGTAATGTTTTTTTTTTTTTTTTCAAGATGTTGTAAACAATATTCTGACGTTATCAAATAATGAAGCGTGTTGAAGACGTCATCATTATCATGGTCCCCCTTACTTAGGTGTGATAATAGCTCGCTTCTTTCCCCTGAGGTAATGAAATTTAGATTAAGTGGCTTTTTGCTCGCCAACCATAAGAAAAAAAAGAGGGAGAGACAAAAAAAAAAGGCCAAGAAGTAAAAATCTGTTTTAAAGACTTCAAAAGACAATCTCATATACTTTTAGGATTAAATTAGTGAAATTACACTCCGTTTTTTATATAAAAAAAAAAGCTTAGCAAAGTTGTATTAAAAAGAAATTATCTTGATGATGAAGTATATAGAAATTGAATTATCTTTTCGTTATATAAAAAAATTACATTGTTCTTAATATAAAAGTGTACACATCGGGGCAGCATGAACGTTACCCCTTTAGCTGGCTTCAAGAGGTTATTAGATGCAGTATTTTGAAGGAAAGGGGGAAAAAAAAAACAACTAACCATCAGTAAGTTTATATCTGGAAATAAATTCAGGTTTACTATATGCCCTCTCAATAAACTGCGTGAAATGCCCACAAATTGAGCACAGGAAGGGATACAGGCCTCAAATTACAAATTAGACAGTCACCAAGTATTGTTAGAGTATATAATCAATATTTTTATCATTTTTCTCCAAGCGTGATGCAGACGTGCGAAGTTGCGGTGTAAAGTAAGAAATTTAGTCCTTGCTTATACGTCACAACTCAATGCTGTGAGTTGTGACATAAGCAAGAACCTTCTTTACAGCACAATTTCGCACGGTCGAACCGCGCAATTAAGGATAAAATTATATATTAATGCGAATGTTGATAATAATTTATAATAAACCTATATATACTTGAGCAACATTTGTCTAGTATTTATTTTGAGGTCTGTATCCCTTTAACATTCGAACTGCTTTGAATTGTACAATGCTTCTACAGCTCTGCTATACTTGAACCAATTCAACAGTCATACACAATCATGAATATTTTTTTATTGTGACTGAGGAAACCGTAAGCACCTCACTTAAGATAGACTCTAATACAGCTGGATTAGAAGTTTAATGATCCAAAGTAAGGTGAACCAGCACATATAGTGACAAAGCGCAATGATTTATCCCTGGGTGAGAAATTTGATTTTTGTCGCAAATGGTCGCCCATCCAACTGGTAAACAAGCTCGGTGTTGCTTGACTTTTGTTATCTGACGAGACCCGGTCAAACGTACTACGCCACCCCTTCCACTATATATAATAGCTATTCTCATCTATATAAAATTGTATTGTACGATTTGAATTTTTACACGCAGTTCAGTGTTTCAAACAATTTTTTGGCGGATATTTCTAGCCATTCTGAACTATCTGAAGCTCAAGTGCGGGCCCTTGCGGTGTCAAGCCACTTAGGATGTGATATATTTAGCAGCAAGCTTAACGAGCGAATGTATCATAGGGACACAATGTCACCTCGGTGAGGGATGTTTTTAATTAAGATCTCAGAGCACCTACGTGAAATATGACCTTGACGTTATAGAAAGTGCAGTTTAGATGCTGCTGTAGGCACAAACTTACCTTCATAATCTTAGACTGTGTGCACTTTGTATAATATTCTTTAATGTCATACACACATGGCAGTGAATTGTAGGGCTTGATTGAGAGCATACATAATGATAATTTCGATTTTCATATTTGTAAAATTCGTACCAGGCGCGGATCCAGGGGGGGGGGGGGGGGAAACAAAATTTTAGTTTTAACATGATGGGCAATATAGGCATTTCTTCCACTCAATTTTTTCAACATTGGCCTTATGGAGACAGCCCCTTCCCCGAAATTTGATTCAGGATTCACGCCTACTTTGCATGTATAATATTTGTCATTTGATTTTCTTTGCTTCTTGTTTTCCTGCCACTTTTTGTGCGCCTCTTCTTACTTTTCCCATGCTTATTGCATGCGGACTCATTTATTTTATTAATCTTAGTATTTACCATATTTACTGAGGGAACTATGGAAATCTTAAATTCGGTCGTACTTAAATATTTTACATAAAAAGTTTCTAACATTCAAACCATGTATTCTTCTTTTTCCTTTACGTTCTCGAGCTCCCTGTTTTATAGGTACATATTTGTGACATCAATAAATCTTTCATATAAATAATCTTTTTTTGTCCACATAAAATTTATTCTACTAAAATTACGGTAAAGCTAGCAGAAGATTAAAGGACAATTTAGTACTGTAGAATTTGTTTTGCTGGGATATTATGCAAAGTAGGGAGCTCTCTATTTTACATACTTGGTTAAGATTTATACAGATCTTATAACGGAGTTGCTGGTTGTCGGCTCCCAGAATATAAATCGCAGAGTCGCGGGATGAACAAAGAATACGTTGGTCCGAGCAACCGGGTGACAAATGGCCGCGAGAGTCCGCCAGCAGCAGCCGGGGCGGGGCGCACAGAAACACCGCGCAAGGACAGTTTACCGGGAGGATTGCCTAGGACATTGAGAAATTCGACAATTTTCGTCGACTTTCGGGAATGTCCACCAAATGAGCCACATGCTCGTGCGGTTTATTTGGGAACGTATATACTTTAAGCACCGGCGGCTAAAGTTACACCTTTGACATGCAGCGGCTCCTTTGTAGTTAGACTGCCATATAGTTAGGTTTTAGCAAATTATATACGCTTAACAATTCAACGAAGACATTATTGGACATAATGATAAACTCGATAATTTTCGTCGACCTTCGGGAAAGTCCGTCAAATGAGCCACGCGTTCGAGAATGTCTGTATAGGGACATCATCTGACAGCGTAGCGATGGCGGCTAAAGCGACACCTTTGATAGTTAGGCTAGCCAATCAAATGCGCTTATGAAAGTCAGTGTCGTGACGTACTAGGGATCCGACTGGTTTAAAAATTAGGCCATCCTCCAGTAATATCGTCACGAATAATTACAGTACAGTATAAAATTGTTGGCACACAAACTGCTGCATGAGCGCCGGTGAAAGACAAAAAAAAATGTATAAGGAAGTCAATGCATGCAGTATTACACGGCAAGCAAGAAACATACAGTTCACACTACCGCCAGTGGCGGCTCGTGGGCTTGGAAATAGGTGTGTCTGCTGACAGCGGTGTAGGCAAACACATTCGGGGGGTCTGGGGGGCGGAGCCCCCCAGTAGCCCGCCGCAGGCGCGATTTTTTTCGGTTTTTGCTTAAATATCTACCATTTTTTATAGAAAATTCATTTAAAATAAATATAAGTAGTAGTTGCAATCAATAATTATTTTCTGCAAAATGTACTAACAATAAGTATAAATAATTGAACTTTCAGAGTTAATAAGAGTCGTGAATTTTTAATTTAATTCATCATAAAATAAATAAATTTATTTCTGAGACGGAGTATATAAAATATAAAATGAAAATAAACGTAAATATAACATTTAAACAAACAAAAATACAATAAGTAGGGATGCTAATAGAATAACATGTAAAATTACTTATAATTTTAATCTATTACGAAAGGAAAACCTAAAACCTCAAAAAGATAATCTGCTAATGCTCTGAGATGTTTGAAAATTTTGCGCACCAGCGCGCCAGGCGCTGTGATTGGCAGCTAGGCGCTGTGATCACTGTGATTGGTAGCTCCGCAGCGGCCTCTACAGAAAGGCTGCTCGCTAGACAGACACACGATCATCATTGAGCGCCCATACTGAGCGAGAAATTTGCCGAGATAGCGCTACAACGTTAAACGTGTGTCTGCGAGCGCTGCAGTTTTCTTCGTAGTTTTAAACTTTCTGCTTCAATTTGTTAACAGAAAATTATGTTTTTTCAACAAATAACACTATAAACTACCAGAAAAAAATAAAAAACATTAAATAAATATCATAATATTAAGAAAAATTATAAAAAAAAATATATAAATATAATTTTAAAAAATAAAATAATTCTGCCAACTTTGCTGGTGTGTCTGCAGTTCAGCAGTACCCCCCACGAGCCGCCACTGACTACCGCCGGTGATGCATGGCATATCTGCTATAGAATAAGGTCATTTATATGTTATTTCAACTTACACCGTTAAAAAAAAATGTTAGTTTTCCTTCTGTTGAGCTCGACACCCTCTAAAACAAGAGCGTGGTACTTTTACAGCTGAACCAATGCATTCTACGGATTTTTTGGCTGAACCTTGATTCTATAGAAATACGCTATGTTTTTTTAGAACTACAATTTTGCTTGGTGCATGCGCTCCACATTTGCACGCGTGCCTTGGAAGCCAAACTTCTATTGGCGCAATCCAAAACTCGAAATAAAAGTTTTCACAATTAAAGTTTTATCGGATAAAAAGCACCTTAATGCAGACTATACATCATACATAGACATTTAATTTTAAATATTTTGTTGAAGTTAACCTACAACGAGAATTGTTAAAGTTTTCAACTGCATGGTTGTGTTTGAGGCAGCATGTCATTATATTTCTGTCCCAGTGACTTATTACATTTTGAAGTATTGAAAACATTGCGTTTCGACGATGACTTTAACATTTATTTATAGAAGAAAAATCTTCCGCCATATGGTGTTCTCGTTACTGCAATACAGAACTTAAATTTACAGCATCTTGAATGTTAACCACTTTGACACGTCTATCATTTGTTCACACGTATTTACATAGTAATCGAAAGAAATATGCAACTGTAAAATATAAATTATGTTGTTGTCTTTATGCCATGCATTTTTATTGCTTATTACATGTAAATTGCATGTATTATTTCTGATATGTGCAACGAAAATGCATGACAATAAATATATTTTTCTTTCTGTTTTACTCGGGTGACCAGCTAGCTTTTTAGCTTACAAATGTCAATGCATGTTGTATATATACTGCATTTTGAATATTCGTATATAATTATTAAGATTGTAATTTTACCTTCAAGTGAGTGCGCTTCGCGATGCTCATTTGTGTCGCTATGGTCCATCTTGCACTTGAAAATGAAGCAAAGTGTTTTTGTTTTAAAAAAAAAAACTTTTCTCGTTGATAAATTAATTAATAAATATAAATTTGTATTATCCAAACTGTATTTTTCAGTTTGGACCGACGTTCCGTAAAGGAATTTTCCCTAAAAAATATTTTTCTTATTGTTCGTGAAAATACGAATACATATATATATTTTTTTTTTACATAGGTTTTGGATAGGACGGTGAAAAATCACCGAAAAATCAGCTGACTTGAATCTTCTATAAATTAAACTTAAGTTATTCGTATATATAAAAGATAAATAATTTATAAAAAAATATATTATTAAACTAGATCACCAAATTCATAAATCCACACAAGACGTTTCTCCCGATCTATCACGTAATCGTATCTATATAATATTCCTTACAAGTATTTAAAGTAAATCATTGACTTTTAAATATATAATTTTAATATGTAAAGAACGTATAAACACAATACCTAATATTTTAAATTTGTATTATATATGCCTGCTATATATTTACATAATCTGGTATAAAATTTCGCCACAAAACGTTTTACTAAGTTATTTACGACATTAAATGGGGCTACGAGTTCAATCTGCCTGATAATTTGATGGGTTTCCAATTTCCTTACAATGCTTCTCATATCTCACCGTTGATAGAAATGACTTGTCCTGTTTGATATTCATGATGTAAAAAACAGGTGCGCTTTTCTTGTAAAGTCGCCGCCTCCTTCTGTTTTCCCTGCCCAGATAAGAGGCGTGCTTGAACATGCGCAAGAACTGATGTAGTGGGAGGTACGACAAAGTTTTTAACGATGAATCTCAGTTACTGCTGAAGTCAGAGAATATTTTTCTACGACAGAATCGAATGAAATAAATTTAAAAAAATCGAGAATGTTCTAAAACTTCATCGCTTAATGGTTTGAGCAAATGCAATCTGGTAGTTTTCTCATAACAGCTCCATTTTCGGTTTTCGTCCATAAGACCAATGTTAAATTTCTACCTCAGTTTTCACTTCAAAATTTGTATGCCACCTGATGGTGAGTTCTAAGTCCCCTACAAGTCTTGTTACATTCAGGTGCAACGATTGCGAGATATCAACCTACTGATATTCACCCTTACCATGTCATGTAAAATCAAAATGCGGCTTGCACCTAATCATGTAAATTATTTAATTACGAATTTTGATAGAGTTTACCTACCATATAAGGATTATTACATTTTGCAACATTAAAAGTGTACCAACATTGAACTGAATGCTTGTGTTTGAGACGCGTCTTGTATAATAAGTATATTATAGGCACAAGTGTAGCCAATATAATTTTATATGTTAATTAATATAGAATTTAAAATTATAAAACAAAAATCAAAATACAAACAGCCTGAACGATTATAAAAAAGCAAAATGATCGACATAAGTTTATGAAAAAATTAAGTATTTAATAGGGTATGAAAACAATGTATTTATAAGATGTCGCATTTTTCACTATAAGGTAAAAAAAATTGAGTGTAATTTCTCTAATTTTATTACGCTGATTTTGTTACCGATATTTTCATCCAGATAATGATTGCACAGCAAGTAGCCTATATTTGTATCTGCAGGGGCAATAGCTGCCTGTACTATTTGCCGCATTTTAACTGCAATATATCTATTCTGAATTTGAACGTAATACATTATATACCATTAACGTGTGTACAGTACATACTAGATATATTATACTTATTATATATGCATATAAGTAACAATTACACAATTAAAATTGAATCTACATGCATATATTTTATAATTGAAGTGTAATTAGCATCTCGGTTGATTGATTAATTGATATTTTGGGGCAATTTAGCAGCAACTCGGGACATTCTGTACTTATGGATATATTCAAGCCTACACTTGGTGCTGAAATAACGCCGGGGTAACGTTGTTGATACCCCGAAGTGTAGTTCCCCACAGTAGTTACACCTGCCGATGTACGCGCCTTGGCTAGCAGCAACCGTCTTGTTCGAAGCACCTGTTCCCCCTCAACAAACTTGTGTAGATGGATGGCCATATTAAGGCGGTCGCAAAACTTGCCTCCGATCGCACGATTCTGCAACCTGTATCTTTGAATCACACTAACAAGATTATAAACATGCATGAGGTTGCTTTGCGGCGTGATCATTCTGAAGTTATAGGAAATAAGTGCAGTTTAGCCATCAGTTTTTAATTGAATGAAATATTATAGGCAACTAAAATGCGTAAAATGCTTCTTGAAGGAACCATTATATAGCGAAATATCATTATTATAGTTTCTTGCCTATGCAAAACGTCTTCAGTTCACAGCACACTTCCCGATAATGGTGCAGTACCCATGCACGTTATCAAAACCATGGTAGTTCTATTTAATATGGTAGTGGTATAGATAAGACCCAGTTTAAATTTCAGCCAATCAACTGCGTAGATTGCTGTGACGTCACGATTGGTTAATGTTTGATAAAAATTGAACCATTTAACACATAATATTAACGATTAATCTCAGTTACTGCTGGAGTCAAAGAATATTTCCCTGCAAACGAATCGAATGAAATAAATTAATTTTAAAAAATCGAAAATGCTTGACTTAATCGTTTATGGTTTGAGCAAATCCAGTTTTGAAAATTTCTTACAATAGCTCCATTTCCGGTTTTCGTCCATAAGGTCAATGTTAAATTTCTACCCCAATTTTCACAAAACTGATAAGACAGATTTGCTTCAAAATTTGTATGCCACTTACTGAAGGCGAGTTTTAAGTTCCCTGCAAGTCTTGTTGCATTCAGGCGGTACGATTGCGAGATATCAACCTACTGAGATTCATCCTTAAATGTGAAAATTGAAATCCGTGTCTCGAATTACCTTGATCAAAACAAACCATTAGCTTAGCATACGAATTTGGCATTTCTTGTCCACCCACCCCTATTTCATAAGCCACTGATGGACAGTCCCACTAAACTCGAGATCTGATGACCTTAATCTGGGACATTGGTCGGACACGTCCCGACTGTCCACGATGATTCACGCGCCCATTGAACGGAGGATCTCTAGTCGCGATGTATCTTCCCTGTCACGGCTGCCTAACCGGCTCCCTGCCTTCTACAGACCTGCCGAGTCACATATGGAGAAACCGTGGACCGTGAGCTTGATCATACGAGTAAGATTACAGGTGCATGGTGTGAAATGGTCTCATATCCATTGGTAGCTAAGATGTGTAAATATAGATATGTGTCATGTGTTTGACCTTACTTTTTGTTTGTTTAAATATGGAGAGATGGAACCGTAGGCTGTGAGCTTGATCAAAAGATTCTCTATTCTCTACTAAATGTCCATGTGTTCGACCTTATTTTATTTGTATGGTCGAAGAGCTCTTGCGGTCATTAAAAACGCCTGCAAAATATCGGTTGGCAACCGGCAGTACAGCTGAGTATTGTGGGTTGCGTGAAGTTAGGGTGAACGTAAAAAAAAAAAAAAAAAATGAAAATAAAAATGTGAATATCACTGAATTGAGCTCAAGTACAGTACATATATGACTTCATTTGACTCATATTAAAAATATGTGTAGTATAATAATTATTATACAGAGGTTTTCGTAGAAAAATTGGACAAGAGTGCATGATTTCTGTTCATGGCACTTTTATTTTAAATAAAACTCTATCTAGGAGACCTATATATACTAATATAAATGTAGTGAAAATAAAAATCAAGTATTAAATTTAACAAATTAAATGAAATTTAAATAAAAAACTAATTTCATTTTTAAAGAAATAAACCACAATCGGTATATTATCATGTAAGCAGCCTTAATAAATACAGAAATAACTCTAATATTATGATATCGTTGACTTAAAACTCTTTTTTTACTTGTAAAATATGTATAACACGAAGTAAGATAATTTGAAATAAAAAGTTGTGGAATTCAGTCGGCTGGATTCCAGTCTAGTGGCGGGTGCGACGTAAATCGTATACTTTGGACAAAGGCCGGTCGTGACAAGTCCATTGTGTGTGACATGTGACGTCTCCGTCAGGCGACGTAAATCTCGCGCGGGAACGACGTGCCACCGACAGCGCGTAAATCAGACGCGCTTTACTGCTGTGACGTCACGCCTTTTTATTGCCATTACACCACTTTTTTAGTACTTCTGAATAAATACTTGTTAAATTTTTTGTATATGTTTTTAAATGGAATGGAATTTTCACATACGTCTCGATGTAAATTTGAAGTTAAACTTTACAGTGACATTTTTATTTTCCTGTTATGAAAAAGTCTTAAAATATATGCAATTAAACGAGGAAAATGTAGAAAATTAGTTTGGTTCTTTGATAGATAATTATGAAGTAGAAAAACTGATGAAATTCAACACAATAACGCATTAATTTTGTATTAAGAACAATTAATTGTTGAACTTTGATCCGCAAAAGGTATGTTATTTTTTACATGTGGCATACACCTCGAGACACCATGCATGTTACTCCACAAACTGCCTGTATAACAATATAGAGGCTTCAAAAAGTGTTCCCCGGCAGAAACGTTTTCTCCGTTTTTTTTTTTTTTTTTTTCCCCGCATATAAGGTAGAGGGAACACCACAAAATCAGCTGACTTGAGACCTCTATGCCCAGCAAAGCCAGTTAACATTCGCGCTGTTCCAAGGTGTACATACAATGAACTTGAGTCCTTTTTCAATTCAATGCTAATATTATGAATAAATCAAAATATGTTAACAATTTAATGATGAATTTAGGACAAATGTGACTTTAAAAAAAAAGAATTTTGATTAGACTGAAAAAAATATAAATTAAAATCCCCGAACATTGAAATAAAAGATCAGAAGCAAACGTCTCTCAGAACGGTGCTAAAACGATCTTCAGTGTTCCATTTCTACTTGAACATATTGTTCCTCTCAACTCCTCGTATATTTATTTATGTAAGCGCGAACGACTCAATATCGCTATAGCTGCTACGCGCGAGTGTCGATTATCCTGGTGCAACATTTTGTATCAAGCTGTAATAGCTATAACATTCCTCGCTCTCTCATATGCCTGCCTGGTGGAATGTTCCTCTTTGTAGCTCCAGACCAGTGAACTGGGATGAGAATTAAACAGCGAAATGCGAAACAAGAAAGAATCGCTTAGAAAAAAAAAAGTATTTGGATACAAGAGAGCAAAATAAAAACGTTTGATTTTTTTTTAACATATTAAGTATGCATGAAAAAATCTAGATTATTTTTTTTATTACATTTTGTTTGTTGTTGTTTTTTTTTATTAAAAATATACAATATGCCTTATTTTTTCTTTATGTTTTCTTTGTAATATCTTTGTTTTTGTAACAGTTCTAAAAAGAGTGGAACATAGCATAGTGATAAGTGCAGCACGCATTAAATTTGCTGTCACACTGATTTCAATTAAAATTGTACGTAATTAGTTTGCATAATCTAAACTGCACTTTCAACAGAATGATCTTCTATAAGATCCGTTTTTGAGAATAGGCTGCATGTAATTAGCCATGCACCCAAGCACTTAACAAGAGGGAGTGACCAAACTAGCTTAAAAGACATTTACGTTGTTACAGTATAAGAAATTGACCTTTATAGTAAAAATTATAATGGTATTATAAGCTATATAAGTTCGATCCTATAGTCCCATAATTTAATAAAGCTATATAAAAGTTAAAGCTTGTCATACACCACACATCTGACAATTTAAACAAGGCAAACTGAAAATATTTTGAAGTTTTTATTCAAAATAATGTCAATGTATCCACCATGATTATATATATATACCGCATTGCGTCAGCTGTCAGTTCATGTATAGAGTTAGATATATGAATTAAGAGTGGTACACATAGCTATATTGTATTTGCATGCATTTGATGCACTTCAGTTAACTGCAACTGTGCATATCATAATGTGTTATCGTTATCTGTCTTCTATACAAAACTGTGCAGCGTTTTGCATCATTTTTAACGCAAATCGCCACACCCCCTTTGAAATTTCTATTGTTTTACTTTTCTGCTTATTATAGTTAACCAAACTTTGTAATTGTGGTATATAACACAAATTTCGATGTTCTTTTTCTAAATTTAAAGCTCATAATTTAATGATACTAGTAATTTAACCATCCTACTATAATACAAACTCCTTGCAGTCATGGTACGTGGGCTTGAGTTAATTCGGTATCCGCGATATTATTCCATCTCGCAAGGTTTATTTGTGTCCGGACAAAGGCTCTGACACCCCCCAGCCGCTAGTTCTTACAAATAAGACGTCGTAAATCTCAGCTGTGTTGTTTCAACTTGAGCACCAGCCGGGACTGCAGGGGTGGTCCTTTATGACGCAATCTCCCATCTGATGACTCATCCTGGTGCTCGTATAGATGATGGTGATCTAACGGGATCATTACGATTTTTTAGTGTGAGCAGAAAAAAAAAATAGAGTATATATTTTTTGTATAAATTTATGCCAGCAAGATTGAGAGCTACTTAAATTGACACGCGCGGTATAGAGTATAGGGAATATTATACGTCCACATATATATTATATGCTGTGTGTCGATATTTCTCCAAATACAAAAACCATCTGAATTTTTATTTTTTTATTACTAGCTGCATTTCTTACAACGGCATGTGAAGTATATTATAGATCGAGCATGCAGTACACTGTATAGCCTGGATGATCGAAATAAAAATTTGAATTTGAGTAAATAATATAGAGCTGATTTCTGTTTATGTTTACGTGAGGCGGGAGAGGGGTTTCCCTAGACAAACACATTGCGAAGGGGGCGCAGGAGGGAGGGAAAAGATAAAGTTTAGGAAGGTTTAGTTGTATAGTTCAGTTGGAAG
The DNA here is from genome assembly GCA_949825025.1 of Siphlonurus alternatus. Classification (NCBI taxonomy): domain Eukaryota; kingdom Metazoa; phylum Arthropoda; class Insecta; order Ephemeroptera; family Siphlonuridae; genus Siphlonurus; species Siphlonurus alternatus. The sequence continues at coordinate 34,164,503 of OX463782.1, forward strand.
GCTAGATTATTCAGTGAGCATAGGCAAAATGACGAAAAAATATTATAAAAAATACTTTTAACAGGTTTTTGGCGGTGATATTTTTTTTATGAGTTCTATCGTGTACTGTTAAAGTATTATTGAAGTATTTAAAGTTGATTTATTTTATTAAGTTAAGTAAAAAAATTATTGTACACTTTGTTTATATGCTAGTCCGTGCATTCTGGCCCTCCTCGCATGACGTCAGCGCAATCCCCTCTATAAATCAAGCAATGAATTAAATACATATACAGTATTCTTATAAATTTAAAAATTCATTATGATCATTTAAATTTTGGCAGGTGATCGAGTTCTGCTTAATTAGGCCACCTTTCTAAAAATTGCATGCATGTAAATCATCTTCCTTTAAATTGGTTATAGAGTTTTTTTATATAGCTTGAAGGACAAATTATTATCAACGTCTTTTATATCAAAAATCTTTCTATGGCTCAAGTTCAAGATATTGATTTTTTTTAATTAAAAGTTGAAAGTTAATTATCTGATCATCATTAACTGCATGTGTAAATACGAGACGTATATAGTTAGTGGGCTGTTCTTATTATAATAATATTATAACACGGTACAAATCTTCATTCAATTAAAAAATATGCTAGTACATTTTGTTCTCCATCACGTACAAACAGTACGACGTCACTAACAGCCCCTCTATCTTGTTACAGGCAAGAAGCAGCACCGCGCAGACCCTGCGTGTTGTCCGGTGTGCGGCGTGACGCTGCGGTGCGGCGAGCTCGAGTCTCACTTCCTACACGAGGTGGAGCGGCTCTACAAGCTGAGCGGCGCCGCTCCCCGCCTGCCCACCCCCCGACCACCCTCCCTGCCCGGACCTACCTCATCCAGGAGGGCAGATGGGACCAGTGTAGGGGACTCCGCATCCACCGAGGGTCGGTGGGAGGTACGTGACCCCTGATTAAGACTGTCTATAACTCCTTCCTTTATTACACCCCTGGAGATAGACTGACTACCCCTATATGTTTCTCTCTGAAATACAGTCTTTCAAGCGGTAATTTAACTCTGTAAATAGTTTAATTTCCTAAAAAGAAGTGTGTAATATCTGTCGCGTGAAAGGAAAAACATATGAGATGGTTGTTGATTTATATGTTAACTTATGGAAAATTACCATTAATTATGAAGTTGAAACTGTTACCTTATAGCGCCAACAATACCATTACGTTCTCTGCTCTGGTGGCAAAATTAGGACCTACGCCGTCCCATGTTTATAAACAATGAAAAAGGTTTCATGCGACATCAGTGCCAGAATTAAATAAGGCAACATTTTGATGCTGTCCAGAAGGATACATGATAATTCATGGCGTGTGCAAAATTGAAGATAACAGCAATTTCCAGTTGAGAATTAATTTACATAGTCGTTTGAAAGACTGTACAGTACATGTCTCTGTGGATTTGTAGAATTGTTGACTTTATTATCCTTGCAATGCGGAGACTTGAACGCCCGCACAATTAATATTCATTATTTACAATTACCGTCGATTCTCCACGAGGCTCACAATGACTTGTTTCAGACGTACCAACGAGTGCGTGCCAACAGACAGGGTCGTCTTCGCAGCAAGAACCGCGGGGGCCGGCAGCGACGAGGCGATGACGTGACGTGTCCCGTGTGCAACGAGCGCATTCAGCACGGCTCGGCCACCGTCGAGGAGCTCAATGCGCACGTTGAGCAGTGTCTGCTGCGCAAGGTAGGCCTCCTGAACCCTTTTATTTATTTATTTATTTATTTATTTATTTATTTATTTATTTATTTATTTATTTATTTATTATATTTCCCACATGTTACATACATAACAGTTGGCAGTTGATACTATAACAGCCCTTTAAAGAACAAAATACAACGGGGTTGCGAATAGTATCCCTTTTAACGATTAAAATAATAACACTTAGGAAAACATAACAATAAGATAATAGGCATGTAAAGAATTATTATGATTTAACGTGTATAAGACACCAAAGTCAACAGAACTATTTACATTCAATTGAATGAATCAATAAATAAGCATTTAATTTTGAAAAAAAACAATGAGCCATTAAGAGATCTAATACATAGGGGTAAATTGTTCCAAGCATGACAAGCCCTTTAGATGATCAGCCAGACCTGACCCACTACGATGCTCTAAAGTAAGTTTAGATTTCTTCTTGGACACTGATGTGCTAAGATTGTCATTCACTCTTTTCAATATATAAATGTTAGCAATGGAGTATTTACTGTATTCTCAATTAAGTCCATTTAATAAAAAATTGGAGTTTAAAATTGTAAATCTAAATATTATTTAAACTTCGTAAAACGAGGTGTTAATTTGCAATAAATGATAATTTACTTAAATGCACCTTTAAATTTTGTGATTTAATTTTTTGCCAATATCATATTATTATTTATAGGTGATTTATTTTTATTTTTTAAAATATATTTATATTAGAACCTAAATATTGTTCATGGCAATATTACTTTAAAATTTTATTATTCCTTTACCAAGATTGTAATCATGACAACCTGATAGCACATTTCGTGGCTATATAATATGTCACTTCAGCTCCACGTCTCACTCTCTGTGTCACAGCAGGCGGCGGCTGCGGGCGGTGCTGACGAATGTGAGGAGAACGTGGACGTGGAGGGGGACGACGAAGAGATGTTCGAGGAGTACGAGTGGGCCGGTCAGAGAAGGGTGCGCGCCTCGTCACTGCTCGTCGGGGGATACGCCGGTGAGTGAGGGGTCTTGAAGTGATTCCTCGGGGTGGATGACAATTGAGAAAATATGGAGTTATTGGAGAACCGTGTAATTTTAGTATGTAATTTATAATTCATGGAATAATCAGATGAAACTTCTTCTTAAACACTTTTTGTAAAATCTTCTACCATCAAAGGGCAGTAAAATAATAGTAAATAAAGTCATGACATGCACAGGTCTTAAATGTTCCTTCATATATAATTACTTGTCATGTTAAATTTATGCATCAGTATAATAATATTTAAATATGTAATTATCTCCAAATCAGGAAGCAACACGCTGACAATCAAAATGCAGAATTAAAAAATAAAAAAGTCAGCAATGTTAAAAGTCGCATTTTTGTTTTCATCCCAATTGAATTTTATAAAATCTTGAAAACTTGCAAGTAGAAAACTCGTTACGCAGCTCTCAATCTCTCTATTTAAATAGTACAAATCCACCTCTATAGAGCATGGACTGCAGTTTTCAGCACACCATCGCTGAGAGACTATAGCACCTCCAGAAAGATCCAACTCCGGACAGACAGTACAACGTGTCTCTACTTTGTAGGGGTTGGTTTGGCGGCGGCTCAGGCTCGCGAGGAGGACGATGGTGACCTTCTGGTGGTGGACGGTGACGACTCGGCCACGTATGGCCCCGCGCAGTACAGCGAGGCGGACGTGGTGGTGACGAGCGCAGACGGACCGCGCGAGGAGAGGGAGCGGGAGGCGCTCAGGGAGGCACTCATCAGGTGAGACAACGTCATTTCGTCCTCCAGGTGAGGTACGAAGAGGATTAGATCAGTCAAATTGGCTTAAAAATAATTGAATAACTGAAGTATCAATTTTGATCGAACGGATGACTGTAGTACCTGAGTTAGCGTTGATTCGATGTCACGTGACTTCCCCATTTATTGTATTGTAAAGGTTTGTGACGTCAAATCAATGCTAACCCAGAACGACTATAATAGGTGGCACCTTTTCTTGGTTTTAGTCATTTTAGTGCTATACATAATGAACGTATTAATGAAAAATATTCAGGTTTCTCATGACTAACCGTGGTTAGTATCGTTTATTTAAGCTAGTTCGGTTAGTAAGAAACCTGGATATCTTACTTCTTCAATAATATTTCGATGAAATAAATACTAAAATTATCCACCGCTATTATTTTTACCTTACCAAACTATAATAATTTACACGTGTTTCAGCCCCGAAGTCGCCCGCGCGGCCGTCAAGCAGGAACCCGTCACAGAAGGGGAGGAGAACGGGGAGGTAGAGGAAGGTGCTGGCAGCTCGGGGAACCCCCTGGTGGAGGCCCTCAAGATGAGGATCAGAGAGCTCGAGGCCGCGGCCGCCGCAGACAAGTACAAGTGTCTCATCTGCATGGTAATTGTCTCTTAGAGTATTGACATCAAAATTTTTTATTGCAAAAATAGATAGAGGGTCCAAAGTTACGTCACTGATTTTTTCACATTTTTTATAGCCTGGGAAGTATTGCTAAAAAGTTTTGCCAATTTCAAGTTCAAACCCACGCCCCTTTTAGCTCCTAACCTTTTATAAAGAAGTGACGCCTATTGACGTTTCTCTCTGTACTTTCAGTAATGTTTTAAAAATAGTTTATGGGCTCTAAAAAAAAAATCGTATTAGCATAATTTGATACCCTCTATTCATTCCTGCAATAAAAAATTCCATAAATATAAGTTTTACATTACATAACGTCGTGTACGTCTTTCATATTTTAACATGCCGTCTCGGTTGTTTCAGGAGCGTTTCCGCAAGCCGGTGATCTCAGTGTGTTGCTGGCACGTGCACTGCGAGGAGTGTTGGCTGCACACCTTGGTGAGTCGCCGCGATAATTATCGTGATGTATTTAGAACCTGAAATATTGATTGTTCCTCGTTCACTGTAGGAAATTTACTACTAGTCCTGCTTCGTAATCATCTGTCATAAATGTGCTTCATTCTCATTTTCTTATATTCGAAAAGCGTCGGAATTTTTTTTCAAAAACAAGCATCTATTGGGGGAGGGGGCATCATTAAATAGTTCCGTAGGTGACATATATTCTAAAATTATCACGCAGATAACTTTGAAAATTACAAAGCAGTGTGCATGGGACTGTAAATTAAGCAGCATAAATTTAAAAAAAAAAAAAGTTGACAAATACGCGTACAATTCGCTACTATAATATATTGTTGCTTGTTGCAGGGCGCGAAGAAGTTGTGTCCTCAGTGCAACATGATTACGTCCCCCTCCGACCTGCGAAGGATCTTCTTGTGACGTCACAAGGCGCTCGGCTAAGTGGCCCAAAACCTTCTCCTCCTCTACCAGCTCTGGCTAGTATGACGTCACAACCTCCTCCACACGCTGCTTGTATGACGTCACACAGTTACACGGTATGACTAACAACAAGGTGCTTGAAAAGTGCAACCTACTCTACGCATGGCTGGGACCACATGACGTCACACCTCATATTGTGACGTCACAAGGCACTCAGCTAAGTCGACTGTACCCTCTACCTTAGCTGAGATGACGTCACACCCTCGTCTGGTCATTGCGACGTCACTGTTAAACTCTATGACGTCACAAGGCACTCAGCTAAGTCGACTGTACCCTCGATATGTGGCTGGGACTGCATGACGTCATATCCATTTTGACGTCAGAGCTTTAACCGTATGAAGTCCAATCTGTTGTGACATCAGAGCGTTAACTGTAAGATGTCACTTACTGAAAGACCATGATCTGCAACCAGCACATGCCATAAAATGCAGTTCATAACGTAATAAATCATCAATGACATGAAATCAAATGGTTACAGTGGCAACTAAATTTGCATTGTAAATAAAGGACCAATTTATGCAACATTATTTTTTTTATTGACACGTTTAAGATTCTCAATGTTATAAAATTGGAAGTATCATCTCCTTTCAAAGAATCTTAGAAAAGTGAAATTATCCTTCACGCTTCTTGTCAAATCAATTGTTTTTTAGAGGATCTGCGTCATTTTAACCATTTCAATCATGATTTTTCTAATACCTTTATTTACGTGCAATGGAGTATCAACCTCAATTTTTTTTTATGACAGAAATAGAAAGAGGGTGCAAAATTATGCTACCCTGATATGTTTTTCAGATTTTTAAAAATAATTTCAGGGCTGTAAAAAATCTGAAAAAATCAGGGTAGCATAACTTTGCACCCTCTATCCATTTTTGCAATAAAAAAAATTTGAGGTCAATACTCCATTAGGTTGTGAACTGTTGTTAGGTCATTGAGGTATGACGTCATCCCCCCACCCCCACCCCCACTTCAAAGTGATCTCCCATGCAGCTCTCTATAAGAACATAACCAAACATTCAGTGTTTCAATCGGTGTTAACAAAAACTAAAACTTTTCAATTAAATGTTCGTAACAAATAAAATAACAAAGACAGAATCTCAAATTACGTTTTATCATTAATTATATAATTTATTTTAACTGTAGATTTGTTAATAAGAAGACATAAAAAATTTGCTACTATTAATTGTAGCTTTTATTAATGTCAAGTTATTTAATTAAGTTTTTGATAATTGTAAATATTCCAGTGATTAAAAACTTTTAATTAAGAAAAAGGAATAGAAAAATAAAACCAAAAGTGAAGTGAAATGCTAAAAAAAAAAACTTTAAAAAATTAAAAAAGTGATGCATTTTTAACTTAACTACAAAGACCGCCTAGTGAATTAAAACAATTTCCGACTGATGTAATAACCTCCCTATAATTGCACTGTGATTCCTACAGAAAATAAAATTATAATTTAAATAGATGCACATGTTAGCAAATGTTATGTGTTTTGCACCACATCTTTCATAAGTTCTCTCTTTTTTTGTAAAACCAGCAAAAGTTATTACGTTATATAGTCATCTCGGCTTATCTGTGGTTTGACGTCACAAACCTTTTCCTTTGAACTAATGGGGAGGTCACGTGACGTCAAATTAAAGCTAAGACGAGACGACTATAGCACATATTGATAAACTGCATGCAGTGAAAACTTAAAATTTCAAGAGATCCTTAAAGCATGCTAACTTTTCATAGCTGAATTGTGTTACCATGCATGTTTATCGATATATTGCAGTGATTGTTATTTATTTGGCCATATAATGACGTGCACTACATTTAAATAAGCGTTTAAAAGGCAGATTCACATGGTGATTTTTATCATCCGACGCGAATAATGCGCACTTGCTGTAACATCCATTGGCGGACATATTTTACAATTAAAAGAAAAAGAGCATCGTAATTAACGTGATTCCCGGCGAATTCGCCGCCGCATAGGATTTCACAGCTTTTACATCAAAATCGCGTCGCATCGCCGCTGTCGCCATGCATCTGAATCCGCCTCTAAGGTGGATTTTCATGAGCGTCAAAGGCGATGCGACGCAATTTTGACGCAAAAGCTGTAAAATCCAATGCAGCGAGCGAATTAGCCAGGTTATGGCGGCGAATATCGTGTTAATTAACGATGCTCTTTTTTTAATTACCAAATATGGCCGCCAATGAATATTACTTCGCTTCGCGTCGCTTTGATAAAAATCGCCATGTGAATCCACCTTAATACGGATTAGTTGACGACGACGCATAATATAAATAAACTGATTTAAGAATAAAATCAGACGTCATTAACTAATCCGTAGAGTCATGTAGACGTATACACTGGCTGTCATATTCAAATTGTTTTTCATCGTGTATTTTCGGCTACTTCGGCTCGAGTTTGACCAATGAGATTCTTCGTTACAAACTCTCAACCAATGACAGAAGACATTACAAATATGACGAAAACCAAGTTAAATTTGACGGCCAGTGTTGATTTTTGTTGGTTTGACGCAAAAAGAGAGAACAACAATTGCTTCGTTAATTACAACAATCTTGTGTGTGTGGCGACCGTAGGTTCCAGCAGTATTTCTGTTCCTGTACTTGAAATAAAGCTCCACAATGATGTTAACTCACGTATTTTATTCCAACTTGTATCCTTCTCTGATTATAGTGTAACACAGCTAGTTTAAGATTATTTTATATAGCAGTTACCAATTTCTGAGTTAGCAAAATATAGTATATAGAAACGTATAATTATATTGTGAATATAGGATATAGGTGCAAGATGAGAAGTTATTTTTAGTGTTTGGTTTTTAAAAATAGAAATATAGCGCAATCGGAAACTCTTGTTTTATAAAGTCTCGTAATATAATTATATTAAATTGTATCAGTTTAATTTTTTATAATTTCGGAAATGTTATAGATTCAGTACAGCTGTGGTGGAATTATTGCCTGTAAAGTTCAAATAACTTCAAATCACAAAATACATTTTTTATACAGTATTTACACAAGTTATACTATTGAAATTATATGAACAAAATTAAAAAGAAAATGGGTTTGGTTTGAACTTGGGAGCATACATGACTAAAATTGCCCCAAAATACCAACCAATAGGGTTTGAACTTATACTCTTAAATGTCTTATTCTTAAAAACAAAATTTAAAAGAAAGGAATTAAAATTAAAATCAGTATCATTGAGTTCACAACAACCTCAATTTTTAACTCGAATTTTAAGTCCAATAACTGCATGCTGGAAATTAAAAGGCGTGATTTACGAAGGAAGACAACCAGTTTTCTCATTTTCCACGTGATCAAATGTCATTAATGACTATCATCAAAAAAAAATAATATTTTTTAATTAAGAAGTGAAACAAACATAAAAAGGTTGTAATATTCAAAGATCGTTTACATATTATATTACAATATAGTAACAGTATTGTTCGTATTAAATCGAAATTGATGCCAGTTTACATTATTTAGCTCGTGATTTTAATTTTAATTGCAAAGACGATTTGGGAAAAATTAATATGATATAATTATATAACATAAACAGACTAGCTTTTCCAATATTATATATTCATATGTTCTTCGCTGCACTTTTTATATTTTTTATTAAAAATTAAAATTTCATATTACAGCCCCGTATATTATATATATGTTAGAGCCTTGGAAAATAAAAATAGTATTTATACTGAAAAAAAATTAAATATTATATGTTGAGATAATTTTGAATTTTTATCCAGTAATTTTCAACCCTTAAAAGGGGGTGTAAAGGGAAAGTGAGATTTTCCTTACGAGAGATCCATGTTAAATTTTAAATAAATGACACAATCATTTAATTATATATTATACCATGTACAGCAAAGATTAAATCACAAATTAACAATGAAATAAGTGCAAACGTACTCAACAACTAAAACTATACATGTAGCCAACTTGACAACAAATAACTCGCGCGGGCGGTGCTCTGCGGTAATGTTGAGCACCAAAACACCAACCAACGAAGCGGAGAACATTTGGAGCACGCGCGTGGTAAGTAAGAGTCGGATTTTTTTATTTATTTATTTATTTTTATTTTGGAACTTCTTTTTGGTTGTACAAGACAAACATATGTTCAAGTCAAAATTGGACAAAATACAACATAAAAACATCAAACTTAAACACATTTACATAAGTTATTTAACACTATCAAACACAATCACTGACAATAATAATAAAAACAAAATACAAGCCAAAGTCACCATTAATACTGATAAATTTTAGTTTATGTGGAACATATATATATATACATATATATATATATATATATACATACATATATATATATACATACATACATACACATACACACACACATACATATATACATATATATATATACATACACATACACATATACACACACATACACATATGTATATATACATATACATACATATATATATATCAGTCAATACAATGTATATGTAAATTTATAATTTTGTTTATTTTATAATCCTGATAATACTTTTTCAGACATTTTATTACTCTCAAAAGCTTTAATAGAGTAAAACTCTTTATTGATCAATACATTCTTTAATTTTGTGCGAAAAAGTTTACTGGTTTTTATTTCTTTCAAACATGCTGGTAAAAATTCATAAAATTTTGCTGTTTGATACATTGCACAGTTTTTGAAAAATTGTGTGTTATGTCTTTCAGTAACTACATTCGATTTATTCCTAGTATTATAGTCATGATAGCCATCATTCTGAACATAAAAATTTGGATGATTTTTTTTGAATGAGGCACAATTTAAAATATAAATGCAAGGGACAGTTAACATTTTATTAGCCTTAAAATGTGAAACACACGACTGTCCTTTTGGTATTCTTAAAATCGTTCTAAGTGCTCTCTTTTGCAAAACAAAACATCGATTCAATAGTTCCGATTTACATCCCCAATTTATTATGCCATATGCCAAATGTGGATAAACATACGCATAATATATGGTTAGCAAGGTTTCATGAGATACATGATTCCTGATTGTATATAACATAAAATTGGCCGAATTTATCTTCTTACAAATCGCATTTACATGTAAAGACCAATCCAAACTTTCATTAATGTGTAGACCAAGAAACTTAACAGACTCTGCTCTTTTAATTGTTTTCCCGGCTAATTGCAACAAATAACTATTCAAAGGGATTTGTCTAGGGGAATGAAATTGGATGTATTCGGTTTTAGTTGAATTTAATATTAGCTTATTATTTGTACACCATGTATGTACCTCTTCAATAGTAAGTTTAATCTTACGAATTAATTCATCTTCGGCTTCTGCTGTGATTATAGCTGTAATATCATCAGCATACTTTACTAATACCGCATTCTTGACATGATCTGATAAGTCATTTGTTCCTGTATTAAACAATGTGGCTGACATTTTTCCTCCTTGAGGAATTCCAATTGTAATCGGTAATTTGTCTGATTTATATGTAATATTTTGGCCGTTAGAATTTGAATTTAATTCAACATATTGTTGTCTGTTAGTTAGATATGAATCTAATAGATTACGACTCGAAACTCCTATTCCCATGTTATCAAATTTATTCAATAATACATCTTTATTTAGACTATCAAACGCTTTAGATAAATCAAAAAATATTGCAACGCAAAATAGTTTATTATCTATTGCCATATAAACGTGGCTTAAAAGATCAAATAGTGCTGTATCAGTAGAACGGTCTTTCAAGAATCCATGTTGACAGGGAGCAATTAAATGATTTTCTGTTTGATAATCCGTAATTTGATCGTCTAATGTATTCTCAAATAATTTGCCAAAAACAGATGTATTTGATATTGGTCTGTAATTATCAATAATGAAAGTTGGGCCTTTTTTATGAGTTGCATAAATCTTAGAATCCTTTAAACAATCAGGAAATATACCATCTGATATTGAATGGTTAATTAAATTAGATAAAGGGACAGACAAAACAGAAGCACAATATTTTACAACAGTATATGGTATTTCGTCTGGGCCAGCTGCATACTTATTAGGAAGGGATTTCATTCGATTTAAAATATAAATCGGGTCTATCGAACTAAAATTTAATTTCGTTTTACTTTTATCAGAATCGACAATAATTAAAGTATTAGAATAATTAAAAGGAAATTTTTCTGTTATTATATTTTCAATTGTCTTGACAAAAAAATTATTAAATAAATTGCAAATTAGTTTGGGGTCTGTAATCGTTACACTATTTATACATAATTCATAATTATTCTTATTATTAACATTTGTTTTCTTTGTTTTGCATTCTTTATTAATTATATTCCACGTAGCTTTAATTTTATTATTAGCTCCTTTTATTTCATGGTCATTCTCTTTAAATTTAGCGGTGGCCATATTTTGTTTATAAGATTTCATTTCTTTTTTATAAGTAGACTCTAAATTTGGGTCAGTAAATTTTACATCATAGTGTAAGCGTTTTAAAGAAATCCCTTGTTCGTAAAGATGGGGGTTATTGAGTATCCAGGAAGGTTTATTTTTGTTACTTGAAATTTTTCTTTTAACAACAGGAAAAGCCTCGTTGAAATGATAAATAAAAATTTCAAGAAATTTTGACCATCTCTCATTTGAATTGAGATCAGGATTTAATAAATCATTCCATTCTTCACGAATTAATAGGAGCAGAAAATTATCTAAATTGCATTTGTCAAATATTCGTTTATAATAAAATTGTTTTTCTTGTATTTTATCAATGTTCTTCGAGTTATTTAATGTTATTGTGACTATAGTATAGTTATGGTCCGACAGAGTTGTTTTTTCAGTTTTATAATTAGTATTAATAGCATATGTACTTTTAATAATATGATCAATTAAAGTAGCCGTTTTCATTGTTTCTCTAGTAGCGGAACTATTAACAATTTCCAACTTGTATGAGTCCAGTATATCTTTATATAAAATTACATTTGCATCATCAATAAATAAATTAAGATTTACGTCACCCGCAATAATAAAAAAATCATCATTATTTTTACAGTATTTAATTAATTTTTTGCATAACATTTCAAATTCTTTTAAGAATGGTTTTATATTATTTTCTGTGTTGTCAAAATTCTGAATTTTTTTCATCACTCTAGATATATTAGGTGGGCGATATATAGAAGCAAAATAAATGTTTGTTGTATTGTTAATTACTAATTTCGCTATGCAGCATTCAAAAACTGATTCAATGGATTTATTTATTTATTTATTTATTTATTTATTTTATTTTGGAGAACCTTGTATCGATCTTCTGTGTATGTGTGGACGTGCTGGAAATATAACTTCAAGAATACATTGGTGTCAATGCAAGTATAGTTTACGTACGTGGCGGTACAAAAACAATATATTTTATATTATAAATAACTATTTAGTATTCAAGCTCGATTACTGTATAGAAAAACCTGAATTAGATCTGTATATAATAATTGTATTCTGGAATGCAATGGGGGGGGGGGCATTCACAAAGCACTTTAACCCCCACTTTAGCCTCAATTTTTATCCCTGGTACTAAACCAGGGGCTAACCATGTTAAGCTCATAGTTTAGCACCATGTTTAGCACCAGGGATATAAATTGAGGCTAAAGTGGGGGTTAAAGTGCTTCGTGAATGTCCCCCATGTGACTTTTATAATAATTAAATTGCCGTTTAATTGTCATTAATTAACCTTGAAATTTACCGTTGTACCAAAATTAATCATGCAGAACCAACTTGCCAACCGAGAGTTTTTTTTAATAGCAATAATAATTAACTATGCATCGATATAACTTGATAAAATAAAATTGGAGATTATTACACGCATACACGATAGAAATCGTTGAAAAAACTATAAAATAAATTAAATATATAAATAACGCACGACGCGGCATACAATACCTATTAAAATTTATAATACTTCATTGACATTTGTTAATATTAGATTAATTACAATAGTAAGTTAAAAGATTTTGAAAACAACTTTACTTCCATAGAGAAATTTACTATATAAGCAAACCAAAATATTCATGCAATTTAATTACATAAAATCATAACGAATCACAAATAACTTAAAATGTGTAAAATATTAGGTATTTCATATTTTATTAATATTATAATTATTATTATGCTCTATTCAAATGCTCTTTTATATAGCATAACATGACTTGAGACATTATAGAATGAACGTATATTATAATATTTTCTTTTTGTCTTATACGATATTACTTAAAGAATAAAAGAAGTTCAAATTGTGTCTTCAAAATTTGGCTAAAATTGATATTTTATTTTCTTTCTAAATTTTGTCATAAGCATGCAGGTTAATTCAGACGTCTACCTGATTATTATAACATGTCTGTACTTTGTCTGTTGCTCTGGTGGAGTTGTGATGCAGAGGCGCTGCGCCACGCGAGCTGCAGGCAGGGAGAGCCGCAATGTTGTGCTATTTTTCTGCCGAGACAAGTGTAAGCCTCGCTGTTTTCCATATCGCTCTGAATTTATCACGGCGACAAATATAAAAAAGTTGGAGGGAGGAGGGGATGATGAACATTGCAGGGAGGATAGTGAGGGAGGTATAGTTCGGAGGATCGAGATTGGGGGAAAACTATTAGGGGATGTGTTTACTAAAAATTCATGTCAACTGCATGAAGATATGTAGAAACATAAGTTGAAATACATTTTATCTTTTATTCGCTCTCCTCGTCTTTTTTCTTATTATTTTGTACCATTTTTGAGGGAAAGAGACGAGATTACGTCTTTTGTCCTCTACTTGAACTTTATAAAATATTAGAAATATTTCATGTATTTCATCCTCACTTTGAGCATGGAAGAAATAAGATGTGTTTAAGAGGTAAAAAATTAGGTTTAAGCCGGTATTACACGATACAATTTTTCCTTTCAAGAAAAATTCAACTCTATTTTGTTTGTATCGAGATGAAATTTTCTTGCAAGGAAAATTTGTATGGAAAATTGTATCGTGTAATACCGGCTTTAGACGTGTAATGGATGAGTTGAAGACGAAATTTTTCAACTAAGGAAAATATGAATGGTCTCAAAAGCAGGTTAAATGCTAAGAAATTAATGACTCGTGGAAATTTGATTGGGAACCCGCTAGTATAATACATAAATTATGCGGTGTTACTGCCCTCCGAAAATGAGATGAACTTTGTATTATATATTACGAGTTTCAGGGCCAATCAGAGAGAGTATATATAATTATTATATACCTCTTAGAAGAGCAATCACCACATTCAATCGAGATATTTTAGTTTCATATTGGAGAACTTAAATTAAACGCAAATCATGCATATCCCATGCAGTACCGTAGACCAACGGGGAAACCTATGTAATTATAGCTGCGATCGCCGAAGTCATATCGATATTCATAATTCATAACCATGCATATAATATATAAAAAAAAAACATGGCACCTCATGCCATGTACGTACATTATATGGTGTAATACAGTGGCGAAACCTTTATATTAGATTTTCCATGGCGTCAATAAAATTGGTTGTGCTGGATTTCTGCACGTTTAATTATGAGGAGGGGTGGGGGGAGATGTCCAGATTAACCATGAACTACCCTTGACCCACCTAGCCCCCTTCCTTATCTGTAGTTTCTGCAGTTAGAAAAATAGTACATTTAATTTTTTTAAATATGCCATTTCGGCGAGACCAATAACTCAATAACATTGCACCAAATGGCACGGCTGTGCATATATACATGAATTAATATTTTTTTGATGTCATTGTGAGGAAGGTTACATAGGTGCGAAATTAGGCTTTTCTACATATAAGTAATTATTATATTCTTCCGTTTCGTCTCTGTTCTCCAAGTCACACCAACTGTCCCGACACACCACGGCTGGCAGCACCTCGTTGTCTCACAGCTCTCTCGGTTGGCGGGCGGTGCGAGGGCGGCGTCTGCTCGCGGTCCCGCGTCTCATTGGCGCTGCTCGCACCTGCCCACCGGGGGGGGGGGGGGGGGGGGGAGTATTGATCTGGGACAGATGGAGGCAAGATGCTGCTGGATCAAAAGACACTGGTCGAAGGAATAGTGCACTTGTATGGATCGCATGCTGAGTGCAGCAGGGGGGCTGGGGCGGCAAAGGTCATAGAGGAGTTAGAGGACTTATAGTTTGATTACTGATGCAGGATTTGGAGAACGGCTGCTGCTTCTGAAACCTCTCTCTCTCTACCTATATCTATCACACCCTATCTCTCTCTCTCTCTCTCCTCTCTCTCTCTCTCTCTCTCTCTCTCGCTCTCCCCTCTCTCTCTCTCTCTCTCTCTCTCTCTCTCTCTCTCTCTCTCTCTCTCTCTCTCTCTCTCTCTCTCTCTCTCTCGCTCTCCTCTCTCTCTCTCTCTCTCTCTCTCTCTCTCTCTCTCTCTCTCTCTCTCTCTCTCTCTCTCTCTCTCTCTCTCTCTCTCTCTCTCCTTATCTCCTTATCTGTCATATATGAAACATAAATTAAATATATATATATATATATATAGTAAAATGCTGTATCATTAATTAATAATTTTTCGTCGTTTCTATACAGAATTAGTATGACACTTCCTTATTTTCTTATTTTCTTATATAAATATTTAAAATTAAATAATATACTCTCATCTGAATTAAAAAATTCCTGCAGTTCATATGCATGTCTCATGCATGCATG
The DNA here is from genome assembly GCA_949825025.1 of Siphlonurus alternatus. Lineage (NCBI taxonomy): Eukaryota > Metazoa > Arthropoda > Insecta > Ephemeroptera > Siphlonuridae > Siphlonurus > Siphlonurus alternatus. The sequence goes on from OX463782.1 coordinate 34,180,263, forward strand.
TTGATTAATTAAGGCAAGTATAGATCCAGCAGCAAAAATATTTTTCTTCCTCCCATGCTACCTGTCCTAGCTCTTGTTGCCTAATTTTGTTATCAGGCAGAGTCAATAACAATTATAATTATATATATAGATTTTATGTCTTGTCATATAATTTAATTAAAAAATTATATAATCACTAAACTTGGCAAAAAAGACTAAGCAATTTTACTCGGTTTATTTTATATAAAGGTGGCTGCATTAATTCAATATATGTTCAAATAATTTAAAATTAATTAAAAATTAGAAATATGTACTTCATCAATACAGTGATTCAATCAAAATGTAATATTTATGCACAATATCAGGCGCGGATCCAGGGAGGGGGGGGGGGGCTGAGTGTGCATCCCCTCCTCCTCCAAAATGTTGGATTTAACATGAACAATATAGGCATTTCCCCCACTCAATTTTTTTTATTTAACATTGGCCTTATGGAGGCAGCCTTCCCATCCCCTGAAATTTTTTTATGGGTCCACGCCTGACAGTATCACAAACATTTATCCATAGATTCCCGTCTGCTACTTGGCCTTTTCTCCTTACATTTTACAGCAAACAAAACCATCATCACCCTTGGAGCCACCGTGGTAATCAAAGAAAGGGAGAATGAAAAGATTATGGCGTTAAAAAGTGGCTAATAATTGTCAAGAAAAACTGCTCCGTTTTGAGAGTGTAATAAAAAGCCCTTGGCTATTCTTACTGAAGTTATTATGATAGAATTTACGGTGAGATAAGAAGAGAGAGAGAGAGAGAGAGAGAGAGAGAGAGAGAGAGAGAGAGAGAGAGAGAGAGAGCTGTTTTAATTACATGCAGCGAAGGTAGGAGCGATCTTAAAGGTAATGAAGAGCTTCGTTATTTGAGAAAAAGATAAAAGGGGGCGACGTATTACACAAAGAAATTAAAGACGTAATGAAATTTTGCTGTTGTTTCTAATAGCGTTATAGGTGGTATTCAACAGTCTTTAACATTATTGTGTATTTGAAAATAAAAAGTAATTATAATCAAATATTTTTTAATCTTTGAAATCTACATCAAATATCAATGAATGCAATATATACACTCTTAAAAAAATTTGGCTGAATTTTGACATCTTATAATCAGTATATTTTTAACGCCTTAAATCATGCTTTTTTCAGGTGTTTCGTTGCGCATTTTCAGTAGTCAGTATAAGCTATATACTGACAGTATATGCTGACTACTGAATATTGACTACGAAACACCTGAAAAAAGCATGATTTAAGGCGTTAAAAATGCACTGATTATAAGATGTCAAAATTCAGCCAATTTTTTTTAAGAGTGTAGAAATCACATTTTATGAAAAAATTTAAGCATTAAAGTAGAGTGAGCGATTTCATTTTTTGGAATATTTTATTTTCTAAAAATAGTTAAACTTACCTTCTATTGAGAAATGAAAACCAAAAAATTCCATCTCAACTAGCTTCACAACAAAAAATTCCCAAAGTTGGTGTTTCGGAGGCCTTAAACATGCATCCTTATGGAACAGAAAACAGCTTTTTACTCTAACTTCGTCTGAACTATGGTACCATTTAAAAAATACGTACATAATCTATGATAAATTCATTAATGGATTTTCAAATAAAAAAAAAAAAAAGTACGGAGCCGTTTTTCCGAAAAAAAATATTGAAATTTTTGCGGGTTAATTCCCATAAGGATTTTCAAGATTTTTTTCGGAAAAACAGCCCTGTAATTTTTTATTTTTTTTTTATTTGAAAATCCCAAAATCCATTAAAGAATTCATCATGGATTACGTACGTATTTTTTAATTGGTACCATAGTTCAGACGAAGTTGGAGTAAAAAGCTGTTTTCTGTTCCATAAGGATGCATGTTAAAGGCTTCCGAAACACCAACTTTGGGAATTTTTTGTGGTGAAGCTATTTAAGATGGAATTTTTTGGTTTTCATTTCTCAATTCAGGGTAAGTTAAACTATTTTTAGAAAATAGAATATTCAAAAAAATGAAATCGCTCACTCTACTTTAATTACAATATATTATTATTTGTCACATATAAAAAATTAAAATTTGCATAAAAATCAATTGCAAGCAATTAACTTATTAAAGTTCATTCAATTCATTTCTTCTATAAGAAATAAATTATACTCTCATCAATAGAATACTTTATTTATAAATCCATAAAATACATTTTCTACTTAAAGTATTATATGTAAAAAAAAAAGAAAAATACACGAAAATACATAGGTCATAAAACATAACACTCATAATATAAATATGCTCTACATAATAATTATAATGGAGTACGACCTCAATTTTCTTTTTTATTGCAGAAAATGATAGAGGGTGCAAAGTTATGCTACCCTGATTTTTTTCAGATTTTTTAGAGCCCGGGAACTATTTTTAAAAAATTATTTTAAGTTCTTTTTGTGACGTCACGAGGCGCCGATCCTTAAGAAAAAGATAGGACTTGCCGCCTCGTGACGTCACAAAAAAGCCTTTCATATATATATATATATATATATATATATATATATATATATATATATATATATATATATATATATATATATATATATATATATATATATATATATATATATAATATATATATATATAATATATATTTTAAATAGTTCCCGGGCTCTAAAAAATCTGAATAAAATCAGGGTACATAATAGCATAACATTGCACGCTCTATCCATTTCTGCAATGAAAAAGGATTGAGGTTCAATACTCTATTGTATTTTTTTTTTTTAAATGAATTTACTTCTCGATTGTTTATAATGGAAAAATTACATGAAATTTTTTATCACATGAGAACTAAATATTATAGAGGGTACAAAATTATGCTACTCTGCTTCTTTTCAGATGCAGTGAACGACGTACCAGGATGTTGATATCTTTGACTGGAAAAACCAAAGGAACTTCGTCACTTTTTGTAAACAGGACACGTTAATTAAATTAATCTCGCAGACAGAAATAAAATAAAGTCGGAAGTGTAGAGCAATTTTAAAGTTTTTTCCAATGACGTTACTTTAGCTTGCAGTGACGCTTGCATAATTAATTAAAGTAGAGTGAGCGAGTTCATTTTTTTTAATATTTTATTTTTTAAAAATAGTTTAAGCTACCCTCTATTGAGAAATGAAAACCAAAAAATTCCATCTATAATAGTTTCACCACAAAAAATTCCCAAAGTTGGTGTTTCGGAGGCCTTTAACGTGCAGCCTTATGGAACATAAAACCGCGTTTTACTCCAACTTTTTCTGAACTATGGTACCATTTAAAAAATACTTACGTAATCTATGATGAATTCTTTAATGAATTTTCAAAAAAAAAAAAAAATTACGGGTTCATTTTCTTGGAAAAAAATCATGAAAATCCTTATGGGAATTAACCCGCAAAAACTTAAAGATTTTTTTCCGAAAAAACGGCTCCGTAAAATTTTTTTTTATTTAAAAATCCATTAAAGAATTCATCATAGATTATGTAGGTATTTTTTAAATGGTAGCATAGTTCAGAAAATGTTGGAGTAAAACGCGGTTTTATGTTCCATAAGGCTGCACGTTAAAGGCCTCCGAAACACCAACTTTGGGAATTTTTTGTGGTGAAACTATTTGAGATGGAATTTTTTGGTTTTCATTTCTCAATAGAAGGCAGCTTAAACTATTTTTACAAAATCAAATATTAAAAAAAAATGCAATCGCTCACTCTACTTTAACTGAAATAATATTATGGCATATTTTTAGTGACGCAAAGTATTTTGCTGATTCTATTTATTTTATTTTTGGTTTAATTAGTATAAATTTGTATAAAACTACTAGTAAAATGCAAGTTTAATTTTTTAATTATTTATTTTTTGTACATTTGTAATAAATATATATGATTATATATGATAATACATAATAAACCTATATTTATATAATATAATAGTATAAATATATCGCGATTAATGATATATGATATATTTAAATATTATATTAATTTTTACAATTAGGTCAATTAACAATTAAGATTAATTTAAATTATTTATAATAATATATTATATAACAAATGTTATTATAAGCTATACATAAATCATAGATTACGTCAAATCAACAACAAAGTATACAAATTAAATATAATTATTATATTGTTACATAAAATTGAAGAATTTGAACATAAAATTTAAACTATATAATACACTATGAAATTGAGAACTGTATAATGCTCAATAAAGTTAAAAAGTTATTGGACAATAATTCATCATGCATACTTAATTATGATATTTCGAAACCGGATTTTACCCCCCCTCCCCTTTCTAACACTCATGAGATTTTTTTTTTAGCTTTTTAACTGAACCCTGTGGTAAGGTATGTACAAGGTGGGTAAAGGTAGACCTTTACCCACCTTGGTAAGGTACTGGACTAAATTTAACCTTCCGGCTCTTCGTAGACCCTACTTTTGTGGGTCCCTTCCAAACCAGGGTGGCCATGGCCTAAAAAGCAATCTATCCCAACATTCACCTGGTTGTGATTGAGGAAACCATGGAAATCTCAGTCAGGATGGTCGGCAATTGATGGAGGATGTCATCAATCACCTCCCGGATGCACGAGTGGGTGTTCTTTAACAACTGCCACTTGTGAAAAGTTTGGCGGTGCATGGCTGGGATCGAACTCACGACCATCCGATTACAAATCAGAGGCGCATACCACTGCGTCAAGTGCCCGGTATTCTAAATTTGAAGCTACAAAAAAAGTAGTTATTTTTAAATATCACTGTCAAATTTTCATGTGAAAAGAAATACCATGTTTTGTTTAAAGTATTTTCTTAGCCTGTGACATTAATTTATCATGCACTTTCAATATATTGGTATCTTTTTAGAGGGTTTTGGTAATTGTGGGTGGGCAATGTTAAGCATTGGAAAACAGGAGGAAAACTCGTATGTGATTCTTACTATATATATAGCCATATAGTTCTCAGCCATATAGTTCTCCCCCCCCCCCTCCTTCGCCTCCCCCTCATTAGACTTTATTGGGACCATTTCCCCAAAATATCACCCCTATAACAAAACGTTACTCCCCTCCCCCCACCCCAAAACCATCACCCAGTAGGGACGTACATGTCGTTGTTGGCCATGTACTTGTTCGCCGGCCCCACCAGCCCCATCTTTGCGTCCTTCCACGGCCTCCACCCCACCCCCGCCCCTCCCCCAATCATTTCCCAGTGGGGACGTACATGTCGTTGTTGGCCATGTACTCGTTCGCCGGCCCCACCAGCCCCATCTTTGCCTCCCCCTGCTGCTCCCGCCTGACGTCCTCCCTGTGCATGCGGTAGATGACCCCGAGCAGAGCGAATATCACCAAAGTCAAGACGACGGCCACCACCATCAGGGAGATTTCCAAGGGGCCGATCACATACCCTCCTTTCTGTGTGTCGTCACCAGCTGTGGAGGAACATATAATAATCAAATATTATTTTTTTTACAAGGATACAATCCTTAAGGAGCTTACAGCTTGCGGCGGGGTAATTATATATAGGGATAAGGTAGGGAACGAATGGTGGCCACGGTCTGTTACGCGTCCCAGCATTCACTGAGGTGAGACTGAGGGGACCGTGGAAAAACTCAGTCAGGACGAACACCTCTATATACTTTTTATCAATGGACCAAAGTGATATCCAAAGCTTAATAGGGAACCACATGGCGCACACAAGTGCATCACTGCACTGGGTGAAAAACGAGACGAATTTACCCCAGGGAGGGAGGAATTAACATGATTTTTACTTGAAACGGTCACCCATCCAAGCACTAACCACGCTTGACGTTGCTTGACTTCGTTAATCTAATGAGAACCGGTCAATGCACTGCGCCACGCTTGACCTCTTATAAATTTAATTAATTAAGCGCTTGGGACGATGTATAATTATACAGTACCGCCTAGCTCATTTTACCCATGACTATATATAAGAGCAGAGAACGTAATGGCATTGTTAGCGCTAGTTGACAATACTTTAATAATAAACGATCATATAGTTAACGTGTAAATCAACAACTATCCTGGTTTATCTCCTTCACCGAACAGGTATACCATGAGTAATACCATGCAAAAATACTTTTTTTATAAAAATTGAGCAAAAATGGATAAGTTCTAAAAAAAAAAATGCGACCATAAATACTATAAGTTAAGGGTGCAAGATCACGGTGTTGACAGCGCCATCTCTTGACAAATTGGTTTTCAATTTTTTACGAGCAGAGTTTTTAGAGTATTGACTTGAAAGTTAATCAAGGTACGGACATTAACACTTTTCAAATCAAATCAAATCAAATTTTTTTATTCGTCAATTTCCACACATACAAATACAAACATTAAAAGAAATGCAAGCACTTTGAATGAGAAGGTTTGACACGTCGACAAAACAAAATATTATTATTAGAATTTACATTGTAAGTAAGTCTCCACACTGTAAAAACAACAATCAGTTAACAACAATCTCACAGATTTTTTAAAATTACTATAATTTGAAACTTGTTTGATACATATAGGTAGCTTATTATACAATCTAATACACATTGCGAGGGGACCTTTATTACAAAGTTCGAGCCTGCATATTGAAGGAGTTATTGTTAAATTTTTGTTCCTAGTATGATAGTTGTAATTTTTTGGTACATTAAAATATTCTTCATATTGTTTCTTAACAAAACATACACATTCTAGGATAAACTGGCAAGGTAGGGGTAATATTCCCTCTTCTGTAAATTTTGTAGCACAAGTTTCAAACCTTTTAAGGTTAAATATAGTTGGAATTGCTTTTTTTTTGCAATATAAAAATACATTCAGAGTCTATAGAATTACCCCAGAATATTATACCATATCTCATATGTGAATGAAAATTTGCATAGTACAAAGTCATTATATTTTATATATTTTATTTGATACAGATAAAAAAAGTTCACTGTCGTAGATGAAACCAATTTTTGGATTTGAATTTAAAAATTGGTTTCAGCTTCGACAATAAAATTTTTTCTGCGTATCAAAAGTGTTAATGTCCGTTCCTTGATTAACTTTCAAGCCGATACTCTAAAAACTCTGCCCGTAAAAAATTGAAAACCAATTTGTCAAGAGATAGCGCTGTCAAACCATGGCCTTAGGTGGCCTTGCACCCTTACTTAATTGTTTGGAATAATGAGCTATCTGCATGCCTATTTTGACCGTGCAATATATTAATGATTAATGAACTGTCAACTAAGCTTATTTTTACTACTTTTTGCTGCACTCGTGACAACATATGCATTATATGCCTGATAAGCACAATCATTGTTGGTGGATACATCATTATTCCGGACAAGGGTTAAATATAATATAATTATTCATTATATGAAATACATTGCATTATATACATAATTCCATCACCGTGCATTGATGTTAAAAGTTCACTCGTGGCCAACAATACTTGTTTTGAATGTTATACTTCAGCAAAAAGAGAAATTTAACACGCACGCTGAATTTTAAGTTCATTTTCAAAAAAAAAATATTTTCACTTAAAAAACTCACCTGTTGGTCCATGCTCCTCCGCCACACAGGATGGTAGTTTCGGCTGGTAGGCCCCGTCCACACAATGCACTTCACTTCTACCATTCAGACGGTATCCCGCAGAGCACCAGAACGTGTATGTGTTTCTGGAGAACGAAGAATTCAGGTGGGGTCTTTTGAAATCGTCAATGGCTGTTAGAAGAAACCTTAATTAATTTTTATTCAATTGAAAGATTAAGAACTTCTTTCAGATGACAGCTGATTCTGCGGATTATGGAGCTCAAAAATGGCTGAAAAGAAGACAAGTACACGCAACGTTTTTTTTTTTTTTTTTAAATTTAAAAAATATTAATATTTGAGCTTTAATTTGATGTTTTATACGTTCATGTTATCGTAATGCTTCATGTTTTAATTTGCCTGCAAATTCGTGCGAATTCCTGTGGACACACTGCAATATGAGCCATGCCGAAGCAATAAGATGAAATGAAATTATTATATTGATTGATATACATACATAATGATATAAATATATATATATATATATATATATATATATATATATATATATATATATATATATATATATATGTCATGTTACATAATTATTTTTTTACTCAGTGTCAGTATATACTTACCAGTACAACTTTCATTTTTGTCCGAATACAATTCTCGATTGTTGTAGCATCTAAGTTTGCGAGACTTGCACGTTTGTTTGCAAATCACATTGGTTACATTTCCAACAGCGATCATGCTTCCTTTGACCCCAGTTGGATCAGTTTGTGAAGTTGAATTCTCCAGGCACGTGATCTTGGAGTCCGGGTTGTCTGTAATAATAACAAAGCTTCAAATTTGTAAGAGAAAGAGAGAGGAAGAAAAAGGTTCATTTTAAATAAATAATAACATAATAATATCATCACTTCAGATTATAATTTTATATTTTAATAATTATATAAATATACAATAAGAAGTAAATAAGAATTTAATTAAGTAAACAAAATAATATGCACTCACAGCAACTGTCCGGGATTTTGACAGACCACTCAGGTCCGGACATGCAGGTGGTAGTCACATGTCCATGACATTTGGAGTACTTGCACGTGGCTTTGGATGCGGGGAAAGATTCCTGGCCTTGTGGTTTGCAGCTACTAAACACCTTCGTCAAGTCTTCATTGAGCATCGGGTCTTCGCATTTCAGAGTCTCGTTCGATTTTGCTGCACAGAAACATTACATAGCTCGTTTTATTTCAATGCTCCCAACGTTATTTTTTATCAGACACTTGATAAGCACTTGAAGAGCTGAAACACTTATTGAAGTACACATGCAATTAATATAATTCCATTTTTTTTGTAGTGTTATCCTGAAAAGAAAGATGTTAAAATGAAAGATAATGTATATAAATGAAAGAATGATAAATTATACTTTTCAAAATCAGGGGCGTCAGAGAAATTCACTGGCCCCTGGGTTTAGTAATTAACCAAAAAGAGTGTCATATGTCTAATTAGCCCCTACCCCCCCCCCTCCATCCGTCTATGGCATGCATGCATTGTCCAAACGCCACTCCATCTTGGTGCAATGATCCACTTGCCCAGCCCTCAATCCAAAATTTGAGATTGCAATATTACAAAGAAGTAATTACTAAGGCAATATAAATGTAACTCCTCCTCTTATTTTGTTACACAAATTTAAGAGACAAAGATTCAGACTTGGATTTTGGATATAAATAAAATCAAAATTAAGTGTGTAGGAAAAAAGTCTATACTATATCATGCCACTTCAGATTTTGTGACAACATAGCTAAAAAGAGCAAGAAATTGTTTCTGAATAGAGGCTTCCAGTCAGCTGATTTTTCGGTGTTCCCACCATATATGTTAAAAAAAATGAATTTGTTTTTTGAAAAAACAAATTCATTAGTTAGTGAAAACTTTTTTCACTAACAATAATATAAGAATAAGATTTTTGATGAAAAATTCCTTTACGGAACTTCGGTCCAAACTGAAAAATACAGTGGATAATGGAAGATTTAGATTTTTTACGTGATTTATAACCGAGAAAAGTTTAAAAAAACACACGTTGCTTCATTTTTAAGAGTATAAGGTAACACGAATCAGCTGATTTTGTAACCCCTCTGATTAACATGTAAACCTTAGCAAATTCACAAAAAATTCTGAAAAAATTTGAGTGACAGATTTTAGTACCTAAAAGCCCTAGAAAAAATTTCCGTTTTTTTTTTTTTTTTTTTTTTTTTTTTTTTTTTTAATTTTTAGCATAGGGCTTAATTTCTCATGGAGAGCCAAACTAAAAACCTAATTAAAAAACAATCGGCTCGATTAATTGTCTTTAGATTTTTTCTATTGCTTTTAGGCCTCTCAAAAAATTGTAAGAATTTTTGTGAATTTGCTAAGGTTTACATATAATATATTATGTTAATCAAAGGGGACTTCGTCGAACAGCTGATCGGCGTTAGCTCTACCTTAACACACACGGCATAACATGGGTAAGTGCAATGTATATATCAGTGGCGTAGCCAGGGGGGGGGGGTTAACCCCCCCCCCCCATGAAGATCGAGTAATGACTAGATATAAGAAGAAAAAAAGAAAAAATTATAGAAATTTGAAAAGAAAATTTAATAAAAAATTGAAATTTAGGGAATATCAAGTAGTCTTTTCTTTAAAATAAACAAATTATAAGTTAGCTTCTAATTTTAAGAGGAAAAAGTACGTGTATAAATGAATGTTTTATTTCCCTTACAAACTGCATGCGCATTATACAGTATAACTACTGTTGTATAAATTAGTACGCTCTCACGTGTGCTGCACATTCATTTAATTAGTTGCTCCACACGGTGACAAAATATAACAAAAATAAGAGAAGCAATTCAATTTTTTTTATTTTCTTTTACAATATCTTATTAATGATGTGAACTTGGATTATTAAATATATAAGTTTTAAAAATCAAATTCAAATAAATGATACGTTCACTGATTCTATAAAAATAATATAAAAGTGGTTACATGAATTATTACTTGATTTAATTAAAATGATTTACTCAAAGCTTTTTTATTACGCAGCACATATTGAAAAGAAATTGAAAAATGGGGTGAAAAAAATATAAAATGTTAACAAAATTGCATCAGGTATGTATTTTATATTCTCTAATATAATATAATTTTTTCATGATTTTACCCTAAAAAAGGGGCGTGTCCTTAAAAAAGATCGCGCCTGCGGCGGGCTATTGGGGGCCTACGCCGCCCGAACCCCCCAGTGGGCTGTTCTCAATCTTTATCCTGAAGAAAACCCCCTTTGAGCAAATCCTGGCTACGCCACTGGTATATATAAGTTATAATTTTGTCCTATAAGTTGCACCATCATCTCCTGGAGAGGAAACTGTATCAAATTGTCCAGCTTTTCGTGTAAGATGGTGTGTATACAAAACAATTTTTGCTGCTTGAGTATGCATGAAGATTCAATCTTATAAATTAGCGCAGTAATATTAATCTTGGTTTCATGAAAAATATTTACAATTTTAGTGCGTATATTATACGTACTGTGAAATAGTATAATAGATGTTGCCTTGCATGCATGTTATCCCTATCCTTATAGCGCCTATAATATATGTTTTATGTATATTACAGCAGTACATTCTAATATATTTGGGGAAATAATGAAATAAAATTAATTCAAAATATTGATAAATATGTCAATATTATATACTTATTTTATACAAATTATAATTATACGTATATTTATACTATGTCAGAAAAATACAGAAGTGCCCTGCTTTAAAATTATAGTATTAATGAAGGATAGTGAAATCAATTATTGAAATATTAATTATAAAATATTTTAATTTTATTATTATGTGACGTCACATTAATCGGAGGAGGGGAACGTTCCTTTTTTCTGAGAAAAAAAAAATTACCTTTATTCGAGTCTTCCGGTCCATAAGAATAAATATTTCTTCCATCTGATGTAACAATGTTTATCCAACTATGTTTCTTTCCTTCTGAAACATCGAGTTCTTTATATATCATAATAATAATTAAACTGTATGTTAATTAATTCATTGAAATAATTTATAAATTTTCATTAGTACGTATACAATGCTGTAATTTTATATTTACAATAATTTTGAAGTAAAAAATATGTGAACATTGTTAATTAATAACGTTTTTTAATAAATTCTAATATTTTGCAATATTTTTATGATACGTACACTATAATGTACTATAAATATAAATTACATAATGTAATAATAATGAACAACCTGCATGAAAACTGATTATTGCATATTTTATTTAAATAAAGGACTTCTATATTATTGCCATTTTTTTCAGATTTGTTTAACTCTTAAAATCGTACTGCAAAACACTATGACGTCATAGTCATGTAAATATTTAACATACAAAGCATGAAGAAATAAGTATGACTATGACGTCACAGCGTTTTGCAGCATGATATAGCTAGGATGTTAGAGAGCTCAAACAATCTGAAAGCATCAATTGACAATTCACAACTCTAAATATGCAATACAAAATTTCCACGCATGTTGTTCATTTTTGATGACTAATTATTGTTACCTCTCTCCTGGCTGCACTGCAAACCCGACAAAGCTCCACCAAGAAGCAGCAACACTCGCAACGTCCTCGGCATCTTCTCATCTGAAGTACTGACGTTCTGCCTCTGTTATCAACTACATTTAGGAAGTGGTTTTGTGACAAATTTCCTTTGACTGAAAATAAATTACCATCACTTTTCGATAAAAGAAAAAAATAGTAAAATACTGTACGTATGGTAAAATATACATAATATGTAATGCCGATGCAGAGAGCAAATAAATTTTAACTATATATGTAAGGCTATTTTTTATAGAATGTTATAGGGCCCTTGCATGTTAAGTCAGATCCCTATATACTTTGGTATCCCTGCATCCATGTATTAGTACGTACAGTTCTTAAAGTTAAAAATTGGAATACATGTGGTTAAATTCTAACGCATCTATTCGAATTTCTAAATTAATTAAAAAACTTCTACATGCAGGACAGAAAATTATTATATAATTATAAACAAATAAAAGTATTAAAAAGAGTATTTATAAAGAAGAAATTCAAAAGGTGAGCAAAATTTTGTTCACAACCATTAATTATGCATTGGGGGGGGGGGACATACTAACCAAAATGTGGCAATGGAGTATTGTCCTCAATTTTTTTTATTGCAGAAATGGATAGAGGGTGAAAAGTTATGCTACCCTGATTTTTTTTCCGATTTTTTAGAGCCCGGGAAGTATTTTTAAAAAATTATTGAAAGTCCTATTTGTAACGTCATGCGGCTTCAAGTCTTATCTTTTTCTTAAAGAGCGGCGTCTCGTGACGTCACAAAAAGAACTTTCAATAATTTTTTAAAAATAGTTCCCGCGGGCTCTAAAAAATCTGAAAAAAAATCAGGGTAGCATAACTTTGCACCCTCTATCCATTTCTGCAATAAAAAAATTGAGGACAATACTCCATTGCCCCAAAATACCAATCAATCAAGCATGCATTTTTTTCACTTCCTTCACCTTATTTTTTTTAAGTAATATATTTAAAAAACTTGCATGTAGGCTGCAGCTATTTGCACTCATCCCTTGTGTATGCTGTATGCGTTTTGTTAATGCAAGCCTACTATAATTTAGTAGCTAGAAACTGAAGTGACATTCTCCTTTAATTAAGAAGGTATTAGAGTTTGAATTAGGGTGTTAAGAGAATAACGATTGAGTTAATGTATGTTGGATTTAAAAGTTTTGAATTTTGTTAGAACTATTTGCTCACCTGATGACAATATATTATATGCATTATCCTTTCATGTCTAAAAATGAAATAGGTTTCATTGGATTACGGGAAGTGAATCGTTCTTATTGGATTGTTTGTGAATTACCTGACTGACTTATTAATTATTTATATATGTACTAAAGAGGAAAATATATATAAAAAATAAAATACAACTAACAACGATGGTTTGTTAATTGTTACACGTGTCAGAATAAGACTTAAGTTTATGATAATTATAATTATGTATGGGCCATTTAATAAAAATAATGATTTATATATATAGTTCATGTATGTATACCAGATTTTTCAATTTACAGAAGTTTAGTTCTTATCAGAACGAATAAAAAAATCCGGTTGAAACTGAGAGTCTTAATTAATTTATTATAAATATTTGTCTTTTATAATTATCTTTAAAAATAATGTAAAATGCAATATTATATGAATATATTAGATTTGGTAAAATAACAAATAATACCATGTATGCAGCAGTATAGAAAATAATGTATAATGTTTGTAGTCTAGTCTTCCAAATCAATTTCTATGTTAAATTGTACCTGCCAATGATAAATAATTACAGGAGTGTACCAACATTATTTTGTAACTTTCATATTTTATTATTAATTTTGTCATTATTAAAATTTGTAAATAGTCTCTAAATACGTTATTTATATTTTTTATAAACAAAATAATTATAACAAATTATTTTAAATATTAATTTTAATAGTATCTATTAATACTTCTAATATTTTAATATTTCTCGGCTTGATCCTTCTGCATTTCAAAAATGTTTATGAAGGAGATTTAACTATTTACCAGAAAATTTGCCTATATAAATATTTCATATAAGTAAATAACTTTTTCGTGCAAAGGATATTCATATTGAATTTTATTTCACTTTTCGGACTTTTACCTTTGCAGGTGTTCGATGTAATCCTTCTGTGTGTAGTATGTTGCGATGGTCACTTAATGTTCGTGCACGTCACTTACACTTGCATGTACTAAACATATCACTATATACGTTTCGAGAGTCAACCGCTCTCTTCCTCAGTCTCAGATCACCTGAGGAAGAGAGCGGTTGACTCTCGAAACGTAATGATATGTGTAGTACATGGAAGTGTTAGTGACGTGCACGAACACTAAGTGACCATCGCAACATACTACATACAGAAGGATTACATCGAACACCGGCAAAGGTAAAAGTCCGAAAAGTGAAATAAAATTCGTTATAAATATTTAATTTATCGTTGAATACATTTAATTAACAAAATAAGAAGTTCTGTAAAATTTAATATTCATCTTTATTAATTATATTATTCCTACAATCAAAAAATCAATTAAATGAAATTTATGTATAGGCTCAAATAATAATTGTTATGAAGTAACAATTACGCTAGAGTATTCGAAAACAAAAAGTACACAGTAAAACAAAATAATAAAAATTTTGGTATCTAGTGCCAGTTTTACATTAAAGTCATGTTCCAAATATTTTTTAGTACTGTAGAAACATGTTTTTATCGGCATTTTTTGTCAAACTTATCTTGAATTCGAATTAACAATACACTTAATTTCACTTGTTAAATTATTATATAAAGCCAAACAATTTTGGAATGATGGACCATTCTTGTAAATATTGAGTATTATACACCATTTAGGTCTTATCACATGTTTTATTATGTTTCTAGTGTTGCATAATTTACTTCATGCTGTGTAGTAGATTTCTTTGTAACAAAACTAATATACACTTACGTGCATGCGGAAATGTTAGAATATTATTATTTTTCAATTCATTTTTACACAACAATTTTTTCTTCATGACATTTTGAAATTTTTGAAACGTAAAAGAATGTTCAAATGTTATAAGGATAATAAGGACTATAAGCTAAGGTATCGTCACCTTGGAAAATCTTTCTTCGCGTCTACGTTATTTACCTTTATGATTGCTCCGTAAGTATAATATATATAACCCTGAGGGCATGGTGATTAACATAGCTGCAAATGGGAAATTTTCCAAGGCAACAAGTGTACATGCATGATACTATAAGCTATAATTGGTTATCTGCACACATATTTTTTTACTCCATACGTATTGTACTCTATTTGGATACAGGATCCAACTGATTCTTATAAGTTATAATAATAATAGAGCCACTTTTTTCTAGATTTTTTTTTCAATCAAACCCTATTGGGTACACCTATAATTACTAATTACATACTACTTTGAAACCCCGAACCTTCCGAAACCCTTACTTGAGCGTTTCGCGAACTCTTTCAGAAGGGGGGCGGCCACGGCCTTGCAAATCCATCCCGGCATTTGCCTGCGACTGAGGGAAACGTGGAAACCTCAGCCAGGATGGACGCTATAGCTTTTGTCAATGAACCGGAAGTGCAATGGTTCAAAGTCAGGAGAACCACATGGTTGAAAAGCGTATAACGATTTACCTCTGCATGCAGGGTGGGAAACGTGTTTTTTGTTGAAAATGGTCACCCATCCAACTACTAACCACGCTCGGCGTTGCTTGACTTCGGTGATCTGACGATATTTCTTTTAACCCTATATTAACAATCAAAATTTAGAGAACAGGCGCAGTGACTTCAGTCATGTACCCGTCTTTTCCAATACTTGCGTCTGAAATATTTGCATGACTATGACGTCACCGCACCTTTTTAATGACATTAGAGGGTACAAAACGTCTGCAAAAAAAATTGTAGCATATATCTCGAGGTCCTCTTTCCAAATAGGCATCAATAAAAGAATAATGCAGGTTGTCCATTGTCGCCGGTACTAATATATAGGTCAGAGTGATGTTCTGGTCCCCGGCACGTACTATATAGGTAATTACGATGTTCTGGGTCCCCGGTACTAGGTAACAATGATATTCTGATCCCCGGTACTAGGTAATTATGATGTTTTGGTCCCCGGTACTAGGTCAAAATGATGTTCTGGGTCCCCGGTACTAGGTAATTATGATGTTCTGGTCCCCGGTACTAGGTAATTATCAAATTATGATGTTTTAGTCCCCGATACTATAATAGGTAAGAATGATATTCTGATCCCCGGTACTAGGTAATTATGATGTTTTGGTCCCCGGTACTAGGTAATTATGATGTTCTGGGTCCCCGGTACTAGGTAATTATGATGTTCTGGGTCCCCGGTACTAGGTAATTATGATGTTTGGGTCCCCGGTACTAGGCAGATACCAGCAGACTTTTCTTCATCTTCCTGATCTTGAAGTACAACTCGAGGTACTGTACGAGGACACCCAGAGCGAGGACAACTGTCACGGAGATGAGAACGACCTCCGTCCGTCCCAGCCGCCAGCTGGAGGGGGGATCAGCTGCAACGTCACATCAGCAAGAAATGTTTAGTTATTGTTAGAGAACTTTCATTTACTTAGAGAACTTTCAAACCGGCCGCTTTTGCCGCCAACGCAGTGAACAGCTGTCACCTCTACAGCCTAATGAAGTATCAACCTAATTTTTTTTATTGCAGAAATGGATAGAGGGTGCAAAGATATGCTGCCCTGATTTTTTTCAGATTTTTTACAGCCCTGGAAGTATTATTGAAAAATGATTGAAAGTCCTTTTTGTGATGTCACGAGGCGTCTTTCTTTAAGAAAAGGATAGGAATTGCCGCCACGTGACTCACAAAAAGGACTTATTTTTTAATAAGTTAATTAATTAATTAATTTTAATTATTAATATTTTTTTAATAATACTTGCTGTAAATAATCTGAAAAAAAAATCAGGGTAGCATAACTTTGCACGCTCTATCCATTTCTGCGATAAAAAAATAGGTTGATACTTCATTACAAAAGAATTCTAAACTAAACTAATTTTAAGCCTCTGCCAAAGAGGTGCCGCTTTAGCCGCCCGCGCTACGCTGTCAACTTTGAAGTACATTGAAAGAGGCCACGCTAGTTCATAGATGCGATGAGTTTAATTATCATCCCCCACCCCCCATGCAACTGAACCCTGTTGTAAGGTACTGGTCACATGTGACTAAATTTAACGTTCCAGATTTTGTGAACCCGACCTAGAATATTGTTTAGGGTCTTGAGGGTCCCTTCCACACCGGGGTGGCCATGACAATCCATTCCAGCATTTACCTGGTTATACAGTATAACAAATCTAAGATTACGCCTGCATGACTCTGGCGCCACACAGGTCTATTATAGACAGATAACTGCAGATATCTTAGTCTGCTTAAAATGTAGAAGATGGCCGCCACGCGCATTCGAATCTACACGTAAACCTAGATCTTTTATACTGTAACTAAGGAAACCATGGAAACCTCAGTCAGGATGGTCGGTAATTGAAAGAAGGTGTCATCAATTACGAGGATGCACGAGTGAAAGTTCTTTAGCAATTATGTTTTAATAAGTAAATAATGAGAGTTCGATTGATTTTAATGTTTATGTTTATAATGTCTACATTAATGTGTCTCTTTACTACAATAGTGTCTATTAAATTAATATGTACAGTCCTGTTATGTTAAATATAGTTTTATTATTAAAAAAAATTATATATTTTTAAAAGATAGTAAAGAATAAAGTTTGACAGTAATATTTGCGGCAATAATTCTACATTGAAACGGAAATAAGACGGAAGTTACTCATTTAACTAATTAAAACAAACAATTATTACTGTTGGTTAAAACAAGTTCCTTGGTGTAAACAGCCAAATTTGTGTGATTGTGTAAGTAGGATTTAATCAGTTTTCTGTGAAATGTGGTATAAGATTTAACTTCCGTGCAAGTGTCATTGGAAATTTTATAAAATATGTTGAATCATAATTTAAAAATATATACAAGAATATATATATGCTTGAATAATTAAACCAGAAAAGCAAAAAAAGACAAGTCACTATAAAAGCAACTTTCAATTAATTAATACTCCGAGATAGGAAAATAGCTCTTATCAGAACTATAAGGCAATAGACCACTTGCAAAACTTTGTTAAAGCAAAAACTAAACAAACTCGCATACCTAGTGTATTGTTGGTTGTTGATTATGTGTATATTTTTTCTAATACATTGGACCTTATGGAAAATTTACGATTTTCACATACAGATTTCAATACTTGACATACATTTAATTTTAAATATAAATAGATCACCAGAATCTGCAGTTTTTGGCCATTTATAATATTGAAATTTGCATCTGAAGAAGTTTTCTTCATTTCAAAATATTAAATTTCAAATTATACTAATCAGCCAATTGCATTGAGAAAGCATATATGACTTTAAGCAAGCTTAAGTTTGTTGATTTATTTTTTTAATTGTTGCAATAATCAACAAACTCTGAAGCTTGCTTAAAGCTGTTATATGCTAACTCATGCAATATTGGCTGATTAGTATAATTTAAAATTTAACGATTAATCTCAGTTACTTCGGAATCAAAGAATATTTCCCTGCAAACAAATTGAATGAAATAAATTTTAAAAAATCGAGAATGTTCTAAAACTTAATCGCTTATGGTTTCAGCAAATTCAGTCTTGCAGTTTTCTTACAATAGCTCCATTTCCGGTTTCCGTCCATAAGGCCAATGTTAAACTTCTACCTCAGTTTTCACAAAACTGATATAAGACAGATTCGCTTCAAAATTTGTATGTCACCTATTGATGGTGAGTTCTAAGTCCCCTGCAAGTCTTGTTGCATTCAGGCGCTACGATTGCGAGATATCAACCTACTGAGATTCATCCTTAAGATTTTGAAATGAAGAAAACTTCTTCAGATGCACATTTCAATATTATAAATGGCCAAAAACTTCAGATTCTGGTGATATATTTATTTTTAAAATCATACGTATGCCATGTAATGAAATATGTATGTGAAAATCGTAAATTTCCCATAAGGTCCAATGTAATAGAAAAAAATACACATAATGTTCCTTTCACATAGTCCGATTTGTTTGCAAAAACATGCCGCAACAAATGCACCGCTGTAAGAAAATCAAGTGGAGCTTGATTTTTTTTTTTTTTTTTTTTTTTTTTGCATAAGTGTTGCGGCATTGCGGTGTGATTGTGAAAGAAGCCTAAGACATAATCAACAACCAACACCAACAATACACTAGGTATGTGAGTTTGTTTACTTTTTGCTACAACATAGTTTTGCAAGTGGTCTATTGTGTAATTCCTGTCAAAAATAGAAAAATGGATGACAATTTTATTGCATTAAAGTATAGACGAATACTAATTTTTTATATTTTTAAAACAATTATTGAAGTTATTGTTGATATCACGCTCCCTGGGAGGTGTATATTATTTATTGCTATAGGCCGTGTGCAAAGCTCAGGAAAAAAAATATTTTCAGACAATTTGCATTAGCGGATACAATTCTTGTGTGATGTTTATATATTATATATAGAACATATATATAGAACACCGGCTTCAAAATAATTTATTGCAGAAACGGATAGAGGGTGAAAATTTATGCTATTCTGATTTTTTTTTAGACTCCGTGAAGTATTTTTTTAAAACATATTGAATGTACAAGGAAAGTGACACCTTTTGACTCCTCTCCTAATAAAAGGATATGACCTAAAAGGGGCGTGGGTTCAAACCCGACGTCGGCAAAAAAATTTATCAATACTTCCCGGGCTCTAAAAAATCTTAAGAAAATTTATACAGTGGCATATATATAACATTGCACCCTCTATTCATTTTTGCAATAAAAACATTTGAGGTCGACACTCTAATTCCAAGGTAAGAATTTATTTCCGCAGCTGGGAAGACTATATATGCTCACCTTCACCTGTTGATCCATGCTCCTCCGCCATACAGGATGGTAGACTCGGCTGGTAGACCCCGTCTACACAATGCACCTCACTGCTACCATTCAGACGGTATCCCGCAGAGCACCAGAACGTGTATGTGTCTCTGGAGAACGAAGAGTTCAGGTGGGGTCTTTTGAAATCGTCAATGGCTGTTAGAAGAAATCTTATTATATATGAGCTGTGAGATCAGCTGATTTGAATACCGAAGCAATATATATATTTATTAAGATCAAATTAATTATTATATAAAATTAATGATTATATTAATTGGTTGGTTTATTGGTTGCTATTACTTCGCACGTCATTTTTTTTCTCACTGCCATATTATACTTACCAGTACACTTTTCATTTTTGTCCGAATACAATTCTCGATTGTTGTAACATCTAAGTTTGCGAGACTTGCACGTTTGTCTGCAAATATTATTAGTCACATTTCCAACAGCAACCCCTCTTCCTTTGACCCCACCCCGGGCGAGGAGTCAGGCCTTGCTCCGGTGAACGACGGTACCACCCCGGGCGAGGAGTCAGGCCTCGCTTCGGTGAACGACGGTACCACCCCGGGCGAGGAGTCAGGCCTCGTTTCGGTGAACGACGGTACCACCCCGGGCGAGGAGTCAGGCCTCGCTCCGGCGAACGACGGTATTGCCCCGAGTGAGGAGTCAAGTCTAATTTTGGTAAACAATAGTTTGCCTGAATCAGGACCACCCTTACCAGATCCTGTATGTTCTCTTGAGTTGAATCAAGATATTATAGATCTGAACTCATTACATCCAAGACTCAAAGCTTTTTTACTAACGATTTTAGATAATAAATTCCAATTTACAAATGATCTATTAAAAAATGATGAAACCGCTGCTAAGAAAAGTGCAATTAATTCAGAAAAATCAATTAATGAAATTTCATCTGTTGTCTCACCATCCATTATTAGTAAAAATGATACTATTAATGATAATGTTTTGAGTTCAAATGTTGATAATTTTAATCTGGCATCTCAATTGAAATCCCCCATTAAAAATTCTCAGGAAGATACACAATCTTCCCCTGTGAGATCACGGCTCCGTGCCAGTACACTAAACAGTATCTCCACCAAATTGCCCAACAAAAAAAAAACTTAATGTTCAGGTTCACTCAGCACCATGTAATATTAAAATTCTTCAGCTTAACTTACCAGGCCTAAAAAATAAATTACCAAAATTTGAGTATTTTCTTGAAATGGTTGATTGTGATATAATTATATTATGTGAACATGGGCTGAATGAATCTGAAATTATAACAATAAATTTTAAAAATTTTATGATAGTTTCATATTACTGTAGAGATATTCAAAAATGTGGGGGAGTAGTAATTCTATCTCGTAAAGGTTCAAATATAAATGATATTAAAATAAAATCCATTGAATCAGTTTTTGAATGCTGCATAGCGAAATTAGTAATTAACAAGACAACAAACATTTATTTTGCTTCTATATATCGCCCACCTAATATATCTAGAGTGATGAAAAAAATTCAGAATTTTGACAACACAGAAAATAATATAAAACCATTCTTAAAAGAATTTGAAATTTTATGCAAAAAATTAATTAAATACTGTAAAAATAATGATGATTTTTTTATTATTGCGGGTGACGTAAATCTTAATTTATTTATTGATGATGCAAATGTAATTTTATATAAAGATATACTGGACTCATACAAGTTGGAAATTGTTAATAGTTCCGCTACTAGAGAAACAATGAAAACGGCTACTTTAATTGATCATATTATTAAAAGTACATCTGCTATTAATACTAATTATAAAACTGAAAAAACAACTCTGTCGGACCATAACTATACTATAGTCACAATAACATTAAATAACTCGAAGAACATTGATAAAATACAAGAAAAACAATTTTATTATAAACGAATATTTGACAAATGCAATTTAGATAATTTTCTGCTCCTATTAATTCGTGAAGAATGGAATGATTTATTAAATCCTGATCTCAATTCAAATGAGAGATGGTCAAAATTTCTTGAAATTTTTATTTATCATTTCAACGAGGCTTTTCCTGTTGTTAAAAGAAAAATTTCAAGTAACAAAAATAAACCTTCCTGGATACTCAATAACCCCCATCTTTACGAACAAGGGATTTCTTTAAAACGCTTACACTATGATGTAAAATTTACTGACCCAAATTTAGAGTCTACTTATAAAAAAGAAATGAAATCTTATAAACAAAATATGGCCACCGCTAAATTTAAAGAGAATGACCATGAAATAAAAGGAGCTAATAATAAAATTAAAGCTACGTGGAATATAATTAATAAAGAATGCAAAACAAAGAAAACAAATGTTAATAATAAGAATAATTATGAATTATGTATAAATAGTGTAACGATTACAGACCCCAAACTAATTTGCAATTTATTTAATAATTTTTTTGTCAAGACAATTGAAAATATAATAACAGAAAAATTTCCTTTTAATTATTCTAATACTTTAATTATTGTCGATTCTGATAAAAGTAAAACGAAATTAAATTTTAGTTCGATAGACCCGATTTATATTTTAAATCGAATGAAATCCCTTCCTAATAAGTATGCAGCTGGCCCAGACGAAATACCATATACTGTTGTAAAATATTGTGCTTCTGTTTTGTCTGTCCCTTTATCTAATTTAATTAACCATTCAATATCAGATGGTATATTTCCTGATTGTTTAAAGGATTCTAAGATTTATGCAACTCATAAAAAAGGCCCAACTTTCATTATTGATAATTACAGACCAATATCAAATACATCTGTTTTTGGCAAATTATTTGAGAATACATTAGACGATCAAATTACGGATTATCAAACAGAAAATCATTTAATTGCTCCCTGTCAACATGGATTCTTGAAAGACCGTTCTACTGATACAGCACTATTTGATCTTTTAAGCCACGTTTATATGGCAATAGATAATAAACTATTTTGCGTTGCAATATTTTTTGATTTATCTAAAGCGTTTGATAGTCTAAATAAAGATGTATTATTGAATAAATTTGATAACATGGGAATAGGAGTTTCGAGTCGTAATCTATTAGATTCATATCTAACAAACAGACAACAATATGTTGAATTAAATTCAAATTCTAACGGCCAAAATATTACATATAAATCAGACAAATTACCGATTACACTTGGAATTCCTCAAGGAGGAAAAATGTCAGCCACATTGTTTAATACAGGAACAAATGACTTATCAGATCATGTCAAGAATGCGGTATTAGTAAAGTATGCTGATGATATTACAGCTATAATCACAGCAGAAGCCGAAGATGAATTAATTCGTAAGATTAAACTTACTATTGAAGAGGTACATACATGGTGTACAAATAATAAGCTAATATTAAATTCAACTAAAACCGAATACATCCAATTTCATTCCCCTAGACAAATCCCTCTGAATAGTTATTTGTTGCAATTAGCCGGGAAAACAATTAAAAGAGCAGAGTCTGTTAAGTTTCTTGGTCTACACATTAATGAAAGTTTGGATTGGTCTTTACATGTAAATGCGATTTGTAAGAAGATAAATTCGGCCAATTTTATGTTATATACAATCAGGAATCATGTATCTCATGAAACCTTGCTAACCATATATTATGCGTATGTTTATCCACATTTGGCATATGGCATAATAAATTGGGGATGTAAATCGGAACTATTGAATCGATGTTTTGTTTTGCAAAAGAGAGCACTTAGAACGATTTTAAGAATACCAAAAGGACAGTCGTGTGTTTCACATTTTAAGGCTAATAAAATGTTAACTGTCCCTTGCATTTATATTTTAAATTGTGCCTCATTCAAAAAAAATCATCCAAATTTTTATGTTCAGAATGATGGCTATCATGACTATAATACTAGGAATAAATCGAATGTAGTTACTGAAAGACATAACACACAATTTTTCAAAAACTGTGCAATGTATCAAACAGCAAAATTTTATGAATTTTTACCAGCATGTTTGAAAGAAATAAAAACCAGTAAACTTTTTCGCACAAAATTAAAGAATGTATTGATCAATAAAGAGTTTTACTCTATTAAAGCTTTTGAGAGTAATAAAATGTCTGAAAAAGTATTATCAGGATTATAAAATAAACAAAATTATAAATTTACATATACATTGTATTGACTGATATATATATATGTATGTATATGTATGTGTATATATACATATATGTATATGTGTGTATATGTGTATGTGTATGTATATATATATATATATATATGTGTGTGTGTGTGTGTGTATGTATGTATGTATGTATATATATATGTATGTATATGTATATATATATGTATATATATATGTTCCACATAAACTAAAATTTATCAATATTAATGGTGACTTTGGCTTGTATTTTGTTTTTATTATTATTGTCAGTGATTGTGTTTGATAGTGTTAAATAACTTATGTAAATGTGTTTAAGTTTGATGTTTTTATGTTGTATTTTGTCCAATTTTGACTTGAACATATGTTTGTCTTGTACAACCAAAAAGAAGTTCCAAAATAAAAATAAAATAAAATAAAAATAAAATACTGGTGCTATAATAATATATGCACGCGGTTAGTGGGAAACATACATATACATATAGATTTTCAATTTTCTCTAAAAGAAAATACTAGCTAAGAAGCTATAATAATATGTGAGTATGCTGGCCGGGTCTTAGGTTCGGCCTGTTAGCAGTGTTGGCCCACGAGAGAAAATATGACATATATGTGAAAACGAACGCTCGTATAAGTATTTTTTCTTAATTTTTATCACTGTAAAGAATCCCATTTTACATTCATATAAATACAATTAATCAGTGGTGAAAGTAGTTTCAAATTCTTACCAGTGCGCTTCAGATAGAGGCCTGAAGGGCCCAAACCCCCGCCGGAGGCGCGATTTTTTGGGAAAAAGGGGCGTGGCTTATTTTTTTTAATTGAAAGTTGCACTAAAATTGATTTATAATTAATTTTTTAAATAGAGTGAGCGATTATATTTTTTTAAAGAATTTATTTTCTAAAAATATTTTAAAACCTGCCCTCTATTAATTAAGAAATGAAAACCAAAAATTTCACAAAGTTGGTGTTTCGGAGGCGTTTAACATGCAAAATTTTGGCACAGAAAACAGCTTTTTACTTAAACTTTACTTGAACTATGGTACCAATTAAAAAATACGTACGTAATCTATCATAAATTCATTAATGAATTTTCGATTTAAAAATAAAATATTTTTTTACGGAGCCGTTTTTCCAGAAAAAATATTGAAAATCCCACAAAATAAGTAAAATTAAATAATTATTCAAACTTTTAACCGATTAAAAAAAATGTAGTGTCGCATATTAAATTGCATGATAAAAAAATATTCAAAAATATCTGTGCTGGCTATGATGAAAATTAAAACATAACTTTTAATATGAAAAAAAATCGCAAACAAGTTGTCTATGTCTAGCAGCAGTGTTAATACAATAAAAATATTTTAATGAACTGTTTCACAATTTAGAATATTCTATAAATTTAATTAATTTAATAAATGATACATTTTTTTAAATAATTAAATTATCGTTTAAAATGTCTCAAAAATTAATTTAATAAAAAAATTCCAAAAAGATGTATAGGTTACAATTTCAAAAAAGTGATAACGACTACCAATTTATAGGAAAATTGAAGATAAAATAGTAAACCCAGTAAGCAGTAAACCTACAGATATTTAAAAAATATATATAAAAAATTCTTTGATTAAAAAAATTTAAAAAAATTATATAATAAATAAATTTGTTCTCAGGCTCGCGCGCCAATAAAAAAAAAAGCTAGGCGTTTGTGAGAAAAATATTAAAATTAACTTTTTTATCGTAGTCTTTTAAAATAATGTTTTATAGCACTTACTATTTATTTATAATGCAACAATTTTGTATCAGAAATTATCAATTTATTTTTATCTTTTACCCAATGAAAAATATAAATAAAAGTAAATACATTCAACATGGATTTCAATTACTTTTTTTTAGTACAAAATTTTGACTTTAAAAGAAAGTACGTGCAAGTTAAAACTTCGTGAGATAAATAAAATCAAAGTACAAGAACATGTATTGAGCATGATTATAATGGTTTATAATGTGATCCGTTCACACTTGCAAATATTGTTTTTTTCATTAAAAATTATTGATTTTTTTAGTAAATTTCGATCAGTGTCTTACCAGTGCGCCGCACTGGCGTCAAATGTCTTACCAGTGCGGCGCACTGGTGCGCACCGGCTTACTTTCACCACTGCAATTAATGAAAATAATGGACAACCCACATGCATGAAAACTTACTTTTGCATTATAATTATTGGAAAAAGGTCCTCAAATTATGTATTGTTAATTTTTCCACGTTTTGTGAACCATCTACTACTTAAAGCCTTTCAAAACGTGCTACAAAACGCGGCGCTGTGACGTCATAGTCATGCAAATATTTAAAATGAAAGAAATTATAATTTACAGGACTATATATGGCCAGCTATAGCTAGCACAGCCTTTTGCAATCAGCACAATTTTATAAAGATCTAAGAAAAGGTATCAAAATATGAAAAAAACAAACAGACAAACAATTAAACTATTATAAGTAATATATACATCTAAGGTGTCTTATATCCAAATAAACAATACAAAATTTCCATGCAGCTGTCCATTGCATGCTGATGACTAATGATGTTAATCCTAGCATTACAGGGGGACAAGACCGTACAAGACGACCCACAACTTTTTTATAGTGAAAAAAAAAAAAAAAAAAAGTGTGAAATGCTTCTCCAAAAAATCTGAAGTAATTTGTAATCATTAGTTAGGCAACGCGGATTTCCGCAAAAAAATAGCTATATAAAAAAAAAATTAACTTTTTTTCAAAATGTGATTTGAATAGTGGCGGGTCGTTTCGGCTAATTGTTACCTCCCTCCTGGCTGCACTGCAGACCCGTCAAGGCTCCACCAAGAAGCAGCAGCACTGGCAACGTCCTCGACATCTTCTGTATGCGATCTGAAGTGTAGACTGTAGACGTTCTGATTGCCTCTGTTATCAACTACAGTCAAGCCAGTTTGACATTACCTACCGAAACTGGCCGTTTTCAGGACCGTTTTCTGGACTTCCTGTTCATATTATTTAGGGTCTTTGCAGAAAGGTTTTCTGCACAATGTAGTAAAAATTCAGTACTTATATATTATAGGGTTTGGTCGGAATTTAATGCATTCTCACTTCCAGTAAAAATGTCTTATTAATTTGACTGTGTTTAGGAAATGGTTTTCTTATTAAAATTTAATTGCATATGGCTGCATCATGCAAAATACGAAATAAAAAGGATATAAATTTATCTGTATAAGTAAAATATGAAATACATGCAACGTCAAAATGTCTTTTAAGTAAAAAAAAAATAATAATAATAATAATAAAAATATACTGAGAGGCTTATTATCTTATATATATATATATATATAATATATATTATATATATATTCGACCGGTAAAAAACATCGCTATTAATTAATTAATAATCTATAAAATTTAACTTGCATGAGTGCGCAGTTTGTCTCAAAAGTTTACCGGATATATATATAATATGTATAATATATATAATATATAATATATCTGCATCAAAACGTTTTACATATGCATGCATGGCGAGAGAGAAAACCGATCGGATTCGATTATTACAATTTCTTGCAACTATTGCGTACAGTAAACTTTGGTAATTACAAACAGAAATTTTAATAAATACTGCATGTTTTGGGTATTTCGGGATGGAGAACAAAAGGTATTTGATTATAATGGTCATGACGATGATGCAATCATCAAAATAAATCTTTGGTCATGAAATTTGAATTAATTAAAACTTAAATCCCGCGTTAAAAAAAAAAGAAGACGAACGATTTCCGTTCCTTTGTTTACAAACGTCACACGAGAGCACGAGAGCACCACATGGTCTGAATTTTGGACGCACCAGATCAGATCAGAACCTCTTCGCTGTGAACAGAGTAGCATTACTTCTAAGTAAGCAAAGTTCTCCTCGAGAACTTTAATTTTACATTCCTGTGAAGCAGTAATTCATTTATAATAATGGTAAGATTCTAAATTATTGATGAGGGGATGAGGGAATTTTTTTGTTGAGTGTACTGATTCGTAATCGGATGGTCGTGAGTTCGATCCCAGCCATATATGCACCGCCAAACTTTCCACAAGTAGGGGTTGCTAAAGAACACCCACTCGTGCATCCGGGAGGTGATTGATGGCATCCTCCATCAATTGCCGACCATCCTGACTGAGGTTTCCATGGTTTCCTCACAGTCACAACCATGCAGCTAGGCAAATGCTGGGATGCATTGCTTAGGCCATGGCTAAAGTAGACTGCAGCCTTTTTAGAACAAAAGGATGAAGTTTACTCTAGCCATGGCCGCCCCGGTTTGGAAGGGACCCACAAAAGTAGGGTCTACGAAGAGCCGGCAGATTAAATTCAATTCAGTCACTTAAATGTGGCCAATATCCCTATACTAGGGTTCAGTTAAAAAGCTAATATTAATTTATTTATAATTTTTTTTACAAGGATATACACCCTTTGAGAGCTTACAGCTCGCGGTGCGGGGTAATGATGGGTAGGGATAAGGTAGGGAACGGATGCCACGGCCTGTTACGCGTCCCAGCATTCGCTGAGGTGAGACTGAGGGAACCTTGGAAAACCTCAGTCAGGACAGACACCTCTACTTTTTCTCAATTTACCAAAGCGATGTCCAAAGCCTGGGGAACCACACACAAGTGCATCACTGCACTGGGTGGAAAGCGAGATGAATTTACCTTAAGGAGGGAGCAACGCATTTTTTACTTGAAACGGTCACCCATCCAAAGTGCTAATTATAACATAATAACCTGCATAATAGCTTAGGATTTGTATTATGGCCATTATGCATTTAATACTTTGTACGAAATCATTCACTAATATATTATCTTCATGTTACAGGCATTGGCTGGAGCAAAGAGACTGATACCTCTCTTCGATAGAATCCTAATCAAGCGAGCAGAAGCAATTACGAAGACCAAAGGAGGAATTATCATCCCTGAGAAAGCGCAGTCCAAAGTTTTACGTGGCACAGTTGTAGCTGTTGGTCCTGGAGCTAAAAATGAGGTAAACTTATTAAAATATTATGAATATATATTATATGATACAGAACATACCAATTATGTATACAGTATGCATATTATTTCTCTTACAGATACAGTATAACAGATCTTAGTTTACTTCTATAGAAGTTAACAGCTCAGCTGATTTCTGTTTATGTTTACGTAAGGCGGGAGAGGGGTTTCCCTATATCTGAACATTGCGAAGGGGGCGCAGGAGGGAGGGAAAAGAGAAAGTTTTGGCAGGCCAGATTATACAGTGAACATTCATAATGACGAACAAAAATTATATAAAAAGAAAAAAAATACAGATTTTTGGCGGTGAGATTTTTTTTATGAGTTCTATCGTGTACTGTTAAAGTATTAAATTAAAATATTTCAACTTGATTTATTTTATTATGTTTATAAGTAAAAAATTATTGCACACTTTGTTTATATGCTAGTCCGTGCGTTCTGGCCCTCCTCGCATGACGTCAGCGCAATCCCCTCTATTGACTAAAGGTAAAATAAAATCTGTTATACTGTATGCAATCATGTATATCATCTTTCTATCATATATGTATCATACCTATTTCTTATATATCCCAAGCATCGTGTTCTCCAAGCTAGGTTAATGGTCCACCTGAAAATTTGGTCGCCTTTTCCAACCAAGGATTTTGTATATAAACTCTGGATAGGTGATGGCGTTGCCGTCGGTGAGGCACAGTTGTGAAGAGGAAGTGGGTGGCAGTTACAACAGCAACTAATGGAATGTCCGCCATCTTACGTTGGGGAACTTCCATACAGTTTACAATGCAGATGGTTGCACTCGGCTGCCATCTTACGTTGGAGATTTGCCTAGTAGCTCTCATGCTATTGGTATAGGAATATTCTATCCAGAGGTTATACAAAATCCTTGGTTCCAACGTATTAATATTTGTTTGCCTATCATATAGCGAAAGCCTGAGGCGAGCCGCCGTGGCATAACCACAATTACCGTCTAATATCAACTTTTATCTTTTTATTTAACCACCACACAGCGCTTCATGCGCAGATTTTGTAAGCTCCGGAGTCAGAATACAAGTACATGCATACTATCATTAAATAAACTGATAGCTACTATAGATTAATATAATTTTCATACCAGCAAACGTAAAAGATTAGTGCATGACAAACCTTAACAATTTAATTTTTGTAAGTTAATTCCCATAAGGATTTTCAATATTTTTTTCTGGAAAAAGGGCGCCGTAAAACATTTTTTTTACTGTATTTGAAAATCCATTAAAAAATTCATCATAGATAACGCAGGTGTTTTTTAAATGGCACCATAATTCGGACCCAGTTTGAGTAAAACGCTGTTTTCTGTTCCATAAAGGCTGCATGTTAAATGCCTCCGAAACACCAACTTTGGGAATTTTTTGTGGTGAAGCTATTTGAGATAGATTTTTTTTTTTGTTTGTTTTGGTTTTCATTTCTCAATAGATTGCAGGTTTAACTATTTTTAGAAAATAAAATGGGGGCATACATGACCAAAATGTGTCAATTGCCCCAAAATACCAACCAATCAATCAATCAGAAAATAAAATATTTAAAAAAAAAATGCAATCGCTCACTCTACTTTAACCATCTGTTTCAGAAGGGAGAAACTATTCCATTATCAGTGAAGATAGGAGATCAAGTCCTGCTTCCGGAGTATGGTGGCACCAAAGTAGAGCTGGAGGAAAACAAAGAATATCATCTATTCCGAGAGTCTGATATCCTTGCTAAAATTGAAACTTGAAGTTGCGGCTTTGTGTCCCAAAATCCAACTAGTAGTGTGACCTGCATGTTAGATGAACTTGTCTAGCAAGCAGGTACAGTTCCATTCTAACCAAGGAAAACAATTATAAAGAAAATTAACATGAAATAAGATTTTTTTTGTTCGTTTCACTTGGGGGTTCATTTTTTTTATTATGTATGTCATAGTGTAAAATAATAATAATAAATACAATTATCATTTAAGAATTTTGATTTTATTCATGTACAAAAACCATGGATATCTAGCAACAGATTTAGTAACTTCTAATAATTAGAAAATTGGTTCAGCTCATCAGGTTAACATTTCTTTCCTCAATCATTTCATTATTTATATTTCAAAATATATATGACATTCAGATTGTAATATGAAACTATATAATGCCAATTTATTCTTTAGAATGTAGTCAGCATGTATCTTGCCTTGCTCTGACTCAGCCAAGCTTGTGAACAATTGAGAGACTACTGAACAAAGAAATTTAAACACTACGCTGTCACATTATCTTGTCACTTTGGAGGATAAATTTCTGTTGGCGGTGAACCCAACTTTTCAACTCCTTTCAGTTTATCTTCCGCTGCCTTGGACCATGCCAGACTAATCATTGACTGCAACAAAAGAAAAATATATAAAAAATTAGCAATAATAATAAAAAAAAATGTTTATAAAACACCCACATTTAATTAATTATTTTAACTAGTACAATTTGTTATGCTTTAAAATTAATTTTTGAGTTTTCTTCACTGCAAGCAGAGAATTCTGGTAGGTGAAAACTAACAGACCAGTTATATAATATAATATCCAGGTCTTGGCAAGTATCAGTTATGGACGAAGGTAGATATTAGATTCAAAGAAATATTGTATCAATGGTTCCGTAGAGAAAGCGCTGGTTTGCATTTTCTAAAATGTACAAAATGATGAGTGTGCTATTTCAGTAAGGTTGAAAATTACAATAACAAAGGGTGAAAATAAACCTTTTTGCAAGGGCACACCGGTTATTTTGTGACATTCGAAAAATGCAAACTGGCACTTTTTCCACGGAACTACAGTATAACACATCTTAATTAGTTTACGCCCGACTCTTATGGTGCTAGCAGGTTAGACAGACTGTTGCTGTCTATGTCTGCTTGTATAAAATTTACGAGATGGCTGCAGCGTGCTGTCGTATCTACATGTATACTGTATTGATATATGACAGGGTATAGTGTGACAGAACCACTTATTTGGAAACGTGATGAATTTTCTTGTTTGTGACACAACTTTGATTGAATTCTTTATTTTTATCTTTAAAGTAGGTCCATCAAAAGTTTTAAAGTTAAGTTCATATTCACCAAAAAAATAGTAGATAATATGTGTTCCTCTATCACCTGATGAAAGCTAAGTAAAATTATCTTTGATTTTCAAAAGTGTAATCAGAGCACAACATTATTACATCCTAGTGGTTGAACATGAGCAATTAATGCTGACTCGGCCCTTGAGGCAGTTCCTACAGCAGGAATCCTGGCTCAAGGGAATGCGTACATTGTCTCTGTGGGTTAGTGGCTAAATAATTCCCGAATTCTTGGCAGCAGGGCAAGCCGTTAGCAACATGTCCTCGGTACGTGGGGTCTAGTAAGCCTCACTACTTAAAAGCAAATAAAAATTGCCTTAGATATCGATGACCGAGGTAATAATAATGCTGCTGGCTTACCCCGCAAGGGATCATGTTATGGGTAAACGTCTAATAACAGGCCGAGAAACACTGCCTATATAGGTACGTTTTTTCTTTTCTTTTGCATATTATTTCATTTGTTTATCTTTCACAACACTGGTAGAACTATGGGTGTACTCCGTATTAAATTCAGATTGTTCAGAACCATCGATTTGGCATTTCGAAATTCAATTCTGAATGTTCAGAACCATTTCCGAGGTTACCCGAAGTAGGTCAGCTGACTTCAAAAAAGAGATTCCGAGTGTTGCGAACTTTTCCCCGAACCCGAACTATCAGAACTAGAGTCAGCTGATCACAATTTTTTGGGGGAAATTTGAAAAGTATGTAACAAACCTGTGCGACCTACGTGATAACTGTTTGATTTGAGGTATATCTTTGCTTAATTGGTGATCAATAACTGTTACATGAGTTTTATGTTAAAATTTCTGAAGCCAGAGAACAATTCTCTCTTTTTCATATATATATTTTTTTTAAACTGATTTTTTTTTTACTGCGAAAAAGAATGTTCTGAAACTGTTCCGATATCTGATGTTCTGAAGTCAATGTTTTTGTTTAGAGTCGGTCCGTTATCACTCATATGTTTTGAACGTTCTGAACCTAATACGAAAGACACCCTATCATTCTTGACCATGCAGCTGTGCCTTTTTTATGTCATGATCCCGGTCTTCCCTCCCTTCTTTTAGTGTCTACATTTCTCTCACGTAATGTAGAAAACGAGGTCCCCCAAATCAGTCACATTATAGAGAAAATACATTGGCTGTGGGTGGATTCAGCCAGTCAATTCCAACATATTGTCACACGAAACACTATAGCAACCTAGCAAAGATGCATGGGATTATTTTATGGAGACATTATAATTATATCAAATATGTATCCTATAATATGTAAATGTAACATCAAAACAACTTCTTATAATTTACAGTTTCTCACATTATAAATTTATCATTCTAGTCACCCATGTAAAATGATTCACTAACTGTAAGATATATTATTTATTTCACTTTTCGGACTTTTACCTTTGCCGGTGTTCGATGTAATCCTTCTGTATGTAGTATGTTGTGATGGTCACTTAGTGTTCGTGCACGTCACTAACACTTGCATATAGTCTCAGATCACCTGAAGAAGAGAGCGGTTGACTCTCGAAACGTAGTGATATGTGTAGTAACATGCAAGTTTTAGTGACGTGCACGAACATTAAGTGACCATCGCAACATACTACATACAGAATTAAGGATTACATCAAACACCAGCAAAGGTAAAAGTCCGAAAAGTGAAATAAATAATACATTCAATATGAATATACCCTTTGCACGAAAAAGTTATTTACTAATATATAAGATATAATTAATAATTGAAATATGTAAACTTAAATTCATTACTCTGGTAGGTGACTTTTTTCTCCCCTTTTATAATTAAATTAATTCAGATTTTTAATTATGTACCTTGAATGTCTTAGGTTCCCAGATTGCAAGATCAGTTAATGTTTTGCGATTCAGGAATACATTCATTCGACCAAGAGATTCTTGTAGTAGTGGGTATGAAAATCCATATTCTTGGCAAGCTCCAACGAGTCTAGTGTCCCAAAGCTGAAAGAAAAAAGAACTGTTTAGTTAACATTCAGTCAATGGACAATTTACATGAAATTTTTTTATAGCAAAAATGAAAAGAGGGTATCAAATTATGCCACTCTGGATTTTTTCAGATTTTTTGGAGTTCCGGAATTATTTTTAAATAATTATTGAAAGTCCTGTAATTTAAGTTGGCACCCCTGAATCCTTAATAAAAAGGATAGGGCAAAAACGCCTATTGACGCCTCCAGGGGGCTTAGCCGCACTTTCAATAATTTTTTAAAAATAGTTCCAGGACTCAAAAAAATCTGAAAAAAAATCATTGTAGCATAATTTGATACCCTCTTTTCATTTTTGTAGTAAAAAAAATTCAATTATGTTGTCCATTACAGCCACTGTAAATCATAAAATAATAAACAATTACTTACTTGAAGCATGTCCGTTTTTTTCAAGATTCTAGATTTAGTGGCATATGCCAATGCCCTGTGGGCATACCGTACAGCAATTGAATAGCAATTTCTTCTGCGCCCCACAAAATGCTGAAAAAAAAAATACATATTCACTGTCAGTAATGATGCTACTTTGGCTTCCTCTGGTATTGATTCTCCGATCTTAGCCTTTTGGGGTAACTCTATCCATTAAAAATTTCTTTGTAAATTTCTCCAAACACTCATCTTTTAAGATAACATAAAGCCATTGATTTGATTTATGCTATCGATAGTGAGATTTAGAAAGTTAATCAGACACCTAACCATGTTTGCCACTGTAAGAGAGCTAGGGTATTAAGTAAAGAGATAGAGGGGGGCATACATGACCAAAATGTGTCAATTGCCCCAAAATACCAACCAATCAATCAATTAAAGAGATAGAGGAAAGTCAGGAAAAGCTTTGATTCCGAGACACTTGATCAATTTTACTAGTAGGAAAAGATGGAAACAATAATCAAGAACTCAGCATTACCATAAATTACCTCCTTAATCATTTTTTTTTTTTTTACAAGGATACACCCCTAAGAGCTTACAGCTCGCGGCGGGGTAATGGGTAGGGATAAGGTAGGGAACAGATGCCACGGCCTGTTACGCGTCCCAGCATTCGCTGAGGTGAGACTGAGGGAACCGTGGAAAACTTCAGTCAGGACGGACACCTCAATGGACCAAAGCGATGTCCAAAGCCTGGGGAACCATACACAAGTGCATCACTGCACTGGGTGGAAAGCGAGACGAATTTACCCCAGGGAGGGAGCAGCGTATTTTTTACTTGAAACGGTCACCCATCCAAGTACTAACCACGCTCGACGTAGCCTGACTTTGGTGATCTAACGAGAACCGGTCAATGTACTGCGCCACGCTCGAATCATCGATCATCATATATGATTCTAGAGCAGCCAGAATCCAAACCAGCTGACTTAACTTATTAACAATTACAACCAATCTAACTCATTCTCATCAATAACAGTCTACTTGTTTTTTGTTTTTTATGTAATATGCATAATGCTATTTTCACATAATCAAAATTTGCTATGACATTCCGCAGAAAAATCAAGCTCGTCTTTTTTGAGGAGCTATATTTTTTGTGGCGTGTTGCGGCATGAACTCTGTAGCAATTTTCGAGTATGTAATAAAGCATCTTGAAACAACAACAATAAAACAGGCATGA
Organism: Siphlonurus alternatus; assembly: GCA_949825025.1. Classification (NCBI taxonomy): domain Eukaryota; kingdom Metazoa; phylum Arthropoda; class Insecta; order Ephemeroptera; family Siphlonuridae; genus Siphlonurus; species Siphlonurus alternatus. The sequence continues at coordinate 34,216,206 of OX463782.1, forward strand.
TCATAATTATCAAGATTATTTTGACAGAAGTCCTAGAGGGATACAGCAGGGGCGTAGACAAGGGGGGGGGTTTTGGGTGTTATAACCCCCCCCTTGAGAGCTGAACCTTAGTAAATTTTAAGGGAAAAATAACAAAAAATGGGACTCGACAGATACGATTTAGCTAAAATTTTATGAAAAATTTTCTAAAAAAAAATAATAAAAATAAAAATTTATATCCCCGAAACACATCGTTAATACATATTTATTTTATTTAAAATCGGTCTGCAGAATTATGATTATATAATCATGGTATAATTCTATATTATTATAATTATAATATGTACTATTCCTCATTAAGTTATTTATGTTTTTGTACACGAAAAGACAACAATTTAAAGTGTAAAAAATGTTGAAAGTATTCCCCGCAAAATGTTCAGCATAAAAAAAAATTATACATAGTATTTTATTATTTTTAATTAATTATATAGGTATATTACATCTTACAATTGCTAGTTTCATTGTCTCATGTATAATACTGTACGTATATCTTTGAATTTATTATTGAAGTTAAAAAAAATCCGATTTTTTAAATGTATTAATTTTACAGTATACTTAATGTAATGAATTGATATTCCTGTTTTGAAAATTTAATAAAAATATTTTTTCTTGCTCGTACATCGTCTTAAAATGTGCTCTATTTTTTTATAAGAAAAAGTAGTGACAAAAATATTGTAACTACATAATTTCTGATTTACAAATATAAGAAATTTGCTGCAACTTTTCATCGAAAAAATGTATAGTCCACGTCTCTTTTTCAAAAAAATCGCGCACCATGAAACTAATAAAAACAATATAAAAGTGGTATTAGATGAATTACTTGATTTAAATATACTCAATTAAAGCACGTTAGTGCACGAATAATATTGAAAAGAAATTAAAAAAAAAGGGGTGCAAAAAAAATAAAATTTTAAAAATATTGCATCAGGCCATGCATTCTCTATGATAGTATTTTTTTATAATTTTACCCTAAAAAAGGGGCGTGTCCTTAAAAAAAATCGCGCCTGCGGCGGGCTATTGGGGGGCTGCGCCCCCCAAACCCCCCAGTGGGCTGTTTTCCATCTTATTTATTTTCAAGAACCCCCCCCTTGGACAAATCCTGCCTACGCCACTGGGATACAGTAAAGTATTATACAACTGTAGGTACTGTATTATGCTGATACATGTATACCGGTAATTACATGTTGTTGGAGGAGTTGAATGTGGTGACGGAAAATGATAGATAACAGAGGAAGAAATGATCATGGATGGAAGCTGGATTATATATAAGGGTAGCAGAAGTGATGTGTTTCTTTCCTCAGGAGGATGTGAATGAGAGTAACCAGCTGGACCAGAAATTGTGGAGGCGGGGAATTCCAGGAAGTTCAGGGCAAAGCTGAGGCCGCCAGGATCTAAGAAACCTGTGATCAAATTAAGATCCATTATACCATTTAAGCCGCGTTTACATACTCAGAAATTGCTACGGCATTCATTCCGTAGGATAATGCCATAGCACATTTAGCTCCATAAGAAAATGAAGGTTGATTTTGCTATGGCATGCCGTATATATGCATATGCTTAGTAGTTTTTGAGTATGTGAACCAAGGATTTTGTATGTACATACAAAATCTTTGATGTGAACGTGTCTTTACCAAAAGGTTTCAGAAACATTATTTTACCGCTGTCAATTTGAAGATTCTTCGTTTTCTCCAAAATTCATCTGGGCCCCTATTTCTGGCTAATTGAATAACACTTGTAAATACCATTTTTTAAGCTCCAAATACTAGCTACTTCAAATAATAATAATTATATTATATTATTTTTTTTAAGAACAGATCAACAGCTGTTGAAAATGGGCGGGGTTGACTGAGCACATTGAGCTGTCAAGTGCTGCAATCTTCAGACCAAATGTGGAACTACGGTTGTAAACATGCTTAATGCTTATTGTTTATAAATGCACAGATCCACAGTGGACGATGTTAAATTACTGACACCTGTGCTGACACTAGTATCATCAAATTGACTGTTACATAAGTTATATACAAGTAGAACTAAATCTTGCATTAGTTACTGTGTTAAAACTGTGGTTTTACTGACTGTTTAACCCAAGGACCAGGACTCGAAAGAGACTGCTCCTGTCCTCAACATCAACACAGACATTAAGCACTGAGAACTTTTTAAAGTAGGTTTTAATGTTTTGTTGTTGCTGTGAACAAGAGTGCTTTGGTACCTACAGTAGGTTTTACCACTTATTAAGAGACCCCCTAAAGCAACTTCGATGGCTTACCAAAACTGCTTTGGCATTTATATTTCTCGTCGATTTTGCATTTTGAAATATAGAGGGACTCATATATTACGGTACAAATCATGTGAGTGTATTATTACAGTGTTAAATTAATGAAACAAAACAAGGTTTTTCGACGCTCTGTCAGTCCGACATTTCTATTCGCCACTAGCTCTACAGATGAAAAACAGTGTTGCAAACCGTATTGTGTGAATTGCACTATATTTTCTTTCCTTCGAATGCTATGAAAATGTAATTTCGACAACCACGATAAGGTATATAATATAAGCTTCGTTATTGCTCACTAAAAAAATATATTGCGCTGTTTATTTTCCATGTATTAATATGCAATACGTGAAGTTTAACGGCATGAGACATGTTTGTATTGTATTCAATATTGTTAGAGATATTTTTTCATGTTGGTATTTAAAAATTTGTTCCGCTAGGCTTGCACGAGTGTTTGTTCCAAGTTTAGTTCAATTTTTGCTATGTTGGTAGCACTGGTTTATTTTTTGAGATTGAGGTAGGTCGAGGATGCGGTTCACTCTCTTGCACTGCAGCTCACGAGTAAGATGCATTATGTAGTTACTGTTAACGTAAATAACGGGTGCCACCCGCGCTGGGACCCCTGCGGCCGGAGGAAGGTACACGTCCTGCGAATGCTGCGATGGTATTTCGCTATCTCCAATCATTTAATGAAAGTAAGTGATATTAAATTTTATTTTCAATATTAAAAAATAAAAATTTTATTCGTCGCTGTGTCTCGTACGTGTGTGTTTTTGTTAATTTCTTTCACGTGCGATTTTCGTTTAGTGAGCGATAGAAAAAAATTATAATTTTTGCACTGAATCATGACGATCATATAATCGCCTTAATTACGTCTGAATTATTGGATATTGCATGCCATCGATACCATTATTATCATAATGTACGACACTTTAAAATATTAAGTATTCCATATCGTATAATTATTGTATATAATATAATATAATATATAATGAATATATTATTATACATACGAAAGTAATTTATTGGTTACATTTTTTATATAATATGTCTATTTTTTTTGTTTTTTTTCCATTGTTCCTGAATGTTACAATTGTAATGGATTTTAAGACTGGTTCCATACATACAAGTAATATTCATGCGACTTTAGCTTTTAGGAAAATAAAGTTTATATATTATTATTATCATGTATATTACATATTATATTAAATTTATAAAACAATCAAAATACAGGTATGCAAGCATAAATTAAAATTCACTTGCATGCATGCCGCATTATTTTTACCTTTTCCTACGACGCGATCACTATTTTATAATTTTTACTATAGCATTTTTACACAGCGCTCCCTCTTTTCATGTAGTATATACTTTCATGCATTTAATCTTCGAAAAAGCTCGATTTAATTAAGTGATGATTTTTTTTCGATATTAAAAAAAGGATGTATTATTATATTATATTGCTGTCACATTTTTCGCCATGCAAGTACACTTGCATGCATGCCGCATTATTTTTACTTTTTCACTATACGACCGAATTAAGACACGATTATGGCAACATTACAGCGTGCGCTTTTATATACATGTGAAAATATACTTCGAGAAGCTCGATTTAAGTGATACTGTAAGTGATATTTTTCAATAATATTTATAATAAAATATTTATATATTATCACTGTCACTTTTTCTTTCCACGCGCGTATACGTTACGTTTTGAAAAAAATTATATAATAGAAGTCATTGCAATTTTTGCATAAATATATAAACCTCGCCGCCTTTGCATCGCATCGTATATATACATATAATATACATATAATAGTATAAATTTAGAAACGGTTTTAAATGAAGAACCTACGAGTGCATGCGATGCGATATGAAATTAGTGTGCGCGTATACGTGTGATCGCATAGGTTCTTAATTTTCTTATCATATATATACGCTGCGAAATCATGCGATCCTGTGTGAGGCAGCCCTTATGGCGCGAAGTGACGAATTCCAGCAGGAGGTGCCACACCTCCTCTGCAGCTGCAACTCCGACGACGGTGGTGGCATTTGTGGGGAGACCAAAAGGAGTATTTTTTTTTTTCATGGGGGAGACCGGGGAAAGACGAACTGCATCAGTTTTTCATGTATTTTTTTTTTTTAATATGTATCGTGCAATGCTTTAACTCATACTATACCAGCTAGGTTGCCTTTTGCAGACGATCCGATTTTTTTTTGAATATTATGAATAATTAAGTTTTTATATATATTTCTGCATGCTTTTTTTTTACGTCACGTCACTTTTTTTTTAAAAAAATATTTAATTTTATTGCAAGCGAAAATATCTTGTTTTCAAAAGTTCCTTTTGATGTTACTCACTGGATTTTGAGACATTATGCAGCGTTAGTACTCTCTTACATGTGGAATAATTTGTTCATGCATTTAAATCTCCACAACAAAAAGAAAGAATCTTAGGATGGAAATGATCATGCGATGCATTATTTTAATATATTTAATTTTATTCAATGCAATGCAAATAATATCAAATTTTATAATTTATATGTAGTATTTAGTAATATGCATAAGTTATAAAAATTAATTAAAAAATGAAATATATTTTTGAACGCGAGTGTATAAATAAATAATTATATATTTTTTTTTATTGGTCACTTAATTTACAAATCAACCAAGGTTATACACAATATATAACATACAAGCATGAAATGTTTATAATAATTAATATACAACATAATATAACAATATATTTCACCGTTATTATGAACTGCTTAAACAATCGCGATGCATTTTATTTTTGGAATTTTCTTATAATAGTTCAAGAATTTGTTGTTTAGGCAACTCGCCATACTTTGAAGCTGAACAAGTTGCCTATCCTTGTGGCGTTAATATTTCTCTTCATGAATTTTATAATGAGTAAAATTATTTGATTATTTTTATATAATATATTAGCAATAATAATTTTTTATATATTAATTATATCAAATTCACATTGACGAGCGTAAATAAATAGCAATTTTTTTTACTTTACGCTCTTCTATTTTTTTTTTTTAAATTTATTTTTTATTTTGCATTTCAGAGATGCCGGACCGTATTATTTACACTTTATACAATGCCTTCTTATAGAGCAGCCAGTGATTTATAAATTTTATAATACATATTATTTGAGTGTCAGGAAATTTTAATTCGCATCTTTGGGGGAAGGGGGGGGGGAGTCACACGTTACAGCATGCAACATCACAGCTTCTTCATGGCCATGATAGCTTCAAAGGAGACTTTACAGGGCTCCCTGCCACCGTGGTTCACAAGCTCACAGCATGGCTTGCAGCTAGTGACGCCACAATGTCTGCATGGTGGGCCATGTGTTTTAACACATGGTTTGCAAAGATAGGGGAAAACGGCAATGTTGTCAATTTTTGGTTCCTCTCTGCCTCATTCACTGTTGTCGTGTTGTTGTCAGTGACAGCTAGTGTGCACTTGACAACCGCGCTTGTTTACGTGCAGTAGCCATCATCCACAAAAAAAATGTCGTATCTCTATAAGCATGCTTTTGCCATTACATTTTGCTGTAACTTTGAGAAAATATTTAAGATTTTTGCGTTCACGTCGGTTTTTAAAATTTTGTAGAAGGTCATTTTTATATTACTTACAGGAATTCAATTTGATAATTAAATAAAGTAAATAATTAATTAATTTTTGTTTAGGCAACTCGCCTTACTTCGAATCTGAAAAAGTTGCCTAATTTCGTGGTGCTAATATTTCTCTTTGTATTCGGGTTTGTGATTTATAATAATGTTACTATATTATATTATTATAATATTTTTATAATTTATAATGAATAAAATTATTTGATTATTAGCAATAATTATTTTTTATATTAATTATATCAAATTCACATTATAGAGCGTGAATCGCAATTTTTTTACTTCACGCTCCTCTATTATTGTTTCTTTTTTTATTTTGCACTTTTCAGAGATGTATGGTGATCATGCATAAAAATTAGATAACATTCGACTTTAAAAAGACGCTTGTCGCCTCAGAGCGTGCCCGTGCCTCGGGACAGGCGCCTGGCCGCTATATAATTATATCCTTCTTGGGACGCGCGTAGCCGCCCGCTTGGGCCGTGCGAGCGCAGTACGTATGAGCGACCAGGCTCCAAGCGGCCGCGGCGCGAGCACGTCCACATGGACGCAGAATTTGGAGCTGACCAACAAACTGTCCAACAAGCTGTTGCAGCAGCCGATATAATTATGGGAGACTATGGGATAGAAACCATATAAAAAATTGGAGTTCAAAGTCTCAAAAAAATTCTAGTTTTATGCAATGAAAGATGCATATGTGAATGCTTTGGAAGGGAATTTTTTATATTTTTCTAATTATTTATGTATTGTTAAAATTGGTTCATATATAAAAAAAATATGTGTTTTCACTTCTTCAATTTCGGGGTCCCCCCTTCCCGCCCCTTCCACGTTTCGCTTTCCCGGTTTCTTCCGATTATATGAGTAAAATTATTTGATTATTAGCAATAATTCTTTATTATATTAATTATATCAAATTCACATATTAAAGAGCGTAAATCGCAATCTATTTACTTCCCGCGCTTCTATTTTTTTTTTTTTTTTTTTTTTTATTTTGCATTTTTCAGAGACGCTTGGTGATCATGCATAAAAATTTTATAACAATCGACTGTAATAAGACTTTTGTCGCCTTAGAGCATGGCCGTGCCTCGGGACAGGCGCCTGGCCGCTATTTCCACAACATTATTATGTTGCATTATTTTTACGTTTTGACTATAATAATACGACCGGATTACGACGCGATTACTATTATATTTTACAACATTACAGCACGTGCTCTGACATGTAAAAATATATACGCCGAGAAAATAGATTTAAGTGATAAGTGATTTTTTTTTCAATAGTATTAAAAAAATATATATTAATTTATTAATTATATTTAATCGCTATCACTTTTACGTATTATTTTGAAAGAAAAATTACAATAGAAGTCATTCACCTTGCCCTGTGTTATTCTTATGGGGCACGGTGATTAACAAGGCTGCAAAGGGAAATTTTCCGAGGCGACGACTGTACACTTTATCAAGTTTTTTTTTTTACCTAGAAGACTTCTTTCTGTTCGCGAGCAACTTATAGTGGCGGGTCAACGTGTACACCGGGGGGTGCTTGGTATGGTAGAGAAGGCGTTATAAAGTGTGATAATTGATACGTTGCAGGGGTAGAATGAACAGTCTGTTGTTTCTTCCAGCGTAAGCTAGTATATGGGAAAACGCGAACTACGGAGTTCCTTAATAATGCAGTTGCAGTCACATGGGGGAGCAGAGCTGAGTGGGGATGCATGTAGAGCAGTGTTACAGCCAAAGACTTCCGGAAGTCTTTGGTTACAGCATGCAACCATGCAGCTAGCTAGCTAGACCACTGCAGTATGATGCCACAAAGTCTGCATGGTGGGCCGACACATGGCCCACGCTCCCCTAACCGATGAAACGCTGACGTCAGAGTCATGTACGTGTTTTGGACAACTGCAGAGGAGCCGTGACTACAATGCGGCGGCGATCATGCATAAAAATTATATAACATTCGACTTTAAAAAGACGCGTGCCGCCTCAGAGCGTGGCCGTGCCTCGGGACAGGCGCCTGGCCGCTATTTCCACATAAATATCCTTTTTGGAGCGCGCGCAGCCGCCCGCTTGGGCCGTTCGAGCGAAGTATGAGCGAGAAGGCTCCAAGCGGCGCGGCGAGCACGTTCATGGACTCAGCAGAACTTGGAGCTGACCAACAAGCTGTTGCAGCACCCGATATAATTTATGGACGGGAAATTATATAAATGCATGGGATAGAAACCATAAAAAATTGGAGTTCAAAGTTTCAAAAAAAATTCTAGTTTCAATATAAGATGCATGTGAATGCTTTGGAAGGGAGTTTTTATCTTTTTTCTAATTATTTATGTATTGTTAAATTTGGTTGAAATAAAAAAAAAAATTGTGTCTTCACTTCTTCAATTTCCGAGGCTGCTCTGGCTGCTCCCGCCAACTGGCCAAATTGGCGCTAGGGTGGGGGAACATGTGTTCTGGCTGCCTCCGCCAGCTGGCGCTAGTGTGCAGGACATGTGTTCGTAATACCAACTCTTTAGTAAAAAATCAACCAAATAAATCAATTATAAATAATTATTAAAATTAATAAAAATTCATCTCTCAAAGTGTTCATTTGCATCTTATACATTGATTCTAGAATTTTTTTGAGACTTTGAACTTCAAGGGGGTGGGTCTCTTAAGGTGGTGGATGACCCCTACAGTACTTTGTTCATAAAAACTTATGCTACGTTACGATTATACACAGTATAATGTACAGTATGCATACTGTACGTACAGTTTTGGTCACTTGGCATCCGTGAGTGTTGCAGTGAGCTCCATATCGCTCCACTTCTTTGCCTAAATTATCTGACAACACTGTTGGAACTCAGGGGAGCTAGGTGGATCACGTTCTTCTGAGTCTCCCTGACCACAATAATAGCTAGCAGTGTTGCCCAGCCGCGGATCCAGAAAAAAAAATCGGGGAAGCCACCTCCAAAGGGCTAATGTTAAAAAAAAATTGGAGTGACGCGAGGGAAATGCCTATATATATATATATAACTCATGTTAAATCCAACATTTCGGGGGGTGGGGGCTGCAGCCCCTTCAGCTCTTCCCCCCTCCCCTCCCCTTGGATCCGCGCCTGGCTTTGCCACTCGGCTCGGTGAGTGCAGAACTATTGATCTCTGTCTTTCACGCCTGCCAAGTTTCCAAATCTTATTTGAGCAAAGCAACATAATTTCAGTGTGCAGTTTTATATGCATACTGTACTTATGCATTTTTTTTACTGGACTCATACTCGCTATAAGACCAAACAGTGTGTCTAGTATGCTATGCATAATAAATTATCTTTTATGTTCGTTTAAGATGCTTTCACATTATCGAAAATTGCTAAAAGGAGCTTCGTAAAAATACCATATAAAAATTCAGCAGAATTAACTTGACTTTTTTGTGATGTGATATATAATATGCATAATATATTATGCTATTTTAGAGTATAATATGAATGAATGGTATTTAAAAACTTTTGAGAAAGAATTGTCGTAAAAGGTTATATTTATATTTACGTAGTCCAATAGAACCATGATACAACTATAGCAATATAGAACAAGTTTATCGTCTAGCTTGAACTTTTCCTTGTACAACTCTTCCTAAACAAATTAACTGTTCACCTGAAACTCACCCCCTTGGTTTGAGAGGAGAAATCTGACCGTAATCAGAGAAAAAAATATTCTCATAGAAGGCTCAAGCTTATGGGAGTCTTTTGTCATGTCATTTTAATTGAAGATACGACTTATAGATGGCTCTTGCATGTTGCGGTCAAGGTTTATCAGTCTAGTAGTAGAGAGGAGGGGATGGAAGGAGGGCCAGGTCATATTTTGCTTCATTGTTTTCTTCACTGTGTTCCTTGCAGCCCCTGAGGCCTTCTCCATGCACTGCCTTGCCTCTATTGTCTTTGCCTCAGGCCAAAGCAACATCAGTGACATTGTCTTGTCTTCTAATACATTATTAATGAAGGTGGGGAGAGAGGAAAGTTTAGCACGGACCTGAGTCTTCTACTAACATAATCTTTTCTTTGACATTATTCTCCCCAGATGGCGGAGCTGACGCTACGTTGGGAAAAGTCCGGCCTGAGCCACGGACTTCAGGAGATGCTCACCGCCGCGGAGTTGGTAGACGTGACGATCGCCTGCCAGGGGGAAGTTCTGCAGGCCCACAAAATCGTCCTGGCCGCCTGCAGTCCACACTTCAGACAAATCTTCATGGTGAGTGTCTCTTACGTGGATTCAAGCTGATTTTGTGGTGTTCCCTCTGTCCCATCTGATTCAAGCTGATTTTGTGGTGTTCCCTCTGTCCCATCTGATTCCTCAAGGCGAGCTAGAACCTGTTACATCATTTTCCCTGTGTCGCTCCTGAAATCTCTCCTGTCTTCCTTTAATCCTTATATTCAATTCTTCAAATTAATACCTTCCTTTTAAGTCTTATCATTTCCTTTATTTCCATCTAAAAACATGTCTCCAGGCAGTGGTACAATCCCATAATTCTCTAATTTTCACTCACCCTCTCGGTGACGGACTGGAGAGTAGCCATTATTTACATTGAAAGCCGTTTGTCACCTTCACAATCATCCTTCTACAAGGAAGACTTTTTCCCATTACCTTCACCTTACATCCCGAGAAGGCGTCTCGGCAGGCCCAGGATAGTTTATTTGTAAACTTGTGTTGGACACACGTACACTACATCGGACCTGTAACTAACTCTACCTCAATCAACCACTGTCCCATCTGAACCTAAGTAAAAACAACAACTAAAAATTGCTGTTTTAGCATTAAAATAAAGTTTAAGGGGAAAATGAGCTCTTGATTCAAACTCAAAAGAACCTTAAATGAAAAGGGGGGGGTAAGCCTGGGTAAGTATGTTTATAAATCAATAGCTTTAAGAATTACTGAGGAAAATATAGTCTTAAATGGTTTATGGAGAAAATTTTCTGTCAATGAACATTCTATTAATTGCCATTAATTACCTCCCAAATGCTTCAAGAGTGTCCAAGATTTTGAGCTGGTTGATACATGATACCTGCTGGTGTTGATTGAAAGCTAATTTTACGGTATGGAGATTTGAACTCAAAACTTCATATTAATAATAGAAGCATTATTAATATTGTAGCAAATGTCTAGCAAGGACTGTCTCTAGATTGAGAAATAAGGGACTGCGTTTTTTTTTAAATAACCAATGACTTGTACATACAGTAAATGGCAGTTTTGTGAGAAACATTTCTCATTTTCCATTTCAAAAGTCACCAAAATAAACTTATCAAAACAGCAATTACTATTCAACATTTATGGTGCCTAATAATAATATACTGCAATGGAAAAGATGCTAGCATTTGTTTATTTCAACTCTCTATGAACCTGATTGTATATAATATAATATAATATAGTTTACATCTTTGTATGCTTTTTGTTATTATGCTAGAGTTTTAGCAATAATAAATTATAAAAACCTTGAATTGCTGGAAGCCACTGCAAAGATCAATCCAAACATACTATAAAATATATAATTAATCATTTGAAAAAATCGATATAGCGTCATGTTGCTCTCATGTAGACCTGGCTGGGAACTACTGCCTCTCTAGTAAGTTTATTGTATATTCTTATTAATACATCAAGAAAAGAAGAAAATAATAGACTCATATAGTAACTATCATTGATTAAATTTCTCAATGTTATTATTAATATCCTATGTATAGGGGTTATGTGTAAGAATGGCCTTTAGGCCAAACATCGCCTATAATAAAGAAATTATTCTATTCTATATTATTCTATTCTATTCTCTCTCCTCGCCTTGCTGATGAGGCCCAGTAGGCCGAAACAGCTGTCCATGGCTAGAGAGTGGCGCACCAAATGTATTATTTGTGTGACGATTTTGCTAGCAAAAACTAACTGATCAAGCCAAAAAATCCCTCTCTCCCTCTCTCTAAAAACGAGCGGCGAGTCAAACCTAATATACACGCAATGCATTGTTTTAATTAATTTTTCTCTTTTTGCTGGGTCAGTGACGGCTAAAAGCTCGAACTATCTCCCTTCCCAACAAATCTTTTTCTATCGTATGTGTTTCTATCTTTCTTTGAATACTGTAAATATAAAATATATCAACAATGTGTACGAAATTCATTTGTCATAATTTAATTTTTGAGACAACATAAATTTACTGTTGAACATTCGTGATCCTTATGATTTTGACAATGTTTTTGGTGCGCAGTTGAACCCGAGTCAGCACCCGGTGGTGATCATGCAGGACACCAAACTGGCACACCTCAAGGCCTTGCTCAGCTTCATGTACACTGGTGAGTCAATCGGTGCAACTTATCTGCTAGAAGTCACTCTGCAAATGTAGCTTTGATATTGCACTACCCTCAATTTATTACTTAATTAAGGGTAGGATAATGCCACCAATGTTAAAAAAAAAATCCCTCACACAAAAATTCTGAAAAAAAAGAAAAAAAAATTAAAATGTTCTCGTCTACACCCCCTATCAGTAGCTAAAATATAATGTATAACAAATACGATCTAGTTTTTGAGTTATAAATTTTTAAAGTTGACTACTTTAACATGGAGAAATGGAACTTCCTTGTTAAATTAGTCAATTTTAAAAATTCATAACTAAAAATCTAGATCGTATTTGTATACCTGATATTTTACCTACTGCTGTAGAAGAGAACATTTTAATTTTTTTTTCAGAATTTTCGTGTGAGGGATTTGTTTGAACGTTTGTGGCGTTATCATACCCTTAACAGCATTTTTAGCATTGAAAAAAATTCCGTTCTATTACTGTTTTATTAACAAGGATACTTTTGCTTTCCATGTCGTCCCTTGTCCAGAATAATGAGCTATCTGCCTCAATGTTCATGTGTAGAAATGAGCTGTCTGATGCTATCCAACGTGGTAGGCAGATAGCTCATTATTCCTGACAACAGATGATATTTCAACTTACAATCTTTTGTATCCTCCATGGTTCTCATTCCTAAACTTTCTTAGTTATTTTTAACAGAACACCAAGCTAACAAAATCTCCTAGCTCCTCTCCTCAACGTGCATGACAACGTGCATGGCAATTTTTTATTGCAGAAATGAATGGAGAGCATCAAATTATATTAAGGTCCTATCCTTTTATTAAAAAACAATGCCTTTTTCTGTACGTGCTTTCAATATAATATATATATTTTTTAAATAGTTCCCGGGCTCTAAAAAATCTGAAAAAAAAAATCAGAGTAGAATAACTTTGCACCCTCTGTTCATTTCTGCAATAAAATTTTTTCATTCAGATTGTCCATTCCAAAACTCATTCCACTTGCATCAGCCATTATCTCCACAGTGTGTCTATGACTCTTCTCATATATACCCTTCCTCTGAACTCCTTCATTACTTTTAATACCTTGTCTGAAAGTTAATGTATAGTAATAAAAATAAATGAAAAAGAAAATTAATTACACGTCATCTAGCTATGAGAGCTGAAGACAGTAGCTGTACATAACTTCTTTTTTGAAATCAACAAAAAGGCTTAATTTGCAATTTTTGTTTACATACCAATAATGAGATGAAATGTGTGTACTTTATTTTGTTATGGTATGTCTCTATATTATTTTTATAGTTATTTTTTTGCCAAACTTTATAGAAATATGACACCTCCTAAATAATCAAAATAAAAAACAAAAAGTCAATGCATTTATTAAATCCACAGATTGAGTTTATGTTAAAAATATAATTATTGACTGAAGTTATCATTATAATTTTCTACTACATATCTTTCTAAACTTGCATAATGACATAATTAACATTATTTTGCTAATACTGTTTTATCTACTGGTTGTGTTGTAAATTGGTCTACATCAGCCTAGAGTTCAGCATGACCCAAACAGAGCTTCCTCAGGAGACCAGAGACTATTTTTGTGTCCAGTCCACAAATTTGTTATTGTTACAGGGGAGACTAATGTGACACAAAAAGAGCTGCCCGGCTTCTTGAAGACAGCAGAGGCGCTCAAAATAGATGGACTGGCTGGTAGTGAAGAAGAAGAGGACGATGATATGGAGGTGGGTGTGACCAAGAATGTATCAAGGTCTCAAGAACTACTATGTAGTAGCTCTAGAAATTTAACATTTTAATTTTCATAAGTGTATTTAGCAGTGGGGTGTTTCTCGGTCTGCAGAGCACAACCAATGATTTTTTATTTATATTATATTACCAACAATTTTAATACTGAATTGTTTTGTCTACAATGAAAACCTCATGCATCATCAGTGATAACCATATTTCCTTTAAAATTATATTAGGTTTAGCTATTGTAAAGAAACATGTGCATTTTATATTTTTTATTACATTAAATATTTGAGTCTTTTTATTTGAGCTGATTTTATTATTATAAAAATGTTTATGTGTTTGAACAGCCAAGGTAATACGCCCAATGTTAAAAAAAATCCCACACATGAAAATGATGAAAAAAATACTAATAAAATAAAATAAAATTTTCACCTCTACATACCCTATCAGTAGCTAAAATATCAGGTATACAAATTCGAGCTAGTTTTTTAGTTATGAATTTTTAAAGTTGACTAATAACATGGAGAAATGGAACTTCCATGTTAAATTAGCCAACTTTATAAATTCATAACTCAAAAACTAGCTCGTTTTTGTATACCTGATATTTTAGCTACGTACTGATAGTGGATGTAAGAAGAATATTTTAAATTTTTTTCATAATTTTCATGTGAGGGATTTTTTTTTAACATTAGGTGTGTTACTCACCCTTAATTAAGCACAAAATTAAATTTCCCACTCTTCAAATGGCATGTAATATACCTTTCAATAGAGAGACCTGAATTTTGATGTTGATTGCCAGTAATCAATCAATCATAAAATAAAATTATGCAAAGAAAAACTGTACAAAAAATAAGTTCTTGGTGCTAAATTAAAAGAATATATGATATTATACACTATAAATAGGAGGGTAAAATGTTTTAAAATAATAAAGAATGTTATGATGACTTTATGAGAAAACCAAAATCTGCTATAGAACACATTATATTTAAAACTCTATTCAACAAATGTCTCAAAATAGAACTCGTATACATAATAACTACTAGAAAATTGTACTGTATAAGAGTTTGAACCTCCATTTACTGTCTAATCATATTCATTAAGGTTGAAAATGCCTTCTAAAATAAAAGTATTGTACCATAGTTGTGCAATTTTATAATTTAATGTGACTGGACATCATT
Source organism: Siphlonurus alternatus (assembly GCA_949825025.1). Classification (NCBI taxonomy): domain Eukaryota; kingdom Metazoa; phylum Arthropoda; class Insecta; order Ephemeroptera; family Siphlonuridae; genus Siphlonurus; species Siphlonurus alternatus. Next base: position 34,231,371 of record OX463782.1, read on the forward strand.
TATCAATTTTCTACCGTGCTCTCGTAACAAAATCTTCTTCAACAGGGGTCTGAGGAAATCGCAGAGGGGACGTGTGACCCGCTGACTACAGCTCCTGCCAGCCCCCCCATGTACAGCCCCCCACCTGCAAGCCCCCCGCCCCCCAGCCCACCCCTCGCATCTCCACCGAAGAAAGCAGCAAGGTAAGCAGGCGCTTTCGTCCTTGAGACTTCAATCAAGGTCCTGAAATCGCTTTTTATATAGAGGTTTCAAGTCAGCTGATTTTGTGGTGTTCCCACCGTCCCATTCAAACCTATGTAAAAAAAAAAACAAACTTGAAATCGCTTTTTTGGCATTAAAGAAATTTTTTAGAGGAAAATAAGTTCTTGATTCATTATCAGAAGACCTTTAAAGGGAGGATAGGAGATGTTTTCAAATTAATTGCTAATTGCTTTAATAGTTACTGAGAAAAAATTGAAATTTTCTAACATGGAGGCTTATGGAGAAAATTTTCCCGCCGGGGAACACTCAAAGTCTCTATTGGTAATGCGATTGTCAGTGTTATGTTCGTTATTTGTAAACAAAGTATTGTCTGTCTGGTGAAGAGGAAAACATAAGACAGTTGTTGATTTAAATGTTAACTTTTGGAAAATGGCTGTTAAGGTAGAGATAATACGCCCAATGTTAATAAAAATCCCATTCATGAAAATTATGAATAAAAATTAGAATCTTCTTCTTTACATACCTTATCAGTAGGTAAAGTATCAGGTATACAAAAACGAGCTTATAGTTTTCGAGTTATTAATTTTTAAAGTTCACTAATTTAACATGGAGAAAGGGAACTTACATGTTAAATTAGTCAACTTTAAAAATTCATAACTTAAAAACTAGCTCAAATTTGAATACCTGATATTTGAGCTACTGATAGGGGATGTAGAGAAAAACATTTTAAATTTTTTTCATAATTTTCATGTGATTTCAAGAGCATGCCCCGACAAATAAGTATGGCAGTAACTTTGACGGAGAGGTTTATGCCATCAAAATAGCCGTACAGAAAATCATAGAAACTAAATATAGGAAAATAGTTATTCTATCAGACTCAACTGCAGCAATTCAAGCAATAGCCTCCCCGGATTCTCAAGAGCAGAGAGTAGTTGAATGTAAAAGACAAATGCAAAATCATCAAGATAACAATATTAAAATAGTCCTACAGTAGATACCAGCACATTATAATATTGTAATATTTCACATAGAAAAGCATAAACCTTGCCCCTGTATAATTTGCTAGCACTGTAGCTTCAAGAGACTCAGAAATTAAATTTCACAATTTGAGGGAAGGTAAAAAGACCTCCCAAAAATCAAACTATTTCACTACACCTCCATAAATTGCGTTACATTTTGTTACCAACAGAGCAGTAGTAAGGTTCATGGTGTCTCAAAATACTTATAATCCTGAGACCAATACCCTACATGTTTCTCTGTTGTTGCAGCCTCCTGCATGAGGTGCCGCAGCTGTTGCAGGTGTGTGGCATCAAGCCAGAGGAGGAGGGGCTCACCTGGCCAGCCCAGCTGATGGAACAGCTGATGGACCTGCCGGAGAACAGCCAGCAGGAGGCACCACAAGGTGAGGCCCTCCCAGTGCTTGAGTCATCATAGATGACTACCGTCCTCTCCCTACCCATTAACCATGCTTTGAACTCCAAGTTCAAAGAAACTGTATTTTGTTAAAAAATATATATGGTGAGCATTTAAAAAGTTAAAGTTAATACCCTTGACACCCTTTTACCCTTTCGGTTGTGGCCAGGCCGATATTTAGCCTTGTCAGTAAGAGTTATCTTGCGACCATGCTGGTGCTTACCAGGCTCCCAGAACCATTTCCTGCACTCTTCTGGGCTCCTACTACCATATCTGTGCAGCCGGCAGTGGCAGTGCAATACTGCAGGGCAGCAAAGTATTGAGTACATATAGGACCAAGAGATGGCGCTGAGCGCTGAAATTTTGGCGAGGATACAGCAATACCTATAGCATTGGGAGAATCACAAAAACAACAAATGTTATATGAAATACATCTTTTACGAAGTTGAAATATTTTTTTATATTTGTCCAAACGTATTTGACAACTAATTATGGCGTTGTCACTTCTGTAAAATTATGCTGTGGCTGCTGAGAGAGCATTTACATAATTTTACAATGTTAAACATATACAATGGGCCTCGCTAGACGCACATAGTTCAGCTGTTTCCCGTCAGTTTCCGCGAGGGGCGCTACTAACTTTATGACGTCAATAGACAGCCGTAAGCTGCTTTTCTCCTACCAACTCCATAATCTAGTAATCAGTCACACCCATCCCAAGTCACGAAAAGTCTGCCGTGTTCGGGAATCAAACCGGGGACCTCTCGGACAAGAGCCGGGGGAACTAACCACTAACACTACAGAGCAGTATTTACAGCAATTATTCTCATTGGCTTATAGCAAATGACACAAAGCTATACTAACAATTAGAAAAAATACAGGAATAAAGAATAAACAAGGAAATCTGGCAACACTGTAGTTAGATGTAAATATTATTGTTTGGATGCCTAGTAATATTAGGCCTAACAACGGACTTTCAAATGTAATATCTGTTCACGTCACATTTCCAGGCTCCGTGGCGGAGAGTGTGTTTCAACGGTTTTCCTCTGACATGGTGCTGCTAAAGGAGAGGATGATGCAGGGAGATGAAGAGCTGCCTGTGGGAGCGCGTCGTGGAACTCAGGTGAGGGTAGTCAACGTCGGTGGAATGAATCAAGGTGTACTTCCATAAAGAATAATACAGTGGAACTTCATTTCTTTATTCAACCACTGTTTGTACAAATACAACATGGATTACGTCAATATAAAAAAAAATTATTAATAGAAAATAGAAACACAAACAACAACAGCAACAATATTAATATTGAAATAAGAAGACATGGAAAAATAATAAATAAATAAATAAATAAATAAATAAATAAATAAATAAATAAATAAATAAATAAATAAATAAATAAAGAAATAAAGAAATAAATAAATAAATAAATAAATAAATAAATAAATAAATAAATAAATAAATAAATAAATAAGTGAATAAGTGAGTAAGTGAGTAAGTGAGTAAGTGAGTAAGTGAGTAAGTGAGTAAGTGAGTAAGTGAGTAAGTAAATAAATAAATAAATAAATAAATAAATAAATAAATAAATAAATAAATAAATAAATAAATAAATAAATAAATAAATAAATAAATAAAAAGATAAATAAATAAATAAATAAATAAATAAATAAATAAATAAATAAATAAATAAATAAATAAATAAATAAAAACTAAAAAATAGCACTACACAATACATCTTCTGGCAACTTATTAGTAGAGAAACATTTTTACAAAATAGATTTCTTTGATAATAAATTTTAGCTGTCTGATGAGCAGAACTTTTTTTCTAAAGGGATTGAATGAATCAGACATCAGCTTTAATAAATTGTCCACCTTGCTCAATAAAGAACCATTTGAAAACTCACTAAATTGGTCTTCAAAGCAGCCCCTAGCTATTGTTTAAAATTAGTTAGACAGTAGATAAAACATAATATACAATGAAAAAATTATGACATTTTTTCAACTTTTAAAAAGCAACTTTATACATATTGAATGAATAACATATGTTTTAATGATGTTAAAGATTATTACAAAAATTATATTCTCCTGTCATTAGATTAGTTTCATTTTTAGTTGCAGAAAATTTATGTTAAGTTCTTTGTGTTTTGTAACAATTTATATGACTTGTTCTATGCTGTATGGTCCACAGAATGTACATATACATACATAACATGACGCCATATCCCTTTACGGGGTAAGCCAGCAGCATTATTACCTAGCTCGGCCGTCTACAAATTACCCTCCAAAGCACTCGATTCTTGCATACTCCACTTGCTTCAAAAATACTCATAACCTACAGAATGTAATACAGTTAAAAATATACATAAAGTCAAAGGACCCAGAAAATTTAGGTTTACATTATATTGAGTATTACCTTATATTGAGTTTTTCTTACATCTCACATTGCTAATTATTTTTTACGGGACCGCAATCTCCTTTACTTAAAATCAAGTTTTATCTAACAACAATGGATGCGATTCACGAAGCAGTTAGCCAGGTGTCTAACCACGTTTAACTAGGTGATTAACACGTAAAACAGGTATAGTTAAATGTGGTTAAGCTAAACATGGCTAGAAACTTGGCTAACTGCTTCATGAATTGCACTCAAGTTGCATAATAACGAGTTTTTACTGTATATCTATTTAAATCCCCTACACTTATGACAAAGAAAATCCTCAACCCAAACTCTCTGTACAGGTGCACATTGGTAACGGAGAGTTCATCAACAAGCAGGACTACAGCTTCGCCTTCCTTGCTCTCTCGCCGCAGGTCTTCATCAACAAGCTCTGTGAATCCTTGTTTGGTCGCGAGCTGCTGGCCGCAAGTTCGGTGTGTGGCAAGGTGTGCCCCCGTTACAAACACGAGCGCACCGCCAAACCTCCCCTTCCCTCGGACAAACTGCTGGCTGTCAGGGGTGAGGATCTTCGTAGTTTTGGAGGAGGGAGAGTGGGGGGTTCAAAAAGAGGCTTCAAGTCAGCTGATTTTACATTCCTATCCAAACCTATGTAAAAAACAAACTCAAAATTGATTTTCTGTAATTAAAGTAATTTTTTTTTAGAAAAAAAAATAAGCTCTTGGCTCATTATCAGAAGACCCTTCAATGGGGTAGGAGATGTTTTCAAATCTGAGAAAAATTTCAAATTTTCTGAAATGGTAAATGGTGAAAAATTTCCTGCCGGGGAAGCCTTTAAAGTGTAATTAATTCTTGAGTTACTTGAAGCAGAGTGGTAATAACTCCGAATATTTCCTGTTTGGGATATTTGAGAGGAGGAGAATAAGAGTCTTCAAGCTGACATTTCAGTCATCCTTTTATTATCCCCTGGCTTCAACAGCCACTTCTAGATATATAACTTTCAATGAGCTCATTTTTATCAATAAAAATATAAGCCTTGCTGGAAAATAGCTTTTGATTTTGACTTTTTTAATTACTTTATAACAACAAATAATGAAAAGTCTATTTTAGCATTTTATTAGCTGAAGAGAAAAATTAGCTCTTGTTTCAAGATAAAAGAAAAATAGTGGGCGCCCCTAACCCCAATCCTATTATTAAGAAGTGACACCTATTGCCACACTTTTCTGTACTTTCAATATTTTTTTTACAAATAGTCCCAGGGCTCAAAAAAACTGAAAAAAAAATCAAAGTAGCATAATTTGATACCCTCTTTTCATTTCTACAGTGAAAAGAATTTCATGTTGTTTGCCCATTCAGAAGAAAAAAGAGTTGCAATATTTTTTTTATGCGCAGCAGGTTATTTATAATAGAGCAGCTTAATTGAGTTAAGTTCAGGTATTAGATAAAAATTTTACCCTCAATACATAAGTTCCAGTTTAAGGAAACGGTTTATCCGTAATGAGTAAAACAGACACAATGTTCAACTTTATTACTCAGGGCCCAGGACGGCTCAATAAAAGCATGAAAACCAAGTGGACATCAGATGTTTATGAAAATGACATATGATAGATATGTAAGTGCCCCAAAGCTAATTCTAAAATATTTCTGGAAAAAAATAATTTTTCCGGGAAATACGGGTGGGGTAAGTTACTCACGTTATCCTTGTTTTTAATGATAACCAATGCCGTAACTTTTTTCTATGGTAGGTAAAAAGAAATTTCTCACGTCATTTTAATCACAAGAATAACATCTTTTTGGGAAAAAATACTTCAATATTGTGGACACGATTAATTTTTTGGTGTTTATTTCAAAACCAGACATTTTTGAAAAAATATATATATCCTGCAAAAAAAAAATAAAACATTTTTTTTTTTACAATAGCAGACAATGTCTAATAACATTATCTGCAAAAATCTCGGTGTAATTTTTTTAACTTTTTTTTTTTTATGAATTTTTGAAAACGGCTCTCACGCTCCGCTGTCGCACTTCGGCCAGTCACTTCCAAGGAGGAAGCAACGTAATTTTTACTTGAAATGGTTACCCATCCAAGTATTTAACCACGATCGACGTTACTTGACTTCAGTGATGTAACTAGAACCGGACAATGCACTTCCCCACGCTCAAACACTTTCAGATGTGAAACATAAATAGGAAGGAAGGACAGCACATTTCAGAGACAACTGGGAGAGTTGCATTTTTTCATATTATAAAATATGGATGAAATATTAATTTTGTGATTAAATTTAACTGGAAACAGCTAAAGCATTTTAAAAAACATTCTGCAATATATATTCAGATATTTCTTTACACTCGATCCTTTCAGTTTGCATCGCATCAATTTTTTTTTATCTCTTACATGCAGGTATTTTTAATGTATATCCGATATACATACAGTATATGATATAATATATCGTCACCACAAAAATTTTGCTTTGCAGCCTTCTTAGTCAACATGCTCTGTAAATATTATGCTCACTCTATTATAGTGATTAACGTACAAGGCTGCACAAGAAAATTTTTCAAGGCGACGATTGAATACAATAATATATAGCAATAAAGACATTATAGTTATGGCGATGGATGACAACAGATTCCAAGAAAAAAATATTTTTTACTTAAATAATAACGACCAATTAAAATCTCTCTGTATGTGATACAGATATGCATCGTATAATGTTGCATGTAATTTAGGCTCGTTATAAAATTTATACTTCTTTTACAGTTTTGATTTGTTTAAAAATTTAATTTTTACACTTCAAATATATTTATAACCTTCCTTAATTCAAAATATTTTATGCTCCCCTCCCCCTCTCTCTCTCTCTCTCTCTCACTCTGGGTCTCATTAAATATTGTTCAAACATTTATTTATATTTATTTGGGTCTGCTTATATATTTGTTAAATTTAAATTGAGAGAAAAAGACTTGAAATGCCAGTTGGACTGAAATGTTCATATTAAGGCCAGGATAATTCCACTTCCGGTTGTAATTTTAAATTGACTGAACTATATTTTGCATCTCCAAGTTCCACTGTACTATGAAGCAACAGAAAGAACAAAGAAACTGCTGCTTACAGACGCAGCAGCATCGGACGCGATGGGCGGCGAGCCCGCGACTGGCCGAAGTGCGATAGCGGAGCGTGAGAGCCGTTTTCAAAAATTCATAAAAAAAAAGTTAAAAAAATTACATCGAGATTTTTGCAGATAATGTTATTAGACATTGTCTGCTATTGTAAAAAAAAAAATGTTTTATTTTTTTGCAGGATATATATATATTTTTTTTTCAAAAATATCTGATTTTGAAACAAACACCAGAAAATTAATCGTGTCCACAATATTGAAGTATTTTTTCCCAAAAAGACGTTATTCTTGTGATTAAAATGACGTGAGAAATTTCTTTTTACCTACCATAGAAAAAAAGTTACGGCATTGGTTATCATTAAAAACAAGGATAACGTGAGTAACTTACCCCATCCGTATTTCCCGGAAAAATTATTTTTTTCCAGAAATTAGAATTAGCTTTGGGGCACATACATGTCTATCAAATGTCATTTTCATAAACATCTGATGTCCACTTGGTTTTTCATGCTTTTATTGAGCCGTCCTGGGCCTCAGGTTTATTTTGGCAGGTGCGCAATGCCTTCTTTCTTTACCTGTATAATAAAGAGTGTCAATACTCTCAGATTTAATAAGCAAACTATTTTAAAATACATATTCTTATCAATCTAAAACTATAGCTATACTAACATTGCATACTGTGATGTATCGTTGTCATAAAAATTTTGATAGAAATTTTAATTTACAATGTGTTTAAGGGCAAGATAACACGAAACATTGATTGTTGTAGTCCCATTTGATTAACATGTAAACCTTAGCAACTTCATAATAATTCTGAATTTTTTCTGAGAGACAGTTCTTAGCACCAAAAAAATATAGAAAAAATTTCAAAACAATTGGACGATCCAATTTTTTAAAATTAATTTATTAGTTTAGGTCTCCATGGGAAAGCCCTATACGTACTGAAAATTTAAAAAATAATTTAAAAAATTGGATCGTCTGATTGTTTTGAAATTTTTCCCACATTTTTTTGGTGTTAAGGACTGTCTCTAAAAAAAAATCTGATTTATTATGAGGTTGCTAAGGTTTACATGTTAATCATGTGGGACTACTAACAATCAATGTTTCGTATTATCTTACCCTTAAAATAAATCTTAAAATTGTACCACATATTTTTTTTTAATTAGTGTAAATATCTTATGCTTCAATAAAAAGGTTAATATTTGCTTTATTAATGAAACAGTATCTTATTTAAAACTTAACAGCTAGTATGTTAATGTTACTTCTAGAGTGTCCACTTGTACTAAATCTGCTTCCATCCCCCAGAATGCTTCACCCACTGGCTACAGAAGAACGGTTACTCTGATCAGGATAAGAACCTCCATCTCGGCTCCCTCATTAGATACATCGGTGGAAGTATCCATAATTGTGTTGGTCCTCGCCCTTCCTCCACAGTCAAGTCTGTCCCCAAGAAGAGGGTCTCAAAGACTCGACAAGAAGGGTCATCGGGTGTCTCCAAGAAACGTCAGAAGAGAACGAGACCTTCGCAGACCAAGAAGGTGGCGTGTAAATCTAATGATGATAGTGACAGTGTGGAGGAAGGAGAGTGGCCATCGAGAGACACAGAAAGGGTGGCTAAGGGTCGGGATGGGTCCTCAGGGTCTGAGAACGAGAAGAATGACTTGAATGAGGAGGTGCAAGGGGACGCTGAATAATTAGTCCAACCAACTCTTTGGTGTAGTGGTTAGTACACTTGGCTCTCATCCGAAAGGTCCTCGGTTCAAATCCCGAACATGGCAGACTTTTCGCGACTTGAGATGGGTGTGACTGGCTACTAGATGAAGGAGTTGGTAGGAGGAAGGCAGCTTATGGCTGTCTATACTCCGCTGGGGTGATTAAGACCGTGGAATGTTATGCAAACAACATACGTGCCCCACTTAGAAATGGTACTTAATTGTATGGCGTGCAGACTGGTTATTAGGAGCCCCAGAGAGCACTGTGAACAATGTTGAAAAACAAGTTCCGCCATTGGTAACCAACCATAATTAGTCTCCTAGACACTGAACTATGTAATATGGAAGGCTAACGCTCTTTTACATGGCTCGCATTGAAACAAAATTTGTGAGATAAGTTTCTCCTTTCTTCCCCTAGCTCGTAACATGAAAAATTGCGGAATACTTTTTTTAAAAGAGTGCACATAGCCAATAAGGAGAGAGCAGTCATATAATTAAATTTTATTGTATGTGTTACCACCAAAAACCGAAATCGGGCAAAAGCCGAAAAAATGAGCAAAACTAGTTTTGAGCATCAAGTTAAGCTCAAAACCCGAAGTAATCGATTATTTCGGGTTTTGAGCTTAACTTGATGCTCAAAACTAGTTTTGCTCAAGTCGAAATGAGCAAAACCCGATGAAGACTTTTACATCGGCTTTTGTTCATTCCCATTTGAACAAAACTAGTTTTGCGTATCAAGTTATGATCAAAACCCGAAGTAAGATTTTATTTCGGCTTTTGAGCGAAATTTAACCAAAACTAGTTTTGCTCATTTTTCAAAGACAATTTATTTTTTATTTTGAATTTGAGGATCTGATGGATTTGTGGGGGAGGGAATCCCCAGGGAACGTTATGGCTGTTGTAAAATCTGTAAATTCTGATCAATTGTACCAACTTGCAACTGAAAATGGAATTTTAAGCAAGTTATATTGTAGAAATGAATTTCAGGCTGCTGAAGAGAAATTTATTGAGTTGAGTGATGTGCCACAAGATAAGGAAATTTCTTTACGTTCTGAAGCAGCATGCAGCAGCATTGGCCTCAAATTCAAAGCAAGGTTTTATATTTTGTAACTGCAGAAAAGGGTGTCAGTCTAGGTCCTGTAGCTGTTTAAGAATAAACTGAAATTTAATTCCAAGTGCCACAACAGCAGTGCCTGCAGAAACAATTAAGTAACGACAGAAGCAGAGAATTTCTGTAATTAAGCTTATATAGCACACACAGACTATTATCTTACAGATAATTATTTACTTATTGATGAGTTGCATGCTTCATTTGACTGCAGTGCAATTTATTTTTATACTGGAATTTAAAATAAAGCTTGATTAGGTAGAAATTTTTGGTCTGATTATAGTAATTACAATAATGAAGGTGAAACAAATAACAAACAATAACAACTCTTTTTATGAATACTTTTCGACATTTTATTTTTATGTTTTATTTTTAAAGTGAGCAAAACTAGTTTTGCTCAAATTTCGCTCAAAAGTTGAAATAAAATCTTACTTCGGGTTTTGATCATAACTTGATACGCAAAACTAGTTTTGTTCAAATGGGAATGAACAAAAGCCAATGTAAAAGTCTTCATCGGGTTTTGCTCATTTTGACTTGAGCAAAACTAGTTTTGAGCATCAAGTTAAGCTCAAAACCCGAAGTAATCGATTATTTCGGGTTTTGAGCTTAACTTGTTTTTCAAAACTAGTTTTGCTCATTTTTTTCGGCTTTTGCCCGAATTCGGTTTTTGGTGGTAACATATACAATAAAATTTAATTATATCATAATTTTATTTTCCTATTGAAAATTAATCCCTCAAATTACACCTAACCTTCAAACTTTTCATAAATAAACATCACAATAACAAATTTTGAAAAAGAATATGTAATTTATTCTTTTTTAATTTCTATCATAGTATTATGGCACTATTTTTAAAAAAAGTACCAAATAAGAATATATTATTATTATTTTATTATAAGTAGAGAGCGGAAAAAAGTCATTTTGACTTTTTGTGCATATGAGGACTATTTTGTTGTTATTTAGGATGTCCACCGATCTCCGGAAGTGGATTAAGATAAGCCAATAAAAAAAATGACTATTTAAAATATTTTTTGTTTTTGCGACTATTTTGGCAAAAGGTGACTTTTTTGTGACTTTTTGACACTTCTTAGTGCATTTCAGCTTTTTTCTTCCAATCGTCAATAGAAACTACTAACGAAATATAGTAAAAAAATAAAACTTACAAACACAGATTTTTTTTTTCTTTTTTTTTTTTTTTTTTTTTTTACAATGCATGCCATCTATGGATGTATACATGGCATCTTTTAAAACTAATAAAAAGATTTTTCTACCAATAATATACTTTTAAAATGCCTATTTGCTGCCTTTTCTAAAAAAAAGTGACTTTTTGTAGACTATTCCAAAAAAAAAAAGGCAACTTTTTTTAAGACTATATTTTCCAAAAAAAAAATTTTGACTTTTTAGGCGCCTGTTTTTGGGAAAAAAAATGTGACTTTTTTCCGCTCTCTTATAAGGTTCAAAATACGCATTAACCTGAGAGAAAAATTCTGGTACTGTATTCCCTTTGTGTACGACTAAAATTCCCCATTAATTTCAAATAAAGTGAAAACCTTCCTCAAATCTTTATAATCTTTGATAAAATTTATTCAGAAGCTAATAATTATTGCTGCTATTATTTTTTAAAAAATATATATTTATTAATAACAAAAAAAATGTCAAATGTAAATTCTGCATCTAGCATTTAATTTCTTACGAGGATTGATTATATAATTGTAACACATTTTTTTTTTTTTTTTTTTTTTTTTTTTTAGTTTTTATTACAAAATATATACATATTGGAAAATTAACAATGTATTCAAGGGATTTAAGGTATAACCTGGGAATTTGTCTGTCAAGGTCACACCATAAAAAAGACGTGGCAACACTGTTGCACTAGCAATGTGACTCTGGGAGGAGTGGGTGGTGACTACAATCCCTTTAGAGTGTTGCCAAATATCTGATCTAGTTTTCATAACAATCAACGCAGCGGTTCAAAACATTTGAAAACATTCATAAAAATAGAAAAAAAAAATAGCTCGAGCCGTTTTTGTGTAATGTTGATTGAAAAATTTAACGATAAAAAATTTACATTTGAATAAATTATAATTAAACCAATGGTTAAAGTTTTGGAGTGTTTGGACAATTGTTGTAAGTCTACCAAATTAATTTGAAGAACATCTGTCGATACGACTTTTTTTGTCCAAATTTCACAGGTGAAGCCTTAACCCTAGCATTATCAAGTGATTTTTTGTCACACGCTGTAAAAGGAAGGGGGGGGGGGGGGCACTTTTTAAATCATATGTTAAAAAAAGTTTTTCGTGCCTTTTTTTTTTTTTCTTTTTTTGCTGAAATACATTAATCTTTGGCTACTGTATTTAGCTGTTTAGGATTTTAAAAAAGTCCAGAATTTGTGGGGCAGTATATCATTTTTTTTTTTACCTCTTGAAAGGTCCCCCCCTCCCCCCTCCTGGTATGCTAGAGTTAATGCCACTATGCTAGTTTACCACAGAAATCATCCCAGCTTTTATAAAAACGAAGAAATTTATCAATAACTGTGTATTCATGTACATTATGTGGATTTCTAACTCTAAATGCAACCTCAACAGATGTTTTATTCAAGTCAATGTCCCTGCAGTAAATATAGAGCGCTGTAAAGTGAATATCATTGTGTTCTCGTACTATGTCTTTGATTTTAGAGCAGATAAGTTTAATTTCACTGTCCTGCACTTCAGAGTAGCCTCCTTCTGTGTACCCGAACTTGGCGTAGCCAACCTTCATTTCCAACGTTTCACTTTGGTTGTATTTGATGAGGTCGTAAGCACGATCACCGAGAAGATTATACTTGTTTTGTTGCTCTTTCGTGACTAGATATTTCCATTTGTGAAAATCATCCTGCAAAATAAAATTTTTAATTATTAGTACAAACTGTAACATTTTTTTATCATATTTTTTTTGTGTATAATTTTTTCTTTTCCTTCCTTCTCTGTTGTGACAGTACGTAGTAAACTTTATTATACTTCTTATATTACCGTGGTTCTGTATCAGTTTGCAATTGATTGTTATTTAATTATTTGTTGCAAGGAAATAAAAAATGCCATGAATAATAAATTTGAAAATTTATATTTGTACTATCGACGAATCAAAAATATTATATATTATAATAATTTATTATAAAGCACTTAAAAATATTTTATAAATAATTAACACCTCTAGTTGAAATATTGGCGCGCATTGATTCGTGAGTCAGAAAGAGTGTTGGAGCCCAGAGAATGTAAAAGTTTACAAAATTTGAAGCACCGTTTACAGGACTTCAACTTCTACATTTAAGTTAATTGATATAGAGTATGATATTTATTTATTACAATGTTAGCTTACTACAGCATATTCTGCTATTGGTGTCGTAAGCATTCAAACTTAACAACAGTATTAACAACAGTTGGAAGGATTGATAGGAAAGGAGGCGGCTGTGGCCTTGTGTTAGGAACTGCCCCGGCATTTGCCTGGGAGTGACAATGGGAAACCACAGAAAACCATCATCGAGGCAGACGATACAAAAGGGAACGACCTTCGGCATCTCCCGAATACAGGTAGTATAGTGGAAGAACATACATGCCATCTCTCGGGAACTTACCAGAACACGCTGCCATACCTCAGCTCGAAGTGACGAAAAGTCACCTGAGCCAAGGCAGGAAGCGATCCTGGGTCTCCCGAGCGATAGGCAGAGATCAAACCACTACGCTGCTCGGTATTTATTGTATAATTTTACTTGTTAGTTAGATTTAGGGAAGAGGTATGAGTATTATTCAATAAGAAATATATCATTGATCATCGTGCAGAGGGGCACAATTGACAATTATATAAATTGGATTACTGATGCAAACTTTTATGTATGCATTATAATAGTACGTATTTATATATTATAATATATTATATATATATATAATATTATAAAAAAATATGTATAATTTAAATTATACATATTTTTTTATAATATTTTAGTTATTGCATGATCAATGATCATAGTTTTCTTTTTATACATATTTTATATATGACTCCAATTTTTACCTGTTTGTTTTGAAACATTATTAATTTTATAGATATTTACACATATTACACATTATAATATAAAATATTTTTAATTTTCTTTGTATTACTCAATCATGTCACGTATTTTGGTAAGATTGGTAAGAAGGCGTAATTAACATTTATACGGATGGTAGCATATTATATAGAACCTTTAAAATTTTGAGTAATTATAAGTTTATAATATAATTGTTAAACTTAAATGTATTGTTGTCTTCCTTGCTACATTGGATGTGATAATACATGCATGTTCAGTGTTAATGGTGATGCTTGTGCCTTTTTACTTCAATGAAGTATTAGAATGTAAAAATTTTAGTAGCTTAATCGAAAGAAGGGGTAAAAATATGGTACTGTAAATTTTTTCTGAGACCGGGAACTTTTAAAAAAAAAACTATTGAAAGTCTGTTTTGATGACGTCAGCGCGGGCATGCAGCACTCCTTAAGAAAAAGGATAGGGCAGTGCCGCCCATCACGTCATAAAATGGACTTTAAATAATTTTTTAAAAATAGTTCCTGGTCTCAGAAAAATCTGAAAAATTCACAGCACCATATTTTTACCCCTTCTTTCAATTAAGCCACTAAAATTTTCACGTTCTAACATCTCATTTTCTTTTATATTACTGAAGTATATACATGTATTAATATATTATACTTGGGTGAATAAAAAAATTATTATTATTGCAATACAACAGCAAAAATAATAACAATTGTACATATTAAAATATTGCAAATATTCAGAATATTGATATTTAGAATATATAGTGCATGGTGATATGTAAAAGAAGTCAAGCAACGCCGCGCGTGGTTAGTAGTTGGATGGGTGACCATTTTCAACAAAAACCACGTTTCCCACCCAGGGGTAAAACGTTGCGCTTTTCCATTATGTGGTTCCCCTGGCTTTGGACCATTGCACTTCCGGTTCATTGACAAAAGCTGTAGCGTCCATCCTGGCTGAGGTTTCCACGCTTCCCTCAGCCGCAGGCAAATGCCGGGATGGATTTGCAAGGCCGTGGCCGCCCTCGTTCCAGAAGAGCCCGCGAAACGCTCAAGTTAGGGTTTCGGAAGGTTCGGGGTTTCAAAGTAGTATGTAATTAGTATATAGAAGTACCCAATAGGGTTTGATTAAAAAGTAAAAAAAAAAAAATATAATATATAACATGAGGATAATGTAAAATGCATGCAGTTTTTGAATAGACAATGATGGTTACATTTTTTTAATTCATAATTAGAAAATATACATACAATTATGCTTTTCTAAAATTTTTTCAGATTTTTTGGAGTGCGGGAACTAATTTTTAAAAAATATTTAAAATATCTGAATTAGGGTGGTACATCTGATGGGACAACCGTGACGTCATCAATAGCCAATCACAGCAACCGTGATGTCATCAATAGCCAATCACAGCACGACAAATGACGTCACGGTTGTCCCATCAGGTGTACTACCCTAATTCAGAGATTTTAAATATTTTTTTAAAATTAGTTCCCGCACTCCAAAAAATCTGAAAAAATTCAGAAAAGCATAATTTTAAGTGTACTTTCTAATTATGAAATAAAAAATGCAACCATTATTGTCTATTGCAACAAATATATTTGTATCAGATTAATTGAGTATAAGCATATGTGGACTTAAAACCCCAAATTAATGTCATTATTAGATGCTAATAGAAAGTATTAGCTCAAACACATTTGCAATTCGGGTTTGGAGCATGGAGCATCCCGCGATGCTCCATACTAGTTCTGCGTATTTTTTTCAGCCCTGGGCCGAATTCGGCTTTGGGTGCCAACATATATACTTTTATAAATGAATTGACAGAGTACTGTTAATAGGCGCATATATGGAACATTCTATTTGCCTATTTATTTGATGTTCAAGTTACACCATATCACTTGAATATAATCTATAAAATTGATAAGATATCAAATATGTGAAGAGTATATTGACCTCATAAAGTACCAATAGATGACATTGAAAACAGCCTCTATAGAATCAGTATGACTCAACTACACGTGTACTTTAGCCAGTAGCAAAGCTCAGATATCAAAACAATGACACTTTTAGAATCACCCAGGTAAAATCCACCAGATGTCCATACCTGTCTTTATGACGTCAATAAACGTACACGTACAAAGAATTTATATATTTGATAAAAAAGAAATACGCGTAGACGTGTAAAAAATCTGCAAGCGTGCACATGCACTGAAAGTAAAAGATAAAAGAAAGACCAAGACAGCTCTGATATAAGAATGAATTTCAAGAAACGTTACATTGCAGATTAGCAGTTGCATCAGAGTACCCAACCTTAATTAATACGGCAATTGAAAAAAAAAAAAAAAAAATGACAAAGTGTCAATAAACTATATTTGATATATCATATATTCAAAAAGGATTAAGAATAAAATATTATAAAATAAAAAATGGACTTTTACCTTCACCGTAGTTGTAATCCGTCTCTTGATGTGTAAGTAATTAATGTCACTATATATAATGTTCACTAACACTACACCAATATCAGTATTCAGGCTCGGACTGGCCATAAGAGTTGGTGAGCGATCGCTCAGTAGGCCCCCCCGTTTGGAGGCCCCCAAAATGTTAAAAGTAGGCCCCCCAGGGTAAAGTAGGCCCTCCCTACATCGCGAAGCGATGTTAGATTTAATGTAGACACAGTGTTCTGAAGATGTAGAATAAAACAAGAGTCTTAAATCACAGTACAAAGAATAAGATTATTTCCCTAATCGTGCATTATTTTTTTACTCAAAGGCACACAGAAAAATGTTCCAATAAGGTTTTAGTTATTACATTGGGACTTTATCTTTATACTTCCAAAATTCCAAAACCCCTCGATTAAAAAAAAAAAAAAAAAAAAAAAGAAAAGGTGAAAGAAAAAACCAAAACTCCTCGATTAAAAAATAAAAAAAAAAAAGAAAAGAAAAGGTGAAAGAAGAAAAATATATAGAAAATATGACTCGCGTTATCACCAAAAAAGGTTTAAATTAATTTTTCCTTAGAATCCTAAATTTTGCAAAAAATAATAAAAAAATTTGCGATGTTTAGACATTTTTGTATTAAAAAAGATCAGCAAGCCACGCCCCTTTTTTGAAAAAAATCGCGCCTGCGGCGGGCTGCTTGGGGGGCTTCGCCCCCCAGACCCCCCGATGGTGTGGAGGCCCCCGCCTTTCATTGCTCAGTAGGCCTTTTGACCCCACTTCGACCCTGATCAGTATGAGACAAACGCCTGATGAAACAAGCAGTACTGAGCTTGCGAAATATTGCGATGTGGTGTAGTGTTAGTGAACATTAGTGACATTAATTACTTACACATCAAGAGACGGATTACAACTTCGGTGAAGGTAAAAGTCCATTTTTTATTTTATAATATTTTAATCATGAATAACCTTCACTCATCAAATTATCTTAACAGGATTCAGAACTTGAACTTTGCATGTAGTTTCTAATCAATTTTAGACGTCAATAAATTATAATGTCGACGATGATTCATGTGAGATATCATAAAATTCTGCAGAATTCTTCATCGTCTTACCTTAAAAGGAAATGGAGATCTCTGCTTTTCTATTTTTATCATTTTATAAAGAATGCGTAAAAATTATACCAAAAATGAAAAATGCACACAAATTAAAAGTCTCATGCATCATGCATGTATTAATTATTCTACGAATTCTATAGCAGTTAACACTTAAAAAAAAGCACCGATCAATTGATTGATTGATTGATTGATTGATTGATTGATTGATTGATTGATTGATTGATTGATTGATTGATTGATTGATTGATTGAATTTTTAATTGGCTTTAAGCGTTTAAGTTTTTTTTTTTAAAACGTTGATTAATGTATATTTTAGTACATATATATATATATATATATATGTTACCACCAAAAACCGAATTCGGGCGAAAGCCGAAAAAAATGACCAAAACTAGTTTTGAGCATCAAGTTAAGCTCAAAACCCGAAATAATCGATTACTTCGGGTTTTGAGCTTAACTTGATGCTCAAAACTAGTTTTGCTCAAGTCGAAATGAGCGCAAAACCCGATGAAGACTTTTACATCGGCTTTTGTTCATTTCCATTTGAACAAAACTAGTTTTGCGTATCAAGTTATGATCAAAACTCGAAGTAAGATTTTATTTCGGCTTTTGAGCAAAATTTGAACAAAACTAGTTTTGCTCATTTTTCAAAGACAATTTATTTTTATTTTGTGACAGCTGTTCTTCATTTTTTATTTATTATTTTCTTCGGAATAATATATTTATTTTTACTTATTCTTTGCTGTAGTTATTTAAATATTTATTAATTTATTTATTGTTGCATTTATTTATTTGTTGCTATTTGTTTGATTGAATAAAAGTTTTGATTAATTGGTTGGTATTTTGGGGCAATTGACACATAATAAAAGCTTCAATTCCTCCAAATTCTCCCTTAATTCGCCTAATTCTGCGAACGGGCTGGGCCTAGCTTTTTCTCAAAATTTCAAAGGTGATTTTTGTTGTTGTTGTTGTTATTTTGCTAAGGAAAGAGGAAGAAGGGACTCAAATAAGCAAAAAAAAAAAAAAAAAAAAAAAAAAAAAAAAAAAAGAAACTTCTAAAACGACTTTTTCTTAGTTTTTAATGGGTTGAAAAGCACTATATTAAAAAAGCGAGCTGCATGAGGTTGAACTACGGACGGGCCACGGGTCTGGCCACATTGTGAAGCATCATTGGCCCGGGCCGGGCCTAGCAACCATCCGAACGGACCGGGCCGGGTCAGGCCTCGAAAATCCGGCCCATGCAGACCTCTATAAAGAACTATCTGTCAACCCTTTTCGTTGTGGGTGGCCAAAGAGGGCTTCATATGGTGAACGCTTAATTCCACTCAAGTTCAAAATTTAAAATAAATTGTCTTTGAAAAATGAGCAAAACTAGTTTTGCTCAAATTTTGCCCAAAAGACGAAATAAAATCTTACTTCGGGTTTTGAGCTTAACTTGATGCTCAAAACTAGTTTTGCTCAAACGGAAACGCGCAAAACCTGATGTAAAAGTCTCCGTCGGGTTTTGCTCACTTCGATTTGAACAAAACTAGTTTTGAGCATCAAGTTAAGCTCAAAAACCGAAATAATCGATTACTTCGGGTTTTGAGCTTAACTTGATGCTCAAAACTAGTTTTCCTCATTTTTTTCGGCTTTTGCTCGAATTCGGTTTTTGGTGGTATTATAGTATTATAACATATATATATTATATATATATATATATATATATATATATATATATATATATATATATATATATATATATATATATATATATATATATATATATATATATATATATATATATATATATATATATATATATATATATATATATATATATATATATATATATATATATATATATATATATATTAAATACGATATAGTTATTATGTTGTATATATAAAAATAATAATAAAATAATTTCATACAGAACTTAAATCTATAGTTTTGTCAAATTTTTTACGAAATTTTGAACTCCTTTAAATGGTACTGCAAACCACCATGACATTACATCGTCTTGCAAATATTTAACACGTAAGCACATAGAGGAAGAAGTTGCATGAATGACGTCTGTCGATTTTGAGATTATTAGAGAGGTAAAAAAAAATGTAAAAAAAATGGTAATGTATAACTCAAGTCCTCATGTACTCTCAACCAATGAGAGATAAAACAGATAAGGCCACGATAATCTGTATATAAGCCAGCTAGATGACTACTGCATGATGTAGTGAAAGATCCTTAGTGCTTTGCAATTGAGCACAGTAAAAAAATCTACACTACCGAGTGAATTCACTTCAAATTTAGGTAATTATAATTATATACTAGCGGCAACATATTAGAGTGTCCATGTATATGTTAAACTAATTAATATATAATTTATGGGTGCAAGGCCGGCTCCAATTTGGAATTTTATAAAATACTTTTTTACGGCTTAAGTTTTTGACTTGAAATATTCTAAAGGTATATATGTATTATGCACATGTGTGATACTAATGTCCAAGTACTTTTGTTTTGTATCAAGTTCCATATTTTCCAAAAAAGCACTGCCGAAACTCTAATTTTTTGTAAAAATGGGTTTCTGCAGTGATTTTTTGGGACAAGCGAAACTAACTGCATGGATAGAAAACAAAAATATCATCGCGGATGGGACAGGTCACTCTGAGTTACGCTGGCTGACAATGGCTGGTCTAGCTCAGAGCAGTTCTATCTCCACAAGGAAACAATCGTGTTACCTCCCTCTTCACACAACCGTGATGGTAAGGGACAACATACATGAAATAATTTTACTGCAGAAATTGAGGGTACCAAATTATGCTACTCTGAATTTTTTTTAAATTTTTTTGAGACTCACAACTATTTTTAAATAATTATTGTAAGTGCGGCCACGCCCCCTGGAGGCGTCAATAGGCGTCCAGGTACTATCCTTTTTATTAAGTATTCAGGGGTACCAACTGATATAACAGAACTTTCAATAATTATTTAAATATAGTTCCGCGGGACTCAAAAAAATCTGACAAAATTCAGAGTAGCATAATTTGGTACCCTCTATTCATTTCTGCATTAAATTTTTTAATATAATTATGTTGTCCATTAGTCGGGTTATGTCTGCTGAGAGTCGTCCGGTGGCAACGTGTGATTGCTGACTTGGCAGTGGCACGGTGTGGCTGTGCGGTCTCGGCCCAACTAGCAGTGTTATGATGGGTGTGAAAAGTGGAGGACCCAGCTAAGGGGCTCTCCCCGAAAAAGGTACATGCCTCTCTCCCTGATTGTCAAGTTCATTGTAATCACCTCTGTTATCCTTAGGTTATATTACATATTTACCAATTAAGGATTTATGTTAATAAACACAGTCCAACCTTAGGTAGGACTTTCATTGCTTAATATACCTTCCTTCTCACCCTGGTTAGGCAGGTCATGGGAATGCCCCCCGTTTCGGCAAGCAGGTCACCTTTCCGGTAGTTTGTGACAATATCTGGGCATAAGTATCACATACATATGCATATCCCATATGAAAGAAAGTCATAATTACAAGTCAATAACTCAAAAACTTAAGACGGCCTCAAAAAAAAATAATAATGATAATTGTAAAATTTCAAATTAGAGGTAGCCTTTCACCCTTAAGAGAAAACTGAAAATAATTAGCATGATTTTGTTACTAGCATTTTTAATTAACTTTTAATCAAGGATGAAAATATTACAAAACAAAATAAAATTAAGATAGGTTCGTTCATTTAGAGTGGACAGCTGTGACATCAGCCCCTCTCAGATTTTGCTACAAAAAATCATGTGTGTTTACAAATGTCCTAGAATGGCTCACACGAAATATTTTTGAATTTCGTTCATAAACTAAAGAGTTACAGGGATATTACGAAATACGCATAAAATGGTCCCTCGGCGCACCAGTGATTTGAGCCAACTTTGTGTCACTGTCGTTATGTTAATAATTTTTTTAAACTTTTGTGAATTTTTTTGTCCAATAACTATTATAACCATAGAACATTACCATGCATGAAAAAAAATCAGCTGAGCATGCAACTTTTTTTCGTACAGGTCTATACATAATGAGATGAAGCGGCAACCACGGTAAAATAGGCATCGGTATAAAAAAAAAAACTGCTGTGTCATTGTAATAATATTATTTTTCAAAACTGAGTTGGTTATTTGAGCAATGGGATGTCTTTAACATGTTGATTAAATTACAAAAGCTAATGAATTTGATATTCCAAGATTTATGTAAATAATGTCATACATAAGTATCAATAAGTAAATTAAATATCTATGAATATAACTTCAGCAAGCGTTTTTTTAGTTTTTTATTAATTAATTTAAAGTGCACATTATGGTCCATCGACATTATGGGACGATGTTTGTAGCACTGCCAAAAATTGGAAATGTAAAAACCCACTCCTTTTTTTTGCAATTTCTGTAATTAGAAAATACGTTGATTTGTATGGTATATAGTTGAATTTTCCACAAGACTCGTGCTACTTTGACTTTTCGGGGGGTCAAAAACGTGTTTTTACATGCTATTACCAAATCATGGTATACGCAATAGTATGGTAGCATGGCAAAAAACTTTTTAATTTTTGTTTTTGTAATTTATTCATGTTAAAGACATCCCATTGCTCTAATAACCATCTTAGCATAGACTTAAAGTCTATGCATCTTAGTTTTGAAAAATAATATTATTACAATGACACAGCAGGGGATTTATTCGATGCCTATTTTATCGTGGTTGTTGCATCATCCCATTATGTACAGACCTGTATGAAAAAAAGTTGCATGCTCAGCTGATATTTTTTCATGGTAATGTTCTATGTTTATAATAGTTATTGGACAAAAAATTCACAAAAGTTTAAAAAAATTATTAACATAACGGCAGTTACACAAAGTTGGCTCAACTCACTGGTGCGCCGAGGGACCATTTTGTGCGTATTTCGTAATATCGCTGTAACTTTTTAGTTTATCAACGAAATTCAAAAATATTTCGTGTGAGCCATTCTAGGACATTTGTAAACACACATGATTTTTTGTAGCAAAATCTGAGAGGGGCTGATGTCATAGCTGTGACTTAAGATGGACGAACCCAGATATAAAATGATGCTATACTTTCGTACTCGTTTGTAAGTAATTTGTAAGTTTACTGTAAATTAATTTCCTGCATGCTATATTTAATAATATTTCTTTCATTAAATCTTCGGAAAAAATAGCTGTTAACTGATAAACAAGCACTGCAGTCCGCAAGTAATTAACGATGCTAAAATAGCATGATAATTAAACTTGATATTTGAGTGCAAGACCACTTGAACTTTGCACACCTTATAATCCTTATATAATAATGTTAATTCACATGCAGTTTACTACAGATGTTAGTTTACGTGTAGATTTGACTGCGTGCGGCGAACGTATTTTGCTTTATCCCATCTATACATATATATAGACATGTCATTGTCTCGAAGCTAGGTGTCATAGAGAGATTTTACAGGTAATCTACTTCTTCTTGTTTCGTTTTTGAGAACAAGCCGTTGTTAAACAGCTATACACTCAGGTACTAAAAACATCTAAGATTACAAGATCTAAGATTACCTAAGATCTTAGATTACAGGTAATCTAAGATCTGTTGGATTGTATGTGATAATGTGATGTATGTGTAAACAACTATTTCTGTTGTCTATATGTAAAACTATTGGGCTAGCTTAGTAAAGAAATTAAACAGTAGCATTACACTAAAACTACTTTATTATTTCTACTATCTACATTCATCCGCGCCTACCTACCGGCACACGCACGAGACACTCGCGCGCTCGTGGCTAGTGTAGGAATGATCACATGCAATACTTGCAACATCGTAACATCACTCTGCAGTGCCTTGCAGTGCTTCACAAGCAAAGTCAAGGACAACCTTTGCTCTCGAGGGTTATAAATAGGAAGTGACATATGTATGATGTGCTTCGTTCCAAAATATGTAACATTTAATATAAATTTGTTGCAGTTTACAACACATAATTAAATAATGGCAAGTTAATATTATACTTTGAGAAAAATCAACACAAAATAATTACGTTGAAATGTCGCTACTTGACGAGCCTCTGAATAAGGATCAGAAAGAACCAGTGCAGCTGCTCGAGAAGTTGGAGGACGGAAAATTTAAGCTCTGCGAAACACCACTGAAGAAACTACTGGAGACTCCCGAGCTTAAAGACCGTCAACTCGTTGTGCTCTCGGTGGTGGGAGCTTTCCGCAAGGGCAAGTCGTTCTTGCTCAACTTTTTGCTCAAATACCTGCGAGCTAATGTGAGTACCTTATAGTGAGAATTCTCTTAATTCAACAATCTTATAACATGATGATTGATAATTTGTTTAAAGGGCTCGGACAAATGGCTGACGAAAAATTGTGACTTAACCAAAGATAGCGGCTTCAAATCGAGTCATGGTAGTACACGCGTCACTACAGGTATCCTCATGTGGCCAGAGCCGTTCCTTGTTGGAGATGACGTAAGTGTGTGATTTTTATTATAAAATAAAAATATGTAAATATAGAAAGAGACCTAGGATTTGAACTAGGATAAGAAGACTTACATAGGATATTCGTGACCATTATCGGTGTGGCGCAGCGGGCCCAGGCTTGCGCAGACTCCCTCACTGGCCCCAAATAGAAAATTAGAAATTTTACTGATTTACTGCAAATCAAGGGTTAATTATAAAATATTCTCCTCTTTAAATTTCACAAATTTTTCAAGTAAGGATTATTTTTTGTATGATAAAAAATTATTAAAAAGACACGAGTGAATTCTTACTTTAACTTACTTTTTATATAAAATAAAAATAAAATGCATTTTATATAAAATATATTTTATTTTATTATATTTTCCTCGTGAGTATATTCCGAAGGATTGAAAAGTAAGCATTGTGGGGATTTTAGATTCAACACATTTAAAAATCTGCTGATTGCTAAAAAAAATAATGATAATGATAATAATATAATAATTCCTTTCGAATTTTATGACTTTCCTATTTCACATTATTTAGAAAAAAAAAATTGCAAAATTAAAACAAAACAAAAAACACATGGGTCTTACCATATAATATATGGTCTTACCTGGCAAACACTCTCGACTACCTCGAAAAAAAATTGCCATGAAGAAATATGAATATTTTTTAATCATTATAATTTATGTATGGGTGTGTGGCGCAGTGCGCTTGACTGGGTCTCGTCCGATCACCGAAGGCAAGCAACGCCAAGCGTGGTTAGTAGTTGAATGGGTGACCATTTTCAACAAAAAAACACGTTTCCCACCCAGGGGTAAATCGTTGGCTTTTCTACTAAATGTGGTTCCTCTGGCTTTGGACCATTGCACTTCCGCTTCATTGACTAAAAGGTAGCGTCCATCCTGGCTGAGGTTTCCACGTTTCCTTCAGTCACGGGCAAATGCCGGGATGGATGAAGGCCATGGCCGCCCCCGTTCCGGAAGAGCCCGTGAAACGCTAAGTTATTAGATTAGGGTTTCGGAAGGTTTGGGGTTTCAAACTTAGTGATTAATTAGTAATTAGAAGCACCCAGTTAGGTTTTGATTTAAAAAAAAAAATAAAATGTTCTCGAACCCGTCTTCCCGTTAAAAAATAAATACAAAATCTTATGAAAATTAACATACTTAATATCTATTATGGCATATTATGTTCTTGACAATTTGAGGGGAAAACGGCTCTGAGCAAAAACATATATTTGAAATTTTTTTGGTTAAAGCTCGAGCGGCTATATATACCTAGAACATGCATGGCAATATATTTTTCATACCACCTAGCTAATAGCATATTTTTGTATTAAATTAATGGAGGGTGTTTGTCAGGTAAGGCCTTATGTTAAGGGCATAGGGTGTAGCACCGGTAGTTGGCAACACGGACGTATCTTCACCATGTTAATTTTTTATCCTTGCTCCTCGGAGAATTTTTATGCTAGAGCTAAGCTGATTGCTGTAGTATCAAGATAATTACTAGCCCAAGTGCACAATTTGGCTAAATAAAGCCTGATTAAAGAAAAGTATTTTTTAGTAATTTTTTAAATTTACATGCATTTTTCTAAAATATAAAAAAAAAATACTTTTCTTTAAATCAGGCTTTATTTAGCCAAATTGTGCACTTGGGCTACTAATTATCTTGATACTTATACAACAATCAGCTTAGCTCTAGCATAAAAATTACTCCGAGGAGCAAGGATAAAAAATTAACATGGTGAAGATACGTCAGTGTTGCCAACTACCGGTGCTACACCCAATGCCCTTAAACAACACGTCTCTTCTTTGACTTATTTTGATTTTTTTTTCAGGAAAGCCTATTATATATATATTATATATATATATGAATGCGTAATACTACAATTACCTTGAAATGGACTATATCCTCACTGAAATATCACGCTGCACACGATGCACTTAAAACACACACACAGTTCACACGTGCACAATTAAAATAGTAACATTAAATTCTCGGTGCCTGCCCGGTCACCATCATGGATGTAAAACCCCCATCCATAATGGTGATGCTTTACATCCATGATGGTGACCGGGAAGGCACCGAGAATTTAATGTCACTATTTTAATTGTGCACGTGTGAACTGTGTGTGTGTTTAAAGTGCATCGTGATATTTCAGCGAGGATAAAGCCCATTTCAAGGTAATTGTAGTGTTACGCATTCATATATATATATATATATATATATATATATATATATATATATATATATATATATATATATATATATATATATCATATTGACTTTTTTCCCCGTTTTATATGGAGTTGCATTAGAACAAATTTTAGAAAATAGTAACTCGAAAACTTCGTTTCCATTTTCATTTTCTCACTACGATTGATTCACTTGATTTTACACTTTAAATAATATATCCATTGGAGTTATTTACAAAACATTTTAAATCTGAACATAATACAATTTTGTTTACAATAAATGCATGGAAAATGAGATATTAGAATGTAAAAATTTTAGTGACTTAATCGAAAGAAGGGGTAAAAATATGGTACTGTGAATTTTTTCAGATTTCTTTGAGACCGGAAACTATTTTTAAAAAATTATTGGAAGTCTATTTTATGACGTCACGGGTGGCACTGCCCTATCCTTTTTCTTAAGGAGTGCCGTCCGTGACGTCATCAAAATAGACTTTCAATATTTTTTTAAAAATAGTTTCCGGTCTCAGAAAAAGCTGAAAAAATTCACAGTACCATATTTTTACCCCTTCTTTCGATTAAGCCACTAAAATTTTCACATTTAATATTACATTTTGAACTTTATAATATGTGTTAGAATATTTTAAAAATTGACCTCAGTTACTTTGGATTCTTTGGAGTCAAGAGCAATTTCTGTCAGACGTATAGCGGTATCAAATGAAATAGATTTTAAAACTGAAAAATATGATAAGTTCTAAGTTATCAGCAAGTCTTCGAGCATTCAAGGGGGCCGATTCCGAGATCTCTATCCTTAAGCGAGAGTAAAGCAATATTTTACTTTTATTTAATTATATATATTTTTATTTTCCTGATCAGTTATATACCCATTCATCTACTAAAAGGGGGATGTACATGAGCGATAAAAGCAAAACGGCGCAATTTGATGTAAAAGCTGCGAAATCCTATATGCGGCGGTGAATTCACCGGAAATCGCGTTAATTACGATGCTCTTTTTCTTTTAATCGCCCAATTAATATGGCCGCCAATGGATGTTATAGCAGGTGCGCTTTATTCGCGTCGCGTCGTAGGTTGAAAATCGCCCATGAAAATCCACCTTAATTAAGGTGGATTTTTTTTAAGGTGGATTTTTTTTAAGGTGGATTTTCATGGGCGGCAACGTCAACGCGGCGTGATTTGGCGTAAAAGCTGGAAAACCGTATACGGTGGCGAATTCACCGGTAATCGCGTTAATTACGATGCTCTTTTTCTTTTAATCACCCAATATGGCCGCCAATGGATGTTACAGCTAATGCGCTTTATTCGCGTCGCGTCGCAGGCTGGAAATCGCCCATGAAAATCCACTTTTATTCTATATTATTTAACTTCATACATTGCAGCTGGCGGTGCTGCTGGTTGACACACAGGGCGCCTTCGATGACGTGTCTTCGATGCAAGACAACAAAACAATCTTTGCGCTCAGCACGCTCATGAGCTCCGTGCAGATCTTCAACGTGCCACAACAGATCCAGAGTGACCAACTGGATTACCTGAAGGTATTTACGAGGCTTCACCTGAGAAATTTGGACGAAAAATTCGTTACAACAAATATTCTTCAAATTAATTTGGTGGACTTACAGCAATTAATCTCCATATTAGCTCTGAATTTTTTCGGATTTTTTTAACTGTTGGTTTAATTATAATTAATTAATTATTAATTATAATTAATTTATTTAAAGCAGAATTTTGTATCCTTCCAATGTTAAATTTGTCAATTAGCATTGCAAAAAAACTAAACAACAGATTATTTTACATTTACTTTTTGTTTATTAAAACCTAATTTTTTAGACTATTTTTCTGAATCTTTTTCATATATTTCGAACCGTGGCGATGATTGTTTTTCATAAAGGGGCATTCACAAAGCCTTAAGGCCACAATTAAGGCTCAATAATTTAAGACCAGAAATTTTGGGTCTAAAAAACACATCTAAAATCAAGCTGTAAATTATCGAGCCTTAAATGTGGCCTTAAGACTTTTTGAATGCCCCTTCATATGCCCTAAGAACTTAATTGGCAACGCTCTCAGGGACTGTAGTGACCACCCACTCCTGCCAGATTATTCGCATTACTAGTGCAACAGTGTTGTCAGTGTAGTCACGCCTCTTTTTAAGTGTGACCTTGACAGACAAATTCTCAGGTTATACCTTAATTAACGTTTGTCTTTACTCTTTATTTTCATTTTATTTTGATTTATGATGGAGAATTCTCTTACAACTTATATTTTAATTTAACTACTTTATACATTATGATAGGGTACATATTAACAATAAGTTTGACTTAGGTTTTAAGTTTTTTAACTCAAATTTGGGGACTCTGAAGGGATTATTACAGGGACCGGATGCACGCGTTTTTTTTCGTGCATCCAAGATGCGCATCCGGATGCAATTTAATTTTTCATGCATCCATGGATGCGCATCCGATGCAAATTTATTTTTCATGCATCTGGGATGCGCATCCGGATGCAAATTTATTTTTCATGCATCTGGGATGCGCATCCGGATGCAAATTAATTTTCCATGCATCTGGGATGCGCATCCGGATGCATTATTTCTTTTCCGTGCATCTGGGATGCACGGATACGGATGCAAGCCCATTTTTGCGCATCCGTGTGCATCTTGCATCTGCATCCGCATCCGATCCCTGGATTATTGCCTCATTATTAGAATAGGGGCAAAGTATGCAACCTGCGCGCAAGCCTGAAAATTGTGACGTAGAAACTCCCTAGTTAACACACAACAACTGCCTGATATCATAGTTTGAGCGTCAAGGAGTGATGGGCTATAAATTTTAGTAACACGATCGAAATCAGCAGGTTTTTCTACCCTAGTATCAATAGTTTTGTCCCTAATATCAGTTTACTTTAAGAGTGATAATCGGAAATATAAAATTTATTGCAGGAAAAATTCGCCCGCTAGGCAGTTTCTACGTCACGTTTTGGCGCTAAATTCAAAAGAAGGAAGATTTTTAAAAAAAAATCTCATGTCTCCAATTTTGAAAATTGAAACTTTTTTGTTTTGGGACATTTAGTTTCAACTGTTTCAAGGCATAGAGCATCTGAAAAAATTAAAATAAGTGTAGGAGAATTCCCCATTTAATTGTATGCATATTTTGAATTTAATTAAAAAAGGGGGTTACGTCTCCACTCTCTTTTCCAGTGTCTATTTGCATGATATAATATATTTCCATCAATTAGTTAATTAATTTAATAAGAATAATATATTTACGGTAAAAAATTAAAATAAGTGTAGGAGAATTCCCCATTTAATTGTATGCATATTTTGAATTTAATTAAAAAAGGGGGTTACGTCTCCACTCTCTTTTCCAGTGTCTATTTGCATGATATAATATATTTCCATCAATTAGTTAATTAATTTAATAAGAATAATATATTTACGGTTGCACTATGGTCAAGATGTTCAAAAAAACTGTCAAACGGAGCCTTTCCAAAAGTTTCTCTTCCTCATTCGAGATTGGATATACCCCGAGGAATTTGATTTTGGATTTGATGGAGGTCTGAAAATGTTGAAAAAGAAATGGATAAAGGTATTATAATGTGTTTCATAAATAAAAACAAAAATACACTCCGAAGTGTAAGTGTTATTTTCCCATCAGACAATAATTATCAAGCGAGGGGGCATACATGACAAAATGTGTCAATTGGCTCAAAATACAAAAAAAAAATCAATCAATTATTAAGCACTTTAAGTATTCAATTCCTTATATATGTTTAATGCGTTAAGTTTCCAATTCTTAAAGCTTGAAGTACATGCCAGTTAGAAAAATAATACTTAAATAATTATATAAGTAATAATAATATAATAAAAAATAGTAAATATATATTTATTTATTTATTTATTATTATTATAATAATATATAATAATAATAAATAATAATAAAAATAATACTTCATAATTATGAACTCCATTTCTCCAAGTGTATATATTATTTATATGTATTATTTTGTTTTTACATATAACCTCTAAATTTTACTTTCAAATTGTTTTATAAATAATTTAAACTATTAATAAAAAAATAATAGGAACATGTAAATTTTATGTCTTTGCATAATCCAATGATCTAATCTAATCTCATTAAATATCTCATCAGTAATATAAAAACTTCTTTATAAACTGGATATTAATAGAATACCGACCTCAAAATTTTTTATAGCAGAAATGGATAGAGGATGAAAAGTTATGTTACTCTGATTTTTTTCAGATTTTTTAGGGACCGGGAAGTATTGCTAAAAAGTTTTGGCGAGGTCGGGTTCGAATCCATGTCCCTTTTGGGTCCTATCTTTTATTAAGAGAGGCGGCAAGAGGCGGCACTTTTTCTGCACTTTCAATAATTTTTAAAAAATAGTTGCCGGGCTCTAAAAAATCTAAAAAAAAATCAGAGTAGCATAACTTTGCACCCTCTATTCATTTCTGCAATAAAAAAATTGAGGTCGGTACTCCATTGTTTTTCTATTTACATTAATTAAATTTTAACATTATGCATATATATATAATATAATTATATATAATGGTATAATTTGTATTTTCTACTCGTCGACTAAGTTTTAAGAAAATTGAGCTGTACGTATGATATATGTATATACATACTAATAGTCATTTATAATAATTACACTCCAGGTGCACTTGTTTTCTTTATAAAAGCTTTCAGGAATCATCCGTTTCCATCATATCACATCCTCGGATGAATCGAGAGTTAATCGAGACTAATGATTAATTTCATTATTATTAAGATGAATCCTGATTACCGAAAGATTATGAAGAAAACAGGGGCACTAGCAGTGTAGTGATTTTTAGCTAAAGCTTATCGACATAATATTACAACATTATCAACGAGTGGAGGCAGTTCTGTAAAATACAATAGAGTATTGTCCTCAATTTTTTTTATTGCAGAAATGGATAGAGGGTGCAAAGTTATGCTACCCTGATTTTTTTCAGATTTTTTAGAGCCCGGGAACTATTTTTAAAAAATTATTGAAAGTCCTTTTCGTGACGTCACGAGACGCCGCTCCTTAAGAAAAAGATAGGACTTGCCGCCGCGTGACGTCACAAAAAGGACTTTCAATAATTTTTTAAAAATAGTTCCAGGTCTCAAAAAAATCTGAAAAAAATCAGGGTAGCATAACTTTGCACGCTCTATCCATTTCTGCAATAAAAAAAATTGAGGACGATACTCCATTGCTTATATATTATTTATATTATATATATATATATATATATGATTGTACGGTATATAAAGGAGTTTTTTCAACCGTTTCAACGTGCACAATCGTTGTCAGTGATTTTTATAATTTTAAACTCAATCGTGTCTACCCGCCATGCAAGGTATAAGAAAGAAAACTGCGAAAAACTATCAGCGATTGTCAGAAAAGTTTTCGCCGAGATGCGAGTGGCAATTGAATAAGGTGGATAGAATTACTATGGCTTACACCATCTTTATATCATGCATTCTTAAATTTAAATTCCAAACTCTTTTGAAAAAGGTAAAGATATGGGATCGTACCCCAAAGGTGCTAGTTATTTTTAAAAGAGTTTGGAATTTAATTTTTTTTTTTTTAGCTTTTTAACTGAACCCTAGTATATAGGGTACTGGCGACATTTAAGTGACTGAATTGAATTTAACCTCGCGGGTCTTCGTAGACCCTACTTTTGTGGGTCGCTTCCAAACTGGGGCGGCCATGGCCTAAGCAATCCATCCCAGCATTCGCCTGGTTGTGACTGAGGAAACCATGAAAACCTTAGTCAGGATGGTCGGCAATTGATGGAGGATGCCATCAATCACCTCCCGGATGCACGAGTGGGTGTTCTTTAGCAACCGCTACTTGTGAAAAGTTTGGCGGTGCATGGCTGGGATCGAACTCACGACCATCCGAATTTAATTTTAAGAATGCATGTTATAAAGATAGTGTGAGCCAGAGTAAAATATTATCCTTATATATATATATGTATATATATATATATATATATATATATATATATATATATATATATATATATATATATATATATATATATATATATATACATATATATATTCTAGTTTACTTTCCTCTTTCTATATATAACAACGATTCAATTATTCAATTATTTGCACTTACAGGAATATAACTCCATATCTACGTACTTCACAGACACAGGTTGTTTTCTAATGCCGTGCCCTGGCAGCAAAGTAGAAAAAGGCCATACCGGAAAAGTGAAAGGTTGGTTTTACTTAAATTAATTTTTTTTCTTATTCTTAGTTTATTTCAAACAGTTGTTTAAGAAATCACTGAGGCGACTTTATTCTCTAATCCGTTTTTCTCTTCAAACTTTTCGTTTTAGAGATTTCATTTTTAACAGTTATCAATGGAACTATAAAAAACAATTAACAACTATATAACAATTATATGATGATTTAACAAACTCTGTACTTTTTTTCTAATACAAACCATATATGTGGGATGTAAGACTATCGTCGATATCCTGAGTATATTTTACCTGACTGATTACTGTAAGATTTTTAAGTCGGGTCATCTTAATTTTGAATTACTTTAACTCTAAATTTAAAAATCGCAGACTAAAGCAAAACATACAGGCTCACAGAAAATTATTTTTAATGCATAGCAATAATTTCATAATTTTAAGTGGAAAGTTTTTTTTTTCGTTATTTTTTAAAAGAATCAAGTTGGGGTTTTTTATTGGATTATCATCACTTTCCAAATTGCGAAAATCAAAAATTCTTTATATTTAAAGAAACAAGTTAAGATGCTGCTTTACTTAAATTAGACGAACCTAAATACATACAATGCAATAACTTTAAATTGAGTGTCTACATATTTTAAATAATTAATTTTTATTCAATAAAAAATAAGAAGTGTCTTCATTGGAAAAACTTTGTTCCGGAAACACAAATAGTCCATGCATTGAAGATCTCTTGTGGGGAGCACACTTTTCATTTAAAGCTTAATTAATATTCTTACTTATTTTTTTATCATTTTAGTTCTGCTGCTTAACCAGCTTAACACCGTATATAAAAAATTATATTAAAAGAAAACTGACGAAATGGAGTTATTTGGAAAAGAAGAACTAAAGCTTTGGGGGAAATTCATATGCTGCCAAATAAGGGTGGGATGGGGCGTATGTGCCAACAATATCTATATGAGTTAAAAATTATTCTTTAATTAATACATTGACAGAATAAGAGCAGTAATAAGTACTTTCAAAAAAATTAAATTAGATATCAATAAATAAATGAAGTTTTTAAATTTCTACAGAGATAGACAAGGAGTTCCTCAAGCACCTCAAGGTTCTGGTGAAAGGACTGCTATCTACCGAGAACTTGGTCATCAAGAAGATTGGAGACGTGCCCATCACGGCTGGAACCTTCTTCGAAATAGTGCAAGGTGCACTCGCAGGACTACAGAAGAAAGAAGCTTCGTCTTTATCGGAGGTGATTATAAGAACAAAATGGAGTATCGACCTCAATTTTTTTTATTGCAGAAATGGATAGAGGGTGCACCCTGATTTTCAGATTTTTTTGAGACCAGGAACTATTTTTCAAAAATTATTGAAAGTCCTTTTCGTGACGTCACGAGACGCTGCTCCTTAAGAAAAATATAGGACTTACAGCCTTGTGACGTCACAAAAAGGACTTTTAATAATTTTTTAAAAATAGTTCCCGATCTCAAAAAATATCTGAAAAAAACAGGGTAGCATAACTTTGCACGCTCTATCCATTTCTGCAATAAAAAAAATTGAGGTCGATACTCGAATCCATTGTACTACTTCGATCGGAGGTACTTTAATTTCTTTTATTTATAAACAAAATTTGAAGATTGATCATTGAATTTGTTGATACAACATGTAGCGGTACTAATCTTATTTATTTGTTAAAATTCGGATCACAGTGTTTACATTATATAGTAGTTAAATATTGTTCAAATGATGTCATTATTGTCTGTTTCCGACAGCACGTGACCCTTTCTGCTGGTAAGGGTGCAGCTACCAAAGCCAGAGATGCATATGCTCAGCAAATGGAGAAGCTTTGCCATCAGTACGTACACAATATGGCGCAGAAGCACGACGTGGCACTTAGCATGGCAATCAAAATATTTGATTCCAAGACCAAGTTTGGAGAAAAGATTCTTTTGAGTGACCTACGGAAGGCATTACTGCAGGTACATATAAATCTATATACGCTTCCAGATTTCATTGTATCTGACAAACAGAACCTGTTGTATTTTTTTTAACATTTTTTATAATAATTATGTATTATTATTATTTTTTATTTCATTTTAATCATTTACATTATTGTCCAGCCAAAGCATAATAATGAAAAAATTGTATCATTTTACAATAATATGACACAAAAAGAAAAGACAAAAATAAATTCACAAATAATACTAACGAAACTACTTCTCACACAACCATCACAATACCATAACCCATAACCATTGCATGAAAGATTAAAAGATTATTTAATAGTATTTATAAATATTCAAGGTGGGTAAAGGTACCTTTACCCACCTTGTAAATATTAAGCACGATACGATAAAAAATTCATAAATCATACTAACACTAACGAAACTACATCTCACACAATCATCACAATAAAATAACCATTGTAAGAAAGATTATTTAATACTAATTATGAACTTTAAACAATTTCTCATAGGGAAAAAACAACTTATAATTATTTATCAAATTTGGTACAATAAGACAAAAATGAAAAATTCACAAATAATATTAACGAAGCTTCATCTCATACAATCATCACAACAATAAAACTACCATATGAGAGATTAGTTAATACTAATTTGTGATTTTTTTTGGAAATTTATTAACATAAAACATACATGCACTTTAAGTTTTGTATAAAAAAAATAAATACATAATAATAATAGAACAAGAACAATCGGATTTCAAGATTTAGTTTAATACTTAACTCCTTTAAATCTTTAAAGTTTAATATATATATATATATATATATATATATATATATATATATATATATATATATATATATATATATATATATATATATATATATATATATATCAATGTAATGAAAAACAAGTCAAATATTATTTGCTTATACTTTTACTTGCAACGATTTTACAATAAAAGAAGTTATTTGAAATTAATTTGGAATGTATAAACAGAACCTTTTGGAATCAATAAATTATTACATAACATTTGTACGAAAAAAATATTGCTGAGACAACATAGACAAGAGATATATTTATTAGAATTAACTTGCTTTTTTATTTTTTTTATATCAATTTGTCAGCGTTAATAGCCATGCTTTATATTTTTTTTAACTATACATTCTTGGAAACATTATTTTTTAATTCAGAAGGCATATCATTCCATAATCTTGGGATCAGATATTCCCATGTTCGTTCCACAAAACGATTTGTTCTAAAAGGGTTATACAATGGATTATTATCTATTATTCTAGTCTGATGATTATGTACCCTTAAGTCACCATGGTTTGTATCAAAGTATTTTTCCACAATAAGTGAATATTTAGACTGTAACTTAACTGGCAATATTTTCCAATATAAAAAAACATTATAATTACTCTCAAATTTTATCTATTTTTTCATTTATTTTAAAATACTTTTCTGCATTTTTATGAGTTTAGTTAATGAGCTAGTTTAAGTAAATCTCCAGGCATTTATTCCATATATAATAAAGGGATGGGTTATGGCATAATATACATTTCTTAAGTTTTTTTCATTTAAAGTAGCTTTTAGTTTATACATTTGAGACATCACAGATCGTATTTTTTTAACTCTATATACATGTGGATGCCATTCAAAATTTTCTATGAATTCATGAATTTATTTTTAAAAATGCGGTATTGTCTACCAATACCCCACGAATATTTTTATTTTAAAAATACTTGTCTATATCATTGCCTACGACTCTAAGTCTTTAAAAAGTTAAGACTGCTAACCACAAAGTTTCAGAATAATCGTTCCATGAACAACAGAGATATAACAATAACGTTAAAACAGCGGAATCTGCTTGAACTGCGCGAATGACCCCAAAAAAATATTCGGTGGAAAATAAGTATAATGAAGAGCTATTTTGTTAAGTTTAATTTATATATATAAATATAAATATATATATATATATATATATATATATATATATATATATATATATATATATATATATATATATATATAAATATATATATATGTATATTTATATATATATATATATATATATATATATATATATATATATATATATATATATATATAATCTAATTTTATGAATAAGATGTGCTGATGTGCAAGTACAATAAAATACAAATTTATATTTTCAAAAGCAGTAATTTAATTCATTGCATTTTGTACTGTGCAGTGCAATTAAACATGCAGATTTTATAAAATATAATATAATTTTAACTACTTGTCTGCTCAACATCATGCATCATGCAGCTGTGGGGAATATTCATGCAAAATATTATAATACACTTCTAATAGGTTAAATAGAAGCCAAACACACAGAAATAATTACATAAAAAATAATACATAAAATTAGGATAATAGGTGAAACTCGGGTCCTAGGATATAAGAGTGAATGTTGCTGCAAACTGAATATCAATATTTTATACTGTGGCGCCAAGGTGGCGATGGTGAGCACTGTAGGGTCTGGGCGTGAGCGTGCCTAAAGCCTCAGTCGGTGCAAATCTTAAAGGTAGTAGCAAATACTCAAATATAAATATCGACCCTTGAAAACTCATCTACTAAAAGCATTTTACAAATTGTTTATTTATTCACTTTAATTTGTAAAACATGTTTTTTTTTCATTCGTGATGTGCATTAATGTGTTGATCTGTGTAAAATATCAAATTCAAATTTGTATCTTATAATATGTCAAGTATGGCTTACAATAAAATTAAGATGGGGGAGAGAAATTTTTCTTTCACCATAAAGTTATTTTAAATTTTAAATGCGCACTTCAGTGTATACACTTATTATACTGATTTCATCACTTTTACTAACGATAGCAAACATTGGCAATTATGTGAATGGACAATCATTTATTTTTTACATTAAATTTTAGTTAGGGATCCAATACTAGCACAATACAAATGGGGGCAATGTAATAGTTTCAGAAGAAACAAAAGTTTTGACATTTTGACAGGCATAACTCTTTGAAACCATTAGAATTCCAACATGTTTTTTTTTCTGTCTATAGATTTCATGATTATTATGACTTATGAGTATTTTTTTTAAAAGACTTATATAAAGTTTTACGAAAGTTAATACTATTTTTTCACGTTTTCGGGTACGTAAGAATTATTCTGCTATCCCTGTGGCCTAAAATTTTCTTACGATGACTAGTTAGTTGACAATTAACCATTTTGAAACTAAATAATTTATTGTTAAATTGCTAAGCATCGAGCAAAAATATGAAGCCATGACATTGAAACCATAAGCATTCTTATACGTACACAAATACCCAAATATGTAAAAAAAAAAGTAAATAAAAAAAATAAACACTTCTTTTTTGAATGGTAAGCTGTTACAAGGTGATTTAGCTGCCATGTTCTAACTCGAGGATGTTCGTTTGCTGAAGAAAAATTGGGTTGATTTTCTGTACAACAACTGCACAAAGTTTTTGCGCACGATTTCTTTTACTGAAGTTAAAACACCACTAGTACGAGTTTTCTTATGACTCTTATTAAATAAACTGAAATCTAACAGCTATAATAATTTTTTTTCCTAGTAAACGTATAAGGTTAGTGCCAATAGCCAATAGGTAATTTAAACTTGTATATATATGACTTTTATTAGGAGTTAGCAATTTGCGATCGAAAAATTGCTCAAAATAGGATATTACGTGCACATTTTTTTTTTTTTTTTTTTTTGTAAATGACAGCACGTCAAGGTGACAGCTTACCATTTAAATTTATATGTTACTTAGACTGAAGAATGTTTGTTTTTTTTTTTTCAGGATATAGACAAAATGTTCAGAAGATATTTAAAAAATAACGAATATCGATTGAAATCAGATGAAAAAAAACAAGTCTCGCAACATCAGGTATATATAATATATTCACAGGCACTGCACGATTATATAGGCCCAGGATTAAGCATTTTCTACTGCAATGTGTTTGATTAATTAAAAATCTCGCACTATGAAATCAACAGCTTGAGCTGTACAGTCACACTAGCTTATACCTAGTCCCAATATATATATATATATATATATATATATATATATATATATATATATATATATATATATATATATATATATTCAAATACTTTTTTTTATTTATTTGGATATGTATGATACGTATCTATGATGGAAAAAGCAAATTGAAATTAATTATAAAGCATCTATCAAAATGCACATACATAAAGATTGAAATGAAATATGTCAAGTGAAAATCATCTTTCATGCCAAGCATCGGTAATCGGTATTATGATGCTTTATCATCGCGTTTTCTTTCAATTTTTCGTGTGTTAGAGTTTTTACAATTTTCTGAAAGGAATTTCTAAAAAAATATACATAATTACAATCAATCTCATAACTGTATAAAATATACCGTACATATATATGGTATAATTGGAATTAGCATAATTAAGACAAAAAAATAATAATACTTCTTCTCTGCATTTTTTTTAGCAACAAAAACTGCATTTTTATTATTTTTGTAAATTTCAAATTCTATGCCGCCTCTACGCATTTAATAAACACAACGCAGTCTTCACTAATATAAAATAAACTATAATATTGTTGATATAAAATGTATCAAATTTTGTACTTATTAATATTGTCTTTGCAGAATGATTTTCACACATGGAAATATCTCGTCACAAGAGAACAACAAAAAAAGCATGAAATGCTCGGTGATCGTGCTTACGACCTCATCAAATACAACCAAAGTGAAACATTAGAAATGAAAGTTGGCTTTGCCAAGTTTGGGTATCTAAAAGGAGGCTACTCCGAAGAGCAGGTTAGGCAGATTAAACTAATTTGCTCTAAAATCAAAAAGGAAGTTAAAAAAGACAGTGATATTCACTTTGCAGCAATCTATATTTACTGCAAGGCCACTAACTCGAATAAAACTTCTGTTGAGGTTGCATTCCGTATTAGAAATTCACACAATTACAAAATTACAGTTATTGATAAAGTTCTTCGTGTGTATAAAAACTGGGATAGTTTCCTAGACAACAATAAATTTGATAAATGTGATTACTGTTATCCCAAAGAAGGTTTTTATCAGGGGGATATTAGTGGAAATGTACAAGTTGAATTTGGGAAGTCACCAGCCTGCTCATGGACCAAAACAGTAGGAAGAGTTGTAGATATTGCTGCTGGTGTTACAGTGGGAAGCTCCTTGGGAGCTTATGCAGCATGTTTTTTAAATCCAGGTACTGTCGTTATGTTTGCCTTTTTTTTTCCGATAGCTGTGGAAGTCACAGTAGTAACTATAGCAGCATCTGCGGTCTCCGCAGCAGCATACACAGGTGTTCGGTGCGTTATGAAAGGTGCTGACATACTTCAGCACTCGTTGGGAACCAATCTTGACAATACTGAATTAAATGGATGGTTAGACATTGTCACCACACCTATAATATTTGCAGCAAAAATGCAAACTCTTGTATCGACATACAAATCAGCCGGAACTTTAACAATTTGGGGCCAACTTGCTCAAAAAGGCTGTAAAATATTAGAATTAGATGAATTTGCAGGTGATTTATCAGCAAAGAGTTTATCATTTATTTTTCAATTCACATCAATGTTTTTACAATCTTCTGATGGAGTATTGAGTAAAGATCAGATTGATAAATTACGTATTCAGTTCCTCTTCTATTATCACATACAAATAGATGAGAAGACTGCAAAAGAGATTTTTAGAGATCTCGGAAAAAAACTGCACAATGTTCTGATGAATTTATCGGAAGGGAGAAAAGAGCTCACCAGGCCAAAAGCTGACTCTAGCTCATTCACTGGCAACTCAGGGCGAGTACAGATTCACGAAGTATTAAGAAATTCAAAGGAATTGATGTTCTTCTTAGATGACTTTAGCTACAGATATGAGTAAATTGATAGTGTAATCTAACTTGTTAAGCAATGAGTTAGGAAAAAGGAATTTGCATATTTGCATTTTTTTTTTAAATATATCCTTAAAATATTAATGATTTGAGTGTTTATTGAAGATAAAAAAAATCATTAAAATGTACATAGATACACTATTTAAACATGTAAGCATATATACTAAATTCAGGAAATGGTAAAAAAACGCAAAGTGTATCAAATATCAATATTTATTTTATAAATGAAAGCAATGCTTTTAACTTGAACTACTTGAAAAATAAAGTTTTGAAATTATGAAAGATTGTCTCTTATGTGGAAAATTCTAATTTTCCCAAAATGTTCACAGAAATCAGCTGCTATTTAACGTATGTCCTAATTTATTTATTTTTTTTTTTTTTTCAAACGTGATTTCGCTTAGGGATTTAACATGGGAATCAGAAATTTGCATTCAAATAAAACAAACGTATATATATATATGTAAATATATATATATATATATATTCTCTACAAAAGAATTGTTTCCAAAAGTTCGAGACACACTAAAACTAATGGTTTAATTTAAAATTTGATAAACGCAACCTCTAATGAAACATTGACTCATATCACTTTAAAATGTTGTATATAATCTTAATTTTAACATTACAATTTTTTTTTGACACATGCAATTATTATTATTATTAATAGATTTTTGCTCTAGAAACAGCTTTTGAATTTTTGATATCGGATAATATTCAAAAATTTAAAGGGTTGAAACGAACCCCCAAAACCTCCAATCAAATTTATTAAAATTAACCCAGAAACTATTTCAACAATTTAAATAGTTTCTGGGTTTTATTATACTTCTTTCGATCCATAGTAATATTTAAATATTAAAATTAAACTTATTAAAAACCTTATTTTGACGAGACAAGGTTCAATATCTCATTAGGGGTTGCTTTTATAAAGTTTAAAATTACACCATTAGTTTCACCATAGAGTGATATATTTGAACCAAATATATCACTCTATGGTTTCACCGTGTATAAACAATAAAAATTGGAGAAAGAAAGTATAAAAAATTATTTTGTACATATGGTGGAAAAAGATATAAATCGTAGGTACTTAGAAAATTGATAATTTTTTACATGTTTCAAAAATTTACTTTCCAAGCTCGATCAATGCAATGCCCTCAAAAATTGAATGAATATTGAAACACGTTGTATTTCCTGCAATTTAAGATATTCAACCCATGTTTGTATAATATGATGCAATAAAAGTTGATTTCATTATTAACCACACTGCTTATAAGTAATCGAATGATATGAATACTAATTACAATTTGTACAATTACCCATTCCTGTTTAAAAAATAAGAAAATTTTTAAAAAAAAGTCAAGAATTTTATCGAAGTATATGTTTACACTATCTGTGAATGTTTTCAAAGTTAAGAAAATTAAATAATTTATGTATAATATTGTATAAATTAATATTAAATTAATATAACATTGTTTTTATATATATTTTATATACACTCTCGAAAACTGCTGGTGTTTCAGAAACACTTGTTTGAAACACGTAACGCGTCTCACAGGCCGCCCCCTTAGTTAAAGCACTTAAGGTGTTTCAGACCTATGAGACACCTTACGTGTTTCAAGCTGAAATACGTGAAATCTCCACGATCCTGTTCCGCGGAGGAATATTTTGTGACGTCATAGAACATTAATATATTAATTATTTGCGTGATAACACAGTATAACTTTAATTTTTACTATTGATATGATGTAAAGCCTTTATAACGAACAATTAAAAATATATCTTTGATTATTTGAAACAATATATCAGCATAACAAAAATATAATTATCCTACCTTTTGCAAATAAACGGAGAAAACATACCCTGAACCAGAATAAATATAATATTGGAATTCAATATATAAACAGAAAAATATTTCCTTGATAAAGTCCCCGCAAAATCATATTTTCATAAACTTACATTGCTGTTAGAAAATGTGCCCCACATTTTATGATCACATCGTATCACAAATATAGCAGTGCTACAACTTGTGACTATCGTTCTTACGATCCACTAATAATTCACAGTCACTCTATGAGCATTGAATTGAAGTTATTGGACTTAATTAAACTATATTTCAAAGATTTACTGACACTAACACGAACATGATGCTACCAGCATCCATCTTGCAAACAAACTAACTTGATCAGTCATCGTCTCTCTGATTGGTGGTTACCTGAAACACTTTACGTGTTTCAATAAGGTGAGACACCAAAAATGGTTTGAAACACCTAAAGTGTTTCGCGAAACAGAAAATACCTGTGAGACACCTCTGTGTCCCCCCTGAAACATGAAAGACGTTTCAAGTCATTATTAAAACACTTTAACCGTTTCAGGCAAGTGTTTCTGAAACACCAATTTTCGAGAGTGTACTATACTATATATTATATTCACAATACTATATTTGACTATAAAAATGTTTTGTTTTTAATTATTTGTTTGATTATTTTATATTATCTTACATGACATGTTTTTAATTTTATTTTTCTTATTTAATAATTTCAAGTATTTATAAGTTTATAATATATATATTTCTTATTTATTTATTTGTTGGTACATTGAATGTGAAATTGTGATGCTTGTGCCATTTATTGCATCTTTTTCACTTTATTTTTTTTTTATATTACTGTATATATGTACTTGGTGGGTGAATATAAAAATACATTATTGCAACATAACATAATGTGTTTAACAAGAAAAAAAATATTTACAATTTATGTATAATAAAATATTGCGTATGTTTAATGTTATAAAATATAAATACAACTCAAATACATTTGCAAGGAACTCATACCCTGTTGAAGTTCTACGCAATGAGGGTCAACACACGAGATGACAAGCTGGACAAAACATTAATTATTATTGCACTTGTTATTACAAATATTTATACAGGAATTATTCTTCACTGTATAATATGCTGCTCTTTGGTGTTTAAATAAATAATTTGTTAATTTTCGGCTTATGATTTAATAATAAAAAATTTTAAAAAAAATTGTGTTTATATTATAATATTTCCCTCACGAGTACATAAATAACAAGTCAGATGCAGGAAAATGATAATTCTCAAATATTTCAATAACAGCAGTTCACTTCCCGATATTATAATCAACTAAACAAACCCTCAAAAAGAAAGTTTTTTTAAAGACTTAAAATGTAGAATTTACTAAAATATTAATATTTTTGATTATTTATAAATTCAGCGTTTATAAATTTCTGAATATTTTACTTTTTATACAGATTTGATGAAGGCTTAAATTACTTTATTTCACTGACCGAATGCACGCGTTTTTTTCGTGCATCCGAGATGCGCATCCAGATGCAAATTAATTTATCGTGCATCCATGGATACGCATCCAGATGCAAATTTATTTTTCATGCATCTGGGATGCGCATACAGATGCAAATTTATTTTTCATGCATCTGGGATGCGCATCCAGATGCAATAATTTTTTCCCGTGCATCTGGGATGCACGGATGCGGATGCAAGCCCATTTTTGCGCATCCATGTGCATCTTGCATCTGCATCCGATCCCTGCTTTATTTGAAAATTTGAGGAATAATTAAATTTCATTATAAAAAACAAAAAAAAATAAATATACAAATGAAATTTTCTTCACTCATGCTGAAAAAGTAATGTTTTGTATGTTTTTAATTTTTTTAATATAATAAATATATTAATATTTTGACATTATAACATTTTTAAGAACAGCACTGTAAACAAATAGTAAAACAATTGCATGTGTGTCGGACTTAAATTGTTGAAATTGTTGAATGAATAGCACTTTTCTTTAATTTACATAAAAATATGGCATGCCTATATCTTTATATTAAACGAACATTTTTATATACATTATTTTAAAAGGAAATAAATAAATAGTTAATACTATAGGATGGTGTTAATGCTGCACAACCTGCAAGAAACTTTTTACTGGCAGAAATGAATTGAAGGTTCCAAATTATGATACATTACTTTATTTTTCATTTTTGGAGCTTGTAGGAACTATTTTTAAAAATAATATATGATGATAGTACAGAGGGAGGTGTCAATACGTGTCACATTTTAATAAAAGGTTATAAGGACTAAAAGAGACGTGGTTTTAAAACTGAAATTGGAATAACTTATAACAATACTTTCTGGTGTTTTGAAGTTTTGAAATAAAGCTAAAATAATTTGGTAACTTTTCAACATTTCTAATACAATAAAAAATTTACAAGAATATATGTTTAAATATAGGTAAACTGGAAAGATATATGAGAGAAGTCAGGAGTTCCACAGGTTAGCTAATATAATTAACAGATTAATTTCAGGTTGCGTTCAAAATCTCCATTCACTCCAGTAGCAACCAAGATGGGTAAAGGTACCTTTACCCACCTTGGTTGCAACACCAAAACACTGACATCTGAGATCTGAAAGGCTTCAAGCGCCCGAATGATAGGCAACCTTTCGTGCATGCTGCTGTGAACGGGATTTTTTCATCGAGATATATATGTAGAGTTCTTCCTTTTATAACGGTCAAAATTAAAAATTAAGTTATATCTTATGTACCTCGTCATTTCTACAGTGGCCACTTTCACTTGATCGTTTCACCCTCACGT
This sequence comes from Siphlonurus alternatus, assembly GCA_949825025.1. Taxonomy (NCBI): domain Eukaryota; kingdom Metazoa; phylum Arthropoda; class Insecta; order Ephemeroptera; family Siphlonuridae; genus Siphlonurus; species Siphlonurus alternatus. The sequence continues at coordinate 34,276,335 of OX463782.1, forward strand.
AATTAAGTAAACAAGTATAGTGGTCCATTCTTGTAAATTGTATAATACACTCGTCGCATTGTGGAAATTTTCCCATTTGCAGCCTTTTTAATCATCAATGCCCTGTGTTATTCTTACAGAGCATGGTGATTAACAAAGTTGCAAAAGGAAATTTTTGAGGTGACGCGGTACTATAAAGGAAACGTAATACGTGTTACTTAAATTCCTTTTTTGAATCTTATAGGAACAGTAACGAAGAAAGAACTCACCTTTAAAATATATCTGGCCTTAAATTAAAAATTAAAGGTGGATTTTCATGGGCGACTTCCAGCCTGCGACGCGATGGGAATAAAGCGCACTTGTTGTAACATCCATTGGCGGCCATATTGGGCGAATAAAAGAAAAATAGCATCGTAATTAACGCGGTTACCGGCGAATTCGTCACCGCATAGGATTTCGTAGCATTTACGTCAAATCGCGCCGCATCGGATCGCCGTTGTCGCTCATGAAAATCCACCTTAAGGGAAAGGGAACGCCAAAGTTGCGCCGCGATCGCAGCGCCTCTATATCAATATTCAAATTGTCCCACTCTAAAGATACCACGCAAGTCACGGCAGTTTTATATTCAATTTATTTATAAATAATGAGTTAAATAATAACTGTTATGGTTGTTTTATTTATAAAACTTTTTTTTCATTACTATAAAACATTTTTGGAAAGTTTTTACTTTATGTGAGTGGATTATAAGCGTTGTTTTGGTTCATTAGTCAGCCTGTTTCATTCGCCAGTTGTTTAATGGCCGACCAAAAAGGGGTGTGTGAGACGTGAGAGTGTCAAAAATCGTGCAGTTATTATCAATTTACGTCGCTCTCACTCTCATAATGGACAACATACATGAAAATTTTTTATTGCAGAAATGAATAGAAGGTACCAAATTATGCTACTCTGAATTTTTTCTGATGTTTTGAGACCCAGAACTATTTTTAAATTATTATTGAAAGTGCGGCCACGCCCCCTGGAGGCGTCAATAGGCGTCCAGTCTCCATCCTTTTTATTAAGGCTGCAGGGGTGCCAACTGAAATCACAGGACTTTCAATAATTATTTAAAAATAGTTCCGGGTCTCAAAAAAATCTGAAAAAATTCAGAGTAGCATAATTTGGTACCCTCTATTCATTTCTGCAATAAAAAATTTTCATGTATGTTGTCCATTGTCTTTTTTTTTTGCTGTGAAGGTTTGTCCTAGTGCATTAAGTTTGTTTCTAGTTTTTTTTAAAAATCGGACGATTGGATTATAGAATTTTTCTAATGTCACTGAAATGCAGCGTATGCTTGTTCAATAAATGGGTTTAGTTTCAATACACGTAACTCGGAAACTAGATCGTATTTGTATTGACGATATTTTAGGAGCTAATGAACGACATAGAGGAGAATAGTTTGAAATATTTTCGGAGGAACAAATGAGAGTGGAAAATTTAACATTGGTGGCGTTACCTTACCCTTAAGCAGTCTCATATCAGAGAGTTGTTAGAGTTAAAAATCAACATTCGCATTATATTTTTAATCTTCCGCGATGCAGCTACATGAGCAACTAGCGGCTGAAAAGTTAGAAGGAAGCATGTAAATATCTGCTGACGTTAATATGACGTCACAACGCATAATTTTGAAAGCATGGAGACTGAATAATTGTAGTCATCGCATCGGAAAATAAGAAAAAGGATAGCCAGGAGAAATTAATTTCGATACAAACTTTAACATATTTGCTATGCCGCTGTCTACAAAATCGTGACGTCATATTATTTTATGACGTATGGTGAAATATCCGTATAATATAGTGTCCGAGATTATAAAGTTCCTCTCTGTTATTTTTGGTTACCTGAAGCAGTGGTATGTGCATCTGATTCGTAATCTGATGGTCGTGAGTTTAATCGCAAGAAACACCAAACTTTTCACAAAAGGCAGATGCTATAGAAAACCCTTCATGTATCCGGGAGATTTTTTTATTTATTTATTCTAACCATCCTGACTGAGGTTTCCATGATTCCTTCAGTCTCAAGCAGGTAAATGCTGGGATCTATTGTTATTGGTTATTGGTGTTGGCTGCTCTGATTTAGAAGCGATCTACAAACAATGCTATCGGAAGAGATTGAAAGTTAAATTCAGTAACTTAATTACAACATAGAATCCTCTTGTATAACATTGGTAAGGAAATTATATTATATACAACGTGACACAATCCGTTCACATCTAAAATAATAAACTATATGTACGTGACAGGACAAGTAAAACCTGTTTCTTGGGATTTCCATTGGAAGTGTATAATAATCGCAACAAAAAAGTATATTAATAAAAAGACCGATGAACTCACAAAAAAATATATATTACAGTTTAAAGTAGATATACAAACAAATGTACACTCCCGTCTGCATTTTAATATATTTACGTATAATTTATACAAAATATATCTCTATTTTAATCTTCATATATTGTTAAATAGTAACCTTGAAAATTTTCACTTTCTGAATTTATAATGCTTTATTTTGTTGTTATTATAAATAAATATCACACAATTTTTGCCATGTCTGCTAGTGCTACAGATATAAAAAGATGCTCGCTATATAAATACTGACCGCGGCTCCTTTTACATCATTCACACTAAGGAGTCTATATAGTAATCCTCTTCTCTCACAGTCAGCAACAACATGTTCATGCGAATAGTAAGTACCAAAATCAATTTTATTACAAAGTATTTAAGGGTAAGACAACACGAACAATCGATTGTTGTAGTCCCATTTGATTAACATGTAAACCTTAGCAACCTCATAATGATTCTGATTTTTTTTTTTTTTTTTTTTGAGAGACAGTTCTTGGCACCAAAAAAATATGGAAAAAATTTTAAAACAATCGGACGATCCAATTTTTTTAAATGAATTTTTTTAAATTTTCAGTATACAGGGCTTTCCCATGGAGACCTAAACTAATGGCCGTAAGTTGCAGCCACCTATCCGAGAATAATCTGAGGATTATCCGTGGATTATTTACTAATTAACATTAAAATTCTCGGATAATTGTCGGATTTTTCCAAGATAGGTTGGCTGCAACTTACGGCCATAAGAAATTAATTTAAAAAAATTGGATCGTCCGATTGTTTTGAATTTTTTTTTCATATTTTTTTGGTGCCAATTGAGAACTGTCTCTAAAAAAAAAATCAAAATTATTATGAGGTTGCTAAGGTTTACATGTTAATCAAATGGGACTACAACAATCGATTGTTCGTGTTATCTTACCCTTAACTTTATTAATTATAAATGAAAACGAGAAATTTTTCATAATAAAAATATTCCATATTTTTATTATTTTAAGATTAATTTTATTGCAAATATCAAATGTCTGGGTTTAGTTTGCATCGACAGTATAATAACAGATCTTAGTTTACCTCTAGACAGTTCAGTAGACTAGAGATAAACTAAGATCTATTATTATACTGTAGTGGATTTATATGATTGTATTATTTCGATAAAAGTCGTAGTCTGAACTTGATAAACTATATACGCTGATTAAATTTTGTACAGTCATCAGGAAGATTTTTCCTATGCGATCTTGTTAATCACCACAGTCCCTAAGAATGACAAAGGCCATGGTGATAAACAAAGCTGAAAGTGGGATTTTTTCTGCAGGGTTAGAACCCTATGAGCTTGGAGCTCAAAGCGGGGTAATGGATAGGAATGAGGCAAAGACTGTTCTTGTGGATAAGCAGGATAAGAGGGGAAAAGGATGGTGGCCACAGCCTGTTATCAGGATTCACTGAGGTGAGACTGAGGGAAACGTGGAAACCTCAGTTAGGACGGACAACTCTATACTTTTACTCATATTTTCCAAGGCGATGAGTGTACGTTTGTAAGGAGTATTTTTGTTTGAAATATTTTTTCCAACGGTAAGTATCCATCAGAAAAATTATATAGTCGCCATGTTCGTTTGCTGATTTTGACTCCTGCTACAACCACCGCGCATCGGCGCGCAACCCTTTCTGTGCACGATTTTTCGGCTCGAAGTCAAAACACTACTACCGCGAAATTCTTTAGATATATGCTTTAATTAAACTGACCCGAGGCAAATATTAAAATTTTTATAGCAGCAAACGTAAAAGGTTAGTGTCAATACGTAATTTTAAATTCGCAAACATAACTTATTTAGAGGGTTAACAATTAGGGATCGAAAAATTGCTCCGTATAGGATCTTACGTGCGCCCAATCTTTTTTTGTAATTGTCGCTGTTGTCGCCATCTGAATCCGCCTTAATAAGGGGCATTCACAAAGCCCTAAGGCCACATTTAGGGCTCGATAATTTAAAGCCTGATTTTAGGCATGCTTTTTAGACCCAAAATTTCTGGTCTTAAATTATCGAGCCCTAAATGTGGCCTTAAGGTTTTGTGAATGCCTCTTAATATGTATAATTGTGTATATAACATGCATACAAATAAATATCACAGGATGCAAATATTTAATTATAGCAGATTGTAACTTTCCTCTGTTTACTTACGCTTTCAACTAAGCAAATAATCTGTTTATTTTATTTTTGTTCTAATGTGTGAAACTTTGAAGTTCGTATCCATATAGCCACAATTTATAAATATTCTCACAACTATTGTCGTAAAAAAAATGCAATCTTTGCCATCTTGTCTAAAATTTATCTATAACGATAAGTGAAACTGACGTTGCCCGTTTACAAGTTTTCCAAACTCTTGGGGTGTATTGTAATATTCTATACGTTTACATGACGGTATTTAATACGTATTCGTTGACGACGGATAATGTTATTCTTATGAGGCATGAGGCGTCGTCAACGAATACGTATTAAACACCGTCATGTGAACGTAGTGTATGTCAAAAGTCATTTTCTTTCTGAATAAACAATTCAAAAAAAAAAATTAATCAGCATTCTCTTTTCTTAGGTACTGACCCTGGCGCTTGTGACTGCCCTGGTCGTTGCCTGCGTGTCGTCCTACCCTGCAGAGGTCACCTTAGAGGGAGAGCACCATGACCTGGAGACAGCCGAGACGTCGCAGAGAAATAACACGGGGGGCTACCACAGGGGCTCATTTGGAGGACTTTTAGGATTCATTGGATGATTTTATTAGTATTATTACGTTGATAACTATGCAACTTTTCTATTTTGTTTATTTTTTTGAACCTTTTAGATTATGTATTTCAACATTATTATTTGTTAACGTCAGTAATTTTTAACAAATAATGTACACATTAAATATTATAATTATATACAATAAATATATATGTATAATATTATAATATAATAATATTTTTTTTACACTTAACAGAATCATCAGAAGATAATATACTGTACATTAGGATGAATAAACATGAAATTATTTATTAATAATAAAACATTTTCAGGTAAGTTATTGCTTTCAATGTAATTAATACATCAACAATGAAATTGAATAAAGATTAGTAGCATATTATATTTTAGTACTTTTAGTAGTTGGTTACTGATTTTTTTGGCATAAAAAATTGTAGCCTAGCTGAATTATTTGTGAATAAAAATATTTTATAAAATATTAAACAGTAATATTTTTTTTAATGATTATTTTACATTTCATGCAGTATATATTATAATGAGTGCGATTCACAAAACAGTTAGCCAGATTTCTAACCACGTTTAGCTTAATCACGTTTAACTACATCTTTTTTATGTGTTAAACCACCTAGTTAAACGTGGTTAAGCTAAACGTGGTTAGAAACGGCTTCGTGAATCGCGCCCATAATTATTCCATTAAAATATTTGCTATTATAGATAAAGCTTACTTCTTTTTATCGCAATATATATATGAGTATAATTTTTAGAATTATTATAACATTAAGATACACTTCACTATCTTAATGAGATATTAGAATGTGAAAATTTTAGTGACTTAATCGAAAGAAGGGGTAGAAATATGGTACCGTGAATTTTTTCAGATTTTTCTAAGACCGGGAACTATTTTTAAAAAATTATTGAAAGTCTATTTTGATGACGTCACGGGCGGCACTGCCCTATCCTTTTTCTTAAGGATTGCCGCCCGTGACGTCATCAAAATAGACTTTCAATAATTTTTTAAAAATAGTTCCCGGTCTTAGAAAAATCTGAAAAAATTCACAGTACCATATTTTTACCCCTTCTTTCGATTAAGCCACTAAAATTTTCACATTCTAATATCTCATAAGATAGAAAATTGTATCTTCATTATGGTCCATTAAAATATTATAGATTTAATAGGAAATTGTTAATTTTAAGACGTGTAAATTTAATATACAAATTAAAAGAAGACAGGAGTACCACATGCTAAATGTTTGATGTAACAGGCTGATCTGTTTGATGCCTTCGAAATCTCCAGTCTCGAGGAAAAATATCTGAATCTGGAGGAGGGAAAGCTCAGAGCGCCTGAATGGCAGGCAACCCTTCGAGCTCGATGCTCTGGAAGGTATTGGCGTCATAAAGTTAGTGCGAACCTAGTGGTAACTGCTGGAACTACGTCAGCAGGCGCGAATCCAAGGAACCTTTTGGGGGGGGGGGGTGATGGGGCGATCGCCACCCCCCCCCCCCCCCCAAAAGGTCCCAAAATACATTGAAGGCATTACCACCCCCCCATCCGTCGCCCCCCCTCCCACCCCAAAATTTAACATTGCGGGATAGGGCACCGCCTCCCCCCAAAGCCGCGGGCTGGATCCGCCCCTGACTATACGTGCGTCTGGCGAGGATTGCTGTATATGAATAACATTGTAAAATCATGTAAATGCTCTGTCAGCAGCCACAGCATAATTTTACAGAAATGACAACACCATAATTAGTTGTCAAATATACTTTCGGACAAATATAAAAAAATATTTCAACTTCGTGAGTGATGTATTTCACATAAATTTTGTTGCTTTATGATTCTCCCAATGCTATGTAGGTATTTCCATATCCTCGGCAGAATCCATGATATCATGATAAAACTATAATCAGAATTGGCAGAATCAGCCAAAATTTCAGCGGTCAGCGCCATCTCTTGGTCCTCTCTTGGAGGACCAAGGCCATCTCTTGGTCCTTTATATTGTACTCTATATAGGCTGCATGCTTGGTGATAATTTGGGGAACTTTTCCGAAATAAACGAATGGTCTTTTTTATTTAAAAGGTCAATTTCCTTATTTTGAATTTGAACTTATCGCGGTCTTCCTTTCGATCGCACCAGGGCAGTCTGCTACAGGCCGTCTTACCCCCCACCACTCTTTTTATTAGTCGGCCGACTGAGCGGCCGGTTTACATGCATTCTTACGGGAGAGAGCTCTCACTTTGCGCCCGGATTATGGCGATTTCACGGTATCTAGAGATTTGAAATTAAAAGTAAGTAAATGCTCATAGAGTCTAATATTGCTCAACAACTCCCTTTCACCCGCAAAAATAATATTAATACGTCTAAATATGACTTTTATAAACCGGACGACTAGTATAAAAAAAGTCTAAGCCCATTTCTAAAGCGATGACGTAGTATAGACTTTATATATATTTTGCATGACTGTGGAATTGGACTCTACCTTAAAGGTATACAGGCCTCAAATTACAAATTAGACAGACATTAGGTGTTGTTCAAGTTTATAATAAACATTCGTATTATTTTTACCTGCGCGCGGTGCGTCTGTGCGAAGTCGCGCTGTAAAGAAAGTCCTTGCTGACGTCACAACTCACAGCTAGCACCGATTAGCATTGAGTTGTGACGTCATCAAGGACTTCGTGACGTCATCAAGGACTAAATTTCTTACTTTGAACTGCGACTTCACACGGATGCATCACGCGTGGAAAAAAATGATGCGAATGTTGATTATATACTCTAAACCCACTTGGTGACTGTCAAATTTGTATTTTGAGGCCTGTATGCCTTTAATGTGAATATTTACATTATTTTAACATCAAATCAAGTTAATTCCTGTGATCAAAATATTTATGAAGGTTGATTTTCTATTTATTTGTGGTTTTGATATTCTGTGACGTCATACTATATTACCAGACTCATAAGTTATAACTCGGTTCCCGCCTTGCGTTTTTCTCGAAAAGTATGATATTTATCAAATAAATAAAAATAACAGTGTGTAGAACAAAATAATTCATGGACATCAGACTACAATTAATTTACTTTCATTTTTCCACGTAAATATTTTAAAATAAATATTTTCTTACACGGAGGACCCATTTACTTTTAAAAATCCGGCCGACTAATATCAGTGAGATGACAGTCGAAAATCCATGTGAGACGGCCTGTAGGAGACTGCCCTGATCGCACTCATTAATTTACTTGCACCATCTGCTTAATCTCTCTCTACCAAAATAAAATTTAACATTTCATAGACCAGTGTGATCGAAATGGAAAAATTAACAGCAAAAAAATGGTAATAAAAAAATGACCTACCGCCTACGTTCTTTTATAAACAATTTGTTTATATAAAACAATCGATACTAGTGTTGTAAAAAAGCGAACGTTCGCAGCGCATTTTAGAAAATGCGCGCGCGCACATTAGAAAATGCGCGTTAGAATGTGCGGTCGCGCAATAGAAAGTGCGTTTTTTAAAAAGTGGCGCGTTCACTCTGCTTGCTGATTGGTCACAGCTAAGTACCTTCTTAAAAATAATTAAAAATGTTAAATATAACTATGAAAACTAATTTAATCACTTGATATGCAATTAAAATTGTTCCCAAGATTAAATAGTTCCAGTTTTAAAGTATTTTCCAATAAATTTTTATAATATATTTGTTGAGCAGTTATATTAGTGAATTTAATTTTTAATGCACTTTTCATAAGTAAAAACTTGTTTAACGACTTCATTTAGCTTTAGTGCTTGCAGAATATCGAAATTTAGGGTTCTTTAAATGCAATTCAAATTTTCCCGCAAATAAGAAAATGCGCGCACTTTCTAATGTGCGCGCGCGCATTTTCTAGAAAATGCGCTAAAGTAAAGTGCGCGTGCGTTTTTACAACACTAATCGATACAAAGAATTAACATTTTCATCTTAGCTGTTTTTGTAACTTCATCAGTCATTGGTCATTGGTGCATTGTTTGTAACGAAGAACCTCATTGGCCGAGCCGAGCCGAAGGATACCCGAGCGTTTCCGACGAAAATCAAGTTAAATATGAACCTTTTAGTTAATTTAGTTTACCTTAGTATACCTCTCATTCACAGGTACGTGCACGAAGGGTTGCCTGCTTGTCGGGCGCTCTCAGCCTCCCCTCCCTTCTCCTCCAGTCGTTCCTCCATCTGGAAGCTGGAGTCAGTCAGTGTTGTTGTGACTGGCGCGCTGCCAACACGTCACTCGTGGCACGCGTAAACCGCGGCGTGATCTCCGGAGTTTCGTGTGCTATTAACGTTGGTGCTAGAAATATCATAGCTAGTGTTTAAACTGGCATAAAGTGGTGTGAATTCTCGCTCTGAATTGTGTTAATTTGATATAATTATTATTACATAGCAATTAATCCATAGCATAATATGCATACTGTGTACAAGTAGCTTTTTGCAAGTGTTATTATAACTTAATGTGGTAAACTTTGTTATATATTAAAAAGTTGTTGTATAAAATGTCTAAGGTTCTGAAAAACTCTTAAAAGTTATGGATCTAGGAAGTGCAATAGTTGCAGTGGGACGAGCGTCCAAGCGTTCTAAAATCGGACGAAAGTTGTCCCGAAGATTGTCTTTGGTGGCTAAAGTTCCGTCGCTAATTCAGACAAAGTTCCGACATGACTCGAATCAGCAGAAATACCGCACGTACAATAATCTCCGACAACAGCAGGCTAGGAATCTTGAGCTCACCGTCATTGCGCCCGACAAGTCCCAGCGAATGGTGAGTGTGAATCAAAATCCAGCGAAATTTGAATCTCGAGAGATACTGTTTTAGTGAATTTCTATGCATGTGGACTGTACAGTGTTGTGTTTTTTATACATGTTTTTGGTTCTAGACCTTTAAAGTAATGTATTTAATATTTTAATAAATACAATATACATGACTTGACTAACTTGAGGTGGTTTTATGTATCCAAATATGCAATAAATAATTTTCATGCAGGTTAATATATAGTACCGGTACACTGTATAGTGTATACCGGTACACTAGCTGGAACTAGGCTGAAAAAATTCGTGAAAGAATGTGTTTGTCCATTCAATAAATTTTTGAATACATCGTAATTATCAGTAGCTCTTTGGTAGTATCGTATGCATAATTATTTTTTATCTGTTTCTTCAAAAACTATATACGCCACATAACATATATTAGGTTTGTTCGTAAATACACAATCAGAAAGAATCGATTATTTGAGATGAACCTATAAGTCCTTTAACATACGGTTCATCACAAATAATCGATTCTTTCTGATTGTGTATTTACGAACAGACCTATAGAGGCTTCAAGTCAGCTGATTTTTCGGTGATCCCACCCGCTATACCAAACCTATGTAAAAAAAAAACGTGAATTCGTTTTTTCACTAAGAATCAGATTTTTCAGGGAAAATTCCTTTACGGAACTTTGGTCCAAACTGAAAAATACAGTAGATAATTCAAGATTTAGATTTTTTACTTGATTTATAACCGAGAAAAGTTAAAAAAACACTTTGCTTCATTTTCAAGTGCAAGATGGACCTTAGCGACAAACAGTTGCGCAGCGAAAGCGCATCACTTGAAGCCTCTATACTGTATAATATACATAAATTTATACATCACGTTTCACGTTATGCTACGTGATTGGTGGGAATATTTTGTTTCGACAAGAAATAAAGTTAATGAACTATAATAATTATTAAATCTCGCGACAGGGGTTAAGTATCATATTTAAGTTATAATATAAGGGAGTGAGCTTGCTGTCACAATCTGATTGTCACTGAGGGAACCGTGAAAATCTCAGTTAGAAGAGAACTTACACCCTCTATTTTTTTTGTCAATAGTCAAAGTTTTATAAACAAATTTAGCAATATGAAAGCTATGAGAACATATGAGAATATGAGAAGTGATACATATTTATGTAATGTATAATGTATTATAATTATACATTACACGATTGAAAGCAGTACCTAAAATTACACCTGTGGGAGGAAGGAGTGAAATTTTTACTTGAAACGGTCTGGTCAGCATCCATGATGACATCACCAATCCTTTGTCCTCCCATTTACTTACAAAAAAAGAATGGGCGCACGTAAGATCCTATACGGAGCAATTTTTCGATCGCTTATTGTTAACCCTCTAAATAAGTTATGTTTGCAAATTTAAAATTACGTATTGGCACTAACCTTTTACGTTTCCTGCTATAAAAATTTTATTATTTGCCTTGGGGCAGTTTAATTAAAGAGCATCTAAAGAATTTCGCGGTAGTAGTGTTTTGACTTCGAGCCGAAAAAACGTGCGAAGATAGAAGGGTTGCGCGCCGATGCGCGGTGGTTGTAGCAGGAGTCAAAATTAGCAAACGAACATGCGACAATATAATTTTTCTGATGGATACTTACCATTTATAATCACGCTCTATGATGCTTGCCTTCAGTGATATATTATTATAAAAATAAGTGATGATTTAGTTGCAATAAAATAACAGGTGTTTTTTCTTCATTCATTCGCTGCATGTGCGCATTCTGAATTAAACTAAATAAAAGAAGAGGCTTTGCCGCTAAAGTTTTTTTTAAGTTACCTTATCACAAAAAAATACGAAGATTGAGCAATACTTTGAAACCCTCTCTTAAAAATAAAAGAAAAAAATCAGTGAATGAGAAAAAATGCACTAATTTTTTTTAATTAAAAAAATATATAGTAATATTACAATTTATTTAATTCCGATTTCAAACATTAATACATTCATGAAAGAAGTTTTCTCACTAATCACGTTTAGTGTCATTAAATTTGTCTTTCACTAACCGTGGTTATAATGAGTAATGTGGATAAATCTTTCGTGAATCGACCCCCATATTACTATACCGAGTAAACAAAACAAGCAAACACAACTCTGTCGGTCCAGTGATGAGACTGTTGGGTCACTAACATTTTAAAGTGTCAGTCCAACACATTTTTGACATCCTATGTTTCCTGGGTATGAGACCATCAGACAAAAAATTATATATTTACGATAAAGGTTATACTTTCAATTCTTAGAGATACGAAAAATAACCCTTATCGTAATCCACGAATCCACCCCAATCGAACCCCCCCCCCCCCCCCCCGGATTTGTGTCGATAACCTACGAGTTCTACGACGATCCCCTGGTCTGGCATCGCGCCAAGAGAGCTCCATTCATGAACTGCAGCGGCGGGCGGATATGCAGTGAGCACCACTTGGTCACTCGGAGCACGCGCGCTGTCCCGTACACAGACCTATTAGGACAACACAAGCTTCCTTAGCGGGCACTGCTACACCATTCAACACCGCTGCAGAGTATATGGCACAGCAGGACTTCATTTCACGCTTTATATGTAGTCTTTAATATTGCTTATATTATTATTACAGACAAAAAAAAAAAAAAAAAAAGGATGATAAGAGCTATTTTACCATCTCTACGCGTTTAAAGTAGCCTTAATGGAAAATTTCAAATACCTGTTTTGTGGCGATTCGCGGTCTCTTTTATATAAATTATATAATAATTATATTTGAAGAAATGATTTGAGAAAATCAAATGAAGAAATTTGTATAATGTAATTTACTATTTTAATTCCAAAAGTAGCCGTTATATAAGTAAATAATATAAATATGTATATTATAATACATATATATACAGTAGTAATTTTTTTCTTATTCATTCATTAAGTTCATGCAGTTATGGTCAATCAGTTCAAGCAGTGAACAATAAAAGATAATTATAATTATATTATGATTTTACTAAATATTATATAGATGTTATTCATAATAACAAAATCATAACATATATATTATAGTAAAATTAAAAAAAAAATGGAGATTTATTTATTTTAAGTCACTACCGGTATGACTACGTTAACATGACAGTGTTTAATTCGGATTAATTGACGACGCCTCATAAGAATAACATTATCCGTCGTCAACGGATACGCATTTAAACATCACCGTCATACGTATTATAGTGTACTATAAAATAATGTGCTCATATCTGTAAGCAAAAATTAATACAGCCACTTTGTTAAGTTAAAAATTAATGCATGCGTTTATTGATGATAGTGCACCCTATTTGTATTGCTAACATGAATGTTGTCAAGTACATAGATATATATACGCATTCACTGCTGGAAAAACCATTCTCGTACAACAATGACATAATTTGTAATTGCAGGTGAAGATCTCCTATTGATACTCAGTACAATGTGACTGGGAGTTGTACCTGCATGATCAACAGCTTACAAAACTTTAGTCTATTTAGTCTATTTTATTAAATAACTTGATATTCCCTCCGGAATTAGCCGTAAGTTTGTGGCTATTCCGTTTGTGATTGAAATTGCAACGTTTTTACATTAAAAAAAACAAGTATATTGAACCTATATATATGAAATTGCAAAGATACGAATATAGGAAGGTCATCAGAAAACCGTACACGCCCTGAGAAAATATCTTATAAATTATTTGACCAATTAAGATACACTCATTGAGTGACCGTTTACAAAATTATGTATAAAAATAATATATATTCAAGCGAGTATACACCCACATTTTTGTACTTTTGGCTTTCGATCCAAGAAAAAACAAAACATGGAATATATTAATTATTTCCTCGCTGGATTAAAGAATAGGAGAAATCAAACAAAAGCCGCGAACCATATCACAGCGCCGAATTGAAACCTCTTTACTGTATTTTATATTAAGATTCCCCCTGCATGTAATAATTATTAAACTATTTGAAAATAAATCACATTTGCTTCAGTAAATAAACCTTATAGAAATCGGTGTAATTGATATGTTACCATGCATCCACTCTCTATGTTTTGAATAAGCTATATATATATATAAAGCACGATATTTGATTTTTTTTTAAAACTTGTAAACTTCATTCCATCCTATAAGTATAAACTCCCAAGGTGAAACTCGAATATCACACTAAGCTTGCCCCACCTGGGTTGCGGTATATCTGGGCCACATGAGCAGACTGATCACCAGACCGAGCGACCAGCTGGCGAACAACTTCGGGCACCAATGGGTTGGATCGCGAGCATGCAAGCTAGGAAGGAATCGCACCTAAAATTAATCTCGAGCTTACCTTTATATGAGCAATGTGGAAGGTGTGGCGCAGTGCATTTGACCGGGTCTCCTCAGATCACCAAAGTCAAGCAACGCCGAACGATGTTGGATGGGTGACCATTTTCAACAAAAACCACGTTTCCCACGTAACGTAAATCGTTGCGGTTTTCCACTATGTGGTTCCCCTGCATGGCTTTGGACCATTGTACTTCCGGTTCATTGACAAAAGCTGTTGCGTCCATCCTGGCTGAGGTTTCCACGTTTTCCTCAGTCGCAGGCAAATATATGCCTGGATGAATTTGTAAGGCCATGGCCGTCGCCGTTCCGGATGAGCCTGCGAAACGCTTAAGTCAGGGTTTCGGAAGGTTCGGAGTTTCAAACTTGGTGAATTAGTATATATAGTAAAAAGAAGTATCCAATAGGGTTGGAGTAAAAAATTATATATATATATATTTTATATGTATTATGAGCAATGCAATGTGACATTTTTTGCACAAATTATATGACAGCCACCATGCATATATAGATATAGTAACTAAAACCTCTCTTCGTTGTGTAAAAAGGCATCAATATTAATGAAAATAATTGTTCTTTAATAATTATTTAATTATATACAACTTATCAGTAACTTCTATATGTAATATTCGTAATTCGTATAGTACACATCATTTGAAAAAAATAACCGTGTAAATTTTTTATATGTAACAATTACAAATTCATGAAATTTCCTTCATATTACACAAGTAAACTTTTGAAAACAAAAATCATAAGCAAGTTAAACTACGATGTCTAAAATATTATCAACGAAGTTTATTCATTATTTTGCACCTACAAGATTTTACAACACTAAAGACTCCAAATTTTGAGACTAACAAACGCTGCCTGTGTTTCGCCTCGATATTTTGCAAGTAAGGTCGCTCCCATAGAGGATGCAATCTGCCCCGAGCAGCTCGCTTGAAACAGTCGTTACATTTTATATCATCGCAGACAGACAGTAAAACGTTGATAGTTCGCAGCAATCGCAGGCGTTCTTCGAATCTCAGCTATAAAATAATAAACAAATTTACTCCCTATAAGCATAGAGTTGTGAGAATTGACATTATGCAATATGCAAGGTTTGACCTTTCCAGTATTTTTTACTATAAAGACCTCTTGTAGTTATTTATTTATTTTTTTTTTCTACCAATGAATGTTTCAAAATTGAAGTGAAATATTCTGTGACGTCAGAGGCATGAATGAATTGAAGTTAACACGAAAACATAAAAGTAAACAAATGAATAATACAAATAACTCGATCGTAAGTCCATATTTTGTCTTTTTGCAATGAAGCATTTCGTGTTATAATTATTGCGTGTTGTAATTGTTATTGCTATATTTTGACTATTTTGGAAAAAGTCCGCTGCGGCAATAGATAGAAATAATTAATGCTTTGACGGCTTCTTACGCGTACCGGGCCAGTATTTGCTGATATGTGACTGAGGAAACCGTAGAAAACCTCAGAGCAAACACCTCTACACCAAAGTAACTTCTGCAAAACCTGGGTGGGGGGAGAGAGAGAAGGGGGGAACCACACACAAAAGGGAAGAAAGCGATATGAATTTAATAATTTACATTCATTGGTCATCCATCCAAGTATATTATACTGATATTACTGACCACGTTAGGCTATCTAACAAAACCATTCAAGTATATAGACACTCTACCTTTGTCTAGCGTTCTTATTTACTTAATTTACATACAAGTATAATATCATGTCAAATAAGGTAGCACTTAATAAATTATTGCTCTCAATAAAAGAGTGTATGCAAGTCTACTAATAACTGTACATAATAAATCAGCGGTAATTTGATGCAATTAGTGATCACGTGACTTGGGTCAGCTGATCGTCAGTGACCCACAAACCTCACAGCTGTTCCGGGGCTGCTCTGACAGCCTTTTAAACTTTAAAAAGCTCTTTATTTATATCTTCAATAGTGTCACCATTAGTGCTGGTCATTACTGTGTAAGAAACGGTTAGTATTTACTTGTGATAAAACAAAACTATTGCTTCATTGATAATGACAAACCAATTAACCTTTAACGTGGATAATTAATCACGATATAAAAGACTCGTCATTATACAGTTCATTCATACTAATAGATTATTCAACTTTTTTGAAGAGTCCGACTGAATTCTCGATTCAACAATCGTCATATACAGTATGTTCAATTTGAAATATTATAATGGCCTAGCAATTCAGTAATAATATAATTAATAAATTATATAGTAATTCTTTTAATATTAAAATGAATCACAAAAAAAAAATATAAATTATAAAAGTTGAGATTTTATTACTGTATCTGTGTTAAAACAGGTTAAAATAATAAAATTTGCCACTATTTTAAAATTCAGTTAATAAAATTATTAATTGCGGGCCCACTACATGATCATATTGATCACACTATGATCAGTATTAATGATCACAAACTTAAAAATATTGTCCGTGACTTAAATAAGAATAATTTTAGTTTTCAGTAAATAATAACGTGAAACCATAACCATATTATATTTTGTATTCCCAGTTTTCTGTATAATAAATAATAATATGCTTGTAGGCATGAAATAATTTGTCATGCATGCAATATTTTATTCTAATGGTGTGATTTCTTCAGTGATTGCGAATTTCGTGGAACTTGTTTTCTCATGTTTAGAAGATTATAAAATATAATATTCACTTTTATTTTTTTATTGTTCCATATATTAATTTATATATTGCTACGTACTAACTGTGCAGTGTAGTACCTTTCATTATATGATATGGTGCACCTTTAAGTGTTATATTATTTTTCATCTATTGCTTTCAGTGCATACAGAAAAGTCCAAAATAATTCGATTTTTGCGTTTCCTAATTTAAGGTCTCGTTTTTCATGAAATATATATGTTTCCTTATTATACACTTAAAATAATAACAAAGGATTTTTGCTCACTTTTATTTTCACATGACCTTCACCAATACGAGTTATAAGTAGGTTTGAATTCCCATGTAACTTGCGTCACAGAGGGCATTACATGATTTTGCATGTCGTGACATCATCAAACAGCAATGAGCGTTATTACTGACCGTATAATTGGATCAATGAAATTTATGTAACCAATAAAATATAACAAAATGTAAATCATTGTGGTAAAAATGAGAAGGCATTGTTAAAAAGCAGGGACCGGATGCACGCGTTTTTTTCGTGCATCCAAGATGCGCATCCAGATGCAAATTAATTTTTCGTGCATCCATGGATGCGCATCCGGATGCAATTTTATTTTTCATGCATCTGGGATGCGAATCCGGATGCAAATTTATTTTTCATGCATCTGGGATGCGCATCCGGATGTATTAATTTTCTTCCGTGCATCTGGGATGCACGGATGCGGATGCAAGCCCATTTTTGCGCATCCGTGTGCATCTGCATCCGCATCCGATCCCTGTTAAAAAGTTATTCAAATTTCAAGTTTAAACCTTTAGTGCCCCCTTTAGTACTAAATATTTTGTGATTGCAAGTGACGCATCTCTGTACTTTCAATGCATATTTTAAATAGTATATACAAGAGATTCTTCGCTACAAACTGTCCACCAAGGACTTTTAAATTTTAAAGGTTTATCATTCCTCCATAGAATAAGTGACAGCTCCCAAAGCAATGCAGGGATAACGTTCTTACTACCCCAAGGTGTACATAAAAGACAAGATTTAAAAGTTTATAAAATTAAATTTGTGCAGTGCCTGTAGGATGTCATATTATGAATGCGAAGAAGTGTAACAGCTCAAGATTTGTTAACTACCCAAATCTTGTAACAGCTGACCATGAAGCTGACAATGAGTTATTAGTCAAACTTTTACAATCCGATAAAGTGAAGGAAATATAAAAACTGCTGGAAGATTATAAAATGGTAGAAAAAGAAACGTTGAGGGCCACGCCCACTTTTCATCAGACTAAATTTGACGAAAATTTGCATGCATTGACGTCTCCTATATGTAAGAAGTGCATACATGTTTTTAATTAAGAAGGTCTTTCTATTTTATGAAGGCGCGGATCCAAAAGGGGAGGGGCGATGGGGGTGATCGCCACCCCAAAAGGTCCCAAAATACATTGAAAGTATTACCACCCACCACCCGTCGCCCCCCTCTCACCCCAAAATTTAACATTGCGGGATAGGGCACCGCCCCTCCCCCAGAGCCGCGGGCTGGATCCGCCCCTGATTTTATGTTACTTTATTTAAAGGGACAAAAATGTCAATATATTTGGTTAAAAATTCAAAATATTTAAATTTCGGCACATTGCAGCGTCTGGATGCAGCAACGGATCACATACGCGTAAATAACATTATCAGCATTTGACACAGTTATTTGCAAATCAAATTCATAATGTAATGATCGCGCGTGAGTTCGACAAAACCACCGATTTTGTCCACATGACGATAGCTTAAAAACAATACTCGTGCAACCAGTGGACGATTTTTATATTTATTATTATTAATTTTATTTTTGCGTCCTATATTAACTACCGACCACCCTGACTGAGGTTTCTATGGTTCCCTCAGTCACAACCAGGCAGATACTGGAATGTATTGCTTGAGCGTGAAATATATATCGACAAAACGCAACGCTAGAAGATGGCGAGTTATATTCTAAAATTATCTAATGATTGTAATTTAATCATATAAAGGTTCTATGCAATAAGGGGGGGGGGGAGAATAATAACAGTATACAACCCATCGTGTACAAATCCGCAATATATATTATAAATCGTCTCTAATATTGTAAATATTTCTAACTTGAACACTAAAACGACTATAAAGTGCCATCATATTACATTGAATTCACCTAGAAACTCTTTGTATTTATTAAGCTTTGGGGCAATCTACATATATTATTATTATATAATGGTCATAATACCAGACACTAGTATGTAAGCAGACAAAATATATAGTTTGATTTTGTAATTTAAACTTGTAAACAATAAATTAAAATCATTTAAAAAAAAACACAGTCGGCATTGATGAAATATTGTAGACGTAATTACAAAACCATTAACATGTACTTGAAATTGTTGCTTTTTTTTTTTACGAGGACTATAAAATTAATTGATAGAATTTGAAATGGGTCTGTAGGGCATTGTTGCACGCGCGGAACTATCGGCTCTAGATTGGGCTAGGCTGGGTGGTGGAGCCTCCGGGCTAGATAGGTCACAGCTCGCACGCATACCTTCCCGTTACCATATACGTTAATAGACTGTGTGCATATACGACGCTTCTCGCAAGGTCACGTCAAGGACTTTAATTGTCAATTAAAACAAAAAGTGGAGCTAATAATGAGTCATATATACCGAACTTTATTGATTATACGTCACAGGTGGTTTGTTGGTTCCAGGAATATAGTCGAATTGTGTTACAGTTATATTAATTCTACTAACTTGAATCTTAGGCATTAAGTATTACACAATCTGATAGTTTGTATATTTTAGTATATCCAACTATATCGTACCTCGTCCAATGTACTTACCATGATCTCGTTGCATTGTTATTTTAGGTAAGCGTAAAATTGATGAGCTTTATTTTACAGCAATTTACAGCTTATAATTGCGCTCACCTGAAATAGCAGATAGCTCATTATTGCGGACGAAAGTTGATATATTATTTCATAATTTACATCAGCGCTTTTTTTTTATTATAATATGTCAATAAATGAATAAAGTATTATTGAGTTTTCATTGGATATACTCTATGGAGATATAGAACATATAATAGCTGAAAATGTGACTGTTTTGTTTTCTTTTTACTTAGTTGTCTTTTTTTTTAATGTACTCTCTGCATAGCTTGCTATATTATTTCAATTTCTATGCACAATATAAGAAAAAAATAATGTAATAAGCAAAATATAGAAAGAAAAGTAACTAATTTCTCTCCCTTTCATCATAATTATATCATTATAACGCTTGATCTTATTAATTATAATGCTTGGACCTATACATAATATATTATTTCATACTGGATACATATATATACGTGGCATGTATATATTATGCCAAAATGATAACTGTGAAAAATATTAATGACATTAATTGAATTAATTGGAACATTTTGTGGCTTCAAATGCCACACCATAAAAAAGTACAGTATTGTATATAAAGACTCCATATTTACCATAAGTAAAGTTGGTAAATATAATATAGCTTATTTAAATTTACGGAAAAATGATTATTTAACTTTCAGCATAGCTACTAGATATACAAATAACGAGTTTACTAATACTTAATTCAATTGACATCTACGTTCATAATTATCAAAGGCCAATGAACAATAAATATTGACAATATCTGTCAAGCTTCAACTTTCTTGCGACACCTAGATACGAGATATAATTTTTTCAGGCCGCTGCTCACAGGGGCTGAAAATTTGGGTGACTGTCAAGCCCTGATTGTTGCCACCACATTCTCGCAGGTGCAGTCACTTTCGTCACCACAGCATTGTTGTATGATGAGCACCCTTTAGCAACGATGAATTAAATAACAACAAAGCACAGAAAGGGCATTTTAAATTAATAATATTGCATTGCAGCTAATTTATAATATTTTAACTGAGCTGTGTTTTACACATGATATATAATTTAAATTCTTGTTCATTATATGTTTTCCTTCTTTATTATTTAATTGTTAATTGAAACTGTTAAAAAGAATGCTGGTGCGTAACTATTTTGTTGCTTGTTGTTCTGTATATAGGACTGTGAAATAAAGAGAAATATAATGAAGTAAATAAAGTGATTCCAATCAAAAGTATTATAGATTTATAAAAACAATACTCTATAAAATGCGAAAGCTTATTATTTATGCACAGTTAAGGCGGATTCACATGGTGATTTTTATCATGCGACGCAAAGCGAATAATGCGCACTACTTGCTGTGACATCCATTGGCGACCATATATTTGATGATTAAAAAAAAAGAGTATCGATAATTAACGCGTTATTCGTCGCCGCAACCTGGCGAATTTTCTCGTTACATTAGGATTTCACAGCTTTTGCGTCAAAATCTCGCCATGTGGATTCGCCTTTAAGCTGGGAAAAAAAAAAATCTAAATTTACTAATTGTAAGTGGAGTTAAGATATTTTTTTCCAGCTTACCAATGGAGTTAGGATATTTTTCCACTACCATGTCAATATATATATTTATCTCTAGGTCTCTTGGAGTTATAAGATCAGAAATATCAAATTTCGTAACGTTTTAGTTTCTCGAAGTGTCCACCTCAAGACACCACGAACATCACCCCTGTTCTGTCTATAGACATTGCCATGCAGTTTATATATAAAGGTGTGGTGAATATGAATACATGACTAAATTGGATGCTCTTCTTACCTGCTCCAAAATTACATTATTTTTCTCCCTTGAAACTGCAGCTCTTATAGCAAGTGAGGCAGAAGTAAAGTCCTGAAGTGAATTATACAAAAAACTTAATTTTCAGTATTTTTTCCTTAATGTCACATTCACTTAAATATTTCTGCTCTGACAGTTTTCTTTTCATTTAGATTGAGGTTGATATTGAGGTTAATTGAATATTCGATATTGAAATTAATTTCACGGCTCATTATCACTTGGCTAATGACACGGGCTTTCAAGTGACGCGTGCATGCAGACAGAAAGCGTGCACGATCTTTGAACAATGGAGAACATGTCCGTAATTTGACTAGTTTTTGTCAGCAATCGAAAGTCAGTTTTTTTGTTTTGTATGAAAATCACTTTTCGATTTCGTTATGTAATTTTTATGCACTGACTGCTATAAACAATAACTATGCCATGGATATGTTTACATTTTTTTGCATACCTCAAATTTAAAATGTTTTTGCAGCGCTGCTATAATGCATATTATCCTATAAAATAACAAATGTATTTTATCTTTTTCCTATACTTTGATTCAACTGTACTGTATTAATTTTATTATTGACTTAAAAAAATTTATCAAAATAATGTGTTATAAACTTGTAATACCAGCTTTACATTCAATTTTATATTATGTTGAAAGTTTTACTCTCATAGTCCGTCATATAATATCTTAATATCCACCGTTTTAAACTACTGTATGTGTCAGCTCGCGATTCGATGTTACCAAGCACTACCGTTGTCTGCAATATGATCGCCTGTGACGTCACGACGATCAAATGTCCGAACTGAAATCTGACCTCGGAGGTCACGTGACTCACAGCTGATCAACTTGACGTGGTAACAGTGCTCCAAATTCTCTTCAGAAATGTGACTTGATTATAATATTATATATTTTTATTTTATTGTTTTATATTAAATTTTATTCTATTTTATTATTATTTTATTAAAATATTTTTTTAATGTATATTTTTTCTATATGTAATTATATAATATATCTCATGTTATATTCTTCTAAAAATCTCAACAAACATTTATGTATTATACTACGGCTAAAGAGGGATTGAATTCCCTGAATAGCCTCAGCCCTTGTGGCTGAATGTACAATTAATGAATAAATAAATAATATTAATTTCTTTTACATATCTCCTTATTTTTGTCTCATCAAGACAGTCTTATCGACAGGTGTTATAGTTTTACACTGCGGTCATGGTCGACTTAATTTATCAATCCTGACATTAGTCATGTAGACATAGGGGAACCATGGAAACCCCAAGTCAGGATGGTCGGTGTTAGAGCACCTCTCGAATGCATGTGTACGAAACAAATGCAGTAATTTGAAGACCATGTTTGTTTTTGTTTTACAAGATTTGCACTCGAAGGTGTATGCTGTTCTGTTTTTTTAGACGATTTTCTGACAAAAAAAATCGTCATTACAATAACATTTATAATTATAATGAATAAAAATAAATTTCCATAAGTGGATTTTTTGTGCGCCTTTTTACAAAATAAGATACTGCCGTTTCTTTTAATTCTTTTCACGTTCAATATTCAACTGTCAGAAAGAGCATAAACTGAATATTTGTATCCATTTTTAACTATTTTAGGGCACGAAACACTGATTATTTTTTACTAGATTATATGAAAAACATATGGTTCCGCAATAAATATTATTTTAATTATTAATTTCTCTCATTACATTATCCAAAGTTCATGATATCTGAACTAAAATGAAAACGATTAGTTCTTTTTCTGAAACGATTTGTTAAAGCCATGCATGTTTTTAAAATAAAATAAAAACTTAACTAATAAAATTTATCAAAATTTTTTTTTTTAATAAGCACTCTTGCTGATTTTTTTTAGAGACAGAGAAGTATTGCTAAAAAGTTTTACCGAGGTTGGGTTTGAACTCATGTCCCTTTTAGGTCCTATCCTTTTCTTAATAAATCAATAAGAGAGGTGTCTAGAGGCGTCACTTTCAATATTTTTTTTTTTAAAATAGTTCCCGGATTCTAAAAAATCTGAAAAAAATCAGAGTATATAGCATAACTTGGCACCCTCTATCCACCATTTCTGCAATAAAATTTGTTGAGGTCGATACTCCATTGTTGGCTAAAAAAAAATATATTCCATTCACATATAAGTGTTAATTCGCATATTAGCCACACCCAGCAAAATAGGCAAATCATAAATCCACTTAAGCGGTTATAATTGATTCTTTATTCAATATAACGTAGAGTAATAATAATTGTAATAAAGTAATAATATTATACTTCATTGGCTTTATCCAAATGCAAGTTTAGCATTCTTGCAGACCGTCTCGCACTCTTTCTTAGTGTTGAACTTGTTGGAGTTACCACCGCATCCACCGTACCGAAATCGTTGACAGGACTTAGATGCCTGCAAAATATACAAAACATATCAAATATCTATTTTATAATAATTATTAAATAAAGTAATAAATTTAATAATAAATAAATAAAGTGAGGATCAAATGGAAATAACATTTCTTGCTCAGTATTACACGATTTACAATATTTTTCTTAAATAGAATTGAATTTTTCTTAATTAATTGTAAGGAAAACTTGTTTTGGGTATAATTACTATAATCTAATATTTTTTGCTGATTTTTTCCTTGGTAGAGGCAATAGTAAATATTTATATTGTATTAAATAATTTTAATAAATATAATTTTTGTATTCCATTATTTACCTACATTACTTTTTATTCTTCAACTAATTTATACGTATTTTATGTCATACCTAAAAACACACCTTATTTATACTTTGCATGCATGAAATGTTAGAAATGTTGTATAGTCCTAATCCTATAATAATAATGAAGGATATTAAAATGCATTTTTACTGGCAATGAATATATTAAATATAAAATGAACGATTATTACAAATGAATATTTCATGTATTTTTGTTGATATATGTCTTTGAATTTTCTTTGAAAGCATAGGTGAATATATATATATATATATATATATATATATATATATATATATATATATATATATATATATATATATATATTGTAATTTTTGAAGAAAAGAGGTGTTATGCTGAAGTGAAAATACCGGTACGTAATGCAAGGTTTAGAAGAGTCAAGGATGAATTCAATATGAACATTTTTAACTATGGTTATATTTAGGAAATTCTAAAATTCAATATAAATAAAATTAAATAAATAGAAACGTGTCTTACCGGTACCCAACCAAATTTGAAAAAACTTCCTCTGCATTTACCAGAATCAAGACGCATAAAGCAGCGTGTCAGCCTATGATCGGTGACTTCATCGTCTCCTGAAAATATAAAATTAATTATAATTATTAATATACATTTCAAAACAAATATCATTGCTTTCTGTTGGTATTTATTTTTAATATAATACGAAACAGATATATACATAATTATTCAAATTCGAACTAAAGGCAGATTCACATGGCGATTTCCAGCCTGCGACGCGAGGCAAATAATGCGCACTTGCTGTATATAACATCTATGATTGGCGGCCATATTTGGCGATTAAAAAAAGAGCATCGTAATTTAACGTGATATTCGCAGCCGCAATGGCGAATTCACTTCCACATATAGAATTTCACACCTTGTGTGACAAAATCGCGTCGCATCGCCGCTGTCGCCATCTGAATCCGGCTTTGAAGGTGGATTTTCATGGGCGGCAACGGCGATGCGATGCGATTTTGACGTAAAAGCTGTGAAATCCTATCCGCAAGAGAATATCGCGTTAATTACGATGCTCTTTATTTTAAACAGCAAATATGGCAGCCAGTAGATGTTACAGCAAGTGCACATTATTCGCGTTGCGTCGCAGGGTAGAAATCGCTCATGTAAATCCACCTTACGGCCAAAAAATACACAGAACTTTTTGTTGCTCAATTTCGATTGGCTAAACTAGTGCTGCGTATCGTGGTTTGATCGAAAACAAGAATTTGATTATGATTCATGTGTTCCTCAATATTTGATTACATCTGAAATAGACCACTATTGCCGCGGCCCACCACCCCTCGCTCGGTGGATTGGTAGGCCAGTCCGTGCCTTTCTTACAGTTAGTTGTGTACATTTTGCAAAGAATAAAAGTACTTTCTCACTCAAAATGGCATGATTTCGCAGGAGTTCTAATCTTTTTATTATACGATGCAATTCGAAGGCAGTGTGCGAACCCCCTAAAGACATGCACCACAAAATCAGCTAGGACTTTACTCACCTTTCGTGGAGAGCTTGGATGCTGTGACAGACACTAGCAGCAACAACAGAATGATCGCCACTTTTCTTACCATGTTGAATGTTGTTCTTGCAAGTCAAGGGGAGCCTTATATCTGAACATGAACCACGGAAGTTCCTGTCATCTTGTTAATAATATTATGTAACCTACATGTTAATATAATCAAAACTATGTGCTTTACAGATTAGTGGCAAATTAAAATTTTCGCGTGAAAATTTCCGGTGTCGTATTAAGACTGGAATAATATTTGTCACTAAACAGAAATATGAAGGTTATTGCTTAATTTTTAGTTAAACTTCTTACACAAATTTAAATGTCAAATACCCCCATCGCAATTAACATATTATTTATATATTTAAATATTATATTATGTATTTTTTAAATTAATATATGAATAAATGTTTGCTAATTTGAAAACAATTAACTACAGCAGAATAATTATTATAATAGGGGGCCATTCACAAAGCACTTTAACCCCAACTTTAGCCCCAAGTTTTATCCCTGGTGCTAAACCAGGGGCTAACCATGTTAAGCACCTAGTTTAGCACCATGTTTAGTACCAGGGGTAAAACTTTGGGCTAAAGTTGAGGTTAAAGTGCTTTGTGAATGTCCCCCATTATATACTGTATTTATACACTCAAATGACAAATAGAAAACTTGCATGAAAATATTTTCACATTTTATTATGCATATACAATAATGCACTGCATGCTCAAGCTATTAAAATCAGTACAATGAAAAATGACTTCTTCTTCTTTGACAATCCACCTGTTAATTGTATGTTGGTAAATTCTGGAAGCAAAGTACAAACAATCAAGTAAAGGAAGCGTTTTCTCTCTGGAAGGAAGTGCTGCAAGGTGATAAGAAGATGTTATCGCGAGGAGAAATTCGTTCAGCGAGCGACGTTACCACACCAAAGAACAGTTTACTGGGAGGATGGACTAACTTTTAAACCAGACGGTTTTCCCGCCAAAGCCAAATCCCTGGTACGTCACGACGCTAACTTGCATAAGCGTATATTAATAATAATAGTTGTTTATTGAGAATTTGTACAGAAATAAAAACGGTATACAAAGCTCAAATGGTAAAGAAAAAGGATATCCCATTCACAAAAGTGTCCATGCAGTCACCCAAACAAGATAGATATCAGATATTTCGAAATGAAAACAACCATTGATTGGGTAGGGAACTTCAAAGGTGTCGCTTTTTCTGCCAGCGCTACGATGTCAAATCTTTGACGTCCTCTAACAGAGACCGTGCGGCTTATTTGGTGGAATTTCCAGAAGGTTGACGAAATTTGTCGAGTATCGAGTTTCTTCAATTTGACGTCCTAGGTCTTCTTTCCATTATACAGTCTCCTGCACAGACTGCAGTTTGAGAGCTCCGTTCATGTGGGCATGTCGGAACGTTGATAAGACACGACCGCGAGGGGAGGAAACTGTCCGGGAATCACGTTCACGAAAACACCTGAGAATAAACATAAGGTGTTTATATCTGAAATAGCTCTCGAAACCTGAGTGGTGCACATTGATTCCTCATGAGTTTTACATTTTTATACACTTAATTTTTTTTATACGACTGCACACTTTTGTTACTCTGTATTATGTTATAAATACAATATGTAATATTTATACGAGACTTTATTCCTGAAGGCTCTCTTTATCTCTAAAAATATAGGGCGACATTCACAAAGCACTTTAACTCTCACTTTAGCCTCGATTTTTATCCCTGTCGCTAAACCTGGGCTAACCAAATCGAGGCTAAAAGGGGGGTTAATGTGTACTTCGTGGATGTCCCCATAATTTGTTTCTCTTTATTTATATTCTTCCACCTATCAAAGTATCGAT
The DNA here is from genome assembly GCA_949825025.1 of Siphlonurus alternatus. Classification (NCBI taxonomy): domain Eukaryota; kingdom Metazoa; phylum Arthropoda; class Insecta; order Ephemeroptera; family Siphlonuridae; genus Siphlonurus; species Siphlonurus alternatus. Next base: position 34,304,007 of record OX463782.1, read on the forward strand.
ACTATTGAAAAAAATGAACCAGACTATCGGTGAAGTGCGTATGACGAGCATTGCCCTTTAAGACTCAAACTGTATCTTGCATTTATATGGATTTTGTAGACTTTATCTAATAGTTTATGAAAATTTCTCTTTGCACTAATGTGATTATGTGATTGTAGGTTTCTTCCAATTAATATGAGATGAAGTAATTTATAACTACATTTACTACGTTTCTTCCTCAGTTATTAAAATTATCTCACCCACACTGAATGAGGAAGGTGTTGAAATAATTTGATGACAAATTTTGAGGATTTATTTGACACCAACACACGAGAGGAAATATTATGAACCTTAGTTCCTTATAACTTGGAATGTACTATATAATTAAATTAATTATAAAGAAATTATATCCTTTAAAAAAAATGTAATAATTACTGCGGTAGGTAAAAGCACGCTTTCTCTTTATATTATTATTATAAAGTACGGGTATTTTGATAGTAATTAACCACAATTATTTTATACTCCCAACCTTGGAATTTCTCTCCACAGCACCAGAAAATTTTCGTGTTTAAACAATACATGCAATTTCACGATATACAACTCTGGATAGCACAAACTATACTCCTGCCTTAATTGCTAGAGATGCAGCTCCAATAGACAAAGAGATGTAGATTTGTAATTTGGTTGAGGTAAGAAGAGCACCCAGTATACCCACATCAAAAGAGTTTTGGTTCACCACGCATCCATAGACTACGCGGTAAAGGAGCAATGTCGAGCGGGATGAGCGGGATTTTGGCGAGGCGAGAAAGGCGCACTTGCTTAAATATGGCCGACATGCAATATTAAAGCAAGTGCACCTTTCTAGCCCCACCAAGCCTTGCTTGATATCGCTGCATGGAAAAGCAAGGTAGAGGTAACACGCCCAATGTTAATAAAAATCCCATTCATGAAAATTATGAAAAAAAAATTAAAATGTTCTCCTTTACATACTTTATCAGTAGGTAAAATAGTAAAATAACAGGTTTACAAAAACGAGTTATTTTTCGAGTTATTTATTTTTAAAGTTGATTAATTTAACATGGAAGTTACTGATATATAAGGTATGCATAAAGGAGAACATTTTTAACTTTTTTCATAATTTTCATGAATGGGATTTTTATTAACATTGGGCGTGTTATCTCTATTATACCTTAAGGCATATACAAACAAAAGCAGGAGTAAAGTTCGTGGTTTATATACCAAGATGAAATCAGTATTTTACTCGTTTCATCTGCAACAATATTTTTCGTGTATAATATTGGTTTAATTTAGCAGTCAAAGTATCAACTCTACAAAAGTTATGAATATGCATGCTGCATACCAAGAATTTATACTTTCCATATGCTCTGTGTAGGGTATTTATTGGATTGAATGAACAGCCTTTGTGGAATTTTTTTATTGCGCATATTTGGTTAGAGGACCTCGAGTTATTGTCAACTTTTTCTGATTTTTTTTTAAACCCTCTAACAAACTCAAAATTGAAGGGAAAGACGCTGTGACGTTATAGTCAAAGTCTTTCCGTATGCTTGTGTGTTAAATATTTGCATGACTATGACGTCACAGCATTTTTCAGCATGATGTTGAAGGATTTTTCAAAATAATTGAAAAAAATGTTAAAAAAAAAAATCATAAATCGAGGTCCTCTATCCATATAGGTAAATTGTCAATTTCTATATGTCCATTCTGAATCCAATATATATTTTTTTATAGTATAATGATTTGTATAATTATGTATTTCCCTACAATTTTCAAATATCATAGGACAAATTTTTAACTTGCATTCATAAGAAGACCTCGATTTACTGTAAAATACCTTGTAATTACAATTATTATAGATTTTTCTAAGCATCATGAACATGAAAATTTTTGCATGTTACATGCTTGGTGTTTATTTTATGTATAAAGATTCTCAAGATATTTGCAAACTTTAACTTAATATAAAAATTAATGCAGTTTTTATTTAGAATATTTGAATCAATGTACTCTAATTAAATTGTTAAATGGTTTGATATAATCTCCCGACTTGAACGCTAACGCTGCATTATTTTTTGTAAGCCATACACACTTTGTTATGACCTAATTTTGTTTTGTTATCAACGATTATCACTGTTATATATAGTTACTGTCGTCATCCGATTCATAGATTTAATTCCTTGAATTATTATACATTAGCCTATATGAAAACACTGACAAGTAGATTATTTTACAGTGTTTATTCATGTCCCATGTTTTCGTAATTCGTCGAGCAAACTCTCTCCTAAACCGGCCCAGTGTGAAAACATGTTGACCATGCGAGTGTGAATGAACTTGCTGCATGCGAGGGTTTGAATGTGACGAAAATTATCATCGAATTAACAGACGTCAGTGAAAATATTATGATATATAAGATTGAGAACGTTGAAATTATACCGAATGGATTTTCGTATTACTTTATTTTTTATCCAAATCCATGCAATGAAGAGGCTGCATGTTTTTTTGTTGTTTTTTTTTTGCATTTTTGGATCGGGCACCTTTTTTTGCTGTTTGAAATATTTTTATTGTATATTTGGATAGCACCTATATATATAATAGAGTTATTTACGTATTGTAAATTTTTTAAGGCGTGTCTTACCCATGCATAATGGTTTATATTTACTTAATATTAATATAGGCATACATGTATCTGAAATTGGACGAATAAAAGAAATTGAAAATTGGAATTGAAGATACCTTTTGAACGCTATAACACCCTCAAAATCAATGTAAATGGCGCTGTGACGTCATACTACGTTTTTTTCTATGCTTGCTTGTTAAATATTTGCATGACTATGACGTCACAGTGTATTTTCCCTTGATTTTAAAGGTTTTTAGAACATCTTAAAAAATCTGTGAAAAATTACGCAACATTAAAGGTCCTGTATCCAACATCAAAATAACAAAATTTCATGCAGGTAAATCTATAATATATACACGTACAGTATTTAAGTAACTTCCTAATACCCTAAACCTTCAAAAACCCTGTGCGTTTTTTTTTTAAATCTATTGTAATGTCATTATAACATAACTAACACACCACAATTATAAAGAAACTGTACTTACTGTTAGTACTTATTACTTGCATTGTAAGGAAATAACCAAGTGAAATCTTCACTTTGCAATAAAAGTTACAACAATGCTATAAACTTGAGTGCAATAACAATTTCTTATACCGCAGTCTAGCCAGATAGTAAGCACAGACACGATATTTCCCTCCACCCGTCTAATGAGAAATTGCACCTGTGGTGGTTTTCCACACGCATGGCTGAGATTCACCACGGTGCACACGTCCGGTGTTGTAACTGTAAGATTTTGTGTCCTCAGCTAGAAAATTAGCCGAGGGTTCCACTCCGAGGAGTACCCACCTTGGCTATACACGGGGAAAACGTATTAGTGAAAATAAGTGGATATGGGATATTATTTGTGGAAATATGAGTTTTATCAGACTTTTCCAGTGTTTTGCTGTAACACATCACTTGGTGTTAGTTTAAATGTCAATGTCACTTAATTTACATGTCACGATGTTTCGATAGTCTACCTCAGGTGATCTGAGACTATTAAAAAAGTAGTCTCAGGTCACCTGAGGAAGAATGCGGTTGGCTCTCAAAAGGTCGTAAAGTTATATTAACGTGCACGAACACTTTTTGATATAATAATTACTACAGCATTTTACGCATACAGTTCAGTGAGGATTAATTTGTGTTCGAACGCTCGAACATTGACAAAAATACAAAAAAAAAACACAAATTATTTATTTTATTATAAATATTACGCGAATAAAGTACTAAAATGTATTAATTAATATGTTATTTTAGATATCAAGGTGAAATTTTTGTTTCACTCTATTGATAATCTGACTTATTTTCAGATGCATTCTGTATAAATATATATCTTTATAACAGGTATCGCATGCATTATAAAAAAATATATCTAATTTAAAATACTCTTGAATTAAAATTTTCAGAACTTTAATGATGGTTTTCAACATTAGACAAATTAAGGAGAAAAATGCAGCCAACCTTTACTATTTCTCAGTGCAGGTGAGTGCGACGCTCCTTTATACTGGCATGTCTTGATGTAGTGAAGGTACATCGTAGTGGCACGGTCACCCATCCGAGAAAACATACCGTGTGTGTGTTTAACTTCACTTATGTAACAGAATATTAATAACTGTTTTATGTTAATTTAATGGACGTACTTACATTGTTTATTTACATTGTTATTTTTTTATATTAGTAATTTTTAACATTAAAGGCACTCGGTTGTTAGTTTTTGTTTAATGAAATTTATAATATTATAGTATAGTGTTTTTTACTGCCGTGGTCCCGAATAGATTAATCATCACTAATACGTTCACATGATAGTGTTTTAATGCGTATCCGTTGACGACGTCTCTTAAGAATAACATTATCCGTCGTCAACAAATCCGTATTAAACACCGTCATGTAAACGTATATAGTGGATATTTCCTACACAATTAAGTTCCTTCTCTCTCTCTCTCTCTCTCTCTCTCTCTCTCTCTCTCTCTCTCTCTCTCTCTCTCTCTCTCTCTCTCTCTCTCTCTCTCTCTCTCTCTCTCTCTCTCTTCTCTTTTTCTTTTTCTTTTTAAAATCTTAAGGGCATTGGGTGTAGCACCGGTAGTTGGCAACACTGACGTATCTTCACCATGTTAATTTTTTATCATTGCTCCTCGGAGTAATTTTTATGCTAGAGCTAAGCTGATTGCTGTAGCATCAAGATAATTAGTAGCCCAAGTGCACAATTTGGCTAAATAAAGCCTGATTTAAAGAAAAGTATTTTTTTTTTATATTTTAGAAAAATGCATGTAAATTTAAAAAAAAATACTAAAAAATACTTTTCTTTAGATCAGGCTTTATTTAGCCAAATTGTGCACTTGGGCTACTAATTAACTTGATACTACAGCAATCAGCTTAGCTCTAGCATAAAAATTACTCCGAGGAGCAATGATCAAAAATTAACATGGTGAAGATACGTCAGAGTTGCCAACTACCGGTGCTACACCCAATGCCCTTAAAGAAGTAAATTCATAACTCGATGGAGCACAAGTTTTCGCACTTTTGGACTTGCATATTAAAATTACATAACAATTCATTTTGAAATGCTAAATTGCATTTAATTTTATAAACAAAATATTTTCTCACAATTATATGCACTGCAAAAACAACTAAATACCAAAGGCATTGAGAATCTCCACAATCACTTTTGCATCACCAAAAGTGTTTAGCTTCTCAATGCTTTTATTGTTTACGGTCTTCATACCTGTTGTAAAAAGCTAAAAAGTGATCACCAATCTAACTACTCGCCAGCTTAACTTCTGTAATCACTTTCGATCATGCCCTTACCACTGCACTGCTAATGCTTTCTTAGTAGGAAGAGTATTATTGAGGTATATAAAATAAATAAGAGCTATCGTGAAATGACAAGGGTTCATTTTAATACAAGGTTATACAAATTTCGACCCTAGGGTAAAATTTGATGGCGGTTCTAATGGTGACCCTTAAATTTGCGACCCTTTGACCCTTAAGGGTCAAAAGACCCTTAAATTTTTTTTTTCGTGAAAAATTGCGAAATTGACATTAGCAATGTCCTTAATTAACTTTAGAGCTCTTATTTACGCATTTTAAGGGTCGACCCTTGGGGCCTAACAGGGGTCATTTTTTAAAAGTATACAAATATTTATAACAAAATTTGTCAAAAACTGTGAGGAATATGGATTTAGCATTGGCTTTAATTGATTCAGTAAGAATAATGACCCTCTAAGGGTCGACCCCTAAAATATATTACGATCTATTCCGCATATAATACTTCTAAATGCTATTAACATGCAATTTCTGAATGCTAATTCTATTAACAAAAATCTAATGTTTAAAACGTTAGTTTTTAAATGGTAAAAACAGTGATTAAATAGCAAAGACATTTAGCTATTTTTCTAAATACTTTTAACGTTCAGTAAATGTTAAAAGCATGGAGGGTCTGAATACCGATTTTTTGCAGTGTGGTCAAGTATGATAATTTAATCTTTGTTGTCTATAATTTAAAACCATGACTTTGACAAAAAACAAACTATTTAATGCAACCATTACAGTTTATTTTTAAATATTAATGAAGAAAACGGAACTAATTCCACTCGTTATTAGCTCGTCAAATTCGTCACTTTGCACGTGTGACGTCATCATGGTCAAAATGGTGAGAATATTCTCACATGTAGGACCATTTAGAGGTAGACGGAAATGACAGTCCGGATTTATATTGCAAATTATGGACATTCCTGGTTTTGAATGGATCTATACACATAATTTGTTTGATATATATTTATGTACATATAATATAAAAAAAAACTGGATGAGAAGCTGCAACAAAAGCAAATGGCGCGTACTTGCATCGCTTTGTAAAGCCGACATTACACGATACAATTTTTCTAACTATTGTATACAATTTTTCCTCACAAGAAAATTTGAACTCCATTTGTTTGTATGGAGGTGAAATTTTCTTGTAAGAAAAAATTGTATTCAATAGTTAGAAAAATTGTATCGTGTAATACCGGCTTAAGGTTTGTTAGGAGAATAATCGTATTTATTTTTTCATTAAAATTGTATGTTTGATGTTTGAAAATTGATGTTTGATTTGAATATTATATAAGTGAAGCGGACAATGTAAATTGATATTTTCTGTGGCTTATATATGAATTATCATTGCCTTCCATGCTGATAACCGTAGGGAAAAATTAAGAACCATGCAGTTACCGCTGGGTTAAAGAATTAATTAAATTTATTATATGAAGAGCAGGCAATGAAATGGCTTGAAGCAGAATGGATCTGCTTAATTTTGTATATAAAATTTATTTACATTGAATCTTGCCAACAGGAATACGTATTATATTAATATCCATGCAGTTTTATTCTTCATTTTATATTATAAGAAGAGTTATTTTTTATTTTGCAAGATAATCTTCCATTTTTCTCCAAGAAATGCAGCCTTGATCCTTCTTTTATTTCTAAGCAGCACAATATCACTTTCATTTTAATATTATACGAAGTTTTGTAATTGATTACAACGAATACATTACATGATTTTTAAGTTTATATTGCAATATAAACTATCTATAGATATAGCCACGCAGAAAGATAATTAAAATTTTAACTTACCAGTGGCCAGCAAATAATATGTTTAGTGCATAAATCTGATTATCTTAATCACGCCCCTTGATATAGCCAAGGCAATTTTAATTGATTTCATTTTTTTTTTAAACCTGCACTTCTGACTACTTAAAATTAATAATTATTATTATTAAAGAAAACTGTATACTTATGTAAATAAAAATTGGTTGTTTTGGAGGTATTTTTGTATTAATTAAAATGTAGAATATTCAGTCCAGACATCCAAAGTACAGTCCCAGCAGTTCACAACTCCCTGGGGCTAATTTCCCAAGCTAATCTAATATCCAAAACGTTATGACTGCACTCCACTTGGTCTGGGCTCGGATGAAGTCACCTTGCGCTGGGGGTTTGGCACCGGAAACTCTCATCGGCGCCGCTCGCTTCCTGCCTGCGAAAATTCTGCAACAATCACACCATTGTTGACATCACACGACCTTCACACAAGGGCAAACTATGTACACCAAATATCTGCACTTATGTGAGAGTGAAGAGGCTTGTAACTTTAATGGCTGTAATTTAACATTGTCGGGCATGTTATTCCTTACTGATTTGATTGGGATATGTACTTAATTTAGACGAGGTAAAAAAGAGTACACTATAAGGTCTGTAATTAAACCTTACCCATTAATGTACATCTGATGCATCATTGTACTCCTTCTTTTACCAGCTCCGAGGGTATGTTAGCAAAAAGTGCATGGCAAGATTTTAAAAGCCTCTGTGCAAGGCAGCTGACGTTATCTTTTTTGTCGTAAACTTTATTATTTTTAAAAAAATACGAGGATACACCTTGTTATTAGTTTGAAGCTTATTAGCTTATTATTTGAAGTTTGAGCGGGGTAATGGGTTAAAGATAAGGAAGGAAGGGATGGTGGCCAAAGTCCTGTTACGTGTCCCAGCATTCGCCAAGGTACGTGAGACCAGAGATCTTATAGTGTAAGCTGTAAGCTCTTTGGTGAGACTAAAGGAACCGTGGAAAACCTCAGTCAGGACGGACACCTTTACTTTTTATCAATGAACCAAAGTGATGTCCCAAGCCTGGGGAACTACACACAAGTGCATCACTGCACTGGGTGGAAAGCGAGATGAATTTACCTCAGGGAGGGAGCAACGTAATTTTTACTTGAAACGGTCACCCATCCAAGTATTATCGATTACTAGAATTATTATAGCCAAGTGATTGGAAAGTATTTTCAACAATTCTATAGACGGTACTTAATTAGGCAGGTTTTAGACCAAAAATCAATTTTTCAAAATAGGCATTGAGTCATTTTTCTTTTGTACTTTTTACTAAATAATAAATTAAATAGTTAATTATTATCCCCAATTTTGTTGTTTGTCTTAAACAAAGTTTAATAAACTCAAGTACATCAGGTACAATTACACTCGGAGATGTGGCTGGGTGCATTAAACTTGGTCTCGGTTTGTGCGTACTCCACCGTGACGTCATAGTTCGTCCCAACCTCGTAACAACCCCCTCAGGTCAGCCCGGTGGTAAGGCACTGATACAAAGAACACAAGTAACGGAGTAGTTATGTACTTTAAGTGCGTGGTTGCATGACACAATTGTAATCCACCCTTGTATTTATAAGTAACGGAGCTACGCCCTATTTATATACAGTTATTAACAAGGTTTATTTATAATAGTTATTTACTGTCAAAAGTTGTAAAAAAATAAGTTCGATGATTTATGAAGGTCAATTGATTTTTAATAATGTATAAGTCATACTCTAATAAATTTATTTTTGCAAGTTTGCAGTTAGCTTAAAATTTTATTGTGGTTAAAATTCTGTTTATTGTTTAGAAAGTTTAATTATTATTATTACAATTCAAGTACTTTAATTTTTTAAACAAACAATAACAATTATACTTACAATATGTTGCAGTAATTGTGTAGTAATTAATTTTTGTTTGTACTAGTAAATAATTTTCACTTACAATTAGACAAATTCATTGTATATCTTTCTACTTTGATATATATATAAATATATTATAATATTTGAAAGCTGATAGGATTTGGTGTTGCATGGGTACCATGCAGTAAACCAGTTGATTCTAAACTTTTATTAAATAATAATACTGAAACATTGAAACACCCTAAGTAAATTCATCAATTAACGATAGTATTTATATATGATCTGTGAATCGAAAGTATGACATTTATGACATTTCCATATAGATAATAAATGATAATTAAAGACTTTTTAAAAAGAGTTAAATTTTAGCATTTCGGTCAGTTTTATTTAATTTTCACATAACTTTTTATGTCCTAAAATTTAGCAATATTATTTTAGTGTATTCACACAGTTCTTGCCAAATACTTCTCAATAAAATGAAATTATATAACATTCTGTATACTTAATTATTCTGCCGTATTTAATTATAAATTTGGCTTGCAAAACGCAATTAAGATATATAAATTTAAATTAATGATAATAATATATTAATCGAAAATAGCCGAAATAATTAAGAGCTTGATTTTATCGTTTGAATTTCAAATCTGTAGATTTTGTGTAAAAAAGCTCTGTGACAAAACATAGACATACTGCATCACTTTGTACATGCGAAATTACAGACATGAAATTGAAACAGGAAGGTCATAAACCGTTCACTTCCGATTGTAATATCAAATTAATTTCACTATAAAAATGTTTGTTGACGAGAACCTGCCTATCATCAGAATGTCCGCTCTATCTGAACAACGTGTTGTTGTCTGATGACGCCCACCCATCAGCAGCTCGGGTGTCGCCGCCGCACGAGAAAATTCTTCTGCGAATCGTCAGAGAGGTTGCATTCTATCTAGAGTGGCAATTATGCCTATTATTTGACAACTTCTTTGTCTCAAAATTAACACGTGACTCAGGTGCATGAGGAAATGCTTCCATCATCAGGAAGTTGCATTATCACTAGAGTAGCAAGTGTGCCAGAGATGAATTTGACAACCTCCTTGTCTCAAAATCAACTTTTGTTCATCGACATTTATTATTGGTTGAGTACAAATTAAAGAAAGAAAATAGACATATTTTCAACTTTTCACTTATCCAGTAATTAAAATAATTAATGAACATTTTGTTGTGTATAATTTTATTATGAGCAGGTTGTGGAGATTAAAATTAAAAAATCTTATATACTAGAAGAAAATATCATATTTACCAGTTCATTGTAATCGGGACACACCAAAACAACGTATTCAGAAAAAAAAAATGCAGAAAGGAATATAAGGCAACAAGTTATGCTACTCTGTATTTTTTTTGCAGATTTTTTGAAGCCAGGAAGTATTGCTAAAAATATATTCAAAGTTCAGGTTTGAACCCATGCCTTTTTTGCCTTTTTTAACGCCTATTGAGTATTGACTTTTTTTTTTAATTGTTCATGGTCTCCAAGAGATCTGAAAAAAAAATCAGATTAGATTTGATACCCTATTTAAATTCTTGCAATAAAAATTTTTCATGGAGGTTATCCTTAGATTTTGGACCACGATATTGACCAAAGTCTTATGACTAAGCCGACCCTGCTATGAGTTTTGTGCAGTAACTACAGGTAAGCATTATTAAAAGAGACACTGTGGGCGAGGTGGAGGTGGGGTGTGAACAGCTGTGAGTCACGTGACTGTCGACCTGCGAGAGGTCACGAGGACGGAAATCACGTGCATTCTCGCGGCGTTCATCACCGGGACACCACACGAGTTTCTATTACAAGTACAGTCAAATTTACGTGATATTCCCTCTGGAAGTAGCCGGAAGTGTAAGGTTTCTGGTGTTCCTATTCGTAAAACAGCATTATACGATTTCACACATAGGTCAGTACTTCTTATACTTCAAACAACTCTGGGGAGTTGCAAAACTGAATTACAAACAGAAGAGCTGCAAACTTCACACTTCCGGATACTTCCGGAAGGAATATCAAATTAATTTGACTCTATGAGCGTGTTACCAGAAGAGACTATTGATTGGTCTGTTCGTAAACCCTGCTTGGTGTACACTTTCTGCGCCCAAATCAACCTTATGCATATGGACATAAGGGTGATTGGGTGCAGAAAATGTACAGGGTTTTATATGAACAGACCTTATAATACTGGTTTTCATATACATTTAGGTTATGCTCGGAAGTATTCGGCTTATGTTGGGCCAATTAGATCCTTCGTTACAAACTGTCAACCAATGACCGACGACATTACAAACACGATGGAAACATAATTAAATGTAATATGCAGTATAGAAGATAATTAAATATGTATAGAGGCTGATTAAAGCTTTGGAGGCTTTCAGGCACTGACAGGTATAGTGGGCTGATTCCACCCCCCAATAACTCCGCCAAAGGGTTAAAAAAGTTGGATTTTTAAATTAAGCTAAAATCAAGGCTCATATGTTAATCTTTACGACTTGTTATTTTTTTATTTATTTATTTATTTATTTATTTATTTATTTATTTATTTATTTATTTATTTATTTATTTATTTATTTATTTATTTATTTATTTATTTATTTATTTATTTATTTATTTATTTATTTATTTATTTATTATTTATTTATTATTTATTTATTATTATTATTATTTTTTTTAGATTTTCTTCAGGCAATAAAAATTATAATGACAGAAAAATAAATTCAAATATACAAGATAAAAAAAAATATAATGTTAACTGTGAGACTTAATATATAATATTTAATATATTGTTACAATGGACCTGAAATTTAAGGTTGCCTGTTTGTCGAGCATAAACATGCCTTGTAGGTTTACCTAACTAAAGTGCAGAGAATTAAGGATTATAGACTGTATAGATTCAATAAATTTAAACAAAATAAAAAGAGCAAAATAATAATACAAAATTACGTCAGTTCATAATTTATTTCATCGGTGAATTGTATTTAAAAAGTATAAAACCTGCATTGCCTTGATAATACTGTATACAGTTGCACGTAACACACCTGCCAACTGAAAGTTAAATGTCAACAACTCTAAAACAATGCAGTTAAAAATGACATTGGCTGATCTGACCTAAATATCAGCACAGAAGTTGATTTATGAACTTTCATTCAAAGTACTCGAATTACTGTGCGAGAAAGCGAACTAAATCTTTTCATTCAATTTAATTAATTATCAATTTTCTATGTACTTAAATAACAAGTTATTATTTTAATAAATACTAATTATCTTCATTCGGATTAAATATATTTTTTATTTTGTAAATATAATATCGCTATACTTTTAGGTCATCAACTTATCATTGTTATGTACCTCAGGACAGAATATTTGATATTTTCTTATTACAGATGGTATATATGCATGATGCACTGAAAAACATATAATATGTTAGTACTAATAATAATAATAATAATAATAATATTTGTTTATTTGGGATAAATTACACTGTAGGGAATAGGGAAAAAAAAATAATAACAACAACATAATATCCCAAATTGGTGAATATAAAAGGCTAAGGAGCCTATACACATAGAGCGAACATTCACCACACATCAGAAAAACTGCAGTACTATTATGTACTGCACTACAGTAATAGTCGATTTTAGGGTGACGAAAAGAGCGTCAAATAGTTAATATTAATTTAACACACATAATATATATACAAAAGATACAGGGGGATCTCTATACATATACACTGAAAGATACTGTATATTAGGTGTTGTCACATAGTCAAATTTAACATGCTGATATTTCCTCCGGAAGTAGCCGGAAGTGTAAGGTTTCTATTCTTCATATTCATATTTCAGTGTTACAATTTCATACATAGGTCAGTACTTCTACGTCAAGCCATCTTTGTAAAATTTCAAAACTGAATTGCTAACAGAAAAGCTGCAAATTTTACTCTTCTGGTTACTTATTATGGAAGGAATATAAAATTAATTTGCTGTCCTGTGGGACTTCTGAGGTTCATTTTTTATTTTAAAAAAATCACGAGGAAATTTCAAATATTTATAGAATTTTATAAATTAATAATTATAGTGAAAATCGTACGAAATTTTCAATAAATTCACACTTTCCGCTATTTCTGGAGGGAATCTCAAGTCAATTTAACTCAACATGTGAGACGGTAAAGTGCAGATAAAAATGTGCATTCTCAGCTCTACAATAAAGTGCTATGCAGTAACGGCATGTTTGCATGAGCCTGCATGCCTCGTTGCAACTTGACGACTTTATCAGTCAAGTGCGTAGCTCCCTCTCCTCCGCCTTCCTAATCGCACGCTTAAAAAAATAAGGCTCTTCATTGTGCGCCGGAAGATTGTACGTTATTCGGGTTGCATCTGATGCGCTTCCGGTCCGGAAACAGCTGAGCGGCATGTGTGAAGTTCAATCAAAAGATCTTGTTTATCATTATCTTAACATTTCCAAAAATTATTAAAACATGGAATTTTGCAACAAAAAGAAAGTTACAAATTAATTGAATTGATTAAACATTGTGATTTAATATTAATTAATCATTGTTTTTGTGATAAGTAAAAAATTATAATAATAAAAATAATATACAATGTGTTCATTAATTACTTCCCAAGGTTGCATTAATTATTTTTTATTGCTGATGCACGTTAAGCAATTATAATATTATATAATTATGTATTGTATAATGTTATCTCCGAATATAAGTGTGATAATTGTCGTATATCATGAGTTTCTCATACAAAATATAGACTATATAAACATGTTATAAAAAAAAAAATGTGGTGTTTATTTGACTTATATTTTTAGTGTATTTAAATTCAAATTGTTTATTTTATCTCATTCCAAATACAAGTACACATATAAAATACATGGTATCATGCATTGGGTAAGACGTGTCATTAAAAACATACATAAACACACGGTCAACAAATAAGATATTCAATGCACATCCACATCAGTTAAAATTTTATCATTCAAAAATGCAACTACACTATAAAAACAATTCATATTAAGAAAAAATTTTACAACGTTTTTAACTTTATCCATAAGTTTGAGTCTACTTTTTGGGGGTAGTATTATAGTATACATACCAGGGAATACCATATGATCTTTTCTCTGATAGTACGATTTAAATTTCTAGTATTATGGTCATGGACTTTTTCTCCTTATGAAAAATATCAAAATTACTCCCAAGAAAACAAAATAAATTACGTACGGCATATATTAGTAAAATTAAAAATTAAATATCGTCCCTCCTACGCGATAATGCATCATGCTATACTCCGATCACCTGTGAGCAATAATGAGTATTTTATTGATACAGTAAATTAATAGGTAATAGTGTATAGTATTCTTTTTATCTTTTTATTATTATTAACATATTATAATGTTTGTTAATATGTTGTTTTTGACGTGTCTAACCCTACATTCAAAGTACAAGTGCTACCTTTGTGTTTATGTTTGTATGCTTGGAAAATTGAAGAATATTATAAAAAATTGAATTTGAGCTATCTGCTAATCTGCTATAATACTTTAGGTGAGCAAAATTATGAGCTTTATTATATATATACCGATTTACAGCTCTTAGTTATTACGTTCACCTGAAATAGCTTATTATTGCACATGAAATCGTTCAGATCGTGCTATAGAATATATTATTGCGGACGAGGAACGATATACCTTTCTTCACTTTAAAAATAAAAAAGTATGGGAATTTGTTTTAATAATTAAGGTTAATTCCGTCTTATACGTATAATACATTATCATTCACTACATTTATACATGATGGTGTTTAATGCGTATCCGTTGACGCCTCATAAGAATAACATTATCCGTCGTCAACGGATACGTATTAAACACCACCATGTAAACGTAGTGATTTGTATATAAAAATATAAACAATGACTACTGCAGGGAACTACTTGAAGTAAACGGTAAGTAGGCACTGTGGCGAGTGAGGGTAAAAAGTACGCAATCTCTTATCACAAAAGCACACCGACATGTTCACTGAGAGTATGCTAATTACTCCAACAAGTATACTCCACACAAGTACACTTGCCTGACATAGTTTTTTACCTCTCACCAGCGTGCTGATTTTTTTTTAGCATTTTTTATTATTCTGATTTGATCAAAGTTTTACAGACTTTTGTGAGAAAAAATTGTTGTAGCCTCATTGAAAATTAAAGAAAGGTTTTAAATATTACAGTGGCATATGCAAGGTCATTATATATGGTAAATGTAACCGTACATTTGTGACTGAGGACATTATAAACAATTAAGACGAAACCCATGATAAATGTGCCATGTAGTGTTATATGCTCCAAACATTGAGCTATAATATAATCTTCATATAAAGTCGTAACCATTTATCTTTGGTTTGACGTCATGAACTTGTTCCTTTGTCCTCCAATACAATTCTAATAAGAGAGTCACGTGACGTCAAAACAAAGATAAATGGAGATGACTTTATCTTTGTCTCTCGGCAGTTCAGATTTAGCAAATCAGTCAAGAATAACGTTCCTGATTTATACTAATCCTAGTGTACACCTATGGACAGCACGAACGTTACTTCTGCCTCACTTGATGCTAGAGCTGCAGCGTCAATATACAAAGATGAGGTACTGATTTGTAATTTTGGGGAAGGTAAGAATGGCGGGGCGAGAAAAGCGCACTTGCAGTGAAACCGCGGCGTATGGTGGCCATATATTGGCGAGGAAAAATCACGGCGCGATTAAAGGAAAGCGATTTTTCTTCGCTAATATGGCTGCCATACGATTTTACTGCAAGTGCGCTTTTCTCGCCGCCAAAAGCCTCGCGCGACATCGCTCCATGGAAAAAACGTCTTAAAAGTACTTGCGATTTCGTGATAATTTTAAATATTGTTATTCAAGGCGATGTATCTTCTTTATGTAACGAAATACTTACAAAACGTGTGAAAAACCTTCCTGAAATAGCCACCAGTAGCGCGTCGATCGTTATTCTGTGCCGTGACGGGTGCCACATTGCCGGTTCTTACCGCGCTAGACCGCGCCGTGCCGATTAACAATGGTCACATGAGTTTTTTCTCCAAAGCTCATAAAATATTACGCACAGTTTTATGATAACTTCCTGAAACTACCGCTTGGGGGCCAAAAATACAAATATTTGGGCCGCCGGCAAAGCTACATCCCCATGTTGTTATTTCAATAAATACAGGCACCGCCAAACTTTTGACAAGTGGTGGTTGGAGGTTTCCATTGTTTTACTCAGTCACAACCAGGCATATACAGGGATGGATTGCTAATAGGTCATGGCCACCCGGGCACTCCAGTTTGGAAGGGACCTACAATATCCTTGAAGCAATATGCTAGGTCGAGTTCACAAAAAGCCGGGAAGTTAACTTCAGTCACTTGTGACCAATACCTTAAAGGTGAACTGAAGGGATTGCTTTTTTTTCCCTTTAGGGAACCTTATATTACCTATCCCATCCATCTGCACTAATTTTTTCATGGCTGATACTTATTGTGCTGCTGTAGGACAATTAGTGAAAAAGTGAAGTTGTGACGTATCAGCGACGGTTGGTTGACTTAAAACTCGCCGCCGTGAAAAAACACACGAGCGACCGCGGAAACTGCCGAGGGAGTGGCGATCGGCTCGCGATCGGCAGTTTCCGCAGTCGCTCGTGTGTTTTTTCACGGCGGCGAGTTTTAAGTCAACCAACCGTCGCTGATACGTCACAACTTCACTTTTTCACTAATTGTCCTACAGCAGCACAATAAGTATCTGCCATGAAAAAATTAGTGCAGATGGATGGGATAGGTAATATAAGGTTCCCTAATGGAAAAAAAAAGCAATCCCTTCAGTTCACCTTTAATATACAACAGGGTTGAGTTGAAGTAAATAAATATATTCCAGTAAACACTTGAGCTAATAATTCTTCTGAATGACATTGACGTACACAAGACAATGGCTTGATAATTACTTCATGCAAATCACAATCAAGCACCGCCCGGTCATTATTCAGTGGCGCTGTCAGCGTGCTTCCTGCGGACCACGCCCCTTTTGGAGCGTCTTGAGACGCCGTCAAGGTTGGAGCATTTGGCACACTGAGGTAGTCGAGACGTAATTTGATGATGTTATATGATCGGTAGCAAAGTTATCGATATAAATTTTATATAATTTATTCAAAGAGATAGGACCAGAAACAATATTCGAAAGATCTCATTCTATCAATGAAAAGAATGGAATGAATCTTTATAAAACCTATGATGTGATAAATTGTAGCCATCATAGATATATATATATAAATAATATAATTTATTATTGACGATAGCACATTATAAAAATACTCTTATAATATTCTCCCGTCAAGTGACAGAGAGAGAGAGAGAGAGAGAGAGAGAGAGAGAGAGAGAGAGAGAGAGAGAGAGAGAGAGAGAGAGAGAGAGAGAGAGAGAGAGAGAGAGAGAGAGAGAGAGAGAGAGAGAGAGAGAGAGAGAGAGAGTGCGGCGGCCGGCGGAGCAGCGATGCTGGAGTTGTGCTCTGTCCTCTGTGCTCCTGTTGCATCTCGCCGGCACTATTTATTAGAATCACACCCGCACGTGCAATTACACAAAGATTCCTTATATGGTAAAATGCTAACAGTTGCAATTGATGATGCAAATGATAACTATCTTTGTTCATCATACTTCCGCTCTCATATATTATAACACATATGGTATAACTATAAGTTTAATAACTAAAATTAATATGTTAGTGTAAAATAAATAACTTAATGTATGATAAAGAATGTGACATAATTAATATTAAATTAATAGTTGACGGTTATATTAAATGACGGCTACAAAATCCAAAATCTCGAGTAGAATGGCTTCAGCACTCGAGCCCCCCTTTCATTCCCCTCCCCCCAACCCCTAAATTTGTACTCAAGTGTGGTCAGATCTAATATCATGTCTATATACTTACTTTACAGTTTTTAAACCTATAGCAAAGTCGTTTCGATTCTATAATATTAATATATATATATATATATATATTTAAATCAAACCCTATTGGGTTTTTTGGGTACTTCTATTTACTAATTACCAGGGGCGGCTCGTACTATAGTACTGCGGTACTGCAGCCCCCCCAGAAATTTTGGGAACAAACACACAATTAGAAATATCAAATAATCCTATAATTTTTCTGAACTTTCCAGCAAATTTTTATCAGTTCTAACATTTAAAATCATGAAATTTTTGCCGCTGTCGCGTAAATTTATTCCCTCAGCGCTGCCCAGCGGAAGGTACTGCCACTACTAGCAGTAGCCCAAAGCAGTGTTCCCACCCTCATTCTCCTCCTCTTCAACTCCCACTCAAGCCGTGTGATTTTGGAGCGATCGGGGACTGTGCGATCGGCAGTACCCGCAAGCTCATTGGTTCTGTTGAACCAATGAGCTTGTGGTATTTGACATGCGGGAATAATTTTGAACAACACTTCGAAGACCTTTCCTGTAATATGGTTTCATTGAGCAGATTAACAAAATTTTAATTACATTCATCAGTGAATATACTAACAAAGATTGACTAAATATATTGAAGCATCTGAGGAATGAAGACCAGCACTTTTATTTTACTTTAATAAAAATATGACTGTCCCAAAAGAACCAACACTTTTGTCTTTTGAAAATTAAGTGGTGCATGCATGTAAACAATCGTGAGATCTCACGTTCGAACAACGACAACAACAGGTTTCTTACTATATAACCACGCAGTTAGCGCCAGTCTAACTCGATGGCACTAAACGTCGATCGAATTAATTAAGTGAGAAATCTGGATAACTTAATTCGTTCGTGAATCGCGCCCATGTATTTTATTATAAATTATAAGTTTACCAGGAACAAGTCGATATATTATACATGGGAGCTATTTATTTATTAATTATATATATTCACTACAGCATTTTATACCATTAATGTGAAAATTCAAACATAAAAATAAAACAATAAAACAAAAACAAGTTGTAAAAGTGTACGAGTATACAAAATATAAGAAAACGTTAACTACTCCAGGATGAGAAAAATATATAGCTTATTTTCCCGGGTTTGCGTGTACCGGCAGTACATTATTTAGCAGCAAATATGCGATAGTAATCAAAGAAATATTGCATGGCTAAAAAAAAAAATAAAACAATAATAAAAAAATTGGGATCTTTAATCTGTTATACCGCTCGAGAGGGATTCTAGGAATTTTCGGTGTAAGACATTTCGGTGTAAGGAATGTTCGGTGTAAGCGTTCGGTGTATATTGACAACATGTACTGATCCGACTATTGATATATATAGCATAAGTTCTTCTAGTTCTTCTAATTCTGACCTCAAATAGAAAAAGTATTAATAAATTGAAAAACAATTACATTATTTTATATTTAACAGTTTTATTAACATTGCACCAAATTTTCCTTACGCTGAAAATTCCTTGCACCGAATCTTCCTTTCACCAAGATCTCTTTACACCGAAAGTTCCGTACACCGAACGCTTACACTGAACATTCCTTACACCGAAATGTCTTACACCGAAAATGCCGGATACCTGATAGGCGATGTAGAGGAGAACATTTTATTATTTTTTTTCGTAATTTTCATGACTGAGATTTTTTTAGCATTAGGTCAGCTGATCCGTGTTATCTCTACCTTAACAGGATTACGATTATTTTTTTCTCAATTAAATAAATACTAATAATATTGAAATAATGTTTAATAATGCAATTTTTTCTTATATAAATTTCATTTTTTATTTTTTTATTAAATTTTGTCTTTAAAAATTTATATTAGATTCTGGTTGTTGCCTAATTTTGTACATATTGTAAATACCATGATCGATTTATTTGATGTTCATGATATACATTGCGTAAAAATTATACCAGACATTCAGGTTTCATATTAACAATGCAGTTTGAATGCAGTTTGATTGACACTATTATTTAAAAAAAAGGGCTTAAAACAATATTTATTTTTATATAAATATATGTTTCTTACCACGTGAAAGGACTTATGAATTAAAAAAAATAATTAAAAATTGGATATTATATTAAGTTTGAAACATTCAATCACGATTTCAAAAGGGCTCGCATAAGTGCATGTCATAACAAATTATAAATAAAATGCATGCATTTTTTGATTTTAGATAATTTCTGCTTCGTTGTTGAGAGCATTATTATATGATTTTGTCATAATTTTACCCTAAAAAAGGGGCGTGTCCTTAAAAAAAATCGCGCCTGCGGCGGGCCATTGGGGGGCTCCGCCCCCCAAACCCCCCCATGGTGTTCTGCGGGTCCCATGTCAGGCAGCACCCCCACGGAAAAGGGGCACGAGCCGCCCCTGCTAATTACATACTACTTGAAAAACCCGAACCTTCCGAAAACCTAACTTGAGCGTTTCGCGGGCTCTTCCGGAACGGGGGCGGCCACGGCCTTGCAAATCCATCCCGGCATTTGCCTGCGGCTGAGGGAAACGTGGAAACCTCAGCCAGGATGGACGCTACAGCTTTTGTCAATGAACCGGAAGTGCAATGGTCCAAAGCCAGGGGAACCACATAGTGGAAAAGCGCAACGATTTACCCCTGGGTGGGAAACGTGGTTTTTGTTGAAAATGGTCACCCATCCAACAACTAACCACGCGCGGCGTTGCTTGACTTCGGTGATCTGACGAGACCCGAACATATTAATATATAAGGTATGCGCTAAAAATTCTAAAAATAAATATTATTTTACCAAAGATAATTTCAAGTATAATCCTATAAATAATCTATAATAAATATGTACATGCTGCATATTATAGTCCTAAGTACTTCATAATTAACGCAAATGAGCACCTGTGGTAATGACGTCACACTCATTTGCATTAATTTTAGCACCCCCTCGGCACGTTGCTATGTATTTTTACATTTTTACTCCTCTAACTTACATTATTGACTTTCAAATTCAAAATTCAAATTCTTATTTATTCGGCAACAGTTATATAATAACTGGCCATATATATAATATATAATAATGGCCAAATATAATAAAGTCAATGATACACAACATACAAAAAACAACACATAAAAATGGTACTAATAAAAAAAATTCCATAATATAAATATAAGAGAAAAAAAAACACAGTAAAATAATAGTCATGCACAGTAAATAGCAAAAAAAAAAAAAAAAAAAAAAAAAAAAATGCTTAAACCTTAAAACAGAGCATTCATCAGGTTGGTCCGAAATTGACATAAAGAAGAGTTGAATATGTCCACATTACTGTGTTCAGATACGAATTTGTTGTAGAGATTTTGCACTCTCGTATAATAAACAAACTTTGGTACATCAACACGCCCCCTCGGAGGCTTGAAAAGCACAGTGTGACGGTTCTACCGAGGAGGGGCATTCAAACAGAACAAACTTAAAATTTTACCTGAATTAACACTTTTTACTATAATTGATTTGTTGATTTGATTAAATTATAATAATTATTTACATGTATGTTATCTTATTGTTATGTTTTCCTCAATATTAGTATTAACTATTCGCAACCCCGTTGTGTTTTGTTCTTTAAAGGAATGTTATAGTATCACCTGCCAACTGTTATATATTATATATGTATGTATAACATGTGGGAAATATAATAAATAAAATAATTTGATTCTTTTATTTATTTATTTTATTTATACGAATTTAGTTAAAGTATTTATTTTTTTTCAAACCATATTAAAATTTGCATTTCATTTAAAAAAAAATAAAAATTAATATTATTAAGTATTGCAATATATAAATATATGCATTACATTTATTTGTATTATTTGATGTTTTATTATTTTTTATGTGTTGTGTTGTCTACTTTATTATAATATTTAGTGCCTTGGTTCTGTAACTAACTAAATAATTAACAATTTGAATTAAATTAGCTTTAAGCTGAAGGCATGCAACAAAAAGTAATAATTTTATTATAACATGGGAACACAAAAATGAACATTTTTACGCAGCAGTAAGGTAAAAGTTACATGTTGCGTGGAGTTTGTGGCTCACCAAGTTTAAGTTTTAGCGTTAGAAACTCAATCAGAGCGTGCAGTTCCAAATCTATTTCTCGATAATGCATTATAATTAACGTCTTCATTTCGATAGCGAGATATTAATTGATGCATCTGCCGTGCAATTACGTAAGTGACGCAGAAAATATTGCTAATCGATACTAAATTGCATTTACCGTACTCAAATTAAAACTAAATTAATGACTTTCAGTAAATTTTAATTAAAATTTAAATGTAAAACCTATATCCATACACTAATAATAAGTAAGTTAAATATTAAAATACTGTTCGAGAGACACTGTAAATTAATTCAATTGATTCTAATTCTATTTGTATACAATTGTATACTATTTGTTGTATGATAATATTGGTACTTGATTATATTTCCGATTACTATACTTAAGTTTTACCTCTATATATTTTATGAACAATACAAAAATTATGATAATTTATAACATATTATGAACAACTATGATCATGGTATATAATTTAAGGTAACATAATCAATAATGTAAGAAAAAAGAATAAAATAAAAATACTTTGATATATATTGTATTTTTCTATTTTGTAGAACATAAATGAAATTTCTTAATGAAACATGTTATACAAAAAATAATATTAATTTACACCACTTTATAGACAATGTGATAAGAGAATCGCATGCAACTGACAAGTGGTAAAATTTTAAGGTATTAAAAAGTAAAAGTTAATGAGGGTTCATCATTAAGGGCATTAGGTGTAGCACCGGTAGTTGGCAACACGTACTGACGTATCTTCACCATGTTAATTTTTATCCTTGCTCCTCGGAGCAATTTTTATGCTAGAGCTAAGCTGATTGCTGTAGTATCAAGATAATTAGTAGCCCAAGTGCACAATTTGGCTAAATAAAGCCTGATTTAAAGAAAAGTATTTTTTAGTAATTTTTTACATGCATTTTTCTAAAATATAAAAAAAATACTTTTCTTTAAATCAGGCTTTATTTAGCCAAATTGTGCACTTGGGCTACTAATTATCGTGATAGTACAGCAATCAGCTTAGCTCTAGCATAAAAATTACTCCGAGGAGCAAGGATAAAAAATTAACATGGTGAAGATACGTCAGTGTTGCCAACTACCGGTGCTTAACCTTTAATTAATACGGATTTTGATCCTTTAATCCATTTCTTTAACAATAATAAAATGCACTGTTTAATATCATGCACATAATCCATTCCAAATTAACCCTTTGCCCTTTGGGTATAATTCAATTTCAATTGGCAGCTTGTCACATAATATTTTAATCTCTATCACGCTCGCTCAAGAGTAATTAATCCATCAGCTGTAGGTGCACCTTGTAATCGCGCCGCTCGAGCGATCACTTTTATTTACCTCTGGTTGTTGTTGCAGGTGGCGACAAGTGGTGGAGAGACGGTGCAACAGGCCGTGGAGTGTCTGCTCACCGAGTTCTCACTGCTGGGCTCGGTGCCGGGGACGGCGGGGGCGGAGCGCTCCCCTGACCCCGAGACCCCTCGCTGGCAGCTGCGGCTGGCGGGGTCCCTGGCCCTCGTGGCCCCCGGGGCCCAAGCGGCCCTGCTAGAGGGGGATGTTCTGCTGGTGGAAGAGAGGCCCGCGCACTCTCCGGCGGCAGGTGGGTCATAAGGGTGGTCTGGTGTTTATTATTGTAATGGAACAATGGAGGCTTCAAGTGAGTGCGCCTCACGATGCTCATCTGGGTCGCTAAGGTCCATCTTGCACTTGAAAATGAAGGAAGGTGTTTTTTGCATATCGATTATATAAAATTACGTATATAAAAATCTAAATCTTGCATTATTCAGTGTATTTTTTTAATTTGAACTCATCTTCCCCATAAAGGAATTTTCCCGAAAAAACTTTTCCTATGAAAAAAATAAATCAAAATTTTTTTTTGAGGGGCTGCCTCTATGCATAAGGCCAATGTTAAATAAAAAAAAAATGAAAAATGGAGTGGGGGAAATGCCTACATTGCCCATGTTAAATGTAACATTTAGGGGGGGGGGGGGCAGGCTGCGACCCCTACCCCCTGGATCCTCGCCTGGCAATAAAATAAAGCATGCAGGTTTTTCTATATATTACCATATTGCATTGATTTTTAATTAATTTAACAATTCTGTCATGTATTTTATTGGAAGCGTGGCTATGCATTATAAGGATCATAATATACAGTACATATTTTATATTAGTTATAATTGTCAGAGACTCAGGGTGCAAGCTTGTCCTGGATCTGGATGCCAGTCCACTCTAAGCCTCACTACATTACCTAAACTACAAGCTCACCGCTGTCTGCCACAGCCCTGGACGCACGACTCCACATGGCGGAGGAGCTTCTCTGGTCCGAGCGCGAGCTGGTGGCTGGTCTGGGCGCCGCCTCCGAGCTGTATGGCCGCCCGCTGCTGCGTCTGCGTTCCTTCCTGACCGAGCTTGAGCACCAGCTGCTCTTCACGGGGCTGAGGGACCTTCACAGGGACTCGACCGTCCGCTGTGTACAGGTGAGCACCAGTACCTGTCCCGGGGTGGAAATATATAATTTAATAATGTGGGAGGAGGGATGGATTCACATGTGATGTTGTAACATATTTTAAGGGCCTTCATACAAAATATCCTCTGATCCAGCCCTTTGAAGGTTACAGTACATATAGGACTATCACGAAGCACCACCCTTTGATTGCGTCAACATAGAGATATAGTTTCGAATTTTTGATCTAAAATCGAGAAGCAATATTTTTTGCAAAATGATAAAATGAAAATGATATTTTTGGATGGATCACTTCATGCCATAATTATTAATGTTATTTTTATAATTTGTCAAAAAATAATATTACTGTACACCTCGGGACAGAATGAACTTAACGTGTGTCTCATTTGTTGGTGCTGTATATTGTAGACTATACAGTATTATAACTTCAGACAAAAAGATGCAGATTTGAAATTCGGGTGAATTAACATCAGTTCTCATGGTCTATGCAATATCGAAAATGTTTTAAGGGAAAGATAACAACGCCACTGTTAAAAAAAAAATCCCTCATACGAAAATTATGAAAAAAAAAAATAAAATGTTCTCCTCTACACCCCCTATCAGTAGCTAAAATATCAGGTATATAATACGAACTAGTTTTTTAGTTATGTATTTTTAAAGTTGACTACTTTAGCATGGAGAAATGGAACTTTCATGTTAAATTAGTCAACTTTAAAAATTCATAACTCAAAAACTAGATCGAATTTGTATACCTGATATTTTAGCTACTAAAGGGGGTGTAGAGGAGAACATTTTGATTTTTTTTTTTTTTTTTTTTTTTTTTTTTTCATAATTTTCGTTTGAGGGATTTTTTTAACACTGGGCGTGTTGCCTTACCCCCACTCTATATAAATATATATATATAGAGAATATATATTGCATGGGAACCCTTACGAAGTCTATAACAGAGCAGAAGTGAAGTTTATGCTGCCTGAAGTGTACGTGAATTTAGAAATACATATTATGATTTGGACATTTATTTATTATATAGTATACAATCTATTTTTTAATTTTTCATATTTGTTTCATTTTAATTGCTTTCATTTCAACTCAATATTTAACATCGATTGACCTCTTTATTAAAAAACACTCTCATTTCAATCACTGCTTTAAATAATTATACTGAATCTCCAGACTGCACAAGATCGACAGATATGTCACAGTCGGGAAAGTGTCGTAACTCGCAGCCATCTGGCTGGCCTGGATCAATCATTGTTGCCGCAACAATACGAGGCCGCACTCATTGTTATTCCGCGCACAGGTGACACACATGTCCGTGACGGGTCACTGAACCCACCGCTGGTCAGCTGACCTGATCAGACAAGTGGAGATTGTGACGTAATTTAACACAGGAGATTTATCAATAAATTTGGAATAAATATGCACAAAATAAATACAAAACTTGTGATGATTTAAGGGTAAGGTACCACGCCCAATGTTAAAATAAATTCCCATTCATGAAAATTGTGAAAAAAAATTAAAATGTTCTCCTCTAAATCCCCTATCAGTAGCTAAAATATCAGGTATACACAAATTTGATCTATAATTTTCGAGTTATGAATTTTTAAAGTTGACTTATTAATTAATAACTCGAAAACTATATCGAATTTGTATTATTAATTAATAAGTCAACTTTAAAATTTCATAACTCGAAAATTATAGGTCAAACTTGTGTATACCTGATATTTTAGCTACTGATAGGGGATGCATAGAAAAACCTTTGTTTTTTTCTATGGGGGATGTAAAGAAAAACATTTTAAGATATTTTTCATGTGTGGAAATACTGGAAATATTTAAAAGTTTTAACATTAGGCGTGTTATTTTACCATTAATGCAAAAAAAGTAAAAATATTTATATATATTATAATAACATATACAAACTTAATTGATAATATCTATAATTAATTACCTATATTACATACGCTCTAAATGTATGTAACAAGTGAATACGTTAATTCATTAAGCAGCTGATCCAGGATATGTATTCAAAGTTTATTTTAAGATTACAAATTTCATATTTCAGGATTAAAATATTAATACAGTATAATGGGATACATTAATTACATTATACTATGTTGTGTATTATAGTTTTATTACAAATCTCTTTCATCATGCATGAACAAAATACTTGCAATAATATATAAAATTGCATAAAAAATATTGCTGAGCAGTCGCAGTATTATAATAATATAAACTAAGTAGATTTCAATCAGTTGAACAGTTTTAGTTTTATTTTGATCTGTAATTTTTAAAATTATGAAGAAAGGTCGTTTCAAGCAAGTATATATTTTACGCCCCAATACTGCAATTTGCAACACTTCATCGGAAATGACGGTGCAATGAATCTGCCCATATATTAACAAATAGACGAGCACAGTTGCGCCATCGGGAGAAGTATGAATTCAGTTTTCGTAAGCTGTGAGTAGAGTTTGGGGGGTCACACACTTCCTTCGTATCGCATCATATGGTATCGTATGACTTCGTATGATAAAGTTTAGAACTGGTTCAAAATGAGAAACGTACGATCGCATGCGATGCAATACGAAACGAAGCTGTGTGCGCGCGTAATACACCTGATCGCATAATATACTGTAGATTCTTAATTTTTCATCATGCGATTCTGAGTGATGTGTGAGACAGTCCTTTGTCTCTCGGTCAACTTTATAAACTTTCAAACTTTTCAGCGGCTTTCACGAGAAAGTTTACAGCAGGTGCTGCCACCTACGTTCTATTAGTTATAATTTCATTCAACAGGTGGCGAATCTGTTCAGATTATTACAATAATGTTATTTATTATAATTATTATATTATTCACCGCAAATATAAAATAATTTTATGATATTATTTTTTTATCAAAATAAAACAATTATCCGTGTTCCATTCTATATCTTAATTTTTTTTCCCTAAAATTTAATACATACTTACATGTTTAACTGCGGAAATAATCTTGCGTACAAACTAAATCTTAAATTCTTAAATTAATTATAATGCCATATATAGTACGTGTCACGTATATGTATATTATTAACCTAATATATGATAATTTAATGTTTTGCAAATTACTTCTAAAAATTATTTTGCTGCATCAGTACACAATTTAGACTACCTGAATGCTGCAGTGACACAAAAATGTATGCTTATAATTATATTAATTAAATTACCACTGTATATATATAATACATCGCTTTCTTTGATGGAACTTTTTATAATTTTTTAACAAGACTGAATAACTTTGTAAGAGCATGATTTTAAATATTTGGGTTCCTGCCATGATACAACTATAAGGGTTCCTGCAGCTATATAGGAGTAAAAATGTTTTCAAAACTTTGTATTCTTTTTTGCGCTTGTGATTCTATTAAATTCTTATAATTTCATTCAAATGCAGTTGAATTATTTTGAATAATGAGTTCCAGTTGGTTAATCTCTTTGACAATCGAGTGTAACAAACAATACAATGTTTGAAAATTGAAATAATAATAATACTTAACTCT
The DNA here is from genome assembly GCA_949825025.1 of Siphlonurus alternatus. Classification (NCBI taxonomy): domain Eukaryota; kingdom Metazoa; phylum Arthropoda; class Insecta; order Ephemeroptera; family Siphlonuridae; genus Siphlonurus; species Siphlonurus alternatus. The sequence continues at coordinate 34,332,152 of OX463782.1, forward strand.
AACAACTCTGAAGGCAATCAGGCTCGAATCCAGAAGCCCAGAAATTTTAGATTTAACATGGCCAATATAGGCCTTTCTCCCACTCCATTTTTTTTTTTTTTTATTTTTAACATTGGCCTTATGGAGACAGACTCAATCCTGAAATTCAGTTCTGGATCCGCGCCTACATGCACAATTAATTAATATCAGTTATTAAAACATCCGTACTAAATTTTGTTACAACAATTCTAAGAATGTAAATCCAATTTGCTAGCTTTGTTCCTGAGAGTCAATATTTACGAAGGAGTTTATAAAATTCTTGGAATTACGAAGTGTAATTGAAAGTACAAATAATGGTTCATTGATACCTTGCTGGAGTCAACGACTGATGACTGCAAATATTGATACAGAGAGCCATTGTTGGCCCATTGTTGGCTTTGCACCGTGCATTGTTGACCTGTTGCACTGTTGGAATGAGGAAATACTTGACTTTATATAGAAAATAACTTAAGTTTTTCTACATTATTCAGCAATTTAAATACAATTTTACACATGCATTAGTATAACACGTGTTAGCTTTTTTATGTTTATTAACTTTATACCGTTATTTTGATCAATTTAAAAGGAACAAATCTCCCTGTCTTTTAAATTAACAAAAGAAATGATATAAATTAAACTTTTCAATTTAATGCCCATTTATAGACAAATAATGTGCTTTTCTTTCATTCAATAGAAAGGTGATTTAATTAATTGTAACGGTGATTAAAGACACGTGTTTTCGATTTGTTTTCAATTTGTTCCATATATAGCTGCTGTAAAGGTCCAAATTTTGTCATTGTGTCTATTGGTATTAAATAAATTATTATTAACTAAGTTATTAATTAATTATATTAATAAATTCTTTTATTCATATTAAAATACAATAGAATTAAAAAAAAATTATTTAAATTTTAAATAATTAATCAATGAATATAAATGTATAATATTATATTATTATTTCAATTACACATTTCAATCAAAAATATTGGGAAGGGAAAAAGAAGAAATCGGAGAAAGAAGAAATAAATACTTAAATAGAATTTGAGGTAATCTTTTAAAACTTAAGTTATAGTTAATATATAATAATATAAATTTTAATATATTTTTTATTTTATATATACCATCATTTTATTAAAATTTAATTTTGCAAGACTTTGACATTATAACACAATGTTTACTCGTTTTTTTTTACGAATAATTCCATTTAAAAAATTACGTATATATAACAATAATCTTAAAAAACAATTTTCATATCAAAAATCCTATAGGATAATATCCCCTCGGGACAACACGAACGCATATAAGTTACTCCTTTTTTATATTCACAAATAATAATTGTTTATTGAGTATATAAATATTTGTATGGACGCATTGTTACGCAGTCTCTGAATGCGTGGAGAATTTTAAACTATTTTTCTGAATGTAATTTTTTTATTCTTTCTCCCAAAAATTGCAAATCTACTTCTTTTTATCCGAAGTCTTCTGCTCATTGTTAGTAAACAAAGTATTGTTGTGCAATGTCTGTCGCGTGAAGGCAAAAACATGGGATGGTTGTTGATTTACCTGTTAACTTATGGAAAATGACCGTTATTTATGAAGGTGAAACGGTTAACTAGCGCCAACAATGCCATTACGTTCTCTGCTCTGGTGGCAAAATTAGGCACTACGTCGTCCCATGCACGTTTAACAATGAAAAAGGCTTAATGCGACAGACATTGTAAACAATGGTTTGTTACAACCATTGCGAGTAGAAGACATGGTTTTTATCAAAGAATTAAAATATACCTATAGATATATTTTCTGTTTTTATCTTCGCGCTCGTCAGCTGAAATCTGACAGGGAGTAACGTTCAGGATGACCCTAGGTGTATCTCCTCATTCCACTCTGCAGTACATTGAACGTCTTACCTAGATTACATGCACCATCATGCACACGTGGGGCCTCGCCGTTTTTTGTGTCTCCGATAATCAGGAAGAAATTACATGCACCGATTTCTCACGGGCCAAGTTCACTCTGCTACGGTCAAACGTGCAAGTGAAGCGTGACTTTAAATGTAAATCATATTTTGTACCTTTTTACTGTACGTAATTAAAGTATTGTAACCACCCGTGGAGGGGATATTTTTAATGTAAATAAATTTCGATAGAATTTTCAAGGGAGCACCTTAGACTCATGAAATTCAATATAAAATATCGACACAGTTCACCCTGAATTATGTAGATATAATTTAAATTGCATTTTAATACATTTTAAATTGTCATACATTATTATTAAGTTTTCTTAAATTTTAATGTTGCGGAAAAAAGTTTTATTTTTTTTTAATTAATGGTATTAAAATTGCATCCCGCTTGATCTTTTTTTTTTTTTTTTATGTTTATTCTGCAGACAAACTCCTTCAATTTACTCGAACAAAGTACGTGGATTAGGTGTATGAAAAGCCAAAACGTTTAAAAACAATTTGGTTACGATATTACCGTCTTGTGAAAAATAATGAAAAATCTTTTTTAAGGGATTTTACTTTGAAAATTTTCTTGATTTTATAAAGAGGTTAAAGCTCCCCTTGTCATGTTAAAGGACGTTCTTGAATTTTTTTTTTTTTTTTTTTAGAACCTGATATATGAGGTAGAATATCGGCTCCATAAGAATGCGATGATTCCCAGTTTCGTTTTCCGAGATTTCATCAGTCTTAATTTTACTGTCCGATATATTGCACATTCAATTAGTCCCAATTTTGCTGTCCGTGATTGCACTCACGTTGAGTCCCAATTTTTCTACGACGAGACCCAGTTTCGGTGTCCGAGGTTGCTCCCCCGGTGTCGAGTTACGACACTCGATCCCCGCGACACCTACAATGTCTGTCGACCACCTGGCGAGGTCGTGTCACCGTCAGGAATGTCTTTGTCTCTCCACTAATTACTTCTTATATAAATTGGAACGGAGAATGTCACGTGTCACCGTCATTATCAAGTTTAGGTTTGGAAATCTTTATAAAATAATACAAAGAATAATGAGACAAAACACGACTAATTTACTTTCTGATAAATGCTATTTTCTTATCTCTGTACTTTAAAAGTGAACTTTATTGCAAATGTTTGTTATTGTCCTTCATCAAGGCTTGGATATATGCTCAAATTATTGCACATGCCACGTGTGTATGCAATCCTAAATGCATTCAAACTTTATAATAGTTAATTTTTTTATTATATCCTAATAGTAGTTATGGAACTTTTGTTACACTAATATATGATTTTTGGTGTCTATAGAGCTGGTTGTATAACCAAAAGGCGTGGATATTATTCATGCAGTATTTTCTTACCCATAAGTCAAAATTCATCCATTATAGTTTTGAAATTTAAATTTTATACATATATATTCATATTTTTTTATATAATATAGACCACCTGTATATTTTACTCATGCATATTTTAGATATATTTTAATACAGTAAGATAATTATTAATTAAGTCATGTGAATCATCAACCGTCAAGGAAGTTCAAAATGGATGAAATTTGCAGTCAGATACTAAAAATTATGAGATAAAGATAGTAATAATTACTATACAGTATATTACTTTAAATAGCGTTTTTCAATATTTATATTTTTTATCTTTGACTATACTGCATGTATACAGTTATATACATATAATACTAAATATAATTTATAAATAGTTTTGTAAAACGATATTAAATTTATATTATTTATAAATACACAAAACAAATGTAACAGTAGAACAAAACTTATAATAATCTTTTTATTCATTTATGTATTAACAATGTAATATAGTTTCAATGTTATACCTTTTATAAAGTATATAACAATGGCATGTCTCTAATATTTATAGAACATGATACAGATTTTATATCAAACAAAAACACATCTTGATACAATTTAACACTTTATATAAATATAACGGTAGATGTTACTATAAATAAATGATTATTAATACAACAGTTTACACGTATCGTAAAAGACGTGTAAAGTTAAACTGACCGATGGTAATTAGAAATTTTAATGATACTTCAAACACTTTTATGTTCATTTCACGATGTTTAATTTTTATCTCCTTAAATCTAGTCATATAAATTATAACTTGAGCAAGCTTTCACCTACTGTTCGATGTTAAAACGGGAAAATATCCCCACCGATTTGTCCGCGGATCTCTCAGATTTATCAAGCCGTGAGTCATTGTGGACGAACATTAATTTCGCTATAGTAGGCAGGTTATGGCAAACAGGCGGTCAGTAGTGGGGTCATGAGGCTGAAATACAAATAAGTTAATAAGGTTTTATTATAACTGCAAGGATATTTTTTTAAATCTAGATAGGTGGAGTGAATCTGTCGTATCCTAAATTTCTACAATTTACGCACCTCTGGACACTGCAAAAGTAAAGGCGGATTCACGTGTCGATTTTTATAATGCGACGCGAAGCGAATGATGCGCACTTGCTTTAACAACCATTGACAGCCATATTTGGCGATTAAATAAAGAGCATCGTTAATTAAAACGATATTCGCCGCCGCAACTGCAAATTCGCTCGCTGCATATAGAATTTTACAGCTTCAAAATCGCGTCGCATCGCCGTTGTCGCTATGTGGATCCGCCTTTACTCTTGCTTTGTTTTTAGGCTTTTTTTTTTTACGGGAGCTTACAGCTAAGACCTTATAGCTGGCAGCGGGGTAATGGGTACAGGGAAAGGATGGTGGCTACGGCCTGTTATATACGCGTCCCATGCAAAGGTATTAAGTCTGAGGGAACCATAGAAAACCCTAGTCAGGACGGCACCTCTATATATATACTTTTTATCAATGGACCATGCAGTATATAATGCATGGAGAAGTGGTGAACCAAAACGCTTATTTTGATATTGATAGATTATGCGCTCTTTTTTTAATACAAAATTGCAAATCTGAATTTCTCTCTATTAGAGCTGCAATTCGTGCTGTCCAGCATGCAGAGGTGTATAATGTTATTTTTATCGTTTGCCAGACTCTAGGAGGATAGGAGGGATGCATTTATTTTGTTATAATTATGTATTTGTGGACTTTTTAGGTACGTTTCGTCTCACCCATTCCACATTTAGATGTAGTCCATTTCGCTTGACAGTTTGGGCACATAAAGTTCAGTTTTTTTATGATCTAAAATAAGTTAAAAGTTTTGCTTAAAACCAGCAGATCGAGCATTCTATTGTATAACTCTGCTAATACCGATCAAATCACAAAGGAGACGGGGGGTTATAAGGAGTAATGAGAAATGTCTCAAATATACATGGTGAGAGACATGGAACTTCAAACACATCCCCCCTAGGGTCCTGCAGACTTGAATACTCCCCGCCCCCCTTGACTGGATCTGCAGCCCTTATCATAATTTGCGACCTTTCTGTTTTGGCCATCTGCCCATGATGACGTCACTGGTGACCCCGAGAATTGGTCAGCGGAGGTTCCGCTCTGAATCACGTCGTTAATTTAGTAGTGCGGTGTGAACATTAATCTCATTGTTAGTGGGAGGCTGCACGTGTTAGTCACGTGATCATTATTTATGTGCACGTCCACAGTCAACTTTTTATTACCGCATGTTGGGAGCAGTTCGATGTAAAAATTGTAATTATTAAAAAGTTATTGTATTTTCTATTTTCTGTCTATTATAGATTCAATACAAAAGCAGAAAATATTGACACCACACAAAGCAATGCATCGTATTTTATATGAAGATGCATTGCTTTCCCGTTAATTTGTAATAATATTTATATAATACTTTTAGAAAAAATGAAATTGCAGCAAAAAGGTTATATTCAGATATATCAACAGTTAAGAATTGAAAAAGTTAAACTCTCTTGTAATTTGTATGCTTCATGCATGCTCCATACCTTTATATACAAAAATGCATGATCATGTGTTTGATGATGCCAATGAATAGTATCGTCAATTGTGTAGGATAAATTGTTGTGTATAGGATAAATTGCATGTACGACAAATTTTTACGTGACAAATTGTCATACAAATTTTACTGCTTTCCTGCTTGAATCTAAAAAAGTAATTAATAGTGTTAGTTATAATGTATCAATACATTGATAGTCCCATATAGAGCATAATTATAGACTTCACACACTACAGTGTTTGTATTTATAAACGGCTGGATTGTGGTGGCACCTTTGCAGTGACCATGCATATATCGAACTATATCGATATATCGAACTATATCGATATATCGAACTATATCGATATATCGAACTATAATGAAAGAGACGACACGTGATTAATCAAAACTATTTTTGTTTCAGTTGGAGAAATGCTTAGAAGACTGGGACCCGGAGACAACAAAATTCGGTAAGTCATTTTAGCAGTGTCTCTAAAACACCTTAATGTTCGTCCGGTCTTTTTATTTATCTAGTATTTGTCAGAAAAACTATCTATAAATTGATTTAGGAAATATTTTTCCAAATAATACTATAATGTAAAATATCTAGCCACAATGAAACATTTTATCGTTTCTTCCGATTATAACGTAATTACCCTCAAGACAATGAACATTGGGTGATGCGAGAGGTCAACGTCCTGTGACCCTGACCTAGTGAACCGCCCACGCCGACCACGCCCCCTACAGCGAGAGTGCTCCACTTTACTGGACCTTTAAAACGAGATAATTGTGATCGATCATCCTCAAAATGACGAGCAGAAGTGGACTAAAGAAAGTAGTTTACAGTTTTCATCAAATATTATACTTTAATTTACAATTAAGGTTACGAGTCAATTGAAGCGAACAACAAAATCTTGATGGTTTATAAAACTTGTAGTTACTTTTGATGAGAGAATTTTCATATCATAAATATAACTGCATAAATATAATATATCTATCTTGTGCAGTTGTGTACAAAATGTTATCCTTTTTTTTGAAATTCTTATTATATATTAGGCAAAAGCTTAAATGTTATGGTGAGGTTAGCAACGTCAGGTGACGTCCTCAGTGACTGCTACATTCCATAGAGGCTTCAAGTCAGCTGATTTTGCGGTGTTCCCACCGTCCCATCCAACCCTATGGAAAAAAAAAACTCCAATCGCTTTTTTGGCATTAAAGAATTTTTTTAGAGGAAAATGAGTTCTTGATTCATTATCAAAAGACCTCTAAATGGTTGGGGTAGGAGATGGTTTCAAATTATTAGCTTCAATAGTTACTGAAAAAAATTCAAATTTTCTAACATGATGGAGGCTTATGGAGAAAATTTTCCCGCCGGGGAACAGTTGAAGCCTCCATTAAACATGTTATATATATGTATATATATATATATATATATATATATATATATATATATATATATATATATATATATATATATATTAATTTTTAAAAACCTTCCTAGTAAACACAGGGTGTCAAAAATGTGTTGGACAAGTACTTTCGAGTGTTGTTACAGTATTGGCCCAACATTCAAAAGTACTGGACCGACAGAGTTGTGTTTACTGGGAATAATATATATATATATATATTAATTTTTAAAAACCTTCCTAGTACACACAGGGTGTCAAAAATGTGTTGGACAAGTACTTTCGAGTGTTGGTACAGTATTGGCCCAACATTCAAAAAGTACTGGACCGACAGAGTTGTGTTTACTGGAAATAAAATATATATATATATATATATATATATATATATATATATATATATATATAAAAATAAATAAATAAAAATTGTTAAAAGTACGAAATGTCTTAAAGGAGGGGAAACCTCCTTTAAGCTTTTTTTTTTTTTTTCTTCAAAAAAAAAAAAAGCTTTTTTGAAGCTTTTATATTTTTATAATTTATAAATAATGTAAAAAATGTATATTTTACAGAAAAAAATAATCACCTTCCGTCGTCTATTTGTTCCGGCCAGTTTGATGGTTGGCATTCAAAACGATCGCCGCAGATTTTGGGGTATGTGCCCCAAAATCTGCGGCGATCGTTTTGATATCGGCCGGAACATATAGACGGCGGATGGTAATGATTTTTTTTTTTACATTATTTATAAAATTAAAAATTATAAAAGCTGAAGCGGTTCCCCTCCTTTAAGGGGGTTCAAAAACCGGCCACGCTATGTACGCATATCATATAATTATTTCACTGTGACAAAAATATTATATAAAATTATAAATTATAAGTCAGGAATCTTGAATTTTCATAAACATACGAGATCATCAGATCATAGAATTATATATAATAATTTTATTTTCTGATAAGAACTATTTTCTTATCTCTTAATGTTGAATTTGATCCTTACTTGCAAATGTTAATTTTGTCATTATAATACGTGTCGTATGTATATGTAATAAAAAATGCAATCGTATTGTTTTTGTTTACAATTGAAGGCACATTTTACTTGCCTGCAAATTTTATGCGAGTTGCACTTATTATAAAGTTTCTACTGAAAATAAATGCATTAATTATTGTTTGCTATCTTTCCATTAGGAAAAAAAATACAATATTATACTGAAAATATTTTCTTTAAATATTAGAAATTAATAATTTTCGTTTTTAAAATTCAAATATTTATAATGCCGAGACACGATATTCAAATAATAAACATTTGAAAATACTACCAACTTTCTGTTCGTGTCTGTGTAATTGAATCTGTGAACCGTGAATAGCAATACAATTTAAATTAAACAGCTGTTTTTTTTATATTTACTTACAAATTATTAGCTTCATTACACAAAAGTAGTGAGAAATTTCTAAAATAATAAATTTTCTTATATAGAATATCATCTAGAAAGTAAAATTTTATTTCAATTAAAACTGATTGACAATTAAATTATATTTTTCAACAATACGGAAGCAATTCAATAATAACTTGATGAAATGAAGCATGCAACAATTGCAATGCGACATTGTTGTGGCGAAAGTCATGCTGTGTCATTGTTAAACATCGTGAAAGTGAGAGGAACAGAATTAAAGATTGAAACTAATTTTGAAAATGATAAATTTATGTGGTCACAATTGCAATTTAGAGAAAATCTAAGCCTACCGCATTTAGTATTGAAGATGGTGCTTTATTACTTTTGTTATGAAAGAAAATTATAAAAGAAGAATTTTTTTTATTTAATGCCAATGATCACGATAAAATGTTGCTCTAAGGTTAATAGACTTAAACACCACGTGAATCATAATAGCTCAGCGAGATATCATTTTGCTATTGTGGTCATTACTTTATTATGCTTTAATCGACACCCTAGGTCTGCTCTCTGTAGGTTTGATGCACTTTATTTTAGTATATATACGTATAAGGTCATGCAGGTACGGAACGTATATTAATATACACTGCATGGCCAGGATTTACGAACAGACTTATTATCGGTCATTGTATATTATATTATATATTCCCCTGAATTGCATATATAGCAAATCAATATATACATGAATTAAATTAATTGATGAATTCTGCATAAATTGATAAAAAATATTGCCAATATATATATTTATATATACAGTATAAGTGCATGTTCAGAAATCTTTATAGTAGTATCTCATGTTAACTTGCGTACTTGTGCACATGACCAGAAAATATATACATTATACATTATATTTTGTCCTCTGATATTACCATCGATAACAGTGTTGCTTATATAGTAAAATAATGTTACCTATATATTATGTTGCCTCAATTATTAACTATAAATTTATGCAGTTGTGTATACAGTTATAAATGTTATAATCAAAGATAATAATTCAAGAGCTGCAACCCAGAGTTGTGTTTTTATTAAAATGCAGTTCTCACTTCCGCCAATAATGTCGAATACGCACTCATCTATAATGTCATTTAAAAGGCCAATGCATTGACGCGATAGTCAGGAGGACAAAAAACTCGCCACTTGACATCTTCAATATTCTTTGTACAGCACACGTTGTCAGAGAGCATCACTACAATATAATATAGATCAAAGCTTCCATGCATATAAATTACTTTAATTGAAAATTCTTCTCCTGAAAACGCAACAATATATAATATAGACACACTGTTTTATATATATCTTCCCTCGTCCGCAATAATGAGCTATCAGCTAAAGCCTATATTACACGATACAATTTTTCCTTAATTATACAAGAAAATTTCTTCTCCATGCAAACAAATGAAGAGTAAGTTTTCTTGCAAGGAAACATTGTATATACGATATATAGAAAAATTGTACCATGTAATACCGGCTTTAATCAGCTTAATATCACGACTCCATTGCAATAATGAGCTATCTACTACTTTAGGTGAGCGCAATTATGAGCTGTAACTATAAAATGAAGCTCTTAATTGTGCTCACCTGAAATAGCAGATAGCTCATTTTATTGCAACGAGATCATGGTAGGCAGATAGCTCATTTATTCCGAACGATATAGCTCAATGTCTTCTTACTTTTCAATTTAATATCTTGCAATTTAATCATCATCTGAAGTAAAATTGCGAGGTTGTATTGTTACACTGTACAGCAAAAATTTGAACAGTATATTGATATTGATTGCATTTATTTCTCGTATTACAAAGCAATCATTGATATTTATAGAAGTTTTCAATTCCTATATTTAATGTTAAATTTTCTTTTACCTTACTTCTTACAAAATAAAAGAAGTACATAAGTGGGTGGTTCATTAAATTTAAATTCCCCAACCCAGTTCCCATGCAAGCAAGTTCTGTGTGGTTTTATGGATAATTTACAATTTTATTTACAGTATTTCTTACATTTGCCAGGCCACTGCATTAACTGCAATTGATATTATCCTAAATTAATTTAATTTACAATTTATGCTCCGCACTAAATCACATTTTCACCCAAGTACTGATTATTTTCACTTTAATATTAAAATACCAATGAACTAGTGATTTTACTTATTTAAAAATAGAGTCCGTGAATTTCATTAATATATATATGATTAAATTTTACTATACGATATCTTGTTACAATGTAAATTTATTACAATATAGCTTCCAGTAATTAAGGCTGGTTTGTATAAATCATTTGTATAGATATTATGTAAAAAAAAAAATAAATAAAAATTAAATATGTTTTTGTATAATACCATCTTTTAAAGTTGATTATTTTTTAATGGACAGATACAAATTAAAACATTTTTTATTCAAATCAACATATTTATAACTTCCTAGAAATTCAGACTTACAATAATAAATTTAATACATAAAATTAACAGCAATTACCTTAAATGAGTTAATTATATGGTTAAAATATAATCGTCATTTTAGAATGTGAGTCAGAAAACTACCAAAAAAATTAAACTCTAATAATTCTTATAGTATTTAGTACTTAAGGGGAAGGTAACATGGATCAGCTGATCGATCTAGTCTCATTTGATTATGTAAACGTTAGTAATTTCACAAACGTTCTGAAATTTTTAGATTTTAGAACCACAGAAAAATTTTCAAAAGAATTCTTCGAGCCGATCAATTTTTTTTTTATTTAATTTTTTTAAACTTTTAGAATAGGGCTTTTCCTTGGAGATGAGCTAAACTAAAAAATTAATTAAAAAAATCGGCTCGTAGAATTGTTTTAATTTTTTTTTTTAATTTAGGTATACTAAAGTGTGCCTGAAAAAAAAAACAGAATTTTTGTGTTTCTGCTAAGGTTTACATGTTAATCAAATATGGGACTACATCAATCAGCTGACCCGTGTTACCTTCCCCTTAAAGTTCATGTTCCTATTAAAAATGTTGTGTAGTTATCTGACTTGCATTCTGAGGTGACTATATAAGAACATCAATTAAATTAATGATATTTTTATATAACAATTTCAACAAAAAGAAATACAGGTGATTGTATTGCTTATATAGGTATAAGTTCTTCTAAGGTGGTCTTGAACAATACAATGACACAAGCAACAACATGATTTGTATAATTATTATGTAATTATATTTTCCAGCATTATGCACCACAGAAAGTACTATATAATCAAAAAGAAACCTCTTAATTTTCCATAACATCAATATTGTCGAATCAAAATGAAAATTATAGACATTATTACTTAGCATACAAACTGAGATGTCACTGTAGAAAGTTGCTTGTTCATAAGGTCGATCTTTTGTGTTGTAAGCTTATCATTATCGACCATACTTATAAGGTCAAAGGAACAATAGGACACAACAATTGAATACATGCTAATCAGCAATATCAGGCTGACTTCTGTGCTGCTTGGTTCTCATAACTCCAATGTTTATATGGTCTATATTACTATCATATAACATGTTAAAATATATCTTACACTGCCTGGTCACTGCAATGTTATGCAGTGAAACGTTTTGTATTTTAATCGACATGTTAAATAATTTGAATCAAATTTGTTCTGAGTTTATTTCTTGATTTGTGATTATCATCACTCTATATTAACGTCTCTCAAAAACAATAAAATATTGAAACATCTTTGATTTAAGGAGAGAAAATTGAAATGTGATAAAAAGATTAATGTAGATCATAATTTAGAGTTTGAAAAAATGACTACTAACCAATCAAACTGCATAAAAACCTGCAGTGTTGCTTAAAGCACCATAGCATAACAAATTAATATTTGATTCAATTTTAATATTTGTATTGTAATAATGTATAAATGAAGAAATAAATAAATTGCCTTTTCATAATATTGCTGATTTCACAATCATTTGATTAAAGCTTCGTTAACCATAATTAGGGGGGGGGGGAAGGCAACTCGTATTTATTGAGTAAAAGAGAACGTTTTTAGATTTATATAAAGTAACTATATTAGTAAATTGATTTTAATCTACGAAAGGAAAATGTAAAAAGTTTTGGAAAATCATATATATATATAGTTAATTATAAATTTTCCTTTATTTATAATGTCTTTCTGTAATTTAATTAATATACCCTTCAAATTTATTAATTTCTTTATTTTCATTAGCAACTATAATTATGATTAGTACTAAACGTGGTATTATAATTATACAAGACTTTTAAACTCTTACTAAAAATCTTGTAATATTCTCTAAACAGGTTCATAAAAAAGAACTTAATTAAGCATTTCATTTTCATAATTCCTGACTGATATTGAGGTTTACTTTCTCGGGCAGTGCGATCTTGAACTTGACCCCCCAGCCCCGCGGCGGTCCCCCCAGCTGCCGAGACTTCTCCCGGCGAAAGTCGAGTCACGACAAGTCGGAGATCACAGGCCCCGACAGATATGTTTATTATGTAGAATCCCAGCTCTCACGATTGCGGTAAAACGCATGCAAATCATAGCACGTGGACAAAAATTAGGAACCAGTTCTATGATATTACATGATATAGTGTTATTTTATATGGTTTACTTGTTGCCTACAATATTCCATATAAAGATTTTTTTTTTTTTTTTGCAAGAAATTTGTTTACATTACATTATTAGGGATTATTATTCACAAAAAGAGCTTAATATAGATTTTAGAAATTTTTAGAAACTAAATTAAGCACTCAATTTAGTATTGGAATTTGCTCTAAACAAATTGTAACATTAAATACTTTTAGGTAAATATCTGTGCTGCTGAGTTCTGTGTGAACAGCTGTTATTTTATATGTATAAATTTATTAAATACCAGATTATATATTATTATGTACATATGTATATATTGGAGGTGGAAATTTTGCAATTTGCAACGCGTAATATACCAAAGAGCTTACACTATAAAAGCGGATTCACATGATGATTTTTATCATGCGACGCGAATAATCATGCGTACTTGCTGTGACATCCATTGGCGGCCATATTTGGCGATTAAAAAAAAAAGAGCATCGTAATTAACGCGATATTCGCTGCCGCATGTTCAACCTGGCGAATTCGCTCGCCGCATATAAGATTTCACAGCTTGTGTGACAAAATCGCGTCGCATCGCCGTTGTCGCCATCTGAATCCGGCTTTTAAGATCTCTGGTAATACCAACTTCTGTCATGTAGTAAACAGTTGTGGTGTGGCCTCAGTAAAAATATCAGGAGATGGAAAGAACCCTCAGTTTACAATGCACTAAATTTAATGAGAACCATTCATTCAGGGAGGGATTGGGGGGGGGGGGGTCGATATGACCCGTAACTCTTTTAAATCGGGTAAAAAAATGTAAAATATTGCCCCAAATATTCTGTAAAAATGTGTAATCCTTATAGCCACCCAGCAATGTATTTCCGCAAAAAAAAAAGCCTTAATAGTAATGCTAGGGTTAAAATTATTTTAATAAGCAATGCTGATTGAACATTCGAATTCCTCCTTATTACTGAAAGTACATTTTTACCATGACGACAAATCATGCATGTTTTTTTAAGAACTTACCGACATGTAAGTGCATGTACCGCGGCGTGCGATCTGAGAAACTGTCCGACTGACAAGCTCGGACAAACCGGAAGGAAAGCTCGGTGACAAGTCTGGACATGTCCGCGGTGACTTTGATGTTAACCCAAATATTTGAACATCCTAGTGTGCCATTTTGTGTGTCATTACTCGATAAAACAATAGAAATTTTAAGATAATAATGTATGGGTTCTACTGCGCTTTGTAGAACAGCATCTATAACGTACAATTTGCATAATTTAATTTTGTATTACTTATAACATAAATAATTTATTTAAATATTTCGATTCATAATCATGTGAAATTTTAATCTATCCTCTCTCGTTCGGAATAATAAGCTATCTGCCTACCATGATTTCGTTGCAATAATGAACTATATACCTGCTATTTCAGGTGAGTGCAATAATGAGTTGTATTATATAGGGGTAAAATAAAGCTCATTGTTGTGCTCACCTAAAATATATAACAGATCGCTCATTGTTGTAACATCATTGTAGGCAAATGGTTCATTATTGCGGATGAGGGAAGATTATAAATTTGCAACTTTTTCAAGTTTTTTTTTTTTTTTTTTTTTTCATGTTAACGATTTTTTTACTTTGACTGAAAAAACGTGTCTGTCGAGTGACTAAAAGGCGACAGTTTTTAAGGGGAGGTTTCTAAGTAAGAAAATTTTAGTTCACACGTTCTCCGATGATGGCGCATCATGCATTGTTGTTAACCATTTTTATTTTATCGTCTCTTTCATGGGCACTTTTAATAATATAATATTATAGTCCTTGTACTTAATTTAATTAGCAATAAATACATACAAAACATATACATATAAATAGCAAATACATACTAAATTTAACAAAATAAATCAGTTATTTTTATAAAAACTTCCGAAAAAACATTATATATAAAGTCTTGAATATTCTCTGAAACTACGACAATTCTGATCAAAAATATATTATTTACTTATTTTATTCTATTATAGTCCTTTTACTTTACAGTAAATTCAATGCTTGCTGCGTGTGTTTTATCCATGATTTTTATGTATATCTGTCATCACTTCTTCATAAATATATTTTGAATTAGATAAATAATTTAAAATATTTAAACAACATAGAAAATGTATATACTGAATGCGGCACATAATTCATTATTATATCTGTCAGAAGATACAAGTCATTCAGCACGGTGCATGCGATGACCCGCGAGTGCCCGCGGCCGATCGTGATTCACCGTGGGCGATGAAAGTGAGCACCAAGTGAGCACCAGAGGGTCACTAGGTAGCACCAACCTTAACACTAATTTCATAATTAACTCTTAGTAGTAAATATACATAAATTTTAATATCAAAAATACTTTCCTTGTCCTTATTAAAAAGAAGATGTTAAATCAGAGAAAAAAGTAAGCTCTCAAAATTAATGAAATAATTAAAATATACTTTCTGTTTTCATCTCATTTTGTTTTTCATTTAGAAATTAAATGTGTGGAAATGAATATTAAAATTGTATGAAAATTAGGTCCCTGTATCTGACATCAGATCTGGGTTTACAACAGCTTAAGCTCAGTAGCTCAAGCTGGATCTACAGCTCCATGTCTTATAATATTAACATAAAACAACAAAATAATTAGTTAACAAAATTTTAAGAAGAAATTAAAATTTCTGAGATGAGAAAACTTCTGAAACACAAAAACAGTCTTCAGGTATTGCAGATCATTTAAAAAATTCAGTGCAATTTTTTAGTTCCTCTTTCCCCCTCCCCCCTTCTAAATAGTCACATCTTGCTATTGAGGATATAAAGGACCAATAATAGATGTCTCTGTGCAGAAATGTTGACTGTTTTTGCCGAGGGTGTACGGGAATATCTATATTCTATACATAATTTAATCTTAGGAAGAATCACAAAAACAACAAGTTTTATATATAAGAAGCGTTATATATATATATAGAGGACATAAAGGACCAAGAGATAACGCTGACGTCTGCAAATTTTGCTCTTTGCATCGAAGATACAGCAATGGCATGAGGAGAATCACAAAAATTATCAAATTTCTAGGAAAGAAATCACTTACGAAGTTGAAATATTTTTTTATATTTTGTCCGAAAGTATTTGACAACTAATTATGGTGTTGTCATTTCTGTAAAATTATGTTGTGGCTGCTGACAGAACAATTACATGATTTTACAATGTTAAATCTTAAATATACAATAATGCTCAAATAGTTCAAATTTGTACTACTTTAGGTTCTCTATATACCAGGTTTTATGGTCTTAATAATGTACCAATTAATTTATGCAATGCGTGCGAGACAAATCCATGATAATTCCCCTACAGACACAGCCACTAAAGTGTTACTAATCACATAATAGTTTGGGAAGATCCCGCTCATTTGCATCCACTCTCACTGCAAGTGGTGAGACCAATCGTCCGATCGTTCACCCGCCAACGAGCTATTTAGAGCATTGTCAGTGATTTGCATAGACTCTTGGCGCCACAGTTAACAATCAATTTAGTTTGGTGGGCAGACGAGGCATTGTTGATGGTTTTAGTGAGTTACCTTTGCTCGAATTTAAATCCACAGTGTGTAGCATTGGAAATATTTGCTTATTGAATTTTTTAGATAAAAGAAGAGAGAGAGAGAGAGAGAGAGAGACCTTAATTGATTTGCCAACTTACAGTCAAATTTATAAATGATATTTCTACTGGAAGTAGCCAAAAGTGTAAAGTTTCTGGCCCTCCTCCCATTCATATTTCAGCATTGCAATATTTCACATACAGGTCAGTAATAATAAAATAAAATTACAAACTTAAACTTCCGGCTAATTCCGGAGGAAAAATCAAATTAAGGTAGAGATAACGTTGATCAGCTGTTCGACGTAGTCCCCTTTGATTAACATGTATATTATATAATATAGCAAATTCACAAAAAATCTGTGTTTTTTTTTAGAGGCAGATATTAGTGCCTAAAAGCCATGGAAAAAGTTTAAAAACAATTTAACGAGTCGATTTTTTTAATTAAGTTTTTTTTTTTGGTCTCTCCATGGGAAAGCCCTATGCTGAAAATTTAAAAAAAAAAGATCGGCTCGTTAAATAGTTTTGAAATCTTTTTCTATGGCTGTTAGGCACTAATAATATCTGCCTCTCAAAAGCATTTCAGAATTTTTATGAATTTGCTAAGGTTAACATGTCAATCAAAGGGGACTACGTCGAACAGCTGATCGACGTTATCTCTACCTTAATTTTACTTTATATAGCTGCATAGCATCATGCACATCATCATATGATATGGATATGTACAAAAAAATTGCAATCTTCGCCTCGGAAATTTTCCCACTTGTCGTAAGAATAAAACAAATCGTGGTGATTAACAAGGCTGCAAATGGGAAATTTTCCGAGGCAACAAGTGCATACTATAGATACAAACTCTCCTTATGTGTAAAATGCCAAGTAAATTGTATTTAAAATCTTATTAAAGCACTTCCTCCGTTTCATTTCTTTTAAATTAACAATTATCTCGTATATGATATTGCAATATGATAACACAGCTGTAAAATACCCCTCCACCTACATTTTCTCAACTGACTTATAATCCACACATCTTTATCAAAACATGGACTGTTTACAATAAGTAACAACACGGAAACGTCGTATATGACATAACTAGGATTGTAGAAGAAAGGGTACTCTACACAATGGGGTTCCACAATATCAGCTGATTCGGCATCAGAAACTTACGAAGTCAAAGCAAAAACTTAATAAATTAAAGAAAATATGCATTTTCCCTCCATAGTAAAATATTATTGTAAAAAAATACAATAATAAAATAAACATGAATTTTATTGTGCTTCCTACATTTTTTTTATCGACTTTTGAAAGAGTAATGAAGAGAAATTATTTGACTCGTACTGTCATTATCAAATTTGGCGCCCGGTAAATTTGTGGTGGGAGGCATCAGGATTGTCGTAGGTCAGGGTTCTTTTTCCCGCTAAGTAATACCCATTCTTCTACTTATCCTAGACATAACTAGAAATCATTTGTGTATCAAAACAAAGCCACATGAGTTCAAGTTCATGCTGCTTTCCCATCCCGAGAAGGTGTGTGGGACGTGAGATCACTACGCCACCTGGGTCCCCCCCCCCTCTCTAACTGCGAGCAAGGTAATGGAGCTACTTTGACATCTCCTGTATGGACCACTCCCTTTCCTCTTCAAGTAATCAAGTTTTATTTAATACTGATCTTCTCTTTACACTTCACTACAGTAAAATTGGTGCAAAGTTTTATTATTATAAAATCCTTGTTTAACTCTGTTATTTTTTCGTTTCAATTTAAATATTTAAAATTATATGAATTGAAATTTTGCGTACGAACACGGTACTTTAAGTCATAAAAAATTGGATAAAGTGATTATTACATTAATTTTTTATTAGAACTTTACTTCATTGCAATTCAATTCAGTTGTAGTATTTAATTTTACTTATATTAGCATTGGGGCAACAATATAGTTTTAAGTAACGATAAAAGTTCTGTTCGTACACCGAGCAGGGTTTACGAACAGACCTATAAAATAAGGTTCACAGAGCTGGCTATCATGCACATTTAACTTTTTTTTTTTCAAGTTTGTAACGCCCTCAGTCATTGGTAGACGGTTTGTAACGATGGACATGATTGGTCGAGCCGAAAACCTAACTGAATATAACAGCCATCAGGAATTAATGTTTCAATTAATGTTCATATGACTCAGGCTACGATATATTCAGACGTATAAAATTTATGATAGAATTTCATATAGATTTTAATATTTGTTGTATTATAATTAACCAAATTTTACTTCTTATTATACAATGAAAATAACGTCACTTTAAAGTTACCCATATTTGCTGTAAGACATTGTAATAACAATCACAATTAAGTAGATATATTAAATAGATGCTGAGTAAAAATATGATGTCTATAAAATAACACTTTATTTTATATAATGTTCTATTAAATACAGTGGTGAAAGTAAGCCGGTGCGCGCCAGTGCGCCGCACTGGTAAGACATTTGACGCCAGTGCGGCGCACTGGAAAGACACTGATCGAAATTTATTAAAAATAATCGATAATTTTTAGTAAAATTTTCAAAATCAGAGAAGTTACTTTGTAAAACATTAATCATGCTCAAATAATGAATGACAATTTTCTTATACTTCGTACTTTTGTCTCACGAAATTTAATTTACTCTTTAATTCTTTTGAGTTAAAAAGCTCCTAAAAGGAAAAAAATAAATAAAATCAACTATTTACATACTATCAACTATTTATTAGCTATGTCAAGCTGACGATTTTTTTTTTTTATAGAAATAGTTTTTAATGTTTTTCTAAATTTATTTAAATTTCTGTAGGCTTACTGGGTTGACTATTTTATCTTCGATTTTTATGAAGAGATAGATATTTACTATACCCTGTAATATTTCTTTCAATATATATTTATTTTATTTTTTAATTCTTGAATGACTAATAAAATTAATTAAAATAGATTCAAAACAACTTTTGCTGATGATGCGTTATATATACTACACCACGAATTTTATTACTTTTTTTTCTGTCTCATTTATTGCACAAAATTAACACATTTTTATTCAAATTAATTTTTAATTACAATTAAGTCAAGAGGCAGAGGGGGAGTGCCTCCTCTGCATGGCCCACATATACCCACCGAGGTTTAGAGGGTTCATTTACGCAAGGAGTTTAAAAAAATTAGGGCAAAGGATTCGGGATCGTAGAAGACCGATCATCAATCGCAGTCAGTGATATAAATAGGTTAGTAAAATTAAGTCTTCGTCTCAAAAAATTCTTCATAGTAATGAATTTTTTAGAAAAGCAAACAAAAAATTTTATTCTCATTTTTTTTTAATGAGTTTGTAAAGAATAAGTGTAACAAAAATTTAGTCACATGCATAATATGCGACTCATGCAAGCATTGCTAGAAGAGAGTAGATAGATAAATGCAGCCGCTGTAAGGCCGAGATGGCTGCACGTTTGGAGCATATTTAATATGGCTATAGATTTTAATTCCTGTCGATGAAAAAGGGGAACAATAATTGCTACAAGATCTAGAGCAATTAAAAATTAATTACCGAAACAAATATAAACATTACAATTTTTAATTATAAAAATAATTCTCTCGCGTTTTTTTTTTTAATTTTTGTTCAAATAATTTTTTTGGACACATATTCAAAATATGGCTGCACGTTTGGAGCATATTATTTAATATGGCTATAGATTTTAATTCCTATCGATGAAAAAGGGGAACAATAATTGCTACAAGATCTAGAGTAAATAAAAATTAATTACCGAAACAAATATAAACATTACAATTTATAATTATAAAAATAATTCTCTCGCGTTTTTTTTTAATTTTTGTTTAAATAATTTTTTGAGACATATTCAAAATATTAATTTAAATTTTAAATAATTGACGTATTTGATTAAATTATAAAGCATCCCAAATCGTAAAAAGTTAACTTAAGTATTTTTATTATATTAATACTGGCTATAATATTTTTAAATATTTTTTTTATGAATTTAATGTTTTAATGTGATCGAGAATCAATCACTCATTGCATTTTTTTTTTTTTTTTTTTTTTACAAAGTTTGGATAATATTATTTAATTTTACTCAAAATGAAGATATGCATGCAAATATTATAAATGAATTTTAAAACCACTTTTTAATATAAAAAAATAAACCACGCCCCTTTTTCCCAAAAAATCGCGCCTCCGGCGGGGGTTTTGGCCCTTCAGGCCTCTATCTGAGGCGCACTGGTAAGAGATTGAAACTACTTTCACCACTGATTAAATACAACTATATGATATACATATTGATACATTCTCAAGTAAGTGGATATTGCCATTCATTTGCCGGCCATTCATTGAGTGCTCACGTGATCAGATCACGTGACTTCACGTCCAGGTGTTTATGGAAGGTTCAATAACATACATATTATGTACTGCATGAAACCATAAATAATGTTTTAATTTCTATAATGGAAACATATATATGAAATTTTCAATACATATTATAGAGGACCAACATTTTTTTAACTTTTAAACTCATAAATCCCTTAAAATCGTGCTGCAAAATGTTGTGACGTCATAGTCATGTAAATATATAAATAATATTTTAGCATGCAAGCATAGAGTAAGGTATTGCATTGAATATGATTAATTAATTATATATGTTATATAACAGCGCTTTCCAACAAAGTGCGTGGATTTACATGAGAGATATTTATCATGTGACGCGAATAAAGCGCACTTGCTGTACTGTAACATCCATTGGCGGCCATATTTGGCGATTAAAAGAAAAAGAGCATCGTAATTAACGTGATTCGCGGCCGCCGCACATAGGATTTCACAGCTTTTACGTCAAAATCGCGTCGCATCGCCGTTGTTGCCATCTGAATCCGCCTTTACACTGTAAAATCTCTGGTTTCATCTCAATTTTGAGAGTGCATTAACTGGCATTAAGAGGGCTCAAAAATCTGAAAAAAATTTGGCAATACATCATTATGTAGCTCAAGGAGGTATAATTCTATCCAAATATTATACAATAAAACAATTTCATGGCGGTTGAACCATTGTATTTTTATATGTATGTTATATAAAGATAAAAATATATAGTCAACTAGAACTCATGTTCGCATAAAGAAATAGATATTACGCATATTGAATGAAACTTCGAACGTGAATGAGTAATTATACTTTTTCTAACCTTTGCTAGCTGTGGTCATCCCAGGCAGCATTATTAGATTCTGATCACGAATTATGTTTTAATAACACATGAATTAAAGGGAGATATTTAACTTTAAAAATGAAAACAGAGAAAAATCTCAATCACGTATCAAACAATAAAAATAAATACACGTGCTTTTGTGGAACTTAAATAATAACAATATAATATTATACAATTATAACAGAATTAACTGCATGATATAATTATGAAGTAATTTTTAGTGTTTTTTAAACCTAATCCTGCAGGTATAACAAGGTTGTAATTATACTTTCCAAAAGTTCTTGTTATTGAGTCATTATGATGATCAATAGGATCAGATGATCAACGTTTTCTTTTTATCTGGAACGATCGAAGCCGGAATATGTGGAAATAATTCTCATCAATTATGACGAATCCTCTTAGAATCTCCTAACACAAAAATGACGCAAGAAAAGACTTCAGGATGTCTTTGGACGCAGGCTTTTGGATTTATAAATCTCTTCTTAACGTATGAGGGATTTGAAAAATATTTAGAAATAGATATTTTTTAAATAGTTTATACTAATGCACACCAGCGTTGAAGTTACCTGCTGAAAAAATAAAATGACTTTTAAATTTATTTGCTCAATCTCTCTCTCTCTCTTCTCTCTCTCTCTCTCTCTTTCTCTCTCCTCTCTCTCTCTCTCTCTCTCTCTCTCTCTCTCTCTCTCTCTCTCTCTCTCTCTCTCTCTCTCTCTCTCTCTCTCTCTCTCTCTCTCTCTCTCTCTCTCTCTCTCTCTCTCTCTCTCTCTCTCTCTCTCTCTCTCTCTCTCTCTCTCTCTCTCTCTCTCTCTCTCTTCTCTCTCTCTCTCTCTCTCTCTCTCTCTCTCTCTCTCTCTCTCTCTCTCTCTCTCTCTCTCTCTCTCTCTCTCTCTCTCTCTCTCTCTCTCTCTCTCTCTCTCTTTCACTAACGTATCTTGTGTGGTTGCATACCCTGCAGGCGTAGTAACTAAAATTGACACTTTGGGTGCTGATGTATATCTCTGGACAGCATGGACTTTACCCCTGCCCCGTTTATTGAGCATTGTTACCTGTCATACCGTCTATATGGAGGTGTGGGGAAGTTGAACTATTTGGGATGCCGTAGACTTGATGCTCTTCTAACCTGTTCCAACCTCTCCAAAATTTGCATTTCTTTGACTCTTAAACGTAATACAAGTAAATCAGGCAATTCTGCAGGCAGGGATATTTAGGGGTAACGTTCAATACGGGATGATGGTTATATAGGAGATAAGGGAGGAAAAAGATGGTGACCACGTCCTGTTACGCGTCTCAGCATTTCCTGAGGTCAGACTGAGGGAACCGTGGAAAACTTTAGTCAGGACGGACACCTCTACTTTTTATCAATGGACCCAAGTGATTTCCAAAGCCTGGGGGAACCACACACAAGTGGTTGGAAAGCGAAATGAATTTACCTCAGGGAGGAAACAACGTAATTTACGGTCACCCATCCAAGTACTAACCACGCTAGACCCATCTTGACTTCGGTGATCTAACACCGGTCATTGCCATGACATATCAATGAAAGTAACACCCCCGCTTGTCTGACACAGATCGAGGTACGTTTTAACCGACACTAGAAACTCGTGGAGGGAGATGAGGAGGAGGAGAAAGGACTTCTCCCCGCCGCCCGCCGAGGAAGATGCGGCAGGAAGTGTCGATCATTCATATCACGGCGTGCCTCTACCTACCACGTGTTCTGTGTTTTGTTGTTGTCGTAATTTACAATAGATTTGTCCGGACTATCTCAACATCGATTATAGTGAAGTTTATTTTGCAGTAGCTAAATAATGCAAATTTAATTAATATTTTACTGTGAAATTGAGTGTAAAAATCTATTATAATAAATTATATTGGTACTGTATAGTGGTGGAGTATGAATTACTAAATTAGTTTTACAATTTTTTTACTTTTTATTTTATTAATATTAAATCTAACTGTGAACATTACCTTTTGAATCTTCTATTTATTAATCTAAAAAAAGTAATAAGTGAATAAACAGTGAATTTCGCTACATTAATCAAACTATACTAGATACTACTATAAAATTACATGAATTGACTCTGGATTAATTCGTCAATTCAGTGTTAAATCTGGTGTGACTAATTGGACAGTCCTCCGATCAATCGATTGTTTCTCGAGAGGAGATAACGTGATGTGCAGTGACTGAGAGACGGTAATGGCGTGTGTGCCGATAGGTAAGCACTGGGACACGAGGGGGGGGGGGGAGATTTGGGGGTACCAAGTTTCGATGTGACAAAACTCAGGAACAATGTATTGCTTCTGTAGATATGCATCATTAGTTCATAACAAATAGAAAATGTGTTTTCTTTATTAAATATTTTATTAGAAAAATTGCAATTATTTTTAAATTAGTAATTCATAATTATTTTATTATTTTTCGATTGTACAACAATATAAGCAACAACAATGTGTACGAAATATAATATATAATAAAAATAAACAAACTTATAACCATTTTATATCTTTAATTTCCTTTGAAATTTACTTGCCAAGCCTGAAATATTAAATATAAAGTGGATATATTAAATTAGAAGAATAAAAATATTAGAACGATTCAATCTTCAAACTAGATTTTATGCTCATTATTGAAATTATATAATGAGAAATCTTTTCGTTTTGAAGGAATTTAGTTCCAGTGTTTGATTTCTGACTATTCAAACAAATTAACAATACCTTCTTTTGATTTTAAAATTACAATTTCAACGCAGCATCAATAAATGGTCCAAAAATTCACTTTGAAATAATTGATCATAGTATTACATTATTCCCACTGTCTTTATATAACACAACTAATGCTATTTAAATAATGAAAAAGAAATAGAACAGATTCAATCAAGCAATAACAAAATATTATTTATACCAACAAAATTTTAAAATACCTCTCATATTGTTAATAATTTTCAAATCAAAAAGTCAAGTTTCGATCCAGTCTACATTATATAAAATGTTCCTATGTATTTTGTAAGGAGATAATTGGATGATTGAAATGTTCCAGTGTTAATTAATTAGACGTGATAATCGTCTCGCGCTGGAAGGCATTTCTCAATAATCTGCTGTAGCAGGCCCTTCAAATAGCAACAGTAAAAAGTTTGCTCATCGGCGTACTCGGAGTTTAATTTAGTAAAGTGCAGTTAATGAAGTGACTCGCCCTCAGGGGTTCCTCGGTACTCAGGGTGGTTCAAGATCGGTGTATTGTTGCATTGGGTGGCGTCCCACCGAGAGAGCACCGGTCATCGAACCAAGTACTTCCGCACCGGGTGTTGATATAGGCGTGGAGGGATTTAATTGTGTAATTTGCAGGCGTAATGTTAATTAATTATGTCAATGTAGTTTATTTCAATATAATAAGATATTAATCAAGAATTAAGTACGTGGTAATTTACGATTTTGTGGTAATTTATTTTTTATAGTAAATTGTGATATTATTTTTTAAATTAAAAGCTGTTTTTAACATTAAAATTTACTATACTATAAATAGCAAGGCTTTATAATATTTAAAAACAATGAATTTGCATGCACTGATCTTATTTATTCAGTTCAATTTATATTATTATTTATTTTCATTCTTCCTAATATACAATCAAAGCGTCATAATAACATTTGTTGCGGTTCATAGAACAAATAAAAAAAAGGGGAGCATTAGAAAAAGTTCATATTCATCGAATAAATCCATGTCCATTAATCTTCTTTGTATCTATCTATAAAATGATATAAAATCACATTCATAAAAAGCCTTTTAATACTAAAAACACTTATCGTGAAGTGAAGCTTTTTCTCACTTTGCGTACATTTTAAATGGTAAGTATCCATCAGAAAAATTATATAGTCGCCATGTTCGTTTGCTAAATTTGACTCCTGCTACAACCACCGCGCATCGGCGCGCAACCCTTCTACGCACGTTTTTTCGGTTCGAAATCAAAACACTACACTGCAAAAACAACTAAATACCAAAGGCATTGAGAATCTCCACAATCACTTTTACATCACCAAAAGTGTTTAGCTTCTCAATGCTTTTATTGTTTACGGTCTTCATACCTGTTGTAAAAAGCTAAAAAGTGATCACCAATCTAACTACTCGCCAGCTTAACTTCGGTAATTACTTTCGATCATACCCTTACCACTGCACTGCTAATGCTTTCTTAGTAGGAAGAGTATTATTGAGGTATATAAAATAAATAAGAGCTATGGTGAAATGACAAGGGTTCATTTTAATACAAGGTTATACAAATTTCGACCCTAGGGTAAAATTTGATGGCGGTTCTAATGGTGACCCTTAAATTTGCGACCCTTTGACCCTTAAGGGTCAAAAGACCCTTAAATTTTTTTTTCGTGGAAAATTGCGAAATTGACATTAGCAATGTCCTTAATTAACTTTAGAGCTCTTATTTACGCATTTTAAGGGTCGACCCTTGGGGTCAAACAGGGGTCATTTTTAAAAGTATACAAATATTTATAACAAAATTTGTCAAAAACTGTGAGGATTATGGATTTAGCATTGGCTTTAATTGATTCAGTAAGAATAATGACCCTCTAAGGGACGACCCCTAAAATATATTACGATCTATTCCGCATATAATACTTCTAAATGCTATTAACATGCAATTTCTGAATGCTAATTCTATTAACAAAAATCTAATGTTTAAAACGTTAGTTTTTAAATGGTAAAAACAGTGATTAAATAGCAAAGACATTTAGCTATTTTTCTAAATACTTTTAACGTTCAGTAAATGTTAAAAGCATGGAGGGTCTGAATACCGATTTTTTGCAGTGTACTACCGCGAAATTCTTTAGATGCTCTTTAATTAAACTGACCCGAGGCATATAATAAAAATTTTATAGCAGCAAACGTAAAAGGTTAGTGCCAATACGTAATTTTAAATTTGCAAACATAACTTATTTAGAGGGTTAACAATAAGCGATTGAAAAATTGCTCCGTAGTCCGTATAGGATCTTACGTGCGCCCAATCTTTTTTTGTAAGTAAATGGGAGGACAAAGGATTGGTGATGTCATCATGGATGCTGACCATTGATCAATATTTTCTATACACTGCAAGGGTAATTTTCAGCTAGCTAAGAAGCTGAAAATAATAGCTGTTATGCTCTTATATATTCTAAAATTGATATATTTCACTTCTAAAACAATAAACAATAAATAAAGATAGTTATAACAATAAGAAATGCCTTCGTTTATTCGATAAGTATATCAAATCTTTATGAAACTCTTCATTAATTCCCCAGGCTACAATGTCGTGTGAACTACCTGAGAGAATGTCAGGTGATTGAAGCTGGTGACAGTGGCACCACGCTGGGCGGGACGGGGGGCGCAATCAGCAGGAGGGCTGGTGATGAGCAAACATGTCGCGGAATGACGGGAGAAATAGTTGGAGGATTTCAGAACGATGTCATGTATAACAACAAAGCAAATGTAATTGGTTAATGTAAATTATAAAATTAATACTTATATTCCGCATCTCTTTTCGACCGAGTTTTGCTATTTACAATTAATTGAAAAATAATTACTTATTAATGTTATTATTGTAAATATATTACCACCTCCTTTCGAATATCTAAATAACCTCTTACTTCAGATTCTTTACTTCTTTTCATTCTAAGGATTGTCGGGTACCCAGGACACCGTACCCTAGTACCCTAGAGTACCCTAGAGTACCCTAGAGTGTATGAACCCCGACTTTTCCTGACAGTATAATAATATAGACATACGAGAAATTCAATAAAAAAAATCTATATAAAATTTACTGTTTTCTAAGTAAAATAAATCCATTTTATAGAAGCTTTTATTTTTAGTTTCTTAGCTGAAAATGACTCGTACAGTGGATTTACGAAATATTTAGTGGATTTATTAACTTCACTTGATAAAAAAACAACAAAATTACAATATATATTGTAACTAAATTCAAACAAGTAAATTGTATTATTCAAAGCTTAATATAATTCAAGCGATCAAGAAAGTATTATTATTATGACACGTGTATTTTTCTGTATTTCATTATAATTTAAGAATATATTATGATATGATGGTTATCTAAAACTAAATATACAAATATCAGTCTCGTCATTGTGTACCGGACACTTAAGTTTATAAAGACTGTGTATACATAATATACAATTATGTCACCGTTTTGTCAACAATGACCGTACTCATGTCAGCTCCAGTTAATTATATGATGTACCTTCAGTGCGCTGCTAATGGTCACTTGATTTTCCACAAGTGTTTGCATGAACTATATCAAGAGAAACCCTTCATATTAAAGCACTTTGTCTGATTTTAAATATAGAAAATCTGCCAATAAGAGTATTTTTAAGTGAAGTCTTCAAATAAAACACATCATTGATAAAAAATGTTTTTTGCTGGAGATTATTTGTTTTACTTTATTTTCTATATTTAATTGAAATTAAGCTTTAAATTGGTATTTAATTATTTATAAATGCAATAAATGTAGCAATAATCGAGAACACCAATCATATTCACTTGCTTAAGTTTAATGTCATTATTAATTATCTTCACTACTTACTGAATCCACCGTTATACATAATTAAGTGTTGGTATTTCAGCTCCATTTCAAATTTCAATCAACACACCTCCACAGGTTAACTTTGGTTATGTTTGGCTACAAATTCTCGAGGAATGACATTGCATTCAGTCAACGGGTTCAGAAATACTTGTTATCAATTCGTGAGGTATAATTGATGGCATTGCTGTCGACCATCCTGACTGAGGTTTCCAACGTTTCCTCAGTCGAATAAGGCAAATGCTGGTCATAAATATTGTCCATATGTAGCCACAAAAAACATTTATACTCCTCTATCGCAGGTTGTTCAGCGTAAGAGTAGGTCTTAATAAAAGGTGTCGTAAACAAGACCTTCTTTACCCTTTTTTCTCCTGAAGACTGACCCTGAGCTCGTGTTTCAGGTCACCTGTTCTCCAAGCAGTTCTGGGCGCAGTACGACGACTACCAAGACGTCTACCGCAAGATGAAAGAGTGAGTACCACAGAATGGTCATCCAGTGAAATTAATAGGCACCACTTCCTTGCAACCTGTTTTTGAGTAAGGAGACCTTTATATAGTTTATCTCATATAATGAGAGCCTTATAGCCAAGCGTGTATGAGATCAATTAATTGGGCAGCAAATAATAATGTATTTAAAATTGATGGTTGGTATTTTGGGGCAATTGACACATTTTGGTCATGTATGCCCCCTATTTATTTATTTTTAAAATTGAGTTGAACTTTTAAAGCCACATTACCTTTGCATGATGAAGATTTACGATTTTGGGATACATAAGAAGAGATATGGGATTGTTAATGAATTTCCCCGAAAAATCAAGTTCTCCACATCTCCATTGACTGCGTAATATAACTACGCATCCACAAACAAAGCAGGGATAATATTCGTACTGCACATTTAGTAAAAATATGGTACTTTTAATGTGCACAATTATTGCATTTTTTAAATAAAAATATTTGTATCAAATTTTGCACGCGAAATGTTAAAATTTTAACATAAACCCCCACAAAAAAAAAAAAAAAAAAATCTGAAAAAGTATCAGAAAAAAACATAAAATACATCTCTTTGCAATTAAATAAACAGCCCAATAATACATGCATATTTATATACAATGCAATGTTATATTTTGAGTACAAAGCTTATAGCGCAAAAGAGGAAAGACATTGTTGGTATGTAAGTTATAATTAAATTTAGTTTATAATTAAAAAAAAAGTCATTAATTTTTATTTTTACATACAATTTTTTCTCGGAAACATTACACGTTCGAACTCATTATCGTAAACAACAACAACAGAGAAAACCACTCTATCTGTGTAGCACATTAATTTACAAAACAATGCATATTCAAATATATGAGTGACAATTGATTCAGCGTCAATTAAAGTTAATTACAGAATTTGGCCGAGCTTTCTCCGCGACATCTTGTCGTTGTGTTAATTATATATGTACTTTCCCTCGAAACAAAGACCGAGTAATGAAGAAGAAGAAAAACTCCTCTTGAATATTTCTCCTTTCTTCGCATTTGAATAGACGTATTCAAAGAAAAGCATTCCAGCCTTGAAAAATATGCAATATATTTTATATCTTCATGTTTATTAAAAAGTGAATTATTTAAATGCAAATTAATAATAATTAAATTTATTCATTAAAAATAAGAATATTTAATTGAATTTTCTATTTAGCCTCCAGAATTAATTATAATATATATAATATAATTTTTTAATTAGAAAAAAATAAATGATATGTTATGCTTATTAATTTAATATATACGATTAAAAATATTTAATTTAAAAATGATATTATATGGAGAGTAAAAACTTTAATTTCTACCTCTTTGGTTGTTTTTATACATTTTTTTTTTATGCGGCACGTCAATAATAACAATAGAGTATTGTCCTCAATTTTTTTTATTGCAGAAATGGATAGAGGGTGCAAAGTTATGCTACCCTGATTTTTTTCAGATTTTTTAGAGCCCGGGAACTATTTTTAAAAAATTATTGAAAGTCCTTTTCGTGACGTCACGAGACGCCGCTCCTTAAGAAAAAGATAGGACTTGCCGCCGCGTGACGTCACAAAAAGAACTTTCAATAATTTTTTAAAAATAGTTCCAGGTCTCAAAAAAATCTGAAAAAAATCAGGATAGCATAACTTTGCACCCTCTATCCATTTCTGCAATAAAAAAAATTGAGGACAATACTCCATTATAAGCTTTCAATTATAACAAACCGCACTAATGAATGAAGCTCTCGGTTATATTTATCCTCCCCCCCCCCCATTCAAACAAAAACACTAATGAGAATTTTCACTAACAAATTTTTTATTGTAAAATCTCACGTTATATTGTTAAATCGAAATGTTTGCCGGCAAAAAATCACAGCCTGTTTGTGTCATATTTTTTCAACTCCCATAGTATTTTAAAGCAGCCACTCCTAGCCTGCATTGTCTAATACTTTCCATCTGTATTGTTATCTTAAAAAAGAGGACAACGTTATTTTTGTGCATTTTTTTATCAATGCAGTTTAAAATTGCATGTGTGACAATCGTGATCTAAAATTTGTGCTAGTTGTTGCACTTTCTTTGATCAAAATTTACTTATGTAGGACAACAATCATAAATCATATGTTTAAAAGAACTTCAATAGATTTATTCAATTTATTTGGCTATGCAAACAAGTCATATACAATCATAATAACAACACAAGATAAAGACAAAAAAATAAAAACATAAATATAAATATAAATAGTAGCACATTACTCTTTTTGTAAAATTCTTTAACGCTCTAAAACAAATTTTCCATTAAATATTTAAATAATTCCTTTCAAAATTATCCAAATAATCCAGATTCTTTTACTAATCAGTTAAAGCATTAAATATTATTATAAGTACAATGTAGCTAGGATTATGCAATGATCACCTTACAACTTACGAGGTTTTAATATGTGAATATTTATAAATAAAAATATTGATGGCCTTGATATTAAAGTGCATCATGTTGAATTTTACAACGGGGCATGAGCCCGAATAAAGTACAGTGGTTATGCTTTCAACGTTTAATGAATAGAGAATAACAAAAGAAGAAAAGATTTATACGTACGAGGACGGAAATATTCGTCTCGCCTTCATATGCGTATTAAATAACGTGATTTCTAACTATTTTTTTTATATGCAGTTTCTTCCGATTCTGTTTTAAAGTAAAAGTTTCAACAGTTGTGTTTTTTTTTGTAAATTTATAAATTGGGTTGTTAACAAGGATTAAGTATAATAAAAAGTTCCCGCTATAAGCATGATAAATTATGCTCAAATTTATGCAGCTATATTATAACAAGTAAAAAAAAAATGCAGCATGCAACAAATTCATTTCAAAATAAATTGAGTTAGAAGATGTTTAGTTAATTACTATATAAACCTCATGCTGTACTTTTCTTTTGATTTTGATGGCAAGAAACCAAGAAATAATTATTAATTGTGTATTTTAAGGGGCATTCACAAAGCCTTAAGGCCACAATTAAGGCTCAATAATTTAAGACCAGAAATTTTGGGTCTAAAAAACACGTCTAAAATCAAGCTTTAAATTATCGAGCCTTAAATGTGGCATTAAGACTTTGTGAATGCCCCTTTATATATTTTATTTAATTGTTTTTTTCATAATGATTCATAATTTTAAATAGTATATATTTATTGATTTTTTACAATATATTGCAGGTCAAATTTAGTATAAAATAAATATGTTTATCATTGACTTTATTATATAAATTATAATATCCACAACATCACAAAAATGCACGCTTGAAAAATATAATATGATTACATGCCATAATTATTACAAAATAATATACATCAAATTTGAGAGTAAATTTATAGGGAAAAATGAAAACGATTACTTTATCTCACATAATATATTTCTGGCTTAAACTTTCAAGATTATAAAACCTATAATGGGCGCGATTAACGAAGAGAGGAATTATCATTAACCACTTTTAGTGTCATTAAATTAGGCTGGCGCTAACCGTGATTAGTATGAAAGCTGGATAACTCTTTCGTTAAGTAGCTCCTAATAATGCCAATTTTCAAAAATGCGGAATGCAATTATATAACATTTACTTTTGTCTGTCTGATGTTGCACATAACATAATATTATTTTCTGAATGAACTCTTCCCACCACGACCCCCCACATTCAGCTGCACTCAAAGTACCCGTGGCGAGAAGAAAGTCCATCGTGATGACCTCAAAGCGCATCACGTCACTGGACCAACATGTGGGTCATCATCAATCACCTCAGTGTTATCAGCGTGATCGTGTGGAAATTACATGTCAATCTGACATCGCCTCTCGATTATATATGAATTATCGATGGTTTATCGATTGTATGAATTATCGATGTCTAATATACATTAAAATTGCAGTGCACAACTTTAAATCAGTCCATGCAGGCTTAAGGCTTAACCTGTGAAATTTGGACGAAAAATTCGCTACAACAGATTTTCTTCAAATTAATTTTGTGGATTCACAACAATCGTCAAATTAGCTCTGAATTTTTTCGGAATTTTTTAACCGTTGGTTTAATTATAATTAA
Source organism: Siphlonurus alternatus (assembly GCA_949825025.1). NCBI lineage: Eukaryota > Metazoa > Arthropoda > Insecta > Ephemeroptera > Siphlonuridae > Siphlonurus > Siphlonurus alternatus. Next base: position 34,365,366 of record OX463782.1, read on the forward strand.
TTTATTTAAATTAGAATTTTGTATCCTTCCAATGTTAAATTTGATAATTAGCATTGCAAAAAAACTATACAACAGATTCTTTTACTTTTTTTTTTTACTAAAACCTAATTTTTTAGACTATTTTTCTGAATTGTTTTCATATATTTTGAACCGTGGCGATGATCGTTTCCTATATGTGATGAGAAATGTGGCAACGTTCTCAAGGACTGTTGTCACCACCCCCTCCTAAAAATTTATGCGCATTCCAATGCAAACAGTGTTGCCACTATAGCCACGCCTCTTGACCTTGACAGACAAATTCTCAGGTTATACCTTAAGACGAGTGAGATGCAGATTTGATCCAGACTGGGTCCAGACTAGACCTAATTTCAAGTGGACCCAAATGTTGATTTTTTTACCTAATCTAGGCCTAGTCAGACTAGACCTAAATTGGGTCCAGGTTAGGTCTAATCTAGACCATACTTTTTCATAAGGGTAACGTGTTTGGATTTTTATTGCATGGAAAATATTTGAATTTACATTTTAAAAGTTTCTCATAATTTTGTAAAAAATGAATTTATTGGTTGATTTTTTATATTTTTATTGTTTTGCTAAATTTCGTTTTTTATATAAATAAGTGTATTGTTTAATTTTAGTTTCGGACGTGATCCATGCTGTCTGTACAGCCAGCTGTTCTAAATAATAGTATTGTTGTTATAGTTAAAATGACTGCACAAATTAATTGTAAACTTATTCTAGCTGAGATACAATAAAATAATATAAAAATAACATTTCTGGCAAATTGACACTCTCAAATTAAAACAATTTTAAGACAAATATGCATTTTTATTAAAATCTTAAATTTATAATGATACCATATTTATTGTTTGTTTTTCTTGGAAAAAGAGTCTAATATTAAATAGTAATAAATAAAGGAGGGGGTCTTATTACGAATATTGTTAATATTTACACAAGCATGGCAATTGAACCAAAAAAAAAAAACATTCAAATGAGGATGTTTATATTGAAATTTTTTATCACGGATGAAATTTGTTCTATATCTCGGTAAGCAAATATTGATGCTGTCTGGACCTCAAATCGTGAATATGATTTTAAAATCCGAGATCTCTGTACTCTCTCACAGCTCGCGGCGAGAACTCAAACCTTCAATTTACTTCCATATATGGAGGCGGTCTCACATTGTTTTCTCTTCAATTGCTGAATTACTTCAATCATAAATAATAATTCAATATCTTCATTAAATATTTACATATAAAATTCTCATGTAAATAAAAAATGTGAAATGTTTTCTTCACTATTTTTAAAATGCAGAACCATATAATATAATGTATACTGACCTAGCTATACTAAATATTTGATTATAAAAAAAGTTCAGTGAGTTCATTCCCAAGGTTTTGGTACAAATATTATAATTATTATATAACTTTAGTATGCATGAGTACTACATTATCATCATACATGTATATACATGTACGGATTTGGAAATTTTTACGAAGAGCTTAACTGCACATAAGGTCAATGTTAAAATAAAATGGAACAACTGAATTAAGGTCATATATATACTGATCACATTAAATTTCAAAAATTTGGGGAGGGGGTAAGGGATAACTTCAGCCAGAGAATATACATTAATATGATTAATGCATTTCTGCTTCAACCCATGCATGCGTTTTTTAATCATATAAACCATACAAATTAGTTTAAATATGGCGTTTAAGTAATCGCAGAATATATTACTGTTTTTTTAGGTTGTGATTTAATTAATTTACATTGAAAATCATGTGAATTATCCTCTGACTCCAGTCTTTATAAATAATTATGCTTACCACATCACTTAATATAACATATAAGGACATCAGAGGACTAAATATTATATTAACTGGGCCATGAACGATTTAAGGGCATTGGGTGTAGCACCGGTAGTTGGCAACACTGACGTATCTTCACCATGTTAATTTTTGATCATTGCTCCTCGGAGTAATTTTTATGCTAGAGCTAAGCTGATTGCTGTAGTATCAAGATAATTAGTAGCCCAAGTGCACAATTTGGCTAAATAAAGCCTGATTTAAAGAAAAGTATTTTTTTTTATATTTTAGAAAAATGCATGTAAATTTAAAAAATTACTAAAAAATACTTTTCTTTAAATCAGGCTTTATTTAGCCAAATTGTGCACTTGGGCTACTAATTATCTTGATACTACAGCAATCAGCTTAGCTGTAGCATAAAAATTACTCCGAGGAGCAATGATCAAAAATTAACATAGTGAAGATACGTCAGTGTTGCCAACTACCGGTGCTACACCCAATGCCCTTAACAGCGATGATATACTATAACACTGTAAAGCACACAAAACAACATTTCATTCCAGATTATGACTTTTGTCTATGTGAAATTAACAATAAAAAAGCTTATCTCCTCAAGGAAGGACTTTGCATGGATTTGCTGACTCATAAGTCACTCCTCTGAATTGATAATGATCGGATCTATATCATGCATATATAAAACTCAGATGTTTAGGCCGTCAATTTGATGTCGGTAAATATAAAGGATTCCTCCTCCATATATGGGTGCTGTAGAAAGCTGCATCTGAATTAAGCTCCGCACTGTTTGTTTATGTTTGAAGATGCTGGTGGAGAAATCATTAATTTTCATCGCCGCCTAAAAGATCATACTTCGTGACTTACCGAGTCAAATTTTCTCAGATCGAGTACTTAGATTTTTTGTAATGATAGTTGTGGGGATAAAATGATTTTACCCACGGAAGATGAAATAGGATACACCATTATTATAATGTTCGTATTATAAAATCATTGCAGAATCATTGGATTCATTTATTTATTCATATAGAAACTTCAAGTTCCGCGGCAGGAAAATTTTCTCCATAAGCCTCCATGTTAGCAAATTTCAATTTTTTTCTCAGTAACTATTAAAGCTATTAATTTGAAACCACCCATTTAAGGGTCTTCTAATCATGATAAATTTAGCTTATTTTCCTCTGAAAAATATCTTTATAATGCCAAAAAAGCAATTTCGATTTTTTTTTTTTTTTTTTACATAAGTTTGGATAGGACAATGGGAACACCGCAAAATCAGCTGTCTTGAAGTCTCTATATTTGCAATAACATCCAGATTTTGCTGTTATTAAAATTATAGATGCACTTATTTCCTTTTAATTTTAATTAAAATATGTACTATGAAATTGAACAATGTTTATACTGCATGTTGCAGTAGAGTAAGTATAACAAAAATCAATATTACATGTAAATGATGATATTAAATTGACTACAGTTTGAATCAAAAATTGATGCAGTATTTTTTTATTTGATTTTGTACAAGTCAACATTTTGAAAAGAATTGAATGATTACAAATTTGAATTGGCATTAGGACTAAATGTTCCATATTAAAGCCACTAAAATGTAACAGTGTGCATGATAACTATTTTAGTTTAAATATTTTTCTCATGTGTGTGATTTTACTGATTTTGAAAACAATAATAAAAACATGCATACATATATTTTTTAAAACTGTATTTTAATCTTATACTAAAAATCTAGACAATATAAGCAAAATTTATTCGCTTAAAATTTTATCTGTTTTTGGAATTTTTAACTAATTTACACCACAATGTGGTCGTTAACAACCGCACACAACACATAATAATAGAGTGAGCGAAAATGCGAAATGTTATTTTGCTGACGGCGACTTGACCATCCCATTGTAATTAATATTGCGTGCTCTTGTTCGCCACGTGACGTCACACGGTGCATGCAACCTGGAGGCTCGGGATGACCTCCATAAGGTGCTCACGTCGAGAAAGTTGACCGCTGGGTTAAACGTAGCAATAACAATCAGATTGGACAAGATAACGAATTTAGGATAATTATTATTACCTTTTGTCTATACCTACTTATTTAAATAAACAGCCATTTTAATTTTTATCTATGCTCAATTTGTGTTTATTAAATTAATTCAATAGAGAGTTTTATTATAATGCAAAGGAGATCAGTGAACTTTGATTACAAAATCATCTCTCTCTCTCTCTCTCTCTCTCTCTCTCTCTCTCTCTCTCTCTCTCTCTCTCTCTCTCTCTCTCTCTCTCTCTCTCTCTCTCTCTCTCTCTCTCTTTCTCTCTTCGCATTTCATAATGATATCCTATTTCATGCCATGGAAATAGCAATGAACAAGATTTGTTTTATTCTTCATAAATTTTTACTTTTAATTTTTTTATCTAAAAAATCAATGGAAACTCTTATAATCATAACTACTTTAAATATTATAATACACCTCGGAATAAAATGAATGTTAATCTGCAGACACAGAGAATGTAGAGGAGTAAAGGTGGATTCACATCATGGCGATTTTCACCAATGCGGTGCGAAGCGAATAATGTCATGCGCACTTGGTGTAACATCCGTTTGCAGCCATATTTGGCGATTAAAAAAAAAAGAGCATCGCAATTAACGTGATTTCGATACCGCAACCCGGCGAATTCGCTCGCCGCATAGGATTTCACAGCTTGTGTGTGATGATAATTTCTGATGCAAATAACTTGACGACAAATTAAAAACATTTTTATTATGCATTTTGCATAGCATCGTCAACTTATCTGCATCAGCTTATCTTTTAACACTGCACATACAAACAGTGTACATGTATTATAATACATTCTGCATAATGGGGTACTGACCGGTATTTGAGTTAGCAATACTAGTAAAAAGTACTGTGAATTCTATGAAGAACGAGCCCTTATTAGAGTATTCTACGACAATTTGCTGATTTTATATGAATTTTTAAAACTTTTTTTGATGACGTCATAGCATTGAATCTTAAATGGGAAAATGCATCGGTTAACATTGCTAAAATGAAAAGTTATTGAGGTAGGAATTTGAAACCTTCATTATCGTGATTCTAGCACCTAGAAACCTTGCAAATTAAGATTTGGTTACATTTCAATATTAAATATGGGATTTGGCAATGTTAACTGATCTATTTTCCCATTTAAGATTCAATGCTATGACGTCATTTTTGAGAGGTTTCAAAACTTCATATAAAATCAGGAATTGTCGTAGAATGCTGTAATAGGGCTTGTTCTTCATGAAATTCTCGCATGCCTTTTGAAATGTTGACAAAAACTTGAAACTTATTTTTTGGTCAGTACCCCATTTGCTTGCACATTTTATCCCTTCACATTCCACATATTAACATTATCAAATTTATCAAATCAAATTCAAGACTATAATGCATTTACTGCAAATAAGTTGTGATTCTCTCGGACCACTCTCACTCCATTAAATTAAATCAAATTAATTGTCGAGAGAGTTTCCACATCAGATCGTGAACTTGCAGATTTCCTGTGACATTTTTTTGTCCGCGACTGTCACGACGTTTTTTGTCACGCCGTGACGTCACAGTCCGCCGCGGGGTAGCAATTTGTCACCGCGTGGCAATTTAATTATATGATTACTAACTATCACACCTTGCAAAGAAATAGTCTTATTATGTGACACCTGTACTTATATTGTTATTACTCAGCGAAACTATCAATTAACGTTTTTGATGTCTCTTAATTGACACAGTTTCGGTATATTTATGATTAAAATGTAAATATTCTATTGCGATATATTATTATATAACATAATTATATGATTTATGAATATAATTCAAATATCATAGAATCTTATATATTTGCTAACTTGGTACACTAAGCAAGAAGTTTATTACATAAATTTTAAATTAAGTGTTAATTAATTATATACAAATCATGTCACTTTTATTTTCTTTCATTGAAAAAAATTATAAGAAGAACAAGCCGTATACCATAATTTTCCATGATTAGTAACATAAATTAATTTCCAGGATTTGGACAATTTTAATGATTTTATTTTATTTTGCCACATGCACTGTATATAATTATGATAACTTCATTTACTGAATATAATAAAATTAGTGTTTTACATAATCATATTGCATGTAAAATACAGTAAGTTCTCAGGGTCTGTATATAATTATGTAAATCTTGTCATATATTATATTATACTACTACATTTTTATTATTTATTAATGATCCTGAACACATGTAATTTTTAAGCTTTATGTTATTTTCAGTTTATCTGTTTGTATTACGTTTATATTAATATCCATGAGAATTGACATGCATATGCATAGACATGCAATGTGGAAAAATCTTTTAATGAAATTGACTTAATCTCAGTTACTTCGGAGTCAAAGAATATTTCCCTGCAAACGAATCAAATGAAATAAATTTTAAAAAATCGAGAATATTCCAAAGCTTATGGTTTGAGCAAATTCATTCTTGCAGTTTTCTTACAACAGCTCCATTTCTGGTTTTCATTCATAAGGCCAATGTTAAATTTCTACCTCAGTTTTCACAAAACTGATAAGACAAATTTGCTTCAAAATTTGTATGCCACCCATTGATGGTGAGTTCTAAGTCCCCTGCAAGTCTTGTTGCATTCAGTTGCTACGATTGCGAGATATCAACCTTATACTGAGATTCATCCTTAATTAATTATTATACTATTAGTTGTAAATTATCTCTTTTCTTCTCTCTTTTTCAAAATATTCCTAACGCATGTTTAACGTGGAAAATACATAAATAAATATAAATCATTTGATTGCTGCGCGTCATAATCCTCTCCTTTTCATCCGATGACAAAAAGGTGACTCCGTCACGTCCATAAAACTGAACAATGTACAAAATGTAGGCCAAATAAAAAATAAAATTTACTTTTGAATCTCACTTTGAAAAAATAATATTCTTTATTTTCAAATAAATTACATTATTTTATTTAATTGAAAATGTTATAATAAAATAATAGAAATCCAACTAGGCGTATCAAATACATTTAATAATATTTTCTAAACACACGTAACATTATATTTTTTGTAATAACCTTTTTAGTACCACAACAAAAAAAGGATGGTTCTCAACTAAATTGGGTCATTTTGTTTTTAATGCAACGACATAAAAAAGGCGTTACTGAAGCATAGAAAGTGGACACACGAAAACGATCATATGTAAATATACCTAACTTAATTAACTCTTTCACCGGATATTCAGGGAGTCTGGGAATATTTAATTTGTAATATTCACTCAGAATTTGAAACTTTTTAGATTGTTTGAACCTTTGCCGAGTTCGAACTTTATTAATAAAAAATTGGGATTTTGGTCCATCGCTGGGCCTCTAAATTTTTGAAATAGAACGTAAAAATAAATAAAAATAAAAATAAGATCATTTGCTATGTTAATTCGTTTCATATTTTTCATCAGCTATTTCATTTTCAAGTAGCTGTATTGAATTTAATTATTGAAATATTGATTTCAAGAGAAAGCAGTCATTGACAACATAAAATTTAATATTTCGTGTAATTTTAATATAAACTTCTTTATGATAATATAATATCAATCATTGACCGGTTCTCGTTAGATAACCAAAGTCAAGCTACGTCGAACGTAGTTAGTACTTGGATGAGTGACCGTTTTAATTAAAAATTACGTTGTTCTCTCCCTATGGGGTAAATTCGTCTCGCTTTCCACCCAGTGCAGTGATGCACTTATGAGTGGTTCTCCAGGCTTTGGACATCACTTTGGTCCATTGATAAAAAGTTGAGGTGTCCGTCCTGACTGAGGTTTTCCACGGTTTTCTCAGTCTCACACCAGCGAATGCTGGGACGCGTAAAAGGCCGCATTATAGCCACCATCCTTTCCCTATCTTCTCCCTATCCCCATTACTCCGCTGCAAGCTGTAAGCTCTTAGGGGTGTCCCTGTAAAAAAAAATATAATTTTACCAGCAAACCTGATGTAGTAAATTTACCTCGCTGAAAAAAAATTAAATTACTTGACACAATCCATTTACTCATGCATGGAAATTAGCAGCTGATTAAAAAAAAAATCACGTAATTTTCGTATGCAGTTTTCGGCTACTTCTTACTTACTTTCGGTTACTTCCGGTTTTACTCTCATGTTAACCCACCTCTGTAGACACAAGTGAGTATATCAGACGACATTATTAGTGTGGGAATCTCCCACGGCCTCGCCATCAACACTCGCCGCTCATTTGCCTCTATCACGATCCCCAAATAAAGATGATCAACCTTAACCTTCATGTTCCATTCATATAGTAACCTTAATACATATTTTATTACGATGCTAAAAGTGAAAGATATTCAAATTTGTTATTTATACTAACCTGTTTTTTTTAGATGATCTTATCTTATTAACATCTGGTATATTATATTTCTAGTTTTTTTTACATTATGAAAGTTAAATATATTACATTTCAATAAAAATAATATATACTTTTGATGTAGAATTGATCATTTCGGTGGATAAACCGCAAAACTAAACGATCTGACACAAATCACGTTGAAGAAAATTAGACCAGCCTTTTTGTTGTTTTAAAATTCTTAATATATAATCAAATTCAAGGACACAACTTGCAAGGTGAAACAAAAAAATTAAAGAAATATCAAAAATTGCCAAGAGCGAAATTTTCATATTTTTTGTGTTCAATGTAATTTGTGATATAAATTATCTTATTTGAGTTATTTATAATGTTGTTGTGGTTATGTGAAATGCACTGCCAGCTGTTAGGAGTTCGTAAGTTATAAAATAAAATTTTTATTCAATTTTTAATGAACTATTTCTTAAAATTGCAACAAAAAAAGTGGAACAAAGTGTGCTGAATTAACTCAATTAAATATTTTCAGGGGGAGGGGGTAATAGTACTAGTATTGACTATTGACAAACTGAAAATGCGTAAAATTTGTAAGTGTTAAAAATGAAAATAAATCAAGAGTATATAAATTATAATATTCTGCACTTCGATCGCAAATGCCTCTGTACACTTAATTTGAATGAAAATGTTCAATACGGCCATGTTAAAGTATAAGAAGGACCAGACAATTTTATTTGGAGTATACCTTGCACTATTTTTATGAAAACTATACACCTCAAGATATCAAAAATATTTCTGCTTGATTTTCAAGAGAATAAGAGTTAACAAAGATTTACAAAATTTTAATTTTGTGAGGTAAAAAGAGCACCATCCTAAAATTAGTTCAAGTTCAACACGCCTCCATAGACAGCGTGACAACGTCCACAAACAAAGCAGAAGTAACGTTCGTGGTGCTCAGAGGTGTACAAAGTAAAGCAATAAATTTGACGACAAATGAGATATATCTATTTGTTTTCTTATTTTCTTTGTTTGATTTAACTGAAACCTGTGGTCACCGTGATTGAATTTAACCTCCCGGCTCTTCGACCTAGCACATATTGCTTAGGATTTCAGGGATCCCTTCCTTCTTTCAAACTAGGGCGGCCCTGGCCTAAAGTAATCTAGCATTCGCCTGATTGTAACTAAGGAAACCATGGAAACCTTAGTCAGAAAGATCGGCAATTGATAGAGAATAACATCAATACCGGATACACGAGTGGGCGTTCTTTAGGAACCTTGCCATGGTGAAAAGTTTGGCGGTGCCTGGGATCGAACTCATATATGACCATCCGATTACCAGCATACCACTATAATATATCAAATGCCTGGTGCAAACTTGACGATAACCTCCACTCCCTCTCAGCTGATCCCCCGGTCACGATACGGTTGAAGGTGACGAGACGCTGACAGGAGATGACTGACGTATCAGCTGATCTGCAGCCTCCCAACGGAGCAGCCACGCCCTCAGAGATCAAGATATTAGCGGAGACCTCTTCACAGTTCGTCTTTAGAGCGGCTTCTGAATACAACGTTGTTTGTTATTGTAGTAGTTTAATGTAAGCGTGAGAAATTTTGTATCGCCTTTCACAAAAATGTACACCTCGAGACAAAACTTTCGTTACCCCTTCACTATTTCTGGACTTACTGTGGAGGCGTGGTGAACTTCAATTGGGTAATGGATTTAACAATCGCTTCCCTCACCTCCCACGAAATTTCAAATTATTAATCCTCACTATACTTGATTTACAGTGTCCATAAATCAGCCAGAGGTAACGAAAGTTTTGTTTTGAGGTGTACATCACGGGACATCATTAAAATTATTTCCCTGCTCTGTTTTTGGGCGTCACCGCGCATTTTGGTGAACCAAAAATTATATGCGATATAGACTGTGTGCTATTACTGCTCTTCTTACCTCCCCATTTTAATCATAATGATCATAAACTCTCGTTCATTCTTTAGTAAACATCCTATGTATAAAAAGAAATGAGAGCAAATATTAATAAAGATTATTTTCGTACTACACTAGCCGTTACATTTAACTTGGTTATGGTCGGAAGCGCTCGGGAGTCATTCGGCTCGGTCAGTGATGTCCTTCGTTACAAACCGGCTACCAATGACTGAAAGCGTTACAAACACGGCGAAAACCAAGTTAAAAGTTAAATATGTACACTGTACATATTAATCTGACATGAGGTCGAAAATCTCCAAGACATTTTATAATCGCAATGACAAATCCAGAACATTAGTTACTTCGGAACTTTGCCGTTCCTTCTGCCTCACTGACGTATACTCAAGCAGAATTGAATTGAATTTATGTATTGGCTTCGGGTCTGTGGACCAATCAGTCATTGCCCGTAAAGACGCACTCAAGCAGATCGCCGCGAGACATCAGCTGACTCTCCTCCGCCCACGCGCCACGCCCACCTCCTCAACTTTCTGCCGTCCACAACGTCAACAAAAGAGCGTCGCTCGAGGCTGGCCCTTGTGCCAGATTTCTCCGGACGTCCTCAGTTCGAGGCTCTCAGTTAGGATGTTGAAGCCTCCGTGTCTTATCAGAGACCCTACAGAGACCTCCGTATCTTATGGCCAGAAATGTGACCAGCTTGGCCGAGCTTCACTGTAACTGAGAGTGGCGGCGCCACTGAATCGCAGGGGCACGGCCCGGTTCTCGCTGCAGGCTGCGCGGGCAATTTTAGCCAGCAAGAACCGGACTGTGCCGAACATTTAGCAGCGCCGCCACTATCAGTTACAGTGAAGCTCTGATCAAATCCCTGGCCATAAGACATGGAAGTCTCTGTAGGGTCTCTGGTGTCTTAAATGGTCAGAAATTCAACCAAATTTTCAGAAGAGGTCTGGGGACTGTCAAGTTATATTGTTGTTTAAGCGTGAAAGTGGAACTACCTTCCCCAGATCTCATAAAGCTTTGGTCAAATTTTCTAACACACGGAGGTCTCTGATATCTGATATTGAATTTAAGTTTTCTGGACAGATGGTCAGAGAAACAAATGCATGTTGGTTGACGTCAAAATGTTGATTAATGTTTGTCAGATAAATACGTGATGACTGTGACGTCACGATGATATATTATCTCACTTCAGTTCGATTTTCAAGAAACAAAAGATGAAAGAAAATAAAATAATTTAAAAAATCTCATAATATTTGCAATAAAAAATTATTTTTATTTTAGAGCTATACCAATTATGTATAGCAAACACATCGCAGCAGAAGAGTAAAGAAAGGATAATGCTCCTAAAATTTTCAATAACAGCTAATGAAACGTTACTGTCTGATTTTCTGAAGCTGTTTTCCAATTTTAGGAGAAAAATATGTGCAGATTTTCATCAGCCCCCTCCCCCCCCCCCTCAACTGAAAATTGTTGTCACAAGTGACTCCTGAACCCGAACTTGCATATTGATTAGAGTTTTGTAGGTTCCTTCCAAAGTATATATAGCAGTCCATCCCAGCATTTGCCTAGTTCTGACTGAGAAAACCATGGAAATCTCAGTCAGGATGGTCGGCAATTGATGGAGGATACATTTTACTTTTAGTCATTCCAAAAAAGAAGCTTAATCGACTGCATGAAGCATGCTTTGGTATGGAGTCCGTGATTATATCAGAGAATATTATAGGTATTTCGTAAATACATTTTTCTCTGATTACAAAAAAAAAATGTTTAAAACATGTAATCATGTAATGTTAATTTTCATGCTGTTCAATTAGGAACTCTGTTGGAATAATTTTTGTGATAGTAAATTTAAATAATTTAATTTCACGTTAGATACAAAAAAGTAAGTAAAATGTTAAATAAATCTGCAAAAAAATTCCTCATTACAACAAAATGTTTTGAGTTCATTATAAAACTTTTAATAAAATAAAAAAATAGCTGCATGCAGCTGAATCTTTCCGTAAAATTTCAAACATAATTATTTGAACTTTAAAATAAAAAAATTAAATAATATTTATAAAATATTTTTTTACCGTTTGAATATTAAAAGGACTTTAACCTTATAAGTATACGAAGCAAAATAATACCCTGCAACATTTAATCCTTGACTTATCGCTTGGCGTTTATAATTTTATTTAAGTATTTAAACCGTTATTTGTGTGAAATTACGGTCGAACGGTGGGCGGTGGTAATTAACATTCTATTATCACGCCGAGCTAATTCAGTTACTTCACACCGGGCAAGGAATGTTTGCCCCCATGCGGGGCGGGTCAGGAAAAACGGTTTGTCCAAAAAACAACGCTCTTACAACCGTTTTAGCCATAGATAATCTGAAACCAACAAAAATTTAGTGATGCAATAATATTTATTTTCCTAATATTATTTTAATTTAACACCCTTAAAGTAAGGGTAAATTTTTGTTGTGACATCAGAGTCATTGAAAGACATGTTTTTCAATGTTTGTATATTAAGGCTTAACCTGAGAAATTTGGACGAAAAATTCGCTACAACAGATTTTCTTCAAATTAATTTGGTGGACTCACAACAATCGTCAAATTAGCTCTGAATTTTTTCGGAATTTTTTAACCGTTGGTTTAATTATAATTAATTTATTTAAATGAGAATTTTTTATCCTTCCAATGTTAAATTTGTTAATTAGCATTGCAAAAAAGCTATACAACAGATTCTTTTACTTTTTTTTTTACTAAAGCCTAATTTTTTAGACTATTTTTCTGAATTGTTTTCATATATTTTGAACCGTGGCGATGATCGTTTCCTATATGTGATGAGAAATGTGGCAACGTTCTCAAGGACTGTTGTCACCACCCCCTCCTAAAAATTTAAGCTCATTCCAATGCAAACAGTGTTGCCACTATAGCCACGCCTCTTGACCTTGACAGACAAATTCTCAGGTTATACCTTAAGTTTCAACTCTATTTTTGGGTGTTTGCATGACATGAAAACTTGAAATCTTCTGTATTTTAACAATAAAAAAATAATTCTTTTGATTTTCAATTTTCTCTTTTAGCAAAATAAAAATGCATATTATTCATATATAATTATGTGGTATATTATAATGTTATTGTTATAAGGAATCACCATGCAGATCTAACATTATAGATTAAACATAAGAATGGTCTTGGAAAAATTGCATGTGGATAATCATTTGGGGAGACTTTGTCATATTCATAAGACATATTTATATTATTTATAATAGAGAAAAATAATGCATATTTATAAACATTTAATTTAATTAAGAGACAATTTAACCCTAAAAATGCACTTACTATACCACTAGACTAGCTTAATTTATGATAGTATTATTTATTTTATTTATTGCGTTTTTAATCGTCATATTCCATTCTTTAATTAATGTTTATGAATTAATTATATATTTAAAGGAAGCCAAACAACTTTGAGTAAATTAAAGAGCAATAATCTCACTTGCATGACATAATTTAAAGGTACTTTGAACTTTAGCCATATTCTTGTAACAGAGCTTTTCTCTGTACCATAGCTACTCAATAAACTGGGGTTAGATTAACTCATACACGCGATTACCCTAAAATTATTTATTAAACTTCTATTATATACAGACAACCGCGCCTGCCTAGCGGCAGACGCACGAGACGCTCGCGCGCTCGTGGCTGGCGTAGGAATGATTACTTGCATATTACACTTCTGCACTGCCAGGTTGGCTGAATGCAGAGTCTGCACGTTTATCTGCAGAGTCACCGATCTCACTCGGAACATTATCAATATAGGAGGTTACATGACTCCCCCCGCGGATAACATTTTGTCCTCAAAATGAGAAAAAAAATAGTTTTACCATTAAAAAAAACTTTTAAAATTTAGTATGACTCATTGCAAGTAAATATTCCATGCACATTTAAAAAAAAAATCAACAATATTTTTATTCCATGTTGTAATCCTTGGATCTTGTTCACTCCTGACGATACGCTGCTCCTCGCGTAGTTATCTGAAACAAGAAAACGAAAAGGCGGTATCTCGTTTGGCAGAGGTTTGACCCACAGTACACTTCAAAATAATTATGTAGGTTTTATAGAAATTTTATTGTACAGGCACATTAATTAAATTAACAAATTATGCAAATTCAAAACTTTGATGCACAAATTCATTATAGTTATTTTATTAACATTTCCGAAAGCCGCAAGTGTAGGAAGTTACAACTATGCGCTTCTGTCAGCATCTTACTTGCTGGACTCTAGCACGCTTCCTGCTCTGCAATGCACGTGAAACTTACACTGCAAATTTCAATGTCAAAAGGACACTGAACATAAAGTACATACTGTGAAATTTTACACAGCTGAAAGCAAAAAATTATCTACATTTTATTTTATTAATGAATATTAATAACAACTTGCAAGAAAAAACACATCACTGTTTTTAAATTCTTTATAAATATTTTGTAACTGCATGGATTTTTACTGAAGCATATTATTTAAAACACTTGATCGTATACAAAATAAACATCAATATAATATTTTATTTTAACATCTGAAATTTGGCCTGTAATTTTATTTTTTAACTAACTGGCTGGCATATGAGTACTTTTACTGTGTTATTTGCACACATATATTATATTTTATTGGAACATCTCACAACTGTTTTATTAAATTTTATTTATTAATTAATTTATTTGGGAACTGTATAAATGCATCTTATTTATATACGCAACTCACAAAAACGACTACCTTTTTTATTAGTTAATTTTTTTATTAGTTAATATTCGCAGTCTCAAAAGCCACATCAAAAATTATAGACACAACCTATGTCCATTGCATTGCACGCATTCACGCATCTATTAGGCATTACTTTTATTTAGCACGTACCTCCATCATTACTATTTATTTCAGTATAGCAGTACATCTTTGCATTATAGCAAAATAAATTGGCTGTCCTTGCAGCTCACACTCGCGCGTTCGCGATAAATAAACATTTTACTGCTCAATAATAATTCATTTGCGTGCTTCTATTTACTCATTAAGTAACCTCTACCAATAAGAACTTGTATCCTCTGGAGGATTAGACAAAAAACAAGTAGCATCAGGTAATATATGTTGGTTAGCGCCCCATGCAGGGACTGGCGAATCCCAAGGCATCAACAAATTAAAAATGCTGCACATTTGGCTACAGATAATCTGCCGCCACAGAAAATCTTCAAATGCTTTTACTACTGCCCATTGTTTAACAAGTAGCTACATCGATAGCTGTACCACGCATGCCTTAATTACTCTTTTACTTTCGGAGCATATCGCCACCCTTGGGCGAAAAATATGTGAAACTCAACATCGTATCACTTCCTTGATACGGAAAAACCCGCACTGGCTTGCCTCACGCTCTACCTGACGTGGTATGTTGCGCGGTCATATTTCAAAATAGCATACAATTACACTGCTCCGGCATGCTACACATAATATGCGTGTCTCTATGTGCTTATTTCACTTTTACCCATTAATTGAGTTGCTTTTTCAAAATTTAACTGAATAGTTCCCTCTTATTACAGTTACCGATTTGTTACTAAAAAGTTGTGATAAAACTTTCAACTAGTGTAAAAACATACATGACTGCATGTGGCTCGTATTCTTAATATAGCATTAAAAATAATTAAGTAAAATACACAAGAAATATTGTAGCATTATTGAACATTTTAAATTAAAATATGAGAGAAATATTTACTTCATGAAAATAATAATAAAAACTGATAATAATTATCACAGAATTGTACCACAAAAAGAACTACATAATTTTATCTCAATTAAAATAAAAATAATGCTTGAAACTGTACATCTTTTTAAACAAGCATATAAATAACTTAAAAACCAACGTTTTATCAACTACTTAAAATCAAAAACTCGAATTAAACTCAGTCTGTTTAGAGATCCATACAGTAACCTTTGCAGGATATATACCTACAGCTAGCGGTACAAGTACTCCTTCTATTAAAAAAAACTTCATTAAATACCAAGTTCTGACATTCTACAGCCACAATTTCAACAGCTCAATTAATTAGCTCAAAATAATTTCACAGATTTTTCCTCCACGCTGACATCAAACAATTTAGTTTAAAAATTAATGTTTGCATCTTATTAACTCTCTTTTTCTTTATTTTAAATGTAAAACAAGAAAAGAAAACGTAAATAAAGGATTTGACATGTTGCAATTATTTTACCATTTTGCTGGTAAAAAACAAAACTTTTTTTAATGTACATTTTCAGCAATTAATTACATTTTTTATGTGTGTACTCCTTTGAAATTTAATATCCCAGCTGATAAGCAAATTTCAGCTTTAAGAAAAATCACTACTTTTTCTCTCATTGAATTTCATCAGTATTGTAAATATTGTTCACAATTCACCTCACGAGCGACAAACACCACATGATACGAAAAATATTATTGCACGTAATTCTAGTACTCGATCATTTGCACTTTATATTTAATAGACTTTAAAAATCTCCAAGCCAGTATAAATTAAACTCTCACGAGAAAAACGCACTACAAATCCACTATTAAAACTTGTGCTTCGTTCTAAACATCGTCTTATTTGCTGTATATTTTCAATGAACGTTCACATTTATTTTTAAATATAATTTATTTTGCCTCACAATTATTGCAATCAACAAATACAATCCCACTAAATGGGAAAAAAAACTTTGCATTTTCATTATTTATTAATTATTTGAACGAAAATTACAGTAAACTCAATGTGCCGCACTTACATTAAAACAAATTATAATAAATGTGGGTCAAACTTACCACTTTTCACTCTCTTTGACGTGGTCGGACGACTACATGGTCCGGTTGTACACGACGAAGCTCTGAATGGTCCTCGATCATGGCACCGCGCTCCTCCTGGAGTCGAAGAACATCTTGGACAACGACGTGGTCCGCAAGCCCTCTCGATGGGGGATGTCTTCTGCGACGAACTCTAACTGTTGCATGAAGTTGAATTGATGCGGTCCTCGAATCTTCATGATGAACGCTGAACCACGGTATTGATGATATCTTACTTTAAATTTTTCCACGTTGATCATATGTCTCCCTCCTTTAAAAATACTGCACTTTTCCGTCGTCTGGAGTACTGTGATTAAAATAACGTTGCCCCGAAGATTAGTCAAAAAATTGTAATAAATTCTTGTTAATTCTACCGACTTATTTTTACGCGCACTTTTTAAGCCATTAAAATGCCCACTTTATATAGTAGCTTTAATTAAAATGTTCGAATGCCATTTGAAGATATGGCATCCCATTTCTCGACACCAATGTAACAGAGCTTTTCTCTGTACCATAGCTACTCAATAAACTGGGGTTAGATTAACTCATACACGCGATTACCCTAAAATTATTTATTAAACTTCTATTATATACAGACAACCGCGCCTGCCTAGCGGCAGACGCACGAGACGCTCGCGCGCTCGTGGCTGGCGTAGGAATGATTACTTGCATATTACACTTCTGCACTGCCAGGTTGGCTGAATGCAGAGTCTGCACGTTTATCTGCAGAGTCACCGATCTCACTCGGAACATTATCAATATAGGAGGTTACATTCTTATACGAAGGTCAATATCATATAAAATAATTAGGAGATTTAATTTTATAATAAAATTTTATAATTTTTCATTGGTCTTTTAAATTTTATACATGATAGTGCGCATATTTAGTTTCAATTTTCATCGTGTACATATTAAAATACCATACCAATGTAATTACATATAGAGAGTTCAAAGTACTATGTTATGAACATAAATTTATACATTTTATATAAAATTTCTAAGAAGTTGGACAATAAATAACTGTGGATTTTTGTCACTATTAACACTTTCTCAAACTTGTATATAATATTCCTCTATAGCAGATGATTTACAACAAAGAAAATACCGCCTGCATTTGAGGCCAAGCTTCCCTAGAGGCTATCAAACAACCTACTTCCTTAGCAGTAGCCACACACCGAGAGAGAAAAATTGCTCAGATGAAAAGGAAAAAAGGTTTAATAATGAGAGTTTTTGATCCTTTCATTTTCAAGTCGTCCCCGGGCGTTGGATCAAATATCACGATTGTATATCAAATGGAAGAAATTCAAGGGCTTGTAAAATCTAATTCGATTCGATAGATTTTCATTTTGAATTTTGTTTTTTATTGTGAGATTCTAAGGGTTGTAGGTTATATTTCTTTTGATCTGTAAAAATAAATTCAAGACGCATATTTTTTGTATACCTGTTTACATGCAGTATTCAAAGCAATGCTCTAGATATATACTTACGTTAATATTTTTTATCATAAACCTCATTACTGGCATTACTGCAGTAATTAACACAAACATGCATGGTGGTCTACATCAAGTCATATTCTCGGTAAGATTTTATGCCTCCGGTGCAGTAATTGTTTTTCTCATCGACGTATATATAGGAATGCGTTTTTTTTTTATTTTTTTTTTTAATATTATTATAATATATTTTTGGGAAATATCCTAACTCAATTAACCCTATAAGAGGGGTCGCACACTGCTTTCGTATCGCATCGTATGACTTGGTATGATAAAAATTTAAAACTAGTTATAAATGAGAAATGTACGATGTCTTGCGATGCGATACGAAGCTTTGTACGCGCGTACACCTGATTGCATTAGTTCTTAATTTTTTTAATCATATGCTATGAAATTATGTGATTCTGTGTAAGACAGACCTAAGTTGTGCGTTTCGTGGGTTGGCCACGATCTTATCCTACCTATAATTTGCCTGTAACTTGGGGAATTATGGTCAGTCAGTTTAGGTCAGTTCAGTCAGTTCAGGTCTATCAGTCAGGATGGTCACTATTACAATTTTGACAAAATAGGCTGAATGACTGAGCATGGTGGTGCAGTGGTAGCGCGTCTGACTCATTAGAAGTTCGTGCGTTCGAATCCTACTGGGAGCGATAAAAAGATCGAGAGGTCTGAACCTTCGCTTTCTGGTTAGAGTCGACCTCCATGCATTCGGGAGGTGTTAAGACACCGACCATCCTGACTTGGGGTTTCCATGGTTCCCCCCTCGTCTACATGGCTAATGTCAGGATGGACATATTATGACGGCCATGGCCGCAGTGTAAACTATAGCACCTTTCGATAAGACTGTCTTGACGGGACGAGAATACGGAGATGCATATCCGTGGGAGGGAGAAATGTAATTTCTTTCTAGCGGCCCCACAACGCAGTAAAAACTGCATATTGCCATGACATGTAACATTTTTCAATAAAATTCAGTCCAATCAATGACTATAAGTGACAGTCATGCAGTCTCACAAAAAATAAGGTCAGTTATTGCATGTAATGTCGAGGAAACTCTGCCACATCAAGTGATTTCAGGAATGATATTAGGCGAGACAGAGCAAACGTTTCCACCATCCCGAGGTGTACATACTAATTAAATGTCATGTGTAATTAGTATATAGTTGGATGGGTGACCATTTAGAAAAATCACGTTTACCACCTAAAGGTGGATTTTCATGGGCGGCAATGACGACGCGGCACGATTTGACGTAAAAGCTGGGAAATCGTATGCAGCGGCGAATTTACCGGTAATCGCGTTAAATTACGATGCTCTTTTTTTTAATCTCCCAATATGGCCGCCAATGGATGTTATAGCAAGTGCGCTTTATTCGCGTCGCGTCGCAGGCTGGAAATCGCTCATGAGAATCCACCTTTAGGGTAAATTATTGCACTTTTCCACTATGTGGTTCCCTTGGTTTTGAACCATTGCACTTCCGGTTCATTGACAAAAATTGTAGCGCCCATCCTCGCTGAGGTTTCCACTTTTTCCTCAGTCATTAAAGGTAAATGCAGCAAGGCCGTGGCCACCCCCGCTCCCGATGAACCCGCAAAACGCTCAATTTAGGGTTTTGTAAGATTAGGGGTTTCAAACATATTATAGTGCAGAGTAATTAGTAATTAAAAGTACCCAATTAGGGTTTGATAAATTAAATAGCAAGCACCATTCTGAGCACCAAGTTTACTCGTATATATGAACCGACTCGTAGGCGGTCGGGGCACAGACGGTGGCTGGAGGGTGGGGCCGAATACATCGGGTCAGTGACCTGCGTGTGACGATCACGTGACTGGGTGGCAATCATACAGGTGTTGACTTGTGGAAGTGAGGGGCATTGGTCTGCTACAGAAATGCTGTGGCTTCTGTTGTGTTTCACGTCTGCTTGTACTGATTGATAAATTACGCAAATAGTATTTTATAATAGTCTCTTTTTCTCTCTCTCTCTCTATTTTTTTTTATCAACTTTTGCGTGTCACAAATCGAAGCTAATCGTTTTCTATTAAGAAAGTGAAGATAATTTACAATTTTTTCATCTGTTTATAAAATAAAAAGCAACCGTCAAAAATAAAGATTTCACTTCACAGATGTTAAAAAGTGTGAAAACAGCAACAAATAATATTGATATTACAAATTTAAGATAGAGATAACGTCGATCAGCTGTTTTTTTAGTTCCATTTAATTAACATGTAAACTTTAGCAAATTTACAAAAATTCTGATTTTTTTCAGAGACCTAAAAGTCATAGAAAATATTTCAAAACAATTTAAAATTTAATGTGCCTTTATTTGATTTTCTGCATAGTGCTTTCCCATGGAGAAACAAACTAAAAACTTAATTAAAAAAAATCGGCTCGTTAAATTGGTTTGAAACTGTTTCTATGGCTTTTAGGTACTAATATCTGCCTCTCGAAAAAAGTTCAGTATTTTTGTGAATATGCTAAGGTTTACGTATATGTTAATCAAAGGGACCTACGTCGAACAGCTGATTGGCGTTATCTCTACCTTAATATTGTCATAAAATGGGTTTATTTCTTGAGGTTGTCACCACTCTCATTACTCTCCACACGTGCGCTCAGTACACCGCAGTACTCGAATGTCCGACCACGGATCTTACTGTCTGACAAGTCACCGCAAATTGACGTGAAACGAACTGAGGTTTGTGTCCACAACAATACGTGCAATAATATAATACAACAATACTTTCTGTCTGTCAACCTGGTGGCAGCTCAATGTCGTACACTTTATTAGATAATATCAAATAAATCGGATCTAAAAAGAGTGAATTCGTTACCCTGGTTGTTTAAAAAACTTGGTATGGATGAGGAAACTTGGAAAATTCAATAAAAATGGTCGGTGACGATAGTAACATTATAATATTAATCACCTCTTTGTATATAAACTGCATGCACTTTGTGGTTCAATACGAATTTTGACGGTATAACTGATATTTGCCATTTTATATTATAATACAAACCTGGTTTTGAAGCTAAAAGATCTTAAGTATATAAACAGTCAAGTCAGAAAAGTGCTAAAGTTCATTAGGTTCTGTCCAACACTCATTAGTAAAATAAATGAAGTTTAATACAAGATAAACTATATTAATATAAGCAAATTTACATATATACAAATATTACAAATTACGAATTCTGATTACTTTATTTAATAAAGTAATCAGAATTCGTAATCTTTATTTGATTGGTAAGTGATGTATCATGCCATATGCCTATATTATGCATAATTTATTTTCAATTTTTAAAAAATAATAAATCCATAATTTCATTATTACTGCTCTATTGTATGTATCATTTTTGTCATCACAGTTAAATCTTTCATAAATGGAAGCAGAGAGATTTGTGTTACATCTTAAAAAAAGTAATCAAAAATTTTAAAATAAATATTTATACAGAAACTATAATATGTTTTACGATAACATGTTAAAAATTTTAACATAGATAAAATGTGAAAAGAAAACAACGATATGCAGTTTTTTATTATTATCTTAATCAATAGAAAATCTTGTGTGTGCGCTACCATTTAACATGCGAGTCCACGCTGTGAGTTTTTGTGTCTGTGGAACACAAAGAGAAAACGAGATATAGTTTAACAATTGAAAAATTACAACCGGAAGTGCGAGATTTTTGGACTTATTGGTTCAGTTTTGAACCTGAAACTTTGTAGAAAGATTTATATTAAAGATTTTAACTTATCTGCAACGTATTAGAATTTTCATGTTCCTATTTTAGCCAAAATATTTCCACTTCCAGTTACCTCCAGTGGTAGCCTTACATTTGTTGAATTATAGCTGCTGCAGTTTTTGCCTGGCCAAATATTTAGAAAAGTAATTCTCACCTTACCGCAAGCTTGTTGCATGATCTACAAATATTTAAAGTTTAAAACCCCCATAACAATTCATTGACCTTGTATGCTCTTGTATTGAAATATAGGATGAAAAAAAAGGAAAGTTCGTATTATAATAATATAGAATATAAAGATTTAACAGTACAAGTAACCACATAATGTGATAATAAAAATAATTTTTAAATCAACTCCAAGTTTCATGTCTTTCAGCCGTTGAAATCTCCGGTAAGAATAACACAGCGGCATAACAAGTTGCATAACATCAAGGGGCTTGTGGGCAAAAAAAAAAAAAAATACTTGAACATGTATTTTTTAAATTCGAAGTGACATAATAGCGTTGCTTCATAGAAAATATCAAATGTAAATCAAACTTTATGTATTTTCTTACGAAAAAATTACTTAATTATAATCCAATTAATTTATATAATTGCATGCAGAGATTGAGCAGATTCTTTAAAAAAAATGTAATGTCAATTTAAATTATAGTCAAATTTATTGTTTTGCCAGAAGTGCATGCTTGAAGCGTTTTAAAGAATACAATATTAATTTTGCTTCTTTTCAGAAATACTTTCAATATACGAATACACGAATTCTATAAAACATGTGTGCATAAATTTCAAAATTGCTGAAAATCTGAAGTACATATTTGATTGACGTAAAGATCACGTGTGCTAAGCAATCCCCTGTATTTCAAGCGAAGAATATCTGACATATTGTAGAACCGTTCTGCTGCACGTACTAACCCCCCCCCCCCTCTTTCTGTTCCAGACTGCTCCGCGAGAAGAACGCGAGTGACGAAGAGTTTGTCGAGTTCTGCAAACTTCGCCGAGGAGCGGCGCTGCACTCGCTCGAGGACCTCATAGACTTACCGGTGAGTGTTCTCTTGGCTTGCCGGTGTGTCTCGAATACTTGCCGGTGTGTTCTCCTACCGGTGTGCCTCGTATACCTGCATGCTGATCACTACCTTAATAGTGTCTCCATAAGATTCTCCGGTAAATATTCTTTTCATTTCCCGATGCTTTTCACAGACTTGCCGGTAATAGTTTTTTTTACCGGTATCTGGACTTTCCGGCAAATTATTGGTTTGAAAAGCAGAGAAGGACAACGATTTCCTAACTTCATTTTTTAACTTTATATAAATTATCATGACATTAAGATAAAAACTAGCCTTTAATTAGTTTCTCGCACAAATTACACTGAAATTAAACTTGATTCAGAGAGCATAACTTTTATTTTTACATTGATTTTCCCTTATATGAAAAAGTGAACTTTAACCTCGATCGTCATCTGAGATGGAATCAGAGGCGCCAATATTCAAACGTCGTTACCTGAAGACGCGATGACGTGGGTGGCGTCCATCATGAATGACCGACACGTAGTAACGTAGTAACACGTGGGTGTGGCGACCTTTGTTCTTCCTGGCTAAGTGGCACACTCCGCAGCAAAACTCGGCCGCACGTTGTTCGTTTAGTTGATGGCTTTTCGGAGATATTGCGTGAGTGGTTCACGTTAAGAATAGTTTGGATATGAGTTGGAAATTTTTTAATTCGAACATAAAGCATTTGATTTTTTTTAAGTGTCATAAAAATAAAGATAAAAAATTAATTATGTTTTTCTAATAAATTATTGATAGGCTTTTAATAGAAATGGAAGTAGTATTTATTTCAATCTAATAAATGCCAGAAGGTGCATAAGGGTTGTATATTTGTTTTGCATTTAGTTTATAATACTTAATTGCTAATATGTATTCGACATATACACATCAGTCGAAAATACCCAGAATATATCAGTGAGTAATATATATATCCTTATAAGCTATAGTGATTTCATGCTCCCTATTTTTATATTCTATAAATATATTAAATATCTTGCAATGGAAGTAGATGGCAATAACAAAAAATTTAAGTTAATTAGCTTGGATAATATTTGCTGCCTATATTAGCTGAATCACGGATAAAATACCCTTTGATAAAATACCCTCGGATATAATACCCAGACAAAATACCCTAGGACAAAATACCCTTGGACAATTAACCCTTGGACAAAATACCCTTAGACAATTAACCCTTGGACAAAATACCCTTAGACAATTAACCCTTGGACAAAATACCCTCGGACAAAATACCCTGGGATAAAATACCCTTGGAAAATTTACCCTCGGTATAAATACCCACGGACAATTAGCCCGTGGACAAAATACCCTTGGACAAAATACCCTTAGACAAAATACCCTTAGACAAAATACCCTCAGACAAAATACCCTTGGACAAAATACCCTTGGACAAAATACCCTTAGACGAAATACCCTTGGACAAAATACCCTCGGATAAAATACCCATCACTTTGAGGTTGGGAAAAATTTCAGTTTCAATTCAGAGCGAGAAATTCACATTTTTGAAAATACTGGAATATTTCATTTGCAATACATTCATAAACTAGCTCATTCAAAGAATAATCATCGTTTTGAATAATATATAATAGATATATGAATCTCAATTCCAAAACGCTAGGGTAAAAATGCATGTCCCCACTCGTGTTCAGTTCGTTCATATATAGCCGTCTCACTCAAATATCTTTTAACATACTATACACATCAATGCTCGTTTTTTCCTAACGGGGCCGGCTCCGTAGTCTGGTCTTTATGTCAAAATTATATAACTAAAAGTTCGGTAAGAAAGAAGTATATGAATTTTTTCCCCGGTGTCTCAATATTTTTTAGTCACTAATATGCATTAAGAAGTTATAAAGGCTTTTTAACACAACTAAATACTTTTTAAGATAATTTTATTATGTACCATGTGTACATGTAATTCTATATCTTCAAAAATATAAAATTTCTTCTCATCATTAAAAATGTGAATTAAATATAATTTTTTCTGGTAAATAATGATTCTGTACAATAAAATAACAAATAAATAACTGAAATAGCAATACGTATTTTACTATCATGCTTTGTGCTGGTTGTTACCCGTGACAACATAAATTTTAAAACCATTATGAACATTTAATTTTATAGCTGGTTTCCATGAGTAAGTTTATAGAACATTCTACTGCAAAAAGCAATGTATCTCTTGTCGACCTTATAATGTAACATTGTGTTAATACGTAAAAAATTGGGTGGGGAAGCAATGTTTTCTTCTATTCATGAGGTGACGATTTTTTATTCTTACTTTTTGTTTTGTTTTTGCTCTTTATTAAAAAATAATGAAAAAAATGCATTCATACATTCATTGTAAAATAATTATAACATAATAATTATGCGATGTTTTATTTAGTCTCCCCTGTTCATTTACATTTACTTATTTCCCCCCCCCCACCCCCCCAAAGTCCTTTTTGCCTGGGTTGGCTCAAATTTATTGCACCCAAATTAACCTACATTAAGATAACACGAACTACAACACGAAGATTGTTGTAGTCCCATTTGATTAACATGTAAACCTTAGCAACCTCATAATGATTCTGAATGTTTTTTGAGAGACAGTTCTTGACACCAAAAAAATATGGAAAAAATTTCAAAACAATCGGACGATCCATTTTTTTAAATTATTTTCTTAGTTTAGGTCTCCATGGGAAAGCCCTATACTAAAAATTTAAAAAATTCGTTTAAAAAAATTGGATCGTCCGATTGTTTTGAAATTTTTTCCATATTTTTTTGGTGCCAAAAACTGTCTCTAAAAAAAATTCAGAATTATTATGAGGTTGCTAAGATATACATGTTAATCAAATGGGACTACAACAATCGATGTTTCGTGTTATCTTACCCTTAAAAAAATAACATGATAAATAATAAAATAATTAAAAGGTGCTAAATATTTAATTATTATACTCTACAACTAAACGTATAAAAAAATAAATTATGCTGTGAAAGTATCATGCGCAGGATTCAGTGAAATTTATTTTACCTTTTTCATGGGCAATTCGCAATAACATATTATAAATTATAGAAATTATAATCATAAATTTATGATTACAATTATTGGTACTGTTGAAACCCGAAATATCATATATTTTTAATTTTGGTTGGTTGGTTGGTATTTTGGGGCAATTGACACATTATATTTTTAATTTTATTATATCAATAGGAAACTTTTTATGAAACACGAAAATTATTGTACCCTGTCCCTTTAATAATAATAATATTAATACTGTACTGTACAGTGTATATACAATACATGTGTGCAAAATGTTTGCATGATGTAGGTATAATTTTTATCATTCTACGAAATACCTAAGATGCTGTTATATATTATAATATATGGTAAATTGTCTGAGGGTATTCTGTCCAAGAGTATTTCGTCTAAGGGTATTTTGTCCGAGGGTATTTAGTCTAAGGGTATTTTGTCCGAGGGTATTTCGTCCAAGGGTATTTTGTCCATGGGTATTTTGTCCTAGGGTTAATTGTCCAAGGGTATTTTGTCCTAGGGTAAATTGTCTGAGGGTATTTTGTCCTAGGGTAAATTGTCTGAGGGTATTTTGTCCTAGGGTATTTTGTCTGGGTATTATATCTGAGGGTATTTTATCAAAGGGTATTTTCTCCGTTTACCATATTAGCTTAATTAGTGTAAGATCATCATGCAGTTATTGTTTTTGCACCAGCCAACTTTTTGTGTGTATATTGTTTTATATACTTTTTTATATGCAAAGAACGCTCAAGATGTCACAACTCTGCCGATGTAGCCGTCAGCTATATCTGTATTAGGATAGTATCTTGCAGGCTATGTAGGATAATGTTGAGTAGCTAGGTTGACGGCCGTTATCAGTTAATGATCCAATTTGTATCCCACAATGATTTATTAAAATATAACAGCAGAACGAACTACATGCATGATCTTTGGCTATTTACTCACTTGGCCCATATCCTGTTATTTATAATTGAAATTAGATAATAACATTATGTAATCCATTCATAAATATGTTTTAGTAATACCTTATAAAAAAAATGTAAGTAGAAGATAATTGCTTCCTGTTTTAAATTGAATTCAATTTAAGTACAACTAATGCAACTTGCAACATGAGGCAGATAAAAAATGTCCGCGTTATTTAGCATGAGGATGCAAAACATAAATCTGATGTTGAAAATGTAATTTTAAGTGAACCAAAGTGTGCCGTGGTCAATTGAGAGATTATTTATTATTTATTTAACAATAAGGTACACTTTCAACAATTGAACATGCAAGATTTTTGCTCATGTTCATACGAGTTTCTCATAGCAATTTGAATGCTTACGAGGATTACGTCATTGATATAATATGCTGAAAATATTTGTGGTCCTATATGAAGAACATTATTCTAAAAATTCCCCATTAAATTTGAAACTCTTAATATAAAAATAATTTTTAGATTTTATTCACAAATAAGAAGACCAGCTGCATGTACCTTGCAAGCATGCAAGGTATTCAAGGAGTCATATTTGAGTTTAGAACAAAAACAAGAGACAAATAGTCAAATTAAATTTCTATTGCATCCTAACTAAGCTGGAAATGCATGACGTCATACCTTCCTTTTTTATTAAATATAAAATAATAAAAATCTATATTTATATAAGAGGTTACAATTATTTTATTGCAGTTTTGAATTTTTTCAGTGCCATTTGCAACGTCTTCAAACCAGACAATGGCTGACGCAGTCAAGTATTAGCATATTATGTAGTGGAGTTCTAGCCATGTTTCCGCATAATTATGTAACATATAAGACAAACCATTAAAATATGGCATTAAAAATAATTTAAAAACATAAATTGTACAAATATATGTGAATTTAAAATGTTTTCAATTTTCATTTTTCTTTTTTTCAAATATTTCAAACTTTGTATGCAGAATTAGTAATACAGTATTTATAGTATACCACAGCATGACATACATAAACTGTATATATAGTCCGAGCGAGTGCTCATGCAGGTCTCTTAATATTGACATAATTATGTCATGTATTGTAATATTTTTAAACTAAAACTCTATATAAACTTCCAGCTATAACTTTCTTAGGGAAATCAAATTATTTTGACTGTACTTGTAACAAATACGAAGAATGCCATTGTTAGTACACATAACAAAAAATTGCAAGTACGTACAAGTCTATAATACATCAAACAGCTGATGTACTACACGTTTGCCAATTGTTACTCACTGTACCAGAATTTAAAACTAGTTTTTGTACAAGTGCTCTGCTTACACAATGAATTTCAACGAATTCTCTCTCTGGTATAAATACAGGTCGATCAAAAACTTGCCAATCGTTTTGTGTGTGCACTACTGACTTACTGACTTACGTAGTTAAAAAAAAAAAAAGGAACATCGTTATTTACTTCCTGGCCTGATTATAACTAGATCGAGCAACCACAATATTTTTAAACACCAAAATTTTGTTCAGGCAGAAAATGTTCAATTCTTATACTAAAATTGGTGCTCCCGATTCTTATAAACGTTTACTGATCCATGAACAAGTTTAAATCACCACTCAATTACTTTTCTCTTTTTATATTATAAATAAAAAAGTTTATTTTATTATTTTTTGCTGCAATAAAGTTTGGCAAAGTGACGTTTATATTATACTGATTTTTTTGCTTCGTGTGGTGAAATAATTTTAGCAATATTTTTTAATTTTAACAAATAAATGTTATTATTTTGGTCTTACTTTATAATTAATTAACTTTAATTAAATTTATAAAATAATTATTAAATTACTTGTAATGAATGTAGTAAAAATGTTGAACTATATATAAAATATATTATAATATACCGTCTGTATACAAGAACTATATAGTCGTTGGTCTGTATCTATATAGACTGCAAGCTAACAAATAAAAATAACATTAAATCATGTAATGGACAACTTACATGATTTTTTTTTACGTCGTAAATCAAATATGTGGAGCATAATATACAACATTACATTACAACGTTATACAGAGAGCATCAATATGAACTATAAAATTAATTACATGCGCACTGTAAAACCTCTGGTTATAATATATTAAGTGATTCACGAAAAAGTTTTCCATAGAAATTTACACATCAGCTTTTTCACTAAAGACGAATTCACATGGCAATTTTTACCGTGCAACGCGAAGCGAATAAATGCGCACTTGCTGTAACATCCATTGGCGACCATATTTTTCGATTTAAAAAAGAACATCAATAATTAACGCGATATTCGTCGCCGCAGCTTGTTGAATTCGCTCGCCGCATAGGATTTCACAGCTTTTGCGTCAAAATCGCGTCGCATCGCCGTTGTCGCCACATCTGAATCCACCTTGGCGCCAGCCTAATAATTCAATGACGCAAAACGTGGTTAGTGAGAAACATGGATAAATCCCTTCGTGAATCGCGCTCATTATATGTTATATGTTATAATATAAAATAATGGTCGCGATTCATAATAAAGGAATTTCTCACTAACCACATTTAGTATAGCATTGAATTAGGCTGGCGCTAACCACGGTAAGTGAAAAAGCTGAGTAACTTTCTATAGCTATCTATAACTCTTTTGTGAATTTAATCCATAATATAACATTATATTATTTTTCTGATACCTAGTATAAAACTTCATAACAACATAGGAGGCTTGTACATATTATTTTTAAACAATAATTTTGGTTTTAGAAAGATTTTAAAAAATTGAGAAACATATTACGAGCATGGCACGAGTGTTTAATTTATTTGGTAAAAAATAAATCATCAGAAACTACGCATACATGCAGTTACATGCTCTTTCATTAAAACGCTATAACATCAATAAAATAATGAAATATCACGTATCCTAGACGTATTATATACATTACAATTTCTAGATCATATCTATCATTATAATGTCAGCAATGCCATTTGTTTTTGTAATAAAACCATTCAGAAATTACACGCTTCTGGTTTGCGATTGAACACGCAGCCCAAGGGATAAACGTGCAAGCCTCGAGGCAAAGTGCAGTCTGAATGCACCCAAGTTGCATCCTCGTGCATTCCAAGAGATAGACTATTATATTTCCACTGCCTCAGGCGAAGTGGATAATAATAATTCAAAGAAATCGATCCAATTTTATCGAACGTTAAATTGGCTATCTATCCTTGATTTGTGATTGAGACCAAAGTTTCCAAGGTTAAAAAGAATGAGAAAATAACTCTTAATTCTTAATTTTTATTTATTGCGTTGTTTTTTATTTGATTTCAGTTGTGTTCTTAATTTATACATTCCATTGTTTTTATTCAGAAAATATTTTTATAAAATAAATTTTAAATTAAAAATTATCATCGAATGATTATTTTGTACATTCTCTTACATGCTCTCAAATAAATGAAATGTGTATTGAAATTGCATCTTGAGTAGAAATTAAAATTGCATTTATTTTTTCTTGTCAACAATTTATTTTTATATACGAGTATATAGAATATGCTCAATATATTCATATTATTTATTGCATTACTGAGGGAACCGTGGAAAAATCTCAGTCAGGACGAACACCTCTACTTTTTATCATCCCCAGGGAGGATCGAAGTAATGTATTTTTTTACTTGAAACGGTCATCCATCCAAATACTAACCACGCTCCTCGTACCTTGACTTCGGTGATCTAACGAGAACCGGTCAATGCACTGCGCAAATTGTCAGTTTTGCACACCTAAACTAGGACCAACATGGAGTAATGACAGCACATTATATAAGGCGAGAGATATTGAATCTTTGGACAGCAAACAATTTAAATAAACACGAATCAATTATTACAATAAACATTGAGGGACCGTGACTAAGTAGTTCCGTGAACTCCCCATTGATGGCGTGGCAGTCCTCAAATCACAACAGCTGACCTCTGGACGCGGCAGACAACACAAACCGTGTGGAGGTGCGTCTTCAGTCAATGGACCGAAATCAATTCACACGTCTCAAGATGTTTCTTTCTTGGAAGTACCCCTCTTTTATCAATGGTACAACAATGATGCAGAATGGATTGTTGCCAATTAGACACACATTGGAGCAGCTTTCACGTCGCCGCCGGCCCTTGTGTGTGTTACACTGGACGAGAAAGCTTCGAATGTGTTCAGACCGTTAGTTACAAATTTGAGACATATAATGTGGTTTATAATGACGATTGTGTGGTTTTAGAAGATGATCTCTTGATTATGATGTAATGATCATTTTTATACTGTTCTCAAACTTAATTTTGTTCACGTCATTTGTGCAAAAATTAAACAATATACAATAATTAAAAATAGTATGTACCTAAAATTAACATCATGCAGCTTTATACCTAAGAGCGGACTTTGGTTCGCACCTTACAATTTTAAAACTTCTCAAATTTTATGGCTATATAGGGCTCTCTTCACTTTTCTCCCAAATTAGCATTGCGGGATAGACACGGGTCACTATAATAGAGCAGCATCATAGAGAAATATATTTCTCTATGGCAGCAGGTTGCTGACTGCGCTCTTTTATAATTATTATAATTGGATAAGTTAAGAAGGCGAGTCAAAAAACTCAAATTTAATTAATGCAGCTGAGAAATACATATGATGTTAATTTTAATATTAAGTAATTTAACTAAATGAATTTTAATAATTGAATTTTGGGACAAAACTTAAATTTCAGCTTCTGCAGAACTCTGGCTGACGCATGATATATATTTTTAGCGCTACACCAAAGAGCTTTCATTTACAATATATAATTTACTATGATATAAAATCTCTGTGTCTTTATCAAAATGCCAGCGTTAGTCGTAATATTATATTATATATATCGTATAATATAAATATAATATAAAGGTTTGGAAAGAAAGTATACACATTTTGCACTAATTTTGATGACCACTGTATATGTACAAGACACCTCGTCCTATTTTCTCAGTGTATCTCAGAGTAAATACATTTATTATATACGTCTAACGTGTTTGTTACGCACTTCATACACTTGTACAAATATGTCAGTTCCGCACTACAGTAATAAGTGCAGATATTTGATTAGCGCAATATCTGATGTCGACGGGTGCATTGACTGCAAGAGATCGTCCTTGGAAATTTGTTGATATGAAGTATGATACATTGCATGCAAGAACTTGTAATTTTATATAGATGCATCATGATTAAAATCTACCATTCCAAGCAGTTTATATTAACGTGAAAAGAAATCAGTTATTACAATCAATATTAATAATAATTAATTATATTACATATTAAAATGAACTTCATTAACTTCATCATTATTAATAATGTATATAAATTATATACAATAAAATTTATAATAAATTGTATAACAAACTTGGAGATATTTCATAATTTTATTTAGATTTCAACAGAATTAAAAAAAGCTGCATATAATGCATTTTCTTTTAGTATAACAATTTTGTTGCATAACTCTGCACAAAAAGTCACGGAAGTTTTGAGAATATGTGGGAACTGTGGGAGACTCCCATGCATCCTCCAGACCCGGCAGTCGGTGAAGATGCAGCTAGACTGGAGAACGGTGCACCAATTGATTTGTAACTTCAAGCAGAAATATCTCGTACTGTTATATAGTTCACAACAAATTTATATTTTTAATGTAATTTCCCAATATTTTTCTTATTTCATCAGTGGCGAGACAGTTTTTCAGTTCTAGAGGATTTTTTTTTTTTTTTTTTAGCGGTTGCTGTAAAGAGTTCTCTGAGAGTTTGGCTATGTGTTCATACTTTATAAGCTTGTGACCCTGATTGGCTTGTGCAATCTCTTTTTGCGGTGACCAATGTCGATATAATATATTAGATGGATGAATTAGGCAGAAAAGTTAATTTTTTCATAATCTAAAAATAAAAATGACATTAATTTCACACTATATTATTTTTTTTACAATGAGGAAACCGTGAAAACCTAATTTACTATGGTCGATGTCACAGCTAGCGTGATTGCTGGGTGAGAATATGAGTTTATTATACAGTAAAGAGGCTTAGAGTCATACTCAGCTGATTTTTCTGTGTTCCCACCACCCTATAAAACCTATTAAAAACAATATTGCTTTTTTGGTATAAAAGAATGTTTTCTTTAGAAAAATAAGTTCTTAATTAATTATCAGAAGACCCCTACATTGGAGGAGGTAGATGTTTTCATATCAGGATAGATTTAATAATTAAAATTTCTGACATGGTGGCTTATGTAGAAAATTTTTACGCCGGGAAAACACTTGAAGTCTCTATTTCACACTACATTCAATTGTTTACTATAAGGAAACTATGGAAACCTAATTTACTATGGTCGATGTCACAGCGTGATAGTTGGAGAATACAGAACCTTATTATAGGTATGAGTATATCAAATGGCTATATATTATAGACACTTAGACACCAAAGTTTAGACTATAATTATATTATGTTTCTGATAGGATTTCTGTACTCGGACTTGAATGATTTAATTGAAACGGTGCTCAAAGTCCCTCCAGCTCCGAGTGTCCAGTGATCGGGTCAGTGAGAATGGAGTTCATGACCGCTCTGCTCTTTTCCTTGGAAATATATCGGAGGTGCAACCAAGCGAGGAAGCCGCAAGAGCTTTTTAAATTACAGCCGTAATTTTTACCTGGGGTTTCTTCTTGATGATCTATAGCGATGGTATAAGTCTTCTCCAGATATTCCAAATGCTGGAGAACAGTTAGAAAGAGGTGGATGGTTAATTGCCATCATGTGCTTTATGTGTATATAGCTCTGTATAAATATCATTGTATTATAAGTCATATCGGTTATATTGTATGGTCATACCTCAGTCAACCTCAAGACATCACGAATGTTATTCTTCATGTCTGATTTGCTGGAGCTTAATATGTACACTATTACTTCTTCTTCTTGATCCGTTTTTGAGAATAGGCCAAACTGCCATGCACTCAAGCACTATGTGTACAGTATAACAAATCTTAATTTACGTGTAGATTCGACTGCGCGCGGCGGCCATCTTGAAATTTATATTAACGCTCTTATAGATGGCGTCAGTCGGACTGAACTGTCTGGAGCTTGGTGCCATAGAGTCGGGCGTAAACTTAGGTGATGTGTCCCAATACTATTCTCGAACGAAATGACCGATGGCGGCGCTGTCTGCAGAGTGATGACGTCACAAAATGGCGGACGTAATGCGGCTCGAAAGAAATATGGAGTATGAAAAGCAGGTTAATAATTTGATAATGTGCGATTAGAAGCTTACATACAAACGTAAAATTTGACGCACCAGCTGTCAAATTAAATTCAGTGGCTTTTCAATATTATTGGAGCCAATCACACCCCTTTCAGCCTTTTCAGGGGTGTTTTTTTTCCCCCCATAGGAAATACGAAAAGTTTTTCCAATGAATATGACCGAGATGTAACAATTTGAAAATTTATAAGAATTTTATGGAGAAAATTTCATACAATAGGTAATTAATTTACACCTCTGAAATAATTAATTAATACAGATTCATTACCACACCCCCGTGGCACCACCTCTACCACGCACACCCCTGGAGTACCCCGTTATTCAGACCTATTAGTATTTTCCACTTTTTTAATAAACGAGCTAAAATTATAAAACTTAATTTTCAAGGGGTAATCGACCCTCCTAAACTAGGAAATAATTTTAGATTTTCTCCCCGACGCACCCCTGAGGGTGGAGAACTACCCCTAAAATCCACTTTCCTTAAAAATTGTGCTAAAATTATGAAATTAATTTTCAAGGGGTAATCGACCTTCCTAAATTAGAAAAAAATATTATATTTTCTCCCTGACGCACCCCTGAGGGTGAAAACCTACCCCTAAAATCCACTTTCCTTAAAAATTGTGCCAAAATTATGAAATTAATTTTCAAGAGGTAATTGACCCTCCTGAACTCGGAACTAATTTTAAATTTTCTCCCCGACGCACCCCTGAGGGTGGAGAACTACCCCTAAAATCCACTTTCCTTAAAAATTGTGCTAAAATTATGAAATTAATTTTCAAGGGGTAATCGACCCTACTGAAGTCGGAAATAATTTTAAATTTTCTCCCTGACGCACCCCTGAGGGTGGAGACCTACCCCTAAAATCCACTTTCCTTAAAAATTGTGTTAATATTATGAAATTAATTTTCAAGGAGTAATCGACCCTACTGAAGTCGGAAATAATTTTAAATTTTCTCCCTGACGCACCCCTGAGGGTGGAGACCTACCCCTAAAATCCACTTTCCTTAAAAATTGTGTTAAAATTATGAAATTAATTTTCAAGAGGTAATTGACCCTCCTGAACTCGGAAATAATTTTAAATTTTCTTCCCGACGCACCCCTGAGGGTGGAAAAATACCCCGAAAATCAATTTTCCTTAAAAAATATGCTAGAATTATGAAATTAATTTTCAAGGGGTAATCGACCCTACTGAAGTCGGAAATAATTTTAGATGTTCTCTCCGACGCAACCCTGAGGGTAAACGGCTACCCACCATATCCTTCTTTCTTAATAATCGAGTTGAAATTGTGAATTAAATTTTTTTTGGGATTTATCGTAATTTTTCACAGAAAAAAAAATATATCAGACTCGCCTCTTTACTTGCAGTGTGATGATGGATGTCCACCGTTATAATAATTACATGGCGTGAAGGCTCATGTTGGGGTCTGCACTTTGCACAATGAGGCTATGTGCAGTGGCGTAGCCAGGATTTGCCCAAGGGGGGGGTTCTTCAGGAAAAAGATTGAGAAGAGCCCACTGGGGGGTTTGGGGGGCGAAGCCCCCCAATAGCCCGCCGCAGGCGCGATTTTTTTAAGGACACGCCCCTTTTTTAGGGTAAAATAATGGAAAAATACTATTATATTAGAGGGTAAAATATATGGCCTGATGCAATTTTTTTAACATTTTATATTTTTTTTTCACCCCATTTTTCAATTTCTTTTGAATACGTGCGTATAATAAATAAAGCTATGAGTAAATCATTTTAATTAAATCAAGTAATTCATGTAACCACTTAATATTATTTTTATAGAATCAGTGTACGTGTCATTTAATTGAATTTGATTTTTAAAATTTATTTAATAATCCGAGTTCACATCATTAAGATATTGTGAAAAATAAATAAATAAAAAAGGGAATTGTTTCTCTTATTTTTGTTAAATTTTGTCTGCACCGGGCGCGTGGAGCAACCAATTAAATGAAAGTGCGGCACACGTGAGAGCGTTTTAATTTATACAATAGTAGTTATATGCACATGCAGTTTGTAAGGGAAATAAAACATTTATTTATGAGTCGCACTTTTTCCTGTTAAAATTAGAAACTAACTTATATTTTGTTTATTTTAAAGAAAAGACTACTTGATACCCCTAAATTTCAATTTTTTATTTAACTTTTTTTTTTTAAATTTCTATAATTTTTCCTTTTTTCTTCTTATATCCAGTCACTACTCGATCTTCATGGGGGGGGTTTAAACCCCGAAAACCCCCCCCGTGGCTACGCCACTGGCTATGTGTGACTTTAATTAACAACTGAGGTGTGACCATCAATTCCACATAACGTCTATCACTTTCAGCTCGTCAATGGTCTCAAATCTCTTTCTGAAGCAAAAGGTTTACAAGAAGAGATTTGAGACCAATTGACGAACAGAAAGTGGAGATAAGACGTTGCATGGAATTGGTCACAACTCAGATGTTAGAGGCCATGCACCTACACACATAGCCTCGTTGAGCGGACCAACATGTGCCATCACGCCAATTAACGGTGCTGAACACATTGAGTGAAACCATCATCATACTGCAAGTGAAGAAGTGTCTGGGATACTTTTTCTCTGAAAAATTTCGATAAATCCCGAATAAAAATTTAATTCACAATTTCAACTCGATTATTAAGAAAGAAGGATATGGTGGGTAGCCGTTGACCCTCAGGGTTGCGTCGGGGAAAAAGTCTAAATTTATTTCCGAGTTTCAGAGGGGTTAATAAACACTTGAAAATTTAATTGTTTTATTTTAGCACAATTTTTAAGGAAAATGGATATTAGGGGTAGGTCTCCACCCTCAGGGGTGCGTCAGGGAGAAAATTTAAAATTATTTCCGACTTCAGTAGGGTCGATTACCCCTTGAAAATTAATTTCATAATTTTAGCCCAGTTTTTAAGGAAGATTGTTTTTCGGGGTAGTTCTCCACCCTCAGGGGTGCGTCGGGGAGAAAATCTAAAATTATTTCCGAGTTCAGTAGGGTCGATTGCCCCTTGAAAATTAATTTCATAATTTTAGCACAATTTTTAAGGAAAATTGTTTTTCGGGGTAGTTCTCTACCCTCAGGGGTGTGTCGGGGAGAAAATCTAAAATTATTTCCGAGTTCAGTAGGGTCGATTGCTTCTTGAAAATTAATTTCATAATTTTAGCACAATTTGTAAGGAAATTTGTTTTTCGGGGTAGTTCTCCACCCCCTCAGGGGTGCGTCGGGGAGAAAATCTAAAATTATTTCCAAGTTTTTAGGAGGGTCGATTACACCTTGAAAATTAATTTCATAATTTTATCCCAATCAGTAAGAAAAATTAACAATAATTTAATATCATATTGAGCGACATATACATATTTGCATGTAATGTTTTTCTATAATGTATGTTTCTAGTGCTGTTAATATGTACACTTTCTGTGTTTAATAAAAGACTAATAAATTTGCATATATACCACGCGCGGCGCGCAAGACTCTATTTAAAGCAAATGACACGGTGTATGGTCACATTTATCTGTTATTTTATTTATTAAGACTAATATTTAACTTTATTATGATAATTAAAAATTTGCAAGTGGATAATATTATATAATCACGTAAATTAACTCAGGAATGGTATGTTGTTCCTATACTGTTATGAACAGCTAGCCGCATTCTAGTAGTTCACACTTTTGGCCGCTAGAGGGCTGAATTTGGTTGCGTTCGCGAATATATTTCTCGTTTACGTAGGGTCTCTAAATGAGCTTTCCCCTCCCCTCCAAGATGGCCGCTATATAAGAATGGTGCATATGATGCGCCCTAAATTTGCCGCCATTATAGGGAAGGGTAGTAAACATAGTAGACGAGAATAGGACTATTGGGACGCCACCTCAAACTTGTTATACTGTATTTTTTATAGCACTGACAAATAGAGATATGTGGATTTGCAATGTTTAGAGAGAGCACTCTATTTATATTAAGGTGTTTTTCCATGGAGCGACTTCACGTGAGGGTTGGCGGGGTGAGAAAAGCGCACTTGCAGTGAAACCGTATGGCGGCCATATTGGCGAGGAAAAATCGCGGCGCGATTAAATCACTGCGGGAAAGCGATCAATCATCAATATGGCTGCCATATGATTTTATTACAAGTGCGCTTTTCTCGCCCCGCCAAGCCTCGCGTGACATCGCTCCATGGAAAAGCGTCTTTATACCAAAAATCGCATTAACTAGAGTCATCTCAAAATAGACAGTGTGACAACGGCCACAAACAGAGCAGGGGTAACGAACGCTATCCCGAGGTGTACAGTACATTAATAATTTATTAAGTCACCACGTATATCGTACTAACCAACAATATGCAACATGTGTAATATTATATACCATCGCATCATCGCAAATCGCTCGTAATTGGATAAATTCCAACTTTTACTTTTTATTGATTTCACTTTATTGTTGATTTTACGCTTTTGATAAAAAAAATGTGCATGTGCAATATTATGTATATACTTTTGAATGATTTGCCAATATAAATTGTTCACATCATTGTTTACAAATTATTTAAAAATAAATATATGATTGAATTAAAATCATGTAATAAACGTTGTATTATAATGATGTTACAGAAAAATTTGCTTTGTATATTTATATCAACATTATTTTGAAATTAATAAAAAAATGTATATTTATATAATATTTTATAACTATTTTATTCTTTGAAAGGAAATACAAGCAAATTACGTACAGGTAAAAACGTCTAGAGACAGTGGATGCTTCAGAACGCCGCTATCTCCGCGTGAAAAAGTGACGAGACGGTGTGGAGAATCTGTCACGGCGAGCGACTTCTCAAATTACTGACAGCGAGATGATGACCGAAAATTGGTCCAGCAGACATCATCATGACTCGCGGCGTGCTCAACAGGAAATTTGGTGCGCACCTCTCGCTCTTCAAGTTTCACTAAACTTGTAAAACGGGCATTTGACACAGTGAAATATATATATATATATATATATATTATTATATTAATCGGATGGTCGTGAGTTCGATCCCAGGCACCGCCAAACTTTCCACCATGGTAGATGCTTTAACGAACACCCACTCGTGAATTCGGAAGGTGATTGAGGGCATCCTCCTAACATAAATTGTTGATCATTCTGACTGTGGTTTCCACAGTTCCCTCAGTTACAACCAGGTGAATGCTGATAAGCCATGGTCACTCCGGTGTGGAAAGGACATACAAAATCCTAAGCAATTTGGTTTTGGTCGGGTCCATGAAAAACCGGGAAGTTAAAAGTTAAATTTTGTCACTTGTGACCATTTTCCTAAGTATTATTAGATGGTGAAAGAGAAATATGGTAACTATATAACATATTTATTTTGTCGAAGCTTTGATGCTGCTATAATGTAGCGTCCCTAACTGGTCCGGAATAAAGAGCTATCTGCCCTCTACGATTTTGTACAATAATTAACTATATCTTCTATATTAGGTGAGTGCATATATGAGTTTACATATATAATATAAAGCAGATAACTCATTTTTGCACCAGATCATGGTGTGCAGATAGTTCATTATTCCGTACGAGGGACGATATATTTTAATCATTCCTATATACCTCTGCTTCCTTAAAGCTGCACTTATTGATACATTAAAATGCATCTACATACATCCAACATTTAAATTAAAATTCATACTATAAACCTTCTTATAGTAAACCT
The DNA here is from genome assembly GCA_949825025.1 of Siphlonurus alternatus. NCBI lineage: Eukaryota > Metazoa > Arthropoda > Insecta > Ephemeroptera > Siphlonuridae > Siphlonurus > Siphlonurus alternatus. The sequence goes on from OX463782.1 coordinate 34,405,543, forward strand.
ATTTTCATCCGAACAAAAAACATATGAATATATTGAATGAAGTTCACCATAAAATTCCATTTTAATCATCATTAATCTAATTTATATTTTATTTTATGGAGTGTGCGATATAAAAAAATTAAATCTAGTACATGAATTTAAATATGAATGCAGTTTACATTGACATAAAACTTGTCTATACTTGTTATGGCAATTTAGAACATGACTTGAATGATACAAACCAATGTACTGTACATATCATTATTCTGGATCTTTATTTATAGACATGCCACTTGAAGCACTACGATTCGTAATTGGATGGTCGTGAGTTCGATCCCAGTTACCGAAAAAAAAAATCTGCATGGTGGTAGCTTAAACACACATTCGTGCATCCGGGAGGTGATTGATGGCATCCTCCATCAATTACCGACCATCGAGACTAAGGTCTCCATGGTTTCCTCAGTCGCAACCAGGCAAATGCTGCGATTGATTTCTCCGCCCCGATTCGTAAAGGACCGTAATCCTAAACAATACTTGGTTGGGTCCATCAATTGCAGACCATCCTAACTAAAGTTTCCATGGTTCCCTAAGTTACAACCAGGCAAATGCTGAGATGGATTGCGCCATCCAGATTCGAAAAGGAACTAAAAAATCCTAAGCAGCAATATGCTAAGTCGGGTCCACGAAGAACCGGGAAAGTTAAATTCAGTCACAGACTAATAATGGTTCACATTTAACTTGGTTTTCGTCGTGTTTGTAACGTCTTCAGTCATTGGTGTGTTTGTTTGCAATAAAGAACTTCACTGGCCAAGACGAGCCGAAGCGTTTTCGACGAAACCCAAGTTAAATTTGACCCTTACAATTACATAGTACAGTACCCTTCAACAGGGTTCAGTTAAAAAAAATGCACGAAAATACGTCAAAACTTGAGTGCTGTAACAAAACATACAATTAACATTGGAGAGGGTTTATAAAAGTGAGCCACGCAATTAAAAATATTAGCCTCCTTCTTTTGTTGAGAACATAACAAAGAGCGACTAAAGAACGGTCAGTTAAAATGACCCGCCTTCAGAAATTTTAAATCTAAGAGGAAAGCCATAATGAATGCTTAGCCTCATAACTGACATCTATTTAGTCACGTTTATATAATAGTCGGGAGGTTTAACATTTGAAATGAATTATGAGAAAATAATACTATAATAGAAGGAATATTATTCGAGTTTTGTATATTAAATCTTTTTTAAAAGTACCGTAATATGAAAAAAAAGACAGACCAATTTTATAATTTTAATGTTTATTCTTTTTTAAATTTATACTTTTCAGAAGTTTTGAGTGATTCAAGTCACTTTTATGATGCTTTTAGAAAAGTTATTAAATTATTTTTTTAAACTTTTGGGGAGTTTTAACATTGAATAACATTTTATTATTAAAAGTATTTTTATTTTAAAGTTTAATACTTAAATTTTACTGACAGTTAATAAATTAAAAACATTTATTATTTTATAGTTGTTATATGATATAAGTATGTCATTTTTTTATACTTTATATATAAATATACAGTATGATGTAATAAATGTTTTTTATTGTGAATTGACATATTTTATTCTGGAACTAGATTTTCATTTATTAGGTATAATATATGACTCATCCACTGGGAGAAAAAATATATGTAAATTAATATTTCGTGAATTAATAATACTAAAAAACAACTAAATATACGTATAATATGCATTATACCATGCATGAAAGGGTCTAATCCATGCATGTAGATTTTATTTGACGATGGATAATGTTATTCTTATGTTGATCTGTATTAGAGTATGGTATAATAGTGTAAATATAGCTTTATTATATATTTATTTATTTATTTCACCCAAAGTATTAATAATATATATAATATTAAATATTAATATTATATGTATAACTTAATTTTCACTCTTTTTTATGTATTTTACAAGAATTGACATTGCAGAGTTGAAGGTCATTTTTAATTGTGTTTTGTTCTATCTTTGGTTCACTTTGTGATTTATAATTTAAAAATAATTAATTTTGATAAAGATACCTCGGTTTAATAAACTATATATTTTTAATAATTTAATATCACCAACCTGCACGAGTTTCTAAACTCTTGACATGGGTATATATATACTATATATTTTTATGCCTAATGTCTTGCTTGTTTTTATGAATAAAAAAATTTAAAAAAAATAATATACCAGTATACGCAGTATATATATACTACACACATGCAGTGCATATTATATTTATATATAATAATATTATATATAAATATAGAAATTTCGTCCCAAATCTTGATTTGTTATATAATTTCATCAAATCGTAATCAAATCAGCCTCAACAGTTCTAAATAAATTGCATAAAATATTTCCCAAATTTTTACGAATAAACTTGCTCGTTCGATATTTCAACACATTTCCTGTTTAAAATTCCCGCCACCACCACAGTGTTATATGCTGCAACTGTGATGGATGCATATTGGCAGGCTCGGCGATGGGCGTCTGAATTTATCACCTCATAAAGTGCTTCACGTAATCTGGTGCATCGTGTACTACATCGCGTAATATCGGGTGTTGGCTTTAACAATTATGATAAACACCGTTCATTAGCGAATATCATGTATCGTACAAGTTAACCATGCGATAAATTATTATATAGAGAGCATGGTGGTAATATTTCTCGATCGTTTAAATTAATTTATATTTTGCCGAAGGTGCAATGAGGAAAAGATCAATAAGAAAATGTATGTTATTATTTATAGAATCTTATAATTTAAAATAAACATACATGAAATTAAAGTTTATAAATTTATTTAAAATGCAATACCAATTTATTTAATATTAAAAGAAAATACAAAGATATATAGTTACTATAAATAATATAATATTAATAGTAATTGTTGTTTTATTTTATCAGAACTTCAGTAAATAACGCCAGTATAATATTATATACTATATATTTAATAAATATCTTATATATAATATATATACCATATATATTAACCTATATTATATAAGATATGACATAAGGATAGGTGTACTTTTAGAGGTATTATTTTCGAATGCATATTATGAGCTAGCTGTATCCAAATGACATGCAGCATAAACCGTCATTTAACTTTTGACCTTATATGGGAATTAACTACTTTATACCAAGTATATTGTATATTATATACAGGAGAACACAATTATTATGTAAATACCCCGCTTCAATAACTCTTCAATGCATTTTGCATTATGCATATGTATGCACAAAACGTAGTTTCCTTATTTTTTTATTTTTCATAACGGACAACATGCATGAAAAAAAATTATTGTAGAAATGAATAGAAGGTACCAAATGGGGTACTGACCGGTATTTGAGTTAGCAATACTATAGTAAAAAGTACTGTGAATTCTATGAAGAACGAGCCCTGTTAGAGCATTCTACGACAATTTGCTGATTTTATATGAATTTTTACAAGTTTTTTTGGTGACGTCATACCATTGAATCTTAAATGGGGAAATGCATCAGTTAACATTGCTAAATTGAAAAGTTATTGAAGTACGAATTTCAAACCTTTATTATCGTGATTCTTGTACCTGAAAACCTTGCAAATGAATTTTTGGTTACATTTCAATATTTAGTATGGGATTTGGCAATGTTAACTGATCTATTTTCCCATTTAAGATTCAATACTATGACGTCATTTTTGAGAGGTTTTAAAAATTCATAGAAAATCAGGAAATTGTCGTAAAATGCTGTAATAGGGCTTGTTCTTCATGAAATTCTCGTGCCTTTTAAAATGTTGACAAAAACTTGAAATTTTTTAGTACCCCATTATGCTACTCTGATTTTTTTCAGATTTTTTTGAGACCCAGAACTATTTTTAAATAATTATTGAATGTGCGGCCACGCCCCCCCTGGAGGCGTCAATATAGGCGTCCAGTCTCTATCCTTTTTATTAAGGGTTCAGGGGTGCCAACTGAAATCACAGGACTTTCAATAATTATTTAAAAATAGTTCCGGGTCTCAAAAAAATCTGAAAAAATTCAGAGTAGCATAATTTCATTTCTGCAATAAAAAATTTTCATGTATGTTGTCCATATTGACATTGCAGTATATCACATTAATTTCAGACTGACATATTTTCAACATACAAATAAACATACTGCAGTTTAAAAGCCACATAAAAACACTTGCAAGACAGATTTGCTCGAGAATGCAGCTTGCACTCTGTTTTCTCCTCTCACAATGGCGAGCACGTAGCCAGCTGCAATGTGGAATATCGAGTTGGTTATAATTGACCGAGATCGACGTCGGTGAGTGACACTCGTCAGTGAGAGTGACTTGGACGTGATTCGAGTACCACTCAGGTAAGATATGGGGGAAATAATTCATAATTAATTTTATTATCAGGAATTAATTAAACAACGCCGTGTATAGCATGTGTATATATTTTCTGTGTAACAGATCAACTTTTCTCCACAGAAATCTAGTAATAGAGTAATAAAATTAATGTATTGCATAAATGAAAAACTATATAAAATCAGTATGGTTAGTTGTGTAATTACTGTAAACCTGTAAATAAACAAAACACTGATCTGTTATCAAAATGTAACAGCCGAAAGAGGCGTGGCCGACACTTTTCAGTTATAATAGTTTAAATTTCTTAACCAATGGAGTATCGGCCCCCCAAAAAAAATTATTGCAGAAATGGATAGAGGGTGCAAAATTAAGCTACTATAATATTTTTTAGAGTTATAGAAACTATTTTTTTGAAAAAAATATTAAATACAGAGAAAAAAGGCGTGGGTTCTAACCCGATCTCCGCAAAACTTTTTAGCAATGTTTCCCGGCCTCTAATAAATCTTAAAAAAAATCAGAGTGCATGACCTTTGCACCCATGACTATATTCATTTTTACAATAAAAATTTTTAAGGTCGATACTCTATTATTATAGCTGCTGCGCTGACATAGGTAAGAAATTTTGAAAAAATTAGAACTTTAACACAATTTTTCAAGCTAAAAATCTTTCTTCTATAAAAAAATGCATTGCACTAAAACTTAAAGTTGCTGCGTGTATACTCTCCATAGGACTATTTCTATCCAGTATACAATTTCTGCACTAAATTTCTTTATTAATTACAAAAAACAAAGTCATCTTAAAAAAACGTCATCAACAGTAAAGAATCAGGTTTTCAGATTTACGATTATTACTTTCTCGACAATTTGTCATAAAATATTATTGTAGCCACTCTTTTTTTGTTCTGACATAAAAGTCGATAATCAAAGTGCTGCAATTACAATTTGTAATTTCATAGCTCGTTGATCGAAAGCTTCTTTTTTTAAAATTAATTAAAATTTGAGTAAAATTATTCCAATTTACGATTACTATACATATTAAAATATTTATGCTTATAATTTTACATGAGCATTACAATAGTTGACAATCGTTTTCACATATCTTAATAATAAAGACAAAGGCTATTGTTTATTTTAATTCCTTGTATATATAGAAATCGTAAAGGAATGTTACACAAAAAACATCGATTTATTTATATGAGTTTGTTGCACTTCATATGTCTCCTTCGGATACCGATGATTGTCAATACATTCCAGTGCACATAAAATAATCGTTAATCACTATACTGTACTTCATTTTATATAAAATTTTCACTAGTATAGGGGATAATTATCATGCAATTCATCATGATGTTGAATGATTTGAATGCAAGTGCTACATGCAGTGACAGTTTTAAATTAAAGTTCAAAACGGATAATAAACAATATTGGTTACATTTTTTTTATTTCATAATTAGAGAATATACATAAATTATGCTTTTCTGAATTTGTTTCAGATTTTTTGGAGTGCGGGAACTAATTTAATTAAAAAAATTTAAAATATATGAATTAGGGTGGTACAACTTGATCGGACAATCGTGACGTCATCAAGCGCCAATCACAGCTTGATAAAATGACGTCACGGTTGTCCCATCAGGTAGTACCACTCTTATAATTCAGATATTTTCAATATTTTTTTTTGAAATTAGTTCCCGCACTCCAAAAAATCTGAAAAAAATCAGAAAAGCATGCAAAACTTTAAATGTATTTTCTAAAATTATGAAATAAAAAGATGCAACCATTATTACCCAGCATTACCCATATTTTTACAGCAAGATGTATAGTACAAAATGTACAGCTTGTTGCATATCATTTGATGTACCTCTGCTATATTGATTGATATTTGCGTAAATGTACAGTACATTTGGAATTTGACGAGTTAATAGAAACATGCAGTCAATTTTAGTTTTTTGTTCTACAATGAAGTACCGACCTCAAAATTTTTTATTACAGAAATGGATAGAGGGTGCAAAAATATGCTACTCTGAATTTTTTCAGATTTTTCTGAGACTGATAACTATCTTTAAAAAATTATTGAAAGTCCATTTTGATGACATCACGAGGCGCCTCTCCTTAAGAAAAGGATAGGACATTAACGCCCGTGACGTCATAAAACGGACTTTCAATAATTTTTTTAAAAATAGTTCCCGGTCTCAGAAAAATCTGAAAAAATTCAGAGTAGCATATTTTTGCACCCTTTATCCCTTTCTGCAATAAAAAATTTTGAGGTCGGTACTCCATTGTACCAACAAAAAGCCTAAATCAATTGGTGGAATTTTTCTTTTTTTTTTTTTTTTTCTTACAATGTTGTAGACTTTAGTCTTTTTTTTCTGCAACCAAGTCGACAAATAATATACTGAAATTAAAGAAATAAATTTCATGATACTCGCCTATAATTTTAATTAATTATAATTTTGTGAGTCCCTTCAATTTACTAATTTATAATAATACTGACCATGTGCAGAGAAGCTGTGCACTGCAAGGTACTTCCGGTTGTTATAATACTTCTAATTTGTTCGCCAAAACTGGAGCTAATATATCCTGTGCTCATTAAAATAATAATTGAATTAATGATGTTGTTATAAGAACCAGTACAGCTGCTCTAACAGTAAAATGTTGTAAAATCACATTTTTTGTAGAAATTCCGTTACTGTATTGTTTACATCAAATTTACTTCCTTTTTTACATAAAAGCGTAATTTGGTCGACAGCATAATTTTGTAACAACCGTGCAGGCTTCTTGAATGACATTTAATTACAACTTAATTTAATTAATCACTGGACCATGCAAATACTGTATTTTTTATCATTGGAGCAATTTTAAAATATTGTATCCAACATTAATGGTCTGTCAATTACAATAATATGAACATTGTGAAGGAATTATACACAGCAACACAGCAACCCTCTATCCATTTCTGCAATAAAAAATTTTGAGGTTGGTTCTCCATACACTCAAAATATCAAATGCGTATTACAAAAAATAAAATGTGGGAAAATTTGGAATTAATTAAAAGGTTTTGAAATTTGAATTTGCAGTTATATCAAATGTGACGTATATATATACGTTGTACTTTTGAGTCATGCATAATATAATTTTTATAATAATATGTATAATATGTTAACTCCATAAATGATGACACATCAAATTTTAACCTACATTTTAATTAAGACAAACAAACAATTTGAATAATTGACTTATTTGTAACTCGCAAATCGTCGGAATTCTCTCCTACACATGGAACGTCAGACAGAGTATTGACACCGAGACATTCCGATATACTGTATATTGGCTGTGTGCCGAGACGGTGCCAATCACAACTGTCAGTGAAAGTCGATGATGCATTGAGATGCAACGCACGTAGCAAGTGAAGGAGGATAATCATCATCAGATGAACAACCATTGTCGACGTCTTACTATTGTTGTCATCTCATTGTTGTTGTTGTCATCTTCAGTAACGTAATTATTGCTTTTAAGTCAATACTTGAATGTTAATTTTGGAAACTTTCTTTCAAAATGCAAATTTAATCTCTCTGTAATTGTTTGTTTTAAATTAGGAAAATGTACCACATTGAAAATAAGGCTGGAGTGATCTTTACTTTCGTATACATTTAGTCTTAAAATCTGCTTCATCATAAGCAATATTTTTAAATAATTATAACATATGACAATTTAAAAAGTGCTGGAATATACTATATACCAAACCGGTAGATTCAGAACCAAAACTGGTTCATTACATATAATAATATAATAAGAGCTATAGTCCTTATCGCAACACCTCATGAAAGATGGACTTTATTGAAATTTCGTTTATTTTGACAGTATAACTTCTATATTCTGTAACTTCTACAAGTATGATTTGAAACAACCATTTCAAAATTAATAGTTACCCTATAATTAAGGGCTGTCTCACACAGAATAGCATGATTTCGCAGCGTATGATACAAAAAATAAAGAACCTAATATGCGATCAGGTTTACGTGCACACAGCTTCATTTCGTATCGAATGACATCGTATACAACCGGTTCTAAATTTATATCATACAAAGTCATACGATACCATACGATGCGATACGAAGGCAGTGTGTGACCTCCCTTAAGTCTCTTCTCAGTTTTTGCATAGATATTGATGCTAATTTTAATTTTAGAGATGAAAAAATCCTCATCATATAATTAATTTCAAATCGTGACAAAATAATTGACATATTTAATTACCCAAAGTCTCCATGAATCGTAACCACATACAATACATACATGCTTAGCTTGTGGCTTTTAATAACTGTTTCACATACAGTACATATTTTAAGATAACTTCAGTTAATCATAATATTTATAATCAAACTACTTTAAATATATTCAAAATTGATTGACTTGCACTAAAATTCTGACATAATAGAGACACATTACATTTAAACACACACTAAAGGCACATTACTGATTGGTCGCACCAGACCTGACCTGGGGCAACACACGCGGTCTTACCACGCTCGGGTGAGCCACAGTGCGTGCAGACGGCGTGAGGAAACTCATCTGACTGCGGTCGTCAGGTGTTGCATTTCGGGGAACTGGATGTTGAGCTTTAATGGTTAAGACAGTCATGCATTCAGGAAGTACTGAATCTTAACGGTGACTGCTTCCCAGGTTTCCATGGTTTCTTTAACTGCAGTGGCAAGTTTGAGATAGGCCATGATCGGTCTTTATAATTCTTTCAAGTTTGTTATGTAGTGTTAATTTTAAATATTATAATGCTATTGACATGCAGTATTAAAAGATTTAGGATGCTGTTGTGAGCAAACGTTTTATTGACATTGACCGGTTCTCTTTATATCACCGAAGTCAAGCAACGTCGAGCATGGTTAGTACTTTGATGGGTGACCGTTTCAAGTAAAAATCACGAAGCTCCCTCCCTGGGGTAAATTCATCTCGCTTTCCACCCAGTGCAGTGATGCACATGTGTGTGGTTCCCCAGGCTTTGGACATCACTTTGGTCTATTGATAAAAAGTAGAGGTGTCCGTCCTGACTGAGGTTTTCCACGGTTCCCTCAGTCTCATTTCAGCAAGTGCTGGGACACGTAGCAGACCGTGGCCACTATCCTTTCCCTACCTTATTCCTACCCATTACCCCGCCCGCCGCGAGCTGTAAGCTCTTAGGGTTATATACTTTTTTTTTCTTAAAAAAATGTTTTTACAATAATTTATTTTACTTTTGTGTAATAATTTCTATTGTTATAATATATTACTATATATATTATAATTATTATTTAATTTTTATATAGCTCTATGTTATATAATTTATTATTTTTTTTTAAATTTTAATTTTTTAAACACTTCGGTTTCATATAGTACTAAATGATTTCCATAAATTTGATAAAGTTATGCATTAGGTTTTGAAAAAAAAAAAAAAATATTAATCACTTTTTTTAGGGAAAAAAATTAATATTAAAAAAAATTAAATATGTCACAGAAAAATAACGGGAGTTCTATATAAGACAAAATCTGTAAAATGACAACTTCACCTCCAGGTAGCTTGACATTTTACCTGGAAAATCATGTCATCTTTCAGCTTTCAAAAATAGTAGACACACTTGTCCATTTTGATCAACTGATATATATTAAGTCAGATAATTTCAAAATTATTTTAAAGAAATTGGACCCCCGTCACCTTTCTTATCTTTTCTGATTAAGTAGCTGCTAAATTCCTGTATAAGCTTCACTGACAATATGAGTAACAATATGAGCACAGGTAAACAAAGAGGCTTATATCCACTTTTACCTAAAGTTCTGTATCTTAAATTTTCTTTCTGTGGGCATACATGACCAAAATGTGTCAATTGTCCCAAAATACCAACCATGCAACCAACCAACCAAATTTTCTTTCTATACAGATAACAATCTTAATGTTTTTATGAACACCAACGCTTAATTTAAATTCGAACAATTATGAAATAACGAAGAAGTATAATGTGAGACAGTTTCCTCAGTTTTTTTATATAAAAAAGTAAAAGCGTGCGACGTTGAAAGAAAATTCTTACATTGACAACTTTAAGATTTATGTAAGAATATTTTCTACATTTCTTTAATAAAACCTTCATACATAATATTATACATCATTGCGGCATTACTAAAATATTTTTACATGAAGAGAAAATATCCTTGTTTCTTGTAGTTTTGATATTAAGTTTCATTTAATTACACTTGTACATTGCAACTGCATGCAAGTACCATACCGTACAGTACATGTCAGTACAATTGCTATCATTCTTAACTTGCTAAATTAACTACCAATTACTTGGGTGTATGGTTATTTAATTATGACCTATTCTTAAAAACGAATCAAGAAGTGCTAAATTCTTATGATTAATTATCAAGGGCGGTACTAACATGTAAGTACACGAGTGACAACGCCTGCTCCAATCAGACAGGGGGGGTAACTCGTGCTGCAGATGTATGTACTTGTATGCAGCTTGTAGTTGGAAATAACGGTGCTCATTACGTTGGGTGCGGGCAACAATGCTCGCTCATCGTCCAGGAATGTCGATGGGAGGTCATATGAAGAGAATCACACGATCAGACAGACTCATATATTACAATTATACTCCTGCATGTATATGAGAGATTTTTCATGGTATGAAGGGGTAATAATATAATGTTGATTTGTACAGAAAGAAACGTATGAAGTGCCTGTTTATGTTTTTTATTTTTTAAAGAATACCCAATGAGCTTGGAGCTCAAGGCGGAGTATAATGGGTTGGGATAAGGGAGGGAAAGGATGGTGACCACGGCCTGTTACACGTCCCAGCATTTTCTGAGATGAGACGGAACCGTGGAAAACCTCAGTCAGGATGGACACCTCTACTTTTTATCAATATACCAAAGTGATGTCCAAAGCCTGGAGAACCACACACAAGTGCATCACTGCACTGGGTGGAAAGCGAGATGAATTTACCACAGAGAGGGAGTAACATAATTAATCTTTACTTAAAACGGTCACCCATCCAAGTACTAACCACGTTCGACGTAGCTTAACTTCGGTGATCTAACGAGAAACGGTCATTGCTGCACTGTGCCACGATCAATGATTTATAATAATTGTGATATCATTTTGAGACAATATAATTTTATCTCATCGATTATATTTAAAATTAAGACAATTTCCACACATGACTGATAAATAAATGTTCACAAGTTTGTTCTAGTGTTTTCTATATTTTTTCTCATACAGGTGTTACCTTGAGAACTTGACCATACACCTTAATCTTATAACACTTGCATGTATTTTTTAGTATAAAAAGCGAGTGGTAAACAAAAAACCGTTCCAATTTTCATCAACATTTTCCTGCCAGTATACCTGCTCGTGTTTCCCTATACAAGTGCGGACGTAACGAGATTCACCCTCCCTTTAATTAACACGCCGCATCACGTGAGAGGCAGTAGCAGCGGCCAACCCTTAATTTTCATCACGAGATTGTAGCACCTTAATATAAAAAAATGTAATAAATTAATCTTGACTCTTCTTACCTTCATCAGCAATTTCTAGGTTAAAAATAATTACTTTTTAAACAAAAAAACTGATTAATTTAATAACATATGCACACTGATGTCCATAATCATGTAGTGAGATAACTTCAGGTAGCAGACAGTGGTAGATAAATAGGGGTCATGCCCCCCCCCCCCTCCGCCATGTCAAGAAAGACATGGGAGGTACAACCCTTTCCTGCCCTTATTACAGGATTTAAATGAGCGACGGCTACGAAGCGACGCGATTTTAACTGCACTTTGAAATCCTATTCTTCGATCCAACAAATTCACTGCATTTCTACTTCAATATTGCATGCACATTGAATTTTAATGCTCTTTGTATATAGTCGCCAAATATTACTGCCAAAAGAAATTATAAGTTAATGGGAATTACATTGCACGTCGTTGCCTGAAAATTACCATATAATAAAATTTAATGTGAAATTACCTATGTAAATAAGGTGGATTCAGATGGCGACAACGGCGATGTGACGCTATTTTGACATAAAAGCTGTGAAATCCTATGCTGCGGCAAATTCGCTGGGAATCGCGTTAATTACGATGCTTTTTTTCTTTTAATTGCCAAATATGGCCGCCAATGGATGCTACAGCAAGTGCGCATTATCCGCGTCGCGTCGCATGATAAAAATTGCCATGTGAATCCACCTTTACTCCATCTTTAGTTGCAGAAATAACGTGCAAAATTGAGCCCCGCCCAAATTCAAACTGAGGACTAGCTGAATCCACTCTTGCATGTAATATAAGCTGTATAAAATAATATATGTTTATATCGATGGTGTAATGAAAACATATAACTATATTATATAATAATGATTACGACATAATTATGGCAGATGCGTCCTTAATGACTAATTAACAGAATCGGAAAGTTTATGCTTAAAACATAGAATTTGGTCAAACATAAACGACTTTTCCTTTATAATGAAAGAAGCGTATTATAATGCAACCAAACTTCAATAAATCATAAATCAAATTTAAAGATTAAACATCAAATTATAATTATCCATTTAAGTATTTAAAAAGTCACGAATACACACTTATAATTAGGATAATCGTTTTTTATAAACGATAAATTATTATACCAAAAATCACATTCACTGTTGCAATTATTCAGTAGGTCACCTTTGCAATTTCTATTGTACCTGGCAGGTCACCATCAAGGGTCAACTCACAGGTGAACCCTGCGACCTTCCAAACGCATACCTGTCCTAACATCAATAAACCTTGATTACACAAAACTCGTCGTTGCCATAGCAACACCTGTTTAAGCCAGATTTATTACCAGCGCTAAATCATTAGGATTATGTAATATTGCAAAATACAGAACATCAGTCATATCTGAAATTTTATAATTTAGCTATTACTGTAATAAACAGTATATATAGGCACTTGTATGTGACGTCAGATCAAGAGTTTTTCAACGGTCGTCTGCATTCTTGTTGGTGGAGCTACGCTATGTATAAGCATAGGACAAAATATTTAAAAATATATAAAATTGTAGAGAAAAAAAAATCAAAATTCTGCATGAGGCGAACAAAATTTTTTAAATTTAATTTCAAACATTTTGTTCACCTCATATTTTATTTTCATTTGAAACGATTTATAATAAGTTCTTTTAATCTTATGCCTGCATGCAGAATTTTCAACTTCACACCGGCATGGTGACCTGCGCGCGCATGTTTTTTCTGAGCTCTTGTAAAGTAGATTTATTGCGTTGCTCATACAACCACCTTATAATAATATTTTCTACTAAATTGTGGCAATTTATAATTTATTCTAATTATTTTTGAAATTACACCAAAAGCTGGACAGTACAAAATTACTGAAGCTGAGTAAATATCAATATTATTTTAGTATATAATGTATATTTTTAAGATACTATGGACAACATACACGTGAAAAAAATTTATTGCAGAAATGAATAGAGGGTACCAAATTATGCTACTCTGAATTTTTTCAGATTTTTTTTTTGAGACCCAGAACTATTTTTAAATAATTATTGAAAGTGCGGCCACGCCCCCTGGAGGCGTCAATAGGCGTCCAGTCTCTATCCTTTTTATTAAGAATTCAGGGGTGCCAATTGAAATCACAGTACTTTCAATAATTATTTAAAAATAGTTCCGTGTCTCAAAAAAATCTGAAAAAATTCAGAGTAGCATAATTTGGTACCCTCTATTCATTTCTGCAATAAATTTTTTTCATTTATGTTGTCCATTGTACCTTGCTGGTGTGCAGTGCTGGAGTGTACCAAAGCCACCATGTTGGTAACGATTGTAATGATATAATATCACTAGTGTATTGTATGTCTCGGTGGTGACGTGTAAATAAATCAGTGGATCCAATTCTATTCGGCATGAACCGCTCTGGCCCTCATTACGACGAGCTTGCATGGTTGCCTGGGGTTTTAAAGATGGTGTGTTTCAGCTAAGAAAATCAGCTAGACTTTTTTTTTCTCTCTCACCTGTCTGTTTTGAAATTTGTACTGTCTAAAACTTTTGGTGTACATTTCAACATTTTCAACCATATTGTTGAAAAATAAAAAAAATCTCGCATGCCAGCTTAGAGAGACAAAGATATGCAGATTTTCAAATCATGGTTAAGCTAAGTCTAGCTATCCCAAAATTCAAGTTGACCACACCATAGACTACGTAGCATCACCTACAAACAGAGCGGGGGTAAATTTCATGTGGTACATTTCCATGGAGCGAGGAAATCACGTGCCGCAGCCAATCAAAGGCTCGGAATTTCCTCGCTTTAAGCGGAAAGTGATTTTATCTCCAACATGGCTGCCATACGAAATTGAAGCAAGTGCACTTTTCTCGCTCGGCCAAACCTCACTTGAAATCGCTCCGTGGAAATGAACCTTCAAGCCGATAACACAATTAATTCCTTATAAATTTGTGATACAAATCAAATTTGAAAATGTTTATTGAAATTTTTTTTTCTACATTGTAGGGTAAATGTAAATGACAAAGAAAAAACAGAGAACATGGATTTGTGGGTATTTTATTGACACCTTTTTCAATAAAAATTCTTTTTGCGTTAAAAGACGTTGATAAAGTTTACGACTTATTTGATGATCGGTGGCTGGGTGCCAGACTGGTGACGCAAACCTCCTCGCAGCATCCGGACAGACACATCTGCCTGTCGAGGTCACATCAAGGTCGTCGGCTCCACACCCCGTGTTGAAATCTCCCACCGCACGAATTAATACCGCTAAGTATAAACGTGCGGTGGTGATGATGTTAGACACGTACTGTACAAAGTTAGCATGAGAGTGGGTCTTCAGGATTATATGCTAAAACCCAGCAAGTTCAACTCATGTAACGTCTTGTTTCCGAATTACTGAATTAGAAGTGCACCAAAAAACGGTAATGGGCAATTTGCATGACATTTTTTTATTGCAGAAATGGATAGAGGGTGCAAAGTTGTGCTATATTCTGATTTTTTTCAGATTTTTTAGAGACCGGGAACTATTTTTAAAAAATTATTGAAAGTCGATTTTATATCGTCACGAGGAGTTTGTCCTTAAAAAAAGGATAGGCGCCAAACGCCCGTGACGTCATAAAACTGACTTTCAATAATTTTTTAAAAATAGTTCCCTCTCTCAAAAAAATCTGAAAAGATTCAGAGTAGCATAATTTGGTACCCTCTATCCATTTCTGTAATAAAGAAATGTCATGCAAATTGTCCATTGTTGAGAATTTCACCCAAAACAGGTATATTTTTTTCCAGTTAACCGCTGTTCTCCAAAGGTCAATTTTTATTGGTGACTCTTTCATCGTTATAATCGGCCTAATTATTTGGTACAAAAAATAAAGATAAAGGTAGATTCACAGGTGATGCGACGCGATTTTTACGCAAAAGCTGTGAATTTCTATGCTGCGCGAGGTTGCGGCAGCGTATATCGCGTTAAATTACGATGCTCTTTTTTTTTAAAATCGCCAAATATGGCCGCCGATAATGTTACAGCAAGTGCACATTATTCACTTTGGTCTCATGATAAAAATCGCCATGTGAATACGCCTTAATAGTATATGGTTTAGTTTTCGATCATCAAAATATTATTTCCATGAAGGCGAGCATTATACTAACAAATGCAACTAATTTATGTTCAAAAATGATGAAATTTTCTTTTAATAAATAATGTCCATATTATATAGTCGTAATCCTCACCGTCATAATGTCAGTAAACGATAAGAAAGCATTTTCTTCTTGCACCAAGCAAGTCTTGATGGTAACATATTATTTATTATTGTGGTCATTAATTTGTTGTGTCCCGTTTGATATTACATTGGAATGCATTGTGTGCACACAGGTCACTTGCCCCCTGTTGTACGTGAAATGCACTAACCCGGATCTCGCGCTGCGATTACCAACTTTAATCAACTGGAGTTCTTCACTTTCGTATCTATTATTTAATTTTAAGTTATTTTATTATTTTTGGTTCTAGCTTGATGTATAAAATTTTTTCCTGACGAGTTATAAAAGTAAGTGTTGTTTAGTTATAAATGTTTGTGCATGCAGTTTGTTGGTTATTTTTTAATATTTACTAAGTAAAAGAGGGAACCGTGGAAACCTCACCTTGAGGGGTAACTGCCATAAGACCGAGATATTGATGAATAAGAGAATTGTAATTGAACCAGATTGGGAAGTTGTACATGCAGATACAAACTAAAAATAGGATACATATATGTATGAAATTTACCAGGCATTGAAATCTCAATGCGTTTAGGGTAGACAACTTTATATATATATATTTATTTTTAGTAGTTTAATATTTTTATCCCCCAGGTTGAATCAGGTATTGTACTTATTAACATGAAACGAAACCATGGGTTTAATATGGGTTTAATACACTAAAAAAATGTTGGTTACATCAGTGCAGTGCTATAATCAATATATGTTAAAGAAATACATTGACAATGTTAGCATCGATTTAGTACACTCATCGCCTCGAAAAAAATCCTTTTGCGGCTTTCCTTTTGCGGCTTTGTTTATCCCCACATGCCTCGTAAGAATAACTCATGGCATGGTGATTAACAAGACTGCAAATTGGACATTTTCCAAGGCGGACGAGTATACCATCATGCTTATTTTAGCCTCTAGTTTGGCACTATCAAGAGATAAAAATCGAAGCTAAATTAGGACTTAAGTGCACTGTAAATGCCCTCGAATCTTAAATTAGTATAGTTTTTTGACTAATTTAGTTAGACTTGTATTAGCCTCTGGACTCTCATTAGTCCCCTGTATAAAAATACAACAAGGGCACTTTGTGACCCCCATATGACATTTGTTAGATGTATTATATAATAATCTTGATGAAGATGCTTTGTTTAATACAATCTTCTTGTAGTTTTATTATAAACTTAATAAAATTAAGTTCCGTTATTAATATGGTATGTATAACACATAAAGATGACAGTTTTAATAACATTTTAATGAATAAAAAAATACACATTTTTATATCTCATATAACTGACTGTAAAACAACTTTTAACTTGTGGGCTTACAACAATTTAGGTAGTTAATATCTAAATAAAAGATTAAATTTAAGCTTTTATAATAAAAAAAAATACACTGAAATGTTTTTTTAAAGATACGCAAGTAATTCGATCTTTTTGTTTACTCCCAGAACAGCTGTTTTTGATTGACAGGTAGGTCAAGGCCGAAAAAATGACAATCGTAATCGGATGATAACGGTTACGTCGTAAATCGAACGGTGATTATTAAAACCACACATGGCTCATATTACACGGCTTATAATTTAATTTATTGACTATTTAACTGTTGGTTATTAAAAGTGCCCATCTAATCGTCTTACTCCTGTTGTGAAGATTAACGCATTCTAATACCTGAGATCAGGTCGTGTATTGTTATCACAAAGTCATGTAGGCCAGACCTGATAAAGGTTACTGTAATACACCATCTTAACAATGGTAAGACACAGGATAATATATCGATGTATAGACATATAATAAAGAATACCGGTATAGGCAACGCCCCGGAAATTTTTCTAATTATGGACATCATATATAGTTTTGTTCAAATGATGCATCAAAAAGATAGATACTATAATAATACGGCCATATATTATATATAATTATTGATTCAATTCAATTTATTTAACCACTGGCTGTACAAGTACAACATGGATTACTTCATTTTACAAAATATAACAAGTATTGGGGAATTTTCTATTTGGGCAACAGCTGTATATATACTGATAAGCATGCATGGAGAAAATGTGGTAGAAACGAATTTTTAGTCAAAATATGCATATTCAGATCATTATAATAAAATTTTGATCGATTGATTAGTTTGTATTTTGGGGCAATTGACACATTTTGGTCACATGTATGCCCTCTTAATAAAATTTTCTTCGTGTGGCAATCATCAGGGCAATTTAAACATGCCAATAAAAATAAACTCTATAGCTCTTCCACAAATTGTATGTGCACATTTTGTTTTTTGTATTGTCACTGTCTCACGTATTTTATTATATAGGTTTTGATTTGGAGCAGAAAGAACATTATCGTCATGCACGTAATAAAAGTTAATTTTATGCGCCCATCGAATAAAATGTTAGATATATTCGTATGCTGCTTGCTGTACCTTATATTTATATAGAGCGCGGAAAAAAGTTATTTCGCCTATTTGTGCACATGAGGACTATTTTGTTGTCATTTAGGATGTCCACTGATCTCCGGAAGTGGATTAAAATGAGCCTATAAAAAAAGAGACTATTCAGACTATTTTTGGATTTTGAGACTATTTTGGCAAAATATGACTTTTTGTGACATTTTGACATATTTTAGGTGCATTTCAGCTCTTTTCTTCATATTGTAAAAAAAAAAAAGGGATAAAAAAAATAAAACTTTTAAACACACTTTTAAATAGCACTTTTCAAACACCTTTTTGCTTCATTTTCTAAAAAAAAAAGTGACTTTTTTATAGACTATTTTTTAAAAAAAGTGACTCTTTTGTAGACTATTTTCCAAAAATAAGCTGACTTTTTAGTCGCCTATTTTTCGAAAAAAATGTGCATGACTTTTTTCCGTGCTCTACTTATATATAATTATCATGTACTGTACCGGCTTGCTGAGTACCAAAATTCAAAATATTTTAAAAGATCAAGCAATTTAATTGCTGCTTGTAATTGCAATTTTTATTATTAATATTATCAATTCGCAATAAGTACCTACTGTATTATATTATAACACACAAGACATAACCAAAATGAAATTCAGTATATTTGAATTATAAAGAAATGAGGACATCAAACATCAAAGTACATTCGTTTACTTTTTTTTCTTACTTTTATTTGATAAAATTAGGTGAAATGTGGCATCCAACATGCGAGGGTGTCCCTGTACGGTACCACATGGTGTAAAAAAGACGTTATTTGGTGCTTAGCATGCACGGCGTTGGCAGGGCGAGGGAGGCATCAGCAGGAAGCCGAGAACAATGTTGAGTCGTGATTCGACTGTAGGTGAGCGAACGGCGCCTGATTATGTTGTGAATTGAGCTGATGCACTTTTTGTCGTGCCATTGTGGAAAATTGTCACAATATACATGCAGTTAAACCAGGAAAATAGGCGTAATCAGGGCGAAAATTGGAGCAGAACCTTCAATGTATAAAGGTGGATTCAGATGGCGACGTATTATACAACGGCGATGCGACGCAATTTTGTCACACAAGCTGCGAAATCCTATGCGACGAGCGAATTCGCCATTGTGGCGGCGAAATCGCGTTAATTGCGATGCTCTTTTTTTTTAATCGCCAAATATGACCACTATAATGCATGGATGTCACATCAAGTGTGCATTATTTGCGTCGCGTCACGTCTAGATATTTTATGAAAATAATAACATAATTAAATAAACTATTATCTTATATTTACATTATATTTAATTAATAATTTTCACTTTTAATTTTCAATTCATCACTCAGCTCATTAAAAAGTGAATACACTAAAACGTGGGACGCTCCAAATGATGTCATTGTCAATTATTACACCTCTTCAGTGAGATAATCAATTTCCATTGTTGTGAAATTAACTTAATTGTCTCATCAGCCCACCAGGTGTTACAATGAGTGTGATGATTTAATTCGGTCGTGGGACGCTGCAGAAATCTGTCGAGTCTGACGTCGCAAATTTCACACAAACGATTGAAGAACATCGTCGTGGTATATGGAAAATTACGGCTGAAATGTCATTATTAAGCTCTCTGAATCAACAAAGAATCTATGAACACTCGTATAATTTTCAATTTTTATAATATTTACCTAAAAAAAAAATTATACTAGTTTGTAAATTAACAAAACTCATGGGGGTAAATACCAATGACGAGTGGATGGGTGTGTACCTTCATGATTTTTTTTTAACTGCATGTATTTTGGAACCAGAGTTTTGTATACTGTCAATATATTTTCATCAGTTTTCATCAGACCCTCTAACACCCTTAAAATCGTACTGCAAAACACTTTGACGTCATAGTCCTGCAAATATTTAACATGCAAGCATGGAAAGACGTTACATGACTATAGTCATGCAACGTCTTTCCATGACGTCACAGTATCTTGTCTTTAGGAGGCTTGTACATAATGGGGGGCATTCACAAAGCACTTTAACCCCAACTTTAGCCCCAAGTTTTATCCCCGGTGCTAAACATGGTGCTACACTGAGCTAGACATTGTTAGCCTCTGGTTTAGCACCATGTTTAGTACCAGGGATAAAACTTGGGGCTAAAGTTGGGGTTAAAGTGCTTTGTGAATGCCCCCCATTATATTATAATTTTCTCATTTCTATTGAACTATGCACCCCCTTCCCTCTCCAATTCGCATTAGTAATATATTATATTGTTTATTCGTTTATTGTGCCTTCTTCATTTAAAACTCAAACTGGATATTCATATTCAATCAATTCTAAAATTGTTAATACACACATTATAAACCATACATATCAAAGTATAATAGCCAGAAAAACAAATATCTTTCTCTCAAGTCAGTATTACAAGCATTTAATATCAATGAGGTATGTTAACGCTGACCCTGGTTAATGAAATAACTGGTTATCTTCTTTCTTAAAATCACGTCCATATATAAATAATTAATTGTTTTAATATTGATATTTGTTGAGTTATATATTTTTATAGAAGCAGAGATAAGATATGACGCTTCATTTACATAAAAACTCACTTTGTTATTACTCTAACTCTGAAAAAACAGAAATGTTGACACAAGAAAGAAGCTTTTCTAAATAACAATAAGTTTCCTGTCGGATTTTGCCTTTGGCTTTTGTAATGAATACTAATGCGTGTGTGCTTACCTTTTTTTACTTCAGTTTTTTTTATAAACCAAATATTTTTTCAAGTGTCTTAAAATTTGTTATTTAATGATGAACTATGTAATATTTAAATAGAAATAACTAAAATATTGTTCAATAATTTACAGTAGTTTCAAAGAGGCACAAGTCAATCTGCAAAGAGAATCTAAATCCTACAATGCTATTATGATCATAACTTTTTTATTTTCTAAGGGGTATTAAATAATGAAGAGAAGTGAATTATTAATATTGTAAGTTTGTATATAAAGCGACAATCACGACTTGCGCACTGCAATACAAGTTTGTACGCAATACCCAGCATGGTGGTGCAGTGGTAGCGCGTCTGACTCACAGTCAAAGGTCGTGCGTTCGAATCCCACTGGGAGAACTGTAGGTAAAAAGATCGAGAGGTTTGAACCTTCGCCGTCTGGTTAGAAACGAACCACTGCTTCATGCATTCGAAGAGGGCACTTTCGCTGTGTCTCAGACCAGAGTTGGGGGGGGGGGGGATAGGGAGAATCTCTGGACTGAAGCGGCGTGTCAAAGTTGAAGAGGTGGGTGGATAGTTGACTTTTATGTCGAGCGCTCGGGTCTTGAGCTGCCTCAGTGGCACACATGTGATGGTAAACAATGAAATTTGATACGGTCAATTTATTTGCAATTTTTCAACATAATATCGTAGTATCAAAATGGGACTACAATAATCAGTTCGGGGAGAAAAATCCTACTCTGACACCGACCATCCTGACTTGGTGTTTCGATGGTTCCCCTTTGTCTAAATGGTTAATGGAAAAATTAAGTCGGTCATGGTCGTAGTGCAAACTATAGCACCTGTCTATAAGACTCCCTAGTTTAAAAATTACATCTTCAACTCATCTTTTACACTTCTAAACCTAATCTTTTTACCTCTAAAACACATCTTATTTCCTCTTCGCTCCAAGTGAGGATGAAATGGAGGCAATATTACTAACATTTTATGCTCAAGAAGAGAAAAAAATACGTATATCTTATCTTTTTTCCTCTAAAATTGTGCAAAAAAGGAGGGAATTAGATCATGATGATAGAGCTCACTAGAATAAAAGATGAAATTTATTTCCACTCGAGCTTTGACTTGACGGGACAAGAATGATACGGAGATGCACCAAAATACTATATCTCACATCGCTCTAAAAATAACTCCACCTTGAGTTGTCTTATTTACATGCAGAGATAACACAGGTTGTCTAGTTATGTGATTACATCCACACGTCAGTTCAGAATTAGTCTTCTCTCTCCCCTCACATTCCTCCCTGGCAGCTAGGGGCTGCAGCTTGAATGTTTTTCTAGCTGTCCCGAGTCTAGCGTGTTGTTCTTGTGACCCCCTGAGAGATGAACTCTGACCTCAGCCGTGGTCAACCCCATCGGGTCAATTATCTCACTGAAATCACTTCAAAAATCAAGCTCCAGAATTTCAAGACCAAGGACGAAGTATAGTGTATCTTTATGGGGGGCTTCTAGCCCTTTGAAACACGCACGTCGGCAGTCCATTTTCTTCATATGAGAAAAATGATAATTTTTGTATTATTATTAGGTAGTAAACACTTCAAGAAATAATTTTTTACAAGGAAATATATATTTTTTTTACCTACTGTATAACACAAAAGTTTTATATTTTTTAAAGATAAAAAATTGAATATTATCATAAAATGTCAAAAGTTAAAATCTTGAATTACCATTCTAAGTTTATTATTGTGGGATTGTAAAGCTAGAAGCTACAAGAGAAAAGAAGGAGTTTAATTTATTCATGCTCTGGTTTAAGATGATTTATTGTTGGACATTTGAATATTTTTTTATTCTTGTCTGATAATTTAACACCATCTAATATTCTATATATATAACAATGTAAATGTATAACAACTTCAAAACTTTGGTGGGTATAAGCATGCAGTGTTTTATAAAAGTCTAAAATTAAACACAATGCAAACAGTAGTACATTAATACTTCTAATAATTTAGAGTTCTGACATGTATATAGGTGTCAATCATGTTTGTACTAAATAAACGTAACCAATTTTACGTATAGCTAGTGAACACAGAGAAAAAAAATATTACAATTTATAACATTATTTTGGTATTTAAAGCCGATATTACACGATACAATTTTTCCTTTCAAGAAAACTTCAACTCCATTTGCTTGTATGGAAATGAAATTTTCTTACAAGGAAAAAAATTAAGATTGTAATATTTTTTAATGTTTCTCTCAAATTTGTTTCACAGATTATTTTTATCATTAAATAAAGTTTCAATAAAATAAAAGGCAACGTGTAAATGACAAAATATATTAAATAATAAACAAAATTTTAATAATGTTGCGATCATGAACAAAGGAGCTTTGATTTTAAGGGGCATTCACAAAGTCTTAAGGCCTCATTTAGGGCTCGATAATTTAAGACCAGAAATTTTGGGTCTAAAAAGCATGCCTAAAATCAGGCTTTAAATTATCGAACCCTAAATGTGGCCTTAGGGCTTTGTGAATGCCCCTTTTTAGCTTTTAGGGTATTATAGCCCTTCTTATTTCGCATGGAATCAGTCATTGTAGAAGGTTCAATAGCCAGTCCAATGAAACCAGCTCATCGTCAGGAGTCTATTGAACTGGCTACTGAAACTTCTATGATGACTCTTACAATGGAAGATATCTAAGGGTGAAAGCAACCCCTGACCCCCTGACTGCAAGCATTACAAAGAAATCTCTATTTGAGCACCAAAGGTACCATTTCTCCTATGGTGCTACCTTGCTACTTTAAGTACTTAATTATCCCACGTGACCACTTTCCAGCGTTCTCATTGGCTAAACGTGGTCACGAAGTATACTTAAGTACTCAATATAGATGGGACTTATATCCCCCCATGTACACCATACCACATTACGTTATTTCTATAGATGCAATGCATGCAGTGTTGTGCAGTCACGCTCGCAGCTGTGAGACCTGATCGGTGTTTTTAATTACATCGTTAATTACTGCCAATTGAGAGATTAATATCCGTGTGCTTATGTACTTTGAGAGAATAATATTCATGTGCTTATGTACTTATGTCACCTTCTTATGTTGCAGGTGAGTACCCAGACATGCAGTGAGGGAGGTTGTGTGCAGAATGCGGTAAGAACACCAGACATGCATGCTTGGCATCACCATGTGGTTTTATGCGTGATCATAATGCATATATATGTACCATAGAGTTAATAGTGCTGCATATTAAATGTATGTATGAAATGTACATCTTTGTATAGCACGAACATTACTCCTGCTTTGTTTGTAGACGTTACCACGCAGTCTATGGAGACGTGATGACCCAAAACTCTTTTGATATTGATAGACTGGACGCTTTTCCTATACGTCACCCAAAATTGCAAATATTAATCTCTTTGTCTAATCAAGCTGAAGCTAGAGGCAGGAGTAGTATATTTCGTGCTGTCCATGCAGGGGTGTACGTTTTATTATATCGGAAAAAAGATTTAAATCCATTAATTGGTAGAATATATCTCAAGTCCGTATATAATAGAGTATAAATAGCTGGACTTGAAACTTTTATGAAATGTTTTATCTTTTATCAATGGAGTTTACATTTTTCACGCTATCACATTAAGATATAGGATGTTTTCTGGAAGGGAGTTATTATAATATATAAGTATAATTATTATATTAATATATAGCTATGATATATATATATATATATATATATATATATATATATATATATATATATATATATATATATATATATATATATATATATATATATATATATATATATATATATATATATATATATATATATATAGTTTTTCTTTAAAAAAAATGTATGAAAATTTTAAATAAATGGATTATGACGCTTAGCAGAGATTTTCAGTTCAGATGAAATTATGTAAATGAGAAGTTTTATATCAAATAGAACAACACATTTGATGCGATCTTGACCCTTCAATGCATATTTATCTCATGTGAGAAGGTCGAGAATCCCTTGTCATTTAACTTATAATAAAATAAATTTTAAAAATTAAAGAAATATTTTCCAAAGAAACTCTCCATGTAGCTCGAGGAAAAATGACTCAATTTTTAGCATGGAAACTAAAACGCAGCTGACAGCCTAATTGTTGGTTGTATTTTATATCATAATTAAAACACTAACTTAATTATAAAACATTTCAACGCCCGCAGCATAAAAACATAATTTTCAATATTTTGGTTCTTACTGGTTAGTGAGTTTTGCATTGCAATATTTTATGATTAATTAGCTATTTTTAGCCTAGGCAAGTACTAACATTATACATATATCAAATATAATCAAATACCAATTTTTACTAAAACGAGCACTATATCTGAAGCATTTTAGTACCAGATAGGCCACATTACAAAGTAATTCTATATATGTGCTGCTTTACTATTTGAATGCTAATGGACATGACATGTGTCCACAAAACTAACCTGCAATGAACAACCTTCAATGAAATATTATTTATATCATTTTTGGATATTAGAGCTAGAACCTTGTAAAATATTGTCAATTTTTTGTTTATCTCCCTCAAACTCAAACTCGAGGGGAAAGACGCTGTGACGTCATAGTAGTGCAAAGTCTTTCCCTATGCTTGCTTGATAAATATTTGCATGCCTATGACGTCACAACATTTTGCAGCATGATTTTTAAGGGTGTTATATCTGAAAAAAATTGAGACTTCAAAAATCGAGGTCCTTATCCAAAAATGCAATAACAAAATTTCATAAATGTCCATTATACCTTTGTTAAATTTCGAACGAAATGGACTCTCATGTATTGTTTACATCATTTGGTAGTTATGTAAGCTGATATTTTGGTGCGGCTGTACCCCCGCGGCCCTCCAATCAGGCCAGGTAACCACGTGTGATGGCCAGGTATCGACCACGTGTGACGGGGATGGCCTACCCTCTCAACAAATTACCACGCTCCGATAAAAAAACAACTCGCACGGTTTATTTACTTTTTATTTATTTATTTATTTTTATTTTGGAACTTCTTTTTGGTTGTACAAGACAAACATATGTTCAAGTCAAAATTGGACAAAATACAACATAAAAACATCAAACTTAAACACATTTACATAAGTTATTTAACACTATCAAACACAATCACTGACAATAATAATAAAAACAAAATACAAGCCAAAGTCACCATTAATACTGATAAATTTTAGTTTATGTGGAACATATATATATATACATATATATATATATATATACATACATACATATATATACATACATACATACACATACACACACACATATATACATATATATATATATATATACATACACATACACATATACACACACATACATATATGTATATATACATATACATACATATATATATATCAGTCAATACAATGTATATGTAAATTTATAATTTTGTTTATTTTATAATCCTGATAATACTTTTTCAGACATTTTATTACTCTCAAAAGCTTTAATAGAGTAAAACTCTTTATTGATCAATACATTCTTTAATTTTGTGCGAAAAAGTTTACTGGTTTTTATTTCTTTCAAACATGCTGGTAAAAATTCATAAAATTTTGCTGTTTGATACATTGCACAGTTTTTGAAAAATTGTGTGTTATGTCTTTCAGTAACTACATTCGATTTATTCCTAGTATTATAGTCATGATAGCCATCATTCTGAACATAAAAATTTGGATGATTTTTTTTGAATGAGGCACAATTTAAAATATAAATGCAAGGGACAGTTAACATTTTATTAGCCTTAAAATGTGAAACACACGACTGTCCTTTTGGTATTCTTAAAATCGTTCTAAGTGCTCTCTTTTGCAAAACAAAACATCGATTCAATAGTTCCGATTTACATCCCCAATTTATTATGCCATATGCCAAATGTGGATAAACATACGCATAATATATGGTTAGCAAGGTTTCATGAGATACATGATTCCTGATTGTATATAACATAAAATTGGCCGAATTTATCTTCTTACAAATCGCATTTACATGTAAAGACCAATCCAAACTTTCATTAATGTGTAGACCAAGAAACTTAACAGACTCTGCTCTTTTAATTGTTTTCCCGGCTAATTGCAACAAATAACTATTCAAAGGGATTTGTCTAGGGGAATGAAATTGGATGTATTCGGTTTTAGTTGAATTTAATATTAGCTTATTATTTGTACACCATGTATGTACCTCTTCAATAGTAAGTTTAATCTTACGAATTAATTCATCTTCGGCTTCTGCTGTGATTATAGCTGTAATATCATCAGCATACTTTACTAATACCGCATTCTTGACATGATCTGATAAGTCATTTGTTCCTGTATTAAACAATGTGGCTGACATTTTTCCTCCTTGAGGAATTCCAAGTGTAATCGGTAATTTGTCTGATTTATATGTAATATTTTGGCCGTTAGAATTTGAATTTAATTCAACATCTTTACTTCCAACAAGCCCCTGGCAGAGATCATTTGAATAATTTGAGGTGTGAAATTGTGATGACGTCACAATAAAAATGAATGTCGATAATGACGGCCTTGTCAATTTTGAGGTCTTGATTTAATGTCATTGAAGTTTATTGTTGTAAGTCTGTTTCTGATATTAATTTAACTAGAATTGCAAGAGTTCTTCTTTTTAAAATTATAGTGTAAAAACTCGTTAAAAATTTTAGATCTTGAAATGAAGGTATCTTTTTTTTTTTTTTTTTTTTTTTTTTTTTTTTTTTTTTTTTTTTTTTTTTTTGTTACAATCAAAACCATAAGGAAAATGAAAAATTTAGAATTATCGCGTGAATATTGTAAGGTTTAAAAATTTATTTTTAAGCAGACCCTGACCTTGGATAGATAGCAAGATAAACATACCATGATTATCTTTTTCCATTGGATAACTCCATGGAAAAAAATAATAATTTTCTTCCATAATAACTCTTTCATGAATCGCGTTCATTAATTAAATGATTGATCAATTATTTATATATTAAAATTACACAATATTTTTACTAAAGTATTTTTAATATTTAGATGTAAAAAAAAATTATTTTCTATCAATTGTCGAACGTAAACCGTGGCATGTTTGCTTGATATGCTATATAATATTATAAGAGCTAATGCAGCTATAGCTTCAAGAAACAAAATATATCATCTATACAAATTTGATGGGAATCGTGTAAAAAGAGCACTTACTCATATGTTATATAAGTTTACCATGCACATTTTTCAAATATACGTAATTATCTTTTCTCTGTACGTATAATAACACACCCACTGGCAGAGTCGTCGTGTTGTCCCAAGGTGATGTATTATACGTTTCATGCTGGTTCCCTTAGCTAAACATGGCAAATCGTCCCTCGTCCGGAATAATGAGCTATCTGCTTATATCATGATTTCATGTGAAATGATGTGCGATCTACTATTAATGAAGTGAGCACAATTATGAGATTTAAATTAGTAAAGAATAAAACTCATTGTTGCGCTCACCTGAAATAACATGCAGATATTATAGCTCGTTATTGGACACGAGATTGTGATAGGCAGATAGCTCGATCATTATTGCGGACTTTAGACGAAATGACAATAAGACTGGACACGCCACCTAAAATATTCCTAAGTGTCAATGACATTATCTTGGCGGGACAACAACACGCCTCCTGTTACATGATAGATCGGCTTATTACGCAAACGCTACCTCACTTGGTGTTATACCGGTCGGTAGCACTGCAGTGTTGCGAGCGGGCGTGAGAAGGAGCAGAGCCGGGCAATCAGTCACGCGCCACGCCTGCCTTGTTTATATGTACTCACCTGAGAGTCGTACTTTTAATTACTGAGGTCACATGACACATCGGTGAAACGTTGGCTAGGTCAGGCAGATGCATGGAGATGTCTTTTATAATACAGTTTAAATAAAAATTCGGGGTGGGTAAGATTTTACAAAAGTCATTAAAATATTTTTGTCGGAAGTAGTAAGATATAAAGCAATATTTTTTTTAACATTGGCTTTATGGAGGCAGTCCCCCCTTTTTTTCAGCCCCCCCCCCCCCTACCGATTTTTTTTTCCTGAATCCGCACCTGGCTGCAGGTTCAAAAGATGATGCAAATTTGCAAGTTTTTGGAGGCAAAAATTATAGCATTCCAAATATATATAAAGTTCGCCACGCCTCCGCATAGATTGATTACATGACTGCACACACAGCGAAGGAGCAACGTTTATATTACCCCGAAGTGTACTCGTACAGACACAGTTCTAATTCTAATAATAAAAATCATATCGAAACTATGTGAACTTTCATTATATAAAATATTAAAATAAAACTTCAACATATGAGCTGAAAGCTTTTATTCAATAAACGATATAAGTTTATATTACATTTTAATATACGTATAGAAAGCAATCGATTACATTTTACGATCGGTAAACTGCGATTAGAAGGAGGAAGTACATGCATCTGCAGCTTTACGGTGCATGCAAGAGTGGGCGGGGCATTGACGAGCGTGCAGCTCTCTCGTAGCAACGAGGTGTGACAAGTGCGGTGGCTGTCGAGTGACCCTTGACCTTTCTGTCTCTCTCTCCCCCTATCTCTCTATAATATCATCCCTCCCTCTCTCCCTCTATCATCCCTCTCTCTCTCCCTCTATCATCCCTCTCTCTCTCCCTCTATCATCCCTCTCTCTCTCCCTCTATCATCCCTCTCTCTCTCCCTCTATCATCCCTCCCTCTCTTTCTCTATCATTCTTCTTTCTCTCCCTCTATCATCCCTCCCTCTCTCCCTCTATCATCCTTCTCTCTCTCCCTCTATCATCCCTCCCTCTCTCCCTCTATCGTCCCTCTCTCTCTCCCTTTATCATTCCTCCTTCCCTCTCTCTCTATCATTCCTCTCTCTCTCCCTCTATCATCCCTCCCTCTCTCATCCCTCTCTCTCTCCCTCTATCATCCCTCCCTCTCTCCCTCTATCGTCCCTCTCTCTCTCCCTTTATCATTCCTCCTTCCCTCTCTCTCTATCATTCCTCTCTCTCTCCCTCTATCATCCCTCCCTCTCTCATCCCTCTCTCTCTCCCTCTATCATCCTTCTCTCTCTCCCTCTATCATCCCTCCCTCTCTCCCTCTATCGTCCCTCTCTCTCTCCCTTTATCATTCCTCCTTCCCTCTCTCTCTATCATTCCTCTCTCTCTCCCTCTATCATCCCTCCCTCTCTCATCCCTCTCTCTCTCCCTCTATCATCCCTCTCTCTCTCTCTCTCTCTCCTCCCAATGCACACCGACTAGTTCAGAAGGCGCGACTATTCGCGCGGAACTACAAGCATGCAACAGCCGTAAATTCATTCATAGCAATTTACATTCACACAAATCACACCAATGCTTGCTCGTAACTCAACGAGTTTTATAGAAGAAAACGGCATTCCTTTTTTATTATTGTTATTACAACACTATTTGTATTTGTACAATAAATATTCCACTTCATTGTATAAATATTTTATCTAGGTCCATCTTTCATTTGTTATAGGATTATTCAAATAAAAAGAATAATATTGGCATACAAAATCGGTAGAAATTTGTTATATTATTCTCACATCAGATTTCTCCATAAAATGAATCGAGTGCACCTTACAATTTAATTAACAGTACTTGATGACACTTGAAACAGTATTTTTATAAACTGGAAACTGTTGAAACATCAACCCAAATTTGGTTTGTTTACGTTACTTTAACCTTGCGTATGTCTAAATGTTGAACAGTTTGGAAATATTTGCACGTCCCAAACGAACGGATTCTTGGCTAATTGCCACGTGAAGGGGGGCGGGGCAGCGAGATCTCACATGCCTAGATACTAAACTTGATGCTTATATAGCATTTTATATTATGTATCACTATATATAAAGTAGAGTTAGTGTACTCTATATTCAATATATAGTCATTTGGTGAAATTGAAT
Organism: Siphlonurus alternatus; assembly: GCA_949825025.1. Taxonomy (NCBI): domain Eukaryota; kingdom Metazoa; phylum Arthropoda; class Insecta; order Ephemeroptera; family Siphlonuridae; genus Siphlonurus; species Siphlonurus alternatus. Next base: position 34,436,729 of record OX463782.1, read on the forward strand.
GTATAATTGATACTGAATATTAAGTTCGAAAACTTCTTTTTATAATTATTATACTCCTGCGAATTTTATGTAAGTTGGCAGCAATAGCACATGCATGTAAAAACTAAAGCTTCAATTTTCTCGTGCCGTGGTCAAATTCTTGAATTGTACATAAATTTACAATTACAAAATTATAAAGAGGCTTCAAGTCAGCTGATTTTTCGGTGTTCTCACCATCCTATCTAAACCTATATGTAAAAAAACACGTGAATTCGAATAATTTGAATAACATTTATAGTGTCATTATGTGTACTTGATCTTAAATTGACGATAGTAATTTAAATCAATCACATTTCAATCACATGCTTGTAAACAAGTCGTTTTTAACATACCCAAAAAAAAATCTTATACAACGATTTTGTTATAGACATAAAAATAATGTATTACAACCCTCTAATAATAAAAAAAAAAGTCATAAAGAATTACTTTACATGTATTTTTATGGGGAAAATATTAAGTATGACATAAATTATTAAACCTTATGACAATTTCTGCACCATAAAAATGTTGGTAATAATAGCTCCGCAACAATGACGGGCCTAGCACGTAACAGGCTGCATTGTTGAGACGCACCTGCCTCCCTGAGATGAACCTTTTTATTGACGTGACCCTCTCAGGCAAACTTTCTCAAGTGGAGGTTTGCTCAGGTAAGATCTGTAGCCGGGGTTCGATTCTGCGAGATTTTTGGTAGCTGTTAGGTCGTGTGTTGATGCCCCTTGACAGCTACGGTTCTGAGTGCAATCGTGATCAGAAATTCCAACCAGATTTTGTCAAAACTATATTCGCATGAATTGCTTAGCACCATTTTAGAAAGAAGAAGGAAAAAAAAATCAGTTATATAGCAGTCTAAACTACTTAATAATATTTAAGAAAATCGATAGAAAAAAGCAGAAAATAATGAACTTATACTATATAATATATATACTATATAACCCTTAACAATTTGTTAACGTTTTACAATAAAATTGATGCCGTGCATGCATAAATATGTGCGTATTAAGTTTGAAAAATGATATATACTCATGTCGTAATTTTTTTTTCCTGACGAAAAAGAAACATATACTCACGTTCTCCAACTTACACGTCTGGACACCACGAATGTTACCCCTTCTGGCTTGCTGCAGCAGCTCCAAGAGGCAAAAAGTTGCAGATTTACAATTTTCGAGAGCAATTACAGAGCACCCATAAAGACGCCAATCCCTCAAAACTTCAAGTTCACCATATCTATAGTCAGATTTATATAATATTCCCTCCGAAAGTACCCGGAAGTTTGTATAATTTCTGACTTTTCCATTTGTATTTCAGCGCTGAAATGTATGTCTTTTATACTTATAATATTAGTTATAATACAAAACTCTCTGCAAAGTTTATGAACTGAATTACAATTAGAACAGACATACAAAATTCACACTTCCGACTATTTCCGGATAGAATTTTAAAATAATTTGAATGTATATAAACATATAAACTGCGTGACAACGATGCCTACAAAAAAAAAAGGCTCCTCAAAATCTGGAAATATGCCCTCGTCCCATATTATTCCAGCTGATACTGCATGCAATACTGCAAACAATAATTGTAGGATATTTAAATATATTCAACTAATTCTTTTATTGATCGATTGCCATTTAGTTAAAAATCATGAATTATGATTTGTTGTGAGTTATTAAATAACATGATAGATGTTTTATAAACATAATAAAATACAATATATAGATCTAAAAATATATGGAACTTCAAAAACATCAATGTTTAAATGTTACTGGCGTCACTGCCTTCGAACTACAACTCAAATGATTGTTTTAATAATTTATGAAATCAGTTTATCAGCTAGACTTTGAATGATGGCGATAGATACATATCTATGTTTATATCAAACCAAGGTGATATAATGGGAAGGATAGTAAAACGGCAAAATAAACAAGTACGGTCATCGATTGTTTTCGTTAACCTTCGGAACAGTTCGCTAACTAAGCCAGCAGCCAATCATTTGCACTTTAGAACAGCTGGTCAGTAAACTACTGTCCTAAAACACGACGTGATGACGTCACTGCGAGACGACATGGCGTAACAATAGCCACAAAATAGTCAATTTTAGATTTTCTTCTTTTTTTTAAAAATTTTGAAAGAGTTAAGTAGAAAAACTTGCGTGGAATACTTCAGAGGTCTATCCCACATCACAAGATCGTATGATTTCGCAGAGTATGATTTAAAAATCAAGGACCTATGCGATCAGATGTAGTCACGCACACAGCTTCGTATCGTATGATAAGAAATTTAGAACTGGTTCTGAATGAGAAACGTATAAATACGAGGCTGATGTATGCAATTCGCCTTATGCCTTATAGACAATAGACTTTAAAATATAAGCCATCCTCAATTTCATTATCCTTGTATACAAACAATATGATTGTCAAGATACACAGCAAGTATAAGGAAGTGTTAAGATCTCGCCTTGACAAAGTTTCACCATCGCACTAATTCAGATGACCCGCGAGGAAGGCCGCGCGCTAACTGTTGTTATAGAGGGGCGTGGTCACAATGGATAATTAGTGGATAATTAAATGTGGCGTAACCGCGGAAACAGAGAGCCTATACTTTACTGCGATGTTATTGTGGACTGATTTTTATATATTATAGCTCATTTGTTTTTAAATAACAGTTAGTTTGGAGAAGAAAGTAATTAATTTAAAGTGAGAGACTGGAGCTTCAGGGAAAATATATTGCAAATATTTACATTTGGCTACAACAAATTTCGCGAATATTCGTATTTATTTCATTATTCGTAAAGTATGAGTTATTAGTTATATATGAATAGTCTTGCATGACAAAATATTTTCTAATATGCACTGAAAAAAAAAAAAAAAAAAACATGAGATATGATTTGTTGGTGATCAGTACAGTCGATATAATTGAATATAGGGACAAGTGACAAATTAGCTTTATTTCAATATTATTTTGCTTTATTTTGATATGTAATCTCTGTAATCTCCCGCAGATATCATCCAATAGAGGCTTAAAATATGGATACAAGTGTTCCGGATTTTCAATGTACCCTTTTTCATATCCTTTAACAAGGAGCTGAGTTGATATTATAAAGAAAATTCTTTTGGTTGACAATGTCCATTTTCAGATATGAAATCTGTTCTCAAAAATATAATAAAATATTATGTTTTCATACTTTAATTAATTATCCTGTATAATATTTTAATAGAGAAAAATAGAAAAATCCATTTGCTGTATATTTTCAAGTCTGAGATGGACCTTATTAGTCTTATTACACAAATGAGCATCGAAATGCGAATAGAGACTTGAAGTCTCCAGCACTTCCAGCAGGACTAGCAATATATCAATATATATAAGCAATCTTGATTCCACTAAATATATGATCTCGATTACTGAAATGGAAATGAACCAACTAATAATTCGGAGGTACCATTCAATCCTTATATATTTTATACTTATCTCACAAAGTAGCGGATCAGAAACATAAATCCACCAATATGGCAAGTACAATTAACATGCTATTAACTAATGAACACGGTAATTTTCGTTCTTTATACAAATTAGGCGCTCACCTTGCATAGTCAGGGTGACGCTACTGTTTCTTACCCCCAGGCTATAACATGCAAACGGTCGAGCGAGTGTGTTAATTTGCCAGATATCAATCTTTCCAAGCAGTTCTCACGGATTTTAGCTTCGTCATAATTTTGATATAAATGAATGTTTACGGAAACTTATGTGAAAAATATCGTATTCATAAATAAATAAAAATAAAAAAAAAAAACACACTTGGTGTTGAAATTCTTATCTATATCTCTTTTTCATCATGTTTTTTAACGTTATATTTTGTATAAAATGCATAATTTAATCGAAAAACCGTTTTACACAGTGAAAAATTTTAATATTGTGTCAACAGTTATCAATATCAATGCATGCATGGTGTGGAATTCAGTCGAATGTAAAAGAGTGTTTTTGGTGTCCAATGTCAAAACTTCGATGCTCTCGCCCTAAATCTCGTTTTCCATTCTGTGCATTAATGATGCACTTGTGTGTGATTCCCCAGGCTTTGATCATCACTTTGGTTCGTTGATAAAAAGTACAGGTGTCCGTCCTGAGTGAGGATATCCACGGTTCCCTCAGTCTCATCTCAGCAAATGCTGGGACGCGTAACAGGCCGTGGCCACCATCCTTTCCCTACCTTATTACCATTACCCACTACCACGCCGAAACTGTAAGCTCTTATTAGGTAGGCTCGGACTGGCCAGCAGAACGCTGCATGAGTCAGGGATCCCTGACTGGCCTCTCCACTTTTTAACACAGAGGGTATACAAAAAGTGGCCTCAGACCCCCTTCAAAGTGGCCCCTGTTGCCTGAAATTCCTATATGGCCCTGACTGACCCCTAGTTTACCAGTCCGAGCCTGCTCTTAGGAGTGTATCCTTGTAAAAAAATAATAATAACTTTCAATAGTATGAAATATTTTCATGTCTGTAATTTTTCTTTTATTATTATAATGCTTTATATGTGTTTCACCACATAAAATACATTTATCCACTGCAGTATGTAAAGTAGTTTATCCGTGTAGCCGGGAGTTGTGTCACGTATTTGTTAACATTTGTCAAACGTCTAGCCATATAATATATAATACTGGTCTAGCTGACAAGGTAAGTCGATCCTCGCAAACGTCCAGTCACATATCTCAGCTTGCGCATCGCTGCAGACCGCAACTCGCGCATTTCTGTGGACGACTCATCCGATATCATTTGTTGCGTAATGTCTGTAGCTCGGGAAATTAATGTTATTAAATAATAAATTATTATAAGAAGTATATTATTTTTATTGCCACATTATTAGAGTACCTAAATATATTTTATAAGTATTTTCAATTAAAAATTAATACAGAAAATAATTGATTATATAAAATTAATAATCTCACTTCCTTCATAAAAAAAATATATAAAAAAATAATGGTTTTGCATCGTATTCAATACTTTTATGTCTCAATTAGTTCTATTGACCTTTTTCTGCAGTAATTAAAAAAAACATTGATTTGATTGATTGTTTTATTTATTTTGGATTAAATTAATGCAATACTTGGTAATGTCTAAAAAGTTTCATAAGTGTCATAATAATTAATACCAAAATAAGAAGTGTATAATTACTATAATATAAAAAAATTAATGCAATGTGTTAAGTTTATTGGTGGATTCAGGGGCGTAGACAAGGGGGGGGGGGGTTTGGGTGTTATAACCCCCCCCCCTTGAGAGCTGAACCTTAGTAAATTTTAAGGGAAAAATAACAAAAAATGGTATACTCGACGGATACGATTTAGATAAAGTTTCATGAAAAATTTTCTTAAAAAAAAATTTAAAAATTTATATCCCCGAAACACATCGTTAATATACAGTATCTGTAATTAATTTAAAATCTGTGTACAGTATTATGATTATTTAAGTATGCTATAATTATAGTATTATAATTATATTATGTAGTATACATTATCGAGTTTTTCATGTTTTTTTATACGAAAAGACAACAATTTAAAATATAAAAAATGTTGAAAACATTCCCCGCATGATGTTCAGCATAAAAATAAAAATTATATATATAAGTATTTTATTATTTTTTAATTAATTAATTATGTAGAAGGTATATGACATGTTTTACAATTGCTAGTTTTATTGTCTAATGTATAATACTGCTGTACGTACATATTTAAATTCATTATTAAAGTTAAAAAAAAAAACAATTTTTTGAATGTATTAATTTTACAACATTAATTAATGTAATAAATTGATTTTCCTGTTTTGAAAATTGAAATATAAATATTTTTTCTTGCTCGTACATCAGTACATCGTCTTAAAATGTGATCTATTTTTTAAAAAAAAGTGGTGACAAAAATATTGGAACTACATAATTTACGATTTACAAATGTAAGAAATTTGCTGCAACTTTTCATCGAAAAAAATTATGGTCCACGTCCCTTTTTCAAAAAAATCACGCGTCATGAAACTAATGAAAATAATATAAAAGTGGTTATTAGATGAATTACTTGAATTGCTTATTTACTCAAAGCTTTATTTATTACGTTAGTGCACGTATTGAAAAAATGAATTAAAAAAATGAGGAGCAAAAAATATAAAATTTTAAAAAAATTGCAACAGGCCATACATTCTCTATAATATAGTATTTTTTCATAATTTTACCCTAAAAAAGGGGGCGTGTCCCTAAAAAAATCGCGCCTGCGGCGGGCTATTGGGGGGCTACGCCCCCTAAACCCCCCATTGGGCTGTTCTCACAGTCTTTATATTGAAGAACCTCCCCCTTGAACAAATCCTGGCTACGCCACTGGGTGGATTTAAGACTTTTTCCACGACATTAATTTTAAATTTATCATTTAAGATTTTTTTTAATTTGTTTATTCACAAAAATATATCAAACAAGACATAATATTATACCTATAAAAATTTACAGTATTAAATCAGTAAATTTATAGTAGTTTATTTAATGTAATTAATTTATTTTGGGAAATTTATACGAGTTTTAAAAACTCATGATCGGTGAACGCAATATTTATCAACAATTTTATTTTATGACGAGATGACATATTATAATTATACATAATTATTTAGTATAATGAAACACAAGTATTACAATAATGGACAACATACATGAAAAAATTTTATTGCAGAAATGAATAGATGGTACCAAATTATGCTACTCTGATTTTTTTCAGATTTTTTTGAAACCCGGAACTGTTTTTAAATAATTATTGAAAGTCCTGTGATTTCAGTTGGCACCCCTGCAGCCTTAATAAAACGGATAGAGACTGGACGCCTATTAACGCCTCCAGGGGGCGTGGCCGCACTTTCAATAATTATTTAAAAATAGTTCTGGGTCTCTAAAAAATCTGAAAGAATTTAGAGTAGCATAATTTGGTACCCTCTCTTCATTTCTGCAATAAAAAAATTTCATGTATGTTGTCCATTAATAGAAGTACATTTTAATATTTCCTCTTTTTTCGTTTTACTTATCAGACAATTACAATTGTGTTTGTGGACAAAAAAGAGAAGTACATGCAGAGAGAAAAGCTGCAAAGTAGAGCAATGTCATAAACAATAATGCAAGTCGAAGCATAAAATTATATTACTGACCACTACAGTAGCTTACACTCTCTGGATGTCCAGTGACCCGCAAAGTTGTTTACTTACATTCATTGTTCTTCTAGAAATGATTGGCATTAAAACTTCAAACACCTCACGGTCTTATTATAATTTTATTGCATCGCGTTTTAGCGTATCAAAAACATTAAACTGTATTTTAACCTTATAAATTTTGTTATAAAATTAAAATTTCAGTAACAGTTATAAAATATTATAATGAAAAAATCCAAAATGTTTTGAAACAGAAATGTATATTGTTTTGTTTTGAGATTTATTATAAAAAAAATGTATAAATTATATAATAAGTCGAAATTTAGCGTGAAATGAGTCGCATATTTTTTATTGAACGCTCCAAAATTTATGAATTATATTAATAATAATAGACTTGGATGTGGAACTATATTCCAATTGTTTTGTTTTGTTTATATTTTTGTGATTGTATAATAAGTGAAATATTTCTTTGCACATTTTAATGTAAGTGACGACCCTTTCCGTCGTCTCTCTGAAATAAAAGTACACTGACGAGGTGTGGTCAGTAAAAAAAAAAAAAAAAATCGTTCACTGATACTTCTTTTAATTAATGCCATGCATAATGTACTCCCTGAACATCATACTTCATTGTGTTGATTAAGCGCAACAATGTACAATTTTTTTAGTATTTTTTCACCGTCCCAATGGATGAAGTCATAATATGTTACTCCAATAAACTCTGGATACGTGTTCAGTCTTTCAAGTCTTTTAGTTGACATCTGGTTACGTGGAATAATTGTTATGCCTTCAATGTAAATCGAATCAACCTTTGAAATGATCTTCCACGACTGCCATTTACGTCACTTCCGTTTCGGAAAAAAACTACTATTTCCAGAAGTATAAACTAAAGCTTGAATGGCTGCATGTGGCTCTGTCCCAATACTATATATTATACATATCTCATTTAGTTAAAGGTCTTAATGCCATGAGTTTCCCCCTCTCTATCAATATATGGCTTTTAATATTATAAGGTATGATATAGGGTGCATATAATAAGGGTATTAAAGTAGACGAAGGGCACATAATAAGGAGTATTGGGACACATCCTTTATCTTCATTTCCTTGCACCTCCCTTGACACTGAGGCTGCATGTACCAACATGTTCGGGAGGTGACACTCTGACAAGCCGCCCTCCGTGCTCAGCTGCTGTGGGCGCACCGTTCAGCATGTCCGGCCCACGCGGCTTTTCCGGACACCTGCCATCCAGTGGGCGTCCTGCTTCGTTCTTCTTTGATGAGATCATTATAAACTGGAATATCAATTCACATTTTTAAGTAACTTCACTTGTCTTGTTTTAAATTTGGAGTTTCATGTAATAGATCCAGATTTTTTTCATAAATGATACCGTCGCAGGATATAAACTAATGATGGCCTATATCAATTCCATTTTAATAAATATAATAATATTTATTTATTAAACACCAGTGGTGTACATATATAGTGCATTCCATTTTAATAAAGGGATTCGTCAGACGTGATACAGTATATCATTCCTCGTCTGCAATAATGAGCAATCTGCTTACCATGTTTTATTTGAAATAATGAGCTATAATATAATATCTGCTATTTCATGTGAGCGCGCAATTATATATGAGCTGCATATAAAATAAATAATAAATATATATAATAGCTCATTTTTGCGCTCACCTGAAATAGCAGACAGCTCATTTTTGCAACAAGATCATGGTAGGCACATTGATTGCGGACGAAGGACGATTTCTTGCAGTCCTATAACCTAAGCTCCCTCATCAATGTTTCACAATGATGATGACCTGGCACTTGACGCAGAGGCATGCGCATCTGGTGATGTAATCGGACGGTCGTGAGTTCGATCCCAGGTACTCCCAAACTTTTTACAAGTAGTAGTTGCTAAATAATCCTATTGAAGACTCTTGCATCCTGGAAGTGATTGATATTATAGTATCCTTCATCATTCATCCTGACTGAGGTTTCCATGGTTTCCTCAGTTAAAACCCGGTGATAGATTGCTAAAGACTCACAAAAACCATATAAACAATATGCTAGGTCAGGTTTACGAAGAACCGGGAAGTTAAATTCAGTCACTTATGTCCAGTATCTTATAATACAACAATAAAAAAATAATTTCTCCTATAAAGGCTATAAGAATTCACAGTTTGAGGAATATCCTCCACGTTCCTAACCGTCCTGTGGGCTCTCAACAATGGGCGATGAAGATGTCAGAAAATCGCGTGCCTCGTGTGAACTCGTCACCTCTGACAGAATAAACGTATGTCCATCAAAACATCGCGGAGTTATAACTGTGAACTTGAACGTACTTGGTGAAAAAAAAAAACGAGAGCTTCTTACATCACGTAAATCAGCCGGGGATCAAAATAAAACCTACAGGACTTCTATTTGATATTTATAAGTTTATAACTGCTATTTTTTATGATTTGCACTTAGAATTTGTCTCAATTAGTATCAATTTCATTATAAAATATGTTATTATGTCTTCACGCTTTCATTTATTAAAAACTTGTGATTATATGCACAAAAATGATTGAAAAAATCGATATTTGTATTATTTAATTTTGAAATTAAAATTCAATATTCAGAAATATTTTCATCTTCAAATAAGACCTAGCTGTAAAAAATATAATAATTTTATTATACAAAAAATCATTGTAAAAATGCTTTTTTTCTTTTGTAGAAACAGTTAATATTTATTGATTGCCAGATTTATTTATTTAGTATGCAATCTCCAATGAGAAAATTCCACATAGAAAAAGGGTCAGACATGTATGTATAAGTTAATTAGAATGAGACGCTTTAAAAATGTATAACTAAGTATAAAAAACAAAACGAAATGCTTGCTAGTTTATTTCAAATCTATAATTACTATTTATGATTTTTATAAAAACTTAACATTACAATTATATGGGTAAGTAATAAAATTGTTCAATTAAATTGAGCATGAACCCTTGTTGAACAACTAGACATGTTTTTACTGCACATACCTATGTAACAATAAGCCATAACTGTGTTCACTATACATCCATGTATAATACAGTTAATACTTTATTACATGCATTGGAAATATATCTCTAGCAGTAGAAATTATTCTTTCTGAAAAAAATCAAGTTGTATATTGTACTTGTAAGTAATCTAAGAACATGATATTTCATTATAAACAGATTGCAATTAATGTACAGCAAGCACATGTATGTATTGTGTAGATATGGAATTGTGGAATGTGACTATTAAAAATATTAATTGTTCTTTGATAAAACTACAAAATATGGCATTTCAGAAAACATTATTTATTTATTTTATTAAGAAAAAATAATTATAATTAATTGCTGTCGTTTTTAATTTTTTTCTGTATAAAACTTATATGTGAATAAATGTGAATATCATTATGCATAAAATGCACAAATTAAAAAAATGAACGGATTCAGAATAAAATATTTCTATGCGTAATAAAATATATAATTATATTATATAATTTTCCTAATATTTTATTTTAACGAGTCATTAAAACTCGAAGGTGTTAATTACTATAATATTAAATGTAACATATTTTATAATAGAGTCAACTAATAAACTTAAAAATATAAAAACAGTGTGAACAATATGAGAAATAACATGCATTATCAAAATAGAGGACTTAAATAAAATCTTAAATTGTTTTTGCCTGATTAATGTTGATACATGCCATTTTTACGTACCACTGATGTATAAATGGCACAAATTCATCTTCTTAACAAAATAAGAAAAGTGTGGTGTTATAATTTGTTTGTGCAGCCCTCACTAATAGACTTACAAACCATGACTATGTTAACTAAATAAGAAATCTCGCTATAACTTATTGATAAATTTATCAACATTCTAACGTCTTACAAAGTACATCCTAAAATATTTGAAGCTTACACAAGTACAATTGTATATTTGACATAAGTAGGTCGTCGTTCAAAAGAAATAACATCAGGAGCATTGAGATCTTCATTTATCATATTATACAAGGTACCCCATGCTAAGCCATGTCATGATTGAACAGCTGACACTGTCATGTTATATCATACTTTGAATAACATTATATAACATCAAGAAGTATGTCATATAATATCATATGTAATGTGGGGGAGGGAATTATTAAAAAGAACCGGATGTGAATTAATGTGACTTTTTGTTATTACATTTTGAAATGTATACAATTGAATCAAATGTCAGAATTATAAGCTATACAGGGAGAATAAAAATTTAATATTTGATTCTGAGAAGATTTAACAACAGAGCTATTGTATTTAAGAACAAAATAAAATATTTGAATGGATAATTAGATGTATATATAAGTGTGTTTAACTCTTTTTTTCATTTTATTTGATTTTTTATTTATATGTATATACAATGGACAACATACATTGAAATTTTTTTATTGCAGAAATGAATAGAGGGTACCAAATTATGCTACTCTGAATTTTTTCAGATTTTTTTAAGACCCAGAACTATTTTTAAATAATTATTGAAAGTGCGGCCACGCCCCCTGGAGGCGTCAATAGGCGTCCAGTCCAGTATTAAGGCTGCAGGGGTGCCAACTAAAATCGCAGGACTTTCAATAATTATTTAAAAATAGTTCCGGGTCTCAAAAAAATCTGAAAAAATTCAGAGTAGCATAATTTGGTACCTTCTATTCATTTCTGCAATAAAATTTTTTCATACATATGTTGTCCATTTCAAAAGATTCCTTGCCATAATTACATTAATTTTTTCATTTTTTTCGAGATTCATATTTTGTTTTTATTTGCTGCAGAATGTTTAACATGAGATATTGCATGAATGATGCTTTTTATTATAAAAATGTTTCACTTTTGATTGAATGTAGATAGTTAATTATTCTCACACTGTATCACAAATTACGACAAAAGTTCAACAAAAGTATATTAACTTCACATTAATTTTCGAGTTATTACTATAATATAGAAATAATAATAAAAAAAAAATCAAAAATATTATAATTTATTGTTGCATAATGTTGTCGTTTAAATTTTAATTCGGCTGGACTATAAATTATCTTAAAGCTCAGAGAGCGGAAGTTAAAGGCCTTCTGAACCTTTTCACAGTATTAAGTGCACGGTTGGTTAGCTTTGCTTCAGTGTGATTCGGCTGCATATTTTTTTGGTTTCAGTAGCACAAATATCAGAGATAATAGCCGATGAAGAAGCACCTGTGACGTCACTCACGCTCATTCAGCGGCGACAATATAGGGAAATCCCTGCAAAAGATAGGTTCACTCCCGCTGCAACCACGGCCACAATTTTACTTCTGGAATTTTGAAACTTTACCAGGGCAGTCTTGATAGTATTTGTCAAATAGACTGAAAGAGTTTTTTTGGTGGCGTGTGTACAGATTGAGTTATTGCGGTTGCAAGATAAGCCAAAAATTTAACATTGTTTTCCCATACAACATTTTTGCTCCTCTTTCTACCGCAATAACTCGGTTTGTATGAATGTCATCAAAAGAAATCTTTCAGGCTATTTGACAAATACTATCAAGACTGCCCTGGTAAAGTTTCAAAATTCCAGAAGTAAAATTGTGGCCGTGGTTGCAGCGGGAGTGAACCTATCTTTTGCAGGGATTTCCCTATATTGTCACCGCTGAATGAGCGTGAGTGACGTCACAGGTTCCTTTTCATCGGCTATTATCTCTGAAATTTGTGCTGCTGAAACAAAAAAATTTATGCAGCCGAATCATACTAAAGCAAAGCTAACCGTGTACTTAATATTGTGCAAAGGTTCATAAGGCCTTTAAAATTCACTTTAATTCTTTTCCTGCATGCAATAAAGTTATTATAAAGATTATTGTAGAATACAGATAAAATAATCAAGCAGTCATAAAATTATAATATCCATTTAACTTTCCATGTAAATAATATATTCGCAAAAGTAAAATCAACTTAACAATATACAAATTATCATAATATATTTTTATTGTATGGTCCACTGGCAAATTATTTTACGTATTGCAGATATTATAATCATGAAATAAAAGTTGAGCCTACATTAAAATACATAAGACGGAAGTTATTAAAATATTTCTAAAAGACAACAAATTTGTTACATATCAAAAAATTGTTCTGTTACATTCAATGAAAGAAATTAGAAATTTTAAAGTAATTATGGTATATTATAATATACGGTAAATAAAAATACATGTTATTAAACATGATTTCGGCATATACCTTTCTCCATGATAAATAAGTGGACTCAAGTTATGGAGCGAAGTACAAAAAAATGTTTAGCTCGTGTTTTGAGAAACAATTGTTTTCTCATGTATACAACGCCCTTTTTAAAACAACGGTTCCTAAATGCAGTATACAATGTTAATACTAGAACTAATAAATTTCACGCACAATTATTCATTATTAGTGAAAGGGAATACATTTAAATGTTATTTTATTGTGAATGTAACGGTGATTAACTTCCTCCATGAAAATTTAATCGTTTATATTTAATAATAATTTGCTTGGGCTTTTAACATGATCATGATCGAACAATGTTATCTTTTTTATAATTAATTATACAGTTTGCTATTTAAAGTGAAATTTATTTTAAAATTACAATAATTATGTAATTATGATTTGATTATTTAAAATGCTTTATTGTTATTGACTAGAAATATATAAAAATGCAACATTAAAGAATTAAGTCTATGCATAAAGAAATTGAGTCTCAAGAAGTTTACTTTTTTTTAGCACATATAGGGGGGCATTCACAAAGCATGCTTTAACCCCAACTTTAGCCCCAAGTTTTATCCCTGGCACTAAACATGGTGCTAAACTAGGAGCTAGACATGGTTAGCCCCTGGTTTAGCACCATGTTTAGTACCAGGGATAAAACTTGGGGCTAAAGTTGGGGTTAAAGTGCTTTGTGAATGCCCCCCATATTGTATTAAGTTGCATTTTTTGTGGACAGGACACATCAATAATTATCAAATTGTCCTTCGTCCGGAATAATGAGCTATCTGCCTACCATGATTTAGTTGCAATAATGAGTTGTCTGTTATTTCAGGTGTGCGAAATTACGTGCTTTCTTTTACAGCTAAATAATTGCACTCACCTGAAATAACAGACAACTCATTTTTATACGGACTATAAAGGGTGAAATATTGTTGAAGACACTTTTCTCTTTATTAAAGATATTATTCATAATTCATTAAAATTGCAAAACAAAAACTACAAACAACTTTCAGCTCGATTAGTAATGATATGATACTATACATGCTATAATCGGAACGTAACATGTATATTATAATTATAACATGGTTATTTTATATGATGTATATAACATTATTTTGGAAAACATGATTTTTCATTTGCATTTATAACCTTTATATAAAGAATAAAAAAATACATTATTTTGTTCAAAATTACCACTGAATTTCCTATCATATTTTTTAAGAACATACCATGCAATATTCACGATCTTTCAACAAAATTCCAATTACAAAACAAAAAGTGACACATATTGCTAAACATTGTACATTATTTTACGTTTTTGTGTCTCACTACAAAATCCCTCAATTTGATATTTGGGGCGAAATTGATTGAAGTGTCAAGGTAAGACAAGGTGTTTCCAATCGCGATCTTCCTTAGTGGAATGTAGAAGGCACGGGCCGAGCAATGTACCGTTCAGTGTGTGGGTGTGCATGCTTTAATCGACTTTTTTCGCGGTACTAACCGTTAGTACTAAACATTATACATAAAAAAATATATTATACGTGAGTTCATTTTATATATATAAAAAAATCTTTATCAAAGCCGTTCATGTGGAAAATTAAAAACTTTTACTAACAGATGTTTATAAAATTAGTCTATCTTGATTTTAATTGATCCATTTTTTTAATACAAAATTGTTGTATTTTGCAGGTGTTATATTTTGGGTTCATCTTGATTTGATGCTGAATGCAAAAAAAAAATATATATATAGTCATAAAATCCAATAATATATTGACAGCTGTGTGCAATTAAATTTATTAATAAAAAATTTCAACAAGTTGTTGATAATTTGCATAATGTGAATTTCATGGCCACTACATATAAATAATTTTAATGAATTTATTTTTTTGTAATAAATTGCCATGAAATTACGTGCTACCTGCTGTGATGACTTTTTTCACTTAGTGTGGAATAAAAAGCTCCTACTTAAATTTAGTAGAGTATTAAATAAAACCTCTCACTTTGAACTTTTATAAATGACGTTCAGTTTATAACATAAATTTAATTCTGAGCACAAAAAATGAAAATTGAATCAAGTTTATTCTTTAAATGAAATAAATAAAATGATCTCAACTAATTTAAATTTATTGAGCAGTGGGTTGTCAACTTGCATGTTCTGTATATATAATGTACAGTAGTTGCCTCGGAAAATTTACCTTTGCGACCTTGTTAATCGCCCCTTATAAAAATAATACAGGTCTGTGAGTGTGAAATTTTTTAAGGCAATGACTTAAAGTGCAATTTAATATAGATATATGCAATTTTCTACGATAAATTTATAAAAATCTATATACTGACCTGCAATGAAAAAAGTTCAAAGTATGCAAAAATATGGCAATTAACCTGTATTAAAACCAATAACACGTGGTAAAAATTTGTTTTAACACATTGAAAGTTTTTTTTTTTTTTGTGTTTTATTGATTTCATTATTGATGCTATTAATTAAGTTATCATCACAGCTGGAAGCATAATTCGGTCTTTCACGATCAATATTATACGTAAATCCTACTGAGCAAATATTTTACCAATATAAAATAATTTTGGTTATTACATCCACACTGAGTTTCCACACTCAAAATATTTGCACTCTTATCATGACACACCTGCAGCGTCTGTCCGGAAGTTGTTCCCGCCTTGCAGCTGTTCCACCTGTCACAAGGTCGATATTCAGTACTGAGAGATGGGATAATGAACCTTATTTACATTGAAGGTGTGGTGAAACAAGTGTAAGTTTGGCACGTGTCAATGTAGAGACAAGGCAGCTTAAGTAAACAGGTAGACAGGTAAAGTCAAGTGTGCTGGGACATTGAGGATCACACGTGCATGCTTCGGGTTAGCGAGATCACCGTGAGATATATGGCTTTTAAAATAACAGTTAAAACTATTTATGTGGTTAAGATTGTGTAAAGAAGTCGCTTTAACAATGCAAAAATTTAAGATCTCGTAGCAAGTGAATTTTCTGAGGAGAGTAATGAACAAATTATATTGATTGTAATTAGTCTCAATTTTTTAATCAGTTTGGAAGAAGCCGGAAATTTAAAAGTTTATGTCCTATATTCGCATTTCAGCATTGCAATCTCACATATATAGTAGACCGCGACAATATAGATCAGTGCGCATCTAACTCTTTGCATGCGAAGTTCAAAACTGAATGACAAATAAAATTTCCACAAACTTCATACTCCGTAACTTCCGGTTACTTCCAAAATGAATATTAAATTTGTTACTATTATACTGGAATGCTGTATAAAACGGAATGAGTGTTTGGCACATCACCTATTCCCCATAATCTCCATTCTCTAATTTTATCTGCCGAACAGCTAATTGTTATAAAAGATTCATGTATAATAATATTGTGGGTTACACATTTGTTATATAACGTGTTCAACACATCTACCTAACTTATTATTCATTTTTACAGCACAGCTAATATATTTGTTACCGTCTCCATCAATATAAATAAACGTTTCGTTGCAGTCATGCAAGTCTCCACGAGAATGATGTAGAAAAAGTTGCATACCACACAGGGGCTACACAAACTTGTGCTAAAAATAAAACATATAAAACACTGACGTATAATATTACAAGACGTCTCGCGTGTTATTAAATATTAACTTGATGCATTTATTGATGACGAATCTCATATATGTTGTTGGTTACACCCTGTTTATATGAACATCAGGGTATAATGTTACAAGATTGCGATACACTGATAAATAATAACACATTATATTATGGTGAAGTCAGAGAAGAGAAATTATAAAATATCTGGTGGTATGAAACTAAACAACATTGACTGCAACTAAAAATAAACATATATTATATTCCCTGTAAGATATATTATTTGTTTCTTTTCCAATATTGATAAGGTACGGAATTGAATTTTATAATATCCACTATACAAAATTATTACATAATTACTCTTAGCTAAACCACATAGCATTGCATGATAGATGTTGTGGTTAACCTTAACAGTGTATAATATGATACATGATAGTGTTTTAGATATTATATACTCACAAAGATTGAACATTTCTCTGGAATTTTTTCTCACCAGAAGATGATTTGATGAGTTATGATAGCAAAATATTCAAAACATATCACTGCCATTTCTTGAAAAAAAAATATACAGTGTATGTATCCAAGATGTCGACTGTACAAATAATACAGCTCAACAAATGAAATATTATCAATGGAAGTAGACGGAAGTGCAAGATTTCTGGACTTACTTAGTTATTAAGCTTTAAACGTAATTGTATTTGCAGAGAGATTTATTTATTAAGGATTGCAACATATTATATTATATAGCTATAATCTGCAAAGTCTTTATAATTTTCATGTCGATCCTGTTCAGAGTCGGTCAAAAATCCCTCCACTTCCGGCTACTTCCGGTGGTAATCTTTCATGTGTATTTTTTCAATACTTTAATTAAAAGTGCATTCTCACATCCGAGAGATGGTTGATATGCATGGCATCCTCTATCACACCGACCATCTTGACTACAGTTTCTATGGTTTCCTCAATCACAAGTATAAAAACGAACACTGGAATGGCTTGCTAGGAGACCCACAAAATCATAAACAATACTAGTTTCAGTCCACTCATAGTTTAATTCAGTCACTTGTGACCATTAACCCTTCAACAATAACAAAAATCATTTTTATTTATTTATTTTATTTCAACTAAATACATATTGCATATAGAACACAATAAAAAAATGGGGTGGGGATAACTAACAAAGCATTAGGTGACACTATATCACAAATATCATGCCATACAATGTTCTAACCAATCAAGCACAGAGCGCAAGTCGAAGCTTGTAATGGAAAATTATGTTTTAAGAAAATGTTGATAAATAACATGGATAAAACAAAACTCACAGCCGATATAAAATATGATACATAAACTTACTGTACAACGACATATTATACTTTTCTCAGTGTATGTCATACATGAAAATAATTGACATTGTGGTCACTTCCCTGATGTTATCGACTCCTACATTACTATACTGTAACCCAATAACTTGGCAACTCGTCGGGGCTAATTTCAGACTGATGTTGTAGATACCAAATCAGATGTATGGAGTGTGTTCAACCGCATGTGAAGTGCATCAGTACAGACATGCAAGCAGGCATGTGCATTCATTGGAACCTTTTTACACACGCTGATAATCGTTACAGATGTTGAATCTATGATACGTGTCATAATGAGATTAAATACATGGAATAAATTACAGCAAACTTTTACAAGATATGTAGTTAATGTTTATTTACATACTTTATTTTCTGTAATATCAATATTTTATTGCAGATTGTATCTTTGACATTTTATAATGAAATATCTGAATTATTTTTTTATTACATATTTAGGTTCTCGAATTGTGAGTTTTCATTTTTTTAAAATTTTTTGAACCCCAAAAATCGTGCTGCAAGTAATCTAGAATATGCTTACGTAATTAAATATTTTACATGGCTATGACGTCATAGCGTTTTGCAGCATACACGATTTTAAGGGAGTTATATAAACATTCTGCAAAAAATTAACACATGACACAACTTGAAGTTTTCTAATCAAATATGCCATACAAATTTTCATGTACTATTCTCAAATATATCAAAGACAATTAACGTACATTTTATTGAAAGATTCATGGCACATATTAGCTGGTGTTTCCAAAGCGAAAGTAAAGTCAATACAAAAAATCCATTGTTTGTTTGTTGCAATTCGATATACAATAAATTGCAATCTCTGTACAAATAAAAATTATTGAGTACAATTTGCCAATTGAGTTCAATACAATTTTACTCCACTTTTAACCACGCAAATAATGTAATTGTGTACTTAGTATTTCAATTCACTGCAATCTACAGTTTAACAAATTTAAAAACGTTATTGGAAATGCGATTCAATATTTTCAACTCAGAAAATTTTAATTAAACATCAATACAAGTTTTTTTTATAATATTCCAATGCTTTAATCTCTTCACTTGCTGGTAGGTGCTGATCCGGGGGGGGGGGGGGGGGGGGGCTGGAGTAATTGCAGACCCTCTCCGTCAAATTTTGGATTTAACATGAGTAATATAGGCATTTCCCCAACTCTCATGGTTCTGGATCCTCGCCTATATACTTGCTGGGTTATATATTTTACACTGGTTGAAGTATATAGAATGTTATCTATGTCTGTCCCAATGTTGTTAGCATGTACGTGATAATCCGCTTGTTGGGAGTCAGTGAAGCAATAGTCAGGATGACAAATATTTCCATACCCGCACAATACGCCTCTGTGTTTTCAACTGATAACCTGGACGTGCAACTTTTACAAATTACCTGAAAGTTTGTTTTTGTTAAAATATTTCAAGGTTTCTTTACTTTATCGGAAAGGTGTGACAGAAATACCTTCACCTCGATGTCTAAGTACAAGAATTATACCTCAAATTTATTAAAAAGGTAAATTAGGCTGAATTACTATAAACATACAATGTCATAATAATAATTATTAGTAATGATACATATCAGATATACAGATTACCACCAAAAATGGCGTAGAACTTCGTATAGAAATGTTAGCATTTATGTCTCCATAATGAAGGGAGATTTCAACGATAGACAAATTATTAATTATTATTTAAAATATATTTAAATGTCAATATATTTACTCACTTCATTTCATACAGACATTTAATTATTAATTAACGCATTTTAAATCAAAAAATTTAAAACAAATGTCACTGATGATTATCGAATGTGATGCAGTGGACAAAGGTGTTTGCATGCATCCTTTGGGGGGAAAGAATTAATAGGGGAGCTGTTTCGCAACACAATTATTTTTTCCAGAGGGTGACTCTGGTTTGTATATAAGGATGATAATATCTCCATTGTTTTAGTCTGATAAGCATGAGGGAGGGGAATGGGGGGGGGGGGGGAGTTTAGTGTCCACGTCATGCACTGTCGACATTTATGGATAATTTGCCTTACTGATTTTTAAATTGTTACATGTGAGTATTTGATATTGACGTTTGTAATAAAACCTAATTTTTTATATGCATTTAAATGCTTTGATGTTATAGGTCATTATATATAATAGGAGATTATGGAAATAATATTTACCATATTTTTTTAACATCTATCCCTTGTGTACCACACTTCTCCTATATATAATATAAGACGAGTAAGAGACATGACAGGCACATTCTCATCTCGTCTGAAACCTATTTAACAAAGCTAATCATTCTTGATTAAAATTATCAAACGGAGAAAAGAAAAATCTGCTACTGAAAATCCTTTATGTAAACTTCTGACTCAGACAAGAGTCGATTCTTTGAAAGACTTTAAATCTAAAATATTCTATTATCCTAAGGACATTAGACGTTCAATGTAACATTCTGGAGCAAACTTCGAGATTATCAAGATCGACGTCACAATGCCACAATGGCCTTGTTTATTATAGAAAAATGAACCTTATTGATCGTCGACAGGTGATTGGGACGTGATTCTTTGTACCAACAGCTGCCGGGAACAAAGCCAACCCTTGCCTGCTTACCCCCCACCGTGAGTGTGAGACGGCGGGACATACAGGTAGCACCGTGTGAGCTTTGATAGTTTGTGAGATGTAATTATTTCAAAAATAA
This sequence comes from Siphlonurus alternatus, assembly GCA_949825025.1. NCBI lineage: Eukaryota > Metazoa > Arthropoda > Insecta > Ephemeroptera > Siphlonuridae > Siphlonurus > Siphlonurus alternatus. Next base: position 34,457,829 of record OX463782.1, read on the forward strand.
AGTTGGAAAAACATCGTATTTTTTGTTATTTTTAAAAATTTGATGTGACCGCTTTGATACACCGTTTGTGCCATGGGCGGAGAAGTAATTATTATTATTTTCACAATAACATCGGAAAAACAACGTCTTTTATTGGTAACATGCACCGTTTGTATGTATGATATTTCCAAAATAACTTTTGAAAAACGTCTTTTATGTTATTTTATAAAATGTGATTTTGGTATAAATGAAATGTCATGCCGTATTGTCAAATTTCATATACTCCCTTTTTTGTTGATGTTATTTTTATGGTTTTGTTCAAAATTTACTGTTTTTCGGCAATCTAATCATCAATCATTACATGTTTATAGGGATGTCAATTGTTTTTATTTGTTAATGCATTTATAATAATTAATTAATTATGACAAAGATATAATATAAACAATATAATCTAGGCCTGCATTTAAATACACGATCAGAAATATACGATTATTATTAATTGCATACAATGTGGAACATATAAGGATCATCAATTAATAATCGATTTTTTCTGATTGTGTATAAAATTTATACGAACAGACCTAATGTTTTTGTGACACATATAGTTATTAATAAATTAATTTGATCAAAAAGACTGATGAATCACTTATCAAATACATAATAAAGATGATTTCAAGTAAAAACTTTGGCCTAAAAGCCACAACTAAATATTTATGGTGTGTGAAAGTGGTGTATTACTTTATTACACAAAGAAGGGCATTGGGTGTAGCACCGGTAGTTGGCAACACTGACGTATTTTCACCATGTTAATTTTTGATCCTTGCTCCTCGGAGTAATTTTTATGCTAGAGCTAAGCTGATTGCTGTAGTATCAAGATAATTAGTAGCCCAAGTGCACAATTTGGCTAAATAAAGCCTGATTTAAAGAAAAGTATTTTTTTTTATATTTTAGAAAAATGCATGTAAATTTAAAAAAATTACTAAAAAATACTAAGGGGCATTCACAAAATCTTAAGACCACATTTAGGGCTCGATAATTTAAGACCAGAAATTTTGGGTCTAAAATGCATGCCTAAAATCAGGCTTTAAATTATCGAGCCCTAAATGTGGCCTTAGGGCTTTGTGAATGCCCCTTACTTTTCTTTAAATCAGGCTTTATTTAGCCAAATTGTGCACTTGGGCTACTAATTATCTTGATACTACAGCAATCAGCTTATCTCTACCATAAAAATTACTCCGAGGAGTATTAAGGATAACAAATTAACACGGTGAAGATACGTCAGTGTTGCCAACTACCGGTGCTACACCCAATGCCCAGAAGTCACTGCGTAAATCTGAAATTTACAAACTTACCTGATTTATTCTCACCTGTATTTACACTAAGCTACCTTCAATTTTCAACTACCTTGCATACATCCAACCTTCTCATATTTATAATACGTATCATGGCTAAAGAAAAATTTCGGTTTCTAAACCACAAAGGTAGAAATTTCTTTTTGTGTTATTTTTTGTTGACCACACTAGTATAATTACAAAATAATTTACCTTGTTAATCAAGCTCGTGAAAGGTGCATTCTCCTTGACACTGTAAACACAGGGGAGGAAAACATTTGTTTGCAGTTAAGTGGACGGCTCGGAATATAAATCATTGTGATTGTTCAGGTGAAATTGGGGTTAATTAAGAAAGATGATGGTCACATATAATTGATATTTATGGAAGGTACTGTAGCAAAGTGTTAGCGTATAAAATATAACCTTATAACAAGTGCATATAACAAAAATATTTATGTAAAATGTTTTAAAAGGGGATTTTTTTTCGGACTTATTTTCTATTTGATTTATGCTTTTTTGGGTTCCTGCAGCTTTGCTATTTATATATTTTTAATTAAACCCCGTACAACTTTGTTATTTACTGCGATTGTATTTTTAATTTAATTATTACACACGTACAACCTGGGAAAATGTCCTTTTATATTTTATGTATTGTTCAAAGTGACGAATAAACATAATTTTTATATAGGATTGTTAATTTTTGTTTTTATATTTAAATTTAGTGAGTAAAGAAAAGAATTTTAATGTTATAATTTAAAACAAATTTGAATGTATTAATATAAGAAGTGTAAAGACACTAATTAAAAAAATAATAATCTCAATTTCCTCTTTTATAAAGAAAGTTTTCCGCCTCTAGTAAACATGATTGTACTATTTTATTTACTCACTTGACGGAAACACACGAAAATAACCGAAGCTGTGGCATAGAGAAAGGCCGAACGATCAAGCGGGAGCAGCAGGAGCGGCGGCGGCATGAAAAATACCTCGACACAACAGGTTTTCAGTGGCCAACCAGCCGGCATGCGAGATACAGTGGGTGCAAATGTTGTAGTAGAGTTCAGCAAGCAAGCAACAGCAGCAGCAGCGCTTGATCAGTGGATTTTTAACTTATACCTTCGGCCTAAAAAACAAAACTAAATTTTGTATGGTGTGTGAAAATGGTGTATTACTTTATTATTATAAAAAGGTTGGTTGGTCCAAAAAACCATTAAGTGATTTATTGTGTTTTTCATAGTGATGTGTTTATAAATGTGTAAACAGTGAATTATTTATGCTAATTTGTTTTTCGTATTGAAGTGTATAAAATGTGTGACTTATTATTAGTAATTTAAACGCTTTGACGTTTTTATTTTCTTATACAAGTGTTTTTAAAAATTAATAAAAATGTTTGGTACTTTAGTACAGAAATTACAAACATTAAGTCCTTTAACAAGTCCAATAACAAGTCCTGTAAGTTCACCTAAATCAAGACGTAAATTTGGTGGACCAAAATGGAGAAGAAATCAAAATCGGGAGGAATACAGAGAAGTTCAATCCGATCCAGAAATGGATGAGAACGTTCGCAATGGGACTCCTGCTCGTAAATCGAAGGATAAATCTTCTAGGAAGTTACAGAGAGTGACCATAGGTCCTCCGGTCCTGCTGACCTCGTCTCGTGACGTCACAGTCCGTCACAACGAGAATCAACATGTCGGCGGATTTTCGGCGTATAACAACGTGATCAAAACGACCGCCGCTGGACCTAATACGAGGATGCATGGCTCCAAGTCCCTCGGCCGACTTGATGGAATGAAAGAGGTATGTCACATTAAGTCTGAATCTGTGCAGTCAAGATTGCAATGATACTGTTGGATTCCCAAATGTATGAAATTTGACTATCGTAGTGATTTTAAAAACAGATTCCAATATTTTGTTTTATTTCGTAGAATAATATTTTTTGTTCAATGCTGTCAGTTTTAGATACTTTTCGATGTGAAATATATGTAAAATTATAATTACGCAATTTATGTTAATATGCATACACTGAAAAGTTAAAAGTTTAAAACTTAAAACTGTCCACACCTTGAGAAATGTGACGAGCATGATCACAAAATCTCGTTTCTCTCGTCTAAACTTCTGCTATAGTATTTTTTTTGTCAAACGTTGTCGATAATTATAAGATATTTCGCGATATTTTTTATTGAAATGTGACGTTTTATACAATATACTTTTCTTAATGTTGGTAAAATTAGAATATGTTAAAGAATTGATAAGAGAGAATGAGTGCAGTGTGGTCACAAACTGAGCATAATGGAAAATGCACCGCAAAATTACCAATAAAATGCATCTTGAGCCTTGTGGTATATTATAGTCTCGTTGTAAATGCACTTTACATGTAATTATGTAAAGCAAATGTATAATCTGATTGCAGGATATTAGATAAGAAGTCATTAGACCGTTTGATGATAAATTACCCCCTATGGGAATATTTTTGTATAGCCAATTAAAGATTCCCCTAGCAATAAATAAACACTTGCAATTATTACAAAATGTTGCTAAGAGAAAGGGAAGGTTAGCATTGTTCTAAAGTCAATATTTCAAGTCTAATTACATGATACAATTATTCTTATTACAAAATTATAATTAGTAATGTACACAGTACGTAATAACATGGTATATATAGTTCGGTAAACCTTCCGACCCTTAAACATCGCAATAATCAAATAAATCGATCAAGCGTTGTACAACAATGGTGCAATGCAGAAAAACCGAGGACACTCTGGTCATATCATAAAGCTCTGGTCGTGTACTCGCACGATATATGAGGCAGTTTAGGGTGGACATATTTGTCACTATGGTAGATTAATTTGATGACTAAATAATATATTAATTAGTGGTTAACTTGAATAAATTTACAGTGTAAATATATCTGATTTTATTGATGTCATTGATTTTTTTATGCCGCAGAATTTTATTTTGATACGTGAAACCAAATAAGTTTCTGTAATCAGATTGTAAAAAGAACCTTCTAATACTCATGTACATACCGGTAATACAACAAACAATAAAAAAAAGTGCGTAGTACAGTACACCATTTTTTATATTGCTATAATAATGGGAAGTTTATTTACTGCAGTTTTACGAATTTACAAACTTTAGCAACATAAAATTGAAATTGTTTAATTAGTCATGCAGTTGAAATGAGCGTGGCATTTTTTTTTTCTTTTTGTGTGTACAGTTCTTAAAGTTAAAAATTGGAATACATAGATAGGTTAGATTCTATAACGCGTGTATCACAATTTTTAACTTTAAGAAATGTACACTCCCCGCCTCTGAAAAGTTCTTTTCTACAGCCTTACTAATCGACATGCCGTGTGTTAGTTTTACGGAACATGGTAATAAAAAACGAAGCTACAGAAGGGAAATTTTCAGAGGCGAAGAGTGTACATTCACTACGTTTACATGACGGTGTTTAATGCGTATTCGTTGACGATGGATAATGTTATTCTTATAAGGCGTCGTCAACGAATACGCATTAAACACCGTCATGTAAACGTAGTGATTGATGTACACTTTTGACGGTATAAACTTCACTCGTATTCTGTTTGTGTAGTCAGGTGGGATTAACGTGATATTTTTTTTTTGTTATATTTTTGTTTGAAGTTCTCTACTTCATAGCCCTCCACCAGAGGGCTATGTCTACTTTATCTCCCCTCAAAATTCTGAAACTGGATGCATTTCTTGAAGTTGTCAGCAAACCAGAAATCGAAACGTTTTCGTGCTGTCCAGAGTTATACAATATGAACTAGTTTGTCGATAAACAGTATTCAGTACACACAATTATTGCGAATATCATGATTAGCCTACATCGATATTTTCAATGTTATAGTCGTGCAGTAGTGACATACATTTGTGACGTCACACCTGCTATCTTGTGTGTGACATAAGAAATAAGGTCAGTGTGTTGTTGCACTTGACGACACTTACCTGCCAGGGTGTGGGACTATACAGTCAAATTAATTTGTTATTCCTTCCGGAAGTAGCCGGAAGTGTCAAGTTTACAGCTTTTATGTTTGTATAATTCAGTTTTGAAACGTTACAGAGTGATTTGAAGTACTGACCTATATAATTATGTGAAATAGTAATGCTGAAATATGAATAGGAAGACTAGAAACTTTACACTTCCGGCTACTTCCGGAGGGAATATGATGTAAATTTGACTATAACAGTAGTTGTCAAGTTTAAAGTAGAAATCGAAAATGTGAAATACGTGTTGTACCAAAGATTTGATAAAGGAACGAATTATACAAGCTGTACTTTTTTATTTTCAATAAAACATGATATTATAATGTTATACCCAACGGATATCTTTATAATATTTATAGCTTAAAGTTTTATAACTTTATATATATTATATCACTGATGTACGGTACATGATTTATTTGAATATATAAGATATAATTATATGAATTTATACATGTATTGTACAGTTGTCGCCTCGGAAAATTTCCCTTAAATTTGCAGCCTTGTTAATCCCTATGCCCTATATGCCCCGTAAGAATAACACAGGGCATGGTGTTTAACAAGGCTGCAAATGGGAAATTTTCCAAGGCGACAAGTGTACATGTAACATAATTTATTATTTCTGTACTGTACATATTATACATTGCACCTCGGGACAGCATACACGATACCCCTGCTCTGTCTGTGGGGTGCTGTCGCACAATAAAATGATGGTTGATGGAACAATTTTGGTATATGATATAATATATTGATAGACTGCGAATACCCTTTCTCCCAAATTATATAAATCTGCATCACTGCGGTAAGTCAAATAGACGTAAATTTCGTGCTGTACTTTTGTAATTATAACGTGATTGCAGTACTTTTATACCGGGGTACTGTTCTATTTAAAAATATTTCAATCTTGATGTGAAAATGATTTTAAAAAGAAAAATTAGTTGTTTGAAGAATATTTTTATGATTATAATATCACTACATCAGGTTTTTGAAAGTAATTTCCTTAAATCTACTCGACACCTAAACATTAAAAAGGTGGAATAAATTAGTTTGAAGTTGATTACTCTAATTCAGACATTATGGCCTTACAGGCGGAGCGTTTATCACATTCCTCTCCTTTATGAGGTTTTAATGCACGACCCTTCACTGCATGCACTGCGTCTTAGCGTCTCTTGGGGATACACGGTGAATAAAATACTGCGTCTTTTTAGAACTTCGTGTATTATATGGTACTATGGTAGGATATATCAATAGCGCAGGGGCGTTTAGATGACGTTGCAGCTGCAAGTTATATAAGCATTTGGGGGTGTGCCGGTCGCCATCCGTACGCCCAAATAATAAGTTCTCATTTTTACTTCATCTAGAGCTTTTCTTTGGTTTATACGTTTTTATACGTTAAGGGCATTGGGTGTAGCACCGGTAGTTGGCAACACTGACGTATCTTCACCATGTTAATTCTTTATCCTTGCTCCTCGGAGTAATTTTTATGCTAGAGCTAAGCTGATTGCTGTAGTATCAAGATAATTAGTAGCCCAAGTGCACAATTTGGCTAAATAAAGCCTGATTTAAAGAAAAGTATTTTTTAGTAAATTTTTAAATTTACATGCATTTTTCTAAAATATAAAAAAAAATACTTTTCTTTAAATCAGGCTTTATTTAGCCAAATTGTGCACTTGGGCTACTAATTATCTTGATACTTATACAACAATCAGCTTAGCTCTAGCATAAAAATTACTCCGAGGAGCAAGGATAAAAAATTAACATGGTGAAGATACGTCAGTGTTGCCAACTACCGGTGCTACACCCAATGCCCTTAAATGCTAGGAAAAATATTTAACACGGACATTCGACCTCTTTACAATGTATTCTCTTTGGATATATGGTATAGTATCGGTACTCTAATGTGCACTTATGTGTGAATTCAATACATGATTTTCGTCGTGTTTATAACGACCTCAGTCATTGGTTAATAGTTTTGTAACGACTCTCCTCATTGGCTAAATGTGAGCCGAGGGTCTCCGAACATACACGATGAAAATTTACTTTTAATTTGGTGACCTGAATTCATTAATTAACCTTTGCTTCGTGCTAAAACATTCTGGCTTTAAACTGAGGATTTTTTGTTCCTACTTAAAATATAATGCAACAAATTTGCAAGATCTTGTATTCGAACTTCGTAAGAATCTCTAAATATCAAGTTTGGCAAGATCTTATTAGTGATTTGAGAAAAAACTTTGTCCAGAGGGTTTGACACTTAAATAGGGTCTATAGGATACAGCGATATACAGTATACTATAATTACAGTAAAAAAAAACACAAAACTTTAGGCCGAATATTTTGAACCGTGTATCTAAATGCACCTGCGGACGTCAAATTTATAATAAATTACATCAACCCACGAGTTGTAATTTTTATGCAATTATTGGCTTTTGTAAAGTTTTCCTTTTTATTTTTTTATTTCAAAACACATTATAATGTTTATGTTTTTTTGTCTTGTATATTTCTTATCGTTTTTTGACGAGCCTGCTGGTATTTTGTTAAGGTAATAAATTATTATTTACTGAGTGGTAAAACATTTCGTTTTAGTGGCTTCTATTGTCAGCTATAGTGTTTTATGAGTTTGTTTGAAGTTTGGCGTATGATGCTTTTCAAGTGCATGTCTTTACACTTGCACTTGAATTATTATGCCTTTAAAATTTTTATTATTTGTCGCTGTAACTTTCGTTTTTTTACCATTGTTCAGAAAAGGATGTAACTCCTTCGGCAGGTGAGGTTTGGAATTGAATAGAAAATAGGTCAGAATTTTAATATTTTAATAATTTATTTAAAAATATATATTTGCTCTTTTATAACTATATGGTCTGTGTGAATGGATATGTATTTATTTTGTAGAAATGATATGCCATAAATACAGTTTATTATATTTTATTGATAATTGACTTTTTTTTTAAAAAACTTTGTCTCTATTTGTTCATAAAATATTTTTCATATTTATAACAATATATAATAGCTTTAATTAGTTATTAGTATTATAATAAGTTATAGGATACTGTAGTATTTTTGCACCATGACTTCGAAATTTTAAAAGCCATGATCCATGATAAATAATTATATTTTAAGATTTGTAACTTAATGAAAAAATTAATTAAAACTTATACCATTTATTAAAAAATTTGATAATAATTTTGCAACAATACTCTATTATTTTTATTAATTAAAAAATAATACCTTTTAATTAATTAAAAACGTTATAAGTACTGACGTTTAATATTTATTACCCATACGTACTGCTGGTATCATCAATATTATATTTATGAAGTAGCAGGTACTGGAATGTATTATACTTTTGTAAACGCGAGAAAAAAAAAAGAACCGTTTCCCCCCGATGCTGGCTCCTCAGGTCACGGGGAGATTTTTTCATCACCTTCTCTCTACCTTGCCAAGTAAAGTCCGAGCAACCGCAAGGTCTGCAAACATATATCTTTGTATACTTGTTTTATTATAAATTTTAATTATTATTTTGATTACGAAAATTGAATACGTTTTTTTACTAACAAAAACAAACAGTACATAGAGTGTACATCATACTTCCAACGAACTCACAGAAATAACATGCATTCATTGATACTAAATGCAGTAATTTAGTGGAAATGGTCACACTTTTATCTTTGTATAAAAATGATTATCGGATGACATGCATAATGTAAAACAAATTTATTGACTAATTTTGATGTTTAAAACTACATGTTTACTTGCCTTATTTACGGAGTTAAAATTCAATATATTTGTGATGCAAGGTGACGTTTCTTGATTTTAATATATTGAGAGCATAACGTACTGTACACGTACAAATCCATTCATAAAGGGTGATAGGTCTCTTGATAAACACAATATTATAGACTATTGATTTGCATCGCTGACGTCAGTTTTCACGGTTTCCTCAGCTATTCTCTTTTATCACATTACATTGTTTAAGCGTTCAAGTTACTGTTTAACTTCAATTTAAACTTGCAAAAAAATTAAAACAAAGCACCGTGTGACTCGTATTATAGGCAAATTTTGGCTATGACGTCATTCACTACGTTTACATGACGGTGTTTAATACGGATCCGTTGACGACGGATAATGTTATACTTATGAGGCGTCGTCAACGGATACGTATTAAAAAGCGTCATGTAAACGTAGTGATTGATTACTCCATTGACTCAGACTATAGGTTAAGTTTGGCTGGCTACCTGATGGTGCGGACTCCGCCTGCCTGCAAGGTCAGCCAGGATAGTAGGAGATACCCTGAGTTAACTCCAGCTGCCCACATCATATCATGGCTATTTAATTTGGAACATTTCTCACTGTCGACTGAGTCTTAATAAATCTTAACGATCATAAATTGTTACCAAAGTTCAGCTGGCCAAATGTTAACTAGGGGGAACAATCATTACAAACTACTACTCTACAAAGTAGAGTTTTACCTGCATAAATTACAGTGCATCATTATACAGAATGTATATAATAAAAATTGAGCCACCTACCTGGAAAAATTACCTGTTGCTTAATTTAAACATTTATGTTTGCTGATAAAGCAAGATAAGGGTAGTCAGACAACCTCGGCAAAACTGCATAATGTATTAGTTGCATATTGATTAGCATGACTTTGGTTGGTGTTTTAATTTAACTTATTTTGTTGATGGCCATAAATTTTGTATAATACGCACTCGATGCGAATGATAGATTTTATGTATGGTATCGCTCAAATGAAAATATCATGGTTCTACAATAGAGGTTTCAATTGTTTCTCCATAAGCCACCATGGTAGAACATTTGAATTATAAGGTAAGATAACACGAAACATCGATTGTTGTAGTCCCATTTGATTAACATGTAAACCTTAGCAACCTCATAATAATTCTGATTTTTTTTTTGAGAGACAGTTCTTTTTACCAAAAAAATGTAGAAAAAATTTCAAAACAATCGCTCGATCCGATTTTTTTATATTAATTTATTAGTTTAGGTCTCCATGAAAAAGCCCTATACTGAAAATTTAATAAATTAATTTAAAAAAATCGGATCGACCGATTGTTTTGGAACTTTGTCTACATTTTTTTGGTAAAAAGAACTGTCTCTAAAAAAATATTCAGAATTATTATAAGGTTGCTAAGGTTTACATGTTAATCAAATGGGACTACAACAATCAATGTTTCGTGTTATCTTACCCTTAATATCAAAAGAGCAATTTCGAGTTTTTTTTTCTACATATTTTGGATAGGACGGTGGAAACACCGCGAAATCAGCTGACCTAAAGCCTCCATATTGTATCAAAATAGTCAAATTTTCAATATACTTTTGTTTTCCAAACAAATCTGTAAGCACGCATGATTGAACGGAGAAATTATATGATACCGCCGACATCATGTAGAGATATACCGTTCAAATTTGACTTCATTCAAAAAGTCTAATTAAAGATAATTAATGAATAAATGATGTTATCTATTCGTTTTGATTTCTTTAAACCTTTTCTATTTCTAAAAGAAAAAAAGAGAAAGTCATTTAAAAACATCAACATACTTCTAAAAAAATAATTTTGTTTTTTTTATAAAACCTATTTAAAATACCTAACACAATGTGTGTGTATAAAAATAAGACACACCTTTTTTTATTTTTTGTTGGATATTATCTTCTCTCGTTAGTTGGGAATGCAATTAGAGTTAGACGACACAGACGCACGTTGTATTCATAAAACGTACAAATTATCACTACAAACATTTATAATGACATTGTTTTTGTCGCCTTCTCTCATTGGTGGATATTTTGTAACGTCGCTTCTGATTGGTCGAATGTTCACGAAAATGCACTATGGTGTGGAGAATATAATGGGTCATTATTATTGTAATTATTATGTCAAATATGCACTTAAGTCGTATCTCTCATGTTATCAATATATAGGAGATAAGTCTTTACTGAATAACAATATTGATGTACCAAAAATTACAATTACCAGACCAGAAATAAAAATTCTATAATAACTCCATCAATTTGCAGGCTAGAACTTTGTAATAAAGGACCGCTCGCAATGTGTATTAGATTGTATAATAAGTTACCACTTTGTGTAAAAGAAATTACAAATTACAGAGATTTTAAAAATTCTGTGAAACTATTACTTAATGATTGTGTTTTTTACAGTGTTAGTTCTTATTTACAGTTTAAGTTCTAATAAACAAGTTTTTTGACGTGTCTAACCTTCATATTCAAAGTGCTGCATTATCAACGTTTGTATTTGTATATGTGGAATTTGACGAATAAACCATTTGAATTTTGAATTTGATGTGTGATAACTCTGTGTATCACGTGTGTTCTTTGCAAGTAAGTCAGTTCAATTGTTATTTTATTACAAAGTACACAACTCTTTATTGCAATTTATCATGGAGCTTACAAAGTTACAATTTGAATTATGAACCTTATGAAGTTTAACTTGAGGATTGATAGTATATGCTGCTATCAGTATATTGTTACACAAGGACTATATACAATACAGTATATAGTCCTCGATTGTTACAGACTTGATGTTTGAGGATGAGCTGATGCCATGGTACACAGTAATAAGCAAAAGTACCAAAACATAGACTTATGTCGATGTACCAAACATTATATATGGATTGAAATTAAATTATCTTGATATTCTGAACACTTCAAAACTTATATTCACGGTATTCACTTCTTTGACGTTTATTTATATATTATAGCTCACGTATTCTGCATGCATGTATCTCAGAATACAACTCTAGACATCACAAACGCTAACCATAATCTGTTTGTGGAATTTGTCAAGTAATTTTTATGGAAACGCATGGTCATCTTGAATTTTCTTTGGCCAGACTGCATGGGTGCTCTCGAATCCTTACACTGAACAATAGGTCTCTGTTCGTAAATACACAATCAGAAAGAATAAATTACTGTATTTGTGATTGTGTTTTTACAAACAGACCTTATAATTATATCTCCTTACCTTTCAAGCATATATTTTTATCTACTATCAGAACCAAAAAGATGTACCCCTGAATAGCATACAAGTTCCATAATGAGAGGGGCACACCTTTTTGATTGTGATAGTTTCAGTTGCAGTAAATCAGGTAGTGGTAACGTTCATGCTGTCCCAAGGTGTACACGCCAGTGACTTTAACATTAAAGTCTCTGCAGGTATATTACAGTGAAATATGTAAATTTTCAATTGGAAAACTCATTTTGTATGCACTTAAAAAGAGTTATTATCTTGCAGTAGTACGGTACTTTTTTGGCTAGCGCAGTCAGTACACTGCATCATCAGGTCTGTAAATTTCCCTTTGATCCAGATGACGAACGTGATGCGCAAGTCAAAGTACATCCTCTCATGTTTTCTAACTTGGCAAGGTCAACCATTTCTATTGAACTAATATGGTGCCAGCGAACGTTACTTGCATTATTATTTATATCAATTGCATGTCCGGTGCACATTTTTTCGGGGTCAGAAGCACCAATTTGTGGTCTATTGTATCCAATAAACATCCTTGATTTATGTAGTTATAAAATCAAGGTAAATGTTGACTATTTTTTTTATTTAAATATGAAGTAAATAAAGTTAATGATGCAAAAGTATTTCCTTTTATGATGTGTTTTGTATGCATAATGTTATACAAATTAAGGAAATAAGCCAAATAAGGTAATTCCAAGGTGGACGGAAGGTTGAATGTTCGCGTAGTTTACCTAACAATGTGACCCTTGTATGTTAGCCTTCACCGTGACTATTTGACCTCCCTAAGGCTTATATATATTGCAATGTTAATAATGTGAAGGAACTGCGAGGCAATGCCGAAGGGAATTTTTAGTTCTTTTTTACAGTAAAAACAAAAATTGAAGCAAAATTGAAAAGGGGCGTGGCAGATTCCGGTTTATTTACATTGGAATAAATCGGAAGGATCAATCGGAATTAAAATAAGTCTTGTAAGGAAAGGTCAATTTCCTATGTCACTTCGCTTAAAATGACCTAAAATGAAGTGACACATGCATGTACTTGATTTTCCATATAATATATATAAGCGTTTTCGCAAATATAATCTAAGCTCGGCTGAAATGTGTGGTAAAATAGGGCTAAATAAATATAAATAAATAAATATTATCATGGATCAAATGGGACCATATATATAATATTGGCTGCCTGGCTTTTGATAATATTGGTTTACGGAGAATTTGGCTCCAAGAGGCCAGACTCGTTTTTTCGTACCATGATTACATCCCCACTTGCTACATAGTTCGGTGCCTGGCCAAGATAATAAACATGTAAGCACATGATTATTGACGCCGCCCTCTATGGACGGTGAGGTCAAGAGTACTTGTGTAGGTCTGCACATGCGGTAATGAGAATGAATGGACGAGGGCGTACCAACATCATTGTAGGTTTGTGTAGCCGTTACTTCGGAGAAACATTTTGTACGGAGATGATTTGATGTGAGTTTCGTTAAAATTGCAGAACTTGGAATGTATTACGTGGGCATTATTAGTCAGTAATACACGTGTGACCATGTAAAATGGTGTGACCTTTATGAGAAAATTTGAACATAAATTTTGTATGAAATAATAATGATTGAATTTTTCAGCGAAAATAAAATAATCATGCAAATACATTCACTGAAAGGGGCAGTGCCATGTACTGAAAAATGATTAATCACGCATTATCTTCTTGCATCCCACATCCCATAATCATCCTACCCATTATTGTTCATCCTTTACAAGACCCACTAATTTTTGAGACAAACAAACAATAATTATCATCAATACTTCGTACTTGGAACCATTCATGTATTTTTTGACACTTTTCCAAGTATGTACACTCTCAGAAATAGGTAGGTATTTCACAAAGTGTTTCAGAAACGCCTAAAGTGTTTAAAAAAATGCCGCCTTAGTTAAGACACATCTCGTGTTTCAGAAAGTGTTTCAGAAACACTTAACGTGTTTCAGAAACACATTAAGTGTTTCAAATGTCACTTTTTGAAACACTTAATGTGTCTTAACTAAGGGGGCAATTTTGAAACACTTTAAACGTTTCTGAAACACTTTGTGAAACACCTATTTCTGAGTATGTAAAGAAGAAGACTGCCATGAAAAATGCGCTCATGAACTGTTGCTATGTAGTAAATATACTAAATATAAGTTTAATATCTCGCGATACTAATTATGAACTGTCTTATAATCTTGTTTATTCGTAAATAATAAGGCCTCAATTATCCTCATTTATTAGTAAAAAGTTTTGTGGTTTCGGACACTGCAAAGTGGGAAATTGCTGTATAATCACACAACTCTTTCTTTTGACATTAATCGACTTAAATGGGTATAATGCAGTACGTGTATTAAATCGGTATACTGTGGATTAAATAATGATTAAAGTTTGTTTACCATTAAACGTATAATTTGCAGTGTACACCTCGGGACAGCATGAATGTTACTGAACCTGCTCCGTTGTTGATGTATAGTCAGTCACACACACTGATGTCATGGAGACATGGTCAACTTAAAAGTAAAACATTTTGGGATGACTAGAGCTTCCTATTATCCTAAATAATAATAATAAAAAAAATACCTATATATTCATTGCTTTGCATGCAGAGTTCATCAAGCAAGGACGGTATCGAATCAATCAAGAGTTATAACGTTCATGCTAATATTTACTAAAACGAGTGATGCAAATGGAACTTGCATGACAATTTTTTATTGCATGCAAAAATGAATAGGGGATACCAAATTATAATGTTACTTTGAATTTTCTCGGATTTTATGAGTCCTGGAACTATTATTATTAAAATTATTTAAATTTCTGCAAGTTCTGTTAGACTCCCTGAATCTTTATTAAAATGGAGAAGGCCTAAACGCCTATTGACGCCTCTAGGGGGCGTGATCATATTTATATTCAATATTCTTTCAAACATAGTTCCTGGGGGAAAAAAATAAAAAATAAAGTATCATAATTTGGCACCCTCTATCCATTTCTGCATTCAAATAAAATTTACGCAGTTCATCCATTCAGTTGACATTTCCTATGCACCTTAATTGGTGTCCCCGATGAGCACCATGGTCCGATGTGACATAACGTGCATGTTGTCCCATGATGTAGTAAAACAAGCGATGACTGTGGACGCGCGCGGCTGACATTTCCGATGCACCTCGGTGTCCCTGATGACGGCAAGGTCGCGGCGGTGCGCAGATGATCTGAGGATGACCGCGGGCTGTAGGCTAGTGCACCGTTCCTTCATCTTGTTGGCCGGCGCCTTGCCCCTCCCTTAGCTGCTGCCGAGTTACACACCAGTCGTGGCCATAAGTTCACCAAATTAAATTACTAATGACGAGTTGGTGTTATTTACAGTAGGGTGACATACAATTGAACTGTTGTGTTTCTAGAGATCTATTAATTACAGGTGCAAATAACGTATATCTGTTGAATGTGGATTTTTAATAGTCAGATCTGAGCACAAGTATGAAATTAAAAAAGTGGAGCAAACAAGAGATTCAGAATATATTATATACCAAAGTTATATAAATACGTTTATATTGTTCATAAGTTCGATTTTTTTTTTTTTTTTTTTTTTTTTTTTTTTGTCACCTTTAAAATATATAATTATATAATAATTTTATGGTTACAATACTTACAATCATGTATAAATAAATAAATAAATAAATAAATAAATAAATAAATAAATAAATAAATAAATAAATAAATAAATAAATACAAATATCTAAGTAAATATTATAAGAATTATATTTTCCAATTTAAATTGTTCCACAGAAGTTAATTGTTGATTGGTTGGTTAGTATTTTGGGGCAGTTTACACATTTTGGTCATGTATGCCCCACCCTCATATAAATTGTAACACTCTATTTAAGTAAAAATGTCAGATCCGGCTATACACTTTTTTTATTCGAATGGAGTGTACGTAAGCTTAATGTAAACAAAAATGCATGTCCAATGAACGATGAAAGTCTGAGATATTGAGCTTTAATTCACCGTATCGTAAATATAATGTTACCTTGTTTACATAAAAAAATAGAAATTAACATTTTCACCTTGCATTAATTATTGTTTACTAAATGAATATTCATTAATTTTATAATTTATGTACTCTTAGGTACTTTATAAATGTTTCCTCTGCTATGTCTGTAGGCACGCTTCTATCGAGACATTTTAGAACTTGTTTTGACACGTATGACTGAATGCACTCTTTACCTCACAAAATTGCAAATACAGAGTATGTTTTTCTTAAAACTGATTTCCATGAAATCAGGGAAAGTTCATAACATTCACGAATCCCGAAGTGTATCATGCAGTTAAACTTGCTTAGGGCAAAGAAATTTTAATCACATTGCAAATTATAAAGTATAAATAATGCAAATTTTTTTGCATGCACTTTATATATTGATGTGCAATTATTATCATATATGGCTTCAATCTGGTCACGGCTCATTAATTCCTGCATGTGGGTCATTGTGCGTTGAATTAACGAGATGAGTTTGTTGTGGGTTTCACCGCTTGTTGATCGATATGTTTCGTAAGCTGCGTTTAGTTTTAGTATATAGGACTATATTATAACAGTAAGATCGAGCTTATGGATCATAAACTGACAAATAGGTTGAGAATTAACTTGTTCGATGACTACTTTTATAAGTGATCTTGTATGTAATGATACCCTCGTATATAGATAGTATAATTTTATTACATGAGACATGGTTAAAGCTGGTATTACTTGCAATGTATTTTTTCTATGCATATAATTTTCCCATATGTGGGGATGAAATTTTCTTGTAAAGCCGTTATAATATAAGTGATACAATTTGTCTAATTATTGCATACAATTTTTCGTTGTTTGTTCGGGGGATAGAATTTTCTTATAAGGAAAAATTTGATGCAAAATTGTTAAATTGTATGCAAGAAAATTATAGAAAAAATAACACTGCAGTTTATTGTCTGCCAATTACAATTTTTGGTCATAGAGGTAAAAAATTATATAGCAGAACCAAGCATTACCACTTTATAAAATAAACGGACTGCTCCCCGATTATTCCGCAGATCACCATCATTTTAAAGCTTACTTTTGATTTTTGCAATAAAGGTCACATTCAACGTTTTAAGTTTAAAGGTATGAAAGATAGCTCTTATCAGAAATTACATGTCTATTATTATGGTTCTGTATCTATAATAGTGCCATGGTCTCATGTACAGTATATATAAAATACAAAGCCAAGTCGTGTGCACGTCTTACCAATGATTTCTTAATTAACTTAACTTTAGACAGATACTAATTGACTATAATTAATTACAATTTGCAAAATGACATTGCATGATGCAGGTATATGATGCAATCAATACAATGTTGCCAAATCTCTAATGCTTACGTAACTAATCAAATTAATATACATGAAAACGAAATTTCCACATGTTATAATAAGGTCATTTACTCTTTCACAATCGATTGATGGCTCCTCTATTAGACGATTTCTATAAACCAATGTTTTGCCTGCATACGAGGTTACTGATCTATTTCTGGTACAGGAAGAGAGGGCCGGAAACAGACAAATGCTGTCAACAACCACGTTATTGTTGTTGGTGTGACGAGACGGGAGAATTCTAAAAGCTTGTTAGTGCTGGAATTTTAGGGAACTGTAGAAAAAATTGTCGAACAAATCCATAGAATTTCCATATATTTTATTCTTCTTGATCCGTTTTTGAGAATAGGCAGAGCAATTATAGCCATGCACCCAATACAAGCGCTTGGTATAATATATAGCTGTATCCATTTTCTTTGAATAATTGTTTGAAATTCGTTTCTTTTTTGATTATATTTTTATTTTACATTAGCTGCAGCATATATAATTATGTAATGACAACTCGGTTGAAAAATTGACGGAATTTAATAAATTCTCGTCGTTGTTTCATATTTCAATTATGCGTTAGACTGAGCCAAATTATTTATATACAGATTTCAGATTCATGCAATATTATATGTTTTATTTCTGCGATATGACTTGACTAATATAAAATAATACATTTCCAGTTATAATAAACGTTGATCAAACCTTATACAGATCACTTGTTCACGTCGAAATGCTACCGCGCGAGCCTGATGAAATTTTGCAAGAAGCGATGATGCAACGCACGGGTCACGATGATCATAGCGGTACAGATAGTAAGTAGCGGCTTACTGTAGCCCCCCCGGGCTCTGCCCCTCGATATGGTAACGTACTGACCATTGCGGGGTGTTGGTGTCCATGTGGATTTATGTTCCCACAATTATTATACATGTTCAGACTATTACTGTAAAATATTTATTGTTCTGGTGATTTTATGATTATTGACAAATAAATATATAACTGCGTTTTAAATTTGTAAAAAATCGATTATTTTTATTTTATTTTATTTTCCTCATGAATACATAAATAATAAGTCAGATACAGGATATTCACAAACAGTCCAATAAGAACTTCTCGGAAAAAGTGATCATGCTAATATTTCAACTCAAATATAGTCAATATACACAAAGTTAACAGTATATATAATTTAAATTAGATCGTATATATTAATGTATAAATTGAATGCATTAACTTATATAATATGGTTTTGTTTTTAAAATATGTAATGAAATTAATGAATTTTATTTAAACTCGCTTCATGAAATACAGTATTACACTCTTTAGATTTTTTTTCAGTGCTAAAGCCAGTATAAAATGAGAAGCTAACATTGACGACACAATTCTCTCAGCCAATGAAAATCTAGCGCGCGAACTGCGCGCGACGACATGTTCTATCAAGCTTCCTATCCTTTAACCCAGCGGTACCTCGTTTTTAATTTTTTCCGACGGTTCTTATGAAGGGCAAGATTAATAATTCATATGAGCCACGGAAAAGATCACTTTACACGACATAAAAAATATTCGAGATTTTGTGCAGCATAGAATTTGAATGACAAAATAAGTAAGATTTTTCTCCTAACAAACCTTATGGAGCGATGTCAGAATGCGGCGCTGCGGCATTTTTACTTTGAAGCTTGTCATTTAAAAAAAAAATGTTCTGTAATATTCTTCTATATTATTCTTTCAGTAAAATGATTGCTAACTCACTCTGAGAGAGCACTTCTCCACGGTATAAAGATGAAGACATAACCTTTCTCAACGTTTAATCCTTGTGATATGATTATTATCAAATCTGCACGCTCGGCTGGCTCTCAGACGCTATGGGAACTTCTCATACCCCCCGCTTAGGTAAATATATATAGCATTCTCACGACTTAAAATTCCGGTACCAGCACTTCCGGGCGTGTGTAACAACATATGGTGAAAACCACGTGGGGTGCTGTACACTAGGGTGCACACACGGAAAAAACACTTGACAGTTTTCCTGTTAAATTTAGCTGTTTTACGCGTTTGTATTTGTACCCATAATAAAATTGGTTAAAATCAACAGAGTTGCTATTTTAGATTTTTACAAATTCAGAACTGTTGAATTTTAGACATTAGATGTGTAGAATTTGGTGTAGCAGTGTATGAATGTTAAAAACGACAGAGTTTGCGATGTAAGATTTATAGGTTCTATCCTTTTAATTTTAACATTTCTACTCTTTTAATTTCTACAGTTTATTCCTTGATTCTACTGACGTATCTACTTCCTTATATTCTACAACTTTACTCTGTTAAATATATAATGTTCTAGAAGCTGGTATTAGATGATGCAATTGATCTATTTATTGCATACAGTTTTTCTTTATACAAGAAAACGTAAGTTCCATTTCGTACAAGTGGACTTAAAAGTTTTCTTGTAAAGAAAAACTGTTTGCATTAAATAGATCAATTGCATCAACATGTAATACACCATCTTCTATATTATCGAACATTCCATCAAAAAAATATTACAAGTTTCATAAGCAATATATAGTAAGTTATTGACAATTTTATAATTAAATAATGATTAGGGAGCAAACTAAATAAGCTAATCCTAAATAAAGATTTAAAATGGTTATAAGGGTTAATTCATATAAAAAAAAAATAAAGATTTATTTATAGTAAATATTTAATTAAAAAAATTCAAACAATATACAATATTAGATCACTTTATTTGTACATTAAAAACATTATAAATTTTGTGAATGAGGTGAAGATGGAAATTTGTCACACTTGAACTCTATTTTTACACTATTATACTCAACAACTGACGTAAAGGAGCATCATCTTGAGGGTCAATTCTGGGTCTCCTTTCCATCTGGGTAGTTTGAATGGCCGTTCGGGGAAGTGGTGGTAGCACAAGGGCGGTTGTAATCTGGACTGCATTCGCTAGACGTTCAGTCTGATGCATAATCCCCACATGGACGTCAACTATAAAAATGCACAGTTCTAGCATTAGTATTATTGCAAATTTATGGCAAGTAATCCTTCAACTTACCAAAAATTATGCACGTGTAGCGTTATAGCCCTCATCGCTCCTCAACGGTTCGAATATCGTCGGCCGTGTGAATTTGCCTCGAAAACACTCCGGCACGCAGTATTGCTGACCGCACATGTCTTAAAATATTAACACAATTATTAAAACAACGAATGACATAACATTATAGGAAGTAAAATATTAATTAAACTTACCATTGATGATCCAGAATACATTTCACAGAGAGAGCACAACAAGAACTGAACTGACGCCTGCAGATTGAAACAGGAAATGACCAAAACGTGTCTGTCGCGCAGAAATAACGGTCATTTTATAACGTGGTAAAACGTTTAATTTTTGCAGAGTAGATGTGTTAAAATTAATGTAACCGTTGAAACTTCAAAATGTTACAAAGTTTCTAACGTTGAATGTATGCTTACACATTGCCAAACTGTTACTTTGCTTTTTACATATTCTAACATTTAATTTCCAACAATTTTGCACGGTTAAAAGTTACACCGTAAAACGTACTTCCCTTTTAACAGAGTAAAATGCAACTTTTACGCATTGAAATGCTAAATCTTACAATGCAACTGCGTACATTGATATTTAACAGGGTAGAGACTGTTGATTTTGACAGTCCTCGCTTAACAGTGTTTGGAACTGTTGAATTTAACACAGAACTAGTTTATATTTAACAGGAATACTGTAGAATTTGTACTAACAGTTCAAAGACTGTCAAGTGTTTTTTCAGTGCATAAACTTTATTGTGACGTCATCTGCAGTTTACAAGTT
Organism: Siphlonurus alternatus; assembly: GCA_949825025.1. Classification (NCBI taxonomy): domain Eukaryota; kingdom Metazoa; phylum Arthropoda; class Insecta; order Ephemeroptera; family Siphlonuridae; genus Siphlonurus; species Siphlonurus alternatus. The sequence continues at coordinate 34,479,357 of OX463782.1, forward strand.
TCGCTGGTTTTGTATTGTAGACTTTGTCGTATTAGTCAATGTATATATGTAGATGTGGTGTGTGCATGAAACATTTTTGTACTATACATTTAATAGATGGACCGAGTGGTTTTCTTATCTACCTTCCCCAAAATAAAAAATCTGTAATATCAATTGAGCTGTCATCTTGTCTGAAACTCATATTAATATTAAAATATATAATAATAATCTTAACGTTCCCCGCTTACGAGAGTTCTAAACTCTCGGGGTGTATCTTGTATTTCTTATTGTAATATGTCTGCATTATTTCTGAATAAATATGGAATAAACAACTTAAAAAAAATAACGTTTGTGTTGTTCTGAGGTGTACACTCCATTCGAATAAAAATGTCCGATCCGGCTATACTGTAACATAGCCGGATCGGACATTTTAATCTGAATGGAGTTGTACATGTCAAATTGCAATTTCGTTGTTGTCTTTTTATTTCGCATCTTTATAATCCAACGTATTTTTCAAAATTCGTGCACATGCTAACTGTCATATACGCAATGTTGAGAAAATTGCTCTAAACGGCCTTAACTATAAAAATGGTAAAATGTATACAAAATAGGCATTCAACCTTCAAAACAAGCTTACAGTAAATAAATAATACTGGTTTATTAAAAGTAGGTACCATGTTAGTTATATTTTTGTCCCTAATGGAAATTCTTACATGATTCTTTACAGGTGGACCAGGAAGAAACTACATTTTTAATCACACCTTTAATAACTGAGGTTATTTGCCAAATTAGATGGTTATAATACACAGAAATCGTGATAATCTACGAGTTATGAGTCTTAATTTTTTTATGTTTAGTATAAATGAGAGCGTTATATTTTATGATATCAATTTGAAATTATAATAATATATTAAATCGTGTATATGTGAGAACCGGTATAATATATAAAACGACATTAACTTTAATTTAGGTCGTGTATAATAATTATTGTAATTTAATTTTCCAAGTGACAAAGTCTGATATTTATATACATGTACGATTGTTTATACGTGGAGATGACGTCATACCACATGAAAATCACATTAGTAGCTCCCAAGAAGATTTAATAGCCATTAGTAAAAGAATTTTTAGTGTATAGAGGAGAACTCATAAAATTTATTCGTGAGTTGAAATTTGAGATGTTAAAATCTTTGATGCTGTTCGTGCATGTGTGTACGCTTCAGTGCATATAACATGTCCAGATTTAAGCTGGTCTGTATTGGGATATTTTGGGAATTTACTTGTAGTTTCATTGTATTCGCTATTAGTATAAAAATATAGTATTTCAATTAATTATATACTTCGTTTACATGATGGCTTTTAATAAGGATTCGTTGACAACAGTTATAATAATTAAAATAACATTATCCGTCGTCAATGAATACGTATGTTAAATACCGTCATGTAAACGTAGTGATTGTCTTCGGATCAAATTTGAAGTATAATATATATATTGCCTTCAGAAATGAATGCGAAATAAATGGGAAATAATTATAACACTTATATATTTTTTGTAGATTTTTAGCCATTTATGTTTTCATGCCAAGATTGCTACAGTTAAATTTACGTGATATTTCCTCCGGAAGTAGCCGGAAGTGTGAGGTTTATAGTTTTCCTATTCATATTTCAGTGTTACAATTTCACACATAGGTCAGTACTCTATTCTATACTACAAACCTGTATAAAGTTTCAAAACTGAATAACAAAACTACAAAACTAACAAAATAGCAAACTTTAAACTTCCGGCTACTTCCGGAAGGAATGTAAAATTAATTTGACTGTAACTGCATATTTAAGGTTTTATTGATCAATGTGACACCGGATATATTGACACTCTTTCAGTGATAAATAAAAATTTAACATCATGGCAATGCATATACAATCATATAATTATTACTTGTAAAGTTTCTGTATTGCTGTGTTGCTGTGTATTATAATTCCTTCATAATGTTCATATTATGGTGATTGACAGACCATTAAGGTTGGATGCAATATTTTAAAATTGCTCCAATGTTAAAAAATACAGTATTTGCATGGTCCAGTGATTAATTAAATTAAGTTGTAATTAAATGTCATTCAAGAAGCCTGCACGGTTGTTACAAAATTATGCTGTCGACCAAATTACGCTTTTATGTAAAAAAGGAAGTAAATTTGATGTAAACAATACAGTAACGGAATTTCTACAAAAAATGTGATTTTACAACATTTTACTGTTAGAGCAGCTGTACTGGTTCTCATAACAACATCATTAATTCAATTATTATTTTAATGAACACAGGATATATTAGCTCCAGTTTTGGCGAACAAATTAGAAGTATTATAACAACCGGAAGTACCTTGCAGTGCACGGCCTCTCTGCACATGGTCAGTGTAATAAATTAGTAAATTCAAGGGATTTACAAGATTACAATTATAATTACAGCCTCGCAAAAAAATAGAAATATATTGCAATAATTTTGTAAGTATATATTTAAATAATTTGTCGACTTTGGTTGCGGAGAAAAAGACGAAAGTCTGGTCTTGAGGCTTTTAAGAAAACTTGCATCAATTGATTTAGGCTTTTTGTCCTTATGGACTTTATGGTTTTTATACTTCCAACAAAATGTAATGTAAATTAATTATAACTACTACTGAAGTGCAAAGTTATGGCATTTAAATTTATATTCCGAATGCAATTAATTTGTCTTAATAAACGATCTCTGATGCAAGGTTTTTGGATTTCATGCAACGTCCCCACATGACTCCCTGCACTCCCGGCTATTTCCGTTAGTAATTTCCCATTTTATTGAAGTATACCAAAGCTTCCATAATTCTGCACATGCAATGCGAGAGGTAAGCAAGGCCGCTGCTACTTCCGGTCCAGTTGTAGAGCCACGCCCCCTTTACTTCCGGTGTCACGCCACCCACCCTTGTCTCCTGTACAACAATGTCCAGCATGTAACAATGCTCGGAGGCTGCGTCAATCTGTGATAGGAGACTGGACCACAAAGAGGAGGCTGTACAGTAATTTAGTACACCCAATTAACTGGAGATAGATTGCTGTATGTTATGACCAAAGAGTTTACATTAAATCTCTGTTATGACGGTACAATAAAATAATACTATTGCATAATATTGCGTTCACACTGATGGCGTTCATTATATAATATATAGCACCGATTTTATTTTTTTATTATTTTCTTTACTCTGTATCAAATTTGTTGTGGTGCACCATGAAGATGGATATTATTATTTGGATTCCACGAGTGTTAAACACGCATTTATTGAGACTTGAAACGCGGTAAACTTGAATATTTTCCGAAAGATTAGACCTGCATGCCTGTCTATATAAATATAATATTATGTATATCTTTGTCCATTAAACATACAAGTTTGCAGTGCTTATTTATTTATTTATTTATTTATTTATTTATTTATTTATTTATTTATTTATTTATTTATTTATTTATTTATTTATTTATTTATTCATTGTACATTCAGCCTCAAGGGCTGAGGCTATTTAGGGAATTTAATCCCTCTTTAGCTATAGAATTTTACATAGTTAATGAAAATATTTGTTATTTGAATGCAGTGCTTTGCATGCAGCTAATTTAATCAGAGGTGAAAATGATTCGAGTACGGTCTATCTCCGTTAAAATTTCCTATGAACTGTATAACTTGGAAGAAAATTTTCGCGTATGCTCGCAGCCTATAACAGCAGCTGTGACTAAAATCTACAAATTTAAGAGCAACGTTCAGGCAGAAAACACCACTGCGTACGATGGAGACTTTTTGTTGTGCTATTTAGTAAAACTTGCTCTTTGTGATTAAAGAGGAATTTTTATTACATTGTTTATATGTAAAGTATACGATAATAGCATCATCAAATTTATTTATAATCAATTGTTAAGCAGCAACAAAATAGCGCAACAAATTTAAGTTATTTTAACTTTTGTGAAATTGTATGCATATTTTACATTTTATGTTTGTTTTTATTAACATAATAAACATTATGAATGATCACATTAATTTATTTCAAACATTATTAACATTCATTGTCTCCTGCCATGTTGTTTTTTATTGCAACGATAAATTGTTGTTATTGTTATTAACTTTCATCACCACCAAATGGGACTCAAATTTGAAACTTCATCCTAGCTGGTGTCTGCCCATACCTCGGGGCCTGGAGTTAAATATTATAAACAATTGTCCGACCTGAAATGATAAATCATGAGAATTTATTGCTGGAAATATAATATCTATTTCCAAATATTATATTTTCTATTAAGAAATGAAGTCACCTGGATGGTGGGTGTAACCACAGGATCGAGCTTCGGACTTGTCTAGGCAGTTTGGTAAAAAAATAATTTTACTTGGTAGTACTCTCCATAGATATAAAATTGTCCGATCTGTCCATGCTGATTGGACAATTTTATTTTAATGGAGTGTAATTGTGTATGCTGGGTATATACTGTATTATATTATACCTTAAAATGCACAGCAAGATTCATTAATTATAAATCGAGGCCATCAGATATAAACTATATATAGCTTATATATATATATATATATTCATTTTTCACTATAGGTCATTTTCTTATCTTGTTTACGTATAGATAACAATAACATTCTATACCTGAATGGCGTTTATGCTAATTTGATCCTCATCATAGCCTCAGTCATGCACGCAAATCATTGAAAGCTTGCTCGTTTATATATCGCATCATAGCGTATTTTTATTTACGTGTATTTATTTTTTTAAATGCATGCTGTATATGAAATATTAGTTTTTGTTAGTTTCCATTAATGGAAGGTCGCAGTGGATCAAATAATTATTAGTTTTTTCATCATCGTAAGTTAGTATAAAGTTACTGTAATTCTTTAAATCCATTATTTACTACTGTAATTCTTTAAATCCATTATTTACTAATCTGCGACGAAAATACTGAATTTGTTTCATTACCAATGAATTTGAATAAGATTTCTTTTATTTAAATTTTGTCAAGTACTATAAATTATAAAAATATCGTCCCCTCTAACAATGTTTATAAAGAAGATAATTTTTAGCGTGTAGATTAAATTGCAACAGAAACCATAACAAAGCATATCAAATAACAACAAGTTACATGATGGCATAGACCTACTTTTCTGAAGATTAATTTTCATACTTTCATGTAAATTATATAAAAAAAAATATAAACAAAGTTGCCGTCATGTATAAAATTGATGAATGGAGTTCTTTAAAGGCGTGGTTTAAACTGCAATCAGATTATATTTTTGGTAACCGTTAATACTGGTGACAATGTAACAAATGATGGGGCGATTATATGCAAGACTATGATAGTTTGGGTGTGACTACTTGAAATATGAACACACCTCCCCGTGGAGCTAACATAATTTATCGATCTTTAGAAAGGTGAACATTTGCATGCAGGTGTATATCAATCTTGAAACGGCACAAGTAAGATGGGAAAGAGCATAAGTTCATTGGTAGGTGAACGGAAATATGACTTTTTAATGGACAAATCAATATAAAATTTAATTGTACCATTTTCTTTTTCATGATTGTATGGCTTTACAGCATTAGGTAAATTCTTATTTATAATCCATAATGGGGTACTGACCAAAAAAAATGTTTCAAGTTTTTGCCAACATTTCAAAAGGCACGAGAATTTCATGAAGAACAAGCCCTATTACAGCATTCTACGACAATTTCCTGATTTTATGTGAATTTTTAAAACCTCTTAAAAATGACGTCATAGCATTGAATCTTAAATGGGCAAATAGATCAGTTAACATTGCTAAATCCCATATTTAATATTGAATTGAAACCAAAACTTCATTTGCAAGGTTTTTAGGTGCTAGAATCACGATAATGAAGGTTTCGAATTCCTACCTCAATAACTTTTCATTTTAGCAATGTTAACTGATGCATTTTCCCATTTAAGATTCAATGCTATGACATCATCAAAAAAAGTTTTAAAAATTCATATAAAATCAGCAAATTGTCGTAGAGTGCTCTAATAGGACTCGTTCTTCATAGAATTCACAGTACTTTTTACTAGTATTGCTAACTCAAATACCGGTCAGTACCCCATTCTATATTTTTAATAATTATATTGTTCTGAGAGTTATAAAATACTGTATGCAATTATACCTTTTGGTTAATTAACAATGGACTAGTGCCCTTGCATGCTAGTATAATAGTGATAGTACCTGCCATGTATACTTATATACGATAGGCTATACATTCGATATAGAAAAAAAACAATGTATTGATATATTTATATTGTGTTTATTAAAAAAGGGCGGGGGTTGGGGGCAATAAAATTCTCATGATATGCTGTCTGAATCATATATATTACTATCAATACAGTATTACATAACTTTTTGATTCCAGAATCAAATTCTCTCCTCAGGATTTGACTTTATGAGAATACTTGATACATGTCCTGGGCACAAGATATATGAAGTTTTTATGCATCTTCTGAGTGCCAAGATGTTGAAGTGCCAATATTATTTAAGTAAACAGGACATACTGGTATTTTTATTGCCCCCTCGTCACGATCATATGGTCCTAGAGGCTCCTAGGCGATGATTCAGTAGAATTGATAATCAGGCCGCTGACCCGCGCGCCGCAGCTTCTTGGAATATCTAGTAGGAAAGTAGCAGCCTGGATACATCGGGTGACAGGTGAAATATGATCGCGTGCAGACACGTGACTCCATTCATGATTTACTGCCGTCCAGCAGAGAGCGTACGAGAGTAGATCAGCATGGACAGTCAAGCTTCTGAGTGGTCCATTTTACTGGAGAACGAGAAAAAATATCAAATTTTCTTTGATTTTACATTCGGTTATCAAAAAGTGGCATTGATATTATTTTTAATTAATTTATGAAATTATTAACAATTTTTATGCTGATTCCGTCATTACGATCGCATACCGGTATGGTTCGTAATTTAGCCAATATTGTGGTTCCTCAATAATTAATGCATAGATGATTTTCATCTGCATGCATACACTCGTCGCCTTGGAAAATTTTCAACTTGCAGCCTTGTTAATCACCATGCCCTGTGATATTATTACGACTGCAATGGAAAATTTTTCGAGACGACGAGTGTACGTTATTTTTGCTGTAGGGGACTTGGCTCACTAGCTTAGCCGCTCGTTCTCATTGAATAATATGATGTTTATAATATACTCTTTCAGAAAGAGTATATCTCTTTCATGGTTTTTCATTAATGCATTCCTGATCACACTGCAATGTCGCTATCGTAACAATGAACTCCCCCAGCCACTCTCATCCATCTAAGACTTCATCAGCTGATCGAGTGTCACGCCAGGCATAGGGTGCTCGTGTTGTGGTCACAGGGAGGTGCGCGCCATTAAGTTCCGCGTGCTGTCGCCCTATGGAGAAATCAGGTTGAAATGGGCAGGTCAAATTTCCGTACATGAACTTTGATATTAGAATAGAAAAAAAAAAAAAAAAAAGTTGTGAAGTACCGGCATGCAAATATTTGAGCATGTTAAGTTACTCTAGAATTTTCACTATATTAATATAATTTATTTTGAAGCTGATTAATTACTGTACAACATTATTGGGAAGTGATAAATACATGGGACAGGGGTGTAGACCAGGGGCTGATTTTAGGGGCTAGCCTCATCCCTTGTCTTTTATAAATCATGCAAAAGCATGCAGGTCTTTAGCAAGGGGGTATACCTCCTCTCACTGTCTCGTAATTACCCCCCTCCCCCCACATCCCTATACGGACATTAACTCCTGCATGATGACTTATATAGACTATTAAACAGGAATGTGAGATTATTTCGATGAATTCCCTGCAAATTAGTTGAAACCAAAGACGTTCGAATGTCTTTGATGGTTGAGATCCAAGACATTTTCACGTTAATGTCTACAGTCCTCAAGTTACTGACCTGTGAGCCATTCTTGTAAGTCCGTGACTCATCCTCTGCACCCACCTCGTCACGTGACCATGTTTTGTCGCGTCTCTCCCGGAGCGTGACGTCACGACGTGGTAACGGGGACACTCTTTGTTGACACGTGACGTCACTGGTGAACACTCGGTGGTGACCTATAGCAAAAAACATGGCTTTTTACTGAAAGATCGCAGTAGTGGTTGTTTTTTGTAAATCGCATGCACGAATTAATCATATTTTTTTTACAAATACGTCAAAATTTTTACAACTAGTTGTATATTATCAGAGAAAAGTTGATGGTGCATGGGCTTTTCTCTGATAATATTATGCAATGATGATAGCTTTTTTTTATAATCATTCTTGGACTACATATTTGTTATTATTATGATGATTGTATTTCATTATTTTCGTAAATTATTGACTATACTGTATAATTATGCCATAATATGAGAGACTGTTAAAATTATTATTATTTAATATATGAGCTCAATTGTGTTGACCAATAATATTATAGCTCTGCATATTCTACCATTAGGTATTTAGGAAACTACTTAAATAATGTCTAATTATATGTTATTTAATTCATATATCGTTACATGTTTTCAATTATATAAGCAGAATTTGACATGTTAAGTATCATCTGTTGAAATTTATTTGTGGAAATCTAATTATGACTCAAATTTCGTGAATCTTGGTAACAACAAATGAGATTACATAATAACACAGCGATCACCTGAACTTAGCGAGTGACGTAATGAGGTTAGACCACCGTGGTGCGCACCGCAGTGGCGGGAAATTCAAAATGTAATTAAAATCTGACGTTGTGACTTCTTGTGACTAATGTGTTTTTCTTTTGTTTTAGGTGAGTGATCAAACGGTGTGCTGTGTGTGATTTAAAGAGGAGAGGTGAGTGTTGATGTATCTCTTATTATGTACACCTCGGGACACCACGAATGTTATACTCCTGCTCTGTATATGTTGTCCCAAAATTGTATATTTGTACTTTTTTAGAGCTGTGAGCTTCACCAAATCAGCTGAAGTTCGTGCTGTCCTGAGGAGCACATTTTTTTATGACCAGGCAGTTTATATTATATTTTATGTTGAGCTACGTATAAACGTTATATACATATAGAGCTGATGATAAAACAGAACAGCGTTTGCAACACTGAGTTTGACCGTCGGTTTTAAATTATTTTTTATTTTATTGTCGATTTTTTTTTTGGTCAATCGTGACAAGTTGAATTTATGTATGTTTTTTTGCAATGCAAATTCAGTTCTCTCTGTATAAAAAATTGGATTTCTTGTATAAGCGTTTCCAATGTATATTAAATGGAGATATTTAAGATAATAAATTGAGAGTGCATATTTCTTTAAAAAAATCTGCATGGGACATGAGTTTTTCTTGTTTTTCAGAACGATTTAAAATGATTTTATTCTTGTTAATTTATCCTGCATTTTTGTTTTAATTTCTTGTATTATGGGTCAAATTCGCCAATACATTAGACCATCAAGTTATATTATATAATATATTGTAGTGCATTCATGTGCTACGTCACGTATCTTGAATGAGGGACGCCTTTTTTTTTTTTTTACAAATATATAGACAAATTTACAATCGTTTTATTAATTTTATTGATAGATGATTTGGTATATAATATATGATAATAAGAAATTCAAAACCATGCACTGGAACATTTTTTTTTTTTTACATCAATTTAATAATAGCAGCACGTGCATGATTTTGCGTATCTAGGAACCTAACATAGATAAAAGTAAAGAATCGTCTGATATTTACCGCTGTATATGTTACTAGAGATTTGGGACTTATAATGTGTGATTTCCGTAACCCGGTAACCCCAAGCCAATCGTGCAGACACAAAAAGAGTGTAATTAGGTGCGAAAATGTGGTCGTGTCTCGTTAAAAAACATCGTTTTATTGTAAAATCGTGACGCACCTGACCAGATTTTTACTACCTCAAATATTTTGTGTGTTTCCTTTTTTAAAAAACTAGAATCGATCTAGTTTTTATTGGATTTTAAAAATTAGTAGAAATTCATGTTTTTTTTTATTATATAATTTTACCGTTTTAATTGATTTTGGTTAAGTGTATTTGATTAATTAATTAGGTAACTGTTTTGCTACTGTATAAGTATGACTTAATTAAATTATATCTGTCAAATTAACAAGTTATTTAGTTTTTAAATTCCTAAAGTAAAAGGTTCGAGAGTTTCTTCTTCCGCATTTTGACGATCATGGATAGCGAGAGTTGGACAGTACAGTAACCAGAGTGCAAGTGATTCGACATCGCTTCATTGCAGCTAACGGTTTATTAACGTCAACAAACAAAGGATCTGCATCTTACATTGTTGTTAGACTGGTTGAGAACCAGAATTAATTGAAAACCTGCACAAGGAATTAATTTGTTGTTGTCATGCCACGATGTTTATATAACAATGTTTATATAACTTGTATGTCGACAGGAAATAAATTTTGTTGATTTTTTTTTTATAACAATTGATTACAATAATGCAAAGCATGTACACTTCAGGAGAGTAAAAACGTTATCCCTGATCTGTATACGTTAGCCCGTGTTACGAATTTGAATTGGTGACATATCTTGTATTGAAATTAATTCTCTGTTGATGGCGAACGTTATATAGGCGAGACATAAGTATGGTTCGCTATGGTTAGACTGATACGTGCTCTTCTTAATTCCCCCCCCCCCCCCAAAAATTAAAATTAAGTTCTATGCAGTTTCTGATTTTGTACATCAGATATGAACTAAAATATAGTAACCACGTTATATGATTTTGCGTATAAAGCCGATATTACACGATATAATTTTACTAATTATTGTATACAATTTTTCCTTAAAAGAAAACTTAATCTCCATTTATTTTTATGGAGAGGAAATTTTCCTGCAAGGAAAAATAGTATCTAAAATTTTACTGTGTAATACCGACTTAATATCAATCAAATAATAACATAGGTTGAAATTTCAATGCCTCTGATATACAGCAGGCTATAGCATATAGGAATTTATGTTATATAAAATGTGATTTGTGCCAAGTTTCAAACTCCATTAAAATAAAAATGTCCAATCCGGCTATGCGGATATTATTTATATTTATACATGGTGATCATTAGTATATGAAATTTTAAATATAACCTCCATGTTTAACGTACAGTACGTTCAATCTAAATAAGACTATCGGGCAATGACTGGTAGTGGTCAATAGACTCTGAAGTCAATAAATAAATTTGTAATTCTGAAAGAGAGCTTTTTATATCCTCTCTATAAATCAGTTAATGGTCAACTAAACACGGACAAATAAACGTCTTCACGGATATAATCGATACACTTTTCCTCTTGTTATATTTATGTTACTTCCTCGTTTAAAACAAAACGTTGCACATAAGATGACTGCATGCTTCAGTGTGCCAAGTGAAATTCGCTCAGCCGGCTCGTGTTACGTCTGGTTAATTATACCGCACGTACTGCAACTTGCAACCGTGGTAATGGAGTACCTGCATACAGAATTTTATCGCGTTATACTGAGAGTAAACGTTTGATGGTCTTGTTATCTAAAAGTAACGATCGGGATATTAATACAAAATGCAGTGGTGATTGACTCCAAAAACCGTTCGTCCGGGACTTGTGAGTTTGACTTGTCAGTCAAAGCATTTTTTAGTGCTAAATTACCTGAAAACATGATCGGGAACTTGTAATATAATTAATATTATTGTACATAAGATTTCTGTTTTAACTCAAATAAATATAACAATTGTATGTTAAGTTAGTTATCATAGTAATAAATTTATAATATTCAGATTGTAGTTGAGATGTAATTGTATGTTATTTGTGTGTACTGCATGTGATTATTTTGTTGTGTTTGCTTTGTCTGTTTTTTTTTTTTTTTTTATTGACATGATCTAACGTAAGTTCGTCTATGTACATATACAATCTAAACGATTGAATAAAAAATTTGAATTTGAATTTGAATAGAGTCGATAAATTTCATACGCCCTTCAAATTACTTCCATGGCGTATATTAGAAGCGTAAGCGAACTGACAATGTTAGGTAATTACATAATCAGGTTGGGGGGAGGTGCATGTGAAGTGATATAACTATAATACATGATTTTAGAAGCTCACCATAAAACACCTATATATAGACGTGTGACGTGTTATAGAATGTATGCTGGAACTTAGAAATTATTGAAATTAATCGTATAATATTAATTTTTCTAAGCACTGTCAAGTCAAGCCAAAGTTTACACTCCTTGCAAAATAAATTCATAAATATTGCCCGATTCTGCTGTGTCTGACATGCAGTGATTTTTACATGAATTCTATGCTGAGATGACTTGAATTTTTCTTATTCTGCTGATAATCACTATGTTATTAATTGTGCAGTTGTAATCTCTTACTCAAAATACAATATAATTTTTGTATATTAAAATATTATTGTAATTTGTATGCTTACGTATAATAGGGTAAATTAACATGGAAATTATAACATCAGGATTGATGTTAAAAAATGTGATAAAATGTTATTATAATACAATGGATTATCTAAATGATAAATTCACCGAATCAAATTAAAGTGTATACTATATGATTGTATTTATATGTTATATACATATATACTATGTTGTGTTTATGCTAATAGTTTTTTTTTTTTTGCTTGAGTTTTGTATATCATTTTAATATGTTTAAGATCATTTCTTTTTTTATAATATTTACATAAATGTTACTTAAAAGGTTAATATTTCTAATTTTATTATTTTTTAATATTAATACAAGTGTTCATAATAATGGAGAATTGTCTTGTTATTATAATCATTTATGTTTTGGAGTGATTATTTAGATTCAATTGCAGGGAGTGTTACCATAATATAATTGTTCATACTGCTTTGATTTGCTTGTATGCAGGATTATTTGTAATGTTTTTTTTTTTTTTATTGACGTGCTTTCATAGTGTTTGTGATTATTGTTTATGACGTGCTTATATTGTTGTACAATCAAAGAGCAATAAAATGATTATGAATTATGATCTATTTATTCCTCAATGTGTCTTCTACGATGTTCGACCATACTTCAAATTTTGATCGTGATATTAATCTTCCAGTTCTGATAATTTCAACAAATTGATTTCCTCATATTCTTGTAACACATTGCCTGAAGCTTTCTCATAAAGTTGACGCGAAAACTTCATCATCAGCTTGGTCACAGTCATATTTAGTATCACAATTATTATCAAGGTTATGACCTTGTGAAGGTAATTTGTTCCTCCTCATCTTAAGCAGATAATTACAAAGAATATCGCAGACTTGTTACTACCTGTCTAGCCCTCCGGGGTTTAAAGATCCTCGCGTGTTCTCACCATCATGCTCCACATCTAATAACACTGAGATGCTGCGGGTACACAAAATATCTTGTCCATATACGTGAATATTAACATGTATGTAGAAATATTAAAATGTAGAGCGACATTTTTTCAAGAAATGTAATAGTTTTTAATACAATGTTGATCAGAGTGTAATAAGGAGATATCAAATTATGGGGGGTGCCATCCATCATAAGAAACAAAGGGTGCAGAATACGTATTTTATAATATTTTGCTCAGTATAATTATACTGCTGTTGCATGCGTAAACGATTCCAAGAACTATAGCATCAATCGTGCATGCAGTGGTGCCTACTGTACGTAACTAATTATTGTTTCCAGAATTTAGCTTTACAAATCTTAATTTACAAGGTGTAGATTATTGCGCGCGGTGGCCATCTTGTAAATTTTAACAAGGCCAGATGGGACTGGCGACAGTCAGCTGATCAGGTGCCGTCTAGTCCACCGGTAATCTAAGATCTGTAAGATTGCAGTATAGTACATATTTTATCATATTAAAAGTATTACTTAATTACATGCAGATTAACTATTTTTTAAATTCGTGCAAATCTATATTTATTTTATAAAAAAACCTTCTAAATTATTCGGATGAAGTGACCGGTATTTTTGAAACCAACTAGATTGTTGAAGTCCAATTGAATTCATTACCACAATTACAAGACGTTCAAATTTCTTCATTAAATCTTAAAACTGACCGTTGAGAAAAATGTTGAAGCCTTCCTTGGCTATATTTTCCGTTATTATTGAAATTTGAGTACAATAAAAGTTACGCGAAGTTATAAATGGAGGTAAAAAGTTTACAATGTTGGTTGCATGCTGGACCAAGCTGCTAATCTGCATACGCGTGCATGTTAGCAGCGCCACCTTGGGCAGACCTTGCCGGGGGCCATAACTCAGACGTACACTGTCGAACTTGGTCCGTATCTCAGTGAGAATAATATGGAGAACACTCATTTTTGTAGTCAGAATAACATGGAGAACACACTTTTGTAGGCGAGCAAATCGCGGAGGACTGATCGATGCTTTTCAACCACTTGCAATGGTTGAAGAGTGAAATTAAACTTCTGATTGAAAAATGATAATCAATCGGGCACAATCAAAGAATTGTTACATGGCATGGATGCTAGACAAATAATTTGTTGTTAACGAGTCTGCAAGATGCAAAACCGGAAAATCAATATTACTTTGTAAAAAAATAATTTGTATATATATATAGCCATGATAAGAAATTGTCTGGATTTGAAATAATTTTACTTTTAATAAATCGTAATAACGTTAAACTGTTCTACCTCATCATGATGAATAAGTATCCCTTGAAAAATTTTCGTTTGTAATCTTGTTATGAGTATTTCACAGGATGTTCACAGCTGTGCATACGGAAATTTTCCAAGGCAATGAGTGTACAAGCTTGCAGCAGTAACTTAAGAGTACGAATTTTTATAACAAGAACGAACTTGAAATTGCATGTCAATAGACTGCAATTAATAAAACATGTTAACATATTGTCTTGAGGCATATTGACTTTGTAGATGGAACTCTGATAACAAAACTGGCTCGTTTTATGACTGAATATTATTGTATGCAGTCTCTCGATTGTTGAGGGTGTATCGTTTGGATTATAAAATTGTAAATTTATAGTCTCTGAAGTCAGAAGCACATGCTTGCAATTGCAATAATATTATTATAGCCACGTCTTTTAAATGTTACAAAGGATATCTTAAATATACCAAGATTCATATTTAACTTGGTTTTCGTCGGAAACGTTCGGGTTTCCTTCGGCTCGGCTCGGCCAGTGAAATTCTTCGTTACAAACAACACACCAATGAATGAAGACGTTTCAAACATGACGAAAACCAAGTTAAATGTGAACCACAGTATATTGTTATATGAAATGCCATGGTATATACTATATATATATTATGCACTCTCAGAAATAGGTGTTTCACAAAGTGTTTCAGAAACGCCTAAAATGTTTCAAAAATTGCCCCCTTTAATTTGAGACGCATCAAGTGTGTTGCATCTTTGCATGTCACTTTTTGAGACACGACATGTGTCTTAACGTCTTCACTATAAATAAGGGGTCAATTTTGAAACACTTTAGGTGTTTCTGAAACACTTTGTGAAACACCTATTTCTAAGAGTGTGTATATATAATATACCCTCATGAAATGCAGTATAACTGTAGACATTTAGAGTCAGTGCATTTACAAGCATACAAAAGACTTATCGTCAGTCAGTGTGTAAATTGATTTCCCATCACGTTAGTCATTTGTTCCGGTGTGGGCGCGAGCAATCAATCAATTTTAATCCGAGATTGATATCTCACCTTTCGTTACGGTACGTTGGTTTGTTTATCGACGGGCCTTCATAAAGAAGTCATCTGCACATTTGAGGAGAAGATAGTGAATATTTTAAAATATTGTGTTATTTGATATTTTGATGCGGGATTTGATATAGCGGTGAGCATGTTAATAAATTATCCCTAGTCTTGAATTAAAAAAAGACGTAATTTCATGATGATTGTATAATATAAAACGTTGGGTTATATTGTTGCATGTTTGATATATTCATTGTTAATAAAATGTAATCTTGAATGAAAAGAACAAAATAATTTTGATCGTATTAAAATAAAACACGCAAATGTTATGGTAATGTCTGTTGGAGATTTGAACGCGTGATTTAAATAGCAATATACCCGCCTTTGGTTCGACTCGCGGCCACGCCCGGAGCCTCCCGTCTGGTCATGCAGTCCATCAAGAGTCCATTCATGAACCCTCGTGAGCACCACTGGACTTTGCATGACCGGAAATTCCATTCGGTATGGCCTCGATTTTAACGTTTGAATGGTGCACATATATACGTTTTAAATTTGCTGCAGGCTAAAATTTAACTAGCACGATCGCAACTTTTTACTCGTAAATGAAATAAGTTACCAGTCTTAAAATATCATGTTCATATCAACAGGTGTATATAGATTTAAAATGCAAATATATGTGATTTTTTTTTAAGATTAAAAATTTAAATTTCCAATTTCAACACTACAAGTTAAGAGAGATAAAAACACTTACCATTTTTTAATCTTATTATCAGACTTTAACTTTCGCTTGAAATTTGTAACGCTTAATTTTATAGCACTTTTTATGGTATTTAAATTAATCAATGAAACGCTTTTTAAATTTTATGGCTATAGCAAAATATTAGAAATTTTATGTCGCACAAATGAATATTAATTAAACCTCCTGATGGCATGAACTTCAACTCTGCATGCATTCCTGTAGGCTAAAAGAGCTCACACAAATTTGTAATTTTGCATGGAGAAGTGAATGAGAAAACAGTGCATAATATTATATAATACTTCTGCAGTATAGCCATCCCCAAAATGTTAAAGTTCATTGAACCAAACCTCATTAATATAGATTAACATGACACCATGCAACCACAAACAGAGTACGATGGATGCAGCATGGTATCATGGGTCTATATATATTTTAGTATCCAGGAGTAAACATATAGATTTTTATCAGATATATATATATATATATATATATATATATATATATATATATATATATATATATATATATATATATATATATAATATATATATTATGGATATATGCAGATATAAATTTTTTGTCCCCCCCTGTCTACCAATAATGATAATTGAAGAAGTTTTTAACTCGACAACGACTGTGACATTTAATTTAAATTACACAAATATAATTATGAAAAGAGCAATATTTGTATTTTTTATCGGAAAATAAAGTATATAAAAAAAAAAAAAAAAAAAAGCATGCAGGCAGCTGGTGGCTCAGATAGTTCTATAAATACAATAGAAATGGAGGTCCTCTACGTCAATTTTGCTTCACTAACATTGCAAATTCATCAGGTGCTACATAATCGCTGCAGGAAGAGAAGTGCTGCACCTGCTGCTCTCTCATTATCTCCTCCACTTTCACTCGTGGACCGCCGCGGCAAGCCAACATTGCAGGATCACCCTTCCTGCCGTGTGCTTGCGTCACCGTGCGAACCAGGCCTTTTGTTCTTGCGTCACCCAGATATCAGTGAGCCCGTCCTGCACAAAAGGTGTATAGAGGTTTATTCTATACACCTTGGTCCTGCATATGCCTTAATATAATATGTCGCAAAAATTACATCTTCTAGCCATGATCAGAAGCTACTAATTAATCCTTTTTTGAGATGATCATTGCTGCTGTCTTACCGAATGTAATGGAATGTACACTCCATTTATGTAAAAATATCTGATCCAACATGACCTAAGCGGATATTTTTATATGGACGCAGCATATAAATTCAAAAATTCAAATGGTTTATTCGTCAAATTCCACATATACAAATACAAACATTGATAATGCAAGCACTTTGAATATGAAGGTTATACACGTCAAAAATTTGTGTATTAGAACTTAAACTGTAACTGTATAAACTGTATAACTTTATCTTTGCTCTTACTCAATCACGAAGTCTATGTATTGTGTGGTTAAATTAAAATTTTCTGTGATGAATGGGTGCTCTTCTCAACTCTCCAAAAATTGCAAATCTGCATTTTCTTGGAGTTGCAGCTTCAGCAAATCAAGCAGGTAATTTCATGGTGCAGAGGTATACATTTCGAGTAATAGTAACAATATAATTATTTTTCCTTGCAGTTGGTACTCGTTGATAAGTTCAATCCAGAGAACTTTAATTTCCAGGCCTACTTGATTTGACATTTCATCATGCACCACGGAAACATTCCACCTCGGTACGCCCCATATCAGCTTAGTGTGAACCTCTCACGCCCTTTCGCCCTGCAGCTTGCGTCACCTGTAAAGCAAAACAATAGCAACGTAATTGAATTGGCACGACTCAATTTTTATTATCTTCCACCATGTGTTACAACATAATCCATATAATAATAATTCAACTTTTACAGTTTCGAGTATGATTCATTATGTCATTATTTTTAGATATTACTCATAAAAAATGAAACAGAGTTATTGGTGCAAAAACAATGCATTGTCCCATTTATTGCCCCATGACTTAATACCAGTATGGTTTTTCCTGAATATATAGTAAACAAATCACGGAAACATTTTCTTAAATTAATAAAAATATCCATAAATATTAAATTTTTGCATTGTATTCATTGTGTTGTGCACATAAAAATCAATTTAAAATGTACATGTGTAGAATTTAAAGGCATATCGTTTAAATATTGGAATATATTTACCAAAATGATGGTCATAATATATATTCTGTTTTATCGTTGCTTATAATATCGCAGTGATCGCTCTATAGCTGCTATATCATAATGTAGTCAGATACAGCCTTAGCTGAGACGTGCCAACTACGAGCAGAAATGCACGTCGTGCACGTGCGTAGAATGTAACATTGGGAGAGTTAGAAATATTCACGCGAGTTTGTGAAACTACTCCGAGTTTATTGAATAACAATAGATTTTGGTGTTAGATTTTTATTTGTGATTTGACGGGAATTTTGTTATATTTTGTTTACATATTAACGTGGTAGCCGTGCCTGACATTGTAAAAATATATAGATATCATGTCGTGATAAAAATAACAATACAGGTGAATAGAAATCCCTTTCTAAATTTCTGCGTGAGAACTGCGTGGAAAGAGAAAAATATTGAGGTTTGTCACTAACCGCGGGTAGTATTATTCAGTTAGCACAAGCAGTGGTTAAATCTTTATTTATATTTTGTCAAGTTCTTATCTTTGTTTTGACGTCACGTGACCCTCCTATTAGAATTGTATTGGATGACAAAGGAAAAGGTTCGTGACGTCAAACCAAATATAAATGGGGACGACTTTAACATGAATCAGATTTTCCCTATACCGATACGATTGGTCTATTTTAAAGTTACTATATGATGGTAACACACTGAACTATTAGATGCTGTGAATGGGTTTTCAGTACTTTCATTTTCACCTTACAGTAAGGACTTCTTAAGTTTCAGTACATTAAATGTGCTAAATTTAACTTATTTTCAGTACTTTTTGCACTTTTAAGAACAAATTTAGTCAATGAAAGTACAAAAAAATATTGTTCTTAAAAAGTAAGTTATATCTAAAAGTTTAGAGTGAAATCCACGGAAATCCTCAAATTATATTGATGTTTGGTCAATGATTGCTCGGTCTACAGAAATCGTTGCAATATTAAAACAAGACGTCCACCCCCGCGATATTAATAGAGGTGAGGACACGGTGCGATTAACATGCGGTCGGTGTGAGCACCAGAGAGGTGCCAGATACACCTCATACACGTGAGGTGCGTGACGAGCGGCTGCACCTTCTGGGAGAGGGGGCGTTGGGAAAGGTTCAGCTACTGCTGGTCATGTGAGGGTGTTGGAATATCGAATAATTTGTGTTGTTTGCTTTAATGTTACAAGTTATTGGCTATTTATATGACGTATAAGACCACTGAGCAGTTCACTCCATTCGAATAATAACATCCGATCCGGCTATGTTACAGTATATAGCCGGATCGGACATTTTTATCTGAATGAAGTGTACATATTATAAGAGGGAGGCATTTATCAAGTTGCGTAACAATAATTTGTTATTCATATTCTCGTAAATATATTCATCCTCTTTCAGCTTGAAGAGTTACTGTATAATCTTAGACTAGACAAGAATGTCATGAGGTTGATATGAAATTACTATATGGTTATTATAGCCGTCGTTGTTGATGTGACGAGATGAGAACATGCATGGCATGCAGTTGATTTTAAATCAGATGAATTGTCACGCACGCAGTCTTTGGAGTTGTGGTTAACTTAGACCAATTTGGAAAGCCTCGAAAGCTATTCTTGCTTCCCCGAAATTACAAATCTGCATCTTTATTTAGATGGCTTCCAGCGAGAAAATTTTCTTCATTCAGCAAATTTGAATTTTTTCTCAGTAACTCTTAAGGGCATTGGGTGTAGCACCGGTAGTTGGCAACACTGACGTATCTTCACCATGTTAATTTTTGATCATTGCTCCTCGGAGTAATTTTTATGCTAGAGCTAAGCTGATTGCTGTAGTATCAAGATAATTAGTAGCCCAGGTGCACAATTTGGCTAAATAAAGCCTGATTTAAAGAAAAGTATTTTTTTTATATTTTAGAAAAATGCATGTAAATTTAAAAAATTACTAAAAATACTTTTCTTTAAATCAGGCTTTATTTAGCCAAATTGTGCACCTGGGCTACTAATTATCTTGATACTACAGCAATCAGATTAGCTCTAGCATAAAAATTACTCCGAGAAGCAATGATAAAAAATTAACATGGTGAAGATACGTCAGTGTTGCCAACTACCGGTGCTACACCCAATGCCCTTAAAGCTATTAATTTGAAACCATCTCCTACCCCTCTCCCATTTAGAGGTCTTAATCAAGAGTTTATTTTCCTCTAAAAAAATTCTTTAATGCCAAAAAAAGCAATTATGAGTTATGATATAGGTTTGGATAGGACGGTGGGAACACCGCAAAATCAGCTGACTTGAAGCCTCTGTTGTATCTTTCACCTATGACCAACGTTCGTGCTGTCCGGAGATGTACGTAAACTTTATTTTAAATGCATGACAGAGAACTCATTGGTGAATCATCACAGCCACAAGAAGTGCATTTCTCGGTATGACCACACACAGCAGCCTCCTCCACATATGTTTTATATCACCTTATCTTTATAATACGTTTTTTTTATTTACTACTTCACAACAGACTCCCTCTGTATTTCCACAAGAGACTCTCTGTGATTTACTTCTGATATCATCTCATAATTGAGTCATGCATTAACATTAAGATTAACGTAATGAAATTGAGACACTTATGTATAGTCCTTGTTTAATGACCGGTCATTTATATACAAGCTTAGCTTCTGTGAACTGTAGGTCGTATATACTTTGTATGGTAGTTAAACGTAATGGCTTAATTGAAATATGATAAGCATTTAAGTTTATATAAATGTTATCATCAGATTTAATCTCTAAATAAAAACGACTTGAATTAATGTATCGTTTTAATTAAGGGCTGTCTCACACAGAATCGTACGATTTCCAGCGTATATTAAAAAATAAAAAAATAAGAACCTATGCAGGTGTATGCGCGCACACAGCTTCGTTTCGTATTGCATCGTACGTTGCTCATTTAGAACAGGTTCTAAATTGTTATTATATGAAGTCAACGATACCATACGATGCAGTGCAGTGTGCGACCTCCCTAAGTATCAAAATATATGCCTTTATTTCATACGAACAAAGTTGATCTTTCTTATTCAAGACAATTAAGTGCATGCAATTGTAACGCCAGCCTATATAACTTTATGTTATAAAATCAACTTTATTATAAATGGTTGCAGTTGAGTTACATAAAAAAAATGTTTTGGTATTTACAGCAATTTTCTTGTTCATTATATAAAGGAAATGCCGCGCGTGATAATCAGATAATCTAAAATTCTTGCATATAAATAATTAATTTCTGCATGCGTGTTGCATTATGTCATCAGTTAGGTAGATTAACGTTGTGCTGGGAGAAGTTGCGCAATGTCTTACGGTGGGCTGACCCGACATGATTTGTGTCACTGTGTGGCCCGCTCTTTTGAGGTACCGTAACTTTTGATGCTGCTGGACCAAACGAGTCGCGTCATCACATTAGCACACTGCCCGGGGTCACCCGGGGTTGTCGTTGTTCGACCTAGCCCAGGGGTGCATCAGCTGTTGTCACAATGATAATAGTATTCCCTAGTTGAACATTTACGTCTTCAACTCATCCTTTACACGTCTAAACCAAATCTTTTTACCTCTAAAACACATCATATTTCCTCTTCGCTTAAAGTGAGGATGAAATGAAGACAATATTAAATTTATAATATTTTATGCTCAAAAGAGGAAAAAAGACGTATCTCGTCGTTTGTCTCTATAAAAATGATGCAAAATAGGAGAGAATTTGACGAGGAGATGGCTTAATAGCAAAATAAAGATGAAATTTATTTCAACTCAGGTCGTTTCAATAGACAACCACTTTTATTAATTTGGATAGAGTTGTATATTGTCGATTTTTTTCAAATTTTTTGAACTCCTTTTAATAAAATCGTGCTGCAAAACGCTGTGACGTCATAGTCATGCAAATATTTTACATTATACATGACCAAAATGTGTCAATTGCCCCAAAATACCAACCAACCGCAAATATTTAACACGTAAGCATAGGGAAAGATGTTGCATAATGACTATGACGTCACAGCGTCTTTCCCATCAATTGTAAGAATGTTGTAGGGTTAAAAATTTTACTGACATAGCTCGAGGTTAAAAAAATAAAAAAAAATCATACAGGTTGCGTGTTATATATTAGGGCTGTTTGCTGTTATCCTGATATATATACTGTATCAGAACCAGAAAGGTGTGCCTTGCATGGGAATTGTAGGCTTTTCTTTTAATCCGATGTATATAAATAATATGGAGAGCATAAATTTTCAATCGAGTGCAGTACGTTGTTTGAGCATCTTGTCATCAAAAAGTCGTGAGTTCGATCCCAGGCACCGCCAGTTTTTATCAATGACATAGTGGTAGTGAAAGAATACTTACTGATTCATATATAAGAATATGATTGGTGGACCATCCTGAATGAAATTTCCGTAGTTTCTTCAGTCGCAACTAGACAAATGCAGTGATAAATTGCAAGACTATGGTCACCCGGATCCTAAAGTAAATTAGTGTAATGCCTGGCATGCAGTGCTCTATAATATGTTATTTTTTAGTACTGCATTATAGTCATATATATTCCCTTTATATCTCTCTATATACAACCTCTTAAATATATGCAAGATATAAATTTCTTTTCATATGCACGTAAAAGCATACATTAATATCATACCATTCATACCAGCATAACTTTGTTCTCTTGTATATGCAAAACATGCATTTTATCAAGTTGAAAAAAGTATATTTATTTATTGTCAAGTACTTTTTACATTAAAGTAATTCTTATAGTGAGATGTCCTTGATAATTATGACTTGAATTTATATTTACCTGACGATAAGCAATTATGTGGTAACTTGTCCCAACAGGTTAAAAGTACAGGAATGTTTATTACTTGTGTTAATTTGTGTTATTTCGTAATTTTTCCACATACAATTTTTACACGTAGTCGACCCAAAGAAAGCAATAAGGAATAAACCTGCTGCTGCTGTTGTTGGACGGCCTGGGGAGGAATCGCGTGACTTCGAGAAATGTTGCGCAACCAAGACACTGAGATGAAGTTGAAGTTCAAATGGTTCAATAAATGGAAGGTTATCCCCGGGAATAAACAAAATCGGAAGCGTTTACAGAAATAGATAGAGGGTGCAAAGTTATGCCACTCTGATTTTTTTCAGGCTTTTTAGAGCCCGAGAAGTATTGCTAAAAAGTTTTGTCGTGGTCGGATTCGAACTCACGCCCACTTTTAGGTCCTTTCCTTTCATCAAGAGAAGCGTCCAGAGGCGTCACTCTTTCTATAATCGCAATAAATTTTCAAAAATAGATCCCGCGGACTCTTAAATTTGAAAAAATCAGAGTAGCATAACTTTGCACCCTCTATATAATATTCATTTCTGCAATAAAAATTTTTGATTTCGATACTCCATTGTCTGCTATAAATTAAAGCACGAATTTGATTTGGTGAAATATTTCTAACAGAGCTTTGTGGCTTATATTTGTCCGTTAATTAATATAGTATAGTCCCTGCTGCATGACACAAATTATTAAATTACATTTTGTTATATAACACATGACTTCAAGTCAATGCATGGACTGTCGATTTAGTTGATCGAGGTTATGTTGATTCAAAATATTAATAAAACAGTTTTTCAAAACAACCAAACTTACATATCATATCCCATACACTGACTTGGTTTATATATCATACATGTATAATAACGTGCACTTTAATTTGCATTTTATTATTATAGAGCACAGCATGTAGACTTCATAAGTGTCATAAGCTCAGGAATATAGTGTTTATTTATACAACAATAAAAAGTACATTATATTGTTGTGGTGCATGTGACAATGTTGTTATGTCAATTCCAAGGGCATTTCCTCGTGCATACAAATTGCATGTTTAAATATTGACAGTACAGCAAGTGCTACAATGAATGGAAAGTCCTGAGATTATGCACGAGTCGTGAGTTATTAATTTCATAGAGAGAATTTCTGCCACTCCCCCTCACGTCTCTTCCACCCACACTCATCAAGTCTGTTTGCCAACTTTCCGCTGCATCGACGTGCTGGGAGTTTTACTGCATTATAAACGTTGTTGCACTGGACAAATATGTTTATTTTATAGAATTTTAAAGAAACCATCTATAGGGCATTTACAAAGGTAAAGCCCGATTTAGGGCTCACTAAATTCTGAATTGGAAGAATGACAAATTGAGCCTAATATCGTGCCGTAAATCGGGCTTTAAACAGGGGCGGATCCAGCCCGCGGCTGTGGGGGGGGGGGGGGGGAGGCCCTATCCCGCAATGCTAAATTTTGAGGTGGGAAGGGGGGCGATGGGTGGGGGCGGTAACACCTTCAATATATGTATTTTGGGACCTTTTGGAAGGGGCGATCGCTCCCTTGGCCTCCCCCCCCCCCCCTTGGATCCTTGCCTGGCCTTATATCGGGCCTTTGATGATGTGAATGCCCTTTTAATTACATGTTGTACAGTCGTCGCCTCGAAAAATTTCCCTTTGCGGTCTTGTCAATCAACATGTCCCTTAAATATAACCAGCAGAGGTTTCATTGTACAGTATAAAATATTGGGGCGTGTTTTGGGGTTGCAAGTTGGAAATTTTCTAAGGCGATAAGTGTACTTCAAATTACACCATCGATTTTTATACATCTGATAGTACTGCTGCAGCCACACCTGAAACGTTGTATAATATCACTTTTGGTTGCAGCCATATTATAATATGAATTCCTGGCATTTTATATACGAACAATGCACTTATTAAATCTATAATAATCTATATAATATAATATATTAAGTTGATATTAAATTAATAAAGCAATAACGTGTATATATATATATATTTGTTCAATTTAACATATTAAGATTCCATATAGTAATTAAGTTTAGCGCTATTTGTGATGGTGGATTTATAATATATTATAGCGGGGTGCTATTTTCCTTGCTGTCGATTTCATCTTCAAAACGCACGCGGCAAGTTACTTGAAAGCCTCACTACAAGCGCGTCAAACTGCCGTCTCATGCAGATCCATGTAGTCAGATCGCGCGTCCCAGTCTCCTCCCCTCTCTGCGGGCGGTGACCTCCGCTCCGTGTCACGGGGTCACCGGTGATATTGTACGGAAATGTTCGCATTGTCTGCGTATCTGATGCCAAAATTCTCTCGCCGTCGTTTATTTTATGAAAGCTGGAGGTGTGAGGTGTGAGGTGGAATTACCTGATATAATAAATGTATACTGGGTGTCATATTTAAATCGTGTGTGCTTCAGCGCGTGTTCGTCCAATGAGGTTCTTCGTTACAAACTGCCTACCAATGAACGAGGACGTTACAAAAACGACCAGATCCAAATTAATTTTGACGTACATTGTAAATTTTGCTTATTTTAGTGAGCATTCACATTAAAAAATTCTGTAAGAAATTAATGAAATCCAAAATCGAGACTTTAATTTCAAACCATGGCCTTCAAGCTTTGGTGCATTTTCTCTTTTTTTATTGTAAAATATTTTCCCTCCCTCGTCCGCAATAATGAGCTATCTGCCTATTACCATGATCTCGTTGCAATAATGAGCTGTCTGTGTGTATTTCAGGTGATCGCAATTATGAGCTTTATTTTATATTGATTTACAGTTCATAATTGCGCTCATCTGAAATAACATATATAGCTCATTATTGCAACGAAATCGTGAAAGCAGATAGCTCATTATTGTGGACGTGCGACGATATGTTAGTTACTATCGTAGCACTGAAAATTATCATCACACATTTTTTTTTAATTTTTTTGCAATGAGTCTCAAAATGGCAACCCTGTAATAAAAATAACGACGAAAATGTCTGCTGTCAAATTTTATTAATCGAAGTTGAAGTGTTTCTCACGACGACGACGTTGTTTAATTAAGTACCTCACTTAATTTGAGAGGATATGAAGGACCCTCGAGGACAGTCTAGCCGGAGGAGAGCTCACAAGAATGCCGCCCAGACGAGATTTTTTTTTTTTCTTCATGTCGCAATTCTAGTTTGTTTGGTTTCAGATTTACAGTCCTGCTGCAAAGAGAGGCTATAGGCCAAGGAGATACACTCAAAATGCTTTCAAGACTATTATCTAACGTACTTTATATACTGTCGGAGAATCAATCGACGTTAAAAAATATTGAGGTCGCGATTTATTACCGAGAAAAATATTTGTACTTGACGATAACATTTATATTGTTTAGTTTTGATTTATAAATACAACCTTAATATCAATGATATAATATGACCCTATTTTAGAATTGTATAACTTTGGTAAATATCATGTGTAAAATATGAAGAAATGGAAGGATATTATTGATACTGGGACACTTTAAAGAATTATCGATGTATCAGTGTTTGATATGCCTTGAAATGGTCTATAAAATAAATTAAAATAGAATATGTAACATTAAACTGACTTATATTGCCATTTTAATGCTATGTAAGCATTGCGTCCTAAGTACATCTTACAAGATTCATAGTTTTACATTTTTATTCTTCTGTTATATGCATGCGCATATTGACATAACTGCATCATTGATACTGTAATAAACAATGTTATTTAATTTATTTCTAAAGTTATTTCACTTCAAGATTCCTAACCTATACTAGAGTATATATAAAGGATCTTGCTTGGCCCAAGTTATAAAAATATATACAATATTAAAAAGTGTAAAGCACCCATGGCATTGAAACAATATATAATGTTCGTTGCATTTTGTATGTTATCAATATCTCACTATTAAAACAAATTATAAAATTTATTGAAAATATAGATTAAAAATCATACATAATGGTATATGTTTGAATCGATATAACATGGAGCTATTATTTAATTCTTTTTGATCACAGTGCATGTGGCTGCATGTGTGCCCGCCCCCAGCCCATTGTTATGTTTGAGGTCATTGAACTTGTATAAATCACGGGGTAAGCATGGACCGCTCTTTTGTGGGCTCGAGTACATATTGTTATATCACATTTCTGTATACAAAATAATAATAAACCACCGAGACCTCTTGACATGGCTGTGGTACTTCAAAATATTATTATGAATGTGCTTTACTATTATATGAGGCTTTTATGACTTTACCAAATCATAAAAATAATATTACCATATCGTTGCTAAATAATTGTTATTTATATTTATGGGATGCTGGTAAATAAATACGTAATAATTTATTTGAAAATGTTTAATGTTTTATTAATTTTATTTACTTTATTTTTTGAACTCATCATAATTAAAATATTTAAAAATTCTATAGAAATAAATGTGTGTTTTCCCTGTATAATAAATTATTTTTTTTTTACTTTTTTTCCTACCTACAAAGAAGCACAACATGCACATTGTGGTTTCTAACATATTCCTCGAATGGTCCTCGAGCGTTATATAGACATGCTCAAAGTCAATATACTAATAATATCATCATCTTGCTATTTGTGTGAATAAGAGTCATTTTGTGCTTGAAAATGCAGCAAAATGACCTTTTTTGTTTTCAAACTCTGAAATATTTCGTGTACTTAATTAATTGGTCGTAAGTTGCAGCCACCTATCCGAGAATAATCCGAAGATTAACCGTGGATAATTTATTAATTAACATTAAAATTCTTAAATAATTCTCCGATTTTTCTAGGATAGATTGGCTGCAACTTACGGTCAATATATTGACTTTACTTTTGAGAAAGAGTTTTGAAATTTGCAGCGCTCCTTACGTAATAAAAATTCTTGTCTGATAATATGCTATATTATATCAAGAGGTTCCAATATTGCACTGTGATTTTGGTCCTACGCTTTTAGCGACATTTTTCCGCCGCTGTAAAGTTTGTTTTTTCCTATTTTTCGTATTTTTTAACCCGGTGCGAAAATATATTACAGCGATTTTTTTTTTTTCGATCGAAAGCTGTTGGGCGCAGCTTCATGAAGCCACCTCTATTTGACTTGCCAGCATCTGTGGGCGCTCGTTGTTAGTCAGGCCCGTGGAATGCACGCAGATCCGTGAGACGGAGAGGAAATGCCGGGCGAGACTCGAACCCGGCCCGTCGTTACCCTCAGATTTATGGCGGGTTATCGCGTTCAATTGTTCTCGCTGTCAGCACCTGCACTGATTATAGCCTTGGTGCTTTGAGAGGCGTTGTTGTTTTAGAGGAATGAATGGAAAATGGGTGAGGTTCTCCTCGTAAGTATGTGGGAGACGCAGTGCTATTTTTGTCTGCGGTGGATATTATAGAGAAAAGTTATAAATAAGATGCTATTTTTACACCTTTACTTGGTATTTTTGGTCAGGAACTATATATAGTTGCGTGAAAATTAAAAAAATGAAACTAAAATATTTTATTTCTGAGGTTTAGGCGTGCATTATTAATCAGAATATTGTTGTTTTGCGTTTAACACGTACACAATAAATATATTTATTTAGTAATTTCCTTGAAAATTCTACAGGTTTCGAGTCTTCATATAATACGAAATTCTATTTTTTTTTAAATAATTAATAAAATAAAATTTTAGCATAATATTATAAGACACAAAGCTCGATTTTTTTTAAGTCCCCAAAATGATGACAAAATTCTAATTATTTTGCACAAAAAATTGAAGTCTGGAAATTTGTTAAAATAAAATCTAAATTAACCATATATATACGAGTAGTATAATATATAAATATAATACAAGTCTAACGATTCTTGAATCTGAAATGATTTTAAATTTTCGAGCACACACCTACAATGGTGGTTTATGGTGCACTCTAAATTAAGTTTATTAAAATTCACAGTTTAACAATTCCTGTAGAAGTGCCTACAAATCCACTGCAGCATCACAAGCAGGTTGAGGTGCAGCGGCGGTGTGTCCCGCTCAACGGTTAGCCTACACCCCCGGGCGCTCGCACATATTCGCACTCTGATGCGGCGGCCTTCACCGCGCGGCGTTGCCACGTACCCTCAGTCACAATATGCAAATCACCTCGCGCCGCGTACCGTCAAAATCAACAGCACCGAGATGGCCCGCGTGGCGAGAAAATTATCGTTGATTAGATAATATCGGAGAAAAGTGTCAGAAAATTGTTAATGGGTGATGGTGCCATCCCGCGCGCAAAAACGAAAAACGAGAAACCTTCTGAATTTTTGTTATAATTTTGTCAGTAAAACAAATTTTCCGTGATCATTCGTACGTTCCCGTCGACAGATTTTGCTTGAGTCCAAAATATATCTTACGTTCTCTCAAATTATATGGTTCTCTTATAACGAGCACCAAGTTCTCCGTTGACACTCGAGCGTCCAAAGGGTTTGTTACATCTTGCCGCTGCAAAGTGGAGTCTATTTTGGGAGCAATATCACCAAAGTAAAAGGAGCTTTAATATATATGCATGACATACAGTTTGGTAATTATTATTTCGGACAGAGTTTTTTGTCATCAGCTCTATTGGTTATGCATATTATATTAAAATTATAAGTATTAAGTGTCAAATATTATAAGTATTGATGCACAATTTAGTGCCTGGTGATCAAATGGGCTGCAGGTAAAGGTGTTTTCTTTACCTGATGATTTCTGATACCGACCTGTTATATAGTTAATATACTCGTTTGTTCTCCATGATGCATTGCAGGCCCTCTTATTATATATTATATCAGCTCTATAATATTTACTTAGATTTGAAGTTATGTCAACTTGAATTTGAGATGCAGTAAAATAATGAAATTATAATTATTTTTAAATAATATTTACTGCGTATTTATGAAAAACAGGTGCTCTCGAATTTTATACAGTGTATAATCCAACTAATATGCATTATGATCTTTAAAAATAATGCAGGTTTTTAATTTTTTAAATAAAAATCGTGCCTCAAAATCTAATTAACATGGCATAAATAAACGTTTATACTTTTAACAATAAAAAACAATGTCGTAAAAGACAAGTTTTTTACTCTGTTTAAATTACACTTTAAATTGACCTTAATTATGTACAAGTGCATGAAATTGAGAACAAAAAAGGGTCTACTTTTACCAGAGAACATAAAATATACATGCATATTTAATATTCTCTTGTTTTACGAGCAAACCAAATAGCATATTTTGTTTTTATAATTTTTAAACAAAGGAAAAGTCAATGACATCGAAACTTGAACTATTTCTATCTTAATAGTACCAACAATGACGTAATATAATTCTGGTATGTTACTTTGGTATGTTATTGTTACAAGTCATACATTGATTTAAGTCAATTTAAGGAGTACTTTCTCTCGGTACTCGCGAGTTATTACGTCGAAATGTGGTAACTGATCTGTCTGGTCGGGTTCATTGAACTCAAGATATGAGGGGGAGGAACCGTCGGGGGTGGAAGAGTCCATTAAAATTATCTATCTTAAGTGCATCGTTACATGACCTGCCTTAAGGTTCATCCACCTCATACAAATTCCTATGTATTTTCTAATATTGATTAGTCAGTGTGTGTCAAGGCTTCGTACTGAACGGTAGTGTTGATTTAGGTGATGTTCTAACAGAAATTACCATTATTACAAGATGATTTTACTGTGGGTAAGTGTAACGGTGCTAAAGTTTGTACATGCAAATGACGTATTATTTTATTACTCACTTGGTAAATTGTCTCCGCCCTTGTCATACTTATGACGCTCAGGTGTTGTAAGGTAGTTTGCATACTCTTTGAAACAAAGTGTTTACCAAAGTAATTTATAAATATAAATTAATTAATTAATTAATTAATTAATTAATTAATTAATTAATTTCAAAGGCACTTACTACCTTTTTTTAAACAAACCTGCATTGGGCGCGATTCACGAAACAGATTAGCCAGGTTTCTAACCACGTTTAACTATACCTGTTTTACGTGTTAAACCACCTATATAGTTAAACTTGGATTCAAACCTTGCTAACTGCTTTGTGAATCGCACCCAATATGTCTTTAATGAACGCTGTGGGCTGAGCAAATGAGAAAAGTTATAGAAAATTTTGGTGAGGTTGGGGTGTTAACGAGTTTTAATTTTAAATAAATAATGAATGCAAGTGTATTAGGTATTAGGGTATCATTTTTGGATCAAATATGAAACTTGCATGCATTGTAGCACGGAAAGTGTAAAGAATTTACGTTGTATGTTTAGTAAAGGCTTGCTGTGTAAAAATACTAAAAATAAGTATATACCACCGGGGCAAGCGTGTAGCTCTTATAGTTGGTGACAAAGTGTGAGGCCGGGAGGCGCGTGACTCATGTCCTAATAACAGAAAATCTCAAAAGCACATTCCAGTTAATACGGGGTGGGCTTGGCCGGAAACGGACGGTTCCTCCACACAATGGTTTGGCGAAAATATGAATATGAAAATGCAATGAAGCACAAGGTGATTCATGGATTCATGAGTAATAGGTGCACTGCATGCATGCATGAAAGTCAATTTTTAAATGTCAATAACATTATATAAAATGTATCTGCGGTGGCCTGCCTGTCAAACAATAATCTTATTAATTTCAATTTACCACATGTAAAAATAATATATTTAATAAAAACAAGTGTTTTTATAAACTAGGTAAAATTCTATGGCCAAAGAGGGATTAAATTTCCTATAAATAGCCTCAGCCCTAGAAGCTGAATTAATAAATAAATAAAACTTTATTCGTTTGCATTGGCATTCTCCGTTAAAATCTGAAAGATATAATACAAACATTGGGCTCGCTCGGAAACTTGGGAGGATTGAATCCACCCTTGAGTCTCTGCTATATTATTAATCCTCGAAGTCTTCAAACTTCGTTTCAAATTTAAGCGAGTCCAGATATTGTTTAAAATTTTACTTCTTTATTTCGAGATGAGATATTGTATTTCTATATTAACCACTTAGTTCTGTGTCTTCTTCACCAATACAAGGTTTATTGTACACTTCATTCGAATAAAAATGTCAGATCCAGCTAAACTTTAACATGTCCGCGGATCGGACATTTTTATTCAAATGAAGTGTACTCTCCCAGCCCTTTCTCCCGCCTTGTAGTAAATCCTAATAACCAAATCTTTGCTCGGGGTGAAATGTCCGAAGTATAAACTTCAGTTTATGTTCCTAAGTCCAGCCTCAGATGTGAGGCTGGTAAGGTCGTGCTCGCGGGTCAGCGGGCCACGGAGCCGCCACTTTCCTCACTGTAATAACCACCTTGCATGCCCAGACTTGGTGTAATGACGATGCTGGAGCCTTACAGACGTGATCCGGAATATTTCGACGTAATACTTTTATGCGTCCAAGTGTGATGATATTTTAGTAAATTCACTGCAAACAGAATTATAATTTTTTAATATATATGCAAAAGTAAATTAAACATAACACTGGGGGACATTCACAAAGCACTTTAACCCCCAATTTAGCCCCGATTTTTAACCCTGGTGCTAAACATGGTGCTAAGCTATGAGCTTAACATGGTTAGCCCCTGGTTTTTAGTACCATGTTTAGCACCAGGGTTAAAAATCGGGGCTAAAGTGGGGGTTAAAGTGCTTTGTGAATGTCCCCCACTGAGTTTATAAGCGTCAACATGGAATTACGGACATTATACCAATTAGCAATTGGCCACTTCTTACTTCAAGAATAATGAACTGCATACCAGAATGTTATATAAAATAATACACAAAACCCTTTAAAAAAAATACAATTAAATTTCTTTTGAATTTTTTTCCAGTTTTTTTCCCGTCTTATCAGATGAAGACATTCCTACAGCATGACTTTTTATCTTTGTATATTTAACATAAAGTAACATGATTATAATATACAGTATAATAATATAATAACAGGCATGCAGCTATAAGTGCATGCAAGCTTTGTGTCAGTTGCATTTAAATATCCTCCGAAACTAATAGCTGAAGAAAATCACTTTAAGATTGACGCAATACAAATATGCATTTTTATAATCGCTTTTGAATTGAAATATACTGGATTTTGAAAATTTAAATGTCACTTTTTAAATTAGCATATAACCAAATGAAACATGCGGCAGCAGCAGACAGCTGCCAGCTCCTATTTGTGATACACTTTCATGGCTCTATATTCAACCTTCTTTTTTTTTTATAACACGTGTCTGAAATAATATTACCATGCTATTCAAATGGTCATTGATTTAACACGGTAAGTGTGTAAATCTTATGGTGACAATTTACTTTCTTGACTTTCATTCAACCTCAAGGGCAAATTATGTCAAATATTTACATGCAGACACTTTGCATGTATCTTTAAAAGAATTTTCTATTGTTTGATAAACAAAATATCTGAGAAAGTTCTTTTTTTTTTTCTTCTTTAAAATGCAATCTAATTCTGACCTAATTCCATTTGTTTAAAATATGCGTAGAGGACTTATATCACGAGGGAATTAATTTAGTTATAACAAAGTGAATGTTAAAAAAAATGACCTACAAATTGGCACAAGTACGGACTTGTTTAATTGGGGAGGAGTTTTGTCAAAGGCTGAGTTTGTGCCTCCGTCTCGACCATACTCTTCACTTTCTTTTACCAAGCCCATTAACCTGCTTGTGAGAATATGTGAAGAAGACTCGTATATCTCGGGCTTTCATTTTTTAAAATCATTTTTGCCTTTTTTAGTATTAATTAACAGCTTTTTTTTTCGGGGGTATTAATTTTTTATCGTAATATTTTTATCTGACAGCTTTTTAAAAAGAAATTTGAGTACAGAAAGTATCTCTCAAGTCTATTTTAGTCACTAGCCAAATAAGGCGAATTCATTCTCGTTGTCTAAATGCTTGATGTTTGATGATTTTGATTTTCTCACAGAAACTGTAAATAAACAATTTTGTTGCAGTCGGTTTTAAAGCTCTTTTAAAATTATGTGTGAGCTGTTTTCAAATTTTGTTATTTTTTTACTTGTCATGGACGATGACATTTAAAAAAATTGTATATTTAAATTTGAACTTAAAAAATGCCTTCTTATTCATAAAAGTTTGTTAACAACAGGGAAAGAACACCTTGGGGGTATCCTGTGGATTTACAGTTATTTTTTGTGTTGTTACAACGTCCATGCACTAACATTAAATGTCACAATTTTGAAAAATAATACAGTAATTTATTTGGCAATTTCTATATTCTTCAACTTCATAAGATAATTTGCATAAAAATTTACACCAAATAATTTGCAGTGAAAATATTTAAACATCGATTATAGATCTCAAGACACTGATAATTTTCTTCAACTTTTTTTTGTCTACTCAACTATGATGTAGGGTATATGACTGAATTTAACTTCCCGGCCCTTCGTGGGAACTACTGTCGTCGCCAAAAGTCGGGACACCTGGACTTTGCAATTTTACTGTGCACTACAGAAAAATCGCAAAATTTAGAAAAAAATATTGCATTAAACCGGCAAGCCTCCTCTATAACTTAAAAAATACAACGGGCCGATTAATTGCAAAGCTAATTTGTTATAATTAAGGAAGTGACGCAACCTACCCAAAAAAATGACTTTTTCACGAGATGCCCGTCTTTGCGCTCTTGTATAAAATAGAGTTATGCAGGTAGCGCTTTCATTTATTTTTTTCCTAATAGCCAAATACTTCAAGATGTGAAATCAATTTTTAATTAAAAAAAATTAATTATTCCCTAATTACAATTAAACCAAACGCAAAATTAAACTCTAGTTTTGCAATTTTGAAGCTACACGCTCGAAAAAAATATCATTATACACAGAAAAAAAATCAAAAATTTTTGGTGGTCGTCGATTTTTTATAATTTGTATATTAATCAATGTTTACATTTTAATTAAGAGCAGCGTTGCCAGGTTTCAGCTGCTGAATACGGAAATATAATGCCCGGCCGTGACAGTAGCATAAACTTCCTAAGTTTATGGACAGTAGCTTTGCTGTGTACAAAAAGCTTTTTATATGAGGGTCTCTTTGCCCGAGGCTGATCACTATTGTTTCAGCTAATCCAGTTATATATCATTAAGATGGAGAAACACGCAACTAAAGTTGACATGATTGTGTTTAAAATGAATTCAGCATCTATTTGAGTGTTTTAATCATATTTCTAGCTTAATTATTAGTGATTATAAAGAACTTATAATTACTTAAAAAAATCTCGTAATAAGCTCAAAAATGCAGCTAGAATTTTGATTAAAAAAGATGTATTATTCATATTTAATTTTAAATTCAACCACTTCATCATCATGCACATTAAAGAGAGTTGCAATAAACAATCGAGATCATCGAACCATGATGCAATTTCAATTCTACCTGGAATGTTAAAATAACAACCCTTCCTTCCTGCTGCTTGCTGCAAGACACAATACAGTAGAACACCGCCTTTGAAGAGAGAACGACACTCATTGTTATTATCTTTTATGGCCTGTCAATCAACTTTGCTATTTTTCTACTGAATAAGGCCACTCCAAGCAAAAGTTAGAATATGGCAACCCAGCAAATTCCTGAAAGATGGTAATTTCATCATTAATTTATGTAAAAAAAATTAAAATTTTATAAAAAATCGACGACCACCAAAAATTTTTGATTTTTTTTCTGTGTATAATGATATTTTTTTCGAGCGTGTAGCTTTAAAATTGCAAAACTAGAGTTTAATTTTGCGTTTGGTTTAATTGTAATTAGGGAATAATTAATTTTTTTTAATTAAAAATTGATTTCACATCTTGAAGTATTTGGCTATTAGGAAAAAAATAAATGAAAGCGCTACCTGCATAACTCTATTTTATACAAGAGCGCAAAGACGGGCATCTCGTGAAAAAGTCATTTTTTTGGGTAGGTTGCGTCACTTCCTTAATTATAACAAATTAGCTTTGCAATTAATCGGCCCGTTATATTTTTTAAGTTATAGAGGAGGCTTGCCGGTTTAATGCAATATTTTTTTCTAAATTTTGCGATTTTTTTGTAGTGCACAGTAAAATTGCAAAGTCCAGGTGTCCCGACTTTTGGCGACGACAGTAGTATATTTACCGTATTACTCATAATACAGTATGATATTACTTATAGGGTGTTGTGGGTCCCTTAGTCTATAGCAACCCATCCCTTGCATGATTCGTCTGGTTGTGACTGAGGGAACCATGGAAACCTGAGTCAGAATGGTCGGTAATTGATGGAGGATGCCATCAATCACCTCTCTCGGATGCACGAGTGGGTGTTCTTTTTAGCAACCTTTTGAAAAGTTTGGCAGTGCCTGACGGCGAGCAACAATCTAATATGAAGTCATTAGTCATGTAACAATTAAAAAAAAATAATACATTGTCACATTGATCGCCAAGAATGACTATTATCACATAACAGCACTTCTTTCACCTTGATTAAAAAAAAATGCGAAGTGTCAATCCTTAATACGTGTAATAAAAAATATATATATGCAGTTGTATGCAATTAAAAAAAATAACTAGGTGTTGACAAAGTTTTTTAATTGTCACAAATCCCCGCGATTGTTACGACAAGGAAGAAGGTAAACAATGAGCGACTCCCGTTGGTACTCCAAGTTAAGAAAGTCCACAATAATGTGCAGAATCTCGGCGAGTCCGTTACCCCAGTGCCGGTAAAACCGCTAGTTAGCGTGTCGAGTTCCCACGCGGTCGCCTTATAAGTCAGTAGGACTGTTTTTTTTTTTTATCATTGTACCCATCCTTTTGTTTAATATCATCATATATGTTAATTAGAATGCCAGGGAACTTAATAAAAAAAAATAACTTAATTCATCTCTGTGGACTACACTGTCAAATTATGTCGTGGAATTGTAATTTTTTTTTTTTTATAATTTTTATTCATAAAAGACAAGATTATGTACACTTTACATAAATTTACACCAACAATTTCAAAAAAAATATAATATATTCTCAAAAAAAAAAAAAAAAAATTTTTTTTTTTTTCCTTATACAGACTTGTTTGATCCTTAAGTTCTAAATAAAAAACAAACAAACAATGTTTGACTCATATACAGCTGCTCTATAATACAATAAGTTTACACAGACAAAGAGCCACAGCCCTTCTAGGTCCATCTGAAACAAAAGGACTTTAGTATATATGTTTTATGCACCACAAAAACATAAATATTTATCAGATCTATTAACTTCTATATGAAATTTATAATTAACCAGAAATATATTATCCATATATATCTTATATTGCAAATACAAAAGATAATAATAATAATTTACTCTATATTAAAGAAATACAAAAATACTTTATTTTTATTGAAAACCAAAGAGTTAGATTAGATTACTTCTCAATTTTGCAAAATACACTATTTTAATAATTTTTTTTTTTTATCAATTAAGGTTTACATTAATCAATTTTAAAAAACAAAAGTTTACTGAAACATAAGGATGCTCATTTAATAACTGAAACAAAGACAGCTGAAACAAAAGAAACTGAAACAGAAAGATAACATTGCATTTACTTTATCATACGAAATATAAATACTTTTCTGTACCATTATACTTCATCACTACTTTGTACAAATAGAATTTCACATGTAAATCATCGGTACCAAATCTGTATTATACCAAATACGTAGTATAATTTACAGTAAACTAACTTTACACAACATTTTTTTTTTTTTTTATTATTATTTTTATAACTATTAAATTTTTTTTATAAAATTTTTACTTCATGAATATTGATTTTATATATAAAAAATAGAATGTCTGCAATATATAAAACTAAGATAATAATATTTTTTAATGCAATAACACTTCAAGTGCGTTTCCTAATTTCTTTTTAATATTATTTTTATTCTTACAACATATCCATCTATTTTTTATATATATCTTAAAACAATTTAAACTATGTACTTTATATCGACCAATAAGACTATCCACCAAGTAGCTCATTAGCCACAACACTGAGTTCATTATTTCTGGAGGTCGTATTTCACTGAGATCACCATATAACAAATGACCTAGTGTTACAGCATTTCGCGTATTGGTTATTTTTTCAATGATATCAAATGCCCATTTCACAGTGTCTTTTGCAATACCACAAGTAGTTAATCTATGAAATAAATTATCATATTCACCACATATCTCGCATTTATCATCATTTATCAACCCAATAGCTTTTCTCCTCACTTTAGTTGCATATATATTATGTGCAATTTTAATCCAAGTTGATCTTATTGATTTATCTACAAACTTAAAATTTATACATTTATATACATTTTCCCAACATACATTCCTTGCATGTTCAACATCAACTGAGCCAGGCGCAGATGCCACAATATTTTCTCCGTACCCCAGAGCTTCCATATTTTTTTTATAAATATTTTTACATGACCAAGGATCCTCATTTTTTGATTCTCCATATAATAATAGACCTAAGATATAAGATATACCATTATTAAGCTTAACAACATTTGGCCAATATGGCAAAGAGTCACCATGGATATTTTTGTAATATTTTAACACTGATTCCATTGATTTAGAACCTTTGCCTTCCATTGCTCTTTCTGCCGATATAAATAACAAAGCATCACATTTTGCTTTTATATTTATTAACCCTAAACCACCCTTTTCTGGTGGCAAATAACTTTTTTCTTTTGCTATTCTAAAAATATCACCAGCCCATAGGAAAAAATTTATATGTTTCATTATTTTTTTTTCAATGCATGGTTTAATTGGTAAAACACTGGCTGCGTACCACATTTTTGACAATGCAAAAGTTTGAACAAAATCTACTTTTTCTAGTAATGAGATATTTCTCCACTTATTTTCATACAATATATTCATTATTTTAAGATTTATTTGATCCCATGTTTTTGTTTGTGTTTGAGCAAAAGTTTTCCCTATTATAATTCCCAAAATTTTAACATATTCTTTTTCCGTTAACCAATCAGCATCATATTTTTCTTTATTATGATTTGCTCTGATTAATTCACACTTTTTATTATTTATTTGTGCACCTGATATATGACAGTATATATTAATACAATCTTTTACAAGTTTAAGTTCCTCTTTACTTGTTATTGCAACCGTTAAATCGTCCGCAAAGGATGCTAATTTAAACAATGAATCAAATATTTTAACACCCTTTAATTTTTTCATTAATAAACTTATAAAGGGTTGAATAGTGATACAAAATAAAGCCATTGAACATGGACAACCTTGTCTCACAGATCTTTTTATTTTAAATTTTTTTGACAGCCTACCATTTACTTTAATTTGTGATGTGGCATCTCTATATAGAAATTGCAATGCTTTTATTAACCTCTCATCTATTTTGTATTCTTTCAACACCAACCACATATATTTATGATAAACTCTATCAAAAGCAGCCTTAAAATCAATCGTTATAATTGCACCTTTTTTTTCTTTATTGAATATATAATGAGCAGCTGTAATAACATCATTCAGTGTATCACTAATTTTTTTTCCAGGTACTGAACAAGTTTGTACCGGATCAATAATCTTGTCCATAACTGTTTTTAGTCTGTTCGCTATGCATCCAGAAAATATTTTATAGTCAGTATTTAGCAAAGTTACTGCTCTAAAGTCCTTAACATATTTAGGATTTGTTATTTTTTGTAACAAATTTACAATTCCTGTACATTGTTCTTCACCAGAAAAGCCATTAATTAACACATCGTTATACATCCTAGTAAATGATTTTCCCAATATATCCCACAAAACTTTATAAATCTCTATTGGGAGACCATCTGAACCTGGAGATTTATTATTTTTTCCTGCTTGAATTACATGAAATACTTCTTTTTCAGTTAATGGTCTTCCTAATTCCTTAAATTCTTTTTGATCATCCCTAGATATCTTTCGTAAATTATTTTTTATAAATTCTATCATCTCCTTATCATCAATTTGATCTTCTCCTGTGTTACTAAATGCTTCACTAAAATGATGATAAAATATATTTAATATATCATCTTCATTTGTATACGTCCTATTTGTTTGATCATCTTTAATTAATTTTATTTTTTGTCGATTACCGCTTTTGTATTGTTTCATTACTTGATAAATTCCAGCTTTTTCAGATGAAAAATTTACCCCACTTTTAGCTCGAATTTTTAAACCTTCTAATGACCTTTCTTGTAGTTTTATAATTTCTCCTTTTACTTCTTTTATCTCATCTTTATACATGCCGCATTTGATATTTTCTGAAACCATATCTGAAAAAACCAAATTATAATATTCTAATGTCGACCGTCTCCATTTCTCTATGCTATCACTTTGCGTTTTACAAAAATTAATAATAAGTGGTTTTGTATATCTCGTCCACCAAGTTATTGAATCTTTAAAGTCCTTTTCTTTTTTCAGACATTCCATACAAAGCTCATTTAATTTTTTTATAACATCATCTCTAATTAATATGCTAGTATTTAATTTCCATGTTTTATTTACAGCTTTTTGATAATTTTCTTTATTATGTAAAAAGTCATCTATTTCAATAGAAAACCCAACATGATCTGATATTACTATTGGACTTATATATGACTTACGAATATTTGAGCACAATACTTTTGAAACGTAAATTCGATCTAATCTTGAAGAGAATCTACTTGCATTAAAAGTAAACAATATTTTATTTTTGTCTGTTATCCTCCATGCATCCTTCAAATCTAATCCATTGATTAAGTGCGCAAGCTGCACACATTTATTAAATCCCGGTTTTTGATCTAACTGTGATAACACACAATTATTGGTAATTGGTAACATGCATTTATAATGGTATACCTTAACTACATGGACACTTCGTTTAGAAGTCTATGTTTTAATATAATATGCATCATGAGTTTAAGTGCCATATCTTTTAAGGCACATTTTCTTCTATTTTAGGCTAATATTGATACTTGACAGAAGATTATTATAAACCCATCTGTTTTAGTTACCGCTAAAAATATATAAAACAAATTTTATATCATTCGTTGCATTTACAAA
Organism: Siphlonurus alternatus; assembly: GCA_949825025.1. NCBI lineage: Eukaryota > Metazoa > Arthropoda > Insecta > Ephemeroptera > Siphlonuridae > Siphlonurus > Siphlonurus alternatus. Next base: position 34,520,779 of record OX463782.1, read on the forward strand.
TTCAATTTATATTACTTCAAGTTGCATTCATATTTTTAATTAATGCTTACTCAATTTCATTTTCCAGGATTATTATAAAATTATATTTATAGCTAATATTTTATTGAGGCAAGTTCCTATTCTTATATGCTAAATAATAAAAAAAAAAGTCATCGAACATACTTTGTGTGGTTAAAATTAGGTGCATGACTTTGCATATTATTATTTATTAAAAGAAAACTTTTAATATTTTATTAACTATTCACCTAGCTGAATTTACAACGTTCAGTCACTGATGGTTAACGAAGTTTCTTCTATCCAGCATGCAGGGTGGTTAATTTATATTATAAAAAATATGGAACGAACATGTATACAAATATATTTTACAGTGTAATGATGTAGCTTAAGGGCATTGGGTGTAGCACCGGTAGTTGGCAACACTGACGTATCTTCACCATGCTAATTTTTGATCATTGCTCCTCGGAGTAATTTTTATGCTAGAGCTAAGCTGATTGCTGTAGTATCAAGATAATTAGTAGCCCAAGTGCACAATTTGGCTAAATAAAGCCTGATTTAAAGAAAAGTATTTTTTAGTAATTTTTTAAATTTACATGCATTTTTCTAAAATATAAAAAATACTTTTCTTTAAATCAGGCTTTATTTAGCCAAATTGTGCACTTGGGCTACTAATTATCTTCATACTACAGCAATCAGCTTAGCTCTAGCATAAAAATTACTCCGAGGAGCAATGACCAAAAATTAGCATGGTGAAGATAGGTCAGTGTTGCCAACTACCGGTGCTACACCCAATGCCCTTTATAATATTCTAAAACTAAATTATCTTTATGAGCTAACCTTAATGTAATCCACATGTTGTGTAGGGGTATATTACATAATGAAATTTTTACTCTGATTTTTTTTTTATTGTCATGCCCAAATTTATGTCGACTATGTCAAAAGTTCAAGAAAACTGTATGCAAAAATCTCCCATTTAAATATTAACGTAAAACCTTTTTTTTTAAAGCACTAAAATTATAAGATCATTATAATTATATACCATAAACAAAAGTTACAAAAGCTTTGACTTAAAATCTAAATTGCAAACTAATAAAAACTTATTCTTTTTTTTAATGTATTTTTTTATGACCTTGCCGAAAATACATATTAAAAGAAAATCTCCTTAAAACTACAGTTGCTGGATTGCTTTATACTCTTACAAAGTAACTGAACTTGCGAACAACAATGTAAAGAATTCCACCTCCAAAGTTAACAGGGTCACCAAATGTTCTCCAACTTGTCAAAGAATTTTTTTGGTGGCGTGTGTACAGATTGAGTTATTGCGGTTGCAAGATAAGCCAAAAATTTAAATTGTTTTCCTATACAACATTTTTGCTCCTCTTTCTACCGCAATAACTCGGTTTGTATGAAGTCATAAAAAAAAATCTTTCAGGATATTTGACAAATACTATCAAGACTGCCCTGGTAAAGTTTCAAAATTCCAGAAGTAAAATTGTGGCCGTGGTTGCAGCGGGAGTGAACCTATCTTTTGCAGGGATTTCCCTATATTGTCGCCGCTGAATGAGCGTGAGTGACGTCACAGGTGCTTCTTCATCGGCTATTATCTCTGATATTTGTGCTACTGAAACCAAAAAAATTATGCAGCCGAATCACACTGAAGCAAAGCTAACCGTGTACTTAATACTGTGAAAAGTTTCATAAAGCCTTTAAGGGGAAGGTAACACGGATCAGCTGATCGAGGTAGTCCCATTTGATTAACATACAAACCTTAGCAGACACAAAAAATCTGATTTTTTTTTAGAGACAGATTTTAGTAACTGAAGGTCGCAGTTTTTTTTTAAACAATTCGTAGATCTGATTTTTTAAAATTATTATTTTTTTTAAATGTTAGCATATACTGTATTATAATATTTTATATATTATATCCATTTGGAGCCAAACTAAAACATTAATTTAAAAAAAATAAAATCGAAGAATAGTTTTAAAAAAAAATTTGTGACTTGTATATATGTACAAAAATTAAAATCTGTTTCAAAAATTTTTCAGAATTTTTGTGTGTCTGCAAAGGTTTATTATAATCAAATGGGACTACGTCGATCAGCTGATCCGTGTTAACTTACCCTTAAGTTTAGGGTCACCAAATGTTCTCCAAGTTGTAAAGAGTATAGTTGAGATCAATTTTTGTTTTCTATTAAAGCTGGAGCAACATTGTTTGTAATGGCCCCGAGCAAATAAGATGCGTGCCTCTTAAGTATCATCAAAAAATCTAAAATAGATGCTTTGTTATGGTCTGAGGCCATTGTTGAAAAGTACAATCTCACACATAATGAGAGTGAACGAATTGTAATGCTATATTGAAATTGAAAACTAATTTTACTTTCAACCATATCGGCATAAGGGTCAATATTATTATATCGTCTATTCTATATATACTATTGTTATTATATTGTACAGTTATTCATCAAATACATCACGATCGAAAGTTATTTATTGAATGCATGGTATCGAGTTACCATATTGGTGCACACGAGAGTTTGATGAACTTATTTTGAGACGTTTTTAAGTAAATTGCTGCATGCCATGGTTAAAACTGAACTGCATGATGCACTTTACAAATAATCCCATCCAGTTCGTGTGAAAATGATTTTATTCGACATTTTTTTATTTGATATTTATGGTTTGAGACCTCAAATAAATTATGTTCTTATGTATTATCAATTTTTCTCATATAATTTTGAACTCTTGTAACACGTTCTGCTATAACAAAATGCTATGACGTCATAGTCATGCAAATATTTAACAAGCAAGTATAATAATATGTTAATATAAATATAAATTATAATATATAACTACAGGTTCTGTGTCTAAATATTATACAAAAATTCATGTTTCAAGCTTTCAATTTATCGATATTTTGTGAGTGCAGTTTTTAAAAGTCGAGCGTCAAAATTCTTAAAAAGTGCAAGGGCCCCATCATGCATCAACACATCATTTTGACTCTGAAACTAGTATACATTAACACGTGTGTGTGTTTTTACCAAAAAACTTTTCCCAAACATTAATAATCCATCAAGGTAAAATTACGAAGATGATCCTGCCAAATATTCTAAATTGTACTAATAAACAAAACATTGAACTTCTCTTTTTTGCCCGTCATCGTATTATTAGCATATTCAACGCCTTCACCATAAAATATAATTATATATAGAATAAAAAATATTAAATTATTTCGAAATATCGATTGAATACATAATTTTCGTCATAAATATACTGGAACAAATTGCAATCACTTTCACGAAATTTTTATGGACCATAAATATATATCTGACTAATCGATTTGTGATGTGCGAGAGCGATGACAAGAAAATCGATGTCACGATACAAATTTCCTGTAACTCGTTCTAATGTTCAGTCCATTTATCATGTGCTGATATTGGAATGCCATAAACAATGGGTCGAAACAAAGCGGAGGAGGTGAGCAACAATGCTCCACCAACAATGGGAATGCAGATTGTCATCTAACAAGAATTATACTCTGGTTTACCGAGCAATACTGTGACGTCATGCAAATGTGAAGCAAAAAAAGCGGATAATTTTGCTAAGCTCTGCATGGTATTTGATTCCTTTATGCTGTAACATTGAAGTCTCCAAAAAGTGTGTAGCAAATTTAATATGTCCGGATTTTATTAGTAATTATTGGGGGACATTCACAAAGCACTTTAACCCCCACTTTAGCCCCGATTTTTAACCCTGGTGCTAAACATGGTACTAAACCAGGGGCTAACCATGTTAAGCTCATAGTTTAGCACCATGTTTAGCACCAGGGTTAAAAATCGGGGCTAAAGTGGGGGTTAAAGTGCTTTGTGAATGCCCCCCATTATATTCATATATGTGCGTAACTTGATCAATTTAACCTAAAGTTCTATTCAATTTAGACGAGTTTGCATAAGGGGTAAGATTTCACAGCTCCTTTTATACACCAATTGCATTATAAGCAATATGATACACGTGCATTATACTCCCAGCCTGGCCAGCCACCTTGAAAGCGATGTTATGCTCGCCTCACAGTTGATTTAAGGGCATTGGGTGTAGCACCGGTAGTTGGCAACACTGACGTATCTTCACCATGTTAATTTTTTATCCTTGCTCCTCGGAGTAATTTTTATGCTAGAGCTAAGCTGATTGCTGTAGTATCAAGATAATTAGTAGCTCAAGTGCACAATTTGGCTAAATAAAGCCTGATTTAAAGAAAAGTATTTTTTTTATATTTTAGAAAAATGCGTGTAAATTTAAAAAATTACTAAATAATACTTTTCTTTAAATCAGGCTTTATTTAGCCAAATTGTGCACTTGGGCTACTAATTATCTTGATACTACAGCAATCAGCTTAGCTCTAGCATAAAAATTGCTCCGAGGAGCAATGATAAAAAATTAACATGGTGAAGATACGTCAGTGTTGCCAACTACCGGTGCTACACCCAATGCCCTTAATTAATAGTAAACTCTTGACAACAGGAACGTTATAGGTCAAATAATAAATAATACTAGGCCCTGTTAACTTGGGCATTTTCATAAATGGAACTGCCTGCAGCTTCAAACCTTATACTCTTTTGGACTTTCTGATAAAATCTACCTTTTAGACCTGTGTTATGATAAGGAATCAGAAATTGCAAAGAACTGACTTTGAAGCCAATAGCCTCGTATATATGGTGAACTAAAATAAACTATATATGGCCCCTAAAAATTACAAATTCTAAAATCTTTGTCTGTTTCACGGAGCTTCATTATGAAAATAATATCGAGGTAACGTTCGTGGTGTCCCTAGTTGTATATAGTAATTACGATCGTCGCGGCGTCCCAGTGGCATGCTGCGAGAACTGGTCTGCGGCTTGTCTGCCTGCTGTTTATACGTCTGTACATCGCGGGGGTCACGGCCAGTCACGCTCCGTGCTCCATTGGGATGCTGCATGCAGCAGGAGATTCAGGGAGTATTTTGGAACCGAGTAAAACTGAAAGTATATATCTCGGATTGTTTTCTTTTCAATAATGACTGATTGTTTGCTCTATTTAAACAAAAACAAAGGTGAGAAGATGCAGATGACTTCGCGGGGAGGATCAAAGCGACCGCGGCGGTGACTTTGACGCTTTTCTCTCACTTCCGAGAACTGTCGCTGGTGCATACCGTCTCTCTTTCTGACGTGCTGTATTGGTGCAGCTAGTATACAAGTATTGTAAGATCATGCAGAGATTAACATATATATGTAAGAAAGTTGAGTTTTATTCCCTTCCCTGTGCTCAAATTTCTCTATAAAGATGCATGTATTATACAAAACACGTGATTTAGGCTGATATAATAATTTATATAATATGCACAAAGAAAGACCCAAAGAGGTCGTTGGATGTGATTGCAGAATGTTTGAAAAACAGAAGTGTTAAAAGTACACAGTGTAATGGAGAGTGCAGAAGGCAAAAGAGTGCATGAGTATTTCTGAAGCAAGTGGAGTATGCAAGAATCGAGTGCTTTGGAGGGCAATTTGTAGACGGCCGAGGTAATAATGCTGCTGGCTTACCCCGTAAAGGGATATGGCGTCATATGCATTTATGCATATGTATAATATGCATATGAGCCATGGATTTTCTTGAGTGACGCGACGATTCGACGCAACTTTAGTGCACTCTATACGTGAAATCCATCTTTACAAGCAAATTTGCTGATCTCAACGTTATTGTAGCAAAATAAAATTTCAAAACAAATATCCGCGGCTCGTACAACTCTTAAAATATCGCTCATTTGAATCTCCACGCAGGAATTAATTATCAAAGTATGGTCCTTTGTCCTTTCAGTCAATATTTCCACGGTGATATTTATTTTGTTAATGAAAATATTTCAGAGGGGTTCTTTATCCGTCGGGGGGGATTTTTCTTTAAAAAGTGGGTCGAGGAAGGTTACTGTTTATGCAGTTTCCATCAGATTTAATTTACGGAGGCCTATAATATAATTTATTATGTGCTGTATATAAGTTAATAAAATTATGCTTTCCTTACAAAACCATGCTTATATATAAATCTAAATAGTTAATTGAATTATACATTCCAAATAATTGACATTTCTCTTCACATTACAATAAAATTGGCAAGTGGTCAATAGCTCGATGGAGTTGCACTTTCTCAGGTGCACGTGTCGCAGGCGAATTGTTGCTGACAGGTCGTGCGGACCTTGGCTTTGAGGTGTCTCACCGCCGCAACAATGACATGGCGATTTGCGATTGTTGTTGGTCGATCAAGCGAGCTTTGATTGGACCATCAATCGCAATAAATCTCGTGTGGTGGTCACCCACCCGGCGGCGGCGGCATCATTATCAGACATCGTAAACATCACAACATGGATCGCGCCGTGTTACTAGTGACATCTATATTTAACATTTTAAACTAAGATGTTTACCTCGATAAGTACTGACATCTGCTGGATTTATTTTGTACTATAGTCGTATCCAGACAACTTTTTCTTCTTATCCCGTGAATTTATTTTACTTTAAATATTATTTTTTTTTAAAATTTTAATTACATTTTACATCTTGTATAATTATGTAATAATAACTAATAACAAATTTTCAATTATATTAACCTAATCATAAGCATAAAACTTAATGAAAATGCGTTAATGCGTATATATAAGAGTATAAAATTTGACAGTAATCTAGTTCAAAATTAAAAAAAAAAAAAAAATGTATGTACATAATTTGCATTAATACTAATTACATGCACACTGCAGTGAGGCATTTGAAAAGACGTGTATTTATTATACACAAATTTTATATAAAATCAAGGTTGCATCAATAACGATTAAATTCTTAAAATGGAAGGTGTGTATAATAAAATATATAATTATTAATATGTTATATGCGAGGGTTGTATTTTCTCAATTTGTTTATCGTCGTGATTTTCCCACAAATATTTGTATAATGCATGAAATTAGAGACCGAAATTATCTTGATTATTATGCAAACATGTACCGTGATGCACCCACTTTATTATGCAACATAATTGACGTTGCATGCTGCAATTACCCGGTCGAGTGCGCAGCAGCTTTGGAAAGTGAATAATCTCCTCCTCGGCCTTGACTTTTGCGTGACGACCTCACGCGGGACCTCCGACCTCAGTAACATGAACCTGCGGCACCTGCTGCTGCTGCTGTTGAGAATCTAGCTAATGGCGGAGGCTGTGGATTTGGTGATATGCAGAGGGAGATACACTTCGCGGGACAGTACAAATTGAACGTGTCACGTTTTTGTCACTCAATTTTAGCAGGCGTGAATCCAGAAAAAAATAAGGGGGGGGGGAGAGGCTGTCTCTTAAAATTTTTTTTTTTTTTTAGGAAATGCCTATATTGCCCATGTTAATTCGAAAATTTCGGAGGACGCCCCCTGGATCCGCTCCTAAACTTGACAGATATGATTTTATTGGTTCGTTTTTTGATTATATTATTCACCCAATAAAACATTTTATTGATTGCTTCAATCATTTTTATATATTATATTTTAACAATATCAGTCAATTTTAGTTGTAGAAGGATGGAAATTTTAAAATCTTTATGCCATAATTCAAGTAGTTAGTTAGCCATGTGTTAAATTATAATTGTATTAATTATGCTTTTATGCAACAACTTGAATGTATAGGAGCCTGCTGTATATAATTCATGGATGGTGTATAACACGGCTCTCGTCCGATCGCGGATTATCCAAAAAAATATATTAAATTAACTTTGGTTTGTTATTTTTTACAAACATTTTTTTTTAAACATGATATTAAGTAATCCACACCATATAAGAATAGCAGTCTAAATTTGATTGAATTTGAAAATTGGTGTGAAATTTCTTTGTGGTTTTCACGAGATGCGCTGGGAAAGAAGCCACATTTGACAGTTTTTGTGTGATGACCACCCATATACGACACTAATGAGCAGCGACGTGTTGTCTTTGTAAGGTGGGCGTGGCACGTGACGACAGAACGACCACGCCCCCTTGACAAATCGAGGACCTGACGACCTCGGGTCACTGAACTTCTGCGAGTAGTTCTACAATATAACTTTGTCCTGTTTTCTGTGCAGTGTTAATTAAATGTAACAAGTCTTACCATAATTATGATTAGCAAACTTAGCAAAAGAAAAGTTAAAATTTTAACGTGCTGGACTTATATACTAAATAAAGGCACATATTGTATATATGACACATATAATATGATCGGAGAAGTATATGTATTGTAAAATTATATGATTTATATTGGACGCGATTCGAAGTTATCCCAGCTTTATCACTAACCACGTTTAGATCAATTTTAAATCAATGACGTACACTAACCGTGTTTAGCGAGATATATGTAAGATAAATTTCAGAATGATTTCTTCATGAATTGTTCCCAATATATATTTTTATTTTTGCCTTAGGTGGCTACGTGGAAGCTTCCTAAAGCCAATCAAAAATTAGATCAATCAGTGCATGATACGAAAATATTACACAGACGTGATAAAATTGTTTCTAGTTACATTTATTGTATCCTGCTGGATAAATTCACAATGATTTTCATTTTGACGACCTATATTAGTATATAATTATTATAATTAAATATATTTGATATATATATATTATATATATATATATATATATATATATATATATATATATATATATATATATATATATATATATATATATTATATATATATATATATATATATATATATATATATATATATATATATTATAAAGTATTTCCGGCAAGTATGTTCATGCAACTATGTTCATGCAACTATATTAATTGATGTATCATGCTACTCCCCAATACTCGGCGCTCATATGCACATTTAAACCTGATAAAAAATGTTAACTTACATGCTTGCTCTATTAATATCACCCTCAGTTTGACTAAAGAAGTTGTATACGTAGTAAATTCCCAGACCTTTAAAGATCAATAAAAGCAATGTCTAAACGAGAGTTCTATTTGAGTGTGAACTAAAAATAAGTCAGTGATTTACTGTTGTTTGGAGATAAAAAAAACCTTTCCCAATCACAGACGTCGTTGTGTAATATTTACATTGGTTTTGTTTGCTCGGTCGCACGTGTGTCAGGGTGCAAACAGTCAATAATCACGGCTGCCAGGAAGAAGGAGTTAAACACCCGCCCAATATGGCCTCTTTGTAATAGCTGGAAATGAAGCAGGAACTGGCCAAGCCATACAGCAGATTAAGATATACTAAAAAGGGGGATATTTAACATAGTAGTGTACTCTTAAAGTATTTCGTATGTGAAACACTAATTTGTCGAATTACTAATATAAGAAAGTATGCATAAGAAGGGGCATTCACAAAGTCTTAAGGCCACATTTAAGGCTCGATAATTTAAAGCTTGATTTTAGACCTGTTTTTTAGACCCAAAATTTCTGGTCTTAATTTTTCGAGCCTTAAATGTGGCCTTAAGGCTTTGTGAATGCCCCCTAAGATATATTAATTTTAAAGCTTGTTTTCTATATATGTATGGATTTTTAACACATGATCATTTTGTTATACTTCTCTGCTTCAAAAATTTAAAAATGTCGTCTGTTTTCTTTGTTTGACATTGAACTTCACCCTGAACTGTGATGTAAAGTAGAATCTTTGGTGTATTATAGCTTTGTATAGCTAGCTTGTACTTGGGTGTACAGTCGATTTATAATGAAGAGGGTGAGTAGTGTGTGCAGGGTTTACAAACAGTTCAGTGAAACAGGCCTAATGGCAGGCGCGGATCCAGGGGGGGGAGGACGATCTCCTTCATCCCCCCCCCCAAGGTCCCAAAATACATTGAAGGTGTTGCCACCCCTCCCACTCGAAATCCCCCCAGTGCCGCAAGCTGGATCCGCCCCTGCCTAATGGTATTAATTATATAGGTGATTATGCTAAAAATTAACAAAGATTAATTTAAAATTAAATAAAACCAAAGTTTCCGCTGTATCATGTTAACAACGACAACCCACTTTGAACAACGAGGATATATATAATTATTTTGACCAACCTGCAAAAAGTTTAAGGTTAATTTAATTAGACTAACGACAATTTCTCTATAGCAATGTTACTTTCTTCACAGTACGAGACATTGTACTCCAGGTATTAACATTAGCGTGCAAGTCAGCTGCTACCTTGTGGGGCTTCTCGCCGTGACTTTTGAGCGTGAAGTCCCTCACTTTGTCATCGGTTACGACGCTCCGCAGTTTGCTACCCTCCGTTAGTGTCTATTTTGTATCAATTTTGTGATTGTTCGTGGACATTGTTGTGCACCGGCGTTCACCATTAGTTTTGTTAACAATTGGTGGACATTGTTGTGAATTATATGCAGTGCGCCAGCGTTTGCCACTAATTTCGTGGATATTGTTGTGATATATTTTTATTCATTGTTATTAATTTCATAAGTTTATGCATATAGTTTTGTGTGCTGAAGAAATTGGTGGATATTTCTGACTAATTATATAGTACATTGTCAATTCAGTGCAGTAAATCAGTGGTGATTTTGATTATAAGTGCAGTCTTAATCAAATCCTATATAGTATATAGGCTTTGGTCTTAATCACTATTATAAAGCAAGTTACTGCATGCACTCAACATAATTATACTGTATGAAAATTCACTGCTATAGCAGTCTGTAAAGTAATTTTAATTGTTTACAAGTACATACAGAAATAAATTGGATTACAGAAAGATGGTTACAGTGAGAATGCTGCAAACTTGAGATGTTTTGCATGATTACGGCTGTTACATAAAATATTAATTGAAGACTATGGTGCTCAGTTTGAGACTATAAATATTTGACGTCTCTGAGAACAATGAGGTCCACGACGGCATTCAGTTTTTCGGGCTACTCCTCTAGTCAGAATCACCTCAATAACACCAGGTCGGACTACACCTCGAGTCAGGGCTACCTCAATAACACCAGGTCTCGGCACAGTGCGCCGTACTGGAGTCACTCGGGGGGCGTCAACTCCAACTTACTATACGTGCCCGGACAGAGCGTCCAGAGGGCCGTCAGTGCCTCCAACTTACCGTTGATGGTGCTGTACTTGCAGAGGGAGGAGGACATGATGGTGAGTGTGGTCGGTCCTCAATTAACGGTGCTCATCTTTATCAAATAAATGTAAAACAGTAAGGGGTGTCGCACACAGACTTTTATTTCTACAATCGTAAGCTTGTGATCGTAGGTTTCTCATTTAGAACCGGTTCTAAATTTCTTATCATACGATGGCATACGATACGAAGCTGTGTGCGCGCACACAGCTGATCACATAGGTTCTTATTTTTTTGTATCATACGTTGCAAAATCACGCGATTCTGTCTGCGACAAGCCCAACAGTAATATCATTGGATAAGCAAAGGATAAGCACTGCTTAAAGTTAAACAGCATCTCTGCAATCCAGTGTAAAAGTGTATACCAAACATGCATCAAAGGATGCCAGAGATTTTATTAAAAGCAGTGCTGCATTCCAATTGCTATATTTTATATTTTTGATTCATTGATATGTTTGGGGCAATTGACACATTTTAGTCATGTGTGCCCCCAGTGCAAATTTTTACCGGTTTCCCTTACGGGTTAGGATTTGCCATCTATTTTTATAATATACCCATGTATTATACAGTTAAAATTTTTATTTTAAAATTGATTTAATCAGTATACATCATGAGATTAAAATTTATAAACACAAAGTGCACATTAGACAATCAATTGTTTGAAGATTGTTATCAAATAACATGGTGCAGTATATTAACTGTTAAATACATTTTGAATAAAATGCCATGAAATACGAAATCTGTATGCTTATATACTTTAAAAAAAGGTTTACCCCTGAAAAGCGTACATGTCCCGATAAGAACAGGGGCACGTTCTGTACACCTGATAGTATATAGACAGTTCTTCTCCCCCCCTCCCCCCTTCCCTTCTCGATTGCATTAAAGTATGTTATATAAAGAGTTTGCCATCACGGTGTAAACATTCTTCATCCAATTAATCATCACATTACATAGAATTAACTTTGATAATTTATACAGCTAGAAGTGTTATGTCGTTTTATAAAACATACAAATTTTGCTTACTATAATTTACATTTTAATACGTATATACTTTGTAGTCCCGGATGTTGAATTTATTATTACAAGTTGTTAGGGACAATGACCGAACACTGCAGTGACAAAAGTAGATGTTCACTAATAGCCCGTGTTTAACAGAATCTCTCTAATTGAAAATACGTGTCTCTCGCTCTTTGTCTCCTGCCTTCTGATTGGTCACAGCTAATCCTCAGCTACATTATCAGCCAATCAGAGAAGACGTGTTAATGAAGACCTTATTTTACAATGAACCTGCTGTTTATCGAACTTTCAGTATAATAAAAGGCGGATCGCACACAGACTTGTATTTCTGCGATCGTACGTTTCTCGTTCGAAAGCCGGTTCTATATGGTATAAATAAATTAAATTTCTTATCATTTATACGAATTTGTACATGCATACGCTACGAAGCTGTGTGCGCGGCGTCATAGGTTTTTACTTTTTTTTTTTTAGCTTTTTAACTGAACCCTGTTGTAGGGTATTGGCCACAAATAAGTGATGACTGAATTGAATTTAACGTCCCGGCTCTTCATAGACACTACTTTTGTGGGTCCCTTTCAAACCGGGGTGGCCATGGCCTAAGCAATCCATCCCAGCATTCGCCTGGTTGTGACTGAGGAAACAATGGAAACCTCAGTCAGGATGGTCGGCAATTGATGGAGGATGCCATCAATCACCTCCCGGATGCACGAGTGGGTGTTCTTTAGCAACCGCCACTTGTGAAAAGTTTGGCGATGCATGGCTGGGATCGAACTCACGACCATCCGATTAAACGAATCAGAGGCGTCAAGTACCCGGTTGGCCGGTTCCTACTTTTTAATCATGCGCTGCAAATTCATGCGATCCTGTGTGAGACAGTCCTTAAAGTTGCAATCATTAATTATTGCTGATTAAACTGGTTGGAATTAAATGTCATCGTCGTTCTGAGTAATCAATTGTGATACTGCAGTTAATGAACTTTGGATTGTAAATTACTACGATAGACAGTTTGACATTATGTATTAATATTTGTGTCATATTAATTGTAACATTCCAATGTGACATTATGTGACTATTAAGATTAATATATATTCATTATATTGTATTTTTAAGTCAAGATAAAAACATGACAATTTATCACATTCAATTTTATATCATAATTTATTGCATTTTATAAGTTAATAAACTTTAATAAGTGATACATGTATTATAATTTCTCTACATGTATTTATAATAATTTTTAAAATATTATAAATAGATGATTTATGAGTTATTTTCAACTGTATATAACCACCTTCATGTATATTTACACTCCATTGAAATAAAAATGTCCGATCAGGCTATACTTTAAAATGGCCAGATCAGACATTTTTGTATTAGAATGCATCTTGAGTATTATATAATATGTTGACACCCAAAGCTGAATTCGGCCCACAAGGCCGAAAAAAATGCGCAGAACTGGATTGGAGCATCGCGGAATGCTCCAAATCCGAAATGAATTCAAATTTCGGCTTTGGGTCTAATCACCAAACTAGTTCTGCATAGTCAAATAGAAATGCCTCAAAGCTGACGTGGAACGTGGAGACTTTTACTTCTAATATTTGGCTTTTAAGTATTTTGATTTTGACCAGGACTAGTTTGGAGCATCGTGGTTTGCCTCAGAGCCGAAATTTGAATTTGTTTCGGATTTGGAGCATACCGCGATGCTCCAATCTAGTTTGATTTTTTTTCGTCCTTTCGGCTTTGAGAGCTAACGTATATACATGCAGTGTAATGATATGTTATCTTGTGATATAGTTCAGTTCACATATTTTCTGATTGAAGTTATTCAAATACTTTAAAAGTATAATTTACTGAAATATATGATGACTACTAACAAAATTGAGAGCCCAAGCAACTCCATAATCGTATTTATTGCAGCTATATTTCATACTGTTAATATTAAATGGTACATTATGCAATGCACCGTCATATAAAAAGCCCCCACTGCGTCCGGACAAATGGAAGATGTAATTGGGAGCACGCTGGGAATGTTAATATTATCCATTTGTTTTAACGTCGGACACCGCTGCTCGGAAAGGTTAAAATACAAGCTTTTTTGTGTTCGGCGCAAAATCAGAAACGCCCTCTTTGATTGGCTAAAACTCGGCTTGCGTCCACTGGAAAATTAGTAATGCCCTTTCTGATTGGCTAAAACTTGATTTGCGCCCACTTTCAAAGTCTTGAAAGCTCGATCGGCGCGTGACGTAAAAAATGCATTGCTCATATTGCCAAATCTAAAAATTTCATAACTTTTTACGGCCTGCAAACCACGCCAAACGAAAGCTTGTACTTTAACCTTCTCTCGTTTTAAAATCGATTCATTTGAAATTATTACAGCATGACGACAATTTATGACCGTTTGAAAGTAAATAAATAGTTGCACTCATAAATTACGTCCGCATTACAATGTTTCTCGCCTCGCCCCAGAATTTATCATCGTTAACTGTGATGTTATTTACAGACACTGCACTAATGCATCTCTGATTTATCGCGTTCTTCCGACGTGTACTTGTTATTACATTAAAATATAAAGCCATGCAGGTGTAATGAAGGTAATACAATGAAAATGGCATAAGTCGATCGGTATAAAAATGAGTCGTAAAAAATCACAATAAAATAGTTGTAAGGAAAAATAACATTTTCATTGGAATCATAGTCACTAATCACATACTTTAAATGATCATTTATAGCCAATTTTTGGTAGTAATTATTTATACTGTACAAAAAGGCATAAGTCCATTATAAAGATGTGCATATAAAAAGTAAAAATGTTGAGCCCTTTGCAATGGAGCCAAATTGAATTAAAGAGGTTTCAAAAGTTAAAACCAAATTTCGTAAACATTATAAATAGTGGGCGTGATAAACTAAGAAGTTATCCAGAAAGACATCAAAATTCCTTCACTTTAAGTACACATGATGGTGTTTATACGTATTCGTTGACGATGGATAATGTTATTCTTATGAGGTGTCGTCAACGAATACGTATTAAACACTGTCATGTGAACGTAGTGATTATGTATTTTTTCCATCCTAGCACGTTACAAATGCATTTGACACGTAAGATTGATATGTCCAAGTTTTAAACAGGATCATCTGTAGGATGAATTAATTAAAATAATCGATTGAGACAAATTAAGTGTCATGTTTGTTGACATTTTTTAATCTTCTTATGATTGAATTGAAAGTTTTTTTTTTAATATTTTAATAATGTTTATTCTTGTGTAAGTTATTATTAACATATGTTGCAATACCAGACAGTTTAACCTTGATGCGCATATTAAAACAAGAAAACTAAAAAGTTAAATTGTTTATTTTATCAGTCAATAAATTAATTTTCATATCTTCATTATTTAAGACTTCATCAAAACATTTATTTATATACAAAAGTTGTATAGTGACATTTATTAATTACATAAATTCCCAAGGTCATTATTGTTATTATTAATTCACGGTCAAGTGCATCAATGCAGCTGTGAGTTGCATTTTGGCTTGAATCCAATTATTTAATACTCACTTTTCAAGATCTGATGCAACGTAATATAATGACTATAATATTTAAAGTTCTCTGCTATACGTAATTTCATCTTAAAGGACCATGCTATGTCGTTGTTTTTAAATTGAAAAGAAAAAAGAAATACCACGCCTTCTAGCTATCATTAAATACGATAACGAACGACTTTAATAGCACCATTTATTATTTAACCCATAATTATAATAATGTTTTTAATATTTTTACACGCTTAAACTTATGTACCATGAAGCTGAGAATGAAATTCATGCACCACTGCAAACTAGTGTTTAATTAAATATTATAAAACATGGCAGGTATATGTAAGTAAGGTATATTGAAATATTACCAAAACAATTACCTATAATGAAAATTTATATTTTTGCACCTGGTATGTCTTGAAGATGTACTTTTTTTTTAAATGGAAAACAAATATGTTTAATAAACTTAAATCATGTATTTCGCGTGAATTTGATAATAAATTTATGGTGAAAAATTATATACTTGTGGAATATGATTTTTGTGAAGTTATTGGTGATTTACCGTATTAATTTGTATTTCGTATTATTATTGGTTGAAATAAGGACAACTTTGGACGTTATAACCAGACAATGTGCATATAAAATTGTAAATGAATAATCATATATAATATTATACTTAATAATAAAAACGTCATCTAATAGGGATCACATCTTGTCTACGGACTAAATATAATAGTATTTAATTTAAAATAAAATATTATATCGCAGTTGTGAATTAAAAAGTTTCATGATGCAGTCATAAAATTGCCGCCAACAATTAAATTTAAAAAAAAAAGCAATTTTATCGTCTTTTTCTCTCATTATGTCCAATTTAAGTATAAATTTTATTTTTTACAGACGAAGATATTGCAATAAAAGCATCGTAATTATTGCACTAAAGAGAGTCATTATAATACTTTGGCTTGAGGTTTATTGCAGCTCTTAGTTGCATCGTTGTTTAACAAGGCTCCCCTCCGATCTTTAGTAATTAAATCCAGTTTAAATGATGCACTTTGATATAAAATTCCGAGTGTAATTTTTAAATTAATATTTTTATTATCTACATTTACAACTAATTTCAAACATTTTATTGTTTATAATAATTTATTATGTGTTGTCAGAGTATATAATTTATAATAGCACTTGTTAAAATAATACAATTACAATTTTTCAAGGTTTGAGATGTAATTAAAGATATGAAACTAATTGTTTTTTCTATTTCTTTTGTTTCAGGTGAGTGTTTGCTAAAATGATTCCATCTTTTATTTCGCGGGCTTCAGTGACGTCGTAAGTAAAAGCGCGAGATTTAAATCTTTTAAAATTTAATTAAAACTACCTTTGGTCAGTTTGTAAGGGCTGAGAATTAATAATAGAACTTGTTGTCCATTTCACGTTTTTTTTTACTATACTTTTGAATATTCTAGGGACTAAATTCAATTTACCCTTTTTTTATTATACGTTCCTTTTGAATATAATTTTATTATTATTTATTAAATTTTATATAAAAAAATATTAAATTAAAAATGTGTCTTGAAATGAAAGTTAAATCAAATATTATTGTACACCTATGGACACCATGAACGTTACTCCTTCCTCAGTTGCTAGAGACTGCAATAGACAGATAAATGAAGATTTGTAATTTTGGGAGACATAAGAAAAGCACTCATTTTTACATATGTATCATACAGTCTATCCGTATCAATATATTTTTGGTTCACCACGCCCCCATGATAGAGTACGTGTGGTTCGCCTACAAACTATATACAAACAAATTCAAATTCAATAGTTTTTATTTCCATAATCTCCTACAGTCAAAAGTATTATACAATAATACAATATCTTGAGGTTCCAGAAAGCAAGAGTATAACGTTCGTAGTTACCAGAGGTGTACACTTTTCCTTCTATTATTCTCTACGTGATTATTTCAGCTAGAGAAAATAAAATATCGATAAACATATCGTTTCGTAAGAAAACATAAATTTTAAATCTTATATTAAGAATTAAATGAAATTATGTTGATATCTTTGAGACGATGAAATAACAAACCCCCCTAGTGTGTAGTTACCCCCCTCAGAGTGCGCTTTCTCTCTCAATGTATAGTACCATCTTCGCCCATGCACTCCAAAATTTCGTATTATGTAAATGTGTTTAGAAGATTAGCTTTTATTGGGTAATACATTCTGTCTCGATTATGTTGCGTCATTATAATCGCTGATGAGAGCGAGATTACTTGCCAGGGAGAGTGCTCCTCAATCGACGTCTTCAATAAATATCTTACGAGTCATCAATTCAACGTGAGAGAGAGAGAGAGAGAGAGAGAGAGAGAGAGAGAGAGAGAAAAGAGAGAAAAGAGAGTGAGATAGAGGGGGGGGGGGGAGTGATGCTGTCTACAAGCGGCCGAGTGCATCAGTAACCATGCCTTATGTTTATTCAAATTGATGTTGTGCAATATTTACTTCAAGTATATTATCATAAAAATGTATCAAGTTCAAGAAGTTATAATATATTTATTTCAATGTCAAATGAAATGGAAAATTAATTTGACAATGAAATATTACGATATAAATATTTTAATGCTAATTGTAGAAAAAGTCATAAGTTTATTTGAGTAAAAAGACAGGTCATGCTGATGTGGGGAATGCTGTTTTATTATACTCGAAGGTTCAATAAGATTGATTTGGAATTCTTTAGTAAATATAATTCTTAAATTAATTATAATACAAATAGAAAAATGCACACATGAAAATTCAGAGCTACGGTAGGCTAAATTGGCTTGCGATTTTAGAAGGATTTATTCAGAAACTTTACTAGAACATTCACATTTTGCGGTTAGTGGGATTTAGTTAAGCTGATGGTAACCATGGGTAGTGGTTACCTTGTCCATTTATCCATCGAGAAACAACATGAAACAAACTTATATACGCGTATTTTATTGAATATGAATAAATTTACAATATTATTTGCTAGGAAGCATTCCTCTCCCTCGAACTAGGAATTTATTTATTTATTTATTTATTTATTTATTTATTTATTTATTTATTTATTTATTTATTTATTTATTTATTTATTTATTTATTTATTTATTCATTTATTCATTTATTTATTTATTTATTTATTTATTTATTTATTTATTTATTTATTTATTTATTTATTTATTTATTTCCTCGTGTGGCTGTACATAATACAACATAATAAAATGTAATGCAAAGTCTAGGCAAGGAAGTACACTCTTTCATATATGTTGGCACCCAAAGCCGAATTCGGCTTTGGGTGCCAACATATACAGTCGTCGCCGTGGAAAATTCCTCACTTGCAGCCTTGTTAATCACCATAATGCCCTATCTTATTTTTACGGGGCATGATGCTTAACAATTAAGGCCGCAAAGGAATAATAATATTTAATATTAAACATTTATATATTTTGACTTTAACCCTTTTTACGAAATAAGTATAGCAAAAACTAAAGTTATTAAGACCTAACCTAATTATTAAACTTAGCTCTATCCCTGCTGTGATACATAATAAGCCTGGTCCATATAAAATGCATGCTCCCAGTCCAGCTTATAAGTCTCTGGTATCAGATGATGGTTTTGAAGACGCAGGTGACAAGACGTCTTAAAATTCCTGCCCTGTGAGGTGCATGCACATAAAGCTTTTGTGAAGGGCTTACTGCGTGATATCAACCTTCTTTGTGACTTGGAAACCCAAAACGTTTTTGTCCAGAAAATATATTATAAAAGAAAACCACATTTTTTTTTATACCCTCTTTCTAGTAGATCAAAATAGGATGAAGAAAAAAATAATATATATTGAGAATGCGTATCTTGAACAAGGGTGTTGATGAAATATTATTATGTAGAAAATGTAAATCCGGTTTAAACTATATTTTATAATAATTCAGTTAAACTATAATCATGAGTAGTCTTCAAAAAGGATTTGCCTCTAGCTTGTTGTATAGATTATTTTTCAATATTGACTAGTATTATGATGATCGCTATAGGCTACTTCTTGATAGCAATCAATTGAGGTGAAATATGCAATTTTAAAATCATTGTTTTACTGATTGAAGGGCCGGTGACACCATCAACGTTTTCATAGCGAAGTGGCGGTGTATCTATGCTGTAATCTTTACTAAACGGACAGTTTAATATCTCAGAATTATTATACTTTAGCCAGGATTTTGTTAAATATTTTTTTCCTCTTATTTTATATGTATCGTTCTTAGCGATACATAACTCTAAATTATGTTAATTTTTAAGTAATAACCAGTTCTTTAATATGATGATAATGCCAGTTAAAAATGTTAGATTTTTTTTTTCTGAAATATTTGGCAAACAAAAATTGTCTTTTTATATAAAAAAAAAAAGCGCAAGTTTTTTAAATTTACTTTTGTTTTTATTAAAAATTTCCACGCCAGAAATTCAGTCGAGTCACGTCGTTTCGTGGTTGCAAATTCAATCACACGAAATCTCCCCGCGTCTGTGATTTCAATTTGATGTTAAAACACTACCGAGATGGAATGGCAAAGTCGCATATTTGCACATTCTTGCAAGCCACACACTGCCCGATTGCCGCCTCGTGGTAAAGTATATCATACAAGTATACTATTTATTGGGGGGCATCATGGGGGGCATTCACAAAGCACTTTAACCCCCACTTTAGTCTCAATTTTTATCCCTGGTGCTAAACAAGGTGCTAAACCAGGGGCTAACCATGTTAAGCTCCAAGTTTAGCACCATGCAAGGATAAAAATTGAGGCTAAAGTGGGGGTTAATTTTGGAGTTAAAGTGCTTTGTGAATGCCCCCCCCCCCCCATTGTATGCTATTTATTTAGATAAAGGAACTAAATCAATCTATAAGTCCATGTGCTCTATTTGTTACCTGATTCAAAGACTTTATATGTAAGTACATCAGTGTAAATAAAAGGCTTCGTTCATGTAATAATATATGTAATCTGATTATTACGCCGGCATTACACAACCATGCACTGTACTTCAGTATGACCGTGGGGGTACCCTGTTAGAGGGGATATTGTTGTACTGCATCATCTATATTGTTTATTCAAGTAAAATCATTCTGTCTATTATTATAATTTAAAAAGACGGGTTAAAAAAAAATACTAATGTACAATCGTCGCCTTGGAAAATTTCCTTTTGCAGCCTTGTTGATCACCATGTCCTGTAAGAATAACGCGGAACATGTTAATTAACAAGGCTGTAAATGGGAAATTTTCCTAGGCGACGAGTGTACTTATTCATATAACTTATAACTTTTAAAAACAAATAAAATTATACATTTTATCACTTGTAAAATATATAATTTCAATAAATTTAATCATTAAACATTACTATCATTAATTTAACATTGCAAACCCATCTTTCTATTATAGTTTGAGTGACCAACTGGTTTATAGACTCGGTTCTATTTGCGGCGATGATGATATTTTATTTATAAAAATGTCCACCTCGTCTCTTGGAATTCGACCATCTGCGAGGAGGTGTGGTCGATGTAACCTTGATGATCGTTCGACCATAACAATATTTCAATAATAAAAATCCACCAACTTTCAATTTTATCTGCAGACTAACTTGGCAAACATCCAATGGACCGTAGCGCTTCACCCGTGAGAAGTTTCAACCATCGAAATATTACATGACTTCATCTCTGTTTTTTTATTTAAAAAAAATATATTAGCTATCTACAGCATATTCTGCTGTTTGCGTAAGCATTACGACAGTATTGCTATAAGAAACTCGTACGAATACCGAATACGAGTAGACATGCCCTAATTCAAACTTCCCGCCATTAGACATATTAGCTACAGGAAACCATGGAAACCTGTAGCAGGAAGTCCGGCACATTCTAAGATGCACCTCTCAGAGCACTTGTCCAACCCCCGGAAAAGTGGTGAAAAGTATAATCTCACCCTAGACCACAGGTTTCATGCGAGGCTGGAGCGAAACAAAGTGCCTATACTGATCGGTATTCTTGAGGACATATCTGTGTATTGGTTCAAGGATTTTTCTTACATATTTTTACACTTGGATAAGTTTTATTTATTACATGCACGTGATCTATGCTACATATTATTGTTACACTAGATGTAAACATGTAGTTCAATAATATAATAAACATTATAATAACCTGAATGTTTGTTATGCGTTTCTAATAAATTGCCAAGTGAGATTGTTACCCCTGAAATGTATGCAACTTCTTTTACTCCTATGTTAATCTTATGAGAGACTTCAACTCTCGCAAAATTATGTTTATTTTTCCTTGTCTTTTCTTAAATATGTTATGAACTTTGTTGTTTTTTGACTATTTACAAATAGCTTAGCTTACATTTTTGTCTTGAAATTTATAGTACCAAATTTAGTATACTGGACTTTGAGATATTTTAATACCCAGTCTAGACTAAAAACTACACATCACTATTTTTTATGTGAAAACCCCAAAATCTTTTGTATAACAAAATATGAATAAAGAAATAAATTAAATCAATATAATTAAATTTGATAGACAGGAAATAATTTACTATTATATCACGTAAAGGTCATCGTACAAAACAATAATTTTCCGGTTGATTTATTTTATAAACTATTTCATAGTGCCAAGGGTATAACTAGATGCATGCATACATTATTATAATAACTTGATTGTGTGTAGCCTAGGTGTAACTAATGACGTGCAACAATGATTGATCAGGGAGCGGCTGATTGTTGCCACGAAGGTGTGTGATTGTTGTCCCCCCCCCCCTTTCCTCTGGTCAGTATATCGGGGGAAGGGAGGGATGGGCGATTTATAGAGGTCGGCGATTCGATATTTTATACTGCAATTTCGCATTTTCTATCATTGAACACTATATTTAATAAATTTTGCACTCACATCAGGTGAATTAAAAGTTGTCAATATCTTAATTTATTGTTACCTAACATAAGTCAATTTAAATAAGCCTCAATTTATTACAAAGCTAGTAATTATAGAAATGTTAATTGTTAGTTTTCTGACTTATCGCTGGATAAATTTGATTTAGTTGTTGTTGGATTTTTTCATATTGAGCCTTTTTAATATTTTTTTTACGGTATTCGTTATTATGGTATCAATAGATCTGTTCGTAAACCCTGTCGAGATTATACTTTGAGCACCCGATCGACCTTATGTCTATGTGCATAAGGTCGATTGGGTGCAGAAAGTGTATACTGAGCAGGGTTTACGAACTGATTTTAAATTCATTTTATTCATCCATCGACATTTATACATTAATTATGCACATATTTGTAACAAGTAAAAATAAATCATGCATGGTCGAGACACATCCATGGGCAACATACACAAAAAAAATATTAAATATCACTGTAAAAAGTCTTTAACAGAGTAATAACAGACTTTGTTGATGTGAGAAAGTTTTCAAGTACTTTTCTGAAATCTTCATATTTTTGTACATTTTTTAATGATATATTGGTAATTTATTGTACATCAGCTGGATACATGGGACCGTTGTCAATTAGTTTAATTTTATATTTAGGAGGGACTATATAGTTTTATGTCTCGAAGTTCATGCTAAGTATCTACTGTCACAATTCTAAAATATGAACCCATTTTTAAAAAACCTGACATTTCGCAGCAGCGTCGATTAAACATCGGTGTGTGGTGTAACAATCGCCCATGGGCAGCTTCTGATGGCTGAGGAATGTTACAAGTGGAAGACCTTGGGTGTTACAAACAGAGAGCCGGTCAGCGCGATGCACGCATCAACCACTTGCAGGTGTATGATATCTCTAACTGGTTTTTAAATAATTTGGGTTAAATTTGAATGTACTCATAGTACCAAGTTTTGTCGGTAGCACGTGTGTTATTAAGTAACGTTATTATACATGTGCTAAATATTTGCTATATTATGTATTGTCACGTTAAAAGTATATTGGTAATAAGAAATCACATGTGAACTTGCCCCTAGACAGTATTGGCTCATTTTATATAGCTCAATTAGGATAACTACATGTTTTATTGAAGATTTTTATTAGGGCCTCGCTAGCACTTAACAAAAGGTCCCGAAGTATAGAATTTCAAAATTGGATCAACAGAATTAAAATGAATTAATACATGGTAAATATCATCGATGCGTATTGTTTATTGTTACAATAATTATATGAACGTACGCTATTGCCACCTGGTGGCGAAGGAAGCTTTTTTGGGTGACAAATGTGTACCAAAACTTAACTAAAGGTAAGGCAGATAGCTTATTATTGCACTTGAATTTTGGTAGAAAGATAGCTCATTATTCCGAACGAGGAACGACATATTATATTATTTCTTGGACTCTTCAAAGCCTCGTTAATGTTATCTAAAATGGAGATATGACCTTTGTCACATGAATGGAGATACAGCATTTTCACTTATTAGCTAGAGTATGAGATATTTCAATTTTATAGTTAGTCAAGATCATCTGTGTAGGTTTTACTCGTTAAAACGTCTACGACGTATGTTTATTTATGAATGTGTTACATAAACCGATGAACAAATAATATTCATTCATATAACCAAGACCCACTCACACTAATAAAGTGCATAGTGTCATGATGCTTTCTCTCATTGTCTGACTAGAAAGTTTTATATGTAAATAAATCGTGGAACTTATATCTAGGTGAATGAAGTTACGGCATGAATGGTCATTTTTATGACGTCACGGACGCATCTTGCAAGGGAAAGTGACGTGAGAGCCTTGGGGCAATTTTTTGACGGCGGACGCGACTTTGATCGAATATATTTAAATTAAATTCTACTTTCAATTTTATACCTTCAGGGTTTTTTAAATGACGACGTATAAATGCCAAGTTTTTTAAAGACAAGATCTATAATTAAATTTCAGATTTTTTTTTTTATTGTTCTCATGACAAATAACGATTTCAGTATAAACATTCTCATAAGGTTTTAATTGTAAGACATGAATTTAAAAAAAATTTATTATTAGAAAAAGTGCAATAAAATTTTATCGTTTCACATTTTGACACGTCTTGAACAGCTGTCATTGTCATCAGCTCGCAGTTTCACAGTCTTCTGTTTTTTCAGCGCTAAAAACGTTTTTAAAAACAACAGATGGGGAACTCATCACTGAAGTGATGTGGGAGTCACAGCAAGGGGTTGCTGCGAATGTTTTCCCAGACAATCAGAAATAGCTCAGTCGCTGCTGAGAACTGCGTAGTCTAGTTTTATGATTATATTTTTTCACTAATTTTCCGTCTCTAGCATTGGATTTTGCAAGTCCTTTCCAAACCATGGTCTAGCAATCCATGCCATCATTCATCTATGGCTGAGGGAACCATGGAAACGTAAGTTACGATATTCGGCAATTGAGGATTCCATCACCAACAACCTGGCGGTGGCTGTTCTTTAGCAACTGAGCATTTTTTTTTTACATGCAGTAAGGAAGAATGAGTTTTAAAGTAGAGATAACGCCGATCAGTTGTTCGACATAGGTCTCTTTGATTAACATGTAAACCTTAGCAAATTCACAAAAATTCTGAATTTTTTTGAGAGGCAAATTTTAGTGCCTAAAAGCCATATAAAAAATTTCAAAATAATATAACGAGCCGTTTTTTGTTTTGTTTTTTAATTAATTTTTTTTTTTAATTTTCAGCATGGGGCTTTCCCATTGAGAGACAAACTAAAAACTTAATTAACAAAATCTGCGCGTTAAATTGTTTTGAAATAGTTTCTATAATTTTAGTTTTAGGCGTTAATATCTGCCTCTAAAAAAAAGTTCAGAATTTTTGTGAATTTGCTAAGGTTTACATGTTAATCAAAGGGACCTATACGTCAATCGGCGTTATCTCCAACGTAATCAAAATTAAGTGCATCAAGGTTATTCCTGTTGTTTTGACGAATCTTATTTTGAACGGAAGGTGTTTTCTTTATTATTTTATACTGTCAATACTGTGTCACAATATAACTATCAGTTTTTTTTTTTTTTAATTAATTTTTTTAATTTTCAGCGCAGGGCTTTCCCATAAAGGTTATGTTATGACTTATGAAATCGATCAATATTTATTTTGTATAGGAAAAAAGGAGGAAGTCAATTAATTTCAAATAACAAATTATAATAATATAAAGTTTTTAAGTTCTTTTCCCTTCGTCTTACCACAAGTTTTGTAGGATATCACCAAGCTAAGTGTTTTTAATCAAGAATTTTAAAATTTAAATAAACAAAACTTATTATACACTTTATAAAAAGATTTAGTCAGTTATTCGTCGGTATTCTAAACATGTACCCGTGAGAAAATTATTTTTTGTTTCTTCTTCTCAATATGTTTGACATTTTACATGACGGTCTGAGACACGACTCGCCCATTACCTGCAACGAGGGGTGTCATCAGCTTCTTTCTCCATGTACCAAGGTGCTGTAGAATTAATTTCTTGAGAGGTGCGGCCTAAGTGAAAATATTCACTTCGACCATAATTTCAAGTATCGCAGACACTCGTTAGTTGTGTATTGTGTAAGACTTATTTAAATATTACTAAACAAAAGTTATTTATTATAAAAAAATATCTTGCATTTTAGAAGGTGGTTCCACTGGTTTACTTGAGAGTTTTTAGACAGCATATAAAAAAAAAATACATAAAAATCGAAAATACGATTTTCAATTCACTTGTCAAAGCTTAGTTGAAAATTCACATCTTGAACTCATCCTTTATACGTCTAAACCTCAACTTATTATAACGTATTTTTACCTCAAAATCACATCTTATTTCTTCCTCGTTCAAAATGAGGATGAAATGGAGAAAATATTTCTAATATTTTGTGCTCAAGAAATGGAAAGAAGACGTAATCTCGCGTCCTTTTTCCTTTAAAATGGTGCAAAATAGGAAGGAATTAGACGAGAAGAGAGTTTAAATAGCGAATAAAAGATTCATATCTCAACTCGACGAGAAATGAACTTCTTGATACAACTGGAGGCAAGTATAAATTCAGCTGTTCACTCTCCCATAAAGGCCTTTGTTAATTTCAAACGTTTATTTCATCATTATAATTCTATACTATTTTCAGTAACTGTCCAATTTTATTACTAAACACTGCACTTTTTATATAATTTTCTTCCGTAAATTTACGTCGTTTTATATTTTTTCTTCAATTGTTATTAAAATATATATTCGAATTTTGTATCTACTAAAGAACCACCTTAAATATAAGTGTTGAAGGAGTTTGAATTCCTGAAAAGCTTCATTTACATAAATAAAGACTAAGAATTCTAAGTACCAAATCTTTTTAATCTCCGCGGCAAAGTGACATTCTATGTTTCTCACCTTCTCTTGCCGTGGCGCCAACTTGTTTGTTACATGGTTTATTATTGTGAGGTACCTGCTTTTACTTAACCCGGCGCCATGCCACCTGATAGGATCATGCAGGCGAGACCTGATACTTTTATATGAAGAGCCCCTATATAGATATCACGTTATAATGCAGGCTCCTATCAAATACCTTAACATGATCATAATATTCAACCAGGTGTTTTTATCAAACAAATTTTGTTATTTTAGTTTTGTGTTGTTTTTTATGTATTATCTTTTTTGCGTTCGATAGTGTTCTAAATTTTATATTATATGCTTCCACTGTACCAGTGCAAAGTGTATGCATATAGATAATTAAAGGCCTGTTCGTAAACCCTGCTCGGTGTACATTTTCTGAACCCAATCGACCTTATGTACATGTATATAAGGTCGATTGGGTGTAGAAAGTGTACACCGAGCAGGGTTTGATACGAACAGGCTTGCTCTATAGTTGCACTGTATGACTTTATAGTACTCATAAAATAAATCAAATATCGGTGCTCAATACAGTCCATTGCCGACGACTCGTAAAATAAAAGTAACAAAATTTAATATCCATCGTCAACAAATCCGTATTAAAAACCGTCATTTGAACGTTCTATCACAGTAAAAATATAATATCTGCATGTAATAAAGGTCATTTTAAAAAAAATATATATGTAGAACACTCTGTTTGAATTTATTTATTTCATTAATATTTTATTTATTTTGCTTTATTTCGAGTCCATTTTCAACATTACCATTGCATGCATGGTCCATGATCAATGCAACCATAATCTATATTGGCAAGTGCATACAGAGTGCATAATTTTGGACTGGAAATTCACCGAAGACGTCTTGCTTACGTCTTTGTTAGGACGATCTTGATACGACGTGTTATCTTTGTCCATCTCGCTGCAACCCTCGTCATACACAGCTGACTGCATCCCGCGATTACATCAGCTGATTGTCTCTTGCAGGGTTGTTTATAACGCTTGAAATGTCAATCTCCAAACTTTCCATCATCTTTTGAAATCGTATCCCATTTCGTATACTTTTTACTTCACTGAGTTGTGCAAATCTAAAATAAGTGTTTTTTTATACACTTGTGTTGATGTTATCTTATGTGGTATAACAACTTGAGTCGCTTTCGTTTGCTATTGTATAAAAAAATAACATTCTATATGGAGGTCAATAGTACACTTGTTGTCATGAATAATGTCGTAAGTACATCACTATATTCTTATAGTATTGTGACATAAGATTTGCTCGTATAGTTGTTTTATCTTATCCTCGAGATCCGACTGACTTGCATTTTGAGGCGACGATATATCGATGTAAAGAAGATATACCTGAAGATCACGAACTTTAACTATTGACTGCATGATTTGATGGATCTCGATCTAGCTTAATTAAGATAATTATGTATTAATGCATTGCAGATATGGAATTTATTTAATTCATGATGAGCAAGTGAAGCCATTTAAAAAATTTAAATTTCACAACAAATTTATATAATTGTATAGATAATAATAGCCTAGTAACATCGACTACAAACAAAACATTGCAGTATTTCATGGCTTTATGATACCCTGTGGTGTATGTATATACATAGCAATAATCCCTATATAGAGTATTTTTTTTTTACAGAGTATCAGTTCAGGAAGAATATAGTACATACAGTACTATAGTACATTTATTTATATAATTTATAGAGCATCATAATCATTATAAATATGTATTAATTTATTATTGAATTGGTTTGTTACCTTTTATATATACAGCTGCCAAATATGATGCATCAAATCATTATAGCATAGTAAATTCTAAAATGACAACAGGTCGTTTGACAAAAATATTTAATAAAACGTGTGGAGAAGTGCATTTTATCGACACCTGATGATTAAAGCCCCCGCTCAATGTTGCGTCACTGATCGGTTGTGACTGGACGTCGGTCCGGTCTTTCTGCACCCTCAATCAACCGGCAACACGTTTCTGACGTCTGTTGATCGACTATCTAATAGTAATTAATGATGGGCGCGAGAGATTTTCAAAATACCATTAATTACTTCGCAAGACAGACTTTTATTTAAAATAATTTTATTTATATGGATGAACTTGAGAAATTAAATTTTTATTAATATGTTCATTGAATGAGATGTGAAATATAATAAATTATCAAATTCAAATTCAAATTTTTATTTCGATCATAGGCTGTATAGCATGGATCACGTCAATTATTACATAAATTATGTAACATACTTAATTCTAATTAAAATTAGCCTAAATTTAATAAATTTAAACACATATACCCAAACAATATTTAAAATATATATGATCTATAAAATTAATACAATAATTAAAATTGTGTCCTTTTAAACATCACAATTAGCGCACCATAATATATTTAATACACAACTTTTAAATTCAATTAAAAGTCTATACATTATGACAAGTTAATTGGTTATTTTAACAATTTACTAGTAGTAAATTAGTTATTTAAAAAGCACTTTTGCACTTCTTACTAACGTATTTAATTATTATATGTCCTTATTTAAAACAATAAATCTAAGCGTCTTTAAATGGCAAAATATATAACTTTTTCTATGTAACCAACCATGCATTATAGTTCTACAGTATAAACAATAGCAGGTAAATTGCATGATAAATTAGTTATAGTTTTTTTTTTTTTTTATTTAATTTTTAAATTAAAATTAACAATCTCTGACAACCGACGGACAAAATCGAATTAATTTTAAGACAACTTTCATGCACGGACGGCTTTCTTAAACTTTTATTGATGCAACAAGACAAAAAAATGCAACAAAATTTTGATCTCCCAAGAACCAGACAAAAATCTGTAATTATCATCTGCATGCATGAAATAAAAGTATTCTTTATTAAATGTTACATATTTAAATTAATGACGTACCATATTTTTATTCCCTTTTTTACATTAAAAATATGTTATTCAAATACACCGTCATGCATATACATATATATATAATTTGATATTGAAAATCTGGTTCTATAAATTTTATTAGAGTTCGTTCTGGTTGAATGATTGTAAAAAATATTATGGCCTTGGAATATTTTCGCGATCATTTGGTTAATAAATCGCTCGATCTTTCAACAAGCCTCATCATGTTGATTTATTCGATGATTTTAAACAATTATCGACAAATTTTATATATTTTTTTTAAAATAATAAACTTGTTTCCAACCTGTCAGTAAAAAATTTAGTACCATGTAATTTTATATAATTTGGTGTCTTTAAAAAATGGAGTATGTTATTTTTTATTATTAAAATATATCGTAAATAATTGAACGGTTTGACGTTGGATGTTTTGTACAATGTATGCAATAAATATGTAAATGTATAATGTTAAACATGTTAATTATGATGACTTAATTGTGTTAATTATTTTATGAAGTTAATGTATATTTATGATCAATAATATAATTTTTATTAAAATTATGATTTATGATACACGTTGTATTGCATGCACTTTGATTAATATCGTAATATGTATGCAGGATATGTCTCAATTTCTTTGTGAGTGATTGTAATGTCAATGACCCGGCACCCAGCATACGTCCAGTTTTTGTGAAGGTGCTTGAGAAATTTCAGGTGCAAGAATCGCGTCAATGTTAGCCATTGTAATGATCAAGTAGTTTCTACTTACACTTCGGACCACTCGGAATTTTACTCTTGATGCTGTACGTTTTCAGTTAGTCAATCACTCATTCTAACAAAAGATACCGTGCATTTTTTAATGATTGTTTGTGTAAGTGTAGCGTAACTTTGCGGCTATCCAGAGGTGTACCTTCCAACTATAATAAAATGTCCTTTTGTCAGACTGCAGTGAAAACTCCGCTATGGCATTTGGAAAAGTTATTCATTTTGATTTCACTCTAATTAATATGCAGAGGTTTGATAATTATTATAAGCTTAGCCATCTATTACATTTTCAGGTGATACATGTTGTATAATTCCTCGCATGGTAGTAAGAAAGGGCGCAAGTCTAATACTGTATATTATATAGAAAACCAACTGACTTTTCATTATTATATAGAAAACCAAATAGACTATACAGAAAGCCAGTCTGTATAGTCTATAGTTTGCATCCAATTGAAAATAATTATACGATTCAACACAGAATTGTACAAGGTATAATATGTGCGTTGACAATGCATGAAATATTGGGCGCGATTCACGAAGCAGTTATCCAGGTTTCTAACCACGTTTAGCTTATCCACGTTTAACTATAGGTGGTTTAACATGTAAAACATGTATATAGTTAAACGTGGTTAGAAACCTGGCTAACTGCTTCGTGAATCGCACCCCATATGTTGTATTGTATAATATATGATACCAAGTTGGAATACGCTTTTGCATTGCAGTATGTAATACATCCCTTCATGCGTCGAAGTAAGCAATGAAGGCCTTTCAGACGCGTGCATGAAGCCCTAATAATCTTCTGCAGGTAGTAATTTATTTGTGCAAGTTTTTACAATTATTGTGCAGCTTAAATTACAAATAAGTACATGTCTTTACATGCACGCTAGCCAACTTGAAGTGCGTCGTAGTGGTCATGACGTCACACACCTCTAATTAACTTGTGACGACGCAAATTGAACGGCTGCCTGTTGGTCCAAGGGAGCGTGGCACTCGCTGAAGCAATGCAAGTCGTCTGCAAGTAACGGGAGGTGTGGGTCTTTTGTTATTTTTGGGTACCCAGGAAGGTATGGATCCCTCGTGATACCTCTCACCTGACCAATGTCATTAACGTCACGCAAACACGCAATTTTTATCAACACATTGTCACTACCCAGTTGGGCCCAGTAAAGAGTGAATTGCTATCATGCAATTCAATTGTTGTATTTTGTGCCATGGGGATTCGTTAAAATAATGACTAAATTCAACGAAAACGGA
The DNA here is from genome assembly GCA_949825025.1 of Siphlonurus alternatus. Classification (NCBI taxonomy): domain Eukaryota; kingdom Metazoa; phylum Arthropoda; class Insecta; order Ephemeroptera; family Siphlonuridae; genus Siphlonurus; species Siphlonurus alternatus. The sequence continues at coordinate 34,552,686 of OX463782.1, forward strand.
AACGAATTATATGAATAAAAAAGATTTTTTGTCGTTTCATAAGTGTCGAACCTTTAACACATCATGATTACATTATAAACATAACGTATGTACAAGACATCCAGCTATACGTCACATCACGTTATTGACTAAATTGTTTGACGTACAAGATGATCTTGATTGTAATCGATCAGCTGATTTCTGACTCCTGTCAATAAGGTCAATATTCCAGTGCTACAGAATACAAATATGAACCTTAGAGTTGACAGTCAGGTGACAATGTCGCGTGACCGCCGCTCGGGCCAATGGACCACACACTGCGACGTGCGTGATCGGAATTGTCGTTTGCTTCATTGAAACGAGTCTGCTGTGGTCTGGGGCACGTGGGGGCACTTTGTGGAGTCTGTTGTGTCCTGCGAGGCGTTTGATATGAGGTGTCATGGGAAATGTGAATTACTTTTACCCATTCAAATTTTGTGTTTCTTTAATAATAAATAATTATGTATTTATATATATATATATATTATATATATATATATATATATATATATATATATATATATATATATTATACGTATAGTACATTCCTTGCATCTAAAAAGTTCCCATCTGCAGCCTTGTTAATCACCATGACCAGTAAGGATAACACACGTCATTGGTGATTAATAAGGCTGCAGAAGGGAATTATAACTTTTCCAAGGCGACGATTGTACATGCAGTCATACATTGACAGAGATGTTGGTGCAATACGTACGCATTAAATTTTACTGTGACTGTACCTATCGGTACAGCACTATTATATGGAGGCGAGGGAAAAAAAATACAGATTTGAAATTTGTTGTTATGGAGAGTAAATTGAAGTAAGAATATTATACCATCACCCTATCCCAAAAAGTTTCAATACACCTAATACACCTCCATATAGGCTGTACAATGACACACAAATACAAGGAAATTATAAGTTAATTAAAGGTCTTTTCATGACTGCAATATAATGCTAATGGTGCATTTTTATTTATGATGTAAATATGTCAAATTTTAGTAATTTTACCAAGCTTTGTGTTAATTTGGTTTATAAATTAAAATCGTCATACACGTTAAGCACCACTACTTCAAGTAATTACACTACACACAGAGACATACTCGGTACGGAGAATTGCTCGGTGCGAGCACTGCGGAGGTTTCATCCTCGCGTGCTCGCCTGCAGGCTTCGCTCATGTAACAGGCTTACCGGCTACATAGAGGATTACTGTGAGGTGCATCCGAGGGTGCCACACCCCTGTGTACAGTCATGTTCAGAAAATGGATTACTTTTGGGTGCCACCCCCTTCATGAGTCATCATCACGAAGGGGTGCATACATTTGTGTCGAATTAAATGTACGATCCGCTTTAATATGATTTTATTCGAATGGAGAGTACACTTGTCTTATATGCAGAAAAAAAAACAAGTAGTGATTAGTGTGATTTTACCATGAGTTTATCCCTTTCTGTATTGTCAGTTTTTTATTTTGTTGCATGCTGATTTAATGGATAGCAGCAAAATGTATTGGGCGCCATTCACAAAGCAGTTAGTCAGGTTTCTAACCACGTTTAATTAGGTGGTTTAACACGTAAAACAGGTATATTTAAACGTGGTTAAGCTAAACGTGGTTAGAAACCTGGTCAACTGTTTCGTGAGAATCGCACCCATATAGCGAAGAATAAATCTAAATGTGCGTATTTTCTATTTTATTAGGATATTGTTTACTTGAATGAAATACATGATACTATATACTACCAAGCAAGAAACTCATGAATATTGCAATTATGATAAATACATGAGTATATATAAATAAATAAAATTATATTTTTTCAAATTAAAAATTCCACACATAATGATATATTTCGCTCCCGACTGGTGCTCCAGCACAAACAAGCCTTGCAGAGCGGCGACGTGCTGAACAAGTTGCCTACCTCGCAGGGGCAAGTACGCAGATCGCTCTCAAGGCCGTTTCTCTGTGGAATTTCACAGCAGGCGAAGACGCCACCTGGTATTTCCACCTGACGCTCCGAAAAGTTGAAAACACAATTTTTATTTTCCTTCTGCGTTGTTCATGCTCTGAAATATTCAGTCGTGTCCACACAATGATGCAACTTGTGACTTCGAGTGCAACCACGTCCGCTTTGTTCTCCACCGTCAAGTGCACTTGACCATACTTGCATATAATATATTGACCATACCAACATGAACAGCCTGATGGTGTTGTAATTCTTATAAGGAGCTATCCACTCTGCATATATTTTGAATATGATAGATTTTAGTACCATGCAGATTTAGTTCTTGAATTAATGCTTGACATTTCTTAAGGCTAAAATCTATGCCAAGTTCAGCCCCTATTAATGTATACTGAGAGAAAATCTGAAGATGATTTTTCTATGCAATTTTTTTGCAAAGCTAGCTTTATCTATTTTATCAGTTTATCGTCATAATTGTAATATAATCTTTTTATTGGGCAGCCAGGTGAAATTCTAAAATGCTGCATTATCGAAAAAAAAAAAAAAAAGTCAATTCCTTTTTGGATTATAGTATTTTTTTTTTTCTCGGTGTATTTAAAATTTCTATTTATGACTATACTAAGGGACTACATTTAGAGCGCAATTTTAAGTCTGGAATTTTTTTATACGGTATGAAAACCAAGTGTTAAAAATTATATTCAAAATGTAGTCTTATTTATTTATTTTTTTGTGAATGCCCTCTAACCTTATTTTATATATAGACGATATCTATCTATATAACCATACGCCCTATGTTGCAATAATAACAATACCAATTCGACATTGTTGCTCCATAGCGATCATTGTCATGTTGCACTTGAGAAACCAACGTCAAGGCGGTTTGACCCCTTGCTCGGTTTGTCAATGTTATCTTACCCAACATGTGTTGCCACTGCAATAACATGCAGTTGCATTAGCATACCTTTGCCACAGACGCAAGTGTTTTTTTTTATATAATTTTATCAAAAATTATAAATAGGTTAATTAAAATGTTATTCAAGGTAGCATTGTTAATAAAATTAAGTAGCTAAACTGCATAAAAAAATATAACAATAAGAATATTATAAAAATAGGTTAACTATATATCATATCTTGCTAGACGTTTTGCAGGCGTTAGGAATCTGGGTGGGTCAAAAGCTCAACGTTAAAAGATTGTATAACAACTGTGAGAGAGAATGAGAAAAAAAAATCTAATATCTTATGATGAAATATATGATCGAAACACCTGCCGCTGCGATATCGAACATAAATCTCATTAGACTAATACTCTTTTGTTTTATACGTATTATATATACCACAAGATTAACACGCTATCCTTGTATGCAAAAAAAAAAAAGTTGTATGTGATTTAATCCTATTATAGCTCTTGTAGTTTTCCTTTTAAAGATTCAAAGTGATTTATTATCAATGTATTTTTTTTAAAAAAACAATTGTATTGTTTAAAATAAACATGATTCTTATAATAACCCTACTATCTAAATCAATAAAAGTGTGCTACTTTTTGTATTATATTTTTGACTATAGAACAAATATTTGCATATATTAAAAATTATAATTAAAAAAAAAATAAACCTTTTTCTCTCTCAATTATTTCATTTTTATAAAAGTTTCCAATTACATATAATCTTTTTCAACCACATATAACTCATGTTAGAAAGATGTATGGGTTTGTATATTTTAAAGCTTAAAAACATCCTATTATTTACTGTAGATAGAACGCCCATCAGATTCATCGTCTAGAATAAATTTGCGAGCGTGTCGCAAGGCCGTGACTTTGTGTGACCGCTGAAGACTTTTAGTTATTGATGTCCACATTCTGACGGTGCGCAGTGGTTCTGACAGAGGCCCGAGTTCGAGACCCTGCTATAAAGGTTGGCTTTATACAGGTTAAGCCACGTGCGTATTTCGTGCGTCATTTTTCCACTATTTCCAGGACCCATTGCACCGCGAAAATTCAAAAATAGCATTGCATCATGGGCGCATTCAAAGTTTCGCGGCACGATGGGTCCTGGAATACTTGAATCTGATTGGCTAAGCTCGTTAACATTGGTCAAATCGGAGGCTTAACCTGTATAAAGCCAACCTTGCTGGAAATATGCGACAGTGTGGAGCATCTGGCGGCCAAATTTGGAAATTAGAGTTTGTTGGAATATATTAATTCGGCTGACACATGCTTGAATCTTGCAATCTGGTAAGCAGCGTCGTTCCCGACTGTTATATTAAAATCAGCCATTTTAAAAAAAGGTTTTAGAGTTCCCTTCTTGAAAATTTATCTTGATATGATGTCTTTATTAATTAAATAAGCACATGTTAGTGATAAGACTTAAATGCTGAGAGAAATATCATGCCGAGAGAGCGACGGAAAATTGCGTCAGCAAGGTCGCAATCAAAATGATATTCTCGGGGGATCAAGAGAGATTTTTACAATTGGGTTACAAAAATATGACTCCATCAATCACATGTCAATGAGGTAACGAGCCCCAAGTTAATTGAACTGAAAAATAGGAGCATTTTTTTGCTATTGTTTTTGTAACTGGAGAAAAAAAATTAATTGCTTTTTAAGTAACTTGCAACATGGTTAACAATATAAAAAATAATAAACATTCAGATTATATGAAGTATAATAAATGCAAAATATAATTTTGCCCACGGATATATTGCAATATGGTGATTTTAATTTTTTGGTTATATTACATTATTTGTTCTATATATATGGTCATACGTGAATCAACTGTCGCTCGTCCGGATATAATGAGCTATTGCTATATCATGATTTAGTTGCAATAATGAGCTATCTGCAGGTGAGCGCAATTGTATATATAAGCTGTAAATCACCTGAAATAGCAAATAGCTCATTATTGTAACGAGATCGTGATAGGCAGATAGATCATTATTCCGAACGAGGGACGATATAAAATTGCTGCTGCTTTATAACCTATTTGATAGTACAGGAGTGGAAATCAAGAAATCCTAGTCGAAGAATGAAGTTTTGATTCTCGAAAGACCAATAATAATGTGTCCGGCAAGAAATAAGACTAAAATTGTCAGTAGTTTCTGCAAATTTCTGGCATGGAGGTCGAAGTATATACTGATTCCATTTAATAGTACCATATAGTAGTACACATGCGACATAATTGGACCAAGTTTATGGAAATTTACACCGTCTCGTATTTTTTTTACTAAAGGTGGATCCAAATAGCGACAACGGCGATGCGACGCGATTTTGATGTAAAATCTGTGAAATCCTACAAATATGCGGCGAGCGAATTTGCCAGGTAGCGGCGGTGAATGTCGCGTTAAATTACGATACTTTTTTTTTTAATCGCCAAATATGGCCGCCAATCGATATTACAGCAAGTGCGCATTATTCGCTTCGCATGATATAAAAATCACCATGTGAATCCACCTTTAATGTGAAGGTCCAGCATCTCCTGGGATTTACTACGTACGTGTGATCGGTCAGGTCGCGGGTTTTTGATCACGAATTTCCCGCGCCCTGGCCCGGGGAGATCACTCTCTCCTCGCCCCCGGCTGCACGAGTTTCACTGCAGGTCATCGATCCCCACGCTGCACTGGCCGTGACTTAAATAATTCGCACGCAAATCACGCAGTGCGAATTCTTGCACTATATGCAATGATGCATAGTGTGAAAAAAAATTGTGCGATTTGATTTTTTTTTTTAATTGATCATTTACATTTTAATCTCGAAATCACGGGTGTCATTTTCTGGCCACGACTTTCCTTTTTTAAGAATAACGCTGGCTAAAATCATGTAATTTCGTTTATAAAATATAATTAAAAACTGCAACAAAAAGGTCTATTGATTCTAAAATGTCTAACAATAATGAACGTTTTTCATTTATTTGTGCAGTAAAATGTTATTGATATAATTTATGATATTGCGGTATGATGAAATTTAGATGCATTTATTAATATACACCATTATAAAGTATTTATAACATTTCAATAATAAGATTAACTAATACATATTTAATTTTAGACATTTGTTTGCAAATATTGGAGTACCAAGTAAATAAATAAATATATAAATAAATATTTATTGTTCACAATAGAAAAGGGGAACTAATTTAAATTATGTCACCTTTGTCCTTTATTCTTTGTTGACATTCGACTACATGTTAATATAATACAACCATATCTAACCTGCTAAGCTAATACTGTGAAATGTGATATCAATGTTTTTATAATAAATAGCCCGCGGATATTATTATGCCCACACGTGCCACTGTGTCAAAATATCGACATAACATTAGTTAAATGAGTTTGTTACAGATTAATTAAAATACTTGCATAATCAGATAAAAAAAAACACAATATAAAATTTCACTTTTTAAAAACTAATTTGACAGATATAGGTTCTTTATGCTAATAAGTTGCGATCATAATAGAAATCTTTCTGGACCTGGAGACATCATGCTATTCGATAATTAGATAATTTCGATTGTTTTCTCTCGTCGATTTATCGCATGTCCACGCTCATTTATTTTAACGTCACGATCGGGCTGTATAACTTTGAAATGAGATCACTTTTTTTTATTAATTCTTATTTGTTGAAATTCACTCGGGAACTTATTTCATAACTGCATGAGTAAAACGCGGCACCTTATTTATGAAAACACACACAAAAAAAGCTAAGAGTGAGTGATAAAAGGTATTGAGTGCCGTAACTACATAATATCTGATAGTACGTATTGTTTATTATATATATAGAAATAGAGATTCTTATTGGATTTCATTGGATTTTTCACTAAAATGTATTCTCTGCAGCCTGATATTTTAGTTTCTAAATTGCATTATTTTCCTGTGCATGCCATGGCTGTTCATTGCATGCAGCAAAAATTGACGCAGACTGTATGTAATTTTACAATTTAGCATATAATTTTTAAAATTCTAGCATATAACGTGTCTTGAAGTATACACGTTACAGCATTATAAAAAACAATTTAGAAAATTTATTTATTATAACAATAAAATTGAATGTCCCCTATCTTTATCTATAATGCTATAACAATTTCATTGCAACAAAGTATACTTAATTGTTTTCTGTTGTAATATATTATATTATGTACTATAGGCGACATAAATACAATCCTGGTCGTTATATTCTTAGTAATGACTTCCCTGACTGTCGTTGTATTATTTATCGTTGAGTAAATCTGCTTCTTGTACACTTATCGCCTTGGAAAATATCCTACTTGCAGCCTTTGTTAATCACTATGTCCTGTGTTATTCTTACGGGGCATGATGATCAACAAGGCTGCAAAGAAAAATTTTCCGAGACGACGACTGTACATTATGTTGCAATAGAAAATATGGTCTTAATTTTATGTTACATTAGTACCGGTTTACACAGAGACTAGCTGCTGATATATCGATGTTGGTAAAATCTAAACCCTCGTCACGCGTCCTTTAACACACACGTTTGTATTACCGCAAAGAAGATGTTGGAGACTTCTTAATTTACATATTGGCTGGCATGCCAACTATATTGGGAAATAACATGAATCCTTGTATATAAAACAAGATGCACTCCATGCATGTATTTATAAAGATGCAAGGTACAACATCGCTGGACAATCTGTATACGTTTTACATCCCCTGTTATGCTGATGCAGAAATGCGTGCAATTTCGGGAGAGACTAGAGGAGCATTTTTGGATCAAGATCTTTTAATTACAAATCTTGATTTAGATTGAGGACTTCGAATTGTGTATTGTACATTGTTTTAAGGGAAAGGTAACACGCCCAATGTTAAAAAAAATTCCCTCACATGAAAATTATGAAAAAAAATCCATGTTAAATTAGTCTAATTTATAAATTCATAACTCAAAAACTAGCTTGAATTTGTATACCTGGTCTGATATTTGAGGAGAGCATTTTAAAATTTTTAAATAATTTTAATGTGCGGGATATTTTTTGTAAGGTACTAAAAAACGCTATGACGTCATAGTCATGTATTCCCCTTTGCCGGTGTATTAAATATTTGCATGACGATGACGTCACAGAATTTTACAGCATGATTTTGAAGGTGTTAAATGAATATAAATAAATAAAACCAGAAAATTTATATTACAAAAATTCTATCCCTAAACTTGTATTAAAATATATTATACTAAAAAAAATAATAAAAAAAAAATCCTGCAGGTATGTTGTCCTGTATGTATATAGAGTAATCATTACCTGTATGCTGAGTGACAATTTAAGAACATTTTGATGTTCCTCATTATGTTTATATAGCTGATATATAATGATGGATTTTTTGTGTCCCATATACCGAGGGAAATTTCTAGCTTAATTAAAGGAGGATTCTTGGCAATATTTTAGCGATACAAAAAACATGATACTTTTTACCTGTGATTACAACTCTTTTAAAATATCTTAGAGACATTTGTTGATGTAATTTGAGTACATTAATCACCTACTGTATTATGTTATTTTTTGCTTGTTTGAAAGACGTTAGGAATCTACTTTTAGACCACTTAAAAACCGCAAATTCGTTTTAAAACTGTCCCGTCTGTGAGTTAATTAATCTACATGCAAAGTGTGTAATTTTAAGTAAGTGGCGAGTTTTCATCCCTACCAAATTATCTATAATAGCTTTTATACTAAATTTTTTAAGGTATCAGGTAGAACTTTGGGAAAATATATTTTTCCATATCCATAAACACATGGCATATTCTTATTACATAAATTGATGCATATATCAGCTTTATGTTAAATAGTTGATCCTGCAGATGTATAAATATTATAAATAATAAACATTCGTACTTTATCGGTTCAAGATGATCGTATCTCCTATAAGAAAAGCTAGAGCACATTTAAATAATATTGTCTGAAAAACTGTATCATGGATCGTGCAATCTTCAATATAAGCGTACAATCCGTTAATATATGCATGCCGAATCGTACCTTTTTATTTGAATCGAGTGTAAAACTACATTGTCTTTTCCTTTCAACTCGTCGTGTAATAAAATATCGTATATGGTCTCTCAACTCTCATCACCTTTTCTAAAGAAAGAGAATGTGCACGTGCGTTTTTACACGCATACTTTCATGATGGCGCAAAGCGTGCTGGTTGGGAATAATAAAAGATTTTGCCTGCACTCGTGATTATACAAATCTCGTGTCTTATGGTTACAAAATTTGACCAAAAATGTCATTAGTTCTTTGTTTTCAGGGACGATAGCGCCACTGTCGCGCATCCATATTATAAGCTTAACATAATTATATATAAGTGGCAGTATCATAACGCAAGGACAGTTTACAATTGCTGTCATTAACGTCCCTGGAAGTTTGCAACTATTGACATTTTTTTGTCAAATTTCTAGCAATATTGAGCGAAAATATATCACAGAGGCCCTCAGAATCATAATAGCTTTGTATAGCTTATATACTTTTCACTAAAGGTCAGTTTCTTATCTTGTTTTCATGCAGATAACAACTTTCTATACCTGATTGGCTTTTATGCTGCTAGTTTGATATTCAATGGCCTTACAGATTAATAAAATAAATTATTAATTTTATTAATCTGTATACAATTTGAACTTTGTTGATCGATATTAATTTAAATTAAATCAAGTGAACAAATTCTTATTTGCATTTTCTTTTTGGGGGCATATACATGATCAAAATATGTAAATTGTTCTAAAATACAAATCGATAAAGCAGTAATATTCTATATGTCATGTAGAAAGTGAATAAATGTTTCGCCTTTGCCCAAAAATCCAAATCAATCAATCAATTTTCCATAATATGTAGAAATTGTCTAAATTTTCAAGCAAATAACAAATAAATTATTAATCTTCCATTTATAGAAACTCACTAAATGTTCCACATTAATTTGCCCCGAAATTCAATCAATAAAACATAATTTTATAATTTCCCCATATAAAAACTCGCTAATGTTGCACCTTTGCAATCGACTTCCGGCGCACACCTGCACAGCTGCACCGTCTCTGGGTGGTGCTCGCGGCAGATGCTGCTGCCTAACTTTCGCTCAGCAGCAGCAGGCCCAGCCAAGGTGGACGACATTTTTGCCAGGCCGCTGGTCCCTCGCCACCAGGACGATTTATAGCCCCGCTTGCAACCCAGCGGGAATATAATTACATCTCAGGCAATATCTCATCGCTTTATCGTTAGTGTTTTGCATGGAATTGAAAAATAAAAATCATAAATTTTAAATATATATTTTTTATTAATTGACAAATCAAATTATATTAATTTTTATTGCCTTTATAAATGCAACAATATAAAGATAAACAAATTCTGTATTGTTGAGTTATAAGATTACCTTTGAAGCCCACCTAGGAAGCATATTGTTTCTTATCGATGCAGGTTAAAATTATCGCGTGCTGGAATTTTTATGTATCGAAAATTCTCATGATAAAAAATATGAATAACTTTATTAGCATGCCAGAGCGAAATAATTTTCTCAACGTTGGAAAGGTTACACGGTCACATTTGCTGAGGCACGCACGTTATCACGCATGGTCAGATCAGGGAAATATATCAAATCTCTGTGGTGCACGCAGTCGTTGCCATGGTTACAGCTTCCCTTGCTTGGTCCAGATAAGCTCTCTGCTTGGTCTTGTTTGACGTCGAAATAGCCATAACAAGTTTTTGTTGTGGGATTTTCTTGTAAACTTTTGAGTAAATATAGTTTGAGATATTCTTGCCTGTTTCAAGATGTATGCGATAATATAATGGAAATCTGATTTGTTTCCATAATTTGGTCAAATGGACATTTGTTTTAAGTAATAGGGTCTATCTCATTGTAAAAATAGTGTGAATTACAATTCCCTCGTGTTTCAATTTGTTTTTATATCATATGTTTACTTATACAGTATATTATTAATTTGTTTATAGTATATATTATAATATACTGATATAGCGTTGACGTCATTATCTGGCCAGTTGACTGCAATTGAACCAATATTTTGTCAAGTTCCCTCAGTCACGCTAGGCAAATTTTAGCAAATTTGTCGTCTCAATATTTAAATCGTCATGTTAAGTCCACTGAATTTATTAATTATATGTTATCGTGGCGGATTCCAGAGGTGACAACGGCGATGCGATTTTGACGTAAAAACTACGAAATCCTATAATATGCGGCGAAAGAATCGCGTTAATTACGATGCTCTTTTTCTTTTAATCGCCAAATATGGCCGTTAATGGATGTTACTCAGCAAGTGCGCATTATTCACGTCGCATGATAAAAATTGCCATATGAATCCATCTTTAATATATGGACTTAATTAAACTATTTAAACTCATATTTTGACGACTTTTACCACGGAAAAATATGCATACCCCCCCTCTGTGGTACCCCCATTTTGAGGCTCGTCAGTCAAAGTAGCGATGTGCTGAGAATGTCAGATGTTTCTGATCTTTGCCGAGATAAAGTCGGGCGATCATTGGGATTCTCATCACAACTCTCTGGAAACAATGTCTTCGAGTTTTTGGAAATGAACTCCGAGTGATGGACGTATGTTATGACTTTACATGTAACTTCATTATATACATGTTTACGTATTCTCTTGTGTGGTGAAATTTAAATGAAAGTATATAATATTTTTATATACCACATCATGTAAAAATTTTAAAATAACATAAAAATATAATATTTAAATGTATAATATATTTTATAACAATTTAAAAGATAAGAAATCATAAATATTAAAATTACTGAGAAACCTGTTAATCGTACAACATCTGTTTTTTGCAAAATGTTAATTTAATTATATATTAGAGCTGCCAGAGAAGAAAATATCGGGAGCAAGAATCTGAGAGAATCACCGCACCCTGATAGAAATAATCACTCGACGATTAAATTAAACCTCACGAGCATTCGTCACGTTATTTCTGACAGCTCCTACAGTCAAATTAGTTTTACATTCCTTCCGGAAGTAGCCGGAAGTGTAAAGTTTGCAGCTTTTATGTTTGTAATTCAGTTTTGAAACTTTACAGAGTGTTTTCATATAGAAATACTGAATCATGTGTGAAAATATAACACTGAAATACGAATAGAAAGTTAAACTTCCGGAAAGAATATCATGTACATTTGTCTATATCAATAAAGACGTTTAACAACTATTATTGATATATTAATTAACGACCTTAAAGTATTGTTTTTAACTTTTCTGTCATAAATATTTAATCTAATAAAATTCATATTTAGAGTTAATTGGTTGAAAAATATTTTGATATTAAAAAGATTTTAAAAATGTTAATAAAAACAAAAAGTTAGTAATTTAGATGTCAAATACCTTGTTAGTATATTGGAGAACAAAAATGCCGCCTTTAAAAATTTTATATAAAAAGGTTTCTATGAAAAAAGCTTTCAAGTCAAAGTTTTGTTTTTCTTGTTAATAACATCCTAATGCTTTTCTTGTATAAAATTATTGTGTCATATCTTATTAAAATTACTGCATTTTATACATGAGAGCTAAGTAACATATAATTTATGTGACATGGGTTATATTCTTATCACAATACCTGTAAAATTAACCTTTATCAACAAATATTTCATCTAAAATTTAGAAAAATTTGATCGGTAAAAACAAAAGTATGGTCGAAAATTATTGTCGTGAATAAAAAAATTGTGTCTTTGAGAATTCTTCAAATTTTATAGTATTTTGCTATTTTGGCATAAAGTTCTTTCAATGTTAATAATTTAATCCCCTTGCTTCGAAATTTAATATATTTCATTTGCTTCAATGAACTATATAATATACAAAGGTTTTTCATATTAATTATAAATGCAAATTAAATATATGACAATGAAGGTATAGAGTTGCAACGTAATTTAATTGATGAGTGAAGGTCAGTTTGTTAATGATGCCTTAATTATTTATGTGACCACTCCCTGATGAGATTAGAGAAAGTGGCGCCTCAAGCGGTCAATCTTGGTATCACCTTACGTTTTTTTTAATAAGGAGCGGGGAAAGTGAACGCTGTAAGCCCGCAGCGTCTTGTCTTTTAAAAAAAAAACTTTTGGATTAAAACACATGTGACCTTGTGTGTTAATTGTTCTTTCTTTTGTTTCTAGGTGAGTGGAATGACCCTAGCTGATGGACCTTACAGATAAACGCAAGTAAAACACATGACTGAGAATATTTCGATTATATAGAAAAGAAAGCGAACTATTTTTAGAGATATTAAATTAATTAATTGTTCTAGTTATGGTTTCAATATAAACATGTATGATTGCTCGCCTTGAGGCCTTGATATTTATTGAATACTTCCGTATTTGGTCGTAGGTTTCCAATTTTATATACCTGTGTTGTATACGTTTTCTACGTTTAGTGATCCATATTCTGAGGATATGAGGATTCTATAATGTAAATTATATAGAGTATCGACCTTAAAAATTTTTATTGAAAAAATTGAATAGAGGGTGCAAAGTTATGTCACTGATTTTTTAGAGCCCGGGAAGTGTTGCTAAAAAGTTTTGCAGTTTGCAAAGCTTGGGTTTGAACCCACGCCCCTTTTACTCCTTTTAGGTCTTTCCTTTATTAAAGAGAGGCGCTCTTTACTTTCAATAATTTTTTTAAAAATAGTTCCCGGACTCTAAAACATCTGAAAAAAAATCAGAGTAGCAAATAATATTATAACTTTGCAGCTTTTATCCATTTCTGCAATTAATTTTTTTGAAGTTTCTACTCCATTTTTAATAATTAAGATTTTCTTTTTTTTTATAGTCCTGTGCATATGTTTGCATAACGATTCTTTATAATACCAGCATCAAGGTTTAATAAAAATTAATTATAACAACCACATGCAAGCAGGTTCATTAAGTTTTTGTTAATTAATAAAGAAAATTTCAACCTTTTTTAATATATTCATAAAAAAATCATAGTATAAAATTAAATTTGTTAATCAATGCAAATATTAAAAAAACAAGTAGGAGGTGTGAATTTAAACAATACCTTAAGTAGGAAGGCCATAACAAACTTCATTCATATTTACAAATTATTTATTCATATATTTTTTTATACAAAAAGGTGTGTCTTCGTTGACGATATGGCTGAGATGTTTTTATGTAATAAAATGAAATAACACTCGAGGTCTCAGCGGCCATTTGGCTCGCGTCCACCATTAACCAACAGGTTACCCCACCTCGCGTCCACTGGCTAACTCTTCGCTTCTTCAATCACATGACGGTGTTGTTGACGATGGATAATGTTATTCTTATGAGGAGTCGTCAACGAATATGTATTAAATACCGCCATTTATATACGTACTTTTTTACCTCGAATTTATTGTTTACGTCTCAAAACTTGATATAAATATTGTGTAGGATACATAAGTACTCATACTACTATCAGAACCGAAGAGGTGTGCCCCTTTGCATACTTATTATAGGACTTGAATGCTATTCAGGGGTACACCTTTTTGAATCCGATAGTAGTCCCCCTTCAGAATGGCTGTAAAAACGTATATATGGTCCATTGTATAGTAAGTTATTACTATAGTCCATTGCATGTGCTATTTCCACTACATAGTCGCATATTTTTATTTTATTCTTATTTGAAGAGAATTTAAGGGTCGAGTAGAGGCCTTATATTATTTGAAATGAAATTAAAATTATACGAACGCCGAACGCTATTGTGTTTTAATTTTGAACGAATATAAGAGCATCAGAGAAGCTGCATGTGCTAGGTGCCTAATGCCCATATATATGCAAATTAAATAAACTTCATAAAGAAAGGAAAAAAAAAATAAGAAAACACTGTTTCTATATAATAATGTCAGTTCTCCATGCAATTTTGAAGTCGACGTTCTTATCGTTGTTAATTTTCAGTTTCATGTTTATAGAGTTGTTTGCTGTTTTTGTTTACAAGGGAAAATAACATAGCAGGTATACGGACGGTCAGGAGGGTAGAAAAGAGAAAGTGGAGGTCCAGCTACTATGGCATTAGATAGGAGAAATGACAAAAATGAATATAAAAAAATAGTTTTGATTGTTCTATAATGATGGGATTTTTTTATACTATCTATCATTTATTGGCGTATTTTTAGAATTTTTTAAACCTTATTTGTTTTGTTTAATAAAGTGAAAAAAATTCAATACATAATTTCTTTATATACTAGTCTGTGTATTTTGGTCCTCCATAGGGCAGCCTAACTTACAGGAGCATGACGTCAGCGCAATCAGCTCTTTTTTTACCTTATTTTTTTTTCGAACACAAAATATAAAATATTGTAAAAAGGTAGGGTTATACCTGAAAGAATCCATGTCATGCAGAATTATGTAAAATCAAATCTTAAGATTTAATAGGGCACTCAATAACTATTAACGTTCGTTAATTAACATAATTATATAAAATATAATAAAATTAAGAATATTTATTACGAAATTGCTGAAATTGATTGATTGTTAATTATACACTCTTAAAAATTTGGCTGAATTTTGACATCTTATAATCAGTATATTTTTAACGCCTTAAATCATGCTTTTTTCAGGTGTTTCGAAGTCAATATTCAGTAGTCAGTATATACTGTCAGTATATAGACTACTGAAAATGCGCAACGAAACACCTGAAAAAAGCACGATTTAAGGCGTTAAAAATGCACTGATTATAAGATGTCAAAATTCAGCCAAATTTTTTTAAGAGTGTAAGGCAGCCCGCGTGAGGTATTTAAAAAACATGAGTCGACCTTGGTGAATGTGACGAAACGTAATTGCAAATATAGTGCACTGTTTGATGTTTGTATATATCATAGATTTACATATATCATTGCGTTTTGAGCATGCAATTAAAATAAAGCATTGCACCGAGATACCTGTCGTCTATCCACCTCGACTTTGGTGAAGTAATCAACGACAAGTGTGACGTCACAGGCACGCCTCTGATTCTATTTTGATAGAAATATTTATTGCCATCATCTTTATCTCAGTAAAAAAAAACTTTCTTTTAAAAAAACAAAAATTATTTCGCCTAAAAAATATCCTTATGTTTTTTACTACGAGCTTAATATGAAATTTCTCTTTTCTTTCATATCAATGAAATTGGTGTGGTTTTCATTGACAGAAATTACTGATCAACTTTTTCAAAGCAGTTATTTGCTGTTTTTAATTAGTAATAAAAAGATAATGAACCAATTTCACCTGCTAATAAAAATTACAACGATAAAAATCATTACTTTGCTCTGGTAAGAAAAATAATTATTTTTTTAAATAATCAATATAAAAATTAAAAAGCAATTATAATTATCATTAAGTAATACCGTAGTGTGTCAATTACTTTTTCTTAATATCTTTTTACCGTTTTGTCAGTACAAGTTCATAAAAAATCATTACAAGTTATCATTGTAGCTAAATACAAATTTAGCTTGCGGCTTTTCTTATAAAGTCAAAGTCATTAAATTAAACAAATCTTGTAATGAAGGAGATTATTTAAGTGACACCTTATTGGCAGTATATTGATTTGGGTCAAGTCGGAGATCCAAGGTACTATTGACACTGGTGCAGGGGGGCGTGGCTTTAAGTCAGAAGGTTGTCACTTTTCTGAAGGTCCACAACGATAGTCTGAAGATCGAAGCTCCTCCAAACCAAAGAAAACGATCGAAGGTTTTAAGGCGGATTCACATGGCGACAACGGCGATGCGACGAGATTTTGACGCTAATTTTAAAGTTGTGAAATCCTACATGCGTGGTGAGCGAATTCGCCAGGTTGCGACAGCGAATATCACGTTAATTACTTTTAATCACCAAATATGGCTGTCAAAATAGGTGTTACAAATGCGCATTATTCGCTTCGCGTCGCATCTGAATCAGCCTTAATTAGGGGGATTTAAATGAGCATATTAAGGGAACAATCGGTTATTATTAATTGGGAATGGAGTCAACGTCGTTCTTAAAATGATGACGAAAAATTGATATAGTGTGTGTGTGTGTGAAACAATTAAAATTCAAATTATTATTTATTTAGCAACAGTTACAGAACCAAGGCACTGAATACAATAAAGTAGAAAACACATCACATTAAAAAAAAAAAAAGATAACACATTGTACATAATAATTAAGAATCAAGAATCATATTTTTCATATACAATTTAATTATATGAAACACGTGGTTCATAAAGATGATCCTGATTCCTGAAGTGATTTTGTGCATGGCATTTTATCTGCTTCTGTATAATATAATATATTTGAAATCTGCATTCTGCATCTGCATGGAATTTTTTGTTAAATTGGCCACCATACGCAGCTGTTATAACACGTGGTGTACATCTGCAGATAACCACCTGCCTCTTTAATAATAATTTACCTTGTGACGTCACGATGGAGACTCATGACCGCAACTCTTCTCAGGTACTCTTATCTACCTGCAGCCACCTGCAGCGTCTTGTAATCCCCTGTCACTCAGACTTTGTGCCCCAGACTCGAACCTTGGACGTGCGTCTCTGCAGGCGTTCAAGTCTCTCGTAATAAGTAGAGAAGTTCAACGTGTTTGTCCGATCTGGTTATGTGATCAAAGTGCAAGCTGTTTTCATTTTACTGTATAATATTTTCATCGATAATCAGCTAATTAATCCATTTAACAGATCGCTCCAGATTTATTAAAATTATCATTATTTCGTAAAAATGCTACTCTTTTCATATTATCTCTAATTAATGCTGCATTCACACGTTATAAAATTGTATATTTCACATTATATTTTAACATTAGTCACAGTTTTAACTTGAAAAGCAGCCTGAACGTTATAAATCCCTAGCTCTTATGATTGGAGGCGTCAGCATGTAGTATTGAAATTTGGCTTTATATACTTCACTGCGATTACTTTAATTACAATCAGTGCAATAAGTAGATGCTCCTCTGTCTTCCTAAGTTTATAATACAACATATTTATAATATTTCTTTACAATGCAGCCAATCAGGCGTTTGAGTTATTTCTAAGTGTAAATTATTGCATTGTATCATCTTCAATCAAAAGCACCTTTCTTTCGATATTCACAATACAACAATGGTGTTACATAAATTTGGCACTCGGCCATTGGTATTAATCTGATTTATATTTGATAACACGTTGCCCTTGCATACCTCTGAGGTCAAAGTCCCCCACTCCGCGGTGACGATGATAATCAGCTGATGGGACGTCTTCAGGCAACAACAATGAACTTCGCGTGAAATTACCACGTTAATTACGTACACCTCGGGACACCATAAACGTTACCGCTGCTTTGTTGGTAAGCCAGGCAGAGGTGAACTATAATAAAGGCTTGACGAACTTGAACTTTTCGGGATGATTAGATTGGGTGAAGGGCTAATCCTCTATAAATATTGTTGAGGTATAGCCACCCTCTTCCGGCTTATGGAGGTAGAATTCTAATTTCTGATGAGCTTATAAAATCACTTTTTGTTGAAATGCTCTCCTATTTGCTAAATAAAGGGGTTTTTGCTTGTTGTTTACAAATTTCAACAATGAAAGGATGATTATACCCTGTACAATAGAGGATTAAACCTGATTGGGTGCTCTTCCTACATCACCCAAAATTGCAAATCTGCATCTCTTAAGCCTGTAATTACATGATATACAATTTTGCACACAATTCTTTATTTTTCCTTAAAAGAAAAGTTTAACTCCATTTTTATATATATTAAGGAGATGACATTCATTTTCTTGTAAGCAAAAATTGTGTCATGTAATATACAGTACGTTTACATGATGTTCTTGAATCCGTATTCAATGGATGCGTTTACAGCAAAACCGTTTTCATCAACTGTTTATGCATGAGAATTTTCGTTCCGTATTGAACGTTGGATACGCTTCAAACAATCGTCGTGAATAATTAAAAGTGCATGGTATGAATGTGGATGAAATATTTGTTCACATGTTAAATACGTGTTCGTCTAATACGGATCAGACAAGTCATGTAAATGTACAGCGCCGGCAAATGAGGAGAATTAAAGTTCAAGGTGTATATTACACATGCTTACTATTTATGTGAGTGTAATTAAATTTTATTTCACTTTCATGCTCGTAAATATAAAATAACGGTGAGAGTAATTTTGTTACGTCCTTTAAATCAAATACTGCATTAAATTATTGAATGCACTCTTGTATAGTTATGACTTTAAACAGTAGTAAATGGTATGGTGCAATGTAATTATAACTTCTTTGATTTTATTATTATTATGTATTGAGTTGGTTTGATTTATTGTTAAAAGTTATTATGAATGTGTAACCATTGAAATGTAATTATTTATACCGATCGTTGTTGGTACTAAAGTAATATGAGCTCAGTTTGCCCCCAAGTTAATATGAAATATTCAATTACTACGTGCGCCCATGAAGGTGCGTATTCGTTGACGTCGGATAATGTTATTCTTAATGAAGCGTCGCGTCCATAGACATTAGTATAAGAATTATGTCTATGGTCGCGTCAATGTCATGGATCGACATTAAACATCGTCATGTGAACGTAGTGAGTGTTATCCATACCAGAAGCGATTATCAAAATATACAGTGATAAGAAACATGTGAGTGATAGTATTAGTACAATCATGGACAAGATTTTTAATAAATAGTCAAAATGTAAAAAAGCGCGTCGTATATTAAAACATTATATTGTGACTTTTTTCTATATTCTAATAAAAATGATGCATAAAAAGTTGCAATGAATTAATTTTTTCCTAACATTCACATTTAAAAAAAAAAAAAATACTGAAAATTATGAAAACTTATCAGTTACGTCACGGGCGTTATACTTTTTGGTATCTAAGTATGACGTCACGATAAAAAATTATACTTTTTTCTTAATAATACCTAAAGTTCTTGAATTAAAAAAATATCGTGAATGCATGAAAATTATCCTTTCATTGAAAATACAACACGGGAAAAATTAAAACAGATTATTCATTTTACAATGAGTTTGTTTTGTTCATTTTTTTTCTGATACAACGATGATGTTAAAATGACATGAAATTAAACATTGTCACAGACGCACAATAATATTTACCGAATATATTTTTATTTGACCCAGATCCTGGTCACCGATTGACCGTCTGCAAGATTGGAAGGAGGGAGATCTTGATAGATGAGACAGAGTAGCCCCGGGGTGGATGGCAGACCATTGTCCGGCCTGCTCCACTTTTTACCGACAAAACAAAGGGACGTCCTTTAAATTCACCTTCACTTTTTGTATCATCACGTACAAATTCTCACATAACAACGTGAAGAAAAGACGAGATTGATGTCCCAAGCACAGTACAGAACTGTGACCAAGCAACGTTACTTCATGCAGGTTAAGACATACATGCATTTCGTACGTCAATTTCGGTAATTTTTTAGGACTTTTTGCACCGCGAAATTTTAAAAAAAGCATTGCGTGATGAGCGCATTCAAAATTTCGCGGTACAATGGGGTCTAAACGTGATTGGCTAAGCCCCTTAACATCGGTCAAATCAATGCCCACTGTATACAGTAGGGGCATTGGTCAAATTGGTGGCTAAACCTGTATAAAGCCAACCTTGGTTCAAAGTAAAAATTTATTTGCGGGATTTAAGGCTTAACCTGAGAAATTTGGACGAAAAATTCGCTACAACAGATTTTCTTCAAATTAATTTGGTGGACTCACAGCAATCGTCAAATTAGCTCTGAATTTTTTCGGAATTTTTTAACCGTTGGTTTAATTATAATTAATTTATTTGAATGAGAATTTTGTATACTTCCAATGTTAAATTTGTTAATTAGCATTGCAAAAAAACTATACAACAGATTCTTTTACTTTTTTTTTTACTAAAACCTAATTTTTTAGACTATTTTTCTGAATTGTTTTCATATATTTTGAACCGTGGCGATGATCGTTACCTATATGTGATGAGAAATGTGGCAACGTTCTCAAGGACTGTTGTCACCACCCCCTCCTAAAAATTTATGCGCATTCCAATGCAAACAGTGTTGCCACTATAGCCACGCCTCTTGACCTTGACAGACAAATTCTCAGGTTATACCTTAACTTTGGTTTGACGTCACGAACCTTTTCCTTCGTGTCCTCCGATACACTACTAATGGGAGGGTTACGTGACGTCAGAACAAAGATAAATAGAGATGACTTAAGAGGAGCGTTGGTCAAGATTGTGTGAGAGAAACTTTACTTGGAAGTGAGAATTGAATTTTCATTGTTTGATATTGATGAGATAAGCTCCTTTTGTTCAACATTGTGTTCCTGTATATTTTTCTGTTTTTTTATTTTATGACCTTGGGACTTGCATTTTTAACTCTTCCTATTTTTAATTTATAAACACGATTGATTTGTGTTTGTGTGTTGTTTTTTTTAACATCAGGAAATTAAAATTAAATTATAAAAAATATATTATCAGGTTTGTATACATAAAAAAAGGTAAATAAAAATTTCTAGACAATATAAGAATCTAACAAAGCATTGACAATACGTCGTAGTATTTCTCCTTGCGTTTTATTATTACAATGTAGTGTAGTCATCGTTCTTATCAGTTATCAATTTTACAACATTAATATAGCCTCGTCGATCGTTTGACAGAAAATCATAGACTTGTAATAAATAGACCAAAATATTTAGAGAACTACGTATTTTTTAAAATAATTGTAGCTAAGTATTTTCAATGGACAACCTGCATGATAATTTTTTTATTACGTAGAGATAGAGAACCTAGAATTAATTATCGGAATTTTTTTCTACATTATTTTGGTACATGTAACAACCTTGCTTCAAATCGCTGTGACGTCAGATACATGTACCGATTTCAAATTCATTTTTTTTTTTTATTCGTCAATTTCCACACATACAAATACAAACATTAAATGCAAGCACTTTTTCCTTACTTGCGTGTTTCAAGTTTACATGACAATGACGTCACAACCACTTGTAGTACCATTTTAAGAGAGAAATAAAATTTTATGAACAAATTGAGAATACATAACTCGCGGTCCTTTCTCAAAATATACAATAACAAATTTCATGCTGGGCATTGAGAGCTGTCATGTCATATTATATTATTAGTTTTTGTCAGAATCAAGTGCTTGGGAGAATTTCGGCTCGTGTCGGCCAATCAAATTCTTCGTTACAAACCATCTACCAATGACTGAAGACGTTACTAACACGACGAAAACTAATTTTGATGTGACGGCAAATGTAAGTTGTAATCGTTTTGACGATCAAATGATGAAATACTCTGATGTCCACTCCACATATTGTTTCCCCGCATTTCTGAGAACGAACCAGAGACGACAAAGTCCGTTGCTACAATTTCGCTGCGTTGGGTGCGTAACTCCAGCTCGGGTCTTGGGTGTCGCCCTTAGCTGACGTGAGCGAGTCTTCAACTGACCGCCGCGGGCACGCCTCTTCACGGGGCATGGGAATACTTATAAATCAGAGCATTTCGTTTGGTTATAGCGTGCTTATAAACATGATACAAATAGGTGAATCAAGCTGAAAATTTTATGATTTATATCAAATTTTGTGTGCTTTATTTTTATAGAATAGGTAAATTATATTTTTGGTACGTTGTCCGAGTAGCAATTTTTAAATTGTACCTTTTTTAATAAAAAAAATTACATGAATAATTCATTCTAAATAAATTATATGTTTGGAAATCATTGCCATCAAATGGGGTACCCCTTAGCTTGCAAGGAACAAAAATGTCTATTCATGCACTGCAATCGAAGTCTTTGATTCACTCTGGATACAATGAGAGAAGATAGAATAATATATAGCTTTATTTACATTTATATTGCCCTGCTTAGCCATATAACAATGGAAAATTGATAAGGGTGATAAAAATGATAACGCTGCCATATAATAAAACTCTGCTGATTAAAAAGTATAAATATAAGTGTTGCCACAGCTCATATTTCGTGGCTGCTTGGTATGGATACCTGAAGCCAATTTAAAATCGAATCGATCATACGTTGCTACCTCAATACAATTACAGTCTTCATACCTTCAATGTAATATACTATAATTACGAAGAAGGGAGGACCCTGCAACTATAATTCGGGAAGTGTTAAGACCGTGCTCTGACACCGACCATCCTGACTTGGGGTTTACACGGTTCCCCCACGTCTATATAAAGCCGAGATGGATAAATTAAGTCGGCTATTGCTGCAGTGCAAACTAATATAGCACCTGTCGATATCTGTGTCTTGATGGGACAAGAATATATATGGAGATTCACAAGAAAAATGTAATAAAAATAAATAAAAATTTGTATGAATACTTCTATACAGTATAGCAGGTAATCAAAAGTGACAAAGCGTCATCACTCCAAATTCTCGAGGTACAATCTTCGCCTCGGAAAATTTCCAATTTGCAGCCTTGTTAATCACCATTATACCCCGTAAGAATAACACATGGCATGATAATTAACAATGCTGCAGAAGGGAACTTTTCCAAGGCAACGAGTGTACATTGTGCGGTGATATTTCATTGCATGTTGAAAGACGACACCTCAACGTCTTCCTGTGTCTGATGCATCCGTCCCTCATGTGTGCAGCTTGATAAACTTGCTGCAGCAGCTTGATGCACTCTTTTCTCAGGGGGATTTGCAGCCTTCCCGCCCTTTTCTAATTAATGTCGTCGTCTTTTAGAATTCTTATTGTCACATTATTAAGTGGTAACAAATATACATGCCCGTGACGTCAGCATGAATTTTTTTAACTCGTTTTGTAAAAAAATTACCAAGTAAGAAAAGCTATACCTAAAAAAATGATAAAATAGCTCCGGTATTAAAATATCATGAAAAATAATATAATTTTTTATATTGTTACAACAACAACAATCCAGTCTTCAACAGACTGATGTACAGAGAGCATGCAAGTGTCGGCTACGCCCCCTTTACTATATGCAAATCAGGTGCTGTGTTTTTACTTTTAGACATGAACTGTGTTATTATAAAAAATAGCATTACATTACAACTTTAACAATGTCTTCGTAATTGTTAACTACTAAAGTCACAACATGAACTTTAATTTAATCCAAAGGACATAGCTTGGCATGAGATTTGCTATTAAATTTAGTACATTAAATATTTCAATGCTAAAATGGCTAAAATCTATGTAATAGAGAACAATGGTTGCATTTTTTTATTTCATAATTTAAAATTTGACAAAATTATGCTTTTCTGCTTTTTTTTTAAATTTTTTTGGTGTCTGGAACTAATTAAAAAATATATATATCTGAATAAGGGTGGTACTACTTGATGGGACAACCGTGACGTCATTTTCTCGCTCTGGCTTTTGATGACATCACGTTTGTCTGATCAAGTAGTTCCACGCTAATTCATGTATTTTAAATATTAAATTAGTTCTTGCACTAAAAAAAACTGAAAAAATTCAGAAAAGCATAATTTTGTGTTTATTTTCTAATTTTGAAATAAAAAAAAATGCAACCATTATTGTCTTATATACAGTTATTTTTGTGAACAGTCAGTGATTAATAGTGATTACTATTATTATTTATTTATTCATTGTACATTCAGCCTCAAGGGCTGAGGCTATTTAGGGAATTTAATCCCTCTTTAGCCATAGAATTTTACATAGTTAATGAAAGTATTTGTTATTTGAATACATGAATTATAATATTTTTACATGATAAATTGAAATACATAAATAATTGGATACCTAAGGCTCTATTACATAATAATATACAATATATAATGGTTGAAGAAGTTAACAATTTGGCACTGGGATGTACATTATCTGAAATAGTAAGACATTAGAATTTTTGTTGACAAGAAATAGTTTATATAACATAACAGTAAGATTACTAACAAGTAAGTTAATGTGAATTTGAACTAAATATTTATTTTTGACTAGAATTTTAGTTTTTGTACTAATTTTATGATATTAAAAATAATTATTTTTATTGATAAATATAATACTAACGAAACTTATATTGTTAACAGAAGAAATTTATAACTTATTAATTACGTAACATATACTGATTAAAAGATTATTAAAAAAATAAAATATTTAAAATTGTTGAAATAATTATAATAATACTGAATTGACATATATTGAATAAAAATATCACAACTGATGTTTATTACACATTAGACAAATAAAGGTAATCGGGTAGCAAGTAAGGAGGAAATATAGGAGTTGATAGAGGTGTTGCTAGGTCAGGGAATTCTAGGTGAGCGATAAGAGATAACGTAGATGGTGGGTGAGGATACTTGTAGAGAGGAAAATTGCGGTGCGATGGGGCCGCAGCGCTCAAGTACTCAAGCATGGGCTGGCGCTCCTGCATGACGACCTTGTACACATAGCGCGCGCGAAGTCTAGCTAGCCTGGCGGCCAGCGGCTCGGCTCGTGTGAGACGATACACCGCCTCGTTTTCTGTCTCGGGTGGCAACCTGTGAATGCGCCGCAAAAATCTTCTTTCCATCTGAAACAAGCGCTCTTGCATATGCCGTGGCATGATGGCAGTAAAGCATGATTGATAGTCCATTATTGGTCTAATGAACATTTTATATGTATGTAATAAAGTTTTGGGAGCACAGCCACGTAGTTTGCCTCTTAAAAGAATTAAAAGATTGAATCTTTTACGACACTGAGAGAGCATGTGACGGAGACTAGATGTAAAGTTAAGAGTGCGGTTTAGAGTAATACCTAGATATTTTGCAGTAGGGCTAAGCTGAACTCTGATATTCCACAGTTTAATTTTTATATCTTTTAGTTGCTGGATTCGTCGTCTGGAGTAGTGTCTATGATTGTCAGTGATTGTGTTTGATAGTGTTAAATAACTTATGTAAATGTGTTTAAGTTTGATGTTTTTATGTTGTATTTTGTCCAATTTTGACTTGAACATATGTTTGTCTTGTACAACCAAAAAGAAGTTCCAAAATAAAAATAAATAAATAAATAAATAAATGACGAAAAAGTATGAGTTGAGTTTTTTCAGGATTGGGGAGAATCCTCCATTTTTTCATCCACAATTCTTGAATATTAATAAAACACTGTAAGAGTTTACTAGCTGTGGCTGAAGAAAAAGCAGTGGCCCAATTAGCAATATCGTCGGCGAATTGTTCAGAGTTGACGTTATTACCACTAGGTTGAGGAAGATCACAGCTGTAAAGAAGGTATAGATCCGGAGATAATGTACTACCCTGAGGAACCCCTGCTAGGGGCGAAAACTGGTTTGAAAAGTGATCTCCAATTTTTACTCTGCACGATCTGTTTGTTAAAAAAGATTGAATAAGTTTGATAAAGCGTGGTGAAAATTTGAATTTATTTAGTTTGTACAGTAAGCCGTTGTGCCAGACCTTATCAAATGCCTTTTCTATATCAAGAAATATAGCCAAACAGCACATGGCTTTATTGAAAGCAGAAGTTATTGTTGTTATCAGTTTTACAAGTGGGTCAGTAGTGCTGCGTCCGGCTCTAAATCCTGATTGTGATTGTGGAAGTAATTTTTCTGTAATTTTCTTAAATCGAGTTTTGGTAATTAATTCAAATATTTTTCCAATAACATTTATTAAGGAAATTGGCCTATAATTGTTAGGATTATTTAAGTTATTGCACTTTTTAGGGATCATAACAATATTTGTAATTTTCCATACACTTGGAAAATAACTGAAAATAAAACATGCTGAATAAAGTGTTAGAAGGTTTGCTAAGAGACGTGGTGGAGAATGACGTAGCAAGCGACGAGTAATGCCATCCGGGCCGGGAGCAGAATTTTTGCCTGTAGATATTGCGTCAGTTAGTTCATTTGCTGAAACCGGTGCGGTGAGAGGATCTTCATCGTTGCTATCTTGGAGACTGGGAAGAACATTTTCGACGAAGTTATCAACATGAGTCTTAAAGTTGTCGTCAAATAAAGGATTTTCTGGAACACAATGAATGTTTTTCAGGTTTTCTGCGAAAGCGTTGCATTTTTCTTCGTCGGTAGAAAGAACTGTATTGTTGATATGTAGAGGGGGAATAGCTGAATTATGTTGCTTAGTAAGAGTTTTAAATTTGCGCCAAAACTGAGCACCATCTCGGTAATCCAAGGCTTCGCAAGTGTTTATCCATTTATTTTCAGTGTAACGTAGAACTTTTAATCTAACTTCGGCATTTAATTTATTCCATAAAGTTTTAAGAGCTGGGTCTCGTGTACGATCATATTGCCGTTTCACTTTTCTTTTTTCACGTATAATTTTTAATATATGAGGAGGAAGAGGAGGCCGAGATAAGTTAATTTCTCTCATAGGTATAGCAATTTTTTCTGCATTTTGAATTACATTTTGGATATGTACTGCATAATCTTCAATTTGTTGCTCGTCTGTAAAATTGTCAATACTAAGCAAGTTATTATTTATCTCGTCTTGAAAGAGTTTCCAGTCAGCATTCTTGTAATCGGTGACTGTTTTGATGCGTGGAAGAGGAGGAGGGGGTGGCAGCAAGTTAAACGAGAAGGTCAGAGGTAGGTGATCACTTCCGATTGAATCACTGATAGTGACGTCACTACCATGTTGCAAAATATTATCACTTGATTACTATTGAAATAATCTTGAATTTTGAGCAAAATCTTTGGCAAATCTGAACACTGACATGCAGTCTATAAAAATGTTGTATCTTTGTTGCTAATCTCTTGTGCTGAGGAATCTGCTGCTCCTCGTGAGAAAAGAATGGCAGGCTGAGGGGGACAGCTGCGACCACGCCCCCTTGCAAATGCACCCCACATGCCTCAGGGCAGTTAATTAGGAGGGAACATTGAACTTGTCGGGAAAATTTGATAATTATGACGTGAAGTGAGGTATAATTATAAACAGTGATCTTTAATTTTACTTTCATTATCAAAGAGAGTGCAAAAAAATTAAGTAGATTAAAAGTAGCGCATGCGGTCATCATGCCAATAATATTATATATTTTTTTGTCGTACGTAATTATAAAATGTAATCTCGTGATATCATCTTTTTGTGATGAGATGGCTGTAATAACAAGTTACGTGTCTATGTAAGTGGATATGATGTTACAATTGTAGGCTTTGGTAATGGAACACTGTAAAAAAATTCTTTGTATTTTTACAAAAAATAATAGGAAATAAAACGCCAAATTAAAAACGTGTATTTAAACTTAAAATTTTGTAATTGGATATTACAAATTTTAAATGTATAGTTACAAAACGAAAACATTTGTAAATAAACATTTATTTTTGTTTTTAACCAAATACAATTTTTTCGTTTTTTTACACGTTTATAATTTGGCGTTTTATTTCCAATTTTTTTATGTAATTTTACATATAAAATGTTGTTTAAAAGCTACATAAATTTTTGTTTTTTTATAATATTAAAAGTTATGTTACAATTTATTTTATTTATTGCTTTTCAAATGAAGTTAATGAAAACCGTTTATTAATTCTTTCAGGATCTACGTATAAAATATTTTTTAAGTATTAATACGAGTATTGCTACTTAATAATAATTTTCAGAATCTACCAGGAAAAATAACTCTTACGTCCATCGAACAGTAGTCTTGAAACAGATTTCTCTTACTAAACGGCTCGCACTCAAATTCTAATGTTAAAGTAAATATTTTGCAATTATTCCCGCTTCAAAAATAGTCAATCGGCTTGACATTGCACAGACAAAATTAAATATTTTATAACCATATTTAACCAAGCAGCAGTTTTGAATCTCTCGGCGGAGAGGCAACATAATATTGCACTGTAGGTCATCAAATTAAAAAAATGTATATTTTATAAAACGGATATCAAGATTTAAGTCAATTTTCTAAATAAAAAATACCTTAAGATGAGCATAATGGATGCATGGGCCTATTGCCCTTTTTAAATACTATTGTAAAAAGGATTAAAATTTGCACAAAAACTATCGACTCCCCGGAACAAACAAGCTATCATGATGCTTTCATCATTGCTTACAGAAAAACACATAAATCGATACAAGTTACTACTTAAAATATAGAATAACACTTACCGAAGAATTCGAGAACTAAACTTGGCGTCTTATGCTAATTATACACACCACAAATCATTAAATTACTAAGCTGTAGAACTACGTGTGTCATGGCGTCTCTTTGTGACGCTTACGACTGTCTAATAACATGTAATAGTACATAATATTTTGTAATTATAACAAAAAAAATGTACTTTTACATTTTTTTAAAGTAATATTACATTTTTTTAAAGTAATATTACATTTTTTTAAAGTAATATTACATTTATTTAGAGTAATTTTACGTTTTCTTATGTGTTTTTAAAAACATTTCCCGATGTAAAAATATTAAAGTAAATTTTTGTAACAATACATAAAAATTTGTAAGTTCATTATTTTAACGTTTTGCTCAGTGATTTTACGAAAAAATTAATAAATTTGCAATTTTTAATGAAAAAATGACAAAAACAATAAAAAAGGTAAAATTACATGCCAAATTTTACGAAAAATTACAAATATTTTTTACAGTGAACTATAACTAGAACTGATGTAAAAAATGTAAACAAGTTTGCAATATTATAGTTTTTTTGTCTTTTCAATGTTGATATTGTTTTTTCTGGTCATGGGGAAAAATGACCTTGAGGAAAAGGCAGTTAATCAAATCGTAACATTTGATTCAGGTAGAGAGATGTGATTATCAAGGAATTTCTGCTATATGCATAGAGTTCTAGAATTCCAGAACACTATGCTATTTATAATATAATGTAATTTTAGTTTGTACATATATGAGTAGTGTACGATGCGAATATATTCAGTAATATTATTTAGTTTATAACATCATGATTTATCATGCTGAAAAACCAATAATTAAAACAAAATTTAATTTTTTAATAATTGCAGGAATTTGCATGCACTTTAAAACTTGAAATGCATTAACTTATGTACATTTTAATATATACGAAAATTTGAATTAAGAATTAATAAATGAAATTTTAATGAACTAGGAAGTAGAAATATGCGAGGTTGCATGAGATATCGTCTAATTGTACGACTAGCTCTCAAGTTAGATTTCTATAACAATGCTCTGACGAGCTAATTAGCACTGATTTTCCATCCAACTCCCGATACTAATCTCATGCAAAACTACTGATTATTGGTCCCATGCAATATAATATTTACTGCAGTCTATTATAGTGTCTAAATTATCTGACAATATAAAATAATTAGAAAAATTTGGCTCGAATTAAGTCATGATAGTTTTAATTATAGATATTGTACGAATTAAGACTCTCCTCTATTTTTATTTCAAGCTGTCCTATATTATAGCCGTAGAATCATATAAAGCATAGAATTTATAATATAGTCTAATATAATTAAATAATATTTTCTCAGTATAAATTAAATAAATATAAGTTAATGATTCATTATATTTAATTAACAAACTAATTGTATGTGATAGTTCTTATCAACTTCATTGCACTTTCAGCATTATAATTATTGTTCTAATCAGTTTCTTATTTTATAATAAAACTTTTTAATTATCCCATTATTTTACATGTTCATTAATATATAGCTAAGAGGCCTGTTCGTAAACCATGCATGGTACCGTGTATACTTTCTGCCGTGTATACATAATCGACCTTATGTACATGAACATAAAGGTCAATTGTATACCTCATATTTTTGTGATTTTGCTCTATACATACAATGCAGAGCTGATTTGGTTCCTCATCAGCACCCATAAATCCCACCATGCAACTATAATGCAACATATATACCAGCTTCAAATTCCCACCAATGTCATTAACATGGACACGGGTTCCAAATTCCTCCCAAGCTGGTTCCTCGTATAATTAACTGGTGCTCATCACGTGGTTCAGGCGTCCTCGACCTTTGAGCACCAGGGAGGGTCCTCTTAAAGGTAAACCGTACTTTGACCTCGGAGTAGCTTGATGAATGTGGCGGGAAATAATAATTCATTCAAATCAGGAATAACAAAAACACGTATATATATATTTTTTTAAATTACGTCCATTCTCCTTCTAAAAGTCAAAGTTTTATTTTGCTTATGGAATTCTTAAATTTTTGTTGTTGATAAAAATCTTTGTATATGATTTAAATATTATTGTATTTCCTTGTATTTCAAAATATACAGTATGGAAATTTTTAGTAATTTATGTTTTGTATATAAATGAACTAAAAATATGTACGTGCATGAGAGTAGCAATGAGCAGGCTGGTTGTAAGTATCATGTATTATTTACTAAAATGTTCTCAAAGTGAAGTTTATTTTACTAGAAAACGGTATGGCTTCCAGCATGACAGGTACCAAAATGTAAAAGTCCCACAAATAACATAATTCACCTCGATCGATGGATTAAAATTTTACCGGGATATGTGTATATTATACGTATTTGGATAAAGGAACTCGTATTTTTATTAGAATTTTTTTCATACCTCTTAAAAAAAAAACTTGATTTTGTGCCAAAAAAGGCTATGACGTCATAGTCATGCAAATATTTAACACACATTTTTATGTATTGGTTTTTCAGTTTGTACTCCTGCGTACTAGTTTACAATTTGTTTTCATCATTTTGTTTTATTTTTAAGTTTGACACATCACATTAATGGTATAAAATGCTGATGTATAGTGATATGATTAATAAATAAAAATAAATAAACACACAAGCATTAAGGTAAAATTGTAGCATGACTATGACATCACAGCGTTTTGCAGCACGAAATCAAGGGTTCAAACAAAATTTATGGAAAAAAATTAATAAATAAATTAAATAAATTAATCAATTTATACAACAGCTATATACTCAAGGTTCGTAGTGGAATATTTCACGAATTGACATTACAATTATCGTCTTTTAAAATTAACGTGGGCTCTTTAGGCGTAAGATAATAAAAGTTAAGTAGTACTTATATAACTTTAAAAATGACAGAAACATCTATCTGTTGAGAAATACCAAAGATATCACGTCATCTATAAGTATGCAAATTTGTTTAGCGTGCCGCAGATGACACACGCAGATTTTTTTTTTTTTTACGGAGGTGCGCCCACTTTTTCTGGACCGCGCCCTCAACAATGAGAACAACAATGGTTCTCCGCCCTTTGCAAGGACGATCTGCCCATTGTTCGCACCGAGTCATTACCCCAACAATGTAAATTAGATGAACTTCACACGTGTTGACATCAATGTAGGTGGTTTTCTTCTTTATATAATTAAATTATATTTTCTTAGTATACAATTATATATCATTCATTATACTTCATTAACTATACGTACAGTATACACCTCGGGACAGTATGAACATTACTCCTGCTTTGTTTGTAGGCATTGTCATACAGTTTATGTAGGCGTGGTGAACTCGATTTTTTTTTATATATAATTATTAATTATGCTGGGTAGTTTTTTTACTTCTCTCAAAATTGCAAATCTGCATCTCTTTGACTCAAATCACACAGCTATACAGTCAAATTAATTTGATGTTCCCTCCGGAAGTAGCCGGAAGTGTGAAGTTTGCATCTCTTCTGTTTGTAATTCAGTTTTGAAACTTTACAGAGTGGTTTGAAGTAGAAATACTGAACTGTGTGTGAAATTGTAACGTTAAAATACAAATAGAAAGACCAGAAACCTTACACTTCCGGCTATTTCCGGAGGGAATATCATGTAAATTTGATTGTAGCAGCTATATAGAGCACGAACTTTACTTCTGTTTTGTTTGTTTGCGTTACCACGCAGCCTTTAATATTGATACACCGTGTGCTCTTTTTACATATATCGCAAAATTTCAAATCTGCATCTCTTTTTCTCTTGGAGTTCTATAGCAAATCATGGAGCCGTAACGTTTATGCTGTCCCGAAGTGTATATGAAAGAGCATGAACTGTGTTTAAACTTGATTTGCAGTTTAAAACAGTATATTGTCAAGTAATAGTGTATTGTTCTTTTTATACATATTTAGTTACTGCAAAATATAAACAAATTTATATCAAAATAATTTAATAGATATAAAAAAGTTCCACATAAATCACTTTTACAATAACTGTAATAAAAAATAAAATTCCATAGAAATAGAGTAATATATATTTTTTTTGTATGTGAACTCATGGAAGTAAATATGTGAACTTCTTTTATCAGTTTAGCAAGCAACAGGTATCTAGACCTCCCTCTAGCTTCTAAAAACTTGAAAGGTTTATTTTTATTACAAAATACTGTCTGAGAGTTATGTTCTATTATTATTGTGTAAAAGGGTAAGAGGGCAAAAAACTTGTTGCTTCCAAGTCAGAGCAATATCCTCTCTTGGCCCACTGTTGTGACAAAACTTTTGAGACACGTAGCTTCCTTGTAGTCTGTCACCAACTTATAATACAAAAAATATCTAAAAAAAAAAAAACATGACTTTTTGATATAAACCTGTTCAGTACAATGAAAAGAATAATACTTTGTAATTCATAATACTCTATATATGGACGTAAAAAAATAGACTTATGTCCATTGGTAATACCAAGTCAATGGGAGAGTACTTGGTTCATACAAACATATGACAATTACTTCCGGTCCATGTTTAATATTTCGTAGTTTAAGGTAGAGATAACACGGATCAGCTGGCCCAATGCT
Organism: Siphlonurus alternatus; assembly: GCA_949825025.1. Lineage (NCBI taxonomy): Eukaryota > Metazoa > Arthropoda > Insecta > Ephemeroptera > Siphlonuridae > Siphlonurus > Siphlonurus alternatus. The sequence continues at coordinate 34,586,212 of OX463782.1, forward strand.
AAAAAAATCCCATTCATAAAAATTATGAAAAAAATTTAAAATGTTCTCCTCTACATCCCCTATCAGTAGGTAAAATATCAGGTATACAAAAACGAGCTAGTTTTCGAGTTATTAATTTTTAAAGTTGACTAACTTAACATAGAGAAATGGAACTTCCATGTTAAATTGGTCAATTTTAAAAATTAATAACTCGAAAACTAGCTCGTTTTTGTATACCTGATATTTTACCTACTGATAGGAGATGTAGAGGAGAACATTTTAAATTTTTTTCATAATTTTTATGAATGGGATTTTTTTAGCATTGGGCCAGCTGATCCGTATTATCTCTACCTTAAAATTCAGAAAAAAAAATATTAACAAAAATTTTACGATTATAATTTTTTTCTATAAATTTCAATCAGTATCTTGTTTTCATATTTTCTCTGTAAGTACGAACGACAGGAGTATTTCAAATTCTCCAGAATTGTAGACAAATAATTCGAAAGTTTTATCTAAATATTCCTGAAAGTTCTACAAATGTTTATTACCTCCCTAAAAAAAAAATTAAACCCCCATTTTACGAATTCACCTGTCAAGTTGACTACGTCTTACGGAGATTACGATGACACCTCGGAGATTACTGACGCCAGGTCATGTAGGCGCCTGCCAGCCAGGTCGATTTATTACCAACCCTGAGTGTAACTGGCGCACAGGTAGACACATTGAGGAAGGTCAGGATGGCTTCCCTTGTTTTATGTAAGAGTTTCTCAACAGCTGCTGGCGATAGTAAATTCTTCTACTTTATCGTTTTGTTTGAGTTTCTAAAGCTAATAATCTTGGAAAATAATACAAAGGTTATGTAGTTTCTAATATTTAACGAGGACTATGTTGATAAATGCAAACTAAAAAGAATTGAACATCAATATATTTTCATTATGCAACTTTGATGCCTTCAATTTGTTAATTGTTGCTTTTTTTTTTTGACTGAGGAAACCGTGTAAACGTCAGTCATAAAGGAAACGAAATTTTAGCTGAAAAATATTAAACTCCATACATTGATCTACTGTATTGTCTAATTAATGCTTCCACTATGCAGTTTTTGATGCCTCAAACTGAAAATTTCGTTTGCCTAACTATGACTGAGGAAACCTTGGAAACGTAAGTTAAGATGGTCATGTTCGCTTCCTAGGTGCTTTGTCAGCATATTTGTATAATATATAGTCTGTGTCAGTTCAGTGGTGTCTGGGATCGAACTCACAATCATATCCTATCAAAAGTCAGACTAGCTAGCCACATTGCAGCGTCAAGCGTTTTGTCGAATAATGATTATTTTGATTATAAATTCAAAATCTCGCTTGTTTCTTCATGTCATAATGAGATTATGATAAGAAAATTATAAATCCATACAACTCAACGCCTCACTATTACGTGGTACATGTTACGTCTTGTTTGATCTAAAAAAAAAATGACGATCGCGTTGCGTGACGCCAAATGTCCAATTAAAACCGTAACAGTGACAAATAATACAACTCGGGGCATTTCAATTAACGTAGACAGGTGACTTTAAATAATTTAACAATGAATATCCAATTAGGATTTATAATATAACTGTACACCTTGTTTTTGTCACTAGAAACTTTTGAACAATAGAGTTAAATAAAAAATATATGTAGTAATAAAATTTTTTACTGTAACGTTGAACCATTTTTTGCTGCTAATAAAACTTGAATTCCAAGACGAATAATTTAAATATTTTTTGTTATGACGACTTTTTTTGCTCCGAGGTAAATTAGCGTGACATTTTATTTCCTCTCTGAGAAAACGTCAGGAAAAAAAATTGACGTTTTGACCATCGAGGGTTATAAAAATAACATCCCTCCTCCACTTTACAAAGTCTTGGTCATGTCAAAGTATACAAAGGCTTGAGAGATGGTTCGTGTTGGATTTGCTGACCGTATTGTATCGTTGGTGCGTCTATACGTTTGACTTAAGTAAGCAGGAATATCAATGCGTGTAATTAAATTATTTTAAAATGTCTATTATATGTTTTGATATACTTGATAATGTGTGAATGCTGCATGACGTTAATCAATTATATAAGTACAGCAAGTTATACAAAGATCATACAATATGTTAACTGTTTGTGAAAATTATAAATAACAAATAATAAATTAACAAAAGTTTCTCTGAAATGGACTGAAATTGCCTTTTTTTTTTATCTAATTAATTGATTAAACTTTGAAATTGCAAGTGACAAAGATCCATTATAGCTTCTCGTCAGACGTGGATCCAGAAAAGAAAATTGGGGGGGGGGGGGACACTAGCTGCTGCTTCATAAGGTCAATGTTAAAAAATATTTGGAGTGGGGGAAATGCCTACTAGTAGCTATTTTGCCCATGTTAAAAACGGAATTTTGCCCCCACCCCACCCCGATCCGCGCCTGCTTCTCGTCTATTATACTATATAATTCTCAACTATTATAATGCACACAAACATTCATATGAGAAAAAGAAGAGAGCAAAATTACAGACAAACATAGTTACAGTCAAATACAACAAATTATTATGATCCACAAACTAATTTGTGCAGTGTCTTTTTAACTATTTTTGATACAATTATTTCACTTGAAGTAGAATATTACTGCTTATCACTAATATCACCACTTAAGTAGTTCACTTAAATGTCTGGTGTAGACTGGACACTAGTTGCTTGAGGGCTAGAGAGCTTCTGGCAGACAGACCACCAAAAGTTGTGACTTCCGGACGGAAGAGAAACGGGAGGAGGTATTGTCCACCGCCAAGTTTGGACGCCAACAAGTTTGGAAAATAAAAAAATGTATCTAGCGTCATGTTCTGAATAATAAGACGCGTGTTTTTTGTCTCACCGCAGGACGTGATGTGGATTTGTATGTAAAAAAAAATGTACTTGTATACATAAATGCATTTTAAATGACATTGAAATCAGAAAATAGTAAAACAAGATTGTTGTATTACAAATTAGTTACATGATTCGTATCACTTTTTTATATATATATATACGTGGGAGAATTTGTTTACGAAATGTTGTCTTTCGATTGCAAAATAAAACTCAGAAAAAGGTCCAATTACATGCACTTATTTCTTTTTGCTTATTAAATTACAAAAGATAATTATAGTTGTTGAGTTATATGCTCCGTCACCGAGAATTGCAATGCAGATTTTAAGGTGCTTTTCCATGTCAAGTGGGTCGAGAAAGGCGCATTTGCAGTAAAACCGTATGGCAGCCATATTGATTAGAAAAAATTCGCTTTCCCACAGTGATTCCGCGCTGCAATTTTTCCTCGCCATTATGGCTACCATATGATTTTACTGCAAGTGCGCTTTTCTCGCCCTCGCTCAACATCGCTCCATGGAAAAGCACCTTTATACAGCCTAGGTATAATTTAATTATATTTACAATAGATATTGAAGAGAACAATACAGAATTAAATTGCGACAACATGTAATGTATAATTTAAATCACTGAGTTACGATTGTATAAAGAATCATTAGGCCATTGGGGTTAATAAAAAGTTTGTCATTTAGAAATTATTAAAAATGAGATAAGAATTTTCTCTTTGTATAATTTATATGTTGCTAATAAATTATACATTATTGCCATTCTCTATAAATATGGATGAGTTTTTATTATGCATATACTACTCGCAATATATTTTTATTGTTATTATTCAAATGACACTCAATAATAATAATTTAGCATATTGATTAACTTTCACTGACAATATAACTTATATATGAAAAAAAAAATATGGGTATTTAATTTAAGTTAAAAAAGTTGTGTTTATTTTTCATTGAAGAAAACAGAAAAAAAATATTAACTTTCCATACAAATTATTTTTGTTTTAAAACTTACATGATATGCCTTGAGGGGGGACGGGAGAGAGTGAAAATTAATTCTCATGTTTGCCGCTACATAGCGCTAGTATCTATTTTTTTTTTTGTGTGCTTTGAAAAGTAAGCGGGTAAAACAGATTTAGTATTGAATGCGACTTCATACAACCCACACGTGTTACTACGATATAATAATAATTGTGTTAACGCCTTCCAAAATAGTTGAGTGAATTAATATTCCGTACATAAGTAACGCCTAGTTGGGCATTGTCCTGATTACGTGCGTTTATGTGACGGTAGTTTGACCTCACGGATCATAATTAAAGGTGGCCCACACTGTCTAGTTGTAAATTCAGTGTGATTGTGATGTGACTTGTGGATATCAGGTTCCAGATAAAGGTAAGAAAAATATCTTGACAAAAAAAAAAAAATAATAATAATAATATTTATAATAATAATTTTCAGTTCTTTGTTTTTGCGGAGACTTTCCGCAAAATTTGACTAAAAAATATTAATATTTGCTATATTTTTAATTGTTTTATATTATATGAGTCATTTGGGGGGGTCTGGAGGACCCAAATTTTGGTTTCAACATGGGCAATATTGGTATTTCCCCCACTCTGATTGTTTTGTTTTGTTAACATTGGCCTTATACGAAGAGGGCCCTCCCAAAATTTGGTTCTGGATCCGCGCCTGTGAATCATATACATCTGATAAATAGATAATAGGTAGCCACATTTGCCGCGTTAATTTTATTATTATTATTATACATTACTTCCTGTATTATATTATAGCTATACATTTCACATTAATTAATTATGCGTACCTAATATACGTATTTACCAAAGAGCTTGGATTAATAATCTGTCATGCATATTTTTCCTGAGAGAAACACGAGGACTTAAAACTCGTACCATTATTAAAATGTGATAGATTTTAAGAATCCGCGTAATCTGTAACGTTTAATTTTCTCGCAATATAGGCACTGTCAGAAACTGCATTGTTTATCAATACCTGTGATCGAAAATTACCCTTTAATTAAATGAACTGTAGTCTGTTTTTTGAATAAATATAATAAATAAATAAATGGTATATATTTGCCTACTGCTTCTTGGAGTCGATTATTACTGAATGGAATATGATTTATGCATGAATTTCGATCTTTTGATTATACAGCAAATTCATTCTAAAAATGTAGCATATTATAGATCATGTCCAATAATTAATTAATAATTAAGAGCAATGCACACAATAAAAAAGAGGATTTGATTAATGATTTATGTTCTAAACTACGATGCATTTATATATTAACGTATATTAATTTTTAAGCTTGAGTAATTTGATGCAGACAAACAAACCTTAAATTCTTTTATTCTAATTTACTGTAAATACACAATATGCAGTAAAATTCTTTTGATTACTTTTCAATAATACATTCTAATAACTATTAGAGCATTTTAAAGTAATTAACAGTTACTCTGTGTATGTTAATTGGATAAATTTTAATGTTCTAATTAATCTTAATTAACGACAGGCGTTATAATAAAAGTAAACAGACTTTATGACGAAGTTGATAAGAGCTTGAACAAATATGACGTCTAAAAGAATATACCCTCTTGTCTAAAATTATCCCCGATATTTAAACTGCAGATTAGCATATTTGCTGGTGAAGATAAGAGAGTTAATTTGTTGATGCAGGTAGGAAGAATGTCGCCTTATTACAAGACTACCTGTGCAAGCTAAAATGCTTTATTAAAACTTGTACATCATGCATCAGGTTACACGGCGTCTTTACTTGCAGTAATAACTTTTGTATACGTTGCTCCGAACTTGCTCGTATTATTTACACTGAGAAAATAGCTCGGTCTCATTATAATGTATGTAGATGTTGAATAAATTACTAATAGAGTATCGATATGAATTTGTTTTATTGTAAAAATGGATAAAGGGTGATTTTTATGCCATGTACTCTGATTTTTTTTTTTTTTTTCAGATTTTTAGAGCCCGGAAAGTATTGCTAAAAAGTTATGCCGTCATATTTGAACCCACGCCCCTTTAGGTCATATCCTTATTAATTAAGATAGGCAGGGCAGTCTCTGCTCTGAGAGATGAGAGAGGCGTCTTTCTCTCTGTACTTTATAATTTTTTAAAAAAGTTCCCGCGGACGTTAGAAAATCTGAAAAAAAAAATAGAGTATAGCTTAACTTTGCACCCTCTATCCATTTCTGCAACAACAAACTTTTGAGGTCGATAATCCACTGTGGATAATGCGTACAATAAGTATTATCTACCTTGAGGGAATTGACAGCTCCAGAAAAAATTAATGCTATTACTTAATATTTGTACACCTCTGTACAGCGCGAACGTTATCCCTGCTCTGTTGCAGCAAGAGTAAAGTGTATATGCTGTTTTGAAGTGTAAGTTGTTTTTCAGTGTACTTTGTTATCTTATTTTTTGTATATAGCAATAATTTATTATTGTAGAAGCATGGTCAAAACATCTCTAATTGTATGGAAACATATGGAATAATTTAATTATAATAACATAGTATTTCAAATCTGGTGACATTTATTATACAGTATTGTTTGATCGCATAATAATATTTATACAGAATAAATTAGTATGTATAATATTTTAATAACAATGTTCTTTTGTATGTCAGGTGTTATAAATAGTAATATAAATATATAGAGATATTAAGTAAATAATTAAATGCATGATTATAATCAAGAGAGATATAATTTATGTGATAAAGTTGCTTGACGTTATAATAATGTTGCATGTGACGCAACTTACTTTACTAGCTAGTCAGGTGGAATGACCTGCTATGCCAAAGGTCGTGTACTTATGATGAACATTGTTGGTGACCCCGCCCAATAATGTACATAAAATACAAAGGTTACTGGCGTTGAAAGTTTAGGTGTCCAAGTTTGTGATGGACATAACAGGCACTGCATGATACGAGAAGATGATTTTTTAATTAAATGATGAAAATTAAACTCTTTGCTGCAGTCAGCAAAAAATTAATAACATTGAAGCACCTCAACAGCGAATTGTATATATTCCTGCCCGAAGACATCATGTATACCAAAACAGTATATTTTATATATACTGTCATATAGTTCTTGAATATTCTTGATTCCCGCGATGTTTCCCTTATTCATTGTGTGTAAAAATAATGCATATCTTTTTAAGAAATTTGTAGTCGTCATATCTATATTATTATTCTAAAACGATGCTTTTATTTAAAAAACAAAACAGTACTCATATTGCTAGAAAGAAAATTACGAAGAATTTCAAGATGTGTTAATGATTTGTAATATTCAAGCTAATATACAGACGAGATTCATAATTAAAAAACATTATCATATACTTCTGTACCACAATCAGATTTTTACCATTAAAGCTGTATATAATATACATCACGTATATATAAATTTTGTCTCGTATATAAAGTATGCAGTAAATCTGTCCCGAGATGAATATTTTTACTTCTACTGCAGCATCATGAGCTTCCCTTAAGTGCATACATAAGTCATATTGTGAGAAAACATGCATGCAATGTAACCACAGCAAGTATTATTATGCATGCAAATTCCAGCAAGGTTGCAGTGAGAGATAATTAACGATGATTAATTTCTCAACAATCTGTCAAAGGTGATTACAAAAGAAATTGTCATGTGAGTTTTCTGCGTAATTTATAGTCAACTATTAATTTTTTTTAATTGCAGTTTATTTAATTACTTCATTATTTTTATTAAAATTAATGTCAATGACGTATACTAGACGTTTATAGCGATGAGAATGTACACTTTGGGAAAGGATGAACGTTATTGATCTGTTATGAAATTTATGCTGTAATATAAAGACCTATATATATGGGAGATGCGTGAACATTTTTTGGGGGATCGCTACCTCCAAAATTACAAGTCTGTACTTTTTTACTGCTTGAAGTTGCAGCGTTGGCAAATCAGGCAGCGGTAACGTTCGTGCTATCCAGAGGTGTACGTAAGTTTTGTGTCATCTCCATAGCTCCATACTTCGAAACATATATAGCTGCTCTGAGATACAAATTTGTGGTGTTGAAAAGAGGGGTCATACAGGCAGAATGAAAGAGGTTAAGTGAATCATGCATTCTCAGAGACCCTGTACCATGCTTTACCATGACACCTGCACACCTCCAACGATGGTATGTACAGGCAGAGCATATACGCTGCCCAGAAAAAAAGAATACACTTATGAAGTGTTTTCCTAGTTTTTCCTACTCCCATATATATAACAACAGGAAAAGTCAATTATTTGTCTAGACTTTCTAGTGACTAACAAAGCTCCAATTCATTATTTCTGTGAATACAAAGTAAGTCTTGCACATTATAGGAGTTTCATTGAGTATGTACGTACCTGTCGGCGTGAGTGCGGGGGATGGGGTGGGTGCACCTGGCGTGACGTCACGTCCATTCACACCTTGCCGATCAATGGAACCTCCCCGAGCAGGTGTAGTTCTGTTCATCGGGCCCGTGTAAATTAGTCAGTAATATTGATGTGGGCAAATATATAAGGCAAAACTTGTATACCAAAAAGCTTACTTTGTACACTTGTATAAAATTTCTGCTTGTATTTCATATTTTTGGAGTTACTTATTTTGGATACAAATTTAATGTCATGTATGGTCACATAATTATATTAGCATGATTCACGATAAATATATTTTGTTATTTAGAAAAATATCCAGGTATTTCGTTAACCAACGCGTTTAGTATGATTGCACAAACCTTATGTGGAATTATATTATTTATATTTTCTTTGATTCAACTAAGCCTTGCTGTAAGGTACTGATCACAAGTGACTGAATTTTCTTCCTGGTTCTTCGTGAATTAGACCTAGCATATAGCTTAAGAATTTTGTGTGTCCTTTTCAAACTTTTCACTGAGGAAACAATGGAAACCTCAGTCAGGATGGTCGGCAATTGATGGAGGATGACATCAATCACCTTCCAGATGCACGAGTGTTTTTTTTTAGCAACCTTGCCATGATAAAAAGTTTGACGGTGCCTGGGATCGAACTCACCACCATCCAATTACATATCGCATAATACTATATCAAATGGTTTGGTTTTATAATTGAAAATCCTGAATATCCTTCCTTTGAGGACCACTTCTAATATTATGCACTATATCATTATAATAATGATGTATAATTATTATAATTTTCACTTCATTTAATAATTTACTGTATTTGTATTTTTCCCATGAACTATATAGTGTCACTTAATTTATAGAATTCAAACTTTTTTTTTTCGTTCCAATTTTAATCCATTACCGTTAGTTTATTTTAATATTAGGTTCGCGGTAATTTGATGTCGAAGTATTGAAAACACATAAAAAAATTGCAACCCATCATTCATTCACTACCGGTTTTAAATAATATTTACTGTTATATGTCGAATTGAAATAATCATAACGTTATATATTTATAAAACATACCAACAAGTTACATTCAAATTCATTTTTCATTTAGATGAAACGCCTTTAAAAAAAAAAGTGACAATTTACATTTAAGTTGACAGGGATGACAAAGTTGACGCTATAAAATGACCTTGGGGTCTTGGACAAAGGTCAAGTGTACGGGCAGGTGTCACCCATTTAGGGGGGGGGGTGTAAATTCGAGTTATTTCATGTGGGATTAAACTTTTTTTATTTTTCTTCTTTACTTGAACAGGCTTTTAGTCTCTTATCTTTCTAAAAAAAAAAGTAAATAATTTATATGTATTTTCAACATTCTTATATAAAAAAGAAAAAGAGTTACGACGCTTTGATGGTGTTAGAAAAAAGTTAAAGTGTATGATTACATTTTAAATATTCTATTTTTAATACGAAGCAACATATGGAGTATTTTTTTTTTAGTCAACAGATGGGGTAATAATTTGATGTTAAAGAACGCTTGGTGTAATTAACTAATTTATGTTCATAATTAAAGTGATTCAACTTGATTAAAAATTAGAGACTATGAAATTTAGAAAAATATAAAATTAATTTGAAATCTTCCTCAATCTGCATTGCTTTCTGTTAATTACAATTTTTATATCTTTAAATTAATTATAATAAAAAAATTGGAAACTTATTGTTGTAACATAACATAAAATAATAGAAAAGTCAATATGATTAATATATACAATATAATCAGTAACATTAATAAATCGTCCCGAATAATGAGCTATCTGCTTAACATGATCTCGTTGCAATAATGAGCTGATTGTTATTTTAGCTTTGTATTTTAATATTGATTTACAGCTTATATTATAATTGCGCTCACCTGAAATAGCAGTTAGCTTATTATTGCAACGAAATCGTGGTAAGCAAATAACTCATTATTCATCGTTTTTATACTAAAACTAATGCTAGAAAAATAGCTTTGCAACTCTTAGATATATATATCTTGTCAGATATACTTTCATCACATTATGGCTCCATGTTTGTATGGTCCAATTTTATTGTCAATTGGCGTCCGTTCTCATATAAGATTTCATTGCACTTGTATAATTTTACACTTTGAACAAATAAATTGTTAATTTAAGTAAAAAGAGGTGAAAGGTTTGCCACAAAAGATGACAACCGGTTTAAAGAATCGTCTCCTGAATTGTCAAGATGAGACTGAAATGTGAAACGATCGATCGGAGAAAGTATAATGAGATTTCAATAAATCGGAATCAGCTGATGCTCAAATAAAGCAACATCCTTATTTTACACAAGTTTTTATTAACTTATAAGATCATTGACTTGTCGTGGATGCTAATGTATTTTTATTAATGTCTGTATAGAAACTGTTTGTTTTAATTTATTTCGCTCTCTCGTGTAATTCAAATACAAAATATTTAGAATACTTATACAGGCAAGGAAAAACAGTGGTTGAGAAAATTAACTTGATTCAGTTTATACTTTGACTTTTAGCTTTTTTTTTTCATAAAATATATTCAAGCAGGTATTACACGATACAATTTTGCATGCAATTTTTTTGTTTTCATCTCCATACAAATAAATGGAGTTCAAGTTTTATTGAAAGGAAAAATTGTATTCAATAATTAGAAAAATTGTATCGTGTAATACTGCCTTTAAAAAAGTATCTAATATTTAAATTATTTTAAATACAGTAAGGTACTTAATTTAATTAACTTTTTTTATCGTGCAGATACCTATATACAATTTTTAGGTGCTAAAATATTAGTAGGTTGCAAAAATATAAAATTACAAGGACACAATTAAATTACTCATTGTTACCAAAAAATACATTATAATGTTATGGCCATTATTGATATTAGATGAAAGTTATTAATTTTTTAAAAAAGTTTGTTTCAATAAAGAAAATTGGAAATGATTTTTTAAAAAATATACGAACCTTGACTTGATTAAGTAGGTTGAGACAACAATAACAAATAAAATATAAAATGATGGTTTTCGTTTTTATTTATAATGGAAGAAAGCGTATTTTTATGATATTGACACTGAAATTGTTGATTATCAGTTGATTAGTCAGCATTGTTGACATAGAGTTTCACATTGGGTTGTGAAGCGTCGTAATTGTTGCAAAATGTCGTTAGTCAGTTTAATTGATCGAAACGACCGTGGAGAAATTAATTTAATTGATAATTATATCAAAAGTAATGGTATTTTATGATTGATTTAATTATTATTGATAGGATAATTATATTAAAGTACTTATTGTACTAATAAAATAGAAATCGATAGTGCAGAAAAGTTCATTATATTATAAGTAAATATCCTTGAAATATATAATAGAGTTTTTATAATTTGAAAAGATATCAACAAATTTATTATATGAATTTGATTGATAAATCAAATATTTCTTCAGAATTAATTTTATTTAAGAATTTAAATTTAAAATTCCTCCACTTGACCTAAATATAATTCAAATATTGCATAAAATAATATTCTAACATGACATCCATCATTTTTATATATTTTTTTTTATCCCAAAATATTATATAATACTGACATTGTGTAATGCGCGAAACACACCTAAGTCATTATTATTATTATTATTATTATATGTTTAAATTGAAGGAATGACGGTGAAAAATGTTTACTTTAACGGTATTCGAATTGAATGATCGCGAGAATTCTCTCAGACTTTTGTTGCGTAATTTTTAGAGACTTGGAAAAAAATAAATTCATTCGTTCTGCTGTGTGAATGACGCATGAGTTCATTGATAAAAAAAACGTAATTCAAACTAAAATTGAAAGAAATTTTGTGCGTGCCGTTACGCTTTTGTTGTATAAATTGCACTTAAACTGTATAGATATTAAATAATAAAAAAAAAAAAAAAAAAAAATGAAGAGCGAAAATGACACTAAAGATTTTTTTTTTTATATAGTATTGTTATAAAAATAGTTTATTGTTATTTGAAATATCATTGCAAGAATATGCCTAACAATGCAAAACATAAAAAAAAACATGAAAAGAATAAAAAAACAAAACAATTCTAGTAAGACATTGTAAAGCTTGATTTCCTATAAACCTTGAACCAGAATTAAAACTTTTTATCGTTTAATTGTCCGCAATAATAATTAACAATTGCAAGGTTATTAATGATGGGAACTTTCACTATAAAAGTGCTGGACAACTTAATTATTTGTCGGTGATTTAATTGAAATATTGCGCTTTTTATAAAAGTCATATTAAAAAAAAAAAATTATAACTAATAACCTAGATTTTTATATTTAAAAGAAGAATTTTTAAAAAACAACAGGCATTTAAGTTATTAATTAAAAAATATGTGCTTATATACTTCAGCAGATTACCGTATAAAATATAAATATATGTACGCGCGTAAACAACTTATATATTATTGTACATTTTTAACGTTGTATAATTATTTAACATTTACTACTACAATTACAATTACTAGTAATTATTTACTTCAGGAATATACTACAAATTAATAAAAAGTAAGTTTCATTTTAAGAACACTCAAATAAAAATTGAAATTAATTATTTACATTGCTGTACCAAAAGCTTATCAAACACACGCGGTCAATTCTTTTGAATTAAACAGTTTTCATGCACCTGTATGTACCTTATGCCCCCCTACCCCCTAAATTCATCATGACGTTTGTATAAGCATGACAAATTACCTCTTTACCATAATATCATTCGACAAAATTCTCTTCCTTAACGAAGCTAAATTTACATCGACTATACCAACTGCGAAGTTCGCAATGAAAAATGTATCTTGACAGCCAAGAATTTGCAATTTGCGTCACACATCTTCGTATTTTTCAGGGGGCGGGACCGAAAAAGAACCCAATCTCCCAGGAAACACGTGTGGGCCCCTCGGCGTCAAAATAACAAATATTTTTGAACAAAAAAATAATCACCAAGGTTATTTACAATCACGTGACTATTTATATTTCTTTTTTGTTTTTTAACATTTAAATATTTGCATTCCATTCGTTGAAATAATATTGAAACCGTAAATTTGTTTAGCGTTATGTGTACTGTCAGAAACCGGTTCTTTGTTTATTAGAGCTTTCATTAGGGCTTGTGTGTACAGTAGAGTGCAGAAAAAATGGATTTTTGCAAAATATCATTTGAAGAATTGTATATATTTTTTTGTGTGTGTGTTCTTGGATGTGTAAATTTATTAAGAATATTTTACATAAAAATCCAATTGGAAAAATTATTTCTGAATTTTAATAACTGTCTCACGATTTTTTAATATAATTTTATTAATTATATTAGAATGCACCAAGGCTTTAATCTACTATACAAGTTAAAATTCAAGAGAGCACATCGCTTGACAGAGTTATGGATATCATTCCACATTAAAAATTTAATTGGTTACCATTTGATCTTAAACCGAGAGAAAAAAATAAATAAAACATTGAATTGATAAAGTTGAAATTTATTTTATTATATATTTCGTGACACTTTTATCATTAACGCGCGTTCCACCTTTATAGAGTAAGAGCATCATTATTTAAAATATTTAATTTGGTGACAACAATGTGACATTGAACTGACCTTTTGTTGTTGTTACTAAAGGACAAATTATAAAAAACATTTATATGATTTAACCATATGACCTTTTATAGTATATAAAATAACATGTTAGTGAGATAAGATGAGAATCGGAACTGATTGGTGCAAATTACCCAAGATAACATCTGTGTCGTTATGGTTCACTTTCATACTCTTTAACATCGTAATGTCGACTATGAGTTGTGGTGGATTAGAAACGTGAGAGCCCGGGGTTGAAAGTGAAGGCCAAAGAAGATCATTCGGGCATGAGGTCCCGCCATAATTATTTAATGTGGGATCTTATAGACGCACGCTCAAAAGTTGTGTTCTAGAAGGATTTTAACGCTCGATTTAAATTTACCTGCATAATATACTGAAAGATTCGTTATGAGTTTTATGAGGTTTGTTCGTAAACCCTGCCCAGAATACATTTTCTGCACCCAATGGACCTTATGCGCATGAACATAAGGGTCATAAGTTTGAGTAGGTGTAGAAAGTGTTGCAGGGTTTACGAACAGGGTGTTTGTAAATCATGACCAATGTTACACACTCGTACAACTTGATCGACCTTATGTTGAAGTACAGTAGGTCGATTGTATACAAAATATATTCGTCAGTATGTAGACCTATTGTCTTCATATTTATATAACAGCAGTATTTACATGGTCATCAGTCATCATGGCATGTAATAATTCCTCGCAAAACACGTTTTTAAAAAGTTATTTGTGTTAAGGTGGATTCACATGGCGAATTTATCATGCGACGCGACGCGAATAATGCGCACTTGCTGTAATTGAATTGATTGATGTATTGACTTCGGGTCTAAGGACCAAGCAGTCATTGTCCGTAAACTAGGTTTGCTGTAATTATTTGATATTATTTTTGTGCATAATTGTATAAATTAAGGATGTTTAGAAAAAGCATGCTTTTTAGGGTAGGAAAGTGGTAGGAAAGTGTACTATGAATCTTCAGCCAGCTCGGTCTATAATACCCCACTTGCACTTGCTGTAACATCCATTGGCGGCCATATTGGGCAATTAAAAGAAAAAGAGCATCGTTATTAACGCGATTACCGGCGAATTCGCCGCCGCATAGGATTTCACAGCTTTTACGTCAAAATCGCTTCGCATCGCTGTTGTCGCCATCTGAACTCGCCTTTATATTATATAATGTACATTTTTTTAATATGCGTGAAGTGTGTCTATATTGATTATTGTTTTTATTAATGACTCATATTAGTGAAATTGTGAAATTCGTCATTAAATTTATCAAAATAATTGACCGCATGCAGCTATTAAAAATGCTATGCATCATTTAATGCGTCACCGTGAACTGAAATCCTAAATCCTCTTTCCTTCCTTCCTTGACTTTCATATTTTCCTTATTTAACTTGAAGAACATAAGTCATCATGTTAACAAAGATCACGACCGGAAGTAGCCGGAAGCACAGCCAAATTATTATATATTCCCGCTGGAAGTATACCCAAAAGTGAGAGGTTTGTATCCTTTCTAATCGTATTTGCATTTTGAAATTTTGGCTACAGGTTCATATGAAGAGTTTGCATATTTTCAAGACTCAGACATGAACAAGACGACCACTTCCGGCAGGAATGTTATGTAAATTTGACTGTAATAGCTCTGTTCGTAAAATACACAATAAGAAAGAATCGATTTTTATTATGTTCCATGTACATAAATTAAAATCGATTATTTTTTATTGTGTATTTACGAACAGACCTTAATATAAATATATATCAATTTTTTACACTCCATTTGAATAAATATGTCCGATCCAGAAATTTATCATTAATTACATGGCCGGATCGAATGGAGTGTACTCTTTTTATATCTATACGGTATATAATATATACTATTTAAAGCTCGCTACTACGTAAAGTTTGCAACATTTCAAGCATGGGAATTCCTATATAAAATTAAAATTTTCTTGATCGGGCAAGGCAGTGAATCTAGCGATGGTCCGGAGAAGCTTTGAAGGTCGTGGGGGCGGCTATGTTAGCTAGGCATGTAAGGCAGGTTGTATCCATACAGGTGGGTGATGACGCCATCTCGCTAAGGTGGGAGGAGGCGTGTAGGCATTCTCTCTCCGCACACTCGCCTACCTGTGGCTGAATCATTCCTTAGAGTTCGCTCGTACGATTCACAAGTGTGTCAGTGTAGTGTTAGTGCGATGTGTTAGAAGAAATGTCGCCGACAAAGTGTGTGTTAGCCGAGGGAGTGTTTAGAGATTCGAGGGCTGTACCTTACCCGGGTCTCGAACAGAGGCTCGTTCTGGCGACAAGGAGTCCGCATATGCCTGAACAGGTGAGGCAAAGGACCAATTTATGGGGTCAATTTAAAGGTCCGGGATGACCTCAAGTGGAGAACGGAAGTGACAGGAAAATTAATTTGAAATTCCCTCCGGAAGTAGCTGAAAACTTGAAATTTTTCAAATGCATGCATTCCAGGAGGGTGGTTAATTGTTAATTTGCAGTAAATATATTGATATGTGTGAGATTGCAACGCTAAAATACGAATCAAGAGGCAAGAAAATATACACTTCCGGCTACTTCCTGAGATAATATAATACGAATTCGACTATATAGTATATAATCATTATAATCGAAAGATGAATCGTGTATATTTCAGTGTCATTAATCATTACAGCGTCGTGTATAGTGGATTAAATAAAGCCTATACATTTATTATGTTGTGCTTTATGTGCTATTTCTTTCTTTATAACGTCACTGCATGTTATAAAAGTCACATGGCAACGTTATATCACGTCTTTGGTGGTGGCTTCATTATTGAGATTTTTATTCGATACCATCATAGTAGGTTTATCATGATTTGTTTAAAAAAAATTTGAGAGTTGGTGAACATTCGCGAGCCACCGTGGCATTGCCACATTTGCCGCGTTAATATTATTAATATTATGAACAATTTGTTAAAGCTTATTTGCATAAATAATTTCGGTACAGCTTTCTTTAAACAAAAGCCAAATTAAAAAGGGGGAGGGACATCCCCTGGCACAAACTCCGCCCCATTTGATCTTAGACAGGAAACTGTCAAGTTTGACCTCAGTTCAATTAAGACATTACCCCATTTTATTGCCCCATTTTACTATATTCATTAACTGTATTAATTGATTGTTTTAAAAAAAACTGTATTTTTTTTATATACAGTTTCTTGTTGGGAAACTTTAGTGGTTTTATACGCTTGATCGAACAATTAAATGTAATTAAACTTTACCTTCAATGGTTGTTACGCTCGAATTATGTGTCATTTTGGTGTCAAATTATTGCTGGAGTTTCAGTTATTAATTCCACGTGCCCAAAACATTCTGTAAAAACAAAATACAAAAAGCGTGTGTTAAATTCCATGTTAAATCAATGGAGCATATTCAAATTTGTACAAAATAAGAAACAATCCTGTTATAATAACGATGATGTAAAATTTTTATGGCTGGATTAACATTATAAAAAAGTTGTAGTAAATGGATTTGCTGTAGCATGAAGAAGTTTGCAAATAAGCTTTCTATATACCATCTCAGTTTTTTGTATGACGTCTTTTGTAAATAAAGACGGTCTGCCCATACAAAATGTTTTACGTAAGCTTCACTGAATTCTTTCAAAGACTTGGTTTAAAATAAATATCTTATGTACAGATCGTTCCTTTAAAAATTTGCTAAAATGACTACGTTTACATGACTGTGTTTAATACGTATTCGTTGACGACGCCTCATAAGAATAACATTATCCGTCATCAATGAATACGTATTAAATACTGTCATGTGAACGTATGTTGGATATGATATTGAATTAAAGAAGAATTTACACTGCAACTTTTTTGTGGAATTAACTTTCAAGTAATTTGCAGAAATTTTGGTATAGAGTTACACCCACTTAAGTGGGAGTGGCATGTTATTACAATTTAACTGAGTGTGGCTGTACTGTACTCATCAGAACAACACAAAATTTAATCCTGCAGTTCAAAGAGATACAGTTTTGCAACTTTGGGAGAGGTAAGGAAAGCACCCATGATATCACTTCACTACGCTTCCATAGACTGTGTGATATCATTGCAAATAAAGCAGGAGTAAAGTTTGTGATGTCTAGAGCAGTGCTTTCTATATTATAATAATGAAGAAGGCCCTGTCTAGAGGCGTATACACTTTGGTACAATAGGAATCCTATATATATATATTACAGCACTGTTTTGATTATGCTGTTTCTTAAATTCAGATATGCAAATTTGTATTTCTGCATGATATGAAGTAAGCACCCATTGAATATCAACCGTAAAAAAGGTTCACCACACCTGTTGGACTGTTTGTTACACACAAAGAGAAAGAGAACAGGTGGAACGTTTGTGCGTTACTGAGGTGTAATTAATTGCAAATTAATTAAAGGGCAATACTCTCTTCCATATAAAATAAATAAGACATAAACGTATGTTGGTACACTCCATTCAGATAAAAATGTCAGATCCTGCCATGTTAAAATATAGCCGGATCGAACATTTTTATTTGAATGGAGTGTACAATACAAGGAGGTTCTAGATACTTTTGCCTGTTGGTGTACACCATTCCTCCACTTGAGACTGGCAAGTCATGAGACCAAGTTTTGCATCAAGGATAATACATGAATACATTGCGAGCTTTTCATTATACAATACTTTATCTACACAAATCAATGTAAAATTATAGAGAAATGAACCTTATCGACCGCCCAGTCAAGCCAGACAATATGTGAAAGGTCTCTCAGTACATAATAATACATTGACGTGTCCTTCGTCTTTTAAAGTATGATGTGTACATTTACTCTAATGTGCTGGTGTTAAAATAATATTTATATACCAACGTTAAAATTTCTTTACAGCCACATTTCATTTATATGATCATTATTAAAATATCTGTTTGATTATTTTGTTAGCTTTTACGTAACTTTTATATACGACCAAAGGTGCGTAATTTGTAAGGTAAAAAACTTAAAAATTTCGAATCTACTAAAAGGACTTTTGTCCGTTTATTGATTTTGCTCTCACGTTTAGTATGTTTTCACGAAATTATACGCGCAGTTCGTCATAAAAAAAGATGCGAAAGACGTACTTTACAGCGGCACCAGAGTTTTCATCTCAGTAAATCACTTGGCTAAACAAATATGACGTCATTGGTGCCTAACTCAAGGTCAACTGCAGGTCCTCGTGAGAAATTACGCCGCTAAAACTAATCGTGCGCCAGCCACCTTATCATAAATTTTTATAACAGTTCTGCATATAATTGCATTAATTGGACCTTAATAAAATATATTTGAAATATGCTTTTATGGATTTATATAAAATTCCTGGTTAATATATTATAGTGAGAGAGTGGTTTGGAAAAGTTTCGTAGTTTGACCACACAATATGGAGTACTTTCTCAAGTTTAATTGTTTAATTTATTACTTAGAACCACCAATAATAATGTAGGTGGTTATGAGTAGGTCGATACAATAAAATTGCACTTTGCCACGCCCCCTCGAAGTGGGCGGGGCTCTAGTTGACTCAGATAATCAATCATTGACAAAGAGGAACCAGCAACGTAATCTTTGCAATGACTCATTTTATTATATTTGTGTGCATTGATTACATAGGCAATCTAGATGACTCTTATATCGTAAATAGAAGACTTCTAGTTATACTTCGGCAATTTCTCATGTTGTGACGTCATATTCTGTGAATTTTTGGTCATAACAATCCTTACTGTGACGTCACTATTCCCAATAGAGTATCGACCTCAAATTTTTTTATTGCAAAAATGGATATAGAGTGCAAAGTTTATATGCCACTCTGATTTTCTTCAGATTATTTAGAGGCCGGGAAATATTGCTAAAAAGTTTTGCTGAGGTTGGATGTGAACCCATGCCAGTTTCAGGTTCCATCCTTTTATTTAAAAGAGAGGCGTCTAGAAGCGTCACCTTTTTTGTTACTTTAAGTTTATGGTACTTACAATAATTGTTAAAAAATTGTTCCTGTGCTCTAAAAAAGTTGAAAAAAAAAAAAAAAAAAAAAAGTGGCATAAATTTTTTCTACCCTCTATCCATTTCTGCAATAAAAATTTTGAGGTCGATACTTCATTGTGAAATATTAAAATATTATGAGTTTTTTTTAACATTTTAACTGATCATCTATAATTTTCCATGGTATTTATTTGTTCAAAGCCCATATCTACTGTATACAGTACCTACAATGTTATGTTGTTTCTAACTCATGTTATGTTTCTGTTCTAGGTGAGTGGTTACAAAAGTCTTCACCTGGTCTCTTGTCCCGACTTCTCGAGTAACAGTAAGAGCATGCATGTAACATAATTATATATTTCACCGTGAGCTAAAAATTACCGAGAAAAATATTCAAATTCGTCGTGTTGATGTTCTCCAAGTTAAGGTGCCATGCTACAAGTCCGGTTTGCAGTCTAAAGGTCCCCTCATGTTTACGAGTTAACTGATTTCTTGGCCTGATCACCTTGGCTTTGTACTAGCACAAAAAAATCTACCAAAACAAGCTTTAAACGTATTTTAAACAATATTTTAAAGCTCTGTACAAGTAACTTTTTTTTCTGAATTTGTTGCTATAGTTTTTAAGACGTCGTGTCTGGAATAAAATTTCAACTGCTAATGCAAAACATAAACTAGATGGACATAATCTCTTCTTATAGGATTATAGTAATTATTTTTCTATGTGTCACTTTTTTATATCAGTTCATAACGAGTTTACATTAAAATAAAGTGTTATTATAAATTTTAATGAGACTGAAATAGCCAAACCAAATAATTTACATGCTTTTGATATCTTCTATTTTAATTAAATGTTCTTCATTATTTTAACACATTTAATTTTATTTTTTATGATATTTTATCACATTTTCAAGCAAAACTTTCGATTAAAAAAGTCAATATACGTAATTATTAATATAAATAAAATTTAATTTTACAAAAACGATAAAAATTAATCACAAAATAGCCTCTCTTTTTACTTAGATTTATTCACGCAAGGTGAAAATTATTAGTAATTAAATCTATTGACGCGATACGTAAAAAAAATCTATAAAAACCCAAGGCCATAGAATAACAAAATTAAAAACAAGTTGTTTGTGTTTACTTTCATTTTATTTCAAATAAAACTGACACTTTAATTTTTTTTTTATAAAATTTTCACGGTGTTTGGCGCAGTAAATTTTGCGGCGAAATGTTAAGATTTGACGTAGAGGAAAGTAGCCAGGGGGTCAGCCAGCCGTGACCGCGTGCCTCCTTACCTACATCTCCTGCGACCAATTGCGTCACGATGACGTCATTGTGTCACAACCCCGCGCTGGCCTTCACTCGTTATTGCATTGATAAGTGCTGGGAACATTATTATATAATTAGCATTTTTCTCGCACTCTGATGTAAATTATATAGAAATTATTTACAGTTATGTTTTGATTGTATTATAACAACATAGGATTTGTAATTTTACTTCAAGAATACTAAATCATTACAATGAGCATAACTACATTGATATTAACAAGAAAAAGTCCATATGATTCTAATATTAACAGTATGTAGATAATTAAATAATGACAAAAAAGTAAAATTCCTAGTATGTTTTGTTTGTTGGTACTTATGCTCTTTTCTCAAAGAGTCACAATAAAACAATTATCTTACAACTCCAAGACTATAATTTTGTATATTTTACCGTTTAGGGTGCGTACTGGATAATTTTGTTAATACAATGCAGAATTGTTTTCCAACAATACTTTCCGCGTTCCATTTAAACGATAACAAACTTAACATGTACGTTACAATTTAATTTTATTCTCGGAAACTTGATATTTTTTATACATTGCAAATCTTCGCCTTTAGGTATTTGAAAGTTCCAGCATGTTACAGGTGTGGTAATATAATAACATTGAACGGTTCTTAGAAATTATGATGGCGCTCGTCATTAATCATTTATTAATCAGAACTATTTGAATGAACTTTCTTTACATCCTGTACGTTATGTCACATATAGTGTGTCATCTTTGGAATGCTTAGTACATGACCCACAGTGTTACCAACCTAATTTATAAAATTTCCCCAGTTTTATGTCCTAAAATTTAAGTCAAATTATATAATTTTTATTCAAATTCTTTCTTCGAATTTCGTATAATTCTAAATAAATCATTAAGCTGGAATTAATTTGCTAATATATTTTCGTAAGAAATTCCTAATCGTAAGTCGACAACACCTTGCAATTATGTAACTTTCACAAAACAGTGCACATGTATGGAAATATTTATGAGAAATCTTTTCAGTCAGGATCTCCTCCAGCCATAGGTCATATTATATCTTATACGATTAATATTTTGTGGAATTTAGAGCATATACTACTGCTGCTGCAATATTAAATTATAGGTTATTAATGATAATTTACACCTAGAGCAATATTTATGTAATATTACTCTCGATTTTACATTTTTATGACTATAGTTAATTAGTGTCACGTAAATATTGCAAAAAATGTTTTAAATTATAAAAGTTTTGTTCTGATATGAATTTTTGTAAATAAACATCTGTAAACGTCACAAATGTTTAAATTATAAAAGTTTTGTTCTGATTTGAATTTTTGTAAATAAACATCTGTAAAAACGTCACGTGATGATCAAACTCTTTAACTAATTAAAGGAACTTGTTACATTACTTAATGTAATTAATTTAATTTAGTGTAATTACAATGTAATTAGTTGTTACAAAATCTCAAATATAATTATACTTTATTTTGACAAATTAACAGTGAAAACATTTCTCTAAAATAATATGTCGTATAAGATTGGATTTGTCCGTGTTTTGGGTGGACATATTTTTGTCTTGAAAAAAATGGAGTAGATAAATTTTGAATCAAGTTTTTGTGTCCCCGTATCTTTATATGGAGCGACCATATCTATAGAGTGGGTTTAATGTCGATTCTTAATGAAGGTTCACGCAATTTATGCAGAACTTTAACAGATAACAAATTATATCGTAACATTTAAATTGCCTCCTTTAATTTGAAATTCAATATTATATTTTTCATTTCAATTCAAGATTATTTATCACACTTAAATATATGATAAGAAAAAAACATTTTATTTCATTAATCGTGTTGTCAATGTATAATTACCGTCATAAATACTGACGTTACATTCAATAAATTAACTGTAGTGATTTACAGTACATTGTAATTATGTATAGCATGCTAATTATAATAGTCGTGATAGACTTTTAAATTTTAATTCAGAGCCAATTTTAATGTATGGTTAATTTGTATGGTTTTAATTTTTGTGGTTAAAATTGTTTTTCAATGTATTTCCGTTTAAAGGTATTTTTAATCGTTATGGTTATATTATAATACAAACACTATATAATATATATCGTCCCTCTTCCGCAATAATGAGCAATCTGCTATTTCAGGTGAGCGCAACTGATTTAAAGCTCATAATTGCGCTCACTTGAAATAGCAGATTGCAACGAAATCATGGTAGCAGATAGCTCATTACTCATTATTTCGGACAAGGAACGACATATGATTGATGTTGGTCTGTGCTAGACAAAAGGAATAAAATAAAATTTTATTATTCCAACATTTTCCTTGATTGTGCTGGAAAATGTAATGGTATTTATGAGTTTTAAAGTACAGTACATGCATGCGAATAATTTTATTAGATAATGAAGGAGTTTTACTATTTTCAAGCTATATTTTTTAATTAATTTGATTGAAAATATGAAACCAGCATCTCATTGTTATTGGTTACATTTCAGTTTTATTTTCGTAAAAAAATTACTTAATATAAAATGTTATTTTTTATAAATTAAATTCCACATATAATATCATTTGAACGTTTATGTAAAAGCCATAGCGCTGGTAAGGTTCGCCCAAGTTAGGAGTGGCTGCCGACAGAGAGTGGATGGACCATCAAGAGATCTCTCCGAGTCGCCCTCAGGCTCGGTCACTGACTCCCCACATGCTTGTACCCCGCCACTTTCGTTTTCAACAGATAATTAAACTATTTAATATAAAGATTTATAAACGCTTATCATTTATACATTAAAAGTCATTCAACTATTTATATCAAGCTATAATAAATTTAATTTTTACTGTTGTATACATTTATTAAAGTTGTTAGTTATTTCTATGTATACTTTTTATCAAACTTGTTATGCTTTGTATGAAATTTTATTTTAAAATTCTAAAGTTCAATTTTAGAGTTATGCCACATGTATTTGCAAAATGTAAGTAAACTGCATACTATAAAACAGAAAAAAAAAAAAAAAAAAACGCAATGTGCAAGTACGATTATTTGCATATTTTCAGCCTTCGTCCAGAAATCTGCTTCTGCTATTTCAGGTAAGCGCACTTATGAGCTATAAATCATTACAAAATAAAGTTCATTTTTGCGCTCACCTGAAATAGCAGATAGCTCATTATTGCATGGTAGACAGATAGCTCATTATTCTGGACGAGGGATTATTTACGAAATTAAACCTCTTAAACCCCTATTATATTAATAAAAAAGGGGGTGAATTTTGGCTTCTAACCTGGCATACGTTCGCATATATCCCTCTATAATAATAGCCCTAGCTGCTATGAAAATATGAAATTAATTTAGTAAAATATAAAATATTAGACAAATTGGTGGAGCTACGTGCGATTTCCAAGGTCGTCCAAGGACATCCCCAAATTACACGTTAGCCACTTGAACGGGGGACGTTGATTTCTTGACCGCTAGCAAGATGGGAAGCCCGCATTGATTGAATTCAACATTCGCACGTAATCATCCGCCCTATTATTATCTCAGCAATTGCTGCTTATATACAAGCAAGCATTAAATATGATGGCTACTTATTTTACTTTAACAAAGTTTCTTTTTAATTCGTCAAATTTTCTGGCTTCAAGTGTTCCCCAGCGGGAAAATTTTCTCCATAAGCAACCATGTTAAAATAATTATTTTTATTATTTTTTCTCTGTAACTAATAAAGCTCTTAATTTGAAACCATCTCCTACTCCCCTCATTTAGGGGTCTTCTGATAATGAAATAAGAACTTATTTTACTCTAAAAATTTTTCTTAAATTTCGTAAAAAACAATTTCGTTTTTTTTTTTTTTTTACATATAGGCTGGGCTAGGACGGTGGAAATACAGCATGCATAACTTGAAGTCACTATTGGCGCATGGATCCAATCTTCATTTTCATGGTCTTTAGTTCGAATTCGATTTCTCGCGATGGACTTATCTGTAATAATTGATTCTATATTGAACAGCTGCATCGACGTCACTTTCACAACCAAAAGTGATAAAATGTGCAAACACAAAAATCCAGTTTTGTCAGACAGAGAATCTTGTCATCGGAAAAAGAAAGTTAAAATTGGAGATGTCAACTCGATTGACGGAGTGCTTCCAGATTATTTCCTTTAAAAAACGAAAGTGAAAAAGGTCAGTAACCGATGGTGCACGTGTTAAAATTTTTTTTGCAAGGAAGGACATATGGAGAAAGGTTAATCAAAAATTCTAAAATTTTATGTGATGAGACGGGTTTTAAACTTTTGATGCCCAAAGGCTTTTTTTATTTGTAAGTGAGGCTTTCACTGATGTGATGCTGTGGAGAAAACGTCATGAGAGATGTCCAACCCTCAGTGTGTAGTGGTAGAGTGTCTGGGTTCTAATCCGAGGGTCGTGAGTTCGAATCCAGCCAGGGATAGTTTTTACTTTTTAACTTTTTATTTTTTTATGTTTATTAATATATTAATTTATTTTTTATTTTATTTTTTTTTATTTCTTTAACACACACAAGTGGAAAATATCTGGACCTTTCCAAATTTATATGTCGCTTAAAGTGTAATACATCATTAATATACTGATAAGAAATCTTATGGTTTTATTAAACATAATAAAAATTTTAGACTATTATTTCGAATAGTAATAAAATTTAATTTTAATTATACGTTTCTATGTGGATTGGACTTTATGCTGAAAACGCCTATGTTAGAGATTGCAATTATAAACAAAATCGTGGACCCGCCTGCAAGATAGTGATGGAGATATGTTATTTCCCGTGGGTCGCGACTAGTTAGAAGAAATCCTGGACAAAACCGCGTGGTATCAAGTGTGTCAATTTGCACGCTTGTGAAACATTACAAAATATTAAAGAATAATTACAACATTTACATAACCGTTGTGCTTATTATTTTTACAGATGAGAAATTCCATTTTAATATTACTTCCATTAGTCAAAACATCATATTTATGCAAACTTGTTACTGCTTAAAATTGCTAATTTTTTCAAAGACTATAAATCTTTAACATAAATCACCATGACAAAAAAAAGTTAAATCTCAAAATCATTTATTTTAAAGATACATATAAATACCTGCATGACAT
The DNA here is from genome assembly GCA_949825025.1 of Siphlonurus alternatus. NCBI lineage: Eukaryota > Metazoa > Arthropoda > Insecta > Ephemeroptera > Siphlonuridae > Siphlonurus > Siphlonurus alternatus. The sequence goes on from OX463782.1 coordinate 34,612,505, forward strand.
TTTAGCATATAGCTCTATACCTTGATGTACAGTAATAATGACTGAATATTATATTCTCTATGTACGCATTGATAAATCATTCTGAACAGCTCAATAATTCAAAACTATCATAGCTTTTCTAGAGCGGCAGAAGATCAAAAGAACGAATTACATTTTGCAGTATATCAAAATTTGCATAATAATTTTATATTATATATTTTAGCGTTTCGAATCGAATATTATGTTTAATTTAATTAATACAGATTAAAGCGTGAAAATATTTAATGTAATTCAAAACTTTTATATTTATTTGCCATCATTTTGATTTATTTGAATTAAATAATATATTTAATTAATTAGAAATTCGATTCAGTATATAAACAAGGTGCTTTTATTTATAGTAAGATCTCTAATCGAAGGAAAGCTGCAAACAAGTTTTATATAACAATATTGCTAACCACGAGAATGATGTCATTACATTGTAATTCAAGAACAACTACAGAGTATTTAAAAGTTTAAAACACCTTGTGAATGGTTGCATTAGAAACGCAATCTTTACAGGAGATGATAGAAAACATGCGCGCGCAGGCCGCCATGATGGTGGTGTAGTAGAGAATTCTGCATGCAGGCAAAAGATTAAATGATTTAAAATTGAAATAAAAAATGTGAGGTGAACAAAATATTTAAAAATAAATTCACAATTTTTTGCTCACCTTTTAAGGCGGATTCAGAGGGCGACAACGGCGATGCGACGCGATTTTGTCGCACAAGCTGTGAAATCCTATGCGGAAGCAAATATCGCGTTAAATTACGATGCTCTTTTTTTTTAATCTCCAAATATGGCTGCCAATGGATGTTACAGCAAGTGCCATGCGCATTATTCGCTTCATGTCGCAGGCTGGAAATCGCCAGGTGAATCCGTCTTTAGTAGAATTTTAAATTTTTACTTGGTAAATTTTTAAATAATTTTTGTTTTGTCCTATGTTTCTTCCACCAACAAGAATGCCGATGACCGTTGAAACTCCCTATCTGACGTCACATGCAAGTGCCTATTATTGTAACATTTGGCCAGTCTAGTGAGCTCTACCTACGCTCATCTGTTTTACTTAAACTGCTGTGGGCGAAATTGCACTGTGAAGGTGCCGTCTATACAAAATAATGGCCCTGAACTTGCTAACTGAAAGTGCTTTGATATGAACCTCTCAATAAAAAGATCATTGCCCGCATCTTCGATTTAAAACTTTCCCTCGTCCCCCCAGCGGGCTTCATCATTCATATGTTTTTAATTTCGACTTTCATTTTTTATTTTAAATTATACCTGTTTTTTACGTAATTAATAGTTATAGTTTTACAATTAATTAGATTAACACTTGATTTTTATCTATAAAGTAATAAAAATCTAATTTCATAATATTTTAATAAATGTTTTTAATATTTAATTGATGTGATTGAAAAATGTTCCGCTCTATAAATTCAAAACAGAATATCGTAAATTTTGAACAGGTATATATAATATTTTGGCCATGTGGTAAACTTTGGTGCTAAATGTTTTAGCTTGTGGCAATTTTAATTTTAAAACGTAATAAATTGTAAGAACTGTCATGTTGTATTACTTTTCCTAATAAGTCGATGAGAAAATTTCTAGATTCTTCTGACGTATTTAACGCAAATTCTAAGGACGTAGTAGTTTGCAAATATGACTAATTGGTCGTGAGTTCGATCCCAGGCAACACTGATTTTTTTTTAAACCGCGACTGCTTATAAAGAACACCCGCTTCGTATGACATCTTTCATCAATTGCCGACCATTCTGAGTGAGGTTTCCATGGTTCCCTCAGTCACAGTTAGGTAAATACCGGTATTGATTTCCAAGACGTGACCACTGAAAGGACCTATAGAATCCGAATTAATATAAAATAGCCGATCTAGGTGGATCAAATTATATTTTCTCCCTTCGTGCATGTTATACAAATCGTGCCATGATCATTGATCAATCGTTAAAATAAGATACAAATGAAAATCCAGAACACTAATTTTCGAAGCAACTGCATGATCTCATGCATAAGTTAAATGTTAACATTAATTGTACCCATGCCATTTTATAATTTATATTTCATTGAGATATTAAATTTAAACAATTTGAAACAGTTTCCTTGTTATTTTTCTTAAAAAAAATGTCTTTATAGCAAACACATGTTTATTTGTCATTGCTACATTCTTATGTACATAAAATCAATTTCTGTACAGTATAAAATTACAATAGTTAGGATTGCGTGACTTAAAGTCGGCAGTCCTGCACGTCAAAGTGTGATGTTCTCCATAAAAAAATGCGGTGAGCAGATACGTGCTGAGCAGTTTGCAGACCGCAAGGGTGGGGGGGGGGTAATTGGCTCAATTGTTACTGACCAGAAGACCCGGGGGCTTGCTCCGAGCCACGCCTTGAACGTAACATTAGTAGCAGAATTGTTGTGATGCAATACATTGAGATGAGATGTCATGATTTAATCATACTAATTTAATATGTAGTTATGCAAGTAAAATTTATGTAGGTAATAAAATTCATATAAGCATTCTATATGTAGGAGTTATTACAAAACCATTATTTAGCATACATTCTGTGGAAACAGTTTATATCTTTTGTGAAAACAAGTCAATTAATGCAAGCATTAAAACTGGTGATGCAAATATTATATATTTGTGACATATTAGGTCTGTTCGTAAATACACAATTGTTAGATTTCCCTCTCATGTTCCTGAATTGTACACTCATCGCATTGAAAAAATGTTACACTTGCAGCCTTGCCAAGCAAGCTATTCTTGCGAGACATGATGATTAACAAGGCTGCAAATGGAAATTTTCCAAGGCGACAACTGTACATAGGATTAATCTGATTATTAATGATTTTGTATTTACGAACATACCTATTGTTTAGCAATCAGTATGAATAAATAATCCATATATAGATATTACTTGAAAACTAGCAGAGAAGTTCCATGTTATTATCAAATAGGTATAATCACTTACCTGTTTTCGTGTTTAATTTGACTAACACTTGGGCATTGTTTATATAAACATTTTCAAGTGCAACAACAATAAATTACTTTGTTATCTCTGCAAGTCATGACCTGTTGTTGAGCACGCCGAAGTGTTAACTCGATCACGACCACTTAATTAAACACTACTACCTGTATGTGTCACCTGCATTCCACCATAAGATGGAGAACAATGGGAAAGACGTTGCGCAGTTTAATTATTATTCATAATGTGGTAATGTTTCATAACGTCTATAATAGCGAATACCAGTAGTATGAGTACATCGATTTAATTATATAGGAGAATCATCAGTAGTGCCATTTTATAGGATTTTATTATTTTATTGATATAAAATTGTATGCATACTGCTTGCCTCTGTTTAATACACCATTTGAAATACAGGAAACTTACATTATCTCGCACCCTATGGAAGCGATTATATACCTGGTTGTGGTGTCCAATACGAGAATTGTTATATAACAAATAAAAAATATATATTTAAATAAATAATAGCTCTAATTATTTAATTATATTGTAGACCGTAATTTTTTACATTTATTTTTTCTTTTAGGATTTTTTTTCCATGCAGAGTGAACACTTTTATTATACGTATAACAGGGGGATATTTAAATATGATCACTTACGTAATAAATAAACATAAATTATAATTTCATGCGTAACTCGTGCGCACACGCAAATTCTATTAATTATCGTATTTCTATTTTTTAGAAATTTACTTTTATAACGATTAACTCTCATTTTCTCTTTTTTTTTATTAATTCTGTTTTATTTGAAATTAACCTCGCATAAATATAATGTTTCCTATAACAACAATTAGCAATATTTTGAATTTCTAATTCAGAGTAACATAATGAGGCCCATAATCTATCATTCCTCACACGTAATAAATAACATTTAAAGTAAAAAAAAAAAAAAAAAAAAAATCTAACGCAAGATCGTTATACGGTCGCTTAGCAAAGCACTCAAAGATCTCTCTCATAAATTCGTAATCTAATAATTTATTTGCAAGAGCAACTTTAAAAATTACTATAAAAAAATTTTAGGTATGGCGTGAAAGTTACGGAGCGTGATATAAAAACATCATAGCTATAATTGTAGTTAGTTATTCGTTTAAGAACACACATAAAAAGTTAAATTTCTTTGCGCACGAGTCTTAGTAATAATTATAATAATGTTGGTAATGATTCAGGTAGGCGATTCACAGGAAAAATATTTTCATTTCCTGAAGTGCAGATAGCAAAATGTCTCGTCATCATCCTAGAACAATAGAATGATTGACATTCAAATTGTACCTTATATAATAACAAGTTGTATGAATTATTATATCCATATAGACTTCATTTTTTTACTTTGATTTTTTTTTTTTACATACAATGCAATGACCTTTTATATAATATGAAGGTATTATAAAAATATATAACGATAGCAATTTTAATATTCCTAATTAAAAACTGTATATTTAAAAAAAGTGATTAAACTGTATTGAAATATATTTCATAATTATTTATATTTTAGCATATGGTTTGTAATTTCATTTCATAGCTCAGAACGATAGTAAAATTTTAATTAGTTAATTAGTGCACTTTGTGTAAGTCATTATTCTATTTTTTTTTTTAAACATAGAATGTTAGTTGGAGTTAGCTGAACAGACCAGCTAATGAAATCGTGATTGGCAAATATAAGCTTACTATTCCGTACGAGGGATGAATATCTTTTATCGCAAATACACAGTAATTTTATTGGTCGGTTTCTTTTTTTTTTTTTAGTTATTTATTTAGTTTAAAATTTTGATTCGCAATATTCTTATGGATAATATACAAAAACTTTTGGTTTAAATATCTTCCGATGGAGACGTATTTGCATTGCTCAATATGTTATTTAAATAGCCCCTGCGTACGTGCAACTCTGATATAATATATAAAAAGGCACGTTTATAAGGACATCTCGTATCAACAATCTGTAGTGAAAGTATTTTTGTGGAATGTCCGACATTTCGATACATTGTTTCGTAAAGTGTGTGTTTTACAAGCGGTAGTCTCCTGCTGGCATTTGATATTTGATAAAGCTCCTCAGATATCAAGAGGACCGATCCATGAGATGAATATCACAAACAAGTCAGACCTGCTGCTGATTCACTTGTTGTCGTTTTTTATTCACCATAAAATGTGACACCGCTGGGAATATACACGGAGAAAAAAATCTGGTTAGCATCTCTCGTAATAATTATATTAAAAGAAGTAACTTGCTGGCATTTATCGTAATAAGTCGTTCTCAATATATAATATGAATGAGAAGTCGAGGAAAACGGGCTTAAAAGCCATTGTATGCACGTAAAGGCGAGTTTCTTATCTCATTTCACTGAAAATGCAAAAATGGTTATTTTGACGTATATATTAGCTCACATGGTTATAATATTCACATACGGAATATAATCTCTAGTTTTGGTAATCTCTAGGGCTATTGACATGCACATTTTGGTCATATAATAAACGAGTATGCCCCCAAATATATAAACATTTAGACATTGGAATCAAAACTGATCTATTAATGTATGAAGATGCATAATTTAACATAATTTTTTTACTTAGGCTTTGAAAAATAAGCCATAATTTTGGTAAAATTTTTATATGAAGTATTTTTATAATTTATATAATTATACTTGACCCATATGCTATAAGCATCATGGAGATTATGGGAAGATGGTCAAAATAAAAACATTTTTATGTAACACTTCCAAATAAATTCGTGCTACTATTTTATTCTGTGTATGATATAATATCGGACGAAGTGAAATTTGATAGGATTGTGTTGAGCATATCGAAGTGAAGTTAGCGACATCTTGATGCCACGCAGTCTAGCTCGTGAAGTTAGCGCACCACACAGCCGCGGGCGACACAGAAAAGGAAGATAGCTCCCATTTTAATGCAGCATTCCCACGAAACACTCTGTTTTTATTTTAATTGTTGCCTTCCTATTATATATTTTTATAGTATTATATTTCAAGAAAAAATATATACTTTTTTTTTTTTTTTGCCCACATTCTTATCTTTATCCTTGACTTTTGAGTCAATAACTAAAATATTTAATAAACAATTGGCTACTTAAAATACAATCTTATTATGCAGTCCTTTAAATTCTTTAACTGGACTAAGAAAAGGGCAGAACTCCATAGGAAAACCAAAATTTAATTGCATTCCTATTAGACTTGTGTCTTTTTTTTTTACTTACCATTATTGGACTTGGTGTTCTTTAAAGGTATACAGGCCTCAAATTACAAATTAGACAGATATTAAGTGTTGCTCAAGTTTATAATCAACATTCGTATTATTTTTACCTGCGCGCGGTGCGTCTGTGCGAAGTCGCGCTGTAAAGAAAGTCCTTGCTGACGTCACAACTCACAGCTAGCACCGATTAGCATTGAGTTGTGACGTCATCAAGGACTTCGTGACGTCATCAAGGACTAAATTTCTTACTTTGAACTGCGACTTCGCACGGATGCATCACGCGTGGAAAAAAATGATGCGAATGTTGATTATATACTCTAAACCCACTTGGTGCCTGTCTTATTTGTATTTTGAGGCCTGTAAGCCTTTAATATATTTCTGCTACCAGAGAGTTTATATTTAATAATATTATGTTCTCTGTTAATACTGTGGCATAATATATACAAAGGAGCGATTAAAAAAAAAAAAGAAAACTTGATATTAAAAAACGTCCTTGATAAAAAAAATTATTATAATTTTCCGCTTATTAAACATATCAACAATATAAAAAAAAATTAATTACACCGACACGGTAAACAAAAGAGGCGTGAAATGCAAATTGTTAAAAGCAATATTTGTGAAAGGCGCGACAATGATGATAATTAACACTCGCGCATTCCACGCAGAAGATGAGGAAACTTGTCGACCTTGTGCACCTGCCAAGAATCAATCCTTTGTCAAGAATCTTCTTGTGTTGCTAAATATTTTGTTATATGTAATATTTTGTAATATATGTGATGGACTGATGATTTGAATTTTGAACAAACTATGATTGTATTTACATGACAGTATACAAACTTTACTCTTGCCTCACTTGCTATAGAGCTCCAATGGACAACATACATGAAAAAAAATTATTGCAGAAATGAATAGAGGGTACCAAATTATGCTTCGCTGAATTTTTTCAGATATTTTTGAAACCCGGAACTATTTTTAAATAATTATTGAAATTCCTGTGATATCAGTTGGTACCCCTGAATCCTTAAGAAAAAGGATAGAGACTGGACGCCTATTAATGCCTCCAGGGGCCGTGGCCGCACTTTCAATAATTATTTAAAAATAGTTCTGGGTTTCAAAAAAATCTGAAAAAATTCAGAATAGCATAATTTGGTACCCTCAATTCATTTCTGCAATAAATTTTTTTCACGTATGTTGTCCATAGACAGAGAGATGCATCAGATTTACAATTTCGGGTGAGGTAAGAAGAGCACCCAGTCTATCAAAAGAGTTTCATCATATCACTGTTGCGTGGTAACGTCTATAAACAAATCAGGAGTAAAGTTCGTGGTGTCTAGAGGTGTACTTACAGTATAACATGTAAAAACAAAAAGCTACGAGAAAGGAAGAAAAAAATGTCGAAGACATAAAATTTCAATAAAAAAAAGCTGTAAATCAATAATGTTGCAAGTGTCGCTATGTTGTGTTTTAACTACATGCATATAATAATAATTATTTATACATCGTTAACATAGTATGTATATTATATTATGATCTTTGCATTATATCTGTCTAATTAAGCGTTTTTTAAGCTTTTTCTATCGTTTGCCATTATTTACTTATTTTGCATGCAATTAAATGTATCAAAATTATAATATCGTAATTTCATGCTACAAAAAATGGTACGTACATAAAAAAACATATGAGTCTCTCATGTTGGTTTTCAGTTAACAAATAATACTGTTCACCTCACAGAGTTCCACTTACTCTAAGTCGCCTAGTAAGTGGAACTCTGTGGTTGCACCTTTTCGATGATGGAGTTGTCGCCTCAGAAATTTTCCATTTACAGCCTTATTAATCGCCCCCCCCCATGCTTCATAAAAATAACACAGGGTATGGTGATCAAAAAGACTGCAATTGGGAAATTTTCCAAGGTGACGACTGTACAATTTTTTAGTAAACCGAATGCTTACGGGTGAAATGCACTTTTTTCTGACCATGGAATTCTGATGTGTCCTAAGTTTTTTTGCTAGAGTCCATGCACATTACATGATATTACATTTCTTTGCTGGTCCACATTACATGATATTATATCCCTGACCTGCCCGACGTGGTCATTACATGATCGACAACAACATTCCTTTGCAGCAACCATCACGTGCCCTTCTTGTAAATATGCCGCTGTCTGAGAACATAATTGGAAAGTGAATTATCCTCGCGAACGATCGACCTTAAGTGCAGTAATATGTGCTGCTGCACTTGAGAAAATTAGACTTGTTTTTGTGTGGTTTTTGTGTTCCGCATTGGAGATTTGATTTGCTGCAATTTTATAAAATGAGACATCTGTAAATTATTTATGTTGTAATATTTTCTGAATATCAATTTTTTAATGCCCTGAATGGAAGTATATTTAAAATGTATATATTATGAAAAATACAAGTAAAATTATCATAAATTCTTTTCGATTCATGTTTATGAGTTGCCATAGAGTTTTTAATCAATCATAATAATAATAATATTTTATGACCTCTTTTATATGTAATTTAGCATTTAGCATTTAATAATTAATCTATAATTAATAGATTATATAGATTATAGATAGATAATCTATAATAGATTATCTATACAGAGTGTTCCATAATTCGTGTGTGACTGGAGATTTTTTATTACTAATTTAATTTTCCTACTAATTAGAAACTTAAAAATTTTCTTAACTACTACAAACATACCACAGAATTTAATATGGTAACTTTAAAATTTTGATCCGACAATTTTTTTAACCCTTAAGGTAGAACCTCTCCATGTTAAATAAAAGTCAACTTTAAAAATTAATAACTCTCGAAAACTAGCTCGTTTTTGTATACCTGATAGGTCTATGTAGAGGAGAACATTTTAAATTTTTTTCATAATTTTCATGAATGGGATTTTTTTAGCATTGGATCAGCTGATTCGTGTTATATCTACCTTAAAGGAGGTCTAAAGTTTGATTTTCTTTATAGGGTTCCAATTTTAGAGTAGTCTCGAATATATTATAAAATTCAGTCAGATCTTGTTTTATGAGTATAATTTTATTTGTCATTGATACATTGATTATTACAAAATAATGTTTTTTCAACCTCTCACCTTGGGTGCCTTTTTTTTTACGTGAGTTTATTTGAATCTAAAGTTACAACAATGGACTGGACATAATACAGTGATACATAATTATAGTTACTTCAGCAGCAACAGACAAAACTGTGATAGCCTTGACTAAGCAAGTTGAATGAACCGAATAATCTTTATTACCAACTTTTAACATGTTGGCCTCTAGCTATTTACCATGTGTCCCTTACTTATACTATATATTTATATTATTTTATAAAGAAGACTTTTTTATGTCATAGCGAAAAAAATAAGTGCCTAATGTCGCGTGTGTTTTAAAGACTTTGTAAAAAAACAACTTGGTATCGAATAAATAAAAAAAGTACTTAAATATGTATACACGTGTGTGTATTTTATATTGTTTGTGTTACTAGAAAATAATAGTAATTAATTATTTGACATGTATATTATTTCTCCGAATTTTAAAACATGTCTCATTTAAAATTAAAAATACGATGATCTTAATCCAGAGTTTGAAAGAGAATTTTACGACATTCTGATCAAATTTGGAGCGTTAAAAAAAAAAGTTGACAGCGACGTAAAGTTTTGAAATGACACGTTGAAAATTTTAACATTTATTTTTTAATCTTGTATTTTATATTGACGTGGGAATTAATTTGCCTTAACAGGTGAACTGGAAGGAAATTAAATAAAAAATTCATCAACTTCTTTTCGTGGACCCGTCCTAGCGTTGCTAAAGATTTTTTGGGGTCCTTCCAGACCGGGGTGGCGTGGTTAACTGAGGAAACCCTAGAAACCTCAGTCAAGATGGTCGGCAGCTGATAGAGGATGCCACCAATCGCCTCACGGATGCACGAGTGGGTTTCTTTAGCTACCGCCACTTGTAGAAAAAAAGTTTGGCGATGCCTGGGATCGAACTCACGACCTTTCGATTATGCGTCGGATGCACAAAGCTTTACGTCAATTAAAAAGGTTATAGTTTTGAGCATTAAAAAAACTCCCTCGGTAATGAAAATTTTATCATTAAAGTATAAATAACAACCCCCATATTACGATAATAATCTCTTCCTAAAATTACATTAAATTTTTTACGGAAAGTTAAAAATAAGTCACGGATGATAAAAATAATTTTTTACTTCAAATTCTCGTCTAGACAGAATTAAATTTTAGAGAATTATTCCGTTTTTTATGAAGGGTTCGGATATTACGTTTTTTGTGCAGCTTGGTCAGTTTTCTTGACGTCAATCAAACTGTGTCTTCACATGAGGTCCGTCAAGATGTGTCAAGTTGCATCATGCATTCACCTGCACTGCAACCAGAATTTAATTCAAATAGCTCGAAACTTAAATTTTATTTCTTTGAACTTTTTACATTGATTCGATATCTACGAAAGCTATCAAGTGGGCAAGTATTGGAACTCGGAAAAGTGGCATTGGCCAATGCAGTGATGTTGACCAAAAAAAAAAAAAAAAAGATAAAAAAAGACCTTTCGAACTCTTACAAGAAGTAAATAATGTCCAAGAAATAAATAATTTTTTATATTCGATTTGACACGTCTATGAAAAATGGCACTTTTCCCTATTTTGACTGAATGATGTAAAACTTTCAGACACACAAACCAATTTGGCCACATTTTTGGTCATGCATGTCTAAAAAAATGTTAAACACAATTTTATTACCACTCCTTCCTCTATCTAATTCTTACCTGAAGATAAACAACAAAGGAACAAATTTTTAATTTCTCTCCTTTGATTATTACCATGGCGCGACCTTGAACCTCACTTTAGACTTAATTACACGCATGTGAAAGGTCATCTCAATCAATTAATAATATTAACAACAGGGATTTCCGTTTCAATAATATATTGAAGCATTATTCCCTTTAATAAATTAAATTTAACAATACATTGTTGGTTAAATATAGATTAATTTTTTATATTGTCAACAAAATAAATTAACTTTTATTTTTCAACAGAATCATTCGTACATGCATTTCATTTTATTCAAGCATGCATTGTATAACATCAGTCGTGCATTTTATATTTAGTTAATGTTAAAAAGATACAATAGGCATTTTTTTTAACTTGTAGGTGGTCCATTTAGAATGACATGGCTTCAGGACAGGAGCAAAAAAAGAACAACAATATTTTTTTATCATGTTAAACATTTTCATAATATCACAGTACAAAGTGCTTTATTATACTCTTAAAAAATCTCGCGTCCATAAAACATTTTTCTTTTCTTTTAAATAATACATGAGCTTGTTTTTACCTAATTTTATGGCACCATTTAAATTTGCTAATTTTCTGTCATGTTGTATATTTAAATACTAAATTTTTTTGATAATGTATTAATTTTCTAAGAATTTCTATACAATGCAACAATATTAAGAGTTTCTTTTAATATAAAAGGCTATAAAGTAATTAATGTAATTATATATCAAACTATTATTCTTGGTATTTGATTATTTTTTTTATTAATTAATTAATTAATTACAACAATTAGTTATAAAGTTATTGTATATTTTGTGAAATAATTTCATTGAAAAATGTTTCTTAAAAGTAATTTGGTAAAGGTCTTTTATGAACAGAATTATGAAAGGACATAAGTTGCCAAGTAACAAGTTGAAACTTATATAATATACAAAATCATTAACTATAATTAAACTCGTACCTTTTTCCAAATATAGAGGCCTCATTACATCAAGCAAAGCCTTTGTAAATTATATAATATTTGATGACAGTAAAGAGGCACATAATTTGACGTGAGTCATGGTCTTTATGCATCCCACTGTGATAAAGTTTACATTTTTAGCTGCTGGATTGTTTGATTCCCCCCCCCCCTTTTTTTAATAAATTTGATTGATATTTTGATATAATATAAAGCTCTGTTGTAAAATATAATGCACATGGCATATATAATATACACATAAACTTAAAGGAAGTTTATGAATGTACATAATAGCTTTCAGAACACTCAAATCTCAAACTCTCGAAGTTAATATGTGAAATAAATGTACAGTCATCGCCTAGGAAAATTTCCTTTGCAGCATTATTATTCACAATTCCCAGTAAGAATAACATGCACGGCTATAGGAAAGACATGATGATTCTTGCTGACAAGTGGGAATTTTTCTAAAGAGACGAGTATAATTCAGTATAAAACGGAATTTAATTGAAGAAAAGTATCAATATTTGAAGTGGGTGTGGTTAGCTTCCGTTGTGCGGAAAGTACTGTACTGATATGAATGTTGCGCAATGTTTATGTATAATAATGTGAGGCGGTAGAGGTTGCGTGCGCGGTCGGTGTATAACCTTCGAGGAATGTGTTCAGTTCGTGGTCCGAGGATTAGAGCATCTTGACCACGCCTTGGTGGAATAAATTTACCAACCTAATTTATCTCTGCGAACGGCGATAATCTTTTTTAAAGTCGTTTTTAATTAATTTAACTTTTGCTTTTTTAAAAAATTCAGGGGTTACATTCTTTGTAATTAATAATTGTATGTTGAATTATACTTACGAAATAATTATATTGTCAGAGAAAAAATATAAAATTTGCATAAAAATTGAATTGTTACATCTTTATAGCCATGAGCAATAATTTTAATTACTTAAAATAAATTTTGAATAAATTAACAATGAAATTTATTTTTTCACATTCTCATCAAACTTATAATTAATTGCATGGAGTTTTAGTGTGGGTTTTGACGTAAAATTAACAAATTCTCACTAACTCCAAAAAGAAGCAAACTGAATATTTTCATAAAGGTGAAATATCAGTCTATTTATAATTTTTCTACTTGTATACTTGAACAATTTTTACAAGAAAAACTAGAATGCAATTATAATAAACATTGTAACGTTAATAATATGCAGACATAAATATATAGTATTTACATACAATGTATATTAAACATTCCTTTAGAATTATATCTAATAAAAAAAATACATCATCAGGTTATGAAAAAATATTTTCAATAAAAAAAATATTATATACATGAATACCAAGTTACAATTAGTATCACTCTTAAACTTTATAATATAACTTGTCAGATATATTTTATAAATCATATAACAAAAAAATACGTTGAATATACTGTACATCAATTATATTATATAGGATACAATACGTAATTTATATTGCAACAACAATATAACAAGTGTACTTTGTGATTGCATCAAAATGTTTGGTCCATCCCGATGACTTGCAAGTTCAAGGTTGCAATGTAATTATATGCAATTTACACTCTTTATCTACTGAAGGTCGCGTGGGATACTTCTTGAAGAAGAGAATTTAATTTGCGGAAAAGAATTGTTAGTTTTTGTTTTTATTATAACACTTAAGATTTTTGTTTACTTTATTTTACAAGGATTATACACGACGATTGTTTTTATGTTTATTTGTGTGCGTGTATGTGGTTAATTAAGATGCAATCCTTCTATAAATGGAATTAATTATAAAGAGCGTGGAATAGTTTTGCAGGTATTTAAGTCTCCGTTCATGCATGTTGTTATTTCAGTGCATTTTTTTTCTGGTCACCAAATAAATGGATTTTTTATTAGAAGATGCAGAAATTATAAGAGAACTTGTTTGAATGTGTGGTAATTGTCTCATTTTCTTCTCATATTTATTAAATTGCAACATATAATTATTAAAAAAAAAAAAAAAAAAAACAATACTATATTTAACGTTTTAAATAAAAAAGCAGAAAAAAAGTCAAATTTTGTCTCTTCATACATGCTTTTTAATAGAGCTTTAATAAGTAATGAGTGTTTTTTATCGCACATACGTCATCATATATTAAAACCCCACAAGTCGTAATCTTTTGACCAGTGGTGTACATTTCTTATACGCAGTTGTAAAAAAAAAAAATGTTAGGCAGCTTTGGCTATCATGTCAGGAGAGTCCATTTATCATAGATCCTCATAGTTTGCATGGCTAATACCACGTCGGCAGTTAATCTTGCGCTGTCCAGTCTTCATCCTTGGTCCAGCGTGGGAGGCTGTGGAGAGCGATGATCTTTAGGTGTGACGAAACACTGATTGTTTTAGTGATAAATATTTGCAGGTACATGTAAAAGTATTAGAATTAACTCAGTCAAGCATGTAAATTTTAAATTGATCGTAAAAATATTTCTTTATTTTTTTTTTCAAGGTTACTAAAATATTTTTGTAAAATTTATTACGTTGTTTATTTTTAGTTAATAGTTTTGACCATAAGGTTTTTGTGACGATCAACTTGGAATTATTCATCTTTATGTATTGCGAAATGAATATATACATACAAGTTATCGAGGATTTATTGTTAAGTCATCAATCGATGTTAGAGAGGAGGAGCCTTGGCTGCTTGCTATATACATATTATATGGTGGTATATACATATATATTATATAACATGCTACTTGATTATCATCACGCACCGTCGGGCGTCGCTGTCTCCTCACGGCGTGCGTACGGGATTACGATGACTACACGGAGAAAAATTTCGATAAGAGAAATGTCAAAGTGTAGCCTCAAATACGTTTAAACAGTCCGTCAAAATTAAATTTGCGTCGGAAATGTTCGGGTATACTTCGGCTCTTGTTCGTTACAAACTGTCTACCAATGACAGAATTTTACAAGAAAAAAAAATATATGTTTATGTGACGATCTATGTAATATTTTTTAAAAAAATAGTAAAAAATCTGACAGGAAAACGCTTATGGTTTTATGCTGTATGCTCGTGAAATTATTAACCTTCATATAAAATGCAATAAAAGGTTATCCAAATGCATTAAGGTTATATCAATGACAGGTGGCATCTGTGAACTTAATGACTTGTATATGAACACTGCTCGGTATAAAGTTCAAGAGAGAAACTAATTGTAAATACGACTTGCCGTCGCTAAAATATAGATGCAAATTAATGAAGAGATAAACGATAAAGGATGAAAAATAATGCCACATATTATAGATTTTATTTACTAATATATTGAACAAAACCTTAAACAATGAAAAGTTCTCCACTTGTAATGATTGTTGATTTCACAGTGTATTGCAATAATTTTATAATTATTGATAATGATTAATTCATAATATTCATATATAATATTCACACTATTCACAGCTATATTATATATTCATAAATCCAAGTTCTTCTTCACTTGCATTTCATATTTGTCCGTGTACTCGGAGCGTGTATATGATAGTAAGTTGTCGTAACTGCTGCTGTGGAGTTATACGATCAAAATAAAGCGACATCTCGGAATTATTGTACTTCATAACGCTTCGGTGAAGACAAATTTAAATCCCAAGCTGCAGTCGTAAACTATAACATACTGGTTTTATATTGCGTCATTTTATGCATGATTTAATCGAGAGAAATATACTGGATTTATAGCAGATATTTCTTAGAAGCCAATTTAATGTTACCTACAGTTATTGTTCAATAAAAAAAACATTATTTTCCTCATTGCTTTATTTTATTGTAATTTAAATTTATGTTGTTTGAAAATCGTAAATTAAAATTTAAAATTCTTTGATTAAGATCGTCTTAACTAAAAAGTTTGGAATTGTGAATAAATAAAAGTTAAATTCCTAATATGTAATAAATACATACTCGTACATATAAATAAGTTTAATTGAGAACACATTGGACAATTAAGGTCCGACTGTCGGTGATAACTCCAGGACTAATAAGCAGGGAACAATGGCAGTCAGCTGATCGAAGATAAGTCCCAACTTTATTACCAAGTTATAGTGTACGAGATGCTCACAGATGGAGTGCAGATCTTATCACCTGTCGATTGCAGTTTCTGATTATAACTTTACGACTCTCTCGTACTATTAAATACAGGTAATTGAACTTGAATTTAAGTGCGTTTTACGTCGTATATGAGAAATATATTTACTTTTTAAATTGAATAATACTCGTGCAATGTATATTAAGGAACAGTATTATTGGCTATTTCTAAAATAATATAAAAAATGGGGAATCGGTACTTAACATTTTTAACCGATTAAGTTGCAAAGTATTTTTAGTTATTTTAATATCTGAAGTTTATTCATTTGAAGGCAACTTGAAAAGAAAATGATGCTGTATACAATGCATATAAGAAGAATAATGGCCAATAAAAATAATAAAACTCATTATGATGAGAACCGCCCATCTTGGGTTATTAATTTCACTTTTTTCCCCGCTGTAATTGCATTGTTGGCTGCACTAAAAGTTAATTAAAATATTCTGGCGTGACTGAGGACGATATTAACATGAAGATTCCTGCTGCATTTTAATTACATAGCTAGTGACAGGTTCCAGCCGTGGCGGAGGGGGAGGGGGGAGCACCAGACGAGGTGCAACAATGTGAGTCCCAACATTGTTGAATATTTTCAGTTCTAATGTCTGTGCATGGTCTTACTGTTACTTTAATTTGCAATCATTGGAGTCTCCTATAACTTTGATGTTTTCTTTCTTATTATTTTAGTATATAAATAATATATTATTATTATATAAATTGTCTTAATTCTGACTTTTTTCATAAACCGTGACCTTACGGTGAATACTTTCTGTGACCAGATGAACCATTATACTGTATCAAAATCTAACACCTATAGAGTTTCTGTGCAGAAAGTGCAAGTTCACCGTCAAACTATAATGTTCTCTGTTTTTCATTATTTTGAGTGGATGGTGCTCATTCCCTTATGTAAATTTGGTGTTCACATGTCTTATGTGCAACCAGCCTATAATATAAGGATACTCCTAGTGCCAACAAAATCGTTTATCACGTGTCTCTTTTCCCTAGTGCGGTTCTCCATTGCAATATAATAAAATGTTCCTATATTTCTATTTTCTCCCTCACACACACTCTGGTGCTCATTTCTCCCTAAGCTCTGCATTACACTCTGTTCTCTCTCCCTGTCACCATATAAAATCTTCCTAACTCTACATGCAGTGTTCTCCCTTATCTTCAGTACTCCCTTGTTCTCCATTGTTGTAACTTGACTTACGTTTGTTTGTTATTGTCATCAGGTGCAGCGACTTGCCCAGTACGAGAGCTACTTCGAGGCTGCACTTGGTGCTACTCGCCATGAACACCCGGACTTCGAGGACCTGAGCCGCGCCACTGCCAAGGCCAAGCAGGTATGACGTCATTCAAACTAATAATAAATTAGCCTCCTTCACAATGCAGCGTTGAATACTTTATAATTACTTATTATAGCTTATCGTATAAATATATCTTCAAAACTATTATTATAATTTCGTTCATATTAAAATCAAATAGAAACAGCATGATTTCTGTATAGCTGGGAGAAAGCAAATATATATATTTTTTTTTAAATAGCTGTGTCATCAAGCAGCTCTTTAATTGGATAAATTTAAGTTGCGTGTTTGTATGGTCCAAATTCTATTAATTTTATTATTCAATTATTTTTTTTTTTTTTATTGTGTTGTTTATCTTGTAAATCTGCTAAATTTTATATACTGCTGATTCAATTTGTATTTATAAACTATGTTTTCAATTTTTAGCAATTTTAATTTACCATTTTGTTCTATAATTTTATGTCTATATGTTTCTATGTCTATATATGTATATTTATCTATTTATTTATGTTTAATTAATCGTATCTGTACACAATTTGTGTTTAATATTAATAAAATCAAATAAATTCTATTTTAAAATTCCTGAAGAACGTTTACGAGAAACTGGTATATATGATTAATATTTTATTATATGCATAGTTTTTTTGCACTTCTTAAAATCCTAACCACTGTAATATAACGTATGTATATAATTGCTATTTTAAGATATTGCAACGCTTGCAAATATTCTATTAATAAATCAGACAGTTTAAAATTGTTGTCCTCCCAACCTTTATAGAATAGACGAATTATTTAAATAATACAAAAGTGTTGTTGTCTAAAACAACAACAAAGCTTTGAGATTTTGTTACAAAATCTTTTGTTTCCTGTACGCAACTCGAGCTCTCTAGGAGGTTGTTTTTTTTCCTCGTATGTAAAATATGCAGCGATCGTGCATTTTCACACAAACTACGTTGCAGCAAGCTAGGATTTTTCCCACGATTCCAAGGTTTGTTTTTGCGCAGCATCGTCCGTGAATAACTACTATTTTCGCATGTTTGCAAATATTTCTCCACATGTTTATTCTGTGATTATAAAAATGTAAGCACTTTAAAAGTTAATGAAGAGATTTAGGAATCACACAATGCCTCTTTATTATTATTTTTTTTTTTGTGTGTTAACCTTTCTATTCATTAACTATGACAATGTATATTTTTTAATCTAATTAGTAACTCAAATATATTAGAAACTCAATATATTTTAATGAATTTACCAATTAAATTACACACTTTGTATTGCAAAATTTTAAATGTAAAAATAAAAATAACAGAATACTTTATACTTATAAGGTAAAACAAGTTATTTCAAAAGTAGTTACAAAATTTTCTCAACTGCACAATTTGTTTACATAAAATGTAACCTGGCATTGAACTACATACTTTTGTCGACTATCTTGAAGTCGTGGGAAAGAAATTATCCCTGAAAATTAAAGTGTACACCTCGGGAAAGCATGAATGTTATCCTTGCATGAGCTGCAGCTTTAATAAGACCAAGATACAGATCTGTAATTTTCAGTATAGTAAGAAGAGCACCCATGCAGTCTATAAGCCATCCCTAAATCTTTCTATATTTCACTACGTCTTCATAGGCTGCTATAATAGACAATAATGGCTGCACTTTTTTTAAATTTTATAATGAACAAAATTTTATTGCAGAAATGAAAAAAAGGGTCCCAAATTATGCTATAACTCTGAATTTTTTCAGATTTTTTTGAGTCCTGGAACTATTTTTAAATAATTATTGAAAGTTATGTTGGCACCCCTCTGAATCCTTAATAAAAAGGATAGGACCTAGACGCCTATTAGGGGGCGTGGCTGCACTTTCAATAATTATTTAAAAATAGTTCTGGGTCTCAAAAAAATCTGGAAATATTCAGAGTAGCATAATTTGGTACCCTTGATTCATTTCTGCAATAAAAATTTTTCATGCAGGTTGTCCATTATATAGTATATAAGAAGAGCACCGAGTCCCTAAAAAATTTCAAGTTCACCACACCTTCATAGGCTGTTACAACGCACACAAACAGAGCAGGGGTAACATTCGTGTTGTCCAGAAGTGTACATTTTACATTATTCTAATGTTATTTACAAAGACAATTAGAAGTTGTGTTGTTGAAGAATGTTTTTCTGCGTAGATGCGTGGACAAACGTAAGTTTACATAATCCAATAAAAAATGTAATTAAAGTAAGAGATAAAAGCAAGTTGTGTAATAACGCCATTTATAGAAGACATTAGGGAAGCCATTTTTCTTGTTGTTTCTCTGACTCAACGCTTACAGGTTATTTTATCACATTATTATACTATTATAAATGTAAGGCCAAAATTTTAAGTAATTCTGCTTACAATTAACCTTTTTCTTAATCACTATAATTTGTTAATAATTAACTTTTACATCTAACCATATCCATTCTAAAATATTTTAAAATAATATGGAGCAATTTCTCAAGGGCATTTTTATGCCAAAACGTTGCTCAATTTACTGACATTGCATACAGCTTCGATTTCGGTAGATTTGCAATTTTCAATTCTGGGGGTCGCACATGACACAAACTTTTAATTTCTACAATCGTAAGCGTGCGATCGTACATACGTTTCTCATAACAAGAAGGCGTATACGATACGAAGTTGTGTGCGCGCGTACACCTGATCGCATAGCTTCTTATTTTGTTATCATCAAGGTGGGTTTACCCACCTTGATTATCATATGCTGCGAAATCATGCGATTCTGTGTGATATAGCTCTTAAAATCAAAGTCGTATTTAGATAAAAAAGCATCTCTAACTATAAACCATTGCTTCCTTTGTTTAAAAAAACATGCATGTCAGAAATTGCATTTTAGCTTTTTGTTGTATAAGATGATATGTGTCTATAAAATTACTTTTCTGGGAAGTCGGTGTAAGTGTTATATATAACAAAGTTGATGCTTTCAAGAATATGAGCACTCATTGTTTTACATTTTAGTAAAGGTCCATCAAACGAGAGTATTGATTTTGCTCGCCGCGGTAAAATCCATTGTTATACAGCTGACAGAGTGGCAGCTCGGTTAATTGCCGAGATAAGAAATTAGATACAAAAAGTCGCGATGACATCATCAGACCTTGAAATTTTTTCTGCTTGGAATTTAAAAAAAAAAACATTTTAAGTACATTCCAAATATAAATATGATCAGATTTGGTCAAGAAGATCTAATGTAATGTTAAAATTACACCTTATATTACTCGTCATACCTGCATTAATTTTATATTAGCAATTAGCACCTAGTACCAGCTATATACAGTGTCATTATTATTTTCATATAACCTTAATATGTAGTTAATATATTATGAGCTCATGCAGTTTGAGATCCTTTGCATACTTTTAAATCACGTGACTTTATAGTTTTATCATGGAACTAATACAGTATATAATATTATATATAAATTACTCATATACCTGCACATAAATGTATTATTTATTATTTGCTATAACTTAATATACAAAGGGGCATTTACAATTAGAGGCAAGGCCCAAATTCCGACGTGGAAAAATGGAAAATTGAGACTTTAAGCCTTTTATTTGTGAATGCCCCTTACAATGTATAATAATATATATTTTTTATATTATAGATTGAATAGATTGATTATCATATCACCTTTATTGTGTGCAAGGAGAACATGTCTTAAATTTAAAAATTCATGTGGGAGGACACAACATATTTACTATTTTCATGCTGTTTAACCACACAAATGATAAAAATGATAACACATCTTAATTAATGAGAAGTTTCAACAAAAACAATGTCTTGTTAATTAAAAAAAAGTCACAATCACGTCCGTCATAACATGCAGAATTATTAACTCAATGAAAATTTGATTTATTAAGGTCAGAACTCTAAAACACTAGAAATTTGTACACGCTGTCACGGAGTTATGAATGGAAAAAAACTCCTCCTCCTCCACATAATATTATGTTGGCAAGGTCGATGATAATATAGATAAACTTTGACCATCGCAACACGTTGTCTTGAATTGTTGCCACAACAATATAATATATTTATGACAAATAATAATAAATTCCTGTTTTTTACTACCGCGCGTACTGTAGGTCAAATACGACATGAACTCTCGTGTAATAACATTGTATATATAGATGTTAAGGTGGAGACCATAATATCAGTTTACATAAAGGTAATATACATTTATTATACGAACCACACCCGTCAGTAAAAATGCAATGGTGATGGAGAAGGCTTGGTGACGCACAATATACCTAACATGGGATGTAATGACATTGTTTTAAACGCCCATAATACATAGCTAATTATATATATAAGCTCATTGAAAACCATAATTGTACATGAGCTTAAAAGAATTTCAATACTAATAGTATAGAGTAGAGTACTTATAGTGCCTATGTGGATAATATTGAACTTTATACTGCCTTTAAACTCCTCTTAAAATGGGCTTCATGGCTGCATATTTTTTGCATTTAAATTAAAAACAATATATAGAATAATAATAGTGGGCTTTTTAAGTGGGTATATCATGCCGAATTCTCATGGCTAAAATGTATAAGTGCAAGTCATTAATTTCAATAATAAATCAAAACATAATTAAGTAATATTATACCAATATAGAGGGTGCAAGTCAGCTGATTTTGCAGTGTTCCCACCGTCTTATCCAAAAAACTACGATTTATTGATTTAAGCAAAGCTTTTGATTGTGTTGACCATAAAATTTTACTTGACAAGCTGGAAAAATATGGAATTAGGGGTACAGCTCTTAATTTACTACAAAGTTTTCTTAGCAATCGAAAACAATATGTTGCACTTAATTCAATGAATGGAGAAATAAAATCTGAATTATTAATTAACACAAATGGTTTTGGACAGGGTTCAATCTTGGGACCGCTCTTGTTCATAATATATGTTAATGACTTAATTGTTAATAATGAAAATATTGATATAATTCAATTTGCCGACGACACAAGTTTTAAAATAAATGGTAAAAATTGTCAAGATGTCATTGATGCGGCCAATGACCTCATTTTAGATGTCAACTCATATTTCAAAAGTAATAAACTTAAGCTTAATGCTAATAAAACCAATTTAATAAATTTTCAATTGTATAACAACTCAAATAGTTGTGTTGATCTCAATAATGTTGTAAAATGTGAGAATGACTATTTAGAATTTACCGATCATTCGAAACTTCTCGGTCTAATTATTGATCACAATCTAAAATGGGATCATCATATTAATTATATATGTGGTAAATTGTCCAAAGTGCTATTTTTATTGAGACGCCTTAAAAGTTTGGTTGATGTATTCGTGTTAAAACATATTTATTATTCTTATTTTCACTCCATATTGTCATATGGGTTAGAAATTTGGGGAAATGCTGCAAAGTATTTAACAATGAGAGTTTTTGTATTGCAAAAATCGGCAGTAAGAATACTTGCAAATGTGCCGCCAAGGACACCTTGTCAAAATTTATTTAAAGAACTCGGTATTTTGCCTTTACCGGCATTATATATCTCAAAAGTGCTGATTTTTGCAAAGAATAATTCTCAATACTTCAATAATTGTAAATTTACCCATAATTATAATACCAGAAACAAAGACAATTTCATGCTAGATCGACATAGAACGGCAGCATATGAAAAAGGTCTTATGTACAGTGCCCAATCTTTGTTCAATAGGCTACCAAGTGACATAAAAAGTGAGTTTAATCTAAGTGTTTTTAAGAAGAGAGTGAAAAAACATTTATTTGATAAGAATGTGTACAGTATTGACGATTTTTACAAACGTGAATAATATAATTATATTATTATTTTTTATGCAATGTGTACTTTGTTGACTTGTCTTGTAAGTGAGATGAATAAATATTTGAATTTGAATTTGAATTTGAAAAAAAATGAAATTGCGCTTTTGGCATTAAAGAATTTCTTATAAATACATTATCAGAAGATCCCTAAATGGAGGGGTATAGGAGATGGTTTCAAATTAATATAGCTTTAATTATGAGAAAAAATTAAAATATTTTAACATGGTGGCTTATGGAGAACATTTTCCCGCCAGGGAACACTTGTGAAGCCTCTATAACAAAACCTTAAAAAAATACAATTTAAATTTCAACGGAACCTCGGTGGAAGTTCGCCAGATATCTAAAGTATTCCTAATAACATTAAAATTGCACGTAGGACGTCAGTGGCGCCAAGTGGCCCATATTCCCAGACGCTGAGTCGTAGCTAACAAGGTGCGAGGCATGCAGGAAGCTCGTCAGATCGCTGACTGTCCGAGAAATGACCCTTGGCCTGCGTGTACCGCGCGTGCGTGTAGCGAGCGTGATCACCGTTTAGTTGGTGGTGAGCACCATGATGAAGCTCATCGTGACTTACTATGACAGACATAAGTACGTGGTGCAGCCGAGTGTCGAGGGGGTGAGTGCAATGTCAACCGTCGGTTCTACTATGGTTTGCCGTAAATGTTCCTCCTATAGGATACTTACTATAATATAATCAGATACCGTCTGTCAAAAGGGTATTCTATTTTCTGTGTTGCTATTTTGAGGTACCAAACTTATACTCCTGATGTATATTTACAAATTACATATCATTGGAAACTTCAAGTGTTCCCCGGCGGAAAAATTTCTCCATCATGTTAGAAAAATTGAATTTTTTCTCATGCAGTTATTATTAAAGCTATTAATTTGAAACCATGCTCCTACCCCCCATTTAGGGGTCTTTTGATAATGAATCAAGAACTAATTTTTCTTAAAAGAAAAAAATATATATATTAATGCCAAAAAAGCAATTTCGATTTTTTTTTTTGTTATACTTAATATGTTTCGTATATGGACGGTGGGAACCTGCCGCAAAATCAGCTGACTTGAAGCCTCTATTGAGGTGCATATTATATATATATATATATATATATATATATATATATATATATATATATATATATATATTATTATATATATATATATATATTAATTCCATCTTTTTTCGATTAAAGTGACAAATACAATTATAATTTTTATGCATAAGTAATTATAAATATAAACATATAAAATTTGTAAGATATATTATCAGTGGCGGCTCGTGGGCTTGGACATAGGTGTGTCTGCTGACAGTGGTGCAGGCAAATACAATTGGGGGGTCTGGGGGGCGGAGCCCCCCAGTAGCCCGCCGCAGGCGCGATTTTTTTTCGGTTTTCGCTTAAATATCTACCATTCTTTTTTTATAAAAAGAATAATTTAAAATAAATATAAGTAGTAGTTGCAACGTTGCAACCAATATTTATTTTCTGCAAAATGTAATAAGTAATAATTGAACTTTCAGAGTTAAGAGTCGTGAATTTTTTAATTTAATTCATCATAAAATAAATAAATTTATTTCTGAGACGGAGTATATAAAATGAAAATAAACGTAAATATAAAATTTAAACAAAAAGAAATACAATAAGTAGGGATGCTAATAGAATAACATGTAAAATTACGCATAATTTTAATCTATTACGAACGGAAAACCTCAAAAAGATAATCTGCTAATGCTCCAGAGACCCTGCTAATGCTCTGAGATGTTTGAAAATTTTGCGCACCAGCGCGCCAGGCGCTGTGATTGGCAGCTAGGCGCTGTGATCACTGTGATTGGTAGCTCCGCAGCGGCCTCTACAGAAAGGCTGCTCGCTAGACAGACACACGATCATCATTGAGCGCCCATACTGAGCGAGAAATTTGCTAAGATAGCGCTACAACGTTAAACGTGTGTCTGAAAGCGCTGCAGTTTTCTTCGTAGTTTTAAACTTTCTGCTTCAATTTTTTAACAGAAAATTATGTTTTTTCAACAAATAACACTATAAACTACCAGAAAATATTAAAAAAACATTAAATAAATATCATAATATTAAGAAAAATTATAAATAAAAATATATAAATATAATTTAAGAAAATGAAATAATTCTGCCAACTTTGCTGGTGTGGCTGCAGTTCAGCAGTACCCCCCACGAGCCGCCACTGTATATTATACTTTGTATTAATTTTTGCTGTTTTTCACTCTCAAAACATTGTTCAGTCTTTTTAAAATATCGAACTGAAATAAACATGATTATGTGACCGTGTCCTCACACTTCATCCCGTCATCACCACACTGACCCGTCCATCCGTCATATTTGCAATATACGGTCCGTTCGCTCCGATATGGTCTGTGACTCAGGCTGCTCCAGCATCCTCGTGATGACTTACTGACAAGAGTCATCTGGAGGAGGTGACACGTGACTAAGATGGCTCAGATTCACCTGCAGGAGTCATGTAACTTCCGGAAGGTATGAGGAAGTGAAGCTTTTCTCAGAAATCATTTTACGTCTTTTATAACAAGAAGATCGAGTAAAAAATTATTAAAATCAAACCTTTGAATAAATTATCATAAAAATTACAGTCAGATTTTCATTCCAATCAAAGATAAATCGAAAAGACTTCTTTTTTTAAAATTTATTGATTCGTTCTTTATTTTAACATCAATATATTACGCATCAAAGGAATTTATAATAATACCATGTACTTCTTTTACATGCGGAGGCGTAATTATTAGATAATTATTATTATGGTTAAAGCACTTGGCGTACAAAACCGAGAAAAGAGGTCGTGGGTTCAAGTCCCACCCCAGGGCCGTCGCTAGGGTAGTGCAGCCGGTTCAACCGCACAGGGCCCCCCGGTCCTGGGGGGCCCCCATCGCGCGAAGCGCGATTTCCGCAATTGCGCATTTTTTAAAAAAAATAATAATAAAAAGTAGAAAAAATTTTTTTTTAAAGGTATACATTAATGTCTAGCAAAAATCGATTACTTAAACATAACCTTAATGACAGGTGCATAAAATATCACTTTTTTTTTTAATTTCAAGCTCAAATTTTTGTTTTTATGATACATCAATAAATACATCAAAGAAAAAATGAACTCTTTTGTTTAAGGTAGTGAGCGATTACATTTTCTTTTCAAAATTTTATTTTCTAAAAATAGTTTAACTTGCCTTTTATTGAGAAATAAAAATAAAAAAATTCAATTTCAATTATCTTGACTATAAACAAAAAAAAAAAAAAGGAAAAAAAAAAAATCTTAAGTTGGTGTTTCGGAGGCCTTTAACATGCAGCCTTGTATAGTTCGGAAAATATCTTTTTAAATACTCAAACTTAATCTGAAGTATGGTACCAATAGAAAATACCTACGTAATCTATGATGAATTTCTTTATAATGGATTTTCAAATAAAATAATTAAAAAAAAACTTGAAGTTTCTCTCTGTGGGTTAATTTTCATTATCAAGATTTTTTCCCGGAAAAACGGATCAGTAAAAAAATTATTTTACTTGAAAATCCATTAGAGAATACATCATAAAAATTACGTAGGTATTTTTTATTGGTTCCATACTTCAGACAGAGTTTGAGTAAAAAGCTGTTTTTCTGTACCATAAGGCTGTATGTTAAAGGCCTAGCTCCAAAACACCAAATTTGGGACTTTTTGTGGTGAAGCTATTTAAGATGTAAATTTTTGGTTTTCATTTCTATAGAGGGCAGGTTAAACTACAGTATTTTTAGAAAATAAAATATTTAAACAAATTGTAATCGCTCACTCTACTTTAGAATATCAATTTTTTCCCCAAATAATTAGTTGTTTTTTTAGTCTATTAATTGAGGAATTATACATAATATGTTGGTATATATTGAGGGTACACTAGACACTAGTCTACTGCTTGATTCTTTTCTTTCTTAATGCTTTCAAATAATAATAAATGAAAAAAATTTAAAACATACCATCACGTTCAGATGCACCATGACTATTAGATCAATTAAGACTAGTAAGAGAATAAAATTCTAACCCATAAAAAAAAAAAAAAAGTAAGTTTACTCCTTGAATGTACGCAACTCTTCATGCACTTTTATTGAGTTTCTCAAACATAAAATTTTATGGTAAAAAAAAAAAAAATGCTCAAAAAGGGGGCGTGGCCCAAAAAAATCGCGCCTACGGCGGGCTGTTCTGGGGGGCTTCGCCCCCCAGTGGTGTGGGGGCCTCATTTTATTTTCCTTCCTATCTCGCACAGGGCCCCCCAAAGCCTAGCGACGGCCCTGTCCCACCGTCACTCCCACCTGTGCCAATATTTCATCCTTTCATTAATGTATACTATTCAAAAATCAGATGACGATGCACGTCAATTATTTAGTAATCTTTGATCAATATAATACGACAATAGTCTGACAGCATTCAGTGCATCTTGAACAGTTGTCATTTCTACCATGTTATGTACAACACGATGACATTATCTGGCGCCCCTGACCCGCACCATCAGTCACGTGATCACAATACTATTCGTTGATTGGCTATCACAATGGCACACTGATTGGTGGCGGCTCTGCAGCGTGATTAGCATGCGTCGCGGCGATAATCCCGGAGATTGCTTGGCATCAAACATCAGGCAAGGTGCGAGATACTCGGCAGGTAACATAGAGGATATACCTTCGAGTCTGCAATGTTGATCATTTGGGTGCAGAATTAAGTAAGCACCAAAATTATACCATATTAAATCATTAAAAGGTGAGCGTGCACCAATTTAAATTGGAGGCACCACAAAGGCACAAAGGACAGTCATATTGGTGAACTTTATTACCTTGATCACACTTACATATATATAGAAGTTTCTCCCTCTTCCTTTCATCCCTTTTCCTTCCCTCCCTCTTCCTCTTTATATTAAATTGGATAATGTATTTCGGCACCACGGACATTGCAAACAGGACAGCCCTTGATCTGCACTACCCTGAAATTGGAGAACAGTCTCCCTTCTATTTTTTAATATCGGAGAAGACGACAGCACCCCCCATGAACATTGGTGCACCTGGTGTGTAGGCACACCTTGGTTGGGCTTGGCTACCAAGGCCACACGCGCGCAGCCTCCCGCCTGATGGACCCTCCCCCGGCCTTGAAGATGCTACTCTTAGGAATGTCTAGCGTGCGCAATTTTTCTGCCATTTTTTATTATTATTTACGTTAATCCTTTCTGTGGTCGTGTGGTTATATCTTTTTTAAAATATTTTGTACCTTTTTTTTAAAATGAGATTTAAAAAAAAATGTGCCTTATAGTTGTTGTTGTTAAACCAGCTTACTGGTTTTTTAATCATTAAATTTTAACTTACACCGTGACTCATAGTCTTAACGAAGAAAAGAAATAATAACTAAAATTATAAGCGTTATATAGAAGAATTATTTCATGTAGGCACCACTACATTTTGGGCCATGTAAAATATGTATAAAAAATGATTTATTTTATATTTTTTGTTGTAGTAATTAAAGATAGGTTTCATTTTTAATCTTAATATACATTAAATCTTTCTCCGTACATAAAAATTATTTTTTTATACTGACGTAATAGCTTTTCCTGATATTGGTAGTTTGATTAATGGAGTCTCTTTTTACCTTCCTAAACGATTATTATACTTTATAGGGCCGATCAATATTGTATTAATTTACATAATTTGGACCATAACACGCTTGAATTTAAAGGAATGAGGAATGGTATTTATGATATTAAAAGATATTTCCAATTTATTTCATTCAGATTATTGTTTATTAAATATTTTAATCTGCAATCAACAATCTTTTCAGATGTAGTAAACATTCTTTTACCCCGTGTCCTTCTCTGTCCCTCCCCCCCCCCTTCCCCTCCCCCCTCTCTCATAAATTTGTTTGATTTTAATCTTAATCTGTGCACAATTTATTTAACACTATCACATTTTATAACATTTTTGAATTTGCCGCTAATTCGTTTGTGTTTTGTTTTTTTCAGGCGGTGCGGCAGTGCCAGGAAGAGAGTGATTTGGAACGCATCCAGGAGCTCTTTCCACACGACAGCCTCTGCCTGTACGACAAGGATGCGGTCACCATGGTAAGTTTTAACATCCCTTCTTCACTTGGGAATTTGCAAGGGTCGGTGGGGTAGCTACCCCATTGCCCTGAAAGGAATTATCGTAGAAGGTTCAATAGCCGGTCCAATGGAACCAGCTCGTTGTCAGGAGTCTATTGAACTGGTTACTGAACCTTCTATGATGACTCTTTCTTTGTTATCCATGGAAAGAATTGTCATAGAAGGTTCAGTAGCCGGTCCAATGGAACCAGCTCGTCATCAGGAGTCTATTGAACTGGCTTCTGAACCTTCTATGATGATTCTTTCTTTGTTATCCATGGAAGGAATTGTCATAGAAGGTTCAGTAGCCAGTCCAATGGAACCAGCTCGTTGTCAGGAGTCTATTGAACTGGTTACTGAACCTTCTATGAGTTCTATGATGACTCCTTCCATGGAAAATAAGAATTAAGGGCAAAATGTTAAAAGTATTCCCAAACAACCTTTTTTTTCTATCTTATAACAAGGGCAAAATGTTAAAAGTATTCCCAAACAACCTTTTTTTTTTTCTATCTTATAACGGTTTAGAACAATGAAAAAAAATTTAGTGTCGATAATTTTTTTAAAAATACGAATATTTTACATACGAAGTTACGAATACGAAAAGTAATATTTATAAATAATAATATTTTTTAAATCCAAGGAATTATAAGTAGTTTTGTTTACAGTTAATATTTTCTAAGTGATGTCATTAATGAATGACACTTATTTATTTTTTTTTTTTCAGTAAAGAAAATATTTATAAGTGTCCACAAATCAACTTCAATCTTGCATATCATTATATAAAACACTCTTGCAATAAGAATCAACATATGAATTTTCATTGTTATTATTTAAAAAAATGTTCAATTTTGTTGACTCACACAGCTACTAATTTTGTTAAATCCCAGCACTTGTTATTTTAAATAAGGACATAAATTCTTCTTTATTTGGTGATATTATGGCACAGGCTTTTTCCACCATTTGTCTTCATAATATTTGCATACCTGACTCTGGTCCCCGGTGACTAATGCTTGACATTTGATGGACGTGGAAATTTGACTCACCCCGCTCCGAGAAATACTTTTTGTAACTCGTTTAGTTTCTCAGAAGTTCGAAAACGTTCACCAGTTTTTTATTACAAATATTTGTGGTTGCTTTATGTCTAATAGTAAATTTTTAGAAGGATTATTATTTATCATTCCTGCACAAACAACAGCTATATACTACTGTAGTTATGTCGTAAAGTAATTTACAGAATTAGAAGTTATTGACGATGAATAAATAATATTTTGAGTGAAAAAAATGTATTTTTTTAAATGTCAATGGTAACATGAATAAAATAAAATATTTATTGCAAATATGGGTATTGGACCTCGTGCAATGATCGTCAAATTTGTCAGATTTTATTAAATATTATAACTCATTACACACTCAAAATCAAGGAAATTTAATAGATACTGTTACGTAATAGCCATCTTTTTCATAAATGTGTTTATTATTTTAAGTGTTTTTTTTTTGTCTCTATGTTGTATTATGTACAGCCACATGAGAAATAAATAAATAAATTATTTACACGACTATATGACGTCACAACTTTTTGCAGCACAATTTTAAATGTGGTCATTGTCGAGAGTTTAAAATAATTGAAAAAAAAAACAAAAAAAAAAAAATTGACACTAAAAAAATCGAGGTCCTCTATATCGTCCCTCGTCTACAACTGTTGCAATAATGAGCCAATCATTAGGTGACCTAACAAACTTAATTTTTTAATTATTTATAGCTCATAATTGCTCTCACCTGATGAAATAGCTCATTATTGCAATGGTATAAGCAAACAACAGGTCATTATTCCGCGGATAGAGACGGTATCCAAATATGCATAAATAACAAAATTCAATGCAGTATCTATACCAATATTATTTTTTTATGTAAAACTGCAAGAAATTATACTTTTCTTATGACACACTGACACTGTATGTAAACTATAATATTTTGGAAGTACATTTCACAACAAAATTCCTCTCCATGGCGGTTAACTTGGCAAGATGTCCCGTGTTCGGAATGCAATGATTACAAGCGATAATCTCATTCACATTCGACTCACGTGTAGGGCCTCATGTTTTATTAATAAAGTGCAGATAGTCGAAACAAGCAGCAGCATCGTAAATTTCTCCGTCCTAATATTTGTGAACAAGTCATAAAAATTACAGATTATAAAATATAAAAAAAAGTAGTTAGTAGCAATTTGCGGTATATAATTTGAGACAATTTATTTATTGTTATATAAAGATGGTAGGGAGAAGCAATTAGAAGATATTAAATTGCGCATAATAACAATTTATCTGCAGGAGAAAGTGCATGGTTACACACATATGATGGGAATCAATGACCCCGATAATGTTATAGTGGAATTGAACCATTGTTACAGTGATGTTCGTTATTATGTCATTGTTGGGTAATCTTTAACAAGATAACGATGTTGTGTGTGCAGAGTTTCTCTTCCAATGTTAAGTAATGAGCGTACACTTGTCAGTTGTGCACCGCCTTCTTCAATTAAAATGAAAACCTGCATTATTTTTATATTGCATATATAGTAGTCCTCGAGTCATAATTTCAGCATCAAAATTGTGTTATAAAAATCCGTGTGACGTCATAGTAATGCAAATATTTAACACGTGTGCACAAGAAAAGACGTTACATGACTATGACGTCACAGCGTTTTGCAGCACAAAACAGGTGTTACTGATAAAAAAGAGTAAAAATACTATCTAAATAATATAACAATTTCATGCAGGTATATTATATATTCATAAAAAGAAATGTATCTTAAATTTTTTTTTTTTTACTTTTTATGAATGTAAAGGTATTAAAAAAATGAATCGTTGCCAATGAACTTTACAAGTATAATGTTCGTCAGTATTAAAAAAACATACGTAATAGAGTATTAATGAAACTATGATCTTATAGTATTTTTTACTCAAACAAAAAAAATGTTAAAGAACGCCTGGCATTTCCGATGTATTGTTTCCTTACTTTCCTTCATGTTTTCATTAAATTAAGTCTAACGGAGAGTCATTGACTTTAAAGCATCATGGTCCTGTATTATTTCATTATATTTATGATAAAAAAAAGTTATAAGTGATAGTACTGTACAGCTAAATAGAGACTTAAAGTGAGTGCGCCTCGCGGTGCTCATTTGTGTCGCTAAGGTCCATCTTGCACTTGAAAATGAAGCAATGTATTTTTTTTTTTAACTTTTCTCGGTAATTTAAGTTTATTAAAAAATCTAAATCTTGCATTATTCATTGTATTTTTTATATTATAGTTTGGATCAAAGTTTGGCAAAGGAATTTTCCCTTAAAAATATTATTTTTAGTAAAAAAACGAAATTCGTGTTTCTTTTTTCATTGGACGGTGGGAACACCGAAATATCAGCTGACTCCATTCTTTCTCGTATTATTGATGTAAAAAGTAATGGGTTTGTTGTATGACCACATTATGGACTAGCAGACTAACAACTAACAAAAATAGGTGTCCAAATAAGGTCCCGCAGTCATTAAACTGCTTGCTGGCAGGCAGGCTAGCAGGCAACCGCGATGTCGAATTAGGCGCCATAAAAACCTCCTCGCGAATTTCTTGTGTAAGAAATTTCTTCCGCCTGTTAGGGTTAGGGGGCTTTACAAACCTGTTACAATATTATATGAAGAAGCCACTGCCAGTTCAAAAGTATATTAAATTAATGATATGGTATATCAAACTATTATATTATAGAGTGTGATCATATAGAATAAAAATTAACAGTTAAAATATTAAACATTTTTTTTATATAATTATTATATATTTAAAAAAAAAAAACACCTTTCCTGTAAATTTTTATAATATTAAAATTGTTAGGTAAATTTGTTGTTGTTTTATAATGATAGTAATGATGAATTACGTCATAGCCGTGAGAAAATGGCCGATTTAACAACAAGGGGAAATGAAAGAAAACATTGACGTAAAGGGAAAAATTATATCTTCGCTAATTAATGACTGCAACAAACTTGTTTCTCAGTATGAATGAAGAGTGCAAAAAACTTCATTCACCCTCAAATTTTTATTTCCTTGCCATTCACATAGAAATGTCCGATCTGCTTATGTTCAATAATAGCCAGAACGGACAATTTTATTACAACTCAAGACATCTCGAACGTTATCCTTGCCTGATTTTCTGAGGCGGCTCAAATAAGTGTAGGTTTTCATGTAGCATGCATGGAAAACAGAGCACACGTGACGTTTGTGCTGTCACGAGGTGTACGAATCTGCCAATCATTCTCATGTTGATGCCTAGCTCGATCCCAATTTTTTCATATAATTGAATCATGTTTGCCACTCAACCACGTGATCAAATGTAATTTCATGCTATTTCGATGCCACTCACTGGCTTTGCCTGTATACGATAAAGAACTCTTGCCACTCAAATGATGTGTATTTTCAAATCTTATCGTTGCCACTCACTTGCTCACCCTCACTGTCCTCTATCTGCCACTAAACCACGTGACATTTTTTTACAGAAGATGAAGGGGCTGATGCGCAAGCGGTCGACGACTGCTGCTCGACTACAGCGCGCGCTCTCGACCAAGGCCCGCGATGACTCGCCACCCCTCGACTCACCCCCGCCAGAGAAGCGACAGTTTCTCATGGAGACCGCCGTCCAGTTTACCACGGTGAGTTCAGTCTGCAAAATAAAATATATCGCCAAGTAGCCTCCAGCACGCCGGCTGTATTTTTGAAAATTAATCCAAGAGTGCCAAAAAAATGAAATGATTTTTATGCAATTTATTTTACATGACAAACAACTTGTATTGGCAACTATAATTGACGAGTAGATAATCTCCACCATATCCATAATGCAGCCGTTATGCGCTATTGTTTTATCTTGGCGTAGTTTTCTTATCTAATTGAGTACTTTATCGCAATTTGAAAACAATCGTAATAAGTTACAATTATTTATTGTTCATGCAACTGCATGCTATAAAATGTAGATAATTATATCCACAAGTGTCGCGCAGGAAAAAAAAAAAAAAATGACATACATCATATCAAGCCAGGTGTTTGTTTTATATATTTTTTTTTATAAATAATGATTAATGAGTTGTTTCATTTTTATATCAAGCCTTTTTACTGACGTGCAACTTTTTGAAATCAAGTTTAAGGTAGAGATAACGTCGAACAGCTGTTCGACGTAATCCCCTTTGATTAACATGTAAACCTTAGCAAATTGACAAAAATTCTGAATTTTTTTTCAAAGGCATGCAGATATTAGTGCCTAAAAGCAATAGCAAAAGTTTCAAAACCATTTAACGAGCCGATTGTTTTAAATTAAGTTTTTAGTTTGGCTCTCTATGGGAAAGCCCTATATCATGCTGAAAATTAAAAAAAATTAATTAAAAAAAATCGGCTCGTTAAATCGTTTTGAAATTTTTTCTATGGCTTTTAGGCACTAATATCTGCCTCTCAAAAAAATTTCAGAATTTTTGTCAATTTGCTAAGGTTTACATGTTAATCAAAGGGCATTACGTCGATCAGCTGTTCGGTGTTATCTTTACCTTAAGGATTAGAATACAATTTTATTCTTATAATTGTTGATAAACAGTCTTATCCGTTCAAAAATAATTAAATATCATATTTTCTTTCAATCCACTTTATAAACGAAAGTTATTTAAAACTCCCATCATTGTCACATGTTTCATAATAACACGTTGTTTAATTTTAATATGCATGTTTTTGTTCATATTAATACGTAGATATAATTAACCTCCTCTCTATGTATAATTATCCCTCTCGTTTGAGTAAAATTCCAATCAGTAATAGCCGTGACGAAGGAATGTATACGATGACCTTGGTTTCTCCTTGCCACAATCGACATGCACTCCAGGTGTTGTACTCTTACTCCATATCCACCAACAGAGTGCGTCACTAAACTTAATTAACATGCGTGACACGAGACGAGCCATTTGCATTGGTCAAGATAGGCAGTATGACGCAAAACACGATCGAATACCATTATAGTAACGCACCCAATGCATAGTTATATAAGTTGTCACAGATTCCATGCATAAAAACTATAAAAAGATACAAATCCACCAAGAGTAGCATAATTTGACCATTGAATTGAAAAAAATCTTCTATTTTAATGGGCTTATTATTGCGATGGATATAATGGAAATTAAAGCTAGGTGTAATTCAAGGCCATAAAGGTAAACATATTCACTTTTACTGAATGAATTACATTAGGTGTAAATAATTACATGTAATTACTCGTGAAGTGGGATGTTATATTTATAGCATCTGCTTCAATGCTCTTGTTTTGTTTACAAACGTTTGTTTACATTATATATGCATTAGAAATGAACCCAAGGACAGCAGTTACCTTGATTCAGGTGCAAATTCAGAGGGGATGAGGGACTGAAAGCCGAAATTTTGGTATTAACATGGACTTTATTAACATTGGTGCTAATTAAATTCCATCTGGGCAGCACCGTCCCCAAATTTTGTTCTGTATCCTTGCCTGGTTTGTTCATTGAAATCTGTACATCTCCCTGACGTTACCTTCCATGTCACAGGGCATGCAGAGCCAGGAGCGCCACCTGTTCCTGTTCTCCGACCTGCTGCTGGTGGCCAAGGCTCGCTCAGGAGGAAACTTCAAGCTCAAGGAGAAGGTCCGAGTGTCCGAGATGTGGCTCGGCAGGTGTGTTGATGACGTCACGGAGGTCGCCAGGTCGCATGAGACCTCCATGGTGCTCGGCTGGCCAACCACCAACGTCGTTGCGACCTTCGGGTAAGCATCGGAGACTTTAACGGTGGATGTTTTGGAAAACGATGGGGGAAACTTGGAAACTTTAACACTAGGGTCAGAACGTTAATTTGTTGATGTGGGGTCATTTCCGTTCATCAGTACGTCGCGACCTTCGGGTAAGCATCGGAGACTTTAACGGTGGATGTTTTGGAGAACGATGGGGGAAACGTGGAAACTTTAACGCTGGGGTCAGAAATGTGGGGTCATTTCCATTCATCACAAGGAGATACAGATACAGGCGGGTGGGTACTGTGTTATAAGCTTGCTTCAAA
This sequence comes from Siphlonurus alternatus, assembly GCA_949825025.1. Taxonomy (NCBI): domain Eukaryota; kingdom Metazoa; phylum Arthropoda; class Insecta; order Ephemeroptera; family Siphlonuridae; genus Siphlonurus; species Siphlonurus alternatus. The sequence goes on from OX463782.1 coordinate 34,648,974, forward strand.
TTTCGAGATTATTACCAGAGATATTTATTATTACTTAGCGAAAGTATAAATTATTCGAAATCAAGACTCAGAAATTTCTCTTTCTTTTACCTCCAATTACTTCCGAATGGAATTTCTATAAGATAATTTTACCTGCAATAATTTAGAATGGTGAATTTTAAGCGCAAGGGTCAAATCTTAAAATCCGGTTGTTCGTAAATATTGTAAAAATGTCAGAATTGTGTTCTTTTAATTTTCATTCAATATCACTCAAAACAAATAAATTTTATACTTTTGTAAAAATAACACGATTAAGTTTTATTGCATTAAAATTTTACACGGCGATCAATAGATTCAGTATATTTTGGCGTGATGAGACCGCCCACCCATCCAAGCGCGACGTGATCTTCACGTCAAGGTCGAGATGTTATTGTCGTCACCACCACCCGCGGCGCCACCATCGCAGCACAACCGCCACGCACAATCAAGACGTTTAGCGAGTCTGTCTGCAACAGAGCGGAAACATCTAGGTTTCCAGTTAAATTGGATTCGTGAGCTTTTCCCATCAGATGCGTACTAAATCGGATTGATTTGAGAATTATAAAGACCTCCCCTACTCTACATACAAACTTAGCTTCGGAAGATCGTGTTGTTGAATTGTGATTTATTCAGATATATTATATGGATATACTCTGGTGCTTATTATATAACTATCCACTTAAACTTATCAAAACACTTTAATTTTATTGAATTTTTAGCTTCTCGAGAATCAGTTTTTGCAATTTTATTAATTTAATATTAATTACTGTATTTATTATCATCTTTGCAATACACACTTGACAAACAAAGCTAATTAAATACGCTAACTGAGAAGCAATATATGATTTTTTTTCGCAAACTATAATTTTATATTTGATCAGTATTGTACAATTTGATACACAGAAAACAAAATAAAAATTTCTCCTTGTATTTCTGACTTTGCTCGAAGCTACTTTGTATGTAAAAATTAAATTCAAATTTCTGCAAAATTCCGGAATTTCAATTTTCCGGGCCTTTATATTAATTTTCGATACTAATGATAATCTCCAAGTTCCGGTAATCTCTCGTGTTGCTATACAAGTGTACAGTAAAATTAACATGATATTCCTTCCGGAAGTAGCCGGAAGTGTAAGGTTTCTGGTCTTTTCCTATTCGTATTTCACAGGTACAATTTTATCAGTACTTCTACTTCAAACCACTCTGTTAAATTTCAAAACTGAAGAGCTGCAAACTTCACACTTCCTGCTACTTCCGGAAGGAATGTAATGTTAATTTGAGTGTATTCCCCTCACCCAGTGACACGCTGACCATTTTCCCCTCGTGGGAAGCACGTGACTCCGCGTGGGGCCTCCCTCCCTCTCCCCCCCTCCCTGCAGCTTCCACGAAACTCACACAATCCCTCCGTGTCCTTTGTCTGTAGAAATAAGAGGATGTCCCCACTTTTTTGATCTCTTCCCGGAATCGAAACTTTTGTCTGCTCATGTCTAGAAATATAAGTGCTGTCTGTGCTGCATGGGAATATTTTTTACTTGCAAATTTACCTTTTTTATTTTCATTGTGCGGCTTTGCATGCATGTCGAACAGTGTTCAATTATAAGTTTCAGGCATTAATCGTATAGATTTGTGCTTGCGACCCATGTGCAATGTATTGATTGATCATTTTTAGTAATTTATTTCATATAATAATTATAATATAGATGCTACTATAATATTATAATATTTAATAGAACTTACTAATATCAATCAAATTTTTAGGAAAGAAATCACTTACGAAGTTGAAATATTTTTTTATATTTTTCCGAAAGTATTTGACAACCAATTATGGTGTTGTCATTTCTGTTAAATTATGCTGTGGCTGCTGACAAAGCATTTACATGATTTTACAATATTAATCATTAGCCCAGTAATTCTAGCATAGAATATCATTGGGACCCGGAAAAAATTAGGGGAGTTTTGAAAATTACAGGGTCGATAGAGTTTGACTTTCTGTATCACATATCAAAATTACGCCTTTTTACGCCCTGTGCTAACGCCGCCATTTAAAAAAAATGGCGGCCGGGAGGTTGCTTCATGTTTTAATTTTCTGTGCTCAATGTAATTATATTTTTGAAAATAAAAAAATACGGGGACGTAGCTAAAGATATACCTCATTGATATCCTAAAAAATATTTTCAAATTTTGCATTAAAACCCGTTAAAAAAAATAAATTCCCGAAAAAATTGAAATCGATCGTTGACATTTCTTCCATTTGTAGCCAAAGTTTTTGTTGTATCGAAAACTATGTCATTATAAAATATTGCCTCTCGTTCTTTGTGAATTAGAAAATGCATGTTTGAATATAATCCGATCAGGCAAAGCCGAGTTATGAATTTTTTTGTGTGCCCGCGCGTGGAACTTGGAGAGCGCCAGCCTGCAATACACACGCTTGGCATGGGGAGAACCGTGACGCGCGGCGAAGTCGCTGACCATTGTAGTACTGCATTCACTCGCACTGCTAAAATTTTATCATACAGTCATTAGAAATAGTATGATATGGTATGTGGTTTACTACAAATTTACACATATAATATAATTATATAATTAAAGCCGGTATTACACGATACATTTTTTCTAACTATTGAATACAATTTTTCCTTTCAAGAAAATTTTATCCCCATACAAACAAATGGAATTCAAGTTTTCTTGTAAGAAAAAATTGTATTCAATAGTTAGAAAAATTGTAACGTGTAATACCGGCTTTATATTAAATAAAATTTTATAAAATATCCGTGTAATCGAACATAACATAATTGCTTTTGTGTATAAATATAATTAAATAAAAATTTAAAAATATAATATATGTTTATGTATATATAATACATATACGGTATGTTATATAATTGCATGAAAACAAATTAAAGTGTAAAATAAACTGCAGTAGTCCATCCAATAACTATATTTTTTAGAGCCTTCATTATTATATAATGTAACAATATATTTAAAAATTTAATGTTTTAGTTATTCCATCACATCCCGGTTTTATTAATATATTTTAATAATATATCATATTTGATTGTTTAATAATTTTAATATAATTTCATCTACACACACATCTTGATATATTTGCAGCATACATTATTATTGAAAGAAATAACGTATTAGTAAATACAGATTAATAATTTTAGATCACACGCTATGTTAATTTAATTAAGATCCATTGCCGAATTCGATTGAAGTAATACAACTTAATATTTAAATGTAGATATTATATCATTATAATTTATAATTATATGTATTGGATGCCAATATACGACTTTATAATATACATGATATAGCATCACTACAAACTATATAATTCTCATTTAAAGAGCATAATTATATTCAAGTTAATATTAAAATTTGAACCATTCAGTATACATAATTGGGCGCGATTCACGAAGCAGTTAGCCAGGTTTCTAACCACGTTTAGCTTAATCATGTTTAACTATACTTGTTTTACGTGTTAAACCACCTAGTTAAACGTGGTTAAAGCTAAATATGGATAGAAACCTGGCTAACTGCTTCTCGTGAATCGCACCCAATATATTATAGTGAATACAACAAATCAACACTTCGGACTTATAATAATTTTAACATTAATTTTGTTTATGTTTTATTTTATTTTTTTGCAGTTTCAAACTAAACATTAAAAAAAATTAAAAATATAGTCAACAATATTTATAGATACAGCGATGAGGTTACAAGTTAGAATTATCAGAGATCTCTTCTTGGTATTATACTGTACAGTCTGTACACTATGTACTGAATCAAAATAATTAAAATGACAATTATTAAGGGTATAAATATATAATTTTAACTTTTGCTGCATTCTAAGAAAGTTTTTAGAATTATTATGTAAATAATAATAATGAATCTTTCGATGAATGAAGATTCACAGATTGCAGATTAATATGATATATGCAATTGTATATATTGCGCACTGTTTTTAAACATTATTTTAATTTTACCAACACACATTGAAACAATTTTCGTTAATAAGAACTAAATAGTATTTACCTTTACCATATATTATAGGTTTGTAGCAATTAAAAATAAATATACACTCAATACTACACATAAAGGCTCTTTCTTGTGATATCCTTATTTGATTTTATTTGATTTGTTTATTGGATCCAATACATTTATTTTATTATCATTAAATTTTCCGTAATCTAGGTATGTATATGGGTACACATAAATGTACATGCAATGTTACATTAATATAGTTGCAGTAATGTTTATACAGTGTTTAACTTTAATAATTATTTCATACATTCACTTGCTTCTACGCATACGAAAATGAAAATACAATTGATTTGCAATTTGCAACTGAATTTTAACATATCAAAATATTTCTCGTTTAATTAAGTTATCACTGTATTTCTTTCTATGCCAAGGCAGATTTTAATAAAAGTCATATTAAAATTAAATAGTTAAAATTTAAAGTACTAACTAAAGAATAAATTACTATATTTATATATATATATATATATTATATATATGATATAATATATATATATATATAATAATACTTTGCGATAAAGACAAACATATATCACAATTCAGACGAATTGTTGAAGTATAATAACATTTAAATTTAGCACAGGCTCCTCATTTTATCACTATACAAACATGCGTGCATGGCTTTATTGTATTGGGAGATAATAAACTATTTTGCAATTAAATAAAAAAATGTGTCATTTTGTAAGTATAAATTTGTAGTGTGTCCATATCATATACTAATTGTAATGACTGTATGATAACATTTTAGCAGCAGTGCGAGTTATATTAATGCAGTACTACAATGGTCAGCGACTTCGCCGCGCGTCACAGTTCTCCTCATGACAAGCGTGTGTTATATTGCAGGCTGGCGCTCTCCAAGTTCCACGCGCGGGCACACAAAAAAATTCATAACTCGGCTTTGCCTGATCGGATTATATTCAAACATGCATTTTCTAATTCACAAAGAATGAGAGGCAATATTTTATAATGACATAGTTTTCGATACAACAAAAACTTTGGCTACAAATGGAAGAAATGTCAACGATCGATTTCAATTTTTTCGGGAATTTATTTTTTTTAACGGGTTTTAATGCAAAATTTGAAAATATTTTTTAGGATATCAATGAGGTATATCTTTAGCTACGTTCCCATATTTTTTTATTTTCAAAAATGTAATTAGATTGAGCACAGAAAATTAAAACATGAAGCAACCTCTCGGCCGCCATTTTTTTTAAATGGCGGCGTTAGCACAGGGCGTAAAAAGGCGTAATTTTGATATGTTGTTCAGAAAGTCAAACTCTATCGACCCTGTAATTTTCAAAACTCCCCTAATTTTTTCCGGGTCAAAAGTTAAATTTACTGGGCTACATATACAGCAATCCTCGCCAGATGCACGTAGTTCCAGCAGTTACCACTAGGTTCGCATTAACTTTATGACGCCAATAGCAAATTCAAATATTATTTACGATGATATTTTTTGCATTAATGAAATTAATCTCTCGAAAATCTTCAAGCTTCGTTATGATATCAATTATTTAATTCCTGATATGTGATATATAGTTATTATATTCACCATCAAACTCATGATATTATTTAGTATATTGTGTCAAGTGTCAATATTTTTATCACTACTCAAACATCCTATAACTGATCTTCCCATATTGATTTTGTGTTATATTTGAAATAAGTATTGTTTTAACTGTTGTAAATATAGGTTAACTATACAGTCTTCAGTCACAAACAATATTTTAGTAAAATTTAATGTGCTCTATTGTTATTTTAAAAGTCCTTGACCATCAAAAAAAAAAAGAAGTTACTTAAAGTGACAAAAATAAAATGAAGATGTGTGGACAAAGCAAGTTTATTTTTGAATGGAGATTTTTCAGTCTGGCGATCATTATTACCTGACTTTACCTGTCGATCATCACCCCCCTCCCCCCACTTAACTTCCTGTCTCCTTGTCTCCCTCCCTCCCCTCCACCTGACGAAGGGGTTGAAAAGTGATGGGAGAGACTTCCTCGCTCAGTATTGTATCGACCTCTCATCATGACGGTCAAGCGAGACGGACGGACATTATCTCGCTCGGACAGTGAACGAGTGTCCAAGTGTTGTTTCCCAGTGTCCCGTGTCCTGTCCGTACTTCCCGACCGTCGTGACCCTGTCCGACTGTCCAAGTTTTCCCCACGAGACTTCGACTGTCCCGCCAAGGTTTCTGAGCCTCGATGTGTTGGTGTCCACAGAACGCAAGCCGCGCGTGATCTTTGGTGGTCCAAACTGAGTGAGGTGATCGCCGCCGAGAGGGAGAAAGAGCCGAGGTGCACCAACATACAAGTGGTGTACTACGACGTGGCTACCAGCATTGAATATGTGAGTACTGGCCTGACGCTTTAGTATGTTATCCGCACCCTGCTATGTTCTTGTTAAATAAATATGTAATCTGCGTATGGGTGAAATAAATAAAATAAATATAATTAGACTGATAAAACGGAAATATGTTAACACGAGTTCGTAAATTATTCACAAAGTTCACGGTGAAGTTTTTTAACGTAATAATTTCGTTTTTGTTGTAGTTTCTGTGATCACGTTGTATAGATTGTTTTTTCTAAAATAAATTTTGGAAAATTTTGTTTCAATTTTAGAAGTTTGTTTCGATTTTAATGTATCGCGAGTTTACGTTTTATTAAGAATTGAACCATTTTAACTGAAACTATACTTTTTTTTTATCGAAGTCAATACATGCATCTGCACCCTTATCGCAGCTAGGTTATGTGCACTCCACCCGTAACTGCATATTAATATTAATATATGCACACGTGAGTTAATTTTTGTTATTGATCTATATATACGCCAGCTGCTTGTATTGCATATGTTTGTGTTTGAGAGCTGATAAGCAGAAATATTCCAGCATGACTCAATGTTACTCGTATTTATTTTTCCTGCATGCCCTATAATATCCGTAATTTATATTATACTGTAATTAAACAATATATAGTTAAGCACATTTTGATACATGTTATGTTATATTGTGCACAAATTAACTCTCAAAGCATATGAAGAATATTATTATAAATGCCAGCTTTAGTAAATAACTATATACATATACTCGTGCGTAAATTGCAATGATTGTTAATTAATGGATCGATGCTTTACTTTGTATTCGGAAAAGTTACACTCTACTTGTTAAGTATGTGCATGCGTTATGTACCCGCTGAGGTACAGTTGTCGATCACTGATCGCTCCAACCACACACTGACCGAGTGTCGATGCCAACGAAATAACTCGAGCCAGATTTACAAATTTATATATCGGAGTTGTTCAAATATAACTGCAGTTTATTGCGAGATAGTTCCAATGTAAATATTTACACGTGATAAGAACAGTCAACTTTGCTTTTGTAGTGTGCAATGTCCTAAAATTAACTTAATAAACAGGTCATAAAATTTTGAATTTTTAATTATTATTTTGTGGTGCAGTTAAATCGAAAGTTTTTTTTTTTTTGGTTCTTGCGTGTATATTATATGCATGAATGGTATTCTTGCATGATTTTAGCATCATATCATTCCACATTCAGCTGTAACCATTTTTAATATATTTTTATTCCTATATAGTTTCAAATATTATTTAATAATTAAACAAATTCTCATTTACAAGACTAGCATAAAAGTAGATTATTTAAATTCACATTCCAAGTATATTATTTATTCGGCAACATATCCATGGCGCCATATTTAACAAAATATGTACAAGATATAGAATAAAATTCTTTACTAATTGTAAAAATCGTCACTTATAAATTTATAATAATAAAGTTGGAATTCGATAAAGTAGCCGATATAATATTTCATTCAATCTAGAACAAGTTAGTAAACACACAAATTCCTGACTGTGACGTCACTCGGTAATGAGAGTTGACATTCCTCGCTGCCATCACCCCGGGGGGTCTCAGGCACCTTGGCAGTTATTAGGAGCACCTGCCGGGGAATTATCAGCAATCTATAGAGTTAATTTGGCGGTCAGATTTCGTTATATTTCAGGATTCAGCTCGAATCTGCTAGATTTTTACCTGAGTGATTCTAAGATTTGTTACTAAGTGAGTCAATATCGACTAACGAAACGATTTTTAACGCTACCAGTTGGTGCTTTTTGAGAACGATTGGTGGACTTTCATAAACAGTAAAATATAAAATACAATGGGGGACATTCACAAAGCACTTTAACCCCAACTTTAGCCCCAAGTTTTATCCCTGATACTAAACATGGTGCTAAACTAGGAGCTAGACATGGTTAGCCCCTGGTTTAGCACCATGTTTAGTACCAGGGATAAAACTTGGGGCTAAAGTTGGGGTTAAAGTGCTTTGTGAATGCCCCCCATTATATAATATATGCATAAAATACGAGCAATTGGTCCAAAATTTCCATCTTTCGAAGGTAAATAATTCGACACTTCGGAGTGCATTCACTTCACATGGAGTGAAGCTTCAACATTGACGACACAATTCTCTTAGCCAATGAAAATCTAGCGCGCGAACTGCGCGCGACGACATGTTCTATCAAGCTTCCTATCCTTTAACCCAGCGGTACCTGGTTTTTAATTTTTTCCGACGGTTCTTATGAAGGGCAAGATTAATAATTCATATGAGCCACGGGAAAGATCACTTTAAACGACATAAAAAATATTCGAGATTTTGTGTAGCATAGAATTTGAATGAAAAAATAAATAAGATTTTTATCCTTACAAACCTTATGGAGCGATGTCAGAATGCGGCGCTGCGGCATTTTTATTTTACGTTGAAGCTTGTCAAACAGTTAGGGAAATATGAGAGATTATTGTACAATAATTGATTCTACTTCGTTTATATATAAAGTTGTACTTTAATCTGCATAATAAGCTTCGGGCTATACGATTTGGTTTCATTAATTAATAATTTTATGACCGTTAATTCATTGCGATCAGTACTGATAATCAAAATCATTTATATTTATTTTTGAATTGATTCTACTTCGTTTATATATAAAGTTGTACTTTAATCTGCATAATAAGCTTCGGGCTATACGATTTGGTTTCATTAATTAATAATTTTATGACCGTTAATTCATTGCGATCAGTACTGATAATCAAAATCATTTATATTTATTTTTGACAGAAATTCCAAAGTTAATTGATTTTATATATTTAAATACTGTGTATAATGTTGTGTTAGCTAAAAGTGAATGTAATAATTAAATGCAAATTAATATAAATTGACTATAATATAAACTCTGAATTTTCTGGCATTTTGAATAAATATATGATATTATATGCATGTAGATATAGCTAAATATTAAATTATTGGCCAATTTTCAATCTTTCATATTTTTATATTTCTCGATTGATTTCTCAATTTTTACCCTAAAATCACACACAAACCAGAACGGTCTCGAGTGCATGGGAGACGGCTCTGCACAAACTTTATACGGCGACCGACTGGTACAGCGTCTCCAAGCCAGACGGCGCCAACTTGATCTTCTCAAGCTCACCTGAGCGCAATGCCTCTCGACTTTACCTGAAAAAGAGTCAGACAGCTCGGCGTCGGTCCCTTTATCCTTTATGGATCGTGTCTGCAGAGTCGCGCGGGGGATCACAACAAGGTGTCGGGACGTCTGAATGAAGGGCACCTGCTTACTTGTCGTGCTACTGTCGAGTCAGTACGAGAACCTTTAATTGTACAGTAAACAATTATTGAGTCAGTACGATAGTCGGATCGGAAGTCCCGTGCATTTAAATAATAATTTGGTGATAGGGTGCATGGCTAATTTCAGCCTATATTCTTAAAAACAAAACGTGTATTTAGTTGGTTTGGTTGGTTGGTATTTTGGGGCAATTGACACATTTTGGTCATGTATGCCCCCTAAAAAAACAATTACAAATACAATTACAAATTTATAAAAGTGTATTTAAATTTGTATGATATTCCCTCCGGAAGTAGCCGGAAGTGTTGGGTTTTTGGGGTTTTCAGAAAATTTCAAATTAGTCAGTTCTTTTGGGGGAAGTCTTTGGTTCCCCCAAAACTTCCTAATACTTTCGGAGGAAATATCACATTTATGTAACTATTTATATATAGCGGAGGTGGTCGTAAGCGCATCAGGTAATAATCTAGTGATGGTCTGAGATGATTCAATGTTAATAAAATTCTCTCTGTTTCCGGCGGGGTTCTCGTATAACTCAAACAGTAGAAGCGTCTCATATCTCCGGCCGATTACCATGTCAAAGACTCCCAAGTCAGGTGCAAACGTAGTAAGGTTGTAAATTTACGCTCCGAAATATATAAATAACGTCTTTATTTCATTCGGAAAAACGTGTTACTTTGAATATACACTTTTTGACGGCTTTATAACTCTTTTATATTTTATATGAATGTCATGCACTCCTCGGCATATATTTGCAGAATTATTGCCAAGCTATATTGATGAAAGTTTTGTATTTACACCGTCTGCTAGTGCTTTCTTAATGACGCGGTAAGATAAATAATTATTTAAACAGTTTTCTTATTTGCGCAGGTGACAATCGAATATTTTGAAGGACGATGAAAAAATGTGTTCTTTTAATTATGAGTTGCTGAATATTTGTTTCCTTTTAAATTTTTGTTCTTTTCTATATTTATGATACGTACAGTTATGAGAAATATGACATAATATGTATATACTTCAAATATAGCATTTCGTCACTGATGATATATGAAGAGAAATTTATTTGCATAGTATATTTAATTGTGAATTGACTAATATTATAAAATAAAATTATTTAAATTTTTAAAAATTTATAGAGGTTTTACTTTTATTATCAAAGTATCACGATTTTCAACCATAACTTTATACAAGATATCAATAATTATGTACAATTTTAATACAAATAAATTTAAGAATATTTTGTTTACGGCCCGTCGTATTTAACTCATTTTTTGTCGTTGTGTATATTCGGGAAAACTTCAACCAATGACATTCTTCGTTACAAACTGAAACTGATAACATTACAAACACGACGAAAATGATTAAATCAGACGAACAGTACTGACTGACTATATTATATATAATAATATATATTATATAATTAAAATAAAATTGATAATATAACGTTTCTCATCTGATTGATAGCTTTATATATTTTTATACATTATACTGTTTATACACGTTGTCATGTATATTAAATATAGACTATAGACGTATTCCACACTACACGTCTAATAACAAGTATTCGTAATAAATATCATTTTACGTAATATAACACATGTCTCACACCCCCTTTTTCTTTGCCCACAGTGCAAGACATTCAGCGTGACAGCCAACGAGACCGCTCGCTGCTGCATCCGTCTCTCTCTGGAACACCTGGAGATGCGTGGCCTGGACCCTGCTCACTTCCAGCTGTGGGCACGCACGGGTCGCGACGAGGCTCCTTACCCTCTGATCGGACACGAGCGTCCGTTCGCCATCAAGCTGAGCTGCCTGAGGGATGGTCTGAGTGCCGAGGAAGGCTTCGACCTCGACCACTGCAACAATATTTACGGCACAGACCCGCTCACCAGGTGCCAGTTCATCCTCAGGTGAGAAAGATTTTAATTTTGTGTCCTTTCCAGCGTCCTGATTGGCATTTTGTGTCCTTTCCAGCGTCCTGATTGGCCATATGGTCACTTAATTACATAATTAAGTACTCTTTTTACATAAGACAATTAGCTGAAATGAAGGAAGTCTTTGCTGAATATATACCTTATTTTATTTTTACTATTGTGTTATCTGTGACCAAAAACATTTTGATTGCACCAAAACATATTCTTCTTAAATTTATTCCCCTTAGAGTTAAATGGAATGTAGAATTGTTGTAAAATAACAGCAGAAAGACTTAAAATTTTTACATTTACACCTCCCACTCCTTATCAGTATAACTTTGCAAAGTTGACAAACGACATCAGCGGCAGATCTGACGTATGTCTTATTTACAGAAACCGACACAAGACGCCGGACTTTGCGAGTTCTCCGAGCGACCCCAAGAAGTCAAAGAAGAGCCGCAAGTCTCCGATGCGAATCAAGGAGGTGTTCCGACGTTCCGTCAAAGGCGAGGACGGAGTGGACTCTCCCACCGGACTGTTGTTTGGACTCGCCCTGACGAGGGTGTGTGCACCGGACGGAAGCCCCCCACCAGCAGTCATGGTGAGTGGCGAGAAAGTGTTTAGACTTGTTAGTATGTCCTAGCTCTAACTACCTTTGTTTTAATCACAAGTCAAATTGTAGTTATGTAAGTAAAATACAGTGAACTGAAAGTTTGAGGTAAGCACCAATAGACCAATCAATAGATTTGATTTTAATCAGCTTTAAAATTCCCTTCTCACTTCAGTTAAAAACAATTTGAAAACTGCCTCGTGATTGGCTTTCAAATTTCAAAGTTACCTTGAACTTTCAAAGTAACCCGGTTGACTGTACAAGCAGTTGGTGTTGTGCTCTACATATTGCATTTCACATAATTATGAAAACTTTTTACTTGAATTTACCTATTTTCCATAAACAATGTTTCATAACATTAGGATTAGGTATCAGGAACAAATCCTGACGGAAATTAATCAAAATTCGCTTCAAATTAAGACTTTCTGTTAGCAAGCATCCTACATTGTCCCGACTCTCTCTCTCTGTCCACAGGCGATGCTGCAGCAGGTGTTCTTGAAAGGTCCCTTCACACAAGGCATCTTCCGCAAGTCTGCCAACGCTCGGCTGGTGCGTGAGGCTCGAGAGCAGCTGGATGCCGGAGCCTCTCCCTCTTCACTGGAGATGGTTCCGGTGCTGGTGACCGCGGCGCTGCTCAAGGACTTCCTGCGCTCGCTGCCGGAGCCCCTGCTCGCTGCTGCCCTCTACCAGGACTGGCTGGAGGCGGTCGAGAACCAACATGACTCCGAGACGGAAAGACTCGGCAGGGTCAAGAGGTGAGATCACGGAGCTGTTGAAGAATGAGCATTGAGTGTCACACTTTTGGGTGCTACTGTGAAGCTAAAAATTACCTGAATATGTAATAATATTGATTAAAAAGTTGAAATATTACCTTTTGAGCTGAAAGTCAAGTTGTTACATAATGTTTTTCTCTCTTTCTTGTGCTTTGAAAATAGGAAAAAAAAAAAAAAAAAAGTGAATTTGAATTTTGTGCTTATACTCAATTGTGTACAATTATTGTCCTATCTATCTTTGTGTATTTTTTTTTTTTTTTTTTTATTATTGTTATTTTTTATAACGGAAATGTTGCTGAAAATTGTTCAAAATACCAATTCTCTTTCTTTCTTCTGCTCATGCATGTTTTTGGCCTTTAAGCCATTTTGCTTGTAGCAAGCTAAAATAGAGACAAGAGACTCCTTACTAATTTTTCCTCATGTTGTCAGGCAACGAGTCAAATTCTACTCTTACTGCAGAGCATCTGAATAAATGTCCTCTTTCTTAAAGTTAATTTTTACATACTTGCAAATGTCACTATCTTTAGTATCTTTAAATTTAAACCTCCTCTGATAACATCCAAGATAATATAATAATGACCTGTGTCTAGTCTGAATTGGATATATTACCTAATATATTTACAAAATATACCATTTAAGGTTCTTTGCTAGCACTGTATCTCACCAACTAACTCCTCTCTCCTCCCCCCCCACAGCGTACTTGACCGACTGCCTGCGTCCAACCAATGTCTGCTGGCTCACTTCCTGTGTGTTCTCCACCACGTGGCTCGTCGCTCTTCACACAATCTCATGACCCCGGGCAACCTGGGGGTCTGCGTGGGACCCAGCCTGTTGTGGGGCCCGGCTCCGACCCCCGCCTCCTCCCGTGCAGTCCCGGCCCTCGTGGAGCTGCTCATCTCCCGCTGTGAGGCCCTCATGGGGGCGGGAGTGACGAGACTAATGGGGGAACCTCCGGAGAGAGACCCAACCAGACAAGACAGCGGAGCCGAGGAGTCGGACAGCCTTCATTGTGAGTACTGCGGGGGTGTAGGGGGGCAGTCAGAAACCTGAGGATAATTGTCATTTTTATATGCAACTCAGTTGGTAGTCTAAAAGAAGACTAAAAGAAGTTGAAAGTATAAATTAAGATTGCAGATAACACCTTTTATCTCAGGGCTAGCTACTGAAATGTGCAGTTGCAGTCAAAATAAGCTAAAGTAAATAAAGATAGAGCATTTTATTATTTTTTATAGTTACCAAACAGAAAATTTGGCTTACAATTAACAATAGACATTATTGTTTGAAGGGGCATCTACAGAATATTGCTTGTATAATGCACATTTATTAAATCTAAAAACTTATATTTTTATCACAAATTAAATGTGATAAAGATCATACCACATCACCTCTTTTTTGCCTGATTGTAGTCAATGTTTTGAACATGAGCCATGTCAGATCTTTAATTGCCCATTTCAACTGCCTGTCTAACTGAGTTCTTCTCCCCAGCCGGAGGTCTTCGTCGTGACGACTCCTCCATCGACAGTCTGGAACGTGAGGAGCTGCTCGGCCCCAGCCCGCCTCCCCGCAAGGACAAGATGTCTCTGAGCCGCGACTCCGGACTCACCATGTCGGACTCGCAGCTGTACACGCCAGACGAGGAAGAGAGCGGATCAACAAGTTCCGGACTGAGTGGCGAGACGAAGGCCGTGCGAGGCGGCATCTACCGCCCCCCTCAGCCCCCATGTGCCACCCCTCCATCACGGTACGACCATGCCAAGCTGACCGCCACGTTTTCACACCCAGTGTCCGCCCCCCAACCCGCCCCTCAGACAAGAGAGTACGTGAGAGTTTACGGAGGTTGGGAGGAAAGAATCGAGTGTTGTCGAAAAGGAACAGATGAGTCTGTTTATGGAAAATCTAGACATTCAACGCCAATAAATTCAAATTTTCAACGTCAAGATTGGTTCAGACAACGTTCACATTTAAAACGATTAAATAGTGGTTCAAAACAAAGTCAGAACTCATCAAGTTGTTCAAGTTCATCAAGTTCTAGTTCAAGTGGTAGTGGTGGTAATAATAATTGTAATGGAGACATTACAAATCATTGTAACAATAATAACAACAATAATGGAATGTTATTGCGTAGGAGTGCATCTGAAGAGTCGTTACTTAACTCTTACAACGTTGCATGTTCTGGCAAGCGTCCGGCTCTGCACAGTAAAGGTCGTGCACCTCCCCCTCCTGCAGAGAAATGTCACCAGGACATGACCCCAGTCTCCAGAAGGCAGCAGCAGCAACAACGTTTCTCCCCACACTACGCCCTTTCAAGATCAAAATCTGCACACCACCTTTGCTCTGAGGTTAACGAGATGATGTGTAATGACTCTCTTAGTCAGTCCCTTCCCGTGAAGCCGGCCCCAAAGACTCCAGTGACTCAGTCCGAGGACTGGGCGCGGTCGCAGTCCACCCCGCACATCGCGGTAGCAGCTGCTATGACGATGGACGAAATGGAGAGATCCTATGACTCCAGTACCCTTTCAGACGACGACTCTACGCCTCACGTCTCCCGTTCTAATTCTCGTGGAAAGGATTGTCCAAATGCAAGTAGTAATGTGATCCCCTCTTGGGACAACTTCAATATCATCCCCCCGAGCTACGAGGAGACTATGACTCGGAGAACGAGTGACCTCGTAAGAGCTGCGCCCGTCATGGCCACAGACGACGATCAAGACGTTCCTCCTCTTCCTCCCAAGCAAAGACGATCACCGACCGATGTCGTGAAACTACGTCATCTCCCCCCAGTCCACGTCAAACTGGAAGGCAGTAGTTCTCCGAATTCTCCGTCCAAGAAGCCTCTACGTCCTATGAGTTATCACCCGGGAGACAACGGCACTTGCGAACCTCTCTACGCTCCGGTGAGAGCAAGACATTCTTGCCTGGAGAACAAGATTGAGGAGAAAGTGGAGCCCAAGTCGGAGAGACGAGGCAGGCTGAGGAGGAGAGACAACGGAGCCTGCCAGCGCTCAAAGTCCCTGCCGCCCAATGAGAAGCAGGCAGAGTCCGAGGAGGAAATCTCGACAGAAAGACGAGACTCTTCCCCTGCCAGGAGTGCCAACCGTGGTGGAGAGATCAGCTGGAGCGTCTCCCAACTGCGGACTTTGTTTGGAGAAACGAGACCTCCGCCTTACCGTCCCCCTCCCAGAGTGGTGAGCATACCCAGCCACCGTGCACCAATCACGTCGTTCCACCTCGGTAACAGCCAATCAGAGCTGCACGTTGCTCGTCTGCTGGATCGCAGACGAGAGTTGAGTCGCATGGATTCTGCGGAGAGTACGTCCGAGGAAGAATCATATGTCTAGTACAACTGCCATAATTATCACGTGTGTGTTAGACTGAATGTATCATTTTCTTTTATATCATTTGTGTGTTTTTAAAAAGCAAAGACAATTTTTTATTGCATTTTTTTTTTATATAATTTTATGAATGCCATAATATATAAGAATGGTTAGAAGAACTTTTTTGTGTTATTAGATTATGACACAAATTTTTACTTGATAAGTTGCCATTCTATAATTATTTTGTAAGAAAGCTATAATCAAAGGTATTTTTCAGTCTAATTTTTTTTATACATATATTATTATATGAGTTAACCTTGCATTTAATAATTACATATCCCATGTTATCAAACTAACAAAGCATGTAAATAAAACAAATATATGTCATAACAATTTTCAGATATGTAAAATGTATCTGTACGTCTCAGGGCCATATATTATTTTTTAAGTTTGCAATTTTTTTTAATTAATTATAAAGCCAGTTACCAATTTTTTTCTTACTGTTGTAAATAATTATTCTTGAACCATTCTCTTGTTCAACCATTTTAATAAAGAGAAACATGACTGGTTTATATTGCAAATCCACCAATTTTTTTGTATAATTTACAATCTATGATTTTATTTTCCACCATGTATAATAAAATTTAAGTCAAAATAATTTTTGCATTTTAATTGGATTTAGAATTAGAAATTAAGTCCTATATAAAGTTATTGCATGTGTTAGCTCGTGCTATATATAGAGTTTGATTATATAGTATTTTTTTTTTTAACATATTAAGCATACACATTATTATAATTAAACATAATATCTTCTAAACAAAAATCTGAGGTGATTAAAGTTTAAAAAGAACAGTCCCTTACTTTTGGGAAACTTTAGCTAGTCTGTATGAATTTTTAGCAGCAGTAGGCAGCCTGTTTCTCTCTACTTCTAGCCTACGAAGATTGAGCAGACCTTATAAGTATTATACTACATTGCTCTGTTGACCATTGTGGGAAAAAAATCTTTGTTAAAGTTTAGCTAATAAAAGTGCACTTAATTGACAAAATGAATATATAGGTTTTACAGCTTAAAAAAATAATGTTAAGAAAACCTCCACACATGGAAATTAAATGTTAAAAATCAGTAGCTAAAAGTTGACTAAATTAGTCAACTTTAAAAATTCATAACTCGAAAACTAGCTCAAATTTGTATAATAGGTACTGCATGATAGGGAATGTAGAGGTTAAAGTTTAATAGTAGTAAATTCCCTAAAAATTTAAGCCTATATAGTCATTTTTTATCAATGTTACATCAATGATTAAAAAATTTTTAAGTATAGCGTGAATAAATAACTAAAATATATTGTTTTTTTTTTACATATTGGGGATTTAAAAGTTTAATGTCACGACTTCCATGATACTTGATAATATACTTGACCATGACCACTTGTGACCATTAGCCAATTTACCACTGGCAGTAGTCAACCACTTGACCAGCATATATTGAGCTATTTTTTTTACTTATAGATAAATTTTAATATTTTTAACAAAATAAACTAATTAATTAATTAAATTTTTTAAAAATTAACATCCAAGAGTGTACTTATTATATAACTAATAATATATAATACATATATGAAAATCTATTTTTAAGGGTAAGGTAACGCCACCAATGTTAAAAAAAATCCCTCTCACAAAAATTCTGAAAAAAATTTAGAATGTTCTCCTCAACACCCCCTATCAGTAGCTAAAATATCAGGTATACAAATACGATCTAGTTTTTGAGTTATGAATTTTTAAAGTTGACCAATTTAACATGGGAGTTTCATTTCTCCATGTTAAAGTAGTCAACTTTAAAATTTTATAACTCAAAAACTAGATCGTATTTGTATACCTGATATTTTAGGTACTGATAGGGGGTATAGAGGAGAACATTTTAAATTTTTTTCAGAATTTTTGTGAGAGGGATTTTTTTTAACATTGGTGGCGTTACCTTACCCTTAACTTATTTGAGATGATGATAATACAACTAAAATAAAGACAAAGAGAGATTGAACAACTAAACATCTTTATTCATGCATTTCCACAGTATATACTTATATTATATAACTGCTAACAAAGTTACTTGTCAAAGCATAAGCAGAGCCAAATATACAGACTCTTAAGAAATATTATATTGATTATATAGCCTGCAATAGTTTTGGTACTTTTCTCAAATTTATACCTCTTCTTTCACCATTTGAAAATAAATCAAAAGGAATTAAACACATAATTTAATAACATTCCAATTTAACAATAAAATATAATATATAAGAACTATATTATAAGAGCTAGCCGTATAGAACTGACTAGCAATCATAATTATATTATAGTGGTGTACAATTTTGTTTAAGAGTAAGGTAACGCCACCAATGTTAAAAAAAATCCCTCTCACAAATATTCTGAAAAAAATTTAAAATGTTCTCCTCTATACCCTCCATCAGTACCTAAAATATCAGGTATACAAATACGATCTAGTTTTTGAGTTATAAATTTTTAAAGTTGACTACTTTAACATGGAGAAATGAAACTCCCATGTTAAATTGGCCAACTTTAAAAATTCATAACTCAAAAACTAGATCGTATTTGTATACCTGATATTTTAGCTACTGATAGGGGGTGTAGAGGAGAACACTTTAAATTTTTTTCAGAATTTTTGTGAGAGGGATTTTTTTTAACATTGGTGGCGTTACCTTACCCTTAACAAAATTGTAAACAATTTTAGAATGAGCATGGAACCAGCCAAACCCAATAAAACTGATTATTGCAAAAGAGAAGATGGAGTAGGAAATGACAACAAATACATGAGATACATATATACACCTCTTTTTTTTTCAAATAGACAAATAACTAGAACCAAATAATATGCTACATAATCAATCAAGTGCATATTTTAGGCAACAGTAAATCAAAGTCATTTTACTTCAATAGAGCATATGGAAGCATATACTGTACACTCACTAAAAAAAATATTCTTTCAATATTCTTTTAGGACCATGGGATAGCACAAAAATGTATTCTGCTGTTTGTCAGCTTTGTTATGCAGTCTACAGAAGTCTGTCATCACAGAATGAAGTCCCAAGTACAAAAAAAGTTCTGTTGAGATAAGTTTTAGAAAAAAAAAAAAAAAAAATGTACTTACACAACTTGCATTCTGAGACGTTAGTGGCAAAATTTGATTTTTTGGAGGGATGGCGCTGAACTGGGTGCTTTTACCATAATTAAAATAATTGTTTTTTTCTCTCTTGGAGCTGCTCTAGCAAAACACTGATATACTGTTCAAGCTGTCCTAAAAGGTTTACAGTCCTGGCTCAGAAAAATTTCCCTTTTCAATTGGTGTCCCGTGCTTTTATTTGAATAATACATTGATTCTATATCACATGACACATTTAATATGGTTGGTTGGTTACCAATGGCGGAACTTGTTTTTTAATATTGTTCACAGTGCTCTCTGGGGCTCCCAATACCCATGCAGTCTGCACGCCAGACAATTAAGTACCATTTTTAAGTGGGGCATGCATGTTGTTTTGCACAATTAATATGGTTTTCATCCTGTTTGTATAATGTCCTCAGTTATTGCTAGACAATTTGTAAGCCAAACATGATCGAGCTGCTGCAGTACTTACAAACATAAATGTCAAAAGTTGAATATGTGAAAGCACCCAGCACCTCCTTTAAAACTATTGTGTAAATACGCCAATCAATTTAATATCCTGGATTGCCAGATGTGTATTTAGTGAAATTTAAATTCTGTGCTCGTAGCTGTGCTCATATAGCTGTTTTAGCACATTGATGGTCTGTTGTAAAAAAACAATATCACCATGTGTAACAATGTTAATGAGCTCACCACATAAATGTGAAAGGCAAGATTTCTTTGGCTATTATTCTATTGCTATCAATATAATCATACAAAATACAGTATATCCTTATGCTGCATTGTAATTATTTAACAATAATACTTTTCCTTCTCAGGATTACCTATATAAATATTGTCAAAACCAAAAGAAACGGAACCTGAAATTATTATTAGTAAAATCACCTATCTTCCCATTTTACTCTCATATTTAATCAAATATAACTAAGAGTATATACAGAAATAGTAAATTGTAACAGTAATAAATAAGTGAAAATCAGCCTTTTTATAGCAAATTAATCTATTAGGGTATTATACAATCTTGTTGCGTTAGTGTAATATAGTGTCATTATAGAGGATTTTGCTGTTGATATTTTCAAGAAGGGAGCTACAATGGGTCTCAATCGTGGGAGGGGGGGGGGGGAAGTGACTTCAAAAGTGTAGTGGCTCACATTATAAGCAAGGGATTAAGAGCAATGAATAGATAAATAAATACTATAAATAAATAAATAAATAAATAAATAAATAAATAAATAAATAAAATAAATAAATAAATAAATAAATAAAAGTTTTTATTGTTCTTTGGTAGTGTGATTTTTTTTATATCTATCAACTACTGTGGTGTATTGTTACAATTTTTTAAACCAAATTATTTTGTACAGTAAATATACATACACACATAACACAATGCTATATCCTTTACGGGGTAAGCCAGCAGCATTATTACCTCGTGTGTCCACAGATAGACCTCCACTGTAGTCTATTCTTACATACTCTACTTGCTTCAGATAAACTCATGATACTCTTTTGCCTTCTACACTCTCTTGCACAAAGTACTCCTGTAAAAGCAGAATAAATAAATTATTTAGAGATGTTATCTCTATGAGCACCAAAGTCTTCTGCTCGTTGTTAGTAAACAAAGTATTGTTCTGTAATGTCTGTCGCGTGAAAGGAAAAACATGAAACGGTTGTTGATTTACATGTTAACTTATGGAAATTGACCGTTAATTATGACGTTGAAACGGTTAACTAACGCCAACAATGCCAGTACGTTCTCTGCTCTGGTGGCAAAATTAGGCACTACGTCGTCCCATGTTTAACAATGAAAAAGGCTGCATGTGACAGACATTATAAACAATGGTTTGTTACAACCATTGCGAGTAGAAGATTTTGATGAGCACAATAAGAAACAGATATTTGGTTGAATGGAGTTAAATTTGCACTTCATAAAATTAATGTGCATGTCTTTTTTCTTGTCTTATCAGTGGCGGATCATGTGGTGTGACTGAAGAGCTGCAGAATATAAACCAATTCAGATAAAAATTCAAATGTTTTTCCGTCTTTGTTTTCTCCTCCACTTTTTATCTATTTTAAAAATATTACCACAGTTATTCTAGCTGATACAGCTACACCTAATTGTAAGATTTAAAGGTGAACTGAAGGGATTGCTTTTTTTTCCCATTAGGGAATCTTATATTACCTATCCCATTCATCTGCACTAATTTTTTCATGGCTGATACTTATTGTGCTGCTGTAGGACAATTAGTGAAAAAGTGAAGTTGTGACGTATCAGCGACGGTTGGTTGACTTAAAACTCGCCGCGGTGAAAAAACACACGAGCGACCGCGGAAACTGCCGAGAGAGTGGCGATCGCCCGTCGCTGATGCGTCACAACTTCACTTTTTCACTAATTGTCCTACAGCAGCACAATAAGTATCTGCCATGAAAAAATTAGTGCAGATGGATGGGATAGGTAATATAAGGTTCCCTAAAGGGAAAAAAAAGTAATCCCTTCAGTTCACTTTTAACTATTGCTGTAGTGAACAATTTACAAATTATACAGTATTTTATCACCTAATAAATATTTTGTAACAATTTCTAGCTTTATTCTAGCTATAAACACATATTAATTTCTTTTTACTGCTCATATTTTAGTTTTAGAGAATATTTTGGGGTAGCAAGTATAGATAATCTTGGCAACCTTGACACACTAAACCCTATAATCACTAAACACTTACAAATATGTGTATTACCTAAAGAGTATCTTCATTCATATCATACAGAAAAACTCTCTCCACAGCCGCAGGTTCCTTTGATGTTTGGGTTGTTGAAGACAAACTCCGCCGCCAACTTGCTCTCCACGTAGTCCATCTCAGTGCCAAGTAAGGTGAGCTGGGCCTTCTTGTCAATGATCACACACACACCTGTCAGAAGAGAAATGTAAATTATGTACTGCAATGAAAAATTATTCACCTGAAAGGCTGAAATCCAACACATGAAGAAAAAAAAACGTCATCCGAATTCAAGATTGTCATCATTACCAAATATTGCAACTATTTTGTTAAATAAGTTTAAACTTGTTAAACATAATGTTAATGTGATGTATTCCCATAAGAGTTTTTTGTGATTTTATGACGGGAAAACGGATTCGAGAACATAATTATGTTTTTTAAACAACTTTTGGTTAAAACTCGAGCCAGAGAACATGGCTATATTTTTTTCATACCACCTAACGGTGTATTTTTTCGAGATATTCGAGGTTGTTTTTTCAGGTAAGGCCCCGTGTTAAATTCAAATTATTATTTATTCGGCAACAGTTACAAATCCAAGGCACCAAATACAATAAAGTCAACAATACAACATGTAAGGAAAGAAAAAAAAAAAAAAAAATACAATCCATAAATAAGGATACACCACTCAAAATATATTTAATTTAAAATAAGGTATTCAATAAGAAAGTTCGGAATTGACATAACGTAGAGTTGAATATGTCCACATTACGATGCTCAGCAACAAAATTGCTATAATAATTTTGTGCCCTCGAACAAAACACAAACTTTGAAACATCGACTCGCCCCCTCGGTGGCTTGAAGAGCACAGTATGTCGGTTGAAACGAGGAGGGGCATTCAAACAAAATGAACTCAAAATTTTAGCAGAGGATAAACTATTATTGAGGCTTTATCTCTGACTTTTTTTTTTTTTTTTCCTGGAGAACCTATGTGAGATGGAATCTTTTGGATTTCGGTTCCATATATAGGAGCACTGGAACTATTTTTAAAAAATACTAACTCGTTTTTTCGTTGTATTTTTTGTAGTAGACCCTTTACTTTAAGATGCAAAGTTGTGACATCATTTTTGAGAAGTTTTAAAAATTCATATAAAATCGGGAAATTGTCGTAGAATGCTGTAATAGGGATTGTTCTTCATGAAATTCTCGTACCTTTTGAAATGTTGACAAAAACTATTTTTTTTTTTTTTTTTTTGGTCAGTACCCCATTTGGGTTACTTTTAAAGCCATTGCAGTCCACATTTATTCTAATATTATTTTTCAATGCTAGCTGTATGAAAATCCAGACTGATATTTATAAAACTTCTTCTCTCCTCAATAAAGTTTAGCTGAAATCTTCAGAAAGATTCACCATCAAGTCCACCTCTTGCCTTTATTAATCTTTATTACCACAGTAAATTGTTATGACAGTTCTTATTATTAATATTTTTTTTAATCAAACCCTATTTCTAATTACTAATTATATACTACTTTGAAACCCCGAACCTTCCGAAACCCTAACTTGAGCGTTTCACAGGCTCTTCCGGAATGGGGGTGGCCACGGCCTTGCAATCCATCCCGATATTTGCCTGCGACTGAGGGAAACGTGGAAACCTCAGCTAGGATGGACGCTACAGATTTTTTCAATGAACCGGAAGTGCAATGGTCCAAAGCTAGGGTAACCACATGGTGGAAAAGCACAACAATTTATATGAAAGTTATGCACAGTAATAGTATAATAATCGATAACTAGAAAATAAACTCTTACCATCTTGCAAAACTTCCTCGTCAAACTTGTTCTTCTCAGTTGCATAATCAAGAGTGTAACTCAGTCCATTGCAGCCTCTCTGTCGTACACCTACTTTCACACCAATCTAAAACACATCAAATTAATAATTAATTAATTAGTTAAAATTTTAGTCATATACTGTATGTAGTTACTTTGAATATTACTAACTAGACATATATTTACAGTGTAGTAAAATGCAAAGAACAGTACCAAAAGATCAAAATAATATTTCAAAAAGCTGGATCATGCTAAGAAATATCTCATAGCATGGGCTCAAATATATTTCTAGCACTGCCATCATTTTTCTTTGTTTATACAAACTTTTAATAAAAACGGTAACTGTCTAAAATGTCTGTCCTTTAATCTTGATTTCATTAACCAATGATAACTTATGCAAAGGTTAAATTCATAATCCACTTCCATAATGAAGACAATTTTTATTATTTATTATTAAATTTATTATACTGTACGTACTGTATTAGGATGAAATCAAGTGAACACTGTGTGTTTTTAATTCCTGGCTTTTGCCATCTCCTGAAGCGTAATGAGCTATTTTTAACTTTAATATTTTAAAAATATACCAAGATATTAATTTCTATCCCTCCCATAATACTAATTTTATATTTGCCAACTTTGCTACTCCCCTTCATGGTCCAATTTTGAACCAAAATCCAAAAAATTCCATCTCATAAAACAAAACAAAACAAAAAGCCAGAGTGAAAGTGTCGTTTAACATGTGGCCTCACTGCGATTAACTAAAAAAATACACCAAGAGGTGATATGAAAAAAATATACTGTATTTATGTATGTAAATAAACTCTATGATTCACAAGCTTAACAAATAAATGTTAAAAATAAGTTTGTATTGAAATTCAATTTTCTGCAAAAAAATTAATATAAATGGCATCAAAGGGTTTTGTTAGGTGAGGCCCCATGTTAAACATTAAACAAGGCATTCAATCTGACTTAAGATTTTTTTTTTTTTTTTAACCACTACCCAAGCACTTTATTAAGGTAGAGATAACGCCGAACATCTGATCGACGTAATGCCCTTTGATTAACATGTAAACCTTAGCAAATTGACAAAATTCTGAAATTTTTTTGAGAGGCAGATATTAGTGCCTAAAAGCCATAGAAAAAATTTCAAAACGATTGAACGAGCCTATTTTTTTTAATTAATTTTTTTAATTTTCAGCATAGGGCTTTCCCATGGAGAGCTAAACTAAAAAAATAATTTAAAAAAATCGGCTCGTTAAATGTTTTTGAAACTTTTTCTATGGCTTTTAGGCACTAATATCTGCCTCTCAAAAAAATTTCTGAATTTTTGTCAATTTGCTAAGGTTTACATGTTAATCAAAGGGGATTACGTCGAACAGCTGCGACGTTATCTCTACCTTAAATAAATGAGTACAGTTTTCCGTAACATGATGCCTACAGCTGTGAAATGGCAGAAATGTAATTCTGTCAATGTAATATTTTATTCTACAGAGCAGGTTATAATGGAGTATCGACCTCAATTTTTTTTATTACAGAAATGGATGGAGGGTGCAAAGTTATGCTACCTTGATTTTTTTTTCAGATTTTTTTGAGACTAGTAGGAACTATTTTTAAAAAAATATTGAAAGTTCTTTTTGTGACGTCATGAGGCGGCAAGTCCTATCTTTTTCTTAAGGAGCGGCGTCTCATGACGTCACAATAAGGACTTTCAATAATTTTTTAAAAATAGTTCCCGGTCTCAAAAAAAATCTGAAAAAATTCAGGGTAGCATAACTTTGCACCCTCTATTCATTTCTGCAATAAAAAAAAATTGAGGTCGACACTCCATTAACCATGGGGATGAGGTAAGGGATGCAGATGAATGTGTTATGTATCTAAGATGGCCATTTTTTTAAAGGGGGTGTGACTTTTCAAAATTAAAAATTCACCAAAAAATCTTCTTTCCAAAAATGTAAATTTCACTTTCCTCCGACTCCCCGTTCCTTCCATACCGCCCGGTCAAAAGTCTACTATGACGTCACATTACTTAAGGTCGCGCGCAAGAAAGCAAGCAAGCAAGTGGCGGCGAGCGATAAAATCCACGTTTTCGCGTCTTTAAGCCCGCCTAGCAGCCGACAGCAAAGAGATAAAAATTATCCGCCATGGGATAATTTTATCTAAAGAACATTCTGCGTTTGTATCCGCTTTCGGCATTTCTTCATTTTAATTAGGAAATTAAATATCACGATGCAAACTCAAATTTTTTACAGATTTCTTTTGTCAACTGACTTCAAACACATAAAATATTTTATCAAGCATCTAATAACTTTATTGTAGAAACACGTATTGGATTGACATATTATATATGTACAATACATACGATTTATATTATGTATATGGTATTTCAACAGTATTTTAATTACCTATGATTTTAGCCGCAGCCTTACATTATATAATTATAAAATCACGGCAAACACGCAACTAAAACTGTTTTATTATTTTGTGCATGATCGCTATTTATTTACTTTCTTCGACATTTGTATTTAAGTTATATAAATATGCAGCATAAATATATAGTGATTATTCGATATTACCATTATTAATTATTAATACAATATACTTTAAATTATTATATTTAGTCTAACATACATTATATAAGGCATTATATATATCTTTTATTGCACTCATTATACGCTTGCTATTATGCATATACGGAAATTTATAAATAATTATGTGATTCAATTAACTAAAGGTGCAGTGATAACAATCTGAGAGATAACATGGAGGAGGCGAAGTTATTGAATGCTGATGCAAAACAAATTTTTACAAAACTGAACTGAAAAAATCTCCCTACATTCTTGCTCCCTTATGTACGTGTGCGGCCGGAACTGTCCGCTGACACTGAAAGCCAGAGTAAGCCCACGTGTCTATATATAAAGAAACAAAACTTTGCAATTATAAATAATTATATATTTTTGCCTCAAAATCGAATTAAAAATTTGTTCATTATTTGTATTTATAATAATATGTAAAATCTAAAATCATTGAACCGATTGAACGTACAGTACTATACTATATATTATATATTTATATAGTGTACGACTAAATAACAGTTAACATTATAATATATATAGTAATACGTACTATACAAATACTATATTATATAATGTTAATTGTTATTTAGACGAAATATAATATAATATAGTAATGTACCCCGTTCAATCGGTTCAATGATTTTAGATTTTACATATTATTATAAATACAAATAATGAACAAATTTTTAAATCGATTTTGAGGCAAAAATATTTAATTATTCATAATTGCAAAGTTTTGTTTCTTTATAGACACGTGGGCTTACTCTGGCTTTCAGTGTCAGCGGACAGTTCCGGCCGCACACATAAGGGAGCAAGAATGCAGGGAGATTTGTTCAGTTCAGTGTTGTGAAAATTTGTTTCGCATCAGCATTCAATAACGTCGCCTCCAAGTACTTGGAGTTGCACGTTGTCTCTGAGATTGTTATCACTGCACTTTTAGTTAATTAAATCACATAATTTTTTTATAAATTTCCGTATATGCATAATAGCAAGCGTAATGAGTTCAAGAAAATATATAAAGAATGTTTGAACCAACTTGCTGCGCAGATGATCCCCGTCGATTGAATCACGGTAAATATTCTGGTGCCCGAGTCTGCTCTGCTGTGCTAGAATTACGCTGGAATCCCGTACTAGAATTAAATTACAGAAACCCTAAAATTATTAGTATTCTTACTTTGAGCTCTGAATATAAATAAAGCTTTTATGTTATATTATTTTAACTCAAAGGGAAACAAAGTTTCTATCTATACATTTGGACCGAGAACACCTTTATATATTATATATAAATACATACATATATATATATATATATATATATATATATATATATATACATATATATATATATATGTATATATATATATATATATATATATATATATATATATATATATATTACAATGACACTGACTATTAACAACAAGAATTAAAAGCAGAACTGGTGTGATATATTATGCATGGGGCAGCCTCTAAGTTGAAGATTAATTATAATTATTAATAATTATTTCGTGATTATTATAAAAAATATAATAATTTAGAGTATATTGTATTAATAATTAATAATGGTAATATCGAATAATCACTATATGCTGCATATTTATATAACTTAAATACAAATGTCGAAGAAAGTAAATAAATAGCGATCATGCACAAAATAATAACAGTTTTAGTTGCGTGTTTGCCGTGATTTTATAATTATATAATGTAAGGCTGCGGCTAAAATCATAGGTAATTAAAATACTGTTGAAATACCATATACATAATATAAATCGTATGTACTGTACATATATAATATGTCAATCCAATACGTGTGTCTACAATAAAGTTATTAGATGCTTGATAAAATATTTTATGTGTTTGAAGTCAGTTGACAAAAGAAATCTGTAAAAAATTTGAGTTTGCATCGTGATATTTAATTTCCTAATTAAAATGAAGAAATGCCGAAAGCGGATACAAACGCAGAATGTTCTTTAGATAAAATTATCCCATGGCGGATAATTTTTATCTCTTTGCTGTCGGCTGCTAGGCGGGCTTAAAGACGCGAAAACGTGGATTTTATCGCTCGCCGCCACTTGCTTGCTTGCTTTCTAGCGCGCGACCTTAAGTAATGTGACGTCATAGTAGACTTTTGACCGGGCGGTATGGAAGGAACGGGGAGTCGGAGGAAAGTGAAATTTACATTTTTGGAAAGAAGATTTTTTGGTGAATTTTTAATTTTGAAAAGTCACACCCCCTTTAAATCATAAGAGATCATTAATAAAATTAAAAAGATTACTCGCGGAAAGTAGAGGAAATTTATTTGAAGTTACAGTACAAGATAACATGTATGGTGCTAAGTTGGAACTCTTTGAAGTCTTATAACTGTTTACTTACAAATTCTTTCTTTTCAGCTAAAATCTCCTTCAACTTGGCTACTGCAGCTGGAGTCTGTAAATAATAGACAATGATTAACAATTATGTATTGTTTCTAGTAAATATATGTTTATTCTACAATCTTGAAAAGTGGAAAAGTCAAAAGATATCCCATAATAATAATACAATACTGTGTTACACATTGGTATAATCAAATGCATGTAAAAATAAATAAATAAATTATATGTAAAGTAATCATAATAAAACATTACAAAACAAATTCATTGGGGAAAAAAAGGCTTAGGAATAAGTTTATTGATTGATTAGAACTTATAATTTAAGTGCCTGAAGTTCCAAATAAAGGCTCTCACAACCAGGTTTTCACAACCAGGCTTTCACCTTATTGTATGCACAAAATCTGCATATCATCAGAGTGGTGATAGTTGTCTATGCAAATTATGCAGTCAACCCTGCGATACATATCATATCTTGAATTGTTTGCAGCAAAAGTTCCCTTTGGCTCATTTTGCTAAGAAATGATTTATCCTATATTTATATCTTTATGTGTATTATTTCAATTATTTGTCTGTACTATATAATATTTGTTCCTATAATTTATGTTTATGTCTGTATCTCTATCTTCTATAATGGCTGTAACTATAAGTTATTAAATACAATGTATAAAATGTAAGTTATTTTTTATATTATAAGAGGGTTATTTTACGTGACTTGGGATGGGTGTGACTGACTATTAGATGATGGAGTTGGTAGGAGGAAGG
Source organism: Siphlonurus alternatus (assembly GCA_949825025.1). Taxonomy (NCBI): domain Eukaryota; kingdom Metazoa; phylum Arthropoda; class Insecta; order Ephemeroptera; family Siphlonuridae; genus Siphlonurus; species Siphlonurus alternatus. Next base: position 34,678,698 of record OX463782.1, read on the forward strand.
CAGCTTATGGCTGTCTATACTCCGCTGCCCTGCATTCTTGCACTGCCACTGCAGGCTGTACAGATCTGGTATTAGGAGCCTAGAAGAGTGCAGGAAAGGGTTCTGGGAGCCTGGTAAGCTCCAGCATGGTCGCAAGATAACTCTTACTGGAAAGGCTAAATATTATCCGCCTGGCCATATACGAAAAGGTAAAATGGCGTCAAAGATACAGTATTAACTTTTATTATTATTTTAATTCTATTTGTAATGTATAATATAAACACTATATTTGTGTTCAATAGACAAATAATAATAAAGGCTCTTTAATTAGAACAATAGTGATGTATACAGATGATGCATGGAGTGTTGACCTTAATTTTTTTTTATTGCAGAAATGGATAGAGGGTGAAAAGTTATGCCACCCTCATTTTTTTCAGATTATTTTGAGACCGGGAAGTATTTTTAAAAAATTATTAAAAGTCCCTTTTGTGACGTCACGCGGCTGTGAAAAATCTGAAAAAAATCAGGGTAGCATAACTTTGCACCCTCTATTCATTTCTGCAATAAAAAAAAATTGAGGTCAATACTCTATTGGTGTTAGCTGAGAGTGAAGATTACGGTATTTGCAAAGAAGGCTGAGTACATAAATTGGAACAACTGCGAAATTTCAAAAATAGCATTGCATGATGGGCACATTCAAATTTCATGGTACGATGGCTCTAAAATATTTGAACATGATTGGCTAAGCCCTTTAACATTAGTCCAATCGGTGGCTTAACCTTTATAAAGTTAGGAACGTTGGATTGGAAGTGAGCACAAATCGTATGGATCTGAAAATCAACGTGGGTAAGAAAAAAATAATGGTATTTGGCAGTACAGAATACAGATAGTAATGAGGCTAAAGGAATTGTGATAAAAGGGGAGCTAGAACGAGTGAAAGAATTTGTACATTTAGGAAGATTGTTTTGGGAGGACGGAAGTGTAGATGGAGAGATTGATAGGAGAGTAAGTGCTGGCAGGAGGATTGTGGGTAGTATGGCAGGGTTGTGTCGCACTGAGCTGTTGTCTAATATGGCTAAGCTAGCTGTGTATAATTCTGTCCTAATAACAACTTTGTTGTATGGATCTGAAGTATGGGTGTGTCAAACAAAGCATAGGAGTAAGTTGAATGCAGTTGGTATGAGCTTCTTAAGGAATATGTGTGGTAAAACTAGGATGGATAGAGTGAGAAACACATGGGTGATGAATGAGTGTGGAGGGAAAGAAAGCGTAATGGAGGCTTCAAGTGATGCGCTTTCGCTGCGCAACTGTTTGTCGCTAAGGTCCATCTTGCACTTGAAAATGAAACAAAGTGTTTTTTTAACTTTTCTCGGTTATAAATCAAGTAAAAAATCTAAATCTTTAATTATCTACTTTATTTTTCAGTTTGGACCAAAGTTCCGTAAAGGAATTATCCCTGAAAAATCTTATTCTTGGTGAAAAAAAGAATTCACGTTTTTTTTACATAGGTTTGGTATAGCGGGTGGGATCACCGAAAAATCAGCTGACTTGAAGCCTCTATTGGCAAGAAGTATGAACGTAGCACGCTATGGTGGTTTGGACATGTTGAGAGAATGAGTGAGAAACGAGTGAAAGTCTATCTGTGGACAGCTGAGGTAATAATGCTGCTGGCTTACCCAGTAAAGGGATATGGCGTCATGTTATGTATGTATAAATTAAAAGTACAATAATAAACAGTATGCATAGTTATGGTATTCAGTGAGATACAGTCAAGGGCGGATCTAGCTCGCGGCTTTGGGGGGGGCGGTGCCTTAATTACCGCATTATGTTAAATTTTGTAGTGAGAGGGGGGGGGACGGGTAACACATTTAATGTATTTTGGGGTGGCGATAGCCCCCATCAACCCCAGCCCCCTGGATCCGCGCGTGGTTACAGTACAATATTTACTATATTATGCATATTATGATATGTAAGTATGATATTATAAATATTCAAAGTTTTATTTTATTAGTTGTATAATGCATTATAATGCATACTGTTTTAATATCACTGTAAGTATGTATACATCATTATACAGTATGCATAATTATGCTACATAAATATGATAGTCAATAGGTCGGTGAGTTATGTAACATGACGGGCGAAAAGTGAGTATGTATTAGCTGACACGCAGTGAGTTCGTGCAACATAGTCACTCTAAATGGCGCAGTCGGTAACTAATTCCATCCTAATTATGCATACTGTACAGTACAATTTTCATCCTTTCCTTACCAGTACAAGGGCTGCACGAGAAGGTAGAAGTCGGCGTCCTCCTTTCATGGCTCGCACCGTTGCAGCACCGACAATGCGGCTCGCGGCGCTAGCCATTAGGTATGAGCGTAAAAAAAAAAAGATAGTCACAATTTGCAATTATTTACTGTATGCATAAGAGTCTGCTGATGTATGTTACAGTAATAAACAGAGAGCACTGTTGAGCAATATTTTATTCTTCTTTTTACAAAAATATCATAACACGCCACTAACACGCTCAGCTGATGATCGCTGCTCATCTTTTTGTTTGTGGCAGGTTTGTGGCGACATCCGCGTGAGCGGATAGAACTTTTTTTACGCGCCGATCGATTTCAAAACGTCTTGGTGAGACGGTATCACGTCAAAACAACGAAAACAAAAATCACGAAAGCATTTTCAACGACTGACTTTATCCCGAAAACAATTACAACGAAAACAAATATAAACGAAATCATTTACCACGAAATTAAATTAACACGAAACAAAATAATAACGAGAACAAAAATCACGAAAACAATTTGTACGAAAGTAATTTGACCGAAATTAAAAAGGACGAAAGTAAATTAGAACGAAATTATTTTAATACGAATTCAATAAGCACGAAAACAATTTGACCGAAAGTTATTTGAACGAAAACATTTTAGACGAATCAAAAAATAACGAAAACAATTTGACCGAAAGTTATTTGAACGAAAACATTTTAGACGAATCAAAAAATAACGAAAACAATTTGACCGAAAGTTATTTGAACGAAAACATTTAAGACGAATCAAAAAAGAACGAAAACAATTTGACCGACAGTTATTTGAAAGAAAACATTTAAAACGAATGGAAAAATCACGAATACAATTTGAACGAACGCTATTGGACCGAAATAAAAAACACCGATGAAGAAAAATATTATTAAAAAATCATAACAAAACATTAAAAAAGAAAAAAAATGTAAATTAAAACGAATGCAATAAAAAGAAGTATATTATACAGACTGAGCCAGAAATGGTGTTCCGAACCCATGCTAAAATTTGGGCAGGTTAACTTATTTGAGCTAGAAATTTGAAATTTGGCATACGTAAAGCCAAGGGTTCCAGATTCTTTTGACATGTACACGTGTTAAACAATTTTTAAAATTAATATTTCCTACCGTTTTAGGGGTTGATTCACGATTTGCATTTCTTCCTTATGGGATTTCCATGTTAAATTAAGTTGATAGAAAAATTTTAGCCGATTTGCACCAAAATTAGTTTTTAAGGTTTTCAGAGCACGCTGTATTTAATGGTGTTTCCTCACCCCTAAAAATTAAATCATTAACTTGCTCGGATTAAAAAAATTCAAAGGTTGTTTATGGGGTAAAAAAAATAAGTCCGTTTCAGTGGCATAATCAAAATTTTGATAGCATCATTTTTTCATGTAGTATGGGTCATTATCTCATTAGGGGTTGTTTTCACCACTTTTTAAATTACACCATTAAATTCAACGTGCTCTGAAAACCTTAAAAACTAATTTTTGGTGCAAATCGGCTAAAATTTTTCTATCAACTTAATTTAACATGGAAATCCCATAAGGAAGAAATGCAAATCGTGAATCAACCCCTAAAGCGGTAGGAAATATTAATTTTAAAAATTGTTTAACACGTACATGTCAAAAGAATCTGGAACCCTTGGCTTTACGTATGCCAAATTTCAAATTTCTAGCTCAAATAAGTTAACCTGCCCAAATTTTAGCATGGGTTCGGAACACCATTTCTGGCTCAGTCTGTATATATATTTCTTTATTGCATTCGTTTTAATTCACATTTTTTTTTTTTTTTTTTTTTTTAAATAAATGTTGTTATAATTTTTTATTAATATTTTTCTTCATCGGTGTTTTTTATTTCAGTCCAATAGCGTTCGTTCAAATTGTATTCGTGATTTTTCCATTCGCGGTTTTAAATGTTTTCGTTCAAATAACTGTCGGTCAAATTGTTTTCGTTCTTTTTTGATTCGTCTTAAATGTTTTCGTTCAAATAACTTTCGGTCAAATTGTTTTCGTTATTTTTTGATTCGTCTAAAATGTTTTCGTTCAAATAACTTTCGGCCAAATTGTTTTCGTGAATATTTTATTTCGTTTTAAATGTTTTCGTTCTAATTTACTTTCGTTGTTTTCCAATTCGTTCAAATAACTATCGGCCAAATGGTTTTCGTGATTATTGAATTCGGCTAAAATGTTTTCGCTGTAAATGCTTTCGTGTTTTTTAAGTTTCGTTATAAATGCATTCGCACATTTTCCATTTCGGTTAATTATATTTTCGTTTAAAATGTTTTCGTGTTAAATTACTTTCGTCCTTTTTGTTTTCGGTGTAATGCCTTTCGTTTAAATTGTTTTCGTTCTTTTATTTTTCGTTCTTTTGACGTAGACTCGGTGAGACGAGACAAACTCAGGTACGTACGAGTCTATAATACGTCAAAATATATAAGAACGAAAAATAAAAGAACGAAAACAATTTATACGGTATAAATTGTTTTCGTTCTTTTATTTTTTATACGAAAGGCATTCCACCGAAAACAAAAAGGACGAAAGTAATTTAACACGAAAACATTTTATACGAAAATATAATTAACCGAAATGGAAATAATAAATGTCACGCGATCGAGATGCATATATATTAATTTATAACGACACTTAATTAAAAAGCACGAAAGTATTTACATCGAAAACATTTTAGCCGAATTCAATAATCACGAAAATCATTTGGCCGATAGTTATTTTAACGAATTGAAAAACAACGAAAGTAAATTAATTAGAACGAAAACATTTAAGACAAAATAAAAAATTTGACAGAAAAAGTTATATGAACGAAAGCATTTAAAACGAATGGAAAAATCACGAATACAATTTGAACGAACGACGCTATTTGACCGAAATAAAAAAAACAATATTAATAAAAATTATACCAATATTAATTAAACAAGAAAAATAAAATGTAAATTGAAACGAATGCATCATTATAATAAAGAACAATACATTCATATATTATAGACTGAGCCAGAAATGATGTTCCGAACTCATGCTAAAATTTGGGCAGGTTAACTTTGAGCTATAGAAATTTGAAATTTGGCATACGTAAAGCCAAGGGTTCTAAGTTCTTTTATTGACTTATCATGTGTTAAACAATTTTTAAAATTATTATTTCCTAACGTTTTAGGGATGGATTCACGATTTGCATTTCTTCCTTATGGGATTTCCATGATTAAGTTGATAGAAAAAATTTAGCCAATTTGCACCAAAATTAGTTTTTAAGGATTTCAGAGCACGGCGCTGTATTTAATGGTACGTGTTTCACCCCTAAAAATTAAATCGTTAACTTGCTCCGATTCAAAAAATTCAAATATCGTTTCTGTGGGGTAAAAAAATAAGCTCGTTTCAGTGGCCAAAATTTTGATAGCATAATTTTTTCACGTAGTAAGGGTCATTATCTTATTAGGAGTTTTTTTCATCACTTTTTAAATTACACCATTAAATTCAACGTGCTCTGAAAACCTTAAAAACTAATTTTGGTGCAAATCAGCCAAAATTTTTCTATCAACTCTTAATTTAACATGGATATATCCCATAAGGAATCCACCCCTGAAACGGTAGGAAATATTAATTTTAAAAATTGTTTAATACATATGTCAAAAGAACTTAGCACCCTTGGCTTTACGTATGCCAAATTTCAAATTTCTAGCTCAAAGTTAACCTGCCCAAATTTTAGCATGGGTTCGGAACACCATTTCTGGCTCAGTCTGTATTGTTCATTATTGCATTCGTTTCAATTTACAATTTTTTTTTGTTTAATTAATATTGGTATAATTTTTATTAATATTTTTCTTCATCGGTGTTTTTTATTTCGGTCAAATAGCGTTCGTTCAAATTGTATTCATGATTTTTCCATTCGTTTTAAATGTTTTAATTCGTTCAAATAACTTTAATTCGGTCAAATTGTTTTCGTTATTTTTTTATTTGTCTTAAATGTTTTCGTTCAAATAACTTTTCAGTCAAATTGTTTTCGTGGTTTTTGTATTTTTTTGTATTCGTCTTAAATGTTTTCGTTCAAATTACTTTCGGTCAAATTGTTTTCGTGATTTTTGAATTCGTATTAAAATAATTTCGTTCTAATTTACTTTCGTCCTTTTTTATTTCGGTCAAATTACATTCGTACAAATTGTTTTCGTGATTTTTGTTCTCGTTATTATTTTGTTTCGTGTTAATTTAATTTTGTGGTAAATGATTTCGTTTATATTTGTTTTCGATGTAATTGTTTTCGGTTTTCGGGATAAAGTCATTCGTTGAAAATGCTTTCGTGATTTTTGTTTTCGTGGTTTTGACGTACGTGATACCAAAGGGATATTGCATTGCAGTTACTATTTTGAAAACTATATAATATATAAAAGTTATATATATATTATATATATATATATATATATATATATATATATATATATATATATATAATACAATTTAATTATCTCAATAAGCATATCATGCTTTACAGCTAACTGAGAAATTTTTAGGCTAGTCGAAAAATAAAGTGCTAAGTGATAATTTGAGCAGTAGTCAAGTAGTTGACTACTTGTTTCTAAGTAGTCAACTACTTAAAACAAGTAGTTGACTACTTAAAAACAAGTAGTCAACTACTTGACTACTGCTCAAATTATCATGGCACATAATTGGCACTCTTACTTTTCGACTAGGGTACTCACTATAATATATATGGCGGAGGAGCTGTGATAGTTTTGAAAAATATCGGCCAAAGCTATATATAGTTTTGCTAGGAAAAAAAAATTAAGGGTAAGATAACACGAACAATCGATTGTTGTTAGTCCCATTTGATTAACATGTAAACCTTAGCAACCTCATAATGATTCTGAATTTTTTTTGGGAGACAGTTCTTGGCATTAAAAAAATATGGAGAAAATTTCAAAACAATCGGACGATCCAATTTTTTTAAATTAATTTTTTAGTTTCGGTCTCCATGGGAAAGCCCTATACTGAAAATTTAAAAAATTCATTTAAAAAAATTGGATCGTCCGATTGTTTTGAAATTTTCTCCATATTTTTTTAATGCCAAGAATTGTCTCTCAAAAAAAATTCAGAATCATTATGAGGTTGCTAAGGTTTACATGTTAATCAAATGGGACTACCAACAATCGATTGTTCGTGTTATCTTACCCTTAACTAGCTTGATCTTCCCAGTTTAAACAAATCGCCCCGTTTGAGCCTCTATATATATACTTTCCGAATATCAACAAAATCCTAAAAGACTAAAAATATAATGATATATTATTATATATTAAAACAGACTCTCTGGAGGTAAAAAAATCAGGAAAAATATGCTCAAGTTTAATTAAATAAGTGAAATTAATTTTACGTGTAACAAAAATTTAGTACAACAATTAAGTTTAAAAAATTAAAAAATGATTACAAGAAAAATGAATTTTTAGTAAAAGGTAAAATTTAAGAAATTTTGAACCTAATAAAACTTGAAGATACATATATATATAAATATATATATAAAATTGTACTTCTCCGGCTTATTTGTGGCCTTTATTAACTCCTTTAATTAATTATAATATTAGAAAAATTAAATTATTATTTAAGGCAAAAATGAAAGAAAAAGTCTGATTACACAATCTATATACAGTAAAACAAATCTAAGTTTACGCCTGACATGGCTAGACTATACGTCTAGACCGACTGGCGCCCCCTATCTTAGCCATGTTATGACTTCCAAGATGGCCGCCGCGCGTAATCGAATCCACACGTAAACTATATAAGATCTGTAATTATACTGTATATAATAATATATGATGAAATATAAAAATAATTAAAAGGCCTTGAAAATTAACATTTTTTCAATGCACTTCAACTTACTAACTGATAAGCAAATTAATTGAATGAAGCCAGTCAAGGTTTAAAAAAAATAATTACACACTTCTAGATTTTACAACAAAACACATGGCAATTAAGTATATAGCTTTTATAATTTGTTACATATAGTATTATAGCGACACCGGCAATGTGAGAATCAAAAACTGCTAAATAATAAAACTTTAATTTGTGCAGTTCTGCTCTTCTTCCATATATACAATTAAGTAAATTACAGTAAAAACTTGTTATTTATACGTCAAGTCCAGGGACCCAGGAAATTGGGTTTACCTATCGAGTATACCTTATTATATCAATTTTTTTTTGTACCTGCAATACTTATTATTTTTTACGGGACCTTTACTCTGTTAATTACTCAATATCGAGTTTTTACCTTATAACAAGTTACGTATAACAAGTTTTTACTGTATTTTTAACTTCATTTATTTAGAATTATAAATGAAGGTATAGACGTATAGACATAAAATTTATGTATTAATTTACTTTAACCATAATTAAAAATAATGTAGTTATATACTTTATAAATATAATAATGGAGTAACGACCTCAATTTTTTTTTTATTGCAGAAATGGATAGAGGGTGCAATGTTATGCACCCTCTATTTTTTTTTTCAGATTTATCTTATTTTTTTTCAGATTTTTAAAGCCCGGCCGGCCGGGAACTATTTTTAAAAAATTATTTAAAGTTCTTTTTATGACGTCACGAGGCGCCGCTTCTTAATCAAAAGATAGGACTTTTTCACAAAAATAAAACTTTCAATAATTGTTTAAAAATAGTTCCCGGGCTCTAAAAAATCTGAAAAAAATCAGGGTATAGCATAACTTTGCATGCTCCATCCATTTCTGGAATGAAAAAATTTGAGGTTGATATTCCTAGCACAAGAATATTGATCATACCGCTGCAACTCTGGCCAGCAGTGTTAACAGCATGCAAACACAGCTGAACCAGAAGTTGCTATATCAGAATGAAACATATGTGTGTCTCTCTAGCTCCTTATAGGGTAGCAACATGAGATTGTAGGGGTGCTTTTGCTTACAGGAAAAAGTCCTCATGTTTACCTTCCCTCCTGAAGAGCAACCTTAATTGTGCTCTAAAGCATTGAAAAAAATATAAAAATGTAGAAAAAAATTAATTATAAATTATAGATGGCAAATATTAAATTTATTTCCATATTATTTGCTACTTTATAAACAATATAAACATAACACTAGTTACAATTTTGTGTTACTGGCAACAAAGTGATGAAATTTTTCTAAAAAACAAAAAATCCAATGCTTTAGAGCGTAAGGTTGCATGCTCTTCAGGAGGGGATGAGGTAAACATCAGGACATTATCCTGTAAACTAGGCAACCCAACAAGCTGGTGTGGCGCTACCTTATATGCGACTTCTATATATTCAGGGGCACACCGCCTTTTTGAATCTGATAATATCATATATATATATATATATAAGAATTATGTACGTAACTACATACTAATTATAAAAAATGAATGCAGACACAAATTCTGCGCTGTAATACTATATAACATTAAATATAGAATGCCAGTAACAAATTTATTACAGTACAAAGAGCAGTGATATATCAAAATAAATATTTTAGCAGCCCTTGGAAAGTATTTGTTAGCATAATTATTTGATACTCTTTGTATTCGGTTTAATTACCAAGGAAATTATAAATTTTAATAAAATTTATGATGAAAAATGAAAGATCAAATAAGCATCCTGCATGTTAATAAAATATATTAAATTTAATGAATACTATTTTTAAAATTTATTTCAATAATATATATGATGATGTGTGATTGAGTATACTGTGTAATAAATATCCACTTGTTCATTATGATGAAGCAATAAATTTCAATGTGGCACTCCAACAACATAGTGCACAAAATTGAACAAATTACCACAGAAAAAATCAGCGTTCTCAGTTACATTAAAATTGTCCTTAAAGCGAATGATATCCTTATCCATGACAAGTTTCGCAGGATAACGTCCAGACTTGTGGAACACGACTTTCACACACATGTCAACACCTGGTCCAACTACAACCTCCTCTTTGTGAGGTACTTTCACAGCAGAGTTATAGCTGACATGGGACGTGAAGCGAGTGGCTGAGAGGACCTTCATTTCAGGTCTTTTTATGAGAAGGATGGTCAGGTCTTCATCATAGGAGTCTTCACCACTAGCGTCTGGCTCTTTGAGCTGCGTAGGAATCACCACTCCGAGCTGTATGATGCGTCTACCTCCAGTGGTGAAGTAAGCAGATGAGAGAATTTCGTAGGAGCTTTCAGACTCGTCAATGATATTTTTGCAAGCCTCAAAATTGCTTTGGTTGTCATCTGTACCAAATACAAAGAAAGACTCAAGGTTTGGAATTTTCCTTGGACTTACTTCACGACAAAGACTCTCAGGCACAGACACTGTCTTACAATTGTTGTATAGCAAGGAAACTTTGTACGCCTCAAATTGAGTGAGCACATCACACAGTCCTGGTCCGTTGGAGAACTCTTCCGGTTTCATGGCCAGGAAGCGGATGTGAGGAATGATAGGGGCCAGGGCCTCTCTCAGATTCTCTGGTGTCTCTTCCTCGCCCCTGCGCTGCACATCTCGTCGCGACCAGCACACACTTGCATCATACAGCTCGATCTCAGAGTTGACTGCCAGCTGGTCACACTGCACTAGCCAGTCCAAATGAGACTGTGGGATCTCTAGGAAACTGTCCAGACGTAGGGCTGATGAGGTTCCCTTTTGGATGATCTGAAACAACAGAGGATAACGTTTTTATGATTCTGCAGTGCTTAAGGATAAGATAAAGCTACCACGAAAGGCTAGTTATAGCGTTCTCACCTTCCTCTAAAACCGCTGGAAACGTCGGAATTTCAACGACAATTTCCGAAGTTTCACGAATGCGGTTGCAGAGCGCCAAAACATTACAAATTTTGTTGCATGGTCAGTATAATACTATAATATATTGTCACCATCGGTGTGCGCATGCCATGATCACGAAACGCGAAAACACTTTATTATTTAAAGTAGAGTGAGCGAGTTCATTTTTTTTAATATTTTATTTTTTAAAAATAGTTTCACCACAAAAAATTCCCAAAGTTGGTGTTTCGGAGGCCTTTAACGTGCAGCCTTATGGAACATAAAACCGCGTTTTACTCCAACTTTTTCTGAACTATATGGTACCATTTAAAAAAAACTTACGTAATCTATGATGAATTCTTTAATGAATTTTCAAATAAAATTTTTTTTTTTTACCGGGTCGTTTTCTTGGAAAAAAATCAGGAAAATCCTTATGGGAATTAACCCGCAAAAACTTAAAGATTTTTTTCCGAAAAAACGGCTACGTAAAAAAAATTTTTTATTTAAAAATCCATTAAAGAATTCATCATAGATTACGTAGGTATTTTTTAAATGGTAGCATAGTTCAGAAAATGTTGGAGTAAAACGCAGTTTTATGTTCCATAAGGCTGCACGTTAAAGGCCTCCGAAACACCAACTTTGGGAATTTTTTGTGGTGAAACTATTTGAGATGGAATTTTTTGGTTTTCATTTCTCAATAGAGGGCAGCTTAAAGAGGAGTCAGCGAGTTGAATGCGCAGTGCATGATGGGAATGACGTCACGCACTATATATGTGCATACGAAAAAGTTACGTCGGCTCCTCAAAAGCTGCGCAGTAAAAATTTATACAAGTTGGGCAATACCAGCATCTGCTGAAGTTATATAGTGTTGTTGATCCAGTCAGCTGTTAATCCGTAGACCGCAATTAACATTTGAAATGAAAATTTGCCTCGGATTTTGGTATTGCATCAGAATTTTCTCAAAATTTTTATGAAGGGCTAATAAAGGTTATGACACTTTCTGATTCACCATAATATGTTCTATCTTCGAATATTTTTTAAACACATTTTACGGGAGATTGCGGAAGAAATTAAAGTTCGAATAAAAAAGAAGCCACGTTTTTCGAGCGTTAGCATGGAGGAGATAGACGAAGTCATCGACTTTTAGACCCAAATGCTCAGAATTTTTACGAAGGACGGTCTCAACTGATTTCAGATGCTTATTTATGGTGCTCCAAAGTAACTTTTTACATGCAAGAGAATGAGCTTTACCATTGGTCAATTTTTCGCTCACTCTACTTTAAACTATTTTTAGAAAATAAAATATTAAAAAAAATGCAATCGCTCACTCTACTTTAACACGAAAACATTTTGTACGAAAATATAATTAACCGAAATGGAAAATGTGCGAATGCATTTATAACGAAACTTAAAAAGCACGAAAGCATTTACAGCGAAAACATTTTAGCCGAATTCAATAATCACGAAAACCATTGAGCCGATAGTTATTTGAACGAATTGAAAAACAACAAAAGTAAATTGGAACGAAAACATTTAAAACGAAATAAAAAAATCTCGAAAACAATTTGTCCGAAAGTTATTTGAACGAAAACATTTAAGACGAATAAAAAATAGCGAAAACAATTTGACCGAAAGTTATTTGAACGAAAACGTTTAAGACAAATAAAAAAATAACAAAAACAATTTGACCGAAAGTTATTTGACCGAAAACATTTAAGACGAATAAAAAAATAACGAAAACAATTTGACCGAAAGTTATTTGAACGAAAACATTTAAAACGAATGGAAAAATCACGAATACAATTTGAACGAATGCTATTTGACCGAAATAAAAAACACCGATGAAGAAAAATATTAATAAAAAATTATAACAATATTAATTAAAAAAAATGTAAATTAAAAAGAATGCAATAAAGAAGTATATTATACAGACTGAGCCAGAAATGGTGTTCCGACCCATGCTAAAATTTGGGCAGGTTAATAACTTTGAGTTAGAAATTTGAAATTTGGCATAAGTAAATAAGCCAAAGGTTCTATAAGTTCTTTTGACATGTGTAAAACAATTTTTAAAATTAATTTTTCCTACCGTTTTAGGGGTGGATTCATGATTTGCATTTCTTCCTTATGGGATTTCCATGTTAAATTAAAAAAGTTGATAGAAAAATTTTAGCCGATTTGCACAAAATTAGTTTTTAAGGTTTTCAGAGTACGCTGTATATTTAATGGTGTACGTTTCACCCCTAAAAATTAAATTGTTAACTTGCTCCGATTAAAAAAATTCAAAGGTCGTTTCTGGGGTAAAAAAATAAGCCCGTTTCAGTGGCATAATAAAAATTTTGATAGCATAATTTTTTCACGTAGTAACAGTCATTATCTTATTAGGGGTTGTTTTCACCACTTTTTAAATTACAGTACACCATTAAATTCAACGTGCAACCTTCAAAACTAATTTTGGTGTAAATCAGCCAAAATTTTTGTATCATCTCAATTTAACATGGATATATCCCATAAGGAAGAACTGCAAATCGTGAATCCATCCCTAAAAAGGTAGGAAATAATAATTTTAAAACTTGTTTAACACAAATATGTCAAAAAACTTAGAACCCTTTTGGCTTTACGTATGCCAAGTTTCAAATTTCTAGCTCAAATTAAGTTATAAGTTATAACCTGCCCAAATTTTAAAATGGGATCGGAACACCATTTCTGGCTCAGTCTGTATATACTTCTTTATTGCATTCATTTTAATTTACATTTTTTTTTTTTTTTTTTGGTTTAATTAATATTGTTATAATTTTTATTAATATTTTTCTTCATTGGTGTTTTTTTATTTCGGTCAAATAGAGTTCGTTCAAATTGTATTCGTGAGTTTTCAAATCGTTTTAAATGTTTTCGTTCAAATAACTTTCGTTCAAATTGTTTTCGTCATTTTTTTATTCGTCTTAAATGTTTTCGTTTAAATAACTTTCGGTCTAATTGTTTTCGTTATTTTTTTATTCATCTTAAATGTTTTCGTTCAAATTACTTTCGTACAAATTATTTTCGTGATTTTTGTTCTCGTTATTAGTTTGTTTCGTGTTAATTTAATTTTGTGGTAAATGATTTCATTTATATTTGTTTTCGATGTAATGATACCGATCAAATGCAACAAAATTTGTAATGTTTTGGCGCTCTACAACCGCATTCGTGAAGCTTCGGAAATTGTCGTTGAAATCCCGATGTTTCCAGCTGTTTTAGAGGAAGGTGAGAACGCTATCAAGCTACCAATGTTAAAAAAAAAATCCCTCACTCAAAAATTATGAAAAAAATTTAAAATGTTCTCATCTACATCCCCTATCAGTAGCTAAAATATCAGGTATACAAATATGATCTAGTTTTTGAGTTCTAAATGTTTAAAGTTGACTACTTCAACATGGAGAAATGGAGTTATCTTACCCTTAAAGGACCTATCCAGGCTGCCAATGAAACATTTTTTCTTTAAAATAATAATGAAACCTAATCAACTAAATCAACACAGCAAAATGATCAAATGTTACAGGTTTTCAGTGCCCAGAAAAGCTAACAAATACATAATAGTTAAACTATCAGTAGTAAAATAGTTAACACAGCGATGTTGTGTCTTGTGAGTATGTAGGTGTAGCCATAAGACTCACGACCAATCAGAAGCTGTTAACTGGCCCCTCCCCCCCTACCACACCGCCAGCTTACCCTTCCATTTTCTCTCCTATCCTTTTTGTTCTATAGTTGAACTGATGTTGCTATTGCTATATTAATGAAAATATGTAATTTTTCCCATGGTGAGATAATTAAAATTTTGGTTGTAATAAATATTGTCAGACTACCTATATGTATTGTATTGATACCGTACAATTAAATAGACGCATGTCATTGAATCCCCTCTAGAAGTAGGCAATTATTAGTCTAATCAGCTTTTTTACATTAAAATTTGAGAGTAATAACTCAAAACAATATTGATTTTCATCCTTACTTCAGCCGATAAATTTTTAATTTGTTACTTATTTCTAGGAGTAAAAATATTTTTTAGTTAACTATAAAAAAAATAATGGCCGTCAAATGGTGACATTTGTTTATCATTATTAGACTCAAGAAGTACCCTCTCCTCAACTCTGAAAAGTTCTCTTCTGCAGCCTTGTTGTTAATCACCATACTGTGTGTTATGCTTACGGGGCATACTATGTTGATTTTTGTGATTAACAAGGCTGCTGAAGGGAAGGTTTCAGAGGTGAGAAATGTGTACATAGACTTAATATAGGTCTTCTCACCTGTAGAGCGGTCTCCAGCAGGCGAGGCTCGTCGTTGTTGCTGGCAAACGTGAGGGCGCGCCACATGTTGTCCGGGTAGAGCGACCGCCACAGGAAGGCTCGCAGTCTCGCCAGCAGAGAGGCGTGCAGGAGGTACTTCTTGGACGCGTACAGCAGCTCACAAGCAACCTCGAAATTGTCCAGATGTACACGATCCTCGTACATGTACCTGCAATGTGTGGGAGATCGTTAGTACTGGAGAGGGGGGGTGGGAGAGATAATTGAAACATGGAGGAATGAAAGAGATTAGTGCACATTTTTAATTACACGTATACTGTAAATTTATTTCATTCATAATTTCCCCACTTCGATCAAACTAGGGACAATGTACAGAATCTAATTTTATATTTACTGTTCATTGACAGCTATTCCCCCTCTCTCAGTCACTCACAGTAACATTGCAGAGAAAGCTGCTGATGTGATGTCAGGCAAGAAGATTGGCTCATCTTTCTCATACAAAGGTCCATACAACATGGCTGCCATCACCGGGCTGCTCTTGGCCAACATCAGACGGTGGACCTTGAACACCTGAAAACACAAACACAACAGACTGAAATTCTGAACTCGGAGATGTTAATACTTTTCATTGTTGACATGATGTATTATCATGCATTGTAAAGACTTCGTGGCAAGACTTTTTGTAATTTCACATCAACAAAAATTTGTGATTTTCTACCACGTTATTTGACTCAGCAAAGTAGACACTATGTATTATAACACGATAATATAATTTTAAATATCGTGGCTTCATTAGGACAGACTTCCGACTCACCTTCTTGTCTTTTCCGACAATGAAGACACAGTCGGTCCACATCTCGTGGTGCAGGATGAAGCTGTCTCTTTCGACCACCGTCTCACAGGTCTGCTGCCAATCCGTCATCACCAAACCCTCCATCATCATCTGTCAAACAGAAACAATAATAGGTCTTTCTTTTGAAAGAAGTTGAGAAGTACAAGTATTTGGGTGTGGTGTTGCACAGAAAATTGATGTGGAATGAACATATTAAGTATGTTACTTCTAAGAGTAGAAAGTTCTTGGAGTTTGTTATGAGAAATCTGAAGGGAGCTAGTATGTTCGTGAGAGATAGCGCTTATAGAGCCATGGTGAGACCGATGCTTGAGTATGGATGCAGTGTTTGGGATCCATACAGGAATGTTGGGGTGAAGGAGTTGGAGAAGGTGCAGAGAAGAGCAGCGAGAAGAGTTATGGGGCGTATGGGAAGATGGAAGTTGGTGGGAGATGGAAAGGAGGTCAGAAAAGAGTTTGAGAGTGTAACTGCGATGATTGATAAGTTAGGGTGGGAGTTGCTGGAGGAGAGAAGGAGAAATTGTAGACTTGGTGTTATGTATAAAATAACAAGAAATAGTGAGGGTTGGAGGGAGTTGAGCTCTCGTATTAAGAGAGGTGTTTACATTGGGAGGAGTGATCATAGTTGGAAGTTGGATTTTGTCGGCAGTAGAAGTGATGTGGGAAAATATTCCTTCATTAACAGGACTGTAAGAGAGTGGAATTTGCTGAAGGCAGAAGTTGTTGAAGCGAAGAGTTATGAGTTGTTTAAGAGGGTTTTGAGACAAGCAAACCCTTCGCGAGCCACCGTGGCGTAGCCACATTTGCCGCGTTAATTTTATTATTATTATTATTATTATTAGGTGACTTTCCCTTACACTGATCCTCGCCATCAGCGAGTGGCGCTGCAACTTTTTGCAACTTGCAGTTTGAGCCTCTTTTTAAGTCGACCAATCACGCAATCACTTAATTGGCAGTATATATGACGTAATTTAAAATCATGGCTGCCTGTGGGTCGACCAATCGCTTGCGTATCACTTGGCAGCATGGCGTTACAAAAATCCGAGGTAGCATTCTTTATCTCGCTAGTATTTGTAATTCAGCAGTGCTAGGGTGAAAACAATTGTACTGAAGCAAACTAGAAGAGATGCACCACGTTTTGGCAGTGAAAAATGTTAACTTTTTATCTTTTCGTACCTAACTTGCGGGTTCACAAAATTTTCCCCCCATCTTCGCAACGTATTGTTTCGTTTCTACATACTTTGATCGTACATGAAGTTGCAGCGCCACGACAGGTGTGGATCCAGAAAAAAAAATTCGGGGGTGGGGGGGGGGAGGGGGGCTGCCTCCGTGATAGTATGATATAAAATCAACACGTTTACCACAACTTACAACAGGCAAAAGAGTATGTACATCATGCATATTGTACATATAACAGTAGGTGATTAATCAGATAAAAAAAGCTCTAAAATCAAACGAATCAGTATAAAAAATATCAAATAAATATAGTTTTAAATATAATAAATGGTACTTTATTATCTAATTAGTAACAAAGTTTGAAACCTGCTAAAAATTTCAATCTTCTTAAAAAAGGAAAGCACAGACACAGGAAAGCCACCACCACAGACAAAATTGTCTGTGCCACACCAGCCACCACGTTGTTTGTTTACGTATTTAACAGCTGTAGCAGTTACAGTGATGCCAACATTGTAAGGAAAATTTACTTAATTAAATCAACATGAAACATTTATAAATTTCTAAAATATTCGGTATATAATTATATTTATCAATGTTCAAGTTTGCCTGTTTTTATAATATAATATTAACTGAAGTATCAGTACTGTTATAGTTATATGCATGGGAATTCTTTACAGTATTGGCATCACTTAATTAAACAGCTAAAAAAAAAAAAAAAAAAATAAAAACTCTTCATGTCAAAAAATAAGTAATGCAAGATATATGATGGTGTGAGAATAAATATTATGAAGAAAAACAATATTGAAAATTTATTGCATTTTGTGGAGTGGACTATACGGGTCTTTCACCATACGTCACAAAAACATGACGTCACGTGAATGTAGGCAAAAAGCACCTATTTAACATGGTAGTAGCATTAGAAATTAGAAATTAGAAATATTTATTTGATCATTCCAAAAACTATTTATTTTCTGCGATATGACGATTGTGATACCTTTGACAATTATTTTATTTGATAGATTGAAATGTCAAGTAAATGGAAAAAAATGCAATATTTGCCAATGATATCTGTGAAAAATACAATAAATCATTAAATAAAATGTAAATCGACTCCAAATTTCACGTCAATAATGACCATTTTACGACACTTATGCACTGATATTGACCCTAACATTCTGAAAAAAATCAGCCAATCACCGACCATTGCTTTCCCCGCGGACTTTTGAATACGAGGGGGAAACGGCACAACAAAGAATAATGATAAAGAAACTAGGTAGAATAAAAAAAATATATTTGTTCAAGTTATGTATATTCATTTCTTACGTATAAATTATTGTTAAAAAAAATTAAAAATATGTTAAATTAGGAGCAATAAATCAAGTGATTCCAGTTCCCCCTAAGTACGTACTGATGAATGTAAACAACAACAAAGCCAAGCAAACGCTATATACTGTTGATGACATGCATAGTAATTTTATATAATTTTCATGGAGCGATACGGCAATGCCCACTGTATTCAGTGCATAAATGGGGCATTGAGCGATATACAGAGACGTGTGAACCACATCAATTCGCGTGCCAACTTTTTTCGTATATAAATTTGGTATTGCAAAAATTTTCGTACGACAGACGTACTTCAAATTTGGTACACTTGTAGCTGAGGGTTGTAAAAATTAGTTCAAGATGTTAAAATTTTTATTGGACACCAAAAACACCCCTTTGATCAGGGATTATTTTCGCCTTAATTATGGAAATTCAATGTTAAAAATTCAACTTTTTTTGAAATCATTGGAATTTTGCGGAGAAAATTTCTAGGATAGGGTAATCGACCCTCCTGAACTCAGAATTAATTTTAGATTTTTTCCCCGACGCACCCCTGAGTGTGGAGACCTACCCCTAAAATCCATTTTCCTTAAAAATTGTGCTAAAATTATGAAATTAATTTTCAAGGGGTCATCGACCCTCCTGAACTCAGAAATAATTTTAGATTCTTTCTCCGACGCACCCCTGTGAGGGTGGAGACCTACCCCTAAACTCCATTTTCCTTAAAAGTTTTGCTAAAACTATGAAATTATTTTCAAGGGGTAATTAAACCATGCAACGTCTGATCTCCACTTAATTTCAGTTCGTCAATGGTCTCGAATATCTTCTTTTAAACCTTTTGCTTCAGAAAGAGATTTGAGACCATTGACGAGCTGAAATAAAAGTGACAGACGTCTGTCGACGTTATGTGGAATTGGTCACAACTCAGTTGTACTTGTTAAAGGCACACATACCCTTGTGCAGACCAACATGATGTGCCTTCACGCCATGCAATTAACGGTGGACATGACACATGATGATGGTGGCATGATGCTGCAAGTAAAAGAGTTGAGTCTGTGATTTTCTTTTTTTTTTCTGAAAGATTTTGATAAATCTCGAAAAAAAATTAATACACATTTTATTCCCTCGATTATTAAGAAATAAGGATATGGTGTGTAGCCGTTGACCCTCAGGAGTGCGTCGGGGAAAAAATCTACAATTATTTCCGAGTTTAGGGGGTCGATTAATTACCTCTTGAAAATTAATTTCATAATTTTAGCACAATTTTTAAGGAAAATGGATTTTAGGGGTAGGTCTCCACCCTCAGGTGTTCGTCGGGAAAAAATCTAAAATTATTTCTGAGTTCAGGAGGGTCGATTACCCCTTGAAAATTAATTTCATAATTTTAGCACAATTTTTAAGGAAAATGGATTTTAGGGGTAGTTCTTCACCTTCAGGGGTGCGTCAGGGAAAAAATCTAAAATTATTTCTGAGTTCAGGAGGGTTGATTACCCCTTGAGAATTAATTTCATAATTTTAGCACAATTTTTATGGAAAATGGATTTTAGGGGTAGGTCTCCACCCTCAGGGGTGCATCGGGGAAGAAATCTAAAATTAATTCTGAGTTCAGGAGGGTCGATTCCTCTCCTAGAAATTATCCTAGAAATTTTCTCCGCAAAATTCCAATGATTTCAAAAAAAGTTGAATTTAAGTTGAATATAAGGCGAAAATAATTTTTTTAAAAACCTCCCCTGAAAGGGGTGTTATTGGTGTCCAATAAAAATTTAAACACCCTGAACTAATTTTTAAAACCCTCAGCTACAAGTGTACCATATTTGAAGATTGTACGAAAAGTTTTGCAATACCATATTTACGAAAAAAGTTGGCACGTGAATTGTGGTTCACTCGGTTATATTTAACGATGAGCGCCCACGTATAAATTTTGACTACACTTTGGGCTTATCAGCTCAAATAAGACCAAAATTTTGCTAGCCCAATTAGACTCCGACAGGCACCTAATTGGCCGATTTTGGGCAAATCTGGGCTAGCAAAAAAAGTAACATTGAGCTGTAATAGCCCAATATAACCCTAACTGGACCAATACACCACTTAATCCATAGCTCTATGTAGCTCATTATGGATCAGTTTGAACCAACTATGCCATGCTTAAACAAGCTGGAAATTGACCAAATTTGCCCAAACTTGACCTTTTCTACCCTGGTTGTCCCCAGTACGCTTATATAGCTCAAAATAGACCAAAACAGCTTAAAATGGACCTCTTTTGCCCAAAGATGTGCCGATCCACCCTGAATATACTGCATTGATTTAGGTAGCCCAAAGTGGACCAAAACTGCTTAAAATTGACCTCTTTTGCCCAAAGATGTGCCAATCCACCCTGAATATACTGCATTGGTAAAGGTAGCCCAAAGTGGACCAAACCAGCTTAAAATGGACCTCTTTTGCCCAAAGATGTGCCGATCCACCCTGAATGTACTGCATTGGTAAAGGTAGCCCAAAGTGGACCAAAACAGCTTAAAATGGACCTCTTTTGCCCAAAGATGTGCCGATCCACCCTGAATGTACTGCATTGGTAAAGGTAGCCCAAAGTGGACCAAACCAGCTTAAAATGGACCTCTTTTGCCCAAAGATGTGCCGATCCACCCTGAATGTACTGCATTGGATTTAGGTAGCTCAAAGTGAACCAAAACAGCTTAAAATGGACCTCTTTGGCCCAAAGATGTGCTTATTCAACTTGAATGTACTGCATTACTAACAGTAGCTAAAAATAGACTAAAATAGCTCAAAATGGCCTTTTTTCCTCTGAATGTATTACATTCTTTACCTTAATTATCGCTTCATAAAACAAACGAAAATAGATGAAGATAGAAATATTTTGCCTAAAAACATGTGCCTTTTATGACCATGAATGCATTCTATTAATTAGTTGATACTTGAAGCTCAAAGTTGATAAAAGTGCTATAAAATAATATAATTTATTCATGGTTATAAAGAGCTGGGGAAAATCAGTATTGTCATCATGCTGATGCATGCATACCAGACACTAATAATGCAAAGGAATACTTGGCTGACTGTGAGGGGAAGAGACTGGCCCAAGAATCACATGGTATGCATATTAAATGAGGTGTCTGTTTATTCTGTTCTTTTATCATATACGTACAAATAACGTACTGAATGCATATTATTTGCACACGGTAAATACAGTATGCATACAGTACGTATGTAAGAGGTCATTGTAACAATTCTATTAGTAATTAGAGAGCATAATATCCTGAATGAAATACAGTTTCATTTATTATAGCTGTGAAATTGTTATTAAAATTGTAAAAAGTGCCACTTACCGCAATTTTAGAACAAAATTAACCTTTGTTCATTTATTTCCTTACATTTTGGCTGTGTAGAACTGCTTTTTTCTTCAAAATTGTGGAAGAATAGGCTGAGGAACTGCATTGTTAGCAGCTTAAACCTATTAGGAGCTAGAGATATGCCACCCGGTGGCATGAACAGAAAAACATTTCCCGATCAACTTTAACCCTGAGATATTGATGTATATAGACTATATACATGTATGCTTACCTTAGCAGATGATTAACGCATTACTACACTAAAGAAAACCTTAAAAATATAGATACATGACACTACTTAGGACACTATAAGAAATATACATACTGCAACAACAACAACATTGTCGACTGTTACAAGTCAGATGGAAAACCGGTAGAGAAATGAATTCAAATGAACCAATCAGAGCGATCGAAAGTTCGGAACCGATCGGAAACTATCGGAAACGCGCTAAATTAATCTCCAAAAGTCTACAAATACAAATGGCGAAATCTTTGTAAACATGAGTAACATGACAGACGACTTAAATAATTAATTCTGATAAATATAATAGACCCAGCTTATAGATGAGGTCTATTTTAAGCTGTAATGGTTCACTTTAAGTTACCTAAACCAATGCAGTATATATGCATACATTCAGGGCGGATCGGCACATCTCTGGGCAAAAGAGGTCCATTTGAAGCTGTTTTGGTCCACTTTGGGCTCCCAAAGATGTGCCGATCCACCTTGAATGTACTGCATTGGTTAAGGTAGCCCAAAGTGGACCAAAACAGCTTAAAATGGACCTCTTTTGCCCAAAGATGTGCCGATCCACCCTGAATGTACTGCGTTGGTTAAGGTAGAGCTACCTTAACCAATGCAGTACATTCAGGGTGGATCGGCACATCTTTGGGCAAAAGAGGTCCATTTTAAGCTGTTTTGGTCCACTTTGGGCTACCTTAACCAATGCAGTACATTCAGGGTGGACCGGCACATCTTTGGGCAAAAGAGGTCCATTTAAGCTGTTTTGGTCCACTTTGGGCTACCTAACCAATGCAGTACATTCAGGGAGGGAAAAAACATCTTTGGGCAAAAAAAATCCATTTTAAGCTATTTTGGGCTATTTTGAACTGAGCCAACCTGAGGAATACATTCAGAGTAAAAAGGGGTATGTTTGGGCTAAAGAGTGCCATTTTAAGCTTTTGTGGTCCATTTTGGGCTTGGTCAAGCACATGAATACTTTCAGAGTAAAAAAGGGCATGTTTGGGCTGAAGAGTGCCATTTTAAGCATTTTTGGCTCACTTTGTGCTGGCCGAGGCAAGGAATTCATTCATGGCTATTTTGGGCAGAAATGGTCTACAGGGTGCTCAGATTTATTTTAGCTGGATTGGTCAATATACAGCTACATGAAGCTAGGTTGAGCTTGGGCTTAATTGAGCTTTTTTGGCCAATAACAAGCTTACTGCAACCCTGGGGATATTAGGTGCCATTTTGGGCTTAAACGGTCAACAGCTAGCTTAAATTTGTTTCAAGCTTGCATGTTTGGTCTTAATTAGGTTAAAATTGCTTGGTCACAAATCTGGTCTATTTTAAGCTATAAAATTCCAATCTGAGCTGGAGGCTTAAATGAGCATGTTTGGTCTAAATAAAGCCTGAAGCATTATTGGACAATCGTGGGCTACTTTGGTTATAAGCAAATTTGAGTTCAGATAGCTCAATAACACTTTAAAGCCAGTTTGAGGTACTCTGGGCTTCGCAGCCCAAACTGATACTTGAAGGAAAGTAATTTTGAGCTAGCAATGCTATTTTGGGCTAGCAAACCAAGCCCAAAGTAGTCAAAATTTATACGTGGGCGGGGATCGATGTTCACAAAGTACGCGCGCGTCAGCATCCAGCATCCGCTACAAGATCTCTGTTTTTAAATCTATAAAATTTTACGACTTTTGTATATATGACACAGCTCTTGGGTCAATAAGCTGATTTATGCCGCTGTCAGATTTTATTTTAGTAAAAAATACAATAATTAATATATTATAGTTGTTATTTTTCGTTGAAAGGAGAGGAGTTCTTATTAATTATGTTTTTTTATTTGTTTCAATTTATGCTGACTCTTTGTCTTTTTATTTTGTTATTATGCATGAGATCACTTAATATATATATATATATATATATTATATATATTATATATATATATATATATATACTGTGCTCGCGGGTGGTGAAGTTTTGGACAGCTAGGGGACAGATCTGCACGATCTGTAATTAATCTCTGCTTATCGTCGTATGCGTATGACGACTATATATATATATGACTCAGATATATTATGTCGTGGTATAAGCTTATATATTATATCTTGCAGCCGCGCGGGCTTCGATTTGTCAGTCAGAGAAATACGATATATAACTGAATATCCGAGTCCCTGCAACTGGGCTGATATTTTAATAACAACTGGTGTATGTTATTCAGTATTGTACGTATAGCAAATATTTTGATGAAAATAAATACCCATGATATAATTATGCAAAAAAAAAAAAAAAAAAAAAATCTTCCTCTAAAACCGACGTGAAAAAAAATATTGAGAAATATCAACATATACCGTTTTCAGCTTTTTAAAATGGGGCGGTGGGAGGGGGAGAATATTTTTTTTTCATACTCGTAAAAATTTCGCCATTGAGATTGAAAAAAAAAAAAAAAATTTTTTTTGGGGGGGGGGGGGGGTAGGACCCCTACCCCAAACTTTTTTTTTTTGCTCACGAAAAATAATTCACCCATCAGATTTGCAGAATCGCCCATTGGATCGAAGTTTATTGTGACTGCGGCGGCCCGGCGGGCTGTAAAACCAACACTATAATATACCCTCTTCTGAGAACTGACAATGAGTATACCCTCTCTTCTAGGAACTGAGTATATTATAGCTATATATTATAAATCTGTCACATTTTACCATTGTATTATATTTATTATATACACACGAACAGCTCTGCTTCAGTTCAATGACCGCGCGCGAAGTGTGCTACAGCGGGGGGGGGGGGGGGGGGGGTTAATGTACGTGTATGTACCCTTATATTACAATCTTTGTCATTGTATGCCATGCAGCTTCATACAGCATATTGTATTTGGTTCTGAGAGTATCATGTCATTTATGACTTTCAGTACGTTTACATGAGTTGGTATAATAATATGTAAAAATTTGTATTGCACCAACTTGCATACACATGGTAAGATCAGGGCAGTCTCCTACAGGCCGTCTCACATGGATTTTCGACTGTCATCTCACTGATATTAGTCGTCCGTATTTTTAAAAGTAAATGGATCCTCCCTCCTCCGTGTAAGAAAATATTTATTTTAAAATATTTACGTGGAAAATTGAAAGTAAATTGTAGTCTGATGTCCATGAATTTCTTTTTCTACACACTATTATTTTTATTTATTTGATAAATATCATACGTTTCGAGAAAATCGCAAGGCGGGAACTGAGTTATAACTTATATAAGTCTAGTAATATAGTATGACGTCACAGAATATCAAAACCACAAATAAACAGAAAATCAACCTTCATAAATATTTTGATTATAGGAATTAACTTGATTTGATGATAAAATAATTAATGTAAATATTCACATTAAGGTAGAGTCCAATTCCACAGTCATGCAAAATATTATGAAGTCTATATATAATATACTACGTCATCGCTTTAGAAATGGGCTTCGACTTTTTTTATACTAGTCGTCCGGTTTATAAAAGTCATATTTAAACGTATTAATTTTATTTTTGCGGGTAAAAAGAAGTTGTTGAGCAATATTAGACTCTATGAGCATTTACTTACTTTTAATTTCAAATCTCTAGATACCGTGAAATCGCTATAATCCGGGCGCAAAGTGAGGTCTCTCTCCCGTAAGAATGCATGTAAACCGGCCGCTCAGTCGGACGTCGCCGACGTCGGACGACTAATAAAAAGAGTGGTGGGGGGTAAGACGGCCTGTAGCAGACTGCCCTGGTAAGATCCTCTCCAGACTCCAGTCCAGACTTGAATTCCTCCCCCTTAAGGGGGGAGGGGTAGATGCGACGATGCGACCGACACTCGACCAATCACGTCGCAGGAGCTGCATGCGCGCCATCGCCGTCCGCGGATTTTGCGCACTGAAAATCAGAGAGAAGAGACAAGGGAGAAGACTTTTCTCTTCACTTCATCTTGAGCCAATGCATTGACCAATAAGCAACAGGTGTGTCTCACGGTTTTTACTTATAATTTTTATTATTAGTCCGTGATTTTAAATCTGCAGCAAAATTTAAGATCATGGGAAAAAGAACCAAAGTCAAAAACGTAAGTGCATTTTTAATTAACATTGTGCATGGTCAGGAATTTACGAACAAACGATACGTAATAGCTAGTCGTAAATATAATTAAATCTTGCACTACATGCATAAAACAGAGGGTGTTCTAAAAAAAAGTTCGTGCAAAATGTATATATATAAAGCGCTAATAAAACCTATATATATATATAAGATTTATCTCAAAACTTAATTTCTATATGTAAATTTGAAGCTCTAAATTTATCATTATATTACTTACATTTAAAAAAAAAAAAACGACTTTCAAACAAGTTGAAACAAGATAAAAATTGCGGTTTTCGTTTCAGTCTTTTTCTTGCGTTTTCACAACTGCCGGGCCTGAAGTTTGATAAATTAAATCTCCTGCTTGCATGATTATTTTTTTTTACCCACATTTTAATTACCAAAAGGGTACGTACTCCACATGATCACACTGTTTGTAACATATATTACACACATATGTAAACGCACCTCTCGACCTCTCGCAAGTGCAGCATCGCGGACGTAATAAAAAGGGCTGGATTGCGGTGGTGATCCGCTCCAGTATGCATACGTTGCGCCCAGCTACCCTTGTAAAAAGGAATTATATACTTATAATACCCACGAGAAAATAAGAGTGAAAGCTAGCTCACAACAAATTCACTCGCACATTTTGACTCCAATTCACCTGAATTTCGCCCCTTTTCTGAGTCAATATGCGCGAGTGAATTTGATATCTTATATTGGCACATTTTCATGTAATTTGATTATTATAATATTAACAAATATTGACGTAAATGCCTGCCACCAAAATACTTCGTTCGAATTCACACACTTTCATGCAGGTATAACTCTGGCTCGCACATTTTGACGCCTTTTCGTGAACTTTCACACTTTCATTGATTCATTTTTTTCCCAAAGTCCAACATTCATTCAAATTCACTCATTTTGACGCTTTTTCACGAACTTTCACGCTTTTATCAATCATTATTTTTTTACAAAGTCCAGTCATTCAAATTCACTCATTTAATTTGACGCTTTTTCACGAACTTTCACACTTTTATCAACCATTATTTTTTACAAAGTTCAGTCCTTCAAATTCACTCATTTTGACGCTTTTTTATGAACTTTAATTCACGCCTTTATCAACCATATTATTTTACAAAGTCCAGTCATTTAAATTTAATATTTTTCAAACCTTTTCACGAAATTTCATACATTTTTAACAAGTAATTTTTTCACAAAGTCTATACATGCAAAATTCATTCATTCCCACGAATTTTCACACCATCATTTACCAAATTTTTACACATGTTCACTAACAACATCATGCACTTTGCGTCGCAGGCTAGCTCACCAAACCATTGGAAGTTTGAAGTGAATGCAGTCCCATGGCCTCAGTCCATGGATACCTAAAATGTACGAAAAATCCACAAAGAAACGCGCGCCAATTTTTAAGTACAGTAATAAAGATTGTTCTCATTTAATTGTCAAACATCGAAAGCAAAATAAAAACAATAATTTTTTACAAACAGAAATATATATAGGCCGGTATACAGATATACAGCTAGTAAAATGAGAGGCTTATAAAAAAAAACTTGATTACTCTAGGCTGACTATAATATATAGCAGTAGGTTTTCACTATACTTTTTAATGATTCCTTTGAATAATTTAACTATTAAAGGAATTATTTTTATACCTCATCATAATTAAATAAATTAAGAACTGTTTTTACTTATCTGATAGAACTTCTCGTCGTGGTTTAATCTTCGATATTTTATGCGACTCCAAATCTGACATTTTGAAAACTCAACCATGCAGCATAAATGCAACATTGAATTTTCTCTTTTTACATCATAAAATGTGCGAAAAAATTGCAAATATTAACACTGGACAAAAACGAATGGTAACCTAACTTTATTGTAATTAACTATTTAATGTTCAGGAATAAGTAAAACTTATATTCACTTAAACACCTCATAAATCACACGTACCATGCACACACGTGGAGCTTTCTATAACCTCTCTGCGTCAGCCATCTTGTGTTACTACCAACCGCCAAAAGTCACATGACTTCCGGTAATGTGACCAGATTTGTAGAACATTTTTTTCATGAAGTCCCCTTCATGCATATTCACGCATTTTCACACTTTTCCACGCACTTTCACTCATTTGTCGACCAACATTTTTCATTAAGTCCCTTCATGCATATCCATCACACTTTTTCACGCACTTTCACCCATTTGTTGACCTTTTTTTTAATAAAGACTAATGTATTTTCACACATTTTCACGCACTTCAACCATTAATTGTCGACTAATTTTTTTTCCAAAGTCCCCTCACATGCATGAATAACATTTTTTCACGCCTTGTTCCATGACGTCACTTGCTGGTCATGGGACGTCAAATTTCCTACAGAGAGATGCCGAAAATATGTTAAAATACATTAATATGCACTAAAAGATGTTGTTAAAAAAAATTGTCGAACAAATAGTTCAAAGTGCGTGAAAATGTGTGAAAATGCGTGAAAAAACATTAGGAGTCTTTACTAAAAAAAATGGTCAACAAATGGGTGAAAGTGCGTCAAAATATGTCAAAATGTGTCAATTTGCATGAGAGACTTTATAAAAATAAAAAGGACAGCAAATTGGTGAAAATGCGTCAAAATGTGTCAATTTGCATGAGGGGACTTTATGAAAAAAAATGGTCAACAAATTGGTGAAAATGCGTCAAAATATGTCAAAATGTGTCAATTTGCATGAGGGGACTTTATGAAAAAAAAATGGTCAGCAAATTGGTGAAAATGCGTCAAAATATGTCAAAATGTGTCAATTTGCATGAGGGGACTTTATGAAAAAAATTGGTTGACAAATAGGTGAATGTGCATGAAAAAGTTTCAAAGTGAGTGAACGTACTTTGCATCAAACTGGCTGAAAGTACGTCAGTATACATGAACTGACTTTATAAAAAATGTTGGATTATAATTGGATGAAACTGCGTGAAAATTCATGAAAATGGGCGAGTGGAATCAACTCAATTTGCATCAATAGAGGTGAAGTTGATACTAAATTAAAAATATGTCAATTTATGTGAAAATGCGTGGAGTTGCTCTAGTCAACTATGTGAATATTAATCAGTATATGTCAATATGGATGGGTGAAATTGCTTGAAATACACTTATTTTGTTAAATTATTAAAAATTTGTTAAAATGCGTGAATGACGAAAATCAATCTGCATGAGAGAGTCGTCAATCGGCTTCAACATGTGGGAAAATGTGTGAATTTTTCACTCGTGTTCACAATTTATTCGCATTTATTTTCTCGTGGGTATTACAAATTAATAAAGTATAATTCGTATGCTTGATTAGTATAATTTAGTATAATTTCTGAATGATTTAAATATACTAAATTACCATGATTAAAATTATACTAGTTTTAAATCATTTCGAGGTGGTTCAATAAGTCACTTATTTTTTTACTTTGGAAAAATGCTATTTTTGGAAAAATGCTTTTCTATATATAATTTAGTATAATAAAATAAAAACTATAGCATATAATTAATCTGTAATTTAGTATATTAATCATTCAGAAATTATACTAAATTATACGAATTAAGCATAGGAATTATAACTTTATTAATTTGTAATAAGTATTATATATATATATATATATATATATATATATATATATATATATATATATATATATATATATATATATATATATATATATATATATATATATATATATATATATATATTATATATATATATATATATATATATATATATATATATATATATATATATATATATATATATATATAATTCCTTTTTACAAGGGTATAGCTAGGCGTCTTGAACACGCTGACTTTTACGTAACCCCAAAAGAAGAAGTCGGGTGGAGTGGCATACAAATTTAAGTTTTCGTAAGAAAGGTCTGGCCGTCACACAGAGATTGTTGTCGAAGTTAACAAACGTTTTTTACTTTACACTCTGGTCAAGATTTTCCATATATAGCCGCTCAGTGCACATGGGACGTGATCGAACATGCAGTCACACGTCATGAGGGACCCGGCCTAGGTCCCCCGACTTCTTTTTTTGGGGTTACGTGAAGATCAGTGTATTCAAGATGCCCGCGCGTGCTCAACTTATTGTTATTGCATGGAGCTCGATCATGACGATCATGAAGACATATATCTATCATGAATTGATGCAAGAAAAAGTGACTGAAAAATAAGTTTTATTTGCGCTTATATATAGGCAACTCGCATGATTTGTATTGTACTTATAATAATTGGTGTTGATTTTTTAAGTGCATGATGATTTTTATAGCATTAATTTTGCTGCATGCATGGATCATGGTCAAAACGTCAAAAACTTTTGACCGCGCGTTAATTACATCGTTAGGTGGTATGAAAAAAATATTGCCATGTTCTATGGTTCAAGTTTTAATCAAACATAAAGTTGTTTAAAAAACATAATTATGCATCGAATCCGTTTTCTCGTCATAAAATCACGAAAAACTCTTATGGGAATTAACATGGGAAAATTTTCTTGATTTTTTTACGGAAAAATGGATTCGAGCGAATTTTTTTATTCGTTTTTTTTTGTGAAAGCTCGGGCCGGTGTCATACAACATCGTCATATTTTTTTTATACCACCAAGCTAACAGTGTATATATCTTTTCGAGATATTCGAGGGTCATTTTTAGGTAAAGGCGGATTCAGATGGCGACATGGCACAACGACGATGCGACGCGTTTTTTGACGTAAAAGCTTTGAAATCCTAATATGTGGCGGCGAATTCGCCGGTAATCGCGTTAATTACGATGCTCTTTTTCTATTAATCGCCCAATATGGCCGCCAATGGATGTTACAGCAAGTGCGCATTATTCGCGTCGCGTCGCATGGTAAAAATCGCCTTGTGAATCCGCCTTAAGGCGGATTCAGATGGCGACAACGGCGATGCGACGCGATTTTGACGTAAAAGCTGTGAAATCCTATGCGGCGGCGAATTCGCCGGTAATCGCGTTAATTACGATGCTCTTTTTCTTTTAATCGCCCAATATGGCCGCCAATGGATGTTACAGCAAGTGCGCATTATTCGCGTCGCGTCGCATGGTAAAAATCGCCATGTGAATCCACCTTAAAGGCCCCATGTTAAGGTGGATTCACATGGCGATTATTACCATGCGACGCGACGCGAATAATGCGCACTTGCTGTAACATCTATTGGCGGTCATTTTGAGCGATTAAAAGAAAAACAGCATCGTAATTAACGCGATTACCTGCGAATTCGCCGCCGCATAGGATTTCACAGCTTTTACGTCAAAATCGCGTCGCATATCGCCGTTGTCGCCATCTGAATCCGCCTTTAATAAGCGACGCGCGTTCACTAGCTCTGACTTTGGAATTTTTTTCTGGAGAAACTATAATAATGTACGTGAGATGGAATTTTTTGGATTTCGGTTCCATATGTAATAGGAGCACTGGAACTATATATTTTATTTTTCGACATCAGCTGATAAGATACACTTAATTCTACTTTAAAAAAAATCCCTAGCTCGCACGAAATTTCTGAACAAAATTTAAAATGTTCTCTACATTCCCTATCAGCAGCTTATATATCAGGTACACAAATACGAGCTAGTTTTTGAGTTATGAATTTTTAAAGTTGACTACTTCAACCATGGAGAAATGGAACTTCCATGTTAAAGTAGTCAACTTTAAAAATTAATAACTAAAAAACTAGCTCGTATTTGTATACCTGATATTTTAGCTACTGTGATAGGGGGTGTAAGAGGAGGAGATTTAAAAAAAAATTCATATTTTTTGAGTGAGGGACTTTTTTTTTTAACATTATATATAATATATTGGTGGCGTTATCTTAATTACCCCGTTAATAAAAACAAACAACTAACACAAGCCCTCACAATTAAAGGTATACAGGCCTCAAATTACAAATTAGACAGACATTAAGTGATGCTCAAGTTTATAATCAACATTCGTATTATTTTTACCTGCGCGCGGTGCGTCTGTGCGAAGTCGCGCTGTAAAGAAAGTCCTTGCTGACGTCACAACTCACAGCTAGCACCGATTAGCATTGAGTTGTGACGTCATCAAGGACTTCGTGACGTCATCAAGGACTTCGTGACGTCATCAAGGACTAAATTTCTTACTTTGAACTGCGACTTCGCACGGATGCATCACGCGTGGAAAAAAATGATGCGAATGTTGATTATATATACTCTAAACCCACTTGGTGACTGTCTAATTTGTAATTTGAGGCCTGTATGCCTTTAAGCTGAATTTATTAGCTGTCAAAGCAAAAATGTTTATAAAAATTACTTTGCTTTTATTATAATCAATTATATATTTGTGAGATTATCATAATCAAAATAAGATATTTTATTCACTTCGTCTGTAATCAGAGCACTTGACAGGCAAACTCTTATATAATTACAATTTATGTCACTTATCTGGTTTTGGAATCTAACATTCAATATTTTGATGTTTAGTTTTTCAGTAAAAGTAATGTCCATCATTTCAATGTATGTTTCAGGAGGATGGCACACCTCATGTCAAGAGGCCAAAGAACTGTTTCATGATCTACATGCAGCAGAATCGAGAAGCATTCTGTATCGCCCACCCCAAAATGTTCCAATCAAATGTCTGCAAAAGTTTGGGTTACGAGTGGAGACAATTGACGCCATCACAGAAGGAACCCTACAGGAAACTTGCAGAGCTGGAGTCGAAAATTCATGGCGAGACCAACCCTGACTTCAAATACCGACCTGTAAAGAAAATTCAAAAGACTGCCATAAAGAAGGATGTATTAAAGACACTTGCAGAGACAAACGTTAAAACTCCTGCTCAAGAACCTGCAGTTCAGCCTCTGAAACTTATTCGTAAAAAGGCTGTGACTCGTGCTGTAAGAAAGCCTGCATGTACTCCCCTACATTCTGGGAGAATTCTAGAGCAAACCCTGCAAGGGACAAGAAAAAATAATAGGCCCTTAACTCGGTCTACTAAGTCAAACCACCGCATGGAGTGGGAGGTGGCAAAGAGAGAGGTGCCCAGGGTGGAGGTTCATGAACAGGAGGTGACCTTCAAGTCTGAACTCAAGTCCGAGACTGTCTACCTCAATCAGGACCTTCAGTTTGATTGGAGGTCTCAGAATGAGATATTACATGAGATTCCAGACTTGATTTTCAAGCAGGATATAAGACCGGTCGATGCTGTGATTGACTGGACGTCCACAAACGAGGTTGTCCAGGAGACTGCCATCACGGAGAACACTCCCTTGTTGGAGCCTGACGACACAGACAGTGTGATCTGCGACAGCACACCAGACCTCTTCATGGAGACCTCACTGTTCCTCAACGTTCAGCTCTCGGAACTACTAAGGAGGACGGTGCCCTCGTTGTCCCCTCTGATAGACCCTGAGGGCCCTCTGATGGACATTCAAGAAGACAGGTCGGTGAGTGATAGGTTGCTTGGATCTGCCTGGATTTCTGCTGACCCAGATGACCTTCAGCTGGAGAACCAGTTTGATGTCGATGACCTGCCAGTAGAGGGTGAGATCTAGTGGTGAAGGTCGGGAGGTTGTCTTCTTTTCTTTACTGGCCTTGTACTTTGTTGGCTTTTTTTTTTTTAAATATCGAAATGGTAATTATTTTACAAGAGATTCAATTCCTCATTACTAGCTGTTGATTATAAAGATGTAACTTAATTAATTTGTGTCCGACTTGTAATTCCCAAGACTGCTGAAGTCTGATATATAACATTTTAATTGCTACTAATTTTCTGGTGACAATTTGAATCTCTTGACTTATTTACTCAGGTTATGTTTGTAAAAAGGATTCATGCCAATAATTAACTTTATAATTTTAGAAATTTTCCATTTTATAAAATAGAATTACTGTATTTTTAGCAATTGCTCATATTAAATGAGCTTATGTATAAATGTGCGATGGTTTATTTCTTTGTATAATTTTTTTTTTGTTTTTTTTTAAGACATAATTTTTGTGATTGCGACTTCATTGTCACCCTTCTTTATGTAATTCCAAATGCATGATTTATTGTACAGCAAAGTTTGGCAACCCTTAAAACTTAACTTTGAGTATTTCTATAAATTTAAAATCCTCTAAAATTATTTAATTACTAAAACACAAAGCACATACAATTAAAATTAAACTTAGTTGGGATGTCTTCATGTCATTGTATTTTTTTTCTCTCTATGTTTTTTCTATTAATTTTAAGATTGCTTTTTTGTAATTATTGTTTAATGATTAATCAAAACAGTAACTTTTTAAAAAATGGCCATAGTAAAAATACAGTATAAATATATATGAGGAGCATGAACTGAAATAATTAAAAAGTCTGATAATACAACAAAAAATATACAAAGTAGCCACTTTTTTTAGTACTTATTTTTTTAGTAGCAGTTTCACGTACTGTCTAATTTTTAAAATCTCTGTTTCTACCAAAAAAAAAAAAAGTTAATTGATTAAATTTCAAATTAAAAAATAAATAGTAATATGGAATATCAGATATACTGTCAGGGAGTGTCAGGGCTGTGTGTCTTATATAAAAAAAATAAAAAAAATAAATAAATGGACAATTAACCTACATGAAATTTTTTTATTGCAGAAATGAATAGAGGGTACCAAATTATGCTACTCTGATTTTTTTCAGATTTTTTTTATTATTATATTTATTTATTTTAAATAATCAATAAAAATGTGGCCACGCCCTGTGGAGGTGTCTAGGCTCTATCCTTCTAGAAGGGGCCGATATGACTTATATTACATTCAATAAGTATAATATATAAAAATATTTAAGTATAATATATAAAAATATTTCCGGAACTACGTATATATATATAAAAAAAAAGAAGAAGAAAAAAAGGAAATGAAAAAATTAATAGTAACATATAATTTGGTACACTCTATTGATTTCTGCAATAAAAAGAATCATGCATGTCATCCATGCATTTTGTCAAATTTTTCAGAAAGAATTTTCTGATCATAAAATTAAAGAATTTGCTTTCATGGATTTTTTTAATTTTATGTTTAATTACATTCAGAATTTTTTGCCTGTTTACATTCTCAAATAACTCACTCAGCAGTTTGCAAACATTAATTAAAGATCATATTTGGCCATCTTTCTTTCATTTCCGACTGTATTCAGGCGTAGCTATATAGTCGTACATTCCTTGATAATTAAGTACGTGTATAGTGGGACAAATAATAGGAATTGCTCTGTACTTTTCCTCAGCATATACAAAATTCTGCCAGTTATATTTATCATATTTCCTTTAAAATTGTTACTTTAAGTACCTTTTATTACTTTTTTTAGTTTATTTTTTGTAATCATGCTGCATGAAAATTGATTGTTGTTTTTTTTTTTTTACATCACACTTAAAAATTATAAACAAAAACACATTTTTTTTAAAGATACATTCTTATTTGTAACTTGTTTAGCTTATATTCATATCTCTGAAACAATGGCAATTAACATTTCACCTAGCTAAGTGAGGATTCAAATGATCGTCGTATAATTACATAAAGGTACAGTGTCAATCATAACTAATTTCCTCCATCCAGAGCTCACTGCCATATGCTGGATGATTGTAATTTTATGTGCTACGTAGTGTACTAGCTGCAGTCAACATACTCATAAAAACATCAAACAATTAATGTACAATCCAATCATAACACCTTCTTTTATCTTAACATATATATATATATATATATTTATGTATATAATATCTGTTTTATTTTTTATGTGGGTCTTAATACTTTTAGAGAAAATTTTGTCAGCTACAAAATTGGATCACTGGAAATATACGTACGCAATAAGACAAAATTAAATCTAACCTTTCAGGGTAACATATTTAATTGTGATAATTAAGATTGTTCAGATGATCGAATATTTAATTATTTTGAAGTTGATGATTTTTTTTGTGTGCTTGTTTTAATTGGTCATGTATTGCATGACTTTTAATTGTTTGTATTATATATATATAATATATATTTATGCTATAAGTTAATTTTTTTTCTATAGATTTAAGTTTATTTTTATTTAAAGTTTAGTTCCATTTTAATTTTTTTGAATATGTGCCCTTCAGGCCTTTATTTTGTTTTCTACTTTTTATTATAAACTTTTTTGTATTTTTTTATATACGTATACGTAAAAATATAAATAAAATTTAAATTTTAAAATAATTGCTTTTGCATTACATTTTTTCTAAAGATTATTAGGCCTGTTCGTAAACCCTGCTCGGTGTACACTTTCTGCACCCAATCGACCTTATGTACATGCGACATAAGGTCGATTGGGTGTAGAAAGTGTACACCGAGCAGGGTTTACGAACAGGCCTATTATTATTGAAATTGTATATATTATGCTTTCACAGTCCTGGATGCGCATCCAGATGCTTTTAAATTTTTCGAGCATATATCCCGGATGCTAGCTCGGATATATTTTTTGAGCATCCGAGATCGCCGAGCATACTTTTGGCATATATATATATATATATATATATATTGATATATATAATATATATATAATTATATATATATATATATATATATATATATATATATATATATATATATATATATATATATATATATATATATATATATATATATATATATATCCTCATCTGGATGCGCTTCAGGTCCCTGTAAAAAAGTAACTACAGTTTTCTTATATAGAAACTCACCCATAGGTTATAAAGATCCTAATGCTATAAAAGCTAGACTCAAGTTCAAAAAAAAAAAAAATTGTTCCTTATATATATTTTGCGAAACTTACAGAGATTTGTTGGTTTTGAAGTTTTTCCCACCGTTTCACTTGCCATCTAAACACAGTTCAGAAACTTGCTAATAGATGGCGCATGCGTTCATAAATCGCCTAAATCGTTCAAAATATTTGAGAAGTGGGATGGGCGAAGGGGCGAACGTCCATGTAACAAACGTAAAAAGTACAGTAACTGCAATGAATCTTCGTGTTTCCCTTTAGTTTATTGATTGTGAATTAAATAGAACTAATATACTAAACAAAACATTGCTTTTTAGATAAAAAAGCATAATATTATAGTGCCAATTTTGTTTTCATCGTCATGGGAACTATGTGAACATTTTTAGTTCATCGATCAGGTGACGATTGTTTTCTTCAAAAAACTGATGTCCTTACATTAAAAATAAATTACAATGGCTGTTGAGTCGTTAATACAAGACTGGCTGGCGGAGTATAGTCAGTTATGTCCCGAGGAACTTGTTAGTTACGCTGCTAGCTTGGATTCTAATGAGGAAGTCACTGCCTGTGTCTTCAGAGTTCTGGAGGATCGGATCAAGTATGCTGATGTAAGTTGTTTGGTCTGCCCACAGACAAACAGACGATGGACTTTGCGGGATTTTTAGGCTCGTTTCTTCCCCTAAAGTATTTCTTTTATTAGTGTCCAGTGCAGAAGGCAGCACTCACTAGTTTTCCCATCTCTTAACATTTCCCTTTCACCAATATGCATACCCCTCTCATGACGAGAGGCTAGGAACTATAGTCACCTTCTATGAAATCAGCTGTTATAAAAAAGTATTATTAACTTTGTCACCCTAATTGACCCCCTTATCACCTGAAGTTGGGTTGCGAGGACAGAGACAAGCGCTCACGAGAGCCAGAAAGAGAAAAAAAACAACAAGTGGTTGGATTTGAACCCGCAATCTTTGTATCCGTAGACCATTGCAGCATGAGGCATGTTGGTGTGTTGAAAAATTAAAAAGAAAAAATTATGTATTTTTTTTTTTACCATCCCTCCCCTTTGTTTTCAGCTAATCCTTTTATGAGGTAATTCTTTAGCTTATACTCTATCCCCTCTCACTGCAGTTCAGCTAGATGTAGACGACTTATCTAAGCGGGCCTAACAATCCTTCATATCTGTGGTCTGCAGTTGTTATGAAAAATGTCATTAACCTTCTCGTTGTTTCAGCTGATTGAGTCGGTGGTGGGACAGCTCTACAGTTTCTACCAGAGTCAATGTCGGCAGTTGCAATGCTACACTCTTCAGTTTCTTCCGTCTCTCGTGTTCGTCTGTCTAAACTGTGTGGCTCACGGCGATAAACAGGTACTGATTTTTAGCTCAAGCAGTATTCAGGCACGGATTCAAGGGGGGGGGGGGGCGATTGCCCCCTCCAAAAAGTCCCAAACAAAATACATTGAAGGTGTTACCACCTCCTACCCGTCTCCCCACCCACCCTCCCACCCAAAATTTAACATTAAGGGTCAAGACACCGTCCCCCCCCCCGCTCCTTCCCCTCCCTCCGCTCTTAAATTGTCAATATATAACTTTCCATGCAGTATTGAAGTGTTAAAAAGTCTCTTTTTATTCACAACAATGTGTATTGAATTTTTGTATTACCAGTCAGTCAAAGCAGCTTCTCTAATAATTACTCATACCTTGATGCGAAACGTCTTTTATGACGAACCATAAGAGGCTTAAGACCTGTGTATATAAGACGGTTTTATAAACCTCATTGGTACCTTTTAGTAAAAGTAACTTTAGCCTCCAGCCTTTCTGGCTTTAAAACAGTTACAGTATTAGAGTTTGTAATTATTCAAATATTATAATATACAGTAAAAACTTTTTATTACGTCAAATCAAGGGACCAAGGAAATTGAGTTTACCTTATATTGAGTATACCTTATATCAAGTTTTTCCTACACCTGCATATACTAATTATTTTTTACGGGACCTTTACTCCGTTACTCAATTTCGAGTTTTTACCTTATAACAAGTTATGTAATAACAAGTTTTTAGTGTATGTAGTTTACTTCTCTTTCATTCTATTCTCCATTGAAAAATGTTAGTTGCTTCTTTCCCCTGATCTTTTACAAATAAATCCTGCATGTTGACTGAGATTTCGTGCTACATTGCAGAGCTGTCCGACGGTGGAGACGCTGCTACTCGGTATGTATAACCAGGAGCTGCTGGACAAGAACGGAAAACCGCGCGTCCACAGTTTCCGTCTGCCCTCCCTGGCCCAGGCCTCGCCCTACCATGACGTGAGTAACCCCTCCGTTTGTCTTGCAGTCTATGTAGACGGGGGAGCCTGTTTAAACAGAATGGTGTGATGATAACATGTTCAGTACTTATAAATGTCACCAATACCCAATACTTACAACATAATTCCTATAAAGATTATGCATTTGTTTAACATCTTTTGAAGGGTCATAAAATAGTTCCGATAATCCCACTGGCTGTACTACCACACTGAAAAAAGTACACAATCTGAAGTCTAGCAATTCATGGATTTCTTACTGTCTTTGGTGGTCTTTTTAACAACCAAAATCTGCATCTCTTACAATGGACAACCTTCAGGATTTTTTTAATTGCAGATTTGGAGAGAGCGTCTTAAGTTATGTTTTGTCAATTTTTTCAAAAAAAAAAATTCCAATATTTTTTAACACTTGCGTGCCATAGGGAAAAATATTATATTATTTTAATGTAAAGTTGTTAGAGGATTCAAAAATACCTGAAAAGGAAATGAACCTGTATATTATATATTTTTTTTATTGCACGGTACTGTATTTGGATAGAGCAGCTCAAGTTATGTTTTGTCAGTTTTTTCCAGATGTTTTTTTAATCTTTTTTAGCATTTTTTTTTTTTTTTTTTATTTCACAAAAAGTTATACAATAAAGTCCAGCCAAGATTATTTTCAAATAATCTTATTGGCTGGTGCATGAAATACATTGTATTGTTCAATTAAAGCTCAAAGGTTTAACTTGTTTATCAATTTAACTAATTAAACATTACATGAGAAAAAAAAAAGTAAAAAAAAAAAAAAAAAAATAAATAGAAACATGAATAACTATATTCTATATGAAATTTTTCTATTATTATAATTGTTATTATTTAACATTATTATTATTATCATTTTTTTTTTAAATAAGAATATAAAATTAATTGTTTAAACATAATTACTTATTGAAATATAACAAGAATTCTTAATTATTAAATTATTAACACTAAATAATTTTATATTGACCAACTTTGCAACTATTTATCAAATAAGAAGAAATTAAAAACATCCAACCAAAAAAAAAAAAAAAAAAAAAAAAAAACATGCATGTAAAACTTTTACCAAATATTTTCTAGTCTGAAATAAAATAAAAATTATGAACATTAGATCAACTCTTTAACAAAAAAGAAGAATATTAAAAATCTGACACAAAATAACTGTAACAGAGAAAATAAACAAAGAATATATACTATTTTACCATTTTTAATTTAATATATTAAGTAACATTAACCAAATTTTAATGTGTTTTTTAACCAAGCTTTTAGATTCTAGGTTTTTTAAATTTATGGGTATATCATTCCACAACCTTGGTATTATATAATCCCAAGTTTTTTCACTGAATCTGTTTATTCGAATAGGTGCAATAAATGGATCATTAGCAATTAATCTTGTTTCATAATTATGTACTCTATATTCACCATGAGTTATATCAAAATATTTTTCAATTATTAAAGATTGTTTTACTTGTAAATTTACAGGCAATATATTCCAATACTTAAAGATGTTCTCACCCTCTTTAAACTTATCCCCAACTTTCATGGACTTTAATATTCGCTTTTGCATTTTATTTAAATTAGTCATTGCACCTGATTGCACAAATCCCCATCCTAAATTTCCATATAAAATATATGGATGCACCAATGCAAAATACACATTTCTTAAAGTTTTTTCACTAACAATTTTTTTCAATTTATATATTTGGGATAAGGCTGTTCTTAATTTCATAGTTATTTTATTAATTTGAGAATGCCATTCATAGTTTTCATCAATTATTATTCCAAGATATTTATGTTCTTTTACTTGTTCAATTTTATCACATGAGCAGTTTTGTAAAAAATTATGCAAGCACTCATTTTTATGAATAACAATTGAAAGCATAGGAAAAGACGCTGCATGATTATGATGTCACAGCATTTTGCAGCATGATTTTAAGGATTAAAAAAAAAAAACTGACAAAATTTGACAATAAACAGAGACCCTACAGAGACCTCCGTGTCTTATGGCCAGAAATTTGACCAGCTTGGTTTACCGGACCTTGCCGAACATTTAGCTGATTTAGCAGCCCCGCCACTCTCAGTTACAGTGAAACTCTGATCAAATCCCTGGCCATAAGACACGGAGGTCTCTGTAGGGTCTCTGGACAATAAATAACTAGAGGTCCTCTGTCCAAATACAGTGAAAACTTGTTATTACGTTAGGTCAAGGGACTCAGGAAATAAGTTTTACCTTATATAATATAGGTAAAACTAAATTCCTGAGTATTATCATTGAGCATTACATACCTTTGTATTGAGTTTTTTCCTTTACTTGCAATGCTAATTATTTTTGATGGGACCGCAATCTACTTTACTCAGAATTGAGTTTTACCTAATAACAAGTTGAGTAGTTAAGAGTTTTTACTGTACAATAATTTTTTTCATGCAGCTTGTCCATTGTTAGAGCAGATAAAACGCTAGTGCTGATGTGTATAGTCAAGTTATGTAAAACTTGCAGCCGATGAGCCTGGCCCCCGCCAGCCTGACTGAGAGTGCCCTGCGACGGCTCGAGGAGTGCAACACGCACCTCGTGATGAAGGGACCGTACCGGCCCGTCACGAAGCTGGTCGCTCAGAACCGACTGTCGGTGCTCTCCGCCCTCCTGGTCATCTACAACGGTCAGCTGTCCGTGGTGCCTGAGCACGCTACCCCCTTCCTGTG
The DNA here is from genome assembly GCA_949825025.1 of Siphlonurus alternatus. Lineage (NCBI taxonomy): Eukaryota > Metazoa > Arthropoda > Insecta > Ephemeroptera > Siphlonuridae > Siphlonurus > Siphlonurus alternatus. The sequence continues at coordinate 34,720,777 of OX463782.1, forward strand.
CAAGGCCGTCTCCAGGTGAGACCTCTAGCAGAGAAAATATTATGCTAGTAGAAGGCTCAGGCTTATGGGAGTTTTTCTCATCATGTCATTTTAATTGAAGACACGAATTATAGATGGCTCTTGCATGTCATGGTCAAGATTTATCAGTCTAGTAGCAGAAAGGAGGGGATGGGAGGAGGGCCAGGTTATAAAACTCAGCCATTCATATTTTGTTGCATTTTCTTCGCTGCATGTGCCTTGCAGGTGCATTGTAGGCATTGCTCTTCCTCCTGAGCCCCCTCCACAGCCTTGCCTTTCGTGTCTTTGCCTCAGGGCAAAGCGACATCAGCGACATTCAGTTGTTGTGTCTTCAAACACATTCAGGTTGTTATTGAAGGTGGGGAGAGACAAAAATTTAACATGGGCCTGTGCCTTCTACTAGCATATTCTTGTCTCTGCCTCTATCGAGTCTAGTTCAACGAGGGGTGATTTTAATTAAGGGTTAATTTTTGTAACTTGACTTTCATTTTATATTGCAAGGTTTTTTAAATGCTCCATCACCATTGAAGCATTAACTGTAATAAAGGGTTTTCTGGAAAAATTTTCTCCATAGCCACCATGTTAGAAAATTTGAATATTTTCTCAGTACTCAGTACATAACTGTCGAAGTAAATAAAAATAATTTTTTAACTTTATCCTACTAATTTTATAACTATATCCTACCCCACATTTAGGGGTCTTCTGATAATTCACCATGACTTATTTTCCTTTAAAAACAAATTGAAAAATCTTTAATGCCAAAAAAGAAAAAAGCAATTTCCATTTTATTTTCTTGTCCTTTTTTTTTATATATATAATATAAATACATATACTGTATATAGGTTTGGATATAGGATGGTGGGAAAACTGCAAAAAATTTAAATCAAATGACTTGAAGCCTCTATCTTCAATATAGTGCAATATTGCAATATTACAATATATTTCTTGTTGTTTTACCAGAAACTCCAAAAAATTATCACTAGCCTGTTGTAATGTTTTTAGCTGCTTTAGCAAATGCTAGGAAAAGCACAAGTTTTTTTTATCTTCTTCTTTTCTTATGCCCACATGTTGGCTACTAAGCCATTTTACTTCTAGTAAGCCAATAAAGAAGAGATTCCTTCTCTTCTCTCTTCATGTTGCCAGGCAACGAGTCAAGTTCCACAGTTAATGCAGAGCATCTAAACAAATGCCCTCTGTCATGAGGTTCATTTTTACATAATTTACAAATGTCACTATCTTGGATTTTGAACTTTGTTTTTTTTTCATAAGAACCATAAGAATGTTCTAACCTGCTCCAGACTGGTGACTCAGGGCTTCAGCAAGCAGGCCTCCCACCAGCGCTCCTCCTACGACTCAAGTCTGGTGCCGCCTACACTACCTCGCATCCCCGTCACCTCGGAGTTCCTGCTGGAGCTGCTCACCGGAATACACCCCGCGCTGTGAGTCATCCAGTAATAGCGAAAGTAACCACCAGTGATGACCCCAAACTTAGATTAAGGTAAGCTGCATTGTTTTTAACAAGTACTCTCAGTCCATTGTGTCTTATGGGAGCTCTCTGGACGAATCACACCCAAGGATTTCCAAGGAGCTCTTTTCTGATTGGCTCTTAAAACAGAGGGGAAAAATCTCCTTCACTTACTCATTCTGATTGGTTGTCAGAGAATCAACAAGGCTGCTGCGTACATCAAGGGATAGTACTTGGTAAAAACAAATGCAGTTTACTTTAACTTAGATGTATTTGAAATCATCTCGAATAATAAAATTGTTTTGAAATTTTTATGTGGCTTTTAGTTTCTAAAATTTGTCTTTCAAATACTGTAAATTTTTAAAATAGTTGTGAATTTGCTAAGGTTTACATGTTAATCAAATAGGACTACATTGATCAGCTGTTCTGTGTTACCTTACCCTTAAGGATTTATCTTTTCTGACTGCCTAAGGACATATAGAGGCTTCAAGTCAGCTGATTTTTCAATGTTTTTTAAGTGCAAGATGAACCTTAGCGACACAATTCAGCATCACGAGATGCACTGACTTGAAGTCTATATTGGCAACTATGAAAGTTCCTCTTCTCACAAACTTTTCAACCTGAAATTAATATATCCAAATAACTGAATCAATAGGAAATCTATTTAGCTCTATACAATTCAATTTACAAACTATTGTATGTTTCAACGACTGTCAGTTAAAAACATTTCCCATCCTCTCTGTTTGTCTCAACAGCTACTCTGACGCAAGCCAGCTCGCAGCACAAAGTCTTGAAGACGTTCACTTCCGCGCGGCTCACGAGCTGCTGCCCGACGTCCTGCTGGTGACGAATGCCCTGAGGAACATCCTGCACATCAGTGCTGCAGGGAACCCGGCTCTAGGTTGGTACCTCGAGGAAGGGTGCTTTGATTCACCCCAATGGAGTACCGGCCTCAACATTTTTTGTTGCAAAAAGATCCAGGAGTATTCTAAGTTTTCTATGATTTCCAGAATGCTATACGTTTTAATTTTTTCCTATTTTTTACCTAGCTAAAGAAAAAAAAAATAGAAAAAGATTAGTGTTCATACACAATAGGATATTATAAACTATTTCTCGTTATGACAAGCTGGTTCCCTAGATTTCATATGTTGACTCCTTTTTGAAATAACAGAGTATCGACCTCAACAGTGTTTACTGTATTGCAAAAGTAGATAGATGGTACAAAGTTATGCCTCTCTGATTTTTTCAGATTTTTTTATTGTCTGGGTAGTATGGCTAAAAAGTTTTGCTGAGGTTGGGTTTGAACCCACACCCCTTTTAGGTTCATTCTTTTATTAAAGACAGGGTCACCCCAGATTTTTTTTTGTTCAATATAGCTTTCTTTCATGTAGTCTTGATTTTAGGTGAATTTTTTTTTTACTAAATGTTATTATTATGCCCACTTTTTGACACTCAAAGTTTGAAAAACGTTGCATCAAATAGACGGTAGTGAGGGCGGCAGACTGTACTTTACAAAGAAAAATCAAAGAAAAATCAAGAAAGTTGACTTTCGATGCGCTTTTTGAGTTCACTTATGATTGCAATAACTTGACACAAACCAGAATTAAAATTCAATATCTCTTCTATTTAAACATGTGAGTCTCAAATTTTTCCGATTTATATAATCTGAGTTATTAAGAATATTGCAGAAGCTCATTATTATCAATGCCGCCGTGCTCCCCCTGCCGGAGGGTGGGAAACGGCACGAGGGTGAGTGAACATGTACAAGATTTGTCAATGTCAAAAACCAGATGTGCGGTCAGAAAGAGAGAAGACGTTTTACCTCGAATATAAGAAGCTTGTATTCTCGAGTAAGGTCGTAGAAATAGGACATTTTAATGCAATTTTAGACCTTATAAATATATTATATTATTATTATATAGTATATAATATGGTCCAAAATTAAAAAAAAAAATAAGAAGTTGTGAAGTTTACTTTACTTCACTTTAGAACATTTTCTAAGGATAATTGAGCACTATTTTTTCAACAAGTTATATAATAAATAAAACATACGATTAGAAGAAGAACATACATAAGAAACTATGCGATTAGGATGTGCCCGCATACAGCTTCGTATTGTACGCCTTTACAGTATAATAGGACATTTAGGACCGTTTCTAAAAAAGAAACGTACGATCCGATCGCACGCTTTCAGATCCCCGACTGCAGAAACAAAAGTCTATATGTGCGACCCGCCTAGGTACGTGTTGCTATTTGCAGCAGAAGTACAACATTGTATTTGGCATGTAAAAATAAGACAAGGCATTTATAGTATTTAATTATTTATGCAAATACTAAATATATTTATGATATTAATACTAATATGTTTATAATAATAATATTTGCTTATTACAATATCGATATTACGCATGCAGCCTAAGTATCATATATAATATTACATATTGATTTATTACATAAAAATTATTTTTTATATAGTGAATGATAATGTTATATATTGCTTTTTATAATGTATGATATTATGTATATAATACATTATGTATTGTTTAAATTATTAAATTGTATTGAATACCTCCATCTTAATAAGTATTAGGTCATTGGGGTGGTATACGTATTCATTAAAATTATAATGTAATAATATTATAATATTTATAATGTTATAAAAGTTATTGAAAATGTGCCATGCAAGACAGTAACTTATACAGTAAGAAAGATTAATTAGTCGTCAGACGGAACATTCGCTTTTTTCATGTTCGCTCCTGCTGTTTGTTTACCCTCCTTTGCAACCACATACACAACACAGAGCCTCCTACGAGGGGGACAAAAAGAAGCGCGCCATGTGCACCGTCGATATGACGTCAAACCTTTTAAAATTTTAGGTTCGAAATGTGGGCATAATAATAAAATCTAGTCAAAAATTTGTTCACCTAAAATCGAAATTACAAGAGAGAAAGCTATATTGAACAAAAAAAAGTCTGGGGTGACCCTGTCTTTAAGAGAGGCGTCACTTTCTCTGTACTTTCAATAATTTTTAACAAATTGTTACTGGACTCTAAAAAATCTGAGAAAAATCAGAAGAGTATAACTTTGCACCCTCTATCCATTTCTGCAATAACAAATTTTGAGGTCAATACTCCATTATTCAAAAAAAAACAAAAAAAAAAAACAAACAATTGAGAGCCCACACATCAAACGGGATTAACGATCATTTTCACTATACACTAGGTCCTTATCAGTGTTACAAGATAATCACGTGCATTGGTCTTTAACCTTGTTTGATCTGCAGGCTTTATTACTCTTCTCAGATATGAAAAAAATAGAGAAACTTCCTCTCTTTTTCTCTCACGTAAACTTGAAAAACTGAATTTTTATAGAAAGTAAAATGCTGTAGTATTTTTATTTAAATTTCCAGCTTTGTTGTTTTCTAATTGTTGTCTTCTTTGTTACAGCTCCTCTTCCTGAGGGAGTTGTGGCAAGCAACATGAGCCCAGTGATGAACATGCCCAAATCTCTCATCACCAACGCTTCATTCCGCACTAAGAAACTGCCCGGTGAGTCAACGACCTTTGTTGACCTTTTGTGTCTGTCCTTTCAATCTTTCTTGGAATGTAACTAAAAATATAAATTACTGCTTATACTTTTTTAGTTAAATTAACAACTGCTTTAGTTTGCTACTAAAAAAATTGTAGTCCGTGCTTATTCCTTCTTCTTTTTTATGTACTATGTAGATGATATTGATGCTCCGTTCGAAGAACCAGATATTTTAGAGCTACGACCTGATTGGTCGACGCCTGACGAGAGACCGACTAGACGGAGCAGCAGTGGCGCCGCCCTGGTGGCGAGGCACAGAAACGAACTGGTGCCCGAGTGCCCGGGGGTTGGGAGGGGTTCACGCAGACTGTCAGAGGGACTGCTCATGATTGGCTCTCTCTGGAAGTCTCTCGGCAAATCACAGGGCTCGTCTGTTCAGTAAACACGCAAGCAAAAATAAAATGGGGCACATGTAAGAGTTAAAGATAGCACCTCGTAGTTATTAAATAATGCCCTAGATTAATTAGATTTTTATTTTTATAAATAAATAATTTAGAAATGCATATTTAATTTTTTTTTACTCCTAACATTTTATCTTAGAAAATCAAATTGAACACTTAATAATTTTAGAATAGGACTTGAGAAAGCTTGCCACTCGAGCACATTATTAGTGATTTAGCTGCATGAATTAAGTTAGTAAAATCTTAGATAGGAGTTCACAAATTGTTAAGCATAGATTTTCATTGCAATCACAGCGTGACCATTTGTGAAATCTACTTCCAAAGCCTGTTTTATTATTTTCTAGGTGCAATCTCTAAATTTTCAATAACCATTTTTTTTTTAATCTTTGCTGCTTACTATTTTTTTGTTGCTTCAAATTTTTGGCATTTCAGGCGTCATAGCGGCTGCTGCCTTGCTGGCCGCTGAGTTTTGTGTCTGCAGCTTGGTGTTCTCCCCCTCCCCCCTCCCCTTTCTATCTCAGAGAATGGCTGGACCTGGCAACTTTAATTGCTAGCCAACAATCTCTAAATGGACACTCTGCAACAATGCTCATCCAAAGACATTTTTTCCCCACTTATAATAGAGTATCAACCTAAAAAAAAAAAAAAAATCGCTCTGATTTTTTTCAGATTTTTTAAAAGCTGGGAAGTATTGCTAAAAAGTTTTGCTGAGGTCGGGTTTGAACCTTTGAACCAATGCCCCTTTTAGGTCCTATCCTTTTATTAGGAGAGGCGTGTGGAGGCGTCACTTCTCTGTACTTTTAATAATTTTTTTAAGAATAGTTCCCAAACTCTAAAAAATCTGAATAATGTCAGGGTAGCATAACTTAACATTCTCTATCTATTTCTGCAATAAAATTTTTTGACATCAATATTCCATTACAGTAATGTCAAGGCCTGATTTTTCAAGTATTTCTCTGTCTATTTTGTATTTATTTTATTCATACACATTTAATACCAGTTGGTTCACCTAACGCTAAATCAAATGCAAAAATCTCAAGGAGGTAACTCTATACTTGTAACAGCCAGGACCATTACGATGATGAGTTATCTGTCACCCATGATGAATGTTGACAGCGCGGCGACATTTCATGTTTTTTATTAGTTACCTTACCACTTTTCCTGTGCTTTTGGGAAAACAATATGACAATGGACAACCTACATGAAATTTTTTATTGCATAAATGAATAGAGGGTACCAAATTATGCTACTCTGAATTTTTTCAGATTTATTTGAAACCCAGAACTATTTTTAAATAATTATTGAAAGTACGGCCACACCCTCTGGAGGCGTCAATAGGCGTCTCGGTCCTATCCTTTTTATTAAGGATTCAGGGGTGCCAACTTAACTTACAGAACTTTCAATAACTATTTAAAAATAGTTCCGGGTCTCAAAAAAATCTGAAAAAATTCAGAGTAGCATAATTTGGTGCCCTTTATTCATTTCTGCAATAAAAAAATTTCATGTAGGTTGTCTATTAAAAGTGCAATTAAATGATAAAGAAAATCAAAGGTTGCAGCCTTATCAACCCTCATCATGAGTGACAGGTGGCTCATCATGAAAATGGTCCTGGCTGTTGCAAACATAGAGTTGCCTCCCCGAGATTTTTGCATTGATACATTATTTAATTATTTAGTTATAGCTTAAATTAACAACAACACAAATTAATAAAAGATACCAACAATTTATACAAGAAAAAAAAAATTAACAATTAAGAAGTTTGATATAACATTATCAGGCGAAGTAAACATTATTATGTTTACATACCATAGGTATGTATAGGTTTTACATACCATATTTGTGTATGTTGGGCAACATTCGCCGATCCTTTAATTTTATGCAGCACTCCACGATATCACTGACTTTAATAATTATAAAAAATAAAGTATACACGCATATGCATATGCTTATTTTGATAATAATTATATTAAATATTCACACTATAGTACAGTTATGCACAAAATTTGATGTAATTACTTCAAATTAGTTGGTAATATTTCGCAAGTAATCTACTCGCTTCCGGAAGTCGGCGGCGGCGACGGAGTTAGCGAGCCTCGAGTCAAGCAAAGACCGTTAGAAGAATACGACCCGACACCCCCGTCATAAACCACCCCCCTCTCCCTTACCTCGACGATACAGACGTGTCCCTACTTGTTTCAAAACTACCAAAAAAACTACGAAGCTGTCAGTGGAGCGTGGTTCGTCAAAGCGAGTAGATTACTTGCAAAATATTACCAACTAATTTGAAGTAATTACATCGAATTTTGTGCATACCTGTGCTATAGTGTGAATAATTAATATAATTATTATCAAAATAAGCATATGCATATGCGTGTATACTTTATTTTTTATAATTATTAAAGTCAGTGATATCGTGGATTATTGCTGCATAAAATTAAAGGATCGGCGAATGTTGCCCAACATACACAAATATGGTATGTAAAACCTATATAGTTAATTAAGAAGTTATAATGGAGTATTGAGCTCAAATTTTTTTATTGCAGAAATGGATAGAGGATGCAAAGTTATGCTACCCTGATATTTTTCAGATTTTTTAGAGCCCGGGAACTATTTTTAAAAAATTATTGAAAGTTCTTTTTGTGACGTCACGAGACGCCGCTCTTTAAGAAAAAGATAGGACTTGACGCCGCGTGACGTCACAAATAGGACTTTCAATAATTTTTTAAAAATACTTCCCGGGCTCTAAAAAATCGGAAAAAAATCAGGGTAGCATAACTTTTCACCCTCTATCCATTTCTGCACTAAAAAAATTTGAGGACAATACTCCATTATAAATATGAGTTAACACATTCATTATTAATATTTACAATTGTAAAATGAGTAAGGTGGATTTCCATATTTGTTGCACTGTGGCCTACACTGTACATATTTCTAACTCACTTTTCCCTGCACAATAACTGCAATTTTACTAAAATTTTATGTTGGTTGTTTTAAAATAGAGTATTGTCCTCAATTTTTTTTATTGCAGAAATGGATACAGGGTGCAAAGTTATGCTACCCTGATTTTTTTCAGATTTTTTAGAGCCCAGGAACTATTTTTAAAAAATTATTGAAAGTTCTTTTCGTGACGTCACAAGACGCCGCTCCTTTTAAGAAAAAGATAGGAATTGCCGCCGCGTGACGTCACAAAAAGGACTTTCAATAATTTTTTAAAAATAGTTCCAGGTCTCAAAAAAATCTGAAAAAAAATCAGGGTAGCATAACTTTGCACCCTCTATTCATTTCTGCAAAAAAAAAAAATTGAGGACAATACTCCATTGTATATTTAACTATAATTTCTTTGTTCTTTGTATTTGCATTACTCTTGGAGTGTTAATTTTGGATGATGATTTGAGAAAGTTGATTCATATAACCTCAGAGTTTAAAATTAATACACACAACATTTTTTTTTTTTTTTTATTTGAGATCATAATATATGTTACATAAAATATTGTGGCTAAAATTATTTAGACTAAAATCTTTTAGGATTATTATTATTTTTTTTAAATATGTACTTCAGTATTTTTTCATATCTTATTATTGATTTCTTTATTTTTTTTTTAAATTCAATTTCATTATAATTAAGATAATTTTATTTATTTAAATTTATTTACTTTATATGTTTATTCATGTAAACTACTTTAAATTTCTTCATTTTATTCTGCTTGTTAAAAAAATTGATATCACAACATCCGACAAACCCCTCTCACATTACCCCAATTTCTGCGACCTCTCATAACCCTGTTGCTAGAACTGAGGTATACTGTAAGTTTCTCTATCTTGCAAAACCAACAAGCAGGCTTTATCCATGCAATTTGATAATTTGGTACTGTCCTTAAAATTGTTTATTGACTGTAAATTTTTGCATCATCAACTCTTGGTGAACATCAGGCTGCTAAAGTCTCTTTGATTAACATGTAAACCTTAGGAACCTCATAAAAATTCTAAAAAAAATTTAGAGACAGTCCTTAGCACCGAGAAGTTGCAGACAAAAATTCAAAACAATAGTACAAGCCAATTTTTTTAAATTAATTTTTAAGTTTTCAGTATAGGGCTTTTCCATGGAGAGCTAAACAAAAAAATTATTTTAAAAAAATTGGCTCGTACAAATATTTTGAAATTTTTTGTGCAACTTCTTGGTGCTAAGGACTGTCTCTAACAGTAAAATGGTTAGAAAATTTTCATCATCATATTAATTCACAAGTTTGATCACTAAAATGATATTTTTTTAACAAACAATTTTTGTAAATAACACTGAATATTTGTCTGTACACTAACAAATTATTAAACATTTGAACTGACAATGAGCTATGTCCTAATTGTTGATGAGCAAAATGGAAACAGTTCAAAGATTTTCACTAAAGGTCAGTTCCTTATGTTTTTACATTATATAACAACCTAATAGCTTAAGGATTTGTGTCTATTTTTGATCACCAATTATGATGGAGAAACTTGTATGATACTTCAGCCCAAAGCCAGTAGTTAGAATTGTTTTAGGACATTCAATATTTTCCATGGAAGCATTCATTATAGAAGGTTCAGTAGCCAGTTCAATAGATTCATGACAACAAACTGGTTCCATTGGACTGGCTACTGAACCCTCTAGAGTGACTCCTTCCAAGGGAGGGGTTAAAATGCCTAAAAGTAACCCCATTTAGTACAACTGCATTGCTGAGTGTTCTTCATTTCTTGCCCGTTTCTGACTTATTCTCCATTTTGCAGATGACATTCCCATCCAAGACAAGCGAGAGGAGGGGGAGGCCAAGATGGAGTCCATTTCAGAGGAAGGGGTGGAGGGGAAGGCCAAGGGAGGCCTCAAGGCTGTCGTAAAGCTGCCCAGTCTGGTCAAGAAGAAGGCTGTAGAGGCCGCGAGGCCCAAGGCCGCGAGACGCAAGACAGAGCCCACCGAGGAAGCGGAGGAAGTGGGCTTTGCTCCGGAGAATAGCCAGGGGGGCTCTGAACATCAGGCGGAAGAGTTTGAACTCAAGCAGCGAGACAGTGTGGTGTAGTTTGTTACTGATTGTGTAGTTTCATCGCCTCAGAATATAAGTGTCGTATAAGTCCCAAGGTTTTGTTGATATTATGGACCTTAAAGGAGGGGAACCGCTTCAGCTTTTATATTTTTAACGTATTATAAATAATGTCAAACTTACTTGTGCACCAAAAAAATAGTCACCACCCTCCTCCTTCTACCAGTTCAGCCGTTGACATTCAAAAAGCGCGCCGAAGAAAATTGGGGCTTATGACGTCAAGCGCCACGATTGGTTGCGCTTGACCTATCATGGCGCTTAACGTCATCAGAGCGTACTTGAGTAGGAGGCCAAAACCCAGCCGGCGCGATCGTCATCTGTCGAGACATTAGCCGTCCGAAATTTAAAAAATAACATGCAATGTAATCGGGAGGAAATATATTTTTTTAAATATTTACTTGATATTAATGAAGGTGTCTTGTAGTGCGATAATACTTCAATGTAGTCTCCCGTTTGCTAAATATTTTATTTAGTTCATAAATATCATACTTCTTGAGAAATAAGACGGTAAAGTTAGGGCGGGAACTTGGTTCTATCTTCCAAGCTTTAGTAATGTATCATGACGTCACGAAATATTGAAATTACAAAAGTACTTGAATCAACTTTCATACATTATTTTCGATGTAGTAAATAACTTTACTTGATATATACAAAGTATAGAAAATGCAATTAAGTAAAGTGAAAGTCACTCGCTATGAAGAAAGGCTTTCAATGTTCATATGACGTCATCGCCAGTAAACTGACTTTTAGGCTGAAACTACGAGCTTTCTGTTTTGCGCCTAAACAGAAGTCGCAACTCCAAAGTCGCAACTTTTAACCCTGGCAGAGCCAGGCTAAGTAAGTGGAGGGGGTTTGGCTCAGTGATGTCACGGCCAATCAGAGAGGGCGTTACTGGTTTCGCGACTTCTAGAAAAAGCTCGTAGTTTAGGTTTTTATTTTTATTACTTCGCGCATGCCGGCGCATGCGCAGATGTAACAGAAGTAGCAGAAGTCGGGTTCATAAAAGTTTAATTTAAGTGTATTAATATTGTTTTTGCGTGAAAAAAAGGTTGTCCAGTAAGATTAAACTATATTAGAGTTAAACTTGTTTCATTTTGAAAACTCTAGCATACAGCGTAATTGTCGTAAACCGCGACCAAAGTGAAGTCCTCTCCCATTTGATTACACGCAAACCTGCTGCTCAGTAGGACGGCTATTGAAAAGTGGGCGCGGTCGTGTTGTGGCCTTCTACTCAAGTTCGCTCTGGCGTCATAAGCCCCAATTTTCTTTGGCGCGCTTTTTAAAAATCAACTGCTGAACTGGCTGAAGGCTGAGGGTGGTGACTATTTTTTTGGTGCACAAGTCATTTTGATATTATTTATAAAACATTAAAAATATAAAAGTTAAAGCGGTTCCCCTCCTTTAAGCTTGTTGATCAGTAATGCACAGTTCTTAAAGTTAAGAATTGGAATACATGCATTAGAATCTATCATATGATTTCCAATTTTTAACTTTAAGAACTGTACCACAAAGAGTTTGAAACTTTGCGATTAATTTGCTATGATTATGCCTATGGAGTATACTGTATATATATATATTTAAGATATGACTGAGGGAACTGTGGAAATTTGTATCACTTGAATAAACATTTTTCATTTGTTATTTATTCATTCGCGGCGGCAAGTCCTATCTTTTTCTTAAGGAGCGGCGTCTTGTGACGTCACGAAAAGGACTTTCAATAATTTTTTAAAAATAGTTCCAGGTCTCAAAAAAATCTGAAAAAAATCAGGATAGCATAACTTTGCACCCTCTATCCATTTCTGCAATAAAAAAAATTGAGGACAATACTCCATTAAATATTTTGATGTTGATGCTTCATTGTACAGTAGTGGAAATTTGAAGTGTCATTAATTTAAAGTAAACATGTACTAAATTGTAACTGTATATAAGCAAAGTAATATTTCAAAGCTATATAGGCATACAACAGATTCCTGAATTATGTATTAGTAAATTGTAAAAAGACTGAACTTTATTTGCCAGTGTAGTTAATCCTCCCCCTTTTTAAAAATGTATTTCTTTTACATGTTTCAGGGACTCCTTAAAATGTCAAATCTTTATCCCTCATGAGTTCTGAAGAGAGGTGTTCTCAATAACATCTTTCTGTTAGTTATAAGTTTAAATAGTAACAAATCAGCTTGGATAATGAATTTTGATAATTTAATTATGGAAGAGTAGAAGGAAAAAAAAAAAAATTAGGTAGGTAGGTAGGTAGGTAGGTAGGTAGGTAGGTAGGTAGGTAGGTAGGTAGGTAGGTAGGTAGGTAGGTAGGTAGGTAGGTAGGTAGGTAGGTAGGTAGGTAGGTAGGTAGGTAGGTAGGTAGGTAGGTAGGTAGGTAGACCAAAAAAGGTTTGGCTGGAGGTTGCAGTTGATTGCAGAATGTCTGAAGAACAGGAGTGTCAGAAGTACTTTGTGCAATAGAGAGTGCAGAAGGTAAAAGAATATCATGAGTGTATCTGAAGCAAATAGAGTATGTAAGAATAGACTAAAGTGGAGGTCTATCTGTGGATGGACGAGGTAATAATGCTGCTGGCTTACCCTGTAAGGGATATAGCGTCATGTTATGTATGTATATAATAATTAATGTATAGTAAATATTAAAAAAAAATGTTGTTCACATACTTAATTGTATTCTACTTAATTACTGTATGTGTCTTAAATATTGAACATTCAATACAAGTACTTACCATACTGTAAATGTTTTATTATTATTTATTTATTTTTTATTATTTTGCTTCGTATTTTTTTTTTTTTCTTTTTGAGAGAAATATTAAGATTTCTTGTACTGCCATTCAATTTTCTTTGCCATACGTTGATTTTCTTACTGTTGAAAATGCTGTCATCATATTATTAATTATATATGTATCTCCTGAATATAAATTTGGGATTCGAGTATTTTTTAAAGTTATTTAGCTAAAGCAATCAATATGTTAATTGTTATACAAAGTATAATATCAGTGAATATTACTTCAACATTTTAGGAAGACATTTAACTGTTGTTGCTGAATATTCTGTGATTGATTTTGAGTAAAAAATTCGTACTTTATGCCGTACTAGGTCCTTTTTAATTTATTGCGTGAAATGTTAAATAATGATGCACGCATTAGATTTTTTATTACAAATTTGTATCAATTTTTTTTTCTTTTAAGGGAAAAGTAACATTGACCAATGTTAAAAAAAGAAAAAAAAAAATCCTAGGCATGAAAATATTTATAAAAAAAAATTAATAAGTTCTCCTCTACATCCCCTATCAGTAGCTAAATATCAGGTATGCATTTACAAATTCAAGCTAGTTTTTAAGTTATAAATTTTTAAAGTTGACTAATTTAATATGGAGAAATGGTATTTCCAAGTTAATAAAGTAGTCAAATTTAAAAATTCATAACTTAAAAACTAGCTCGAATTTGTACACCTGATAGTTTAGCTACTGATAGGAGATGTAGAGGAGAACATTTTAAAATATGTTTCATAATTTTCATTTGTGGTATTTTTTTTAACATATGGCGTGTTACCTTTCCCTTAAGGGTAAGATAACACGAAACATCAATTGTTGTAGTCCCATTTGATTAACATGTAAACCTTAGCAACCTCATAATAATTCTGATTTTTTTTTAGAGACAGTCCTTAGCACCAAAAAAATGTAGAAAAAATTTCAAAACAATCAGACGATCCAATTTTTTTAAATTAAATTTTTAGTTTACGTCTCCATGGGAAAGCCCTATACTGAAAGTTTGAAAAATTAATTTAAAAAAATTTGATCGTCCGATTGTTTTGAAATTTTTTCCACATTTTTTTGGTGCTATAGGGACTGTCTCTAAAAAAAATTCAGAATTATTATGAGGTTGCTAAGGTTTACATTTTAATCAAATGGGACTACAACAATCAATGTTTCGTGTTATCTTACCCTTAAGATTTCTTGTACCCTCTAACACCATAGAAATTAAGGGAAACATGTAATCATGCAACATGTTTCCCTATGCTTGTTTGCAAATATTTGTATTCTACAGTATGATTTTTAAGGGTTCAAAAATATTGGTAAAAAATATCAATAAATATATAACTCAAGTTCTTCTAAAATTCTAAAATTCAGTTACAATTTTTTTTTTCCTGTAGGTTTCCCATAATTCTAGCAGACAGCTCATAATATATATTCTCCAAGTTTGTATAGAATTCTCGATATAATATAATCTAGCACAGAACAACCATTAGAAGATCATATTGTAGGCAGATACAGCAATATTTCCAATGTACAGTATTAAAGCTGACATGCAGAGGTTTTCCACGGTTCCCTCAGTTTCACCTCAGCGAATGCTGGGACGCTTAATAGGATGTAACTCATGTAACCATCATCCTTTTCCTATACGTACCTTCCCGCCGCGAGCTGTAAGCTCTTAAGTGGTGTGTATCCTAGTAAAAAATAAATATTATTACTATGAATTGCCATGCAATGTATGTTGTTAGTTCCAGTCAAGTTCTTATATAAATTTTATTTGATAACTTGAGGTACATTTAGGCATTCCACAATTAAGTCTTTTAATTATATAATTTATTTTCATCTTATATATATGTATATGCGCCATGGACAAGGATTCCTCCATGGCGGCGTTATATGGATGCCATGAGGAATAAAATTAATTACTATTTCTGTGTAGGTTAATGATGTACGTACTATGTGTATTGTTATTTTATATAATATATATTATGTAATATCTAATAAATAAAATGTTGCTCATATATTATGTTGAATGCAGAGTTTTATTTTATTTTTAATATTTTAAAAAATGAATGATAAAATACTGTGTTATATAGTTATAAAACCCAGTTCAGAGTATATATAATGAGCTAGTGGTTTAATTTTTTGGCATTTCTTTAATGGAGTATACGGAGTCAAATTTTTTTATTGCAGAAATGGATAGAGAGGCAAATGGGTAGGGTGCAAAAATATACTATTATATATACTCTGAATATTTTTCAGATTTTTCTGATCAAGCTCGCGCGGGAAGTATTTTTAAAACATTATTTATAAAGTCCGTTTTATGACGTCAAAGGTGTTAAAGGAGAGGTGCCTCTCGATCGTGACGTCATCAAAAAAATGGACTTTCAATAATTTTTTAAAAATACTTCCCGGTCTCAAAAAAATCTGAAAAATAGCATATTTTTGCACCCTCTATCCATTTCTGCAATAAAAAATTTTGAGGTCGGTACAGTCAAATTAATTTTATATTCCCGCCGGAAATAGCCGGAAGTGAGAGGTTTCAAGACATCATATTCATATTTGCATTTTGAAATTTTGGCTACAGGTTTTTAAGAAGAGTACTAACATGTTTACAAATTTTCAAGACTAGACCAGAAACCTCTCACTTCCGCGCTTTTGGCAGGGATGTTACAAAATTTTGACTGTACTCCATTTCAGTAGTTTTTGCTTCCGGTTGCCATATGTTAACTTGCCATGGTATATATATAAATATATATATTAACCCTAGTCGAAAAATAAGAGTGCTAAAAGTGATAATTTGAGCAGTAGTCAACTACTTGAATACTGCTCAAATTATCACTTAATTGGCACTCTTATTTTTCGACTAGGGTTAATTAGGCCTGTTCGTAAACCCTGCTCGGTGTACTCTGAGCAAGTTAACAAACAAAAATCGTGACGTCATCTGCACTGCTCCCCTAGCTACACACCACCATCTGCGCTGGTGTAAGAAAACGGTGCATCATGTCCATATTTATTAGATGTATATATTATATATATATGCTCTAGCTTTTATAATATGTTTGATATATATTGAACAGAATATATTCATTCTTAATTTTACTGACAAATTTTACTAGAAATGAAAATAAAAATACTTTTATTAATATATATTTGTTTGAAATATGTACGTTAACAGTTATGTATAAATAACTTTTAATATAATATCGGATCATGTACAATTTTTTTTATTGTTCCTTATTAATATTGACTTAATTAATTGTGTGTGTGTATATATATATATATATATATATATATATATATATATATATATATGATAATATATAATTATATATTATGAGAGGGCCGGATATAATGAAATTTGTAACCTTTAATTTACTAATAAATTTAATGCATGCAATATAATTATTCATTTATTTTTATTAAATTCGCTTTTTATCAGAGAGCTAGTAAATTATACTTTATAGAAAAGGATATATCAAATAAAAACTTGAAAACTTATTGCTATGAAATTTATTTAGAAAAACTTTCAAACCATTTTAAATATGCTCGCAAAAGCGCGCCAACGCGATACTTCCGAACGCTCCCGAACGTCTCCGAGAGCTCCCGATCGGAGTGGTGGAGCCAAGGCAGGGGCCAGACGCAGGTGTAAAAGTGTACACCGAGGACCGAGCAGGGTTTACGAACAGGCCTATTATATAATATAACCCGCAATCAGAAGTTCCCATACGTCATTTCCGGCAATTTCCATGGTCGAACTCTCGTTTGCTGGACTATATTTATACTGTATAGCATGCGGAATAAATATATATTTTTTTTTGTTATTCGCACCGCAGTGCGAATAACGTTTCGAATCAAGTTTACATGACACTAGTTTACACAGAATCAATCGCTGTAGTACGAATAGCGCCGCCCTTGCTTGCGTCCGTTGCGTCCTTGTTCTGTTTTCTGTTAAGTTGCATCACTTGTTGCATTCAAAAGGTTGCAGTTTGTATATAGTCCTAGCTGTTTCTTGTTACATATATTGAAGGAGAAACAGATTGTGATGGATGATGTAGATAATCTAGTACGAGAATATGTCCGGCACGCTGAGTGGTAATTAAGGTTAATTTTTCTTTATTTTGCAATTTTTTCGACTTGAATCTTGAGCGTATGCGCATATATCCTACATATCCGAAAAGTTTTAGAGTGCCGTGATTATATGCCTGCATGAATCAGTCAATCCAAGAAGGAATGCAATAGGAATGAGCCTTTAATTGTTATATATATATGCTTATATATTTCTTTTTAATATGTTATGGAATATCACTGTTCGACGCATATCATACCACCACAGACAATTGTGGCACCACCGTGCTGCAGCACGCATACAGTACACCATATCATACCATATATGCCATGGCATGTGGTGTGGTCTCTCTCATTGATGCCAACCAGTAAACAAGATAGTCCGAGTTAGCAATAAGCAAACAAGTGGCTATAGCACGAATGAGATATGCATACCATCTATGTGAGAGGCCACACCAGTATGGAGCGCTGTGATAATTTAATTTATATAAACTTCAAGTCAAAATTAAGAGTTTCACTCAGGTTTCACTTTGCACCGTGATATAACAAAGGCCCATACTTCCTGAATACACCTCTTGTCACTCTTGTAAG
Organism: Siphlonurus alternatus; assembly: GCA_949825025.1. NCBI lineage: Eukaryota > Metazoa > Arthropoda > Insecta > Ephemeroptera > Siphlonuridae > Siphlonurus > Siphlonurus alternatus. The sequence goes on from OX463782.1 coordinate 34,738,726, forward strand.
AGTGTCGATCAGTCAAAAGACGTGATGTGTTCATGCAAATGTATGATACTGTAATTAATATTAATTATACACATGCACACACCACAAGTCGAAAATGATAAAAGCAATCATCATTAATCATTATATATTATTTTCCCTATTATTAATTGTTGATCCCTGATATGCGGAATATATGCATATATATTTTATAACTGCATCTAGTATGGCTGCAACTGTATATATATGTATATGCATATAAATAATATGCGCACACTGTATGATTATAATACACAATTAAGCAGCTATTTTCGTATGTAGCATGCATGGTGATTAACAAGGCTAGCTGCAGAGAGGGATTCAATCTTTAGAGGCGAGAAGTGCATACACTGGAGGCCAACCTAAAAAAATGTCCCATCAAACATGAATGCCACCAACTAATGAAATTGTGTAAAATCAAACTATAATACATTCATTACGTTCTCATGACTGCAGTGTTTAATACTGTACATATCTGTTGACGACGCCTCATAAGAATAACATTACTGTCGTCAACGGATCCATATTAAACACTGTCATGTAAACGAACACTGTAGTAATAGTCAAATAGTGCAGCGTCGCTACCGATATGGTTTAATTGGCTCTAGTTGTGCCACCGAAGTGGCTACATTACACCTTTTTCATTGGCTCACGGCATCATTATACATGTGACTTTAATGGCTCCCAATGTCCCATACGTACTGTTAATGATTTGTTTGTTATGTTAGGGATTCTTTGGTGGAAAATGGCCATTTCCTGGAGGATCCGTTTTTGTTTTCGACTTCCTACGAGCTACAGAGATCGGACAAGAAACACAGCCAGGATGATTTGGTGGAAAATACGAATTTCCTGGATGAAGATTTCTTGTTTTCGACTTCATATGAGTTGAAGAGATTAAGAGATGAGGATAATGCTTTCATGGAAGATACCAATTTTCTGGATGATGATTACTTGTTTGCAACCTCATATGTGCTGAAGGGATTGTTCATGAAACACGATGAGAGTGATATGTACATGAAACACAGTGAAGAAAATACCAAGAAACCACCTGCAGATAACCCTGACTACAAATACTCTCTCATGGTTAGTTGTGTTATTTCTTAATAATCACTATATTGAACCCAAGGATCTTGTATATATAATCTGGATAGGTGGGGGCGAGGCAGTGAGGTTTGGTCGTGAGGAGGAAGTGGGTGCAATAGTGGTTACAATACAAAACAGTGGGATATGACTGTCATATCTTACGTTGGGAAACTTCCATACAGTTTACAATGTAGATGGTTTCGTTCGGCTGCCATGTTATGATGGATTTACCTCAGCAGTAGTAATTCTATTTGTATGGTGATAGGGGTATCCTGTCCTGAGTATATATACAAAATCGTTGATTGAACCCCTTAATCAAATTTTTAAAGTGGTAGGTACAGGAGAATATTTGAGCAGCATCAAAATTCCTGATTCCAAATTTGTAGTTTGTTATTAAGTCGACGGTTTTTCAATGGACTAAAAATGTCATCAGCAACTTATTCTACCTGTCTAATAGAGGGGATTGCGCTGACGTCACGCGAGGAGGGCCAGAATGCACGGACTAGCATATAAACAAAGTGTGCAATAATTTTTTACTTAACTTAATAAAATAAATCAACTTTAAATACTTCAATAATACTTTAACAGTACACGATAGAACTCATAAAAAAAATCTCACAGCCAAAAAACTGTTAAAAGTATTTTTTATAATTTGTTTTCGTCATTTTGCCTATGCTCACTGTATAATCTGGCCTGCCAAAACTTTCTCTTTTCCCTCCCTCCTGTGCCTCCTTCGCAATGTATTATTATATGGAAACCCCTCTCCCGCCTCACGTAAATATAAACAGAAATCAGCTTTATACATGGACTTCACTTTTGATCCCCCCCCCCCTCCTCTTTTCCTGACCCCCCGAGGTGTTCGTTATACAAATCATTAGAAGTATCTGAAGTTGATGTTTTTGATTCTATCGAAAAAACATTGATCTGACCAAAAGAAAGAAGCAGATTACAAATTTGGAATCAGGAATTTTTGACAGTGCTTAAATAATTTTTGTACTCCGCCCCTTTAATTTCATTGTATTGAAAATACAGTAATAAAAACTCATTTTATATATATGCAACTTATTGTAGGTAAAACATAATTTTGAATAAAAGAGATTGTGGTCCCATAAAAAATAATTACTTATAACATTGCGTGGATGGAGAAGAAATTATATATAAGAGGTAAACCTAATTTCTTGGGTCCCTTGACTTTGCGTAAAAACAAGTTTTTACTGTATATAAACAACTTAAACACTGAACAGTTTTGTTGACATTATCTAATGTTCAGCAAATATATGGTTATCTTCCAAGTGAAGCCAGAATTGCAATGGTTCTGGCTTCACTCTTGGTATAGGAAATCTTAAAGGCCCTATGAACATTTCACAGTATTAAGTCCACAGTTAGTATTGCCTCAGTATGGTACGGCTGCAAAGAAAAAAATGTTCCAGCATCAATAATATCAGAGATAATAACCGATGAAAAGGCACCTGTGACGTCATTTGTACCCATTCTGCGGCGACGGTATAGGGAAATCTCTGCAAACGATAGGTTCACTCTAGCTTCAACCACGGACATAATTTTAATTCTGGAATGTTGAAATTTTTCTAGGGCAGTCTTGATAGTATTTGTCAAATATCCTGAAAGAATTTTGTTTTTGACATTTACACAGACTGAATTATCGCAGTAACAAGATAAGCCAAAAATTTAACATTGTTTTCATATGCAACATTTTTCTCTTCTTTGCTACTGCAATAAGTCAGTCTGTGTGAATATCAACAACAAAAGTCTTTCAGGGTATTTGAAAAATACTATCAAGACTGCCCTGGTAAAATTTCAACATTCCAGAATTAAAATTATGTCCGTGGTTGCAGCTAGAGTGAACCTAACTCTTGAAGGGATTTCCCTATACCGTCGCCGCTGAATGGGTACAAATGACGTTACAGGTGCCTTTTCATCGGCTATTATCTCTGATATTATATATTGCTGATGGAACAATTTTTTTTTATGCAGCCGTATCATACTGAGGCAATACTAACTGTGGACTTCATACTGTGAAATGGTCATAGGGCCTTTAAAATTGTCAGAATAAGGGAAGTATTTCACCGTATCACATTTGAAAAATAAAACTTGCCCACTTTTTACTAAATTCCTTGAGCTGTACATATTTATACAGCTTTTTAATTTGATTTTACATAATGTGATTTTGCTTAACAGATTTTTGCTCTATAATATAGTAATTATTCCTGTACAGCAGCGGTTTTCAAACTTTTTGACGAAAGTCCCAGACATTAGCGGAGCCATCGACCACGTCCCAGACCTTCCACACCCAGTCCCCCCCCCCCTCGCGTCCTACCAATTAATAATATTAATTAGCAAAGTCAAGCTACAAAAAGCGCTAAATAATCTATCCATCTGGGCCAAAACAAATGGTCTAGAAATTAACACAGAGAAAACCAAGGTTGTTAAGTTTAGAAGAGGCGGACCGTTATGCAAAAACGATGAAATTTATTGTGACGGTCAAAAGATTGAATTTCTAAATTCATTTAAATATCTTGGCATAATACTTCAAATGACAGGGCTTTCTTTTTCTAAACATATAACAGAAAGATGTAAGAACGCTATCACTGTTATGTACACTATCTCAGGGCTGTCTGGTCTATCCGTCAAAACAGGGCTCAAACTATTCAATTTAAAAGTTGCCCCTGTAGCTACTTATGGTATTGAAATTGTATGGCCTCATTTATCTGTATCCGATTTTGATAAATTAGAATCAGTAAAAGCCATGTTTGTTAAAAGATTACTGTGTCTGTCAAAATTTACCGAAACTAGACTGGCCTATAAACTGATAGATTCCAATTATTTTATTACAGAAATCAAAGAAATGTTTAAACTTCCAACGACAGATCAATATTCCAATTTTATAGCTGTCAGGAATCAAAAAGCTCAGGATATTAATCCTGAGTTTTACAGCACTGATGCTATGACATGTAAATATTGGTGTCTGCCCCAATTGGATAGATCCAATGTTAGAAATGTTTTAACTCGCCAGGCTGTTCACGGCTTCCACTATCTAATTTGTAAATCTTCTGGTTATCATAAAGCTGAACAATCTTGTGTATGTAAATTATGTAATGAATATTGTAGCCAATATCATTTAAATATCTGTAAATCTAGAATTAAGTCTATTAGCGATTATGCCAGGGGAGATTTCATATAGTCTATAGATTTTGAATAGCAATGAAGCAATAAGTTTTTTTTATTCTATCTATTTTCTATGTCATATTTTGTCTTATATATATGTGATTATATATATGATATATTATTATTATGATGTAACAGGCTGTTAGTATCATCTGTTATTTTATTTTATATTGTTTTATTATCATTTTCTATTGTTCTATTATTCTGTAACTATTATATATGTTTTGTATGTATGTTTTATGTGTTCTATTGTAATGTTTTTCTATAATGTATGTTTCTAGTGCTGTTAATATGTACACTTTCTGTGTTTAATAAAAGACTAATAATTAATAATATCTTCATAATATCTGCTGCCGAGGTAACGAAGTAAACCGGCACTATTTTTTCATCAGTTCTGATGTATATGAAAATACCGGTAACAATAAAAAAATATTAGGTACTCGATCACCATTTTATTGACATGTGCACTACCTACTGTAGGAGTACGCCTGCCTTTTAGTGATGAAAATCTGGCTTAATTGAACTCGAGTTACCCCACATATCTTCTTCTGCATAACGTTTATTCCTATTTTTTTAACCATACGATGGTAGAAAATTAATCCACGTTCACACAAATAAGTTGTAGAAAATTAAGGGCATTAAATATTATTCTGCTTTTGTCGCAATTCATATTATGTGTATTTTTCTCAAATATGGAGCCAAAATTCTAAAGGAAAAGGACACTTAACTTCCTATTATTTGCTAGTTAGAGATCATGTTAATAATTGTCAATTATTAATTCACAATACAATTGCACTTTTATTATGTACATCGGAGGCAATAAAATAAAAAAAGCAAAGTAAATGTCAGCAATGCTAAAAAATTATTAAAAATTTAACTGTTCATTTGAAACACACAGCGATGTGCACTGTCCAAGAACTGATCAACAACTAAATTTGTCGACTGGCTGGTTGTACCCGCTGCAACCCAGCTGTATGAATCATAAAGTCATTGCTGGCGGTTCTGTACGATACACGTGAAACGTACCGCTGAGGGATGGCTGCTTAGCTCCAAAAACCGCTGCACCCGCTCATTCTAATAAACTCTTTGATCTGCCTCATGTGTTTCGCGGGCTTCTCTTCATGTTTCCCGGAAAAATACACTATATTCCCTAACTCTTTTCAATTTTTTAGTCTATTGTCATTTATATTAAAAGATTTATAATATGTATCTCAGAATGGTAAGTAGAAAGACATTTTTATTATTCATATTTTTTATTGATGGTACCGCTGGCTAAGTACGATAGCCATCTGGCGCCTAGCTAGATAGCTATAATCCTCCTTTTGTAAAAATCACACTAAATAGAAATTTTAACAATATAATACATGAAACGGGAAAAACCCACAGAGTTGCACTTACTAACTAAGTTACTTAGTAAGTGCAACTCTGTGGAAAAACCATAAAATAAAAATACCAAACACTTACAAAAAAAATTTATCTTTGTAAAATGATTGTAAAATATATTTTTTTTTCTCAATTTTAACAAATTTTGCTTCGAATGTTGCTCATGGCCGCCATTACCCAAATTTCATGGAGTCCCAGATGAAAATTCTCACTGTCCCAAATTTGGAACCCGTCCCATAGTTTGAAAACCGCTGCTGTAAAGTAATATTATATAAACATAAACATCATGTTCTATGTTTCCTTGTACAAGAAAATATTTCGATAAAGTTACAAACAAAATCACATCATCATGTAGTCCCATCTTTAGCATTTTTTTATAACACCTATATAGAATTATCTTTCTAACTGTTGATACTATTGACAACTTCACAAGGGAATAAGGGAACTTCAGGTAACACGCCTAATGTTTTTTAAAAAAAAACAATGAAAATTATGAAACACATCTTAAAATGTTCTCCTCTACATATTCCCTATCAGTAGCAGCTATACAAATTCTATCTAATTTTTTAGTTATTAATTTTTATATTTGACTAATTTAAAAATTCCTATCTAAAAAACTAGCTGAAATTTGTAAACCTGATATTTTAGCTAATGATAGGAGATGTAGAGGAGAACATTTTAAGATATGTTTCATAATTTTCATGTGTGGGAATTTTGTTAACATTAGGCGAAGTGTTACCTGCTTATTATACCCTTAACTCCCATATATGATAATTATGTTATTCTTTTAGCTGCCAGCAGTTCCCAGCAAGAAACTCAAGAAGAGTGATGGATGGAAGGTTTCCAAGTTCATTCCGGGCTTCAACCAGAACACGGACTTCCCCACTGACTTCCCTCGCTTCTCGGAGCTCAACGTACAGGAGCAGGCGGCTTTTCTCGATCTCAGCAAGCGCCTCACCCCTGACCGACTGCCCTTCGCAGAGCAGAAAGATCTGAGACTGTACATGGTAATTCTCAACCTAATTATCGACCTCAGAATTTTTTACTGCAAAAATGAATAGAGTGCAAAATTATGCCACTAATTTTTTAGAGGCCGGGAAGTATTACTAAAAAGTTTTGCCGAGGTTGTGTCTAAACCCACACTCTTTTTAGGTGTTATCCTTTTATTAAGAGAGGCGTCACTTTCTCTGTACTTTCAATAATTTTTTAAATATAGTTCCGTACTCTAAAAAATCTGAAAAAAATCAGGGTCAGGCTCAATGTCAGATCTATGTTTTTTCAAGTATCCTATCCTATTAAAATATGTTCAAAATAAGCACTTAAATGGCTGTTCCCACTTTAAGGTAAAAATAATACAATAATAATTGACAAGTATTTGATTCTAAAAAGCAAAAAACTTGAAATTTGAGAGGAGGGGGGGGGAAGGGGGGAAGTATTTTCAAAGTAAAAGCTTTAAGGGTAAGGTAACGCCACCAATGTTAAAAAAAATCCCTCACACAAAAATTCTGAAAAAAATTTAAAATGTTCTCCTCTACACCCCCTATCAGTACCTAAAATATCAGGTATACAAATACGATCTAGTTTTTGAGTTATGAATTTTTAAAGTTGACTACTTTAACATGGAGAAATGGAACTCCCATGTTAAATTAGTCAACTTTAAAAATTCATAACTCAAAAACTAGATCGTATTTGTATACCTGATATTTTAGCTACTGATAGAGGGTGTAGAGGAGAACATTTTAAATTTTTTTCAGAATTTTTGTGAGAGGGAATTTTTTTAACATTGGTGGCGTTACCTTACCCTTAATAATATTATATAGAGATATTGACCGCATCTAGTTCTGTGCATTTTGCAGAGTTCACTTTATTAATGAGATATAAGAATGTGAAAATTTTAGTGGCTTAATCGAAAGAAGGGGTAAAAATATGATACTGTGGATTTTTTCAGTTTTTTCTGAGACCGGGAACTATTTTTTAAAAAAATATGGAAGGTCTATTTTGATGACATCACGGGCGGCACTCCTTAAGAAAAAGGATAGGGCAGTGCCGCCTGTGACGTCATAAAATAGACTTTCAATAATTTTTTAAAAATAGTTCCCGGTCTCAAAATAATCTGAAAAAATTCACAGTAGCATATTTTTACCCCTTCTTTCGATTAAGCCAATATCATATCAGGAATAATGGGGTGCAGAAATTATAAGTTTTGAAATTTTTTGTAAAATTATTGCTGATTTAGTAAAAAAAAAAAAAAAAAAAAAAATTGAAGTCAACAATATAACATTAAAATATGTATGCTTTTCTTTTGGTATCCTGTATGAAGAATAGCTAGGTTTTATTTTTCAAGAAAAATATTGGAGTATTTTTAGAAAATACTAACTCCCTTTTTATTTTTTTCAATAGCTGATAGACCCTCTACACTGTAAGTCACGAGCATTGTGTATTTTATTTGTTTCAGGAGTTGATCCATCGCGTACAAATGGAGCAGAAAGAGTACCTTAGATTTGCTCGCGAGAAGAACCTTCACCATCCCTTTGAGTACGGAATGATGAACTACAAAACTAAGCAATACATTGAAGCAGCCCTGAAAGTAAGTGCAAAGTATTGTTGTTACTTGATACTGTTGCTTTTAACTCCCTTTATGTATGTACAGATTGTATAAAATATGTGACTTAAAGGGGTACCAAAGTGAATACTTTTTTTACATGTTCGGGCAGCTATGAATTATTCTGATATCCCTGTGGCTCAATATTTTCGTACAATACCTAGTTATTTTACAATTAATTATTTAGTTTGAAAAGTGAGTTTGATAACCGTTGGTTAATTCAAGTTGGTGCGCTCCAGCAGCAGCCGCTGATACGACAAGAATTTCCCGCGAATCGGGGGAACCTCCTCCCGCCCCCTTCTTGTCGTATCACCGACCGCTGCGGCCGCGGGCATGCTTGAATCACCCAACGGTTTTCAAACTCACTTTTCAAACTAAATAATAAATTGTAAAATAACTAGACGTTGTACGTAAATATTGAGCCACAGGGATATTAGAATAATTCGTAGCTGCCCGAACATGTAAAAAAAGTATTCACTTTGGTACCCCTTTAACATTTTATATTGTTTTAAATAAATATCGCTTAGACAATTTTTCATTTAAGAAAACATTACTAGCTGTATTTATACAAATTTTTTTTTTTTTTTCAATTTGCGTTTTGAAAAAACAAATACTTTATCTCATTAATGTATTTTATTTTTATACTATTGTATAATCCTGCTCTGTTAGTGTAGTGGTTAGTACCCCTGGCTCTTGCCCAAGAAGTCTCTGGTTCAATTCTTGAACACGGCGGACTTTTCATGACTTTTTTGGGATGGCGGGTGTGACTGATTACTAGATGATGCAGTTGGTAGGATGAAGGCAGCTTATAATACGGCTTGTCTATACTCTGCTGACCTGCAGTCTTGCAGGCTGCACAGATCTGGTTGTAGGAGCCCAGAAGAATGCAGGAAAAGGGTCCTGCATGAGAGCATGGTCGAAAGATAAATCCACATTATTTTGAACACAGTGAATTTAATCATTTAATTTATATGATACACGTCATAAAAATAATTATGTTCTTGCTCGCCATAGAACTACAGCATATCAAGATGGACTTCTCTATACTGGCCTAAAATATATATAACTCCCTCTCTGTTAATATAAAAAGTGAAATGATGAACTTGAAAAAGTTTAAGGCAAAAGTGAAAGTGTATTTATTTGAAAAAAATGTGTATAAAATTGATGACTTTTACAAGGACTGAACTCTAATCACCGTTATTTACTTTTGAATTTATTGTGCAATGTATATAATGACTTTGTCTTTTGGAAATATTAATAAATTTCTTATTCTTATTAATAAATTTCTTATTCTTCTTCTTATTTTCTTATTCTTAACTCTTACACAAAAGGTTAAGGGTAAGGTAACGCCACCAATGTTAAAAAAAATCCCTCTCACAAAAATTCTGAAAAAAATTTAAAATGTTCTCCTCTATACCCCCTATCAGTACCTAAAATATCAGGTATACAAATACGATCTAGTTTTTGAGTTATAAAATTTTAAAGTTGACTACTTTAACATGGAGAAATGAAACTCCCATGTTAAATTGGTCAACTTTAAAAATTCATAACTCAAAAACTAGATCGTATTTGTATACCTGATATTTTAGGTACTGATAGGGGGTGTAGAGGAGGACATTTTAAATTTTTTTCAGAATTTTTGTGAGAGGGATTTTTTTTAACATTGGTGGCGTTACCTTACCCTTAAATACCTGACTACACCCGAAAAAGGGTAAAATGGCATCAAGGATATTAATTTTTTTATTCACTTTAACTATCATGTACTGTTGATAATTTGGTGAATGTTTTGTTCCAGCAACGTCAGATGTCTGTGCCCTACAATTACGCTCGATTGTACCACCACTTGGCTCACATTCCGTTGACAATGATTTATCCCACTCAAAACCAACCCGTTGAAATGGTGGCTATCCAGGAGTTACTTAGTCTGGTGAGTTCACAGCTGGGTTATACTTTTATAAGGATAGGGTATCACTCCTTTCTGGTGTGAGACCACTTCCTAATTTCTGATTGGCCCCAAAGATCTTGTTGATTTTTTCATTGGCTGTTATATAAGCAACGTGATGAGCCAATCACAGAGTAGAAAAAAGTCCACTTTTTAAATGGGCATTAAATTGATTTTGTCCTCTATTAAATGTCATAAATGATATTGAGTACATAAAGGACTAATAGATGGCGTTGCACGCAGAAATATTGGCTCTCTGCATGGAGGATACGGAAATACCTATTAATCACAAAAAACAACAAAATTTATATGGAAGAAATCACTTATGAAGTTGAAATATTTTTTAATATTTTTCTGAAAAGTATGGGATAACTAATTATGTTGTTGTCAATTCTGTAAAATTATACTGTGGCTGCTGTCAGAGTTTTTTCATTATTTTACAATATTAAATCATGTAACGGGGCCTTGATGCATGCACGTAGTTCAGCTACTACCACCAGGTTTGCTGCCAACTTTATGATGTCAATATGTTGTTTCCTTGTTTCAGGGTTCAGTGGCTCACTTTGATGCCCAGAAGTTTGACGGGAAGACTGTCCTTCTCACCAGTTCTGACTTGGTGGAGCAGCATTTCCCTGCTAGTGGTGTGCCGAGCCCTCGCCTGCTACAAGAGGTGCCACCTGGCGAGAAGCTGCTGTACCACACCCCTGGTGAGAGTCCTCTTTACTGTCTGCTCAACAATGTTGAGCCAATCAAAAAATTAAAAAAAATTAAAAAAAAATCCACATTATTTTGAACACAGTAAATTTAATCATTTACATATGATACACGTCATAAAAATAATTATGTTCTTGCTCGCCATAGAACTACCACATACCAAGATGGACTCCTCTATACTGGCCTAAAAATGTATAACTCCCTCCCTGAGAATATAAAATGTGAAGTGAACTTGAAAAAATTTAAGGCAAAAGTGAAAATGTATTTATTTGAAAAAAATGTGTATAAAATTGACGATTTTTACAAGGACTGAACTCTAATTATCGTTATTACTGGAATTTATGTATGCAATGTGTGACTTGTCTTTTAGAAAGATCAATAAATTTCTTATTTCTTAAATGTAACATTCAATTAATGACGATATTGATGGTGCCACGGCAATTCTGACTAACAGCAAAAATTCATTTAAAAGTATTTAATGGTAAGGTACCACGCCCAATGTTAAAAAACTCCCACACATAAAAATTATGAAACATATCTTAAAATGTTCTCCTCTACATCTCCTATCAGTAGCTAAAAAATATCAGGTATACAATTTTGAACTAGTTTTTGAGTTATGAATTTTTAAATTGACAAATTTAACATGAAAGTTTCATTTCTCCATTAGTCAACTTTAAAAATTATGAAGTCAAAAGTTTGAATTTGTATGTATACTTGATATTTTAGCTAACTGATGGGGGATGCAGTAGAGAACATTTTAAAATGTAATATGTTTCATAATTTTGATGTGTGGGATTTTTTTTTTAACATTATGAGCATGTTATCTTACCCTTTAAGCTGGTCTATTTTATTATTTTTATCTGAAATGAACAAAAGTAATTGTTATTTTATTTGCTGCTGTATCTTTTATTAGCACTAAGATCTCCTTCCTGCTGATAGTCCAAGCCAAGCAAGGCATCAGCTTGATTTCAATCCTATATATATATGTTTTGATTATAGTGAGTGAGGATGGCAATGCAGTGGCGCTGGCAATACAGCATGACGCAGACATCGTGGTGTCTTCAAGCATTCTGCAGCTGCTGATTGACTGCCACCCCAACCACCCTCAGAACTGTGCAACCCCTCGCGATGTACCAGTCATCGTCAAGATGGTCCCCAGTGAGTCATTTGGTTAATTTCTCGTACATTATATTTTATAGATTTAAAAAAAAAAAAAAAAAACTTCACACTATGTTACCCTTTCGGGTGTGGACAGGCTGATATTTAGCCTTGTCAGTAAGAGTTATCTTGCGACCATGCTGGGGCTTATCAGGCTCACAGAACCCTTTCGTGCACTCTTCTGGGCTCCTACTACCAGATCTGTGCAGCTTGCAGTGGCAGTGCAATACTGCAGTGCAGCAGAGTATAGACAGCCGTAAGCTGCCTTCCTCCTACCAACTCCATAATCTAGCAATCAGTCATATCAGTCTGCCGTGTTCAGGAATCGAACCGGGGACCTCTCGGACCAGAGCCAGGGGAACTGTAACCACTACACTTCAGAGCAGTTTTTTTTTTATTTTTATAAAAATGAATGTTTTTAAAAGTTGAAATTTCTGAAGTCTTATTAGGAGAATTTATTTTAATTCAGTACTAAATCTGTAGATATACAGTAAAAAACTTGTTATTATATTTAAGTCAAAGAGCACCCAAGAAATTAAGTTTGCCTTATATCAATTAAGTACTACTTTATATCGAGTTTTTCATTGCAATGCAATTATTTTTTATAGGACCGCGATCTCATTTACACAAAATTGAGTTTTACCTAACAACAAGTAGCATAATAATGAGTTTTTACTGTATATAAAATTATAAATAAATAGACAATATATTATACAGACAACAGCATTCATAAACTTCACAACATAAAAATAGTAATTGTTGTGTCACCCAGCCCCCAATGGTGGTCAGAAGCGAGTGGTGTTCTTGGACAAGGCTCTGCCCCCCGTGGAAATGACGATGCACGACAAGAAGACTTGGTACTGCAAGCGTGCCATCCGAGCCTTCTTCAACAACAGTGACAAGAGGATCTTTGAGTAAGCCACAAGTCTTTTTCAATATATATATTTTTATTTGTCAAACAGCAGGGGTAAAGTTTGCACTGCCCCAAGGTGTGTGTCTATGACAGCTATTCAATGCAACAAAGGGCTTCATACTTTGACATGGCATATATGTATTACAGGTAAGGGGAAGGTAACAAAAAGCCCAATGTTAAAAAAATTCCTACATATGAACATTATGAAACATATCTTAAAATGTTCTCCTTTTCTCCATCTAGCTATCAGTAGCTAAAATCTCTGGTATACAAATTCGAGCTAGTGTTTAAATTATGAATTATTAAACTTGACTAATTTAAAATGGAAGTTCCATTTCTCCATGCTAAATTTGTCAACTTTAAAAATTAATAACTCTAAAACTAGCTCTAATTTGTATGCTTGATATTTTAGCTACTGATAGGGGATGTAGAGGAGAACATTCTAAATTTTTTACATAATTTTCATGTGTGGGAATATTTTTACCATTAGAGCTAGGGGTGCATTATCTTACCCTTAAGTGTATTGTTCACAGTTTTGCAAGCAACCAGGAGGTTGTGATCCCTGCAAAGTTAGAGCCCAAGCAAGAGCCTGAATCCACTGCAGTGTCAGATACGAAGAGCAGTGAGTTGGAGGAGCCCCGAGCGTGCCAAGCCTTGAAGAACACTTCTGCCAAGGCGGTCCAGCAGCTGCCGCAAAAGATGCAGAGGAAGGTATGTGAACTAATGAGCTTGATATAAATAAAGGCTTCAAGTCAGCTGATTTTGCGGTGTTCCCACCGTCCTATCCAAACCTATATTTATGTAAAAAAAAAAAAACACAACTCAAAATTGCTTTTTTTGCACTAAAGAATTTTTTTTTAAAAGAAAATAAACTCTTGATATATAATTTTATCAGAAAACCATTAAATGGGGGCTAGGAGATGGTTTCAAATTAATAGTTCTAATAGTTACTGAGAAAAAATTCAAATTTTCTAACATGTTGGCTTATGGAGGAAATTTCCCTCCGGGAAATACTTGGTGCCATATTGAAAATGTATTTGTGGACTAACAGATATGAAAAATAGTAAAACTGATTAAAGCAATCTGAATTTAGAATAAAAAGAACTATCAAGGCTCTTCCAAAAGTTTGATATTTTTTATTTTGTTTAGATTGAAACAATGCAATAAATAAATTACTGCAGTATGTTTAAAAAAAAATGCTAAGTTATGTTTATTTTTATTACTTATAAAAATTATAAAATAATTGTCATTGCAGGATTAAATTTTACATATGTAAGTCTAATTAACTGTTCTTATTCTGCTATTTAGTATGTATTATTAAATTATTAGCAAGTAGTATAAACTGCATATCAACTAGCGGCCTGTAAGAGTGAATCAACCAAATCGTCGCCTCAGAATGCAAGTCGCGTAAGTACAAAAAAATTTGATGCAACTTTGAACCTTATTTCAATATAACTTAAAGCTCAAAGTCCCATCAAATTTTTTTGTACTTACGCGACTTGCATTCTGAGGCGACGAAATGGCATTGATATTTTATAAATGACAAGAAAAAAATTATATAAAAAAAAAAAAAAAAAAGTTTTGATTGTTCTTCAGTGTTGTAATTTTTTTCTATAATATCTCTCGTATATTGGTATATTTTTCAATTTGTTTAAACCCGATTTATTTTCTTTTATAAAGTTTAAAAATAAATAAATGTATTTAAATGCTTAATATACTCTGTGTATTCTGGCCCTCCTCAGGGCAGACATTCTTACAGGGGCTTGACGTCAGCGCAATCGACTCTAGAGGAAAGAGATACCAAGAAGAAGAAGAAGAAGAAGAGCACTAAGCAAGGTACATTCTTGTCAAGCAAGGTCCTTCACTCATGTTAAATTCAGTCTCATGAACATGCTGCTACCTGCAGGTGGTGCTGATAAAGTAGAAGATGACCTGGCAAGCTTAAAGGTGACGCCCTGCTTGTCCCCACATCCAGAACAGCCCGAACAGCCCCCAGATTTGGCGCGTCGACCTGCTCCAAACCACAACGTTGTGTATGGGTTGTGGAGCCTGCGTCACAAAGAAGCACAAGAGGGGGCAAGTTCAGTCTGGTGGAGGCCCAACGCAGAACTCAAGATGGTTGTCAGGACTAGCTATCATGGCTACGAGGTAAATGTCTATTGTACAGAGCGATGTTTTAGATAAAGCAGGCAACAAGAGAACATTTTGTAATACAGTAAAAACTCGTTATTTACGCAACTTGTAAAACTCGATTTTGAGTAAAAGAGATTGCGCCCATCAAAATTATAATTAATTAGCATTGTGTGGTATACGTATAGGAAAAACTCAGTATAAGGTAAGAATTGATAAAAGGTAAACCTTAATTATTTCCTGTGTCTCTTGACTTTACGTAATAACATAACAAGTTTTTACTGTAGATGGTAAAAAGTTCAACTATTTCGTCAAATTTTATCACAGAGCTCGGCCAGTGTTATATTTATCAAAAATGCAAGCCTACCTACGCCAGGCTTGGTCTCTCTCCTTCTGCCTCTGTGTCCTTAGAAAATCTAACATAACATTTTGAAAAGAAGGAGATAGGCCGAAGAGGCGTGCATCTTTGATGAACAAAAGAACAACCGAGCGCTGTGATAAGACGGAAGGAAAAATTGAACTTTGTACTGTCTTTTACAAATGCTCTTTTGCTGTCTGCTTTTTCTAAAGCATCTCTGCACATAAAATAATACAAATAAGTCATATGTATTTCTTTCATTTACACACTGTCTATTTAAATTTAAATTATTACTTTTATTACGAGTGATGCAGTGATTTGATGTACGTACTCTATATGCAGATGCAAAATTTCATAATATCAAATCAGATATTGTTTAAATTTTAAAAATTATACCAGTAGTAATAAAAATAACAAAAGAGACAAAATTATTACTTCAATGCATATATTATTATATAATTGTTCAAAGTAAATTTGAGAAAAAAATTACAACAGCATTTATAAGAGGAAAGCTTATTAATTGGAGCTTGTTATGAGAGGATTGTTGTACATGAAGGTAACACACCCAATGTTAAAAAATTCCTATACATGAAAATTATGAAACATATCTTAAAATGTTCTCCTCTATATCACCTATCAGTATAGCTAAAATATCAGGTACTGTATACAAATTTACTCTAGTTTTTGAATTATTAATTTTTAAAGTTGGCTAATTTAACATAGGAGCTCCACTTTTTCATGCTAAATTAGTCAACTTTAAAAATTAATAACTCAAAAACTAGCTCTAATTTGTAGACTTGATATTTTAGCTACTGATAAGGGATGTAGAGGAGGAACATTTTAAGATACGTTTCATAATTTTCATGTGTGGGATTTTTTTTAACATTGGGTGCATTACCTTACCCTTAAGATCTATGGGCTTGATATTTTTGAGTTCATTTACTAAGCCTGCCTTCATTTTGAATGTGCAGTGGGATAAAGAAACTGGCCGTCGGGTGCTACTGCACACTTCTCTCAAGCTCGAGCACCAGCCACAATACGGAGCCCAGATGACCACCGTGGGGGAGGTTGCTCGAGAGTGGATGGCCATGTACCTGCGTCCAAACTCTGTCTTGTACCGAGGTAAGGAAGTTCCAAGCTTGAATGGAGTACCGACCCCAAAAATTTTTATTGCAGAGGGTGCAAAGTTATGCTATTCTGATTTTTTTTTCAGATTTTTTAGGGTCCGAGAACTATTTTTAAAAAATTATTGGAAGTACAGAGAAAGTGACGCCTCTTGACGCCTCTCTTAAAAGGATCTAGCGTGGGTTCGAATTTGACCTCGGCTTAACTTTTTTCAGCAATACTTCCCGGCCTTTAAAAAATCTGAAAAAAATCAGATTGACATACATTTGCACCCTCTATTTGTTTTTGCAATAAAAAAATTGAGGTTGATTCTCTACTGTCAATAATCTGCAAACTATTAAAATTCTTACAAGAGAACAAGTTCAAATGTGGACTCTTGATTTTCATGAAATTTGGTTTATGTGTACAGTACAACACCTAAATTTAAGAGATGGTGCAGTTTAACTTCCATTAAAAAATCCTAAGTTTATATTTTTTTAATAATATTAATAAATTTGCCAATCTCTAAGAAAAATTATATGTGTACTCCTAGACTGTTCTGCCATAAGCCCTGAGCTTGTTTCAGGTTAATAGCCTGGCAATTTTGTGAAATTTCTTATTCACTGTTATAACATTACATAATATTAAATGAGAGAGTCAGCTTCTAAACCAGCTCTTTGACTTTTTGATAAGATCCCTTTTATCAGAACACTTGACAGATATAATAAGTTATAGATCCGGTTTTAAAGCTAACTAGCAGTCTCTGTTATATCAGAAAAGCAGTTTTTCAAAATATTTGTGAATCAACTTAATATTTTCATTTTTTTTAAGGGTTAAGGTAACACACCTAATGATAAAACAAATTCCCACACATGAACATTATGAAACATAACTTAAAATGTTCTCCTCTATATCCCCTATCAGTATAGCTATAAAAATATCAGGTCCTGTATATTATATCATACAAAATTAGAGCTATTTTTTAGGACTTATTAGTTTCTAAAGTTGGCTAATTTAACATGGGAGTTACGTTTTTCCAAGTTAAATTAGTTAAAAGTTTCCTACTGAAGAATTGTTTACATTCTTCAATCTTTCTGTTTCAGTGCGTGTCAATGCCTACACTAACGAGGTGATCCAAATGCAACGTCTTGGAATTGGTGATTTGGTGTGTGAGGCACGCGATCGTTCCCTCAATCTGGAACACTGTCTGGGTGCTCTGCATCAAGTTCTGGGACTGCTGTCCCGTGCTGAGCCGGCCACGTACCTTCTCAAACTGTGTCCGTGTGAAGGCAGGGGTCAGATCATTCAGCAGGACTGCAGCGGCACCACTCTCAGAGGGTCAGTCACTCACCTGTACAGTGTTAAAAAAATTCTTTTAGAAGGATCAGGCCTGTGTTAAACTTTCCTCTCTCCCCACCTTCAATAACAATGTGTTTGAAGACACGAATACTGGATGTCGCTGATGTACGTCGCTTTGCATCAGAGACATGAGAGGCAATAAGGCAGTAGAGGGGGGCTCAGGAGAAAGAGCAATGTACCAAGGGCTGCAAGGAACACAGCAAAGAAAACAATGAAACAAAATATGAATGGTTGAGTTTATGACCCGGCCCTCCTCCCATCCCCTCCTTTCTGCTACTAGAATGATAAACCTTGACCGCAACATGCAAGAGCCCTAAATTGTGTCTTCAATTAAAATAACATGACGAAAGACTCTAATAAGCCTGAGCCTTCTATGAGAATATTTTTTCCATGCTACACTCTGATAAATAAAATAAATAAATAAATAAATAAATAAATAAATAAATAAATAAATAAATAAATAAATAAACGGTGTCACACTACTTAGAGATGTATGCTTTTTTAAATTAGTGCAATTTTTAGGGCCTCATGCTTGAATGCCTATCATCATTAATCTGCCCTTTTCATTTTTTTTTTTTTTTTTTTTTTTTTTTTTTTCCATTTTAAAGAGCACACTAATAATTTTAATGTAGATTCTGTTGAAAATTGATTTCTAAATTTCTACTGTTTGATGTAATGAGATATTAGAATGTAAAAATTTTAGTGGCTTAATCGAAAGAAGGGGTAAAAATATGGTACTGTGAATTTTTTCCGAGACCGGGAACTATTTTTAAAAACTTATTGAAAGTCTATTTTATGACGTCACGGGCGGCGCTGCCCTATCCTTTTTCTTAAGGAGTGCCGCCCATGACGTCATCAAAATAGACTTTCAATAATTTTTTAAAAATAGTTCCCGGTCTCGGAAAAAATTCACAGTACCATAGTTTTTCCCCTTGTTTCGATTGAGCCACTAAAATTTTCACATTCTAATATCTCATTAGAGGGATAAAAAGAAAGTAAATTTAAATTCAAGGACTAAAATAAAATATATCCTTAAGCCTATATTATGTGTTGCACTTATTATTTCAACTGTTCTACCATTTTCCAGTACATATATTGTAATATGATAGTTTCAGACATTTCAGCACATAAAAATATATTTTAAGTTAGTCGAAGCTTTTGACTGTAGAGATTTTAAAATAAAGGTTAAAGTAACACACCCAATGTTAAAAAAATTCCCACACATGAACATTATGAAACATCTTAAAATGTTCTCTACGTACTGCATCCCCTATTGCAGTATAGCTAAAATATCAGCTATAATTATATAAATTTGATCTAGTTTTTTAGTTATTAATTTTTAAAGTTGACTAATTTAAGGGTAAGGTAACGCCACCAATGTTAAAAAAAATCCCTCACACAAAAATTCTGAAAAAAATTTAAAATGTTCTCCTCTACACCCCCTATCAGTAGCTAAAATATCAGGTATACAAATACGATCTAGTTTTTGAGTTATGAATTTTTAAAGTTGACTAAATTAACATGGGAATTCCATTTCTCCATGTTAAATTAGTCAACTTTAAAAATTCATAACTCAAAAACTAGATCGTATTTGTACACCTGATATTTTAGCTACTGATAGGTGGTGTAGAGGAGAACATTTTAAATTTTTTTCAGAATTTTTGTGAGAGGGATTTTTTTTAACATTGGTGGCGTTACCTTACCCTTAACATGTAAGTTCCATATTTCTCCATGTTATATTAGTCAACTTTAAAAATTCATAACTCGAAAACTAGATCAAATTTGCATACAGTACCTGATATTTTACCTACTGATAGGGGATGCAGTAGAGAACATTTTAAGATAAGTTTCATAATTTTCATGTGTATTTATTTAAAGAAAGATCTATCTTTCTTTAAATAAATAAATATCGCTTTGTTCGATTTTTTCAAATAAAAATTAATTTTCATGTGTAGGAATTTTTTTAACATTGGTCATGTTACCTTACCCTTAATTGATTTAACTTGTGAGATGTAATAGAGAATTTATCCCACCTGCCCACAGTGGATCGTTCTTCAGCCTTCACCTTGCTTACCGTAAGGCCCGCACGGACGTGGGCCCCTCTAGCCACGTACCGTACTCTCCAATAGACAGAGACCTGCAGACCCCCTACCAGAAGCACTACAATCGTATGTCAGCAATGTTTGAGCCCAGCGACTTCCGTCTCACCAAGAAGTAAGTAGTCCAAGTCTTCCACGTTGGTAACAGTATGAATCTAAAGTTTAAATTTTGATTGATTTTATTAAACACAAATTGTGTACAGATACAATTAAACATAAATAAAAAGATAAATATACATATATAGACATAGAAACATAGACACAAAATTATGAAACAAAATATTAAATTAAAAATTGCTAAAAATTGAAAACATAGTTTATAAATACAAGTTGAATCAGCAGTATAAAATTAAGAAGATTTACAAGATAAACAACACATATAAATAAAGAATTAATTAAGTAAACAAATTAATTAAGTAAAATCTCCTTTAGCATATTCAATGTTTAAATAGAGATAAGATTTTTTTTTTTTAAATTTTATTATTTTGAAATAACCTTATATATATATATATATATATATATATATATATATATATATATATATATATATATACATATATATATCGGTAGTCATCTGGCAAAACCGGTCAAGTGGCGAAATTTTCGATATGCGTTTTTTTGCATAGTGCTGTACATTCCATTGAATCCTATGATATTCTAGAAGCATTTTGTCATCTGAACAATGCAACTATTTTTTTTTTAATATTTAAGGGCAAAAATATCAAAATTTTTGAAAATATTTTTCTCATAGTTGAGTCTGGCAAAACAGGACAAGTGGTTGAAAAAAGTTCATCATGAATCTGGCAAAAGCGGACAAGTGGTTTAAAAAGCTGTCTCATGAATCTGGCAAAACCGGATATCTGGCTCTAATCTTGTTACAAAAATGATTGAAGATTTTTAATTTTTATTAATTTAAAATTATTTATTTTTAATACTGATTATTATAGACTATAATAGATAATTATTTTTTATGAATTCAGGGACCAGATGCACGCGTTTTTTTCATGCATCCGAGATGCTGATCCGGATGCAAATTAATTTTTCGTGCATCCATGAATGCGCATCCGGATGCAAATTTATTTTTCATGCATCTGGGAAGCGCATCCGGATGCAAATTTATTTTCCATGCATCTGGGATGCACATCCGGATGCATTCATTTTTTCCTGTGCATCTGGGATGCACGGATGCGGATGCAAGCCCATTTTTGCGCATCCGTGTGCATCTTGCATCCGATCCCTGTAATTTTTATGATTTTCAAATAATAATTAATTAATTATAAAAGAAGGGTGTAGCAAATATGTAGGTCGAGCGTGGCGCAGTGCATTGATTCGATTACGCTACTCGGTAAACTCTTCTCTCTTTCCACCCAGTGCAGTGATGCACTTGTGTGTGGTTTCCCAGGCTTTGGACATCACTTTGGTCCATTGATAAAAAGTAGAGTTGTCCGTCCAGACTGAGGTTTTCCATGATTCCTTATTCAGTCTCACCTCAGTAAATGCTGGGATGCGTAACAAGCCATGGGCCGCCATCCTTTTCCTACTTTATCCCTACCCATTACCCCGCCGCGAGCTGTAAGCTCTTAGTAAAGTGCTCGCCAGAAGAAAAAAGTTGGGTTAGTATTTTCTAAAAATAGTTCAAGTAGTCCTCCATATCAAACCAAAATTCAAAAAATTCTACCTCAAATAGGTTTGCCAGAAAAAAATTCCAAAGTCAGAGTGAACGCGTTGCTTAACATGGGGCCTTACCTGACAAAAACCCTCGAATATCTCGGAAAATACACCGTTAGATGGTATGAAAAAAATATAGTAATGTTCTATGACCCAAGCTTTAACCAATAACCAATTAAAAAAATTCTCTCAAATCCATTTTTCCGTAAAAAAATCAAGAAAATCTATGATGTTAATTCCCATAAGATTTTTTATTATTTTTTTACGGAAAAATGGATTCGAGAGAATTTTTTTTTAATCGGTTTTTGGTTAAAGCTTGGGTCATAGAACATTACTATATTTTTTTCATACCATCTAACGGTGTATTTTTTTGAGATATTCGAGGGTTTTTGTCAGGTAAGGCCCCATGTTAAGCAACGCGTTCACTCTGACTTTGGAATTTTTTTCTTGCAAACCTATTTGAGATAGAATTTTTTGAATTTTGGTTTGATATGGAGGACTACTTGAACTATTTTTAGAAAATACTAACTCAACGTTTTTTTCTGGCGCGCACTTTACTTTAATTGCAATTCTTCCCGGAATTTACCTGTGACTGAGGGAAACGTGGAAACCTCAGACAGGATGGTCGCTAGAGCTTTTGTCAATGAATCGGAAGTGCAATGGTCCAAAGCCAGGGGAACCACATAGTGGAAAAGCGCAATGATTTACCCCTGGGTGGATAATGCATTTTTTGTTGAAAATGGTCACTCATCCAACTGCTAACCACGCTCGGCGTTGCTTGACTTCATTGATCTGGCGAGACCTGGTCAAGCGCACTGCATCGTACCTCCCACATAGTCAAACTTGTTATTTTTGTGTAGATAAACTTTTTTTGAACCTACAATACCCACTTAATGAGTATATTATTTTAATTTATAATTGAAATGCATGTTGTACATTGGTATATAAAGAATTATATTGCGTAATAATGTTCAAAAGCGCTAGTAATTTATTATCTTACAAAGCATAATTGTTATAAATTATAATGCTACCGTTAAGAAGCACAACAATTAAGCTTCAATTTCAAGTGATGATTATTATACACAATTATTATTTTGTATAATATTATTTTTTATGTAGATTAAAATCCAGTTGCTCAATATAATGAAATAGTAATTTAATTGTTAACTTATTTTATAATGTTAAATTTAAAAAATCCTGAATTTGAGTCTGGCAAAAGCGGATAACTGGTGGAAAAAAAGCTAATTTCAGTCTGGCAAAACCGGCCAAGTGGCTACAAATTCCTGAATCTGAGTCTGGCAAAATCGGCTATCTGGCTAATTTTGGGACATTTTATTTTTTCCTGAATTAATTATTAATTGTATTGAATTTCTAATTTCACTACAAGCTACATTCGTAATTAAGTGATTACCACAAAAAAAAATCATAAAAATCAGTAAAAAAAACAAATATTTTATGAATTTTTAAACGCTCAAAAAAGTGTTTTTTGGCTCTCCTGTAAAGTTTCTAAAAAGCCAGTTGACCGGTTTTGCCAGATGACTACCGATATATATATATATATATATATATATATATATATATATATATATATATATATATATATATATATATATATATATATATATATATATATAGACTTAATTTTTATTTTAAAAATAACTACAACGAAGCACAGCAGGACAAATTTAACTGACTTTTTTTTAAGATATAAGAAGGAAAAGGCTGTTGTGAAAATTATGATCAGTATAGTGCTTTTAGATAGACATATTTCAAACATGAAAGCAATTGACAGCCGTAAGTTGCAACCACTGATTTTGAAATTAACTGACGATTAATCTAATTATATAATGATGTAGTAATGATTGTTCTCCTCAGAAAATACATGAATTTCTTGAAGTTACAGTATTCCACTATTTAATTAGTTGTTGCAATTTATAGACATCAAAGCTAGCACAGAGTGGGGGTGGTTACAGTAAAAACTTGTTATCACGTAATGTCAAGGGACCTAAAAAACTAGATTTACTTTATATTGAGTATTACCTTATAGGGACATGGGACAATGCAATCATGAATGCATAAAAAGTTTATGTAAGGTATGTTAATGCAAGTAATGAGTAAATTTCCGTTTTCGGACCATCCCCCGAATTTATAAAAATTAAATAAATATAGACAGCCACAGGTCAATTGCACAGGTAACATTGCACTGAGTATGGCTGGGCGGGAGGAGGGGGAAGTGAGTCCCATGGAGAAGAGGCAGCTATGTTGCCTTTCGTGATTGCTGACGTCAGCAATCCACATTTTAGTTACTTGCTAGGTGCTTAATTACCCTGAGGCACTCTCCACCGTGCGGCATGTATTCATACTCAGTTAGTGGGTAACTTTTAAATAAAAAATACTTATTTTTTGGTCCCCTGTCCCTTTATATCATAAAGTTTTTCCTATGCCTGCAAAATGCTAATTATTTTTGACGGGATATGTAATCTACTTTTCTCAAAATTTGAATTTTACCTAACAACAAGTTATGTAATAATGACATGAGTTTTTATTTTATTATATGTTTCTGTGTTACAGAAAGTCGAAGAAACTCAAACCCAAGAAGCGTTGACTAAGGCAGCAAGCGTTGGAAGTTACAGCAGGCGGAGTGTCAGACGCTGCTCAGGCTTTCCCAGACCTTGATATCGTGTGACGATTCCTTGAGGGAACCTAAGGCTAGTGAAGATTTTGCTGAGACTTTTCTCCACAAGCCTGATTCCAGCGTTGAGAACTAGTTCATAGGAAAATATTAAAATAAAAATATAATGTATATTCATATTGTCACAAACGGACTGAAATCCATTTGTGGAACTATTTTACTATTAAATAACTATTGGATTTTACTCAGGGCCTAATAGTGAGTTAAACAGGAGGTTTAACATGGTTTACATTAGAATTTATTAACTGTATTTGTGACAATATCATGTAATTTTGTAATTTATATTTTTATTATTTTATATTAATTATGGTCTATACGCTGATTACACTCTATATGCAAGAAATGATATCTAAATTTAAAAAAATAAGGGGATTCAATGATTTTTAGGATAATTTTATTATCTCCTTAAAAAAATAAAACAGATCAGATAAGCAAATCCTCTGGAAAAAAATATCTGCATCAGTTTTCAGGATACTCTTAAAAAATAATAGGATTTGGATCCCTTTTTTCAGGATCCTTTTTTTTTTTAAAAAAAAAGGGGGGACTGGATATCTCAATCCCAATCCCCTTTAAAGCTAAGAGGATCCGGTCCTTGACTATAAGACTTAAATTAGTTATTAGAATTTAAAATTTATATCACATAATCATTAAATTTATATCATGTATAAGTTTATATTTATTAATTTGATCTTTTGGTTATTTCTATGCTATAAATTATGTTAAGTATTTGATAATAATTTTGTAAAATGTTCAAATTCTATTGGCCATATTTTTTTTAATGTGTGCTACATGCTTAATTACTTAATATTTGAAAACCATGCTAGATTTTTCAAGCTTTTAAAAAAAAATTTAATTTGAAATAATGCAAATTGTTATGATACCATGCGAAAATACAATGGAAAACCATGAACTTTTTTTATTGCATATTTAGATGAAAAACCTCAAGTTACGTGTTGTAATTTTTTTAGATTTTGGTAACCCTCTTATAAGGGTAAGGTAACGCTGCCAATGTTAAAAAAAAAAAAATCCTTCACACGAACATTATGAAAAAAAAAAAAAAAAAGTTCTCCTCTACATCCCTGAATAGCTGAATATCAGGTATACAACAACGAGCTAGTTTTCAAGTTATTAATTTTTAAATTTGACTAATTTAACATGGCAGTTCCATTTCTCCAGGTTATTAAAGGCCTTCTGAACCTTTTCACAATATTAAGTGCACGGTTAGCTTTGCTTCAGGGTGATTCGGCTGCATAATTTTTTTGGTTTCAGTAGCACAAATATCAGAGATAATAGCCGATGAAGAAGCACCTGTGACGTCACTCACGCTCATTCAGCGGCGACAATATAGGGAAATCCCTGCAAAAGATAGGTTCACTCCCGCTGCAACCACGGCCACAATTTTACTTCTGGAATTTTGAAACTTTACCAGGGCAGTCTTGATAGTATTTGTCAAATAGACTGAAAGAATTTTTTTGGTGACGTGTGTACAGATTGAGTTATTGCGGTTGCAAGATAAACTAAAAATTTAACATTGTTTTCCTATACAACATTTTTGCTCCTCTTTCTACCGCAATAACTCGGTTTGTATGAATGTCATAAAAAAAAATCTTTCAAGCTATTTGACAAATACTATCAAGACTGCCCTGGTAAAGTTTCAAAGTTCCAGAAGTCAAATTGTGGCCGTGGTTGCAGCAGGAGTGAACCTATCTTTTGCAAGGATTTCCCTATATTGCCGCCGCTGAATGAGCGTGAGTGACGTCACAGGTTCCTTTTCATCGGCTATTATCTCTGATATTTGTGCTGCTGAAACAAAAAAAATTATGCAGCCGAATCATACTGAAGCAAAGCTTACCGTGTACTTAATATTGTGCAAAGGTTCATAAGGCCTTTAATAATAATAATAATAATAAATATTTTATTGAGCAGAAAACAGACAAATTCTGTTAAATAATTAGTCAACTTTAAAAATTAATAACTCGAAAACTAGCTCGTTTTTGTACACTTGCATGATATTTTACCTACTAATAAGGTATGTAAAGGAGAACATTTTAATTTTTTTTCATAATTTTCATAAATGGGATTTTTATAAACATTGGTGGCGTTATCTTACCCTTAACACCCTGAAAAATTGAGGGGAAAGACGCTGTGATGTCATATGGTCATGCAAAATCTTTTCCTCTGTGGTTGTGTGTTAAATATTTGTGTAACTATGACATCACTTTTTTGCAGGACGATTTTAAGCTAGAGTGTTGGAGGGTTAAAAAAAAAAAAAAAGAAAATCAAAAAAAGTTGAAAATCGTAAAATACATAACTCAAGGTTCTATTTCCAAATATACAATAAAAAAAATCACGAAGGTTGCCCATTGATTTCAAACTTTATCCTGACACAGAACTCTATAATTTGGTGTCTCAGAGTTGCTTTGAAGATATTATAATTAATTTTTAATATTATTTTAAAAAATATACATAATCCGTAAGTAAGACTATATTTAAAATTTTCTTTTTTAATTGCTTCATGCAATATATTTAATTGTTTTTACTTAATTTGCTTTCATTTTACTTTCTTTTTTTATGCATTTCAAATTTGTTAAATTTAGTTAACTTACTAAAAGTATGAAATTATAACATTACTATAGAGCTATATGTAGAATTATAATATGTTGAGTAATTTAAAAGAAATTATGTATTAAAAAATATAAATCTAGCATATATGTAAGTTCTGTTGATGCAAGCATCCTATATATATGATAATAATCTTGTATTTGCTCTATGATCACAGCAGATTTATTCTTTGTAATACTTCCTTGCAGCATCAAGCTAGATGTTATTATTAGGTACATATATTGGCTCTATAAAATATAATCAATCGTTTTGTATCAACAGCAGTGTACAATATATACAATAAAAATGTTTTAAAAAAACTACATTGGGTTATTGTTGCATAATTTTTTTCTGTGCTCATTGAGTAATAGAGATTAATATTCCATTACAAGTAGATTTAAATTATCAACCGTTTAATTAATTGCAGCAAAAAAAATTGTAAACATTATTAAGGGTAAGGTAACGCCACCAATGTTAAAAAAAGTCCCTCGCACAAAAATTCTGAAAAAAATTTAAAATGTTCTCCTCTACATCCCCTATCAGTAGTTAAAATATCAGGTATACAAATACGATCTAGTTTTTGAGTTATGAATTTTTAAAGTTGACTAATTTAACATGGGAATTCCATTTCTCCATGTTAAATTAGCCAACTTTAAAAATTCATAACTCAAAAACTAGATCGTATTTGTGTACCTGATATTTTACCTACTGATAGGGGGTGTAGAGGAGAACATTTTAAATTTTTTTCAGAATTTTTGTGTGAGGGATTTTTTTTAACATTGGTGGCGTTACCTTACCCTTAAAGGTAAACAACTCGATAATATTTTTTATTATAATATAATTCTAAAAATAATTATTTCAAGTATAACTCGAGGATGCGATCACCGATCAATCCAAACTAAAATTGCATTATATACATAAAATTGTATGCATTAATTTTATATCTGAAGTCTTAATTAATTTGATTATTTAAATGGGCGCTAGAGAATTAATTTAATTTTAAAAATACTATAATTATATTAATTGAAACATTGAATATTAATATTTTAGTAGAACAATAATATTTATATTAGCAGTTTTATTTTTAAGAGGTTAATTGCATGAAAATGTAATTTTTGTTTGTCTATTATAGGTGCAGTCCCTACAATAAATAATTAATAACAGCATTGTTTCCGTCCGTGAATATTATAATTATTCATGAAATTGAAAAATGCAATTTTAATATTACCTTATTGTATACAATGCATAGAACGGACCATATAATGCTTGAGAAGATGACAGCTATATGTATATTTTATTATATTCGCAGTTCATTTCGAACGATACACCCCCTGTAAAGTATGCAACTTATTCTACGTATACGTCACTCATTCGTATGTTGCGAAGAAGAGACTTTTTTGCCTAGTTTCAAAACCGGCAATTTGCAGTTTCAACTAAGATTATAATCATATCTTTTTGCCAGGAAAATGACCCTTACTGAAAATGCAAATTGCCGGTTTTGAAACTAGATGACGAGGCTCTCGCGGCTCTCAGTCTCAGTCTCGCCACTTAAACGTTGGATAATAATTAAAGCAGCTACAGTCAATTTTATATAATATTCCTGCCGGAAGTAGCCGGAAGTGTAAGGTTTAATTCTGACATTCCTATTTATACTTCAGCGTTTTAATTTCACACATATAGGTCAATACATATATTTTAAACCACTCTGCAAATTAAGTTTCAAAACTGAATTAAAAACAGAAGAGCTGCAAATTTCACACTTCCGGCTACTTCCGGAACGAATATTAAATTAATTTGAGTGTAGTGTGCATGGCACGTGTACGATCGGTTATGTTTCGGACTTATAATCTGCAGTGATCTCATATATATTCTCATCACCATAGAATAGTAAGGTAACACGAATCAGCTGATTATTTTCTTGTCCCATTTGATTAAAATGTAAACCTTAGAAAATTCACAAAATTCTGAAAAAATTTTGAGAGAAAATTAAGATATCAATTAAGACAATGAAATTGTCCGAGACGATTTTTTTTTTAATTAATTAATATTTTTAATTTTCAGCATAGGGCATAAGGCTTTCCCATGGAGAGCCAAACTAAAAACTTCATTAAAAAAAAAAAAAAATCAGCTTGAATAATTTTATTGTCTTGAAATTTTTTTCTATGGCTTTTAAATAGTATAAAAATCAGTCTCTTAAAATTTTTTCAGAACAATTGTTAATTTGCTAAGGTTTACATCTTAATCAAATATCAAATAAGACCATTATATTACAAATTCAGCTGATTCGTGTTACCTTTATACGCTTATTAACTCAGTTCGCCCCCGGGGATACAGTCGTTGTTTGTCAGCGTTCTTGCATGAGTGTTGTTTGCATGCCTTTTAGCTTAGCCGACGTGCATGCAGCGCGACAAGTCACTTATATCACAAGATAAAGAAGAGAATGAAGTGATCGAGTTTAACGCACGATCCGATGGATGCCATCATCCTCCCCCCGTTCCCTATCTCTGGAGGACAATCGTCCCGTTCCGTTCGGTGGGCCATATTCCAGCAGCAAGGGCAGATCCCCTCAGCTCGCGGCTCTGGAGGGGGGGGGGGGCGTTGCCCTATTCCGCAATGTTAAAATTTGGAGTGAGAGTCGTGGGTGAGGGGTGTACCCCCAATGTATTTTGGGGGTGGCAATCGCCCCCATCGCCTTCCCCCCCCCCTCTCCTTGGATCAGCGGATTCATTCCAGCCCAGTCCAAACCTGCGCCCCGCTCTCCCTCTCCAGCACGTATCTTCGCTTTACGCCGGCTTTGTGAGTCGTTAGGATCGAGGGAGAGTGGTGGCCAGCAGTACACCGTGCAGACTCGCCAGTGAGAGGAGGTGATCTGTGAGACGAGACATCATGGTCCTGGAGAACGAGAAAGACACGATGAAAGGTTTATTTATTAAATATTTATCTTTTTTATGGTTGAAAAAAGAAATCGTATAATATTGCAAAAATTAATAATTAATTTTTGCTGCAAATGCTTTTCTCATTGTTAAGTTTTAACTGTGTTTTAATAACATTAATAAATATCAATCTGCTCGTACTTGCTGCAAATGGAAAAAAAAAAAAATAAATAAAAAATGGATACAGCTGAAGTTTAATAAAATTTGTGCTATTATTAGAATTTTAAAAAACGATACTCTATCCCATTACGAGAATGTTCTTTTTTACTTGCAATGTAAATAACATAGACAACCATGTCTCTGGTAAATAAAATATACAGTATTATACATATTGCTCTTATACCTTTTCCTCCAATACACGGAAAATAAATAATTCTTTTAGCATTGAAGCTACGAGTGCATTTCTGGATCATCTGATATAAATGCCCTAAATATACAAATGTTATCACTATATAGTTTAATTTTGAAAAATAATAATGAAAATTTAAGTAGGTGCCATGGGTAGAAAATAATTAAGTGCTGCTAGAAAGATGCATGCTTTTAAAGCTTAATAAATGTTATATACAATTATTAATTATACATATTAATGGTTGGTATTTACGAAGAGTTAAGGAGCGTTTTAGGGAGAGATATTTTAAGAAGCGTTTTTCTTACCTGTTACCTGCATGGTATAAAAAACTCTTCTTAAAATATCTCTCCCTAAAATGCTCCTTAACTCTTCGTGATTCGTGAATACCAACCTATCTTTAGTTTTCACTCAAATAAAGATTTATTTTTTATACAACATTTTTATTCAAGTTTCATGCTCTCCTCTCACTCTTTTTCCTCAATAATATTTATAACAAATATAATATTAATATATATAAGTGTTATTAGGTGAAGAAAGTTGAATGGGGTTTTCCGTATGTGATTGTACGTATAATATAACAGCTAGTTTTAATTTAGAATCGGTTCTAAAATCTGCCGTATCATAATATATATATACTTACTGTAAAAAAAGGTATACAAAATGAAGCAACTAGTGTGCGCAACTAACTATACAACCATAATATAAATCTCTCACATAGTTTCTTAATTTATAATCATACTTTGTGAAATCAAGCATGCGATCTTATAGTGTGAGATAGCCCTAATTATCCTGAAATAGCATTCACATATTATTTTCCATAATTTTGAATATAATATATGAAAGCTTCTTGATGAAGGATCTTAAAAAGGTACCACGCCCAATGTTAAAAACAAAACCCCTCACATGAAAATTATGAAAAAAATAAATAAAATGTTCTTCACTACATCCCCTCTACCAGTAGCTAAAATATCAAGTGTACAAATTCGAGCTAGCTAGATTTTAAGTTATGAATTTTTAAAGTTAACTGATTTAGCATGAAGAATAGTAAAGTTAAAGTCAAATTTAAAAATTCATAGCTCAAAAACTAGCTCGAATTTGTGTGTCTGATATTTTAGCTATGCTGATAGGGGATGTAAGGATAACATTTTAGTTTTTTATTTATTTTTTTATAATTTTCATTTTTATGTTTTTTTTTTTTTTTAAACATTAGGCGTGTTACCTTTTATCCTTAATGTTACCCGAGATTGTTTTACTAAAATGTTTATATTATGATGTTGCACATTTGGCAGGTTGGCGAACATGGTTCCACCCCGATCTCATCCCTGCCCGGGGAGTCCTCGGGATTCTCTCTTTCTTTGGCTTCTTCACCAACTACATGCTGCGAGTAAACATGAACATTGCCATCGTGTCGATGACATCGGGCGGTGTGGCGTCTGTGGTCGGTAACGTCAGCGAGGCTGCAGACAGATTTCTCGAGAATAACCTGACCTACTCCAGCCTGGCAGACACTCCGATAGCACCTCAGGTCAGTGGAATGACGGTGACTCTGGACTTAATTCACACATTGGTCCATTGATAAAAAGTAGAGATGTCCGTCCTGACTGAGGTTTTCCACGGTTCCCTGATCCCTTAATCTCACAGACCCTCTCACATCAGTGAATGTTAGAACGCGTAACACACCCTGACCATGGCACCATCCTTTCTCTTCCTTATCCACATATTAATATACATGTATATACATGTTATTTTTCAAAACGTTGTGTAAAATTAATTAAAATTAATGTTCTCTTGTAAAAGTGCACAAAGTGAGCACCAGAGATGACGTCACGTTTCAGGAGGCGGAGTTTTCCTGGAGCACCCACGATCAGGCGCTGGTTCTTGGCTCGTTCTACTGGAGTTATATCTTCACCATGGTTGCTGGAGGCTTGCTGGCCGAGCGTTATGGCACCAAGTGGGTGTTCGGAGGCGCCAACTTGGTGTCTGGCATCATGGCGCTGGCCACGCCACTCGCAGCACGGTGGCACATCACAGCGCTCATCGGAGTTCGTCTCGTGCAGGGGTTAGCCTCGGTGAGTGGGTATTTTGTGGCAGGGAGGGACTTGAAACCAGACTCTTTTCAAGGAAGGGAACAGCTTCAACTTTTAAATTGTTATAAAATTGTTGATGCAGTTAAATTAAAGGACTCGATCACCACACCTTTCCGATTAATGGTTAATTGTTGCGGTCGATATCTGTGGCTTTTGAATTAAAGTTAGAATTTCAAAAAACGTTGCGTCAATTACGTGTATTTCGCGCCAGAGGGAAATTCATGCATGTATACAATTATACGTACATAATACGTATAGAGTTGATTGCGCTGACGTCATGCCCCTGTAAGTTAGGCTGCAATATGGAGGACAAGAATGCACAGACTAGTATATAACTATATATACACAAATCGCACATTTATTTTTTTCCACTTTATTAAACAAAAAAAATCAGGTTTAAAAAATTGTAAAAATACACCAATAAACGATAGATAGCATAAAGAAAATCGCATCACTATAGAACAATCAAAACTATTTTATTTATTTATTTATTTATTTATTTATTTATTTATTTATTTATTTATTTATTTATTTATTTATTTATTTATTTATTTTTGTCATTTCTCCTATCTAATACCATGCATAGGAGTTGGACCTCCACTTTCTCTTTTCTACCCTCCTGACCGTCCGTATACCTGCTACCTGCTATACTATTTTCCCTCGTAAACAAAAACAGCAAACAATTCTATATGTGCGCATATATATGAAATTTATTTTTTTTTTTATTTATTTATAAAATTTCAACGTATATGAACATGAGAACGTTTAACATTTTTTGTTGTAAAACGGTTTGAAAAAAAACAACAATAATAATAATAAATATTCGAATATTTTTTACGTCTTCTCTAGCTGCTTATACAGTGCAATAAAATTAACAAAAACAACAAAATGTAACAAGGTGCTTGCATGAGCCAAGGAATCAGCCTATTTTACAGGCGATTTAGTGCCATGACGTACATCAGTGGAATATAGAGAGAAGAATTCTGAATGCACGCAAAACATTAAACAAAATATATTATTATAAATTTTTTAAAATGAAAATAAAAAATTAAGGCGAACATAAAATCTATTATATCATTTTAAGTTAATTTGCAAACTTTTGCTCACCCCATAATTTGCTTTTTTTTTTTTAACAACGTTTCTTTTAATCGATAAATATGACCGCCAATGGATGTTACAGCAAATGCTCATTATTAGCAGGCTGCAACCGCTAATGAATTAAATAATCCACCTTTTTACAGGGCATGATATATCCGGCGATGCATACGATGGCGAGTCGTTGGATTCCCCCGCATGAACGAAGCAAGTTTTGCACCACTTATTTGGGTAATACTTTCTGTACTGAGATGTAAGGAAGAAATGTCAAAATTTGGTACCTTTCATTGAGCTGTGTTTTTATCAATTTCAATTTTCCTGTGCATATTATTATATAGCCAAGCAGTAATGTTAAATAAGTGTAGTTTATAAGCTCTGAAAATTGATGTGGGGTTCAGCCTGCCTGGGAGTTGGAGCCGCCGTCGGTGCAGATCTTGGTGATAGTAGGTGGTGTTTTGTTGTAATTAATAAAGATGGAATATATAAGATCTTATTTACACGTTACATGTACTCGTAAATGTATACATGTATATGTATGAAGGGTCTACAATTGCCTAGCTCAAAACCTCAAAGTTTTTTATACGACACTTAATTATATTCTAAGGCGCATGTATTCACATTCGAAACTGATCAAGCTATTTACGAAATTCATAAAAAAAAAAAAAAAAAAAAAAAAAATCGAAATTCATAATTTACAGTCATGAAATCTATAAATTTATTACGAGATTCATTATTTAATCATAAAATTATCTCCGTTACTCAAAATTTAACTGTATAAAGGTGCTTTTCCATGGAGCGGTGATTTTAAGCGGAGATTTTGGCAGGGCGAGAAATGCGCATGCAATATGCACATCGATGTCATTGGTGACCATATATATAGCATAAATATGATTTTTTGGTGTGGAAAAATCGCTATCCTGCAGGGATTTAAGTTAAATTTCCATGGAGCGGGGAAAGCGAGAAAACCGCGTGCCGCAGCCAATCAGAGGCTAAGGATTTCCTCGCCCTGCGGGTAGTGATTTTATCGCCAACATGGCCGCCATACGAGATTAAAGCAAGTGCGCTTTTCTTGCCCCGCGAAGCCCCATTTGACATCGCTCCATGGAAATGCACCTTTAAATTCCGCCTCGATTCTTTCACATAATCATGGCTAGTATGGCTACCATGATACAATATTAAAGCAAATGCGCATTTCTCGCCTCCATCATGCAAGCCCCGCTCAACATCGCTCCATGGAAAAACACATTGGGAGACATTCACAAAGATTTTTAACCCCCACTTTAGCCTCGAATTTTATCCCTGGTGCTAAACTAGGAGCTTAATATGGTTAGCCCCTGGTTTAGCACCATGTTTAGCACCAGGGATAAAAATTGGGGCTAAAGTTGGGGTTAAAAAGCTTTGTGAATGCCCCCCATTGATTCAATCACACGTTTTGTCCTGCAGGCAACGCTGTGGGCATTGCGGTGACGTACCCACTGTGTGGCCTGCTGATCGACCTGTTGGGTTCTTGGGTGTGGGCCTTCTACGTACCGGCCCTCATCTGCTTCGTGTTCTGTACCTTCTGGTTTGTCCTGGCCTTCGACTCTCCAGCCCAACACCCGCGCATCGCACCCTCCGAGCTGGACTACCTCGAACTTACCGTGAGCCAGCACCTCGCCAAGGGAAAGGTAACTTTGCCAGCCTCGTAAATCTTACTATTTTAATTTGAAGAGGGAAGTAATTCAAGTAAATAACATTCTAAGGTTGGGGTGGGAGGGTATAGGAAAAGGGTCTACAAACAGATCAGTTTACAGTTTATATATTAATATTACATAATATATATTGTCATATTTAATATATAATGTAATAATTTTAAAATGGGCTGAATATTACCGACAATTAATATACTGCATGATTTTTTAATGATGATATAGGTAATAAAAATTTTTAAAAAAGGGATTTTTTAGGTCTCTATATAAGCTATAACGCCTTTAAAATTATGCCATATATATTATAACAAACAAAAACCTTAAATGCATTATTGATGACTGTGGTGAATCAGGGGCGGATCCAGCTCGCGGCTCGGGGCGGGGGATAGGGGGGGGGGTGCCCAATCCCGCAATGTTAAATTTGAGGTGAGAGGGTGAGGAGACGGGTGGTGGTAATAACATGTACCTTCAATGTATTTTGGGACCTGCTTTGGGGGAGGGGGGCGATCGGTGACTGTAGTGAATGCATGAATAGAGTCTAAGTGTCTAAGTGTACTAATGATGACTTGTGAATGAGACATATCTGACGCGTGTCAACAGCTGAAAACGCCATGGCTACGTGTGGCTCGCTCGTTGCCGTTCTGGGCGCTACTGATCGCCTGCGTGGGTAATATGTGGTGCGTCATGACCATCATCACGTACGGTCCCACCTACCTCAAGAACGTGCACGGCTTCGGCATCCGCGAGGTACGTTCCACACGACGGTATATATAATAAATAGGCAAGATGGTATATATATACCACGCGTCAGCTACGAAAATCGTCCACAAGGCTCATATTCCTATCCTGTAGCGTTGCGAGAGGGGTGAAAAAAGATTCTCTTATGTGATTTTTACTACAGCGGCACTATAGCTCGTATGTGCATGCCTTTTCGAAGGCACTGAAGTCAATTTTAATATAATGCTTTATACATTTATTTATAAACATGTCAGTATCATGTTTATATATAGCTTATTTTTTATGTTTTTTTTTTTTTCTAAAATTTTCTAGCTATAATAATAATTTCCGAGTTAGAGCAGATATAGTTGATCCTCCTATACCTATATATTGACTTCATAAAGTTCATAAAGACATGCAGGCATTGACATCTGGTGGATTATACCTGAGTGATTCTATCGGGTTGCATTTTGTTTTGATATCAGAGCTTTTTGGCTTAAGTAGTCGCACGCACGTATAATATACAGTATAATGTCCAGATCTTAGTTTACCACTAAACAGCTCAGTAGACTAGACGGCGCCAGATATATCAGCCAATGAAAAGGCTTGAATGTCAGCTGGCCACCTTTTCATTGGCTGATATATCTGGCTCCGTCTAGTCTACTGAACTGTTTAGTGGTAAACTAAGATTTGTTATACTGTATATATAGTTGAGTCATATTGACTATTGAGGAGGATTTCAATGCCATCTGTTGGTGCTTTATGAGAGGTAACCTACCAGGATGTCCCATTTGGTCATGCGCCTTTTATATGATTTTAAAATTGAGACCTGCAGACAAAAAAAAAAAAAAAAAAGACTCAATTTTGACTTTAATCTCAGCAACTTTTATAATGATGTATACTGTTTTTGCAACACTACAGGCTGATTCAAAGTTGTGAGCTTCATTATTATGTTTGTGTTCATTACAGAATGGTCTGCTCTCCGGGCTAACTAACTTGGTCCCCTTTTTATTTGCCATGATGTTCTCGTGGTTCGTGGATTCACTACTGGCGGCGCACAAATGCTCAGTTACCTTTGCCAGGAAGATGGCAACTGCGGTTTGTGAGTCATTTTACTTTATTTATTTCCACCTTATTTATGCTATTATATTTTGGGGGCGCGGATCCGGGGGAAGGGGGGCGGAGGCTATCTCGAAGTGTTGGAAAAAGGAAAAAGACAAAATTTTTATTAAAACGCTTTGTTAAAAGGCAAGTCCGTCACTCAATTTTTTAAACTTTGGCCTTATGGAGGTTGTCCCCCCCACCCTTCCCCCGTCGATTTTTCTTAGATCCGTGCCTACTTTTTTGTACAATTATGTGCCCATGTGGGGGAAGGGGAGTGGACCTGCAACTCTTTTTTTTAAGCAGAAAAAAAGGTGTAAAATACTACTCTAAAAAAAAAAAATAATAATAATAAAAAAATAGGCCTGCTTAGTTAGGCAACGAATAATGTATTTTCACAAAAAAAGTGAGAAAAAACCTTTTTTGATTTAAATAGCGGGTCGTTTCAACCCCTTCCCCCCTTTGTTAAAGCATATGACACAAAAGTGGATCCTTGGTAATGCTAGGGTTAAATGCAGCCCCCTGCACATTCAAATTTCTCTCTTCAGCTGTGCTTGTTCCGGCGCTGATGTTGCTGTTAATGGGCAACATGGGGTGCAATTCGGTGGCCGAGGTAGCCGCGCTCACCCTCGCCCAAACCTTCGGTGCCGCCGCGTCTTCAGGATCACTTGTCAACAGCGTCGACATCGCACCAAACTTCGCAGGTGAGGAGGACCTTCGATCTTACGTTCTGCAGGCCTCAAATTAGACAGTCAGCAAAAACGATTGACCTCAGTTCTCAGTTACTACGCGAGTCAAAGGAAATTTCTGTCAGACGGAATCAAATGAAATAAATTTTAAAAATTCGAGAATGTTTTAAAACTTTATTGCTTATGGTTTGAGCAGATTGAAGGGGTCGGTTTCTTCATAATAGCTCCATTTCCGGTTTCCGTCTATGAAGCCAATGTTAAACTTCTACCTCATTTTTCTCAAAACTGATAAAACCGATCCACTTCAAAATTTACATGCCACCTATTGATGGTGAATTTTAAGTTCTCTGCCAGTCGTGAAGCATTTAAAGAGGCCGATTCCAAGGTCTCAATCAACTGAGGTCAATCCTTTCTAATTTGTTTGAGACCTATAATAACCCTTCGAAATGATGTGAAACTATAGTTAAAATTATTACGCTTTAGCTCGTTTAATTCACAATATTTTAATCGTAAAATTTTAATTGTAAATTCGGTGAATTCAGTGCGTGTTGTTATTGGATTTTGCGATAAGTGCGCGTTCTATAATATATATTCTACAAATTTTAACGAAGCGAGTCCAAATTTATTCTCCTATTTAAAAATAATATATATATATATATATATATATATATATATATATATATATATACTGTATATATATATATACTGTATATATATATATATATATATATATATATATATATATATATATATATATATATATATATATATATATATATATATATATATAATAAAGATAGCGCAGATAATAATTAAAGATGTATTATTATGCATATATGTAATATATTATATTTCTTTCGCACAACATTTTTCACCTGCCTTATATAATAAACCCAATATATGAGATATAAAACATGCAGGAACAAACATGATGTAATGTCATCTCTTTAATCCTGTTTTCATTACAATCAAAATTAAACTAACGGATCATTTATCAATGTAAAATTCATCAACAAACGCAGTGAAACAGCATCAAAATATTAAAATCCATTCAAAAAAATTTCTGAAATTAGTTAAATGATATAGTGTTAATTGTTTCTGGACTTTTTGGTAAAATGTTCTCTTATGCGCAATGTCATGCATCTCAAACAGGAAATTTATAACTGATTGCGATTAATTTAAAATTATTTTATTTTAAAATATTTTATTATTTTAAATAATAAAATAATGAAGCTCTGGCAATTATATAATACGCTGCGAAATCATGCGATTCTGAATTGGAAAGCCCTTTTATTGTATAATTATATATTAATTCAGAATCGCATGATTTCGCAGCGTATGATAAAAATAAGACCCTATGCGATCAGGTGTGTGCTCACATACATGCAGATTCGTTTCGTATCGCATGGCATCGTTATATAATACGGTTCTTATTTAGAACTGGTTCTAAATTTTTATCATATGAGGTCATACGATACTGAAGTGTTACTAATAAGTGAAAGAGACTTATAATAAGACTCTTCGTAAATGCACAATCGCTTTATGAATTAATTATCAGATGAACCTTCTATACAGTGACCATAAGGATCATCTATAAATCTATATAGTGTTTTTTTTTATGGTGTATTTAAAATCTGTGTTCTCCATCAGGTACGATCTTGGGGTTGGAGAGTACGGTGTCGATGAGCACGGGCTTCTTGGTGCCCCTCGCGGTGAGCAGAATCATCGGCGAAGACGTGAGTATAAATTACTTTAAACGATGGGCGGCAAGAACTGCAAATAGATTAGGTGGCAGGCGCGGATCCAGGAAAAAATTTCGGAGGGGGCTGGCTCCGTAAGCCCAATGTTAAAAAAAAAATTTTGAATGGAAAAAGTATTGCCCATGTTAAATCCAAAATTTCGGAGGGGGGGAGGGGCTGCAGCCCCCCTAGCCCTCCCCCCTGGATCCGCGCCTGTTGGGTGGATCCAGCCTCTTCTTTGCACCACTTGCACCCACCTTTTAGCGGCAACCCCAGAAATTATTTGATGTCACTCTCACTTCAAAATAATCATTAAATTGCTTTTTCACTTCCTCTACTAAATTATTCCACGTTTGTCGAGCAGCAGTCAGTGTCCCGCTGGCAGATCGTGTTCGTGGTTGCGGCGGTGCTCAACGTGACGTGTGCCATCTTCTTCACGCTCTTCGGCAGCGGCGAGGTGCAGTCCTGGAACGAACCATCCGACCTTGAGTCCTCCGTGGACCAAGTCGAGCGCAAGGACTCAGTCCAGATGAAGAGCGCTGTCGACTAGACGGCGAGAGAGGATTTCTCAAGACGTGCTGGAACCTGTTACATAATTTTTCTTGTGCCGTACCTGAAATCTTAATTTCTGGTCTTCCTTTTATCTTTGCGATTTTTTTTTAT
Source organism: Siphlonurus alternatus (assembly GCA_949825025.1). NCBI lineage: Eukaryota > Metazoa > Arthropoda > Insecta > Ephemeroptera > Siphlonuridae > Siphlonurus > Siphlonurus alternatus. Next base: position 34,778,791 of record OX463782.1, read on the forward strand.
TTTTTAAAGTTTATCATTTCCTTTATTTCCATCTAACAACCATCTCTCCAGGCAGTGGTACAATCCCATAATCCTTCCATTTTCACTCGCCCTCTCGGTGACGGACTGGAGAGTAACCATTACGGCGAAAGCCGTTTGTCACCTTCATAATCACCCTTCTGCAAGGAAGACTTTTTCCCATCATCTTCACCTTACATCCCAAGAAGGTGTCTCGGTAGGCCCAAGATAGTTTTATTGCTAACTCGTGTCCGAGATATACACTACATCGGGACCTAGCTGTAACTAACTCAACATCAATCAATGTAGAGCGCGAGTATATATTATATATTATAGGTTAGGTCAGGTTACTATAATAAGGTTGTGATTATACGTATTTGTTAAAGAGAATAATTGTTTTAATGTTAATTAATAATTGTTATAATGTTTGTATATATTATAATATACACGTGCAAAAGACGTGAAAATATTGTATTATATTTTGTATACATATTGTGCCTCTTATGCAACCAATAAAAGTTAAAAAATAAATAAAACCCAACATATATTATTTTATTAAATTATAATGTTGATGCATGTAAAATTTACATGTGCTAATCACACAGAGGAAGGAAAAATTAAAAAACAAATGTAAGCAATTTTAATCTTGGATATTAATAGAGAAGATGGTAAATATAACAATGACATCAAATGAGCACAAATAAATGATATAATCAAGATCACGTGAACTTAATCAGGCGCGGATCCAGAAAAAAAAATCGAAGGGGGCTGCCTCCATTAGGCTAATGTTATAAAACAAAATTTGGAGTGGGGGAAACGTCTATATTGCGCATGTTAAATCCAAAATTTCGGGGGTGAGGAGGCTGCAGCCCCCCCAGTTCCTCCCCCCTAGATCCGCGCCTGACCTTCATTGTTATGTTGTACGAAAAAGCAGTAGCTTCAAGATAAAGAAGTGATCGAAAGAGTTTGACGCACGATATATGCCTTCATCTTTCCCCACTTCCATCCCTGGAGGCTGTGTGGACCATCGTCCCATTTCGATCACTCTAGTCCAAACCTGCGTTACCTACGCCCTGATATCTCCTCCTCGCCAATATGAGAGGGGTCATGTACAATTAAATTTATTAAAAAATACCACCGTAAGTAACCGAAAATGATTGATTCCTGTGTACTTCTCAGTTTTGAACTTTTGCAAACCAAAATTTAGTCTCAATAAAAACCTTTCTGCAAAAATTTCAATCTTCAAATACAAAAAGGAAGGTCAGAAAGAACTCATTTCCGGGTACTTCAGGCGGGAATATAAAGTTAGTTTGACTGTAACTTATACACCGGCTTTGCGAGTGTAGTGAGGAGGGGGGATCAACAGTACCGTGAAGACTCGCCGGTGTGAGGAGGTGAGACGAGACATCATGGTCCTGGAGAACGAGAAAGATGTGTTGAAAGGTATATATACTATCTTTTTTTTATAGTTGAAAAAGGAAAGCGTAAAATTTGTATAAAATATTAATTAATTTTTGTTCCTCTCATTGTTCAGTTGTATATGTTAACATTATTATAATGTATTAACTGTGTTTTAAGATTTTTAAAATATTCTATAACGGATATTGAGGGAGTTTTAAAATTATTAGTTCTTTAATAAAAAACAAAAAACAAAAACGATCTTTAATAACGAATGATTTTTTTTATGCATGCAATGTAACATGTATACACTCAATCGGGGGGTATCGGACTCGTTAAGGATGTTCACTCAGTTCTAATCTCATATTTCTTATATTACAGTACTTACAATAACGTCATTACTTTTGTTAGTACCCTAAATGTTGCTCTACATGATGGTATACTTTTAATTTCTAGAAATAAACTCAAGACGGCATAAATTTGCGAGTGAAATAAGGTAAATTGAAGACGCCATCTTTCCTAAATCGGTCCGGATCATATGATAATCGGAAAAACACTCGCGTGTGTTTCGGGCATTGCGCGGGAAACTGATTTGGCGGCAAATTTTTGAATTTCTACAGAAAGGATTTATTTTTCAAATGGACAAATTTTAGTTTCACTTAATGCTTACGTTATTAAAGCATACTTAGATTTTTTTTACATTATTTAATTGAATTCTACTATTTATTGTTCTACAAATTAATTAAATATTACTTAATTAAATAATTAACCTTCCATAAGTTCAAGATTAATTGCTAAAGTAACAGCGACGGCACGTCAATTTTCCCATAAAAATTAATTTAGTTTTTTTCTAAAAATAGTTTTAGTATATTATATGGAACTGAAATCCAAAATTTCCACCTCATATATAATTTTTTCAAAGAAAAAATCTTATATAATTATGTTGGAGAGGACGTGTCGTCTTATAGCTATATAGCATGATGAGGACTTTATACCTGATAAAAACCCATATGATCCGATCTATTGAATGAAAATTTGTGGAATGGCCGTATGAAAAAGTATAGCCGTGTTTTCTGTGGCCCGAGCTTCCACCGAATAACGTTGAAAATAATTTCATAACCCAACCAAGTTTCTGTGAGAACATAAAAAAACTCTTATGGGATTTTTTATTAACACTGAAAATTTTCCACCAAAAAATATATAATTATCATGCATTATATATTTTTCCCCGGCCCCTCAGCTAAGCAAATGTTTTTAGTTCCTGCAAGATACAACACAGACAGAGCATAAATATAATAAAAAGTGTATATTATTAAACTGGCGTAGTGCACTTGACCGGGTCTCGTCAGATCACCGAAGACAAGCAACGTTGAGCGTGGTTAATAGTTGGATGGGTGACCATTTTCAACAAAAAACATGCACGTTTCCCACCCAAGGGTAAATCGTTGCACTTTTCCACTCTATGTGGTTCCCCTGGCTTTGAACCATTGCACTTCCGGTTCATTGACAAAAGCTGTAGCGTCCGTCCTGGCTGAGGTTTCCACGTTTCCCTCAGTCGCAGCAAATGCCGGGATGGATTTGCAAGGCCGTGGCTGCTCCCGTTCCGGAAGAGCCCGCGAAACGCTCAAGTTAGGGTTTCGGAAGGTTTGGGGTTTCAAAGTAGTATGTAATTAGTAAATAGAAGTACCCAATAGTGTTTTATTAAAAAAAAAAAAATAAACTAGAATTAATTATAACAAAAAGAACAATTTTTGTTAATTTTGTGCAAAATTTATATTATTATTAATTTATCATAATATTTTTTATTACACATATTATGTATTTATAGTTTCAGACAGTATGGAATAAGTCTTAATTGGTGTCCTAGCCAAACATAATTACTGCACCATAACCCTTTTTGTTTTCTTAATATTTTGTATACCTCGGTGCGTCTTATATATATAATAAATTTTGAGATGTAAATGCAGCGGGTTCACAACTTAGCTGAGCAGAGGTAAAAGAGCTGGTGGCTCACTGCCTCTCAGCTAGTAGAGGTAGATACTTACTCCTTGTGCCTCACATGGACTGATTTTGATGCTTACTGGCTCCCCATTTCTCAGTTACGCTATGTTGGTTACCTGGAGGTGGTCGTGCCTCTATTTAAAGTTACAGTATCTTCAGAGTTGCAGCTGCATGCATTATGATTCAATCATAATTTCGCTGATTTTTAAAATTTACTGCCTGCAATGCGTGGTGAGTTTTTGTGTTCTTTTTTTTTTTTGGCCTCCCCCTCCCCTGAACCTCAACTTAAATTTACACTCTCATTACAGGTAAAATCCAATTATGGTGTGATAAAAAATAACATAATAATAATAATGAAAAAGAAAAATCAAAATAATGAATAAGTTAGTGTTGCTTGAGAGATTTAAAAAGGTATAATATAATATACACCTTCAATATTTTGTCACAATTTTTTATGCAGACTCTAAACACAAATAGTTGTCTTCAAGCAAATTAGGTCTCAAGCAAGGTCAAGCGTGGCGCAGTGCATTGACCGGTTCTTGTTAGATCACCGAAGTCAGGCTACGTCGAACATGGTTAGTACTTGGATGGGTGACCGTTTCAAGTAAAAAATACGCTGCTTCCTCCCTGGGGTAAATTCATCTCGCTTTCCACCCAGTGCAGTGATGCACTTGTGTGTGGTTCCCCAGGCTTTGGACATCGCTTTGGTCCATTGAGAAAAAGTAGAGGTGTCCGTCCTGACTGAGGTTTTCCACGGTTCCCTCAGTCTCACTTCAGCGAATGCTGGGACGCTTAAGCATGCAGGCCGTGGCCATGCACTATCCGTTCCCTACCTTATCCCTACCCAGTACCCCGCCGCGAGCTGTAAGCTCTTAGGGGTGTATCCTTGTATATTAAAAAAAAATTATAAGCGACAACGGTCACAGGCTGAGCCATTTTGCCGTTCACCTTGGCATGGGTGACCCAGCATCTGGGTGCCTTCGTCCTTTGCCTACTAGGAGTTGGGGAGTTTGACGGTGGGAGCAACAAGGGTCACTGACCAAGAGAGAGCCGTTGAACTCTTTGGGGAGACCCAGCACCTTGGTGTCTTTGTCAGTTACCCATTGATGGAGTTAGTCGGTCTTGGCAACAAGGGTGTCTTAGCCATGGGTGATAAAAGTTATTGTTTTCCTTGGATAACCTGCAGCATTTTTTATTGCATATTTGGATAAAGAATTTATTCATATCTTAAAGATTTTTTTCAAGAATTTTGTATTGAATTCTCTAGCACCGTTAAAATCAAGCTGTAAAGCAAAGAAACGGTATGTCAGAGTCATGGATCTATTTAACGCGTAAGCACAGAAAAAGGCGTTAAACAAGTGTAACAACACAGCGTGTTGCAACACAATTTTAAAGGGTGCCAGAGGACTAAAACAATTAAAAAAAAATACAGTTCATACATAAATGAAGGTTTTGTATCCATAATAATATGCAATAAAAAAAACATGCAGTTTGTCCATTATAATAATGCCATATGCTTAAACAATAATTGCTTGATCTGATATTTTTAGGTAAGTAAATTTTGTTGACTGGAGACAATTAAAAAAACTGTCTTGTAATATGTATAGTGCAACGTGCAACATGATGATCACATCATGCAGCTACTTTAACAGAGTTAGTGAAGTGGGACGTTCGATCCATGTCTGAAGTCAAGAAGCGACAAGAAGTGTCCCTTTTTGTAACTTTAAGATTTAAACTTCTTCTATCAATATTTTATACCTATCTTGCTGAATTTAGGCCTAATAATCCTCATTTAGCATTGTTATAAGGTTTCTGTACAAAAAACAAGTTTTCATTTCAAAGTAAAATCACAAGCCCACTTCACACGAGATTTGTAGCAAGGATACCAGAAGTGGACTCACAATTTAATACCACGCAATCATATTTACCACTGAAAAGAATAACTAATAATTCATAGGAAGTTATCAACAATATTATTCTCAATATATTTATTCCAAAAAATACGACTTCTACGTGTTTCGCGCGTCTTGAAAGCTTAAATGTGAAAAATTTGAAAATCAGCTGTTTAACTAGAAATCGTCATTTTCGTAAATTATGGCATTTCGGTAACAAAAATATCGTGTTTTCAATGGAAATTTAACTTCAATTAGTAAAAAAATGATAAAATAGTGTAAAAAAGGAACAAGTAATTCAATTTTTGTGAGTAAATATAAAGTTAATTACAACAATAGCTATAAAAACGTGATAATGCCCGCCTTTGGGGTGATGCCCGATACCCCTCGATTGAGTGTACCTTTTGCTCTTGTACATTTCCTACAAAATAAAAATAAGTACTTGCAGGTGGCCTTGAAACTTAATTTGAGCTAGTGATTCTCGATGTTCTAATTAATATAATAAATTTACAATTTATTTTTTTCATTATTATAATTGACAGTATTAATTGACAAATAATAATTTAAATGGTAAGTAGCTATGAGTTATTAAAAAGCTTTGTTGCTTTTGCATGCTTATTTAAATTTAACATATATATTTGGATTTTTTTCACAAAAATAAAAATTTACTTTTGTACATCATATTTTTATACAATAAAGTTTATATTCCTTTTACACTTTTCGTCTTTGTTTTAAAAACGAAAATATAATATTATAATATATATGTGTTACCACAGGAAATAGTTGTGGGAAATTCCGAGGCAATTGTATTATACGTATGTACAAGCTTCGTATTTAAAACCGGTTCTAAAATCCATGTCATTATATAATTATATAGTACAAAAAAAAAAAAAAAAAATGAAGCTTTTTTGCGCGGCTATAGTAAAATGATTAAAATCTGATAACAATAATCTTAATTTTCAAATAATATACGTACACTGAAATATCCTGCAATCTATTCGATAGAAGCTTTGTTAATCAAAAACCTTAATTACATATTATGTACAATAATTATGAGCATTATAATATACAAAGAAGTACCGACATCAAATTTTTTTATTGCTGCTAGAAATGCCATGGATAGAGGGGGCAAAGTTATGTCTGATTTTTTTTAAATTATTTGTTTAGCCCAGGAAGTATTTTTTTTAAATATATTGAAAGTACGACCTTCAGGCGGCAAATGATGAGCCTCTCCCTCAGGCTCGGACTGGCCATAAGGCTGGGTCATGCAGGGATCCCTGAATGGCCCGGTCCTCAGATTTTTAACAGAGGAGCATAGGAAAAGTGGCCACAGACCCCTTGAAAAGTGGCCCCTGCTGCCTGTGTATAATGCCTATATGGCCCTGACTGGCCCCTAACTTCGTAGTCCGAGCCTGCAGTCTCCCTAATAAAAGGATAGCCGAAAAATGAGCCTCACCTTGCCAAAACTTTTAAAAAATATTTCCTGAACTCAGAAAGATTAAAAAAAAATCAGAGCATCATATAACTTTGCACCCTCTATCCATTTCTGCAGTAAAAACATTTGAGCTAGGTTGGGTACTCAATTTATGATTTCTAATTTCTAGTTATTTTGTTGCACATTTGGCAGGTTGGCGAACATGGTTCCACCCCGATCTCATCCCTGCCCGGGGAGTCCTCGGGATTCTCTCTTTCTTTGGTACCTGCACCAACTACATGCTGCGAGTAAACATGAACATTGCCATCGTGTCGATGACTTCGGGCGGTGTGCCGTCTGTGGTCGGTAACGTCACAGTCCTCAGCGAGTGTGTGGCTGCAGATCTCGAGAGCAACAGTCTGACATATTCAAGTCTAGCCCCCACACCGATTATAGCACCTCAGGTCCCTCAGGTCAGTGAAATGATGTATAATACCATTTTATTCAAGATTTTATCGCAATGGTAAATTTTGTTTCCCTTGCGTTGTTTAATTTATTATGTTTAACGATTGATCTCAGTTACTACGCGAGTCAAAGGAAATTTCTGTCAGAAGGAACCGAATGAAAATAAATTTTAAAATTTCGAGAATGACCTAAAAGTTAATCGCTTATGGTTTGAGAAGATTCAAGGGGATGGTTTTCTCACAACAGCTCCATTTCCAGTTTCCGTCCATAAGGCCAATGTTAAACTTCTACCATAGTTTTCTCAAAACTGATGAGAAAGATCCACTTCAAAATTTGTATGCATGATGTACCTATTGATGGCAAGTTCTAAGTTTTCTGCAAGTCTTGTTCAATTCAAGTGGACCGATTCCGAGATCTCAATCAACTGAGGTCAATCTTGATTTTTTTTTTTATTTATTTTAATGCAACTGGTTTCAACGTAAAATTAATATTCTTGCCTTTGTAGCTAAATTAAATTAATTTTAAGTTGATAATGTTTGGGGGCCGGATCTCCAGTTTTTACAGTTATTATACAAATATGTATGCTATATTGATTCTGACTTCAAATGTTCACGAATCATGAAGTTTCATTGCCATAAATGCAAAAAAGTTTGAACTGGAAAAAACTGTTTTCGAAAAGTGAGAACTGTTTCATTTTTTTCAAGTTTTTCGCAATTGGCTGCTTCTCTTTGGCGCGAAAATGCATCATTGATGCAACTTTTTTGAACGTCTTAATTTTCAATAGCCGGATGTCTGGAAAGGAGAGGGAAAATGGTGTTTATTTTGGTACAGAAATATGTTTCACTGCATCAACAAATTTTAAAAAAAAATATAAAAGTTGAAGTCGTCCCCCTCCTTTAAGTATAGATTATTCTCCTGCACTTATTATGTTATGGATGAGCACCAGATGACGTCACGTTTCAGGAGGCGGAGTTTTCCTGGAGCACCCACGATCAGGCGCTGGTTCTTGGCTCGTTCTACTGGAGTTACATCTGCACCATGGTTGCTGGAGGCATGCTGGCCGAGCGTTATGGCGCCAAGTGGGTGTTCGGAGGCGCCAACTTGGTGTCTGGCATCATGGCGCTGGCCACGCCACTCGCAGCACGGTGGCACATCACAGCGCTCATCGGAGTTCGTCTCGTGCAGGGGTTGGCCTCGGTGAGTCAGAATTTTGTGGGTGGGAGGGATTGAAGCCGGACTCTTTTAAAGGAGAAGAACGGTTTAAATTTTTATATATTTTCAAAATTGTTGATGCAACGAATCCAAAATATTCAGCACCTTCCCTAAATTCCGGATATTGCTGCGGCTTTTGAATTAAAGTTAGGCGTTCAAAAAATGTTGCGTCAATTTTACGCCAGAGGGAAGCAGCCAATACATGTATAACTTTATAACTATATTAACTATACAGATGTGTGCGTGCTCATTTATGTTATTTATATATGTATGTGTATATATATATATATATATATATATATATATATATATATATATATATATATATATATATATATATATATATATATATATATATATATATATATATATATATATATATATATATATATATATATATATATGTATATATATATTAATTGTTCATATAAATAATGGAGGAACAAACGAGTGCAAGAAAAAATTCATTTTCTTATAATTTTTGTTTACTCTTTAACTTTAATACCCTAGAAATGGAACGATCAAGTCAATATATTGATTAATTTCACATATTACGTTAATTAGCCATCCGACCTTTGTTGATGAGGTTTAAGATGCTAAATTTTTTAAATTGAATAAAAAATGAATGAATAAACAGTATATATTTTACCTTTTTTTATAAATTTCCAGACATTGTTTTTTTATTATTTTTTTCCTGCATCCAAGATGTTTTAAATTACATTTTTGCGATTTATGCAATAGTCCAAATCTAAGTTTATATAATGTTCAATTAAAGTATTAAGACCGGTCGATATTTGATTATTTCAGAACTGTATACAGATTAAAGACTGAATTATTTATAAGAGAGAATAAAGTAATTAAAAATCAGTTGCAATGCTCCGTATTAGGGTTTGTATATTATATATTATATCTAGAAATTTAAAAATGGTCACGTACGCAGATCACATTATTTAGTTCTGTTTACACAGATTTGTTGTTTTAAACATTTTTAATTTATAGCAACTGTATAAATTAAGTATCAAATTCTTAGTTAAAAGGTACGCAAAACTTAATATTGTTTACGTTTAAAAATAAAGCTGCGCGCGACACTGATGTATATTAAAAATTATAAAACCGGATATATAATATTACAGGGAATGATATATCCGGCGTTGCATACAATGGCGAGTCGTTGGATTCCCCCGCATGAGCGAAGCAAGTTTTGCACCACTTATATCGGTAAGTAATTATATGAGTACTGGTTGCAAAAACCTCTAAAGACCAAATTTTCAAAAATGGTTTTATTATTGATACATATTCTTTAAAACACATTTTATTTGGTATAACAAAATTGGGTTGCAAATACCTCTTCTTCCCATGCTAAATGGGCTATAAAGCAGAAAGTTGGTTGCAAAAACCTCTACTTCCACGGCGGGAATGTTTAAAAATCATTTTTTCAATTTTTAAAAAATTCTACAAACAATTATTTTTTGAGAATTTTTTGGTTGATGAATTCAGCTTTCTGGGGGTCACATTAGTATGGTTAGATACCTAGTTTGCCCAAAACTCGAAATTCATATTTTTATGGGTTCATGGGCAAAATTTTTAAGTTTTTCCAAAATGGAAAAGTTAAGTATCTGACTATACATTAATGACCTCCCTTAACTCAAATATTTTTTTAAAAAAATTCTCAAAAATTTTTTGACACAGATATTATATGGGCAGATTTTCAAAAAGTTAGTTGCAAAAACCTCTACTTCCATTTTTGAAAATTTCCCTAAATTCGGTTTTTGGTTGAATGGGCAAATTTTTGTTCTGAATCTTATTTTTTTGACCCAATCAACCCCCAATAAAAATTTCAAGTTGATATGTTAAGAAATAAGCTTGCTACAGTTTTTTGCCCATTACCTAAAAAGTGAAAAACTGGATTTAGAGGTTTTTGCAACCAGTAGACTCATATTATACTTTCTTGAAAGGAAGAATCACAGAGCTGTAAGACCACATTTAGGGCGCCCTATTTCGAGTCTGAAAAATTGTGTCTCTAAAATTGAGCCTAAAAAAATGTGGTTTTAAATATACCCTTAATTGCATCTTCTTTATACAACATACATTGAAAGGCTCGATTTAAGGCGCATATCCATGGAGCAATATCGAGCGAGTCGAGAAAAGCGCACTTGCTTCAATGGCGGTCATGTTGGCGATAAAATCGCTCCCCGAAATGCGAGAAAATCCCAAGCCTCTGATTGACTGCGGCACGTGATTTTCTCGCTTTCTTAGCTCCATGAAAATGCACCTTTATCCTTACGTTGTCCAGGCAGCGCTGTGGGCGTTGCAGTGACGTACCCACTGTGCGGCCTGCTGATCGACCTGTTGGGTTCTTGGGTGTGGGCCTTCTACGTACCGGCCCTCATCTGCTTCGTGTTCTGTACCTTCTGGTTTGTCCTGGCCTTCGACTCTCCAGCACAACACCCGCGCATCGCACCCTCCGAGCTGGACTACCTCGAACTTACCGTGAGCCAGCACCTCGCCAAGGGAAAGGTAACTTTGCCAGCCTCGTACATCCGTCATTGTGAATATATCTTCATTTAATGAAAGAGTTAAAGAGTTGGGGTGGGGAGGGTATAGGAAGGGTATGTAAACAGACTAATACATTAATGGAAAACCTGAATGGATTTTTTAATATAGAAATGAATGGAGGGTACCAAATTAGGCCACAAGATTTTTTTTAGTCCTGAAAGTATTTTTAAATAATTATTGAAAGTTCTGTGATTTATTGGCACCCCTGAAACCTTAATAAAAAGGATATGACCAGAGACGCCTATTGACGCTTCCAGGGGGCGAACGTGGCCGCACTTTTAATAATTATTTAAAAATACTTCCAGTTCCAGGACTAAAAAAATCTGAAAAAAATTCTGAGTAGCGTAATGTGGTACCCTCTATTCATTTCTGCAATAAAAAAAATTCATTCAATGTAGGTTGTCCATTATATGAAACAAAGCCCCTAAATGTACTAATGATGACTGGTGAATGAGACATATCTGAACGCGTGTTCACAGCCGAAAGTACCATGGCTACGTATTGCTCGCTCGTTGCCGTTCTGGGCGATGCTGATCGCCTGCGTGGGTAATATGTGGTGCGTCATGACCATCATCACGTACGGTCCGACCTACCTCAAGAACGTACACGGCTTTGGCATCCGCGAGGTACGTTCCACACAACGGCGTGTCAAGATGTAACGGCACTGAAGTCAATTTTAAAGCTTTCTTTTTTTTTTAATTAGAGTTGGTCGTACGGCGGCTGTTGTATGATTTTAAAATTGAGGGGAAGATAACGCGCCCAATGTTAAAAATAATCACACAAATGAAGATTATATAAAAAAAAAAATAAAATGTTCTCCTCTACATCTCCTATCAGTGGCTAAAATATCAGGTACACAAATTCGAGCTAATTTTTGAGTTATGAATTTGTATACCTGCAGAGGAGAACATTTTCTTATTTTTTTTTTCATTATATATTTTTATGTGTGGGACATTTTTCAACATCATTGGGTGCGTAACCTTACCCTTAAAGAAGGAAAAAAATGTTTACACGACTCAATTTTGACTTTGATCTCAGCATTGGAGTGTGTTTATAACAGAGGCGGATCCAGTGTATGCGGCTCTGGGGGAGAGAGGTTTCACTATTCCGCAATACCAAATTTGGTGTGGGAGGGGGGAGGGGGCAAGGGGGGAGAGACGGTTTAGGGGGTGAATTATCAATGTATTTTGGGACCTTTTGGGGGAGGGGGCGATCGCCTCCATCGCCTGCCACCCCCTTCCTCCCTTGGATCCACGCCTGCTGGGGGGTCTTCAAATAACACAAATTACAACAATCCTAAAATTAAGACAGTCTTAGCGTATTCTTTATTGTTGCGCTAAGACAGTCTAAGGCTAAGTTTAGGTTAAGTGGTGCTATTTGAAGACCCCCCTGGTCTCTACCATCTTACTCTGTTTGCAACACTATGCCGATCCATCATGGGCTGATCGAAGGTTGTGATCCTCATTATTACGTTTGTGTTTGTTACAGAATGGTCTGCTCTCCGGACTAACTAACCTGAGTCCCTTTTTATTTGCCATGCTGTTCTCGTGGTTCGTGGATTCACTACTGGCGGCGCACAAATGCTCTGTCACCTTCGCCAGGAAGATGGCAACTGCGGTTTGTGAGTCATTTTACTTTACAATAATTTCTGATTTTAATTTCGAGTGTATTTCAAACATTGTGTTTGCTATTATATATGTACGATTATGAACCCTATAGCTTTAGTCATCCCTAGCTTTAGTAGCTTTACAGGGAAGGGAGAGGAGGGAAGGGGGGGTCGAGTTGAAACCATAAGTGCCCGTATTATAACTCTTTTAAAGCGGAAAAAGATATGAAATACTGTTCAATAAATGTCTGAAAAAATCTTAATACAAGTTAGTCTACGCGAGTTATGTATTTCCACAAAAAAAAAGTTTTTTTTTCCAACATGTTATTTAAATAGAGAATAGTTTCAAACCCTCCCCCTTGGTAAACACGTGACAAAAAATTCCTTGATAATCAAAATCAAAGTAACGTATCAGGAAAAATAATTGAGTTAGTATTTTCTAAACATTTATAGTTCAACTAGTCCCCTATATCAAACCGAAAAAGAAAAAAAAAATTGTCTCAAATAAATTTGCCAGAAAAAAATTCTAAAGTCAGATCCGAGTGAACGCGTCGCTTAGCATGCGGCCTTATACACCAGGCAAGGACCCTTGAATATATCGGAAAAATGATCTATACTGTTCTGTTATGAAAAAACATAGTGATGTTCTATGCCCCGAGTTTTAACCAAAAACGACAAAAACAGATTGAAAAATTTGCTCGAATTGATTTTTCTGTAAATAAATAAAGGAAATAAACTCTTATGGGAATTAGCATGTTACAATTTATTTATTTAATTTTTTTACGGAAAAATGGATTCGAGTGATTTTTTTTTTTAAATCGGTTTTTGGTTGGAACTTGGGTCATAGAACATCGCTACATTTTTTTCTTTTCATACCACGATGTAGTTTTTCGAGATATTCGAATCGAGATGGTGTTTGTATAGTAATTATTAAGGCCTCATGTTAAGAGATGCATTCACTCAGACTCTTTTAAACTTTTTCCGGCAAACCTATAATGTGAGATAGAATATTTTTGGATTTAGGTTTGATATATAGAACCACTTGAACTATTTCTGTTTTTAGACAATACTAACTCAGTTTTTTTCCTGATATATTATACTTTTTACTTTAAATGCAGCGCCCTGCACATTCAAATTTCTCTTTACAGCTGTGCTTGTTCCGGCGCTGATGTTCCTGTTAATGGGCAACATGGGGTGCAATTCGGCGGCCGAGGTAGCCGCGCTCACCCTCGCCCAAACCTTTGGGACCGCTTCATCCTCAGGGTCACTTGTCAACAGCGTCGACATCGCACCAAACTTCGCAGGTGAGGAGGACCTTCGATCTTACGTTCTGCATTTAAATGTTGTGAAACTAGTTAAAATTTTGCTGTAGTTCGGTTAATGGACAATTTGCATGACATTTTTTTATTGCAGAAATGGATAGAGGTTGCAATTCTTGCAAAGTTATGCTACTCTGAATTTTTTCAGATTTTTTAGAGACCGGGAACTATTTTTAAAAAATTATTGAAAGTCAATTTTATGACGTCACGAGGAGTCTGTCCTTAAGAAAAGGATAGGCGCTAAACGCCCGTGACGTCACATAAAACGGACTTATAATTATTTTTTAAAAATAGTTCCCACTCTAAAAAAAATCTGAAAAAAATCAGAGTAGCATAATCATAATTTGGTACCCTCTATCCATTTCTGCAATAAAAAAATGTCATGCAATTTGTCCATTGTTCTACAATATTTCAGTCGTAAAATTTTAATTGTGAATGGACAACCTACATGAAAATTTTCTATTGCACACATGAATAGATGGTACCAAATTATGCAGATTATGCTACTCTGAATTTTTTCAGATTTTTTTCAGTCCCGGAATTATTTTTAAATATTAACTATTGAAAGTTCTGTAAGTTAAGTTTTAACCCCAGAAAAGGATAGGATAGACTATAAGGATAGGTACTATAGACGCCTATTAGTGACGCCTCCAGGGGGTGAAACCACAACTGAAAAAACTAATGGCCGTATTAAGTTGCAGCCACCTATCCGAGAATAATTAGAGGATTATCCGTGGATTATTTACTAATTAACATTAAAATTCTCGGATAATTGTCGTATTTTTCTAAGATAGGTTGGCTGGAACTTACGGCCATAAGAGTAGCATAATTCAGTACCCTCTATTCATTTCTGCATTAAAAAAATTTCATGCAGGTTGTCCATTGATTACTTTTTATGGTGTCTTTACAAACAGACCTAACATCTGTGTTCTCCAGGTACGATCCTTGGTTTGGAGAGTACGGTGTCGATGAGCACGGGCTTCTTGGTGCCCCTCGCGGTGAGCAGAATCATCGGCGAAGATGTGAGTATAAATTACTTTATGTGTTTACATTTTATATATTTTACGGTGCATGGGCGGGAGAGGCTACAACGCCATCTATTAGAATTGGAGTTGCCCAATTTAATAAAAAGAAAAAAAGTCAAACAGTTTTATTTTTAAAAAACTATTGTTGACTATAGGTCTGTTCGTAAACCCTGCTCAATGTAACAAAATTTCTGACGTCATTTGCCCTGCACTCCCTACCCCACCCTCTAAGCTGGTGTAAGAAATTGGTGTAAAATTGTACACCGAGCAGGGTTTACGAACAGAAATGCTGCAAAAAAAATATACTGTAAGCAAAATAGGATATAATTGAAATAAAATTTATTTTTTATGAAAATGTAAAATATCAAAATATTTTAGATCTCATCGCTCTCTCTCTCTCTCTCTCTCTCTCTCTCTCTCTCTCTCTCTCTCTCTCTTGTTTAACACACGTGATTCGATTAGGAAAGCGGTAAAAAATTAATTAAAAATAGAGAGGAGAAAATATGCATCATGCATGGAAATATAGAATATACTCTGGCTTACATCATCTTTATAACATGGACTCTTAAAAGTACATTTCCTTTTTTCCTTTTGAAAATGCTTGCACAGTTGGAGCTCAAGTCCTAAAAATCTGGGTTCGTGTCTCGGAGGTGCTAGCTTTTTCAAAGGAGTTTGAAATGTACTTTCAAGAGTCCATGTTATAAGATGGTGTAAGCCAGAGTAAATATTAACTATATATATAATATCCATATTAAATATATAATATACTGCATGAGTATATAGAATAGGACTCAAGCTTCAATTTACATTTTACAAGGGTCGAATGAAAAGTTTTAAAAAGATCATCTATAACAAATAAAGTAGTTAAAATTATTTTTGGGGTGGGAGGGGGAGGTGGCCGGTCAAAGTTTTAAACTATTGTCTGATTTTTTTTTTCGGAATGTGGGGGTATATATCCCTCTCTAAATCTCTCAGGAGAGATATGCAAGAATAAGGGTTGTTTTTGGTGTTAGATCTCAGGGTGGATGCAATCTCCTCCATTGCATGTAAGTTATATTTCTATAGAGGCAATCACAGGAAATTATTTGATGTCACTCTCACTTCAAAATAATCATTAAAATTAAATTAAATTATTAATCAATGTAGTAAATTATTGACTCCATCACGTTTGTCAAGCAGCAGTCAGTGTCCCGCTGGCAGATCGTGTTCGTGGTTGCGGCGGTGCTCAACTTCACGTGTGCCATCTTCTTCACGCTCTTCGGCAGCGGCGAGGTGCAGTCCTGGAACGAACCATCCGACCTCGAGTCCTCCGTGGACCAAGTCGAGCGCAAGGACTCAGTCCAGATGAAGAGTCCATCATAGATTGTTACTTATTTTGTCGTAGGATATAAGTGATAATTAGCTTTGCTTAGAAAAATTAAACTATGGTCGTAAAAAGAACTAAATTTCAGAGGTCACTAGAGGTTAAAATTCAGAGGTCAACCGGAAGGGATCTTTTTTGGTGCAGCTTCTAAAAATGATCCTTATAAAAGGTCTCCATATATTCACTTATAAAATTTCGAATAATATATTAACACTCAGACGTTATAAATTTTTATATTAAATTGTGAATTTTTAATATTTTAAAAAATCTCTCTAATTTCTATATGCAGAATGATAATAATCAGAATTAAAATACTAGAAATAAATTTAAAGTTATGACTGATAAGCAAGATTATCAATTTACAAAAATTTTGCTATATGTATCAGACCGCCCAAATTTACGAATTCTTGCCAATCTGAAATATAAAAAAAAATATAAAATATTAAAAACTAAAAATTTTAAGTTAAAAAATGTGGCAATAATGCTAATTATTTATATAATAGATTTTAGAAGAATTTTATTCTATGCATGATCGTTTCAGTGAGCAATAAATTGTTTGAAAAAGTACCAGTCTCAGTAAATCTATCCACTCTATCCTTGGTGTATTTTAAGATGATTTTATTTGTTGTTACAATAAATTTGTTAAAAAGAGTAATTTTATTTTATTTTTATAATACTTATAATGTTAATGTTATTGTTATAATGTGTGTACTATACTAATCTGATGTGAACACTATATATGCCTTGTGCAGCCAACAGAGTTCAAAATAAATAAGTTAAAAAAAAAAACACATGTAAAATTACTAATTATTTCATACACTAATCTTCATGCGTGCTAATTACAGGGGGGGGGGGTAGAAGTGAACAAGTTAATTAAGCAATTTTCATCTTGGATACTAATTAAAGCAATGGTTACTGATAGAAAATATGATAAATATGAAAATTGGCTACATGATGGTGTTTAATACATATTGGCGACGTACATAAGAAAATAAGAATAACATATATATTATCGATCGTCAACGGATCCTTATTAAAAACCACCATGTGTACGTAGTAATTGAAAGCAAATTTACAAACATATGATATAACAATGCATCTACTATAAAATTTTAATCTATGACTCAGGCAGTCGCAAAATTATTTTATTATGCAGATATATAAATCAAATAAGTGGAGTAAAGGCTCCGCAATAAAACGTAATATATTACTGGGGGAAAAAATTTAGTTTTACCCAAGATCGCTAACTCTGGATATTTGTTGATACCTTTGATTTGGACTAAAACAGAAATAAAAAAAAAACCTTCTCTACATTTTACATAAATTTTACAAATTAAATCAATATTACTAAAAAAATAATAATAAAAAATATATATTATAATGGGGGCTATTCACAAAGCACTTTAACCCCCACTTTAGCACCAGGGATAAAAATTGAGGCTGAAGTGGGGGTTAAAGTGCTTCGTGAATGCCCCTCATTATGATTTAATTTTTAACTATCTATTTCTATAATTTATGGGTCTGTTCGTAAAACCTGCCCAGTGTGCACATCCTATATAATACACCTATATAATCAACCTTATTCACTTTGATATTAAGGTTGATTGGAATGCAGAATGTGTACACTTTTCAGGATTTACGACCGTACAGATCTAAAATTAATAAAATTATCATTTATCATCAACTGCCGATAGAAAATTAAGGTATATATCATATATAAAAAATTATAACGTTTAGGAAATTTTAGTCTTTGAAATGAAGTTTATAATGTAATTTGAAATACTATATATGTAAAAGAACTGTTAAAATAAAAAATATATAATAAAAATTATTAAAAGAAAAAGGAAAACATAAAAAATAAAAAAGCTAAAAGGAGAATAAATTATAACAAAAAAATCCAATCAATTTTTAAATTTAATGTCATATAAAAAAACTGGTAAGCTGTACATTAATTCTCAAACTCATTATAAGTAAATAAATACTAATCATATAAAATTTTCTCAAATAAACAACACACATGAGTTAGTGCATAAATGAATACATTTTTATTTTATAATGGGTACCAAATGCCACTTAATTTTTGCCTTCAGATAGTTCCGAGTACGAAAACTATTTTTAAATATTATTTTATTGTGAGTGCGGTTACATTTCTTAATTGGAGGCGTTTACAGTCCTTAACCTTAATATAAGGTAAGCTAGACAATGGACAACCTGCATGAAAAATTTTTATTGCAGAAATAAATAGAGAGTACCAAATTATGCTACTCTGAATTTTTTCAGATTTTTTTGAGACCCGGAACAATTTTTAAATAATGGACAACACACATGAAAATTTTTTATTGCAGAAATGAATAGAGGGTACCAAATTATGCTACTCTGAATTCTTTCAGATATTTTTGAGACCCAGAACTATTTTTAAATAATTATTGAAAGTGCGGTCACGCCCCCTGGAGGCATCAATAGGTGTCCATAGTCTCTATCCTTTTTATTAAGGCTGCAGGGATGCCAACTGAAATCACAGGACTTTCAATAATTATTTAAAAATAGTTCCGGGTCTCAAAAAAATCTGAAAAAAAATTCAGAGTAGCATAATTTGGTACCATCTATTCATTTCTGCAATAAAATTTTTTCATGTATGTTGTCCATTATTGAAAGTCCTGTGATTTCAGTTGGTACCCCTGAAGCCTTAATAAAAAAGATAGGGACTGGACGCCTATTGACGCCTCTAGGGGGCGTGGCCGCATTTTCAATAATTATTTAAAAATAGTTCTGGGTCTCAAAAAAATGTGAAAAAATTCAGAATAGTATAATTTGGTACCTTCTATTCATTTCTGCAATATATAAAAAAATTCATGCAGGTTGTCCATTATTTACAATTAAAAATATTTAGTATAATCTTCGGAGTAAAATTATTTATCTAACATATATCTAAAGAAAGTAATTTTTTACTTCGTTCGCATTTTTATTTGTGTTTTGTATTTTTTTGTATTTATTTATTGCACATATAGAACCGTAAGGTACAAAATGCATGTTTACAATATTTTAGTATTGCAATACCTGTAAAAGAAACATAAAAATTAAAACATATTATCATCAGTTTTATATTATTATTACAATTACAATCATACATAATATGGTATTATCTAGTCAGTGCACAATACCTGAGAAATAAAACTTTTATATAAAAAAAAAACATTTTTATTAATAGAAAACAATCTGAAACTAATTCTTTATTATATTACTATATTATTAAACCAATCTATTACAAGGAAAGCATTTACATTATTTAAAGCTGTTCTTTTTCTTGTTATGGCATAAAAAAGTTTCTGCAGTAAAAATTCAATCAGTTTTGACCTAAACTGTTGATTACTAGGTAGATGTTTTAAGGTATCAGGAAGATTATTGTACAGCTTTGGGCCTAATAAATATAAGCTTCGCTTTTCTTGTACAGATTTAGCAACATCTATATAATTTTTTTGAGAATTTCTGGTGTTATTTTATATATATATATATTTTTTTTTGCCCTATGATCTTGGAGCTCGAGGCGGGGTAATGGGTAGGGAAATTAAGGATGATGGCCATGGCCTGTTACACGTTCCATCATTCGCTGAGATAAGACTGAAGGAACCGTGGAAAACCTCAGTCAGGACGGACACCTCTAATTTTACTCAATGGACAAAAGTGATGTCCAAAGCCTGGGGAACCACACACAATTGCATCATTACACTGGGTGGAAAGCGAGATGAATTTACTCCAAAGAGGGATCAACGTAATTTTTACTTGAGACGGACACTCATCCAAGTACCAACCACGCTCGACGTTGCTTGACTTCGGTGATCTAACGTAAACCGATCATTTCAATGGACAGTCTCCTCAAATCATTCAAGGTTATTTGATGATATAATGTATGAAAATTGTCGTGTAAATTAGTGAGAACCTAGAAAATCACGTCTTCCTTATTTTAGAATTGCTGCTTTCGCCTAATGTGGATCATCGTGACGTTCGGTGGGCCATTCCAAACCTGGTCCCTGATATCCCCTCCTCGCCAATATGAGAGGGGACATAGAACTTACGTCTTACAAGTATGTGAGGAGGGAGGGTGGGTGGTGACCAACAGTACCGTGCAGACTCGCCATTGAGGAGGTGACACATTATCATGGTCCTGGAGAACAAGAAAGACGTTTTGAAAGGTAAATATTTTATATTTTTTACAATTGAAAAATAAAGTATAAGAGAAAAAAAAAATAGTGTATTAAATATGTACTCTCTTTTCTCTGCATGGTGTATAATGTTGCAGATACAAAATAATAATCAATGCAATTTTTGCTCCTCTTATGCATTGTTCAGTTTTAACTGAGTTTTAATTAATAAATCTTTATCTGTTCTTGTTGCACTTGATATATATATCTAAATAATATCCTATAATTGATACCTGAGGGGGTTTTATAATTATTAGAATTTTCATACTGTTATATACAAACGATTTGCTTAATACGTGATTTTAGATGCAATATAATTATATAATGTATCTGCTTATACATGATACATGCTGATGATTTATGCCCTATAAATTTAATATACAAAATTGTAAGTTAAGTAAAATAATATACATGGTACGTACATAGGTAGGCAACGGTTACTATAAGCTCTACCATGAAGCCATCATTCAGGAATATGCAAGCTTTCAAAGCATAATTATATAACTTTATTACAAAATTTAACATGTAAAATTTTTAATTCTTACTAAAATAAAGATTTTCACCGTATATATATATATATATATATATATATATATATATATATATATATATATATATATATATTACTCAAGTTTTATTTTTCTTTCACATTTTATTACTCGATTTAAAAATAAATATATATGTCAGGAGGAAAGTCAAATGGGGAATCCCGATTGTAAATGACAGTTCTCAATTAATAAATAAATCACTCAATTAAACTGGTTCTAAAAGCCGTATCTTATGAAAGCACACGAAGCTATGTTGTGCGCATATCAGCTCTTATATAAACCTGTTTGCTCATAGTTTTTTTAATATTTAAATTATACTCTGCATGCAAAATTATATCTGCGATATATAATTTGAGACTGCAGCTCTAATCATACTGTCATTTCGATATTTATGTACCATATTATGTATATACTTGAATTGTTAACCGAGAAACCTAATTATAACAATAGTTACCTTGACCGCTTCTCGTTACTTCATTGAAATCAAGCTACGTTGAGCGTGGTTAGTACTTGGATGGGTGATCATTTCAAGTAAAAATTACTTTGCTCCCTCTCTGCTTCATCTCGCTTTCCACCCAGCGCATTGATGCGCTTGTATGTGGTTCCCCAGGCTTTGGACATCACTTTGGTACATTGATAAAAATTAGAGGTGTACGTTCTGACTGAGATTTTCCTCGGTTCCCTCAGTCTCACCTCAGCGAATGCTGGGATGCGTAACAGACGGCCACCATTCTTTCCCTCCCTTATCCCCACCTATTATCAGAGAATAATATAGGTACCTATATATTATCCCGCCTCGAGCTTCAAACTCATAGAGGTGTGTCCTTGTAAAAAACATATATGTAATAAAAAAATAAAATAATGGAGTATCGACCTCAATTTTTTTATTGCAGAAATGTATAGAGCGTGCAAAGTTATGATACCCTGATTTTTTTTCAGATTTTTTAGAGCCCGGAAACTATTTTTAAAAAATTATTTGAAAGTCCTTTTTGTGACGCCACGAGGTGGCAAGTCCTATCTTTTTCTTAAGGAGCGGCGTCTCGTGACGTCACAAAAAGAACTTTCAAATAATTTTTTAAAAAATAGTTCCCGGTCTCTAAAAAATCTGAAAAAAAAATCAGGGTAGCATATCTTTGCACGCTCTATCCATTTCTGCAATAAAAAAAATATGGTCGATACTCTATTATACTCTGCATGGGAAATTATGCGATCTAATATGAGGCAGCTTTATTTTAATCATTTTGAAATGGTGATACTTTTTTACCAGATGCTTTTTAACCGAGAAATCTAATTAACAATTAATTAATTTCTAGTTATTTTGTTGCACATTTGGCAGGTTGGCGAACATGGTTCCACCCCGATCTCATCCCTGCCCGGGGAGTCCTCGGGATTCTCTCTTTCTTTGGCTTCTTCACCAACTACATGCTGCGAGTAAACATGAACATTGCCATCGTGTCGATGACTTCGGGCGGTGCGGCGTCTGTGGTCGGTAACGTCACTGTCCTCAGCGAGTGTGTGGCTGCAGACCTTGAGAGCAACCTGACCTACTCAAACTTGGCAGACACACCAATTATAGCACCTCAGGTCAGTGAAATGATGGTGGACCTGTGGACCAGCTTGTCCCTTCGTCTCTATGAGCCTGTTCGTAAATACGTAAGGATTAACCAATCAATAATTGGAGTGTCAACCTCAAATTTTTTATTGCAGAAATGGATAGAGCGTGCAAAGTTATGCTATAACCCTGATTTTTTTTTTTAATTTTTTACAGCCCGGGAACTATTTTTAAAAAATTATTGCAAGTAATTTTTGTGACGTCACGCAGCGGCCAGTCCTATATTTTTCTTACGGAGCGCCGGAGCGGCGTCTCGTGACGTCACAAAAAGAACTTTCAATAATTTTTTAAAAATAGTTCCCGAGCTGTAAAAAATCTGAAAAAAAATCAGGGTAACATAACTTTGCACGCTCTATCCATTTCTGCAATAAAAAAAATTGAGATCGATACTCCATATGTTCTCTGTTATACATGTATGATGCCATGGTCATCTGATTTTTTGATTATTTAATGAGTATTATACAGTATACATGTCATACATCATACATCAAACTTTTAATTAACTCTAAAAAGAGTTCTGTATTAATTAAGATATACTTGCAAGCACACTTTAGAAGTATATAATAAAGTTTTATCATAATATATAAAATTTACTTTAAATTAATTCAACAGTAATAAATGTTTGAAATAATAAATATTTTAATTGAATAAACTGGTTTCATGCACGAATATGGTTAAATCATTAAATGAGTCAAGTGTCATAAAATTATACTGCCAACCACGTGTATATAATCGATCAAGTTTATATAATTTTGGAGCTATAAATATGTCTGTTCGTAAATACACAACCGCGCGGAAACATTCGATTATTATTGATGAAATCTTCTGTACATAGAACATAAGGATCGATCACAATAGATATCGATTCTTTCTGATTGTGTTTTTACGAACTGACCTATTATCTTTTTATCTTAAATCAATGGCGAGGTGATACGGTGCATTTATTATGTGACCTTACTTTTACCTGACCTATAATACATTTAAAATCAAGTTATATAGAGGTTGCTATACAATATATACAATACGTACGTGGCTTAGACCTTGCGTGTCTCTGATATTTTATGATTATTTAAAGTTCTTAATTATAGGTTTATTTTTAGTATCATAAAAATATATATTATTAACTATGAATCTCAATTACTGCTGGAGTCAGAGGATATTTTTGTATGACAGAATCGATTAAAATAATTTTTAAAAAATCGAGAATGCTCTAAAACTTAATCGCTTATGGTTTGAGTAAATTCAACCCGGCAGTTTTCTTACAACAGCTCCATTTCCGGTTTCCGTCCATAAAACCAATGTAAAACTTCTATCTCAGTTTTCAAAAAACTGAGAAGACAAATTCGCTTCAAAATTTGTATGCCACGTACATACAGGGCTATTCTCCTATAATATAGGAGAATAACCCTGCGTACATATTGATGGCGAAATTTATGTCCCCTGTGAGTCTTAATTTTTGCATTCAGGCGCAACAATTGCGAGATATCAATGTACTGAGATTCATTTAATCCTTAATGGGATACAGGCCTCAAATTAAAAATTTGACAGTCACAGAGAGTTGCTTGAGTTGACAATCAATATTTGGATTATTTTTTCCGTGCGCGATGTAGCTGCATGAGCGGGGGCTGCAAAGTAAGGATGCAGGTCCTTGATGACGCCAAAATGACGTCAAAAAACATGGCGGTGTATATATGGTTGTGCGTTGTGACGTCATTTTGACGTCATCAAGGACCTGCATCCTTACTTTGCAGCCCCCGCTCATGCAGCTGCATTGCACACGGAAAAAATAATCCAAATGTTAATTGTCAAATTAAGCAACTCCCTGTGACTGCCTAATTTTTAATTTGAGGCATGTATACCTTTAATGCAAAAAGGAGCATTGATAAATTGAAAATCATTTGTTTGTTATTTCCCATCACTTGATAGATTCTTCTTATTTTATGGATGAGCACCAGATGACGTCACATTCCAGGAGGCGGAGTTTTCCTGGAGCACCCACGATCAGGCGCTGGTTCTTGGCTCGTTCTACTGGAGTTATATCTTCACCATGGTTCCCGGAGGCATGCTGGCCGAGCGTTATGGTGCCAAGTGGGTGTTCGGAGGCGCCAACTTGGTGTCTGGCATCATGGCGCTGGCCACGCCACTCGCAGCACGGTGGCACATCACAGCGCTCATCGGAGTTCGTCTCGTGCAGGGGTTGGCCTCGGTAAGTCAGCATTTTGTCATGCGCGCACTGAACTATATAACAGCATGCGCGGATCCCTCCTTCCCCCCTGAAATATTGGATTTAACATGGGCAATATATAGGAATTTTCCTCACTCCATTTTTATAACGTTATGAAGAAAGTCCCCCCCACCCCCGAAATTTGATTCTTCATTTTTTTGTAGGGGGGGGGGATTGAAGACGATTTTTTAATTAGAAATAAAGGGTAATCACAGATAAATTTTTCCTCTTTTCCGAGGTTAAATTGAGTACTCAACAATTAAAAATGGATCTAATACAGGGCATGCAACGGCCAGCGATGCATGCGATGGCGAGCCGTTGGATTCCCCCGCATGAGCGAAGCAAGTTTGTCACCACTTATATGGGTAAGTAATTATACTTTCTGCATATAATGATATATGGAGATACAAGAAGAAAATAAGAATATTTCCCAACGAGTATGAGGTGTGCATGGCAAAGTCACTTTTCATTCAACTGCGATTTTGTTTTTATCAATTTTTCCACTGTTCATTTTTTTATTGCAAAAATAAAAAATGGATAGAGGATGTAAATTAATGCTACTCTGATTTTTTTTTTTTTTTTACAGACATTTTTAGAACCCGCGGGAAGTTTTTTGCAGATGATGGGTTTGAAACCCATGCACGCCCCTTTTACGTCCTAGGCGTCAAAAGGCGTCATGAAAATTCTCTCTCTCTCTCTCTCTCTCTCTCTCTCTCTCTCTCTCTCTCTCTCTCTCTCTCTCTCTCTCTCTCTCTCTCTCTCTCTCTCTCTCTCTCTCTCTCTCTCTCTCTCTCTCTCTCTCTCTCTCTTTAAATAGTTCCCGGACTCTAAAAAGCTTTAAATAAAATTAGAGAAGCACTCTCTAATCCATTTCTGCAATAAGAATTGTGAGGTGCACTGTCCTGCAGGTAACCAGGTGGGCATTGCGGTGACGTACCCGCTCGTCGGTTTGCTGATCGACCTTCCAGGTTCCTGGAAGTGGGCCTTCTACGTACCGGCCCTCATCTGCTTCGTGTACTGTACCTTCTGGTTTGTCCTGGCCTTTGACTCTCCAGCACAACACCCGCGCATCGCACCCTCCGAGCTGGACTACCTCGAACTTACCGTGAGCCAGCACCTCGCCAAGGGAAAGGTATAAGGTCAAGCTTCGCGCAGTGCATTGTCCGGTTCTCGTCAGATCACCGAAGTCAACGTCGAGCGCGGTTGGTACATTTTGATGGGTGACCGTTTCAGGTAAAAATTACGTTGCTCCTTCCCTGATGGGGTATATTCGTATCGCTTTCCACCCAGTGCATGCAGTGATGCACTTATGTGTGGTTCCCAAAGCTTTGGACATCACTTTGGTCCATTGATAAAAAGTAGGGGTGTCCGTCCTGATTGAGGTTTAAATTTCCACGGTTCCCTCAGTCTCATCTTAGCAAATGCTGGAACGCGTAACAGGCGCCATGCATGCATGCCCGCCATCCTTTCCCACCTTCACTTTAGCGTGCAGTACCCCGCTCCGCTTCGGACTAGAGGTATATATCGATCCTTACCCATACATAATACTTTATTTTTACTTAATATTATAATAATAAATGCATATATAAATATGTATCTGGAATTGGACAACTAAAAAGAATTTGAATTTTTTTGTAAAATAATAAAGAAATCGCAGTGGGACTTGCAAACCCCCCACCCCCTGAATATGCGCCTGCTATTTGTGCACCCTGCATCACGCTCACGCGGTGTTCATAATACACATGGTGAAATATTATAGAGCTGATTGTGCTGACGTCATGCCCCTGTAAGTTAGGCTGCCCTATGGAGGACCAGAATGCACAGACTATATAGTATGTAAGCAAATTATGTATTGATTTTTTTTTTTCATTTTATTAAACAAAACAAATCAGGTTTATAAAATTCTAAAAATATGCCAATAAAAAATAGATATAGTTTAAAAAAAAATCCCATCATTATAAAACAATCAAAACTATTTTTTTCTTATTTATTTTTGTCATTTCTCCTATCTAATGCCATAGTAGCTGGACCTCCAATTTCTCTTTTCTACCCTCCTGACCGTCCCTATACCTGCTATGCTATTTTCCCTCGTAAACAAAAACAGCAAACAACTCTATACCTATTCACAGCTCATAAGGTGCATTAGAGTGAGAAGTGTGAGAACTACAATGCAGTCAACGTTATACTTTTTACATTGGTAAACTTACTCAGAGCTACAGAGTACACCATATGAAGCTAATAATTATGATATGATTTTTAATTCTAATAAAAAAAGTAAAGTTCAGATTTTAAAGGCCCCTAATATAACCTCAAAATTTAATCAACGTATGTACAATGTACACTGGGAGCCAAGCTAAAGGTCACATAAGGATTATACCGCGAGCCAATGAAAAAGGTGCGACGTTGCTATTTCGGTGGCACAACTGCGGAGCCGAACAATAGAAGTCCTGCACTATTTGGCAACGTCGTTAGATTTTACGCTATTTTATTGGCTGGCGGCACTCATGTTTGATGGGACTTTTAGCTTGGCTTTCATAACCATATACAAATTACATCAAAAATTGTTCCTAAATTAATGATGACTTTCTGAACGCTTGTCCACAGGCGAAACTGCCATGGCTGCATGTGGTTCGTTCTCTGCCGTTCTGGGCGCTGCTGATCGTTAACGTGGGTTGTCGCTGGACCTTCATGACTCTAATCACGTACGGACCAACCTACCTCAAGACAGCACACGGTTTCGGCATTCGCGCGGTACGTTCGCAACACTACGCTGCATGGTTTAATGTGAGCCTCAATTACGTGTGTGTTTGTTACAGAATGGTCTGCTTTCTGGGCTACTTAACCTGAGTCCCTTTTTATTTGCCGTGCTGTTCTCGTGGTTCGTGGATTCACTACTGAAGTCAAGCAAATGCTCTGTCACCTTCGCCAGGAAGATGGCAACGGCAGTTTGTGAGTAATTTTATTTTACTTTAAAGGTGAACTGAAGGGATTGCTTTTTTTTCCCTTTAGGGAACCTTATATTACCTATCCCATCCATCTGCACTAATTTTTTCATGGCAGATACTTATTGTGCTGCTGTAGGACAATTAGTAAAAAAGTGAAGTTGTGACGTATTAGCGACGGTTGGTTGACTTAAAACTCGCCGCCGTGAAAAAACACACGAGCGACCGCGAGCGACCGCGGAAACTGCCGAGGGAGCGGCGATCGGCTCGCGAACGCCACTCTCTCGGCAGTTTCCGCGGTCGCTCGTGTGTTTTTTCACGGCGGCGAGTTTTAAGTCAACCAACCGTCGCTAATACGTCACAACTTCACTTTTTCACTAATTGTCCTACAGCAGCACAATAAGTATCTGCCATGAAAAAATTAGTGCAGATGGATGGGATAGGTAATATAAGGTTCCCTAATGGAAAAAAAAAGCAATCCCTTCAGTTCACCTTTAAGGGTAAGGTAACGCCACCAATGTTAAAAAAAGTCCCTCACACAAAAATTCTGAAAAAAATTTAAAATGTTCTCCTTTACATCCCCTATCAGTAGTTAAAATATCAGGTATACAAATACGATCTAGTTTTTGAGTTATGAATTTTTAAAGTTGACTAATTTAACATGGGAATTCCATTTCTCCATGTTAAAATAGCCAACTTTAAAAATTCATAACTCAAAAACTAGGTCGTATTTGTGTACCTGATATTTTAGCTACTGATAGGGGGTGTAGAGGAGAACATTTTAAATTTTTTTCAGAATTTTTGTGTGAGGGATTTTTTTTAACATTGGTGGCGTTACCTTACCCTTAAACTTTAAAGGATCGAGGGGAACGGCTTCAACTTTTATGTATATTTTTTTTTGATGCAGTGAAAGATATATCTGCACCAAAAGAAATACCATCTCCCCCCTCTTTCCCTGACTTCCAGCTGTTGAAAGTTAAGATGTTCAAAAAGTTACGTCAGTGGCGTTATTTAGCGCCATAGGGAAGCAGCCAATTACGCGAGGAGTTTCTAGCGAGGTGCGCTGTAATTGGCTGCTTCCTTAACTTTCAACAACCAGAAGTCAGAGAAGGAGGGGGGAGATGGTGTTTATTTGGGTGTATAAATATATTTCACTGTATCAAAATAATTAAAAAAAAAAGTTGAAGCTGTTCCCCGCCTTTAATATTTCGACTCCATCTATATTTATTATTTTATATTTAAATTTCAAACGATTTTGTACGAATATTGAATACAATGGCATAATGATGATAAAGAATACATGTCTTGATTAGTATTACCAATGGGGGGAGGGGGTGTCGAGACGACCTGCAACTACTTTTTTAAGAAGGGTTAAAAGTGTGAAATATTGATGCTCTAAAATTTTGAAAAAATTTAAAAATTTGTAAATCTTATTATAGTTAGCAAAATATTTAGAAAAAAATTTAAATTAATTAACATATAATTGGATAAGTAGGTCGTTTCGACTCTCCCCCCCCTCCCCCCTTGGCGTGTGACAAAATTTCCCTTGGTAATGCAAGGTTATAGCTTGTGCCCCTATTAAAATTCGTCTCCACAGCCATGGTGCTTCCAGCACTGCTTTTCCTGCTGATGGGGAACATGGGGTGCGACGCGGCGGCCGAGGTAGCGGTGCTCACCCTCGCTTCAACCTTCGGAGGCGCTGCGTCCTCTGGGCCAAATGTCAACAGTGTCGACCTTGCACCAAACTTCGCAGGTGACAACCTTTGATCTTTCATCAACGTAATTTTTATTGCAGAAATGAATCATGGTGGGTGCCAAATTATGCATGATATACTCTGATTTTTAAGACACACATTTTTTTTTTTTTAGTTCAGGAACTATTTTAAAAAAAAAGTTCAACCACGCCCTTTAGAGGCGTCAATACATAGACGTTTATAAAAAAATTTAATATAATATATATTTCATAATAGGGCAAAGTGACCTCTAAATTATAGGACTCTATAATAGAGTTAACTAACACAGGATCACATGCTTAATTTCGCAACGCATGATTTAAAAAGTAAGGAGTAAGGACCTATAATATATATCTCCATACAAGGCTAATGATAAAAAAAATTGGACTAGGAAAAATGCCTATATTGCCAATGTTAAATCCAAACTAAGTGAACTAAGTGGGGGGAGGGGGGAGCTCCAGCACACCCTCCCAGCCTCCCTCTTCCCCCATGGATCCACATCTATTAGCTGACCTCCATTTTTCTTTGTATCATGCAACCATTAACCCTGCATGGCTTAATTTGTGAATTATAGATTTAATCTCAGTCATCGATCAAACATTTAATTTTGCGGTCCCTAACCGAGCTCTCTGTATTCTCCAGGTACGATCCTGGGATTGGTGGGCGTGGCCTCGATGAGCACGGGCTTCTTGGTGCCCCTCGCGGTGAGCAAAATCATCAGCGAAGATGTGAGTAAATTGATGTTTTATATGTCGTAACTAAAATATGTCTTACGTTTATTGTAACTTATTTGGTCTGATGGAAGTGATTAAATCGTTGCAAAATTTTAAAGAAAGACGAAAAGTTAAGTTGCTTCAATTAAATTCAATTAAATTCGTGTATTGACATCAATTAAGAAATGAAAATGGTGTATGTAATAAAAAAGTTGATTTATATAATTAATACTATTTAAATCAACATTGAAACTTTTTAATAATGAAAGATTTCTTTCAAAATTAAATATTAATATATGCAATTAATGTAAGGTAGACAAAATATAACAATATAATATACAGAATATCTGATTCGCTTGATTCACATTTGATTGGGTATTAATTAAATATTAATTAATAGTTATAAACTTATAAGCAAACCTATTCATATTATTATATAAGAGATGGAATTTAATTTTTAAATATTGCTAACTATAGCATACATCATAAAATAATATTTATTATATAGGTACTACTACTAATAAAAAAAATTAACAAAGTAGCTAAAACTATTTTCGTTGAGGGTAGACGAGGTTAAATTTTGGCCCTGCGCTCCAACCGCGACTCTGCAATAGAAAATTCTTTGACGTTCAAATACAACTGAATTCCGTTTCGAGCCTATTATACAATTTAATCATTAAATTATTATCAATGTAGTAAATTATTGACTCCATCACGTTTGTCGAGCAGCAGTCAGTGTCCCGCTGGCAGATCGTGTTCGTGGTTGCGGCGGTGCTCAACTTCACGTGTGCCATCTTCTTCACGCTCTTCGGCAGCGGCGAGGTGCAGTCCTGGAACGAACCATCCGACCTCGAGTCCTCCGTGGACCAAGTTGAGAGCAAGGACTCAGTCCAGATGAAGAGCGCGAGTCCATCATAGATTGTTTTGTCATAGGAGTTTTATTTATTTAAAACTTAGTTTAGTTTATACAATTTATTTTAATTTATTTGATTAAAATAAATTGTTGAACAGAGTTTAATTTTAAAAGTCACTAGAGGTTAACGTAAGTGACCTCGTTTTGGTGCCGCGTCTAAAAATGATATTTTTTAAGGGTCTCCATGCAATATGACCCCTAAAATTTTTCCCAATTTCGATCTTCACAAAACGTCCATGTTTTGATATATTGTGTGCAGAGATGCAAAACTTCGCGCGAAACATAGTGCGCGAAACTTTCGCGCGAATATTTGCGAAACTTCGCGAAATTTAAAATATGAATGTCGCAATGCGATTTTTTATATATTCATCAAAAAATTAAGAAAACAAGATAAAATGGCCCCTTTCATGACCTGTCTATCCTCGAATGTGTTAAATGATTTTAAAAATAATTAAAAGTAATTTTTAAAATTAATAAAAAAATAAATAATTTTTTTTATATCTAATAAATTAAATTGAACTCTTTTTTAATTTATTTATGCAATTAAACCTGCCATCAAAGCAAAATTAGGAAGAAAACGGCGTATTCATTTAATACGATTCGAAAAAGTAGAGCGGGAAATTCAAATATATCAATTTCGCGAAGTTTCGCGCGAAACTTGGCTTGCGAAAATTCGCGCGAAGCTTCGCGAATCGTTGCATCACTGATTGTGTGCTTATTTCCCTAATCAAAACTGTAAATAAGAATATAAGCTAGAGAGAGAGGTTATTCATGCAGCTGGCAAAAAACTGGACGTCTGGAAAAAAACAACAACAATATATTCAGCATTCAAAACTTATTCAAATCTTGTGCCTTGTATCAAACTACAAAAATATAAATATATAGATCCTGTTGAAATGTCTAAAAATAGAAATGATTGTAAATTGTTCCGCGCGTAAAAAGCTGAAATATGTCCTGATAAGTAAAAAGTTTTATTCTTTTAATTAAGCATATGAAAACAATTAATAAATTACCTGAGCGTGTGTTATATATTTTTAATCTGTTATCTCATTATATTATATATATTAATAATATCATGCATGGTTAAATGTTAATCTTTTTTTTTTTTAGTTATTGTTACAATTAAAATGTCTATATATAATGTGAGAAAAATTGTTATGTGCGGATGTTGTCATTGTATATTTTTGTAAAACTGTCGTGAATTTATGTTGTTTTGTACAACTGAAAAGATTCAAATAAATAAAAACAAATAAATAATATTGTCATGTTTTGTTTGTGTTGTCTTTTGTTTATTTGTTAAATTAGTAATAGAAAAATTGTCATTAATATTAATTAATGTAAAAAATATATAGTGTGTTCAATACATATATGTATATATATATAATATCAGCAAGTTATGATATGACTTACGCCCAAAATCATCTTTTCTGCTTTTGATTCCTGCAATTGGCAGCTTGCATAATTATATAATATCAGCTTATTATCTACCAAATGGGAGAAAGTCAGCAAGGAAAACAGATTATTGTGAATTTGCTTTTAATTAAAGAATAACGATCTGCAACTGTGATTTGAGCTTCAAACAATTAAAAATTATTGAAA
This sequence comes from Siphlonurus alternatus, assembly GCA_949825025.1. NCBI lineage: Eukaryota > Metazoa > Arthropoda > Insecta > Ephemeroptera > Siphlonuridae > Siphlonurus > Siphlonurus alternatus. Next base: position 34,811,522 of record OX463782.1, read on the forward strand.
TAATTTCAATAATAGATAATAGATAATATACTATCTATCTATCTATTTTGATAGTTCTTATCAAAATGCAGTAGACCCAATATATGTAGAGTGTGGCAGAGTGGTGCAATGTGGATAATGGGGAATTCTCCTACATTTATTTTAATTTTTTTTCAGATACTCTATGCCTTGAAATTAAATGCAGTCCCAAAACAAAAAAGTTTCAATCTTCAAAATGGAGTATTGTCCTCAATTTTTATTATTGCAGAAATGGATAGAGCGTGCAAAGTTATGCTACCCTGATTTTTTTCAGATTTTTTAGAGACCGGGAAGTATTTTTAAAAAATTATTGAAAGTCCTTTTTGTGACGTCACGCGGCGGCAAGTCCTATCTTTTTCTTAAGGAGCGGCGTCTCGTGACGTCACAAAAATAACTTTCAATAATTTTTTAAAAATAGTTCCCGGGCTCTAAAAAATCTGAAAAAAATCAGGGTAGCATAACTTTGCACCCTGTATCCATTTCTGCAATAAAAATAATTGAGGTCAATACTCCATTGGAGACAAGGGAATTTTTTAAAAATCTTCCTTCTTTTGAATTTAGCGCCAAAACGTGACGTAGAAACTGCCTAGCAGGCGAAATTTTCCTGCAATGGAGGCTTCAAGTGATGCGCTTTCGCTGTGCAATTGTTTGTCGCTAAGGTCCATCTTGCCAGAGCGTACTTGAGTAGGAGGCCAAAACCCAGCCGGCGCGATCGTCATCTGTCGAGAGATTAGCCGTCCGGAATTTAAAAAATAACATGCAAAATGTAATCGGGAGGAAATATTTTTTTTTAAATATTTACTTGATATTAATGAAGGTGTCTTGTAGTGCAATAATACTTCAATGTAGTCTCCCGTTTGCTAATTATTTTATTTAGTTCATAAATATCATACTTCTTGAGATATAAGACGGTAAAGTTAGGGCGGGAACTTGGTTCTATCTTCCAAGCTTTAGTAATGTATCATGACGTCACGAAATATTGAAAATACAAAAGTACTTGAATCAACTTTCATACATTATTTTCGATGTAGTAAATAACTTTACTTGATATGTACAAAGTATAGAAAATGCAATTAAGTAAAGTGAAAGTCACTCGCTATGAAGAAAGGCTTTCAATGTTCATATGACGTACGTCATCGCCAGTAAACTGACTTTTATTACTTCGCGCATGCCGGCGCATGCGCAGATGTAACAGAAGTAGCAGAAGTCGGGTTCATAAAAGTTTAATTTAAGTGTATTAATATTGTTTTTGCGTGAAAAAAAAGGTTGTCCAGTAAGATTAAACTATATTAGAGTTAAACTTGTTTCATTTTGAAAACTCTAGCATACAGCGTAATTGTCGTAAGCCGCGACCAAAGTGAAGCCCTCTCCCATTTGATTACACGCAAACCTGCTGCTCAGTAGGACGGCTATTGAAAAGTGGGCGCGGTCGTGTTGTGGCCTTCTAATCAAGTTCGCTCTGATCTTGCACTTGAAAATGAAGCAAAGTCATGATACAACTATAATAGATAGGTCCATCAGCCCTACGAATTTGGACTGATCTGCGCATTTTGGCCAAAAACACCCAAGGTGACGTCACGTAGTGAGCTCAAAACAGCTGTTTTGCTGCACGAGGGGCCCCTACCGGAGCAGAATTTTTGTTCTACATTAGCGAGAACGTTGCTTTTTATCTCATCTCAAATTTGATATTTATTTACAATACTACAAGCCAAACCGGTTGCAGTAACGTATTAAAAGAATTTTTAAACACTGCAATTCGCAAGCAATCTGGGGTAGAAGTTCGTATCTTTGTTCATAAAGCATACAAAGTTGCTATTGGCTGTGCGCAGATTAGTCACCTAGCGTTTGCGCAGCTTCATTTGGATTCAAGCTTTTTTATCATGCACACTTCGCAGAGCCATGCGCAGTAGACTACTAACACTTAAAACTCGTTTCTGCGCAGCTTTTCTAAGCCGTGGCTATTAATTTACGGAAAACTCTATAATAGAGCAGAAAAAATTAAACGTATGCACCGTGCGCATGGGACGGCCCTGAAGCAAAGTGTTTTTTTAACTTTTGCGCGCGGTTATAAATCAAGTAAAAAGTCTAAATCTTGAATTATCTACTTTATTTTTCAGTTTGGACCAAAGTTCCGTAAAGGAATTATCCCTGAAAAATCTTATTCTTGGTGAAAAAACGAATTCGCGTTTTTTTTTTACATAGGTTTGGTATAGCGGGTGGGATCACCGAAAAATCAGCTGACTTGAAGCCTCTATAAATTTATATTTTCGATTATCACTCTTAAAATAAACTGATATTATAGAAACAAAACTATTGATACTAGGGTAGAAAAACCCGCTGATTTCGATCGTGTTACTAAAATTTATAGCCAATCACTCCATGACGCTCAAATTATGATATCAGGCAGTCGTTGTGTGTTAACTAGGGAGTTTCTATTACGTCACAATTTTTAGTTTTGCGCGCGGGTTGCATATACTTTGCCCCTATTCTAATAATCCCTTCAGAGTCCCCAAATTTGAGTTTAAAAAGTTGAAACTTAAGTCAAACTTATTGTTAATATGTACCCTATCATAATATAGTAGTTAAATTAAAATTTTAGTTGTAAGAGAATTCTCCATTGACAACGTAGCAATTTCCTAAGCTGCAATTTTATGATCTCATACAGTACACGTACCTTAATTGTAGCAGATTTTCATTGGAAACCTTCACATTTTCAAAACAAATTTTACACATAATCGGAGTATGGATATCTATAAAAGTTTTCCCACGCCCATTGTCGTCCTGCAATTATGCTCCAAATATATAAAAATGAACCTTCAAGTTAGAACTTTTGAACCTTTCTGCCAATTACAATTAAGAAACCTCGGGACAAAATAGTTGCTGCGCAGTATGTAAATTTGTTGTTAAATTTGTCCCTCGTCCGCAATAATGAGCTATCTGCTTACCAGTTTTATTGCAGTAACGAGCTATAATATCTGCTTACCAGCAGTAACGAGCTATCTGCTTACCACAGTTAATTCGTTGCAATAATAAAAACTATATATCTGCCTATCACAGTTTCGTTGCAATAACGAACTTCGAGCTATCTGTTTCCCACAGTTTCGTTGCAATAACGAACTTCGAGCTATCTGTTTCCCACAGTTTCGTTGCAATAACGAACTTCGAGCTATCTGTTTACCACAGTTTCGTTGCAATAACGAACTTCGAGCTATCTGTTTACCACAGTTTCGTTGCAATAATGAGCTATCTGTTTCCCACAGTTTCGTTGCAATAATGAGCTGTCTGCTATTTCAGGTGAGCCCAATGAGGTTTATATTATATCAATTTATAGCTCGTATAATTGTGGTCGTCTGAAATAGCAGCTAGATAGCTCATTATTACACCGATCGATAAGCAGATGACTCATTATGTTTTGAAATTCCTGTAAATGCAATGCTCCAATTAAGTTAAAAGTTACGCAAGTTTTTTTTTAAATAATAATTAATAAAAAGAATTTTAACATATATACACAGAAAAAAGTAAGTGACACAAAATTAATTTATTTCGCTTTAAATTTCAACAATTAAGGTCTGTTCGTAAACCGTAATCGGAGTACTTTCTATAATACACCTAATCGACCTTATATCCATGTGCATAAGGTCGATTAAATGTAGAAAGTGTACGTACACCGGGCAGCAGGCGCGGATCTAGAACTAAATTTTGGGAGGGGCTATCTCCATCATAAGGCTAATGTTAAGGAAAAAATTGGGAGTGGGGAAAATACTGCCTATATATGTTAAATTCAAGATTTCGAGAGGGGCTGCAGCCCCCCCCCCCCCCCCGATTTGCGCCTGCCGGGCAGGGTAAACAAACAAACCTTTAAAGGTGGATTTTTCATGGGCGATTTCCAGCCTGCGACGCGAATAAAGCGCACCTGCTGTAACATTCATTGGCGGCCATATTGGGCGATTAAAAGAAAAAGAGCATCGTAATTAACGCGATTACCGGTGAATTCGCCGCCGCATACGATTTCCCAGCTTTAGGTGGATTTTCATGGGCGGCAACGACGACGCGGCGCGATTTGACGTAAAAGCTGGGAAATCGTATGCGGCGGCGAATTCGCCAGTAATCGCGTTAATTACGATGCTCTTTTTCATTTAATCGCCCAATATGGCCGTCAATGGTTGTTACAGCAAGTGCGCTTTATTCGCGTCGCGTCGCATGGTAAAAATCGCCATGTGAATCCACCTTTTTACGTCAAATCACGCCGCGCGCGTCGATCGTCGTTGCCGCTCATGAAAATCCACCTTTAAAGGTGGATTTTCATGGGCGGCAACGGCGACGCGGCGCGATTTTAACTTAAAAGCTGTGAAATCCTATGCGGCGGCGAATTCGCAGGTAATCGCGTTAATTACGATGCTCTTTTTCTTTTAATCGCCCAATATGGCCGCCAATGGATGTTACAGCAAATGCGCATTAATTCGCGTCGCGCCGCATGATAAAAACCGCCATCTGAATGCACCTTTAAGGTGGATTCAGATGGCGATTTTTACCATGCGACGCGACGCGAATAATGCGCACTTGCTGTAACATCAATTGGCGGCCATATTGGGCGATTAAAAGAAAACGAGCATCGTAATTAACGCGATTACCTGCGAATTCGCCGCCGGCGCATAGGATTTCACAGCTTTTAAGTTAAAATCGCGTCACATCGCCATCTGAATCCGCCTTTTATTCTGCTTTCTTCAAAACCCGCGAGGTTCAAATCAAATTAATGACCTTTTATACGATTTATCGAAGGCGTGAAAGAATTAACTGTCTAAAAAAAAATATAATTTTACATTTAGCTCTAAACGTGCATAATTTTTAACCTGTTGAATACCTTTAGCTGATAAATTTAATATTAATTCAATATAATATGGTTTAAAATAAATGTCTCATAAATTAACTGTATGATAGATTAATAGGCGGATTCAGATGGCGACAACGGTGACGCGATCTTGTCACACAATTATAAGCTGTGAATAATCCTGTGCGGCGAGCGAATTCGCCAGGTTGCGGCAGCGAAATCGCGATGCTCTTTTTTTTAATCGCCAAATATGGCCGCCAATGGATGTCGATCACAGCAAGTGTGCATTATTCGCGTCGCGTCACATGATAAAAATCGCCATGTGAATCCACCTTAAAAGGCGGATTCACATGGTGATTTTTATCATACGACGCGACGCGAATAATGCGCACTTGCTGTGACATATCCATTGGCGGCCATATTGGGCGATTAAAAGAAAAAGTGCATCGTAATTAAGGGTAAGGTAACGCCACCAATGTTAAAAAAAATCCCTCTCACAAAAATTCTGAAAAAAATTTAAAATGTTCTCCTCTATACCCCCTATCAGTAGCTAAAATATCAGGTATACAAATACGATCTAGTTTTTGAGTTATGAATTTTTAAAGTTGACCAATTTAACATGGGAGTTTCATTTCCCCATGTTAAAGTAGTCAACTTTAAAATTTTATAACTCAAAAACTAGATCGTATTTGTATACCTGATATTTTACCTACTGATAGGGGGTGTAGAGGAGAACATTTTAAATTTTTTTCAGAATTTTTGTGAGGGATTTTTTTTTAACATTGGTGGCGTTACCTTACCCTTAAGTATAGTGTTACAATTGACAATTTGCATGACATTTTTTTATTGCAGAAATGGATAGAGGATACCATATTATACTACTCTGAATTTTTTCAGATTTTTTTTTGAGAGCGGGAACTATTTTTAAAATTATTGAAGGTCAGTTTTATGACGTCACGGGCGTTTAGCGCTTATCCTTTTCTTAAGGACAGACTCCTCGTGACGTCACAAAATCGACTTTTAATAACTTTTTTAAAAATAGTTCCCGGTCCCTAAAAAAATCTGAAAAATTCGCAGTAGCATAACTTTGCACCCTCTATCCATTTCTGCAATAAAAAATGTCATGCAAATTGTCCATTGTAACACTATTTTTAAATGTATACCAATTCATACTATTATATTTATGTTCGTAAATCGTTCTCAGTGAACACTTTCTGCACCCATTCTACCTTATGCACATGGACATCATACTAAGGTCGATTGGGTGCAGAAAGGAAAGTTTAAACCGGGTAGGATTTACGAACAGTTACCTATATAATATATTACCTTTTGTTACTAAATATTTCATCTTAGAAGGATATATAGATATAGAGGGTTGCGAAAAAAACAACAGCAGCAACTTTATATCAGTTGCTGCACCACAAAAGACCTGATGGTCCAAAAATGATTTTTTTTTTTTTTTTACAAAATGCGTACAGAAAATGTTGATAAAATAATTGTCGACGTCTTTTTTCGTTTCTTTCATGCAGTCTGCCACCTCCTGCAACATACAGACAACAAAGGTTAAATAATGCAGCCCACCTCAACAAATACAATACGAATCTTTCACCAAAACGTGATACGATTTTGTAGGCAAAACAAAATATAACGAGGCTATAAGAAGCAGGTGACATAACACCCCCCCCCCCCTCCCTGATAATTTGTATTAAAGGATGTGGATGATTAAAAACATTTTCTTCTGTTTATTTTCCTGAAATTTGACGATATAATATATATCCAAGCAAATTTTTTCATTTAATATTATCTGCATGACTGATATACTGGGTCTTATAACCTGTCTATGCACGATGAATTATTATAGTCTATCCGGGACACAGTAGTTCTTCAGTTACGTGACCCTCCCATTAGGATCACATTGGAGGATAAAAGATTATAGTTATGTCAGATCAACCTATCTCAGATGGACTATAATATACATTGTGATCCCTACCTGGTGTGGACATGCTGAGTCATAGAGGCGAGCGACCATGCACGGAGCGCATCTCGTGGTGTCAGGTCACGTGAGTGTTTCCTCGTTCTGACAGCGTGTGTCAAGGTCTGGCGAGAGTCCACAGTCAGCGAGTCCTAAGGCGAAGTTTACTGAATTAAAATCAAATTGTGATGAAATTAATGTTATTTTGAAAATAATTTTAGTAAAAAAATTTGATGTCTAAAATATGGAAATTATTACAATATTTAAGATACGTACAAATTTGTAAGTGATGAAAAATCAAAGCACTGCAAGAATGCTCAAGAGTTTCTTATGCATGGCATCTTTATTTTTTAATAAAAAGAAATGAAATTTGTACTTCTGTACATTTTCGTCTTCCGAAGATATTTCACGGTACATGAAGTTTCTAATATATTATTAAAACCGCAATGAAAATTGTTATTTATTAGTGAGAGAAATTTTTCAAGATGAGGAGAGAGTACCTTGATTGGCTGCATGATAAATTTTATAATAAAAATCTAATATAGTAATTATGTAAATTTAATGAAGAGAATTAATTTAATGTTTTTATAATTTTATTTAGTTCATGCAAATCATATAATTGCATGCATGTATATAATTATTATTATTTATACTATAACTGTATTATAATGAGAAACATAATGCATTCAATGAATTATAATTAATATATTATGTACATTTAAAATTATGCAATAATATTTAAAAAAAAAATAAAATATATATATTATTAATAATAATATTTATTTAAATTATTGATAATATTTTTTTATGATGACGGATATTATATCAAAAGACTTTGTAATTAAATTCATTGTATAACTTTCATTATATCAAACGATGTTAATGGAATATGGACCACATATTTTTGTATTGTAGAAATGGATTGAGGGTGCAAATTAAGTTATAAAATATGCTACTCTGATTTTTCTCAGATTTTTTGGAGACTGGGAATTATTTTAAAAAAATTATAGAAAGTAGAGAAGAAGTGACGTCTCTGACACCTCTCCTAATAAAAGGATAGGATTTAAAAGGTGCGTGGGTTCAAACCTAACCTCGGAAAAACTTTTTAGCAATACTTCTCGAGCTCTAAAAAACCTGAAAAAAAAAATAAATAAATAAAGTGGCATAACTTTGCACACTTTCTGCAATAAAAATATTTGAGATTGACACTCCATTATGTATAATATCGATGTATAAAATATTTTATTAAAGTATTCCACAGCGGCACTATTTAGCTGCTTTTATAACAATCCAATACAATAATTGTATTAATTTGATTAATTAATTGTTTTAACATATAATATTGGTTAAATTATTACTATAATTTTGAAAAAATTGCAATTAATTGCTTCGGTTGTGCTAGGGTTAAGTTAAATTACACCCGCTCGATGTATAGAGATCATTTTCAGTGTAAAGTAGGCAACTATTTAAGCCATGACGTATTGCAGGTTGTATAAGTTACAGGCTGAAGAGAATCTGATCTTTTACGAAGGGGTTAATGAACCAAATCTCTCGCTATTCACGTTTAATAGAACTATTATTGTTTAGACTGACGCTAACTGTGGTTAAAAGTGAAATATCTGTTTAATTTTATTCGTGAATTATAAAATATATTTGGAGGTATAATTTGAGAAATAAGTGTGTTTTTTTCTTACTTGAATTTTCATTCAAACTGTTTAAAAATAATCTGTCTATACTTATTGACAATGTCTATAAAACCTGTTCGTTATAAAATTAAACACTTTCTCGTTGAATTTGTAGTCCCTTATTTATACAGTATATAATTATATTTTTACATAAGATTCAAACAAACATCATAGTACGAACGTCTGCCCCTACTTAAGGTTTTGTTACTCACAACATTAAACAAACGCCTCTATTCTCAATAAATTTACATATCGTCTACTAAGAATGCAAGTCATTTAACTATACAAAAAAGTACAGGAATATGAACCTTAATACCATGAGCATAAAAGTTATTACAGTTTGAATTTTTTGTGTGTAATTATCTGACTTGTATTCTGAGGCGACGATATAGACTATTCAAAGCACGCCAGAATCGTGTGTAATGCATTTATTATTATTATTTTTTTTTTATTACAATGTTAGCTACTACAGCATATTCTGCTGAATAGTAGTAATTTATAATAATATATCATTGCTCATCAGCAGTAATGAGCTATCTGCTATTTCAGGTCAGTGCAATTTTTAGCTTTATTTTGTACTGATTTACAGCTCATAATTGCGCTCACTTTAAAAAGCAGACGAGATCGTGGTAAACAGATAGCTCATTATTGCGGACGAGGGACGATATAATATAGTAATTGTAAGAGCATAGAGCATCATTCGGTCTGCCCAAAAGTGTACAATATTCCCACCTGGAGAAGATATGTGTGATCCTCGCAGGACGAACGATCGTGGTGACGTGGGGTCTCTGACCGGTGAGTAGTCTGCGCTGGGGGGCTTCAAAATTGTCTACCGTGCCGTCTAGTGGGGCGGTCTCCCAAGCGATCGTAAGTGTGGACAGACGAGTGCTAGGAAGAAGAAATATATGCAATTAATTTGGCGGTGTTAAAGATTATTTTATAATATTTTAGGATAGTTTAAAGTATCATTTTCTAATAATTTCAAAAACTGAATAGGGGCATTCACAAAGTCTTAAGGCCACATTTAAGGCTCGATAATTTAAAGCTTGATTTTAGACGTGTTTTTTAGACCCAAAATTTCTGGTCTTAAATTATCGAGCCTTCATTGTGGCCTTCAGGCTTTGTGAATGCCCCTTGATATTTCAATAACAAATATATTACTAATGTAAAAAGCGAAGGACTTTAATTTCATTGTTGTTCAATTAAGACCATATTTCGTAGAGACCATATTTTGACCATATTATTTTAATGGCCAGAATTTTTACAAACATTTTCAGAATTTCGCGGGGTCTGAGCGTGATGGCGCTAGTGTAGCTCATAAGCAATCATGGTGGCTCTATTTACTATGGTGCAGTCCCGATCGCCTATTTTCAAATTTGGTGCGTAAATTTTTTTCACTTTTTATCCAATCACCGAGCGTAAATGCTGTCACGTGACAAAAATTACACACTCTGATTGGCCCAGCCTTATACATGGGTCTTATCCGTGTCACTTCCCCTCCTAGGTCTCTAGCTTCCCTGTAAGCAATCATGTAGGTACATTGTATGGTAGTGTCACCATCGCCTATTTTCAAATTTCGTGCGTAAATTTTTTTCACTTTTTACTTCTTTAGCCAATCAGTGCTCAGTTACTCTGACGTCACAACAATTAAGCACTCTGAATGGCTGAGAATTATACATAGGTCTTATCCATGACTTTTCTTGGTCTGTTATAGTTTCCTGGTAAGCAATTTTTAATACAATTTGTCTCCCGTCCTAAATAATGAACTATCTGCCATTTCAATTGAGCGCAATTATGAGCTGTAAATAAGTATAAAACAAGCTCATAATTGCGCTCACTTGAAATAGCAGACAGCTCATTATTGCAACGGGATCGTGGCAGGCAGATAGCTCATAATTCCGGACGAGAAATGATAAATAACATGCGCCACGTTAGTGGCACCACGCTCAAACCTCGCGAAGGTCTGAAAAAGTTGGTCCAATTTCTGGTCATAAAACATGAGAAGGGGCATTCACAAAGCCTTAAGGCCACATTTAGGGCTCGATAATTTAATACCAGAAATTTTGGGTCTAAAAAGCATACCTAAAATCGGGCTTTAAATTATCGAGCCCTTAATGTGGCCTTAGGGCTTTGTGAATGCCACTTGAGTTGTCTAATGGTCTCTGATTCTTCGTATATACGAGTACATTTAAATGTAAAGAAAGCTACATAAATTGAAAAAAAAAAACATTTACCCACACATATATAATATAAAATCTGGACATTTTGCATGCATTTATGTACTGCAATTTCACAGGTTGTGTAAGTTAGGGGTTAAAGTTAATGAATAAAATTGAACATTCACAAAGGGGTTAACCAAGTCTCTCACTATTCATGCACGTTTAAAATAAGTATTATTTAGGCTGTCGCTCACTATATAAGTTCTGTACACAAATTGTAATTCTTACTCAAATTTCCATTCAAACTGTTTAAAAAATTCCACTTTTTATTGTGTTTAAGCCGTTTATAAATAATATTACTACAAAATTAGACTCCACAGTTCGACGCATTTAGAGTGTTCCAGTTTTCCCCGGCGGGAAAATTTTCTCAAAAAATAACAGAAAAATTGAAATTTTCATTCTTTCTCACAGTAACTATTAAAGCTGTTGTTTTGATATATATCTCCATCCCCACGCCCATTTACGATTTAGGATCTTCCGATTATGAATCAGGAACTTTTTTTTTTTAATATTTCATTAATAAAAAAAGCATTAAAAACTAAAAACAAAACAAAAAAAAAAGCAAATTTGTTTTTTTCAAAGGTTTTGTATAAAACAGAAAGAACACGACAAAATCAGCTGACTTGAAGCCTCTTTAGTCAGTATTACGCTTACAAATACATAAGGCCAACTATTTTCAATAATTTCAGATGGAAGTTATTGTTATAAATGCCTTGTTTAACGTCAGAACTGTATGTCATGCATACTAAGCTCTGTAATTAATGCATACTAAGAGCAGAGTTAACGTTCGGCCTGCCCAGATGTGTACAATATTCTTACCTTGAGAAGACACGTGTGATCCTTGCAGGCCGGACGAACGATCGTGGTGACGTGGGGTCTCTGACCGACGAGGAGTCTTTGCTTCGTAAATTCGCGCGTCTGGTGGGGCTGCCTCGTCGAGCGATCGTGAGGTTGGACAGACGAGTGCTAGGTGGAATTATTTTGTTAGTGGTGAATTATTATGTTTTATAATAAATATAATTTTGTATTATAAATAATATAGAATTTTTTTAAAAAATGTTACATTTCAAAAATTGAGAATTTGATTAACAAATATAGAATATTACTCAAAAGTATAATAAAGCAAGTGAATTTAATTCTATTTCTGTTCAAAATTATTCATAATTAAAATAATAGGTCTGTTCGTTAATACACAATCAGAGAAAGAATCGATTATTTGTGATGAACCTTATGTTTCATGTACAGAAGGTTCATCACAAACAATCCATTCTTTCTGATTGTGTATTTACCAACAGACCTAATGTATTACAATTAATTGGGACATGCTAAAAAAGCACACCATGTTTGTTTTACCTTAATTATTTCTCATGCTCCAAAAAACGAACAATTTCAACTCACATAAAAAAAGTTAAAAAATTCAAACATAAATAAGTGAGTTGAAGTTTTTTTTTTTTTTGTAAATTTTGTCTTTCAAAATTAGTTTTATATTTATATTGACAAGGAGAGACGTAAAATGATAGCAGTGGTGACATTCAGGCTACCTCGAAGTGTATGAAAAAGACGTACGTTCCAGCAAAAACAGGAGGAAAGTCACCCTCGAAATTTTTGATATAATATTGTTGCATGTTAAGGAACTTTCTGCACTTAATTTTTTAATTAACAAGTGATTTATGTGTGTAAAGCCACGTTCAAATTTATTAGAGATTATTTAAATTAAAAACTTTGCGTGCGAATATTTCACACTTGTTGTAAGTGGAACACTCAAAATAGAGTTTAAAGATTCTGTGGCCTCGTAGTCCTATAAAGTATAATGTGTTTCCCTTTGATTCGATCAGTGTAAAAAAATTACAAAATGAAACAATAGCAATTTGCAGTGCAAATATAAGGACCCGGTGTTAGAGGATATAAAATGCTTGAACAAAATTACCACATACAAACATACAATTGTATCAATGTTTACAATAAAAAAGCATTTATGAATTTTGTCTTTTGGTTGTGTTTGCTATTCCCTTGTTATACGAACAACTGTTTTCTTTCGTAATGCATAATCTGCAAGATGAATAAAGAAATGTTTGTTTACAAGACACCTCTACAGTGTTGACAAGGTACAAAGGCGGAGTGTAATGAGAGCAGACGTAACGTTTGGGATGTCGAGAGGTGTATGACAGGACATGTGACGTCATAATGGGAGATAATTTTGACTGTAAAGTAGGAGAATATTTATTATAAACGCCAATGTGTCACAGGTTGCAGAACTATAAGATTATCGTCAATGGAATATTCGTGAATTGAGATCTAAAAATGGTGCTCACTGTCAGTACCAGAATAAGATTCGAATAACATAATATATTCTCACGCGAAGATTCATTACAAGTATTACAACAAATGAAAAAGCTTCCTTTTTCAATTGACAATGATCATTGCTGCTTAATTACAGAAATGCTAGAAAATACAAAATTAGACATATGGGTTCGAAACTGAGAGTTGTTGCAGGCTGTGTAAAATTTCATGATAATTGAAACATCAGTGTGAAATTTCGTCCAACTCATCAATTCACAATAATTTCACATTTATAGGTTATAAAAAGGCGATAACATTGAGTGTAATACATACAAAGGGCGCGCGCATATAATAGGCTAACGTTCGGCCGGCTCAAAAGTGTACAATATGCCTGCGTAGAAGACACGTACATGTGATCCTTGTAGGCCGGGCGAATGATCGTGTTGACGTGGAGCGTGGAGTCTCTGACCGGCGAGGAGTCTTTCTCTCGCAAGTCGAGCGACGATCGGTCGTGTGCTGAGAAACATACAATTAATGATACTGTATTTAATAATAATAGTATAAAACGAGAATTACTATTAAATTAATTAAATAAATTTTCGTTGAATTATTTGTTTATTAACTATATATTACACGTATAGTCCTTTTGAATTTATATAATTAAAATAAATAAAAGTAAATTTTAAATTTTGACTCTCTGTTAAAAAATTCATTCAAATGCTTACATAATTATATTTACAAGGAAGGTTAGTGACCCACAATTACAGTATTGATACCACTCAGACTGACTCGAAGTTTATGACAAAGCCCTATTATACAAACAAAAAGGGAATTAGTCTCTTCCGAATTTAAACAACATTAGATCTGTTCGCCTGTTCGCAAAGACCCTACAGAAACCTCCGCGTCTTATGGTCAGGGATTTGATCAGAGTTTCGATGTTTCTGAGAGTGGCGGCGCTGTTAAATGTTCGGCACGGTCCGGTTCTTGCTGGCTGAAATTGCCCGCACAGCCAGCGAGAACCGGGCCGTGCCGCTGCGATTCAGTGGCGCCGCCACCCTCTGTCAGTTACAGTGAAGCTAGGCAAAGCTGGTCAAATTTCTGGCCATGGGACATGGAGGTCTCTGTAGGGCCTCTGATCAGTATGATCTGTTCGTAAATACACAGTCGGAAATACAATAATTTATTATTATTATTGACGAACCTTCTGTACATGGAACATAAGGATCATAAAAAATAACAAATTATTTTTTCTTATTGTGTATTTTAAACGAACAGACCTTTAACTTTATTTTGCTTTAGCCCCCCATGAGTTTTTCCGAGTCCAGAGGAATGACATTATAGTCCTTCTGAGAAACAATAGATCCTAAGTCACGTGACTCTCCCATCAGGATTGTATTGGAGGACATCGTGACGTCGGATCAACCTATCCCAGATAGACTTTACATTATGATCTCTACCTGGCAAGGACATGCTGAGTCGAGCGGAGGTGAGCGACCACGGAGCGTACCTCGTGGTTTCACGTGGGGTGTCTCCTGGTCCTGCATGACAGAGAAGGTCTGGAGAGAGTCCACATTCAGTCGAAGTCTCCTAAAAACCAAAGAGTTTTAACTTAATGATTCTTCGTGTTGTTTTAAAATGATTTAATTTCTTTTACAATAATAAAATCCAGCACACGACACGTTTCAGTATTATTGCTTTAATATAGTTTGTTTGAGATGTTTATTAATGCAAAATTCAAAAGAAAAATTAATTTATTTTTATTTGAATTTATTATTTAAAAATATCTGTGTATTCCCTCCAACTCCATTGTACAGTCGTTGCCTTGGAAAATTTCCAACTTGCGACCTTGTTGATCACCATGCCCAGTGTTATTCTTACGGGACATGGTAATTAACAAGGCCGCAGAGGGAAATTTTCCAAAGTGACGAGTGTACCTTATTGTTTGTAAAACAAGGCGCTACAGGGCAGCACTAACATCACTTATGACGTCATCATGGTGTCTGCAGACACAATCAGCTACTCACAAGACGCAATGGTGCTACAGTGCGAGAATGCAATGATATTAAGTGCATTATATTAATAATGCAATTACTCAACCATAATTTTTTAATAGCAACTCACCATATTGAATAAACCAGACGGTTGGTCTCTACAGGTCAGTGGGGTAGGTCATCTGTGACGTCACGCCGGCGTTGGTTGGGGCACCATGCTCGAGCGTCGAGTGTTCAGCCGAGCAAAGAGTTGCCCCTTTGGTACACTGAGAGTAAATAATGCCAAATTAGAACCTCATGTTAAATGCTCGGTGTTAAATTATTTGAACAATGAAACTCACCAAACAAGTGAGGTCTCCAGGGCGGTGATTTCACGGAGGTTACGTGACGAGGTCGTGACGAGGTAGTTGATTGATATATTGATTGAGGAATTGAGCAATTTAAAGACTCCATTTTAACTAATTTTAATAATTATATAATGAGTATTCATCATGTAATGATACCTATATTAAGTAATATATATTATGTATTACCAGCAGCGTGATTTAGATAATTTATCAATTATGATTTATTCATTCACAATAATATCCGTTTTTAAGTTTAATTATTCATATTGAATATTTTTCAAACACAAAGGAGAGTAAAGGAGCCATGACTAAACAGTTCCTGTGCTAATATAGCACATCAAAATAGTGGTAAAAACGATATTTTTCAAAGTGGAAGGTTTCAATCAAAGCATGTATAAAATAATTACAATATACAAGCTTTGGTACTAATTACTTAAAGCTGTGCAATGTGCAATTGCTTCCAAACCAGACAAAATTTAATGTGTTTATTATTGGATAACTTTTAAAAATAATATTTATTAATTTAATATTTTTTTAAATAATATTTACTTGAATAATTAATAATTTTTCCTGCTGCAAAACATAAAATAAAAGTCAACACGTTTTGTTTCACTTATTGTAAGTTATGAAGTCACAAAAAAATCCAAACACCACAACTTCATGCGTCTCCCATGCAGTATCATAAAAAACAAGGTGGCCATGGTCTAGCAAATTTATCTAAGATTTTACATATATAATTAGGGTGGAAGGATTATGGATAAAGGATTAAAATAAAATCATAAAACGATAATAAAAAATAAATAAAACGAAAAATAATAAATAAATAATAATAAAAACTAAAAATAAACGAAAAGGATTATTATGGATAACGGGCAGGGTGTGTTACGCCACAAATATTTGTCGAAGCCAGGGTGACCACAAAGTGGTAAATTGTGACGATTTTGTACCCTGGGTGGGAGAAGCAGTAGCCGTGTCATCCTAACCATTGAAAGCTATGCTCAGCAGAGGCCGGTTACGCTGGTAACTTAGGGAAACGTCCGAACCTCCGCTACACTCCCACAGGACACCAAAAAAAAAGCGGAGGGAAAAGCAAGAGCAGATCTCACGGTACTGCAATCACTCTCCTTCGCATTGCCGAGGGAATGAAAACCATCCTCGTTTAATACTCTAAGTCAATTCCTTTATATATTATCAGGGCCATGAAAACCTTGTTCAGGATGATTATGCAAAACACAGAATTTGGGTTTCGGGACCGATTCAGTATATTCATTCACATCAAAACATTTTTTTTTATCATAATAACAATGTTAATGATCGAAATGAAAGTATTGTTTTCTTTATCTTAAAATTGTGATTCTTATTTATTTTTTAAGTTTATATTGCAGTTAATTAAAAGTCTGGTTTATCCGCGCGCCAGGTCTCTCAATAACACCAGATGTGAATTATTAAGTCTCATTACATGACTTGACTACAAGTCACGGACTGCCCTAACCTAAACCAATCTAAACAAGGCGTATTAGATTGGTTGTGAGCAAAACAATCTACAGATTGTTATAAATTAAAAAACAGAAATAAAATAAAAATAGCAAAGTTTACAGCTAAGCTACAAGATAGTCAGACCATATTGCATTTGAAAATCACCGATACCATGCATCAAAACCGCTTATGGTGTGGTGATTATAAAACAAACTATACCAGTACCACTTTAAAAAATCTCGTTTTTTTAAAAAACTACGTGTAACATATTAAAAAGGATATTATTGTAAACAATAAAATTTTCAGAACATGGAATTCAGAGATAATTTTAATTAATCTTAAACGCCCTACAATTTTCAGTAAAAAATTATAAAAATATTAATATCACCGATTTTTGTTAATGAAAGCAAAATATAATAATGGAAAGAAACGATCATTTTTAAACACGTGATCACACACACGTGTCCACCAGAAGATGCTCAGCTGTCAAATATCACACGAACAAGGTTCTTACACCTCGGGGTAGCACAAATGTTTTAAGATTTATTGAAATTAGCAGCTCAGAACATTGTCAAACATGGCACTATTAAAATGACATTGTGAATAAATTTACCATTAATTTAATGATGTAATGCTCTAAAGTTGCAATAAGATCACAATCGCATCAATTGTACAATGTAAATATGCCGGCAAATTATTAAGTACACATATTACTTACAAAAAAAAAAAAAAAATAAAAACAGGAGTATAAAAATATCGAAAACAGATTGATAAAAATAATTTAATATTTATTTAAATATTTATGTATCACCAAATAAGTTCAATGCAATCTAAAATGTTAATAGTTTTAATCCTTTCATATGATAAAAATAAATAAATATATTCATAAATATTTACACAGTTATTCTTAAATAAAGTAGATATTTCCTAGAAGTCATGTAAACTTTGAATGTTCAATGTATTATATCAATCAAACAAGGTGCGGGATCGTGGTGGGATATGAGAGAATGCGAGGACAAACATGTCGCTACATCAGACACAGCGTCTCGTAGAATCACCTGAGGAAATACATCGCATTAACATTCAGTACAGCCACGCTAAAAAATTATGTGATCAAATGCGAGTCCATGATTTTTAAAACTGCCCTAGTTAAATTTCTAATAATGTTTAATCTTGATTTACTAATAATGAATGAAAAAGAATGAAAAAAAAAAAAAAAAAACAATGAAAGAAAAAAAAAAGAAGAAAAAAAAATGATGACTTGTCGAAAATGGAAAATTGGAACCATTTTTTTAGCTTTATGTTGAGTCTGCTGCGATTGGTTCATGTTTCAGAATTTTCGATTTACAGTACTGTAAAACTTTGTAGCAGTTTGTTTTCTATATTTACTTATTCTTTCTACTATAAGATTATAATTACTCTAAAAATGTCAATATTTTTTATTGCAAGGCAACTCTATAAATAATGCACGATAAATTTGCAAGACGTTATAAGATCGCAATGCAACACACACCACAGAAATTAAAGAAAATGCGATCACAGAGTGATGCTATATTATGCTTTTATATTTATAGCGAAAATTATGATATTTTTATCATTATAAAGAAACAAGAAATGTCATAGATATAATGTATTTTTCAAAGTGATTATATGCCTTGAGCAAGCTAATTAACTACGTTATTTTTACACAATTAAACTTACGTTTACGACATTCCTCTGCAAGCCGCCTGATCCTCTCTCGTCCGCTGTGACACAAGTACTGAGCGAGAGCGGCAGGCACCTAGTCTGACTGCTAGCAGACATTTGTGACAAATTTTGCCCAATCAAAAGCGAGGGAGGAGCTACGTTTATTCCCCTGTTCTCAAACTTCCCGCAGCACAGACCGCCTGGCACGAGTGAAATAATATAGCATAATATACTGCTGAAATATATTTATTTTATGTTTTAATAGTGTAAATAATTATGTTATAATTAAAATTAAAATATTGTACAATATCTAGTATTTAATTATTTATATATCATTAATAAATTTATATATAAATGATATATAAATCATTAAAATCATAAATAATTAAATATATATATATATATATATATATATATATATATATATATATATATATATATAATATATATATTTATATATATATATACATATATATAATGCATAATATAAATAGTAGCTTATTTATAATATATACTTAAATATATTACAATGTATCATTCTACAAATATATATAAATGTTAATTACTATACCAAAAGCCAAATTGAGGCAGAGAAGCCGAAAAAAATGACCAAAACAAGTTTTGAGCATCTAACGACTGGTATATAAATATAATATGCTAGTAAAAATTAAGTTCTTGTTTATCGAGCATCGGGTATCATGAGCAAAATAAAAATCGAAATAATATAATATTTCGGGTTTTGCTCAATACTATTATAGTTTTGCGCTCAAGTAGAAATGAGCAAAACCCAATGAAGACTTTCATTTCGGCTTTTGCTCATTTCCATCTGAACATAATTATTATTAAACTCTATTTCCGCGCATCGCGGTATTTCAAGAAATTATTAATTTGAGGTACATCGTGCCACAGACTTAATAATGTATATATATATTTATATCGATAGTATACTTGGGGTGTACGCGAACTGTTTATTTATATAATAAATATGTTACATATATACCATAATTTTTTTACTTTATTACTTAAAGTATAAGAGTGAGCGAGTTCATTTTTTTTTTATTATTTTATTTTTTAAAAATAGTTTAGGCTGCCCTCTATAATATTGAGAAATGAAAACCAAAAAATTATTCCATCTCAAATTAATAGTTTCACCACAAAAAATTCCCAAAGTTGGTGTTTCGGAGGCCTTTAACGTGCAGCCTTATGGAACATAAAACCGCGTTTTACTCCAACATTTTCTGAACTATGGTACCATTTAAAAAATACTTACGTAATCTATGATGAATTCTTTAATGAATTTTCAAATAAAAAAAAAATTACGGGGTCATTTTCTTGGATAAAAATCATGAAAATCCTTAATTATGGGAATTAACCCGCAAAAACTTAAAGATTTTTTCCTGAAAAAATGGCTCCGTAAATTGTTTTTTTTTATTTAAAAATCCATTTAAAGAATTCATCATAGATTACGTAAGTATTTTTTAAATGGTACCATAGTTCAGAAAATGTTGGAGTAGAACGCGGTTTTATGTTCCATAAGGCTGCACGTTAAAGGCCTCCGAAACACCAATTTTGGGAATATTTGTGGTGAAACTATTTGAGATGGAATTTTTTGGTTTTCATTTCTCAATATAAGAGGGCAGCTTAAACTATTTTTAGAAAATAAAATATTAAAAAAAAATGCAATCGCTCACTCTACTTTAAATTCTCATTATTTTTGAGCAAAGATACCCTGCAATTATATAACTTATTGTGAATACATATATATAATAATTTATGTTAACCTCTGCAGCAAAATTGATGACTGCAACAATTTAACGTATTTTTTTCAACTACATTATTTTATTTAAAAGATATGAAATAATTATAATTGCAAAAATCCAGCATTCAGATGCAAATCAACGAACATATTATCACCATACATGTATATGTATTAATTATATTCAGTACACATATTAAATATTTGATGAGTTCCATGCATGCCGATGGCAATTAAACTTCAACTGATGCTGGGGAGGCATTGCTGTCAGAACGGGGGCGGCCACGGCCTTGCAATCCATCCCGACATTTGCCTGCATATGCGACTGAAGGAAACGTGGAAACCTCAGTCAGGATGGACGCTACAGCTTTTGTCAGTGAGCCTGATTGAAGTGCAATGGTCCAAAGCCAGGGGAATCACATTGTGGAAAAGCGCAACGATTTACCCCTGGGTGGACAACGTGTTTTTTGTTGAAAATGGTCACCCATCCAACTATAACCATACCACGCTCGGCGTTGCTGACTTCGGTGATCTGACAAGACCCGGTCAAGCGCACTGCGGCA
The DNA here is from genome assembly GCA_949825025.1 of Siphlonurus alternatus. Classification (NCBI taxonomy): domain Eukaryota; kingdom Metazoa; phylum Arthropoda; class Insecta; order Ephemeroptera; family Siphlonuridae; genus Siphlonurus; species Siphlonurus alternatus. The sequence continues at coordinate 34,832,343 of OX463782.1, forward strand.
CACATCCACTATTATATAATTATATATCAATATAAACATAAATATATAATGTTATTTTTTATATCTTGATTAACAATTAACAAAAGTGACATCTCTGATGCATATGACTTTATTGACTCGCAATTATTTTACTGTAAATAAAATTATATTATTTTGCGCACTGCATGGTTTTGATACTATATATATATATATATATATATATATATATATATATATATATATATATATATATATATATATATATATATATATATATATATATATATATATATATATATATATATATATATATATATATATATATATATATATATATATATATATATATATATATAACAGTTTATACTATATATAATAGGTTAATTACACAAAAAAAAATAATAACGATCACCTTTTTATGCACATTTGAATACTGTATTTTGTTATGTTCCTTTAACCTAAACCTCAATCTTTAGAGATATGTATAGTATAGCTTAATTAGCTATAAAAAGAAAAATTAAAATAAACAAAATAAACTTCTTTCGATAATTCAAGAATAATCGAGTATACATGAGTAATATATTCTGATTTATATAATGTATCATGATCACAGATTGTAATTTCAGGACATCTTTACTAAATAAATGATGAGAAATATTATTTAATATGATATACGTTACTTTAAAAAAAGTAGAAACCGTAAAGAATATAATAAATTAAATAAATAATAAGCCATATGAAAATTATGGTAAAAAAAAAAAAACACAATATATATATATATATATATATATATATATATATATATATATATATATATATATATATATATATATATATATATACAATGTCATACTATTTCAAGGATTATGTACAGTCCTTGATACTAGTTAGAATGAAGCATGTGTTGTACCGTTGTACCACATGAAATTAACATGTATCAATATTTTAAATAAATTTAGCTGTGGGAAATGCGCAGAACAATTTTTGTTTAAATTTTGCTCAAAAGCCGAAATAAAATCTCATTTCGGGTTCTTTAGTCAAACCGCAATTCGCAGAACTATAGTTTTGTTCAGATGGAAATGAGCAAAAGCCGAAATTAAAGTCCTCATCGGCAGTTTGCTCATTTCGACTTAAGGCATTTAAAATAGTTTTGAGCATCGAGCTTTAATTGAGCAAATCCCCGAAATATTACATTATTTCAGGTTTTGCTTATAACCCGATGCCATGCTTATAAAACTAGTTTTTCTTATTATTTTCTACTTTTGCCCGAATTCGGCTTTTATTGGTAACTGCATTAATTATTATTATAAAATTCACGTTATTTATTTTTTCTCAAATCAATAAATTAAAGGAAATAATAATTGATCAAATTTTCAGTATCTACGTATTTTAATTAATGTTTAATATAATATTACTATAATAATAATGTCAAGTTTGGGAATCTACCAGACTACCAGAAAAAAATCATTCTTACGTCCATGGCATGGAATATTTATATAGCAGTATTGAACGTTGGATTTATAATCTGTTACTGAGAACGGCTCGCAAACAGATTCTGTTAAAGTAAACATTTTTTTCCCCCGCTTCATAAATATATAATATATTATAGTCAATCGGTCTAACACACACCGAACTATAATTAATTTTAATTAAAAGTATATTTAGAGTTTTAGAGCCATAACCTAGCAGCAGTTTTGATTAATTCACTTGGAGAGGCAACATAGAATTTGTATAAGGACGACTTTTTTTTTCCGACAAAACACTGTACGCTCGTTATAATTATCAAATTAAAAACGTATTTCATAAAACGAAAAACAAAAATGTCTGTTTTCTAAATAAAAATACCTTAAAATGAGAAGAGTAGATGAACCGGCCTAGCTATTGTATTATTGTAAATAAGATTAAAATTTTTGCACTCTAAAACTTATATCGACTCGCGCGAGGACCAATTACTTTTTGTGTTTTTCTGCAAGCTGCAGTGATAATCATTGCATTTTGCTTACAGAAAATTACACATAAAACGCGATAAAATTAAGTCACTAATCAAAATATATATATTAGATATAAAATATCTAGATATATATTATAGATATAAATAAATATAGATATAATACTTAATTATTGATTTAAAGAATTCGAGCATTAAAATTGGCATCTTTATAGGTCTTATATGCTTTTTACTTTTTTTAAAGTAACATTATATTCATGTACAATAATTTTACATTTTCTTATGAATTCTTTGAAAACATTTCCCGATGGAAAAATTTTAAATTAAATTTTTGTACAAAAAATATATAACATTTTGTATAAGTGGATTATTTTAACCTTTTGCTCAATGATTTTACAAATTGATTAACAAATTTGCAATTTTTAATGAAAAAATGACGAAAACGTTAAAAAAGGTATAAAGTTACATTATACGCTAAATTTTACAAAAACTTACAAATATTTCTTACAGTGTATGATATGAGATATCACTGATATCTCGGGGATATCACAGATATGATGAGACCGTTGTAAGCGCGCGTGGATATATATACTATGACACGCTTAATTACTTCTACAACTTCTTAGTAATTAATTTAAAGAGAATTTGTGGTTATATAATGAGCTTATTATAGATGCAATTAAACTGTAATGCTTGAATTCTCCGGTATAGGTGGTTAGGCTGCTCGCAGACAGCATCGCGTATGATTTCGTATTGTGTATGACTTCATATGATAAAAATTTAGAACCGGTTCTAAATGAGAAACTTTTACGATGTCATACCATACGCTACCATGCGAAGCTGTGTGCGCGCACGTATCTGATCGCACAGTTTCTTAATTTTTTTATCATACGCTGCGAAATCATGCGATTCTGTCTGTGACTAGCCTTAATCTATATTTTTATAGGTAGCGATCGATTTGTATCATATTTTATGCACGTTTTGGTGTCTGCATAGCAATGACGAAAGCATAATCAGTATCATCACTGCAGCTAGCTTACAGAAACGTACATTGTTGGTCCACACGTATCGATAATTTTTTATTTCTTAATTAGCACAATTAATTTTTAACTTTTATTTACAATAACACAAATAAGCCCATGCATTGTTTTATGCCTATCATAAGGTATTTAAATTTAGAAAACAGACTTTTATGTTAAAAAGAAATCGGTATTTGATTTGATAATAACCTAATATAGCATGATATATATGCTGGAAAAATATCAGTACATGCAATTTCATCTATATTATGTTGCCTCTCCGGGAGAATAAAATATTTTATTGATTCTTTTGAATCAAAACTTCTGCTTGATGGTTAATATATATAATATGGAGCTCTATAGCTATGAAATTCTTAATTAATCCTCTGTGTGTGTGTATATATATATATATATCAGGTCGATTATAGATTTTTTTAAAGAGAAATAAATAATATACAAAATGTTTACTTTAACAGAATTTGCATGAGTTCGCGAACCATTCAGTAAAATGGAAATAGTATATATAAGTCTATAAACGTCCAAAACTACTATATTGATAATAATTAAGGTCAACTAATACATGTATATTTGAATAATATTTTAATAATAATTTATTTCGAACGACGGTATTATACTGCATATTAGTGCATATATATGGTACTCATTGTTCATTACAAGATGATTCACGTCTGACAAAATACAAGAAATTTAATTTATAATTAAGTTTGGCAAATATAATAAAATATACTGTGTATTATGATATTGATCGACATATTGCATAGCACTTCTATCTCTAGAAACTCGATCTATATTATATTTTAGTCAAATTAAAAGACGCAGTAAAACACAGTATATATAGTTTAATAATTGTAATAGATTATAATTAATATTATAATTATTAAAATATTATTAATAGTATAATATTAATATTGTAATATTTGTCGGCTCAAGTTTCGTATTTTGATTTTGCGTATGTGAATGTCTAACAGTAAGATTATAAATAATATAATATATACTCTCAGCTCTCATGCAGAGTTTTCTGAGGTTTTCTCTGTCTCTCTGTGAATAAATTAAAGATCTGAAAAAGTTAGTACAACTTCGATCTCAACTCATTTGATTGCAATAGAGCGTTTACCGCGTTTATCCGCGCATGCGCATATATCGGTGGAAAATTTTGTCACAATTGTCTGCTAGGGGCGTAACTCACCGGTAGCGACCAAACTTTGACATGCGCTTATTGGCTTCCTTCTTTCCCCCTCCCCCCTCCACGCTCTCTCTTGTAGCGCGCTCGCTTACCTGCTTGCTGCGGTGACCAGATTACGTCACTAAAAATCCTTCCGATACAGTAAATATTACAAAACAGTAAAAAAAATACACTATTAAAAATATTACATTCAAAAATTACAGAAATATGTGTGAAATTATAACGTTGAAATACGATTATAATATTATTAGTAAAAGGCCAAAAATCTTTTAACATTAAAATGTCAAGGAAAAATATCATGTAAATTTGACTGCAATGTATTACCGTTTTTAATAATCTTATATATATTACAATATTACAAGTTAAGTACGTGAACAGTTTTCAAACATTTTGATTGGCTATTATAACATATGATCACGTGAGGGCGGTACTTAAGTGTTAATAATAACATTAATAATCTTTATTTGAACATTAATAATATAATAATATAGGTGGTACAAGACAGTAACATTGATGATGTCAGAAAACATTATAGAATAAACTACTAAATCATACAAAACAACACACATAATATTTATCGATATTGGTCAATGTTACAAAATCACTGGAAAAATAAATCAAACAAGGAAATCTAAAATTGTCGTTATTAAGTGTCATATTAATAATTAAGCACTCAGTAAGAAGGCATTGTTATTATCACCGCTTCTAAAGCAAAATCCATTTATATATTTGCAAAACGATTATTAATAAATTAAAGCAACATTACATTTACATTTACATTACATTGCATTTAATATAATTAAAATACATTGTATATAACATTCTGGTTTTTGAAATATTAAAACTGACAAGTTATGTAATAATGCTTATCTAATTTACATTATATAATTTATAGAATATATATTATGACAAGATCTATGTTTGTATTGTGATTTTAATTAATTACTGTATACTGCCAAATGATCAAATAAATATTTCTAATTTCTAATTTCTAATGTACTCTCAGTTAACATTGTAATTGCAGATTATTGTTCATCAAACACATCATTGTTTTGTTTTTTGCAATGGGGAATTCTCCTACATTTATTTTAATTTTTTTTTTCAGATGCTCTATGCCTTGAAACTAAATGTCCCAAAACAAGAAAGTTTCAATTTTCAAAATTGGAGACTTGAGAATTTTTTAAAAATCTTCTTTCTTTTGATTTTACCGCCAAAACGTGACGTAGAAACTGCCTAGCAGGCGAAATTTTCCTGCAATAAATTTATATTTTCGATTATCACTATAAAGGTAGAGATAATACGGATCAGCTGGCCCAATGCTAAAAAAATCCCATTCATAAAAATTATGAAAAAGATTTAAAATGTTCTCCTCTACATTCCCTATCAGTAGGTAAAATATCTGGTATACAAAAACGAGCTAGTTTTCGAGTTATTAATTTTTAAAGTTGACTAATTTAACATGGAGGAATGGAACTTCCATGTTAAATTGGTCAACTTTAAAAATTAATAACTCGAAAACTAGCTCGTTTTTGTATACCAGATATTTTACCTACTGATAGGGAATGTAGAGGAGAACACTTTGAATTTTTTTCATAATTTTTATAAATGTGATTTTTTTAGCATTGGGCCAGCTGATCTGTATTATCTCTACCTTATAAAGTAAACTGATATTAGGGACAAAACTATTGATACTAGGGTAAAAAAACCCGCTGATTTCGATCGTGTTACTAAAATTTATAGCCAATGACTCCTTGATGCTCAAACTATGATATCAGGCAGTTGTTGTGTGTTAACTAGGGAGTTTCTACGTCACAGTTTTCAGGTTTGCGCGCGGGTTGCATACTTTGCACCTTATTCTAATAATCCCTTCAGGGTCCCGAAATTTAATTTAAAAAACTTGAAACTTAAGTCAGACTTATTGTCAATATGTACCCTATCATAATATAGTAGTTAAATTAAAATTTGAGTTGTAAGAGAATTCCCCATTGTTTACTTTTTTGTTAAAAAAAATAATAAAAGGTAAAAATATAGACCAGGGAGTTTCGTAATTTTTACTAAAAGTTGACACGCATCATGAATTTTCTCGACTTCGGTGATCCCATGATAATCAGCTGTTCTTTAACTTTATTCAAATTCAAATTTTTTATTCAATCGTAGGTTGTACATAGACGAACTTAGATCATGTCAATTAAGGTAGAGATAACGCCGAACAGCTGATCGACGTAACGCCCTTTGATTAACATGTAAACCTTAGCAAATTGACAAAAATTCTGAAATTTTTTTGAGAGGCAGATATTAGTGCCTAAAAGCCATAGAAAAAATTTAAAAACGATTTAACGAGCCGATTTTTTTTAATTAATTTTTTTAATTTTCAGCATAGGGCTTTCCCATGGAGAGCCAAACTAAAAAATTAATTTAAAAAAATCGGCTCGTTAAATCGTTTTGAAATTTTTTCTATGGCTTCTATGGCTTTTAGGCACTAATATCTGCCTCTCAAATAAATTTCAGAATTTTTGTCAATTTGCTAAGGTTTACATGTTAATCAAAGGGGATTACGTTGAACAGCTGTTCGACGTTATCTCTACCTTAAAAAAAAAAAAAAAAAAAAAAAAAAAAACAGACAAAGCAAACACAACAAAATAATCACAGTACACACAAATAACATACAATTACATCTCAACTACAATCTGAATATTATATATTTATTACTATGATAACAGGGGCATACATGACCAACATGTGTCAATTGCCCCAAAATACAAACCAATCAATCAAATACTATGATAACTAACTTAACATACAATTTTTATATTATATTTGAGTTATTTGAGTTATATCTATTATTGTAATTTATAGAAAAAGTGATAATCGCAGGCCGAATAAGTGCAGAACAAGATGCCTATATATAGAGTAAGGGACTAACGACTAGCGATGAACCTCTGTAATGCAAATCTTAATAAAGAAATACAGCAAATAACAATAAAACGTAAAATTTACCTGTATAGAAGCTTCAATTGAATTTAATTTACGTTCCGGTCAAATTAATTTCCTGTTTGTGAAATTTTGAAAATAAACAAATGCTCTCATCACACAATGACTTCTGGGTAAATTTTCAAACTTAAAATAACAGGAAGGCGACTCGTACACAGGCTCATATATTTTCGATCGTATACGTTTCTAGAGACCCTAACCTCTACGGCTAGAAATTTGACCAGCTTGGCCGAGCTTCACTGTAACTTAGAGTGGCGGCGCCACTGAATCGCAGCGGCACGGCCTGGTTCTCGCTGGCTGCGCGGGCAATTTCAGGCAGCAAGAACCGGGCCGTGCCGAACATTTAGCAGCGCCGCCACTCTCAGTTACAGTGAAACTCTGATCAAATCCCTGGCCATATGACACGGAGGTCTCTGTAGGGTTACTGGTACGTTTCTTATTTATAACCGGGTCTAAATTTCTTATCATACGAAGGCATACGATACAAAGCGGCTACACTCGATCATATAGATTCTTAACTTTTAAACCTTCCTTGCGGTGCAAATTCACGCGATTCTGCAGTGTGAGACAGCCCGATCGGAGGATGAGAGAAACCTCTCAATTCCGAGTCAGAATGAATTCACCTGCAGCATTGAAGAGGCAACAATTAAAGTTTGGTCATATTTATATAACTGACAAAATAGACGGTGGCCATACCGATAGAATACGTGATGGGTAAAATGTAGAATCTATAACATTTATAAAATTTGTGACAAAATTAAATAAAAATACCTAACTTTGATTTTTGTTTAAATTTTTTTATCGTTGATATTTCCGTACCCGGTTGTATAATTATATATATATATATATATATATATATATATATATATATATATATATATATATATATATATTATATAATTATCACGTAATAAATTGTATCTCACAACAACTATAACAATTTACTCCCTCCAGAAATTTACTTGTAATTTAGAAAATTCAAGTAAAATATTGTGTTTATTTTTTTAAAAAAAGTGAGTGAAAAAATATATCGTATTATGTGCCAACAAATTTGCCTGTCTTGCCTTGAACTTTTTCGGAAGCAAGAATAAAAAAGCCTTAAATATTGAATTAATTAAGTTTTCTAACACATTACACTCTGCTCCATGCATTGAATTTCATTGATTAACATGAATGTAATTATATAAAAATATTAATTGTCAGTTAGATGTTCACAAGTTGTCTATAATATCGAGGCTAATACAAACGATTGTGTTCATTTTTCTTACTCATTGGGTTTGAACCCACGTACCATCCAAAATCCTTTAACTTGAGCATTTCGGAACTGGGGCGGCCACGGCCTTTTTGCATTCCATCTCTCTTTTGAATGAAGGAAACGTGGAAACCTTAGTCAAGATGGAGCTTTTGACAATAAACTGAAAATAAGTAATTAACGTCAGACGTCATGAAAGAAGCTTTTGACATAGAGGCGTGTATTATGAGCATCTGATTCGTATCAGAAATTTGCTAGTTCGACTCCAGGCACCACATGGGACTTTTTGTCAGGCCGGTTGCTGAAGCTGAAAGAGAATTTACCCCCCACTCGTACATTCGGGAAGTGTTTGATGGTAAATCAATTGTCAACCATCCCGACTGAGATTTCCACGATTCCCTCAATCAAATGCAACTATAGGTAAATGCTGCAACGCACTCGTGCGGTCTATTTTACATGCAGGTTATTGGTGCAACGTTTGAACCTCCTTGCTGGATTTTTGTTTGTTTTTTCATTCGTCATTTAAGCAGGCGACTTTTTTTATATGTTGCTAATAATATTCAGTACGTATATTAAGCTAAGAGAACAAATTTGGTGAGCAAAATTTCGTTAAGTCTATTCATTGCACTGTGTGAGCGCCTTCATTGTAGAGATCATGCACCATCAAGATTATATTTCGTAAACTGGCATATATAATATTATAATGTTGCACGGGGAAATTGATTTAAAAACTTAACATTTCTTTTAATAATCAAGGAAAATATTAAAATACAGACATTAAACTTTATACAAATATTTATTAATATATTTTCATACAATTCATTTCCATTTATACATATTTTAATAATATTTCTTATATTTATAAACTTAAACTATTATAATAATATATATTCATATATTATCTCAGCGAAAAACTAAACTATAATTAAATAAAATAAAAATAGTAATAAAATTATTTCTTGGTACCAGTTTAACATCATAGTTTGTTGCAAACAAAAGAAGTATTGTGACAATATTTAGTGTACATTAATACAATAATATATTATGAAGAGCTAGCTTTTATTATGAAATTTGTGTGTGTTCATGCATTCCAAATTGTGCTGTAACTGAATGTAAATTAACCATACTGAATCATTAAGGGCATTGGGTGTAGCACCGGTAGTTGGCAACACTGACGTATCTTCACCATGTTAATTTTTGATCATTGCTCCTCGGAGTAATTTTTATGCTAGAGCCAAGCTGATTGCTGTAGTATCAAGATAATTAGTAGCCCAAGTGCACAATTTGGCTAAATAAAGCCTGATTTAAAGAAAAGTATTTTTTAGTAATTTTTTAAATTTACATGCATTTTTCTTAAATATAAAAAAAAATTTTTTTCTTTAAATCAGGCTTTATTTAGCCAAATTGTGCACTTGGGCTACTAATTATCTTGATACTACAGCAATCAGCTTAGCTCTAGCATAAAAATTACTCCGAGGAGCAATGATCAAAAATTAACATGGTGAAGATACGTTAGTGTTGCCAACTACCGGTGCTATACACCCAATGCCCTTAATATATACGGGAGACACTCCTCTGTACATTATATTTATATTTTGAATGCAATATAAATTGCATTCAAAATGTTCTTATAGCCAGTTGATACAGACCAATAATATATGACATGAACCATGCATATAGGTAATATAATATAGAATGCAATTAAATGTAATGTGTTTTGTCTCTCGTCTGAAATAATGAACTAACTATCATGGCCTATGTACCACCAACAAAATAAATGCCTATATCTGCTATTCAGGTGAGTGCGTCAATTATATGAGATTTATGTAGAGCTGATAATTTCACTCACCTCATATTGCAGACAGCTGATAAGGGGCGATAAATAAATTAAAAAAAAAATGTATTAGAAAATCATGGTCAAATGTACTGTGTAGTTAAAATTATATTTGGATTTAATTCTAAAAATAATAAATTCAAAAATAAAAGTATAATCTAGCTTTATAAAATATATGTAAATTTCTTCCATAATACATAATAATCCAGTAAATTATATATTATATAGTATTGCGAGTCTTTAAAGTTACTATTATAGAGCACATTTTCACAATTTGATTATTTTCTGCATATAATAATTTTTTTGTGATATAATTATGTTTCGTCTACATCAGTATAATATATTTTGTTTATTTGAAGTAATTAATGACTAAATTAACAGCTGATTATACGTTAATTGACTAATGAGCTACACGTTAATTGCTTGGTTTGGTTCTATACATGACACATCTAATCACAGCAGTGTATATCTAGGGAAGCACGTAGTCTTAATCTGCCTAATATTATTATTGTTATATTATATGAGGTTTTTTAAATTACACGAAACTTTTCACAAAATATTTAGACAATACAAATGCATACAGTACCCTGAATATATACCTTTTATAGTATTTTTTTTTATAAGTATGAGACTTAATGAATAAAAAAATGGGCTCATAAAACAATACAAGACAAGTGAGATTTGTTTAAATTTTGTGGATTATATTATATAATTATATAATATAATTATAATAATTAGTGTGAAATTTAAAGGTGTAAATATTTATTTTCATTGGTTATATAATGATGCGAGATCGTTAACAATGTTTTATTTATTGTTTATTATAAGCATATATGTAAATTCAAAGGGATATATCGTCCCTCGTCTAGAATAATGATCGAGTTATCTGCTGATTACAATTTCGTTGAAATAATGAGCTATCTGCTATTTCAGGTAAGCGCAATTATGAGCTGTAAATTTATATAAAGTATAAAGTTCATTGTTGCATTCGCCTGAAATAGCAGATATTTCATTGTTGCAACGATATCATGGCAGGCAAATAACTCGATCTATAATAATATCATTATTCCGGATGAACGAAAGAACGGTCTCGCTTTTAAGGGCTACGACATGGTGTGCTTCCTTTTTTTTTTTTTTTAGATACTTTTCTATAATTTAAGGCTACTCCATGCAAAGGAGCAGAGCCCGAGACCGAGAGCTTATAAGTTTTCTGGTAGGGACTTATAATATAGGATGAGAGAATTTGTACTACGTGGTTACTTTTGGATAGGAAATGAGGCAGATAATTATTATTGTGTTATCTGTGTACATCATGGGTGTTTATTTCACAAACCATATTAAAATATATAAATAAATATCCTGATATATTATTTTTATATTGTTTAAAAAGCCCATTCGATTCTTCAAGTACTCAAATACAATACAACATATTTAAGATTCATTCCAGAAAAGTGCAAAGCTATTTATATGTTTATTTTTCTCCATCGATAAATAAAAATAAAAAAAATCGTCAAAATAAAATGACTTTTTCCGGAATAGACCTTAAGCATATTGTACTGCAGTATTATTTTATAGCTAACACATTATTGTTATTAATATTGGTACAAATATTTTATTAAATGCTAATTAATAATTATAGACAATTTGGATAATAAATTAATATCACTTCTGTCCTGTATCAGGTCCTTTGTTCACTTTATTCAATTGTTTCTGGGGGGAGAAATTTTTTCAAATCGAGTCCTTACATAATTATATTAAAAGTCCCACAAAAATGACAATTTGATTGCAGAAAGTATATAGCAGAAAGTTTCCAGCTTTCCCGGTCGTTTATATTAATATTTTAGACAGCTCTAATCGATCGCGCAATAATATTTTAATTGATTGATTAATTGAATTTATTGATATATTGACTTCGGTTCGCAGTTAACCAATCAGTCATTAATTGGTAGGTGGCAGCACCGCCGATACTAGTTCTTTTTCTTATCGTGCTACATAATTTTTTGAGAAATTAAGTATTATTACATCTCAAAACAACTTACAAAGTCGCTCATCGGAAAGTTGAAGTTCTTTATCATCAAGTGAAATATTACAATCGTGTATTTAGTGTGTTTTAACTGGAATAAAAGTGTGTTTAGTTCATGGAGAACAACGTCATGGCGGGCCACTACTCCATGCGTGCCTCGCCTCACTTCACTACGCCAGGAATACAACGAAATGTTCCACTTGTGCCGCAGTGGCCACCACCTGCTAGAAATACATCGGAGAATTTTAATCAGCAGAATAATAATAATTATAGTGACAAATCTTATAATGATGCTTCATTGTTTAATAATTGTAACTCAACATTTGATGTTACATCACATCCAATCTACAAGGTGATGCAACAAAATATTAAAGATATATTAAATGATTTTAAGCAAGAAATTAAAACTATGGTGAGTCAAAAAAATGAAATACCATCTACAAATATTTATTATGATCAGGAAAAAATAGAACAGCAACGTGTTCGTCAAACAACAAATTTTGACAGGCCGGTGAGTCAATCACAGTGGCCTTGGAGAAATGTTGAGCACTCAACACACCGCCCATCTCAGCGCGGGCAGCTGACGTCGTTCGCTCGAATGCCGCAATGGCAGCAGCGGCCGCAACAACAGCAGTCGCGCGGATACTTCGATGCGCGTCAAAACCAACACCGCCAGCGGCACAATCAGCAGCATCGTCGAGGCCAGGACTTTTTGACTCACACCCATAAAACTCAAAACAACCCTTGGGGATCGCCGTTTCCATTAACAAATAGATTTTCACCACTTGACTGTCCTGAATCTTTTCCGGAATTGGATAGCAGAACAAATCGACTTCGTCGACAAAATACAAACAATACTACTCGAACGATTAGCAAACATAAGAACTTTAATTTTATTGAAATAAAAGGTAATATGTTCGAGTCACCATCTGGTACGTCATATGCTCACTGCGTGGATGAAAAATTCAAAATGACACGTGGTGTCGCATCAAAAGTAAGGAAAACGTATGGTCAAGTTCCATTCTTGAAAAGTCAACTTAAGACAGTTGGTCAAGTAGCTGTCTTATCAGTAGAGGGTAAATATATTTTTTACATCATAACAAAATCTGTTCATAACCAGCTTCCTGAACACTCAAATATACTCTCTGCTCTAAAAAACCTTAGAAAATCTTGTGAGATTTTAAAAATTAAAAAACTAGCTATCCCACGACTAGCTTGTGGGCTGGATGGTTTTGATTGGTCTATTATTAAAAAAGATATAATTTCAATTTTCCAAGATTTGGATATTGAAATTACAGCATATTATGGGTGGAAACCAAACAACCGTGAGACGTCACCTAAAGAACTCTATGAGGAGTCTGCAAAGTCATCACTAGCAACTGCTAATACCGTTGGTGTCCCTCCTGTTTCCCTCCTGGTGGTTCATGCAAATTCTGAGAAACGACAGACTTCTACCTCGTTAGAAAGTTCCCGCTCACCACTTGTCACTGCTGACACAGTAAAAGCGAAGGAACCGCCTGCGCCAGCCGTGAAGATGGTGATGACCACCACCCCGGGCGAGGAGTCAGGCCTCGCTTCGGTGAACGACGGAACCACCCCGGGCGGGGAGTCAGGCCTCGCTTCGGTGAACGACGGTACCACCCCGGGCGAGGAGTCAGGCCTCGCTTCGGTGAACGACGGTACCACCCCGGGCGAGGAGTCAGGCCTCGCTTCGGTGAACGACGGTACCACCCCGAGCGAGGAGTCAGGCCTCGCTTCGGTGAACGACGGTACCACCCCGGGCGAGGAGTCAGGCCTCGCTCCGGTGAACGACGGAACCACCCCGGGCGAGGAGTCAGGCCTCGCTTCGGTGAACGACGGCACTTCCCCGGGCGAGGAGTCAGGCCTCGCTTCGGCGAACGACGGCAACACCCCGGGCGAGGAGTCAGGCCTCGTTCCGGAGAACGACGGAATGCCAGCACCTGCTCCTGAGGCTGTTGTGGAAAAAGACGACCCTCGTACCCAGGGTCTCAGACATGATATGACATGTAAACCAGGTATCAGTGAAGTCCATTCTGAGATTCAAACTGATTTTATTGATTTAAATGCTCTGAATCCTAGACTTAAAACATTTTTATTAAATATACTTTCAAAAAAAGAACAATTTACAAATGACTTAATGTCCAAGGATCAAGCTAATGCTGAGAACATTGCAAAGCAATCTAAAAATTCAAATAAAGTTGTCACTTCCAAATCTTTACCTGAAAATGATATAGAAATTATTGAAAATCAGAGTTCAAATAGCACTGCAAATCTAATTGATTGGCAAACATCCCAAACTACTAACCAATTTGGTTCTCAGGGACATTTGCACTCTCCTCCAAATTTAAGACCACGTGTTAGTACTGTTAGTAATATCTCCGCTAAGTCAATTAAACCCAAAAAAACATAATATAACGAGTAGTTCAGCCCCACATAACTTCAAAATCTTACAATTAAATTTACCAGGTTTAAAAAATAAATTAAAACAATTTGAATATTTCTTGGAAAATGAAAATTGTGATATAATTATTTTATGTGAACATGGGCTGGATGAAAACCAAATTATTACTGTTACTTTTAAAAATTATTTTATTGTTTCATATTATTGTAGAACTGTCCAAAAATGTGGTGGAGTACTCATTCTGGCACGCATTGGTTTTAATATACATAATATTAAAGTCAAATCTACTGAGTCGGTTTTTGAATGTTGTATTGCTAAATTAAGTATCAATAATGACACAAATATATACTTCTCCTCAATTTACAGACCTCCAGATATAACTAAAAAAATGAAAAAAGTCCAAAAACTTGATATTAATGAAAAAAATATTAAACCTTTTTTAATTCAATTTGAAATGCTTTGCCAAAAGTTATATAAATGCTGTAAAAATAAAAATGATTTTTTCATAATTGCAGGGGATGTTAATTTTAATTTATTCATAAATAATACAGTTACATTGTCATACAGAGATATTTTAAGTTCTTTTAAACTTGAAGTTATTAATACTCTCGCTACTCGAGAAACAAATAAAACTTCAACTTTAATTGATCATATAATTAAAAGTAATATTGATATTGTTTCAGAATTTCAGACTAATAAAACAACATTATCAGATCACAAATTCACCGTAGTTACTTTAAAGTTATGTATTAAGAACAGTAAATCCCATGAAACTAAAAATAAAGTAATTTTTAAACGTGTTTTTGATAAGTGCAATATGGACAATTTTCTAATGCGTTTATTATGTGAACAATGGCAGGGTTTGTTTAATCCTTATTTAAGCTCTGATGAAAGATGGTCTATTTTTCTTGAAATATTTCTTTATAATTTTAATGAGTCCTTTCCTAAAGTTAAAAAAATCATAAATTGTCAAAGAAGAAAACCTTTGTGGATTATAAAAAACCCTTATCTTAAGGAAGAGAGCATTTTTCTAAAACAATTTCATAATCATGTAAAATTTAATAATCCTTCCCAAGAAATTGAATATAAAGACAAACTAAAATTGCACAGGCAAAATATTTCCTCTGCAATTATTAATGAAAATAATCTAGCAATAAAAACAGCTACTAATAAAATCAAAGCTACCTGGAAAGTTATTAATACAGAGTGCAAAACGAAAAAGAACTCATCTAGTCAAGGCAATATTGAAATTTGCACGGATGGGGTTACTATTTCTGATCCTGTATTGATAAGTAATTTATTTAATGACTTCTTTGTAAACACAGTTGAACGCATGGTTTCTGATAGGTTTCTTCCACTAAATCTAAATAATCCTAATAATTGCAATAGTCAATCTAAAACGATGAATACATTGAAATTTAATACTATTGATCCTGCTTATATCTTAAATCGCATGAAATCTCTACCAAATAAACTTGCCGCTGGTCCTGATGAGGTTCCATATACTGTTGTTAAATATTGTGCTCATGTATTAGCCACCCCTCTCTCAAACTTAATCAATCATTCAATTATGGAGGGTGTTTTTCCAAGTTGTCTTAAAACATCGAAAGTATATGCAAACCATAAAAAAGGACCAAAAAATGTCATTAATAATTTTAGACCAATTACGAATTCATCTGTATTTGCTAAACTACTCGAAGGAACAATGGATGATCAAATTACTAATTATAGGACTGAGAATAATTTAATAACCCCTTGTCAGCATGGATTTTTAAAAAATCGCTCCACTGATACTGCCATGTTTGATCTCCTAAGTTATGTTCATTCAGCATTGAACCAAAACCTATTCTGCCTTGTTATATTTTTTGATTTGTCAAAAGCTTTTGACAGTTTAAATAAAAATGTTATTCTTCATAAGTTTGATAACATTGGAATTGAAGAAAATAGTCGAAATTTAATAGATTCTTATTTGACAGATCGGCAACAATATGTCGAGGTTAATGCTATATTAGATGGACACTGTTCTTCTTTTATCTCTAATAAATTGCCAGTTAATTTAGGGGTGCCACAAGGAGGGAAGGTTTCTACGACCCTTTTTAACACTGGCACAAATGATTTACCTGAACATGTAACTAGTGCTGTCTTGGTTAAATATGCAGATGACGTCACAGCTATAGTTACGGCTGATTCTGAAGACGAACTTGTACGTAAAGCTAGATTAACTATAAACGAGATACTATCATGGTGTAATGATAATAGACTCATCCTTAACATATCTAAGACGGAGTTTATACAGTTTCACTCATCTCGTCAAATTCCAAGTCATAGTTACTTATTGCAAATTTGTAATGAAACCATTAAGAGAGCTGAGTCTGTTAAATTTCTTGGTCTGCATGTTAACGAGTGTTTAGATTGGAGTGTGCACGTAAACTCAGTATGCAAAAAGATCAATTCAGCAAATTTTATGTTATATACTATCAGAAACCATGTTTCAGTGGAAACTCTTTTAACTATTTATTATGCATATATTTACTCCCATTTGGCTTATGGTATTATTCACTGGGGAAGTAAGGCAGCCCTACTAAATAGATGCTTTGTTTTGCAGAAACGAGCTCTCCGTACTATATTAAAGCTGCCTAAGGGACAGTCCTGTGTATCTCATTTTAGAAATCTAAATATGCTCACTGTTCCGTCTATTTACATCTTAAACTGTGCTTCATTTAAAAAATCCCACCCTAACCTTTATTTGCAGAATGATAATGTTCATAATTACAATACCAGGAATAAATCCAATGTTGTTACAGACAAATTGAACTCTAATTTATACAAATCTTGTGCAATGTATCAAACGGCCAAAATATATGAATTTCTGCCAAAATGCCTAAAAGATATAAATGATTGTAAATTGTTCCGAAAGAAGCTAAAAAATGTCCTTATAAGTAAAGAGTTCTATTCAGTTAAAGCTTTTGAGAGCAATAAATTGCCTGAGAGTATTGTATCCTTATGATTTAAAACCTGGTTCATATTTTTTGTTAATATTGTGGTTCATTTTTTTATACTTATTTTTTTCCTTTGTTATATTTATAAAGTGTTGCGTTTTGATGTTATGTATGTTTGTTAATATTAAGTTTTTTTGACATGAACATATGTTGTCTTGTACAATCGAAAAAGTTCGAATAAAGAAAATAAAAAATAAATAAATAAATTGTCCGAATAATATGTTTTTATTTTATTTTTTTAATTGAAATAGGAGTATATGGGCGCGGATACCAAAAATAATTAAGAACTAAGATCTAAAAAGTATTTCTCTATATATCAAGACTCATATCGATAAGATCTTTATTAAAAAGGAAAATCGATTTAATAAATTAAATTTTAAATTTGAGGGCGGCAGAACCCCCTCTTCCCCATAAAATCATCTGAAAACTAAAAAAGATGGAAACTTAATATTACTTTAGCAAATAATTTCTGTTATGGGGGACTTTGCAACAACGAAGCCTAAACTTGTTAGCACCATATTATTAATATTGGCATTAAAACCTTCCAGGCTAACTCGTTGATAACTGACAATATTCCTTCATTTGTTCACCTTGGTTCACTTCCCCCAGACCATCACGTTCACCTGCTCACACACTACTGGCTGAGCCATCGTCACTATTGTCACAACTGAGCACCCACTGACACAGCCTCCTACTCATCTCCTCGCGGTCCACGGTGGTCTCGAGGCCGTAGCTGCTCAGCAGTTTTGCCAACCCCCGCTTGCTGGTGTCTCCACGCGAGTTGAGGTACAACAGTGAGTCGCTGTCGTCCTGCACCACCGTCACGTTGGCAGACCTGCTCACCACCTGCCACGAGTCACTGACGTACTTCTGGACGTCGGACACTGGAGCTCGCTTCTCGACCTTCGGCTCCAGCATTCGTCGTAACAGACGCAGGAAACGAGGGGTGTAAGCCTGCAACATGTAAGGGAGGGTATGGTCAAACCAGAGACTACTATTATATATTTTATATTTTAGTTCCAATAGTGCAATTTAAGCATTGACCTCAGTTGATTCAGATCTCGGAATCGGCCCCTTGAAATGTAACAAGATTTGCAGACAACTTAAAACTCACCGGTGGCATGTAAATTTTGAAGTTGATCGGTCTTATCAGTTTTGGGAAAACTAACAGTAAGGTAGAAGTTTAACATTGGCCTTATGGATGGAAACCGAAAATGGAGCTATTGTGAGGAAACCGCCCCCTTGAATCTGCTCAAACCATAAGCGATTAAAAGTTTTAGAGCATCCTCGAATTTTTAAAATTCATTTCATTCGATTCTGTTTGTAAGAAATTTCCTTTGACTCACGTAGTAACTGAGGTCAATATATCGTTAAGCATTATACAAATAATAAGGGTCGATCCAGTTCTCGTTTTTTTTTTTTTTTTTTTTCAAAATATTATCTCATATAATCTATACATATAATGGGGAGGTTATGTATTTTATTTTTGGAGAGTAGAAAACATTTTCACTGTTATATTTCTAGGATTCGCCACTATAAAATAGCTTAACTTATAATATAATGTTATTGAGTGTGCGAATATTAAATTTATGCAAACATAAAAAAGGAAAAGAAAAAAAATTACGTATTTTTAACTTTCTACATTTAGAACCTTTAATTAATACTGTTAATGCTAAAGATACATTTAAATTTTTATGTAGAGGGAGTATATATGTATATATATATATAGGCACTCACGTCCATTAGGCACTCACGTCCATTGCCAAAAAAAATTATGTCAATTTTCGTCAACTTTCGGGAAAGTTCGCTAAGTGATCGAGCTGCGTGGTGATGTCAAAGGTTTGACTGCGTAGCGCTGGCGGCTAAAGCGTCACCCTTGATAGTTATAGTCAATGAAATACGATTATGAAAGTCAGTGTCGTGACGTACCAGGTCTGTTCGTAAACCCTGCCCATAATACATTTTCTACTCTCAATCGACCATGTAAAATCGTCCATGTGAAAAAGGTCGATTGTTTGCAGAAAGAGTACACCGAGCAGGGTTTACGAACAAACCTACCAGAAGTCCGATATGGCAAAGCGCTCTGGCCACCAGAACGCTTTGGATATGTCTTAGCGTTGGCGGCAAAGTTTAAAAGTTAGGTAATCCTCCAGTAGACAATTCTGTTGTGTCGACCCCAGAACCCCTTCCTGGGTACTCACCTTAAATTTGGCGGGTAGTTTGGTGGTCCTTCTCTTCTGCCATCGCGCGAACTGACAGTAGTCGAAATCTGAGATGTCCGCGGAGCGCCAGGGGGGCGCCCCACTCAGCGCCACGAGGATGAGGATGGCGAGCTGCCACGTGTCGCCCGCCACGTGACACGTGTAGCGCTCCTTGGGCAGCACGCCGCACTCCTCGGGGGCAAGGAAGGGTCGCCATGTGTGCACCGGGGACACAAGACTGCCGGCCCTCCGAGTAGCGCCCATGTCCGCAAGCTGGAGATAAGTCAGGTGGTATTTAGAGTGCGAAAAAAACAATATTCGCCTGCATGATATTTTTTATTGCATATATGTGACCTCGAGTTACGTATGATGCATGTGTCATTTTTTTTTAAGCCTCTTAACACCCTTGTACTGCAAAACGCTGTTCCGTCATGGACATACAAATTAATATTTAACACACAATCATAGGAAAAGGCGTTGCATGAATATGACGTCACAGCGTCCTGAATCGTCTTTAAAAATCAGGAAAAATTGGCAATACATAACTCAAGGTCTTCTATTCAAATGTGCATGCAAAATATATTTTTTTAAGGTTGCCTAAAATATAATATTGATATTCAATTAAAAATATAACAGTAAATAATACTCATTTTATACAATAATAAACAACTTGCATGAATTTAATTTCATTTTCATATTATATATATTTATAAGTATATATAATATTGACATATAATTTTTTTGTTTTAAAAATAAAGAACATCCAGTTAAAGGTGGATTTTCATGGGCGATTTCCAGCCTGCGACGCGACGCGAATAAAGCGCACTTGCTGTAACATCTATTGGCGACCATATTGGGCGATTAAAAGAAAAAGAGCATCGTAATTAACGCGATTACCGGTGAATTCGCCGCCGCATAGGATTTCGCAGCTTTTACGTCAAATCGCGACGCATCGCCGTTGTCGCTCATGAAAATCCACCTTTAGCCATCTTAAAAATTTTAAGGTCATCAAGCCTATATCCATTAAGTATGGAACTTCCATACACAGCAGCTAGGGTAAAGACGCTTTTCCATGGAGTGATGTCGAGCGAGGCTTGGCTGGGCAAGAAAAGCGCACTTGCAGTACATCGTATGGCAGCCATATTGGCGAGGAAAAATCGCATTCTCGCAGCGATTTTCCTCAAAATATGGCTGCCATACGGTTTCACTGCAAGTGCGCTTTTCTCGCCCAGCCAAGCCTCGCTCGATATCACTCCATGGAGAAGCACCTTAACGTTCATGCTATTCTGAGGTGTGTACCCATGATCAATACAAAATCTAAACGTGTCATTGACTCACCTTGACCCTGGAGAGGTCAGGAGCGAACACCAGCACGTTCTCCAGTTTAAGGTCACGGTGTGCGAGACTCTTGCTGTGCATGAACTCGAGGGCTGAGCCCAGCTGTGTAGCCACGCCGCGCACCGCCGCCTCGCTCGGACCTGGCGCCTTCGCCACGGCGCCTGCAAGGTCCCCGCATGGCGCCCACTCGGTGGCGAACACGTAGCAGCCCGCCTGTACAGACAACAGTCAGGGAACTGTCACAACGACACCAAATTGGGTCTTATAACAATTTAGTAATACAAAATCTTTAGAAAATTGAAGTACTTATGCAATATATTGCCTATCGCCTAAATATATATTTATATTTTTCAAGATCCAGATTACAATGCATTACTCGTTAAATGAATGGAGAGAGACTTAAATAATGTCGATTATGTTGTGTGTATTGCATCTGTCATGTTATTTATCTTATAAAATTTCAAGTATATTTTGAAGTATTTTGGTTGCGCTCAAGCATACTATAGTCAATATGTTAATCATCCATAATGTTTAAGAATTTTTATAGTATATTTGGATAAACCACCTCACGTTATGTATTGTAAATTTTTTTCAGATTTTTTTTATCCTATAATTAGCACCCACAATTCAAGGTGAATTAAAGAAGCTGTGACGTCATAGTCATGTAACGGTTTTTTCTCTGCTTGCGTATTGAATATTTTCATGGCTATACGGTCATAAACTTTTGCAGCTTGATTTAAAGGGTGCAGTTAGAGTTTTTTTTTTAAAAAAATCGATAGAACATAAGTCAAAAGGCCCACTGTATAATAAAAAAAAAAAAAAATCATTGAGGTTGTCCGTTATAGTTTTGGTTCAAGATATTACATTAATTAACTTGAGCCAGTCAATGAACGGATGTAAATTGCAAAGTACGTCTCCCGCAAGCACCGCTGCTATTTATAAAACTCGCGATGTTTACACCTGAGCAGCAGATTAATCCATGCGCCAGGTGACCGGAAGTTTAACATCTTACATCGTCGTCGACGTACTGAAAATTTACTTGCGTTAATAATTAACGTCATAAAGTTAGCAGCAAACCTGGTGTTAAAAGCTAAACTACGTATGTCAGATGATTTAACATTGTAGAATCATGTAAATGCTAATGACAGTAGCCACATCTTAATATTACAGAATTGACAACACTATAATTAGTTGTCACATACCTTCATTTAAGCAATAAAATATATTTCAACTTCATAAGTGATGCTTTTTATATAAATTTTGTTGTTTTTGTGATTCAATGCTATTGGTAACAGGCGTGGATCCAGAAAAAAATTCGGGGAGTGGGGGCTGTCTCCATAAAGCCAATGTTAAAAACAAAATTTGGAGTGGGGAAAATGCCTATATTGCCCATGTTAAATCCTCAATTTTGAAAGAAGGGGGGGGGGTGCAGCCCCTCCTCTAGATCCGCGCCTGGGTATTGCCTCGATACAAAGGCCCAAAATTTCTGCGTTTAGCACCATCTTTATTCTATTGGTCCTTGTGTATTCAATTAGACTTATAGCTCTCTCCGAAGGTAACGTGTTCAAACATGTGATTCACCGTCACGTTCGTCTGAAAGATTTTTCTGTCACATATTTGAGGGTGACGTTATTAAGTTTACGTTGAATGCGAGACGAGAAGATTGCTAAACGAACACAGCGGACTCCACTGTCTGTATACAAGACGCTTTGAAAAGACGAGAGACAGAACTCCCACCGCTTCCTCTGACGTAAGTTGGCAACTACACCTCAGAGCTCTATGAACGTTACCTCTGCTCTGTGTGCCTTCAGCTTTCAACGAATGACTTTTTTAATAGAAAACCTACATGAAAATTTTTATTGCAAAAAAATAGAGAGCACCAAAAGATGTTAAATTTTAAAGGTCAGAAAGTATTGCTAAAAATTTATTAAAAGTTCAGGTTTGAACCCATGCATGCTCCTTTTAAGGTGCTTTTCCATGCAGTGATGTCGATCAGTGGGGCGAGAAAAGCGCACTTGAATCAATATCATATGGCGGCCATGTTGGCATGAAAAAATAGCTCTCCAGCATCAGCGATTAAGGTAGAGATAACGTCGGACAGCTGTTTTTTTTAGCTCCATTTGATTAACATGTAAACCTTAGCAAATTCACAAAAACTCTGAAATTTTTTTCAGAGGCAGATATTAGTGCTTAAAAGCGATAGAAAAAATTTCAAAACAATTTAACGAGCCGATATTTTTTAATTGATTTTTTAGTTTGTCTCTCCATGGGAAAGCCCTCTATGCTGAAAATTAAATAAATTAATTAAAAAAAATCGGCTTGTTAAATTGTTTTGAAATTTTTTCTGTGACTTTTAAGCACTAATATCTGCCTCTCAAAAAAATTTCAGAATTTTTGTGAATTTGCTAAGGTTTACATGTTAATCAAATGGAGCTAAAATAAACAGCTGACCGACATTATCTCTACCTTAAATCCCACCACGATGTTTTCACGCCAATATGGCCGCCACATATGGTTTCACTGCAAGTGCGCTTTTCTCGCCCGCTCGACATTGCACCCTGTAAAAGCACCTGTAGTCATATCCTTTTATTAAGAAGTCATGCATGCTTATTGACACTTCTCTGTTGTACAATTAAATATACTCGGGCTCTGGAAAATTTAATATATACATAAAAAAAAACAGAGTTCTTAGTATAATTTGATACCCTCTATTATTTCTGAAATAAAAATTCTCCATGCATGTTTTGTCTATATTGTAAATACTTCAAAATTATAAAACGTTTTTATTTATTATATTTTCCTCATGTTACATAATATAACAGTTGGCAGGCGTTACTAAAAAAATCCTATAATATATTATATATTATATTTAGAAAAAAATGCAGCCAAAATACATTTTAAAAATAGCATCCCTTTGAACAATTAAAAAAAGAAAGAAAACCAAACATTGACAGTAAATAAACATAATTACGTGTATATAAATCAACATTAAATTTCTTTATATCTTAAACAGCTGTATTTAATAGGGGTAATTAACGTTTATTTCGTCCCGAAGTGTATAGTTACCCAATTTGAAATAAACGTTATCTTTTATTCGCTATTAAACTCTCGACTCTTATTTTAATTCCCTCCTATAATATTTTGCACCATTTTAGAGGGAAAAAGACGAGATTACATCTTATTTCCTCTTATTGAGCATTTAATGTGAGAAATATTGTTTTCACATTCACTTTGAACGAGGTAGAAATAAAATGCGTTTTTGAGGTATATAAAAGGACGTTATAAGATTAGGTTTAGACGTGAAAAGGATAAGTTGAAGACTTAATTTTTCAACTAGGGTAATGACAGGAAGTATTATAATTATTTCTTTAGTATTACGTTAGTGTTTATTATTTCATTATTAATTTTAAACAACGCTGCATGCGTCATCTTGAAATATAAAAATAATTTTTATAAAATATTAATTAACAAGAAGTCCTCTTATGCAGCCCATCATTAAAATTTCATGTTTATAATCTAATAATAAAAATGTTATTTAATGTTTCTATTTTTAGTATTTACATAAATAAGTTATTTACATTTTTTACTTCCAGCTATTATTATAACATTAAAAATAATTTGATTCTAAATATATAGTGAAGGAAACGACGTAGACTTAAGCGGGGCACCTGGGAGGACATAAATCCCGGCTGTTGCTGCCACGGTTGCCGCCGGATCTGTTCTCTGTCACATGCGAACCTACGTCTCAATAAGATTCTGATTTTGTCCGGGTCTAAAGCTAATTCATCCACAAAACTCAAACTTTGGTGTACATACATGCCTCTGGACACCACGAACTTTACTCACATGCTTTGTTTGTAGGCGTTACCACGCAATCTATGGAGGTGTGGTGAACCAAAACTATTTTGATATTGATATAGATAGAGTATAGAGTACTCTCCTTAGTCCTTACCTCCCTTAAATTTGAAAATCTGTATCTATTTATTTATTATATTTATTCAAAAAACAGACTACAGGTTAAGCCGGTATTACACGATACAATTTTTCTAACTATTGCATACAATTTTTTCTTTCAAGAAAACTTGAACTCCATTTGTTTGTATGGAGATGAAATTTTCTTGAAAGGAAAAATTGCATGCATAATTGTATCGTGTAATACCGGCTTTAGATAATCCGATTATAAAGAATACAATAGTTCATATATACAAATTCTTAGTTATTAAAATGCACACGTACAAAAATTAGTATATAACTAAAATCTTGGTAACATATAACACATTATATATTTATATTACATAATTAAACATTCATTTGAGTTATTTACATATCCTTGCAATTTCTTGCGAAGATTGATGGAAAATGTCAAGCTCGAATTTACTGTACAGTTCATTGCAAAATGATTGAACTCTGGAAATAAAAGAATATTTATCAACATCAATTCTTGTTTTTGGTATGTAGAAAAAGTGAGATGACCTGTTTTGTCTCACTGGTACATTTAGACTAAGCTCAGCTATAATTTCAGGACAGTCTGATTTTCAATCGATTAACTTCTTAAGAAAAAAAGATATCATGCACTCATATCGCGTCTGTATTTAAGTGTTGTTATTGCATATTTTTTGCAAAATTCAGGATAATTTTGTTTATTATAGTTGATGTGGTCTTTTTGACACATTATACTTTTAATAAATTTTCTTTGAATTTTTTCATGTGTATCTTGTTTTGTTATATAGGCAGCTGGAGACCACACAGGGCTTGGGTAGTCGTGAATTGGTCGAACAAGTGTCATGTACAGAATTTTTGACGTGTCTGTTTTGAAATGTCTCCCAACCCTTTGAATGAACCCGCGCATTCTGTTACATTTATTGCGGATATTGTTTAGATGAATATTAAAAGTTAATTCTGAATCAAATATGTTACACCCAAATCTTTTACCTCTCTGTCTATTGGAGCTACAGCTCTCTGGAAAGCATGTGAGGCAGTGAGTAAAATTTGTAATGTCTAGAGGTGTATGTAGACAATATTTTTTTAACGATATCCATGGCCTATTAAGCAGTAGTTTGTATAATAATGGTGTAACTGAAGGAACTCATGAAAACCTTCAGTCTTGATGGGCACATCTAATTTTTATAATTAGTGTGAAAAGCGAAATACAAAGCCTGAGAAAACTACATGCAAATACACTGCTCTGTATGGGCCAGATGACCCAGGGATGGAACATTATTTTTAATTAAAACGGTCACCCATCCAAGTTTAAAGCAGGATTGATTTCGGTAATGCAAATATTAGCTTGTGTTATATCAACATTAATAAAACGATGCAAAGGCAACAAATGATAAGAGAATATTAGTATCTAAAAATAACTTTAATTAAGCTTGCATAACTCAATATTTACATCGATATATCTATAAATGAAGGTACGTTAACAATATTTCTCTAATTTCCTCGCGTTTCAATTAATGTTCAATAATGACTCTCGTGGGCGGCGCATCCACCGAGAAAATTGTACGTCACTCCAACCGAATAACAAGAAAATCATTATTATAGTAGATTGACAATGCTAAAAATAGCACACAATTTTTCACAAAAAATTACTTACGTAAACAGAATAATAATAATTTTATATAGGTATGTAAAATCGAAGTGTTATATTCATTTTTCATAGAGATATTTTGCATGAATTTATTTTTATTACAAATTATACAGTTAAAAAACTTCTACAGTATATACTTATACAGCGCAGTATATTTTATTAAGTGTTCTTCTTTTTTTATATACCCTGAACTATTCTTGAAATTAAAGTTCGCACTTGACGCAGTGGTATATACACCTCTGATTCGTAATCAGATGGTCGTGAGTTCGATCCCAGCCATGCACCGCCAAACTTTTCACAAGTGGCGGTTGCTAAAGAACACCCACTCGTGCATCCGGGAGGTGATTGATGGCATCCTCCATCAATTGCCGACCATCTTGACTGAGGTTTCCATGATTTCCTCAGTTACAACCAGGCGAATGCTGGGATGGATTGCTTAAGGCCATGGCCACCCCGGTTTGGAAGGGACCCACAAAAGTAGCGTCTAAGAAGAGCCGGGAGGTTAAATTCAGTCACTTAATTGTGGCCAGTACCCTACACTAGGGTTCAGTTGAGAAACTAAAAAAAAAAATTAAAGTTAAACTTGCTGTTACGTAACAGTCAACATGCTGCTAAGTGTTTGCCTATATTTATAACTGCATGTGTTAAATCATTGCATAATTATGACGTCATAGAGTTTTTAGCATAATTTAATTATTATAAATATATGATGAGATGGGTATTTGAGGCTTCAAATGTTTCTAAAAAAAAATCATATCTCGATGTCTAGTATATTTATAAATTATAATTAGTTAATAAAAATTCTCTTCATATAGTAATGTTTATTTTATTTTTATATATTAGGTATATTCATAAACCATGCACAAAGTACACTGCGTTAAACTAAAAATGTAACATCACTGGATATATTATAGTCAACAGTTGGAAGGTATAACTTGCAGCAGGTAAAAAGAAAGGGCATAGATACATCATCAGGTATCGACGCTCAAGGAAATGACCAATATGCAATATGACAGTGACGAGGAAAAGAAGGAACAAAATTATCTTCAAACTGTTTTCTATAATATATCCAGTTATGTTACATTTTTAATGAAAAGGAGTGTACACTTCACTATACTTTGATATAACCGGATCGAATAATTTTATTTCAATGTAGTGTGTACGTGCACTTTTTGCACTCGATCGTTCCCAAGATCCTTGATCGTTCCTATGTAGAAGTGCATAAAGAATTACTATTCAAAAAAACCCTACACAATTCAAGGTTTACGAACAGACCTAACATATAATACATGTCATAAATTTATATAAGGAGCACAATAATTTTAACATTAACTAATACATAACATGGAAGACTTCTATAAATAGCCTCAAAATTATAAGCCATCAGCACAATATGGCTCGCTGCGTTGTCATTGCATGTTAACTCAAGATCATTTTAGCTAGGAGGGGGAGGGGGGTACATTGACGAACTGACTATAAATAAACTTTAACATGAACTGCATGAATTAACGTCCATGCAGACATGTCCAGTTGTGTAGCCAGCGAGGTGAATCTGGATCAACAATGCAAATTTATCGTGTTTGTTTTTGTAACATTTGTCCTAGTTTATATTTAACATGCCAAAGGTAGAATTAAATTTCATTATTTAAAAACAAAACAGGTCTACAACATACTAAAATTAGAATTTTTTTATTTTTATTATATTTGAACTATATGCTGAAATTTTAATTCAAATGGGCTCATAAGAAATTCAAATCATCCCATGCAGTTTCATATGACTTATGGGAAAACAGGGCATTCGATCTAGTTTCTTCTCTAATTTGTAAATGGGGTCGTTCTAAAGATTAAACAATTGAGAACACCTGTCATTTGGACTACACCTGACAACGACTGCTGCTTAGCATTAAGGTCAGAATTCGCCGTGCGTGTTTAGTAGTTTAGTTGGATGTGTGACCATTCTCGCCCATTCAATCTCTCTTAAAATTCCCTCTCTCTCCATGCAGAAGGTGAAATCGTTGTACATATCTTTATGTAGTTTCCCTGACCATTGCAATTTTCCAGTTCATTGACAAAACGCTGTAGCATCCTTCCTATAATTGAGGTTTCCACGTTTCTCTGAGTCAATGATATAAAACGCCTCAGGGGATTTCTACGCCGTCATGGCCACCCGATTTTGGATGATCCCGCAAAATTTTGGGATTTTAAATTTTCAGACTAGTGTATGAGTCCACCTTATAATGATAAATTAAGTTTAAGTATAGATCTAGTGTACCTATATAATCGTGGGTTTTAAAAAAATAGAAAGAAATAAAAATGGACCTAATACAATAACATTCTTCATCGATATATTGCAGTTAACAATGTTAAGACGACTGTGGACTTTGTTTATCAGCTGATAACAATTTGGTTCATAAATTATTCAATAGAATTAATAAAACATTTTTTTCTTCACAATGGATCGATATAAATTTACACATAAACGGACAGTAAAATTGAAACCACTATCATTATTATTATTATAGCAATAATGGGGACAACGCATGAATTCTCTGTTGCATATTTATTGTAGATAGAAGATCTTGAGTTAACATACTGTAAATTTATTAATATTTTATTAAACCTCTATAACACCCTCAAAATAAAGGAAAAAACCCTGTGACGTCATAGTCATGCAACGTCTTCTCCTGAGTGTTGAATGCTTGCATGACTATGACGTCAGATCTTTTGCAGAATGATTTTAAGGGATGTTAGAGGTTCTGAAAACATCTTAAAAAAAAATATTGATAACACATAACTGCGATTACCTCTAGTTGAAAAATTACGTCTTCAACTCATCATTTACACGTCTAAACCTAATCTTTTTATGTCAAAATCACATCTTATTTCTTCCTCGCTCAAAGTGAGGATGAAATGGAGACGATATTTCTAACTTCTAACATTTTATTCTCAATAAGAGGAAAGAAGACGTGATTTTGTCTTTTCTTCCTCTTTTTTCCCTCTAAAAATGATGCAAAATAGGAGAAATTTAAATTGCATTTTCATGGAGCGGGGAAAGCGAGAAAATCGCGTGCCGCAGCCAATCAGAGGCTCGAGATTTTCTTGCCCTGCGGGGAGCGATTTTATCACGAATCGCGAACATGGCCGCCATACGAGATTGAAACAAGTGCGGTTTTCTCTCCCCGCCAATTAAGCCCCGCTCGACATAGCTCCATGCATGGAAATGCACCTTTAAACCACTTTTAAACCAAGAGAGATCCTAAATAACTAATAAAATATGCAATTTATTTCAACTCTTTCCAAATAGGCAATAAAAATTTCACTCAGGTTGTCCTGCACGTACCTGAGAAGCCCTGAAGGCTACTGGGAAGACGTTGAGAATGGCAGGGTGCGCACTCAGGTGATAACTGTAGTGGAACTCCCTGTGGAAGTCCTTGGAGGCGGTGAGCTCGGCATGGACTGCCTTGAGCACCACGGTGGTGTTGGAGCGGCGGTGCCTGGCCAGCAGAGCGCGCGCGAAGTGGCCCTCCCCCAGGGCCCGCACCAGCTGGTACTCGGACCAGAGCTCCACCTCGGGCAGGGGAAACTCCTCCACCCTCTGCAGACTCGCACCCTCGCAAACTTCCACACGCATCTCAGGCAGGGGGCATCTGTGAATATAAATTAGTCGGTGTTAAGGCGGATTCACATGGCGATAACAGCAAAGCGACGCGATTTTGACGTAAAAGCTGTGAAATCATTGAAATCCCATGCGGCAATTAAACGAATTCGCCAGGGCGGTGGCGAATATTGCGTTAATTAACAATGCTCCTATGTTAATCGCCAAGTATGGTCGCCAATGGATGTTACAGCAAGTGCGCATTATTCACGTCGCGTCGCATGATAAAAATCGCCATGAGAATCCACCTTTAAGGTGGGTCCACGTGGCGACAACGGCAAAGCGTTGCGATCTTGAAGCAAAAGCTGTGTAATCATATATGCGTCGAGCGAATTAGCCAGGTTGCGACAGCGAATATATCGCCTTAATTATCGATGCTCTTTTTTTAATCGCCCAATATGGCCGCCAATGGATGTTACAGCAAGTGCGCATTGTTCGTTTCGCGTTGTATGATAAAAATCGCCATGTGAATCTGCCTTTACGTTTACAAAAAACAACTGGCAGTTAATTCAATTTGATATTTCCTCCGGAAAGGTGCAGATCCAAGGGGGGGGGGAATCGCCCCCCCCCCCTCCCCAAAGGTCCCAAAAATACATTGAAGGTGCAGTTATCACCTTCACACGTTGCCCCAAATTTAACATTGCATCAGGAAATTAAGGGGCAAAGGGCACCGCCGCTGACTTAATTGAATTTTGCTTAGTAAAAATGCACGCATTCACAAGTGCATGAGTGATATTTTTTTAGCAATGCGCCGTCAAAGACTATATATTTCTCATGTAGTAAATAATTCTTGGTGCGCCATGATTTTGGTGCTCCAGAGCACTGGAATTTATCCAACAACGTAATTTACAGTCACCACAAGGCATGCGAATTCTCCAGACAGCATGGAGCCTGTAACTAACATTACGTACATGCTCTAAAATTACTCACTTATGTAAATAGCCCACCGTTATACGTATTAAAATAGTTGGAGAAGTGGAAATATTTAGAATTGAAGCCAGAGTATTTATATAATAAAGCACTAACAGTAAGTAGCATTCTTCAGTTTACGATATTTTCTTAAATAAACCTGTCAAATCAAAAAATAAATCTTATAGAAACTTAAAGGAGGGAGTAATAATATATTGGCATTAATGTGATTACACACTTAACTTTTAGGTGCTGAATGGATTTCAGTACTTTAATTCCAATTTCGTCTTACATCCAAAAATATTTATTTTACTCTATTTTTTTTTTTTTTAGTACCAAATTTGTACTTGGGTCAAGTGTTTTATAGGACAAAAGTGCTGGATGTAAGACTAAGACATGAAATATAATGACAGGAAACATAATATTTCATTCAAATATCATAATGTGTCTCTTGCAGACAGTACACAGACTACACCCTGAATAACTGAAATATACAGCTAATTGCCCAACTAATTGCTACACAAAGAAGCTGTTGATCGAATTTTAAGAATTAAGTTTAATTCAATATTGACTTTATGACAAATGAGCTGACTATTATATATACTGTCCAAAATACATTTAGGGTGTATATAACGGTTAATGTTGTTTGGTATGCATAATTTAATATTTAAGTAATTTTTATAAACAAAATTATTGGTATCGCTTTCTCGATAAAATTCAATCAATTAATTGACTGAACTTATACATCATTGTAGATAATGACATTATACTGCATGCTTGCCTGATAATTTTGATACGACAAAATGCAACAATGATGGCTATATACTAAAACAATATTCTGTTATGGTAAAATTATGAAAAGTTTATGGCGAATAAATTAAATAAAAAATTGATTTTGCCATATTATACTCTTAATAAGTACTCATTTTTTTTATATTGATATATTTACAACAAATTTAATAAATTTACAACCTATTCAAATGTTTAACTTATAACTTATATATTAATACTTTCCAGTTCACTGGGCTGAAATACGTTGATGCGCAAACTCCATGCAAGAAGCTTATATAATTTTATTATTATTAATTTATAATTATGTAAAACAATCTTAAGGAATATTAAATTCCAGATATAATTTTTAAGAATTACGTTCTATTATAGCTGTTATTAGTCGTGAAATTTCCGAGAAATTCATATAAATAATGAAAATTATACATTGAAATTCTTATGAAATAATAAAAGGTACCATGAAGAATTAATGCTATTATGATTA
The DNA here is from genome assembly GCA_949825025.1 of Siphlonurus alternatus. NCBI lineage: Eukaryota > Metazoa > Arthropoda > Insecta > Ephemeroptera > Siphlonuridae > Siphlonurus > Siphlonurus alternatus. The sequence goes on from OX463782.1 coordinate 34,864,980, forward strand.
TTTTGTAAATAATTACATTTTTTACAATTTATCGTTCAAATGTATTCGTGTCACTCATATGATCAAGTTTAATGATGTTCGTTTTATTTTAATAAGAGTTTAGAATTAAATATCATATACCGCTCACGTTAAATCCAATCCCCGTTTATTCCTTCCCCTAAATTCAAGCCTGCTGTTGCATGCGAATGTAATATATATAATTACAAATAAATCTTAATTATTATGAGTTAAATATTAGAGTCAAATAATGAATTAAATTGTGGTGAAATGTTTATTGCAAATTTTAGTATTATATTTGTAGCCTCTTAATTAATTTAATTTCAGTAGCGAAAAATTTGTCTAACTGCACTGCAAGCACTACATTGTAGTCACACAATATCAAAAAAGTCTTAACTCCATCGATAATTATAATGTAAAAATCCTTATCTCCAATTATACTATTCTTACACAATTTGAGGTACATAAGGCTTTAACTTTCAAAATAAGGCTAAATCACATGAAATTATAATAATGGAGTTAAGACTTTTTTACATTACCATGACAACATAAAAGTCATAACTCCATCGGTAACTTCAATCTAAAATGTCTTATCTCCAATTATACGATTCTTACACAATTTGAGGTAAATAAGACTTTAATTTTAAAAATAAGGCTTTAACACTTACCAATGTAGTTAAGACTTTTTTCACAATACACCAACACACCTGCACTCAAATCTCTGTATATCACTCACCAATCTCCCACAGGGTAGATTGCTGACAAGTCTGTACTGATGTCTACTTGCCACGCAGACCGGTAACCGACTGAGCCACCCCCGTACAGAGGGATGAACAATACGCGTGACGTCACCGTTGTCATGGCGACCGAGACAACGAGATCAATGCGTGACGTCATCGATGACGACATTGATGACGTCATAATGCAAAATATTCGGTGACCCAGTACGCTTCAAAACATAATCATAAGTGATGAGTTGAAAATTTAATGATCAATGGTGATATTATGTAACAAAAGCTATTGTATATTAATCAATACTTTACTATAATTGGGTTATTTATAACAGTGCTTGAAATAATTTTCATCTTTTATTCGCTATTAAAGCTTTCTCCTCGTCTAATTCCCTCCTTTTTTGCACCATTTTAGAGGAGAAAAGACGAGATAATTGAGCATAAAAAGTAAGAAATATCGTCTTCATTTCATCCTCACTTTCAGCGAAGAGGAAATAAGATGTGTTTTTAAGGTAAAAAGATTATATGGGCTTAGACGCTTAAAGCATGAGTTGAAAACGTATTTTTTCAACTAGGTTATATACCATCAATATTATATTATGTTTTATATATATGGGCCATGATTATGATTTCATTATTTAATAAAGAAAATTGGAAAAAATTGTTTTTGTAGTACATGCATTTAATTTAATTATAAATAGTTTAAGTGGGTAGTTTAATTAGATAATGTAATTAATATTTTATGTTCTAAAAATAGTTCACCACTGGGATATTATATATAGCATTATACGAGTAGATATTGCATTTTATTTTCATCAAACATTGTTGAACCATACGTTATTGCTGGAAAAACATTATTGAATTATAACTTCCCAGTAATTATATATTGAAAGCTGTGTATGGTGAAATCCTGTAAAAATAAAATAAATATTGCATGCCTTAATTTGATAATATCTCATGGTATATAAAGATTAAAGATAGTAAAACAAGTTCAAATAAAAATAAAAATTGATGTTTTCTCATAAGAAAATTTAGCTAAAAATAAATAACACGTATGTACTGATTAATTGTATAATAAAATTATGCTATATATTATATATGTTATCACTTATACAATTATATTTATATTATATATATTTGAAACCATCTCAAGACAATATTTCTCATATGCTGAAGAAGAGAAAAAAGACGTAATCTCGTCTTTTTCCCTCTTTTTTTTCTCTATATAGGTGCAAAATAAGAGGACAAGAGACGAGAGGAGAGCTTAATAGCGAATAAAAGATGAAATTTATTTAAACTCGGGAGTCATTAAAATTTCTCAAAATTGTAGTGAAATTTTGCACGTAAGAAATATAAACTCCCTTTTATAGCAGACACAAATTCTAATATTACTTGCTATTACATTAATAATTTAAACTTTCCTTCCAACTCAAAATAAACTCCAGCATGTCTAGAAGCGACGTACAAACTAATTAAATTTTTCACAAGCTGCGGCGACTCTTCAAAGGGCTGACAAGTGAGGATATATTAATATTGAGTTGGTGTTGGATTGCGAGATCGCGTGATCCAAGTTTCCAAAGTCTAAATTTGGCTTCATCAATTATTAATGTTGACATGCCACTAACAAACGTCAAACTGCGACACGAGAAATGTCAAGTCGACCCTTAGGCTGTGAAGTTACAAGGACATCTTGGGAAGGAAGGATATTAATGCAATTAAAAAGTATAACAGAATAAATATAGGTCTGTTCGTAAATACACTATCAGAAATAATCGATTATTATTGATGTTCCATATATAGAAGGTTCATCAATAACAATCGATTATTTCTGATTATGTGTTTACAAACAGACTTATTGTCTTGAAATTTCTTAGTTGATAGTTTATAAATAATTATTACTATTTTAATATTTATTTACATTTTGCACTGTATTTTGTACGTTGTCCCTCGCCTGGAATATAAATAGCTATAAAATATGCAATTTCTGGTGAGCGCAATTATAAGTTGTATATAGGTATAAAATAAAGTTTATTTTTGCATGCCATGCTCACCTGCAATAGTAAATATTTCATTATTGCAACGAAATCTTGGTAATTAATACGGACGAGAGATCAATGACATATATATATATAATATATTATATCCCATAAGATGAGTCTTTTATGATGAATACAGTCAGTATAATAAGAGCTTGGAACTCGGGGCGAGGTAATGGGTATAAGAATAAGAGAGAGTAAAGATGATGGCCACAGACTCTTTTACGCGTCTCAGCATTCACTGAGATGAGACCATAGAGAGTGAGACTGAGGGAACCGTGGAAAACATCAGTCAGATTAGCGCAATTATGAATTGTGAAACGATACAAATTAAAGCTTATTGTTGCGCCCCCCCTGAAATAGCAACAAAATTGTGCGTGGTAAGCCAGATATAGCTCATATTCCGGACGATAAATTGACGATGTAGTATATAATATGATAAGAAAATTTAGATGTATATTTTTTAAGTAAGAGAGAGAGAGAGAGAGAGAGAGAGAGAGAGAGAGAGAGAGAGAGAGTTTATTTCTATAAAAGGAAATCTAAAAATAGTAAAAATATACGAATATTAAAGAAAATTATACTTATTATATATATTATTATTATATAATAACATATTAAATGAAATTTATCTTTAGATAAAATTTCATATTTATAAGAAAATAATTATAATCTGATGATCCTATTATACGGAAAGGTATAAATATATATTATTTATAAAACTAAAGAAGAATTATATAAAACGGGGCGTGGGTTATCACTTGATAAAACACTGTCGGCTTCTTCATATCTATTTCTGCACCACATTTCCACGGAAACATATTAAACGTGGAAAGGTTACATTATAAATTGAAGCATATCATATTACGAAGTTCCAGCAAGTCTAAACACGTCACATTATATTCTGCCACGTGTCAAGGTGAAGTTACATGAGCGATGTTTTAAAGCGACTTGATGCGAATTTTGCGAACTTGCTGTGAAATTCAACATGGCGTTATGATTTTTGTAGTCACGACTCGTGATTTTGACCTTAGAATCGAAAGTTCACTTGGAATTTTACGAAAAGTGCACCGCAAAATCGTCGATCATGTAAAGAAAGGTGAATATAAAAAGGTAATCTCATCACTCGAATAATGCGCACTTGCTGGAACTTGCATTGGCGGTCATATTTGGTGATTAAAATAAGTATTGACATACAAAAAATAACGTTGTCGCAAATAGGCGAATTCTGAAGCATATGCGAGTTAAAAGCAAGCAGCCACCTCCTTTCCTAATATCTCCTATACACAAGCCGTCACATTACACTGCAAAAAATCGATATTCAGACCCCCCCAAAAATCGGTATTCAGACCCTCCATGCTTTTAACATTTACTAAACGTTAAAAGTATTTAGAAAAATAGCTAAATGTCTTTGCTATTTAATCACTGTTTTTTACATTTAAAAACTAACGTTTTAAACATTAGATTTTTGTTAATAGAATTAGCATTCAGAAATTGCATGTTAATAGCATTTAGAAGTATTATATGCGGAATAGATCGTAATATATTTTAGGGGTCGACCCTTAGAGGCTCATTATTCTTACTGAATCAATAAAGCCAATGCTAAATCCATAGTCCTCACAGTTTTTGACACATTTTGTTATAAATATTTGTATACTTTTAAAAAATGACCCCTGTTAGATCCAAAGGGTCGACCCTTAAAATACGTAAATAAGAGCTCTAAAGTTAATTAAGGACATTGCTAATGTCAATTTCGCAATTTTTCACGAAAAAAAATTTAAGGGTCTTTTGACCCTTAAGGGTCAAAGGGTCGCAAATTTAAGCGTAACCATTAGAACCGCCATCAAATTTTACCCTATGTATAGAGTCGAAATTTGTATAACCTTGTATTAAAATGAACCCTTGTCATTTCACCATAGCTCTTATTTATTTTAAATTTACCTCAATAATACTCTTCCTACTAAGAAAGCATTAGCAGTGCAGTGGTAAGGGTATGATCGAAAGTGATTACCGAAGTTAAGTTGGCGAGTAGTTAGATTGGTGATCACTTCTTAGCTTTTTACAACAGGTATGAAGACCGTAAACAATAAAAGCATTGAGAAGCTAAACACTTTTGGTGATGTAAAAGTGATTGTGGAGATTCTCAATGCCTTTGGTATTTAGTTGTTTTTGCAGTGATATAGGATATAGGATTAGGATATTTGGGTCATTGGGCGCGATTCACGAAGCAGTTATCCAGGTTTCTAACCACGTTTAGCTTAACCACGTTTAACTAGGTGGTTTAACACGTAAAACAGGTATAGTTAAACGTGGTTAAGTTAAACGTGGTTAGAAACTTGGCTAACTTCTTCGTGAATCGTGCCCATTTTAGGTTATATTATATTTATATAGTCGGAAGTATTTTCCTCGCGTTGGGCCAATTAGATCCTTCGTTGCAAACTGTCAACCAATGACCGACGACATAACAAACACGATAAACACCTTATTAAATGTGACGCGCAGTGAAGTAACCTTGTTAAAAAATGCGTCAAAATTGCGTCACATCGCCGCCTCATATCTCATCATGTGAAGTCACCTTTTATTAGTCAAAGCTGGGCTTGAATGAAGACGTTTTCTTTGCTTTATAAAACTGTCAAGAGCAAATGTGACAGTTAGATAATATGTCACTGCCACGTGCCTTGCTGTGTAATTATTTTCTTTATCTATAAACCTATTTATAGTTCATTATACTTCTTCGTTATTCTCATTATAATTAAAAAATATTTGTTTTTGTCATTTTATAAGAAAAAAAAAAGAAAGTTGGAATGTTAAAATAATTTAATCAATAACAATCAGATTAAAACTTAATAAGATTTAACTATATACAGTCAGATTAATTTAATATTACCGCTGTGGAAGTAGCAGGAAAAATGAGAGGTTTCTGTCCTTTCTGTTTGGGTTTGAAATTTACAAAGAGCTTTGCAATAAGAGGACTAAAAAGAGACTTGTTTGCAGAAGTACAAAAATTGGACATGAATAGGAAATTCAGAAACAACTCATTTTTGGCTAGTTCCTTTATGAGTTTCAATATTAAATTTGACCATATGTATTTTTGTTGCAATTTGGAAGTTTTGTAACTATACCCATCAGGTTTACAAACTTATAATGTAAAAATTCAAATAAGAACATTTGATTTCCTGCGGGAACATCGAGTTAACTTGACGGTCAAATTTATGTGATATTCCCCCGGAAGTGCACGGTTTATGATCTTATATTCATATTTTAGCGTTACGATTTCACAAATATTTAAGATAGTACTTGTACTCTGCTATAAACACTTATACATCATAAGTTAATTACAAGCAGAACAGCTGCAATCTTCACACTTCCGGCGAGCTTATCCAATCAACTTGACAGTAGCCGCCAAGTGTCACCTCTGGCAATGACCTCAAGAAAACATCATCCCCGTAAACAGAAGACGTGGTGAGGGGTGGCACGTGAGCAGAAATCTTCTGACGACCTTGGAGCTGTCTCTCTTTGTTTGTTTTGTCTCTCTCTCCATCCGTCTCTCTTTGTTTTTTTCTCTCTCTATATAATTATATCCCTCCACGTTTTTCTCTCTCATGCAGTCTTCTGATCTCTCCTCTCTCTATCTCTTTCTCTCTCTATCTATCTCCCTCTCCCTCTCTCTTTTCTCTTTCGCTCTATCTCCTTCTCTGTCAAAATTCAAATTCAATATATTTTTATTATTTTCTATTATCTATTTTCTATTTATTTCCTAAAATAAAATGCATTAAAATACATATAATATAATTGCACTTATCGATGAGAAAATTTTTAAGTTCTCTTCCAAACACTTTCATATCAGGAATACACTTTAAGAAAACATGGTAATTTATTATACATTCTCAAACAGCCATGAAATTTAGCGCCCTGTTTTATACATTTTAAGTTTTAAGTCTACTGGGTTTTGGAGTTAAATTTATATCACGATTTTGAGTAAAATGATCGTGTTGGACCTCATGAGAGTGAAACATTTTCATATTTTTTTTACTGTAATTGCGCATTCATAAATGAAAATGCTATAGGAAATGTAAGCAATTTCAAAATTTTAAAACGAGGTACTTGCTATGTCTCTTTCCTGGCTATATATTATTATCTAGCTCTTTCTTGCTCTCTCTCTCTCTCTCTCTCTCTCTCTCTCTCTCTCTCTCTCTCTCTCTCTCTCTCTCTCTCTCTCTCTCTCTCTCTCTCTCTCTCTCTCTCTCTCAAACACGTCCGTGCTCCCTCAACCCGTCTAACAGCTACGCAGCAAAAGTTGCCTACCTCTCACGGCGCAAAATCGTCTTTATTTGTCATTTTCCCATGCTACATAATGACAATATGAACCTTACGAACAACTATGGTTATATCTGAGCTTAATATAGAACAACAAGTGTCCCATGGTGAGAGGGACTTGAAACACTCGTCCGTTTGTAACAATGAAGCAAAGTGACACAATTTCAAAAATAGCCCAAACAAAATACACAATGAATGAACAAAGGCAAATTTTTAGATCAATGAGCTCCTGTAATTGGACCGGTGTGATCCAGTTCATTGATCAAGTTATGTCATCCAGCATGTCTTATAATAGATCTCTCAAGTCCATTAACGTGATCAACTCCCACACAAAAGGTATATAATGTAGGTTGTACTCTAGTTACCTTAATATCATTGAGGAGTTGTTACACTTCATGCTAGAACGGTGCATGTAATATGTAATCGCATAACATTTAGTTCAACATCACTAAAGACAAATTTACATGGAAATATATTTTTATTTGTTTTTTTTATTTATTTATTTATTATTTATTTATTTTTTTAGAATCATGACGCGATGAGAATATTCCACAATGAAATCCTATAATATGGAGGCCATCTTTGATGTTGCGATTTTATCTTTTCAATTTTTCTTGTAAACGTAGCTTTAACGATAAATTCACTGAAATCATGTCAAATTCGCATGTAACTCAATCTTTAGGCCTATTTCCTGCTCATGAATTATAGATAATCCTCTAATTATTAATATAATACAGTATTATATCATAGTAATATCTTTCAAAATTCAAATGAGATGATCGAATGCATCATGCATCAGAAAGGTAAAAAATTGTTAATTTTAACTCGAATAAAAAATATTAGCATGAGAAAGATAATGAGCGCAATTTACGAATGAAGTTACTCACTAACCATGTCACGTTTAGTGTCATTGAATGCTAACCACGGTTAGTGAGAAAGTTGGTTAACATTCTGGATAACTCTTTTATGAATCACCCCCAGTAAAGTTATCCGATATTTCAACAGAAACGGACGAGAAATTGTCTCATTGCGTGTATCATATTTCTATCTAAACTCCAAAGGTTAATATTAATTAAATCTATTTACAGAGTAATGAGTTGTTTGCATGACTCAGAGTCACATGTAGGTCAGCAGTCACAATAAAACATGAGACTAGTGGATAAACAACATGATATTTTCGTATTGTTTAGATTGTCTATAATAACTGTGCTTGTAAAAAAATTAGATTTATTACAAATCCGAAATCGAGGTTAAATCATTTTGATTGTACCTAATTAGAATTACCATATAAGAAATACATACACATTATAATAATTTATAATATTATATACCAAAAACTAATACATAAATATACATCATATACCAATATATTATCATCGTCAATAATTTTATTACTCTCATACAAAATATTAATATTCAAATTTTATGCGGGAACATACATGACCAAAATGTGTCAACGGAGTATCGACCTAATTTTTTATATAACAGAAATGGATAAAGGGTGCAAAGTTATGCTATACCCTGATTTTTTGTAGAGCCCGGGAACTATTTTTAAAAATTTATTAAAAGTTCTTTTTTGTGACGTCACGAGGCGGCAAGTCCTATCTTTTTCTTAAGGAACGGCGCCTCGTGACGTCACAAAAAAAGGACTTTCAATAATTCGTTAAAAATAGTTCCCGGGCTCTAAAAATCTGAAAAAAAAAAATCAAGGTAGCATAACTTTGCACCCTCTATCCATTTCTGCAATAAAAAAAATTGAGGTCGATACTCCATTGCTCCAATAAATCATTCAAATTTTGTGCCATTTTCCTTCATTCTCTCTATAATATTAAATGTCATGTCAAATGGACAAATTTTTCTCAATTTTGTGTAGAATTAACTACATGACTCTGACGTCACATCACGTTTTAAACAATTTAGTATTAATTGATGTTCAATTTCATCTTGTAGTCTTCAAATTCAGTGTGTAAAAATTTAAAGATAATTTGAGGACCTCGATCATATACCTATATGTTTAAAAATGTAAATTTTACAATTGAATTCTGCTTTTTTTTTATATCTTGCGATCCACATCTTGACACATTACACGCAGACTATAGCCGCTTTAAAATAACTCCCCACTTTGTCAATAGAATTTTTTTAGAAAGATGACATTTTTATTATAGTTTATAATACAGTCAAATTTATATTATTAAATACAGTCAAATTAATATGATATTCCTTCCGGATGTAGCCGGAAGTGTTAAGGTGGATTCACATGGCGATTTTTACCATGCAACGCGTGACGCGAATAATGCGCACTTGCAGTAACATCCATTGGTGGCCATTTTGGGCGATTAAAAGAAAAAGAGCATCATTATAATTAATGCGATTACCGGCGAATTCGCTCGCCGCATAGGATTTTACAGCTTGTACGTCAAATCGCGTCGCATCGCTTTTGTCGCTCATGAAAATCCACCTGCAGTGAAGTGTTTCTCGCCTTAAGGTGGATTTTCATGGGCGGCAACGGCGACGCGGCGCGATTTTAACTTAAAAGCTGTGAAATCCTATGCGGCGGCGAATTCGCAGGTAATCGCGTTAATTACGATGCTCTTTTTCTTTTAATCGCCCAATATGGCCGCCAATGGATGTTACAGCAAATGCGCATTAATTCGCGTCGCGCCGCATGATAAAAACCGCCATCTGAATGCACCTTTAATTTCTATTCGCATTTCAGCGTTACAATTTCACACATCGGTCAGTATTTTTTCTTTAAAGCGCTCTGAAAGGTTTCAAAACTGAATTACAAACAGAATAGCTACACTTCCGGCTACTTCCGGCAAGATTATCATATTAATTTTACTGTAGCTGACATTGATAGTACAGCAAAGTCAGTTGGGACTTATCTCCATGTGAATCATGTGATACTCCCCTCAGTAAGTCCTAGCTGGTATCACGTTCGAGCGGCGAAGTAAAACACATTTGCATATTATCAACTTGAGCCACACGAAAGTTGAGGAGCTTATCACACGTGAAAGTGTCAACGTCAGTGCAGGTCTTATCAACACCTGATTGTGTGTCAGCGGGGGAGGCGTGGAAAATATTAAATTTTATTTTTAAGCTGAAACGAATTTCGCACAACTAGAAATAGAAAAAAAAAAAAACTATTTCAATAAATCTGTGCTGTATAAATTATTAATAATTAATAATAATTATTAAATTATTGTCTTTTCACTCTTTTGTTTGAAAACAGAAAAAAAATATTACTTCTAAAAGTCGTGCCAATTTGGGTTAGACTCCGGGTTAGAGAAACGTATGAGACGTGTTATAGGATTTAGTAAATATTTACAATACGATATTACTATATACAGTATAGTAGTATAATGAAGAAATCTATCTAATAAAAGGATAAGCTTTGTAATAAAAAATTTCTTCTACCTTTTGACTATAATATAAGGGAAAATGTCTGGCATCCTTCAATTAGAAATATATTATATTATAAGATATTGTGAACACTATTCCAAATTTTAATGTCAAATTTTGATACCATGCATCAATTGTATACAGCACACTCTTTGCTTTAGAAAAGTTGTCTCGTCAATTTGGCGCCAATTATATCAACATTAAAATAAAATATGAACACCACTGCCCTCTGTTGGACTAACAAGTAAGAGTTTTTTTTTTGTGGCGATGACTACTTAACGATTAATCTCACAAGTCAGTTACTTTGGAGTCAAAGAACATTTTCCTGCAAAGAAATCAAATGAATTTTTTTTTAAAATATCAAGAATGTTCTAAAACTTAATCGCTTATGGTTTGAGCAAATTCAATCTGGCAGCTTTTTTACAACAGCTCCATTTCTGATTTCCTTCCATAAGGCCAATGTTAAACTTCTACCTTGGAGTTTTCACAAAACTGATAAGACAGATTCGCTTCGAAATTTGTATGCCACCTATTGATGGCGAGTTCTAAGTCCCTTGCAAGTCTTGTTGCATTCAGAGCTACGATTGGGAGATATCAGTCTACTGAGATTCATCCTTAATGTATCTCCTTCAATCTTTCTCCCTATCACATTCCCTACTTAATCCACTAGAAACTGCACACCTTGCAAAATGTATTGATTAGAACGCGATCGTCCTGTTGTTGAACGGAGGCGAGTTTCGCGTGTCAGCTGTTTGATTAATGACCCTCGAGTCTCCACTTAAATATTACCACACACTAGACGAGGGAAAACACTTAAATGTAATAACTTGGGAGGATATTAGATGGTAAATCTTTTTAAAGTAACTCATACATTTTCATGATACTTAAAAATAAATAAAATTTATAAAATAAGATTCATTTAACACCTGTCATATATACTGAAATAACGTTCTGGCACCGCCGTGTGTTTCGCCAATAAAAATGCCAGTCGACGTCGCTCGTAAAGAAGACGCTAGCGTTTTGTTTCTCGTCAGTCTGTGCTGAATTCTGTGATGTTTATATTCAAGTCTGTGTATTGTCAAGACTTTTTTAACCTTCAAAATTACAAAGACTCTGTAAAGTTAATATTTTGAGCTGCAAATGACGGCTAATAATATTCATACTTTCAAAGAAAAGTTGTTCAAAATTACGGACTTTGTATTTAACTTTGTAAAATATTTACTTTTAGACTTTCAATATTTTCTTTGTATACTCCGTTCAACTAAAAATAACATCAATAACTGTTGGGGGTGATTCACAATGGGGGTGATTCACATCAGGGGTGATTCATAAAAGAATATAAGTTATCCAGAAAGCCGGCGCGGATCCAGGGGCAGCCCCTACACCCCCGAAATGTTGGATTTAACATGGGTACTATAGGCATTCCCCTCTCCATTTTATTTTAACATTGGCCTTATGGAGGCAGCCCTCCGCCCCCCTGATTTTCTTTTTGGACCCGTGCCTGTCAGAAAGTTCATCACATTTCTCATAGCTAACCGCGGTTAGCGTTAGCCTAATTCAATGACGCTAAACGCAGTTAGTGAGAGAAAAATGGATAACTTCCTTCGTAAATCGCTCTCAATGGGTGCGATTCACAAAGCAATTAGCCAGGTTTCTAACCACGTTTAGCTTAACCACGTTATATTTTAGGTCTTAAATCGCCTAGCTAAACGTGGTTAAGCTATAAACGTGGTAGAAACCTGGCTAACTGTTTCGTGAATCGCACTCATTAATATGTCCATTGATACAAAGGAGCTAACAGTTTGAAGTTGGCTTGCAGAGGAGCCAGAAATTGTAACTCAAAGATGTGACATAGTGACAGTGACGAAAAAATTTAACCATCAAAGTATTGACTAAAATAATATTTATATCTTTTCATGTCACATTTTTAGATAATAAATGGACAGTATACTAAAATGTTCAGAACACGAAATGTATGTACTGTAAAGTGTAAAGGCAAATCGCAATTGTATATTTCTGCACAATAATTATATGCTTAAGTATAAACAAATTAAAGTTGACGTCTTATTTTTATTGTTTAAAAATAAATTAATAATAAACAATGATTTATATTTAATTATGTTCAATTCTCATTTTTTTTATTCTGTTTTTTTTTTTTTTTGTTTTGTTTTGTTTTAAAATTTATAACACTCAAAACATAATTTTTGGACAGCAATGTATTATTATTATTGTAGTTATAATAACATATATTATTAATATTATTGTACAAAATATATAATATTGAATATTACAAATAACAAATAACGTATTAAGTCGCTCGCAAATAAGAAACAACAAATAATTTTGAACTAAAAGAAGAAAAAAGGATTTTGTATAATAATATCGAAACAATAAAATGCTAATATCTCTCTCTTGTTTTATTTGCCTTCTCCTTCATTCCACTGTGCTTTCTCATAACACTCGAACAATTTTCAATACGAATTTATTTATTATTTCACCACAGTACGAATATATTTTATTATATTATAAGAATGTACAGAATTAATGTACGAATGATGTTAAAAAATCTCTTCCACGAAACTTAATATATATTTGGATACTAAAAATGAGAATGCCATACTTTGGATATTTTGTATAGATAATATATTCAACAAAAATTATAGACTTATAATCTTGGTCGCAGATTAATGCTCCAGCCCAAAAACCAATGCGAGTTGACCTGCCCGAGTATTGATTCACAGTCCAAATCTAAATTTAACTCTCTGGTACATGAAATGAGCAAAGGTTAGAAATTAAATTAGGTGGTGAAATTAAATTAGGTGGTAATGCAAAATATTTAATGTAAATACGATAAATATTTAAATAATTAATGAATTTTTAATGAATTAATTTTTTGGACCTGAAATTTAAATTTGCCATTTCTTCATAATGTAAGTCATAAATTTCTAATATCATGCATGTTAATTTCAAATAATTACATCAACAACAACTTTAATATAAAATTTAATGTCTTTTTGGTGCTACGATAGACATTATTTATATATAATTTCTATGTTTGCATAAATATTAGCATGATAAATATAAATACACCAACTATATCTTACGCTAGTATAAAAAAGAACTGATTACATTTAAAATACTGTATACTATTTTGTTTTTATTATAAACAAATTAACTATGGTAAATTTTCCATTAAGTTGATGAAAATCTGATTTTCTCTGTATTCTACCTTCAGCTCATTGAAGTATACACATAAATTTGTATTCAATAAAATGTATAATTAATACTTATAAAAAAAAAATGAGTCACTTAGTAAAAGCAACGGGTTTATTTCTTAATAAAATATTTGCCAAACGAAAATGCATTTAAATTGACCTTTCAACCCCCAAATATTGACCCGAACTTGGGTCAGGTCCATGATGACCCCCCTCTCCCTTCTGAAGTTATTGATGTTTACAGAGCAAAGTTTGGTTTCTGTTTGAGGAACGATAATTCAATCACCGACATTCAGGCTGCAAATTTTGCAAGCGTAAAATTCGATTACATTTCGAATCTAACTTCCAGCCAATCAAATTAAAAGTAAGGTGAAAATCATGAACTATTTTATCGCTTTATAACTGTTTGCCATAAACGTTTGTGTGTGTGTCTTTTACAATTAAAGGTTTGTTTACAAATACATCGTAAACATAATATTTAAAATAGTTAAATAGTTTTTTATTGGCTATAATAGCTGTTACATAAGCATTCAATAATCAAGTACTTTATTGATTTATTCATTCTATAAACATTCCAAAATTAGGTAAATTTCTTTAAGAATTTTCGCTGTTATAGTAACTAATTCAGATTTCTCTAAACAAAATATATTATATATAGCACTAAAAAGTCAAAAACTAAGGATAAATGGTTCATGGGTCTTGACTTATTTATTTTTCATTAAAATAACGAAGTAACATTTACATCATTAAACAAATGAGATGTCGAAGGCTGTTATAATGTAATCAGAGTATTAATTATGTTATACATTTCTATTCTATAATGTAAATAAATTGAAATTTAAAAATCACAATTTACTCTACGATTAATTATAACATACACGCCGGTCAGCCGTTACTACGTTTTAAAAATCCAGCGGCACAACCCTCCCCCCCCCCTCCTGTATCCCGCTAATAAAAAAAAAACGTAAAAAAAATTATCTCACGTATTTAACATAGGATATCATCCCCCTCCCCCCTTGCCACAGAAGGTACACTGAGGAGCACATGCACTTACCTTTGCAGCAGAAAATATCCTAAAGGTCAGAGTTGACACAGCTGTGGAGAGTGCGTTGTTGTCACTCGGGACGCTCGCGGAGCACTGGGGAGGCGGCGGTCGGCGGTGTGTGTGGGAGGACGCGGGGGGCGCCTGCGTGAGCAACCGTCGCTGTAGCGTCGAGAAGATCACATTATAAAGTATAAGCAAAAAGTTTGCATTGTACAATATTTGTATAAGAAAAGACAAATGTTATGAGTGTAATTTCTTTAGGTTAAAACATGATTGCAAATTGTAATGCCAGCTTTTATTTTCATTTATTTTGTATTTATATATATATATATATATTTTTAAGTTTTGTTACACAATGAATAATATGTCACAAATTTAACACAATATCTGATATATATATTATATAATATCAATCGACTTGTATAGTACTTTTTCTTTTTACCGTTTTTTCCCACAGTAACTTTTCTTCTGAGGATTGTTATAAGTACAAAATATATATTACACACTATTAATAATAAAAAAAAATATAAAATAAATAAATTAACCTCATTGTACTGAAAGAAAATTTTCACCGTGAAACTGATATATATGCAATAATAATCATCATCGTACAAGAGGAATTACAACTCTGGACATCACAAATGTTATAATACCTTTATTGTTGCTGCAGATACGAAAGATAAAGAGATTAAAGAGATGCTGATTTGCAATTTTGGTGTAAGAAGGCACTGACTTTCCATTCCATTGCTATATACATTAAAAGTTCACCATGCGCATATACATCTATAAATGAACGTCATAGACTGCGTGACAATGCCTACAAACAGAGCACGGGTAACGTTCGTGGTATCCAGAGGTGTCATATATGAAGCAGCATACTGCGATTTAACGGCCAGACAAAACAAAAATTGTTGCATTCGATAGCAACCTGTATAAAACCTAATAATAGTATAAATGAATAATGAGGAAATTTTATATTTACGAATAATAAAAAAAAAAAAATCTTAGCAAATTAAATTGATTATAATTCTTACAGGTCTATATATGAACCACACAGTCATTGCCCAATTAAAAATGAGAACGAGATTCCGTATTTTTTTGTCAGTGTCTGTACTGGAGGCTGCAGTCCCGGATATCCAGCTGGCTGTGCACCCGATCGTCTGGCAGGGAAAGGTTAGGGTTCACCCGCACCACCGCCGCTATTGATGATGCAGCCGGCGTAACAATAGAACCACCCTCTTCCTGCGAGAGAAACGATAAGATGAAAAAAGTGATTCTTGGGTCTACTGACAGGATGGTGCTACCGACATAATCCTTTTCCCTTTTCTGTATGAAATTCTTGGAGGAAATTGAGTTTGTGTCCCAGTATTCGTCTGTCTGACTGAGGAAACTGTGAAAACCTTAGATAGAATGGTTAAGGGAGGTAAACAATGTCCAAAAGCTAGGAAAAACATATCGTTTCTTGTCTGAAATAATGAACTATCTGCTTACCACAATTTCATTGCAATAATGAGTTATCTGCTATTTTGCGTCAGCGCAACATTGAGCTCTACACAAGGCTCATTGGAGCGCAATTACTGTAGCCTAATATTTGCGAGTCGCAATTGCGCTCATCGTCTGAAATAGCAGATAACTCATTATTGCAACAGAATCGTAGCAAGCAGATAGTTCATTATTCTGAGCAGATGATATATAGTTGCATCGAGTATCATAAGAACTCAGTGAGATGAAGTTGCCATAAGAAAGCAATTTATGCCGCCGAAGCCACCCATATATTAATGGAGTATCGACCTCAATTTGTTTTATTGCAGAAATGGATAGAGCGTGCAAAGTTATGATACCCTGATTTTTTTTCAGATTTTTTACAGCCCGGGAACTATTTTTAAAAAATAATCGAAAGTTCTTTTTGTGACGTCACGAGACGCCGCTCCTTAAGAAAAAGATAGGACTTGCCGCCGCGTGACGTCAAAAAAAGGACTTTTAATAATTTTTTAAAAATAGTTCCCGGGCTTAAAAAAATCTGAAAAAATTCAGGGTAGCATAACTTTGCACGCTCTATCCATTTCTGCAATAAAAAATTTTGAGGTCGATACTCCATTATAATGATCGAAAGCACCGACTCGTCATTTGCGTACGTGCTCGGCATTGCTTCACTGTTGAACGTATGTATTATACGTACATTGAGTTGAACGTACTGCGATAAGTGTTATCTACCTGCAATTTCTAAATTCAGATATGACAGCTACTTCCGCTGATATGGTAAAAACATGGTCTGATAATTCTTTGCCTAATTACTGCTGCATGTGTGATAGAATTATTTCAAAGAATTATGATAAAATGTCTTAATGGATTGCAGCAAGATTTGATTACGATATCATTAAAATTTTATTATCAGATTATCTTTGCTCACTTTTTTTATGCTCAGCCGTTTTTATTCGATACCACATCAAAAGACAGCTTTCTGCACTACCCTTTTCTTGGTGCGTGCTATCTCTATAAATTGTGATTTTCAATTACTTATCTGATGTCCGTAGATATTTTACGATTTCATCAACTTACCGAGTTTACGATGGCGCTTGTAGTGGTAGCTTGCCTGAATTGTATTAAGACTATCATGTGAGTTCAAGTCTCGGTGCATTCGTGAAGTAATTTGTCACCGACCATTCTCAATAAGATTTCCAGGTTTCCTCAGTTAAATTTTACTGATGGATAAATATGTAATAAACTTTGCTACATAATATCTTCTTTACCTCCTCCCTGTGGTTCTGTGTTGAAAATTTACGTCTTCAACTCATCCTTTACACGTCTAAACCTAATCTTTTTACCTCTAAAACACATCATATTTCCTCTTCGCTCAAAGTGAGGATGAAATGAAGACAATATTTCTAACATTTTATGCTCGAGAAGAGGAAAAAATACGTAATCTCGTCTTTCCCCCCCTTTTTTACCTCTAAAATGGTGCAAAATAAGAGGAAAAAATACGAGAGGAGAGCTTATAATAGCGAAGAAAAGATGAAATTTATTTCAAATCGGGCCATGCATGCATGCCGACGCAAACGATTACGCTTTTACCTTATACATTTTTTTTTTACTAAACCCTGTACTTCGTTCTACATTTTTATACCAGCAATTACCCACTACTTTAGTAAGTTTGAAATCCCGAACCTTCCGAAACCCTAACTTGATTGTTTCGCGGGCTCGTTCGGAACAACGGTATTAGTCTGTGATTGAGGGAAACATGGAAACTACAGTCAGGATGGTAGCTACAGATTTTTATGAATGAACCGGAAGTGCAATGGATTTAAATCCAGAGAAACTGAATAGTGGAAAAGCTTAAATATTTACCCCTGGGTGGAAAAATTATTTTTTTTAAATGGTCACTCATCCACGCTCGGCGCTGCTGCTTGACTTCGGTGATCCTGATCAAACGCACAGCTCCCACTTGTCACTTCTCCAGCTGAAATACGATCACCAGTTGTCATCGCCGCCCACAAATGTACTGACGTGTGTAGGTAAACAAAGCCCACGCTCAACAATAAGACGCCGTCCATTGTTTAAACGTTAATTTTCGTACCGCGGGAGTCCTTGTTTAATGTATGTATCGTAGCATTCGTTATTATTGCAACAAGTTGTTATTCGAACTTGAGAGTTTTTTTTTTTTTTTTTTTTTTTTTTACTAAGCCTAAAAGACGAAACGACTCACAATTGTTTTAAACGCAAAAAGAGAGGCTGCTTCAAAAATTATTAATTCCTATAGTTATATCCTGTATCATGGTTATGTTTACGGAAAAATATTATAGCGAGGAAAAAAACGTTAAAAAAGTTTAGCGTATAAAAGGATTGAACTTTGACTCCGCTCCTCTTTGAACTGTTAATTAATTGAATTATTATTTGGATTTATGTGTATTTGACGTTCCCCGTATATGAGTTTTTAACTCTTGGGGTTTATATAATTACCATACAATTATATTGTATTATGTATTAATGTATATGTGTTTTCTTCATGAATTAACAAATTAATATATATATATATATATATATATATACATGCAATTAGTGGTAATATTGAGTTACAGCTTTACTAAAGATATCTGAAAGTTATAATATAAAAACCTAGATTTACGTGTAAGCGGATTGCCAATTACAAGAACTGTTCGTATAAACAAATACTAATTAACTTATATATATAAAAAAAAAAAAAATCGGATTATAATTTAGCAGTAGCGGAACCTCAAATTCTATGGAGCTTATAAATTTTGACAGAGACAATTTAATTTGAATTCAGAAGGAGAGAAGCCAATCTGTGGGCATCCAACTTTTGCCCACCTATAATAGGCCCCCAAACCGAAGTATAATTTAAAATTCAATTTTTTTTTACTAATCCAATTTTTATTAATAGAAGAGGCAATTACCCTTTCCTTTCCCTTCCTTTGGACCCTTTTATAATTACTCCATGTACCAGAACTTTTATTTTATTATTATGTTCTGATGTATTAATTGATTACACATGCATGTATATAGGTAAATTATCATTTTTAAGGATGAAATGAGCCTTATGTCTCTTATACTGATGGTTCATCTGAAACTTCATACGAACAGAGGTATTCATAAACCTCTTTAAGTGTCCGCCGTCAAATTTCAAACATTCTGGGCCCTGCGCCACAATTCTCGATCAACATTATAAAAGCTAATTGTTGTTTTGGTGTCTGTAGCTTGTCATCCAAGAAACACGCCCCCATACCAACCTTGGTACGACCCTGGGTTAATAAGGTCGCTCTACCATGTTGTAGCTCGGTAAATTGAGCCTTATTGGCGGGTTGTCACGTCGAAAGTGATGTTCACCAGCTGTCACACCACGTGACTAATGACGTCATCACGGCGGTAACGACTTCCACAGTCGAGGCGGAACATCGTACACTGAAAAAAAAAATATATAAAAAATACATCAACCATTTAAACCTGCTGTACAGTACTGTACTATCATATAGAAATTAAAAAAAAATGGAACCACGTCATGTTTAAGAGATAGGACCAGGGCCTGAGAAGTATCTGAAAAATATTATAATGTATTATATAATTAATAAAGCTGATATATTACACGATATAACATTTCAAATTGTTGCATACAATTTTTCCTTGCAAGAAAATTGTTTGTATATTCTCGAACGAAATGACCGATGGCGGCGCTGTCTGCAGAGTGATGACGTCACAAAATGGCGGACGTAATGCGGCTCGAAAGAAATATGGAGTATGAAAAGCAGGTTAATAATTTGATAATGTGCGATTAGAAGCTTACATACAAACGTAAAATTTGACGCACCAGCTGTCAAATTAAATTCAGGGGTTTTACAATATTATTGGAGCCAATCGCACCACTTTCAGCCTTTTCAGGGGTGTTTTTTTTTTTCCCCCATAGGAAATACGAAAAGTTTTTCCAATGAATATGACCGAGATGTAACAATTTGAAAATTTATAACAATTTTATGGAGAAAATTTCATACAATAGGTAATTAATTTACACCTCTGAAATAATTAATTAATACAGATTCATTACCACACCCCCGTGGCACCACCTCTACCACGCACACCCCTGGAGTGCTACCCGGTCGTACCCCGTTATTCAGACCTATTAGTATTTTCCACTTTTTTTAATAAACGAGCTAAAATTATAAAACTTAATTTTCAAGGGGTTATCAACCCTCCTGAACTAAGAAATAATTTTAGATTTTCTCCCCGACGCACCCTTGAGTGTTAGATAACTACCCCTAAAACCCATTTTCCTTAAAAATCGTGCTAAAATTATGAAATTAATTTTCAAGGGGTAATCGACCCTCCTAAACTGGGAAATAATTTTAGATTTTCTCCCCGACGCACCCCTGAGGGTGGAGAACTACCCCTAAAATCCACTTTCCTTAAAAATTGTGCTAAAATTATGAAATTAATTTTCAAGGGGTAATCGACCTTCCTAAATTAGAAAAAAAATATTATATTTTCTCCCTGACGCACCCCTGAGGGTGGAAACCTACCCCTAAAATCCACTTTCCTTAAAAATTGTGCTAAAATTATGAAATTAATTTTCAAGAGGTAATTGACCCTCCTGAACTCGGAAATAATTTTAAATTTTCTCCCCGACGCACCCCTGAGGGTGGAGAACCACCCCTAAAATCCACTTTCCTTAAAAATTGTGCTAAAATTATGAAATTTATTTTCAAGGGGTAATCGACCCTACTGAAGTCGGAAATAATTTTAAATTTTCTCCCTGACGCACCCCTGAGGGTGGAGACCTACCCCTAAAATCCACTTTCCTTAAAAACTGTGTTAAAATTATGAAATTAATTTTCAAGAGGTAAGTGACCCTCCTGAACTCGGAAATAATTTTAAATTTTCTCCCTGACGCACCCCTGAGGGTGGAGAACTACCCCTAAAATCCACTTTCCTTAAAAATTGTGCTAAAATTATGAAATTAATTTTCAAGGGGTAATCGACCCTCCTGAACTCGGAAATAATTTTAAATTTTCTTCCCGACGCACCCCTGAGGGTGGAAAACTACCCCGAAAATCAATTTTCCTTAAAAAATCTGCTAGAATTATGAAATTAATGTTCAAGGGGTAATCGACCCTACTGAAGTCGGAAATAATTTTAGATTTTCTCTCCGACGCAACCCTGAGGGTAAATGGCTACCCACCATATCCTTCTTTCTTAATAATCGAGTTGAAATTGTGAATTAAATTTTTTTCGGGATTTATCGTAATTTTTCATAGAAAAAAAATATATCAGACTCGCCTCTTTACTTGCAGTATGATGATGGATGTCCACCGTTATAATAATTACATGGCGTGAAGGCTCATGTTGGGGTCTGCACTCTGCACAATGAGGCTGTGTGTGACTTTAATTAACAACTGAGGTGTGACCATCAATTCCACATAACGTCTATCACTTTCAGCTCGTCAATGGTCTCAAATCTCTTTCTGAAGCAAAAGGTTTACAAGAAGAGATTTGAGACCAATTGACGAACAGAAAGTGGAGATAAGACGTTGCATGGAATTGGTCACAACTCAGATGTTAGAGGCCATGCACCTACAACCTACACACATAGCCTCGTTGAGCGGATCAACATGTGCCATCACGCCAATTAGCGGTGCTGAACACATTGAGTGAAACCATCATCATACTGCAAGTGAAGAAGTGAGTCTGGGATACTTTTTCTCTGAAAATTTTCGATAAATCCCGAATAAAAATTTAATTCACAATTTCAACTCGATTATTAAGAAAGAAGGATATGGTGGGTAGCCGTTGACCCTCAGGGTTGCGTCGAGGAAAAAGTCTAAATTTATTTCCGAGTTTCAGAGGGGTTAATAAACACTTGAAAATTTTATTTTTTTATTTTAGCACAATTTTTAAGGAAAATGGATTTTAGGGGTAGGTTTCCACCCTCAGATGTACGTCGGGAAAAAAATCTAAAATTATTTCCGACTTCAGTAGGGTCGATTACCCCTTGAAAATTAATTTCATAATTTTATCACAATTTTTAAGGAAAATTGATTTTTGGGGTAGTTCTCCACCCTCAGGGGTGCGTCGGGGAGAAAATCTAAAATTATTTCTGAGTTCAGGAAGGTCGATTACCCCTTGAAAATTAATTTCATAATTTTTGCACAATTTTTAAGGAAGGTTGTTTTTCGGGGTAGTTCTCCACCCTCAGGGGTGCGTCGGAGAGAAAATCTAAAATTATTTCCGAGTTCAGTAGGGTCGATTGCCCCTTGAAAATTAATTTCATAATTTTAGCACAATTTTTAAGGAAGATTGTTTTTTGGGGTAGTTCTCCACCCTCAGGGGTGTGTCGGGGAGAGAATCTAAAATTATTTCCGAGTTCAGTAGGGTCGATTGCCCCTTGAAAATTAATTTCATAATTTTTGCACAACTTTTAAGGAAGATTGTTTTTTGGGGTAGTTCTCCACCCTCAGGGGTGTGTCGGGGAGAAAATCTAAAATATTTCCGAGTTCAGTAGGGTCGATTGCCCCTTGAAAATTAATTTCATAATTTTAGCACAATTTTTAAGGAAGATTGTTTTTTGGGGTAGTTCTCCACCCCGAGGGGTGTGTCGGGGAGAAAATCTAAAATTATTTCCGAGTTCAGTAGGGTCGATTGCCCCTTGAAAATTAATTTCATAATTTTTTAGCACAATTTTTAAGGAAGATTGTTTTTCGGGGTAGTTCTCCACCCTCAGGGGTGCATCGGGGAGAAAATCTAAAATTATTTCCAAGTTTTTAGGAGGGTCGATTACACCTTGAAAATTAATTTCATAGTTTTATCCCAATCAGTAAGAAAAATTAACAATAATTTAATATCATATGGATCGACATATACATATTATTCATATATACCACGCGCCGGGCGCAAGACTCTATTTAAAGCAAATGACACGGTGTATGGTCACATTTATCTGTTATTTTATTTATTAAGACTAATATTTAACTTTATTATGATAATTAAAAATTTGCTAGTGGATAATATTATATAATCACGTAAATTAACTCAGGAATGGTATGTTGTTCCTATACTGTTATGAACAGCTAGCCGCATTCTAGTAGTTCACACTTTTGGCCGCTAGAGGGCTGAATTTGGTTGCGTTCGCGAATAGAGATGAAATTTTCATGTAAGAAAAACTTGTACCATGATCAATTACATTTTTTCTAGCTTTCATATTTTCTTAAACAATTACTACGTTCACATGATGGTATTTAATGCGGTTCCGTTGACGACGCCTCATAAGAATAACATTATCCGTCGTCAACGAATACGTCGTGTTAATACACGAACACACTCTACGTTCATATATGACGGTGTTTAATAATATGGATCCATTGAGGACGCGTAATGTTATTCTTATGAGGCGTCGTCAATGAATCCGCATTAAATAACGTCATGTAAACGTGGTGACATGCAGTCCATGTGGGCGTAGTTAATGTTGTATAAAAAAGACTGCATTTTATTAAATTAGACCAGCTGGTCTGCAATGTTGTCATCATAGTTTTAGACACTAGATTCTCCTTATATTATATTGTATCTCGATTTCACGTGTAATTACATGTGGCGTCCTGTGACGTCATGAAGTAGGACGAAAAGAAAAATAAAGTTTCAGATTGAAATTTGTTTTTTCTCACCGCCTGGTGACAGGCAACCGCTGCAGCGTTTGTGTAAGGCGGGTAGTGTCATTTCCAGGGGCTAGCTCGAGAAATTAAAGTTGTTATCGTTGTTTCTACTGCATGGCAGCCAAAATCTTTGTAGTTTTTCTACCAGCTTATAAATACACAAAGTTATAAAACGCTAATAACATTATTATTTAATATAAAGTAACCGCAACTTAGTAACCTTGAAATTCGCATCATAGTTAAAAATCTCAAGGACTTTGCGAACAACAAAGGCAGACATCAGACAAAACAGCTGATTGGCAGCTAATGTTTGTTGTGACTTGACGAGATTTGCGACGTAACTCGACACATGACGACTAATGAGACAGGCCGCTACAGTTAAGATTAATTGAGAACAAACCACAATTGATTGAATTTTGTTTTGGCTCTTAAGCAAAATCTTTACTTGTATTCCTTGTTCATAATTGAAGAGATAAATTCAAGGTTAAATTATTACTATTCAATAAAAAGAAAAACTTTTTTTGTTTAGAGCAAACTAATAATATACAATTAAACCCAAAACTTGAAATAAATTTCATATTTTATTTGCTATTAAGTTTTATCCTAGTCTATAATTCCCTCCTATATATTTTGCACCATATTAGAGAAAAAAGACGAAATTACGTATTATTTCCTATTCTTGAGCATAAAATATTAGAAATATTATCTTCATTGGATCCTCACTTTGAGCGAGGAGAAAATAGGATAAATGCTTTTGAGGTAAAAAGATTAGGTTTAGAATGAGTTGAAGACGTAATTTTCAATAAGGGAATATTCAGAGATACACTTACGAAACTAGTTTTTGTAATTAAATGTGTTTTTTTAACTTGCTTATTTCCCATATTTATGTATAGCCTGTAGTGTATACTCCATGAGTATAGAGATGGCGGGTAGTCAGGACATACACCCTAAGGTACCCAACAACCTTTATACGTAAAGGATTAATAAGACCTTTGGATTAAGAGGTTATAATAATAATTTTTTATTGAGTTAAAAATACACAATTTTAAGGGAAAATAATAAAAAATTACAAAAACCCAATTGGTGAATTTAAATAACGAAAGCCTATATACACAAATTGCATACATATAAAGGAGAGAAAAAAAAATGCAGCTATTTTTGTAACGTAATTTACATTACTTTTCGTTAAAAAAAAAAATCATTAATTTCTTTTTAAATACGTAAAAATTTATGACTTTTTTTTCAACATATTCTACTGTGAGAGAAATTACACAAAGTTGTGGTGCAGAAGTACACAGACTGCTGGAAACTCGTTAAAAGTTTGGGTACGTTCCAATCTACCGTAGGAGAAGGAGCCTGCAGGGTTTGCTCACTATGTCATCTCAGAGATTAATGTTCGGTGTCGCAGGGTGCCGCATTATCGTACGTGATTCTGGTCGTGGTAAAAACCAGCAGTTCCAGAAATCACCCTCCCTCCCCCCTCCAGGAGTGGAGCCGCCCCGGTGGTCTGGTAGACGTAGGGGGGGGGGTAACAACCAAAACATTCTGTAAGATAATCAAATAACATTATTTCAAGACATACTTGATCATAGTGAAACTCGATCTAGCAAAAGCATGTTTTTTTTTTATACCAGGGATATAATATATACACACTCCTAAAGGGCTTACAGCTCGCGGCGGGTTAATGGGTATTATAGTGATAATGTAGGGAAAGGATAGTAGCTACGGCTTGTTACGCGTCCCAGAGGTGAGACTGAGAAAACCGTGGAAAACCTCAGTCAGGATGGACAACTCTACTTTTTGTCAATCGACCAAAGTGATGTCCAAAGCCTGAAGAACTTTGGGAAGTCAAAATTACTAAAACAGACATTGGGGGACATTCACAAAGCACTTTAACACCCACTTTAGCCTCGATTTTTATCCCTGCATGGTGCTAGACATGGTACTAACTCATGGGCTAAACAACGTTAGCCCGTATAGCTGGTTTAGCACCAGGGATATTAAAAATTGAGGCTAAAGTGGGGGTTAAAGTGCCTTGTGAATGTCCCCTAATGTTTTTTATTATTTTTCTGCCAGTTCAAGAAGGTTCATAATCAACTTGCTTCTCATCTTCTTATGTAAAATAATTCTTATTAACAAAGAAACTTATGAAACGGACATACAGTTTGAACACTAGCAGTCTCAGTTAGGTTTCTCAGTTTTAAAATCGTATTTAAATTATGTGTGTGCTTGATATTATTAATAAAAAACTCTGGTAAAAAAAAAGTTAGAAAAAAATGTGATATGTAATAAAAGTATGTAAAATAAATATATACTAACACATACAGAGAGAGCAGACAGGCGCGGGGGCGGAGGAACACGAAACAGGAGGACCACCAACGTCCTTGGACCTACACTCCGTTCTGTGCGAGAAGACTGTGACGTCACAACTCACTTTAGAGAGTCTAGAGAAGATGAATATTATGATATTAAGTCGATGTCTCGGTGGCTCATACAGCGCGTGTATTTAATATGATAGTCTTCGTGTTTGTAATGTATTATGTATAACGAAACTTGCCGAACACAGGCTGAAGTTTAATATTACCATGGGGGTGGCGGGGTGGGAGGGCTAGAAACGCCCTAACTATTATTTTAATGTGTGAAAGATTGCTTAAAATATTTGTAATCCTTTATTGGATTGTTTGACCCTTGCATGTATATGATTTATATATTACAGACTGTCATGTAGGCGATCAAAGAGATTTCTTTATTACATTTTCATATCTCCCAATGCAATCCAATTTTTAAATTTTTGATGCCATCAGCAGCCGTCAATATGAACATTCAAAAACGTCATTTTGAAGAATATTAAAATTATAATTCAAATCTGAAGAGAAATGCCCACACCGCAGCTTGACAATCGGACTTCAAACCATAAAAATCACCTAAGTACAGCACACATCATTTAAAACTCAGCTGCCGTTGCATGCTCGAAAGACAAAGAACACAAAATTCACAAATAAAAGAGCACAAAAAGCTGCAGTAGTTTGAGAGAGGTAAGAACTTAATTAATTTAGTCATCCCAATAATGTTGAAATGCAGCTAGCGACCACATAGACTCATAAATATGTATTTGTATAGATATATTATTACTTTCGTACTGTCCCGATCGAGGTGTACAAAGTTTACCCTATAAGGGTAGCGCTACGAGATTGTTGGATGCCTGCTTACAGGATAACGGTCTGGTGTTTACCTCCCCTCCCTTCCCCTACTGAAGAGCAAGAGAACTTTTAAAACCATTAAAAAAACAAAAAAATGTAGAAAAAAAATGATTGAAAAAATTATAGACGGCAATTATTACATTTATATCATATTCATATCATCTGCTAGTTTATAAAGAATACACCAGTTACATTTTTGTGTCTTTAAATAATCATAAGTGTCAACAAAGGTTTTTTTTTTTTAAATGGTTTTACGAGTACTCTTGCTCTTCGGTAGGGGAAGGGAGGGGAGGTAACCGTCAGGTCGTTATCCTGTAAGCAGACAACCCAACAATCTCGTGACGCTACCCTATAATAAACAAACGGCATAATTATATAGAAGTGTGTGGTGCACATTCTGTAAGATATGGATGCTCTTCTTATATAAATCTAATATCCCGAAAATTGCAAAACAACATAAGTGGTTAGCAGCCACTTAACTGTGATATGGTGCCTTAGTGCCTTGCTTCCTTGCTTGCTATACCCTCACCCATTATTTTTGTTCATATGTGTGTATCTTATATTGGGTGAAATAAATAAATAAAATAAATTATTGTAAACATGCAGTATTTAAATTTACATTTAAATAATGTAACGATATAATCGCGATCGTTCATTCCTCCCCAGGCTATATTTTTAACTAATCTGCCAGCAGAATCACGTGGTGGCTGTACATTAGCAGCGGTCAGACACTTGCGTCTGGACAACGTAATACTGCGCGTCTATCGCGGTCTGGGATCCATTTTAACACTCCGAGTGCGCACCATTAGCACCCAGACGTAAATCTGTGAACCAAAGTTGCGTAATATTGACCTCTACACATCGAAAGCTCTTTGTTCCCAATTGTTTGTTTAATTTTCAAACAAGCTCCGCATGTGTTTAATAAACAACCGCATGCAGCGTATCTCCAGCATGCAGAAACTGCTTTTTTTTTTAAAAAACGTATCTCCAGCATGCAGAAACTGCTTTTTTTATTTAGAAAAAAGTTCTGATACAACAAACGCTTCAAGTCAGCTGATTTTGCAGTGTTCCTACCGTCTTATCTAAACCTATGTAAAAAAATAACTCGAAATTGCTGTTTTGGCACTAAAGAAATTTTTTAGAGGAAAATGAGTTCTTGATTCATTATCAGAAGATCGCTAAATTTGGGGAGTAGGAACAGGTTTCAAATTATTAGCTTTAATAGTTAATAAGAAAAAATTCAAATTTTGTGACACGGTGGCTTATGGAGAAAATTTTCCCGCCGGGGAACACTTAAAGGCTCTATTTTATTGGAATAAGACTATGCACTCTGTTACAGGCGCAGATGCAGAACCAAATTTCGAAAGGGGCTGTCTCCATAAGGCCAATATTAAAAAAAAAAAAAAAATTGAGTGGGGGAAATGCCTATACTGCTCATGTTAAATCCACAATTTTGATGGGGGCTGTCCCCCAAGCCACCCTCTTGGAATTGCTTCAGCTATGTTGAAATGTTATGTGATTTATTGATTTTATAAGAAATTATTGTTTTTATGATTTTAACTTGTACTCTCTCAGTCCTCTATCTTTCTCTTTCCTTTATATAATTAAGTTAAAAAAATCGTAAATTTTGTATATTTTATTAAGAATATTTGAATCTTTATTAAATTTATGAAAAATCACAAAGTTTCCAGTCTATATTTTATAATTATTTATTGGATTTTTACATATTTAATGATTCCCATGATAAAAAGGAAAAATAAGTATATAATAAAATGATGATATTATATTAATGAAACGAGAAATTTATGGCTTGTATATAAATTATATAGAGAGGAAAATAGAGTCTAAGAGAGATACTGTCTATATTGAAAGGGAATAATAAAATTTATGTACTTCAGATATAAAAATGTTCCTCAAATTGGCTGGATTTTTTTGTTACGTCGATAAGGAAGCAGCGTCCTTCAGATATTTTTCCAACTCTTTCGACTACTAGCTATACCTCCTTGCATCGAATAATGTCATCATATCTCGTGAAATCTGACTTTTTCTCAAGTCTGGAATATAAAATTTATAATATTATATTTCGAATTTCGCAATATTTTTAAATTGATTTCAATCGCATAATTTACCGACATATATCTGAAAAAAAAAAAAAAACACATTTCATTTCCTTCGGTGTGCATGCAATATTCCTTTCAAAAGATTAATGTAATGATATATTGCTTAATATTTTTCCTATGGTAAATTGAAAATATATTAATCCGTAAGAAAGACATTACTAATTTACTGTTCAAACAAATAAATTTAATTCGATATAGCTTTTTATTAATTAAATTTTTTTTCCTGTGTAAAAGAAACTAATTTGACTAAATGCCACAGCAGTCGATCCCAATTTAAAATAATAAAAATCTTCAATTCTAAATAAATAAATTTCAATAATTTTGTCCTATTTTTCACAAAAAATAGTTTAATGATGTCAGGAAGGTTCGTTAAAAAATTTCAGAGTGGTTCACCCTCTACTAAACCCATTTTTCTTACCACGGACATTAATCCTCAAGGATATGGTATTTCAATCTTCTATCAACAAATAACAAAATAAATAATTATTGGGTTATAGTTTGAGAAGATTCACACCCGGCGAGAGCTGGCTGCTCACAGACATTAACCCACATACGTGCAGCAGGGTGGCGATATTTGGTGTGGTGATACCACCCGTTGAAGAAATATACGCAAGCAGGTCAGTGGCGAATCATGAAGATTAACACACACGTACGATTACACCTCGGGACAGTACGAATGTTTACCCTTAACGGTGGGCGGGAGGCCGTAACTGCCATCTATTGGAATTGTCTAGGAAGTAAATAATTATTTCCGTTTGTTTTGCAGTAATTATTATGAAACTATCTTAGGTCCTAGAGTATAAGAGCCGCTAACCAATGTAAAAAGAATTAATAAATTTCATTCAATTATAACCCAGAAAAACTGTCAACAAATTTCTGAAGCGCCATCTTTTGAGCAATTTTTGTAACTCAATTCCAAAGTTGTTCTGGACAGTTAATCTCAGAAACTCAAGTTTATAATTCAATCGGATTTTTACAGTAGATAGCTAATAATATAGTGCAGGTACGCAGATGGTTTCAAAACGATCAGATGAAAACTTTCCAAGGAAAAAATTGAAATGTACGAACAGTATCGAAACGTCTTGTTTGAGCCTACCCCCCCCCCACCCTTAATCTAATAATACCCGAGTTGAAATAAATTTCATCTTTTATTCGCTATTATAAGCTCTCATTTATTCATCTAATTTCTTTTCAGTTTGCAGTTTTTGTACACTTATGACATCATAATAGTTCAATTATTTGAAAAATAAATATTGCTTAAAGCCTCTTCATGCAATAGCTATTAATGACCGTGCGCTGCAGTTTGGTAGAGGTGAAAATAAAAGTTTGTTGTTTTATAACCCTCCATTTTCTATAGTTCTTTTGCTCACCTCACAAATCATTTTATGTTAGAGTTAGTTCGTTGTGGAATGCTTTACCTTTGGAGCTCCAGCCATTAAATGGTACTGTACGTGTTTTATAATAGCTAGACTCAATTTTTATGTATATAATTTGTGATAGTTTTCTAAAGTTGACACAGTAATGGCCTATTGGATTACAATAGTTTTGTAAAATTGTTATCTGGATTCTTTATTTACTCATGTTACAACATAATATATATTTTTTTATTGCAATATGTTTCACAGGGATGCTATACACTTTACTGACTTTACGTGTTAATTAAGTTCATTTTGGACTGTTTGGTGTCTCCTGCCTCGGACTTGTTAAAATTATGTATATATATTCATGAGGAAATTATAAAAAATAAATAAAAGTTTTTTCTACTAATTCATGCAATAAAAAATCATTTGGGTGATCCATTTTTACGTACAGTTCTCGCCTCTGAAAAGTTCCCTTCTGCTGTCTTGTTAATCACTATGCCCTGTGTTATACTTATGGGGCATGGTGATTAAACAAGGCTGCAAAGGGAACTTTTCAGAGGCGAGGACCAGGCGCGGATCCAGGGGGGACACCCTCCCCCCCCCCCCCACGAAATTTTGGATTTAACATGGGCAATATAGCCATTTCCCTTAAGCCTTTATTACACCATACAATTTTGAATGCAATTTTTCCTTGCAAGAAAATTTCATCTCCACACAAACAAATGGAGTTCAAGTTTTCTTGTAAGGAAAAATTGTATTCAATAGTTAGAAAAATTGTATCGTGTAATA
Organism: Siphlonurus alternatus; assembly: GCA_949825025.1. Classification (NCBI taxonomy): domain Eukaryota; kingdom Metazoa; phylum Arthropoda; class Insecta; order Ephemeroptera; family Siphlonuridae; genus Siphlonurus; species Siphlonurus alternatus. The sequence continues at coordinate 34,896,339 of OX463782.1, forward strand.
CCGGCTTTAGTCTATATTTTTAACATTTGCCTCCTTATGGAGGCAACCCCTCCCAAAAGTTTTCGGCCCCCCCCCCCCCCCCCGATTTTTTTTCCGGATCCGCGCCTGGCGAGGACTAATTCATGATTGATTGATTGATTTAAGCCGGTATTACACGATACAATTTTTTCTAATTATTGTATACCATCTTTCCTTACAAGAAAACTTGAACTCCATTTGTTTGCATGGAGATGAAATTTTTTTGCAAGGAAAGATTGCATACTGCAATAACTAGAAAAATTGTATCGTGTAATATAGGCTTTATTGTTAGAACACTAAATTCCAACTCGAATAACTTTTGTTAATCGGACTCTATAATGAGATACAAGTTTTTTATCCACCGCTCTTTATTTCAAATTAATTTCAAATCAGCAAATTACAAATGCATGCGGCTATCTTGTATGAAGTTAAAACAAGCCGCACTATTTCTAAATCACCCGTCATAGATTAGAGCTAGCCTTGATAGATGATAGAAATGATTATAGTCATATGATATTATCAGCTACTGTGCTGAATGACTGAATCTTATCGAAAATTTTAAATTTATAATTTTCTATGCTCAGTATATGCTGCCTTGTAATATATAAATAATATGAATTACAAAACTTTTAAATTATAATTTCTGTATTGGGCGCGATTCACGAAACAGTTAGTCACGTTTAGCTTAACCACGTTTAACTCTAGTGGTTTAACACGTAAAACAGGTATAGTTAAACGTGGTTAGAAACCTGGTTAACTGCTTTGTGAATCGCACCCATTATAATTATCTTCCGGTAATGAATCGACAAGAATTGAACATTTTTGGGACGACAGCCGTCTGCATAAATAAACTGGACACCACGAACTTTACTTCTGTTTTGTTTGTAGGCGTTACTTAATTGCAGTCGTGGTGAACTAAAACTCTTTTGATATGTGTGGACTGAATGCTCCCTTTACACGAATGACTAAAAAATTAACACACACCACTCAAAAATGAATGAAAACAAAAAATATTTAATATTTTATAAAAGCAGTCAGAGCATGAGGTAACAAGTTTCCAATAAATTTCCTTGATATTAAAAACATTTTTTTTTTACATTAATTGACTATTATACAAAATCAATAATTGGCAGACATAGAATTAAGTAAGTAAGTAAGTAAGTAAGTAAGTAAGTAAGTAAGTAAGTAAGTAAGTAAGTAAGTAAGTAAGTAAGTAAGTAAGTAAGTAAGTAAGTAAGTAAGTAAGTAAGTAAGTAAGTAAGTAAGTAAGTAAGTAAGTAAGTAAGTAAGTAAGTAAGTAAGTAAGTAAGTAAGTAAGTAAGTAAGTAAGTAAGTAAGTAAGTAAGTAAGTAAGTAAGTAAGTAAGTAAGTAAGTAAGTAAGTAAGTAAGTAAGTAAGTAAGTAAGTAAGTAAGTAAGTAAGTAAGTAAGTAAGTAAGTAAGTAAGTAAGTAAGTAAGTAAGTAAGTAAGTAAGTAAGTAAGTAAGTAAGTAAGTAAGTAAGTAAGTAAGTAAGTAAGTAAGTAAGTAAGTAAGTAAGTAAGTAAGTAAGTAAGTAAGTAAGTAAGTAAGTATTTTTATTTAGCTTTCGCTAGTACAAAATACATTCATTTCATTTACAGTCAGAGTTACATAAATTGAGTCATATATATAACACTAACTAAAATAATTATAGATTATAGAATAATTATTATAGAATAATAATAAAATTGAATCAGTACATAGTTACTAGGTTAATTAACTATTAAATTATGCAACAATCATTATGAGTGTTATGACGTCATTTTCCTGTACGGAAACAAGCATTTACCTTGTTCCAGATATTCACGAGTGACGTCTTATCGCAATCAGATTGCCTGTGATTACAACCATTTTTTATCAGGCGTAAGTTTTCCAGCTTCGATGTTCGATAAATTCTCAAGAAATTACAAAATCATCGTAGAAACGTGAAACCAACAATTTTATTATTATTTTAATGAGATCAATCTATTCAATTTTTTTATAGAATTAACTTTTTCTAGCACACTTCCCCATTGTAATACATTTGACTAAATATTAATGCATCCATAACCATAACATTATAGATATCATAGGAGAATAAAAAATTAACGATTAATCTCAGTTACTTTGGAGTAAAAAAATATTTCCCTGCAAACGAATCGAACGAAATAAATTTTAAAAAATCGAGAATGTTCTAAAACTTAATGGGCGCGATTCACGAAGCAGTTAACCAGAGGTTTCTAACCAAGTTTAGCTTAACCACGTTTAACTAAGGTAGTTTAAAACGTTAAACAGGTATAGTTAAACGGGGCTAGAAACCTGGCTATAACTGCTTCGTGAATTGCACCCAATAGCTTATGGCTTGAGCAAATTCAGTCTTTCAGTTTTCTTACAACAGCTCCATTTCCGGTTTTCATCCATAAGGCCAATGCTAAACTTCTACCTCAGTTTTCACAAAACTGATAAGACAGATTCGCTTCAAAATTTATATGCCACCTATTGATGGTGAGTTTTAAGTCCCCTGCAAGTCTTGTTGCATTCAGGCGCTACGATTGCGAGATATCAACCTACTGAGATTCATCCTAAGTATATTTTTATATTGGACATGATTATTCTAGTTTCGTAACTTTTACTATCTTGAAATATTTAGCCTCCCCTTGATGACGTTATCTTCTTCACAGATAATGATTTCCCATAAAAAAAAAATCTGATCGGAATGGTCAAGCAGCCACAGTATCTTAGTACAAAATTTTCTATTCAAACATGAAGACTCTGTGCTGCATATCGACTCTCTTGGTGGCAGCGATTCTGGTACGATTTTTACACTCTGGTTCACATTTATAACTTGGTTTTCGTCCATATTTGTAACATCTTACAGTCATTGCATGGTGTTGTTGTTTGTAACGAAGAATTTCACTGTCCGGGACAACCCGATCGACGTTTCCGACGAAAACCAAGTTACATATAAATCTTAGTATTATAGCATTTATATATACTGGATAACTTGCACGATTTCTTATTGGATATAACCTCAAGTTATAAATTGTCAAATTTTTTAACAATTCAACAACCTTAAAATCGAGGGGAAAGACGCTCTGACGTCACAGCATGAGAGGGTTAAGCAAATTATGAAAAACAAAAATGTTAAAAGTACGCAAATTGAGGTTCTCTATCCAAATCTGGAATAAAAATAATCATAAAAAGGTTGTCAATTATTTAAATATTAAAAAATCGATAACAATTTTTTACAGCTAATTATATGATTTTGACTAGTTAAAATAAATTTACTGGTTTCAGTATAATGATATTTACAGATTTTGTAATTAACTGATTAAAATTAATTATTACAACTGATAATTATTTTGAATTAAATGGAAAAGGACTGTAAAATAAAAAAGTATTTACCGCTGCATGTATACGGCTGGTAAATATTTTGATTTGCCGATTTGGTCACGATGTTTTAACTGGAGGATATTCGTATGTTGAAGATCACAGGGTTTTGACACCATCGCGCAACGTTTCTGCGCAGATTTCTCGCTCCAAAATCAGGACACAAGTACCGCGATTTTTTTTAGATTGTAGTAAATAGTAGGACAAAGGTTGGTGACGTCAAGGTCACAGCTTCCCATTCATGCACAGGGATGCTGGGGCCAGGAGGCTACACCTGACCCTCTCCTGAACGGCGGTCAGCAGGCAGCCCGCACGCAGTTCCCCTGGCAGGTGCAGCTCGCCCCGGCAGGAATCAACGCCAACTACTCGGGTATCGTCATCGACAATGAGTGGGTGCTCACCTGCGCCATCTGCGTCAACAAGTGAGTTACACATCAGTTAGTAAAATTTATATAAAATTCCCTCCGGAAGTAGCCATAAATGAGAGGTTTCTGATATTCGTATTCGTATTTCAGTGTTACAATTTCACACATAGGTCAGTACTTCTACTGCAAACCAATCTGTATTAACGTTTCAAAACTGAATTACAAATAGAAGAGCTGCAAACTTCACACTTCCGGCTACTTCCGGAAGGAATGTCAAATTAATTTGACTGTAGGAGAAATACAGTCAAATTTATATAATATTCCTGCCGGAAGTAGCCGGAATTTAGAATTTTCTGGTCGTCTTGTTTATGTCCAAGTCTTAAAATTTTTCAAACATGTTAGTACTCTTCTTACAAACATGTATTCAAAATTTCAAAAAAAAAAAAATAAATACAGTCAAATTAATTTTATATTCCCGCCAAAAGTACCGGAAGTGAGAGGTTTTTGTCCTTCCTGTTCGTATTTTCATTTTGAAATTTTGACTACAGGTTTGTAAGAAGAGTACTAGCTAGCATGTTTGCAAATTTTCAAGACTCAGACATGAACAAGATGAACAGAAATCTCTCACTTCCGGCTACTTCCGGCGGGAAATTTAAATTAATTTGACTGTACTAATGTGAAGACCTTTCACTTCCGGTGGGAATATCAAATTAATTTGACTATATGTGACGCTGCAGACAATTAAAGGGGAAAATAACAACTGATTAGCTGATCGACGTAGTACCATTTGATTAACATGTAAAACCAGTAAAACTTAGAGGTCACAAAAATTATGATTTTATTTTTAGATATTATATATAGCATCATACTAAAAGTCATAAAAAATTAAAAACAATTAATCCAGCCTTTTTAAAATTTTATTACAGGTCTTTCTCATGCATGGAGATCAAAAGTATAACTTAAGATCTATCTTAATTTGCAATAAAAAAGAGTCATGAATGTTGTTCCTCATGTAATTTGTTATCTAAACAATGCACTGCAGTACAATAATTATATTAATTATACTCTACAACATCAAAAATTAAAATTTGATACATTTATTTTTATATTTGTTTTGATGGCGATTGAGCCTACTTAAAAATATTATTTTATATATATATAGTATAATTTTTATTTTATTTTTACTCTAATAAAATAATATATTTTTACTATATTTCAGGGCTACTGAGTACAAACTTACGTTTGGTGCCTATGATCTAAATGAAGCCGAGGAACCAGGACGCACAACAATGACAGTGAACGTTGATAACTTCAACATTCATCCGGACTTCAACCAAATTAAGTTCAACGAGAATAACATTGCGCTGATACATTTGCCAGAACTTCTCACTTTCTCAGGTTAGTTTAAAGTTGTAGTGACAATGGGTGCGATTCACGAAGCAGTTATCCAGGTTTCTAACCACGTTTAGCTTAACCACGTTTAACTATACCTGTTTTACGTATAATGAAACCACCTTAGTTAAACGTGGTTAAGTTAAACATGGTTAGAAACCTGGCTAACTGCTTTGTGAATCGCGCCCAATATTTCCAGGCGCGGATCCAGGTAAAAATTTCGGAGAGAGCTGCCTTCATATATAAGGCCAAAGTTAAAAAAAAAAAATTGGAGTGGGGGAAGTGCCTATATTGCCCATGTTAAATCCAAAATTTGGGTGGGGGGGCTGTAGCCCCCCCTCCCTCCCCTGGATCTGCGCCTGAATATTTCAATGGGAGGCATTCACAAAGCACTATAATCCTACTTTATCCTTGATTTTCATTCCCCGTGGGTTAAAGCGCGTCATGCATGGTACTATATCATACAGGGACTAAATATGGTGCTAAAAATATGGACTAAATCGGGGGTTAATGTATCCGTTTAACATTGCTTAACCCCGATTTAACCCACATTTTTTAGCATCATGTTTAGCCCCTGATATAGTACAATGTTTAGCACTCGCTCTAACCCGGGGGATAAAAATTGAGGCTTAAGTCCGCTGAAGTGCTTTGTGAATGCCTCTCAATATATATATATATATATATATATATATATATATATATATATATATATTGTAACATTAATTATTGTTTATACGTAAAACTCCCTATATTCTTGTACGGATTTCATACATTTAAATATATACACCAGTGTACCAGATCTTAGGTTACCTATAGAGTTGCGAGTTGCCATACAGCCGCCTGTCGTCACTGTATGTCTGGGAATAAATATCCAAGATGGCGACCGGCGCAGTATTATTTATTACAAACAAATAATAAACATACATGCAAGTTTATTACTTGAAATGTACCCTCTTCTTAATATTAATCATTGACATTCTATATTTATACCTGTGAAATTTTGTAATAAATCAAGTTACAATTTGATTTCCCTCAGCTTACATTGGCAAGGTGAGTCTACCTGCTCTCGAGACGAACGACACGTACGAAGGAGTGTACGCAAGAGTTGCTGGTTATGGCTTCATGCAAAACCGTGAGTTTTATAATTTTATATTATGATATTTTTAAGTATATAATATACATAATATATGATATATCGTCCGGAATAATGAGTTATCTGCCTACTACGATCTCGTTGTAATAATGAGCTGTCTGCTATTTCAGGTGAGCACAATTATGAGCTTTATTTTATTATACTGATATACAGCTCATAATTACGCTCACCTGAAATAACAGATAGCTCATTATTGCAACGAAAACGTTCATGGTATAGCAGATTCCCATTATTATTCCGGACAAGGGATGATTTATTTTACAAAATTGTAATATTATGTGATATTGTATACAAAGTATACTTATTGAAACACTATACATTAATTATAAATGAACTTTATTCATGCCATGGAAATATTATACAGTATTTTGTATAAATACTATAATATTGTATAAAACTATATAAGTATATTAATAATATAATTATTTTTTTTTAAATTTTAATCAAACCCTATTGGGTACTTCTATTTACTAATTACATACTACTTTGAAACCCCGAACCTTCCGAAACCCTAACTTGAGCGTTTCGCGGGCTCTTCCGGAACGGGGGCGGCCACGGCCTTGCAAATCCATCCCGGCATTTGCCTGCGGCTGAGGGAAACGTGGAAACCTCAGTCAGGATGGACGCTACAGCTTTTGTCAATGAACCGGAAGTGCAATGGTCCAAAGCCAGGGGAACCACATAGTGGAAAAGCGCAACGATTTACCCCTGGGTGGGAAACGTGATTATACATAGTATATAATATATTTATTCAAAATATTTTATCCTAATAATATTATAATAAGAAGTTGTGGGAGGAGTACAGCTAATAAGGTCATCCATGATTCGAGCTTTTGAAGAAATATACTCTGAATTGTTCAATCTTTTAATAATTTAAACTTAATTGGGTGGATCAAGGTAGAGTAATATCATTATGTATTTCTATTGAAATATTAAATGGGGCATCAATGTCACCCTTTTTTGGACAGAAAAGGGAGCCTATTAATAATATAAATATAATAGATAATGTTAAAATTTCAATAAATTATGCAACTTTAAAATTTAAAGTTACGATTGATTCATTGTTTCATTGATATTTTGGGCATTGCAGAAATGGATAGAGCGTGCAAAGTTAATAATGGGGAATTCTCTTACAACTCAAATTTTGATTAAATTACTATATTATTATAGTAATATAGTTCCCCTGGCTTTGGACCATTGCACTTCCGGTTCATTGACAAAAGCTGTAGCGTCCATCCTGGCTGAGGTTTCCACGTTTCCCTCAGCCGCAGGCAAATGCCGGGATGGATTTGCAAGGCCGTGGCCGCCCTCGTTCCAGAAGAGCCCGCGAAACGCTCAAGTTAGGGTTTCGGAAGGTTCGGGGTTTCAAAGTAGTGTGTAATTAGTAAATAGAAGTACCCAATAGGGTTTGATTAATATTAAAATATTATTATAGGGTACATATTAACAATAAGTTTGACTTAAGTTTCAACTTTTTTAACTCAAATTTGGGGACTCTGAAGGGATTATTAGAATAGGGGCAAAGTATGCAACCCGCGCGCAAACCTGAAAACTGTGACGTAGAAACTCCCTAGTTAACACACAACAACTGCCTGATATCATAGTTTGAGCGTCAAGGAGTGATTGGCTATAAAATTTAGTAACACGATCGAAATCAGCGGGTTTTTCTACCCTAGTATCAATAGTTTTGTCCCTAATATCAGTTTAATTTAAGAGTGATAATCGAAAATATAAATTTATTGCAGGAAAATTTCGCCTGCTAGGCAGTTTCTACGTCACGTTTTGGCGCTAAATTCAAAAGAAGGAAGATTTTTAAAAAAATCCCATGTCTCCAATTTTGAAAATTGAAACTTTTTTGTTTTGGGACATTTAGTTTCAGGGCATAGAGCATCTGAAAAAAAATTAAAATAAATGTAGGAGAATTCCCCATTATGCTACTCTGATTTTTTTTTCACATTTTTTACAGCCCGGGACTAATTTTTAAAAAAATTATTGATATTTCTTTTTGCGACGTCATGAGGCGCCACTCCTTAGAAAAATATAGGACTTGCCGCCTCTTGATGTCACAAAAAGGAATATTAATAATATTTTAAAAATAGTTCCCGGGCTCTAAAAAATGTGAAAAAAAATCAGTGTAGCATATCTTTGCACGCTCCATCCATGTCTGCAATAAAAAAAATGAGGTCGATACTCCATTGTCACATTTTGGTCACGTATGCCCCCAGTTCAAACTTGGAAAAATGTAATTTCAGAGTTAAATATAAGCTGAATTTTATGCAGTAATTATAATGGGAACCTGAATGGAAATTTTTTATTGCAAAAATGAATAGAGGGTACCAAATTATGCCACTCTGCATTTTTTCATTTTTTTTTTGAGACCAAAAAAATTATTTTTAAATAATTATTGAAAGTGCGGCCACGCCCCTTGGAGGCGTCAATAGGCGTCTAGTCCCTATCCTTTTTATTAAAGATTCAGGGGTGCCAACTTAAATCACAGAACTTTCAATTATTATTTAAAAATAAAAACAGTTACGGGACTAAAAAAAATGTAAAAAAAAAAAATCAAAGTAGCATAATTTGGTACTCTCTATGCATTTCTGCAATAAAATTTTTCATGTAGGTTTCCATTATACAGTATAACATCTACGGTGTATGTTGACAGCACCTGAAGGGCAGACCCTGCGCTACACCGACGTGATGGTGCTAGGGGACACCAATTGTTCACGCATTCTGGAGGGTCAGATGTGCACACAAGTCCTGAATGGAGTCGGCCCTTGTGAGGTGAGTGATTAATTTAAAGCGTTAATTATATATTTTAGTCATGTAAATGGCAGGGGCGGACCCAGTGCGCGTCTCTAGGGGGGAAGGGGTGCCCTATCCTTCAATGTTAATATTATTATATACTTAACAAGTAATAATTAAGTTATAATGAAATGATAAGTATATAAATAATAATTTACTGCATGCTTTTGTATAATTATCACATTTTTTGTCACTCTTATTCAAATTTATATTTCGATCATATTTTTTTTTTTTTTTTAATCAAACCCTATTGGGTACTTCTATTTACTAATTACATACTACTTTGAAACCCCGAACCTTCCGAAACCCTAACTTGAGCGTTTCGCGGGCTCTTCTGGAACGGGGGCGGCCACGGCCTTGCAAATCCATCCCGGCATTTGCCTGCGGCTGAGGGAAACGTGGAAACCTCAGCCAGGATGGACGCTACAGCTTTTGTCAATGAACTGGAAGTGCAATGGTCCAAAGCCAGGGGAACCACATAGTGGAAAAGCGCAACGTTTTACCCCTGGGTGGGAAACGTGGTTTTTGTTGAAAATGGTCACCCATCCAACTACTAACCACGCGCGGCGTTGCTTGACTTCGGTGATCTGACGAGACCCGGTCAAGCGCACTGCGCCACACCTCCCATCATATAGGCTGCTTACAACATGGGTCAAGCCAATTTTAATAATATAACGTTCAATATGATTATGTATATATTTTATATACGGTACATATATATATATATATATATATATAATATATTATATAGCGTATAATATTATAATACATGGTAGCATGGTTATTTTTTGTTGAATTTAATATTTATATGTGATTTATTATAATTATACTATAATATGCAGACATTAATATAGTTGAAGCCGCGGTGACTCATTAAGAAGCTTTTTCGAAAAAGCGCACTTGCTTCAATCTCGTATGGCGGCCATGTTGGTGATAAAATCGCTCCCCGCAAGTCGAGGAAATCCTGAGCCTCTGATTGGCTGCGGTACGCGATTTTCTCGCTTTCCCCGCTCCATGTAAATGCACCTTTAAGGGCCGGTGGGGACGAGTGTGCGCTATTTATACAGGCCACTACATTTTGCCAATGTTGCATGATTATCTAATATCTATATACATGTATTTTGTTTTCAGGACGAAGGTTCTGCACTAACCTTTGTGGAACAATCTGTAAGCTATGCGATTGGAATTTTCTTGTATGGTTTTGGTGAAGGAAGTTGCCCAGGCTCGACCACTCTGTTCACTCGCACTACAACCTACCTGGACTGGATTATCAGTGTTGCCAACATCACATTGGGATAGAGAGGGTACTTTTTCACAAAATTAAATGTTGAAAATTATATTTTTTTAACGTTTCAAAAATTAGGACTTGAAAAATAGTGTTTAAAAAATTGTACTAACCAGCTAATAAAATTTCTTTGGTATATACCAGCTTGTCTGATTTGAAAAACCTTCCCCTTTGCCTCCAGATACAATCTTATATGAAAGTATTTTGTACGCTGCTTGTGATTTTATGTCAATGGACAACCTGCATGAAAATTTTTATTGCAGAAATGAATAGAGGGTGCCAAATTATGGCACTCTGAAATTTTTCAGATTTTTTTTTTTTAGTCCCAGAACAATTTTTAAATAATTATTGAAAGTTCTGTAATTTAAGTTGGCACCACTGAATCCTTAATAAAAAGGATAGGACCGAGAAGCTTATTGACGCCTCCAGGGGTGTGGCTGAACTTTCAATAATTATTTAAAAATATTTCCGGGACTCAAAAAATCTGAAAAAAATCAGAGTAGCGGCGCGTAGTTTGGTATCCTCTATTCATTTCTGCAATAAAAAATTTTCATGCAGGTTGCCCATTGAGAGACATTTAAGAATGTTACGTTTATATGTATTGCCTGCGATTGTCGTTGTGGAAGCTAGCTTGCCGATGAAAGAAAATGAAGAAAAAGAAAACAAGTAATGACTTAAAGTTAATTATATTAATATAGTATTTAAGATTATAAAAACATAAATTAAAATGTAGGTGTATATATAAACTTATTTTCCAATTTTGAAAATAAAAGTTAATTTATTCATCTCTATTACTGAAAATAATATGCCTTAAAAATGGTCCAGAAACCGTGGCCGGGCATTGGAATAAATTCAAGCTATCGAGTTTATTGAGGCGCAAATCTTCGTTGTTCTATTTACTAAACTAAAATAACAAAAGGACTTTTGCGTCTTGCCTTTGTGTCCGTCGATCGGAGTAAGGGAAATAGAAAGAACAGAAACTTTATTTATACATGGAAAACATTTCGTCGTATTGATTCCAGGAAAGAATATGCGATTGAAGCAGTCAATATAGGGAGGCGGGATGAGGTTGAAAATATTACAATATAACATGTTATATATAAAACTATATTATATTCTTACTTACATATATAATAGACTCAAATCACGAAAAATGATAAATAGATATATTTACCACCAGACTATATAATATAAATTATGTTAATAACTAAATTTTATTTATTCATTTAAATGTTATAATTATAGTGAATTGATAAACCTAATTGGGCGCGATTCACGAAGCAGTTAGTTAGGTTTCTAGCCACGTTTAGCTTTAACCACGTTTAACTAGGTGGTTTAACACACAATACCTGGCATAGTTAAACGTGGTTAAGCTAAACGTGGTTAGAAACCTGGCTATATAACTGGTTCGTTAATCGCACCCATTATTTTTCTGGATAACTCCTAGGTAAAAATCAACCCATATCTTTTATATCTCGACTCTTATGATGTACAGTACATGATAATTAAATTATGAATATTGTGTACGTATAGTTTAATATTCATATACAGTTATACACCTCGGGGAAGATCAAACGTTACTTCGACTTACTTGCTCAAGCTGCAGCTCTAAAAAAACGAATATATTTATACACAAAATTTGAAATATGCGGGGAATTAGAAGAGCACTGCATGCTTGGCACTGCAGCCGATAACAGCTAGAGCAGGACGTAATATATTCAAACAATGAGAACTGTCCGTCCAGGGTTAATCCTATATTGTAGGGGGTAAAGTCACTCCCTTCCGGCTTATGGAAGCCCAATTCTGATTTTTGATTGGCTTAGAAATAACCCTTTTTGCTGAAACGCCTTCCTATTGGTTAAAAAGGGGTTATTTGCTTGTTGTTTACAAATTTCAATAGTCAATATATATATATATATATATGGTAACGGTCGGGAGTGAATTTACCCGGTTCAATAAGAGGATTAGCCCTGTGTCCGTCCTTCCTTCAAATTTCGCCTTGAGGTTAGGCAAATTGTTCAGCATCGGTAGTCACACGTGAGAGGTTATTTCCGTGTGTCCGGGCCTATATTTAGTTGACAGCTGGAGCACAGCTGGACGCGCACATCTTCAATACACTCCGACCAGCACGAGATGGCCACGACGACAACTGAAAAGCAGTCTATTTGGACACCAATTAACTTGATATTCCCTCCATAAATAAGAATCGGACACGGGAAAATAATTTTATATAATAATTTTCAAACGCCATTTTATTATGTTAAACGACGATTATATAAATATTTTTGTCGCAGGCGCGGATACAGGAAAAAAAAATCGGGGGAGGGGGGCGTGAAGCGCTTTCATAAGGCCAATGTTGAAAAAAATGGGATTGGGGGAAATGCCTATATTGCCCGTGGTAAATCCAACAATTCGGGAGGGGGGGGGGGACTGTAGCCCCTCAGTCCCCTGGATCCGCGCCCTGTATTTGTGTGTAGATATATAGCAGCAATATTTTTTGTTAACTTGAATACTTAGTTTTTCCGTTTTTTTTTTATTGCTTTTGAGAATTAGGACTTAACTTTCTTATGCACCTGATACTTGTACCGTAGAATTTGTTCTTGTACTTAACTAATTGAAGTTAGGAGGGTCTTGTAAAGGATAATAGATGAACAATGGGTAGGATTAACGCATTAACGACTGTGGAAAAGGGTTAAATATGGAAGTGCCAAAACTTGCACTTATTATGTTGATTTTGGATCAAAGTATGATTATGGGGAGTAGGGTGCAAAAATTTAAGTTCATTGATTATGTAGGAGCCTACATAAAAAATATGACACAGGAAGTTTGAAAGTCTGAAATGTCAGGCAGTTTTCTTCTGGGTTCTTTAACGTGAATACAAAAATGTCCCTCGTCTGCAATAATGAGCCATCTGCCTACCACAATCTCGTTGCAATAATGAGCTATCTGTTATTTCATTATTGATGGATTTCATTTTACATCCTTATAAAATAAAGCTCATTGACTCACCTGATATAGCAGATAGATCATTATTACAATGAAATCGTGGCAAGCAGATAGCTGATTATCAGGGACAAGGGACTACATTTAGTATACAATCTAAAAGTTCAAATTAAAAAAATACTATTATTTGACAAAATAATTATTATTATCCAATAATTTAATTCCACGGCTGAAAACTGCAAGTTGCTCGATTACATACTGTTTGGAGAACCACAGGCCTTCTATTTTGTCCGCAGTTGCAGCGAAGACTCTAAATTTACAAAATGCAAACATACATTTATTTCTGCGCGTGTTTATTTGTCTTCGGTAAAAATACCATTGTTGCTATTTTTAAACTTTTCTTATTATTATCAATATTGTTCAATTGATAGCAAGCTGCTGAGTTTTACGACTTCCAAAATTATATTATGAAATTTATGAATGAGAGTTTTAACTTTTTACAAAATATATTGTAATAATATGAAATGGAGTATCGACCTCAGTTTTTTTTTTTATATATGGATAGAAATGGATAGAGCGTGCAAAGTTATGCTATCCTGATTTTTTTTTCAGATTTTTTAGAGCATGGGAAGTATTTTTTAAAAATTATTGAAAGTCCTTTTTGTGACGTCACGTGGTGGTAAGTCCTATCTTTTTCTTAAGGAGCGGCGTCTCGTGACGTCACAAAAAGAACTTTCAATCATTTTTTAAAAATAGTTCCCGGGCTGTAAAAAATCTGAAAAAATTCAGGGTAGCATAACTTTGCACGCTCTATTCATTTCTGCAATAAAAAATGAGGTCGATACTCTATTATTCAAGTTATGATATACGTATAATTAACAATTTATTAAAGAAGTTATTTATAAAATCAATTTAATTTATAATATAAAAATAATTGCAATTTAATTATTTCTTATATAATAAAAGCTATATATATTAACACTGTCACTGAAATTACATTGGTGGGGACATTCACGAAGCACTTTAATCCCCACTTTAACCTCGATTTTTATCTCTGGTGCTAAACCAGGGGCTAAACATGGTTGGTCCCTATGGTTAAGCCCCTGGTTTAGCACCAGGGATAAAAATCGAGGCTAAAGTGGGAATTAAAGTGCTTTGTGAATGCCCCCCAATTGTTTTCTTAATAATATTAATATTTCATTACATGGCATAAAGAAAGGCTTGAAATAAACCAACTTTTGATTTACATCATTAGTTTGTTATACTATTATCTTCAAAAGTTTTCTTCATTTTTTTTTTTAATTATTTATTTTATTTTTACCATTAATATTATAAAACTGTGGAAACTCTATTTATTTATTTTTTATTTCACCCAATACAATTATAATATAAACATGGTATAACATAGGGTGGGGATAACATACAAAGCGTAAAAATACACTATAGCACATAAGTGGTAGTTATCCCGAAAATTTAGAACATAATTTAGAACATAACCTGTAGGTTAAATCCGTTAAAGTCAAACACATAAAAAATAAAATAATAATGATCGATAGTAAAAAAAAAAAAAAAAAATCAAACCGAAAAGCAAGGATCTAAGAAGTTAGAATGTAGAATAATTATTATTTGTTATTAATATTGTAAAATATAATTATAATTTTTCACAATTTAATATATATATTTGTAAACATTGCAGCTTATGCATCCTGACCATGCAAGAATAAAATAAAATCATGGTATATTTTTACTGCTAAAAAACTTAAACTAAATAAAGATGATTTAGATGATTGTATTTAAGATTAGTTTCCATAACGTTCTTTCACCGACCATTTTATTTCAAGTTTCCATGGTTTTCTCATGTTATAAAGAAAAATGTAAAATAAAACTAATAGCCATGACTGGCAAAATTTCTTATATATAAAAAAAGATAGATTTATAAATGCTAACCGCGAATAAAAATATAAAAACAAAGTATTTAAATTTAAAGTGTCGACAATTTCTCCATCTTTGCACTCTTTTTTTTTAACTACGATAAACAGGCAATAAACACTGAGGCGAGCAAGGAGAGGGAAGGCAGTAGAAAATTGCTCGCGTTGGAAACTCTGATTCGTTTGTGGACCTGAAAGCAAATTTGAATTACAAACAAGAAGTGGTTTTATAACAGATGATTTTGTATTTTATAACATGAAATAAAATTGTTAACAATGGAGTATCGATCTTATTTTTTTATTGCAAAAATGGATAGAGGGTGCAAAATTATGCTACCCTGATTTTTTTCAGATTATTTACAGACCGGGGGGAACTATTTGTGACGTCACGAGGCGCCGCTCCTTAAGAAAAGGATAGGACTTGCCGCCTCTTGAAGTCCCAAAAAGGATTTTCAATAATTTTTTTTTAAAAATAGTTCCCGGTCTGTAAAAAATCTAAAAAAAATCAGGGTAGCATAACTTTGCATCCTCTATCTATTTCTGCAAAATATATGTTAGCACCCAAAGCCGAATTCGGGCAAAAGCCGAAAAAAATGCTCACATCTAGTTCTGCGCATCACGAAATGAGCCAAAGCCGAAGTGAGTTTTTTTTTCGGCTTTGGCGCATTTCATTTTGAACAAAACTAGATCTGCTCAAATCGAAATGCGCCAAAGCCGATATGAGATTCTACTTCGGCTTTGGCGCATTTCATTTTGAGCAAAACTAGTTCTGCGCATCGCGGTTTGAGCAAAAGTCGAAATGATATTTTATTTCGGGTTTGGAGCAAAATTTTGAGCACATCTAGTTTTGCGCAAAATAAAGATGATTTTAATGACGAGATGATGTTTTTAATTTTAGTGAAATTAATTATAATTTTTAAAAAGAAAAATAAAAAACTAAACTTATAATAAATATTAAAATTGTGACCTAATATCTTTCAAGCGCTGTTTAAAAATAAATTAATTAGGGAAAAAATAATAACTTTAAAATGTAATCATATACAGTATACGTACATACCTTATAAAAATATTGTAGAATCTGTTGTTTTTATAAAACACTCCCCATTTCTGTCACTTAATTACTATTTGATGATGTTTTTGTTAAATTAATAAATTTTTTGTTTTAAGAACTGCAGCTCAAATAAAATAGACATATACGCCACACGTTTTAAAGTATTCTTTAGATTCACTCGCTCTCACCATTAGAAATACAATATTGTCACGCACGCACGCACTTGTAAATTTCATAGTTCTATTTCTTCGAACATTGTAGCAGCCACAATACATAAACATATACGGCAATCAAATGGGGTAATTTGATTGCAGAGGTAAAGGCTACTTTCTTATCTCGTTGTACCGATGTATTGCATGATAGCCTAATTCTAAGAAATTGCAGCTATAAGTATATGATTATATTGATTATACAGACTAAACTTGTTGGCCAACAATTTTTGTGTGTGAGCGAGTGAAATCTAAAGAATATACTTTAAAACGTGTGCAATGGCGTATCCCAGCTAACACACTTTGTCTGGCCAGTGGCAGGCCCAAGGTGGGCACTGTGGGCAAGCGTCGGGCAACTGGCAGCCCACAGTCTGCCGAACGTCGGCCCGCTTCCCGGCAGCCGCGTGTAGGCTGCCACTTGCGGGCCGAGTTGGGGAGACTTTTGGGTAGCCCGAGCACTTGGGCATGCCGTATGGGGCACGGTTTTTGCCCCCATATGGCATGCAATAACTTTGGGACTTAGAATTTTCAAAAATTTTCCTGACAAACTTTAATTTTTTTTTCTTCGTGTTTTTTTTTTTTTTTTTTTTTTTTTTTTTTTTTTTTTTTTTTTTTTGTTAAGTATTATTATTTAATTATTATAAACAATAAAATTTAAAAATTTAAATTAATTTATTAATTAATTATTTTAATTTTTTCTAACTATATTTAATTATTATAAAATTTCGCCCAACTTGATTGTTTCATGTGAAATACGTAAATAAGTAATTTATACTTATTTAATGTAAATATTTAGAAAATATGTAAAGAATATATATTACGAATGAAGAAAGGAAAATAAAAAGTTTTGTGAGTACGCTGCCATTTTTCGAAGAGCCGTCTGAGTCGCGTCTGAGTTTGAGAGATGCCAACTGCAGCGCGGAATTACACTTAAATTTTGTAACAAAGTTGTCCTTAAAATCCCGTTATGTAGTAAAAAAATATATTTAAAATAACATTTCAGGACATTTCTAAGTTTAATATTAAATGAAAATCGAACAAATTGCGTAGTTCATTAAGTAAAATTAGGTTACGTATACAGTGAAATTTTGGTTAGGTTGGTGCTTCTGATAACGGAATTCACTAGCAGCCATTTTTCAACCACTCAGTTGTACTTAGAGAAGTGGAGAGAGAGCATCGTCACAGCGCACCTTCAAGTTAATTTTACTATCCTGAGTTTTACTTAATATAGTTTTAAAATAACCTTAATCAAGAAATATTTTAATATAATTCTTAATCAAACCTGACGCTACCATAACGAAAACCTATGTCCTGAAGAAATGCAAGTAAAATAGACCTGACAAAATTCTATGACACAAACAGAAACTCGACCTATAAACGCAAAATAAAGTTAAGTACATATACACAAAGCAAATTATAATAACTACTGAAATAACAATAATATTGCAAAATTAATAATTATCTAATATTAAATTATATGTAAGCAAAAGCGTGGCCAAATATTCACGCTCCTGGGGCAGCCCACCTGGGCCCCAACGACAACCCGATGACCAAAAAGTGGTGGGGCCAGGCGAGGCAGCCCTCCGTGGGCCAAGCGGGCAAGCCCACCTTTGGCCAAACCACGGCCAGAAATTATGTGTTAGCTGGGATATATGTCTATTTTATTTGAGCTGCAGTTCTTAAAACAAAAAATTTATTAATTTAACAAAAACATCATCAAATATTAATTAAGTGACAGAAATGGGGAGTGTTTTATAAAAACAACATATTCTACAATATTTTTATAAGGTATGTACGTATACTGTATATGATTACATTTTAAAGTTATTATTTTTTCCCTAATTAATTTATTTTTAAACAGCGCTTGAAAGATATTAGGTCACAATATTAATATTTATTATAAGTTTAGTTTTTTATTTTTCTTTTTAAAAAATTAAAATTAAAAACATCATCTCGTCATTAAAATCATCTTTATTTTGCGCAAAACTAGATGTGCTCAAAATTTTGCTCCAAACCCGAAATAAAATATCATTTCGACTTTTGCTCAAACCGCGATGCGCAGAACTAGTTTTGCTCAAAATGAAATGCGCCAAAGCCGAAGTAGAATCTCATATCGGCTTTGGAGCATTTCGATTTGAGCAGATCTAGTTTTGTTCAAAATGAAATGCGCCAAAGCCGAAAAAAAAACTCACTTCGGCTTTGGCTCATTTCGTGATGCGCAGAACTAGATGTGAGCATTTTTTTCGGCTTTTGCCCGAATTCGGCTTTGGGTGCTAACATATATATATATATATATATTTTGTACAACGATCAGACTCGTATACGCCTATAGTATAGGTAGGAGGAGAAAAGGTGGATTCACATGGCGATTTTTATCATGTGACGCGACGTGAATGATGCGAACTTGCTATAACATCCATAGGCGGTCATATTTTAAAAGGCGGATTCAGATGGCGACAACGGCAATGCGACGCGATTTTGACGTAAAAGCTGTAAAATCCTATGCGGCGGCGAATTCACCGGTAATCGCGTTAATTACGATGCTCTTTTTCTTTCAATCGCCCAATATGGCCGCCAATGGATGTTACAGCAAGTGCGCATTATTCGCGTCGCGTCGCATGGTAAAAATCGCCATGTGAATCCACCTTTAACTGGCTACAGCAGGCGGCGCGTCACATATATATATTTACTGCACTTGCACAGTCAGCTTTATCTCCTACAATGGACAACATACATGAAAATTTTTTAATGCAGAAATGAATAGAGGGTACCAAATTATGCTACTCTGAATTCTTTCAGATTTTTTTGAGACCAAGAACTATTTTTAAATAATTATTGAAAGTGCGGCCACGCCCCCTGGAGGCGTCAGTAGGCGTCCAGTCTCTATCCTTTTTATTAAGGCTGCAGGGGTGCCAACTGAAATCACAGGACTTTCAATAATTATTTAAAAATAGTTCCGGGTTTCAAAATAATCTGAAAAAATTCAGAGTAGCATAATTTGGTACCCTCTATTCATTTCTGCAATAAAATTTTTTCATGTATGTTGTCCATTAGACGTATACGAGTCTGATCATTGCACAAAAAATGTCCCATGATCGGTTCTTCCTCTCCTATCATTCTACTTCGCTCTCTACAACATATTTATAACCAAATTGATGGGAGCAAAAGGAGCTATGTTTATGCAAAGGAATATTTTTGTGCAAATAACTGTACATAATTATATTTATAAGATGATGTATTTCAAGATGTAACTTACCTTTTTTGTCAACTTTTCTGGCGAATATTTTTTCACCAGCTGTTCCCATTTCTCAGGGTAATTCTGTCGAAGATGTTGTTGAATCTTATCGATGAAATCTTGTTCCTCATCATCACACTCTGTGCAGATTGTGCTGACAAGAGGGGACACGTATTCTGTGACAAATATTATGTGCATAAATAAAAAAAAGACACAACTGCAAGCCAATTTTTTAAAATACTAAGTAGAGGTTCGTATTTTTAAAAATCATTATACAAAATGTTATGACGTCATAGTCATACAATTATTTAATATGATAGCATCAAGAAAATGACGTTATAAGGTTTTACAATATGAATTTTAGAGTGATTATATATTTATTTCTTTTTAAGGGTAAGATAACGCCACCAATGTTCAAAAAAATCCCTCACATGAAAATTCTGAAAAAAATTTAAAATGTTCTCCTCTACACCCCCCATCATTAGCTAAAATATCAGGTATACAAATACGATCTAGTTTTTTATATAGTTATAAATTTTTAAAGTTGACTACTTTAACATGGAGAAATGAAACTTCCATGTTAAATTAGTCAACTTTAAAAATTCATAACTCAAAAACTAGTTCGTATTTGTATACCTGATGTTTTAGCTACTGATAGGGGGTATAGAGGAGAACATTTTAAAATTTTTTCAGAATTTTAATGTGAGGGATTTTTTTGAACGTTGGTGGCGTTATCTTACCCTTAAAGGAAATGACAATTAAAAACTTCCAATAAATAATAATATAAAGTACAGTGAAAATATATTGTTCTAGGTCATCTTGGAAAATGATAGTAATGGAGTATCGACCTCAAATTTGTTTATTGCAGAAATGGATAGAACGTGCGAAGTTATGGTACCCTGATTTTTTTCAGATTTTTTAGAGCCCGCGCGGGAAGTATTTTTAAAAAATTATTGAAAGTTCTTTTTGTGACGTCACGAGACGCCGCTCCTTAAGAAAAAGATAGGACTTACCGCCGCGTGACGTCACAAAAAGGACTTTCAATAATTGTTTAAAAATACTTCCCGGGCTCTAAAAAATCTGAAAAATATCAGGGTAGCATAACGTCGCACGCTCTATCCATTTCTGCAATAAAAAAAAATTGAGGTCAATCCCCCATTGTAATTTTGATATCAAAGTATATACCTTTTAGGAGTGTAGAAAGTTGATTGCAAGGTCCCTCGTCAAGTAAACAGTTGAAGATCAGTTGTGCTGCAGTATCGTTAGCTATCTGGAGTGCAATATCCTCAAATGATGGTAATTCTGGCTCATTTACCTTAAAAAATAATATATAAATATATATATGAGATTAATTAGCTCTAAGGGAATGATCAACTACATTTCACAACTAAAATGGTATAATATGCTGTATAGTGAAATGATTAATAAATAAATAAATAAATAAATAAATAAATAAATAAATAAATAAATAAATAAATAAATAAATAAATAAATAAATAAATAAATAAATAAATAAATAAATAAATAAATAAATAAATAAACTAAATTAACTTCGACTTTCAGTTGATAACGTTTTTCCAGGCGAAGAGCTATATAAGCACCGTGTCCGTCACCTCGCTTGACAAATCTAGCGGCGAGCAAGTTTCATCTGCGGGAGATATGATGTTTTACCAAATCAAAATTTTCAATCAATTTCACTTTACCATGTCCTGTTGGCTGATCAGACTGCTAAGATGCTACCAATATCATGCATCTCATAATACGGTGATTATCAGTAGACCAAAGTACCCAGAGGGCTGAAATGTCATATCTCTCATATATGGAACCTGCTTGCCGCTATCTGCCAAGTTATATACTCTGGT
Organism: Siphlonurus alternatus; assembly: GCA_949825025.1. NCBI lineage: Eukaryota > Metazoa > Arthropoda > Insecta > Ephemeroptera > Siphlonuridae > Siphlonurus > Siphlonurus alternatus. The sequence continues at coordinate 34,917,970 of OX463782.1, forward strand.
TCACATTTAACTTGGTCTTCGTCGTGTTTGTATCGCCTTCAGTCATTGGTGCGTTGTTTGTAACGAAGAACTTTACTGGACGTGCATGCCGAACCGAAGGACACCCGAGCGTTTCCGACGAAAACCAAGTTAAATATGAACCTTAGTATAGCGAGGTGGCGAACGCGATATTTGATTCATCCCCTGGAAGAATTTTATGAACTGATTGATAATAAAAAATTATTCCAAATTAGTTTTCCCCTTTAAGTTTAGAACACAATAAATATCCATCACAAAGTATATATTATGCTATCGTCAAATTATTTTTTTTATATCAAAACATAACGTACAAACGATGAATCCATTTTTAATTTTACTTTATGTGCTGATAAATCTCTTAAAGTCTCAATTTGTATATGTGTACTGTACCTCATAAGGAAAAGATTCCTCTGTCGGGTTAAATTTATTTTTTAAGTCTCTCCATCGCAGCGGAAAGGTTTGTTCGAAAATATTTTTGAAGCTAGATAACTTGTTGTTTTCATCTCGAGTGCATTCTTCGCAACCCAATATCAATTTTGGAGCCCAATCTGTAAAAATATTACACATATATTAATTAAAGTAAATTTACTTTGTATTTGTTTGTTTTTCTTACAGTGGTTGTATACATAATTATTAAAATTATATAATAATATGGAAACAAAATTATTTATGTCTATATATTTATTAGCATTGCTCATTTCTCCCGGTAGTTCTGAAGAGAATTGTAAATATATAGTTCCTCACTTTATATATAAAATGTACATAGCTTCAATTAAACAATCCGATGCTTAATATAATTTATAGTGGTATGCATGCAAAATACTTACACTTGAGAATATTTCCCAAGTCGTCACAAGGCATTTGATCCAAAATACACTTGAAGATTTCATCTGCAGAAGATCTGTTGCTGAGCAGATGAAACATGTCTTGAATTAACGGAAAAGCCGGAGGTACTTCTGTCTTCGGCTAAAATAAACAACAATACATTAATTAATAAGAAAATTGTAGGTGAACATTTACCGTAGCGTTGGTGAATTCGCAGAGTGCTATTTTAACGTATACATGCATAATAATCAACTTTGATCATGAAAATCCTGTAACAGTTTTATCTTTATTATAAGACTTTTTTTTTCTTTTTTGATCAAACCCTATTGGGTCCTTCTACTTACTAATTACATACTAATTTGAAACTCCGAACCTTCCGAAACACTAACTTGAGCGTTTCGCGGGGTCTTCTGGAACGGGGGCGGCCACGGCCTTGCAATCCAACTTGGCATTTGCCTGCGCCTGAGGGAAACGTGGAAACCTCAGCCAGAATGGACGCTACAGCTTTTGTCAATGAACCGAAAATGCAATGGTCCAAAGCTAGGGGAATCACATAGTAGAAAAGTGGAACGATTTACCCCTGGGTGGGAAACGAGATTTTTGTTGAAAATGGTCACCCATCCAACTACTAACCACGCTCGGCGTTGCTTGACTTCGGTGATCTGACGAGACCCGGTCAAGCGCACTGCACCACACCTCATGACTATTGCGAATTCGTTTTTAAAGTAGTTAAATTTATTGGTTATTTCCGAGCATGCATGCATGTATTGTGTTTCAATTGATGTCAAAATATAATAAATAAATTAATAATTATGAAAATTTCTAAATGCAAAAAAGATAAATTCCCAAATCTTGCTGATATTTTTTTTATTAATTATTCATTTTTCTTAAAACTAATAATAAAATTGTATATTATTATTTTTTTTTTTTAAAATGCATCCCTTAGGCGCTGCTGTTCCTATAACCTATAGGGTTATAGTTAAAAAAAAAAATCAATGTTTCTATACATACGTCGAGATCTTCTAGCTAAAATTTTATTGATAAAATTCTTGCAGGATGTACATGAATATAATTTTGAGAAAATAATGAGGATATAATTATACCTCTACTGTGCCCAGTTTACGGAGTAGCTCATTCCATTGTTGTGGGAAGTTTATTTGGATTTTTTCTTTGATCGCAGCGAAGTTTTCCTTCTCTTCCAGGCCGCATTCTTCACACCCAAAAATAAATTTTGGAGCCCAATCTGCCAAAAACAGAGCTTAAAGTATTGATTGATGTTGAGTTAGTTACAGGTCCCGATGTAATGTGTGTCTCGGACACGAGTTAACAATAAAACTATCCTGGGCCTGCCGAGACGCCTTCTCGGGATGTAAGGTGAAGGTAATGAGATAAAGTCTTCCTTGCGGAAGGACGATTGTGAAGGTGACAAACGGCTTTCGCCGTAATGGCTACTCTCCAGTCCGTCACCGAGAGGGTGAGTGAAAATGAGAGGATTATGGGATTGTACCACTGCCTGGAGAGATGGTTTTTAGATGGAAATAAAGGAAATGATAGATTTAAAAGGTAGGTATTAATTTGAAGAATGAAATATAAGAATTAAAGGATGACAGGAAAGATTTCAGAAGCGGCACAGGAAAAATGATGTAACAGGTTCCAGCACGCCAATATGGAGCAAATCGCGATGACGTCACAAAGACTGTATAATTTAGACCCCATACGGTTTCACTGCAGAGACCCAACAGAGACCTCCGTGTCTTATGGTCAGGGATTTGATCAGAGCTTCACTGTAACTGATAGTGGCGGCGCTGCTAAATGTTCGGCACGGCCCAATTCTTGCTTTCTGAAATTACCCGCGCAGCCAGCGAGAACCGGGCCGTGCCGCTGCGATTCAGTGGCGCCGCCACTCTCAGTTACAGTGAAGCTCGGCCAAGCTGATCAAATTTCTGGCCGTAAGACACGGAGATCTCTGCAGGGTCTCTGGTTTTACTGCAAGTGCGCCAAGCCTCGCGTGACATCGCTCCATGGAAATGCACCTTTACACTCATCAATATTTTTTTTATCTCAAAAATACTGTACTTACACTGAAGTATTTTTCCCATAGCGTCACAAGGTCCCTTATCCAGGAGACACTTGAAAACGCGATCTACAGCCTCTTTGTCACTCAATAGACTGTCGATGTCCTCAACATCTGGTAACATCGGTGAATCCTCCTTCTTCAGCTAACAGTAAAAATATCATTAGCTCAATAAATCATATTTTATAATATTAACAATGAAACAGCTTACATGAAAATATTTTTATTGCAAAAATGAATATGGAGGGTTTTAATTTATATTATTTTTATTCTTTTCATATATTTTTAACCCCAGAAATTATTAAAAGTTATTCCTGTAGTAAAAAGAAAAAAGGAGTAGCATGCATGATTTAGTGCAATTCATTTTGGGAAATAATGCTATTCAAGTTGTCTTAGTTGTCCATTACTTTATATATATATGTATTTGAATATATATATATTCTGAATATTTGTTATTATGTATATATATTTTTCGAATAAAAAGGGTGTATTAATATGTTGTATTTTCTGATATGAGCGTACCTTGGCCGAGTTCATTATGCTCACTAGCATGTCCCATGATTCTTTTGGGAGCTCCGTCTGGATTTTTTCTTTAACTGAAGCCAATTTTTCTTTTTGTTCTTCATCACATTCTTCGCACCCAAAAACTAATTTTAAACCCCAATCTGTAAAAAAAAAAGAAATAAAAATAACACATCATAATTTATATCACCCCAAAGTTATTTCTAAGTCATAGTTTCTAAAAGAAAATATTGCATTAAAATTAGTTAGTAATTATATTTTATAATATTATCAATATTTACATTTCGTGACCCATATATTAATGGAGTATTGACCTCAAAAAATTTTATTGCAGAAATGGATAGAGCATGCATGCAAAGTTATGATACCCTGATTTTTTTCAGACTTTTTTTGAGCCTGGGAACTATTTTTAAAAAAAATTATTGAAAGTCCTTTTTGTGACGTCACGCGGCGGCAAGTACTATATTTTTCTTAAGAACCAGCGTCTCGTGACGTCACAAAAAGAACATTCCATAATTTTTTAAAAATAGTTCCTGGGCTCTGAAAAATCTGAAAAAAATCAGCGTAGCATAACTTTGCACGCTCTATCCATTTTTGCAATAAAAAAATTGAGGTCGATACTCCATTTCTGAGTTAATTACCATATAGGAGTGAATGACATCCTTTTCATGAAAATTTGTATTGCATATTTGGATAAAAAGAAATTTCAAATAAACTTCATTTTAATTTGAAATGTATATTATATATATATATATATATATATATTATTTATATAATTATATGTGCATGCAGATTGACAATAAAATCAAGAAATAAAGATTTTTCCTTATATTATGTTACCTATAATACATGCAGTATATATCTCATGCATAAATGATTCATCATTGATTGTTGATTGATTCATGAATTGATTGATTTACAAACAGATCTAAAAATACTAAAAAAAAAAAATCATTAGATTTTTCAAAATTCAGCTTTTCAAAGAAATTATGTGCGCTCAAATTATCGCTGACCAATGTTTTGCTTCTCATGCAATGTCTTCACAGTGTACTTACATTTCATTGTTTTTCCAGTGTCATCACAATGGCTCTCGTGTGCTACACACTTCAAAATACGAAGTGCAAACTCTTTGTCACCGAACAGTCTTTCAATATCTTCCGATGTTGGAAGTATAGGCTGTGTGTCCGTAGTCATCTGAGAGAAAATATTAATTTATAAATAATAATATATTATTTACTGACAGTATTATTTTGTATGTCATAGAGCGTTTTATAGCATAAGTTTAGTAACTACCATATAATTGTAAAGATCGTATCAATGTAGTACTGACCTCAAAATTTGTCTCCAGCGAGTTCTCTGACGTCTCCAGCGATTTCTTTGACGTCTCTAGCGATTCCTCTGACATCAGCTGAAATAAAATTTACTGATGTTAGTAGGTACGGATCGAAAACCAAACTTGGGGGGGGGGGTCCATATGGCCAATGTTAAAATAAAATAGAATGGAGGAAATTTTTATATTGTAAATACAACATTTCGAGAGGGTGGGGCGCATGGCCTTTCATCCCCTAGCTTCCCCTGGATCCGTGCTTAGATGTTACTATTTCGTACATGTCACACAGCGTATTGAATAGACAATATAAGCAATGGTTTGTAAGAACTATTGCAAGTAAAATATTAGTAAATTTTTTATTTCTAGACTTTAAAAATAAAATATAACATTAAAACTTACCTCTTGACACGTTACTTTATTGTCATACTTCAGAAGTGCAGAAATGCCGATAATAAGAAGAAACGGTATCTTCTAAACAGAACAAACGATGTATTTAATGAGACACAATGTATAGTTATGGTTATAATTAGACACGGACAATTCACATGCTGGAGTATTAAAATTACAGTGTACTAGTCGTGTTTTTGTAACCAGGCGCAGATCCAGAAAAAAAAATCAGTGGGGGGGGAGGGGGGAGAAGAGGCTGAAAAAAGATTTTTTTCCGATTTTTTTTCCAATAAGGCCAACGTTAAAAAAAATTTTGAGTGGGGGAAATGCCTATATTGCCCATGTTAAATTCAAAATTTTGGGGTGGGCTGCAGTCCCTCCAGCCCCCTCCCCCAGGATCCGCGCCTGCCGACAACGATGCCAGTAATGATAGCCGTGTAAGAGGAAGCTATAAATGAGTCACCTGATCTTAACTCCGACCATGTTGTAAGATCAACCAAGCGAGAATATTAATGGTGCTCATTTCAATATATACCATAGGATATATGTACCGACGGGACCACAAAAAATGCCTATATCTTTACATGGTATTGGCAACAATGTGTATTATATCTGTGAAGTTTATTGATCAAAGTTACAAAGGTCATTTTATACTGATGCCTTCTCTTATCACTCATACCTTGATGCCAAACGTCTTTTATGACATCACCTCTATATAAGGCCTGTGCAAAGACATTTTTTGTGGTTCCGTCGGTACCGAAGAGGGGTTAAAAAGTGTCTAAACAGGCCTTATGTATGATGTCATAAAAGACGTTTGACATCAAGGTATGTGTGATATTCACTTGACAAATACAATACACATCGCTGCTGATATCATGTATATAACAGGACACTTATTTTTAACTTCCTTCGGTACGAAATGTTCCAATCTTACTGACATTAACTGCACATAATATTACAATGAAATGAGAATATTTCTATACCAACCTTCATTTTGACGATCTTACTATACACTTGGTCTTTTCAAAACTCCAAACGCTACAATATGGTGTTTCAACAAGGAAATAATGATAACAATGTTCTAAACAAGATATAATAAACTTCCTGACTTTGTATTATATACACAGGATATACATTCGTAAATTGAGATAGCTTTCTATCAAGTTAGTAAGATTAAAAAGAAGTCAAATGTTTGTTTCAAAACGTTACATTAAATAATTGTATGTACATTAAATTTGTCTTACTTAATTGTTAGTTAATTTATTTATATTTTAAGAATTTATTCTGTCATTTCTTGATTATTTAACTTTTTACAATTTTCTCACACTTAAGAATTTAGTAAAATTATTACTTTACTTATTATAGGATTGCACAGGGTCTATTCTTAACACGTGTAATCATTACTGATAAAATGTTCATTGCAGTAATAAAGTCTATACTTATATATTTTTTATTTTTTTTTATCAAACCCTATGTACTATTATTACATATACTACTTTGAAACTCCGGACATTCCGAAACCCTATATAACTTGAGCGTTTCGCGGGTTCTTAAATTCCGGAACGGCGGCGGCCTTGCAATCCATCCTAGCATTTGCCTGTGACTGAGGGAAACGTGGAAACCTCAGTCAGGATGAACGCGTACGTTACAGCTTTTGTCAATGAACCGAAAGTGCAATGGTCCAAACTCCAAAGCCAGGGGAACCACATAGTGGAAAATCTTAACGAAAATCTTTGTGGGAAACGTATTTTTTTTTTAAATGGTCACCCATCTAAGTACTAACCACGTTCGGCGTTACTTGACTTCGGTGATCTGACGAGACCCGGTCAAGCGCACTGCGCACACCTCCCCTACTTATTTATTTTTGAAAATGATACTCCAGGTAACCATTACTATATAGTTATTAATTCTACAACCTTTTCTTGGCATACAACTAATAAAATATCCCCTTCCTCTCCCTAAAGCTGTATATATCTTTTACTTTTTTTTTTTTTTCATGTTTTGATTATAAACTACTGCTTTTTCTTAAAAAAAGATTATTTTTTTTCCTGTCATAAAATTTCATTGAAATCGTCTGCCTAAGGTGTAAAATATTTAGTTGTACTATATTTATAATTTTATCTAATTCTTTCTCCCATATTTCTTGACATTCTTGACACTAAAAGAACTCAAAGAATTAAAGAACTTAATTGAGCATCTTTAAGTGTGCTCTCCTGCAGCATAAATTTACCTTGCAACTAACATGAAACTGAGGGAACCATGGAAACACCAATGAAACTTTATTGTTACGGAATCGAGGGGGTTGAACTAATATAATAATATGTGTTGAAATGCTCATTTTTGGATGCTACAAAAATAAGGTGTGGTGCAGTGGCACTTGGCCGGGTCTCGTCAGATCTTCGAAGTGTGGTTCCCCTGGCTTTAGACCATTATACTTCCAGTTCATTGTAGCGTCCATCCTGGTTGAAGCTTCCACGTTTCCTTTAGTCGCCAGTCGCAAGCATATGCCGGGATGGATTGTATAAGGCCGTGCCCGCCCTTGTTCCGGAAGAGCTCGCGAGACGCTCAACTAAAGGTTTTAACACCAGCTTCCGGAATCAAGTGACGTCATCACATCCTGTGATGATAGCTCCATATTGCAATGCTTCAACATAACATTTTGGACCTTAATGTCATAACTGTGTACAAGCTGTCCATCTTGACGGGCCTCCCATTGCGATGGTTTCCGTCCTTCGCCGAAATAGACTCGGGCCATATGGGAGGCGTTCATTTACCGTGCATGTGCGTACACTTTGTTTATTACGACCTCATCGTATCAACAAAATACATGTTCCTATCTTACGTAAAATAAATGTAAAATTACCTTTTTGTATCCATATTATTATTTTCTAACAATATTAAAAATTCAGAATAAATAAAAAATATATAACCAGACAATTAATATTTAGTTTCAATATTATTGGCTAATATCATAGAATTTGCAATAAGTGAAACTGTTTTTATCTGAAAGTTTGAAGTAATTATAATAACAGAACTTAAAAAGTAAAATAATTTGCTCTACCACATTGCAAAATTAATTCTGAATTTCCGATAAAAATTTATTCAAATATAGGAAATGGTTCGTCATTATTTCATAGATAGGTTAGGCAGCACCAAATCAGCAATTTACATAATTTATATTTTGATAGGCCATTTACTCCTGCTGCATATGTGACCAGCGACGTTTTGGTGCTGAACCAATTGCCTAATATAAAGGAGGAAGATTTAGAACCTTGCACGTATATACAATAGACAATAATTATGGTTGCATTTTTTATTTCATAATTAGAAAATATACATAAAATTATGCTTTTCTATTTTTTTTTCAGATTTTTTGGAGTGCGGGAATCAATTTAAAATATATATATTTAAAATTGGTTCCCGCACTCCAACAATATTGACAAAAGTTCAGAAAATCATAATTTTGTGTATATTTTCTAATAATGAAATAAAAAAATGAATCCATTATTGTTTATTATTATGGAGTATCGACCTCAAAATTTTTTATAGCAGAAATGGATAGAGGATGAAAAGTTATGCTACTCTGATTTTTTTTTTTTTTTTTTCAGAATTTTTAGGGACCGGGAAGTATTGCTAAAAAGTTTTGGCGAGGTCGGGTTCGAATCCACGTCCTTTTTGGGTCCTATCTTTTATTAAGAGAGGCGGTAAGAGGCGGCACTTTTTCTGCACTTTCAATAATTTTTAAAAAATAGTTGCCGGGCTCTAAAAAATCTGAAAAAAAAAATCAGAGCAGCATAACTTTGCACCCTTTATCCATTTCTGCCATAAAAAAATTGAGATCGGTACTCCATTGACGTGATCTGCGTGATCAAATGGGCTTTCATTACTACGTTTACATTACGATGTTTAAAACATATTCGTTGATGAAGGATAATGTTAATCTTATGAGGTGTTTTCAACGGAACCGTATTAAACACCTTTATATGTGTACGTAATAAATGTCATATTCAATACGGTAAATTCATTCCGTAAAGCGCATGCAGCACCAAACTAACCTTTAATTACAAGTAAATTAAAAAAATAGGGATTTATGGTCTTTGATCGCTGCAATAATATGATATAATATTCTCAAAGTTTGTTACCAAACTTCAAACTTTATATGAAACTTATGGCATGATCGTATGTTAGTATCTTTATATATTTATAGATATATACTTAATATTCAATAATAATCTATATAACGCAAGCAATTATTTTCTATTTATAAGAAGGAATTTGAAGGTTCCTATTCAAATCGATACTTCTTTCAAGTAATCCTTCAAACAGAGCGAACTTGAGAATCAAGTTCGCTCTGCTTCAAAACTTCACTCGCGCCATCTCGTATTCGAGAGAAAGACCATAGATTCGAAATATCATAAGTTCAGCTATATAATAACTATTACAAACTTTAAAAGTAAGGATACACTACTATGCTTTTGGAGCTCAATGTGTGTTAATGGGTAAGGATATAAGGGAGGGAAAGGATGGTGGCCACGGACTGTTACGCGTCCCAACATTCGCTGTGATTTGCGACTGAGGGAACAGTGGAAAACCTCGGTCAGGACGAATACAGTTTATGTATACGCCTCAACTACTTAAGATAAAATCTTAATAAAAAGCAGAAAAAGTTGCCTACGACATGGATGCGGTAATAATGCTGCTGGCTTACCCCGTCAAGAATATGGCATCATGTTACGTTTGTAATCGGAAACCTTCAGGTTTAGATCTGGACGGCAACGCTCACAAATATTGAACTCCGAAATGTTATAAAGGCATCACAACTAAAATTAAGGCACATGTCAAAATTTTATTATATTATTATAGCTGCTGTCTACCATATAATAATGATGCTAGTAAAAACAGACAAATAAATATATATTTTTTATACGTAATAATATATTATATGTATATTTTATATTATAGAAAGAGACTAAATTAACCGTTAACTTTTCAATTTTCATATATAATTATGTACTTGTGTACTTTTGAGCTTCTGAAACTTAATAATATACCAACATTTGATGAAATATAGTGATCATGTTCAAAATCCACATAGTTTATATAGGAACTTGACATAGTTATCGATATACCCCGCTATGACGTGCATATTTGCATGCATTTAAATCTCCATAACTTGTGGGTATGCAGCTTGTTATATATGAACGTATTATTAACTTTTTTGAATTTTTAGAACATTGCAGCTACAAAATTCATGTTGCTTTCTAAACCGCCTCTAATAAATTTTCTAAAAATTATATTCAGCAGGCAAACAGTTACACACAGAATGCAAAACGGTTATTTCTATTACAACATTATGTAACTATGATTTAGGAGCTTGACTGATCTTTCAATTGCACTATAATAGTCTTCTTTTAGAATCTCATTTTCTTAATTTCCTCTTAATCACACAATAAATTTGCCTGTGATATACGATTAAATAAAAGAGACACACATTACATTTTAAAATTATATTTATTTTCAAAATTTTGCCACCGTTGTCCCGTAATTATACAGACAGTAATACATAAACAATAAAAATATATAATGTCATGTGTATAAGATGTACCAAGAAATCAAGAAAAAATAATCTACGTGTATGGATAAAAAAATTTATGTTACTATATACTTTATAGTAATCTTTAATTAAATTAAATCAAGCAGTCTATAAATACGATCTATGTCATGTGGTTGTTATTATAATTTCATTAAGTATTATATAATTAGATATTTCCTAAAAATCAAATTTTTTTAAAATGAAGATTTGCATGCAAGGATATGCAAATAATATATATTTAATGTATAATATAGCTGCAACAAAGCTAATCTTGAGATATAATGTTAAAAGAACATATATTTAAGACAAATTAGACAAGTATGGTCTCTAATAATATTGAATATACGCGTATTAATTATTTACAATGAAATTCCAAGACACATTCAAATATATATAAAATTAAATATGATTTTATTTATTTATTTCATATTTGAAACATAAACAGCATTGTAACCTTAATTTACTTTATAAAGGTCACAATTCTATGAAATCTATTGTAAAACATTATGCTTACATCTAACGTATTGGCGTCATAAAGTTAGTGCGCTGGAACTACGTGCGTCTGGCGAGGATTGCTGTATGTGATTAACATTGTAAATCATGTAAATGCTCTATCAGTAGCCACAGCATAATTTTATAGAAATGACATCACCATAATTAGTTGTCAAACACTTTCGGACAAATATAAAAAAATATTTCAACTTCGTAAGTGATTTCTTTCCTATTATATTTGATAATTTTTGTGATTCTCCCCATGCTATAGGTATTGCCGTATCCTTGATGCAAAGAGCAAAATTTGCAGACGTCAGCGCCATCTCTTGGTCCTTTATGTCCTCTAAAGCTTCATTATTTTCATCATCTTCATGTTGATGAAATGAATATCAAACCCTTTTGGGTACTTCTACTTAATAATTATCGATGAAACCCCGAAACTTCCTAAACCTTAACTTCAACGTTTCATCGGCTCTTCCGGAACGGGTGCGACCACGGCCTTGCAATCCATCTCGGCATTTGCCTAGCTGCGACTGAGGGAAATTCGGAAACCTTAGCCAGGAGGGACGCTACAGCGCTACAACTTTTGTCAATGAACCGGAAGTGCAATGGTACAAAGCCAAGAAAACACATTATAGTCATGGAAAAGCGCAGTGATTTATCCAATTTACGCCTGGGTGGGAATTGTGTTTTTTTTTTTAAACGGTCACCCGTCAAACTACTAACCACGCTCGAAGTTGCTTGACTTCGGTGATCTGACGAGACTGGGTCAAGCGCTCTGCGCCACATATACGTCATTATATTATACATATACTAGATGTAGAGTAAATGTAATGCAAGTAGGGGTCTAAATAATATTTCACTGCATAATGTCGTTCGTTTGTTTCTTTTTAATTTTCCGACCATGAAAATTAATTCTGGACACATAGGATAGTGTTATCTAAAAGGATACAATTGTCCACAGAATGTGTTGGGTTATAATATAATTACTGCAGAGATGATTAATCAAAAGAGTTTCTGATACCCACAATTTATTTCTTGTACTGTACTACATATAAGCTGTTTATGTGTTTGTGTGGCGCAGTGCGCTAGACCGGGTCTCGTCAGATCACCGAAGTCAAGCAACGCCGAGCGTGGTTAGTAATTGGATGCATGGGTGACCAGTTTCAACAAAAACCACGTTTCCCACCTAGAGGTAAATCGTTGCGATTTTCCACTATGTGATTGGTTCCCCTGGCTTTGGACTCTTGCACTTCCAGTTCGTTGACAAAAGCTGTAGCGTCCATCCTGGCTGAGGTTTCCACATTTCCCTCAGTCGCAGGCAAATGCCGGGATGGATTGCAAGGCCGTGGCCATCCCCGTTCCAGAAGAGCCATTAAAGGCCTTATTAACCTTTTCACAGTATTAAGTACACGGTTCAGTGTGATTCGGCTGCATATTTTTTTTGTTTCAGTAGCACAAATATCAGAGATAATAGCCGATGAAGAAGCACCTGTGACGTCACTCACGCTCATTCAGCGGCGACAATATAGGGAAATCCCTGCAAAAGATAGGTTCACTCCCGCTGCAACCACGGCCACAATTTGACTACTGGAATTTTGAAACTTTACCAGGGCACTCTTGATAGTATTTGTCAAATAGACTGAAAGAAGTTTTTTGGTGGTGTGTGTACAGACTGAGTTATTGCGGTAGCAAGATAAGCCAAAAATTTAACATTGTTTTCCTATACAACATTTTTGCTCCTCTTTCTACCGCAATAACTCGGTTTGTATGAATGTTATAAAAAAATATCTTTCAGGCTATTTGATAAATACTATCAAGACTGTCCTGGTAAAGTTTCAAAATTACAGAAGTAAAATTGTGGCCGTGGTTGTAGCGGGAGTGAACCTATCTTTTGCAGGGATTTTCCTATACTGTCGCCGCTGAATGAGCGTGAGTGACGTCACAGGTGCTTCTTTATCGTCTATTATCTCTGATATTTGTGCTACTGAAACAAAAAAAAAATGATGCAGCCGAATCACACTGAAGCAAAGCTAACCGTGTATTTAATACTATGAAAAGGTTCATAAGGCCTTTAAAACGCAACGCTTAAGTTAGGGTTTCGGAAGGTTCAGGGTTTTAAAGTAGTATGTAATTAGTAAATAAAAGTACTTAATAGGGTTTGATAATAAAAGAAATAATAATAAAAAATAAGCTGTGTGAATTTCACGACAGGTGCTATATTATTTGACTTTATTTTATCTCCATACATATTGCACACTCAAACGTTTAACTAATAAAAAAAAAGGAGAAGGAGATGATTGAAGAACAAGCGAGAAGTAAACCTTAAATTAAAAATTGTAATTGGTCACATATTATTAAATTTGAAGAGCATGGAAGTTTAATCACTATCTTATGGGTAATATTATCTTAACAAACCAATTTTGTCTAAAAATGATTCAGGTTGAAATAAAAGTACACATTTATATCTTTTTAAAGAATTTATTTATATAACATTATATAGCCCATAAGTATTAATATTATCAAAACAATAAAACAAAAACTATATATAAGAAATTATTAAAAAAATATCCGTAGCTAGAGAAAGGCATAAGAACAAACAATGTCAGTATAACACAAACTTGATTTCTGAAGTTAAAATATGTAAAATATTATATTTTAATCACTAAACTTTTTTAAGAACTGCAGTAAGCAAATAACTGAAATAACTATTATATAATATCAAATTTAAAAGAATATTATTTTGTTCATATTAAAAATAATATTTAAAAAAGAACATGTTTCCATTGATTTATATATTAATTACATTCATTGAAAAATTGCAACTCTCCTCTAGAAATCGAACATCAAGAATAGGAATAAAGAGATAAATTAATAAATTGATAAACATATAGTAATAAATTAATTAAAAACGTAATAAGAATTACAAAGCGAATAAAAGTGGAGTATCGACCTCATTTTTTGTTTATTGCAGAAATATATAGAGCGTGCTAAGTTATGCTAGCCTAATTATTTTCAGATTTTTTTTAGAGCCCGGGAACTATTTTTAAAATATAATTGAAAGTTCTTTTTGTGACCTCACGAGACGCCGCTCCGTAAGAAAAATATAGGACTTGCCGCCACGTGACGTCACAAAAAGGACTTTCAATAATTTTTCAAAAATAGTTCCCAAGCTCTAAGTAATGTGAAAAAAAATCAGAGTAGCATATAACTTTGCACGCTCTATTCATTGCTGCAATAAAAAATATTGAGGTCGATACTCCATTTTAATTCCTTCTGAATAAATACTACTTAAAATTACATAGTTATGTATGAATGTATTATATAATAATATATATATATATATAGGTCTATACTCATAGTATCTAGTAACTACTTATGTACCATATGTTTATATGTATATACAGTGCATATTATATAGGCATAATTATATTCAGCTCGTGTTGATTCGGACGGGGGTCTTTCAAATGTTTTGTTGGTCGATGCTGCCTTCTCTAATCATTCAAAGCTCGGTGCCAAACGTTATTCATATAATGACATAATGACACCAATCAGATAGTGTATAGAAAAATTAAGTCACTTATCGGTATATCATGTTTAACAAATTCTTTGAAATCTTGTGTAATGGAATTACAGTGATATTTAATTTGGAATATGAAATTAGAGTAGAGAGGCAGAGGCAAACTTATGGCATTATGGCAGTCATGAAATAAGAAACGTTGAAACTCATTAAATTCCCTCTGTCTTATAATATATTAATTTTAATTAATATAAAGAATATGCAAATATTTTTTTTATTTATAAATGATATTATTTGAAATAAATATAAAATTTTTCATTATTTTTTAATTATAGACCAAGATTTATTTTAAAATTTTACGTGATAAATTTTCAAAATGAGAGCTATATATCAAATTCACCCGAGCAAATCTTCGCGCCTCTCTTAACGTACTGTCCGCTTCCAATCAATTCTAACTGCACATTTCCGATAAACTTTTTCAAAATTTCAAAATCAGCTTCCCCTCTTATATATTCAATTTTTATAGCCCATGTAGTGTAGGGACTTAAGAAAATATCACCGCTTTTCATTTTATTGTACACGTCGTTACGGTGGATTGGTACATTTCTCCTATCCCTTTCAAATGAATGTAATATTTTTGCAATTTCAGATTGAACTTCATAATAAGAATAACCACATTTGTAGTATGAGGTACCGAAGTGAGTCAATGTAACATGAAATTTTTTAAGCAATTCATTCAATTCTGGTTGCATTTTTTTGTCAATAGCAGTAATGTTTAACTCCACCAAATTGAATTTTACAGCATTCAATTCCCCTCCCTGCATAAGTATATCAGATCTTAACGTAATTTGTGATCCATTTAATAACTTTTCAATACTCTTATATTGTGTCTGGTTACTCCAGACATAGAAAGGCTGTGTTGATTCAGAATTTGAATTGAATTCTGAAGATATAATATCAGCATCATAGTCATTGTTTAATGTTGATACGGAATTTGATAACTTACTGGTCATTTCATATACGTTCTTCGATGCCATAAACGTTAGCTCCCTAAGTTTTTCATCAGTTGTAACATTCCAGTCTCCAATATTTAATTGTTTAATAAATGAGCCAGCAAATGGGAAAAACATTTGACTGTAGGCGCTTTTTGCCTTGTTATATTGAGATAATAATATATAAGACTGTGTGGAATATAACAATTTGTTGTAAAATACACAAATCTCCGGTTCTGTAGATTTGCATTCTGTACCAGCAGTGTTGACATCTGCAATATACTTGCTTAGTTTTTGCTGATCATAAAAATACTGAACTTTCTCATACAGATTAGAAAGTAAATTAAACAGGTCTGCAAATTTATCGATAATCTCTAAAAGATCGTTCTCAATCTTTAATCCGTTTGCCATTTCTGCTATAAAATCTCTGGTATTAGTAATATAATTTCGGAAATTCCATTTATCAATTTCAATAGATACTATATTTTTTTCTTTGATGCTTTCTACCATACTTGTTAAATCCTGTAACATTTTATATAACATTGGTGAAAAATGTGTATAAATTTTAGCTTCAAATTCTTTTAGTAAATTCATATTTTGTTCTGACTGATACATTGCATTATGTACGACATTGAGTTTCACTTTGTCTGTTCTAAAATTTCTAAATGAACCAATAGCTTCATTGGGGAAACTAAGTACTATTTTCGTTTTATCTGTGATATCTAAAAGTTTGTCTATATTTGTTCTTCCTTTTATACTCAAATCTTTAGATTTAATAGTGGTTAAGTATTTTTCAACTTCAGAAACTACTTCAGTAACTTGGTCCTTTACACATTCTAATTTATTGAAGTCTATTGAACTATTAATTTTTTTTAATTTTTCTGTAGCAGAATAAACTTGTTCATTTATTCCGTGTCCTTGTAAATCTTTACTGTCATTTGAAATATTTCCTAACAAATAGTAAGCCTCATTTATTGGTTCATCATTAAAGTACAAAAAACTTTTGATACCGTTTATTGCATCACTTGCAACATTTGTAATGCCTGAAGTGTCCACATTTTTGACACTTAAATTCTCCATCACTGAAGATGCTTTTCCAAGAACACCCCCAACTGCAGGATAAACAGTGCTAATGACAGATGTTACTAAATGTACAATCCCAAACACAAATCGTCTACGCATGTTCTTTTTTAGATCTTTTTCCATTTGCTTCAAGGCATCGTGATATTGTTCCTCCTCTTTTTTTAAATTTTCTATCTCAATAACTAGGTCTTTAATAGCTTCATCCATTTTTTTTTTAGTAGATTCTGTTAATTTTATGATTTCGTTATCAGAAAAATCATTAACTTGATCGACAAGCTGTTGAATATCTGATTTGAATTTATTTTGGTGATCGAAGATTACAATTTCTCTGCCTCTGTCTTCTAGTTTTTTGATATTTGCAACGGTGTTAGAAAGATATTCTTTTAAATCAATGATCAATGATCTGTCTAAAGAATTTTTAAATTGATTTACCCTTGCTAAAAAAGCAGATTGAAGAAGCTGAACTATTTTATCGGATTGATTCACGTAATGATTTTTTACTGATATATCCAAAGCAAATACTAATTGGGAATAGTGAAATAATGAATCAGTCACATTCATTTCTCTATACTCATTTTCTAATTCCATGAAATCTTCTAAAAAATTCATAAGTGTATATTGTTCTAATATTGAATTTTTGCTTTGAAGGAATGTTAAAAATAGCTTTACTTCAGTTCTATTTACATTACTTTGCAAACCACTTCTAAAAATTTTTTTATACCTTATTAGTTCAGTCACCAAAGTTGTCAATGGAATTTTAGGAGACCTCATTTTTCTAGTTTCGCTGCTACGTTTTGGTTCTTCAGGATACTTTTTACTATAAAAATCGACTTTACCAGTTGGATCACAATTATGAAAGAATTTTTTTTTCATTATGCGGTTACTTCTTTCACACTTATATCCCACTTCAACCGTTGTATAACTTACTATACCTCTCCTCCCATCCTTCCCATCTTTTCCCGTTGAACCATCAGATTGTTTAATTTTTACGTTACTCTTCATGGAAGATATTATATTTACGTCCCCTGCAAACCCCCCATATCCACCAACACCACCGCCTCCACTAGCGGATGGTGGGGTTCCATTTTTACTTGTTACTCTGTAAAATGTTATAGTTTTGTGTCGGTCTCTTGTTTCACTATGCCATGCAACTTTATAATCATCTTCCTCCATTTTTGTCTGAAAATTGTCATTTTTTTCTCGAAAATGTATTGATTGAGAAGGATATGAGCTATTAATACCATTGAATCCTGATCCTCCATCTTGTCCTGCTCCTCCATTGCCCCCATTAGCAGACACTAATAGCTTTTCACTATTAAAGATTTCTAGTGCAACGATAATTAAATTTCCAGAGTTGGTTCCCAGTAAACCAAGTTTTCCAGGGTCTCCCGCGATACCCATTTGACCATCCTTAGCTTTAGCTTGAATATCACCACCTCTTTTCCCACTTATATTAATTTCTGGATTTTGCGATGAGTTTTTGCTATTATTCTTACGTACATCGATATAAGGCGAAATCATTATTATATTAACACCACTACAAAATATTGGAACATCAATGAATATTTTTTTCATTGCCATGAACGTTATGTTCTTTACATTGTTACATTGGGAGTCTTTAAAATCATTACTCAAGACTAGATAATTTCCAATTATATTAAGTTCACCACTGTTACCACTGACTATTTTAGGTCGGTCTCGTAAAAAGAATTTAATAATTGAATTTAACTCATTTAGCATATTATCGGTAATAGTAAAGTTTTGCTGCAATAGAGATTTCCCCAACTTTGGATTTTGAAGTTTAAACTCATCAGTCACTTTTTGTAAATAATCTATGATATTCGCATTTGTTATCAAATTAACAAATATTGGGCTTAATGTAGTTTTATTTACTTGGACTTCATATGATTCAAAGGTTTGTTTTAAATCATTTAGAAATAGAGACCAAGTTTCTAATTTTATCAAATCATTACGTAATTCAGATATTTGTAACGTCAAATCACTTACATAAGATTGTTCATTCTTTGAGCTTACTGTAGATGTTGTCAATGTTCTTGAACGTGTATTATCTGTTCTTGATCCAGAGACATAATAATTCGTATAACTTACTACATTCTTAACATATGTTTCTAAATTATTTTCATCAAATACAACATCAGCAGGCTGTATATTATTTGTTTGGATTACATTTTTTAACATTGCAATATTTTCTGGTGTTATATTTGTGAAATTATTAAGCCTAATATTAACGTATATTTCTTTCATGAAGTTACCAACCTTAATGTAAACGTACTTCGTTAAGATTTTATCAATATATGATGCAGCTTGTTTGGATATTATTTTATTGGAATATTTTTTTAATTCATTCGCATAAGTGCTTTCTTTTAGTTCTAAAACCTGTTCATCACATTCGAGGATAACATATTTACTCAGAACACTTCTTACGCCATTTAGCATTGTAAATAATGATACGTCATTTTTATTTGAACTAAAATTGCGTTGTTGATATCTGATTAGTGCTGTGGATACTTCGTAATCAATTTTAATTATGTCGAACGGTAGATCAGATTTCATACCTCTTTTACCTCCTCTTTTACCTTGCTTAACATCTACTGTTTTATTAAACACATTTATTTCAAAGCTATTTTTTTGGTGAAAGAATATATGTCTTCTATTGTAATATAATTTAACATCCCGAGCATTCTGTTCAGAATCATTTCGATCATAAGTAAGGTTTGATTGCAGTCTCTTGTCACTTCTTGAAATTAGACTCAAGAGTTTTTCTTCTGCATTTTGCTCTTGCAACGTAGCACAGAATGTCAAAGTTACGTGCAGTAAAACAGACAGGAGGAGATAACTTATCTTCATGGTTGTTCATCAGATGATCATGATGGAAACAAAAGTAAATTCAATGCAGTGTTGACAGTAGCAATCTGCAGCAGATCTGCAATTTGAAAATATAATTTAAAAACAAATCAAGGATACCAGATTTAATATTATTTTTGTTTCTTTCAGATTGGAATCACTTGTCATTTATTAAAGCTGAATATAAAATGGTTTTTATTTAATTTTAGCTAACAATAAGATACCTATGATGGTAGTTAATACTGCCTTGTGCTTGAAGTGGATATTTAATCAGGTGGCGTGACCGTTTGCATTATCTATTTATCTATGAAATATCATTTATATTAAATTTTGCTCTGTTTTTATATATATATATATATATATATATATATATATATATATATATATATATATATATATATATATATATATATATATATATATATATATATATATATATATATGTATATATATTATATACATATAATAATGAATTACACTCTTATAACACAAAAAATATAGGATAAATAGATTTAGAAGTGCAAAAGTCAAGTCTTTTGGAAAAAAAGTTCTGCCTATCAGACATCTAAAATTTATGAATTTTTACTATTGTGCCTGAGAGAAGTGGAAAACATAAATATAAATAAGAAAAAAAAAAATTATTAACAAAGAACATTATTATTCTGTAAAGATGTTTTTAGCAATAAGTTGCCTGAGGATAAATATTGTCTAGTGCGATTTTCTAAATATTTATACACAAATAATAAATATTAATTATATATTTCTTGTTAGTAACTATTACTATCATATATGTGTTGTTTTAAAATGTTTCAGTGTTTGTTTTCTTTTGTAAAATGATGTAATCCATGTTGTACTTGTACAGCCAGTGATTTAATAAATCAACTGAATGATGTCTTAGACTTAGATCAGTTTTTCAGATCAGTAATTTAGTCCTTTACTCCGGCGATGCTGCACTTACGAGTGCCAAGAACAGTGCTTATGAGAGGACACTTTGGTAATGTACGGGGTGTGGGGGGGGGGGGGAGGGGGTATTAAAAAATTTTTAACAAGAGTTTAAAAAAAATCAGAACTTCAAATCAATTGATGAATCGGTAACTATATTAAAAAAGTTTTATCAGCTTCATTTGCGTTCATATTTTTCTAATATATAGGACTTTGCGCCCACCCTATAGTTTCTTAATTAATTATTGCTCTATGCCAACTTCATCTAATTAATTAATTTTTAACAATTGGAAGGAATTTAAAAAATAAAATATTAATAATAAATAATAATAATTATATCACATGGTCAAATCTCATAACACATAATTAAAAAAAAATGAACGATTTTATATTTTCCCTTCCCCCCACCTCCTCGTATACACCGGCCCGAAAAAAATTAAATCTATGAGGTGGAATATAAGGTATAAGGAATTTAAGGGAATGAGTGGTAGCTAATATCTGTTACGACGATTACCCATTCTAGCATTCACGAGGTGATACTGAGGGAACCGTGGAAAACCTCAGTCAGGACGGACACCTCTACTTTTTATCAAAGTGTCAGAGACCTGAAAAACCACACAACTTGGTATACTGATGCCCTGTGTGGAAACAAAGAAAGCAACGTAATTTTTAATTGAAACGGTCACCCATCCAAGTATTAACAACGCCTTAAGTAGCTTCACTTCGGTGATCTAGAAAGCTATAGAACTCTCAACGCCGTGGGCCATGCTTTGTAGAGGGGATTGCGCTGAACTTCATGCGAGGAGGGCCAGAATGCACGGACTATAGCATATAAACAATTAAAAAGTGTACAATAGGGACAGGGGACCCTAATAATAAGTATTTTTTAATCGAACGTTACCCATCAACTGAGTATGAATACTGTACATGCCGCACGGTGGCGAGTGCCCCAGGGTAAGCGCCCTACGAATTGCGCGACCGGAGGAACGTGACGTCATGTTTATCGCCTGCGGCAACACTGCTGCCTCTTCTCCATGTAACTCACTCCCCCTTCCTCCCGCCCAGCCGTACTCACTGTCAGTGCGATTATGCCTGTGCAATTGACCAGCGGCTCTCTCATGTATTTAATTAATTTTTATAAATTTGGGGGATTTTCCGAAAACGGAAATTTACTCATTTCTCGCATTAACATATCTTATAGAAACTTTTTAAGCATTCATGATTGCATTGTCCCATGTTCTTTTAATTTAATAAAATAAATCAAGCTTAAATATTTTAATAATACTTTAACAGTACACGATAGAACTCATAAAAAAAAAATCTCACCGCCACAAAAGTGTTAAAAGTATTTTTTATATATATATATAATTTTTTTGTCATTTTGCCTGTGTTCACTGTACAATCTGGCCTGCCAATACTTTCTCTTTTCCCTCCCTCCTGCGCCCCCTTCGCTTGAGCAGATATAGGGACTACCCCTCTCCCGCCTCGATCACGTAAACTTAAACAGATAACAACTCTAATATACTCTGTTTATGTTACAGAAAGAAACAAACATGCAGAACATCTCACACACAATTAATATCATATAATATTATATATGATATTATCATATTATGTACACATAATATGTTTATATAATTATATGTTATTATCACATATATACTATATAATGAATGATACACCATCCATTATATAAACAGTGCAACAGATGAAGGTGATGTCAATTATTATATGGGGCCAAATATAAAATATAATCTGTATGTATTATGTGTCAAGTGCATGTATAATTATATATAGTCATGCAAACTATAATATATATGTATAAAGTAATCAATGTTACGATTTACTTATAGTATCTACAATAGTATTATTTACAAAGAAAATTATATTTTTATTCTTATTTTACGAGCAAATAATATTATTATTTCATTGCAGCATTTTCGAAACGTTGAGCTGTAAAAGTTGCATTCATGGGTCTCACACATGCTTTACATGAATTGTGAACCTCGGGAAAAAATTTAATATGCGGCAATTATGCGCACTTATTCACCATTCACTTTATGAGTGTTACGATAATCCTCATAATTATTTATCTTTCGTATTAAATTGTTCTACATGATAATGATATGATATAATTAAGTTGAAAACCATTTTGCTTTATATTTAGGGGAAGTACTACATGCAGCAGTAGTAAGGGCTGTCTCACACAGAATCGCATGATGTTAAGAAACTATTCGGTCAGGTGTATGCGCGCACACAGCTTTGTTTCACATAGCATCGCATGCGATCATATGTTTTTTTTTTTTATTTATACAGAACCGGCTCTAAAATTTCATCATACAAAATCATACGATGCGATACAAAGGCAGTGAGCGACCCCCACAAAGCAGTAAATACTAGCTTTTTGTTTCAGCTTACGACTTGTAATAATACAGCGTTCAAATTGACCAGTCAGTTTGGCCGATACTGTCCCCAATTTTTATATACCTTGACTCTGCTAGCTACATTTAAAAAGTTAGGACTTACAGTTACAACTTGTGAATTGGTCGCAAAAAAAAAAAAAAAAAAAAAAAAAAAAAAAAAAAAAAAAGGCTTGTATTCACATTAAGAGAGTTGGGAATTTACTGATATTCAAATATTAAATAAATTATAAATGAAAATATTGATCGAGGAAACAAGGCAAATTACAATATATTAATATATTTCATAATTATAACGTAATATATAAAACACAAGTAATACAATTGAAAAATTAACTGTGTGTAAAAAGAAAAAAAATAACAATAATGACAGTTGTTGCTCAATGAATGACAAGTAAAAAGCAGAACATGAGCACAATGTGAGCCAGCCGTCACCAAAATATAAAGAAGTGATTAAAGCTCGAGTTAATGGCATTTGTTCAATATTTTTATTTTAATTACTTTATCTACATCTCTGGACAACACGAACTTTACTCCTGCAATAGACAGAGAGATGCAGATTTGCAATTTTGGGCGGTATATATTATAGCACCCATGCTATAATATATCAAAAGTGTTTATATTATAACTTCACTACGCTCTTATAGAGTGCGTGGCTAGTGGTTCAGCCTTATAACAGGCGCAGATCCAAGAGGGGGGGGGGGAAGCTACAGCCAACCCCTCTCTCCAAAAGGTACCAAAATACATTGAACGTGTCACCACCCCCCGCCCGTCGCCCCACCTTCCCCCCAAATTTAACATTGCGGGATATGGCACCGCCCTTCAACTCCCGGCCTTTCCCCCCCACCCCTAGGCTGGATCCGCCCCTACCTACAGACAAAGCAGAAGTAAATTTCGTGGTGTCCAGAGCTGTTCATGTCTATATAAAATACAAGCTGATCAATCTCTTGTTATGGTGTCAATAAGGCTTTACATGAGTTTTTAATAAAAATTAAGTAACCTCGAGAAGACGGTTAAATTTCGTAAAATAATAATAATGTTCCGTCGTCGTGTTCCGACGCCCTCTTTGTCATCTGAGGCCCCTGGGAAAATTTTGCGGTGTTAAATTAGACTCGTATTATATTAAAATTTACTGAAAACTGTTTCATATATAGAATCGCATGATTTCGCAGTGTATGATGAAGAAAGAATAATTAAGAACCTATGCGATCAGGTAAATTTATAATCGCGCACACAGCTTTGTATCGCATATGTTGCAGCGCATGACTTCATTTTATAGAACCGGTTCTAAATTTTTATCATTCGAAACCATGGCATACGATGCGATACGAAGGCAGTGTACACTCCATTCGAATAAAAATGTCCGATCCGGCCATGTTAAAGTATAGCCGGATAGGACATCTGTATCTGAATGGAGTGTACAACCCCTCTAAATGCGGCCTTTCAAGTTCTAACGCTCTCACGGTTAAT
Source organism: Siphlonurus alternatus (assembly GCA_949825025.1). Taxonomy (NCBI): domain Eukaryota; kingdom Metazoa; phylum Arthropoda; class Insecta; order Ephemeroptera; family Siphlonuridae; genus Siphlonurus; species Siphlonurus alternatus. The sequence goes on from OX463782.1 coordinate 34,942,503, forward strand.
TATATATTCACCATTTTGGAGCTTTAGCTCACGGTTCGACTACTTAGGCAAATAGACCGTATTAAATGAGGCTTAAATTTCATAAAGGTATTTTATTTATTTAATTATATATTTATCTGATGAATACATAAAAAAATAAGTCTATATACTTTGAATTCTTTCAGCTCTTGTGTACACTGCAGTATGTTAACATGTTAAACTATATACTTACGGTCAGAGGGAGGGTCGCAGGGTGGTGTGTAGGAGAGTCGTGATGAAGCGTGTGGAGAGGCGCTGAAGGGTCTGGGCGTGAGCCTGTCAGGAGCCGCCGTCAGTGCAGATCTTGGTGGTAGTAGCAAGAAGCCCTGTAAAAAGGATGGTGCTGAAGCGTTGTGCCTATAACCAGGGCGTCGGTGACAGAAGGCATGTGGCTTCGGCTGCTCGCTGCGAAGCCCCGGTAAGTAGGAGGGTCGCGATGGTGAGCGCTGAAGGGTCTGGACGTGAGCCTGCCTGGAACCGCCTGTGCAGATCTTAGTGGTATGAGTGACAAATACTGAACATTTTATATAAGTAGAATTTGCTACTACCACCAAGATCTGCACCGACGGTGGTTCCAGGCAGGCTCTCGTCCAGACCCTTCAGCGTTCACCATCGCGACCCTCCTACTTACCGGGGCTTTGCAGTGAGCAGCCGAAGCCACCATAGCCTTCTGTCAAAACTTGTAACTGGCCAACTTGACTGAAAATTGTGAAGTACCTTTACTAATTATATTTTGTCAAAACAATTATATATAATGAATATTAAACTTATAAACGATTTAGCACCAAAGCCCGAAAAAATGTACACAGCTATAAGTGTTCGTGCTTTTCGCTTTTCGCAGCTAAATTTACCAATTCTTTGAGATAAAAAAAAAAAATTAATAATAATAATAAACGCCGATGGAAGTTTTTACATCGAGCTGTGCATGCAAATAATAACATTAACAATTCTAGGTTGGTGCACATTATAAAAAGAAAACTCGAATGACACCTTGTATAAAATATACCTTCAAATTACCTTGCATTACACTATTACACTATTACACTAGGACGCGATTCACGAAGCAGTTAGTCAGGTTTCTAACCAAGTTTAACGTAATCACGTTTAACTAGGCCCGGTGCTTTATTAACACGTAAAACAGGTATAGTTAAACGTGATTAGAAACCTGGCTAACTTTTTCGTGAACCGCACGCATTATGTTCATATTTATTGCTACGTTGCCAATAAATGTATAACGGTATAACGCAACATGCCATGATATTATAGCGATGCAATAAAAAAAAAATCCTTTTTTTTTCATGAATTAGTCAATGATAAAAAAATGAAATTGACATTTTTTAAAACTCCCAAGTAAGATATTATTATATTGTTTTTGAATAATTATTTAATACATGTTTTAATGATACCGAATTGCTAACATTTCTGCAGATTTTTATCAATATCGTTATTTTTATTTTTTAGTGTGGGTGAATTATATATATATATTATATATATATAATATATATATATATATTTATTATATATGCCTTTACTTTCTTTAATATAATCTTTCTTTTCTTAATTTAGAGCGGTGTCATATATTCATGTTTTGCTCTTTTGTAAAAAAAAAAATAAATTAAAATAAATAAAAAATAATGTAATGTGAGCTAAACAAGAATAAAGTACTAATTGTAGTCCTATATATATATATACTCAGCCCGACATCATAAAAGTTTTTATTATAAGCCTTTGCTTTTCTCGATTTGCCAACTTATAGAAATGAGTAAAAGCCTACTATTTTTGTTTTTCTGAATTCCGTGCTTTGCTCAAATCTCAAGGTGCAATTTAATGATAGGTTGCAGTGTGCATTTTTCTGCCACGGAGCAAGATGCAACATGTTTTCTATTTACTTTTATTAATATTATGAAGGAATCTTCATGAATATCAAAAGTCAACATTTAAAAATATAATCACATTGCTTTAATTTATGAAATAAAAACACACTCGTGTAAAAAAAAATCATTGATTCTCCTTGACGTATTATGTAATTTTGAAAGTAAATTAGTTAATTAAAAGTGAAATTGGCGCGTCGTGAGAACTTACGTCGTTGACGTGCAGCGAAGTTGCTGGATGTACTACTTGTAGTGAGGAAGTGTACACAATCAAGCAGAGAATCGTTTTTATAAGCCAGTAAACTAATAAGAGTGCTCCCGTTTATATTTTGATAACATCAGATCAAAGGTCAGGTTGTTGACTTGTTTTTGCAGGCACATTTTGGTGATAAGATAAATACGCACTTCTTTTTAGTTTTTAATGAGCATAATTGCAAGGTCGTCGAACTGACCCGTTTTACATTTTATAGACGTATCCAAAGCTAAGGATCTATAATATCATGGGCAACATTGAAAAACTCTAATTGTTAATGTCAGAGAATTAATATACGGATAGATACAATACCCATAATATCGAATCCTAACAACTCCGATCTCGATATTTTAAGATTGTAAGAACGAATTATATTTTTAAGTGAATGTCTGCTTATGCGATGTGGGATGAACAATATGAACATTATAGCAAAATAAAACATTACAGCTTTTATACAACATTATAAATGCAAAAAAAAAAAAAAAAAAGTAATGCAAACACATATTTTTTGCTTAATTTTAGGCTATAATATTTATTACTTTTTACGATCTTCATTCATTGTAATGAAAAAAAAAAAAAAAAGACATAATTTAGTTTAAAATTTTAATTATTTAAATTACATAAATAATTATATTAAGTATGCAGTTAATGACTTAATGCAGTTATTATAACAAAGCAATGCATTTCTATTTGCAATTATAATTATGCTTGAATACTCAAGGATTTAGATTTTTTTTTTTTAATAAATTTTTAATTATATACTGAGTGAGCCACATTCAATCCTATAATTTAAGTTCATGGATTTTGCATTGAAGATAATAATTATTTGTGTAGCTTTGAAATTTATATACTTTAGCTGTAGCAACTTATCTGTGTTTATAATAATTATAACCCAGGCATAAAATTAGTAGGAATTAGTCTCTTTTAAGATTTTAATGTTAATCAAAGAGATACAAAGGAATTATTTAATATACCGAACGGGGCATTATAAGGAAATTCCAAGTTTCACCTTTCAGTTACAGAAATGTTGCAATGTTTCTATGAGCCCACAATCCACATATCTATGAGTCGATCCCCTCGCCGACCAGACTGGCTCTTATCTTTCTCGGACACAACAGGTCTCGCTGCTGGGGATGTGATATTCTTACAAATATAACATATCATACATATGTTTAGAATTTAGAAGTTCCTTATGCCTCCGTCGGTGCACTGAATATTTTAATGGTATAATATTATCATTATTGTAAAAATGATAGGTAGAGGAATTAGTTCTGTTGTGCTTGCATTGATAAAATTGTTCTATCATCAAAAAATATAAAAATACAAACACACATCATATTAAGTACACTATATAATGATAATTTGGTAGAACCAGAGTTAAGTCACAGATTATCAGAAAAGCATGAATGCAATGTGACCTTATGGATATAAAAAATGTATAAATAGATTAGCTCATTTGGTTGATAAAGAGAAGAATGCGAACTATTACTTCTCAGTTTTAAATTTTCACAAATCATGATGTTTCATCGCAAAAAATCCTAAAAAGTTTGGACTGGAAAAAATTGATTTTATAAAATGAGAATTGTTTCAGTATTTTATTGGTTTTTTTCCAGTTTTCTAAACTTTTTACAGTGTTATGAAACTGATGGAAACGCAGTTTTGTCTTGCAAAAGCATGTTTTTCTTGATAAAAATTATAATTAAATATTTTGCAATATTGTTTTTCCCTCCTTTATCTTGACACAACATTGATTGTGTTTCACAAATTTTCTTCACTGCACACAATGGTACTTTATGAAAATAATATATTGGCAAATTTTTTTTTATCGAAGAAGCATTTGTAATAACTATATTTGTGATCTTTAATGGTTGGTAAAAACAGAGTTAGGAGTTAGGTCTGTGTTTGTTGATTTGTTTTCATAGACGATCAGAAAAATCATGTATGTGACATTATGGATATAAAAAATGTAAAAATAGATTAGCGTATTTGGTTGATAAAAAGAAGAATGCCCGGTAGACCGGTATAGAAGTAAAATATTCAGAAAACTGAGTTTCACTGGAAACTGAAAGTGAACTGATTTTGACTTTTTTGGAGAAATTTGAGAAATAAATTTGAGAAAAAATTCAATTGAAATCAGTACTGGATATGGCATTTTGGAAAACTGAAAATCCGGGCCCTAGTGATCACTTTGTGTATGGGCATTTGCATTTTTATTCCAAGAATTGGGTTAACATTGAAATTTTCTCCCTCCCATATTTACCCAATAAACAATTATTATAAATTATTATTCTTTCATTCGAATTACGATGTTTTACAAAAGAAACGTTATGAATAATTGAATTTAAAAGTTGCAAAAATTATTAACAATCGCCGTGAATACTGCATTAAATAATATTATAGTCATGTAGTGAATTGAATGATCGTGTAGTTTTTTACACCAGTTATTGTATCCGTATTATCAAAAGTATGCCAATCATATTCGATATTCTCTGTAATGCGCACACCCATGTATAGGTCGTTGACACTTATTATACCCCTGGAGACGACTTCAAAAATGCAAAACAAATCTTTTCCTCTGCATGAGCTCGATAATATGACCCTGAAAATATGCCCATTAAAAACTGTCAATTAAACTTAAAAATAAGTAGCAGTCGTCTTTTTATCACCCAAATTATCCCAAATACGATAGTTATATTTCGTAAGGTCACATTTTTTGTCTGAAAATAAAACGTCAGCAACCTAACCTTTGATCTGTTTAAACCAAATTATCTTATAATATCACTTTAAAATATATAATATGTGTTTGACTAACTCATCATTATACAACATATATATATACATAAATATATATATATATATATATATATATATATATATATATATATATATATATATATATATATTTATATATATATATATATATGTATATATATATATATATATATATATATATATATATATATATATATATATATATATATATATATATATATATATATATATATATATATATATATATATATATATAATTGAAATTAAAGTAAGTTTTTTCAACTCACGAAACGTTGGCGGTATTTTATAATTATTTTAAACCCAAACCGTGTTTACCCGCCAAGGTAAGAACAATTAGGTCTGTTTGTAAATACACAATAAAAAATAATCGGCTATTTGTGATGAACCTTCTGTACATGGAACAGAAGGTTCATCACAAATAATCGATTCTTTCTGATTGTGTATTTACGAACAGACCTAATATTGTTCTTACCTTGGCGGGTAAACACGGTTTGGGTTTAAAATAATTATATATATATATATATATATATATATATATATATATATATATATATATATATATATATATATATATATTATACATATATAATATAGAGAGATTAAGAGCATTATGCAAGTATACATGATAACGAAAGAAAAAAAAATTGTAGTTATATCAATTAGGGCTGTAAATAACCGAGGAAAAAGTTTAACCGGTGACCGTCAACTTTTAACCGGTTTTTAATCAAACCGAAGTTCGATTAAAAACCGCCAAGAATTCTGAAAATGTTTGATCGATTAAAAAAACCGTCTAATCAATATAGGTTAATTTTATTCAATCGGTTAATTATTTGAATTTATTTGATCGGTTAATTTAACCGAAACGGTTAACTCTGCGCCATCGGTTATTTTTTGGCAATTATCACGTAAAATTAAGATATATTTAATACAAATACCATTAATATTGCATACACAAAACTGAATATAAAATATTATTCTTCCTTTTATCAACATCATACATTTATTAAAAACATTAAAATCAAAATAACAGCTAATGGATTTTATTATTATAAAGTATATAGTTAGTATAACAATAAAAATTATAACAGAAATATCTTTAATCAATTATTGTTGTTAATATTGATATTGTTTATTTAACATGCATTATTGAATATGGTTACTTTTCACAGTGTCACGATTGCATTCTATTTTTGTGTGTGTGTGGGGGAGGGGGGGGGGGTTGAATTGAGAAATTTAATTCTTTTCTGAACTGTTCTCTATATATCATATTATAATACATTTTTTTTGAGAATGACACTCGAATTCCTTTTTTTCTTTGTTATTGTTCATAAAATTTGTTTTTTAGTTGATTACCTAAAAACGGAAGTTGAACAATAGTTCAACTTACATTGTCAAAAATATACGTAAATGATATGTATATATAATAAATTGATATGTTTGAGAGGATGGTCAAATACCTTTTATATCCTGAATGGAATTCACGTGTCAATTATTTTTTTTTGCATTTAAAAAATTCATAAAAAGAATTAACCACGGTTACAAGTGCTTAAAATTATGACACGGCTAGAAACGGTTAAAATTGACTATCGGTTAATTTTCAATTTTAATCAAAGTTCGGTTAAATGGTTATTTTAACCGTAACCTCGAGTAACAGTGTTTTATGAAAACGATTAACCGTGGGATTTTAACCGGACGGTTAATCAACCGGTTAAAATTTACAGCCCTAATAGGGCTGTAAATAACCGAGAAAAATGTTTAACCGGTGACCGTCAACTTTTAACCGGTTTTTAATCAAACCGAAGTTCGATTAAAAACCGCTCAGAATTCTGAAAATGTTTGATCGATTAAAAAACCCGTCTAATCGTTATCGGTTAATTTTATTCGATCGGTTAATTATTTGAATTTATTTGATCGGTTAATTTAACCGAAACGGCTTACTCTGCGCCATCGGTTATTTTTTGACAATTATCACGTTAAATTAAGATAGATTTAATACAATTGCATACATAACTGAATATAATTCAATATTCTTTTTCCTTCAAGGTTCAATATAACGATAAAAAAAATAAAGATATAAAAAATGTTTTGAAAAGTTAATTTTTTACGATCTTATCTGATACGGTATGCAAAAACGTTCACCTAATGTATTAATTATTTTAAAAAGTACAAAAAGAAAAATATATTCATGCCGAAATAGTTATATACAGGGTGTTTACTTTGATTTGAACTTTTTAAAGTGATAATTAAGGAATGAAGTTCTATGGTAGTATAGACATGTCATACATCAAATTAAAGCTTACATTTTAACATTTTCAAAACTTGCATCATAAATTACATGTGCGGACTTGTCTTTTTTTGAGACGAAAAAAACACAAAAATGAGCCGTTTTTTTGTTCAAATATCGGTGGTAACATGAAATTAACTGTTGAATCCTTCACTGGATTGCAATGTTGGTGTGGGAGTGATATGTAATGCGTTTGGTCAATTTTCCTTAGATCACCAAAGTAAAGCAACACAAGACTGTTTTGTGGTTGGATGGGTGACCATTTAAACAAAAATTGCACTTCTCCATCCAGGGGTAACGCTTTTTACCACAATACGGTTTCTCTACGAATTTTAACCATTCCATTTCTGTTTCTGGTTCATTGACAAAATTTGAAGATGCATGTGGCGTTCATCCTGACAAGTTTCCACGTTGCAATCAGTTACATTAAAATGCCATTTAATTTCATGTTACCACCGATATTTGAACAAAAAAACAGCTCATTTTTGTTTCTTTTTCTTCTCAAAAACAGACTAGTCCGCACATGTAATTTATGATGCAAGTTTTGAAAATGTTAAAATGTAAGCTTTAATTTGATGTATGACATGTGACCGACATGTCTATATTACCATCGAACTTCATTCCTTAATTATCACTTTAAAACGTTCAAATCAACACCCTGTATATTATAAATTATTTTCTGCAAACAGACTGAATAAACTTATAATACTTATAATTTAAAAACAAATTGTACGTGCTTTATTAGCAATTAGTGCCATCAGTGCAATTATATTTTAACCTAACTGAAAATTTACTCACAGTTCACGATGTGCCAATTAATTTTTTTGCATTTAAAAAATCATTAAAAAAATAACCGCTGTTTAAAGTGCTTAAAATTATGACACGGCTAGAAACGGTTAAAATTGACTATCGGTTAATTTTTAATTTTAATCGAAGTTCGGTTAAATGGTTAAATTAACCGTAACCTCGAGTAACAGTGTTTTATGAAAATGATTAACCGTGGGGTTTTAACCGGACGGTTAATCAACCGGTTAAAATTTACAGCCCTAGAAATAAGCAAAGTCTGGGATAATAATTTTGAATATTTCATGTAACCGGAGAGTTAAAAGTCAAATTAGCTATGACAACTTTCGTTGTTGCTGAAGCGTTATGCTTATACCAGGCCGCCGGTGGCAGAAGGGGTGAGTGGCTTTGGCTGCAAAGCCCCGGTGAGAATAGAAGGGTCGCGACGGTGAGCGCTGAAGGGATTGGGCGTGAGCCTGTCTGGAGTTGACGAAGTTGCTGGCTGCGCTTGCGATGTGAATCAGGCAGAGAAAAAGGTCCTTATAAAAAAGCACACATAAGTACAGAAATGATAATTTGGTAAAAACAGATCAGAGTTCAGTCTGTTGAGTTGTTTTTGCAGACAGAAAGGTCAAATTATGTGACCTTACTGATATTTAATTGTAGAATTAGATTAGGGCATTTGGGTGATAAGATGACTACTGCGCATTTCTTTTGGAATTTTCTGTACAGTTATTAATGTCTATATTATAAATTCAGGAAAGGAAATGGTTTAGTTCATATTTCGACTTAATATTCAGATGTGGGGGCCATACCAATATCTACATCTAAATTATTTATCAATACCGAGACACTATCCTGAAAGTATGATATCCTGAATATATTGATACTATAATTTTAGTATATAATATCATATAATTAATAATACGCGGATACAATACCTATAGTATCTCCTGAAGTACTCGGCAATGTAAGATTGTAAATTAACAAATATTTTTACGAAAATGCGTGCTTTTTTATTTTAACTAAGCAGCATGCACACTAGCAAAAAAGTATGAAAAAAAAAGTATTGAAAAAAAGTAGATTTTTTTTTTAAAAAATAATCATTTAATTTTGTTTTATAATGTAATCTTATTCATTCGAATTGCAAAATGTATCAGAAATTAGCTTTTATTTTAAATCAAAAGTTGCATACTTAATTTTTTGTTAAACTATTACATTATTTAATTAAATGCAGTTATATGACAAAGTAATGCAGTTCTATAATTTTGCAAGCATCTGCTCAAATACTCAAGTATATTATATAAGTCATCTCGGCTTATCTGTGGTTAGACTTGACCTATCAGATCAAAGCAAAGATAAGCCGAGACTACTATATATTTTTACGAATACTCTTAAATATAGAAGTAATTATATAATATATAATATATATATATATATATATTATAATATGTAAAAACGGTAATTTCGAAGTAGGTATTAGTCGTTTTTCTGAAAAAGGACAATAATAGATCGCGATTGATGTTTCAATATATTGTTTAACCTTACAAGGATGTACAGCATGAATGTTCAGAAATTTCTGAGTTTGCGCACCGTAAGGTGCTGGGTTAATATATGTACAGCTGATAATAAAATGATCAGGTAATGTGTATATAGATAAATATAATTATTACGAGCTTTACCAATTATATTGATGATGATTATAAGACGTACTTGTAACAGAGTATAAAGACTTATTAACTTCAATTAAAAAACTGAACTTCAACAACTTAAAAAAAAATACTTTAATTTAATATGAATAATGACAGCACTAGCGTCAATTTTAAAAAAAAAAAAATTAATTCCTTTGATTTAATTGTGAAGCACTGTAGTTAAATTATTCTGGATTGAATGTTTAGTAAGCAAATTTTGGAAGTAACATTAAATATGGGAGTGTATTTTGATCATTAAGTGTTATGAAACCAGCACGGAAAAAAATGTTTCATTTAGATTAAACGAAATATTTCGCTTAAATATTTTCGTTTAGAGGTAACGATTTTTTCACTCGTTTACACTGAACTCGCAAAAGTTGATCGTTTGATCCAAACAACAGATTTCAGTTGGCAACACAAGTGAATACTTCATTTACATGGAACAAAGTATCTCACTTAATTCAAACGAATGAATTCGCTTGAAATTTTCGTTTATTTGCGATGAAGTTTTCGTTTAGAAGAAGGGAAGGTTTGAAAAATTGACCGCTTGATACAAGCGAAATACTTCGTTTAAAATGTAAACGAACAACTCGCTTATTATAAATGATACAATTGCTTATTATGGAATTCAGAAGCAAAGTGGGTCAAGAATTCGCTTTATACCTGAGTCCCGCGTGCACTTCCTATCATGTTTGCTAGCAGTCTTTGGTCAGTTGTGCTGGAAGTTATAAGTGTCTGTGATTCAAAGTGATGAAATAGTTATTATATTATTAATATCTAATTATCTACTTATTACTTATTAGGTCCGAAATGCCCAGGTTATCCCAGGCATTTATGTGAACTAAATTACAATAGTTTAACGTGACTACACAGTAAGTACAAAGTTAATTTGTATAACAGTGTTGGTGGAAGCATCACCGTTTTGATCAGAAATGGAGGCCGGTTAGAATTACATGCATGTGCCTAATAAATTGGTGTAAAGTGTTGTGACACTTTGTGAAAATTTTAAGATGATAAAAATAAATCATGTTTTTTTTTAAATTTAATTATGCAATCATAAGTGAAATAAGCGCATGTAATTAAAAAAAATCCCGATGTAAAAATGCACAATACATTAAGACCATTAAGTTAATATCATCAGTTCTTTATTTTTTACTATCCTTTAATTGTACATAACTATATTTTTCCTATAATTTGTATGTAGTTATATATATATATATATATATATATATATATATATATATATATTGTTATAAAATATTATATCCTCTTTGAATGGAAAATTTTATTAATTTTGTTTCTTATTTTATATTACACGTTACTTAAATTAAAATATACTGCCTTGTAAAATAAGAATTACTTTTATTTAAGTCAAGAAATATATAGCATTATTCAAGTTAATTTAGATGAAGAAAATATAAATTTTAAAATAATAATAAATTATTTGTTTAAATAAATTCACGGAAAAAAACTTCACTTCATTGAAACGAAAATCAAGCGAAAAGTTCTATTGAATATGACACAGCTGAATTTTCCAGCTGCTTCGAACGAACTTTTTCGCTTAAAAATATGAAAAACATCATTTAAATCAAAGGAAAGCAAATTTTAAATCAAGAATCCACTTCAGTTGTTCTAAGCGAATTTTTCATTTACGGTAGCTGCGGCAGCTCCTTCACTACAAGCGATGGACACTCTTGAAGTTACTTATTTTTTCGCTCGGGACAAGCGATCTGACGTTTGACCCACACTTTGGATATCGTTTGCACCAAGCGAAATTTCTATTTGTTGTAAATGAAAGTTCATTTCAAATAACTTCATATTTTTAAGCGAAAGAGTTCGTTCGGTTCAACTGAAAAATTCAGCTGTGTCAAAACCAATAGAACTTTTCGCTTGATTTTCGCTTGAATTAAGTGAAGTTTTTTTTCCGTGAGGAGATACAAGTTAAATGACCCATAATTATTATTTTACGTACGTTAATTTATTGACGTGTAGCAAAATTGCGCTGGATGGTGTTGCAGTGATGAGATCTGAACGATCAAGAAGAGAAGAAAAAAAATAGAAAGTAAAAAACGATGAGAGACACCCCCCTTTATTATGTGGACATTTTGGTCACAGTGTCAATCAAGATAACGAAGTGTTTACTGAACATTACTGCACTTTTTTAGATGAGTAATATTTAGTTCATAACGGAGAACATCGAGGGTATATTCTGTTTATGTGTATGTATTATAGGTATTATTTTTTATGCATCAATATACAATATAGGTAGCTTCTTCTGTAAATACAGTATATATATATACAGAGTGTTCCACAATTCGTGTCCCAAATGTAACTCGTAAAATGGAATTGCAAAAGTGCTCGTAGAAACTTCAAATTTCGTACAGTGGTAGTCGAGGGTCCTTTGTTTTGTGTTCTGGCAGTGAAAATTTTTTCTCACCCTTATTTCACCCCTTCTGGGGGGTGCGTTCCCGTTCTTTATCAAAACCTTATGGGCTTACAATGTTAATGAAAATGAAAAAGAAAAATTTTCGAATTTCAGTCTGAAAATTTCCAACTAGGGGTTTTCGAGTATGAGAAAAACAGTGGTGACCTTATTTCTTTCTGCCATTGACCCTTCACCCCTCGCAGGGGTCAATGTTGACCCCTAGAATGACTTTTTTTTTTAATTCTCTGAATTTGTTGAAATTGATATGATTTTATGGGTTATCGACGATGACAAAACCCATGAAAACACTTGCGAGTTGATAAAATTGACCCTTGACCCTTGCAGGGGTCAGTAGAGACTCCTAGAATGACCTTTTTAAAATTCTCCGAATTTGTTGAAATTGATATGACTCTATGGGTTTCGAGGTTGAAAAAACCCATGAAAATACTTATGAATTGATAAAATTGACCCTTGACCCTCGTAGGGGTCAGTGGTGACCCTTAATAAGATATTTTTAAAATTCTCCGAATTTGTTGAAATTGATATGCCTCTATGGGTTGTCGAGGATGACAAAACCCATGAAAATACTTGCGAATTAATAAAATTGACCCTTGACCCCTTGTAGGGGTCAGTGGTGTCCCCTAGTTAAAATTTTCCGAATTAGTTGAAATTGATATACCTCTATGGGTTATTGAGGATGAGAAAGCTAATGAAAACACTTGCGAGTAAATTAAAATAATTATTGACCTAGCAGGGGTCACTGCATGGTGAGCCTTGAAATTAATCCTTCCACATTCTCTCAATTTCATTGAATATGATATGCATCTATCGGTTATTGAGAATGGAAAAACCCATGAAAACATTTGCAAATTCATCAAATTTATTGTTGACCTCGCAGGGGTCACTGGTGACCCTTGAAATTAATTTTTCCGATTTTTTTCAATTTCATCGAATTTTATATGCCTCTATGGGTTGTTGAGACAGATAAAATTAATAAAGATATTTTTAAGTTGGTTTACTTAATTCATTAATGACCCCGCAAGTCACTGGTGGCCTCTAGATTTTGAATAAATTTTGAATTATTGTTTTATTAATATCATTATTAAAAAAATTTAAGTGGGCCAGTCACAATTGGAGAATACTGAGTCAGCCACTGTTACATGGCGTTCGATTAATTTTGTGCTAAATTTTCAGTGGTATATGACTTCAGTTGAGAAGTTGAAATTTGGCACACAGAAAGCCAAGGGTTGTAAGTTTCAAGGATATTTTTGTTGATTCTATTTATTTTTTTATTTTTTTAAATGTTCTCTCAACTGTTTGTCAGGTGGATTCACGATTTGCATTTCTTCCTTGTGGGATTTCCATGTTAAATTAAGTTGATCTGATAGATTTTCTTGCCGATCTCCACCAAACCACCAAAATTCGTATTTAAAGGTTTCAGAGTATGCGGAGGTCAATTAACAATAAATTTGATGAATTTGCAAATGTTTTCATTTTTTTTTTTCCATTCTCAATAACCGATAGATGCATGCATATCAAATTCAATGAAATTGAGAGAATGTGAAAAAATTAATTTCAAAGCTCACCATGCAGTGACCCCTGCTAGGTCAATAATTATTTTAATTTACTCGCAAGTGTTTTCATTAGCTTTCTCATCCTCAATAACCCATAGAGGTATATCAATTTCAACTAATTCGGAAAATTTTAACTAGGGGACACCACTGACCCTTACAAGGGGTCAAGGGTCAATTTTATTAATTCGCAAGTATTTTCATGGGTTTTGTCATCCTCGACAACCCATAGAGGCATATAATTTTCAACAAATTCGGAGAATTTTTATAAGATCCTTCCAAGGGTTACCACTGACCCCTACGAGGGTCAAGGGTCAATTTTATCAATTCGCAGCAATTTTCATGGGTTTTTTCAACCTCGACAACCCATAGAGGCATATCAATTTCAACAAATTCGGAGAATTTTAAAAAGATCTTATCAAGGGTCACCACTGACCCCTACGAGGGTCCAGGGTCAATTTTATAAATTCGTAAGTATTTTCATGGGTTTTGTTAACCTCGAAACCCATAGAGTCATATCAATTTCAACAAATTCGGAGAATTTTAAAAAGGTCATTCTAGGAGTCTCTACTGACCCCTGCAAGGGTCAAGGGTCAATTTTATCAACTCGCAAGTGTTTTCATGGGTTTTGTCATCGTCGATAACCCATAAAATCATATCAATTTCAACAAATTCAGAGAATTAAAAAAAAAAGTCATTCTAGGGGTCAACATTGACCCCTGCGAGGGGTGAAGGGTCAATGGCAGAAAAAAATAAGGTCACCACTGTTTTTCTCATACTCGAAAACCCCTAGTTGGAAATTTTCAGACTGAAATTCGAAAATTTTTCTTTTTCATTTTCATTAACATTGTAAGCCCATAAGGTTTTGATAAAGAACGGGAACGCACCCCCCAGAAGGGGTGAAATAAGGGTGAGAAAAAATTTTCACTGCCAGAACACAAAACAAAGGACCCTCGACTACCACTGTACGAAATTTGAAGTTTCTACGAGCACTTTTGCAATTCCATTTTACGAGTTACATTTGGGACACGAATTGTGGAACACTCTGTATATATATATATATATATATATATATATATATATTATATATACATAAGCATTTATAATGTAGTACACTCGTCGTCTTAGAAAATTTCCCACTTGCAGCCTTGTTAATAATCACCATGCCCAGTGTTATTCTTACGTGGCATGATGATATTAACAAGGCTACAAGGGGAAATTTTCTGAGATGACGACTGTACATCTCTCTCAAACTGCGGCAAGATAATTTAAATGTATATTTTAGTTGATTTTTAATATGAACCCACCATTAATACGTATAGTATATAATGTATAATAGTACCCTAATGATAAACTTGAACTAAATGCTTGTTTCAGCAATGACTTCATATATAGGCGATGTGATCACGTGACTTAACGGACTTCTTAATCTAACATTGAGCCAATGATAATTAACACGATGGAACTAAACTCTGCTTTGTATGTTATAACGAATCAGCTTATTTTTAATTATATTTTTAGGATCTTGTTAAAGAAAACCTAAAATATTAGTTAACGATTAACGACCATGCATTGCCGGGACTGGAGCGAATTTAATAATAGTTTGGTACGGCATTTTTTAAAACTGTCAAGGTTACATAATATTTATTTTGGTATAATGGAGTATTGACCTCAAATTTTTTTATTGCAGAAATGGATAGAGGGTGCAAAGTTATGCTACCCTGATTTTTTTTCAGATTTTTTAGAGCCCGGGAACTATTTTTAAAAAATTATTGAAAGTTCTTATTGTGACGTCACGAGACGCCGCTCTTTAAGAAAAAGATAGGACTTGCTGCCGCGTGACGTCACAAATAGGACTTTCAATAATTTTTTAAAAATACCTCCCGGGCTCTAAAAAATCGGAAAAAAATCAGGGTAGCATAACTTTTCACCCTCTATACATTTCTGCAATAAAAAAAATTGAGGACAATACTCCATTATCAATAAGGTTTAATTCGCAAGTTTTAATCACCAAAATGACTGAAATAAGAAGTTTTGACAGCCAAAGTGATATAAGCGGCATATAGTTAGGGAATCAACAACCAAATTTCACGAAAATCGCGCTATTGGTGATACCGGGCTGAAATTTTCAGTACTTGCTAATAACATCATTTGCATCAACTTTTTTGGCGGAGCCCAAAAAAAAGTGTCATACCGTGACCTTGAGTGACCTTTGAACTTTGACCTCCGATTGATTTACGTTTGATTTTTTTACAAGGAATCTAAGGCAGATACGAAAAAAATTTTCATCAGCAAATATGTTTGTACTAACACGGAGAGTAATTAGCAATTTTTGGAAAAGACCTAAGTCCATAAAAAACAAAATGGCGGCCGATGAAACTTTTATTGACCTCTTTTTTGGCAGCTTTCTTGCTTATTTTAACCAAACTAGCAAACTTTTTAGCTTAAAATAGCAACTATCAATTGTCTACTATCATTACGATTAAAAAAAATCATAATGCTTGTTGATAAGAGAATAATAACTCGAGATATTGTAATTTCTACCGTAAAATGAGCACTTATTCCCTATGCTATTATAATACGTTTTTTTACTAAAATCCATACTTTTTGTGACAAAAGCATTAAACATACAGAAATGATTAATTGCATCATAAGAACCTTAAAAAATACTGTACCCTAAAATTTTGAACCACCCTTTGACCCCTGGTGACCTTTCAAAATGGCGGATGTGGAGAACAGGAAAGTATTATTTTCTGGCAAACCAAAGGTCGGGATAAAGATATATTCCGCAGAAAAGATGCTTAGATGGTTGCAATTATTTAAAAAGGGTCCCTAATTATTTTCAAAGTGCAATGTTGCCAAATATAGCACCCCTAAAGACCTAAATTTTATTTGACTTTTTTTCAGTTAAAATCGTATAAAATCCATGCTTTCTGAAAGTGGAGCTTCTAACTTTCAAGCATGATTAATTAATTGGGGTCACGAGAACCAAAAAAATAAGAACCCCCCTCCCCTAACCCCCCCCACCCCAATTGAAACATTTTTCGCCTCCTGCCCAAGGTTCTTTAATCCATGATTGACTCGGGGAATTATATTATATTTTTTTAGGCCATAGTCAGTTCATTGAAGTAATTGCAGTTAGTAACCATTTGTCTATAGTATACGTATTTCTACTAAATAAAAATTAAAACTAAGAGTAATTTTAAGAAAGAGTTCTCTAATTAAAAAAAAAGGTGGGTTTCCAAGTCTTCCTAAAATCTGAGTAATCTATTTCTCGATAAACAAGCATATAAGAATCACAACCCTCTTTACTCTTTAAGATACCAACATATAATTAAGCCTCCCCCCCCCCCCCCCCCTCTTTCCCCTGTACATCGCCCCCCCCCTAAATTGACTTTACAGAACATGAAGCACCTCTGTCCTCTTCCATTATATTAAAAAACTCCGCTGGATCACCGTTCTTGCTAATCATATGTGTTATCAATTAAAGGTTACACTGTATACGAATATATAATCAATGACAATAATAAAACTATATAATTTTACTATCTTAGTCAAATTATAAATGTATTACAATTATTTTTATACTTAAATATATTGTAAATCTTTACTGGTACGGGGGGAAATACCTAGAGGGACATATCCCACATGTTGGGTTATTACCAACATGCAAGTTGTCTCATAATTAACTCCTTTAAACGTTTAAAACAACCCGGCAAGGGCAATATTGAAAGAACCAGCTCCAAAATGTAGTTCAATGTAGCTAAAAAAAACTAACATTGTGAAAATGAGTTTTGAAAAGTTTTTCTTAATGAGTGAGGAACTGAAAAATGCAAATCAACATATTAGGGTCCCACTATCATCCCGGAGTTAGGGATGAAAATCAAAATGTTTAAAATTATCATAACCGACAAAACGACACAAATGAAGCCCGGCAGTAACATTTTAGCACTATTTTTTGACGCAGATTCAGCAAAAATTTAATTCTTTTAATTCACCCTCTCTTATTTTAGAACATGAAAATTTGAAAACGACAAAAAAAAAAAAAAAAAAAAAGAGAAAATTTTACACATGCACTTCTCTAAGCAGGTTTGAAAGTAAGTGCTGGAAATGTGGAAAATAATAAAATATAGTAATTGGGAAATCGTTTTTTTTTTTTTTTTTTTTTTTTTTTTTGTTTTTTTCCTCTTGTTGTAGCTATCATAAATACGCAGAACTAACTTTTGATGTTGGTACCTTCAATATTGCCCAGGCGCGGATCCAGGGCGGGGTGGGGGGGGGGGGGGACTGATATGTTTTATTTAACAAGGGCAATGGCAATATAGGCATTTGCCACACTCCATTTTTTCTTTTAACATTGGCCTTATGGAGGAAGCACGTCCCCCCCCCCTCCGATTTTTTTTTTTTTTTTTTTTTTTTTTCTGGATTCACGGCTGATATTGTGATATTGCCCTTGCTGGGTTGATTTAAACGTGTATATAAAGGGGGTAATGTATGCCTCCGTTGCACCCCCCGAAAGTCGCTCATAAATTAACGTTGCAGATTTGGAGCATTGTGCGTATGCACGATCACGTACCTTTTCCATTTTAGAACCCCGCTGGATCTCCGATCGTACATACTTATTTTATACAAATTGTACATATTTATATATTGTACTGTGAACGAATGGTTAAAAGCATTATCATAAAATTAAGTGAACATTATTTATATAAATACAGTATTTTTAGCATATATATTTTATAAAACATTTGTTATATTTGTTATATATTTATTATTTGTTTATCGAGAAATAGATTACTCAGATTTTAGGAAGACTTGGAAACCCACCTTTTTTTTTAATTAGAGAACTCTTTCTTAAAATTACTCTTAGTTTTAATTTTTATTTAGTAGAAATACGTATACTATAGACAAATGGTTACTAACTGCAATTACTTCAATGAACTGACTATGGCCTAAAAAAATATAATATAATTCCCCGAGTCAATCATGGATTAAAGAACCTTGGGCAGGAGGCGAAAAATGTTTCAATTGGGGTGGGGGGGGTTAGGGGAGGGGGGTTCTTATTTTTTTGGTTCTCGTGACCCCAATTAATTAATCATGCTTGAAAGTTAGAAGCTCCACTTTCAGAAAGCATGGATTTTATACGATTTTAACTGAAAAAAAGTCAAATAAAATTTAGGTCTTTAGGGGTGCTATATTTGGCAACATTGCACTTTGAAAATAATTAGGGACCCTTTTTAAATAATTGCAACCATCTAAGCATCTTTTCTGCGGAATATATCTTTATCCCGACCTTTGGTTTGCCAGAAAATAATACTTTCCTGTTCTCCACATCCGCCATTTTGAAAGGTCACCAGGGGTCAAAGGGTGGTTCAAAATTTTAGGGTACAGTATTTTTTAAGGTTCTTATGATGCAATTAATCATTTCTGTATGTTTAATGCTTTTGTCACAAAAAGTATGGATTTTAGTAAAAAAACGTATTATAATAGCATAGGGAATAAGTGCTCATTTTACGGTAGAAATTACAATATCTCGAGTTATTATTCTCTTATCAACAAGCATTATGATTTTTTTTAATCGTAATGATAGTAGACAATTGATAGTTGCTATTTTAAGCTAAAAAGTTTGCTAGTTTGGTTAAAATAAGCAAGAAAGCTGCCAAAAAAGAGGTCAATAAAAGTTTCATCGGCCGCCATTTTGTTTTTTATGGACTTAGGTCTTTTCCAAAAATTGCTAATTACTCTCCGTGTTAGTACAAACATATTTGCTAATGAAAATTTTTTTCGTATCTGCCTTAGATTCCTTGTAAAAAAATCAAACGTAAATCAATCGGAGGTCAAAGTTCAAAGGTCACTCAAGGTCACGGTATGACACTTTTTTTTGGGCTCCGCCAAAAAAGTTGATGCAAATGATGTTATTAGCAAGTACTGAAAATTTCAGCCCGGTATCACCAATAGCGCGATTTTTGCCATTAATTCCCTAAGTAATAGGGTGCGATTCACGAAGCAGTTATATCCAGGTTTCTAACCACGTTTTTCTTAACCACGTTTAACTATACCTGTTTTACGTGTTAAACCACCAAGTTAAACGTATAGTTAAGCTAAACGTGGTTAGAAACCTGGCTAACTGTTTCGTGAATTATTGTACCCATAGTGGTTGTATGTGAAATTTGGAATAAAATTCGATCAATTTAATTGAAAGTGGATTTTTAGTGATTACTTCAATATATATATAAAATATTTGTAATACAGAGATATCATTCATAATAATTAAAAAGCTAAAACCACAAGAATCTTGTTGTGCCAATTTAGGTAGTATGACAATGACTTCTATATATATTCTTTTTGGATAATGTAGTAATATGCCGTTTAATTGTTTAAAAGAAAAATATTGACCAATATATTGAAAAAGAATTTAAGATATTCATTTATTTGTACAAAATACACGTAATAAAAATAAAACGGTGTAAATTCTCATTGATCTATAGTAATTTTTTTAAAAAATTCCATACCATCAATTAAATAGCAAAATTTTATGATTTCCTCCCTGTCCTACTAAGAAATATAAAAATTAAATTGCACATTGTTTAAAAGTTTAAAAGTAAAATGTTAAATATATATTAAATTTATTATATAATATATATAATATAAATTTGTCTCCAGAAAAAAACATTGAAAAAAAATCAAATATACATACATGTAAAAAAAAAAAAAAAAAAAAGTTGATAACCTTCATGAATTTTTTTTATTGCATGTTTGGAAAGAGGACCTCGATTCGAGTTATGTATTGTCAATGTTTTCCAATTTTTTTGAACGCTCTAACACCCTCAAAATCGAAGGACGCTATGACGTCATAGTCATGGAATGTGTGATTCACATATTTAAATAATGCAATATTTTATTATTAATGCAGCGTAAATAGTGAGAATATCTGGAAAGGACCAACTTGTTTGTGCTATAATGTATTTTTATTTTATTAAGTATTTAAATTTGACAAGATCTATGTTTTTATTGTGATTTAATCACTGGTGTATACTGCCTAATGATCAAATAAATATTTCTAATTTTTAAGGTAAATACTCTTTTTTATTTACAATCAAAATTACAATGAACTACTGAAGGTATAGAGACTGTTCAATTATGTTCAATAAGACATTTCGAACATTTTTCATGCTGGAATTTTGAAGCGAGCATCATCAGTGCGCATCAGTCACTTTTCCCTTATAGAAATCGTTTACACTAATAGTAAAACAATATTTGGTTAGTTTCAGAGTTGAAATAAGATAATGAGGGGGGAATATAATTTTGAATGTTCATGAAACCAGAGAGGTAAAATTAAATTAGCCGTGAGAATTAACCCTACCATAACCAGGGGGGGGGGAGGGGCGAGATGAACCGTATATATTTTAAATGAAAAAAATATGCTCTTAAAATGTTTGACAAAAAATACCCTTAGCCTTGTCAGTAAGAGTTATCTTGCGACCATGCTGGGGCTTGACAGGCTCCCAGAACCCTTTCCTGCACTCTTCTGGGCTCCTACTACAAGATCTGTGCAGTGGCAGTCAGTGCAAGACTGCAGGGCAGCGGAGTACAGACAGCCGTAAGCTGCCTACCAACTCCATAATCTAGTAATCGCATGCAGTCACGCCCATCCCAAGATGAAAAATCTGCCGTGTTGGGGAATCGAACTGGGGACCTCTCGGACTATAGAGCCAGGGGTACTAACCACTACACTACAGAGCGAATTAAAAATATGACATTTTTAAACTCCTTATATATATTAGTTATAGCCAACGAATAATGTATTTCCGCAACAATTAAAGAAAAAAAAAATAGTTTTTTTTTTTTTGTTATTTAACATGTGATTTAAATAGCAGTTTGTTTCGACCCTCTCCTTCCTCCCTTGGTAAAGTATATGACAAAAAAGTGACTTGGTATAAAATGCATAACTTTACTTACGTCGATGTACTGATGGCGTGTGGCAAAGTTGCTGGTATGTGCAATGCTTGCAGTGTGATGAAGTTTGCACGACCAAGCAGTGGAAAACAAAAGCGAACTTAAAAAAAAAAAAATTGATATAAATAAGTCAGAGGTTAGATTGTTGACTTGTTTTCGCTAACAGAAAAGTCAGAAACATGTAAAATATTTGACTTTATGATGCAGATAAACAGAATAAAAAAAATAGCGCATTTGGGTGATAAAAAGAAGACTGTGAAAGAGTTGGAATAGAATAACCTTCGTCCATATTTGGAGATTCCCACAAGGGTAAGGTCAATACAAATAATAATACTGGAAGATATTAATATACATTAATAAATGGGGTATATTGCAAGAACTACATTGATATATATTAGAGAAAACTATGTAAAAACTTAAAACTGCATGGTCCTAAATGAGAAACGTACGATGTCATATATATGCGATACGATACGAAGCTGTGTATGCGCGTACATCTGATGGCGTAGGTTATTAAGGTGAGAAATTTGGACGAAAAATTCGCTACAACAGATTTTCTTCAAATTAATTTGGTGGACTCACAACAATCGTCAAATTAGCTCTGAATTTTTTCGGAATTTTTTAACCGTTGGTTTAATTATAATTAATTTATTTAAATGATAATTTTGTATCCTTCCAATGTTAAATTTGTTAATTAGCATTGCAAAAAAACTATACAACAGATTCTTTTACTTTTTTTTTTACTAAAGCCTAATTTTT
Source organism: Siphlonurus alternatus (assembly GCA_949825025.1). Lineage (NCBI taxonomy): Eukaryota > Metazoa > Arthropoda > Insecta > Ephemeroptera > Siphlonuridae > Siphlonurus > Siphlonurus alternatus. The sequence goes on from OX463782.1 coordinate 34,964,907, forward strand.
TAGACTATTTTTCTGAATTGTTTTCATATATTTTGAACCGTGGCGATGATCGTTTCCTATATGTGATGAGAAATGTGGCAACGTTCTCAAGGACTGTTGTCACCACCCCCTCCTAAAAATTTAATCTCATTCCAATGCAAACAGTGTTGCCACTATAGCCACGCCTCTTGACCTTGACAGACAAATTCTCAGGTTATCATACGCTGCGAAATTCAACTCAATTCATGCGATTCTGTGTGACAGCCCAAAAGGGTGGAACCTATGTGTTATATATAGACCCTGGTCTACCGAACATCATGCCAAATGTAAGCTCTAAAGATGTAGATAAGGAAAGTAATGTAAAAATACCATCATTGCAATTTAAGAAATTTTATTAAATATCATCATAAATATATTACAATAAAATACAGTATGATTATACATAATAATGAAAAATGTTAACTGTAAAAATAAAGTAGCCTTAAAATATTGCAATTTTTTTATAATTGCTATATAATTGCAATTAACATTTTTCAATAAACAATCAATTTATTAATTATATTGATCAAATATCAATTACACAATTTCAAACAAAATAAATGTTAAATAGTTATAACAGTCGCTTAAGTGAAGACATGGCAGCGACTTCATACCAGTTAAGTTTTCTTCAAAAATTATTCTTAAATCGTTCCTTATGCTGATCGCTTACAGATTCACTCGTACATCTGCAAGATTTTAAGTTAAACTGAAGTTTTTTGTTTTTTTTTTACTGCAGTTTTATTTAACCCATTGTTAACCTCTGCAACTAGGTATTTGCACGTCTTAAATCAATGGGGAATTCTCCTACATTTTTTTTTTCAGATGCTCTTCTATGCCTTTAAACTAAACGTCCCGAAACAAAAAAGTTTCAATTTTCAAAATTGAAGACATGAAAATTTGTTTAAAATCTTCGAAATCTACCTTTTTTTAAATTTAGCGCCAAAACGTGACGTAGAAACTGCCTAGCAGGCGAAATTTTCTTGCAATAAATTTATATTTTTGATTATTACTCTTAAAATAAACTGATATTAGGGACAAAACTATTGATATTAGTAGAAAAACCCGCTGATTTCGATCGTGTTACTAAAATTTATAGCCAATCACTCCTTGACGCTCAAACTATGATATCAGGCAGTTGCTGTGTGTTAACTAGGGAGTTTCTATTATACGTCACAGTTTTCAGGTTTGCGCGCAGGTTGCATACTTTGCCCATAATCTAATAATCCATTCAGAGTCTCCAAATTTGAGTTAAAAAAGTTGAAACTTAAGTCAAACTTATTGTTAATATGTACCCTATCATAATATAATAGTTAAATTAAAATTTGAGTTGAAAGAGAATTCCCCATTATTGTTTTTATTATTATACTTTAATTTAAATATTGCAATAGAATGCACAACTTATAATAGGTTGTGCTTACCTATACGTGAAATTATTTTATCACAGAAAAAATAGAGGGAAACAATTAAATTATGCTACCCTAATTTGTTCAGATTTTTTATGAAACCATGCATGCAGCAGAAATTATTGAAAAGAAAATATATTTAAAGTCTGCATGGCTAGTTGGCTACGCCCCCTTACGATATGTTTATTCCTTAATAAATTGGTAGAGGCTAAAAATGCCTCCAGGGGGCGTGTACTAACATTTTTTTTTTTTTTTAGAAATATTTTCCTGACAGAAAAAATACAAAAAATACTGGTTATATAATTTGGTACCCTCTTTTCATTATGCAATAAGATTTTGGAATTTTTAATTCATTATTGGAAATATTGAAATTTATTGTTTACTCACATTTTTTAAAATAACAATAAAGACATGCAGTGCAAATGATAATTTAACTTGCAGATGGAAGATGTACAACATTTGGAAGCACAAATTTAGATCACCGCGCATTCAGGTGCGAAACAAATTGTATATCAATTCAAAACAAACTAGAATACAATTTTTATATGGTCTCCCGTAATTTCATTTTTGTAATTTCAATTAATAAAATATTTATTTGGTATAAAGAATGCACCAGAACAATAAAACTACATTAAAAATGAAATAACACTTTTTTTTATTTTCATAAAATATGAATGTATTAAACAATTTGAAAATAGACACATACTAATGCCAAATTAAAATTAACACCACCACTTTATAAAAGGCTGTATAACTAATCCGAAAAGTTCATAATCAAAATCTATAACAATGAATTTTTAAAGTTATTAAAACTTGAATATGTATCTATAAGAGTAATTTTAAAACGATTTTTAGATTAAACCACAAACCATAAAATTGGAATCTAAAAGAAAGTGTAATTTAATATTTAAAACATCGATGCACTTGAAAAATTGATATAAAAAAATGACATGCTCCTCCTTCCATTTTGATTAAAATATAATATACTCTTCATTAAGAAATTCCAGCGACGGTGCAAACGGTGTGCAGTGACAAAATGACTATAATCTTCTGCAGCTAGCTCTAAAGCCATCAATGGAGTATCGAAATCATTTTTTTTATTATTGCAGAAATGGATAGAGCGTGCAAAGTTATGCTACCCTGATTTTTTTTCAAATTTTTTAGAGCCCGAGAAGTATTTTTAAAAAATTATTGAAAGTCCCTTTTGTGACGTCACGCGGCGGCAAGTCCAATCTTCTTCTTAAGGAGCAGCGTCTCTTGACGTCACAAAAAGAACTTTCAATAATTTTTTAAAAATACTTCCCGGTCTCTAAAAAATCTAAAAAAAAAAATCAGGGTAGCATAACTTTGCACTCTCTATCCATTTCTGCAATAAAAAATTGAGGTCGATACTCCATTACAGTGCAAATAAAGAAGAGGCGTCTTTGACAGCTCATTTAAAGTTAGTCAGTTTTGCAGTGACATCAACACACTTTGGCAATCAATTTTATTGCATTTTTGACACAATATTTTTATATAATATGTAAAATATTAATATTTACACTACATGTGTTCAATAAAAGATTTATATTTATTCAAAGCTACGAGAAAGTTACATAGATTTTTGAACAATCAGTAAAATTGTAGCTATATATAAATTATAAAAGAACGCCACTAAAATAATAGTTCTTGTTGAAAAATTGTGTAAAATTTATAATATTACATTGGCTTGTAATTAATAACTGTAATAACAATATTCAGAAAATACAGTAGTTTACGTGTATTAAACAGGACAAAAAATATTTTGTTAAATTCTTATACAAAACATTGTATGGGGATATTTTGAGCAATAAGATTTATAAAATTTGACTTTAAAATTTGGCATTTTTCTTCTTCTTACGACAACAATAAAATATACTTATTTATAATCAGACTAATAATATTATAGCATAAATTATGTTATAGACAAAACTTAAAAATACATACAATTCACATAGAAAACATCACATAAAAATCATTGAAAAATAATCTTAGCAATAAATAACAATTATTTTATAAAATTATAAATTAAAGACAAGTTAAAATACATGGAAGAACATTGATTAATCCTGAATTATGGAAGAAAATATAATTCAGGAAAATTTATGGTAAAATAAATAAGAATCTTTATAGGAACTAACTTTATATATACAAACTTAATTAAAATTTAAAGTTTTAACCATTATTAATAACTTTAACTTCTTACGTGTTAACATTTTGCTGGCTTTTAGAAATATATTTTTCTTCAAAACAATATAACATCAACATAATTGACAGTGGTTTGCTATAGAGACAAGAAAATGCATACTGGTGACAAAGGGTATGAGTTTATTATAAAGAATAAAAAAATCAAAATCAACCAATACAAATAATTACAATATTGGTGCATCCTCAAATGGAGTATTGACCTAAAATTTTTTATTGCAGAAATTGATAGAGGGTTAAAAGTTATGCTACCCTGATTTTTTTCAGATTTTTTAGATCCCGGGAAGAATTTTTAAAAAATTATTGAAAGTTCTTTTTGTGACGTCACGTGGCGGCAAGTCTTATCTTTTTCTTAAGGAGCGGCGTCTCGTGACGTCACAAAAAGAACTTTCAATAATTTTTTAAAAATAGTTCCCGGGCTCTAAAAAATATGAAAAAAATCAGTGTAGCATAACTTTGCACGCTCTTTCCATTTCTGCAATAAAAAAAATTGAGGTCAATACTCTATTGTGGACTCCGCTTGGGAGATTGGGTCCCCTGCCCTGAAAAGTGTCGGGAAGGAGAGGGGGGGGAGAGAGAGGTCACCAACATGACTATATAGGGACACGGTTTTAGCTCTGTGTGCCTCTGTAATTATGCCAGTGCATCATCATTACAACAGAAGTGAAATTGTTGTAAATTGTCCTGGCCGTAATGTTTCAATTTTTAATAATTAAGAATTCAGTGACGTCACAAGAGGTGGCATACAGCAGCTCCAGTTCTTCCTGGATTTTCTCATATAGAAAACTCGTAATAGCGTTATACTACCATCTGATGACGTCTTTTAATTGACAGCAAGTTTATCAACATTTAGTTGGCCCTCATCTCAATAAAATTAAATTCGTTTTCATTATATTTAAGGTAGAGAAGAGATAATACGAATCAGTTGATCGACGTAATCCCCTTTGATTAGCATATAAACCTTAGCAAATTCACAATTATGAAATTTTTTTGAGGGGCAGATTTTAGTGCCTAAAAGCCATAGAAAAAAATTTCAAAACAATTTAACTAGCCGATTTTTTTTACTTATTACTATTTTTTTTTTTAATTTTCAGCACAGGGTTTTCAAATGGAAAGACGAACTAAGAACTTAATAAATAAAAAAATCGGCTCGTTAAATTGTTTTGAAACTTTTTTTTATGGCTTTTAAGCACTAAAATCTGCCTCTCAAAATATTTTCAGAATTTTTGTGAATTTGCTAAGGTTTACATGTTAATCAAAGGGGACTAAGTCAAACAGCTGATTCGTTATTATCTCTACATTAAGTAAAACAATTAAAATCATTAAGAAAAAACTTCCTCCCTTTAAAATCATACACTTGTGTCATAATAGTTGATTTTGCTATCAATAATATATTGACTTGAGTTATTTTATGCACTTTCACTCTCTACAAACCACAACCAAGATGATATAGCTCTATTAATAAAGATGTCTTGTATCATTCACAATGGTTCTAGAGGACTCACTAAAAGCCAGCAAAGAGTCTTTGGACACCATTCGAGTGGTGCTCACAGTTTGTGCACGAATCACAACACGGGACATCCCTGCATGGTGGCAGCGTTGACTAGGGTGCTTTTTGGTTCAAATCAGACTTGAAGTTCATTGAAGGTCATCAGAGGTCAACCGTACTCGGAGCCGATGGTGATGCTGACAGGCCCGGGGTTAACGTGCGTGTCGTGGTACCATTGATTCGTGTCGATCAGAACTGAAATCAGGAACGCAGTTAGTATGGGGTGAGGTGGTTGTATATACGTCCTGAGACGAAGTTAATTATTTGCATAAGTGGAGAACACTTAAGGTTAAATATATTAAGGTTCATCGAACTTTCTAACGTTCACAATTAATTTTTATCAAAAAACATATCTTACATTCAATGCCACAAAATTGCTGACAAATTTATAATGAAAAAAATAAAAAGTAAAGCATATAACATAAATTAATAATATATATAATAAAATCGTTGAAAAGAATTGTGGCAGGCGCAATAAAAATGTATATAATTATATATGCACATTATCTTGAAATGCAAATTATGTATAGTATCATCAACAATAAAGTAGTGATGATAATTATATTTTACATATTTTTGTAACGCTATATATGAGCTATATAGCCTGTATTTAACTTCCTGGCCCTTCATGGATCTCGTACCCTCTACAGTATAGCATATATATTATTATATTCTATTGTTTGTAATAAAAAATAAAATAAAATTATAATGTATACTCTGTAATGTACATATACTACATATATGTTATAATAATTATTATCCAGGCGTGGATCCAGAACCAAATTTCAGGAGGGGCTGTATCTCCATTAATTAATAAGGCCAAGATGTTAAAAAAATGGTAGTGGGGAAAATGCCTTACATGCCTATATTGCCTGTTAAATTCAAATATTTGGGGAATGTGGGTGGGTGCTGAAGACCCCCCTCCCCCTGGATCCACGCCTGGTATAATAGATTGCTTAAGGTTTATTTGTGGATCCCTTTCAAACTAGGGCATTAGCATTTCAGCATTGACCTAGTTATGACCGAAGAAACTATGGAAACCTCAGTCAGGATGGTCGATATTAATTGTTGTTGAAGAATTCCATCAATCCACCTCCCGGTTGAACGTAACTTTTTGTCAGTGGATCACCCCCCCCCCTCCCCCGGAACCAAATGCATCGTCCTCACCGATGTCCCCCGTGTTGACGGTGACAGAGAATCCTCGGCAGACGTGCTCGCACTCCGGCGGGGGCAGCAGCCGCCACGTCTTGCTGCCAGACACCTGCGCCTGCCACGAGGGACGACTCACGTAGTCCAGCTGTAACACACAGATGGCAGCACCGATCAGATATTGTACACCTCGGAACAGCATGAACGTTAACATGTAAACATGTCATGTACTTGTGTGTGTTGCATGCAGATTTGCAATTTGTAAAGAATGCACCCACAGGGTAGAGCCTGCATCAAATATTGAGTATGTCGTGCATCAGATCGATCTATAGACTTATAGCTTAATTGTACACCATGAAACATATCATGTGTGTAACGTTTGTGCGGCCCTGCTGAGATGTTCGCCAAAGACGCCAAATTGTCAAAATGGACAACATACATGAAAAATTTTTATTGCAGAAATGAATCGAGGGTATCAAATTATGTTACTCTGAATTTTTTCAGATTTTTTTGAAACCCAGAACTATTTTTAGATACTTATTGAAAGTGCGGCCACGCCCCTTAGAGGCGTCAATAGGCGTCTAGGTCCTATCCTTTTTATTAAGGATTCAGGGGTGCCAACTTAACTTACAGAATTTTCAATAATTATTTAAAAATAGTTCCGGGTCTCAAAAGAATCTGAAAAAATTCAGAGTAACATAATTTGGTGCCCTCTATTCATTTCTGCAATAAAAAAATTTCATTACATGTATGTTGTCCATTATTAGTAATTGAAACCTCAGCAAGCATTGACACCACTATATTTTGTCGAGATACAAATAAGCCGTGCAGTTCAATCTACTTTACCCCTGCCCCCATCCCTCCACTAAATCATCAGAAACAGGAGGAAATTAAAAAAATGGAAAACAAGGAAAACTCCATGGCGCCTACTCACGTGCATACTGGCACCAGGTCCGGCGCCTCCCATGAAGATCCAGTCAATGGCGGAGGTGTCTGCGTGCTCTGGCAGGAAGGACGGTCGCGTGTAGTGTTTCCTCAGGAGGGCGGCCACCCGGGGGTCACAGTTGCTCCTGTTAACAACACGTCAGTCAGTACTTATAAAGATTTTATTCAAGGGAGCATGTCTCTTAACCCAGCGAAATTTGCAATTAAGCAACGAAATTGATGAAAGCATCCATTCATATATAATATGAACTGCGTTATATGTATGCATGTGCATCGTCAGCCTCTTATACGCGTATTATACTGTATATATTATAGTCTGTATACCAAGTGTGATCAATATCAATATTGTGGCGGATCCGTGGAGATTTTTTTTTTTTTTTTTTTTTTTTTACAAGGATACACCCCTAAGAGCTTACAGCTCGCGGCGGGGTACTGGGTAGAAATAAGGTAGGGAACGGATAGTGGCCACGGCCTGCATGCTTACGCGTCCCAGCATTCGCTGAGGTGAGACTGAGGGAACCGTGGAAAACCTCAGTCAGGACGGACACCTCTACTTTTTCTCAATGGACTAAAGCGATGTCCAAAGCCTGGGGAACCACACACAAGTGCATCACTGCATTGGGTGGAAAGCGAGACGAATTTACCCCAGGGAGGGAGCAGCGTATTTTTTACTTGAAACGGTCAGCCATCCAAGTACTAACCACGCTCGACGTAGCCTGACTTCGGTGATCTAACGAGAACCGGTCGATCGCCCCTACCCCCCAAGGTGCCGATATACATTAAAAGTATTAGCACCCCAACCCGTTATACCCCCCACCTCTCACACTAAATTTAACATTGTTGTATAAAGCACTACCCCAACTCCTTCCTCAGAGCCACGCGCTGCAACTGCATGGATCCGCGCTTGCTTGCAAGGTTAATTGCTACTTGCAAGAACTGCTGGCTCTCCTCCGGCCTGCATATTAGTGAAAATTGGCAAGTATCCGTACAACTCATATGAATTGCGTTATGTGGAGCCTCTCACAAAACCATTTACGCATTTTTACTCTTGATCAATATTATATACTGAATACAAAATAATATAACAGCTTGATTGGAGACACTGCAAAGAACCTTGCAGAATACTTACATATTTACTTGGGGCGTGTAAACTTAATTCATACAGGCGCGGATCCAGAAAAAAAATTCGGGAGGGGCTACCTCCATATAAGGCCAATGTTAAAAAAAAATTTGGAGTGTGGGAAATGCCTATATTGCTCATGTTAAATCCAAAATTTCGGGGGGGGGCTGCAGCCCCCCCAGCCCACCCCCTGGATCCGCGCCTGAATTCATACTTCATACACTCACAAATCATAATAATATAATATAATAATATAATTCTTATTTATATATTTTTTAATAATGGCTAAAATTGCGAGAGCGCCTTTCCAGCGACCACAATTTATATTTGAGATCACGTGAACTTTAAACCTGATAAATGTGGCTTTTTGAGCTTCTGGAGTTGTAATAATTAATAATGATCCATTTTGAGTCTATTATATAATGTAACCAAATAGTAGTCCTTTGCATGTATTTGCATTTAAATAATTACAAGTGTAGCCATCATAATAACGTATTGAATTTTAATTATTTTATGACAATAATTAATGTTTAATGAAGATTATGATCCAATGCCCACTCTGTATCAAGGCCTGCGCACTATAATATCGATCTCGATTGTTTTTTGAAATAGAATAGTCCTATTAGATTTTCAATTTCCCATTGAGTTACATGCTAATTTCACCCCGAAATTTCCATGGAAGGAGTGATTCTAAAATTTTGAAACTTTACACACTGCAAGATAAGAAATTATGCATGGGGTGTGAAAGTTCCAAGAAAAATTTATTTCTACTGGATTTAATTTGAATTTTACAATGCTATAGCAAATGGGGTGGACTAATACTATTTTGTTTCGCGCGCTTCGCAGTGCATAGGCCTTGTTACAGTGTGGGCATTGTATGATATCATACATTTAAATTAATCCTATCAAAAGTTGATCATTAAATAATAACAGTTGGTATCCTGGCACATTAAAAATTAAATATTCTTAAATTTGCGACCCCTGCAACGTGATATCCCGGGTATATAATCTAGTAAAATGGCGAAACTAATACGTTCAATTAAGCACGACTAAAAGTGCAATAAGATTGACGTGGCGTCAAATTTCCATGCAGGCTGCAGCTTGTTTGTTCCGCTTGCCGTGATTCCCTCCTCAGGTTTCCACAGCACCTGCCGCCCTCACAACAATGGCCCACAACAATGCTCGTGCAATGTGTTCAATAACATCTTTTGCCAGCTTGCAAATAAAATGAATGAATGAAAAAATATTTGTAACACAATTTTTGTAGAAAGTGATTTTGAAGGTGGATAACGAGTTCTTTTATAATATTTCACAATATGCTTATATTTAAATATATTTTGTAATAGGAAAGTAGAAACGAAAATAAAAACAAATTCTATCCAGATAAAAATACAACTGACTTGGTTGTATGTACGTACCTTTTCCTTTTAAAATTATTAAATTCTGATATTTTTCTAAAAAATGCTAAATATGAAGTAATAAAAAAAATTCTTAGTATATAATGCAGAATCGAGGTGGGGGGGGGGGAGGTAGGGGGAGATTTCTATGATCAACAAATTGTGATTGGGTGGTGAATAATTTACCCTTTAAATCCTCCTCTATGGTTATGTATTTAATTACTTGATAACCTGCATGTTATATATATATATATATATATATATATATACATAAATATATAAGATATGATACGATATGTATAATACGATGCACGCTATCACATCACTTCAGCCTTGATCATAACTGGCAGGCATCACGGGCATACATGGAGCATGTCAGCCAGATTGAGTTAGCAATTAGCTTGACCGGAGTCCAGAACGACTAATTACTGTAATTACTAATTATAACCGCGAGCAGCCTTCTCACTCTCTCTCTCTCTCTCTCTCTCTCTCTCTCTCTCTCTCTCTCTCTCTTTCTCTCCCGGAGTCAATTAAAAAGTGAATTTTAACACGTGTTTAAAACACCACGGGTCATGATCAAGGAGACGCGGATCTTAAAGGTATGCCCCCTCTCCATCTCTCCCTTCCCCTCTCCTGAAATTTGGAATTAAATATGTCATGCATTACAGTACTGTATATTACAGACACTTCGTATACATTGCACCTACTCGTAACTCATTTTTTTTTAACTAACCCTTTTCCCAGTGGCGTAACTACAGAGGGGGCCGAGGGGGCCAAGGGCTCCGGGCCCGTGCATCAAAGGGGTCCTTTAAGCTCATTGAAGAAATTTCAATTGAGCGTGACAAAAAAACATAAAAAACTAAATTAGGCATTTTTTTCCCCCGTAAACAATTTTTTTTAAAGTTTGTCACAAATATGAAGACCAGGAGCGAGCATTTTCGTTATCGTTTGGGTATGGGGAGAACAATATATACGTGCTCCTCATCTGACTCATTCTCTCCTTGTTTTTTATGACATTTAAGATTCGAATGAACCATCCCAAATCCAGTTCACCATGTCGTTGAAGCACGCGTGTGCAGTTGAAACATCAATATTAAAATAGTCTTTCTAATTCTAATAAGTCAAAATTTTGCTTAAATTACAGACATTTTTTATGTGATAGTATACCATACTCGTTAATTAGCGATGGAGTATCGACCTCAAATTTTATTGCAGAAATGGATAAAGCGTGCAAAGTTATGCTACCCTGATTTTTCTCACATTTTTTAGAGACCGGGAACTATTTTTAAAAAATTATTGAAAGTTCTTTTTGTGACGTCACGAGACGCCGCTCCTTAAGAAAAAGATAGGACTTGCCGCCTCGTGACGTCACAAAAAGGACCTTTTTTTAAAAATAGTTCCCGGTCTCAAAACAATCTGAAAAAATCAGGGTAGCATAGCTTTGCACGCTCTATCCATTTCTGCAATAAAAAATTTTGAGGCCGATACCCTATTTATGTTATAGTAGATTAAAATGAAATAATGTGAATTTTAATATTTTTACAACACCTACCACAAGTTTTTTTTATTTTTGTTTTAAAATTGTCGATTGCTGCATAACGTGATATCTGTAAATCTGCAGATATAAATTAATAAGGAATTTATAAAATATTGCGCAAATCTAATTTCATTAAAATATGTAATTTTCTTCATTAAAAAAAAAGTGCCACGCCCACATTTTCTAAAAAAAATTGACTCCGGCGGGGATCTCTTCCCCCCCGTCCCGGAGCCGCCGCTTCGCGGCGAAGGGGCCCAAGCGGGCCTTCGGCCCCCGGGCCCACATTTTGTAGTTACGCCACTGCCTTTTCCCACACCAAGTTGGCTGTCACGATGCCCACGGTGGTAAGTGATTTAAATGTGATTTAAGCACTAACCAAGTTATCCTAGGAGCTATAATTAGATAAGGACTAATATTGAATTAAAAAAAAAAATCATACCTCAAGCAATGCCAAAATAAAACGATTGTAACTTACTTGCTGGACTCTCGATTATATTCATGAGCACCGTTGACCACCCCTCCCTGCTATTTTACGGTACCGTGTGTACCTGATGACGTCACAGCTCTGACTAAGACACGCGAGGTGTTGACGTCCCATCTCTTTCTCACGACTCCTTGTACGGAGCGGGCGGCACCTCGTGGTCGCTTCCGCCGCACTGCGGAACTGACCCACGTGTTCTCGCACATAAACAACCGTGGCACAAGTTATTACCTGATCAGTACAGTCAATTTTAGTTTGTTCTCCATCCGGAAGTCAGAGGTTTACAGCTACTTCCGGATCATCTGGTTATTATAATATAACGATTAATCTCACTGTCAGTTACTTCAGAGTCAAAGAATATTTCCCTGCAAACGAATCGAATGAAATCAATCTTAAAAGATCGAGAATATTCTAAAACATAATCGCTTATGGTTTGAGCAAATTCAGTCTGGCAGTTTTCTTACAACAGCTCCATTTCCGGTTTCCGTCCATAAGGCCAATGTTAAACTTCTACCTCAGTTTTCACAAAACGGATAAGACAGATTCGCTTCAAAATTTGTATGCCACACCTATCATGGTGAGTTCTAAGTCCCCTGCAAGTCTTTTGTTGCATTCAGGCGCGCTACGATTGCGAGATATCAATCTACTGAGATTCGTCCTTAAAGCCGGTATTACACGATACAATTTTTCTAACTATTGCATACAATTTTTCCTTACAAGAAAACTTGAACTCCATTTGTTTGTGTGGAGATGAAATTTTCTTGCAAGGAAAAATTGTATGCAAAATTGTATGGTGTGATACCGGCTTAATATTCTTTGGTGTTGTTTTAAAAACTAAAAATTATTGAACAACAAGGTTTCACTTCCGGCTTCTTCCGGTGGGAAATGTTATATTAATTTTACTGTAGTTCAATTAAATCAAAACTGATTTAACTGACAACCCGATCAATCTTTGTTTTAAATAAAAATAAGTGTCGTGTGAGACCTTTTAATTTTCATTTTTTTTTTATAGAATAACAAATTATTAAAAAACTTGATACATTTTTTTATAATATTGATGGCTTCATTAGGAAGAAGCAAGTTTTAGAACATATAAAAATAATTTGCAAATCAATCTATTATATATTCCAGAAAATTTATGCTATTACGAGGCTTGCATGACGTTGTGTGTTAAATATATTATGGTGCTAATGTGATGTTTAAAAGGACACAATTTTAATTATTTTAATAATTTTATAGATCATATATATTTTAAATATTTTTTGGGTATATGTGTTTAAATTTATTAAATTTAGGCTAATTTTAATTAGAATTAAGTATGTTACATATTTAATGTAATATAGTTGACGTGATCCATGCTGTACAGCCTATGATCGAAATAAAAATTTGAATTTGAATGTGATATTATTCATTAGCAATGCACCTATAGATTTACAGTCATTCATTCATTTGATGTCATTCATTAGCAGCTAATTTGCAGAACACCGGTGATTTTCTTAGTACTGCAATGAGAGGAAGGTATATCACGTAACTCATTGTCTTCATATCATGCAGAATATACGTTGTGTATATTATATGTTGTATTGTACTGTCGTTCTTTATGTCTCTCGTAACACGTCGTCGCAATATATGTAAACTAAAGAAGTGTTATTATATAATGTCAAACGCTTGACCATACATAATTAATATTAAAGGAAACATGAAGATGCCATATGAATTATGCAATAAAATCGTAACCATTTATCCTTCGATTTACGTTATGGGGTGTACTCGTAACTCGTATACCCATGCATGCAAATATAATTTTTTTTATCAATATCAATTAACCCTAGTATCATGATTATATGATAAAAATAATTATACAGTATTATAGTACAATACACGGCAAAATTACTGCTCAAGAAACATATTATCATTAAAAATAGCATAAAAATATTTTAAAAATCTACATTTTACTTAAAATTTAACCGACCGGTGAATCAACAAATGCATAAGCAATAATTGCATATATATATATGGCATGGCCTTGAATATTATAATATTTAAGGTATATATAATAAACGAATATTATTAACCAATCATATTTAAAAATATAAATGACACCACTGCATGCTGACGCACTGTTGCAGGTAACATTGCAGTAAGGTCAATTTACATGCATGTTTGCGCGGCGATATATGTAATTTTGTTGCATTTGTCTTTAAATCAACGAACTAGCCTCCTTTCATGTCTTAAAAATTGAGCGTCAAAACTCAAGATAGCTACCATATGATTTAAAGTGCGCATCACATCATTTCCCAAACTGGCCCATGTAATCCCTGCTGCACCTTCCAATTCGTCAGTACGTCCTTGGCAGCAGGCGTGAGAATCGTTCACGCGGCGCGACTTGGCACGCGGGGCACGGCGGAGGCTCCACGTGAATATTAACGTGAGCGGAACCGCAGCGTGCGTGACATGACCACTACCGTGCTTACCTGCTCAATTAACGTTGTGGAGCAAAACAAGGCCCATGTAACAATATATTGAAGAGAATAAGAGCTGCCTCACATATAATCGCAAATCGCATGATATCGCAGCGTATAATAAAAAAATTAACGATCAGGTATGCGGGAGCACACAGCTTCGTATGATCGCTTCGCATGCGATCGTACATTTCTCATTTAAAATTCCCGTTCTAAATTTTTATCATTATACGAAGTCATACGATACCATATGATGCGATTATATACGATGACAGGTGTGCGACCCCCCCTAACAACAGAAATGAAATGTAAAAAAAAAATAAAATTTATAAATATGTAAATTGTGACATAGAAAGTATTCACTAAACATCTTTTCCGTACTAAATAAGTGATATAAGTTCTTGACAGATGTAGCTAGGAGCGTTAGTAAAGAACCCTCCTTCCTGTATGCATGGGGTGCGTATATAAGAGGGTGTTTTTTTTTGTGGTAACCACGATCCGCGTTTTGAGCTACTGATACAATATTATAGACAAAATATATTGTGTAGCGAGCGGGTGAGAAGATATTCTATATTATCAGAGCTTCATAAAATCCAGGCCCGGACTGGCCATGCAAAGCAGAGATCGAGACTCAGTCACAATATTATAAATATTATAAAAGTTGTGGGTCGGCGATCGCTGACTAACCTCTCATAGCTAGAGCATGCATATAATTAACCTGACGCTCCCTTCTAGATTGGATTGCTGCTTTAATGTCTATATTATTATGTAGCTGACTGTCTTTCCAATGCGATCCACATGCATATCGCATATCGTATCAACATAATACATAATATAAATATATTATTATATGAACAAAACAAATGCAGTATATACGCCACACAATTTGCAGTTCAAACAGCCACGCGTGGTCAGGCGCGGATCCAAGGGGGGGGCGATCCCCCCCCCCCCCCAAAGGTCCCAAAATACATTGAAAGTATTATCACTCCCCACCCGTCACCCCCCTCCCACCCCAAAATTTAACATTGCGGGATAGGGCACAGCTCCCCCCCCCCCCCCCCCCTCCAGAGCCGCGGGCTGGATCCGCCCGTGCGCGTAGTCAATTAGAAATTAACATTTTTTACCAAATCAATTCGCCCTCCTATAATCCTCCATGGTCGCGCCGATTTACATTGATAATTCCCCTGCTATCTCAGGTGGTGGGGGCTGCATCTGCTACGTGTCGTCAACACCGGCGGGGTGGCTCGCTTCCGCTCTCTCCAGTTACAGCGGGTGAAAAAATCACGTAGTCTGAGCGACCGGAAACCGAGAGAGCAGGGAGATTTAGTCGCGTTTATATTTTATTAAGATGAAACTACCGTGGACCAATTGCTGTGTTTCTGTACGCTGTAAAGGTAGATTCACATGCATGGCGATTTCCAGCCTGCGACGCGACGCGAATAATGCGCACTTGCTGTAACAGCCATTGGCGGCCATATTGGGCAATTAAAAGAAAAAGAGGATCGTAATTAACGCGATTACCGGCGAATCCGCTACCGCAAAGGATTTTGCAGCTTTTACGTCAAATCGCGCCGCATCGCTTTTTGTCGCTCATGAAAATCCACCTTTAAGAGACACTTTGGGGATGCGACTGCGCCCATGCAAGACTGCATTATTTAAATGCCACGATTTTTATATAAACCTGCTGCGTGGATGTCAGTCTATATAAATTACAATCACCTATTCAGTTTTCAGTATTTCAGTTGCATTTATTTTATATTTGGACCAAAAGTTATAGCCGTAAAAGTGCTGAGACTTTTTGCGTGCAAATTTCAATTGTTGCCGATTATAGAATTTTAATTACTATAAATATTTTTCATGTGAAAGAAAACAGTATAAGAAATTTATAATGTATAGAGAAATGAAAATATTATTACAATTAAATTATGTTGTTAATAAAACGTGTTCTTTGTCATATGCAGACACAAGAATATTACCGAAATGTATAGCCACTGGAGCATTTCTTTAATAAAAAATATATTAAATAAATAAAAATTCATATATATTATAAAATTTATCAATTGTATGTTATACATGCAGCCTGCAGGCTTGGACTGGCCATAAGACTGGGTCATAGGGATCCAGGGGCGTAGACAAGGGGGGGGGGGTTTTGGGTGTTATAACCCCCCCCTTGAGAGCTGAACCTTAGTAAATTTTAAGGGAAAAATAACAAAAAATGGGACTCGACAGATACGATTTAGCTAAAATTTTATGAAAAACTTTCTTTAAAAAAAATAATAAAAATAAAAATTTATATCCCCGAAACACATCGTTAGTACATATTTATTTTATTTAAAATCGGTCTGCAGAATTATGATTATATAATCATGGTATAATTCTATATTATTATAATTATATAATAAGTACTATTCCTCATTAAGTTATTTATGTTTTTGTACACGTAAAGACAACAATTTAAAGTGTAAAAAATGTTGAAAGCATTCCCCGCATAATGTTCAGCATAAAAATAAAAATTATACATAGTATTTTATTATTTTTAATTTATTATATAGGTATATTACATCTTACAATTGCTAGTCTCATTGTCTCATGTATAATACTGTACGTATATCTTTGAATTTATTATTGAAGTTAAAAAAAATCCGATTTTTTAAATGTATTAATTTTACAGTATACTTAATGTAATGAATTGATATTCCTGTTTTGAAAATTTAATAAAAATATTTTTTCTTGCTCGTACATCAGTACATCGTCTTAAAATGTGCTCTATTTTTTTATAAGAAAAAGTAGTGACAAAAATATTGTAACTACATAATTTCCGATTTACAAATATAAGAAATTTGCTGCAACTTTTCATCGAAAAAATGTATAGTCCACGTCTCTTTTTCAAAAAAATCGCGCACCATGAAACTAATAAAAATAATATAAAAGTGGTATTAGATGAATTACTTGATTTAAAGCACGTTAGTGCACGTATAATATTGAAAAGAAATTAAAAAAAAAGGGGTGCAAAAAAAAATAAAATTTTAAAAATATTGCATCAGGCCATGCATTCTCTATAATAGTATTTTTTTATAATTTTACCCTAAAAAAGGGGCGTGTCCTTAGAAAAATCGCGCCTGCGGCGGGCTATTGGGGGGCTACGCCCCCCAAACCCCCCAGTGGGCTGTTTTCCATCTTATTTATTTTCAAGAACCCCCCCCTTGGGCAAATCCTGCCTACGCCACTGTAGGGATCCCTGACTGGTCCCTGTGATTTTCAACATGGAGAGCATACAAAAAGTGGCCTCAGACCCCCTTCCAGGTGCGGGCCCCTGTTGTCTGTAATGCCCATATGGCCCTCATGCAGCTAAGACCCTGACTGGCCCCTCTAGCTGCGTTAGTCCGAACCTGTATACAGCAAATAAATTAAATGTGCATGGAATCTGCATTTAAAAATTTATTTATCATTTAAGTTTTATAAATTGCATATAAGGCCCTTATAAGGGGTTTTATAAGGCACGGCAGCTGGCATACATTACAATTTTATGGTCGATGTTTTGCAGCTTTTTTTTTTTATTCCTTCCAGACGTATTGAAAATACATTATGCAAATATTGTTTACTTTTATGGAGCGAGGGTTGGTGGAGAGAAGCGCCACTACGGGGTGGTAAGCAGCCAAGGAACTAATAATAAATATATTAATAAAAAGTATTGAATCATAAATGAATAAAATAAAATGTAGTATAAACTATAGGGTATAATATAAAAAAAACGTATATATATTTAATCCAGCTCTGTAGCAAATAACCAAAAAATGAAATAGAAAACCAGAAATTTACGCGTGGTATTATAGTACAGTATTATTTATTTATATAATTTTATTATTTTTGTAACCCGTGGGTCTCGTGGTAGTATATAGAATAAAAAAAAAATGTACAGGCATTTGATGTGATCCATGCAGCCCATTTCAAGTGTAAATCATAAAAGTGTCACAGAACTCACAAAGCCGGTTCTCCATGATATCGCAGTCTGATACGATATTCAGTATACCCCCGACTCGCCATCCAAAGCGATGTTCCACAAACTATAATGTCTGTTTCGTAATACTTTAAACTTAACGAAGTTAGCCTCCATCTTTCATACCAGAGACTCTGATAATACCTAGCGTGAAGTACACGTTAAGCAACGTGACGTCACCGTGAGTTACACGCTCCCATTAGACTCAAATCGCGAGCTTGCATGATCACTCGAGGCCTAACACAAACGGACTCCATTCGAATAAAAATGTCCGATCCGGCCATGTTAAAGCATAGCCGGATCGGACATTTTTTTTATTGGAGTGTACTGTCTTACTGACCGCAGCAGCAACATAGCTCAGAGTAAGATATATCCATATCCATATACAGTATATAGAGTATATGGATCTTGACTCAAAGGCGCAAGTCCGATCCACACCTCACAGGCTCTGACATCCGCAAGAGTAACAATGAGGTTTTTATTATGTGAGACCATTACTGCAGTTTGGGAACACCGCAAAATCAGCTGACTTGAAGCCTCCATTAACAGTGATTATTTATATTCCATTAATTTTTAAGCTGTACAACTCGTAAATATATAACATCAAATATCAAGATACAGTCGTCGCCTCGGAAAATTTCCATTTGCGGCCTTTTGCTCATCATCATACATCATACCTAGTATAAAGGCGGATTCACATGGCGATTTTTTAATGCGACGCGAAGTGAATTAAGCGCACTGCATGGCTGTGAACATTCATTGGTGACCATATTTGGCGATTAAAAGAAAAAGAGCATCGTAATTATCGCGATTCTCGGTGAATTCGCCGCCGCATAGGATTTCACAGCTTTTACGTTAAAATCGCGTCGCATGCGTCGTTGTCGCCATCTGCATCCGCAGATGCAGATAATAACACAGATCATGGTGATTAACAATTAAGGCTGTAGGTTGGTAAATTTTCCAAGGCGGCAAGTGTACTCGTATACCGTCTTATCCCCGTGCCACGTTCGCCCCACTACGGCTGTGCTGCACACCAGAAATTAATTACCACGGCGAACGTTGACACCAGGCAGGTTGTGGCGGAAATTACGCGACCAGCTGATAATTGCTGCGGAAATTGCAGATGCACAGATGACAAGATAGTGACTGTGACGAGCATGCAGTATCGAGCCGGTTTATCTGCAGTGCTGAGCATGCAAGAATAATAATGTCTATATATTCGTTACATGCACCTATTTAACAGTATAACAATATATTTAACACAAGCGGAGGTTTTTATGCTCTCTTTGTTATGAAAGCGCGGTTATATATATATATATATATATATATATATATATATATATATACATCACGTGTAATTAGATACAATTATAAATTATGACATATATAATATTCCACCACGAAGTTCCCCTGGCTTTTGAACCATTGCACTTCCGGTTCATTGATAAAAGTTGTAGCGTCCATCCTGGCTAAGGTTTTCACATTTCCCTCAGTCACCGGCATATGCTGGGATAGATTGTAAGGTGAAACGTTCATTATAAGGGTTTCGGATGGTTTGAGGTTTCAAACTTTGTTAGCGAGTACAGTAAATATAGAAGTACCCAATTAGGGTTGATAAAAAAAATATATATTATACCAGTCCTATTGCTGAAATCTGATTTTGTATTATAAAAAGTAGAATATGGTACACTTCGCGACAGTACGAAATTTTTACGTTTTTCTAATTTGCTGGAGCTATAAGATACGGATTTGCATTTTTTGGGAGAGGAGCAACTGCATGGACACAATATAAGGAAAATGATCCTGTTCTCCTCGTCTCAGATATTAGACTTCGTGACAATGCTGACAAACAGAGGTGTCACAATAATATAATACACATGCATAATGTATACCGTGTACATAATATGTGGGTGCATGGCTACTAGAACCAGTGGTAATAGTATATAAATTGAAATTGCAACAATTTGAGTAAATATTATATACATGTTTTAACTGTATACGTAAATTATATAAATGTGTGTATTTATGTTTGTGTACGTCCAACTTTGACGTGAACATATTTTTGTCATGTACAACCAAAAATAATTAAGTTCTAAAATAAAAGTAAATAAATATAAATATTATTTGAGAAAATAAAATATTCTTGTTTAAATCTTGCCATATAGATAAAATAACTTGATCATCTTTTATTCGCTATTAAAAACTCTCTCTTCGTCTAATTCCCTTCTATTTTGAACCATTTTTGAGTGGAAAAAAAAAAAGAAAATTATATATATATATTACGTCTTCTTTGCTCTTAAGGTAGAGATAACGCCGAACAGCTGTTCGACGTAATTCCCTTTGATTAACATGTAAACCTTAGAAAATTGACAAAAATTCTGAAACTTTTTTGAGAGGCAGATATTAGTGCCTAAAAGCCATAGAAAAAGTTTCAAAAACATTTTACGAGCCGATTTTTTTAAATTAATTTTTTAGTTTGGCTCTCCATGGGAAAACCCGGCCTATGCTAAAAATTAAAAAAATTAATAAAAAAAAATCGGCTCGTTAAATGTTTTGAAACTTTTTCTATGGCTTTTAGGCACTAATATCTGCCTTTCAAAAATATTTCAGAATTTTTGTCAATTTGCTAAGGTTTACATGTTAATCAAAGGGGATTACGTCAAACAGCTGTTCGACGTTATCTCTACCTTAAGGAGCATAAAATGTTAAAAAAAAATTGTCTCCATTCTATTCTTATTTTGAGCGAGGAGGAAATAAGATGTGTTTTTGAGGTAAAAAGACATTTAATAAGGTTTAGAAGTGTATAAAGGATTGAGTTGAAGTCGTTAACTTTCTGCAACTATACAATAGGGTGGTTTCATTACGAAGACTATAATATACTGGGAGGACGGACTAGGACAATCGACAACTCTCGCCAACCTTCGGGGAAGTTCGTTAAATGAGCCACGTGCTCCGGGCGGTTTCTTTGAGGAAGTCAAAGATTTGACAGCTTGACAGATTTGACAGATGGCTGTTGGACATCTTTGACCGCGGTATCTTTGTAGCTGACTCTATGCCAATCAAATGTGCTAGAAAAGTCAACGTCGTGACGTCACTGGGTTGAGGAAATGGTGGCGCGTTGGCGGCAAACAAATTAGGCCGTCCTCTTGTATATAGTTCTTGGTTTCATTACGACTGATACAACAAATTCTCATTTAAAATCGTTATCTATTTTTACAACATGTAGGACACAATATATCTTGACCTGCAATGGCAAAACCTCGATGTTATTTAAAAAAAATTATTTTCTTGCTGGCGACGTTTTTCCCTCCTCCTCACATCCCGAGTTATATACGAGCGATCTGGCAGCCGGCCAGCGAGCACCACTGCGGACTGTGTCAAGCGATTACCGGACAGTTCAACGTCATGTGTTATACTATATATATATATATATATATATATATATATATATATATATATATATATATATATATATATATATATATATATATATATATATTTTAGCTTCTTAACTGAACCCTAGTATAGGATACTGACCATAATTAAGTGACTGAATTTAACCTCCCTGCTCTTCGTAGACCCTACTTTTGTGGGTCCCTTCCAAACTGGGGCGGCCATGGCCTAAGCAATCCATCCCAGCATTCGCCTGGTTGTGATTGAGGAAATCATGGAAACCTCAGTCAGGATGGCCGGTAATTGATGGAGGATGCACGAGTGTGTGTTTTTTTAGCAACCGCCACTTGTGAAAAGTTTGGCGGTGCATGGCTGGGATCGAACTCACGACCATCCGATTACGAATCAGAGGTGTATACCACTGCGTCAAGTGCCCGGTCTATTATGTAAAAGATAGGAAGACTGTTCCAAGACAGAATAATATATTTTTACCAGCACACAACAAGATCTAGAGGAGCTGGTATATAGCATTTATTTTGAAGGATTCTACATGGACAAATTATACAGTACAGCATTAATTACAATTAAGGATGCGGTACTTGATGAATTGTTTAATATAGAAAGTGCCCTCTTATAGTACTTTTTTTTTTTTTTTTTTTTTAAGGAGCACAAATGAATTTATTCAAATGCACCGGCCGCAAATCAAATGACAAACTTTGAGTTACGATATATTACCTCACTTAATTGTATTAATTATCAATGTTACTCAACTGTTATCAGTTGTATACCATGCAGCTGCAATGCATGGTTGCGTCAGTAATATATTACTAGCCAAGCACCAATTAATTCAGGGGGGGGGGGGGGGCCCAACGTGCATCCTGGACCATTCTACTCCCCCTTCCATGCAGAAAACATTGCATGATTTAATTAGCGAGGCGTAACTCATGGTGGCATCGAATTATAGTATAAAGTTGTAAAAGTCGGCTGGATTTAAATTTTTTTAAATTATGCTGTACATTTTCTGTAATACAATTTAAAACTTCATTTCATTCTTTATAAGTTATTATATATATTATACATTGCAGTATATAAGACAATATGTTCATGCAGTGTATATACGTGTTCCTCGGCGGGAAAATTTTCTGCATAAGCCACCATGATAAAAACTTTTTTCAGTAGCTATAAATTTGAAACCATTTAGCTCATTTACAGCAATTTTGATTTTTTTTTTTTTTATGTTTGGATAAGACCAACGCAATTTTTTTTTATTTTTTTAAAGATCAGATATATATATTTTCAAGTGCTTAATCATAATAATTAAAATATAATACTGTATTATATATGACAATAACGTTAATATATACTCCATTACAAAGCACGTTTGGTCTCTGTTTATTGCCGCCGGCCTCCGAGAATAGTACAGAAAAAGTGTTGGCACGGCTCGCGGCAGCTAGCAGCAAGTTATTTTAGCGGCTAGGCCCTCTCTGAGAGGTATTTGCGGGATCGATCGCGTTGCTATGGAGACCATCTCGCCACCCTCTTGGCTGTTGAGTCACTCAGCATCAATATCTGGACCAATCTCTTGTTATCTTTATAGTTAGCTCGAGGACATACTAAGAACTTAAAGCTGTAATATTATAGTGTTTTATATTTGTTAGCTCTCGGACTAAAATTTCGAGGTTTTTCCCTGTCTTGCGACTTAAAGGTCTTAGCATATGGGCTCATAAGTATGCCATACTCATATTTTTAATATTTCGCCGTGTATGAAGAATTCAATTTCATGCATAGGAGCCAGCACAACAATAAAACATCATTCATCATTCTGATATTCTATATAATTATTATGAAATTATAAGTTGTAATTTTAATAAAATGTTAGGGTCTCTTTCTCTATCTTTTTACACATTAGCACATTAATAATATATAATTATATTCACAAGCTCGATCATGTTTTCCTTTATATAATAAAAAGAATAAAAATTAAACGAACGAATATCCATGAGAATCAAAAACGATCTACA
The DNA here is from genome assembly GCA_949825025.1 of Siphlonurus alternatus. NCBI lineage: Eukaryota > Metazoa > Arthropoda > Insecta > Ephemeroptera > Siphlonuridae > Siphlonurus > Siphlonurus alternatus. The sequence continues at coordinate 34,988,602 of OX463782.1, forward strand.
TCATACAAAAAACTATACGTCTTACATCAGTAATTGCTCATGAATATATTTTATTACCGCAATGAAAAGAGTTTTTTGCAGAACATTTTTTGCTCGACAGGAAGTAAGTCGATGGCAGAGGGCATTATTTATACACGACGGTGCAGACGCTGCTGCAATGTGAAGGAGGGGCATCCTGCTGCAGCCGCGGTGCAGCCGTCTACTGCGTCAAAACTTGCGTGTCATTTGACTCGTATGTACACCTATGGACACCACGAACGTTACTCCTGCTTGTTGGGAGACGTTATACCACACAATCTTATAGAGGCATGGTGCAGAAGGTGCACCGGAACTATCTTAAAGGCATACAGGCCTCAAATTACAAATTAGACAGTCACCAAGTGGGTTTAGAGTATATAATCAACATTCGCATCATTTTTTTCCACGCGTGATGCATCCGTGCGAAGTCGCAGTTCAAAGTAACAAATTTAGTCCTTGATGACGTCACGAAGTCCTTGATGACGTCACAACTCAATGCTAAATGGTGCTAGCTGTGAGTTGTGACGTCAGCAAGGACTTTCTTTACAGCGCGACTTCGCACAGACGCACCGCACGCAGGTAAAAATAATACGAATGTTGATTATAAACTTGAGCAACACTTAATGTCTGTCTAATTTATAATTTGAGGCCTGTATACCTTTAATATTATTAAACTGCAGGTGCTCTTCTTATACCACATCCGAAATTGTAAATCTGCATATCTTTTTTTTTTTTTTTTTTTTTAAGGATACACCCCTAAGAGCTTACAGCTCGATCGCGGCGGGGTACTGGGTAGGGATAAGGTATAGGGAACGGATAGTGGCCACGGCCTGCATGCTTACGCGTCCCAGCATTCGCTGAGGTGAGATTGAGGGAACCGTGGAAAACCTCAGTCAGGACGGACACCTCTACTTTTTCTCAATGGACTGAGTCTATTGAAGCTGCAACTCTGTATAGCAAGTGAGGTAGGAGTAGAGTTCATGTTTTCCATAGGTGTACACCTTGGGGTAGGAGGAACACCTTGCATGCCTGATCACAAGTTTTGAGGTTGAGCGTATATATTATAGCACAGTGCATTGCATTGACCGGTTCTCGTTAGATCACCGAAATCAAGCTACGTCGAGCGTGGGTACTTGGATAGGTGACATTTCAAGTAAAAATTAAGTTGCTCCCTCCCTGGGGTAAATTCATCTCGCTTTCTACCTAGTGCAGTGATGCACTTGCATGTGGTTCCCCAGGAATTGGACATCACTTTGGTCAATTGAGATAAAAAGTAGAGATGTCCATCCTGACTGAGGTTTTCACGGTTTTCTCAGTCTCACTTCAGCGAATGCTATAAGGACGCGTAACAAAAACCGTGGCCGCCAGCCGCCATCCTTTCCCTACCTTATCCCTACCGATTAACCACCGCCTCAGGCTCCAAGCTCATAGGGTTGTATCCTTGGAAAGAAATACATAAAATATAAGTATCTCATTTTAAAAAATTGAAACCTTTTTTTTTTTCGCGCAATCTAAAAATTTCCAGTCTGCAAATTAGCGCTTAGAGCAAATGCATAATTTTCACGTCACTATCAAAATTTGCAAAAGGCTCTAGCTTGCTTTCGGGATAGAGGGATATTTTTCTGGGTTAGAACTCTACCCTTCATTGAAGAAATAAGCTAGGAACGTTCTCCACACAGAGAAAATCTCCCTTCAGAAAGTCCCAGCTGGCTACAGCAAATGTCGTTTAATAAGTCGACTGAGGCGCGACGCACGATGACAGCACGTCCAGACACGTCTCAGTGACGTCACACACGATATTACTGCGTGCTGAATTGCCGGCCAGCTGCACTACGACGCTATTTCGGTCCCTCGCGTAATATCTGAGGAGGCTGCGAGTGGGGGTGGTTGTAGTGAGAATTCGTAATATACTCCTGCAGTTTTTTATTATGTCTAGAACGTATTAAAAAAAAATCTTCGTGTGTGATTTTACGTCGTGGTATATTTATGTACCGTCTACGGTCTATTGTTCACTCTGAGCTCAAATTGCCGGTCTCATTCCATTTTCCGGTAACGTTTAAAAATGAGATCGACAATTTATGCAATTTCTATTTAGTTGACATCGGCGAACTATGTATAATATTTTTTTAAGGATACATTGCACCCCTTTATGAGCTTGGAGTCTATATATTTTGAATAGCAATTATAAGCAATAAGTTTTTCATTCTATTTATTTTCTATGTCATATTTCGTTTAAGGCTTAACCTGAGAAATTTTGACGAAAAATTCGCTACAACAGATTTTCTTCAAATTAATTTGGTAGACTCACAACAATCGTCAAATTAGCTCTGAATTTTTTCGGAATTTTTTAACCGTTGGTTTAATTATAATTAATTTATTTAAATGAGAATTTTGTATCCTTCCAATGTTAAATTTGTTAATTAGCATTGCAAAAAAACTATACAACAGATTCTTTTACTTTTTTTTTTTTACTAAAACCTAATTTTTTAGACTATTTTTCTGAATTGTTTTCATATATTTTGAACCGTGGCGATGATCGTTTCCTATATGTGATGAGAAATGTGGCAACGTTCTCAAGGACTGTTGTCACCACCCCCTCCTAAAAATTTATGCGCATTCCAATGCAAACAGTGTTGCCACTATAGCCACGCCTCTTGACCTTGACAGACAAATTCTCAGGTTATACCTTAATATATGTGCCTATATGTATGATATATTATGATGTAACAGGCTGTTAATATCATCTGTTTTTTTTATTTTATATTCTTTTATTGTCATTTTCTATTATTCTGTAACTATTATATATTGGTTGTATGTGTGTTTTATGTGTTCTATTACAGTGTTATTTTATAATGTATATATTTCTAATATATTATTTTGTATGTACACTTTTTGTGTTTAATAAAAGACTAATAATATGAGCTTGGACCTCGAGGCAGGATAATGAGTATATAAGGAAGGAAAAGGATGGTGGCCACGACCTCTTTGTTCGTGTCCCCCCATGCAGCGTTCGCTGAGGTGAGACTGAGGGAACCGTGGAAACCCTCAGTCAGGACAGACACCTCTATACTTTTCATCAATGGAACAAAGTGATGTCTAAATCCTGGGGAACTTCTGCACATAAATGCATCACTGCAGTTTGACAATTGATACAATATAGTCCTATAGTGTATACAGTATATATATATATTATAGTTTTAATCTGATAATTTCTCATTCCGGGTGCACTTTTTTTGTTTACCACATTGCTATTTTTTTTTCTTAGAGAGAGAAAGACATGTCATGCAAAAATATTTTAAGAGTAATAGCTATGCGCCTTGCATGGAAAAAGATAATTATATATAATATGATTAAGAAAAAAATCGTAATTTATATTTTAATATATACACGACTTTTATCTGCTCAAAAAATTCACGTGTTTGCAAATTTCATTTCATTTCCTTTCTCTTTTTTTCATTTCTAATTTTTAACTTTTTCCTTAGCAACACACTCATCGATCATTACAATTATTGTGTACCCCTGCACGCCACGTACAACTAATTAGACAAAGTCATTACACACCGCTAACTTTATTACAAATAAATTATTTATGCATTCACCGTATCATGTCATATTTCCCCGCACAGACACGTCATAAAGTAATTTAGCGAGATTTTTTTTACATGCCATTCGTCTCCATATGAGAGCACACATAGTAAACATTTTTATCTCCTCTCTGCATGTTTTACATCCGAGGTCAGACGAGGTCACCGCTCTGTTTCTCGTAAGACCATACAGACACGAACCGCGGCCGCCGGCCGTGATTTATATATACCGAGCATTTGTAGTACCGATGCACAGACACTGACTAAGCTGCATATTATATTCGATCTCCCGTGTATATTGGCGATGTTTTGAAATAAGGGCGGATTCAGAGGAGGAGGGGGGGGGGGGGGAGACGAGGGCAATCGCTTTCCCAGAAAAAGGTATAGAATGTCATAAGAGATGTTATCACCCCTTCCCTGATACAACTTTTAGCCCTTGCCAGATATAGGGGGAAAAGAGAACTATTCTACTATTCTACTCTCAATCTCTCCGCATTTATAAAAAAAACAGAAGTGGACGAATCAATCCTTCTCAACCCCAAAGATTGTTATCAGTGGACAAGCGCAAAAAGTGAAGTAAGAGAGAAAATATTAAGTTCATTTGCTTGGTGTGACTAAGGGAGCATGGAAACCTCAGTGAGGATGCACACACAATGTTACAAAATCTGGCATGGTCTTGAGAAATAATGACCCTCTGACCATCTCGATGGCACGTGTTCTGTGACGTCACGATGGTGTCAGCTGGTATCTACCACGGCCACGTGGCCATGCTCACGTGCTGGCTGGTACGAGATGTTATCTGTGATCCCTCTGCAAGGTGGTGACTGATTTGAGGCCATAGACTTTAGATATAAACCACGGTGGCTCCAATCAATATGTTCTTGGTGAAATGATAATAGCTAGACGTACATTTACTATGCACCAATCATCCAAAAATTAAGGGACTTCGCAGACTGCAACCTTCTTTCTTCTTAACTAGCACCTTTAGATGTGTTTGTCCAAATCAAATCGACCCGTCTGCGGTTTATCGCAATCGCGGAGTATATCTAAATAAGTAAATATATACTGCACGGAAATGTAGGTCACACTAAATTTAATTCTAAGTGCACAACCCCGTCAGCATAATGCATCTAGAAAATAACAAATTTATTGCATTCACTCGAATTCCATATCATCGGAGTGAATGCCGCTTACTTTTCTTATGATCCTTTAAATCTCCTTACTTCTCTCATTTTCAGAGCTGCCATGCAGATATCTTACGGACCTAAAATACATAAGGTGTACTTGCCCCACCCTTTCCTATAACCGTCCTTCGTCTCTGTCAGGGTACAATTGTGCATGTTGGCTTCCCAGGATTTCGGATTTCGACATTACTTTCGTACTGAAGATTTCCACAGTTCCCTCAGTCTCATGATCACTGCAAATGTTAACTTTTTGGACATGCAACAGGCTATGGCCATCAGCATTTCCTTCCTTATCCCTATACAGGGGCGGATCCAGCTCGCGGCTTTGGGGGGGGGGAGCGGTGCCTTATCCCGCAATGTTAAAATTTTGAATGGGAGGGGGGTGACGGGTGGGGAGGTGGTAACACCTTCAATGTATTTTGGGACCTTTTGGGGGGGGGGGGACGATCACTCCCCCCCCCTTGGATCCGCACCTGTCCCTAATATACACTCATTACACCGCGCGCCTTCCAGCAATATAATATATCATGGTTAGGCATGAAGAATTAATAAAGAAGAGGCACACTAATAAAAAAATCGAGCAAATCTTGCTGCTTACGATATTATTTGATGAAAAATATTTTGGGGGACATTCACAAAGCACTTTAACCCCCACTTTAGCCCCAAGTTTTATCCCTGGTACTAAACATGGTGCTAAACTAGGAGCTAGACATGGTTAGCCCCTGGTTTAGCACCATGTTTAGTACCAGGGATAAAACTTGGGGCTAAAGTTGGGGTTAAAGTGCTTTGTGAATGCCGCCCTTTGATACTAAAAATTAAAAATGTCACTAAAATCCCAACTACCTTCGCTGCAATGAATGAGATTATGCAGCACGCAAGTGGGCGGTTGACCTCTCTCAGCTGACGGGGCGTGGTCGCACGCACTCGCCGCCGTGCGTGATTTCCTAATTAAGTCACCCAATCAGCCAGAGTGTCAACAACTTTTTGTCTGCTTGTTTGCGAGTCGGCGGAGTAAAAAGAGTTGTGTACTTTATCATCCCAAGTTATGATACACAAACTTGGCACGCTAAAAAGCTATTAAACTTTCACGTAAAAATGTAGACTGAACAGTTTTAGCAAATAAATTTATTGTATATATAAAAGTATTGATTTTGAATTAGATATGAAAGTAAAAATATGTTTTAACATTTTATTTATAGACTAACTAGTTTATATTTAAAATAATATCCCACCATATATACTGTATACATGCAACTATACTTATTTTTAACAAAATATGGTCAGTGGATGATAAAATGCAGGGCTAGCTGCATGATATTGCAACTTGACGGTTTATATTTTATTTCAAGATATATAATCATGCACGATAATCCAGATAAACGCGGACCAAGATCCGTTCCTTGTTCATTTAAATTATTATCTGATATTATATATATATAGGTCTGTTTGTAAATACACAATCAGAAAGATGATGAACCTTCTGTACATATAACATAAGGTTCATCACAAATAATTGATTCTTTCTGATTGTGTATTTACGAATTTGGCTGAATTTTGACATCTTATAATCAGTATGTTTTTAACGCCTTAAATCATCATTTTTCAGGTGTTTCGTAGTCAATATTCAGTAGTCAGCATATACTGTCAGCTAGTATATAGCTTATATACTGACTACTGAAAATGCGCAACGAAACACCTGAAAAAATTATGATTTAAGGCGTTAAAAATGCACTGATTATAAGATGTCAAAATTCAGCCAAATTTGTTTAAGAGTGGAACAGACCTATTATCTGATATTTTTTAAATTACACTTTACAAAATTAATTATTTTGCTCCTTTCTTGCCAAAATTGCAACTCAAAGTATATATCGTCATCATTTAATATCATCATTATAATTGCACTTCTTAATATTTTTATATTTATAGGACAGTCTCCTTAATTGCAAATAAGGACATATCGGATTTTTAAATTTATCATTATTTTTTTTTTAAACTTTTTTTGCGCCCCCTTTTATAGCATCGGCGATCATCGAAATACGAAATGGTGATGCAAAATATAATAATAACATATTCACCAAAGCTGTATGTAAATTTGTGCATGACTCAATAGGTCGAAGTAAATATTAATTTTTATATTTATATGGATATATCATAATTATATATAATATATATATAACTTTTATAAATTTGAAAAAACAATAAGTTGAGATCCACTGATGAATCGGATCCATGCAGATTTTGTATGAAATATAATAAAATAATCACAAATAAATCATAATACAACATAATAGAGAAAATAAAAATTACATGTGTACTTTATTTTTTTTTTATAAAATATGTATACCAAATTTAAAATATGAATAAAAAAAATTAAAAATAAATATCATATATAATATGCGCTGCATGCATATTATATTATGCGCTCGGTTTCTATGAATACATAATCATTTGTCAACAATATAACGCTCCCTCGGTGCAATTAAACGGAGGTATTATTGTCTTGGGCGTGTGGACATTATAATGACGTCACAAAACGTGCGTCTTCCGCCCGCGATAAGCACGCGGCGGTGCGAGCCTTACCGTTTTATACCGTTCGACGTGAGACAACAGTGGCGAGGTCTCCACGCATTGTTGTCAACAATGTAACGTAATGTGCAGCATGAATGGAGTTACGGAATATAAAATATACAAAACTTTCGGTCTTTTCCTTGCATATATGATGTCATATTATTAAAAATTTTATTTTTCTTAATAACTTGATTAAATTTGAATCAATTCAATGTTATAAAATAATATTATATATTATGCTTTTAATCAGCAAACCAATAATTAATGCACATTTGAATAAAATAATAAAAAAATATACAAAAATTGCAGTGTTTTTTAGCCGTGTATGCATGACGTGTACGTCATATAAAAATACATTTTTTTTTATGAAAAATGAAAATTGTATTTTATTATCTTAAATAACTTAAATTTGAAGGAAATTAATAAAATGTTATACAAAAAATATATACAAATTTTTATATGTAACGAATTAAAGTAGGTTTTTTTGAATTTTTTCAAAGGCAAATTTAACTTTCGTAGAAATAACTATTGTTTTTACTCGCTATAATTTACGAAGCTCTCTGCATGCACTTTCCATATAATACACTGATTGTTCCCGCATACACCAACATGTGCGTTATCAGCGCTGATATGAACCGTGTGGGTTAGAAATCAGCACGAGCAGCGAGTTTAGAATTGGTGGAAGGTTCAACACAATGAAGAGTTCGTTATTTTCCCACCTTGTGGAATTTGAAAACGGGACATTTTGTTCACACACCATTTGCATCGATTTAGAAATGATTATAGCAGTAAATTCATATATATATAATAAAACTGTGCTTATACAGTTCTATGCGCGGTATACTAATTAACTGGTTCATCAATATACATTTTTTTTATTTTGAATGTGTAATTGTGTATACTATTATATTCACTTATTCAGAGATTTTATATTATAAACTCTTTGTTATAATATAGTTATTACCTTTACAAGCTGAGTTTGTAAGTAATATATATAATTATACGTAGTGTGAAAAAATACGAATAAAAATATCATAAAGCGTATAGCGGAAATTACCAATTAAAAATAATGACTCCATTTTACAGCATTTCAATCTATGTTTTACAAATCCCTTCACACTCTAAATAAAACTTAGCTGCATGTCAGTGAATGCCTATCGTTCAGTGCATGGTGAATGCTTAAATTGGCATTTTTTAAGCATGATCAGTTTAATTTAATCAATTTAAGCATCAAGAAAACACTGAAATTCAATCAAATTTTATTAAGGGTGCGCAGGGGCAGGCGCAGATCCAGGACACTCCTCCCCTCCCCCCCCCCCTCCCCTGAAATTTTGGATTTAATATGGACCGCTCCATTTTTTTAACATTGGCTTAATAGAGACGCTGCTTCCCCGAAATTTGGTTCTGGATGCGCGCCTGTGCAGAAGTTATAGAAAACGGTACATACCATCCGATGTACCATGGTTTGTGTCCCGGCTCCCTCCTGGCCCTGTCCTCAGGCATGTTGAAGACCTGTCTGAGGCTCGTGAACTCCGTGTTGAACGGGAAGAACTGACACTCCTCCTCCACGGCCTCGTACGCTCCCCTCGTGTCCTCGTACAGCGAGCGAAAGAAGTCGAAGCCAAACACCTCCATGGCTGTCCAGTTCGCCGTGGCGCCTCGCACCACCACGGGACGTGACGCGTACGCGAGACGTGCGAACTGCTCACGAGTGACGTGGGGTGGTAGCTCCTCGGCTGCTGTCACGTCAGAACACATTCGGCAGTCTGCCTCTGGCCTCGTCGCTTCCATCACGAGGAAATTATTTTGTAGTGCGCACCGCGTGTCCCACGTGTGCTGAAAGATAATAATTGTAAGTGACGAGGGCCAAACAATCAAAGACAGGTATTAGTGACGTGGGGTGATCTTTATCAAAAGGAAATTGTGATCTGCACACAGCGTCTCCCATGCATTTGTACTGTACTGCAGGACACAATATTGTATGATTTACTGACGTTATAGAGTAGTAATAAGGCTCGGAAGGGGCTTTTGGCGAAATTTTGGATTCAACATGGGCAATATAGGCATTTCCCTGCTCCAATTTTTTTTATTAACATTGCATGGGCTTATGAGGATAGCACCCCCCGAAATTTTGTTCTGCAACCGCGCCTGCACGTGCGTGGTAACGAGAGATACAACAAGTGCAGCACGTCTACCATATATATATATATATATATATATATATATATATATATATATATATATATATATATATATATATATATATATATATATATATATATATATATATATATATATATATATATATATATATATATTATAAGTAAAGGACATCGTACACATTCGTCACATTGACATGGTATGACCTAGCTAGCTCCTTTATCATGCATGCGAATATCACTGTAGTGTTGTCATAATTTTATAATAAATATTATATTTTCATTATTTGGAATAAATCACATTTTCACTTCAAACCTGCACAGAGAAAGTTATTAATTATTATTTTAATGACTGCGCTTTAAGAATGCATGCAATTATTGCCAAGGAGAGTGAAAATTAATTTTATACTGACATGCATCGTAAAACAGCAATTAAAATATTATTTACATTGTAATACATAAAAGTGTTTTATGATAATTATATATTATATATACTCGACTCTAAAGCCGGTATTAAGCCGGTATTACACGATACAATTTTCAATTTTGCTTACAATTTTTCTTTACAAGAAAATTTCATCTCGAATCCATACAAACAAATGGACTTCAAGTTTTCTTGTAAGAAAAAATTGTATGCAATAGTTGGAAAAATGGTATCGTGTAATCTGGATTTAATTAAAGGGACGACGTACCACGTATGTACTCAACTATATACTATATATAAGAACCTTGCGCTTGCTCTCGACCCTTCATGGGGCTGATGCTGCTGTATTAATTCGCATAGCCCGATAGCCGTATATATTATATAATATTTATTGAATATTCTATATTATTTTATTGCAAGGCTCTTTGATGGTCTCTAGCATATTATACGTATATTAAGAGCGTTAATTAGTTTTTAAATACGATTCGGTGCAATGCATTTAATATTCATAATACTGTCTGTATAATAATATATGGGAGACTCTATGGGACTTATCCAGCATGCGGCTCAGGTCACTCAGGTGTGGGGGCGGTGTCCTATCCCGCCGCAATGCTAATTACATTTGGGATGGGAGGGGGGTGAATTTAATGGATGGAGTAACAACCCCCAATGTAGTTTTGGGATCTTTGGGGGCGGATCGAGGAAGGGCGATCGCACGGATTCCAAAAGTGTGATAAATTTTGGGGAAAAAAATCACTTGAGAATGTAGCTCATCTTTTATTAATTTGCAGAAATAAAATTGATTAATTCTCAAAAGCAAAAAAAGGGAGAGTTTATGAATGAAAACGTCACTCTCACGTCTACAGACGATACGAGACATACCTGTGCCAGCATGGAGTCATGTGCCAGCAGACTTGTTAGCAGCGCCGAACAGCTCATGAGCAGGGTGAGGACGGCCACTGGCAGGGGTAGCAGCGGCCCCAGACGTCGCACCGGCGATTTGCCGTGAGCCGCGGCCCGAACTTCACTTATCGACACGTCTTGGTGTCGCAGAACTTTCGCGTGCAACGATACGAGCCGCGCGAACACGTCGCCCTCCGCGCCAGCGTGTTCATTATTGTTCACCGCCATCCCGGCAAGTGTCAGTCTGGCTCGAGCTGCATCGCACGCTGGCGCGGATTTCCGCGGAGAGCACTCAAACAAAATTCACCGTACGCGCGTTAAAAATTTTGTTGAACAACGCCATCTATTGAGTAAAATATCAACTTTTTAGTAAATTCTACTTTTTTTGTGCGCAATATTTGAAATTTTTATGAAAATCAGCTGTGATTATGATTAAAAATGTTTTGATTATATAAACTCTGTGATTTTTAACTTTTATTGTGGTTTTTTAAAGTATTTATAATGTTATTTATAGCCAAATCGTGTAAGACTTTATTAAATTCATGTGTAACAAGTTTTAGTAGATCATTCAATACAAGAACTCTTCCTAGTTTTCGTTTATTGACAGAGGGCAATTCAAGGCCCATTCATACCAATGTTAACAGAGTTTTGTTGAGACCACAGAAAGGAAAGGATGACTTTAGATCACCTGAGAGACTAAAAAGCGCTCGTTCCACCTTGTATTACATCACAGCAGCTGGCGTGTTAGCGTTGGGTCTCAGCTATGCTTCCGTACCTCTCTACAGAATGTTTTGTCAGGTAATGGTGGCCCACTCATTCATCCCATTATATCATTTTTCAGAGATAATGCATAACCAGCTTCTAGTATAAAAGTTTAGAGGATAGTCGGATACACTCTGTAGTTTTCATGAAAAACAGACCTACCATTGTGCATTACCCTAACGGGGGATGAAGCAATGTTTTCCACAAAAAAGAAACACATTAACGTTGCTGGATCCTCTCGTGTATCATCGTATCTTCTTAATATTTTGGACTAAGAGCTGGCCATAAGACATAATATGCATACACTGTATGTTGTGATATTGATGTACACTCTGGACATCACGAACTTTACTCCTGCTCTGTTTGGGGCTTTGCCATGCAGGCGTTGCGAACTTGAACTTTTTGAAATGGCTTGACAGGGTGCTCTTCTTACTTCTCCCAAAATTGCAAATCTATATTTCTTTGACTCTTGGAGCTGCAGCGCCACAAATGAGGAAAAAATGAGTTGATGCTGTCCCAAAGTGTACAGTATTCATTACCAGATCTCTTGTAACTGATACTAGAATGGGCCTATCAAAAACTGTACTGGTACAGTACTTCTTGCCGGCAAAGCAAAAAAGAAAATGTGGCAGACAGTAAATGGTCAGACACATCCACTTCTAAGTTTGCACATTTTGGTGGGTCTGTCCCAAAGATCTTGTATTATACTCTCTGGATAGGAATAGGATACCCCTATACCAATAGCATTAGAGCTGCTGAGGCAAAATTCCATTGTATCATGTCCGCCAAGCACAACCTTTCGTATAGTAAACTGTATCCTCATCATATTGTTCATTATTGTAGCCACCACCCACTTCCTCCTCACGACCTTGCCTTACTAACGACAGCGCCCCCACCCCCATAGTATACAAGATCCTTGATCTGTCCTCATTGTAAACACTTAAGTCTCCTCTGTCCTTGCAGGCATACAGCTACGGTGGCACGACGGGCGTGGGCCACGACACTGAGAAGGTGGAGAACATGACCAAGGTCCCGGACAGGACGATCAAGATCAAGTTCAATGCAGACATTGGCGCGAGCATGCGGTGGAACTTCAAGCCCCAGCAGTCCGAGATCAAGGTGTGTTAATGAGTCTGCAGGTGAGGAGGTTGTCTCTAGTTGTGAGAGAGGTAGAAGTTTGCTAGTTTGTCAGAGACATCTTATGGCAAGAAAGTTGACCAAAATTTCAGAGGACAATGATTTCCCAATAGAGCAGCACCACGGGATTGTTGGGTTGCCTACTTACAGGATAACGCTCAGCTATTTACCTCTCCTCCCTTGCCCTACTGTTGTCAAACTGTACGCCATTGAAAAAAAATAAAATGAAAAAGTTAGAAAAATTGACTTTGTTGCCAGGTATAATTATTTGGAAACGATATAAATTTAATATTTGCCGTATATAATTTATAATTAATTTTTTTCTACATTTTCTCCCCTTACACGCTGTTGATGCAACACAACACTATGACACGGCAGGCTCTAGTAAAGTATGAATTATGCATTGCAGTGACATCACGTGGGCCTTGCCCATCAGGTACTACTGTACTGCAGTTACGAATGGCTAGCAAATTCAAAATCGCTGCACCGGCCTTTGAGTCAACACAACTCTGTTCCATCTCAGGAAACTGTGGTCTTTTGAAACTTTTGGTTAACTTTCTAGACACTTTTCTGATGGCTTGTGCTAGCTCATTCCTTCAGTCCTGAAGAAAACAAGCTGGAGGAAGAGGAGAGGAAATGATAATGATTTTCTTCACAAGTAGTCAAACTAAAAAAAAAAAAAAAAAAATACAGTAATGTATTGTATAACTGATCAAAACTTGAAAAGTCGTGCTATCATCCACGTGCAGTGGCAGCTCTATCCCAGTCTCTATGATCTATATAACTAGATAACTCTGAATAGTTGCACAGGTAAATTTCTCACTTTTACTGGGTATTTAAAGTAGAGTGAGCGAGTTCATTTTTTTTTAATATTTTATTTTTTTAAAATAGTTTAAGCTGCCCTCTATTGAGAAATGAAAACCAAAAAATTCCACCTCAAATAGTTTCACCACAAAAAATTCCCAAAGTTGGTGTTTCGGAGGCCTTTAACGTGCAGCCTTATGGAACATAAAACCGCGTTTTACTCCAACTTTTTCTGAACCATGGTACCATTTAAAAAATACTTACGTAATCTATGATGAATTCTTTAATGAATTTTCAAATAAAAAAAAAATTTACGGAGTCGCTTTCTTGGAAAAAAATCATGAAAATCCTTATGGGAATTAACCCGCAAAAACTTAAAGATTTTTTTCCGAAAAAATGGCTCCGTAAATTTTTTTTTTTTATTTAAAAATCCATTAAAGAATTCATCATAGATTACGTAGGTATTTTTTAAATGGTAGCATAGTTCAGAAAATGTTGGAGTAAAACGCGGTTTTATGTTCCATAAGGCTGCACGTCAAAGGCCTACGAAACACCAACCTTGGGAATTTTTTGTGGTGAAACCATTTGAGATGGAATTTTTTGGTTTTCATTTCTCAATAGAGGGTACTGTAGCTTAAACTATTTTTAGAAAATATAATATTAAAAAAAAAAATGCAATCGCTCACTCTACTTTAAAAGGAAAGATTTTCAGCTTTTATTTCTTTAACTTTTGAAATGTTGACTTTTTAACTTTAACTTTTTACTCAAATGATCAAATGATTTGCAAGGGAGAACTCATTCTAGGAATTCTAGAGGAGTAATTAAATTACAGTGATGTCACTCTCTTGTTGCAACAATCTTGCACACCATTTAGCAACTGTTGTAGTGGGTCATTATTCTGAACCAGTGATAAATTATATTAAAAAAAAATGTTGTTTGCTGTACTGTATGCTTTCTCCTGTCCTGAAAAATTGATAATAAGGGGAAAGTACAGGACAATAAATTACGTATTGTAAATAAACAATGTTTATGATTTTGAAATTAATATTGATACTGATATGTCTTTATTTTATTGTTTAAAAACAAAATTTTCCACAACTTGAAGTTTCTGCTCACCATTTTGAAAGCATTTGTACCATTTGAGACAATTTTGTGGTTGCAGGTGTTGCCAGGAGAGACGGCTCTGGCATTCTACACGGCCAAAAATCCGACAGACTCGCCGGTGATCGGCATCAGCACGTACAACGTGGTGCCGTTTGAGGCGGGGGCGTACTTCAACAAGATCCAATGTTTCTGCTTCGAGGAGCAGATGTTAAACCCTCACGAGGAGGTGAGTCCTCAACATTGTCCAGCATTTCTGTCACAAGACATGTCATTTATAAGGAAAGGTGAATGTGGCTGGATATATTGATAAAAGGAAAGAAATAGGGAAAAAAATGGACCTTACCTAGTAACTTGTACCTAGTACCTAGTAACTTGAAAAAGGCAAAACTCGGGTCTATTTATATAAGAGTGAATGCTGCTATAGAACTAAATATTACTATTTTACACTGTGGCGCCAAGGTGGAACTAGAAAGCTTAAATATGTAAAAAATCAATTACAAAAATTATCAAATTTTTAGGAAAGAAATAACTTACGAAGTTGAAATATTTTTTTATATTTGTCCGAAAATATTTTTTAACTAATTATGATGTTGTCATTTCTGTAAAATTATGTTGTGGCTGCTGACAGAGCACTTACATGATTTTACAATGTTAATCATATACAGCAATCCTCGCCAGACGCACGTAGTTCCAGCATGCAGTTACGACTAGGTTTGCACTAACTTTATGACACCAATTCCCAAATGTGGCTGCATCTTGTAGTTATCATTGGGACTTCACTAAACCTTCCCTGTATCTACAGGTGGACATGCCAGTGTTCTTCTACATTGACCCTGAGTTTGCACTGGACCCCAAAATGGAGTTCGTTGACACCATCACTCTGTCCTACACCTTCTTTGAGGCTAAGGAGGGATTCCAGCTGCCCGTGCCCGCCTACGCCCGCCAGTGAGCGTAGCACTCCGTCAGAGTGAGTTGGTGGAACTCTTAGGAGAATCTGGCATACTGTAGGCCTAGCCAAGCAGTCGCTGGATTTGACATGCAAGTATTTTGTTATTTATTTATTTTTTTGGGATGTAAAGGAGGAAATTTAAGCTTTTGTTTTTGTCATTTGGATCATCATGATTATTTTAATCTATAGGATCATGCTATAGTCAGTAAGATGTCTAAAATATGGAATTTTTTTTTTTTTTTTTTTTTTTTTTTTATTTCATTTTAAATAAATATGATACATTTCATTTATACAAAAAGACATTTATACCTCAATGAGCTAAAGCTCGAGAAGAGGAATGAAAATTTTGTTTCAACTGGAAAAGAAAAACATGATGACAGAAATATTTCACCAATCAAAGAGATTGTTTTCATGGGCAAAAACAAAATATTATATTTTCAACTTTAGAAAGTTTTGTAAATATTAAAGAAAAGCTTGGGTCATAATTTTTGCCTGTACATGTTGAAAATAAATTAAGCTGAAAGCTAAACCATTGTAATTACTTGTATTGATATACAATTAGACAATTACAGTAGTGAAAACAAAGTAATTGTTGATCCATAAAGTCTTTTTAGCTAAAAGCTTGGACTTTATGCAGCTATGAGCATTATTTCTTGTAAACCAATTCAATGATATTAGCCATACTTTTATTTCTTTGCAATACTTTATATGTTAACTGATGGAGTGAGAAATAAAGATATATTGTTTTTAATCAACATTTTTAATTTATTTGTGGGTACAGTACTGTACATGTTAACTACAGATAGTATGTGAATGATGAGGCTTGCTCTACTTAACTGAAAATACAAATATTATATAACTATATTAGGTTTGTGATTAACATACAGTAAAATTATCTCTATCATTCGCTATGGTCACAACAATAATATTAATTACAATTTATAGAGAATATAATTATAGAGAATTTATGCTATACTTTGCCTCAATTTCTTACTTGTTATTTAAGGAACGGAAAATCCAAATTAAAAGCTATGAAGATAGCTTTCATTATTAATGATGAAAAGCTGTATGTGTGCTATTTGAAATGGAAACTGTATTAAATTTTAGCTGTTTAGCTGAAATTTTTGTTTATTCATATTTTTCCACTTCCTTAAATGCAACTAAAATATTTTCAATATCAAGGTATTTGATGCCAGTGATATCAGCAGCATGCGGCAAATTAGGCAGCCCACAATTTTCTAGTTTATCGTACAGATAAATAAATAAAATACTGCATGCTGGCCTGCATGAGACACTTTTCTTTATAATAGCCGTGTGATAGAGACAAGCATAAATTTTACTTTACCTACTGTACCGTTACTAGCTAGTGATACAATGCATATGGTCCCTGAAAAAGCTCATTCCCAAAAACACTCAAATAATTTATTGTATAGTGAATAAAAAAAAGTTTTGTTTAATAATACAACAAATTTCTTCAATATTTAATTTTTTGACAAAAGTGCATGTTTTATTTCAAGGTCCGCATTGTTGAAGCATTAGTTGGTGAATTCCCTTTTCATTAAACATATTATTTTATAGATTTATTAAATTTGATTTCCATGCAGTCATAAGTCATAACAATTAAATACAGTCTGTCACATACAACATTTTAACAACATTTCTTTATTATATATTATTTAATATTATTTATAATAAACTTGTCTACTCTATTAATATTATTCATATCTAAAATTTGAGAATTTATAAAATGTAATGACAATATACACATGATCTATGATAAAATGTGTAAGTTGATATATAGCATTCATTTAAGGGTAAAATAACACGAAAAATCGATTGTTGTAGTCCCATTTGATTAACATGTAAACCTTACTTAGCGACCTCATAATAATTCTGAATTTTTTTTTAGAGACAGTTCTTAGCACCAAAAAAATATGGAAAAAATTTCAAAACAATCGGACGATCCAATTTTTTTTAAATTAATTTCTTAGTTTAGGTCTCCATGGGAAAGCCTATACTAAAAATTTAAAAAATTTATTTAAAAAAATTTGATCGTCCGATTGTTTTGAAATTTTTTCCACATTTTTTTGGTGCTAAGAACTGTCTCTCAAAAAAAAATTCAGAATTATTATGAGGTTGCTAAGGTTTGCATGTTAATCAAATGGGACTACAACAATCGATTGTTTGTGTTATCTTCCCCTTAACTACATTTTTTAAATACACCTCGATACTACATGAAAGTCACCCCTGTTCTGTCTGTGGGTGTAGTGGGCGTTGTCATGCAATGAAATTTGACATGGTTCACCAGACTAAAAAAAGAAAACTCTTCCTATACCCCCAAATTTGCAAATCTGCATTTCTTTATTGTCTCCTGAGCTGCAGTGTTATAGTGAATGAGGCAAGAAGATAAGAGTTCGTGCTGTCCAGAGGTTTTAATGGGAAAAAAGATCTTCAATAATGAGCTATCTTCTATATCAGATGAGTGCAATTAAACAGACCTGTATAAAATAGAGATCATTGTTGAGCTCAACTGAAATAGCAGATAGCTCATTGTTGCATATGAGATCATGGTAGGCAGATAGCTCATTATTACAGCTCAGGCGATGTATTATACACTTTATAATGGACAACATACATGATGACAATTTTTTATTGCAGAAATGAATAGAGGGCACCAAATTATGCTACTCTGAATTTTTTCAGATTTTTCTGAGACCCGGAACTATTTTTAAATAATTATTGAAATTTCTGTAAATTAAGTTGGCACCTCTGAATCCTTAATAAAAAGGATAAGATCGAGACGCCTCCAGAGGGCGTGGCCACACTTTCAATAATTATTTAAAAATAGTTCTGGGTTTCAAAAAAATCTGAAAAAATTCAGAGTAGCATAATTTGGTACCCTCTATTCATTTCTGCAATAAAATTTTTTCATATAATGTATGTTGTCCATTATGAAAAAATAAAGTGAAACCAATAATTGAAACTAAATCTAATTCACTATATAATTCACTATAATTAGTAATTCGTATAATTACATTTATTGGTATACTTATACATAAAAATACACAGACACACCATATACATTGTGTACTGTGTGGTCTTTTATTTATGTTTCACAAATTTATATTATAGATGCTAAATTTTTAACATTAAAAAATTGAGTGAGTTAAAAAAAAAAAAAAAAAAGGAAATGATTGGGAACTAATAATTATAATATGATTGAGGAACAAAATAGGCATAAATATACATGTTGTAATATAAATACTATACGTACTGTACAGTAAAAAATTCATGTTTAGTGTTGGACATAGGATGTGGTATTTAATACTGCATATAGGTATTAATTTGAAAGGTATATTTAAAGGTCAGGTTAATTAATTAATTTCCATGTTTCACAGTTTAAGTTTCTATGACATTAATTATAAGTTTATTATCTTTGGAGCAAAAATAGCAAAATTTTTAGTAAAGACTGACTCAAAGTTCACCTGAAACTTGACTTTTGGACATTTTATTTTTTTATTTATTTTTTTTTTTCCCCCATTTTGCCAATAATCCAATTCTAAACATGAAGAAACCTGTCACAACTCAGGGAAACACTTGTACTATTAATCATGCATATTACTGTGCTGTGCTGGAGTCAGGGTAATTCATAATTTGAAGCCTGATACATAATAGAGTATTGACCTCAAATTTTTTTATTGCAGAAATGGATAGAGCGTGCAAAGTTATGCTACCTTGATTTTTTTCAGATTTTTTTAGAGCCGGGAACTATTTTTAAAAAATTGTTGAAAGTTCTTTTTGTGACATCACGAGACGCCGCTACTTAACAAAAAGATAGTACTTGCCGCCGCGTGACGTCACAAAAAGGACTTTCAATAATTTTTTAAAAATAGTTCCCGGGCTCAAAAAAATCTGAAAAAAATCAGGGGAGCATAACTTTGCACGCTCTATCCATTTCTGCAATAAAAAAAAAATTTGAGGTCAATACTCCATTTTGAAAAATAATGCAATTTTACCATTGCAACATGGCAAATTATCTTAAAATTATGCCTGTCATAGGACATTTAACATTTACATTTGATAAAGTGCTCCAAAATGTAACCGCCGCGTGTCTAGTTTAGTACTTGATGGTAGCTGCGATGGGGTAGCCTCTCCGCATGCCCAGACACTTCTCTCTGTCGATGAATAGCGAGTTGCTCTTCACCTGCAGCACATGAAATAACATGTGTTGTAGAATAATTTATGATATAATTATGTAGCTGAGTTTATAGTTGGACGTTATAATTCAGGAGACTTTATTTTCTTCGAATATTTTTTAAAAAAAAATTGTTTTATATAAAACTAAATCAATTACAAACATTCTAAAAAAGGATAAAATAATTAAATTATGTATTATACATAAATACTGTATTATTACATATCCTTAATTTCATGAGCCGTCGTGGCACTACTGCAGTTACATTAATTAAAAAGTTATGGGGGGGGGGCAATGTTTTTAAATTTGTCATTTATAAATGTCCATATATAAATATAGTAAATATATATTGAAAATATTTCTCAAGATGCTTCATTATTTTTAGCTGGTGTGTGTAATTATTATAGTGATTAAATTAATATTATAAAATGGTATAGTATATGAATATGGTATATGACCGATTCGATTTTTTCATAAATTAATTCTACTTGGTCAAAATTTAAGTTTCTTTTTCGTTTTCTCATTTTCTTCTTAATCTGGATTGGAAGTAGGCTGCGTTGAGCCAAAATGCATAGATTATTGCATATAAACACAGGCAGTATATGTATATTTTTCTTACATTATTTATAAGTTTAAAATATTGTAAGAAAACACCAATAGATCATAAAAAAAATCCACCAAATTTATTTATTTTTTAAATGTTCTTAACATTATTTGGACCACCACATTTCCCTCCCGCTATATTAGAGCCCCTCCGTTGTAACCTCTCCTCCTGATTCTCGCTTAAATATAAACAGCAAACAACTCTAGACAGGTTGCTACGACGTACCTGCAGGTCCGACTCGAGGGCCGATCTGGTCCTCAGCAGCTGTTGGTGGTGCGCCTCCGCCTCCTGCAGCTTGCGGGTCAGAAGCTCCACGCTGGACGAGATCTCCTGCACCTCCCGCACCAACCTGACGGCAATCAGGGTCAGGGAGAGTGTAAACAAAGACCGTCCTTGAGGCATTTAGGAGAAATAAGCAAGTCCACCCTCCGTTCTCAGCCAGGGCGCGGATCTAGAACCAATGTTATGGTTTTATGAGAGGGATCGAGGCTATCTCTATAAGGCCAATGTTTAAAAAAAAATGGAGTGGAATGGAATCTGTTACATTGCCATGTTAAATCCAAAATTTCGGCGGGGCTGCAGCTCCCCCCCCCCTCCCTCCATTGGATCCGTGCCTGTAAACAATTAAGAGTCTTAATTGAATTAAGCTTTTTTTCGCTTGCTGGTGCGCACATAGTAACACACAGCGCTCCGATTGACTTCTGCCCACGGAGCGCGTATCTTGCACGTCAGTGACATCAGTGGATGCACGCCCAAGGAAAAAATGCTTTTAATTTGACTTTATCAAACTGGTTCTAGGACAATTCGCTACTAGACAATTTGTCCCCGGAAAATTCGTACCCGGACAATTCGTTACCTAGACAATTAATTTGCTACCTGGACAGTTCGCTATAATACTTGGACACTTTGTTACCGAGGACAATTCGCTATCTGGACCATTCATTACAGGGGATAATTAATTAGCAACTCGCAACATTCAATACCTGCAAGTAAAAATGACTAATGTTTCTTCCTCCTCAAATTAATATGCGGCTACATTTTTTATTATAACTTATATTGGAAAAGTATTAAAGCTAAGAGAGGAAAAGGAAAAAAAAATTACTCATATACAAGCATTGTGATATTGTTTATTTAAAATGACACTTATTAGTTGTCACAGTCAAACAATTCTATTATATGAACTACATAATATTATTTATTATTTCACATAAAAGTTAGGAACTCTTAATTGTCATAGAGTTAAAATATACATTGTTTGGAGTAAAAATAATTAAAAAGTGGCGAATATTTTCACGGTATATACATCACATAGCCAATTGTCAATTGGTAACAAAATGTCTGAGTAGCGAATTGTCCTCGGTAACAAAGTGTCCAAGTAGCAAACTGTCCAGGTAGCGAACTGTCTAGGTAACGAATTGTCCGGGTATGAATTTTCCGGAGACGAAATTTCCGGGGACGAATTTTCCGAGGATGAATTTTCCGGGGACGAATTGTCTAGTAGCGAATTGTCCTGTCACCAGCTAGACGATACTGTGGCATGTCCGTCCTTCGTCCACAACCTATCAGCTCTTTCAGGAGTGCAATTATGAGCAGTAAATCAATATAAAATAAAGCTCATTGTTGCGCTCACCTGAAATAGCAGATATCTCATTCAGGGTTATTCTCCTATTGTTATCGGGTATACGCGCATCAGAAAAAGTGGACATTTTCATTGTTGGGGATACGTAACTCAATGTTAAAATCGATTTTTTCGATACTTTTTCTGGAGCTCCAGAGGATTTACATTCTTAACCAAATGCACCAAGGGGTTTTAAAGAGTGAAAATAACGATTTTTGAGACGATGGAGACATTCACTCAGTGAAATCATTGATTCTGAAGCAGTAAAAGTTGGACGCTTCTGATTGGCTGATCAGAATTTGTTGATTTTTTCAGTTGCAAATTCCTATTGTTGAAAATTTGCGCTTGGTCCCTGTATAAATAATTAATATTTTTGAAATAAATAAATATAACAATTTATAACACTATTTTCTACCATTTATGATTTTTTAAATAATTTTTATGGTGTAAAAAGTCTTTTTTTAAATTAAAATATGGGCAAGCAAAGTGGTTTTTTATTGCAGCTTTCTGATTGGTTGAAAAGTGGACATTCTTTAACCAATGATATCGCTCTAAAATTTTCAACAATTAAAATTTCAGCCAATTAGAAAAAAATCAACAACTTTATTTTGGCCAATCAGAGCAATTCCAAATGACCACTTTTAAGCCAATCAGAATTCAGTATTTAGCGCCATAAGCCAGACAGTGGCGCGTATACCCTCTATTATAGGAGAATAGCCCTGATCTCATTATTGCGGACGAGGGACGATATATTATATTAGAGTGATCCCACCTGTGCTGCGCGTTATCTCGACACAGCTCGACGTCTGGCCGGTGAATGCGAGCCTCCAGTCTCGTCTGAGCCACGCGCATGGGTGGCGACTTGTCCGCGATCGCCTTGCGCAGCTGCTCCATGTTCTTCTCCACGTCAAAGATCTCTTGCTGGACCTGACGACAAAAAACGAAAGCATGAAATTAACTTTTTCACCACTCACAAATTTACGAACGAACTCCTAATATAAGCAACGTGAACGTGTTTTTCACCTCAAATTTGTTTTAGAAGAATAAAAAATATAAACAATTGACCGCATATATATTGAATCGATTCATTTCCTTACTATACTGTATAATAATATGTACTATTTATTTATCAATTCCTTTTCTCCGCTGCACCACAATAAACTCATGCAGTGTAAAGACACTTTTCCATGGAGCGACGATGTCGAGCGAGGCTTGGCGGGGCGAGAAAAGCGCACTTGCTTCAATCTCGTATGGCGGCCATGTTGGCAAAAAAAACGCCCCCCGCAAGGCGAGGAAATTCCGAGCCTTTGATTGGCTATGGCACGCGATTTTCTCGCTTTCCACGCTCCATGGAAATCCGCCTTTAATCGCATTGCAATTTTTCCTCGCCAGCAATATGGCCGCCATATGGTTTCACTGTAAGTGCGCTTAATTTCTCACCTTGCCAAGCCTCGCTCGACACCGCTCCATATGGAAAAGCACCTCGATCATATATAATCCTAGCTCTGCATGCTCCCGGCTGACATTACAAATTCACCTTGTGGAGGTGCATCTGCAGCTTTGCCCGCGCCTCCATGACCTCTGCTGACCTCCTGGCCAGCGTGTTGTTGCTCATGTTCCACGCGTCCCACATCTCCGAGGCGCACGACGCCACCAGCGTGTCCGAATCGGAGCGCAGTTGGCGCGAGGTGGCGCGCTCGGCGGCGGAGCGCTGGACGTTGCGGCTGCTGAACTGAGCCCACGTCTCCGGCACGCTCACCCTGATGAGATTTAAAGGCCTTATATGAACCTTTGCACAGTATTAAATACACGGTTAGCTTTGCTTCAGTGTGATTCAGCTGCATATTTTTTTTTGTTTCAGTAGCACAAATATCAGAGATAATAGCCGATGAAGAAGCACCTGTGACGTCACTCACGCTCATTCAGCGGCGACAATATAGGGAAATCCCTGCAAAAGATAGGTTCACTCCCGCTGCAACCACGGCCACAATTTTACTTCTAAAATTTTGAAACTTTACCAGGGCAGTCTTGATAATATTTGTCAAATAGACTGAAAGAATTTTTTTGGTGGCGTGTGTACAGACTGAGTTATTGCAGTAGCAAGATAAGCTAAAAATTTAACATTGTTTTCCTATACAACATTTTTGCTCCTCTTTCCAAGGTGTATAGAGGTTTATAAGGTGGTGGTAAGTGAGCTTTTTGACCGCGCGGTTACTCGGCAGGGGCAAGGAGCGGCTGAGGCTATTGTGACGTCAGCGCGAGACCTCAGCCAGCAGGTAAACCTGCATTCTCCCCGCTCTAAGCAATGCTGTTTTCTTAATATTCGAAGCAATTTACGATTCTTTTTAGAGCATAAATAATAAGATATTCTTATAAACGATACACATGAGTTGGTAATATGACTAATACAACTATCATTTGGTTGCAATATATTCATATTATGTTTTTAACCCGGTTAAAATTAGGAATAATATTAAAAAAATTATAGTAACATTTTTGTTCTTTTTAGTTTTTAGAAATTATATAACTTTAATATATTTATATATTCTGTATAGCATAATACATCACGTACAAATGTCACATCGACAGTGTGAAAAGGAACTCATCAATATTTTTCAGATTTTGTTGACTAATAAAATATTCATTTAAATTAAATTTAAATTTTATATAACAAAGATATTTCAATCTTGACTAGTAACATTGTATCTCTTGGGTGCTGTACTAAATAATACAAAAATTTGGTTTCAATATAAAAATGTTTCAATGTTCTTAATAAGTGAATAATTGTAAATATTGTAATAATGTCTTCATTGAAAATTTTAAATTGTTGGCACCCAATGTAATGTTGCCGGTTGACTATGCTCTGAAAAAGAAAAAAATAAAAAAATAAAATGAATCAGAAGAGAGGGCCATGCAAACATATTATGGATATCATTAGATACCGAACGATCCAGTAATTAGAGCAGTTTGGGTACAAAAAGATGTTATCGAGATGGAAAGTGGGATTAAATAAATTGCGCGTGTGTTCAGTGTTATAATTTACTGAGACGGATTAAGGGCGAGATTTTCAGGAAGAACTATTATGCTTGGGACGTTGGAAATAAGAAGTGAGCTTATATAATTATTAATTATGTTATAATATTAAAATAACAATGATGTAATTTTCTTTGCAAAACACGATACTAAAATGTAGTCATGGTGCTGATGAAAAGGGAAATTTATTTACAAATTTTTAAATAATTTAATTACAAATAATTACAAATTTACAAATAATTTACAATAATTAACAAAAATAATTTTATTATGTTATACAGTGGATATGAATTTATATACCTGTAATAAAGTTCAATACTAAATAATATACTTATTTCTTAATGTAATATGTTTAGTATTTTTTAAGTTTTTTTTTTTTAGTTTAGTCGTTAAATTGATGTATTTGTATTTTTTTTTTTTTTTAAATCAAACCCTAACTGGGTACTTCTACATATCAATTACTCACTAAGTTTGAAACTCCGAACCCACCGAAACCCTAACTTAGCGTTTCGCGGGCTTTTCCGGAACGGGGGCGGCCACGGCATTGCAATCCATCCCGCGCGGCATGTGACTGAGGGAAATGTGGAAACCTCAGCCAGGATGGACGCTATACAGCTTTTGTCAATGAACCGGAAGTGCAATGGTTCAAAGCCAGGGAAACCACATATAGTGAAAGAGCATAACGTTTTACCCCTGGGTGGGAAACATTTTCATTGTTGAAAATGGTCATGACCCATCCAACTACTAACAACACTCGGCGTTGTTTGACTTCGGTGATCTGACGAGACTCGGTCAAGCGCACTTCGCCACACACCCATCAGATTATATATAAATCTAATTATTGGTGAATTAATTATTTATAATTTGTATTACTATGGGATATAATATATATTTAATAATAATGATGTTTTTAACCGCGCGCATTGAACGTAAATATTATTAAATTATATGTTTTAATTTAAAAAAGTAGAAAGTTTAAATACATCGCCTATTTCTTGATAAAAATTAAATCTAATTTTAACTATTAATAATATATTTGCAGAAAATTAAAAATAGCTTTGCCATCCCTTCTTTTAGGTCGGCATGAGTTGACACCAGTAATTAATTAAGTGGAACTCGCCAGCTTTCTTTTAAGCGACCCACCTCTCCCCGATAAAATCCATCCATTGAACCCTAACAGATGAACTTAACTAACGAGTCAGGCCACCACTTGGTCCATGACGCCCCACTTGTCGTCCGAGTCCCCCGCAACGCCTGTCGAGTCCGATTCAGATATGAAAAAACGCGTGTGAATTCGGTGATAAAATTATAGTGCAATTAATGCAAAGTGAAATAGATTAGTTAAGAAGTGAACTATATAAGATGTTTTAGGACATAATTTTTTTTTTGTTTTTTTTAAATAATATGGTTAGAAGAAAAAAGAATTGTCAGATTGTGAATGTATATAATATAATTGTTAATTTACGTTTGATTCACATGCTGTACTATACCTGAATGTAACTTTTACATATGGTATATCGTTGATAATTTTATTAATAATATTAATATTTATAATTATTTACTCCTTGTTAAGCTTGTCTAATTTAATAATTTATTTAAAATAACTATTTTCAAAAATATTTGAAGTACATGGATGTATAAGTTTATTTTAGGTTTTTAGTGCATTAAATTTCATGCAGTAACTACAGTTATTATTTAATGTTTTTTATAACTAATTAAGTATATTATGAAGCTAATACATAACTATTTAACACATTTTAAGATGTATAAAGATAGAGAAATAAAAATATTTGCAGCAAAAAGTGTTGCAATTTTATAAGAAAAGAGCATTGCTTAGAGCGGGGAGAATGGTTTACCTGCTAGCTGCAGGTCTCGCGCTGACGTCACACCGCCCCCTCCCTCCCTTTCTTTGCCGATGCAACCCGCGCAGGTAAAAAGCTCACTTACCACCACCTTATAAACCTCTATACACCTTGCCTCTTTCTACCGCAATAACTCGGTTTGTATGAATGTCATCAAAAAAAATCTTTCAGGATATTTGAAAAATACTATCAAGACTGCCCTGGTAAAGTTTCAAAATTTCAGAAGTAAAATTGTGGCCGTGGTTGCAGCGGGAGTGAACCTATCTTTTGCAGGGATTTCCCTATATTGTCGCCGCTGAATGAGCGTGAGTGACGTCACAGGTTCCTTTTCATCGGCTATTATCTCTGATATTTGTGCTGCTGAAACAAAAAATTTTATGCAGCCGAATCACACTGAAGCAAAGCTTACCATGTGCTTAATATTGCCCAAAGGTTCATAAGGCCTTTAAATACAGTCAAATTAATTTGATATTTCTTCCAGAAGTGTGAAGTTTTCAGATCCTCTATTAGTAATTCAATTTTGATATTATGCGAAGATCGCTTGAAGTTTGAAGTAGAAGTACTTATCGACCTGTGTGTGAAATTGTAACGCTTCAGGTAGAGATAATACGGATCAGCTGGCCCAATGCTAAAAAAATCCCATTCATAAAAATTATAAAAAAAAAAAAATAAATAAATATTCTCCTCTACATCCGGCCCTATCGGTAGCTAAAATATCAGGTGTACAAAAACAAGCTAGTTTTTGAGTTATTAATTTTTAAAGTTCTCTAATTTAACATGGAGAAATGGAACTTCCATGTTAAATTAGTCAACTTTAAAAATTAATAACTCGAAAACTAGCTCGTTTTTGTATACCTGATATTTTACCTACTGATAGGGGATGTAGAGGAGAACATTTTAAATTTTTTTCATAATTTTTATGAATGGGATTTTTTTAGCATTGGGCCATTGGGCCAGCTGATCCGTGTTATCTCTACCTTAAATACGTATAGGAAAATCAGAAACCTTGCACTTCCCTTCCGGCTACTTCTGGAGGGAATATCATGTAAATTTGACTATATTATTCTCTCCGGAAGTGTAAGGTTTCTGTGGTCTTCCTATTCTTATTTCAGCTTTATAATTTCACACATAGGTACTTGCTACTTCAAACCACTTTGTAAAATTTCAAAACTGAATTACAATCAGAACAGCTGAAAACTTCACACTAATGGAAAACATACATGAAAATTTTTTATTGCAGAAATGAATAGAGGGTACCAAATTATGCTACTCTGAATTTTTTCAGATTTTTTTGAGACCCGGAACTACTTTTAAATGATTATTGAAAGTCCTGTGATTTCAGTTGGCACCCCTGCAGCCTTAATAAAAAGGATGGAGACTGGACGCCTATTGACGCCTCCAGGGGGCGTGGCGGCACTTTCAATAATTATTTAAAAATAGTTCTGGGTCTCAAAAAAATCTGAAAAAATTCAGAGTAGCATAATTTGGTACCTTCTATTCATTTCTGCAATAAAAATTTTTCATGTATGTTGTCCATTGTAAGATTGAGCGTGGTCCACGCTCAATCTGCGTGGTGCTGCTAATGTATAGATGACCCATCGGCACGGTGCCATATGTGGAGCTGACTTTACATACATATATATATATATATATAGGCTCTATATTAACGGAAAGATATAAAATCTCCATATTGAGATGAATTTGAAAAACTAAACAAATATCAAATATATATGGGCTGTTAGATACAATTAATTGATCCATATATTGATTATATTTATAGGTTTAATATTCTATATCAGGACAGAGAGAGGGTGGGTAGTTACGTAGAGTCGTGTTTCTCGATTCCCCCGAAGTAGTTGATATCACGGGAGGCGTTGCTCAACTGATGGCACTTGCTGTCGATGCCGAGCGCGCTCTCCTTGTGTTTGAGGTCGCGCTCCAACTCGTGCTGTGCCGCGCGGTTCTGACGCAACTGCAAGGAAATATTTCATTAAGGGTAATTTTTATCAGTAAATCTATGAGACAGGCGAGAGCTGCAACCCCTCTCCCCCCCGAAATGTTGGATGTAACATGGGCGCATTGCCCCCAACATTCCAATTTTTTTTATAAAATTGGCCTTATGCCACAATGGCGCCCCCCCCCCCCCATTCTTTTTTTATGAATCCGCATCTGCTATGAAATAATGTTGGAAATAAGTCATGCATAGAAAAAAAATTAATATAATATATTAATGGTTCCCGTTATGTTTAATATAAGCCACGCGCAGGTTATCCTCACCTGATGCAGCACCTTGTCGTGCAGGTCCCTCAGTCTAGCCTGGCAACTCTTCAGAGTGTCCACCTCCCTGATGAGCGAGATCTCCACCTGATCGTGCACCAGGTCGATACCTGAAAGTACGTCACACTTGGGGAGTTTGGGGATCATGTCTCACCGTAAAAAAAGCGAATATCTTCATCACAAGGCAAAAGAGATTGGAAAACTATTAAATAATTTTGTAGCTCTCTTTTTAGAGCCAGCTATACATTATATATATATTATGTGTATATTATAGTGTACATGTGCCATGATCATATACATCCAATTCGTGTGAGTGATTGTAATAAAATTTAGCAGACAGGTTATAATGGGTATGATTCAAGAAGCAGTTATATAGCCACAGGTTTCTAGACACGTTTAACTATACCTGTTTTACGTGTTAAACCACCTATAGTTAAACGTGTGGTTATAACCTTAACGTGGTTATAGAAACCTGGCTAACTGCTTCGTGAATCGCGCGCGCCCATGCAATGTGTGTCATAGAAAAACAGAATTAATGTAATAAAACATTCATCGTGAACTATAAAACACTGATTCGCACAATACAAAAATGATACAATTGATGTTTGTATTGGCACAAAGTAAAATCTATATGGTAATCGATTATATTTTTATTTGCATATTTCATAACTTAATTGTTGTATAATAACATTTAATTAATTTACTCATCTAACTGTATACCAAGAAACAATCTGCAAAACTCGAATCTATAATAAATTACAAAATCAGACAGCAGACGTTCATACATGAAAATGACCCTGCAGCTCACCCTGTCTGTTCTCGCGGTTGTAGAGACACTCCTGGGCCACGTGGAGGGGCCCCTCACAGTCCTGGGCCGCCTTCTCGAGGGCCCTTCGCGTTTCCTGAAGTAACGAACTCTCCGCCAGCAGCCGCTCGAGCTCGGCAGTGACCTCGTGGTACCAGAAGGTCGTATCCGTGATCCGTTCTCCGAGACGTCGTCCTGAGTCACGCTGGGCAGACGTGGTCAGCTCCGCCGCCTCCCTGTAGAGAACACTTTGCCGTCACCCTGTGGTACCAGAAGGTCGTGTCCGTGATCCGTTCTCCAAGACGCCGGCCTGAGTCACGCTAGGCAGACGTGGTCAGCTCCGCCGCTTCCCTGTGGAGAACACTTTGCCGTCACCCTGTGGTACCAGAAGGTCGTGTCCGTGATCCGTTCTCCAAGACGCCGGCCTGAGTCACGCTGGGCAGACGTGGTCAGCTCCGCCGCCTCCCTGTGGAGAACACTTTGCCGTCACCCTGTGTTACCAGAAAGTCATTGTACCATGGACATAAAATCTATACGTATCATCCTGATAATAATAAAAATCGTAATTACAATAATTTAATAATTGATATTTGATTTAATGCTCAAATTGAATTAAAGTATTAGAAAAAATTAATTAGCACCCCATCTCGTTGTATGTTTAATTCTATAGTACTGATATTAAATCATATTACGCCCCCCTTCTCCCCAAATAAAAGAAGTGTAGCAAAGTTTAACTAATAAAATTTTAAAATGAAAATTGTAAGAGAATTGCCGCGGCGTCGCGCTTCTGAAGGTGCAGGCAGTGTGAGGAGAAATATTTTCAAATTCTAAAATTTTATTTCTTTTTATCTATTTTTTTTTCTAATGGTTTAAATCAGTTAAAGGTATTGACTGTCGTTCCATATAAAAATAGAACCTGCGTGCCGGGCATGGATTCAAAGATATAGAAATAGTTCAGAAACAATCAGAACGCTCATGTCCTATAAAGAAACGAGTTCCCTGCAGGAGGCTGTAAGGCGCTACCACCACTGATGCGCATACGTCACATGGTGCACGCGCGACAGCGACAAAATAGATCATCCCTGGGACCCGTCATTCTCTGAAACTTTTGTTCATCTTTGTAACCATACGCCACGATCATCTTGTATAGAATGTTCAAGCTAGTGATTGGAGTGGCAAGTTGGGACAATTTAGGTGCACGCATATCGTGCGTTAGATTTTAGAAATTGCTGACGTCACACCCTCGTGATTGTCACCTCATGACCCTGACAGCGTCGTTGCGGAGTCTCTCGGCCATGTTTCTGGACGCGTCCGCCTCGTGAAAGTGTCGCAGGTTGCTCTGCAGCCACTCGTGCGGCGTGTGGCGCGTGTACAGGGCCGCCCGCTCCGCCTGACGAGGCTCGCGCTCCAGGGCGGGTACCAGGCTCGGGAACCGAACCGCAGCTGACCGCAGCGCCATCGGGACCGGGTACGGCTCCAGCAGGTAGCTTGTCAGAGACTCCCCGCGCCTGCATGAGAACAATACGATTAATTTGATGTGACCTATAGACTCCAGGAGTGTAAGGCCTTTTCTCTTCGTATCCGTGTTGACATTTCATACATATACTACGTTTACATGACGGTGTTTAATGCGTATCCGTTGACAACGCCTCATAAGAATAACATTATCCGTCGTCAACGGATCCGTATTAAACACCGTCATGTAAACGTAGTGATAGAGCACAGCACTAATTGATACTGCAAAAACCTATATTTCAAAACTGAATTATAATGAAAATAGCTATAAAGAAGGAGATATAATTTAGTGGATCCACTACAGTATAATATAATCATCTGGCCCGGCCATGATAATGGGGAATTCTCTTACAACTCAAATTTTAATTTAACTACTATATTATGATAGGGTACATATTAACAATAAGTTTGACTTAAGTTTCAACTTTTTTAACTCAAATTTGGGGAATCTGAAGGGATTATTAGAATAGGGGCAAAGTATGCAACCCGCGCGCAAACCTGAAAATTGTGACGTAGAAACTCCCTAGTTAACACACAACAACTGCCTGATATCATAGTTTGAGCGTCAAGGAGTGATTGGCTATAAATTTTAGTAACACGATCGAAATCAGCAGGTTTTTCTACCCTAGTATCAATATCATTGTCTCTAATATCAGTTTACTTTAAGAGTGATAATCGAAAATGTAAATTTATTGCCGGAAAATTTCACCTGCTAGGCAGTTTCTACGTCACGTTTTGGCGCTAAATTCAAAAGAAGGAAGATTTTTAAAAAATTCCCTTGTCTCCAATTTTGAAAATTGAAACTTTTTTGTTTTGGGACATTTAATTTCAAGGAATTTCAAGGCATAGAGCATCTGAAAAAAAATTAAAATAAATGTAGGAGAATTCCCCAATGGTGTGAAGAGCACTCGGTGCGCTTTGCCCACCTTTAAGGTGGTTCATCACATGAAGGACGGCTCGATGTGACGTGATTTTGATGTCCAATCTGTGTGAAATCTTATGCTGCAAGTGAATTTGCCTCGTTGCAGGAGTAACATCGCGATGGTACAGAAAATGCACAATAAGGTGCCTTTCCATGGAGTGACGTCGAGCGGAACTTAACGCGGCGAGAAAAATTCATTTGCTTCTCAGTATTATGTGGCGGCCATTATACATATATTGGCGTGAGAAGATAGCTTCCCGCGCGGTGAGGACAGATTTTATCGCCAATATATGGGGCAGCAATACGATATTGAAGCAAATGCATTTTTCTCGCCGCGCCAGGCTCCGCGTTCATGGAAAAGTACCTTTTATTCGCGTCATATATGTTGCAGGCTGAAAATCGCTCATGTAAAACGAGTAAAATCCACCTTTCACTTTCATCTCTCATAGATTGAAAGATATAAGGACTAAGGTGCAAGTGTGGAGAGGCTCAACGTCAGTTAGAGACTCACATGGGCACCATGTTGGCGGTCTCGAAGCCCCTGGCCGCACGCCACGGCTGGTTCTCCACGCCAGTCACCGTGTCAAAGATGGCGGCCGCTCCTCCACGCTGTTCCATCACCGGCTCTGCAATGTCACCACATTTACTGTCATGATGCATGCAGCTTTAAGATGTTCTTCCATGGAGCGATGTCGAGTAGAGTACCTGAACTAAAATCTATATTAATGATAAATATCGAGTGTGGCAGGGTGGGAAAGGTGCATGCATGGTGGCCATAAAATCGTCTCCTGCAGTTCAATATGGCTGCCATACGATATTAAAGCAAGTACACCTTTCTCGCTTCGCCAATATATAGCCTAGCTCGACATCGCTCCATAGAAATGCACCTTTAAACGCTGCATGAGGTGTTAAAATGGCAAGCAAGAGTAGAATAATATATTATGCTATTAGGAGGGCGGGGGAGGGGGGGGGGATGATAATTAAAGCTCGATGTGGGAGTTGGTAGTTGCCTCCAAGGCGCGGATTTATGACAGCAAAATTTTAAAGGGGAAAGGAAGAGGCTGGTGCCATTAAGGCTAATGCTATATATTATAATAATAAAGATGAGTCGGGGAAATCATCCCTCGTCTGGAATAATTCGAGCTTCATTACCACGATTTTGTTGCAATAATGAGAGCTATATCTGCTATTTCAGGTGAGCACAAACGGTATAAAATAAAGTTCTTTGTTGCGCGCTCACCAGATGAAATAGCAGATAGCTCATTATTGAAGCAAGATCATGCATGGTAGGCATAACAGGCAGATAGCTAATTATTCCGGACGAGGAACTTTGACTTTATTGCTCATTGTACAATTATATATATTTAAATATTTATTTTGTAATTTCAAAAGAAATTGTATTGTTGCATTAGGCGGTTCAACTGTCAAATGGTAGGTTGACCGAGGTCAGAGAGATGGCACTGGAGGTATCACTAGCTGGGCTGTAAGAATGATAATCAAATAAAATATCAACTAATTTCTTTATTGTAAATCATCGAGTTATTATTTACAGATTCCTGCTTATTACATGGTGTCAAGAAGAAAGGAACTCAAATAAACATTTACAGATATAATAGTGTTGGAAATTTAAATGGGAAAGTGAGGAAAATAGCATGTAAAGTATGCATACCATAGTTTGTCCAGTGCAACCTAGGCAACACCCCCCTTTCACATGGAAGATGAGGAAAAGCAAGCCCATGATGAGCAAGCCAACACAGAACCAATAGAAGGCAGTAATAAAGAAATTTCTAAAAAAAAAAGTGACAAGAATAAAGAAGAGAAAACAGTCCCCGTAAGTAAGGAGATGTCTCTCAACACGCTAGTCATACAGCCTCCAGGGGCCTTCAACTTTGATCAGCCTAGTGAATGGCCTGACTACAAATTACAATTTGAAAGGTTTTTAAGCCTCACAGCCCCAAAGGACTTCACGGATGAAAATAGGATAACAACCCTACGGTACTATCTGGGTAGAAAAGGTGACGTTATCTTCAATTCATTCAAGTTCAATGACTCAGACTGTAAAGAAACTTTTGCAAACGTTTTGAAGAAATTTGATAATTATTTTCTTCCCAGAAGAAATCTAATCTATGAGAGGCGGGTGTTCAACACCAGAGAACAGCAACCAGGGGAATCAGCAGAAGCATACATCAGAGAAATTCTAAAACTAGCCGAAACATGTGAATACAAAGATATGAAAGATGAGCTAATAAGGGACCGCTTGGTGGCAGGCATCAAAGACAAAAAACTGTCAGAAGATCTTCAGCAAGATCCAGACCTAAATCTGGACAAAGCCATGCAAAAAATTAGACTGCGGGAACAGACGAAGCAAGAACAAGCTAAGATAGAAAGTACAACGAAGACAGGGGAATCATCAGACAATGTCGATGCAATAAATCAACTGGTCAAAAAGAACCACAATCCTCAGAATCCTCCTCGCTCAGGCATCCAAAATCACAGCAGAAAATCTGTACCAAACAACACAACAGCACGGCGCTCATGTGGAAGATGCGGGTCTACGACAGCACATCCAACCGAGCAGTGCCCGGCTGCCAGCGCCGTATGCACACGCTGTTCCTTCAGAGGGCACTACGCAGCTTACTGCCGCTCTACAAGGCGTCGACAGGGGCAACTTCGCGGAGGGCAACGCAAGCCACTCAGCACCCGCGCTGTTGGCGACCGGCAAGTAACGGAAGTTACTACTTCGGACCAGGAAGGTGACGATGACTGGTTGAGCGACGGCCTCCTGGAGTCAGTGACTGCGCAGGACGCCTGGTGTACCGAGGATCTACCAGTCGACGGCCAATTTCTGGGTGAGATTTTAACAAAAAAAACATGCATGCAACCCTGGAGGACAACTTTAGAGGTGGGTCCCAATAGAGACAAGGTACTATTTAAGGTTGACTCAGGGGCTGACGTATCTGTCGTAAGCCCAGACACAATTCTTTCTTTAGCAAACAAACCCCTGCTTACAGTTGCAGACAAAACACTTTTTGGTCCAAGTGGCATTAAACTGAACACATCAGGAATGTTCCAAGCAATGGTACATTTCAAGGACAAACCCCTACGAAAAAGTTTGCTCCAGATTGGGCCTAATTTAGACCCAGTCCAAGTCTAGCCAGTCTAGGCCTAGACTGGGCCTAAAAAAAAACATCAGCTTTTAGGTCTAATAGGATTTGGGCCTAGTTTAGCCCTAGTCTGGGCCTACTCTAGATCTAACTTTTCAATACTAATTTAAGTGCACAAAATTTCTA
This sequence comes from Siphlonurus alternatus, assembly GCA_949825025.1. NCBI lineage: Eukaryota > Metazoa > Arthropoda > Insecta > Ephemeroptera > Siphlonuridae > Siphlonurus > Siphlonurus alternatus. The sequence continues at coordinate 35,024,319 of OX463782.1, forward strand.
AAATGTAAAAATACAAGAACCCTCAATGTAACACAGTTGGTATTTGAATTAATTTAACAAAAATGTCATATGATCGAGACAACTTTTCTCTTGCATCCTGAAAATAATTAAATGCCTGTTACTTAAAAAACAGCTAATTAAATTGTTAACTGACTGTTAGGTGACTGTTAAGTTAAAATTGGCACTATAAACATTTAATTAAACGTCAATTAAACGTACCGTTTAGTTTCTTTTTACTGTTTATTAATTGTTCGCTTAGTCAACTAAGAGTTTCTTAGAGTTTTCTACGTTAAAAATATAAGTTTAAACACGTAAATATAACAATAATAATTTATTTAAACATTTAAAATAAAATCTACAACGCATTTTGTCATGACAGAAGCTAAATACTGAAAAAAAAGTATCACTAGCGGCACCAACGGACATATATCTTGCTTAGGATGTGTCCACATCATTTTTCTTTTCTTCTGAAAGTAATGTAGAATTGGAATAAAATTGTGTGCAGATCTTGAAATGTTGAACCCTGAAACAAAGAAAAAAGAAAATTAGTTCTGTCGAAAAGTCCCTGGGTTCATTTTCTTAATTATTCCGCAGTCACTCCGAAACTCAGACGTACACGTAAAATTACCAAAAAAAAACACAAACAAATGGACTATTAGAAACAATGAAGAAAAAAATAATATATTTCAGAAGTCCCTGGGGTCATTGTCCTCCTGAACAGTCACTCTGGAGCTCAGGTATAGAGGTATAACCAATAAAAAAATAAATGAAAAATATATCACCTGAAAAACAAAATGTAATTAATATACTTGCATGAGATCGATTCTTTGGGGGTCATCGTCATGTTCGTCGGTCACTCCGGAACTCGGACGTAGAGTTACTATTGCCAGAACTTAATAAATGTACCTTAAAAGAAAGGGGGGGGGAATAAAATATTTTAGAACTCCCTGCGGTCATCATCCTGCAGTGCAGACATTCCAGGACTAAATAAAAAATCAAAGAAGTAAATAAATAAGCCCTCAAAAAGAAGAAAAAAAAAATAATATATCTAAGAAATCTCTGGGATCATCGTCTAGCTTGTTCTGCGGTCACTCTGGAACTTGGACGTAGAGTTACCAATACCAGAAATAAGTAATTGGACCTTAAAAGGAAAAGAAAAAATTATTAATATACTTTAGAATTTCCTGCGGTCATCATATATCCAGTCATTCCAAGACTCTGGCGTAAAAATACAAACAAATATATAAATTAATAAATATAAAATAAATAAATAAATGGACACTGAGTTAACAATAAAAAAAATATATATGAATGGCCTGTCAAATAAGGGAAAGAAAAAAGTATTAAAAAAAAATCCTCATATCTTCCCCCGGGTCCCCCCTTCTTTTGAAATACTTAAAGAGGAGACAGCAAGTTGAGTGCGCAGTGCATGACGTCACGCACGATATATGTGCATACGAATAAGTTACGTCGGCTCCTCAAAAGCTGCGCAGTAAAAATTTATGCAAGTTGCGCAATACGAGCAACTGCTGAAGTTATATAGTGTTGTTGATCCCGTTGATCCAGTCAGCTGTTAACCCGTAGACCGCAACATTTGAAATGAAAATTTGCCTCGGATTTTGGTATTGTATCAGAATTTTCTCAAAATTTTTATGAAGGGCTAATAAAGGTTATGACACTTTCTGATTCACCATAATATGTTCTATCTTAGAATATTTTTTAAACACATTTTACGGGAGATTGCGAAAGAAATTAAAGTTCGAATAAAAAAGAAGCCACGTTTTTCGAGCGTTAGCATGGAGTAGTAGATGGACGAAGTCATCGACTTTTAGACCAAAATGCTCAGAATTTTTACGAAGGACGGTCTCAACTGATTTCAGATCCTTATTTATGGTGCTCCAAAGTAACTTTTTACATGCAAGAGAATGAGCTTTACCATCGGTCAATTTTTCGCTCACTCTACTTTAAAACAATTATATGAAATTAGAATGAAATTTTAACAGTTAAAAGCTTGAGACATGATGGTTTTATTGCAGACTTATCTTATGATTTATTTGATTGAAAAATGGTCTATGTGATATATATTTTAATGAAAGTAAGGGTCGTCGAAGACAGAATCACATTATTTTGCAGCATATAATAATAAAAAAATTAAGAACCTATATGCGGGCAGGTATATGCGCCTACAGCTTCGCATCGTACGACATCGTATGTTTCTCATTTAGAACCGGTTCTAAATTTTTATCATACCAAGTCATACGATATCATACCATGCAATACGAAGGCAGTGTGTGACCCTCCTAAAGGACAGACAAGATCAATAAAAATACAAATTGTCAAAAGGTGATATATGGCCCCTCTGAATATAGCATTTATTATCTTTCAATCATTTGTGTCTTTATCGGTCGTGTCTGTCCTTTTCTTTCATTAAAATAGACTTAAATAATGTGTTAATGATTAGTAAGCTTTACTAACCGCTTGAGCTGCAGATTAGCTGCTGTGGTGGTTGGAGCCGGTCCGGAGTCTCTCTTCTCGGCCAATTGTGTGAGGTTGGAGTGGATGTCGTAGACAAGGGGCATCACGAGATAGGGAGACTCCACACCAGGCGGGTATTGCACGCCCGTGCGAGTGATGTTCAGCTGCAAGCAAAGTTACAAGACAATTAGATTAGCGTCAACAACCAAAAGACTGCTACTCAGCTGTTGTTACATTTGACAACTCAACTGCTCTTACAAAAACTTTAAAATTTGTAATTTACTGTGTGTCTACAGTCCTGACAAAAAAGATTAAAGTAGAGGAAGCGAAAAATTAACCGATGGTAAAGCTCATTCTCTTGCATGTAAAAAGTTACTTTGGAGCACCATAAATAAGGATCTGAAATCAGTTGAGACCGTCCTTCGTAAAAATTCTGAGCATTTGGGTCTAAAAGTCGATGACTTCGTCCATCTACTCCATGCTAATGCTCGAAAAAAAAAAAACGTGGCTTCTTTTTTATTCGAACTTTAATTTCTTTCGCAATCTCCCGTAAAATGTGTTTAAAAAATATTCTAAGATAGAACATTGCATATTATGGTGAATCAGAAAGTGTCATAACCTTTATTAGCTCTTCATAAAAAGTTTGAGAAAATTCTAATACAATACCAAAATCCGAGACAAATTTTCATTTCAAATGTTGCGGTCAACAGGTTAACAGCTGACTGGATCAACGGGATCAACAACACTATATAACTTCAGCAGATGCTCGTATTGCGCAACTTGCATAAACTTCTACTGCGCAGCTTTTGAGGAGCCGACATAACTTTTTCGTATGCACATATATCGTGCGTGACGTCATGCCCGTCATGCACTGCGCACTCAACTCGCTGACTCCTCTTTAATTGCATTGTCAACAATATGAAGATATAATGATGTGCATAATGATGATATAATAATATATTATATATGCACATTATATAATATATAATGTGCATGACTTCATTAATGAAATGTAAAATTAATTCTTAGGAAGTCTAGCTTGTAGCACAGAAATAAATAAAAATGAAAGATTTGTCAGTGACTCACCAGAGTGCTTGGAGGGATCTGAGGGCCCTCTTAGCTGCTGAGGGCTGTGGATGAAGCCCATGGGGCTGTGTCCCGGTCTGGTCTGAGGCCCACCTGCACCCCCAGGCGAGGGGCGCGACATGCTGGGACTGCCCGGCCAGTTAGAAGGTGCTGGAGACGAGGCGAGCGAGTGTGATGATGGAAACGGGCTTGAGTCAGCTAAGCCTGCACAAACAATAACAATTAAGTTAGGTGTACTTTCAACAAAGCATGAAATAAAATATTCATGATGTTACAAATTTTTTGGCTTCACATTATAACCTGGTCTATGGATTTTTTAATATGATATTTAAACAAATAATATACAGTCTTTCAAATGTTAGAATACCCATGGAAAATAGTTCATGGATGACCTGTCAATCAACTGCAACAGCTGTAAAAAGTGGCAGCCAACACTAAAAAATTTTCAATAGAGCTAGTGGACAGAAATATATGTTCATATTTTATTTATTTTTATTATAATATTTTTTTTTATTTTTTACTTATTTTTCACATAAGTCGAGACAGATAATATTGCAAAGAAGTTTCAATAATTTAGCAATTATTATGCAACAGGTATCGAGTGTCTTTGATTTATTTTCAGCTACTTTATTTTTCTAGTGAAAGAACTATTTTTTTGTATTTTGTTGGCAACATGGGTCGGAAGAATACACATCACTACGCCGAAGATGATTGACAGGGGTATTCTAACGTTTGAAAGACTGTATAAATAAATAAATAAAAAATAAATATATAAATATATAAAATAATTAAATAAATAAATAAATACAGTAAAAAAATAAATAAATAATCAAACAAACAAACATCTATCTTGGCTGATCAGGAAAGAGGTTTCTGCCAACGACTGGCGGTATTGGAACGTCTCTTTCTTTGGTTGCTGAAGAAACAATTTGCAACTTACCTGGCTGGCTGATAAAGGACCCTGCTGGAGAGTGTCTGACCGTCTGAGACGAAGGCTGCTGAGGGGAGGTTTGCGAGAGCATTGGAAGAGGGGAGGTGGCATGTAGAGGGTTGCTGCTGCTGGAGGGAGAGGCTGAGCCCAAAATGCCACCTCTTCCCGTGCCAGGAGAGGCTATAATGGACAGGCTATATGCTATATTATAGGCTGGGTGGTATGCCTACTGTGAAGCAGGTTTTATTGGCACGGGCCGGGCCAAGAAGCCTCCCGAATGGACCGGGCCTTGAAGCGTGCAGACCTCAAATACATACCGTAACATACAGAAAAAATAATTATAAGCATAAATATACTGCAGTATAGGGTATGGAGTATGCATGCATATATCATATATAATATACTGTAATATACAGCATATTATTATGTTATAATGGTGCCCTTTTTACTTGCATTCCAGTAAAGCATACATGTAATGTATGCATACATATTTTTTTAAAGCAAGCATACAGTGTGCATAATATTTATTGTTATACAGTCAATTAATTAATATAAAAATAAATTCATATGTATGCTTCTACAGTAGCACTGGGTTTTCTCTCTTTTCTTTTCTTGCCCATGAATAATTTAACTTTCAATGAACAAATAAGAACCCAAAATTATAATTAAAAACTAATTATACTTATCTGACAGCCGTAATCGTAGGTAAATCTTGATTTAACTGCGGTTTTACTTTGTTTATGCATACGAAACACGTACCGACAAACACGAGTTTAATGCGTATTCTGACTTGCTCTTATTTCATAAAAAAAGCACGGGAAAATTTCAAATTTTACATTAGACGAATAAATGATCATTGAACTTCCCTGTAATTAACTTTTTTATATTCAGGAGCATCTAAAATCTCATTAAAACTCCTTGTATAATTTGTAAAACACACAACACTGAATCTCTTCGCCTCTGGTCCGCCATCTTACCAACCGCCTATTTTTGTATTTTATCAATAGGGGGCAGCAACATCGATTAGGTCCAGTCCTGGTCCAGTCTAGGCCTAGGCTGGGTCCACTCTGGATCTAGTAGCTCCAATTGAGTCCAATTGGGCCTAGACCAGACCAGGCCTGGGTCTAGGCTGGGTCAAGATTTTCGTAGGGGAAGCTAGCAGAGAAGTGCTTTATGTAATAAAAGGGTTAAAGGAAAACTTATTGAGCAGAAATGCTTCGGAAGCTTTGGGCATTCTCACATTCAAAGGAGACACAATAGGAGCAGTAAATTTACAGAACAATTGGAATCCCAGAGCAGTGTTTCCAAAGTTATTTACTGGACTAGGAAAAATGAACACACTGTACAAAATCAAACTTAAAGAAGGAGCAGTCCCTCATGCTGTCGCAACATCGCGCAGAATAGCACAACCTTTATTTGTAAAACTCAAAGCTAAACTAGACAATTTAGAAGAAAGAGGCGTGTTATCAAAAGTAGATGAACCAACGGAATGGTGTGCCAACCTAGTTCTCGTACCAAAACCAAACCAAGATGACTTTCGTCTTACCATTGACTCAGCTCCGCTAGCCCAAGCAGTGGTGCGTGATAGGATAACCTTACCGTCAGTAGAAGAAAGTCTAAGTAAGATGGCTGGAGCAAAAATATTTTCTAAAATTGATTGTAAAGACGGCTTCTGGCAAATACCCCTACACCCAGATAGCAGGCTCCTTACAACATTTGTCACTCCCTGGGGCAGATATTGTTATAATAGATTATTTATGGGACTGACAAGTGCAAGCGAATTCTTTCACTGCACCATAAGTAACCTGCTGTCAGACTTACAAGGGGTTGTGGTGCATATCGATGATATAGCCATATTTGGAAGTTCGGAAGCTGAGCACGACGAACGCTTATTCAAAGTTTTAAGCAGGCTACAAAAGTTCGGAGTCACACTGAACAACAAGTGTGAATTCAGAGTCAAGGAAATCAAGTGGGTAGGTTACATTGTATCAGGGGAAGGCTCTAAACCAGACCCGCAAAAACTAGCAGCGATTCGAAACATCGCACCACCCACAGACCGGGCAGGAGTAAAAAGCTTCTTAGCCAGGATAGAATTTCTAAGAAAGTTTGTCCCACACATGGCAGAGGTTATCAAACCCCTGACAGACCTCCTCAGCAAGACTGTAGATTTCACCTGGGGCCCATGTCAGCAAAAGGCCTTCAAGGATGTCATATCTCTGCTCACACAAAGCCCAGTTCTCGCTCTCTATGATCCTAATAAAAACCATAGAGTCAGTAGTGACGCAAGTGCAATAGGCCTTGGGGCCACACTAGAACAACAAGAAGATCAAACATGGAAACCAGTATCATACATTTCGAGGAGGCTATCTAACACAGAATCTAGATATGCCACCATAGAAAAAGAGGCATTAGGGATAACATGGGCATGTAAAAAATTTGATGTGTACGTCCTGGGTAAAAGATTCACAATTAGGACGGACCACAAGCCGTTAGTGACCATCTTCGGTCAGAAAAGTTTGCATGAAATGTCTCCGAGACTTCAGCGGATGAAAATGTTACTTATGCGTTTCGATTATTCTATCGAGCATGTACCAGGCAAATTGTTACACTTGCCAGACCTCCTTTCAAGATCCCCTAACAAAATTCCAGACCCAGAAACTGAGGTTCTCATTGCCACAATAGAAGATTACGGAAGGCATACCATAGACTACTTCCCAGCACCGGATAGTTGTCTCATGAAAATTAAACAGGCTCAACTTCAAGATCCTGTTCTAACCAAACTAAAAAATTTAGTGAAAAATGGATTCCCTCAATCAAGTAAAAACCTAGAGCAAAGTTTGCAAGCATTCTGGTCTGTCAGACATGAGCTGAACTTACAATGTGGCATACTTCTTTATCAAACACGAATAGTTATTCCTGATGCTATGAAAACTGAAATATTAGAAAAGCTACACTCAGGTCATTTAGGCGTAGAAAAATGTAGAGCCAGGGCAAGAGAATCCATTTACTGGCCGGGCATCTCAACAGCCATCAAAAATATGGTAGAAAACTGTAACATATGTACCAAACTAAGAACAAACCCGGCAGAACCCTTGATACCCTCGGCAACTCCAGCTAGGCCATGGCAAAACATAGCCATGGACTTGGCTGAAGTCAAAGGTATAATATATCTAGTGGTAGTAGACTATTACTCAAGATTCCCTGAGGTCGTAAAATTGCATAACATACAAAGCAGTACGGTAATAAATGCATGTAAAACAATATTTTCGAGGCAAGGGATTCCAGTAGTAGTAAGATCAGACAATGGGACACAGTTTAGCTCACAAGAATTTGCCGAGTTTGCTAAAGCATACGGGTTTACGCATCTAACTAGCAGCCCGAGGTATCCTCAAAGTAATGGGCAAGCAGAAGCAGCTGTAAAGATTGTAAAAAACATATTAAAAAAATGCTCTGACCCTTATCTCGGGCTACTAGCTTACAGAAATACCCCCCTAGCTGGACTAAATGCAAGTCCTGCGCAACTTCTGATGGGTAGAAGTTTACGAACAACTGTGCCTACCTTGCCGAGAAAACTGGACCCTAAACTAATACCCTACTCTCAGTTCGCAGAAAATGACTCCATACGCAAGGCGCTGAACAAAGAGGGGCACGACAAGCACCGTCGAGCCAGAACACTCAGACCACTAGCCCCTGGCGAAGAAGTATGGGTCATTGACTTGGAGAGACGAGGTAAAATCATTGAGCTGGATAAATCTCCCCGCTCCTACATCGTAGCGACAGCTCAAGGCACACTTCGTCGCAACCGACGACACCTGTCTCCACTGCAAACCCCTCCTAAGCAAGTAAGAATTTCTCCAAAGCAAGAGATCCCATCCCCGCATACAAGCAATAGCTACCAAACCCCTCGCATCTCCTCGAAACAAGCAAGTCCTAGGGCTCATAGCCCACCAACTCCTACTCCTAGGGTTAATAGCCCACCATCACCAGTTTCTCCCACATTCCAAACCCCTAGAGTAGCAGGAAGGGGGGAGAATCCCATTCAAATGTCTCGATCAGGTCGATCAATCAAGGCGCCAAGACGCCTAAACTTATGATTTCTGTAAGTAGCACATAAGGTAGTGCTCATAGTATAATTATTTAAGTACCTGCAGATAATATATCTGTTATATATATATGTTATTTCTGTGTGTAATATTTTTTTTTCTTCTTATGTCTGATGTATGTATTTAAATTTTCTGGACTTGAGGAGTGCCGTAGACAAAGGAAATTTGTTACAGTTAAATTTATTGTTGGGTTATTGTATAATTACACAATTCTTTCTTTTGTATTTCTTTCATGTAGAAATGCTACAGTGGTCATTGCGGCTATTGAGTCCAATAGTGTATATATATATTTTTTTTTCTTTCTTTTCTCTTGCTTGCCGTTTGGGTTAATTGGGTTTTCAAGTCTTCTCCCTTATTCCCAGGCTGTAGCCGGGAGGAAAGAGAGAAGAAGTTATTGGTAACTAAAGTCAAACTAACGCTAAAATTTGACGTTTATCATTAAATGGACTTGACGAAGCAATGACAACATAATTATATTCTATGGGTTAGCAAGGGCGACTCTAGCCATTGCAAGAATCGCATTATTTGTGTTTAAGGTTTATTTAGTCAGTGCAGAAAGAGAGATGTACAATTATATATATTTAAATATTTATTTTGTAATTTCAAAAGAAATTGTATTGTTGCATTAGGCGGTTCAACTGTCAAATGGTAGGTTGACCGAGGTCAGAGAGATGGCACTGGAGGTATCACTAGCTGGGCTGTAAGAATGATAATCAAATAAAATATCAACTAATTTCTTTATTGTAAATCATCGAGTTATTATTTACAGATTCCTGCTTATTACACTCATAAATCCAAAATTTCAGTTGGGGGGGGGGGGGTAGCTGCAGTCTCTTCGGATCGATACACGCCTGTTGCCTCCTGAATATATCCCAAAAATTTAATACCCATCTATATACGTATGACCACTTTCTATTTTCTATAACATATAACAATTAGCAACATTGAATGGAGTATTGACCTCAGTTTTTGTATTGCAGAAATAGATAGAGGGTGCAAAGTTATGCTATCCTGATTTTTTTCAGATTTTTTAGAGCCCGGGAAGTATTTTTAAAAAATTATTGAAAGTTCTTTTTGTGACGTCACGAGACGCCGCTCCTTAAGAAAAAGATAGGACTTAACGCCGCATGACGTCACAAAAACGACTTTCAATCATTTTTTAAAAATACTTCCCGGAGTCTAAAAAATCTGAAAAAAATCAGGGTAGCATAACTTTGCACCCTCTATCTATTTCTGCAATAAAAAAATTGAGGTCAATACTCCATTTACAACGCGTGCCCTTATAGCGCCTATAATACCGTGAAGAGAAACATGCAAGCGCGCTGTTTTTTTAGCAATATAATATATTATACTCAGGGGCGTGCGGTCCATAAAAGCAATGCAAGCATTAATGCTTGCCCTAAAATTTACCGAGAAAGAAGAAGAAAATAAATTTCGTGACAAGCATTTTTTTCTCTCTTAACAATTTTAAATTTGCCAGCATTTTGCCGCATTTAAATCGGAGATTTATTTTTTTTGTCTTGCAATAGCAGCGCCTCTACTGGTATAAGCAATCACTTTGGTTGCTTGTAAATAAACCCACCCAACGTAAAGCTTCACAAGGAAATGTATGGGGAGGGGGTGGTAAATGCTGAAGCTTGTGGAATGTACAAGCACTGCTTGTACAATGGCGGCTCTGGGGAATCGGAACGCCCAACTGGTTAAATAGTGTATCAATAGATGGCGCATAAATGATAAAAATCAGGGACAAAATTTAAGGGTCCACGCGCGAGTGACTCATCAAAGTTTAGTTTTTAGTTTCCGGGAAACTAATAATAAGCAATACAGTGCGTGATTTTTGTGGCTCTTTATAAGTGTTTTTTCGTGCTTTTCTCCAATATTTTATTTAATTAATGGACTATAAAAACGCACTATAATTTGCCATGCATAAAAAAATTCTTCATCTCAGTGTTTTGTACAATTTAATTCTTATAATTTAATTGCTTTAGCGTGATGATTACGTTTTTATTTTTTTTATTATAATTAAAAATGGCAGAATTACTTCAAGAAGAAAATATTATTCCTAATCTTTTACAAAAAAAATTTTGGCGCTAGAAACACAACTGAAAAAACGTAAATCGTTTGTGCAGGCCGCCCTATTCCCGAATGAAAAGGTACACCGTTAAGGTATTTAAATGCATATACAGCTAAAAAAAGATAATTATGCATAGTTGTATGCACCATGATCAATGATCATGATCGAAAGTGAATAAAAAAAATTAAAAATCTACGGCAATTAGCTAATTAAGGATGAAACAATTTTATTGAGAGCGTTTGTATGATTATAATAATTTATGTATATCTCCTGTAATGAAAATTCGAGTACCACGCCCCCTTTTTCAAAAAAATCGCGCCTCCGGCGGGGTATTAGCCCCTCGGGGCCCCCTCCGCTGTGTCATTACTTCATTTGCTTGACTAGTCTAAAATGTCACCGCACGCCACTGATTATACTATATATGGTATTTGGCACAAAGTTTATTTCTTACCTACGTATGGCAACATCTGCATTGCGTGTATCAATCAATCATATTGTTTAGTATACTAAACAATACGATTGATTGATAGGCTTTGTTAAAAACAAAATGAAATTACAACTTACAATTAAATTAAATTTTAATTATCAATTTTAAAATTAAAATTTATTTTTATCAAACATTTTTTATGATGTCGGAGTAAATATATAATTTTCCTCAATATCAAAATTCGAGCTAGAGATTACGAACTGCTATGAGTATATATAGAAGAGGAAAATCATTATTTTAAGGATTGGTGAAATTATGATATAGTGCATGCAGCCAACTGAAGCAGGAATTATGTAACTGCATGTGTATTATCAAATAAAGTATATATATGTATGTGCGTTGTTTGTTTGTTTTTTTGCAAAATCAATTAACACCAATAAATATGCGTATATATAATTAATATAGATGAACCGCAACACTATTTAATTGCTGGTATAGAGAAATAATGAGAGATCAAACAGATTTGATAAGTTTAATATTTTGCATTTATAATAATTAATTCACTAATATGATTGTGTATCGTAATTCTATCAAATAAAAGTGCATTCCAATCGCTTACTGACCTGGATTCTGGAGTGCAGGTATGCAGCTGTTTGGTGTTGCCAGGCGACCTGAGGGATCAATATAGTTCGGTGCCACTCTGCACTTTGTTTATGTTTTACTCCTGCAGACATTTCGGTACTGGGGGGGGGGGGGGGGGGGGGAGGCGTGCCATCACGGTGTCTCGTTCTAATTTTGGAATATATTACGTCACTGTTAATGATATTTCAGTACAGCATATATAGATATGTTTGTATTGTAGTGTCATATTATAGTATTATGGCTGTAATGTATATATATATTATATATTATATATATATATATATATATATATATATATATATATATATATATATATATTATATGTGTGTTTAATAATTATTAAACTTATAAAATATAGCTGAAAATCTCATTTATATATAAATCATGAAGGATATTTTTATTGGAGTACCAAAACCTCAATTTTTTTTATTGCAGAAATGGATAGAGGGTGCAAAGTTATGCTGCTCTGATTTTTTTCAGATTTTTTAGAGCCCGGCAACTATTTTTTAAAAATTATTGAAAGTGCATAAAAAGTGCCGCCTCTCTTAATAAAAGATAGGACCCAAAGTTCCTCTAGAGGAACTTTGGACAGGACCCAAAAGGGACGTGGATTCGAACACGACCTCGCCAAATTTTAGCAATACTTCCCGGTCCCTAAAAAATCTGAAAAAAAATCAGAGTAACACAACTTTTCATCCTCTATCCATTTCTGCTATAAAAAATTTTGAGGTCGATACTCCTTTCTAGAATTAATTGACTAAAATAGTTTATGCATAATTATGTTATTTTATTACTTCTGTAAAAATCCAAAAATAATTACATAACGTGCCCGCCTGAGCTGATCACTCTAGCTGTTAATTTATTTATTTTTATTTATTTATTTATTTATTTATTTATTTATTTATTTATTTATTTATTTATTTATTTATTTATTTATTTATTTATTTATTTATAACATATATATAATTATGTGTTCAAAATTAAAAAAATAAATAAATAAAAATAAAATATCAACTTTTTCATTATAATGGACAACATACATGAAAAAATTTTATTGCAGAAATGAATAGATGGTACGAAATTATGCTACTCTGAATTTTTTCAGATTTTTTTGAAACCCGGAACTATTTTTAAATAATTATTGAAAGTCCTGTGATTTCAGTTGGCACCCTTGCAGCCTTAATAAAAAGGATAGAGACTGGACGCCTATTGACGCCTCCAGGGGGCGTGGCCGCACTTTCAATAATTATTTAAAAATAGTTCTGGGTTTCAAAAAAATGTAAAAGAATTCAGAGTGGCATAATTTGGTACCCTCTATTCATTTCTGCAATAAAAAAATTTCATGTATGTTGTCCATTATACTTTTCCTATACGGTGTTTGCTTGGCTTTGTTGTTGTTTACATTCATCAGTATAGGTACTTAGGGGGAACTGGAATCACTTGATTTATTGCTCCTAATTTAACATATTTTTAATTTTTTTTAACAATAATTTATACGTAAGAAATGAATATACATAACTTGAACATATATATATTTTTTATTTTACCTAGTTTCTTTATCATTATTCTTTGTTGTGCCGTTTCCCCCTCGTATTCAAAAGTCCGCGGGGAAAGCAATGGTCGGTGATTGGCTGATTTTTTTCAGAATGTTAGGGTCAATATTATATCAGTGCATAAGTGTCGTAAAATGGTAATTATTGACGTGAAATTTGGAGTCGATTTACATTTTATTTAATGATTTATTGTATTTTTCACAGATATCATTGGCAAATATTGCATTTTTTTCCATTTACTTGACATTTCAATCTATCAAATAAAATAATTGTCAAAAGTATCACAATCGTCATATCGCAGAAAATAAATAGTTTTTGGTATGCTACTACCATGTTAAATAGGTGCTTTTTGCCTACATTCACGTGACGTCATGTTTTTGTGACGTATGGTGAAAGACCCGTATAAACTTATATTTTAGATATACGATCATATACGATTATTATATGTCAAAGCAGCTATAAGGGGTTAAATAAGTATGTTTCTTAATATATAACATATTTCATGATTTAGTATTAATTAATTAAAAAAACTGTAACAACTATTCGCAAACTCCTTGAACGCCTTGAGAGCGCTGAACGCAAGCCTGCAATGCATAACTGCTAAAGCGGTTGCATAACTCTCAAGTTTGCAGGCGCTAGCTTGAGCGGAAATAATTATTTTCAAACAATGTTAACGAAGTACCAGAACATTAATTATTGCTAAAAAATATTTATATCTACATATAATGATATTTCCTAGCAAACCCTAATATCCCTCGGTCCAAGAAAGAATATAATATTGTTAGTTGATTTTTGTTAGATAAATTAGGAAATTACTATTTTATGAAACTCTCTGTTACGTTGGCAGCACTGACGTCGTGTACGTGGACGTGTAAACAGCTGATCGTAAAAACATGGAATCTCTAAAATTAGTTTTCTGTTTACTTTTTGCTTTGGTAATAACATAAAACGCACTTATTATCCATAAATAATGATAGAATATATTGATTAGTAACGTATTTTTATTTCAGGCAGCGAGTGTGGTTGCGGAATTCACATCTGAAGATTGCTCGGCATTGGGATTCAGCAAAGCCAACCTTCTGTGTTCGTCGTGTGATACGCTGCAGGATTTCGGTCTTCAGGAGCTAAAGTAAGACTAACTAGATTAAGTTTAAACTTCCTACTTCCTGTAAGTAAGGAGATTATTTAATGGTTAAGATTGTACCGCAGTATTGCGTAATTATAAAGGAAAACATTAGACGTATGGCTTGACGCCGAAAATAGATTGACCTACAGTATCACAAACCTTAGTTTACGTATGGAAGACATTTTGAATAGAAAATAGTACCGTTTTGCGTTACGACCTTCATTTTTTAACGATAGGCGCTCGATTAGAAAAAAACATCACATCCCTAGTTTAGTTTGCCGGTTTATGAGAACGCCACGGCCGTGGGCGCGGCAATCCGCTTGCCTAGCGGCCATCCCAAGTATCTAATATACTTTTAACCTATTATTAGTACTGACATCATGGTTTAATGTTCATTAATTTAGCGAACTTTAAAACCAGAACAGAAAAGGCACGCTGCCATGATTTTTGTTATTGTGACGTCACAGGAGCTCGAAATCGATTAATTAAATCGAACCGAATCGAACTTAACCGATCAGCTGAGCTGAAAAAAGGCGTTCGTTTTAAAATAAAAGACAGATCGGAATATACGTCTATATACGCCTCCAGAAGCTATAATAAATCCAGAATGTTACTTTTAAATGCGTAAGGGTGCCTATTTTTTTTAATTTCACCACTTTTTTTCAAGTTTTTAGCATTTTTGATGTCGACGTGTTGTCACAACAGCGGCTCCATGCGGCCCCACTGGCCCCAGGCTTTCGTCTGGAAGAGGTGCAAAGTGGTCGAAGTGGTGGCGACGCGATTTTGAAATCAAATTAAACTTACTTTTTTATACTTTTTTCCAATAGTTATACATATTATAGAAGCATGTAATATTTTTAAAAAATTCCATAGTTTAAAATAACCTTGTTGTGGGACATTTTTAAAAAATTAAGATTACTACGCCTTGGCGACGTCTAGTCTGTGATCTCAGGCGTAATCTAAGGCTTGTTTAACTGTACGTACATACGATATTTCTTACATAACAGGCGCGGATCCGGGGGGGGGGGGGGGGGCCGGAGGTGCCGCGGCACCCCCTAAAATTTCGGATTAACGTGGGCAATATAGGCATTTCCCCCACTCCATTTTTTTTTTAACCTGGGCCTTTTGAAGAGGGCACCCCCCATTTTTTTTGTTTTTTTTTTTTCTTGGTCCGCGCCTGCATTCTAAAAATAGCTCGTTTAATAAGGGAGGGATATAAATAAGATCATAATATTTATAAATATACTGCATTTATTTTTGTGTTGCATAATTAAAGGTCAAAGTAGCTTTACCGTAATCGAAATTTCCTTCAGTATGCATACTCAGGGTATGTATGCATATGTCATTCAGAGTCATACAGTATGTATTACAGATCTTTGTTTATGTGTAGTTCGACTGTGTGTGGCGACCGTCTTTTGCTTTTTAACATGGCCAGACATACGGCTAGACATGTCTCAAAGCTAGGCGCCATTGAGTCTTCAGGTAATCTAAGATCTGTTAGACTATGTTCTGCAGAAAAATCAAGCTCGTCTTGATTTTCTTTTGGAGCTATATTTAATGACATTTATACTGTATGAATGACTTTTATCAATTTCTCCATTCAGTCACTGCTCTTTGACTCCATAATTGACAGTAATGCTCTGAAAAGTTTCGTGATGAGCTGCTCTAATACAGTACTGTATGTACCACAAGTTCTGCGTTATCTGATCTCTAACATTGACCTTGTGATACAGGGACCACTGCAAACAGTGCTGCCACCGCGATGAGAGCAAGGACTTCGTGAAACGCTACCACAGTGCACGCCTCGAGGTGTGCACCTGCAAATTTGGAGCCTACCCACAGATCCAAGGTACACACTCAATGTAACATGACCAACTCTTGGTTAAGAGATGATGTTCTATTCTGTATAATCAGTACAACCATGTGGGAGGGAAAAAGCAGTGTGGAATAGCAGTGGTGTGCTGTGAATTCAAGCAGCTTGCATTGTTTACTTTATTAAACAGGTAAATAAATTAATGGGCAGTGTGTATCAACATTTCTTTATTTACCCTTACCAAACATTGTTATATGCTGCATGATAATATACTGCTGACAAAAGTTATGAATGTTTTATTTGACCACATAATTCATCTGACATTTTTTTACCAACACTGCTAGGAACACGCAGGTTCTTCTCTTGTTTTACATTTTTTAATTTCATTGAGTTTAAAGCCAGTATTACATGATACAATTTTTCCTTTCAAGAAACTCCATTTGTTTGTATGGAGATGAAATTTTCTTGCAAGGAAAAATTGTATGCAAACTTGTATCATGTAATACCGGCTTTAGCTGATTTAAATATACTGTAATAAATACTGTAATATTTTCAATCTGTAAACACATCTCGAATCACATATATGTAACAAGCCCTGTTGCCCAGTATAACTTCACCACCGTGACTCTCGTTCTGTGCAGCTTTCATCAAGAGTGAGCGACCGGCGCAGTTCAACAACCTGCAGATCCGCTACGTGCGTGGCCTTGACCCGGTCATCAAGCTCATGGACAAGGAGGGCAACGTTCAGGAGGTGAGCAGTGTGTCCCAACGTAATATCAGAGAAAATATTATGCTAGTAGAAGATTCAGGCTTATGGGAGTCTTTCATCATGTCATTTTAATTGAAGACTTATAGAGAGCTCTTGCATGTCGCGGTCAAGATTTATCAGTCTAGTATAGCAGAGAAGGGGATGGGAGGAGGACTGGGTCATAAACTCAACCATTCATATTTTGTTGCATTTTCTTCGCTGCATGTGCCTTGCAGGTGCATTGTAGGCATTGCTCCTCCTCCTGAGCCCCGCTCCTCTGCCTTGTCTTTCGTGTCTTTGCATCAGGGCAAAGTGACATTCAGTAGTCGTGTCTTCAAACATGTTGTTATTGAAGGTGGGGAGAGATTAAAGTTTAACACAGGCCTGAGACTTCTACTAGCATAATCTTTTCTCTGGTAATATTGGGTGAGATTCATGAAAGAAGATAACCAGCTTGCCTCCAGCCTCACTTAAGGGTAAGATAATGCCACTAATGTTAAAAAAAAAAGAAATCCCCCACACAAAAATTATGAAAAAAATTTAAAATGTTCTCCTCTACACCCCCTATCATTAACTAAAATATCAGGTATACAAATACGATCTAGTTTTTGAGTTACAGGATATGAATTTTTAAAGTTGACTACTTTAACTTTAACATGGAGAAATGGAACTTCCATGTTAAATTAGTCAACTTTAAAAATTCATAACTCAAAAACTAGATCGTATTTGTATACCTAATATTTTAGTTACTGATAGGGGGTGTAGAGGAGAACATTTTAAATTTTTTTCATAATTTTTTTGTGAGGGATTTTTTAAACATTGGTGGTGTTATCTTACCCTTAAGGTAGAGGTAACACGCCCAATGTTAATAAAAATCTCATTCATGAAAATTATGAAAAAAATATAATAATAATAAAATGTTCTCCTTTACATACCTTATCAGTGGTTAAAATATCAGGTACACAAAAACAAGCTAGCTTTCGAGTTACATTATTAATTTTTAAAGTTGACTACTTTAACATGGAGAAATGGAACTTCCATGTTAAATTAATCAACCTTAAAAATTAATACAGTAACTCGAAAACTAGCTTGTTTTTGTGTACCTGATACTTTACCTATTGATAAGGTATGTAAAGGAGAATATTCTAATTTTTTTTCATAATTTTCATGAATAGGATTTTTATTAACATTGGGCATATGATCTCTACACCTTGATTACACTAAATAGTGAGAAACCTGTTTGTATTTTTGTTTATATCTCCTTTGTAAATTGTACCTATTTTGTCCCTTAAAGGTATACAGGCCTCAAATTACAAATTAGACAGACATTAAGTGTTGCTCAAGTTTATAATTAACATTCGTATTATTTTTACCTGCGCGCGGTGCGTCTGTGCGAAGTCGCGCTGTAAAGAAAGTCCTTGCTGACGTCACAACTCACAGCTAGCACCGATTAGCATTGAGTTGTGACGTCATCAAGGACTAAATTTCTTACTTTGAACTGCGACTTCGCACGGATGCATCACGCGTGGAAAAAAATGATGCGAATGTTGATTATATACTCTAAACCCACTTGGTGACTGTCTGATTTGTAATTTGAGGCCTGTATGCCTTTAAGTCTCTTCTCGCGCTAAAAAAAGCAAATTTAAAAATCTTTGTTTGTGCCCTGCTACCAAAGTGACCATACTGGAGAGGAGGGGAGAGCCCCTAACTTGGACGACACACATGTGACAGCATCACTCTTACACTTTGCTGTTGTATTTTAGTTACAGTCTCAAGCATGATCAATGATCTTGAAAATTGTTGAACCCACCTCCTGTGAGATTCCATTCTGACGAGAGGTGTCTGTCTGCAGGTGCTGGCCATCGACAAGTGGGACACGGATACCGTCGAGGAGTTTCTCAAGACACACCTCGAGCCCAGCGACGACGATGACTTCATGTCCAACAACACATTCTAGTCAGGGAACCGTGGAAACCTCGCTATGTACGGTCAGAGCCTTGCAGATATGAGTTCTCTGTAATATTTGTGAAGAAGACATCAGCGGTACAAAATTATAGTCTGTCACAGTAAATCATCCCTAGTCCGGAATAATGAGCTATCTGCCCACTATAAAGATCTTTTATTGTTGCAATAATGAGCTGTCTGTTATCACAGGTAATGGCAAAAATGAACTTTATGTTGTACCTATTTACAGCTCATAATTGCACTCACCTGAAATAGCAGAAAGCTCATTATTCCAGATGATGGATGAAATATGGTTGTTGTCATTTTTGTAACATTCTCAATCATTGGTAGATAGTTTGTAACAACTCTGGTGGACTCCCCCAACATGCACGATGGAATCCGCATAAAATGTGACCCCGTAATCAGTTAGCTATACAGTAAAAACTTGTTATTACGTAACTTTTTATAAGGTAAAAACTCGATAATAAGTAACGGAGTAAAGGTCTCGTAAAAAATAATTAGTATTGCAGGTATAAGAAAAACTTGATATAAGGTATACTTGATATAAGGTAAACCCAATTTCCTGGGTCCCTTGACTTGACGCCAAGTTTTTACTGTACTTGGAAAAAGCTATTTATCAGTTCACAGGTTCAAGTTGTGATTTAATTGTAAACTCATCAATTTTTTTGTACTGAAGATGTCTTTATCCCAAATATTGAAAGAGAATTTACAAGTTCAATAGAGTGACAATTTATCTCCTTTGTATATGAATGCAGTCTGGTAACTGCAAGAAAATGGTCTCAAACTTCAGTGTCCTACTAATCATATACATACATGTCTGTTATGATAAAGTTGATAGTCTGTCATTTTTTTTACATCATTACACAAAAAATAATCGAATTTGTAAAGCAATTTATTTCCCCTCTCTTCATTCAGTAAAGAAGGTACCCCTCCTTCCCTTTCTTTCTCATTCTACCATGAAATAGTTATATTCCTTGCAGCATATATATCGTCGCCTCAGAATGCAAGTCGCGTAAGTACAAAAAAATTTGATGCAACTTTAAACCTTGTCTCACTAGAACATAAGGGTCACAGTTCCATCAATTTTTTTTATAGTTACGTGATTTGCATTCTGAGGCGACGATATAGCTTATATACCAAATACATACTGTACTCCTTTTAATGTTTTCACTTATGGTGTCACCATTATTATGTCACTCTCATTATTTAACTGCCACTGGCCAGTTTATGTTGTTTCTATATTTCTGATATACATTATACTGTATTAGGTTAACTTGAATTTGAAAGGCTTTTCTGCCTAATCAATGCATACATTCTTATTTTTATTGCTATTTATTGTTGTCATATCTAACTGTCAGAGAATATTTGTCAAGGCACTGAGGGTACATAGATAATTTATAATTTAATAAAAAACTAACACCAATAAATGTTACTTTTGAATTTTTTTTTGTTTAAAAATGACCTGTGATTGCAATAATACAATAACATAAAAATGCTGGCTCATTTTAAATTGATAATTTTTGTTTACTTTTAGTGTAGGTTGTGCCATGTGATTCAAAACTGTCATTTAAATTAAATTCTGCACAGATTTGATTCAGATTTTTGTCGCATGATTTTTTGCAGTATTTTATAATAAAATGTTTGAATCAAAAGCAAAGACTTGAGTTTTATATTCTTGCATACCAATGACAATTTTTTTTGTGCTTTTTTATAAAGAAATCTTTTTATATAATTTAAATAACTGTACACCTCTGGACACCACAAACTTTACTCCTGCTTTTTTTTTTTTTTTTTTTTTTTTTTTTTCAGGCAGTCTATGGAGGCGTGTGGTGAATCAAAACTCTTCATATGGGTTATAGAATGGGTTCTCTTCTTACATCTTCTTAAATGGAGTACCGACCTCAAATTTTTTTATTGCAGAAATGGATAGAGGGTGCAAAGTTATGCTACTCTGATTTTTTTTCATATTTTAGAGCCCGGCAAATATTTTTTAAAAATTATTGAAAGTACAGAAAAAGTGCCGCCTCTTGCCGCCTCTCTTAGTAAAAGAGATCAAAGATAGGATCCAAAAGGGACGTGGATTCGAACCCGACCTTGCCAAAACTTTTTAGCAATACTTCCCGGTCCCTAAAAAATCTGAAAAAATCAGAGTAGCATAACTTTACACCCTCTATCCATTTCTGCTATAAAAAATTTTGAGGTCGATACTCCATTGCAAATCTGCATCTGTCTGTCTATTATAGATGCTGCAGCTCTAGCAAGTGAGGCAGGAGTCAAGTTTGTGCTGTCCAGAGGTGTGCATAGTGTAAATTTATACAAAAAAATACAAAACAAAAAAAATATATATATTTATTATATTGTTAAAGGTATCTGACCTCAAATTTTAAATTAGACCGTCACCAAGTGTTATCAGAATTTGTAATCAACATTTTCTTTATCTTTTCATCCACCATCAACACAAATCTGCAGAGATATGAGTTAGTAATCACTGCACTGCATTTAAGAATAAATATAATGCGAGTGTTTGTTATAAACTCTGACAATACTTGAGTATTTACGTAATTTGAAATTTAACACAATCTTAACATTCTTAACCAAGATTATTTTTCCATTCAGTTTCTTGAATTATTTTTGTTTATTTAATTTATCTAGATAAGAAAGAAATTGAAACTAGCTTCTTCCATTTTCTGAAAGCTTCAATAT
This sequence comes from Siphlonurus alternatus, assembly GCA_949825025.1. Lineage (NCBI taxonomy): Eukaryota > Metazoa > Arthropoda > Insecta > Ephemeroptera > Siphlonuridae > Siphlonurus > Siphlonurus alternatus. Next base: position 35,045,965 of record OX463782.1, read on the forward strand.
TAACTTGTTATAAAAAAAAATATCCATATTAGAAATAGATTGCAGAGCTCGTTCCAAGCAGAGCTGGAAAAGCTCGTTTCAAGTTAGGGTTTTCGAAGGTTCGGGGTTTCAAACTTAGTGAGTATATATAATAATTAAGTAATATCAATATCAATCAATTAAATGATTGATTGATTAATGTAAATGATAAAAAAAATAACAGGTTTGCTCAGAACTTTTTATTTTATTGACAACTGTTATAATATGCGCATTTGGACTTTTATTTGCAGTTTGAGAAGAAATTTAAGGTGTTAATTAGCAGAGAGCTTTGATTTAATCAAAGCTCTCTGGTGTTAGCATCATAGTGTCGCAATTGCATGTGACTGAAATTAATTTATAAATCCAAAATTGCCTTCTATATATAGCCGGCTAATGCATATATAATTATTGTGAATTCTATTGCAGAATTAATATATATCTTTTTTAAGTTCTACTTCAAAATATTTTTATAAGAATAGAAACACACAATATAATAAAATATGTTGCATTGATAAATTTAATGTCTAGTTTAGCAATAATAATTTAAGATTACGCCATTTTCATTTTTTTTTTTTTTTTTGAGTCGTTTCTCCGTAGTTTTGTTTAAAAATAATGATAGACAATACATAGTATATTATGCATGCCAACAAACGATATTACATATTATATTACAAGCTTTTCTTAAAAACATTCAGATTTCAGTAATTTGGATACATAATTGATTTTAATACTCTTCATATACTGGTAAATAATATTACAAACAAATTAAGTCTTCTTCATTTCTTATGCCCACGTTATAGTGTGGAAAATTAAGCCACAAAATAATATGCAGAACTTTGAAAGTGCTCTTGCGTTGTTCGAGTCACTCTCATCAGGGTGAGAGGTGCATGATGTAGCTAGCAGGGGTTCCCCTCCCCCAAAATCATATATATGGTATGGCCGGGAATTAAAAACAATTAATAAGGGCTTTGAGATTCAGTAGGATCTTCTTTTCTTCTATATACTTCTTTCTGGGCTCTGGAAAACATCCTGCATGGCCTCACTGGGAACTATATAAATACTGCATGTTGCATGGTGGCTCAAAACAGAACAAAATTCACTGCCATACGTATAACCTGTTACCTTTAATTATAATAACCCTTACAGTATATAATATATTATAATTTATATGATTCAATGAAAAAATTCTGGTCTCTCATCATTATTATAAATATATAAAGTGTAAATATTCTGCTCGAGATATACGATCTGGAGACGATCAATTATCTTCTGAATCAAAAGTCCCATATTGGAGTACCGCGACCTCAAATTTTTTTATTGCAGAAATGGATAGAGGGTGCAAAGTTATGCTATTCTGATTTTTTTCAGATTTTTTAGGGACCAGGAAGTATTGCTAAAAAGTTTTGGCGAGGTTGGGTTCAAATCCACGTCCCTTTTGGGTCCATCTTTTATTAAGAGAGGCGGCACTTTTTCTGTATTTTCAATAATTTTTAAAAAATATTTGCCGGGCTCTAAAAAATCTGAAAAAAATCAGAGTAGCATAATTAACTTTGCACCCTCTATCCATTTCTGCAATAAAAATTTTTGAGGTCGGTACTCCACTATAACTATAGGTAATAATATACATATTATATTATAGTGTATAATTATCAATATTAACTTTTTTTTTTAAATGTGATAATTTATTTTATTTCAATTTTTTCTATTAGATAATTAAGAAAAATAAAGCATGCAGAAAAAACAAAACTAATCAACAGAAATTAAAAATTAAAGGGGGAACTCACAAGAAGAATGCATAAATGAACGTGTTTATTTATATACATTATCTATCCAACTATATTTCTCTTAATTCGAGTATATTATAGGAACTATTTTTAATTTAAAATAGTTGCCTTTTTCTCGAAAAAAACTTTTTTTTTTTTTTTTTTTTTTTTGCTTTTTTAGAAATAACCAAGGTTACCAAAAGGCACTTGAAACAAAAAATTGAAAAACAAAATACAAGTAAATTTAAAAGGGGAAGGGCTACTTTACTATCAATTGATATTTTTCAATACTTTAATCAATATAATTCAAAAAGGCTCTTATATTTATTATAGAAAATCTTAAAACATCATACATTATAAGTTTGGGTTTATAATTAATAAGTAATTTATATGACTTTGTAGTCAAATATATTTCGCAAAGAACGTATAGGAAAAACGAAAAAACATATATACTATAATGCAAATATTTGCAGTGCACAATCATTCTTTCATCTAGTATCCTGCAAGGTATGTTATTTGCTACACAAATGTGCAACAAAAGTTGCATACCTAACAGGCTGAAACAATTTTAAAATTATACTTGAATTCTATCAAAACGCTATAAATGATTGTAACAAATTCTGACTCAAATAACACCAAAATTTGAACTGACTTTTCTTCAAAAAGTAATATGTTATGTCTATTATATCTCCCACTATTATGTTTTATGCTATCTAAAAATTAAAAAATAAAGTTTAAATAAAATAAAATATTATATTAAAATACAAAGCATAATATATATTATATTATACTTTTCAATCTCGTTGCAATGATGAAAACACACACAAAAAATGTGACTACAAAGTTAATTGTACTAAATATATTATCATTATTTCTTGAATATATTTTTGTATTTAATATATATAATAATATAATTATTCTATGCTCTGGTGTTGGTGTATTATTATTTTAACACACAGCAGGACATAATTTTGTATGCAGTCTGGTCTTGCTTCGAACATACAAAGTTAATGAAGTGCAGACGACAGAGCAGGCAGCTGAGGTAAATTTACAGTCGTTTGTGCGTTCGCTGCTGTAGCTTCTCGCGGACAGAACTAGGTCAGCTACAGTCCACCTATCTTAACGGTCCCTTTCGGACGTGGCCGAACATTCCCGAACTTTTCTCCTTAAATTACGAAACTTCAGATCGACGTCGACGTAACAATTATTATAAATTCAAATTATCGCGCGTAGAAAATAAATTTATATTTCCGGTATTTTCCGGCTGGATGCCGCAATTTATGACGTCTGTATTTCAGTCTGTAAGAAGGTGGACGGGATACAGGCTGGCTGTAGACGCGTGTTCTAGAGGTTAAATTTAACTCTACGTCGGAGAGAATAGCAAAATTCGCTGATTCACAATCTAAATAGAAGTCTGTGAAAGTTTTGTTTAGATTGAATTTCATTAGAAAATTAAGTGAAAATAGGACAGTATATAAAATAAATTTAAGTTAAATATATCCCAATTTTAGCAGATGAGTAATTTTTTCATCACTTTGATATTCAAGAAAATTAATTTTCTTAAATTATTATAGCAATAAATTTGAATTAAAGAGAGATCAAAATAAAGACTCGTGTTTATAAATCTTTCGTCAGCCGGCGTGATAAACAAGCGAGGAAATCGCCTTTTCTCGGCTGCTCCTCCCGTTTCAACAACAAACAAGATAATTAGGGGCGGACAAGTAAACTAGTCTAAAGAATAACGAAACAATTACATCCAACTAAAACGTTCTTTATTTTTACATGCTTAATTTATTTCTATCGTGGACATGTTTCGTAAAATTCATAATCCAAGTTAATTTCTTTAACCCTATACTCCTATAGCATACATTACCAAGGTATTTTTTTTTGTCCCACTTTTTACAAGGCGGAGGAGGGAGGGGGGGGGGTCGAAGATGTTAAATAAATTTAATATTAGTTAAAGTTGTTTTTATCTCTCTAATTTTTCTTGCGGAAATACATTGCAATACATGATTAACTAAGGATTACAAATTTTTTCAGATTTGTTTTGGAGCAGTATTTTCCATTTTTTTTTTTTTTTTCCTCTCGGTTGCCTCCCTTCCCCCTACCCCCACTTGGCATAATGCTAGCATTATATTATAACTCAGCTCACTGTCAGCTATTATATAAGGTAAATAGTAAATAAAATCTCTTTATTGAGGGCAAGATTTAGGCCATTTGACCCACTTTCCAACCTAATGAAAACACAATCAAGGGTTTTTTAAATTTGTATTTAGCACACATTGCACAACTTTAATTTGAGTAAAAATCCATATAATAAGATTAATTAGAATAATTGCAAATTGATTGTATTTTTATTATTGTTATTTTGCATGTAGATTATTTTTAATAACTATTTGCATGCTTTTCACAAGAAAAAAATATTGTATTTACTGACTTGGAAAAAACTAAGCATTATAAATACATACAGGAAATAGTTTCAATATTTTAATACTTTTATTTGATAAAACAAAGAGAGGTTAATTATTATTAATTTTTCTCATATTTTTCCCTGCATGTATTTATTATCACTTTTATACAAAAAGGTTTGCACTGAAGATTTTATAAATTTTATAATATAACCTTTTATTTAGTCTATTTACCATTTTTTTCTCACTGCTATACATAATATTTAACGCTTATATATTATAAAATTATCTAGTATACGTACACTGCTTTTTTAAACTCTTTTAACACTAGCATTACCCGCGGAGAAGAGGGGGGGGGGGGGGGCGAAACGACCCATAACTCTTTTAAAGCGGATAAAAAGTGTGAAATACTTCTCCGAAACAGCTGAACAAATTGTAATACAGTATAATATCATTAATATCCAGCAAAATATATCCGAAAAAAAAAGGTGAGAAAAATCTTTAAATTTTTATTTAATGTTTAAATAGCGGATCGTTTCGACACCTTTTCTCCTTGTTAAAGCGTGGGACCAGAAAAAGACCTCGGTAATACTATTTGGTAATTAATACTAAGGGTTAATTATAAATTGCAACACAGAAATAATTGGAAATCAAGGTTCTCACAAGTCATATAAATAAACATTAAAAATGTTTGTTATAATTTGCAAAAACCAATTAAAGTAAATTTAAATTATAAAATTTAACTTAAATTGAAATTTTAACATCTACATATTATACCTTCCAAAAGCTTTGTTTGTTTTCAAATTGAAAAATATAAAGTATTTAATTAAGGTAGAGATAACATACCCAATGTTAATAAAAATCCCATTCATGAAAATTATGAAATATATTTAGAATTAATGCTCTCCTTTATATACCTTATCAGTAGGTAAAATATCAGGTATACTGTACACAAAAACGAGCTGGTTTTCGAGTTACTAATTTTTAAAGTTGACTAATTTAGCATATGGAAGTTTCATTTCTCCATTTTATATTAGTCAACTTTAAAAATTAATAGCTCGCGCGAAAACTATCTTGTTTTTGTATATCTAATATTTTACCTACTGAAAAGATCATATATGCAAAGAAGAACATTGTAAAATTTTTTCATAATTTTCATAAATGGGATTTTTATTAAAATTGGGCGTGTTATCTCTACTTAAAATCTAATAAATCATATCATTTCTTTAATATTGTTATTTGTATGCATGAAAATTTTCTTGTTGTCTAGATTTTAATTTATTTATATTATTAAACGTTAATCTTCTTTTAAACTTTAATTATATTGAAAAAGAAAAATATGTACGTAAAAATATTTTTGTATAACTTTAATAATTAGATCAAGGTCAACTAATTATAAAAACGCATGTAAAAAATAATAAAAATTTGGGATTAAAAAATAAAATACAGAGAAAAGTTTACACAAATAAATTTAAAAGTTAAGTCAGTAAAATAAACATACATTAAAATTGTTTCAAGAGTACATTGAATAGTAGTTATAAGTAACATCTAGTTTACTTGTAAATTGTTTAACGATGACGATGTAAGTAATATGTAGGGTTAACTAGTAAGTAGAGGGGTATTTAGTGTGTGGGACGAAATCTGGAGAGAGGGGAATGTAAGAGAGGGGAGAGACACGGTGTGTTCCGTGGGGTAGCAGTCTTCTCTCGTTAGACACCATTCTCACATCGTTTCTTCTACCTCGTCCACTTCATACAGGTAAGAACATGTCGTATAAACCTACCCCTACTTTTTGTTATTTTTGTTTTACCACCCCTCCAAATTGTCACTAATCAATCGATACCCCCCTCAATCAAATTTTTAATGTCACGTGATATATTTTTGGAACGGTTTCAAATGTGATTTATTTTTTAATTATGAATATAGTAAATCAACGTGGTCCATTCTATATAGCAAGGTGATGATGATTAGCATGCAGGTGTAATTCAATATGCTAGACCACCCGCGGTGCTGCAAGCAATGGATATTAGAACGCACTGTGAGAGGCTAATTTTAGCAAGGAACTGTTTTTTTTTAGCAAATATAATGTTTTTAAACTATTTAATCGGTATAATATAATTTTAGTTTAATATGTTTTTAAACTTTAATTGCTTTTAATCATTTTATTAATTCTTTTAATCAGTAAATAAAGAGTATTGATATTTCATGCTTAAATTAACGCAGCTAGCATATAACTTAATTCAATGCAAATAAATTTAATTGTTATATTTAAAATAAAATACCAAATTATATAATTATAGAACCTATAATTAAATGAACTGAAAGATAATATTATACTCTGATTTTTATTTAATAAATAGTATAATTGCTGGCATTTATTTTCTCCAATAAGACACAATCAAACATACAAGTGCCCTCATTCAACTCAAAATCCTCGCTTTTTTGCTCTAAAATATTCAATATTTGCTCCTCTGAGGCCTCCACCTCGCTTATTGTGCGTTCGTTTCGGTTGCTAGGTCCAGCATAATGTGGTTCGAGGAGAACTCGACAGAAATAACCCGCCGGCAGACCACTAATTATAACCTCCTAGCGCCTGTCTCCACACAACCCGCTCCGCACCGCAGCAGCCCACAGAATGCACGCGAATTCCAGGCATATCTCACATTTATCAGGCCTAAAAATAACGTTATTAATGTAATTTTAGTGTCAGTTAAGTGTGTAATTTTATAAGTGCAATGTTAAAACTAAAAATATATCTCTAGAATTATTAATATCTTTAAAAATAGAAAAAAATGTACTTAATTATATATGCGTCCTGAAAAATATTCGTACTAAAAATTGTTGAAAAGGGTTAATTCGCGATTAAATGTTACCCCGATGATGCTGCCATCTATTGATAGCAGGATGTTTTTCTACGGATGCAATGTACAGTCTGTCACATACAAAATGTGTCAAGGAAAATCATGTAGCTTAGGTGTGACAAAAGTGCTGTTTTTATGCTAAAGTCTGTACAAACCGACCAGAATGACTGAGTTCAGTACTTTCTCGTCATAAGTGGGGGCAGCACCGTCGCGAAAGTGACAAAATAGAGCAGCATGGTGCTGTCTCCTTACTAAAAAGATCAACATTAAAAATTTGCAGCTGTTTCAATAAATTAGTTACATCAAAAGTTGTGGGGAAAGATAATCCATATTTTGGAACGTACAATTTAATTTGGAGCAAGTTCAAAGTATTTAATTTTATTCGCATTTTATAAACTCGAATGAATTAATTAAAAAGAAGGGCGCGCTACAAGACACATTTAATAGACAACCTGCAGGATTTTTTATTGCCAATGTTAATATGAAACCTTGAGCTATATTTTGTGTGCTACTAACAGTCTCAAAATAGAGAGAGAAAAAAAAAAGTGACGTCATGTTAGTGTATTTTTGCTGTAGTGGACAATGTTTTTGAAAATTTTTAATGCATATTTGGATAAAGGACTTCAAATTATCATTATTTCCAGATATTTTTAACACCCTTCAAATAAAAAAAGACACGTACTGTGACGTCATAGTCATGTAATGTTTTTCCCTGCGTTTTCGTGTTAAATTTTTGTAAGACTATGATGCTACAGCGTTTTGCAGCAGGATTTTAGAGGGTTCAAAATTTCTGAAAATATATATTGCTGTCCTTTTTAACATATCCAAATATGCAATAAAAAATATCATGAAGGTTGTCCATTACTGTTTTTAATTCTATTATATTCAATATATTTGCATGACGGTGACGTCACAGCGTGATTTATCTCGATATTGAGAGTTTCAGAGGCACAAAAAAATGAAAATAAATTATACCATGTATACAACACTGGACAGCACAAATTTTACTCCTGCCTCACTTGCTAGAGCTGCAGCTCCAATAGACAGAGGGATGCAGATTTGTAATTTTGGGAGATGTAAGAAGAGCACCCAGTCTATCAATATCAAAAGAGTTTTGGTTCACCAGGCCCAGACTAACGTCTACAAACAAAACAGGAATAAAGTTCAAGAAGTACAACCTGCAGAATGTTTACATTAAAAAGGTGGAGGCTGTACATTTGCCAGAAAATCCCTACCGTCATAAATTTCAATAACATCAATTCTCTGACGTCTGATGACGTCATTCACTTTTTCTTGCACCAACAGAGCCGGATGTCTTAAACGATCTTTGACGCTTCAAATAACCCTGAAATATGTTCAGCATCATTTGCTTCATTTCTCCGGAAATACAGAAAATTATTTAATATTCATTTTGCAAATATGTTATTAATCAAAATTATATAAGTAACATTAAATTTGTAGTGGTTTGTGTATCTGACTTGTATTAGAATGGCCATGAGTTCGTTCCTATAGGCGAAGCTGGATTTTCCACATGAAGCTCTCGAGATCTGAGAGGTGATTGATGGTATCCTCCATGATCAAGTATCGACCATCCTGATTGAAGTTTACATAGTTCCCCAGTCTCAGTCAGGCAAATGATGGAATGGATTGTTATGGTTTTATCAAAATGATGTTGTATACTATGGATAGGTGGGGGCACTGTCGTCAGTGAAGCAAGGTCGTGAGGAGGAAGTGGGTGGTAGGACAATAGGATACCCGCCATCTTAATACCATGGTAATATGAATTAAAAGCCAAAACAATACAGAAGGTTGCGCTCGACGGCCATTTTCTTTTGCCTCAGATTCAGATTCACATTCAAAAGGCTTTTTGCAATATCAGCCTGCTGTGCAGCAACCCGCAGCACTCACACGCTCAAAGGGTTGCATAACTTTCAGTCAATTCGGAGGCTTCCAAATTTATTTTAACTTTAAATGTTATTAATTACAAGACACACTGTTCTGAGCACTTGATTTTTCTATCAATCCCGTTTCAGGGCATTTTTAGACACGAAGCATTGGAGTTTATTAAACTTTTTGTCATTAAAAAACAGAAACACAGAAGAAAAGTAGCTTCAATAAATAATAATTAATATTAATAACATCTACACAACCTTGTATTTAATCTCCTTTTTTTAATTTACTTATTTATTAGTTTATTACTGACTTGATCGAGTTTATATATTTAATTTAATTCACATTTTTAATCTTGCAATTTTTGAATTTTCGTGGTAACATATTGTACAGTCGTCGCCTCGGAAAATTTTCTTTTGCTGCCTTGTTTAATCACCATGTCCCATAATAATAATAATAATACAGATCGTGGTTATTAAAAAGGATGCAAAAGGGACATTTTCAGAAGCGAATAGTGTTGGGAGCGTGTGACTCTCGGTGGTGTCGTTTTGTAACGCGGAAATCGCGCTGGTTGCATCATGGTGGGTTCAGGACGATATTTGCAGGCTGTGTCCCCACAGCTTGCAAGGCGGCTCGTTAGATTACAAATGTCGTATGTACAGCAGCAACATGTGGCATCTACGGCTTTAAGATATATTACATACTTGCAGCAATCGATTACAGGGCCGTGAAAACAGATGCTATATATAGTACCTTTTTTTTTTTTTTTTACAAATTATTAATGTATGTGTCTCTCTCTCTGCACAAAGCTGATGGCGTTTGTTACTCCTGCTCCATTTCAGTACTTATCATAATGACTACATGTGGAGACTTGGTGAAAATATTAAAAATCAATTATTCGGAATAATCGTTTTCCTCAACTCCCCCCGAAATTTCAGATCATTAATCGTACTGAATTTAGAGCGTCCATAAATCAGTCAGGGGTAACGAAAGCTTTGTCTTGGCGTGTACGTATCAATCATGATTATGTTAAAATATACAGAAAGGAATTACATTTAATTAATTCCATTTCTTAACAAAACATTTACTGTGTTACAACCACAAAAAAAAAAAAATGCACCATGCACTCATTAAGTTGATTTTTATTTGTAATTCGATATAACTTCGAATTATATATATTTATTTATAACTTTTTAACTGATATTTTTTATTTTTTTCTCTGGTTAAATAACTATATAATTAATTACTAATGTTATAAATAACAAATAATATTTATTTTCATTAATCCGTATTTCTTTTAATGAATATTGCTTTTGATACTATTATTTCTAAAAATTGCATGTGGTAAAAAAAAAGAAAGAAATCATCCTGTTATTTAAAAAAATGTTATTAATTATAATTCATTTTATAAATATTATATGATGTAATATATATTAATATAAACTTAAATTATTTAATATAATGATCAAAATATTAATGATTGTTTTAGTGCTTTTTAGCCATCTGATTATTGCATTTGTATGAACTGTATGTATACCAGTATCAAACCATTCTGGTTATATCAATTTTAATATGTTTATATATATCTAAATACATTAAAATTGATATAAATATATTGTACATTAAAATGTTCTACGACACAAATTATCAGACATTACGAAACGTATTTACAACGACGCACTTGAGAATTTCACTGTGTGCTACCTGGGAGAGATTTATGGGATTTAAATAGCCGCTCTTGCTGGCATGTCTGTCTGTACACCTCGGGTCTTGCCCAACGTTATATTTTCATGCATCGTGTGGTGAACTCAAACTTAATTCTGTGAGAGACTGCATGGGAGGTGCTATTACACAGTTTGCTGGGAGAATGACCTACAGTAAATTTAATTTGACATTCTCTCCGGAAGTAGCCGGAAGTGTGAAATTTGTATCTATTTTGTTTATAATTCCATTTTGAATCTTTGCAGAGGGATTTACAGTAAAATATGTGAAATTGCAACGCTGAAATACGAAATAGGTAAACTTGAAATACTTCATTTCCGGCTACTTCCGGAGGGAATGTTATACAAATTTAACTACAGGACATCGAATTGAAAAACCTCAATACTCGACAATTTTCGTCGACTTTCGGGAAAGTCCGTCAAATGAGCCACGCGCTTGAGCAGCTGGTGGTTGGTCTGATGTGGTGACGTCATCTGACAGCGTAGCACTAGCGGTTAAAGCAACACCTTTGATAGTTAGGCTAGCCAATCAAGTACGCTTATCAATGTCAGCATTGTCAACTATAAGGGATCCGATATGGCTTAATGTTGGTGGCAAAAAAAAACTTTAAAAGTTAGACAATCCTAAACTGTGGCTCTTACCTTGCCCAAATCTGTGTATCTTGGAGCTATATAATATAGAGGTTGAATACATGACATTTCGGATAACCGAAAGTGTACTGCAAATGACAGCTGGCACCACAGCAAAACACAACAATTAGCAGCCGTCTATCGCAACCACTTTGGCAACGTGCACATGCTAGATTATTTTCATTAACCCTTTTCAAAAAGGTTATACGACTTTTAATTAAAACCATTTGTTACTTGTCTTATATGAGGTTACAAAAGATCTGTCAGCACTCTAGCAAGTGTCTTCCTTTGTCCCATCTGTTTTCTTTGTACGTCCGTACTTCCATCCTTTAACTGTCTTATGTGTTTATGTGGCGCACTTTAAGTAGCCATAAATTTCGAGAGTCTCTAAAAAGGGCAATATATTTTATGTTTATTTACAATTAACACTTTAACACAAAGAGATTGTCCATTTCTAAAATATAAAAATATTTTATGTTGGGGAAGTAAAGATATTTAATTACTGGGGTAAAGTTGTATTGTTCTGCCTCTAAATAACATTTTAATATTTTCTAATTAAAAAAAGTCTGCATGCAAGATAAATTTTCACAATTTATGAATTTATTATAAGATTAATAAAATAATTTTAATATTTTTTTAAAATTTCCATTTCTTCATTAATTTTTTTATAAATTAATAAAGGAAAAAAAAACTGTAAAAATCATGAAAGATAAAGCTGATAATGTACATTCATATTTAAACGATGAGTGTTAGTTTTTTGTAAATTTATAGCAACCTTTGAGCTCATTGGAAGATTTCAAAATGTGAATCAGTAATAATTGAATTATCAACCATGTAAAATAAGAAATATGTTCTGTTACTTGCAAAAAAAACCTTTCTTCCATTTTCAAGAAGGCTTGTTATTCATTGGCTTGATTATCAATAAAATATGAACCTTATAAGAAATGGGAGGGGGTTTTGCAACTGATGAATTTTATTTACGACATTTTGATTAAATTTAGTCATTACTGCCATAGTTAAAAAATGAAATACTATCACATGTAACCACTTTTCTAATTCAAATTTCATTTTCAGCGCCAACATGTCTTCGGCGCGTCGCTATCTTCTGAGCCGACCCCGCACAAAGATGTACGATTACAACTACACGATGGGGGAGCGTCTTTACCGACCCATGATGGACTCTCTGGACAAGCGTGGACCTCGAGGATCTTCCACATCCACCGAACCTTCGACCACTTCCACGTACGTGCCTGCAAGACGCCGTTCCGTGGACGAGGGGGAAGATATCGGAGAAGACGGAGTGAGCGCTACTATCCGTCGCATCAGAGCGTCCCGGGCCGCCATGGAGGAAGAAACTCGCGCCATGGAAGAGACGTCCGTGTCCCGTCGTGCCGCCACACGAGCACGTCTGGACGTGTCCGACCGTCTGATGGACTCTGTCGGACTCACGAAGTCAAACGGATCCAACGAGTTCTCCGTCAGAAAACCTAGACGAGCAATTTCAGAAATCGAAGATGACCCTTTCTTCAAGAAGCGTACTTTCGGTAATGACTCTGAGGAAACTCAACGTTGGACTAAAGTTGGGATCAGGAACGGAGCTATGAACGGATCTTCCACTGAGGATAGTTTTGACCATGCTGCGGCGTCTGCGCGCGCAAAGCAATCTCGCGCGAGGATTGCAGAGATTGAGAACGAGATGGATGATCTTGCACAGAGGGCTAAGGCTCGAGGAGCAAGGCGTGCGGCAGCAGGAGCAGCTCTAGCCGAGGCTGCAGATTTTGACGACTTCAACTCTTCGTCTAACGTGTCAAGCAGTGTCCGATCTGTCAAACGTACCGTCGTCACCGAGAAGCGATCAGTCATGTAACTTGTCTGATGAAAAAGAGCCGTCACCTCAAGTCAGTCGTATCTGAAATTAACCTTTAGATATATGACTTATCCACCGAAATAATTCAAACAGAGACCTAGAAAAAGATCGTATCTGAGATTTACAGGACACAGTAACCTTAAGATACGACTTATCCACCGAAATAATTCAAACAGAGACCTAGAAAAAGGTCGTATTTGAGATTTACTGGATGCAGTAACCTTTAGATATGACTTATCCATCAAAATGGTTCAAACAGAGACCTTAATTAAGATCCGTTTATAGTCAAGAAAACTGCAGTTCAGAAAACGACGCAATTGCATTTAACAACATAGGCATTTGTGCCATTTGTGTAAACACAGTAAACACATGGTGTTTACAATGTATTGGACCGGCACTTTGGAGTGCACTTTGGCACTCCAAAGTGCCAAAGTGTTGGGCACTTTGGCCCAACAGAGTTGCGTTTACTGGGTCTGAACTACAGTTTTATGGACTATCATATGAGATTTGGATATCTTTGGTGATCTTTTCAACATTAAACATGTTAATTTCATGTATAATCAACTCAATCAATCATATAATATCCTATCTATATATGGATTTAATTCAAATTTGAAGACCATTGTAAATTATTAATGAAATTAATATGTGATGTTTTTTTTTAAACTGCATGTAAGCTGGGTGATGGCTGAAATTAATATTAACTTAAAAATTGCAATAAAAGTCGTCCTAATATCCATTGCAAGGCATTGTCATTATTATACTACTCAAAGTTTGAAATTTGAGCGTAAAAAAACTTGTCTTGTGGTGAGGATTCAACAATTTAAAAATATAAAAAAGAAATATTTTTTCAATGTATTTAACATTGAAGATTTTTATCATACATTCTACTTATAAATTTTCACACTGCTAAATTTTTTAAAACTCCTGCATTTAAAATTTGGAACTCCCAATTCATCTGATGTTAAATAATTCACAAAAGCTCAAAATTCTAACGCATATATTATCAATAATTATTGATCAAATATAAATATTGTTAATTATTTGCTAATGTAAAGCGAAGGCTGTATCAATCTAAAAGCCTAAATGTCAAAAAATCAAGGCATTTATTCAATGTGTGTGTTTTAATTATGCATCTGATAGGGATGCAAATTTTAGAAAATCGCGCAAACATTCGTGAACGAAAAAGTGCTTTTTTTTATGAGTGCAAACTTGATGCTTTGAATTCTGATATGGAATGGTGAGTGATGTATTTGTTTGATTATGGTCAAATCAATATGAAATATGAAATAGCTGGAAGTTGCCGGAAGTGTAAGGTTTCTAGGACTTTTCCTATTTAAATTTCAGCTTTGAAATTTCCTATACTTTGAGTACAAACCATTCTGCAAAGTTTCAAAACTTAATTACAAACAGAAGAGCTACAAAATTTACACTTCCGGCTACTTCCGGAAGGAATATCGTATAAATTTGACTGTACTTATTATATCTGCAGCTCTTTTGTAAATGAAGAAGAATTTTTTGTATTAGCAAAATATTCGCAAAAGACTCTCCAAACATAATAATTAAAAAAAAGTGCTATCAAGTATGGGATACTGCACTTTTAAACCAATACTAAATTTGTTATTTGTCTGTGTATATATATATAATTATTTAAAATTCTTAGTATAGTTCATGTAAACACAATATAAAAATAATACAATCGAGAGCATATTAAATACAATGATTTCTTATGAGATATTGTGTTTTATATCCACTTGAATTACACCTCAAAATTGTCCAAACGTTACCCTTTTATTCTGAGCTTCTTTTTGAAGTTCAAAATTGAAATAGCTAGCCTGGCAGTGATAAACTTTCATCAATTTGATTGGAATTTTATACTGGCTTTAAGTTTCTACTATGCAGCCACCGTACAGTTAAAATAAAAATGACTGGGACACTTTGCATGCCAGAGCGTTGAAGTTGAGCACGTTGAGTAACGTTCTGGAAGTATTGAGTTGTACCATAGCATTCTCCTAGTCCATATATATATATATATATATATATATATATATATCTATGTAAATAACTATGATTTTAAAAAAACCTAGTCGATTGCTTTTTAAAAATTTCAGTAATAAATTAAGTTTTGTCCTTTTTAGAGAATGATTGTTAAAGATTTGAAAGTTAAAAAAAATGTACTGATAATGTGAATGTGTATAAAAGTTGTGCCTTATTAAATGTATATGTTAATTAGATCATTAAATTAAACAGATTAAATTCTTGTAAAACAAAACCTATAATAGAATACCAAAGAATTTTTTCTACTAAAAATTGACGTATTTTTATCAATTGGTGATTTGATTTCTTTCTTCTGTCATCCTGTCAAAGATTTAAATGTTTCTGTGAATAAAATGCGTCCATATGAGAGAGTGAATGTGACATATTTGTAATTATAATTATCACTGTAAATTTAAATAAAATATATTGTGATTGTTGATTATTTTACCTTGTGTTTTTGTCCCTAACCTATAAAATATATTAATAAAAATAAATTGATATGTATAGATATTGAAAAATATAGTAAAAATAAACTAAAAAAAGTAAAAATATAAATTAAATTTAATGGTAGATGTGGATGTTAAATTAAGACGTTTAAAGTGCATGAATTAGTCTTAAATAAAAAAGTCTAGATTTAAAATGTTCTCTTAAAATAAATAAAGTATTTTAATTTTAGAGTAGAAACCTTTTGTAGTGTGTTCAAAATTACCCACTTTACATTTAATTAAGAACATTCTCTAAAATCGTTGTTCTTTTATTTTTATTGGATTGCTTAATTTTCAAGTCGTATACTGTACACCAGTAAAAAAATTTGAACGTCGTGATGCGAAGTAAAAATACATGGGGCAGCGCGGCGGCGGTTTAGGCTTACCATGGCCGGGTTTGGCCGCGCCAGACAATAGTGGCCTTGCTGCGAGATAAAGATAGTCGTACCGGGAGCTGACGTCGACCCCCCACCCCCCACCCCATGTGAGCACCGTGAGCACCAGGCAACAAGTGGTGCCTCCCTCTCTGTCTTTGTCTCTCTCAATCTTTTTTCTCTATCTCTATATCTTTCTCTCTCCCTTCTTTTTGTTTCTCCATCCCTCTCCTTGTTTCTCTCTCCCTCCCTTTCCCTCCATCTCTTTCTCTCCCTCTCTCTCTTCTTCCTTCTTTTTCTCTGCCGTCCTTTTTTCTCTATTTTCGTCTTATCTCCCCCTCTTCTTCTCCTTCGCTCTCTTCCTATAATTTTTCTCTCCCTCTATTTGCCCCCCCCCTCTCTCTCTCTCTCTCTCTCTCTCTCTCTCTCTCTCTCTCTCTCTCTCTCTCTCTCTCTCTCTCTCTCTCTCTCTCTCTCTCTCCCACCCCCTCGTTAACACACTCAGCAAGGTCGGTGGTGGGACGTTCTAAAAAAGTATAAACATTCCTCACTTCTCCCTCACAATATTCGCTCTGTTCTCGCTGTGCAAGCTCTTGGCCTTCCTCAATCTGCCAAACATTTAGCAAAAAACTGCCTTCCAGTCTTCGGTAAACAACATTTTGATAAATACAAACTAAATTTCGTAATATATGGATTTTCACACACAATAAATAATGTTAATAAGATGGTACCCAACTCAAATTTAATGTAATTTATCATTACTGAATATTACGTACTTTTAGAGACGTCCTGCAATGAAAGCAATATAGTTAAAGCCGAACGCTGTTAGGCTGTTAGTATAATATTATATAGTTGCAATAGGTAGACATTTTCGAAACGTTTTTTTTTTACGCATCTCCCACCCAGGGGTAATTAAATCGTTACGCTTTTCCACCATGCAGTTTCCCTACATGGCTTTGGATTATTGCACATCCATTTACATCAATAAAAAAATCTGTAGCATCCATCTTGACTGAGGTTTCCACGTTTTCCTCAGTTACATGCAAGTTTCGAAATGGATTTGCAAGGTCGTAGCCGACTGCTTTCCGGATGAACACGTATGAAACGCTCAAGTCATAGGATTTTGGAAGGTTCAGGTTTTTAAATTTATTTCAGAGTAATCAGTAAATAAAAGTACCCGATTTTTATTTACTTGAAAAAATAACTACGTAGAAAAAAAAATCAAAGTTGCGATTGAATGTTTTAGGTGCTTTACTTAAAATTTTAATTACTGAACAGTCTGAATACATTTGATAAAATTTTAATTTAAAATTTATTGAGTGAGCACAAATATCGAGTAAATACTTCATTAAAATAATTAAATAAACGCGATGTAAAAATGTATATATTCAATCATGAAAGGCATGTGAGTTTTGTGCATGGATACATTTTATTATTTCTGTATGTACAAAATATCTGCTGGTGCAAATTTTAAAACTATATTTCAACTCTTCGTCTTTGCCAATATTTCACATTAAGGGCCCGATCTAGTAGAGGGAAAACACCCCACGCGGCAAAATGTAGGCAACCACGCGGTTTTTCAGCTTAAAAGGAAAAACCAGCTTTATCTGCTCCTCACCACATTTCTTCATTTATATATTTGGAAAGAAAAGTCACAGAGACGTGGGAAAAAAATGACTTTGGCCTATTTTTTAATGAAAAATTCAATTTAATGCAGCTCTAAACAATTAGATTGGTACTTTTTGCGTATATGAGATGTTATTGATTGTGCGAATTTTGTATTCATAAACATGTCATTGTTGAGATGGGTAGCGTCCACTAAGCTGCTGGTATTGTTGTTTCGAGCACAATAGAGTGCTTCTGCACTTGCTGTTAGAGGAGGAGAAAGCCATAAAATGAACCGCTGTCAAACACGTTTATAATTTTGATTGTTTATTTCTCAATGCAAGAAAATACTCTACCAGTGATCTGAGACTTTAGAGAATAATATTATTTATATATTTTTTATAGTTAGAAAAATGGAAATTTTCTCTATTGCGCCAAGTTTCTAAGACAGTAAATTTTTTTGTGTATATGTATATTGAAAATTAAATAAAAAAATATATACACTGAGAAAACCCTAGTGTGAAATCAAACCTGGATAGTGTAATAACTATGCTACCATAGATATGCTATAGCCGCTATCTAAGCTAGTGTTCTTTTTGACCCAGGCGTGGTGTTCTCGCGGTAGTATCGGGAGAATTCCAGGTAGTGCGTGAGGCGGAACCCAGCAGTTGGGATGCATATTAACCCACGGCGGGAGTGCGCGCTACTCCTGTCTGGCGTGGTAGCGAGTATTGCTTAATGTAACCTGGAGTGTATGCTATACTACGTATGATGCTACTGGGAGTCCAGCTAACCCATGCTTTATTGTAAATTAAAGTATAATATTGGGGTTCAGCTACAGAAATAAATTAAAATTTTAAAAAAAAATTTTATTTGTATTTCTTTATTATTAATCCGCAATTTATTTTATGTCATTAAAGTTTTACTGAAAGTAGGTAATTATTAATTGATTAAAAGTCATTTACTGTACTTACCCCTCCTGGGATTCGAACCTGGCACCTCTAGCACCTGAAGCGGATGTCACAACCACTACACCTCGACAGGCTGATTACCAGATTCAGTAAATTTGGTATATAAAAACTTCTAAGTTGATAATCATTGACTTCGGGGAAAAAAAGATGCTCCCAAAAATAACAATTACAAAAACATAATTTTCAAATAGAACTGCATAGTAATTATAACAGAAATTGTATTTAATTACTAACATTTCGGATGCCCTCATCAGCTGATAAAAAAGCGAATGTGGTGTGCTCTGGTGGGGGATTATGGTATCTATTGGGCTCCAATTCATTCTACCTGGGGTTATTTGAAGTATAAGTTTGTGTGATTGTCATCAAAACTCTTCTCCTCCTGTCAACTCTAATGAATGAAATAAGGAAAACCCCGCTTAGTGCTCACAAAAATATTTTAGAGTTATTTGCATCCGAAGGCTTTGCACTAAGTCTGGGGTAACGAGAAGTATAAAATTTGACTTCTTAAAACACTATTATATTAATTACGACACTACAGAAAACTAATATAAGAGCTGGTGTTATCTCAATCCCAGATTTTTCTCAGTGTACGATTATTACGGTAAGCGGAAAAAAAAACCCTCGGAAAAAAAACCCTTGTATTAAAAAACCCTTGAAAAAAAACCCTAGGAAAAAAAACCCTCGGGGATAAAAAACCCACGGAAAAAAAACCCTTCGCTGAAGGAGCAGCCCCAAGGAGCATTCGTGGCGTAGTAGCGCGGTAGCGAGGTTTCACGGTGTGGGGGGAGCTCATCAAAATGTAGAAGTCTATGACGCGGCGATGTTGTGGAAGTTAACTATTATCTGTATAATAGTAATTCCAACTGTGTTTTTAGTTAAGAATTATTTTAAAAACATATTTTTTCTAACTTCGAATATTATATATTGGATATAAAATAATTAAAATAAAAAAGTAATAAAACAAAAAAGTCGTCGTCCTACTCGTACTATTATTATATAACATATATACATAAAATGAACATTTGAAAATTATAATATCTAATAGGTTAAGTGATTCAATAATTATTATTAACATGACTAATGAGACTAATCAGATATATGATATCTTATGTAATATATATTATTGGAACATATATAATGATAATCTGTCAAAATAGGAAAAAAAAAAAAAAAAAAATGAAGATAGACAAGCTTTAACTTAAAAATGCCGTAGCACCGCATTCTGACATCGCTTCGTCCGTAAGGTTTGTTAGGAGAAAAATCTTATTTATTTTTTCATTCAAATTCTATGCTGCACAAAATCTCGAATATTTTTAATGTCGTGTAAAGTGATCTTTCCAGTGGCTCATATAAATTATTAATCTTGCCCTTCATAAAAACCGCCGGAAAAAATTAAAAACCCGGTACCGCTGGGTTAAAGGATAGGAAGCTTGATAGAACATGTCGTCAGCGAAGGGTTTTTTTTCCGTGGGTTTTTTATCCCCGAGGGTTTTTTTTTCCTAGGTTTTTTTTTCAAGGGTTTTTTAATACAAGGGTTTTTTTTCCGAGGGTTTTTTTTCCGCGATTCGATTATTACATCTTGTAAAAGTATAGTAAATGTCACAAAATGTGTTATTAAATTAATATTTTCATTTAATTAACAATCAAACAATATAAATAAAGGAAAGGTAAATTGGTTATTTTAAAAAAAGTGCAAATTAAAAAATATACATTTTCTCTCGATTTATTCATATTTACAATTTTCAGTGATAAATCACAAAAACAATTTTAATAAAATTTTAATTTTTTAAATTTTACATACAAGCATTGGATCCAACCACCACATTGGGCAACAACCCTTCGCTTTTACAGCTGTATACATACGTCACTGATATCCATGTAGCCACCATACCATGGATACAGATTTGAAAGCTCAAAAAGTCATTTTATTTTTTTTTTTATTCTAGGCAATAATGTACCTTCAGATGACCCTATACTGTATACTACAGCATAACAATATACTGAATTCTCTTCAAAGTCAAGCTAGAAGCAAAGATAGAGCTTAGGAGCGAGACAATGATGGTAAAGCAAGATAAGGCTTGGGGAAGGGTTGACCGCGCGCAAGAGGACTGCAGGCTGGTGAATTCTTTTATTGTTCTCTTTCAGCTCTCTCTCCCTTTCTCTCTCTCTCTCTCTCTCTCTCTCGGCCGAGTCGGCCGCACTTGTATAATAGTTCAGTATTTCGCATATTTCCGCAATTCCGCACGGCGCTGCATTCAGCGGTTTTAGGAACTAGATATTGCAAAAAAGTAGCTTTAGTCTATCAGTTCCAGTACATTTAATTTTTTAAATTAACACATTCAGCACGCATCAAATGAAAGATGACAATTTTTTATAGGGGGCTGGACGATTTTCATTTGTAAAATTCGTTTTTTTAAAGTGTTATGATAAAGCAAAGTTGACACTCTTTTACCACTTTTAATTATTAATTAATAATTAATTGGTGGTACTTGTGTAAAAAAAAATCGACTGGCCCCCTACATACCAGTCTCTTCTCTTAAATAAATTTTTTTATTTTTTTTTTAATCAAATATTGAACCTTACAGAACTGATGGAAAATGCTGTTTCTTCCTTATGGCCGTTTTTACTAGATCGGGCCCTTAAATAACATTCGTGTGCCAATAATCCGCCAAAGATTATCCACACGTGATGACAGAGACCGCCAACTTATCGAACATTACATGAAGGTTGTCAATATTTACGCACTTCAAATAATTTAACATTCTTTAACTTTGACGAAGGACAAACATATTTCACAAACTTCGCTTTTCTTGTCCTGAGATTGTTTATGTGAAAAGCTTGTCTTGCAGCAATTTTAGAGACGGTTCTTTGGTCCAAGAATTAAACAATAACATTGCTATGATGATAAATATCAAGTCAAGATGGAAATGTTGTTTTCTAGTCTTTGTTCAAAGTTCAAAGAGAAAAGTTGATAACTGACACTTGACTCTTTTAGCACTTAAGAACATTATTGTTTGATTAAATTTTCACTCCTGTTGTTTGATTTAAAACTGTCATCATACATGACACTGGTGAATAATGCTAATATTTAACTTTCAAATTTCGTAGCAGTTCAGTTTTTAGTGGTATATCATGCAAATTTGCTAACCCACTTCAATATTATTTAGGTTAATGTTCGTAAATTTAATACAAAATCAAATGAAAATCACTAATCAGATTTTCATGTATTCTCTGCTTCCCTGTACCGGGTAAAGGTGATTCATCTGATTATTGATTAATCAGTAAAGTTATGTATTTCGAAACAGAATGTATTATATTATGTGTTCGTTTCAAAGTTTCGTAGCATTTCAAATTGTGCTTGATTGACAGTTGACAGCCATAATAACAATTTATATAGTAAAGTCATTCATACAGCTTTCATTAGAAAAACAATATTACTGCATTTTTTTTTTTTTTTTTTTTTCAAGGATGAGCTTGGAGCTCGAGCCGGGGTAATGAGTAGAGATAAGGGAGGGAAGGGAGATGGTGGCCACAGCCTGCTATGTGTTCCACAGCATTCGCTGAGATGAGACTGAGGGAACCATAGAAAACCTCATTCAGGACGGACACCTCTACTTTTTATGTTTGTGTATTGTGAAATTCAAAAATTCAATAACAAAGTAATTCAATCAATCAAGAAATCCTATATTTTGCAAAGCATGGATAAGAAGTTTTAAGACAGTAAAATTGTAAAATTTGCGGTTAGGTGCAAGAATGTGCAATAAAAATATTTTCTATATTCTAAAAATTCTATTTCTTTCCTCGATCTTGGTCTCTTTTTAGCCACTGCCGAGAATCGAACGCACGACCTTCAGATAAAAACAAACCACGCGGCAGTCACATAAAAAGACTCGCGGGACATATTGTTCTTCTCGGAGTTTATTTAAAAACCAATTTAATTAACTTTCTTTGTCGATAGACAAAACAAACCCATTGGTCGAGTGGGCACCATTATACGATGTCACCAAAATAAAGCGATGATTAGGAACGATTATTTCAATTATGGTGCAAATGCTTTTCTAAAATAATTGTGATTCAAAGAAATCGCGAAATTTCGTATAGTCACGGATACAAAAATATATATATATATGTACATATACAAGGCATTTTATTTCTCATAATACATAAAATGCAGGAACTATTCTAATACCTCATCCTTAGTTTTTTTTTATCTAAATTAATATATCTTGGACTGCAGAAAAGTTTAAATTCATTTAAGTTTTAAGCAACTTTTAAAAGTTCGAAAGTCATCGCTGGATTTTTCTAAAAATTTGCTTTATAGTTTATAATTAAAATATTGCATGATTCTTGAACACTAACTATCATTACTAATGATTGGTGAATTTAAGACGTAAATTTTGCATGTAATTAGGCGCTTGCATGTGACGTCAGATCGGAAGTTTTAACGGTCATCGGCATCCTTATTCTTGCAGCTATTTATACATAATTAGTTGACACTTGCCTGATATCACCCCGCTCGACTGTCCTACCCGGGCAAATGATATTGAATTGGCTTCAGGTATCCACCAGGCAGCCATCAAAGGAAAGACACAGATGAGAACCAGCACACTAAGTTCACCAGTAACTTGGCAGGGAGCAATCTCAGAATCCTCCGCGGTCATGTGGAATAGCTGTTTATTTTAGTTTTCACTCATAGAATACATTCTGTGAATATATAACAAAAACGTACTTCGTTGTGAATACAATATATCGTCCCTCGTCCGGAATAATGAGCTATCTGCCTAACAAAATTCGTGCAGTGCAATAATGAGCTATCTGCTATTGCAGGTGAGTGCAATTACAAGGTTAAAGGTAAAGCAGACAGCTCATTATTGCACATGAATTTTGGTAGGCAGATAGCTCATTATTCCGGACGAGGGACGATATACTGTATATATATGTATAATGTTATATATATACATTTTGCTGTCCAACTTCGTGAGGGCTCTATAAACCCCCACATCTCGAACTGTATAATTCATAATTCGTCCTCAACGATTTGATAATAATATAGATTTTATTGAGCAGAACAGACAAGATAAGTACATTGTCAAATTCGAAATACTGCCCAAGAGGGTGCAAAAAAAGGCAATGCCCTAATGAGATTTGTATCCTGTAAAAAGATAAAAAAAAACTATATATTATTATAAAAAAGTTAACGTAAACAAAATGCAACGATTTCAATGCCTCGGAATGCAAGTGTCATATAAATCATAAAGATTTTATGCAAAAATGGACCTTATGTACATTTAACGTGAAGTCTTTAATTGAAACAACAATGTGTTGTGTATACAGCCGCACTTACTGTTAGTTTAGGTGTCGATTTCTCTCAGTCTTGGCCTATAAACTATAAAGAGCGGAACTTTTTATTTGCATGCTCTCCAAATTTATATTATTTGCGAATATTATGTTTTAAATATAACAAGAGATAAATAATATAAAAAGATAATCAAGATACCTGGGAAGTAGAACGTACAGGGGCTGATTAAGAATCTAACACGCTCTCATTCTGTTGAAGGTCCCATGTTTTTTGTACTCATCTGTATTAAATTCCCCAGCAAGATTGACTGAGATATTTTAGAAACTATTGACAACATACAGTCAAACAAACGTAAGTTCTGTCCCTTTAAATTCAAAGTTTAACGTTTTAAACCTGGTTGACAATGTATATTTATTAATTATTTGATTTATTTCATTCCATGTGCTTTTTCCGTCATCGATATATTATTATACGTATATAATCATACAAATATTATTTTATATTAGCGATTTCTCTGCTATAAGCCTGTATTACAAGATACAATTTCGCATACAATTTTTCCATACCAGAAAATGTCATTTCCTAAAATCAAATGGAGTTAATGTTTTCTTGTCAGGAAAAATTGTATGCAAAATTGTATTGTGTAATACGGGCTTCATAAAGATAGCCAATTAGACCTGCATCACGAATCATATAATATATTAATTGTTAATGCTACATCAGTCCGAGTATATTTGTTTGTTGTTGGTTCGGTTCTGATCGAGGGACGGTACTCACGGGGTGACGAACTCGCGGTCTATTTCGAATGCCCCGCGCGTCACCTTCCCAATGTGCTGGGAGGGACGAGCGCCTGGCAGGCTAGGCAACTTAGCGTGCACTTCTGCTCGGCGGAGCAGCGGCGCTGGACCCTGCATGGAATTTAGAATTATCCCGCCTGTATTTTTTTAACAAAAACCTTTTAAACTAAACTGTAATTTCTTATTATCTTAATATTTATGTGCATTTCAAATAATCAAATAAGCAATTTGAAAATCATTAATTTCTTTTATTTTAAATAGTTAGGATATAGAGGGTGTAGTGTTTTGATACTTAATTGTATATCCTAACCCATATTGTGATGGGAATTTTGATAATAAAACACTATAAACTGAAACTGTTGACCATCAAACTCTGTTGAAAGAAATGTGCTGTTTTGGGGGGCATACATGACCAAAATGTGTCAATTGCCCCAAAATACCAACCAACCAAATGCGCTGTTCCAATATACGACCGCTTGACATCACTTCATGCATGAAAGTTCAATAGACGAAGAGCTGATGGTGACTGGATACTTCTAAAATTTAATTTACACAGATATATGATTCCATAAAAAACACACTATTAATAATTATATTCCAAAATAGTTTCATATTTTTTACGGCTGATTCGACTATTGTACTTAAAGGCCTTATGAAACTTTGCACAATATTAAGCACACGGTTAGCTTTGCTTTAGTATGATTCGGCTGCATACTTTTTTTTGTTTCAGCAGCACAAATATCAGAGATAATAGCCGATGAAAAGGAACCTGTGACGTCACTCACGCTCATTCAGCGGCGACAATATAGCAAAATCCCTGCAAAAGATAGGTTCACTCCCGCTGCAACCACGGCCACAATTTTACTTCTGGAATTTTGAAACTTTACCAGGGCAGTCTTGATAGTATTTGTCGAATAGCCTGAAAGATTTTTTTTTATGACATTCATACAAACCGAGTTATTGTGGTAGAAAGAGGAGCAAAAATGTTGTATGGGAAAACAATGTTAAATTTTTAGCTTATCTTGCAACCGCAATAACTCAATCTGTACACACGCCACCAAAAAAATTCTTTCAGTCTATTTGACAAATACTATCAAGACTGCCCTGGTAAAATTTCAAAATTCTAGAAGTAAAATTGTGGCCATGGTTGCAGCGGGAGTGAACCTATCTTTTGCAGGGATTTCCCTATATTGTCGTAATCTGACTTACAGCCCAGAATAATGAGAGTGAAAAAACGTGAAAACGTTGCCAAGTTTATATGACCCTTAGATAAAAGATTTTAATCAGAAGAAACCGGAAAGCGAAACGTAAGGGGGGCTTTTAATCAGAAGAAACCAGAAAGCGAAAATCGGAAGGGGGACTTAATTGAATTTTTAATCAGAAGAAACCGGAAAGCAAAATTCGGAAGGGGGACTTTTTAATCAGAAGAAACCGGAAAGCTTACAGTGTTGCCGGTTCTGTCCAGATCACTCGTTTTTTCATCTCATCCTTCTTGGCTAAGGGAAAGAATCATATTGTCGCCGCTGAATGAGCGTGAGTGACGTCACAGGTGCTTCTTCATCGGCTATTATCTCTGATATTTGTGCTACTGACACCAAAAAATTATGCAGCCGTATCACACTGAAGCAAAGTTAACCGTGCACTTAATACTGTGAAAAGGTTCAGAAGGCCTTTAAGCTCAAACTTTATGTATGATGTAATTTGATTTTTTTCTAATAAAAGCATTTTTGAATTGATTTGATTATATATACCTCGCGTCATCGCGTTTGCCATCAACAACACTTTACAGCAATTAGCCGTGAAAATAGATGTTGCTGAAACGTGTTTTGTCTACACCAGGCCACCGATGGCAGAAGGCGAGTGGCCTCGGCTGCGAAGCCCCGGTTAGTAGAAGGGTCGCGACGGTGAGCGCTGAAGGGTCTGGGCGTGAGCCTGCCTGGAGCCGCCGTCAGTGCAGAGTTGGTGACACATGGAAGCCGAGCCAAGTCCATGCCTTGCTCAACAAGACCCTCCTCCAAAGTAAATGTCTATAATGGACAACCTGCATGAAAATTTTTATAATGTGTAATTAGATAAAGCACTTAGCTCGAGATGTGTAGTGTAAATATTTTCCATATTTTTTTGAACTCTGCAAATTTTCATTCACATATGAGATATGGTATTATAATATTCTGGGGTAATTCTGTAGACTCTGAATGTAATTTTATATGGCAGAAGAAAGCAATTAGAAGATTAAAACTATTTTCAACCTTAAAATGTTCGAAACTTTTACTACGAAATTCACAGAAGAGGGAATATCATCGTCTCAGAATAAAATAATCGTATAAACCATGAAGTTTTGATGCAATTATAGACCTTAAGTTTCATGTACATAAGGAATACGACACTTATATTCTGAAGTGAAGATATTACCCCTACCTTTCCGGTTTATCTTTAGAATGTGTATGTTTTGTTAGAAAGCAATATGAAGAATATTTTAATGTACCAAAAAATTACAACTATCATACTAGGAACAAAAATTTAACAATTCACTGTAAATCTACACCTTCTTAAAATAAGACGAAAAAGTGTCCCCTTAATTAAGAAGGTCTTATTTTAAGAGATTTTTGTCTTGAAACAAGTAAATACATTCTTAAAATAAGAACCTATGTTCAAGTACATATCTGAAATTAAGAACATAGGTTCTTATTTTAAGAATGTATTTACTTGTTTTCAAGAGAAAAATCTCTTAAAATAAGACCTTCTTAATTAAGGGGACACTTTTTTTGTCTTATTTTACCTTAAGAAGGTGTAGATTTACAGTGAATAAATCCTTCAATATGCAGTCTCGAACTTTGTAATAAATGCCCCCTCGCAATGTGTATTAGATTGTGTAATAAACTTCAACACCCTCATCAAGATCGAGGAGGAAATACATCACTGATGTGACGTAATAATAATGCAAACAATTAACACGCTGGAAAGACGTGTCATCATGACATCACAGCATCTTTCCCCTTGATTTTGTGGGTGTTTTAGGGTTTAATAAAATATAAAAAAAAAATTGACAACACATAAAGGTCCTGTATCTGAATATACAAAAAAAAGTAATGCATTTATTATCTAATATATTCTGATTGTGCAATGATAGAAACAGTATTGAAAAATATCTGAATGTGCATGAATTTGAACCAAGAAGAGTTTGCTTTGAAATAATGATAAGAAACTTTCATAATGGAGTACTGATCTCAATTTTTTTTTATTACAGAAATGAATAGAGGGTGCAAAGTTATGCTACTCTGATTTTTTTTTTTTTTCAGATTTTTTAGAGCCCGGAAACTATTTTTAAAAAATTATTGAAAGTGCAGAAAAAGTGCCACCTCTTGTCGCCTCTCTTAATAAAAGATAGGATCCAAAAGGGACGTGGATTCGAACCCAACCTCGCCAAAACTTTTTAGCAATACTTCCCGGTCCCTAAAAAATCAGAGTAACATAACTTTTCATCCTCTATCCATTTCTACTATAAAAAATTTTGAGGTCGGTACTCCATTATTATTTGCTGTTAATATTTATAGAAAAAAAATCCCCAGTAATTTTGCCACTCGTTATTCCTGATCTTGTTGTGTCCGGGAGGTTAATGACAAACTCGAGCATCTCCAATTCTTCATCAGACGGCCTCAACATGCTCGGCAGTGTGTGCTATTCAGTAAATTTATGTTTAGAATACTAACTCATCAAGCTCTTCAAGCCACCGAGGGGGCGAGTCGATGCATCAAATTTTGTATTTTGTTCAAGGGCACAAAATTATTAACTATTAATCAATTAATTTTTTAATCTCATTTACTTCGGAGTCAAAGAATATTTCCCTGCAAACGAGAATTAAATCAAATGCAGTAAAATTTAAAAATCGATACATGTTCTAAACTTAATCGCTTATAATGGTTTGAGCAAATTTATGAGTCTTGCAGTTTTCTTACAACAGCTCCATTTCCGGTTTTCGTCCATAAGGCCAATGTTAAACTTCTACCTCAGTTTTCACAAAAAGGATGAATCTCAGTTTTAGATTGATATCTCGCAATCGTAGCGCTGAATGCAACAAGTCTTGCAGGGGACTTAGAACTCACCATCAATAGGTGGCATACCAATTTTGAAGCGAATCTGTCTTATCAGTTTTGTGAAAACTGAGGTAGAAGTTTAACATTGGCCTTATGGACGAAAACCGAAAATGGAGCTGTTGTAAGAAAACTGCAATTTGAGAAATTTGCTCAAACCATAGGCGATTAAGATTTAAAACATTCTCGATTTTTTAAAAATTATTTCATTCGATTCGTTTGCAGGGAAATAATCTTTGACTCCAGCAGTAACTGAGATTAATCGTTAAAACAAATTTGTTTACATAGCTATATATATAAACATATCGTGAATCGAAATGTGGACATATTCGCAATAGTAAATTCTATATACTTCCTTGTGAATTTTTGTTTTAAGTTTAATATATATGTTATAATATTTGGCGCATATAATTTTTCGTATATTTTTATATTGCGTGTATGTTTTTGCATGTTGTATTGTTGACTTTATTATTTGTTGCCTTGGTTTGTAACTGTTGCTGAAATAATAATTTGAATTTGAATCTATTGAAGCGTAATATTAAAAAAGGGACCATTGAGAGAGATAATAAAAGGCATAAAAACACAGTTTCTAACGGTATTATTACATTATTTAATGCCAGTGAAATAGAGAAAAAAAAAATACCAAACTCGATCGTTATCCTTCACAGTAATTTGTTTAATTTTTATTATATATTGTTTCAATTCAGACCTTTGCTTTTTCAAGGCTACTAATGGAGATAAGACTTTTCGCTTATATAATAGCACCGATACCATGTTCAACTTTTCTGCAGCTATGAGGATATGCAGGTATGATTTATGATGTACATGATGTATATACGTACTGTACTACACGGTACATTGCTGCATATGTGTCTAGCTAACAATTAATTAAGTCTTCAAAATGATAGATATTATAATTTCACACATGTTAACCCACCCTTTTTCTTATGATGCATTGAACTCGTCCAAATAAAAATAAACAAACTGTTGTATCCATTAAGAACAATTAATGAATAACGTTTTAGACTTGGATAGAATTTCATCAAGTCTCGGTGAAAGTTAAATACTAAGTCATCACATTATCAAATTACCGTTGAAATTTGTTTTAAATACGACATGACGTCCTTTTAAAGAACAATAAAAATAGGTCAAAGTAAAAAAAAGTTCGCCACCATCCGTCACTCATTGTCAGAAATAAAGTTCCAATGTCATAGTGCGCCCCGTGATTGGGGAGGGGCTGCAAGGGGCTATTTTGGGACCTCCACCCCCCGCCTCCCTCCCAGTCTTCTTTTTACCTACAGTCAGTCGGACACAGTTCGCTCGTGTGTTGCCGTGGCCCGCGACGCAAATAGATCCATCGTGAGGCCTGCTCTCTCTTCTCTCTATCTCTCTCTCGCTTTTCATCCATCTAACTCTTCTCTCTTTCGTTTTCTCTCTCTCTCTCTCTCTCTCTCTATCTCCTTTTCTCTCGCTCTCTCTTCTCTCTCTCCATCTATATCTCCCTTTGTTTTTCTCTCTCTCGCTCTCTCCATCTATCTCCCTCTCTCTCTCTCTCTCGTTCTCTCCCTTCTTCTCTCTCTCTCCTCTCTCTCCATCTATATCTCCCTTTGTTTTTCTCTCTCTTGCTCTCTCCATCTATCTCCCTCTCTCTCTCTCTCTCTCTCTCTCTCTCTCTCTCTCTCTCTCGTTCTCTCCCTTCTCCTCTCTCTCTCTCTCTCTCTCTCTCTCTCTCTCTCTCTCTCTCTCTCTCTCTCTCTCTCTCTCTCTCTCTTACATGAACTACTGAGATCGCCACTGCATGCAGAAAATGTAACCCTCCACTTATTCCATATGTCATTGTACCACTCGACTGCCCTGTGTTGTAACACCAAGACCATTGTTGCTTTAACCTCTTCGCTTCTTACGTACACTCGAGTACATTACGTACATTCACTTGCATAAAAAAATAAACATTTTAAAATCTCTCTCTTTATTGCAACAGTTTTAAGAAAAAGAATAATAAAATTCTAAAAATACGATATTTTTTATTGTTATTATTACTGTACGTAGAGTGACATCTTCTGTTCAAAATTATTTTTACACTTTAGGGAGGTCGCACACTGTCTTTGTATCGCATCGTATGATATCGTATCATTAAAAATTTAGAGCCGCGCGGTTAAAATTAAGAATCTTACGATATATATCATGCGATGCAATACGAAGCTGTGTGCGCGCGTACACCTGATATAACATAATCATATATTTCTTATTTTTTGATCATATATGCTGCGAAATTATGCGATCCTGTGTGAAAGAGCTCTTACAGTAAGAAAACAATGCTGTATTCTATTAGTCATAGTCACTTTAATACGAATAGCACGCTCGCCAAAACCCTGACTAAATTTCAGATAAACTCATCTTGTTTAGTAATATTTTTTATTTAAATTTATTACGAAATATCAAGTTTAAAATCCCCATTTAATTATCACTATTAACTGGCATTAAATAGTCACTAATAAGCCATGTAATGAAATGAAAACAAAGTTTTTGTTATGAAATCTTCCTTACTCAACCTTTCACCATTTTGTATATATAACTTATTTAAGTATATTAGTTTACATTTGCTTGGAAACATCTTGGAAGAAAGCCCAGCCAGCTGTGGAAAGTTATGTTTTCTTCCACCCTTGAACAAAATTTGGGTGACCTAATAGCACACAAAAAGACCCTCGTGTGAAAACCCCACTTGACTCGACATGTCTTTCAAGTACCCCATTTGACTGTTGACAACTTGAGGAATATTCGCAATGCTGAATTTGCAGTAAGATCGTTTTACTGTGTGCTAATTTTAACTTAACAAAACGTCATTCTTTTTTGTAATAGTTTTTGGATTGAATGCCACAGCAGTACGTTTTTAAACTTCCAGACACAACGTATATAACTTACTTGTTAGATTTAAATAATAATAAAAACAAAAATAGTTATCAGACTTATGTATAATCAGTTTTTAGATAATTTTTGTTAATTAAATTTACCCTCGTCGATGGCACATGAACCAAGAGGTACCGAAAACACACTATATGATGGATTTAAGTGTAATTTAATTGTTAATTAATGCAATTAAGTCAATTTGACATTTTTTTTACCACAGTGGTAATTTTTAGGTGTTATAAACTGGTTTCTGATTTTCCCAACCACCGTCCATCTCTGTGTGGGTTTTATAATGTAAATAAAATATGTCCAGTAGCAAATTTTTCGGAAACCAATTAATTTTGAAGTAGCAAATTGCCCTGTTACCTGTAGGAGTATACATGTCACATGTCAGGCTTAATTAGACATATTATAGAAAGAAGTAAAAACACAGTTTGACTACTTGCCTGACACTGATGTAAATTTCCGCTCTGTGAAGAATATAATATCAGTTTGATAAAATAATCAAAGATAAAATTAATGTCAAATATTGACATGACGACAACGGCAGTGCGACAAACATGCACATTCTATAGTTACACAATGATGTATACCTGCGTCATACTAAAAGACTGCAACTATTAATCCCTCACAGACTACGTGCTCACAAAGAGACGAGGGTAAATTTGGTCCAGAGATGTAAATAAAATCTGATTTTTTTTTTTTCCTATGATGAAATCACAGGTACGAAATTACATTGGTTACAAAACATGACGGTCAACATTGTGTATAAAAGATCGGTGCCAAATGTCGTAATGTAAATATCACACCCACCCAACGCATGTACAGTTTAACCAACGTAAGATTACCCCCGGAAGTAGCCGGAAGAATTCTTACTTTTACGTGAAATTAATTTCTTTACCTTTATATGCAATATGCATACTACAAATTTCTCTGACAAGTTTGATATTTGAAATATTAAGGAGAATGGCGGGAAAAGTTCTACTTCCGGATACTTCCGGTCTTCATGTTAAACTTATTGAAGAGTAACGTGCAGTCAAATTTACATGATATTCCCTCCGGAAGTGTAAGGTTTCTGATCCAAGATTACTCTACATAAGGTTTGACGCTCCGCCATCTTGGCGCAGCTTTTGTTTGAGCCTGTGACGTCACGACCAATCACTGACTGCCACGAAATAGGCTCGAGAGTGACAGTTCTCTCTGATTGGTCCTGCGCGAACTGGACGAAAATGTGAACCTAAGCGTCCAACCTTATGTAGAGGGACCTTGTTTCTGATCTTTCTATTCGTATTTCAGCCTTCTATTTTCACACATATTAATTTAATTTAATTAAGGTTAGTATTTCTACGTCGAACTACACTGTAAATTTTCAAAATAGAATTACCAACAGAAGAGCTGCTAATTTGACACTTTCGGCTACTTCCGGAAGGAATTTTAAATTAATTTGACATTATGTTACAACCGAGATATCAAAATGACGTAAATATCATAGCGATAACAATATCATCGCTTGCAGCTCACGCGGATGTTTTTTTCTGTAAAAATAAATTCAATGTTGTGGATGTTGCTTGGAAAGATTCCAGGAGTCTCACAATATAAAACATCGGATGATGTTGGGAACTAACTTTATTAGACTTGAATCGCATAACTTTTACCGAGTTCATTTACCAACTAAATTATCATTTCTTAAGTAGAGGTGATAGATAATATTAACTTAAATAATTAAATTTACTCACAATACTTGATAAATCGGGTTATTTTCATCGAAGTAAATTCGCTCACCATGTTATTAGACTGGGATTATTAAAGTAAAAATTTTGTGTTTTTTGGTTCAATGAATAGTTAAGGGTAAGATAATACGGATCAGCTGATTTACATAGTCCCATTTGATTAACATGTAAACTTTCACTCTTAATAAAATTTGGCTGAATGTCAGTATATTCCTGATACTGAAATTGACATCTTATATTCAGTGGATTGATACCTTTGAATATTTTTCAGGTGTTGGATTTCAGGTATTAGAAACCACTGTCAATTGTCAAAATTTCGAAAAAAAAGTAAAAAAATTAGGGACGATTTTGAAAAATTTTGAAGTTTAGTTTTTTTAGTGTATTTTTCAATAATTCTGAATCGATTGGTATAGGTCTGAAAATGCATTTTTTTTTTTGGTCCCCCGGTGATAGGTGTAACGGACAATTTACGCCATTTTACGTGGCATAATTATGTACCCCTCCTGCAGAAACTTAATTTAATTGTTGTTCTATTTATTTATTTCAAAATATCATACTAATGTATAAATACTTCAATTAAATATGTATGAATGAGCTCAGTAAACGTTTGCTATTTTTTAATTGAATTTTTAAAGTGCATTATTAACGGCCGTGAGTCACTCGGCACCTAAGTCTACATCGTCTCACTCTAAAATCTGTATAAAAAAAAATGATTGAACTTTCTATTAGCATGCATTGCTGGCTATTTGAAAGCACCTCTGGTTAGTTTGAGCCATGTGGGCTTTTTTTCCATAAAAATTTCCACTTTTGAAAAAAACTGACCCCCCAAAATTTTTTTTTTAAATTTTATATTTTTTTTTCTAGTAGCAAATTTAATCAGATTCAAGAAATTTTGATGTATCTATTATAAAAAAAAAGTTATGATTTTTAACCTATTTAGAAAATGGTAATGAGCGGCATATACACATACGGCAAACCTAGTTAAAAAAAATTTTTTTTTTGAAAATAATTTTGAAATGTTGATTAGATAGCATAAGAGCATATGATATGTCAAAATCATCAACTTTGGTGACCCTTATTGTTACCAATGTTTATTATGAGAAAATCTTACCCATGAACATAAAATATTTATTTTCACTTTTATTTTCATCGCAGTGTTTTTAGATTTAATTTATATAATTTTCAATGAAGGCACGGAGCTTCCAGCAACTTCTGTAATTTAAAAATAAGGGAACCGTGAAAACTGAAATTAAATGGTCATTGTTACATAAGGGTTGTAACTCCTTATTAATATTCTTGTGATTGTTTTTTATCGTTACTTAATTCTTTCTACAATATTACTTAACCCAATAATATACAAATATTATTTATTTCAGTATATATTCTCGTGGCAATGCTAAACAAATACATCAATGGGTAAATACAACTGCCATGAGACAGGAGACCTCCGTATAGCTTGACTTACGAAGTGAACCAAGAAAGTAGTTACAGTCTAAAGTATTGTCAACATAATAAAATTCGAGCACAGTATTGCCAACATAATAAAATGCAAGCACAGTCTACAGTATCGCAAACATAATAAAACCCGAGCACTTTATTTGACATTCGTGTAGCGGCAAACACGTTCACAATGTAATAAGACCTCCAACTAACTGCAACTCACGTCATAATTAACACAATTACCGCAATCTGAGAGATCTTGGCAAGCTCTGCGCCCCGCCGTCTCATCATATTTAGCTGCGTGTACATGATGAGCTGAATTCAGATGGATTCGAGAACGCACTTTCATCATCAGATCGCAAAGTTTTAGACAATGTACATGTAATTTTTTCCTGTATATTTAGATAAAGAGCCTCTATATGGACGTGGTAGCGGCAAAAATATTGTAACTCTAGTGGTAAGTTAAAATGGAGTTAGTATATTTTATATGGGCGCGCTCATGTAATAATAACTTAACTCCATTTTTACTTATCAATCGAGGTAGGATATTTTTCGTTACCACGTCGATATATTGTCAATAGTTTCAGACTTTTTTTATGCTCAAACACCCTTAAAATCGTACTGCAACATGCTGTGACGTCATAGTCATGTAACATATTTACCTATGTTAACATTTAAATATTTGCATAACTGTGACGTCACAGCGTTTTGCAGTAAGATTTTAAGTGTGTTATAGAGGGTTAAAAAAATATGGAAAAAATTGACAATATTTACTTATAGAGGTCCTCTATACAAAAATTCAATGAAAAGTAAAAATAATAAAAAAAAAAAAATTAATCAAATTCTTTTGGGCACCCCTCTACTTACTAATTACATACTACTTTGAAACCCCGAACCTTCCGAAGAAACCCTAACTTAGCGTTTCGTGGGCTCATTAGGCTCATCCGAAACAGGAGTGGCCATCACGGTCTTGTAATCCATCCCAGAATTTGCCTGTGACTGAGGAAAACGTGGAAACCTCAGCCAGGATGGACGCTCCAGCTTTTGTCAATTAACCGGAAGTACAATGGTACAAAGCCAGGGGAACCGCATAGTGGAAAAGCGCAATGATCTATACCCCTGGGTGGGAAACGTGGTTTTTGTTGAAAATTGTCACCCATCCAACTACTAACCACGCTCGGCGTTGGTTGACTTCGGTGATCTGACGAGACCCGGTAAAGCACACTGCGCCACACCTCCCACAGTTAAAAAGTGTATTATCCATAAAATAAATAAAATTGTATATAAATACTACTATTAATGGAGAGGCTTTCAGAAAAAGTGAGATGTAAAAGAATGGAGTGGCCGGTGTTTACACAATTTATAGTTTATTTTCTTTATGTTGAGTTGAGGGATCCATGTAACCACCATGTTTATTTTACTGGAACTGAAAGCTATCTTTGTTTATTTGAGGATATCGTTGTGTGCTTCCTCAGGTGCAAAGTCACGTGACATTGTGTCAATGCAAGAAAAAGTCTTCACAGCAACAGTTCTGAGAAGCATATTTTTTAATTGTTCATATGTGAGTTTCAGTTATTCCTGGTCATATTTCAATATTGAAATTACATTCACAAAGTGACTACTCTGAAAATATTTACAACCACTGCGGAGTATTAAAGGTCAAGTATAAACTGGAAGGTATAAAGCTGCATTTATATTGGAGCGATATCAAACGGAGCTTGGTGAGACGAGAAAAGCGCACTTCGTTCAATCTCGTGCGGCGGCCATGTTGTCGATAAAATTGCTCCCTATAAACGTTGATGAAATTCCGAACCTCCGATTGGCTGCTGCACGTAATTTTCTCGCTTTCCTCGCTCCACATAGAAATGCACTTTAATGCGACTATAATTTCCTAATATGTGCTATATATGGTCAAAAGGTGGGTAAAGGTTTACCCACCTTGTATATGTTTAATTGATTTCATAAATTTATTTTAATGCAAGTTCATAATTCATATAATTTAGAAAATGTGTAAAGGCGGATTCAGATGGCGACAACGGCGATGCGACGCGATTTTGACGTAAAAGCTGTGGAATCCTATGCGGTGACGAATTCGCCGGGAATCACGTTAATTACGATGCTCTTTTTCTTTTTATCGCCAAATATGTCCACCAATGAATGTTACAGCAAGTGCGCATTATTCGCGTCGCGTCGCATGATAAAGATCGCCATGTGAATCCACTTTAAGCTGTCATCAAACTTTTCTCCCTCGATTTTTAGTGACAAAATTTGTGTGTCCTTCTTTATTCTCAAAAACCGGACGTGGAATGAAATAAGGGGGAGGGGAGGTCAGTTTAGAAAATGGGAGTTTACCTTTTAAGTTAAATTCAAAGTTTCAGGGGATACATGACCTATATTGTGACATTGTGACGAAACACCACTCCCATTTTTATCGTGGCACATGAACCTGAGCCGAATGCTCTCTGAAACACATGATGGAGACCATAGCATCGCATTATCACGATTTGCATAAAATCGTGCCTTTCCTAACAGTACCGGCCTGAATCGATGCTACTATCACCAAGATCTGCATCGACGGCGGCTTCAGCAGACTTACTTGAGCAGCTGAAGCCACCCGCCTTTTACCACCGGCGGCTCGGTATTTTTAATATAGGCACAACGCTTCAGAGCCATCCTTTTTCAGGACTATAGTTGCGATTTTGAAGTGAAGTGATACACGTGCCAAGAAAATCGAGGCTGGCAGACCCATGTAACCGCGCCTCTATATAGTACTGGAGTGATCCTCGACGTGATAGCGACATCTGCCAGGATTGTGAGTTGAAAACGAGACTCGGGCAGGTGCGAGGGCGGATCGTTTAACCGGCCAATTAGAGCGGGCGACCGTAAATAAGAGCTCGGTGTGGCCAAGAAGCACGTAAAACTACCTTCACAATCTGTTGGCAACTTTATAGTACTACACTGCAAAAACAACTAAATACCAAAGGCATTGAGAATCTCCACAATCACTTTTGCATCACCAAAAGTGTTTAGCTTCTCAATGCTTTTATTGTTTACAGTCTTCATACCTGTTGTAAAAAGCTAAAAATTGATCACCAATCTAACTACTCGCCAGCTTAACTTCGGTAATCACTTTCGATCATACCTTACCACTGCACTGCTAATGCTTTCTTAGTAGGAAGAGTATTATTGAGGTATATAAAATAAATAAGAGCCATGGTGAAATGATAAGGGTTCATTTCAATACAAGGTTATACAAATTTCGACCCTAGGGTAAAATTTGATGGCGGTTCTAATGGCGACCCTTAAATTTGCGACCCTTTGACCCTTAAGGGTCAAAAGACCCTTAAATTTTTTTTTCGTGAAAAATTGCGAAATTGACATTAGCAATGTCCTTAACTAACTTTAGAGCTCTTATTTACGCATTTTAAGGGTCGACCCTTGGGGTCTAACAGGGGTCATTTTTTAAAAGTATACAAATATTTATAACAAAATTTGTCAAAAACTGTGAGGATTATGGATTTAGCATTGGCTTTAATTGATTCAGTAAGAATAATGACCCTCTAAGGGTCGACCCCTAAAATTTATTACGATCTATTCCGCACATAATACTTCTAAATGCTATTAACATGCAATTTCTGAATGCTAATTCTGTTAACAAAAATCTAATGTTTAAAACGTTAGTTTTTAAATGGTAAAAACAGTGATTATATAGCAAAGACATTTAGCTATTTTTCTAAATACTTTTAACGTTCAGTAAATGTTAAAAGCATGGAGGGTCTGAATACCGATTTTTTGCAGTGTATGTAAGATACATAAAACATTACATTGTTGTGTAATGTGATTGAATACAGGTAATCAGAAAGCAGTTACATAATATCATTGCATTAGTTAATACCATCAGAAGAACGAAACACATAAATTTCTCTGCTTCCATGGCATGTACACCGCGAAACAGCACGAACATTATATCTGCCTGATTTTCTGAGCTGCAGCTAAAAGAAAAAAAAAAAAAATAGATAGATAGATAGATAGATAGATAGATAGATAGATAGATAGATAGATAGATAGATAGATAGATAGATAGATAGATAGATAGATAGATAGATAGATAGATAGATAGATAGATAGATAGATAGATAGATAGATAGATAGATAGATAGATAGATAGATAGATAGATAGATAGATAGATAGATAGATAGATAGATAGATAGATAGATAGATAGATAGATAGATAGATAGATAGATAGATAGATAGATAGATAGATAGATAGATAGATAGATAGATAGATAGATAGATAGATAGATAGATAGATAGATAGATAGATAGATAGATAGATAGATAGATAGATAGATAGATAGATAGATAGATAGATAGATAGATAGATAGATAGATAGATAGATAGATAGATAGATAGATAGATAGATAGATAGATAGATAGATAGATAGATAGATAGATAGATAGATAGATAGATAGATAGATAGATAGATAGATAGATAGATAGATAGATAGATAGATAGATAGATAGATAGATAGATAGATAGATAGATAGATAGATAGATAGATAGATAGATAGATAGATAGATAGATAGATAGATAGATAGATAGATAGATAGATAGATAGATAGATAGATAGATAGATAGATAGATAGATAGATGGATACCCCTAGTTGAAATATTACGTCTTCAACTCATCCTTTACACGTCTAAACCTAATAATCTTTTTACCTCTTCGCTCAAAGTGAGGATGAAATGAAAACAATATTTCTCGCATTTCATGCTCAAGAAGAGGAAAAAATACGTAATTTCGTCTTTTTTTCCCTCTTCTTTTCCTCTAAAATGGTGCGAGACAAGAGGAAATTAGAGGAATGGCGAATAAAATGCTTCGTACCCCTGTAGTACTGCAACCCGTATACACGTACGTGATCAGAAAGTTGCATACTTTACAGCATTGCATGAAAGATAGCTTTTTCCTCAATATCAGAATAAAATAATAATGCGTAGCAATTATTCCAAAATTTTTATATTAAAATTTAAAGTTTAGTGATATAAAAACTGTTCATAGGTGTAGTTCTTTTTTCTGTTGAAAAAAAAAAAAAAAAAATGGTATAAAAAATACAGTGCATTAGCAGTTGGCAGTGATATTTCTATTTTCATTTAAAAGGTCGACAATTCGATGCGTCTTTCCAAATGTGGATATCACTTGCAGAAAAATGAATATTTAAGTCTGTTCGTAATTACACAATCAGATATAATCGATTATATACATGGAACATAAAGATCATCAATAATAATCGATTAATTCTGATTGTGCATTTACGAACAGACCTAATAATATATGTATTTTCATTTGTAGATACTTTAATGGTATTAATTTGATGCAAATGTTTTATTTTTGGTCGCCATATAATTTTTCTACCAACATTTCCATGGCATTCAATACAACAACGTGAAAACTTAGTCGAAAAAATAAAGACTGAAAAAAAGAAAATGTATCTATAAAAACATTACAAATGGCTGACAAGTTATAAATGTACCGATGTTACACAAGAGAAAACAAATTGCTAGTAGTTTGCTTCTCATAAACAATATTTTTTTAGTTAATATTTCATTTCTAAAGACGGATCAAAAGAACAAATCCTGGCAGCGTAAATGAAGAAAAATGAACTGACGATTAAATCTTTATAGTCATTAATCGCAAAAATAAATGGTTGTTGGTTGTATAATACACAATCCATTGGATTAATACAAAAGCTCGTAATTTATTTTATTAAATAATCTATCATAGTTTGAATGGTATAATAGAAACAGAAAACATGAGAGCCTATATATGGGGCAAATAGATCGAAACGGAATAGAAAATAGAATTTGAGCGTGGTGCAATGCATTGACCGGTTCTCGTTATATCACCGAAGTCAAGCAACGTCAAGCATGGTTAATACTTGGATGGGGGACCGTTTTAAGTATAAATATTACCTCCCTCTCTGGGGTAAATTCGTCTCGCTTTCCATCTAGTGTAGTGATGCACTTGTGTGTGTGTTTCCCCATTTTTTGGACATCACTTTGGTCCATTGATAAAAATTGGAGGTGTCCGTCCTGACTGAGGTTTTCCATGGTTCCCTCAGTCTCACCTCAGCAAATGCTGGAACGCGAAACTGGCGTATTATACGCATCACTCAAATATAACTTGATTTATAACTTGATTTAACCCCTGTTTTACCTTGCTCTTGTGTATATGTACTGGGTTGTGCCAACATTAAGTTCTGATCGGTCGGCTCACTTGTAAGTGATGAACACGTGGTCACTGCACTAACTGCTGCACACGGCAGGGAGGTCGTTAAATGTCCCGGGCCTTCTGTCACATCTGGCCGGCGTGCTGGAGGCTACTTGACGATCTTCTTTTTTTTTTTTTCCTAAAACATTTCATGAACTTACAAGAGTGTATCCTTGTAAAAAAAAAAAAAAAATGACTGCAGAATACCTGTATTACAATTATGCGTAGGTTGTACTTCGGAAATAATTGAAATTTGTCTGGATCTAAAATGATTCTTTAATTATGAGAGAAAACCCCCACACAGTGGTACAGTGGAGACAACACATTAAAATTGATTGAAATAATAAATATTTCAAATTTATTTAAATTAAAGATTTCAGATAAAATCTATTATAAAATTCCCCATTTTGTGCAAATGTGTTCCTTTTAGTTATGCAACCCTCGTTGCTCACATGAAACACGTGGTTGCATACCTAAAAGGATGCACACTGTTCTCTGTTTATTTTGGCTAGGCTAGAGTCAGCTGCAAAAGCGGACATTAGGCT
Organism: Siphlonurus alternatus; assembly: GCA_949825025.1. NCBI lineage: Eukaryota > Metazoa > Arthropoda > Insecta > Ephemeroptera > Siphlonuridae > Siphlonurus > Siphlonurus alternatus. The sequence goes on from OX463782.1 coordinate 35,087,678, forward strand.
AGGCGAGACAAGCCTGCATGCCTATAGGCCTGCGTTACTTTGTTGCAATGCAGGTGAAAGATTGCCTTGTTTATCTCACAGCGGCCAATTATGTCGAATTGTGTCTATCTTAGTTCATCACCGTTTGTCGTTCTATTTTATCAAAACAATTTCTATACAAATATCGTGGTCAATTGCCATGGTTGTAGGCTATAGTGTCGCCTCAGAATGGGAGAGTGCTCTAAGCACCACGAGGAGTATGGACCTCAAAATTTTTTATTGCATAAATGAATATAGAAGGTGCAGAGTTATGCTATATGCTATGATACTCTGATTTTTTTTTCAGATTTTTTAGATTCCGAAAACTATTGAAAATATAGAGAAGGTGACGCCTCTGGACGCCTCTCTTAATAAAAGGATAGGAACTAAAAGGGGAGTGGGTTCAAACCTGATCTCGACAAAACTTTTTAGCAATACTTCCCGAGCTCTAAAAAAATTGAAGAAAAAAAATAGCATAACTTTGCACACTTTATCCATTTTTGCATTTTTGCATTTTTGCATTTTTTTTTTTTTTTTTTTTTTATTTTAGGTTGATATTTCGTTATATCTATAGCTTTTATGATCATGTGGCATAAAATCTATAATTGCAGCAAAACCTCGTGGTGTTAACAGCACCCCCATTCTGAGGCGACGATATGTATTTTGACTGTTTTGGAGACTTTTTCAATCCTTATAAACTCCTCAAAATTGAAAAAAATAATAAGGGCAATTGTCTATCTCTTGAACATTCAACTTGGGTATACCTCAAATAAACATAATAAAATTAATAATTTTGAATATTTTGACTACATCATGTAAATTATAAATAAGCAGTTCTCATGTGTCATTTTATATTGATAGGAGCAAAATTATATTAGTACATATGAGAAAAATGGATACTTGCAATGTTCGAATTTCAAAGTCAATCACCTAAAGAAGACCAATATTGTGTTTCTTTTCTCTACAGCATTCAGTGGAGAACTTATTTAGAGGTTTTTTATTTTGATTTTAAAACTAATTCGAATTAATGAGCTTGCATCCCAAGTTAATCTCAAATTTCGTCATTAATAAATGACAGTTCAGATATATTGTGTTCGAAAGCCAATTCACTCTATTTCTTTATGGACACAAAGTCTGCAGAAAGACATGGTCTATATTGTGTACGGATCCGCAAGAACAAGAATGGTGAAAGGCCGGCTCGAATTTAGAATTTTAATAATTAATTTTTTGTGGCTAAAATTTTTAATGTATTGACTTGAAACTTTCTTAAGGTATATCTATAGATATTTTTGCTTTGAATCCAGTTCCATTAGTTCCAAAAAATCACTGCAGAAATCTATTTTTACAAAAAATGAAAGTTTCTGCAGTGATTTTTTTTGAAACCAATGAAATTTGATTCAAACCAAAAATTTCTAGACATAGGTTTCACACATGTGCATATACCTTAAGAAAGTTTCAATTCGATATCTCAAAAACTTATGCTGCAAAAAAATAATTTTAAAATTCTAAATTATGGAGGCAGCCTTTCACCCTTAAAATCTCTGGGCTTGGTCTACGAACAGTACGTGTATATTGTTACGGCACACAAAGTACAATGTCAAATTTTGTGTGTACGAGGGTACCAATTGTTGGCAGAGCGGTGACGCCGCGGCGATTTAGAGCGACGAGGAGAGAACATCCCTGCGAGGGGGGGAGGGGGGAGGGGGGAAGACAACAGCGGCGGGTGGAGAGAGAAGCGAGCGGGCACACCAGTCGCTCCCAGCACCTTCCGGCGGCGCGTACTCCACAAGTCACTAACCACTAAAGGTGAGTGAGTGACGTCATGGTTCGACAAAATTACTGATCGTAATTAGTGAAAATCATAATTTTGTGTAGCATTTTGTCCCTCCTAGTGTAGTTTTCATAGCTTTGATCAACAAAATCGTATTGGTCAAAAGTAGTAATTTGATAATTTAGGGCTCAATCAATGGCTAATTGATAATTTTAATATGATCTGACTTCAATTGTTGGTGTTTTGCCAATTTGAAAATTTAATGCACTTCAAATTTTACTATAATAATATTTTCCAACTTGTGCGAAATTTCCAAATTGATGAAGTCAAAATAAAACAAATCAGGAGTCTTGAAATACGAAGTTTTGACTACGGTATAAGTGGATTGTTTAAGCTACAATGAATACAGCGAGCCCCTTTTTTCTATTTTCTATTTTTTTTTTTCAGTTTGTACTTGAATAATCTATAGTTAATAATATTATTCTTATTTCTAGTTAATAATTATATATCATACTGTCGACTCTTTGTTTATTCAAATTGATTATTATTTTTTAAAAATTATAAAATTTATTTTTATAAAACTATAAGTAAGCAGGTGCCATGAATCAATTTGGTATACAGAAACATATAGAGATAGAGTATACAGACTATCTACTCATCTCAAATTGCTGCTATACTCAGAGACCGTATCTAAATCCTTTGGCAATGAATAGATTGTAAAAAGTACCATTTATAACATGTCAACTTGTATCTATAAAAAATCGTATAGAGTTAGTTATTTTTGAAGATATTAATTTTAAAAGACGTACGTGTATGAAAAGTTGCCTACCCCACCAGGCGTTTCTGATATGTTTGTTCTATTTCGCAAGCTCGATACTCTAAGTATGCCTCCCTAACGAGTCTTGCTTACGTCACACGTATCTTACTAAGAATGTCAAATATATTGGCTGCGTGCAACATTAGCAGGCTAGGTGGGGTATAATTAGTCACCCCAGCGCCGCTCCCCGCCGAGTGCTCCCGTGCCGCTTTTACCTCTAGGCCCGGACAAAACAAAAACCGCTACCTCTTCTCAATCACTGATGATTAAAATTAATTTTATAAATTAAAATTATTTACTACTTTTTTTATGTAAAGTCATTATTTCATACAAAATTTTATTATCATATTAAAAAGTTGAACGTTTTTGGCTGCTTGACAGTTTTTTTTTTATAAGAAAGAAATATTTTGTCAACAAATTATGAGATTCGTATTATTTTTCTTCTTTAAAGCTTCTTGCCAATTAACTTTGCTCATGAGGCAAAATATAATTAAGTGAAAATGTATTACAATGTACATTAATTAATATGTGTAACTATAATATTAATTATTTTTTAATAAGTAAAAAAAAAAGCTGAAAAATTACGAGTTTAACTCATCCTTTACACGTCTAAGCCTAATCTCTTTACTTCAAAAACACATCTTATTTCCTCTTCGGTCTAAGTAAGGATGAAATGGAGAAAATATTTTATGCTCAGTAAGAGGAAAGAAGACGTAATCTCGTCTTTTTTCCTTTAAAATAGTGCAAAATAAGAGGGAATTAGACGAAGAGAGAGCTTAATAGCAAATAAATAATGATGAAATTTATTTCAAATCAGGATACATAAAAAAAAAATACAATGAATTTTTGTCAAAAGAAATTATTAACTCAATCCATAATAAAATTAAAACAATAACATTTGATAAAGTCCAGAATTAAAACGTTGCTTAAAACCACTGGGTGCTGAAAGTTTGGTTATAACTCTCCAAGATCTAAATATTTACCTGGCAATAATAAATCTTTCCCTTTCGGAAAAGTAAAAATACAATGTTTACAGCCAATACAAAAATAAGCATTCAAATATGTCAGTGAAACAATCTGGAAGAGAGCGCTGAATATTTAATTGCGCTCCTTCGAGCATCATTTAGCGGAGAAACGCGGCGTGACAAATCACGAACTAACGTGTGCCAGGGAGGATTATTATGTGGCAATGTGTGGTACACAGAAGTGACTCACGGCCCTGAAAAAATTATTTGTAAAATACATCATTCTAAATGAAGAAGCGCTGTTTTTGCGTAGAAGAATTTATGTTTTTGTCCGCGATATTTTCAGATTGCTTTTTTCAAATTTTCTTACATAAATTCTTGTGTACCAGTATATATTTGAAGCAACTTTTTTCTTGACCCCAGCAGGATTTTATTTGTCATGTAACGCTGTATCAAGGGGAGGGGGAAGGGGGTCCAAACGACCCGCTATTTAAATCACATGTTAAGCATTTTTTAAAGTTTTTTTTTTTTAGTATTTTTTTGCGGAAATACATTACTTTTTGGCAAACTAATAAAATAACTATATAAAGATTACAAATTTTAGTATGTCATATATAAAATATATTATATTGAATAAAGTAGGCACTTAACAAAGTAAACCTTCAAAAGTATATAATGATCATAAAATAGCTCATAATCTACTCACTAAATTTAATTTTACGATCTTCTTCCCTTGGCTGATGTTTCATAAAGGACATAAAGATTTGTTTACAATAACTTGGTTCGTATGTTCGTAAATTCACAATCAGATGATTAATTCAGAATAAGATTTTTTATACGTTATACAGAAGGTTCATCTTTTTCATGACTCGATTGTGGATTTACGAATAGAATTATTGTTACTAATGGCCGTAAGCTGCAGCCAACCTATCCTAGAAAAATCGGAGAATTATCCGAGAAATTTAATGCTAATTAGTAAATAATCCACGGATAATCCTCAGATTATTCTCGGATAGGTGGCTGCAACTTACGACCATTAGTTTTAGATTCTCCTTGGCTATTTTGAAAATAATCATATACTGTATACTTGCCATCATAAAAAAAAAATAAAGAATAATACCATTTTGATGAATAAGAATAGACATAACAGTGTATTTTTTATAAGAAAAACGTTTCGTTACTCCCTATATTTTTAGTATTGTTACCATTGCACACAGAGTTTAAGCGCTTTCACGTGATTATAGAAAAGAAAATAGAAAATTGATGTAACTAAACCATATAAGTTGGACCTATATACATTCTTTGCAAATTAAATAATGTACCATCACTATTTTTCTATAACAAATAGAGCCTTTCGATTTAGTATAAAATATAGGGTTAATTGTGGTAATATTGCCCAGTTATAATAATTATAAAAAGGTCACTTAAAAACTTAAAATTGATTATGACGTTACAATGAAAATATTGCATGATATTCATTACGTTTACATGATGGTGTTTAATATTCGGATTCGTTGATGACACCTCATACGGATATAACATTATATTATATCCGTCGTCAACGGATATACGTAGTAAATACTATCATGTAAACGTATACTGAATAATGTCTCTGAAATTCTGACACCTCTGAAAATAATGAAAACATCACTCGCGCAGAAGTAAAAGACACACAGCTACAAAAAAAAAAGAGTAGACATTGACATTAAATTTAATGCGCGATATTGCTGTCACAACTCTGCAACTGCAACTCAGCATGAATTTTTTATTGCATCCCGAGTTGGAATAAATTTCATCTTTTCTTCGCTGTAAACTCAAACTCTCCTCTCGTCTTTTCTCCTCTTATTTTGCACCATTTTAGAGAAAAAAAAAGGTGAAAAAGACGAGATTACGTCTTTTTTCCTCCTCTTGAACATAAATTGTTAGAAATATTGTCTTCATTTCATCCTCACTTTGAGCAAAGAGGAAATACACTGCAAAAACAACTAAATACCAAAGGCATTGAGAATCTCCACAATCACTTTTACATCACCAAAAGTGTTTAGCTTCTCAATGCTTTTATTGTTTACGGTCTTCATACCTGTTGTAAAAAGCTAAAAAGTGATCACCAATCTAACTACTCGCCAGCTTAACTTCGGTAATCACTTTCGATCATACCCTTACCACTGCACTGCTAATGCTTTCTTAGTAGGAAGAGTATTATTGAGGTATATAAAATAAATAAGAGCTATGGTGAAATGACAAGGGTTCATTTTAATACAAGGTTATACAAATTTCGACCCTAGGGTAAAATTTGATGGCGGTTCTAATGGTGACCCTTAAATTTGCGACCCTTTGACCCTTAAGGGTCAAAAGACCCTTAAATTTTTTTTTCGTGAAAAATTGCGAAATTGACATTAGCAATGTCCTTAATTAACTTTAGAGCTCTTATTTACGCATTTTAAGGGTCGACCCTTGGGGTCTAACAGGGGTCATTTTTAAAAGTATACAAATATTTATAACAAAATTTGTCAAAAACTGTGAGGATTATGGATTTAGCATTGGCTTTAATTGATTCAGTAAGAATAATGACCCTCTAAGGGTCGACCCCTAAAATATATTACGATCTATTCCGCATATAATACTTCTAAATGCTATTAACATGCAATTTCTGAATGCTAATTCTATTAACAAGAATCTAATGTTTAAAACGTTAGTTTTTAAATGGTAAAAACAGTGATTAAATAGCAAAGACATTTAGCTATTTTTCTAAATACTTTTAACGTTCAGTAAATGTTAAAAGCATGGAGGGTCTGAATACCGATTTTTTGCAGTGTAAGATGTGTTTTAGAGGTAAAACGATTAGGTTTAGACGGGACGTAATTTTTCAACTAGGGATGTTAATACAGGACCTTGAGTTATGTATACTGTCCATTTTATGAAAAATATAACACCTTTAAAATCGTGCTGTAAAACATTGTGACGTCATAGTCATGCAACGTGTTTCCGTATGCTTAAAAGTGTTATATAATAATATATAATAATAAAATAATATAATTATGTAAATCATATAAAATATAATAGTTACTTACCCGCGTTTGTCTAAATTGTTTTCTAAGAAGTAGAATCTGTAGACAGGTATGGAGGGTAGCCAAGAAAGGCCAAACACCCTCAGATTTCCGACATATTCGATGACAGGAGTAGATGATAAGATTTAGGATAGAAAAGGAGGCGGATATGACTTTGCGTTAGGGTTAGGTATTGCCTCGGTATATTTGCAGGAATTTAGTATAAATTATTATAAATTTAGAACGTTTTGCAGCACTATCTTCAGTGGTGTTAGAGAATAAAAAAAAGTGAAAAATTAGCAACAAATAATTCGAGTTCCTCTATCTATAACATATGCAACAACAAAATTATGCAGGGTATACATTTGTTTGAAGTATAATAAGCACGTCAAAATCATGTCGTATCGCAACTCAATCTACCGTTACGAGAAAACACCATTACTATCCCTTGTATACTGAACTCTACCTTTTGTTCTCCACAGATGATGGACGATGAGGCAGACCCCTGGGGAGACATAGAGGAGACCCCCGCAGAACCCGCCGCCCCCGCTGAGGGTGGTGAGGCTGGCGAGGCCCCAGCTCTCGAAGGTGAGGGAGGCGAGGCCGTCCCCGCCGAGGAGGGCGCCCCTGCTGAGGGTGAGGTCGTTGAGGAAGTCCCCGTGGTCCGCCGCAGGGATCCCAACCGTCCCATCTACTTCAAGTACTTCAACCGGAAGACCCACCTGAACTACAGCTACCTATACGACTACCGTCATAGCTACTACGATGACGTCATTAAATACCTTGATGAAAGGCAGCGTGGAAAGACCCTTGATATTCCACGACCTCAGACCTGGGCAGAACGTGCCCTTAGGACAGCACCTGAACGTATCAGCACCGCATACCAAGCCAGCAAGGATTCAGAACTTCTGAGCAGGATTCGCACCAGTAACCAGCAATACTACTACCACTCAAGAGAGTATGTCAATAAGAGGAAAACTACTAACTACTTGTGAGCCCAGCCCGCCCAAAAAATATATTGCCCGCCCGCTGCCACAGCCGCCCCCACATGCAGGTAAGGAGGCGCAGTTTTCAACTTCGACCTTCCAGATCATCAACGTCAAGTCAAGGTGGTGGGCGCGGCTGCTGATGAGGATAAACAAATTGATCTCTTTAAGAAATGCTTTAAGCGCAGAATCATCATTTTTACGACATTTTTTATTTTTATGAATAGAGGCTTCAAGTGTTTTAAAATTTTTTTCAATAAGCCACCATTTTAGAAAATTTGAATTTATTCCTCAGTGACTGTAAAAACTACTAATTTAAAATCATCTCCTACCCCCCCCCCCTCCAATTTAGGGGTTCTTCTGATAATGAATCAAGAGCTTATTTTCCTTTAAAAAATTCTTTAATGCAGCAATTTTAAGTTATTTTTTTACATATTAGGTTTGGATAGGATGGTGGGACCACCGCAAAATCAGCTGACTTGAAGCCTCTAATTTTTTTTTTTTTTTAACATCGATATTTTTTAATTTTTGGCGCTTTTCAATTCATATTGAGATCAAGCTTTTTTAATATTTTCTTTTCTTATCGTCTTCGTTTATTAATGGGGTGGTGTGAATTTTAACATAAAAGTAAATTTGGTGTTATAGTATCGCCCATATAATAACCGCTTTTTTAATTATTTTGAAAAACTACACTTTGTACGCTAAACTATATTGTGTAGTTTACATTAACATAAAGCAAATCATTTTCTCTCCAAAAACATCCAGTAAAAATAACACTAATTACTAACCAAAGTACTGTATTTACACACGTAACTTACATGTACTAACATTACATATGATATTTTTTGGTAGCTAACATTTGATAAACCTCGTAGTTTGGGGTAGATTTGAGATAATTTATCACACAATTCAACACAACAGAACGGGTGGCATGTATTTGTGATCGCAGTAGGTAAGCTGTGGTGCAAGTTACATGACATGCGTTCTCTTTAGCTCACAAATAAATAAATCATTTAAGAATAACATCTCAAAATAGATTAAAATTTTATATTTTTTACATGAAACTTTACTGAAACAATAATTTATAATTAAGATAGTGATAAAATACTGACATAAGATTGTTATATTTTTATTAAAGATCAACTGCAGATCTTTAAATGATAATATCTAACGTCAATTTTTATCTCCAAATCATCAATTACATTCAATTTCTTAATTAATTTATTACATAAAGTACAGACAGCCTTTGAAACATAAAAAAATTAATAAGAAAAATTTCATGTTTATAATAAAATTGCTCGGCAATCTAAAAAATACGGGTTCGAATCCCACTCCGGCAAAACTTTTTACATTTTGCGATAAACATGGAATTTCTTATTAATCACGCTGTGACCAAAGCGACGGTTCCTAACATGTTTCCTCTGGTCCTCCTCAGGTCTACTCGCAACAGGAACTCCCTGGGCTCCAGCTCTCTCAGCAGGTCTTCGTACACTTCCACTCTCTACTGAACATCACCATCTTCAATAAATAAAAAGACAAACAACTTCGCCACCGCCTCAAATTATTAAAAAAATCCTCATGGCTTATTATTTGAAAATTTTTAAAAAATATAGGCAATATAATAATTATATCAGAGAGTGTGATTAGAAATATATTTAAATATTGATAATTTTTAATGTTTAATTTTTATGATTACGCTCATTTCTTTCTTTGTTCAATTATTGTAAACAAATTATTTTTTTTTCTTCTCATTTGTTCTGGTTTGTTGTTATTTCTTGTGCTGATTAAATAAATATTTGCGACTCTCTCTCAATCTCCCAAAAAAATAAAAACTTTTGTTGTTCACCCTCCCCCCCTCCTAAAATTAGTATCGTTCAAATGTCTTTATTATAACAAATTAGGCTAACAAAATTATAGATTTAAATGACTCATATTCTTTATTTTTGTATAATAAAGTTGAATAATTATTTGCATAGTTACTCTTTATTTACATTTTAGTTGACTTGCGTGAATGTTGATACATAGTTCATTATGACATTTTATTATATTATATTATTTATTTATTTATTTATTAACTTTATTTACGTTATTTATAATTTTATATTACGAAAAAACTAGTTTTTTTTTCTTGCAATGAAAATTTTTGCATGCATGGTATTAAAATAATCTAAAGGAAAGGAAGCAAATTTTTTTATTCAAAATATTTTTTATATCACTTTATTTTATAAATTCTGATACGTATAGTCGAATCAATTAATGCAATTGATATCGGATTAAAATCTTGCAAGTCAGCTTAAATTTGTATAATTATTTAAGAAGTATTGTGGATGTGGATATTAAACAATGGAGTATTGTCATTTTTTAGCTACGGCCAAACAAGGACGTTTATACAGATTATTATTACTATATTCTTTAGTAAAAACCATACGACATTTCAAGGCATTAAGTTTTGCCAGAAAGCGTCACTAGATGTCTCAGTCATCGCTCCGTGGCGCTGAGAACCACCTGGCGCCGAGACAGGTGGAGCCACTTTCTCAGTGCCAGGTGCTGTGAAGACAAAAAAAGGGGGAGGGGGGTAAGACGTTATATAGTTCAGTGGGGTAAGACGTTTATTACGTCACTTTATAAAGAAAATAATTGCATTTTATTTTAAATAATATATAATATTCAAAATAAGGCGTACTGGGCGCGCAATGCAATATTGCAACAATATACCAGGGCAGTCTAGGAGACTACCCTGGTATATACCGTAAATTAACCTTCAATGATTAATGATAGTATATATTATTAAACATTTAAAAACAAAATATTAAATAAAATAAATGTGATTGAAATATTTTCAAGATGCATAGAAATTTCATATAATATTGTGATATTTTACACCCCATGCATGCATGTGATATGTGATGTCTATATAGAGCGCGGAAAAAAATCATTTTGCCTATTTGTGCACATGAGGACTATTTTGTTGTCATTTAGGATGTCCACCGATCTCCGGAAGTGGATTAAAATAAGCCTATACAAAAAATGATCATTTAGACTATTTTTAGATTTTGAGACTATTTTGGCAAAAGATGACTTTTTGTGACTTTTTGACATATTTTAGTGCATTTCAGCTCGTTTCTTCATATTGTCAAAAAAAAAAAAAAAAAAAAAAGAAGTAAAGAAATAAAAAAAAAAATAATACAACTTTTAAACACACGCACTTTTAAATAGCACTTTCGCCTTTTTGCTGCATTTTCTAAAAAAAAAAGTGACTTTTTTTGTAGACTATTTTCCAAAAATAAGTTGACTTTTTTAGGCGCCTATTTTTCGAAAATATGTAAAAAAATTCCGCGCTTTACACGGATTTATAATATTACTAACCAATATTTCAAATCATGTTTACATAACCGTCATAACCATGCGCGAGGGTAAGAGGGTTTAAAAGATTGATTATAAGGAGGCATAACCACGGCAGATAATTAAAATAAAATTCATGCAGTATTTCTTTATTGAAGAATATAAATTATAAAATATTAATATAATTATCTCACTTGTCAGATTTATTTGCTGTATTTATAGATTTATCCTAATAAAAGTTGTTACTAACATGGCACAAAAATACTCTATTTACATAAAAACTTGCATGAAAAGATTACTCCAATTAATGTAACAACATGCAGGTAAATAGCAAGAAAGTTTTAATTAATTAGGTTCACTAAACTGATAAATTACCCCACTTGGAAATTCTCCAGAAGTTGAGTCGGACCGAAGTTGTCATTTAATTGGTCCTGGTGACAGGAGCCAGTTGTGGCGGAAATCTAAATCAATGACAGCTGACAGTTCAACTGGACCAACTAGTTACAGATTTATTAGTTTATTGCCCTGTTGGACTCAAATATAACTTACGATAATTTGAACTTCAACGATATTTCTGTATTAAATTGATGTTGAACCAAAAGCAAAATAAAGTTAACTACAGTCTAACAGATCTTATAATACCTGTTGACACTATGACGCCTAGCTTTCCAGAATGTCGCCATCCTATTCTGGCTGGGATAAAAAGCAAAAGACGATCGCCGAGCGTAGTCGAATCTACACGTAAATTAAGATCTGTAATATTGATGTAAGCTTCTTGCAGGATTTTGTTAACCAAGGTTGTTCAGGCATGCAATTCAGTGAATTCACATACTAAATGAAAAACATAATGCAAATTTTTACAAAAACATACCATAATTATAATTAAAAGAGAGTTATATTATACAGTTATACATCGCTCGTTATAATTTTTGACTGTTAAGATAGTTGCGGCAAGTTGATTTATATTAATGTCATGATGGTATCATAGCTCTTTCCCTGCACTGCATGTGCTGCATAAAGAATGCAATTTCTTGGAACTCTCTACAACAATTTTTCAAATAACAACCAGGGAATGAAAGTCGGGAAATGCAGTTCCGAGATAGATTGAATACCATTTTTTTATTATTATTTTTTTAGACTCACTCTATAAAATGGGTCTATTTATAAGAATGTAAAGAGATGTATACACCTCAGGACAGCTAGCACGAACGTTTTACCTCTTCTGGATTTGCTGCATGCTCCCCAAAACACAAAGAAGTGCAGTTTCTTTATTTATTTGGAAGAGAAAATAATCATAAATCTAGTTCACCGCATTTCGATCCATATAGTGTATGTTAGAGTTCATAACAATTAATATATATATATCCAGCAAACAGAAGGGGTAAATTTTGTGATGTCCAAAAATGTACATTTAGTACATTTATTTTGTGCTTTAAATTTAAAACCAACTTAAGGTGGATTCATATGGCGATTTTTATCATGCGACGCGACGCGAGAATAATGCGCACTTGCTGTAACATCCATTGGCCAGCCATATTTGGCGATTAAAAGAAAAAGAACATCGTAATTAATGCGATTCCCGGCGAATTCGCCGCCACATAGGGTTTCACAGCTTTTACGTCAAAATCGCGTCGCATCGCCGTTGTCGCCATCTGAATCCGCCTTTATGATTATTTTTTAAGCAAATATTTTTGTGTTTATTCTTTTATTTCTGAGTAGTTTAATATTTTGCGTTGCATAAAAATTAAAATTATGCATTTAATTATAACAACAGAGCATAAATATAAAAAGAGAGAGTTATTTTACTGATAGATGCGTCCCGCTGGCTTAACGTTACGATGTTATCATTTATTTGAGACACTTTTTTTTTAGAAATTTAGGAAGAACATTTTGCTCATTATAAATCCATTAAGATATTTTTTAGTGGTTTTAAATAAGATTTGTGTCTTATCCTATATTTTTAAAAACAAAAAACTGGACATGCTTCAGAAATTTTGATAAAACAATTTCTTATTGCATTTTTACTGTTGTTTGTTGAATTAGTGCAGTATAAATTTAAATCATCAGAGAGTTTTCTTGAAGTTTGATTTAAAAAAGTTAAAAGGTTAATTAATAATTAGAAAGGTAAATTTGTAAATTACAAGTAAAATTAAACTAGATGAGTGTTGTGAGCTTGTTAAATAAACAAAGTGTAGTGATCAATTTAGTCACGTGATAAAAACTCATGTGCTGACCGTATATAGACTTCGTAATGCATGGATAAAGTGACATAGATAGTAATAACATATGCATGATTATAAATTATACTAGAATTTATAATACAATAATATGGTATAAAACCGAACAGTGCATGGCATGATTGGTTAAATGTCGGACTTGTAATCGAATCATTACTTATTAGAGTTTTGTGGATCCCTTCCAAACCAGGGCGGTTATGACCTAAAGTAATCCATCCCAGCATTCACCTGGTTGTGACTGAAGAAACCATGGAAACCTCAGTCAGGATGGTCGGCAATTGATGGAGGAGGCCATCAATCACCTTCCAGATGTACGAGTGGGTGTTACTTAGAATACTTAGCAACCGTCACTTAATTGTGAAAAGTTTGTCGGTGCCTGGGATCGAACTCAAGACCATACGCATACGAATCGGATGCGAATACCACTGCGTTAAGTGCAGTATAACATATATTTAAGATATATAATGAAGTATAGTATAATCGCCACAAGGTAAAGTCTACGAGCTCCTTTCCAGCGACCATGGCATCATCGAATACTGATGTTAAACATCGATAAATAATAAATTTTAATACCATGGCATTTCATTTCCAACATATATATAAAATGTAATTTGGAAGTTATAAAATTATTATTTAATATTAACTTTATTGCAGTTGTATATCATTAAATAACCGACTAATATTAAGAATATAGGAGATCGCTTGTAGTTCGGCGAAGCATAAATTTATTAGGTAATTAAAGGCATACAATGCATTACCTGAAGATGTAAGATTTCCTCTGCCTGTCTGATTCTATCATGTGATATTGACTTGTACGTTTTATGTATTAATTTTTATGTGTTAAATATTTATTTTTTATATATATATACAATTTTTGACGATGCAGTTTTTCTGATGTGTGGTGAATGTTCACTCTATGTGTATAGGCTCCTTAGCCTTTTATATTCACCAATTTGGGTTATTATGTTGTTGCTATTATTTATTTTTTTTTCCCTATTCCCTACAATGTAATTAATCCCAAATAAACAAATATTATTATTATTATTATTATTATTAATTACTTCACCTCTCGTAGACAATTAGCATCATGATACATTTAAAATACTAGTTCAGATGAAAATAAAATTGAAAGTTTGGATCTCCAATTAAAATCAGATTTAGCTAGCACAGTATAGACCGCTCTGCCAGCACGTATATATATATATATATATATATATATATATATATATATATAATATATATATATATATATATTACATTATATTAATATAATACATGCAGGTATTGCACATCGATCTCTTTCGAACACACTTGTTATTTACAATATATACACTGCATGATATTAAATTAGTATAATAATAATTATTTTAATGGCATTTTTCATTTTTCAGCTTAATAAAGTACATCATGTAAAGTATAAAGTTAATATACTTTTATCATAATTCAGATATATTCAGATATTAATTAATTGGGCGTGCAAATTAATTATTAATTTTTTTTCTCTCATCAACATGCATGCACATGCATGTAATAATGTAATAATATATATTATAATATACAAATACATATTTATGTATAATTTTATCATAAATGTTACATATTATCATGATTAAACTCCCTGCATATATACATATAATATGTAATGTGACTTAATGTTTATTGTATACGTGAAGTGTAATGCTATATGGAAAATTAACTATAATACCTACATCAAGAAAATAAAATAGAAATGGTGAATTACGAGATTGGCTAATCAAAAAATATTCGCTACATTTATTTAAATAATCCACCACGCCCTCTTTGACCCGAACATTTGTAGTGGGTGGGCATTCTTTCTATAATAATAAAGTATTCTATCCCTTGGTCATATATATAACGATATAACGTATTAGCCCCGCCATATAAAGTATCTATACCATCACAGCACGGTCCAGTGGTCCTCATATG
Organism: Siphlonurus alternatus; assembly: GCA_949825025.1. Classification (NCBI taxonomy): domain Eukaryota; kingdom Metazoa; phylum Arthropoda; class Insecta; order Ephemeroptera; family Siphlonuridae; genus Siphlonurus; species Siphlonurus alternatus. The sequence continues at coordinate 35,102,808 of OX463782.1, forward strand.
ACAAGAGAAAGTCCGCGGTTCGATCACAGGCGGTGTCGCAAGCAGCGCGGGTTGTTAACGTGACTTCATGAGTCGGTGCATGCTGATCGAGAGAGAAAGGGAATGCCAAATATTATAATATCTACATAGTCCACGGTGTGTAACATTAATCACGAATTGAGGTTGAGCGTGGAGAAGTGCATTGACTGGTTCTCGTTAGATTACTAAAGTCAAGCAGTATCGAGCGTGCTTGGTACTTGGATGGGTGACCGTTTCAAGTATATAAAAATTACATTGCTAAGGTAAATTCGTCTCGCTTTCCACCCAGTGCAGTGATGCACTTGTGTGTGGTTTCCCAGGCTTTGGACATCACTTTAGACCATTGATAAAAAGTAGAGGTGCCCGTCCTAACTGAGGTTTTCCACGGTTCCCTCAGTCTCACCTCAGTGAATGCAGGGACGCGTAATTGGCCGTGGCTTTCCCTCCTTTATTCCTGTCCATTACCCCGCCTCGAGCTTATAGGGGTGCATATTCTTGTAAAAAAATGTTATCATAAAAATATGTTATTGAATTTTTTTACTTTAATGCTAATATACTCTTTAATGTTATAAAGGTTTTGATGGAGAAACTACTTTAAAAATATACTAAAGTTAGTAAAAATTATTATAACGTACACTTTGGAACAGCGCAAACTTTATACCCCGCATGACTTGCGGGCATTGTAATTTTTAAAAAAAAATTACAGATTTGCAATTTGGAAGAGGAAAGAAGAGCACCCAGTCCAGAAATTTTAAATTCAAATATGGCAACGCCCAAAAATATAAGAGCGGCTGAGACCATTGGAAATGTAATTCTCTGGTGGATTATTCAGTAAAATTTATTAATACGGCTGCCAACACACTGCTGCTTTAATTTTATAAACGAGAAAATCCCGCTCTCCTTGGTTCGACTCTTAAACTTTCCTTATTGCCACCACCTGAACTGTACCGAGCTTGACACAAAACATGAGTGCAGTACGTGAGCATTGTGTGGTACATGCAATGATATTATTTAGAGAGTAACGCTAAATATAATCTCGAAATGAAAGCAAAATTATACACCACCAGCGAAACCTCCATGACAGTCAATTAAGAATAGACAACAATTAACATACGTAATTATTATTCCTCTTATCACTCTCATGAGCGCGTAACTACTAAACAACATCAAAAACTTTTACCCAGTATACAGTTATTTTATCTACATAAGTACAATATTATCTAAAAAATTAATGTATTTTTATGGAAAGCAAAGAAGTCTTTCATTAATTTTTTTCAGTGTATTTTATCTTATAGATTTTACATTAGATCTGGTGCGAGTATGGGGAGGATAAAATATCAACTTTTTCTTACTTACATTTATTTTATTTTTTTAACTTTTGTTGGTTGCATAAAGCATACATTAAAAGTTCTTGTCAGTACAAATAAATATATAAATAATCTTACATAGTTTCATAGTTTATATTAAACATAATTTAACATGCATAATTTTATAATTTAACATTTGAACCAAATAAACAAGTTGAGTTCTACATTTTGACATTAATTGGACTATATATATTGGACTGAAGTTTCCTTCAGTCATTGTTTTCATAAGGAGGTACTAATACAAGTATATATCGTGATGGGAAATGGACATTTATATCTTATATATCCGTGGGTGTATCTAGCATAACGGAGAATACCGTAATAGATACTCGCGTGGCTTTAAGTAAACGTAGTCATATGTTATAACCTTTCTCTTCACCTTCCAAGTGCAACCGACCCTGCAGCTTTGCACTGCCCACCATCCACTCTACACATTATGCAACCTCTCATTCCCACGTGCTTAAAGTCGTCTCCACTTACCGTTGGTTTGACGTCACAGGACTCTCTCATTAGTATTGTATTGGAGGACAAAGGAAAAGGTTCGTGACGTCAAATCAATGACAGTAAAGAGGACTTTAGCTGAGCCTGCAGCTGTCCGCCAAACGTCCGGTAAAATAACGTTTTAGCGAACACACGTTATTGGCATCATAAAGTTAGTGCGAACCTAGTGGTAACTGCTGGAACTACGTGCGTCTGGCGAGGACTGCTGTATATGGTTAACATTGTAAAATCATGTAAATGCTCTGTCAGCAGCCACAGCATAATTTTACAGAAATGACAACACCATAATTAGTTGTATAATAATATTATAATTATTATACTTTCGGACAAATATAAAAAATATTTCAACTTCGTAATTGATTTCTTTCCAAAAAATTTAATAATTTTTGTGATTCTCCCCATGCTATAGGTATTTTCGTATCCTTGATGCAATTAAAGAGCAAAATTTTCAGACGTCAGCGCCATCTCTTGGTCCTTTATATCCTCTATACTGTACCGACGTGGGCTTAAGGAACTTTTAAAATTGCATGATCTTGAAACTATTAGTTTTTATTTTATTATCTCTTTTAATTCTTTCATGGGCACAAAATATACATATATCACAATGTATATATAAGTCAAATAATAATAATAATAAAAAGACCATGGAACAAATGAAAAAGATTGCTAAGCAGTCCATTCACATTTAGTTACAGATATTTGATGCAACGTTTCTGAGCCAATGTATAATCTGCCTAGAAAAAAATAATATAAAAATATAAAAATACTATAGCATTTTTTTTATGGTATCTGTGAGTCGCCTCGCTGACCAACTCTTATCACTTGAGATGTTTTATCCGAACAAAAAACTTGCTTTTAAATTACATATTGCTTGAAACTTTTAGTTACACAAATGTTGCAATGTTTAATTCTGAGTCAACGTATTATCTGTTGACCTGACCGGTTCTTATCTCTCACAGATACAACATGTGATGTGACACTGTGAAGATGTATTTGTGACAATTGCCGATGTATAATATTCTTCCATATATAAAATATCATCAATAAAATTTAGTATTATCTTACCAAACTTTTTCCACTCGTTCGTGTCCGGTAGGATATACATTTATGCTACTAAATTTTATTAAACACTCATCACAAAAACTTCTTAATTGTCACACGTTTAGAATTTAGAAGTTCCTTACGCACCAGTCGGTACATTATACTCACAATCCACTCTGGACATTATGCAACCTCAGTTCGCCATCATATTCAACATAATATCTTATTTACAATAAACTTCCAACGGCAATAAAAAAATATAGATTGTAACAAAAATTTAAAATTTAATTTGCACAAGAATGGACAATTTGCATCAACTTTTTTTAGTAGCTCAATCGAAAGAGGAGGTCGAAAAATACACCTGTGAATTTTATGCGATTTTTATTCGTACTGCATCATGGCTAAAAGAGAGGTCACGTGACCTGGAGCCGGCGCCCGTGTCGCCCGTGACGTCACTTAACTGTTCCGTCAAACAAACGATCGACTTTATAACGCTTGCAAACAACCACGTTGCTATGGAAACAAGCAACAATTAATTTATTGTTTACAAGCGTTATATAGACAATCGTTTGCTTGACCAGACAGTTCAATGACGTCACGGGCGACACGTACGCCGGCTCCAGGTCACGTGACCTCTCTTTTAGCCATGATGCAGTACGAATAAAAATCGCATAAAATTCACAGGTGTATTTTTCGACCTCCTCTTTCGATTGAGCTACTAAAAAAAGTTGATGCAAATTGTCCATTAAAGAAATTCCTATTAACACACCAGTTTTATTCGGTAAAAGAATATACCTCAATCTTTAAGGACATAAATTAGTGAAGCAATGCCTATAGCTATTGTAAATAATTATGTTTTATGTATATATGCATGTTTCTGTTAATTTTTACTACTAATTTTAAGATTATGCAATATTGTGTTATGTTTAATTTTTAAGGTATTTTCTATGTTTCTTGTCTCTATGTTGTATTGTGTACAGCCACAAGAGAAAATAAATAAAAAAATTATTTATACAACAACATTATACTATTTTTCGTCGGAAACGCTCGGGTGTACTTAGGCTCGTGTTTGAACAATGAAATTCTTCGTTACAAACCATCTACCAATGACTGAGGATGTTACAAACATTTAAAAAAATATATCATGTGTGACACGCAGTGTATCCACTTGGCCACTCTGGCCGTTATACAACCTCTCGCCCCCTCGTGTCCGGTATAGAGAGTGAACGTTTCAGTCACCTGCCGCACGAGGGAAGAAAGTAAATCTAGATTACCTGCATGTAGTACAAACCACGTCATAAGACAGGGAGCCCCCTATAGCATGTGTATGTCATGTTATGTGCTTTAAATGAATAATAGTATCATGTTTTTGTAAGAAAATTATTAAGCTCCATTGCTGTGCGAAAATTATAGCGAGTCAATATTTCCACTTTCGTTTGATTCTTATTCTTTTCTTGGACACCACGAATTTTACTTTGTAGTTTTGTAGGCATTCTATGTCTATTAGAGGTGCAGCTCTATCAAGTGAAGCATGATTGAAATTTGTGCTGCATGTCTCAAGATATACTTTTTTTCATATTTATTATTCTCAATTTTTATGCTATACAATTTTACATGCATGCAACTATATACATCATGTAAGGTTGCTTATACCTAGCACATGGCGTGGAGATTTGCAAGGCTGCAAAATTCACTTCATTATTAAAAAAAAAAGTAAAAGTTAATTCTATTTTCAACATTCATAATTATACTAAACTACATTTAAAAATAATTATTATCTCTTTTTATTATCAAAGCAGTTACACTTAATTTAATCACTTAATAAATTTATCTATCATATTTAATAACGGATGTTGTGAAGGGCAAACATGTTACAAAAAAACTATGAAAGGTTACACAAATTAGTTAAAACGGACCATCAGTTTTTTTGTCGTACTAAGATGAAAAGTTGGTTGAAAGTGGTTAAGAGAGGCACGCCCTTTGGCTAAGTGTGATCGAGGGTAAAAGCCATCAAATTATAACTGGACTAGTTCTAAGTGTAATTACTGTAATGTAGGCTAAATATTAACATGATTTTAATTCAATCAATATAAAGATAATTACATAACAGTGCATATGAAAATACAAGTAGTCGCAAGTACGCGCCATATGTTGTTTACGTTACAAGCCCACCAAAGCGTGTCACAAAAACTTGCATTTTCAGTTAGTTCTATATTTAGACTCTTATTTTATGAGTTTGAGTGTAATTTAGTTTTTTTTTAAGAAAGAGACAAATTAATAATAAAAATATTAGGCACAATTAACGATTTTCAGGTTTTTCCCTAACGACGTTTAGGCTGGCGCTAACCACGGTTATATACAGGGTGGGTAAAATTATACTAACCCACCCTGGTTATATAGTAAGAAGCCTTGTTTCAAAAATATTTTCAAGAATCATGAGTATACCCATTATTAAATATATGGATCCAACGTCTTCAATTATAAATTTCATCGTTTATTCGCTATATAAGCTCCTTAAATTTTCTCGTTCAATTCCCTCCTATTTTGCACAATTTTTTTAGGTAAAAAGAGGAATCAAGACGAGATTACGTCTTCTTTCCTCTTATTCAGCATAAAATGTTAAATATATTGTCTCAATTTTATCCTCACTTTGAGCGAAGAGAAATAAGATGTGTTTTCGAGTTAAAAGATTAGGTTTAAATACTATATATACATGTAAAGGATGAGTTGACGATGTAATTTTTCAATTAGGGAAAATGCAATAACAATTTTTATAGTTCAGAAGACAATCTCAACCTAATGCCCAAGGAAATAAAGTCGAATATTCACCTCATTATACAACGTGACCGTTTGAGTTACAATAATATTATTTATCACTATCACGCAACCTTTCTACGATTCTTCTTAATTATCTATAACATCTGTATCATTTTTTACATGCATCATAACTAACAATATATGTATGCAAAGTAGCTGGATCATCACCTTGACCAAGATCTCAACAATGGATTGAGTTACAATTACAATCTTAACAATGATTACGTCACACTAATATTGTAAATACAAGCCGCGGCCGGTTGGTTATCCCGTTAGAGCTGGGGGAAAGGTGGGGATCGCGGCCGGCTTGCTTGAGAAGGAGCTCAGTCAAGTTTGTAGTGTTCTTGTGGAGTGACGTGCCGGCCGCTTTATGGAGGATACCACGTGATTTAAAAAACACACAAACATGAAGAGCCGGCACCAATATCGGTGCTTCAGTGCCTTTTGGATTAATTTATTATTTATTGGTAAGTTTGGACAATTGTTTTTGCTATTTTTCTTTTTTTTTTTATGTTTCTTAAGTGAGTTTGAATATGTAGGTTAATAAATGTGTACTTGTATAACATGTACAGGCAGTGATAATTTTTAAGTTCCATGTGTTAAAATATTTAATTTAATTTATTTATAAGCAATTAAATTCAAAATTATTTTTTAAAAATTTGTTGTGATTGTTATTTTTGTGTTTCTAGTGAATTTAAATATGTACAGTATATATAGGTTAATAATTGTGTATATTATACGGATAACATTTTGTAACATATAATAATATAACTATAGTTGAGGTTTTGAGTGTTAACTGTTAACATATTTAATGTAATTAATTTAAAATTAATTTTTAATAAAGCAAAAATATGTTATTTGTACAATAATGTAGGTTGATTTTAAAATTATTGAATCGTTAGCGTGGCATTACAACAGTACATGCATATATTTAATTTCAAAATATATTATTTTAATTTTTCTCCTATACTCTCAGTACTATATTTCTATATATATTTTTTTTTATCTAGGTTTATGTAAAATTAAGTATCCCATAAACAACAAATAACATCAATTACCCTTCTTTTGCGCTACTTTTATGACACACAAATTAAACAAATAAGTAGCAATAAACAATTAATATTGCAGACAATGATCGGTTTCTAATCAATTTACGTTCAAGTCACACGCCGGTACTGCACATGAATGTAGGTTAGTGCAGCAGACTGAAAGTATGATCTCTGAATGTCAGAAATGTTAGCTCATCAAACTGTATGTACCAGTAATTGCAAAAAAAAAAAACATGGCGTAACCTACTGCATTGACTTTCTGATTGATTATTAGCAAATGATTATATTTATTTATATTTATTCAGAACAGGCTAAGTCTCATTACCAAGAATCAATAAATTATGTTCATATAATACGTTAAGTACATAGACAATATTACGTTATATAATATAAATTATATGCAAAATACATTATAATATAATAATTCAACATTATACATTTACATATATTATATTTGCAATTTCTTGCGCAGATTGATGGAAAATGTCTAGATCATATTTTCTGTACAGTACATTGCTAAAGGATTGAACTATTAAAAGTTAATATTATAGTAAATTTTATGCATAATATTGATGGAAAGTTAAAAAAATAAAGCAATATCCTAAAAAAATCGATAACAATGCACAAAAGTATGCAAGTGCATTTACTGCAGTAATGGCATCCAATAACATTTTCTCGATTGTTTTCAAATTGCTCAATCTGTTTAACTGTTTACGGTATGGTCTTTATTTCTGATGTTTTTTTTTACGTAGATAAAATTCCCGTATAGGAAAAAGGCAATTTTTTGTCGCTTACGAATGCAGTTTAGAAAACAATCTATATTTTCTTAAAGTGATTTTTAAATTATAAATTCTTATATATCGACTGTAGCTCTATCTTAATTTCAAGTCACGTAAATGGGTCACTGTTACATTTCATAAATAACATCCATTTCATCTACATAGTCACTCATCACTTACAGTTAAATATTTTATAAGATTTAATCAGAATTTTGAAAACCTTGTAAATAAAATCTTAAATATTTTTATGATCTCTTTCTCTCAAATTTAAAAATATTACTTAATAATTTGTAATAAAACAAGTCATAAATTTGTTTTATTTTTATCATTGCAAGCGTAGTACTGAAAGTAAAATGTTGTTTGCACCAAAAGTATGCTGGATTAATTACACGTTATAATAATTACAAATTGAAGTTAATTACCACAATTGAAATGAAGCGCAGAAAGGAATGTTTTCTCTCAAAGTAATGTAGAATTCTAGGACAAAATTCTCTCATATACTTTCTGAAGTTGTCTCTCGTCATTGAACTTGAAAAACCTGATTAACATAAACATATTTCTGCTGATAAAAACAACTTCTTATACAAAAATTTATTAATAAATGTACTCTTTCTCTCATAGCCTAGAGGTTAAATTAATTAGGTCGTTTTTTTTTAACATAAAAATTAATTAGTTTTGTCTTCAATCCTTGAAATTTATAAGATAATCACAGGAAGTTAGTTAGATTTGAATAATTTTAGGTTTTAGGTAATTCTCAAGGATTTTGTAGTAAATTGATATCTTGATGGTAATAATAATTCAGGTAATAATAGTAATATTCGTCTACTATATAGTAACCTTGTAAAAGCAGTCTCATAAGGGCTGTCTCATACAGAATCGCTGAATCGCATGATTTTGCAGTGTATGATAAAACAAAATTAAGACCCTATATATGCGATCAGATGTACGCGCGCATTCGAATCGCAACGCATGTGATTATACGTTTCACATTTGGAATGGGCTCTAAATTTTTATCAAACGATACGATGCGATCTGAAGGCAGTGTGCGACCCTCCTTACTTCTCTTATCTTAAAAGGTTATTGGGTATACCCATAGCACCGCCCTCGATCCCTGTCTATATAGGTTCTACTCCTGCTTTCTATAGACGTACTGGAAAATCGCATGTGATCTCCGGTTGTAAATTTCTGTTAATACGAAACCATTCAATACTATACTAAGGCAGTGTGTGATTCTCCTTACTTCTCTTATCTTAAAGGGTTATTGGGTATCCTATATAGCACCTCCCTCGATCCCTGTTTTTAGGTTCTACTCCTGCAGTAGACAGGAAAATGAGTAAGAAAATGAAGAGGTAATCGTTGAAATTAGAGCTGTGATTTTAGTCGTTACGTTAGCAGGCTGGTCGCGAAGCTCTAGAAGGCCATCAGAGAGAGGCCGGAACACGACCGGATCACCTTGAAACTGCTGCTGCTCGGGTAGCGCCCAACGTTGGTGGCAACATTGTCTTATTACTGTAGCCAATCTATAGATGGTCCATTTCTTCAAAGTCACAATTTCAACCATTGAATAACAATTTGGTGAATATTTGATTATTTGTACTGCTACACCTCGGGACAGCAAAAACGTTATTCTAGCTCTTGTCATAGGGCGTGGTCACATAAATTGTGGAGTTTTTTTTTTTTTTTCAAGGATACACCCCTTGAGTTGAGTTGAATTTGAAGTTTTTGAATGTGTAGAATGTACAGGAGTATATAAATTCCATGCTTTTTTTAAATTAAATACTCTATAACTGCAAATCTGCATCTCTTAAATTTGAGCCTCTAATACGTGCGGTAAATCAGGCAATGTATCGTTCAATTTGTCTTCAGTTTTTCCGCTTTTCCGAATTTTACGTTAATATATTACGCACAAAAATAATTAAGAAACTTATGAAAGTACCTTAATTAAGAAGCTGGAAAAATATTGGAAAACCTGAAGTCCCAGATGCAATACAGGGACCTGGCAATTCTAAATCTAAGAATTTTTAGTTAGTGTATATATTATATTTGTTCATATAAGTTTAGTGTACAATGTAATAGAACAAAAATCAACGCCTTTAATTATATAACATTCAAAATAACTCTGCATTCGTTCGAGACAACGTAAATATAAGCTCCGAGGCAACAATTAACAACAGGAAAACATTAAATTATTTTTAAGAAGAAATCAATTAAATTCATGGTCATTTACATTAAGAAATTATTAATAAATAACATTATAATGTCGACCTAATGATCAACATTGTTTTTTAACACGGATTTTAAAGTTTTTTATTAGAAAAAGGTTAACGTTATAATCGACGAGTCACTCCTTCATTCGCTCTATAAAATGTAGTTTTTTTTTGTTTCTATCGAGCGATAAATGTAGAAAAAGTTCTTATAGTCGCGTATTTATGGCTCAGTTGTCAAATCAAGGCACCGTTCTACGTCTGCAGTGATGAACCTTTTTTTTATTAAACTCTTGAGAAATTTAAAATCATTGGCATTCTCTGCAAATGTAATTAATTTATTATATAATCACAATTATAAATATTAATATGATACGTCTCTTGCTAATAAAACACACTTTTTATGTGCACTTCAGGACAGCAAAACTTCTCCCCTGCTCTATAATATTTGTAGGCGTTGCCATAAATAAATCAGGGGAGATGGAACTAAAACAGTTTTGTACTGGGTGCTCTTTTTAACTCCCCCCCCCCAAAAAATTTTCTCTTGAAACTACAGCGCCAGAAAGGAGGCAGCAGTAAAGTTCAGATCACCTGAGGAAGAGAGCAATTGACTTTCAAAACGTCGTGCTTGAAGTGTAATTACACCTCTGGACACCATGAACTTTACTCTTGCCTCATTTGCTGATGGCGCTATATAACTCCAAAAGACAAAGAGTTGCAGAAATGCTATTTGGGGGGAGGTAAGAAGAGCACCTAATGTAGCCATCCCAAAAAGGTTATATAAGATTGCGTGGTAACGCCCACAAATAAAGCAAGAGTAAAGTTCGTGGTGTCCAGAGGTATGTACTATATTATAGTCTATATGGAGGCTTGACGATCTAAAAACTGTTTGGAAATTGAGTGTGATCTTCTTACAACCTCTAAAATAACATTGTTTTGTTTATTTCTGATCTGCAGTACAAACAAGTCAGTCAAGGGTAACAATCCACCTGCGCCGAGGTGTACTGTACAGACATAATACACTTCACTGAGCTCAGTCTTGTTGTCCAAATATGTCTTTGTGTAGTGTTTGTGAAATGCATGCTAAGTAGATCCGTACCTGATCTTTGGCTTGTAAAAACACCTTTCTTTTTATACTATAAAAGTTGTTATGATTCGATTGGACAATAGACTTGCATTTACTGAAACGGAATGATACTTATTTTAACTCGATATAGACTTTTATGTATGTGCAGTAAAAAGATTCTGAAGTATCGTTTACATATTATTAATCCTAATGAAACACAATTAAATTATTTCTACTTTACAATATAATGTATAACATATTATATCATTAATTACTTTGCAGGTAAAAATGGATGAAAACATTTCGTAATAAGGCAAATACATTAATAATTTTAGCAAATCGTCGCCTCAGAATAAATGTGTCGTATAAACCACGAGGTTTTAGCAATTATGGATCCTATGTACATGTAGCGTAAGGTCCATAACAACAACAAAACCTCGTTGGTTTATGCGGCACTTATATTTTGAGGCGATGAAATAAAAAATAGTATTAAGAATTGTTTTAACGATTGACCTCAGTTATACTACGCGAGTCAAAAGAAATTTCTGTCAGACGGAATCGAATGGAATAAATTTTAAAAATTCGAGAATGCTCTAAAACTCAATCGCTTATGGTTTGAGCAGATTCGAGGGGGCGCGGTTTCCTCACAATAGCTCCATTTCCGGTTTCCGTCCATAAGGCCAATGCTAAACTTCTATACCTCAGTTTTCTCAAAACTGATAAGACCGATCCACTTCAAAATTTACATGCCACCTATTGATGATGAGTTCTAAGTTCTCTGCAAATCTTGTAGCATTTAAGGGGGCCGATTCCGAGATCTCAATCAACTGAGGTCAATCCTTAAAGGAGAAATATTTTTAAAGAAGTTCAATACTTTTATCACAAAAAATTTGGGATATTGCAGTTTTTATACACTAAGCATAATATCTACTATAAAATCACAACCTGCTGTTGTATTATTCTATCCTCGTATTATATGAATGAAGGTAAGATTATGAATCACAGATATTAATACTTCATGACGTGATGAGATTAATCAGCTCAGATCTTATCCACATTTCTATATCAGGAAGCTCTCGGTGTTTGAATAAATTTGGTGCTGCTAAGGCGGGTCCTTCACTGCAGGGTCAATCCAAGGCTCGTCCGCCCACCTTTTGACCCGCGGAGTTCAAACACCTGGCCACCCACTCTGTACACAGTTGAGCGTATGACTCGGTAACAAAGAAGTACACCTCTGGACATCACAAACGTTACCTCTATATGATTTTCCAAGGTTGGCTTTATACAGGTTAAGCCATGTGCGTATTTCGTGTGTCATTTTTCCACTATTTCCAGGACCCATTGCACCGCGAAAATTCAAAAATAGCATTGCATCATGGGCGCATTCAAAGTTTCGCGGCACGATGGGTCCTGGAATACTTGAATCTGATTGGCTAAGCCCGTTAACATTGGTCAAATCGGAGGCTTAACCTGTATAAAGCCAACCTTGTGATTTTCTGAAGCTGCAGCTAACAGAAGAAATAAAAACTCTCATTGGCTGAGTGAAAATGCCCACGTATAGAAGGAGTAACGTTCCGTGCTGTCCCGAGGTGTAAATTAGAAAATATACATGCAAATTAATGTTGCGTTCAAGAACTTACTCAAATAGAAATACATTATATAATTGCTATAATATCGTGTATCATATTCATAACATAGATTTTGATTTAATGTATACGCTAATACTATATTTAAGGTTCGACAATGATACGAATTAATAAGCTAGTTTTTTTTTACGTATCCCATATATCTCTTTATTTTTATTTATTATAATATATGTATTTATTCTAATGAGATGTTCTCAATTAATCCCATTCAGGTGCGGATCCATAAAAAAAAATTCGGGAGGGGCTGCCTCCATAAGGCCAATGTTAAAAAAAAATTTTGGAGTGGGGGAAATGCCTATATTGCCCATGTTAAATCCAAAATTTCGGGGGGGGGGGGGCTGCAGCCTCTCAGTCCTCCCCCCTGGATCCGCGCCTGATCCCATTAAACTACGCATGATAGTAGAATTTAGTTCACCGATATAAAATTTGGTAAAATTTACTAAAATTGTCGATGTCAAATGCTATTTGTGGTAACATAAATTATAAAATGACATCGGCATTGTACCAAGTTGAGATTGGTGCTACCACGGCGATATCACGAAGCACCGTCTTTTGCGTCATATGAAGCAATATATCAAACAGTCTATGGAGGCGTGCTATTTTTCAAGCTATCCCACAATTTAATAAAAAAATTCCACTCTTTGTGGTCTCTTGTAACTGCAGACACATAAAATATGATGTCTTGAAGTGGACATTTAAAATTTCCTCATCGTTTCTCACACAAAATTGTATGCAGTAAAAAACATAATTCTATAATTTTTATTTCATAACTTTGGAGACTTAAACGTCAGCAAAACTTCACATCTCATTAAAAAAAAAAAGAAAATTTAATCAAATTTGACGTAACGAAATACCCACGCCTTGACCTTGTGTCAAAGTTTCTGAACATTTTTAATTGTGTAAAATTTTGATAATAAGTCTATCTTTTCTTTGTTATTTGACACGCATACGTCAAATAATCATGACATAATATTTTATAGAAAATATCTCTCTAGCCAGTTAAATTAAGTCTTCAACTCATCCCATATGCGCGCGGATCCAGAACCAAATTTAATATCTCCATAAGTCCAATGTTAAAATAACAAATTGAAGTGGGAGAAATTCCTATATTGCTGATCCAAAAGTTTGGAGAGGGCTGCAGCCCCCCCCCCCCCCCCCAGCCACCCCCCTGGATCCGCACCCGACTCATCTTATACGCTTCTAAATCTAATCTTATGTCGTCTTTTTACCTAAGAATTACATCTTATTTTTCTCTTCGCTCAAAGTTAAGACGATATTTCTAATATTTTATACTTAATAAAAGGAAAGAAGACGTAATATCGTCTTTTTTTCCCTCTAAAATTGTGAAAAATAGGAGAGAACTAGACGAGGAGAGAGCAAATCAAAGATGAAATTTATTTCAACTCGGGACTTTTTTTGTTCCCAATCTGCCAAGTTGCTTTCTCCAGTGCCTCACGACAAAGGAGCATGCACGACGCGCACTTGTTCTCTCTGTAACCAATTTCCTGCCAATTTCCTCGCAGACGGGGAAAGGCACTTTACAGAAGCCCTCTCAAAATTCTCTAATTTCAATTACATTCAATGACAATGACATAATTTTTATTAATTTAATTTCAAATATTTTATTATAATTAATTCTTTTATAAAACTCATTGGAGATTCCATGATTATTATTATAATCATAACTTTTTAATAGCTATTTTTATTAATGCACCACTACATTGAAATTTAATTTTATGCTGCCCAAACTATCAATTATTATATGATGACGAAGTGAATTATGTTTCTTAATTATAATAAACACTCTATATATATATATATAACACATAATTATTTACAATCGAATTTCGACTGTCCTTTTAGTTTTATTATCACATTTACATGTTTATGTAATTCAAATATTTATTCATCTCACTTGAAAGACAAGTCAACATATATAGTACACATTGTATATCTTATGTATATCTATTGCTCATAACATTAACAGATTCTAAAAAGGGACATTTCCCAAAGCGATGGATGTACAATTATGGCAATGAACAACTTGCATGATAATTTATGGTCATACAAATATTTCATAAACAAACGGGCAAATTTATTACATGACTATGACGTCACAGTGTTTTTCAGCCATAATATTATAAGGGTGCAGTCACAGGGTTCAAATATTTAAAACAGTCTCGAAAAAATAACAATATATAACTAAATTTCTTCTATAATATATAATATTCAAATATACACTGAAAATATACAGTTTGCTTATTTTCACCATCACTCCAATATAATTATACAGTATCTACTGGAGAGGCATGTCTTGTGATGGCGATCTCTGACAGAGGTGAAACATTTTGAGAACAACATTTTGTACATCTCACCTTTGTATGTCGTCCATATCAAACACACATCAGCTGTTCATGGAATTATCTTATACGAACAGTGGCTACATGGAAAATTTAGTCGTAACGCCAACTCAAAAATTTTCAATTCATTATCTGATGAAAGCCCCTCTCGTTTTGCTCCATATTTTGTACGATAACAAGTCTATAGTAATATATGAAATAAACGTTCAGAAACATGTTTTAAACTTCAATTAAGTCTTCATCTTTATTTGTCATATTAACTCAATATCGTTGCATAATTATATTAGCTTGCATGTCGTTAAAGACGTTAAAAAGTACTATAGGTAATGAAAATGCATATACTTACTTGCATAATACGATATTGAATATTATATTACGAGTGTTAGTATTGTTATTAGTTATTACGTCACAAAGCAATAAAACAACAATAATGATATGCAACCAACCTCTCCCACGCTGAGAAGAGATTTTAATGACCTCATACACAATGCAAAGAAATTAAAAGTTCTATATAAGTGATCATTGAAACAATATGGTTATTTTTCACCAGCTTCGTTGTTTTATACCCTCGTGTTCTAACAAGGTACACTCGTTGCCTTGGAAAATTTCCTTTCGCGCCCTTGTTAATCACAATAATCACCATGCCCATTAAGAACAACACACAGTTGACTGAGGTTTCCATGTTTCTTTACTAAATTTAGATAAATGCAGGAATGGATAGATAGGTTGATCGTGGGATAAAAAAAAAAAAACTTATTTCTTTGCGCTGTTTTCGATGGTTTAGTGTACATGATTTAAGGCGGATTCAGTTGGCGACAACGGCGATGCGACGCGATTTTGACGTAAAAGCTGTGAAATCTTATGCGGCGGCGAATTCGCCGGGAATCGCGTTAATTATACGATGCTTTTTTTTTTTTAATCGCCAAATATGGCCGCGAATGGATGTTACAGCAAGTGCACATTATTCGTTTCGCGTCGCATCATAAAAATCGCCATGTGAATCCACCTTTAAGATAATCGAAATTCAATGAGCGATTTGATTTCGCTCGGCGAATTCACTTGCGGTATATAATAGGATTTTACAGCTTTTACGTCAAAATCGCGTCACATCGCCATGTGAATTCGCCTTCACGAGTGCATGGGAATTTAGATTTAAACTCACCACGGCAAATAATTACAAATAAATAATCTTTTATCTTTTGACAAGATATTTTCAACTTGATAAAAAATAAAAATGTAAATACTCTTTTTTGTGGTGACTGCACTGAGCTCAATATTAAGAACTATAGGTTCAAGAAAAGTAAATTTAACTTCATTTTTATTGGCACGAGAAAGTTAATCGGTGGTGAGAATTGTGGTATAAACTTGCAAATCACAATTGTTTCTAAAATCAGGTTTATTACCGCAAAATATTTTCTATAATAATAAAAATTTAGAACTAGAACAATAATAGTCGAAATTTAATTTTTAACTTTCTAAATTTAACGAGATAAGAAGCTTATACGATTTGTCATGAGCTCTTCAAGTAGATTAAAGCAATTTTATTTTCAGGAAAGTCATAGAAGTGATAGGAAAACAATAAATGGCATGTCTTTCTATAATAACCTACAAACATTGCGGTGCGTTACCATGGGTGGTAGTTCACACGCATCGCGATGTGCTCCCGATATGAGCTAGATGTGGCGTGCATGCTTAGATATAGTGTCATCCGTGTTAGCAACTTTTGGTTTTAGTTTATGTTTTAGTCTATATTATTAGATAATTATGACATATTTAGAACTATATAAAACAATTTTCTGACATTAAGCAAAGAATTGATATCTGTAATTCTTTTGCATTAAGTAAGCAGCAAAACGTATTTTAATGAAATATAGCATTCTTTTTATTAATGGAACGGTGATATGTGGAATCAAAATTTTTCCTTTTTGTATAATTTTATCACTAATAAAAATAGTAAAAACATATGGGCATGATTCATGAAAGAAGTTATCCAACTTTCTCACTAACCACGGTTAGTGCAACAGCTTAAATCAATGGCGCTAACCGTGGTTAGTGAAAAAGCTGGATAACTTTATGGAGAACTCCTTTGTGAATCGCTCCTATAATTATTGTTCTTTTTTACCTTTGCAAATATAATCCATGCATATTATTTTGCATGGAATTAAAGACTCTTAAATTTAGGGTAAAACAAAATATGCAATTCGGGACATACCAAACGTTACCCCTGCTCTGTTTATGGACGTTTTTACGCAGTCTATGGAGGTGAGGGGAACTGAAACTAAAATAAGTTCTGTTTATTCTTTATTCAAATTTGATCTCTCGGATCTGCAACTAAAGTATAAAGCATGCAGGAATAAACATCTCGATGCACTATTTCAGCCTGTACACTTCCTTCATATAAAAATGTCAGATCCGGCTATGCTTTATAAGGCCGGATCAGACATTTTTATATGTACACCTCTGGACACCACAAACGTTACTCCTGCTTTGTTTGTAGACGGTATACCATACATTCTATATAGACGTATTGAACTAAAACTCTTTTGATATGGCTATAGACCATCAGATGCTTTTGTTACATCTTCCAAAATTACAAATATGCACTTTTGTCTAATTGTAGCTGCAGCTCAAGCAAGTTAAGTTCTTGGTGTCCAGAGGTATTATACACGCGGTGACAAAGCGTGGGACAGAGCTACTGTTGCGATGCCCCACTCCCTGGACACGACTACACATGTTATAAGGAATGTCAGGACAAAATTACAAGCAGTGGACAAAGCGCCGTTTGATCTGAACTTGGCGTGTGAGTCTCCTACGTGTGACATGCCTCCAAGTTCACCGCTACCTCCTGCCGGGTCACGTGACCCAGTGTCCATCAGACTCCCGCGTTGCTGGTATGACGTCATACAACATTTCTGAAGCAAGGAAATTGAATAAAAAATTTAGAATTTTCTTAAAATACCCTCTTTTTTTTTCTTATAAAATAGTAGAATAAGCTCACATTCCCAATATTATTAAATCTTATCTTCACCTCAGTTGATATAAAACCACCAAATTTTGCATACAATTTTATTTTATATTAATAGCAAGTTTAATTCCCTAAATTTAATTAAAACCATGTATTGCGCATATACAATTCCGAGAGCTGTCAATATTTTTATGTCATTATTTTTTTTACAAGAGCTCGAGGTTGGGTAATGGACAGGGATGATGGAGGGAAAGGATGGTGATCACTGCCTGTTACGCGTCCCAACAATTGCTGAGGTGAGACTGAGGGAACTGTGGAAAACCTCAGTCAGGACGGATCCGCTACTTTTTATCAATGAAATAAAGTGATGTTCAAAGTCTGAGGGAAACTACTCACAAGTGCATCACTGCACTTTAAATGCATTCAGCGTCTGCATAAATATACAGTATATTATATTTAATTTTCATTTTTATGTCTTACTCCACTGCTTATATGGAAAGTTAAACACATGCGCCATTAATTATTACTGACAACATAATATAGTTAATTAAGTTCTTAAAGAGTCATTCACCGTGCATGCAGATTTACATTACATGCAACTTTGTGATTTGATTTTTGCCAATAAAATATTAAGAAGTCCAATTAAAATAATTACCATATTTGATCGTGTTTCATCAAAAAACATGAATACAATTAATATCATAGTAGGTTACATGCTATTAAATATTCATAATATTTACATCAATAACAATGCTATTATTATTTCCGTTCTGAATTATTATAGCATGAAAACGTTATAAAAAAGTTTATATTAATATTAGTGGTAACCTACTAAGCTTCGTCGCGGCAGTCCGTTACTCACGCAGCCGCCGTTATCGATGACGTCATAGACTTGACCCTTTCTTGGCCGCCCAGTACGGCACACCGTTACTATGGAGACGATATTTTTGACGTGCCCGCCAAGTGTCAACTGTTACACCGGCGTCAATTATAAAAAAAAAAAAATTACAAAATTACACTGTCAAAAATTACAAAAATTAATAACTATAAATTATACTGCCGTCAAAAGTGATGAAAAAAATATAGCAATAATGCACTGCAAGTCAAAAAATTATAAAAAAAAAAAAATACATATCAACAAAAAATAACACTGTCAAAAATTGTTAAAAACAATAAAATATAAGAACGATATTACACTGTCAAATATGCCTTAATTTAAAAAATAGCAAGAATATTACACTACACTATATACGCGTAAATATAAATGTTTAAATATATAAACTCAAAGAGAGCTAAGTGTTTGTAAGTTATAGCAATGTCAAGATGTACACTTCGAGTAGTAACAAATGCCATTTTTGCTCTGTGTAGGGGTGCGCGTAGTCTGTGGATTTGTGCAGCCTCTGGGATGTGTGTGAATTTCAATTTCAGAAAAACACAAAGAATAAAATTTTGATATTAGCTAAGAGTTATACTGCAAGTATCGCGAAGTCTAAAAATAATTTGTTTTGAAGCTAAAATGCTCTATATAAATTTACCTCGCAACCAAATTCTTTAAACAGTGAAATATTTTATTGCTTAAAATATTTCTTAAAACTTGAGCCTGCAAGCTTAAATAGTTAATCATTATACAGTAATATATTATTTCTATAGCATCATGTCTTCAATGCATGATTTCATTGCGATGACTCGTTTGTTATGAATATCTCCCATTGAAGCAATAAAGTCTTGCCTACGATGATTTATAGGGACTTAAGCTGGCTCAGCGTAAAGCTTATTAGAAAATGTTTACCATCCAAATTTATATCAAATGCAAGTACACTAAATTGAGTAAAAAACATTAATTTATTATAACTGAATTTTCCCGAATATTTCAACATTCGTTGGGGTAAAGAGATGAAGAAAAATTTTGTTGGGTGAATTATTGAAATAAATTAATTAAATTTAAAATTTAAAAAATATAATATATTCAAAAAATACAAAAATAAAATAAAATACATCATGTAATACCTGACTTTAAACCAGCTTTATATATACACTTTTCTCAGAATACAAAATCGTCACCTGTCTAAAATATGTAAATTGATTAAATTAAAAATGTCCTGTTATAACTAATGCCCGGCTATTTAAAACGACAAGTGGTTGTTAAATGTTAATGGACGGTACGAAACTTAATAACAACTTCTTCCCAAATATTCCACGACACAAGAACCGTACTATCTGGAGGAGGTCCAACATTTACATTGCAGAGTGTTCGGTCACCGCGAGGTGCTGGCCTCAAGCTGTTTGTCGTCTTCTTGGTGTTTATTATAATTACCTAAATATTCCATTCTTGGTATTTTTAAGTGGCAAACAGAGTGTATGTCAAAATGAAGCGGTTTCAAATTCTTTGTGAATCTTTGTTCAAATACTGCCATGACTTTACGATTTTCTTAGCTTACCATTTTAATTCTTTGCCCTAAGAAAAATTTACGCAAGAGTTAGGCTGCTCGCATACAGCATCGCATCGTATGATTTCGTGTCGTATGACTTCGTTTGATAAAAATTTAGAACCGCTTCTAAGTGAGAAACTTACGATGTCATACCATACGATACCATGCAAAGCTGCATGTGTGCGCGCACATACCTGATCGCATAGTTTCTTAATTTTTTTTATCATACGCTGCGAAATCATGCGATTCTGTCTGCGACTAGCCTTACGCACGGTACAAAGTGGCGGTATTTGAACACCCTCCTGTATTTTACTAGTTAAAAAAAAAAAAAAAATGAACGAATTGAAATACTTGAAATAAAAATAGCACAAAATAAATACATTTTCTAATAAATCATGATGCATTGACAATTTTGTATTTTGAATTTCTTCAATTGTACAGTCGTCGCCTCGGAAAATTTCCCTTTACGGCCTTGTAATCACCATGCCCCGTAAGAATAACATAGAGCATGGTGATTAACAAGGCTCTAAGTGAAATTTTTCACGACGACGTGGCGAGTGCATAAGACACACAATATACATGCACTTTACGTGCATGTTAGGTTCTTCATGGTCTGTTTGGTGTCTCCTGCCTCTGAATTGTTTTTTTTTTTTATGTATTCATGAGGGAAATTAATGAATAACTAAATTACAGTTACATGAATTCATATACATTCATATATTTATATATTACATTCAAATACAGCCCCCTTAACATAAATATTGATATCATACAATGGATCTGCCTGGCTATAATCAAATTAATAAAAAAAGAAGGCTAATTTGTACTATTTGCATTCATAACTATATTAATAACAGGTCATAAAAAAACAATAAAACATTTTTAAAAACGTAATAATAAATATAACAATAAAGAATATATTGTCATTAAGTATAATTACTGCAATTATATTTACTAACGTTTTAAAATGTTTAATTATTGCTGTTGTTATTTCCTCTTATTTTTTAAAGCAGAGATTTCATTGGACAAACGAAGAAAGAGACATACATCTGGTTCTCAAGAAACATATTTTTTTACTATTAGTGTCAATTTCCTATCTTTATCAATGAACTAATGACCCTTATAGCCAATAGCATTTTTTTATGAAAAATTAATCCACTTTAATGTAAAACAAGAATCCAGTTATTAGTACTGCTCTAATCCATGACAAATCATTAAGGATCAATTTTGTATTGAATAGTTAAGTAAAATGAGCCATATCGACATCGAGGCTAAATCGTACCACGTGACAGTGTTCTTGTTTCCCAAGCTCTTTATCTACAGTGTTTTTTTATCAGCGCACTCATTCCACTGCAGACTGTGCACTTCGTTATTGTAACTAGCGCGAGGTGCTAATGACTCCACAAATAGAAATAAACCTGCTGAATATTGCAATAAACAAAATGTACACCATTCTGTATAACCAGTAAAACTCGAGATATTACAAATGTTATTTTGGCATTATTTTCTACTTGTATGCATAATTTTTGTAAAACAAGCACCTATTCTGTTTGTAATGTTTGTATACACATTTTCAATAATAGACAACCTGTATGAGTTTTCATTGCAAAAATGAATAGAGGGTACAAAATTATGTTAAGATAGAGATAACACGGATCAGCTGATCAGCTGGCCCAATACTAAAAAAATCCCATTCATAAAAATTATGAAAAAAATTAAAATGTTCTCATCTACATCCCCTATCAGTAGGTAAAATATCAGGTATACAAAAACGAGGTAGTTTTCGAGTTATTAATTTTTAAAGTTGACTAATTTAACATGGAAGTTCCATTTCTCCATATTAAATTAGAGAACTTTAAAAATTAATAGCTCGAAAACTAGCTCGTTTTTGCATATCTGATATTTTACATACTGATATGGGGTGTAGAGGGGAACACTTTAAAATTTTTTTTCATAATTTTCATGAATGGGATTTTCTTTAGAATTGGGCCAGCTGATCCGTATTATCTCTACCTTAATATGATTTTTTTCCAGATTTTTGTGAGTCCCGAAACATTTTTTAAAAATTATTCAAAGTTCTGTTGCCCTCCTGGATCCCCGTAATAAAAAGAATATATAGGGCCCTAAATGCCTCTTGACGCCTCCAGGGGGCGTGGCCGCAGTTTCAACATTTTATTAATATTTTTTTAAAATTCGAATTTGAATAAAAAATCTGAAAAAAATCAAAGTATCATAAGTTGGAACCCTTTATTCAAATCTCCAATAAAAAAAAATCAGGCAGGTTGTCCATATTCCTCGCCACCTTGAGTCAACTCTCAATAAAAGGAGCATACAGTCAAACGTTCGAGCTTTTCTGAAGTGTATAAATAATATACATTTGGGAAAAGCTGGAACGTTATTCTTTATTTTCTGGAGTTGCAACTTTAAGAAAAATAAATACAGATTTGGAAGAGATGGAAAGAGCATTCAGTCCTCCGAAAAGTTCAAGTCCTAGTCCAGCGTTGGTGCTGAATATACGTATAACACCGCGTATATAATAGAGTATTACAAATACTGCAATAATGCAAGCCGGTTAACAATATTAGAAACCCTTATCTCTTATTGATTTGTAATAATATTTACTTAAAAGAGTTGAAAATACTGGGCACGATTCAAGAAGGAAGTTATAATATCCAGGTTTCTTACTAACCACGTTTAGTGTCATTGAATTAGGACGGCGCTAACCGTGGTTAGTGAGAAAGCTGGATAACTTTCTGGATAACTCTTTCGTGAATCGGCCCTACTTAGTCTTGGTATTGTTAACCCTGTCATCTGATAAGGTTTTTAATTTAACGTAAATCCATGCTTGGCTTTTTTTACTACATCTGTATACGTATATAATTTCATGATATTTACGAATGCACTTTAGTTTAAATATAATGTTATGTATACTTAAGAATTTCCATGATAAGATAAAATAAGCACTTAAATGCATACATAACGGCGTACATTAAGTTATTTGTATAGATTATTATTATAATATATATATATGCTTAATTATTTTACTAGCTTATTTGGTTTTGGTTAAATCGTTTTATTTGCAATAATAATTAGTTTATACATTGCAAGTTGAAACTCATTAGCAATAAAGTTCGGTATTTATAGCTTTCACGAACATTCTTGATGTAATAATTTCCAGGGCAGCCAGCTCTCTCTCTCATTACCCTAAGTGAAGTATGTGCATGCTCTCTCACGAAAGTAGCTGGTCCCAATCTTTGAATACAGCGGGGGGTCCTACAATATGTGATCATTATCTTAATACAAAAGCACCTAGAAAGCAATTTATATTTAACTGTTCTAAAATATATATATTATTAAATTATTTACGCTTGAAATATTTTCACAAAAGCTTTAACCTTTAAGGCTGTCTCACACAGAATATAGCATGATTTCGCAGCGTATAATGATTGAAAAAAAATAAGAACCTATACCCGAGTTGAAATCAATTTCATCTCTTATAATCGCTGCTAAAGGTGTACCAAATTGAATACTATTTTTACATATTTGGGCAGCTATTAAGAATTATTCTGATATCCCTGTGACTTCAATATTTTTGTACGATGCCTATAGCTATTTTACAATTAATTACTTATATAGTTTGAAAAGTGCGTTTAAAAACTGCATGTTGGTTGATTCAAGTCGTTGCGCCTCGTCTATAATAATAATATCATCCGATTCTGCACCATGTTATTATAGAGAAAAAAATAGGGAAAAAGACGAGAATACGCATTTTCCTCTTCTTGATCATCGAGCATAAAATGTTAGAAGTATTGTCTTCATTTTATCCTCACTTTGAGTGAAGAGGAAATAATGGGTGCGATTCACGAAGCAGTTAGCCAGGTTTCTAACCACGTTTAGCTTAACCACGTATAACTATATCTGTTTTATGGTTAAACCGCCTAGTTAAACGTGGCTTTTAAGTTAAACGTGGTTAATAGGAACCTGGCTAACTGCTTCGTGAATCGCGCCCAAGATGTGTTTTAGAGGTAAAAAGATTAGGTTTAGACGTGTAAAAGATGAGTTGAAGACGTAATTTTTTAACTAGGGTATGCGATCAGGTGTATAAGCGCGGCGCACACAGCTTCGTTTCGAATCTCATGTGATCGTACGTTTCTCATTTAGAAACGGCTCTAAATTGTTAAAACATATAATAATACGAAGTCATACAATGCGATATGAAAGCAGTGCGCGACCCCCCTTACATTGCAATAATAATATGCATTTTAAAGAAATTGTTTTTCAAGTAAAAAATTTAATTGAAATTTCTTGTCATATTGAAGGTCCTATATGAAATTATTTTAAAGAGAATTGCGCAGTGAAGGTGATTATGATTTGCAAGAAATGAAAGATTGCTCTTTATTTTACAACAATATCCTTTCAGAAATAAGAATTTAATACCAGCAGCTAAACATTATCCATAACTTACTATACTAAACATGCCTCGTAATGCTCCTGGAAAGCATGAAGGCTACTTGCACTTGTCTGTACTTGTAAGCAGGTCGTGTGAGGGAGCAACATTAAAATGTCACCCTGACGAGAGAGTATGTACTTTGTCAAGCGTTACAAGACTTGAAATTGAAACGTGAAATTGGAGAACGTGTACACTTCGGGACAGAACGAACGTTATAAAGGTGGATGATTGAAGCGCAATTGCTTAAATACCATATGGCGGCCATGTTGGAGATAAAATCGCAGGAGGGGATTTTATTTCACCCAAATGGCTGTCATATATGATATTGAAGCAAGTGCGCCTTTCTTGCTGTATGGGAATCCTTCTTTAGTCCTACTTTTTTTTGCAAGATTTGCATTTATAAAGAAATGCAAATCATATGCAAATTTCGGAAAGAAAATCACCAAAGAATCTCGTCAGAGATGTCCATATCAAGGCCAGAAAATTAACCACAAGGTCCAGATGATGACGGTTTCCCGTGCCTGTATTGTCACCCATGTCACATGTGGTATACGACGCAATGACATTGGAAAGCTCGGATGACAATTAATTTTCTTGCCATATATAGGCTACGTAAACATCTGGACACCAAGAATTTTACATCTTTTTTCTTTGTAGGCGTTACCAAGCAGCTTATATATGGAAGCGTGCATGGTTGAAGCTAAAATCTTTTGATATTGATAGACTGGGTGCTCTTCTTACCTCAATCAAAATTACAAGTTTGCAATTTGCATATTTCTGCCTATTGCATGAAGCTGCAGCTCTATATAGATAGTGAGGCAGGAGTAACGTTCGTGGTGTCCAGAGGTGTACATCATGACATGTACATATTTCAACATGAATGTCATCTTGTCATTGAAAAGCTGCTTAAATGTGAAATGATATGTTGCTTGAAATATTTATTACAATATAATTTGATACCTTATACTAAATCGTGCATGGATGAAATGAAAAATGATCTTGCAAGTTAAATATAGGATCACTTTCTATATTGCCTGGCGTTATTGCAGATAATAACAGTTCTATCCAACATCAGTCATAATTGATAGGTTCTTAAATGAAAAAAGTATAGCAAAAAAGTTTAAAGTGTTATTTTTCAAGAAAAATTGAGCACTAAAGAAAGAGCTACAATAATACTTGAAATGCTTTAAAACAAAAACACTTTTAAAACTATAAATTATAAATAAAGGAAATTATTATGTTTTAATATTTCCTTTGGAGAGAAATTTTTATGGATGGAAATACAGAAACGAGTTTCCCTGAGAACAATATTGTAAAACCAATGAGACCATCCTAAAAACATAATAAACTAACTTCTTCCTAAACGAGTTAGTATAGTTTGTTGGAACATGAAAATTGGATGTTATGAAATCCTGATATTAATTTTTAACATTAGTTCTACACGTTTATAAATTCGTAAGAGGAGAGAAAGAGATTTTAAAGAGCTAATAAAATTTCATCACTAAAATTACACCATGACACGTATCATTAAACACAATAATGATGTTTATAATGCCATGCTCTCAGGTTCTTCACCAAAAGTTTCAACAATTCGAAACCTGCATGACAAAATTTTATGGCAGAAATGAATAGTATAGGAACCAAATCATACCGAGTTGAAATTAATTTCATATTTTATATTCGCTATTATTATTAAGCTCTCTTCTCGTCAAATTCCCTCCTATTTCGTACCATTTTAGAAGAAAAAAGAGAGAAAAAGACGAGTTACGTCTAATACATATACGTCTTCTTTCCTCTTATTGAGCATAAAATTTTAAAAATATTTTCTACATTTCATCCTTACTTTGAGCGAAGAGGAAATAAGATGTGTTTTACAAGTAAAAATATTAGTTTTAAATGTGTAAAAGATGAGTTGAAGACGTAATTTTTCAACTATATAATATAGGGATATGCTATATGCTCTGATTTTTTCCAAGGTATTTTGAGAATAAGTTTTTAATTGCTAACAAGTTAGACAAAGTTCGAATGATTCTTTTCGTCCCTATCCTTTTATTAATTAAGAAGTGACGCCTATTGATGCCTCCCTGGTTGAAAAATTACGTCTTCAACTCATCTAAACCTAATTTTTATACCTCTAAAACACATCTTATTTCCTCTTTACTCAAAGTGAGGATAAAATGGAGACAAAATTTCTAACATTTTCTTCTCGTTTTTTTTTTTTTTTTTTTTTTTTCCTGTTTTTTCTTCTAAAATGGAATGGTGCGAAATAGAGGAGAAAATTAGAGGAGGAAAGAGCTTAATAGCGAATAAATTATTAAATTTATTTAAACTCGGTTCCCTTTGTACTTTTAATAATTTTTAAAATATAGTTATTACACACTAAAACAATCTGCAAGAACTTAAGGCAATTTGATGCCCTCCATTCATTTCTGCAATAAAAAAATCACATGCATAAACCCCTCACATAAGAAGCAGACACGCTGGACGGTTTTCAGAGCACACGTTTTCTTGCCCCGAACTGTCCGTGCCACCACCCTCGCGGGTCACGCTCGGTGCCTCCCCGTGGCAGCGTAGAAAGTGCAGGACGTTCCGCGTGACTGCCGGTGTAATATCGGTGACTCAGAGCATGGCACAGTTATTACAATGACGGTGCCTAACATAGATCTATACGTTATTATGAGGCTCGTGTTTTTACAAAAGCAGACATAATTATAACATATCACATAAAATTGTATACAGTAAACTTCAAAAGTTTGAAGAACTCGTATATAAAAGGGCAACTTCAGTTTCACGTATAGGTAAATTGATGACAAAATGGCAAACTTATTTATTTTCATATCACTATTTCGTAGTAGATAAACAAATTGTGGCTCTATACGTCGTTATGTATAGTCATTAAGTCTATATATAGTTAGTAATAATTTAATATTAAACATTACAAAATGTACCGGTACTTGTAATTTAAAGTCCCTGCTTGAACTTTATTGCAACTTGAATTTAAAATGGTATGTTAAAAACTGAATGGTGAAAGATTCTAATATGTATATAACAATCTTAACATGCATGTATATACTTGTATCTCATACTCTATAGAGGTATTTGAACTCTATATGATGTAATTTTGTTCATTCGCTGCATGCCTTTCAGCAAAGCCAGATATATATATATATATAGTGATATATATAGTCATATTTAGCTTTTAAATTATATGATTTACTCCAACATTATATAGCTATATAGAAGTGCAGGGCTGCTCTTCCTATTCATATTTAAGCATTGCTATTTAACACATAACGAAGTCAGTACTTCTACTGCAAACAAAATAGCCAACTACTATTCTCAGGAAAGAAGGAGGAAATTTTAAATGAATTTTAACGATTAATCTCACAGTCAGTTACTGCTGGAGTCAAAGAACATTTCCCTGCAAACGAATCGAATAATGAAATAAATTTTAAAAAATCGAGAAAGTTCTAAAACTTAATCGCTTATGGTTTGAGCAAATTCAGTCTTGCAGTTTTCTTACATTGCAACAGCTCCATTTCCGGTTTTCGTCCATATATAAGGCCGATGTTAAACTTTTACTTCAGTTTTCACAAAACTGATAAAACAGATTCGCTTCAAAATTTGTATGGCGAGTTCTAAGTCATCCCTTGCACGTCTTGTTACATTCAGGCGCTACGATTGTGATCTACTGAGATTCTGTCGTAAGACTGCTTGTCCTACCTCCTGAACCCTACCTGCCCAGCCGCCCTCGCACGTCTGTGGGCGGGAGAAAGCGCACGCCTCATCTCCCATCGCCGAACATTAGAAAAAAAATACACGTTGACATTTCGATCTATCTACCGTTAGAAGTAGAGAAAAACAAATCGATTATAACGTTAGAAAATAAAAACTTTAAATTAAAAACTAAGAAAATATGACATTAATATTTTTTTAGTTGTTAAATGAGTTCACGAGGTAAAAACATGGTTTAACAGAGCTTGCAGGATTAAAAATATAAGTTTTTATTAACCTAAAACAACGTCAGTGTGCGAGTGTAGCATTTCTCACACCGAACGTTAAGATTTTCTGATTAGTTTAAATTAATATATATGCTTGGGAAAACTCTTAGTCTGAATGCTCGATGAGAAAGACTCATCATATTTTTATATCAGATGGCGAAAAAGCACTAAACAATCATTAATAATTTATATTTATATGTACTACTATAGTGTACCCACATGAATAACATACACAAGTTCCATAAGGAGACACACTAAATTTTTAGATGCTGAATTGGTTTTCAGTACTTTTTGTCAGTACAAAATTGCTCCAGTCAGTACAAAATTTTCCAGTTTCGTCTTACATCCAGCACTTTTTACCTATAAAACACTTATTCCAAGTACAAATTTGGTACTGAAAAAAGAGAGTAAAAAAAAGTACAAAATATTGACTCTCTTTTTTCAGTACCAAAAATTTGTACTTGGATTAAGTGTTTTATAGGTCAAAAGTGCTGGATGTAAGACGAAATTGGAACAATTTTGTACTGACATAAAGTACTGAAACCAATTCAGCATCTAAAAATTTAGTGTGGAGGGGTACACTTTTTTTGGTTCTGATGTATAGGTATACCGTGCCTTGAATATATATAACCATGCAGTGGGAGGTTGTGGTACAGTGCGCTTGACCGGATCTCATCAGATCACCGAAGTCAAGCAATGCCGACCGTTGTTAGTAGTTGGATGGGTGACCATTTTCAACAAAAAACACGTTTCTCACCCAGGAATCAATCGTTACACTTTTACACTATGTGGTTCCCCTGGCTTTGGACCATTGCACTTCCGATTCATTGACAAAAGCTGTTGCGTCCATCGTGACTAAGGTTCCCAGGTTTCCCTCAGTCGCAGGCAAATGCCAGGATGGATTGCAAGGTCGTGGCTCCCCCGTTCTGGAAGAGCCCGAGAAATGTTTAAGTTAGGGTTTCGGAAGGTTCGGGGTTTCAAAGTAGTATGTAATTAGTAAGTAGAAATACCCTAAAGGGTTTCATTAACAAAAATATAAATAACCTATATGCAGGGTGCATTCGATGGACCCTATCAGCTATAAGGAAACGAAGGGAGCAGGTATAGGTGACGAAATATTGTGTGTCTTGGGACGTAACTTTGTTTGCTGTGTAGCTGCATGGGAAATTCAGACGATGTATCTTGGACATCATTCGAGGTTTGAACTTGAAAAACTAAACTAAACTTACTTTCAAATAATAATTGCTCTTTAACCTCTGTCGGAATAGCTAGTACAGAAAAGATATTAGCCAAACTCCTATATATATATATATATATATATATATATATATATATATATATATATATATATATATATATATGCTTGCCGTACGGGGGCGCTGAAGTCAATTTTGGAGCGTTTGTGAAAATTTTGTCATATTGTGTTTAGAGCTTATATTTTAATTCTGAAAAATATATAAGATATTTTTCCCAGTATTTTAGTATACCTTTCTCCGTGGTAGATACACTATTTTTCGAGTTATAGCAGATATAAATGATTCTCCTATACCTATATAACATGGCAGGATGCCCCATGATTTGGTCACTATGCTTTTAAGGTATAACCTGAGAATTTGTCTGTCAAGGTCAAGAGGCGTGGCTATAGTGGCAACACTGTTTGCATTGGAATACGCATAAATTTTTAGGAGGGGGTGGTGACATCAGTCCTTGAGAACGTTGCCACATTTCTCATCACATATAGGAAACGATCATCGCCACGGTTCAAAATATATGAAAACAATTCAGAAAAATAGTCTAAAAAATTAGGTTTTAGTAAAAAAAAAAAGTAAAAGAATCTGTTGTATAGTTTTTTTGCAATGCTAATTAACAAATTTAACATTGGAAGGATACAAAATTCTCATTTAAATAAGTTAATTATAATTAAACCAACGGTTAAAAAATTCCGAAAAAATTCAGAGCTAATTTGACGATTGTTGTGAGTTCACCAAATTAATTTGAAGAAAATCTGTTGTAGCGAATTTTTCGTCCAAATTTCTCAGGTTAGCGGACAAAAGTGCCGTTGACGCGACCAGATTTCAACTTCGATTCTAACATATGACTTTCTCTACTATCTTAATTCTCTGTGCCTGTCGGATTATTGTAAATCTGACGATCTCGGCTTATGTACTGAACTGTCACTTAAAGTGAGCTGACGAACATACGGTTTCATGGAGGGGAAAGGGAAGAGGACTACCTTCCCTTCCTTATTAAATTATTAATGTGCCCAACGTCTATAAATATTATTGGTTATTTAAATGAAACTTAATTGTGACAAAAATGAAACTTGTAGTCCTATAAAACTAAAATTGCTCGTATATTATAATTCTGTATGATTCGAACAAACAATTAAAGTATCAACTTTTTTTTACTATATAATATAATTTTACTATACAGTCTAACAGATCTAAGAATACCTGTAGACACTATGGTGCCTAGCTTCCCATACTGTTGCCATCATATTCTGATGGCTGCATGGGATAAAAAGCAAAAGACGATCGCCGCGTCTTTATTTAAAATAAATAAAAAAAAAATTAATGTAATAATTTCAGCTTACGTAAATAAATAAAATTACAAAATTATCATTCGTGCAATGAAAGTGTTTTTCTTAACCGATTACCTTCTATTATTAATTTAATTAACAACATTACGTCGATTATTGTTCCCAGTGGCCGGAAAGCGAAAGTTATTATTGTCGAGTACCCACATTGTTACTATATAAATAGCACCTGCCATTGCTTCCCCTTTCTATGGAGAGTACGATGGGAACGAAGCAAAATATGATCGCCTCTGAGGTAATAATACACGGAGTAAAATATGATCGCGGTAACAATGCACTAGCAATGGATACGTCTAGCCTGACTAGTGTTGAAACTCTTTGATTACATGTAAATAATCACACCGAGTTGTTTCTGATATAGTAAAGGAAATATGCAATGAGTATTCATATATATATATCGTTCCTCGTCTATCTACCTACCACGATTTCATTGCAATAATGAGCTATCTGCTATTTCAGGTGAACGCAATTATATGTTGTATTTTTTTTACAAGGAGTATTGCCCATTTTATCATTAACTCTAGAAAAGGGGTGGGAAGTGGGAACAAAAAAAATAATGCTGAAACATCTAGATATTAAAACCGTGGGTCATTTAGACCACCCTCCCTCCTTCCTCCCCCTGCCTCTCCGGCTCTTGGTAATGCATGAGACAAAAATGACCTTGATAATAAATATTAAATTTTGAACAAATTAAAAATATGCTATATAAAATATCGTGGACACGAAATCAGAAAATTACTTCCGCGGTCTTCTCTGCACGGAAGAAAACTAGTTAGTGTTTTAAAAGGTTAACTCCGAGTTTTAGCCTTTTAGGTTAACATTTAATCCTTTTAGGTTAACATTTAAAACCTCTAAGACACTAACGAGAAAAAATATTAAAAAGTTAACCTGCTGGAAGGATAAGATACTATGTTAGTCTTTAAGTAGATAGGAACTTAGTGTTTTAAATTCTAACATAGGAGGCTATCCTCTAGCAGGTTTACATTCTAGTCACTGCAAGATAAAAAGTTACACTCTTGAAAGGCTAAAATGCTAGTATTTTAAAGCGTATAAAGAGTTATCCTAAAGCAGGATACGTTTTTAGTATTTTAAAGTCTTACTATCGGAGCTATCCTGTAGCAGAGTTTAACAAACTAGCGTAACAAGATAAAAATTTACACTCTTGAAAGGATAGAAAGCGAGTCTTTTAGGCTTATAAAGAGTTATCGCGAAGCAGGTTACGTTCTTAGTACTTTAAAGTCTTACACAGGAAGCTAACCTGTAGCCAGCTAACATGTTAAACGCTACAAGTTAAAAAGTTAAACTCTTGAAGGTCTAGAAAGTTAGTATTTTAAGAGTTTAAAAAATTATGCCGTAGAAGGATGAGATTTTAGTACTATAGTTTATGATGGTAACCTTTATGTTTTATTAGAATATTAATCCCTCAAAAGGCTAAGAAACCATCCCTTAAGTGTATAAAACCTAACGGTTTTCTGCGCGTTGAAGATGCGCATTCACAATCATCCAGCCTTGGCGTCGTTCAGTCGTCTCTGGGCAGTTGAGCAAGCAATTCGTGTCTGAATTTACCTATAACTGGTAAGTGTAAATCATATTTTTAATTTTATTTATCATTATTAATTCAATAGCATGGAATAAATTGTTGTTTTAATATGTTTCAGAAGGAGATAACATCACACGGAAGACGGGAAAAAAATGATTTTTTTCAACGCAAAGTCGCTGCTTGAAGGATCTTATTTATAAGGTAAAAGGAGTTACATTTTTTTTATAATTATAAATTTTAATATTGTTCTCTTAATTGTTTCAGATACATGTAGGAAACCTGCTGAATCCTATTACAAACTTCATAACGATGGGTTCAATGTTAGTCGCTGCAAGGAACACTAATAAAATCATCACGATCGAGTACTACGAAGTACTGCACTACTAGTACTGCTGCAGAAGTTTGGCAACTCCGGAATTCCTGATTCCCTCGATCCAATCTATCATGTAGACAGGATAAAAATCAAAACTGTAAAAAGCTAATATTTTATCCTGCTAGAAAGATAAAAACCTACCGAGCTAAAAGACTAGAATCTTAGTGCGTTAGGCGGCTAGAAACCTAACCTGCTAGCAGGCTAGAACACTAACCACCGAGAAGTTTTGAAACTTACTCTCTTATACAGGTTAACATTTAATTCTTTTTCACTGGATAACATTTTAGTCTCTCAAAGTTTTAAATCTAATACTTTTACGCGTTAGGTACAACATTTAGTGCGTAAAAGGTTTGGTTTTAAAACTAAAAGTTTAACTTTTTCTGTGCGTGTGCTCTCAGAGTGATATTGAACTCTGACCTCCAGTAAACCAAACTCATAAATTGTAAAGGTGGAGTCACATTTTTAATATCTCCGTTGATCTTAAATGTAATTTTTGGAGGCCATTCGAAATACCTCTGAGATAATTTGAACAGCATGAACTTTATGCTTGACTTGCTACAGCTGCAGCTGCAGATGCAAATTTTTAATTTTGGGAGATGTGAGAAAAGTACCTATAGTCTACCTATATCAAAACAGTTTTGGTTCACCATGTTTTCACAGACTTTTCACAGACTGCGTGGTAATGCTTACAAACAAAGCAGGAGGAAAGTTCGTGGTTTCCATGCAGAGGTGTACACTGACCGTGAGGTGCAAAAATATTGAACGTCATGATACTTTTTAACTTGCAGACTACAACTAAAAAATTCACAAGATGCTCTAGTAAAAAAAGTTCGATCAGTGTATGTCTTTGAGAAAATTTAATCATAATAAGAAAAAAATAAACCTTTAGAAATATGGTCCATATTCGCATGCCGCACAGCATTCAATTCATATGCGAAGAGTTTTAAGTTATGAATTTCCTAAGCAGCCTTGCAAATTCATATAATTTATATCACATAATAATTATATAAAATTTCTAAAAAAACACTTAAGGTTAAATATTTTGATTGAAAAAATTAATTTTTTTCAATCAAATCTGAATTTACAATTATATTGAGATACCCGCTAGTAACATAATGATAATTTTACAAATTTTCTCCTCATTTTTCATCCGTATACACCATACTTAATGTAACACAGGCCAGATACACGTAAATATCATGTGACATGATTATAGGCTACATCCTAAACTTCATTGTTGCATCAAAGCTGCAACAATTACAATGCATTTTGTATCTGGTTTCTCACATCGCCATCTTGTCTGTATAAAGATCTCAATGCGATACCATCTCAACCTTATTATATTTGTTCTCATAATAGCAGAAAATTACACGTTTGTGAACAATGACATGTCGCTATGTTATATCAACAAACATTAAAATTAGCATATTCATGCATTAATAGAGTTATGAATACTAATTTAAGAAATAATTTGTTTTATATAGAAATATATATTAATTTAAACTAGAGAATTTTAATTGAAATTTTTAACTCTGTAGAGGTTGATTTACACAATAATTATAATATATAAATGTAATATCAGTGCTATTAAAGTCGTACATCTTATGTTGTAACCATTGTAAATATGCCTTAGTGCATAAAGTCGTCTCCAGTTATCTTTGGTTTGATGTCACGAAACTTTTCCTTTGTTCTCCAATACAATACTAATGGGAGAGCTGTGTGACGTCAAACAAAGATAAATGGGGGCGACTTTAATACCATAAAACATAAATTAATAAATATAGTTTATTTATAATAATACCATCGATAAACAACAAATATATATACAAGACCTTTTTTATGTAATAATATTGCAAATTTATGAGAAATTTTTGCAATAAAGACATTTAAATTGATTGACGGCTGTTTCCATAATTTCTCACCATAATAAAACTGCAATTCAACACTTCTGACACTCCCCCTCGCTCTCAGATTTGTGAATTACTAACAATGGGTGCTGTCTGCTCCAAGGCTACTAGAGACAAGGTTGCGTCACACCTAGGATGGGAAAGTCTCAGCGATTCCCACAGTGTTTTATTGTAGTCGTTTGTCATCTCGTCACGAGGATGCGCTCATTGTTGTCATACCTTTGTCCCCCAGGGGGTACCACAGGGATCTATTTTTGGACCTTTCATTCAATCCGTGGTCTACCAGATGTACTTTCAGAGTCACTTTCAGAAGTAACAAAGATGTTTTATGCGGTCACGTAAAACTGATTAATCGTGTTAGTGATAATCAGCCTACGGGACGGTCAATTTTTATTGGTTAAATGATGTTCAATCAAAAGAGAACATCGAGATACGATTTTGTGAATTTTTTTATAACTGCATCTTACTGTATTGCAGCTTGAAAGTGCCTATATAGACATGTTGTCTCTATCCCTATACACCTTTCGGGACACCATGAATTTTACACCTGCCTATTTGCTAACGCTACAGCTCTAAGAGACGAATATATAATGCAAACTCGAGTTGAAATATATTTCATATTTTCTTCGTTATTAAGCTCTTCTCTCGTCCTTCGTCTTCTAACTTTGCAACATTTTAAAGGGAAAAAGACGAGATTACGAGAGATGAACCTGCCACCACCGTGACGTGTGACCAAGTGTCGTTATTGCATTGCGTGATTTGATTAATTGGCAATAGGACTAATTGTTCTATACAGCCACTATAAATGTGTCGTTCTTGCAGGACTTTCGTGGGCCGCCCAGTGTCCACTGCCCGCCGTGCCTCCCAACGCGCGCGTGCTCCTCAGCAGCCCCGCCCCCGAGGTTGGCTCTACCGCCACCTACTCCTGCGACGATGGCTACGAGCTCTTTGGGTGAGTCGGAGGGTCTCCAGGGGACAGATCGGAAGCATGACATTTCTGCGTGGTTTATTCACTTGCCAGAGTCAAGGAAACGTATTTTTGAGAAAAAACATATAACAAAAATTTAACATATTCATTTCGTCCAACCTTTTCCAAATATTCAGTATTCAGTACTGCATGCATTTCTAATGGACTACCTTCATATTTTCATCCAGATTTTTTTAACCCTCTAGCACCCTTAAAATCATGCTTTAAAATGTTATGACGTCATAGTGATGCAAATATTTAACACGCAATTATAGGTAAAGACGTTGTATAATGTGACGTCACAGCGTCTTTCCCCTCGATTTTGAGGGTGTTATGTTGGAAGATTGAAAAAAAAAAAATAAATAAATAAAACATCTGAAAAATTTTGAACTGCATAATCTATATCCTCTATACATGGCAAATAATACAATAAAACAAAATTAAATCATGAAGGTTGTCCATTGGTTTTATTTATATAGGAATTGCTGTCTCGTATTGTTTGTGCCATAATTTCTTAGTAATAGCTTATTAAGTAAGTAAAACAATACCAGAATTGTGAAAAATATCGCAATTGAAATTGCAAAGTTGTAAAAAAAATTGACCTTTTAGTAAAATATTTAAATAAATTTATTTTCCTTCTTGAAATCCATGTATATTATCATCGTAGTGTTTTGTTCTCTTATTTGCACCACACGGCACACTTCAACTTCAAACCATGTGATAATATAAACTACACGTTTCTTCAATTACCCTCATGCAACGCCAGCTGTTTTACCCGCCTTTTTTAAGATGAGGCAATCGAAATGATTATACTCACTTTACTGAAGTTGATGAGCAAAAAATACGAACGAATTTGTTTAAAATTTGGATATAGGTGATAAGTGAAATATCTAAATCTAAATTTATCAAAGGTGTTCGTTAAAATTTTGATACAATATGATATTTTGCATCTTTATCATGTATTTTAATGGCCATCTTACATGATTCCTTTCTCACATAATTATTTGGATATAGGACTTGGAAATATTGGAATTAACATATTTTTTTTTATAAAACGCATAAAATACGAGCTTTTTCTAGAAGTCGCAAAACAAGTAACGCCCTCTCTGATTGATCGTGACGTCACTGCGTAAACCCCCTCCACTTTATATACCCTGTTTCTGCCAGGGTTAAAAGTTGTGACTTTGGAGTTGCGACTTGTGTTTAGGCGCAAAACCAAAAGCTTGTATTTTCAGCATTATATAAATCTCGAGAACAGACAATATTCCGTTATACTGTCTATAAGAACACACAGTCATGTATTTTATATGTTGTCATTTGTTTATTTTTCCATTGAATCCATATACATGATAGTATATAATACAATATTGTCCATAAGTTTGGATACATACAAGATGTAGTACATCTCTATAACATAAAACAATTTTCACAGATAGGATTTAAATAAACATAAATAATTAATTAAATGCCCACATAATTACGAGTATATACACATTTATATATATTATTATACATATGAATTGTAATATTTATTAGCGCTTAATTAAATATCGTATTAAATTATTCTATTGTAGTTTATAATTATTCATGCTTGCTGTGTTGAATATATACATTACTATAACGTCATAGCATTTCGCAGCATATTTTTAATAGAGTGTTTTATTTATATTTTTTTAATTGACATCACCTTGATATGTTTTATTCAAATACGCATCAATAAAAAATCATGGATGTTGTCCATTACAATGTAATTGTCACGACAAGTGTTCCAAATCACACTGCGTTATCCATGTAAGTCCACCTCTAAGAAGTAATATTACCTCCCACTAAAACAATGTGTTGGTGCGAGTCGTGGGTTTGTTTGCAGGCGTTGTTGCAATCAGCTGACTTTTACTTCGTAAATACATTCACCAAGTTCATCGTCCTTTATGCACACCTCGGGTCATCACAAACGTTACCGTGCCTCACTTGCTAGAGCTGCTCGTATAGTGAGAAATTACGTCCTTAAACTCATCCTTTACACGTCTAAACCTCATTTAATTACTTCTTTTTATATACCTTAAAAACACATCTTATTTCTTCCTCGCTCAAAGTGAGGATGAAATGAAGATAATTTTTCTAACATTTTATTCTCAATAAGAAAAAAATAAGACGTAATCTCGTATTTTTCCCTCTTTTTCCTCAAAAATGATGCAAAATAAGAGCAAAAAAGACAAAAAGAGACGTTAAAAGTGAAAAAATATGAAATTTATTTCATCTCGGGTATTCTCTCTAAGGGGCATTCACAAAGCTTTAAGGCCCGATTTTAGGCCCAATTTTTCATGTCAGAATTGAGCCCTAAATCGGTACTTAAGCCTTTATCCCTTTTTGTCTCTTGAAACTGCAGCTACATCAGGTAGAGGTAAAGTTCTTTGACTCTGTAAACTTCTCGTCTTGCATTTGGTTAACACGTCTCCGTGCGTCACGTCAGATGATCGTGATAATCAGTCTGTTAATTGTATGACGTGCTTCTTTAAATATTGTCTGTGGATCAAAAATATTGGTAGAACAAATTTAGAATCTTCAACATTTGTCTGTTCTTCAAACATGATTATTGTCCTATATAATGACAGTAATTAATTAAGATTGAGGGTCACCCATTATACATAATGTAATTAGATTAATTGATTTGCACATGTATTAAAAGTGTAAATAAAATATGTATTAAAAAACGTTATGTTATTGCTAAGTTTCCACCCTGATCAACTCATGTGACAATAATTTAGTTATACATCCTTATTTATTGGCCACGTAATGACTTATTAAAAATAATTATTAAAATTTATCTCACTTCATTGTTAGTTCAATTTCACTTTCTATCAGATTTATAAATTTGTAATGTACACTCTTCGCCTCTGAAAAGTTCACTTCTGCAACCTTGTTAATTGTTAATCACCGTGTCGTGTGTTATTCTTATGGGACATGGTGATCAGCAAGGCAGAAGAAGGAAACTTTTCAGAGGCGAGGAGTAAACATTGATACATTCAAACTTTTTTAAACGCAACCACATCGTAAAGTAAAGTTCAAGTCATGTGGTTATACAATCAGTTTTACAACAATGTATTTTGACTACAAGGTTTAAAAAACATACACTTAATTAATTTAGTGTACAATTAACAATAATTATAATATGTTTACTCAAATAATTTTTCTTTAAATTCAAATTTAAGCTAATGTAGATTTGTGTATTTTTCTGGTAATTTGTGTTTTCGTATTTTGTGTCCATAATTATTATACACCCAGGTAAAAATTAATGCTCTTCCAGTTGTCCCTTGTATCAAAATAGTATCATTAAATAAATTCAGATGATTTTTTTTTTTACAAAATAAAAGTAGATAATTCTCACCTAAGTTACATTACGAGAAATTCCAGTCCATGCCAGACGTGTATTCTGATTAGGTGACATGTACTGACGATATGTTGTTATCCGCAGGTCGAGTTTGCTGCCGTGCGTCCTTCAGGGCTCCCAGGTGACCTGGCAGGGCGACCTTCCCTTCTGTGGTGAGTACGACAACCCCCGATACCTCGGAGACTTCAATACTTGCAAATCTACATTATTTTTCAAGCTTATCTAAAATATGATTATACAAAGATCGTTGATGACTTTTCGTCACCATTATAATATGACTTTACATAATCTGAAACATTATAAATCGTCGTATTAATGTGAACAGGTGCAAATTAATTTATGTTAAAAAATAAAAGACAGGAAGTCAAGAACATAATAGTGAAATCTTTATCTGAACGCTGCAGCTACACAGCTAAAGACTCTAGCTTGATGTCCTGGCTATTATTTATTTTGTTTCACTCGATCTATAAAGCGTTACTCAGGATTTTGTGTTTTACAACTTCCAAACCAATGCCCTTCATACCAGCATTTGCCTAGTTTTTTACTCAGTGAACCATGGAAACTTTAGTAAAGATGGTCGGTGAGTGATGAAGGATGACATCAATCATCACTGTATCATTTTTGCGAGCTGTTTGATAGTATTTGAAACTCCCAAAGGATCTAAATATATTTAATTCAAGTATATTATTATAAAAATAATTAAATAATAATAAAAAATTAAAATTTCTTCAGTGTATTTTCATTGGATTGGATGGAAGTATGGACCTGATGGCCTAAATCTAGCCCTCAGTACAGACGATTTTATTTAGTTATTATAATTATTTACTATAATAACGATAAAATTTGTATACAACTTCAATAAACAGGTTTTATTAAGAGTGCACCTAGTAACACACAAATATAGTCAGTAGGTGAATGTTACTTTTCCCGAGCGCTCAATGAAAGAGCAGCCTCGAGGCACGTAGATAAAAAGAGCGAACTTTCTGATTGTAGCCGGCCGGATAGTCAAGGGCGAGAGAATCACGCTCGTCAGATTTAACATCCAAGGATCCTAATTTAAGGTTAACATAATTAGCACAAAAAATTTATTTACTGTCTAATTATTTCCTTTGTTGTTTAATTAATTAACAAATACATTCATGGAATTAATTAGATTTTTTAATTCAGTTGATTTTGTGGTGTTCCCAGCACGGTCTATCCAAATCTATAATGCAATAAAATCAAAATTGCCTTTTTGGCATATTAAAGTAAAAGAATTGTGGAAAATAAGCTATTGATTGATTCATTATCAAAGGGGGGTAGGAGATGGTTTTCAAATTAATATTTTCAATATAGTTATACTTTATATAAATATTCAAATTTTCTAACATGGTGGCTTATGGAGAAAATTTTCCCGCCAGGGAACACTTGAAACCTCTATCGACCTCTATCCAACTCTCGAGAATATGTAATCAAATTCAATCTTTGAAGGAAGAAGACACTCATATCTACGTATGCAAATTTTCATGCCTCCGTGATTTCCTGATGCAAGTTAAATTATTTTAAGCTATTGTTATCAAACCAGGAAGTGAAGATATAGAAGATATACGACGGTGAAAACGTTCGGTGAATTGAGACAAATATGATCGAGTTGAAAGTTTGTGTTACAGCAAACTAGCTAGGGCGTGGTCGATACGTTTATTGTAAGCGAGGTCACCACATTTTAGTTTTATTATTATAGTCTTTGTAATTTAAGTATTGGCTACGAGGGAGCATTTACCAGATGTTTAGAAAAGTCAGTAACTGACATGCATATTATAGCCCTAGCAAAATAATACATTATAGTATCCGGTGGTTATTAATATAAAATGCAGTGTTTCAGCTACATAAACTTAGCACGGTCTAAGGCCTGTGTGTTATGAATCGTAGCGATGAGACGTGGTTTTACGATAATCCATATTTTCTTCCATTTTACATTAATCCACCAAGATGGCTGTCATAGGATTTCATAGCAAGTGCGCAATATGAGTCACATCGCTCTTAAAAACCATGTACATAAATCCACCTATATACCAACTATAAACTCAGATACGAAAGACGTCCATGAAAAAATTAACTAGTCTCAGCCTTGATGCTACAATTTAAGCTTTAAATTGTATAGTATAAAATTTTTAGTGTTACTATACTAATAGACGTATATATATAGCTTAAATTTGCTATATATACAGTAGAGAATTATAACAGATATACAAAAATATCTCAAAAGTTTTCAAAACAAATCACTCATGCGTGCTGAGATTTTTTTTTTTTTTTACTAGCACCCATAATCTTCAAATATTAATGTATTTAATAACATGAATTACAAAAGATTGAAAATGTTTTTTGCTTCGGTTCAAATATTATAATAATCAAATTTACAAATAAATGTAGGTTATGAAATTTTTAAAAAACTGCAATATTCTGATGATTGGAATAATAATTTATCATGGATCGTGCGTCTTTATTAAACAATATTTCTTTTTATCACAAATATAATACAAATAACATATATGGTATACATGTTATATCGTATACGAAGGAATATAATGGTAAATATGTTGCATGTTATGTGGTTGCTTCTGAAAGAAATTTGGTAAAGATCAAAATATTTGAGACTCTCTTAATTAATTGTCTCAAAGCACTTAGAAATTTATAGAGCTTGCTAATCTTCCAGTACATCAGACCGTAAAACCAAAATCCTCAATTAAAAGTAAAATGTTTTTAATCCAAAAATAACTTTCATAAATACGTAATTAGATTTCCTCATGTACGTATAATTCACCAAGGTCTCGAAACAATTGCAAGTAAGAGTCACATGCTGAGAGAATCGAACTCAGGACGTCTGGGAGCATTGTTAGCTTAACAATGGGAGGACGATCTGGGGTCAGACAGAGGGCGAACTAATTAACAGAGGTAACACCGTGAAATAGCATCTGATTGTTGTTGCAACATTTACTTAGCGGCGATAAAATTAATTAGGTATAGTCCGATCAATGTAAGAGTCCGCGTGGAAATGCGTCAGGTTTTGGATCAATCTTTCGATGTATTAAATTATATTTTTTCTTCAATTAATTAATAAAATTTCTTCAATTGAATCCTGTTAATTGTACCTAAATGAGTCAAAACTTACTGAATTTAGCATCCCGGCTCTTCGTGAACCGACAACCTGGCACTGCTTATTATAGGGTCACTTGCAAATTGGGGCGGCCATGGCCTATAGCAATCCATCCCTTGCAACATAATAAAATTATGCTTTGCTTTAACTGAGGGAACTACGGAAACCTCATTCAGGATGGTCGACAATTGATGGAGAATGCCATCAATCACCTCCCGGATGTACGAGTGTGTGTTCTTTAGCAACCGCCAACTTGTGAAAAATTTGTCAGAACCTGGGATCGAATTCACGACCATCTGATTACATATTGAATGCGCATACCACTATATGGATAAATTTAAAATGGTTAAACTATATAACAAGTACGCGATCGTAAGATAAAGAAGTTCACTTCGTACTTTTGTGGTTTTCTTTTCCACATTCAAACTTTCTTTATTTAATATTTAAATTAACTATACACCATATATGTTACATTTTTTTAATAACAATATTTTGTTCTCATTTTTTAACTAAAATACATTTACTTGAATGAATATTCAGTCATACAGAAAATGTATTATATTTTTCATGTGCTACTAACTCAATTAATGAGGGGCACAAAAGAATACATTTTCATTTTTATAAATATTTTTATAATAATATTCAATATATTTATAACCTGTTTAATTGAGAGCTTACGCACTAACTGTACACGTTATTTACATGTATATACATGACATGCAACAATTTAACCTTCTTACTGCAAAGAAAAAACGCAATTGAAGCAGTAAAAAACTGTAACTATCTATATTATGAGTCTCTCTCTCTCTCTCTTTCTCTCTTTAAGGTACCCTCGTCGCCTTGGAAAATTTCCCTTCTGCAGCCTTCTTAATGACCATTCACCATACTCTGGTGTTATTCTTATGGGACATGGTGATTAACAAGGCTGCATGAAGGGAACTTTTCAGAGGCGACGAGTGTACATATAACAGTTCTCCATTTGTAATAATCCCTAACATCATCATTGTGCCGCATCATTCTAAAGATAAAAAAGACATGATCTCTGTTACGGATGGAGAAAACAATAATATGTGGGCGCTACCTTGAAACTTTTCAGTCGTTTTATATTTTATTAAGATGATCACCGGAAATGAATATCTCAACTGTACTTCCGGTCTCGTGACAGGTGTGCATAAACTTTATTTATAACAACTTTTTAATACTTTATACACTCTACTGCACAAAACATGGGACTTATTTAGCAATTGAGGTAGAAAAAACTGTATAATTATATGGGAATGAATTTTTATGCGATAGTTTTTATGTAATTTTTATTTACAATCGTGATGCAATTTATATTCTCTTTTCTTGCAAGCGACTTAAAACGACTTGCATTTATAAATTAATTGCTTAAAATTCGCGTAAAGGTAGATTCAAATGGTGATTTTTATCATGCACAGTGACGCGAATAATGCGCACTTGCTGTAACATCCATTGATGGCCATATTTGGCGATTAAAAGAGAGTATGCGATTCCCGGCGAATTCGCCGCCGCATAGGATTGCACAGCTTTTACGTCAAAATCGCGTCGCATCGCCGTTGTCGCCTATCTGCATGTGAGTCTCTCTTAAAACGTGTACAAAATCGTTTTCAAGCAAAATTCTTGTATATACGGGCCATTAAAATATATTAGCAATAAAATAATAATATAATAAATTATAAATTACATTACAGGTAAGATTTAATTGCCATTAATTAAATCTTATCTCGTACTTGTGATGTGTATTATTATTATTGTAAGCAAACATTGCATATACGCGCAAAATCGTTTTATGTTAATTTTTATTTATTTATTATAATTTTGAACTTTTAATTGTTTTAGCTTAAGATAATTTAAATTTAATTGCTTTATTTTGTTCATAAGAGTAAACAATATTTAAAAGAGCAATTAAATTAAATGCAAGCGTGATATTTCATAAGTACACAAAAATTTCCAATTAAGTTTCTAAATGCCAACATCTCTATTCAACTGTAACCAATCAGGTAGAAGAGAAAATAAACAGAGAAAAAATTACAACAAGTTTTGTCCGTGCGGAAACTTATTTTCTAAAATGTTGTCATGTTGTAAGTAAATTAAAAAAATAAAAAAAAAATTAATTAATATTGAAAATATGCATTTCACGCACTCGGTAAAGTTTTTTTGGGGTGTGCGAGGGGGTGTATAATTATATAGTTCAGGGCATTTTTTATGGTGCATTATTTACACAAGTGTAACATGTATTGCATAA
Source organism: Siphlonurus alternatus (assembly GCA_949825025.1). Classification (NCBI taxonomy): domain Eukaryota; kingdom Metazoa; phylum Arthropoda; class Insecta; order Ephemeroptera; family Siphlonuridae; genus Siphlonurus; species Siphlonurus alternatus. The sequence goes on from OX463782.1 coordinate 35,147,671, forward strand.
TTTTGAAATACTCATCATAAAATACAACAACAAAAACCTGCAATTATTAAAATGAGAAATTCATTACAAATGTTGTTTATCCGATTTTGATTTCAACTGTTTATATATGATAGTATGTATAATTATAATAAAGAAACTAATAATCAAATAATTGAAGTAATAAATAATCAAAATACTGCATGTGGTGCAGAAATTGCTTTAATACAACTATAACTTACAGAATAGAACCTGCTTACACTGTACTTACATACAATTTGATCGAAAAACAATAATTAAATTATGAATTTTAATTTAGTTTAATTTTAAATTGTTTAATAATTTTTTATTTTTAATTTTGTTTGCCATGTTTGCTCAATAAACATTTATTATTATTATTATGAATAAATGAATTCTATGCATGGCACCAACTTCGTTTTGCTTCTTTAGTATGCAACCGGCGTATTCTATTAGTATTACTCATTATTTATGAGAAATAAATTGACAATTTATAAAAAAAAATATTTTCACTCAGCGCTATATCATAAAATTTATCATTCTGCTGCTCAATAATTTATATTAGAGAGCGGTGTATTCTTTACAAGGAAAATGATTGCATTACAGTTCACTGATGAATATATTTGTATAAGCTTTAAGACGACCCTTACGAAGGTAAAAATTGCCTCTTTTCCCATGTATAGCCTTATGGATGAAATAATGTAATTATTTAAAACTCAGATAATAAAACTTGCGATGATAAATAATATTCCTAGAAATTCATTACGTCACATGTTTACGGTATTATTTCTCCTCGCCACGCCAACACGAAAAGGTCAAGCATGCAACTCCCAAGCAGCGTGCATTACTTGCTGTGGGAACAACAATGAAGTCTAATAAAAACACTGACTTTGATTGTTACGCCGACTGTTACCTAATTTGACTGGCACCTAAATTTCAGTGTAATGTTTTCATTGTTCATGTCATATGAGAGGAAACTTCACGGTCTATTATTTTGCAAAGGAAATTATGAAAATGGTTTTCTTTAATAATATCCTTCTTACAAGTGTTAGGTTTTCCTCACACGAGATTGAATTGCTACACTGAGAAAATTGAAAATTGTCAGCTTTCTTAGAATGACAGTGAATGTTGTTTCACAAAGTTTTATGAGCAAATAAGTTTGGGCTTTATAATCACACTGAAAATAAAATATAGTTTCTGATTTGCGTCAGTTCTTCAGCAGGTAAACGGAGAAAATACCCTTTGATAAAATACCCTCAGATATAATACCCAGACAAAATACCCTAGGACAAAATACCCTCAGACAATTTACCCTAGGACAAAATACCCTTGGATAATTTACCCTAGGACAAAATACCCTTGGACAATTAACCCTAGGACAAAATACCCTTGGACAAAATACCCTGGGATAAAATACCCTTGGACAAAATACCCTAGGACAAAATACCCTTGGATAATTTACCCTAGGACAAAATACCCTTGGACAATTAACCCTAGGACAAAATACCCTAGGACAAAATACCCTTGGACAAAATACCCTCAGATAAAATACCCTCAGATAAAATACCCTCAGACAAAATACCCATGGACAAAATACCCTTGGACGAAATACCCTCGGACAAAATACCCTTAGACGAAATACCCTTAGACGAAACACTCTTGGACAGAATACCCTCAGACAATTTACCATATATTATAATATTTAACAGCATCTTAGGTATTTCGTAGAATGATAAAAATTATACCTACATCATGCAAACATTTTGCACACATGTATTGTATATACACTGTACAGTACAGTATTAATATTATTATTATTAAAGGGACAGGGTACAATAATTTTCATGTTGCATAAAAAGTTTCCTATTGATATAATAAAATTAAAAATATAATGTGTCAATTGCCCCAAAATACCAAATAACCAACCAAAATTAAAAATATATGATATTTCGGATTTCAACAGTACCAATAATTATAATCATAAATTTATGATTATAGTTTCTATAATTTATAATATGTTATTGCGAATTGCCCATGAAAAAGGTAAAATAAATTTCACTGAATCCTGCGCATGATACTTTCACAGCATAATTTATTTTTTTTATGCGTTTAGTTGTAGAGTATAATAATTAAATATTTAGCACCTTTTAATTATTTTATTATTTATCATGTTATTTTTGAAAGGGTAAGATAACACGAAGAATCGATTGTTGTAGTCCCATTTGATTAACATGTAAATCTTAGCAACCTCATAATAATTCTGAATCTTTTTTTGAGAGACAGTTTTTGGCACCAAAAAAATATGGAAAAAATTTCAAAACAATCGGACGATCCAATTGTTTTAAACGAATTTTTTAAATTTTTAGTGTAAGGCTTTCCCATGGAGACCTAAACTAAGAAAATAATTTAAAAAAATTGGATCGTCCGATTGTTTTGAAATATTTTCCATATTTTTTTGGTGCCAAGAACTGTCTCTCAAAAAACATTCAGAATCATTATGACGTTGCTAAGGTTTACATGTTAATCAAATGGGACTACAACAATCGATTGTTCGTGTTATCTTACCCTTAATGTAGGTTAATTTGGGTGCAATAAATTTGAGCCAACCCAGGCAAAAAGGACTTTGGGGGGGGGAAATAAGTAAATGTAAATGAACAGGGGATACTAAATAAAACATCGCATAATTATTATGGTATAATTATTTTACAATGAATGTATGAATGCATTTTTTTCATTATTTTTTAATAAAGAGCAAAAACAAAACAAAAAGTAAAAATAAAAAATCGTCACCTCATGAATAGAAGAAAACATTGCTTCCCCACCCAATTTTTTACGTATTAACATAATGTTACATTGTAAGGTCGACAAGAGATACATTGCTTTTTGCAGTAGAATGTTCTATAAACTTACTCATGGAAACCAGCTATAAAATTAAATGTTCATAATGGTTTTAAAATTTATGTTGTCACGGGTAACAACCAGCACAAAGCATGATAGTAAAATACGTATTGCTATTTCAGTTATTTATTTGTTATTTTATTGTACAAAATCATTATTTACCAGAAAAAATTATATTTAATTCACATTTTTAATGATGAGAAGAAATTTTATATTTTTGAAGATATAGAATTACATGTACACATGGTACATAAAAAATTATCTTAAAAAGTATTTAGTTGTGTTAAAAAGCCTTTATAACTTCTTAATGCATATTAGTGACTTAAAAATATTGAGACAACGGGGAAAAAAATCATATGCTTCTTTCTTACCGAACTTTTAGTTATATAATTTTGACAAAAAGACCAGACTACGGAGCCGGCCCCGTTAGGAAAAAACGAGCATTGATGTGTATAGTATATTAAAAGATATTTGAGTGAGACGGCTATATATGAACGAACTGAACACGAGTGGGGACATGCATTTTTACCCAAGCGTTTTGGAATTGAGATTCATATATATATCTATTATATATTATTCAAAACGATGATTATTCTTTGAATGAGCTAGTTTATGAATGTATTGCAAATGAAATATTCCAGTATTTTCAAAAATGTGAATTTCTCGCCCTGAATTGAAACTGAAATTTTTCCCAACCTCAAAGTGATGGGTATTTTATCCGAGGGTATTTTGTCCAAGGGTATTTCGTCTAAGGGTATTTTGTCCAAGGGTATTTTGTCTGAGGGTATTTTGTCCAAGGGTATTTTGTCTAAGGGTACTTTGTCCAAGGGTATTTTATCTGTGGGTAAATTGTCCAAGGGTATTTTGTCCAAGGGTATTTTATCCCAGGGTATTTTGTCCGAGGGTATTTTGTCCAAGGGTTAATTGTCTAAGGGTATTTTTTCCAAGGGTTAATTGTCTAAGGGTATTTTGTCCAAGGGTTAATTGTCCGAGGGTATTTTGTCCAAGGGTATTTTGTCCTAGGGTATTTTGTCTGGGTATTATATCCGAGGGTATTTTATCAAAGGGTATTTTATCCGTGATTCCTTCAGCAGCATTTAAAGTTTCGTGGAATATTCGTGTTTGTAAATATTTTAGGAGAGTAGCTTCAATGCTGGATACAGTGTACAGATTAAGTCAGTGGAAATTTTTCCATGCACTTGCAGCCTTGTTAATCAACATGCCCTGTGTTATTCTTATGGGACATGATGAATTTGATGATTAACAATTAAGGCCGCAAAGGAAAATTTTCCGAGGCGACGACTGTACAAAGCTAAGAGAATGAAGATTAAAAGGTATACCTCAAATTAAAAAAAAAAAAAAAAAAAAAAAAAAAATGTAGTCACAGAGAGTTGCTAGAGTTAACGATCAAATTTTGCATTATTTTTATCCATGCGTGATGCAGCTGCATGAGTGGCGGCTGCAAAGTGAGTTTGTCCTTGCTGACGTAATAATGACGTCACAAAAGTGGCTGGACCAGTTACCAATTACGGCTGTGCAGTTATAAATATCGTGCACTGTACTTTGTATATTATCGTTTGGTATCATAATTAAAATATTTAATTTAATTATTGAGCCCAACAATACTTGTTAATTTTATTAAAAATATTCCAGAATAAATAAAACTTTCAATTTTTAAAAGTAAAACAGGTTGTACACTAAAACTTATCGTCTCGGAAAATTTTCCTTAAATTTGTTGCCCTGTTAAATCACTATGCCGCGTAAGAATAACACAGGGCATGGTGACCAAGACTGTAAGTGGGAAATTTTGCGGGACGAAGACTGTACATTAATAATGACTTTTTAATTTTATAAATTAAAGATTTGAAAAACCTCGCGAAATCTCAATTTAAAACACATGACACGTTTTAGTTTAAAGTAAAATTCTCTACTTCAGTTTAGACCAGAGGAAATTTTTCTCCGTGTAGCAGCTGACATGTAGCCTACAACACCAGCATCAGGGACACAGACGTGAAGCTACCGCTTGCGAGGAGCGGTGGGCCACTTCCCGCGTCTTGGAAATGGGTCGGACACGCGAGATCGTGTCTTCAGCAAGTGTCTCCCAGCATGTGTTGGAGTTGTGTGTGGAGATAATACAAATCATCTGTACGACGTAGTCCTCTTTGATTAAAATGTAAACCTTAGCAGCAAATTCACAAAAATTATGATTTTTTTGTGAGAGGCAGATTTTGGTGCCTAAATATGCCATACAAAAAATTTCAAAACAATTTAATGAGACGATTTTTTTTATTATTATATTTTTTTTTCTAGCATAGGGCTTTCCAATGGAGAGAAAAACTAACAAATTAATAAAGAAAATCGTCTCGTTAAATTGTTTTGAAATTTTTTGTAGCACTAAAATCTGCCTCTCAAAAATATTTCAGAATTTTTGTGAATTTGCTAAGGTTTACATGTTACTCAAAGGGGACTTCGTCGAACAGCTGATTCGTATTTTCTTTACCTTAAACATGTTTATTACAAAACTTCAATCTGAAATTTATTTAGCATCAGAAAAACATTATAAAAGACCATTCGAATCGAAAATAAAAAACGGATGAATGACATTTCAATAAAGATGTACATTTATATAGATAGAGCGTGATAACTTGGTGCATTAGCGTGTATATACGAGCTGGTCCATTTATTTTCAGCAAGATTATACTCTATATTATTATACAAGCGCGGATCCCGGGGGGGGGGGGGGCAATGGGGGCGATGCCCCCCTACCCCCCCAAAAAAGGTCCCAAAATACATTGAAGGTGCTTCCACACATCGCCCCCCCCCCCCCTCCAAATTTTAACAATGCGGGATAGCCCCTCCCCCCCCCCCCCCCCCACAGCCGCGAGCTGGATCCACCCCTGTCTATATAGTAATTAATTGTAAAAAATACTTCAAATTTACATTGTTTTTACATGAATTAATATTAAAAATTAACATTCAAGATTTGTACGATAGCAAAGATAAACAATTAAAACAACAATCGGCCACTGAGGTTATTGTGAAATAACTGTTGAGTTCACCTTGCGCCGTCTATAATAAATCTATTACAGTTATTGTGTTTCTATTGCAATGGAGTGGCCAATTGTAGCCGATTTTTTACAGCCATGAAATACACAAACAAAACCGTGGCATAGCTAACGTAACAAACAAATTTATAATCAAAGTCAAAGTCGTTTGCATTGAAATTAGTCGAGCTATCGAAATTAACGTTTTTATTAAAATTGAAAGAAGTTTGTTATTTGCGTTTAACGTAATGTGAATATAATAATATATTATATATTAAATTTTTACAGTAAACTATACTTTTATGTATGGGAGTTTTCTTTTCTTGGAATTGACTTAAACGATTTGTAATTATACATAAAAAAAGAAATTAGTAATGAACAACCTCACAAACTAACATTAAATTTACTGCATGCTCGTATTTTGAGCTTCAAGTTATTGCCAAAATATGCTCTTTAAATTATGCTGCAAAACGCTGTGACGTCATACTCAGGTAGCCACTTTGGTACCTTTCCCTATGCTTGAATGTTAAATATTTGCATGACTATGACGTCACAACATTTTGCAGCACGGTTTTCAGGGTTAAAAAAAAAATGCCAAACTGGTAATACACAACAACGCAAGGTCCTCTATTCAAATATGTAATACAATAAGTTCATGCAAATTGCTCATTATGTATTAAAAACAAGAAAGAATAGAAACGATATTCACAGATGATTTTACGACATAGTTCAATGGAGCACGCAAATCAACAACGTAGGAAATGCACGATCAGTGACCTGGCGTGACCTCAAATCAACACGTGACTCTCCAGGTCTGACCTGAGTAGGTTTTCTGCACGCGATGTTCTTATCGACGTAAGGTCGATAGATCGGGTGCAGGAAGTGTACACTCACTTCAAATAAAAATGTCCCATGTTAAAGTATAGCCGGATCGGACATTTTTATTCGAATGGATACACCTCTGGACACCACGAACGTTACTTTTGTCTCACTAGCAAGTGCCTATAATACAGTTGCAGATTTAATACAAAGAGATGCAGATTTGCTATTTTGGGAGACGTAAAAAGAGCAATCGGGCACTTGACGCAGTGGTATACGCCTCTGATTCGTAATCGGATGGTCGTGAGTTCGATCCCAGCCATGCACCGCCAAACTTTTCACAAGTGATGGTTGCTAAAGAACACCCACTCGTGCATCCGGAAGGTAATTGATGGCATCCTCCATCAATTGCCGATTATCCTGACTGAGGTTTCCATGGTTTCCTCAGTCACAACCAGGTGAATGCTAAGATGGATTACTTAGGCCATGGCTGCCCTGGTACCAGATGAAGAAAAAAAAAAAAAAAAGCAATCGGTCTATCAATATCAAAATAGTTTTGGTTCACCATATATATTATATGCCTCCATAGACTGCGTAGTGTGCGTGGTAACGTCTACAAACAAAGCAGGAGTAACGTTCGTGGTGTCCAGAGGTGTACACTAAGTCTACTTTGCTTTAGGGTTTACCAACATATATTATAATTTTTTAAATTGTCAAAACAGACACTGTGTTTGTATGAAGCAAAAATAATAACAATTAAGCACATGAAAGTAATAAGTAGTGTATATTATATCTCTACCTAGAATCATGCATGGACATGTTAAACACTCTGGGAACTTAGCCTGGTAAGAAGGAAAGTTTATTCTCAGGCTTTTGTTACAATGTCATTGGGTTAGTGCTGACAGAGACAATTATTTTTGTGTTTCAAATGATGAAAATACCCACAAACATGAGTAATAGGAGTTCTTAAATGAGGTAAATAGACAAGACTGCAACTGCATTTTACTCATTCATTTTAATATAATATCTAACGTTCCCCTGCAAATTATATAACCTGCATGATAAGACAAGTGATGGTAACAAACAGTATTTTATCTTATTAAATCTTTCATAATATGAAAGATTATGGGGGACATTCACAAAGCACTTTAACCCCCAATTTAGCCCCGATTTTTAACCCTGGTGCTAAACATGGTGCTAAGCTATGAGCTTAACATAGTTAGCCCCTGGTTTAGTACCATGTTTAGCACCAGGGTTAAAAATCGGGGCTAAAGTGGGGGTTAAAGTGCTTTGTGAATGTCTTCCATTATATATACAAGCAGGAGCGGATCTAGGGGAGGGAACTGGGGGGTCTGCAGATCCCCCCCTCCCCAGAAATTTGGCTTTAACATATGGACAACAATATATAGGAATTTTCCCCACTTCAATTTTTTTTAACATTGGACTTATGATGGAGGCAGTCCTCCCACCCCGAAATTCTTTCTGTGGCCGCGCCTGAATGCGAGTAATAGTTAAAACCAAACATGAGACCCTAATATAATGGGGGCAAATAGAAACGGCTGCAAAAACAACCTAATAAAATCAATTTTGCTTTTCAATTAATTTAAACATTAAAGTAAAGTATGTAAATCCGTATATAATTTCGAGAACATACAAATGAAAATGCTTGAGTTAAACGTGTATAGTAAGTATCGGAATCAACAAAACCCTAAATAATTAATAATTATGACGGGTTGATCAGAGATATATATTGCTTTTTGTGAGGATTTTGGGAAATACCACTTTTCACGTTTAATTAAAACATGCCACGAGTTAAGTGCAACAGTTGTGGCATTATCTGTCTTAATTGTTGTGACTTTATACATCTCAGAACAGCCAGAATGTTATACTCCAACTCCAGTCTGGTTTATTTTGAAACTGTAGTGCATTTCGTATTGAATTAGATCAGTATTAAACTTTAAATTTAATGACTGCAGTATTTATCTTGAGCTTCAGCATTACACCGCTACAAGAATGCTGCTTGCGGTTAGGTGCAAGAATGGGCTTGCCTAAACCTCGCCGCAATAAAGATATTTTTTTTTCTATTCTACACCCGCTGGTTCATCCAGGATTTGATTGATATACATATGGTCCTCACCCAATACCGACCATTTTGACTGAAGTTTCCATGGTTCCCTTAGGTACAACTAAGCAAATGATGTGACATATTGCTATAAGGACATGCCAAAAGCACATTTACATTAATTAAGGTTTCAGGAGGTTCGGATTCTTTTTTTTTTTTTTTTTTCCTTTTATATATTACAATTTTACTCCATTCCTATATGCGTGTTCTATAAGCGTTGTTCCTGTTTCACGTTCCGCATATTCTACAAGAGTCGTTCTGTCTGCAGGGACGAACGTGGCGTTCCGCAAGCCTGCTAACCAGTCCTCCTCGATGAGGGGCGGCGCGGCGGGCAACGCCAACGACGGCGACCGCGAGGTGACGCACGACGGTCGGCGGTGCACCGAGACCTCCCGCGAGCCCTCGCCCTGGTGGAGGGTCGACCTGCTCAGGGAGTACGCCGTGCGCGCCGTCAGACTTACCAGCAGGGGCTGTTGTGGTGAGTAACTCAGTGTAGGATCTTGTGGTAGACCTAAGAATTACCTGCTGCAGTGGTGCATGAGTAACTCAGGGTAGAATTTTGTGGTATACCTGAGAATTATGTGCAGGGGCTGTTACAGTGATTAACTCAGGGTAGTACACTTGTCTTGTCGCCTCGGAAAATTTCACTTTGTAGCCTTTTTAATCACGATGCCCCGTAAAAATCACACAGGGCATGGTGATTAACATGGCTGCAAGTGGGAAATTTGAGAAATTTAATTTCCAAGGTGACGAGTGTACATTAAATTACTATATAGGCAGAAGAGCTATTTGAGTCTTATTTTAAAACCAGCTTCGAGCCAAATCGGAGAGAAGAGGTTCACTTTGAAGGCGATTTTCCATATGCAGAGCAATGTCGAGTATATATTAGGACAAAACGGCGTAAGAAAATTCACTTACTTCAATATATTATATGAACCATTATTTTATACTGAAACAATTAAGAACACCTTTCGTTCACCGTTTCGCCCCGCTCGACATCGCTGTATGAAAATCAGCTATATACTCTATATAGCTATAAATTCAGAAAAAAATTAAATGCCCACTTTTTTTTTTATATTCACCATACAGAATGATATCTAATAATTATGATATTCACGTTTCTCTCATTGTCAGTTCTGTATGCCGCAGTCAAATAATACTGATGACTATAACGGTTAATTTCAAATGTGTGGTGTCATTCATTAATAAAGATATGAGATCCCATATGTCCCTGGATGTAAGGTGATACGAAAATACATAATTACAGGAACCATCCTACTTACAAATAAACGTGGAAGTAATATTAAATTTACGATAAAATAATTACACATTATAATGAGGTTATCTTTTCTAATTACAATATTTTGTGTTAGTTTTCTATAATTAAAACTAAACAGATGTTATGAGAGCTAGGGGAAACGTGATTTACCAATTCAAATAAGAATAAAGGTTAACTGCTGCAGTAGTATACTTATAAAAAAATTAATTAATTAGAAAACCACATTGTGAATTTGCAGGCATAATTTTCTGAGAATCGAATATATATTATCCTTATTATTATATGTTATATTGTTAAGTGTAAAAATTATAAACGAAATCCATGTTGTACTTTTACAAAACCAGTGGTTAAATAAATGAATTAATATTTATTTGAATGTAGTTTAGATGATTTCTATTATAATTCTATTTGCGATATGTCTCAAAATATGATCAACTTTAGACTGGCTATTTTACTTTTAGATTAAGCTGCATGGATTTTTTTATTGTATTGAACAGAGATTAAAATTATGTTAGTATTAATTTTTTTCAAACCATCTAACACCATTAAAATCGTATTGCAAAACGCTGTGACGTCATAGTCATGTAAATATTTTACATGCAAGGAGAGACGTTACATGACTATGACGTAACAAAGTCCTTTTCATTAATTTTAAGGATGTCCGAGGCTCAAAAATTATGTAAGAAATTGGCAATACAGAACTCAAAAGTCCACGCAATAAAATAAAATTACATCTCGATTACAATAATAATGGCCGCAAATATTCATATTGTTCTCAACACCTCCGCGTTCTCCTGCTGACGTCACTTGTTGTTTCCAGGTCACCAGCTGCTCCAGGACCTCGAGATCAGGGTGGGAAACAGCACGGAGCTGCAGAGGAACCCGCTGTGTGCCTGGTACCCTGGAACCGTAGGTCAGTATGCGGTGGTAAACATATTCGTAAATGTAAAATAATACATCGCTCTAATGTCAATACTATATTTATATTGAAATTTCATTGTTTATGTCATATATGTACACTCGTCGCCTTGGAAAATTTCCCTTTACGCAGTTTACGCCCTTGTTAATCAATAATCATCATGCTTAGAGCATGGTGATTAACAAGGCTGCAAGTGAGAAATTTTCCAATGCAACGACTGTACAGTACATATTGTGAGTATTCAATTTGCTGGATTAAAGGTGATCTGCAGTTGATGCTGCTTTTCTTATTATTACTAACACCTTGATGCCAATTAAACGTCTTTAATGATGTCATCCATAAAGCCTGTGTATATAGACACTTTTAACTCCCCCGCAGATACACATTCCTTTCGGATAAAAATGTCCGATCCAGCCATGATGTTAAATATAGCCTGATCGGACATTTTCATTCGAATGGAGTGTACGTATATACTCCCCACCACTCATATATGGGATATTCTATTATTCCCACTTTTCTTCTCAGAAAATTTCTCTCATTAATTCTAGTAAATTAAAAATACCAAACGATACATTGATGCATGTGTGAACGAAATTTTTCAGAGATATAACTGTACAATTTACATATATCATATATATAATAAATTGGATCAGGTTCCCACCAAAGCACTTCCTGACCCCCTGACGTGTCTGTTTCAGACGAGGGCTCCAGCAAGGTGTTCACGTGCGCACGTCCGCTGGTTGGACGACACGTGGTGGTGCAGATGGTGGGCGTGGAGGGCTCGTTGTCGCTCTGTGAGGTCGAGGTCATCACTGCAGATGGTAAGGAGTCATCCGAGGGGACTTAGATCGGGGGGAGAATGGACTACATGAAATTTTTACTGCAAAAATGAATAGAGAATACCAAATTATGCTACTATGTTTTTAACTTTTTTTGAGCCCCGGAACTTTTTTAAAAAATTATTTATTTATTATATATATTTATTCAAAGCAGACTTCTGGTTAATATTATAGATAGACCAATTGTAAAGAATACAATATATTCTTGAAAGTTCTGCAATTTTTGCTGCCCCCCTTGATCCTTAATAAAAAGGATAGAACCTATTAACGCCTCCAGGGGGCGTGGCAGCACTTTCAATAATTTTTTAAAAAATAATTCTTTTGACTCCAAAAAACCTGAAAAAAAATCAGAGTATCATAATTAGCCACCTATCCATTTCTGCAATAAAAAAAACAAACATGTAGATTGTATTGTTTATGTGCTATATGGTCTGTCACCATGAGTATAATATACGACTTCACTCGGCGAAAAATATAATAAAATTGTATATTTCAATAATTCTTTATTAACCTAAATGCATCAGCTATAGCTAATCAAATGCTGTGAGCAATCACTTATAAGTACAATCCTAATCACAAAGAATGAGACATCGGTATATACAGTACGTATACGAGTTGTTTTAATCCTTTTGATTTTACAGACTTTCACATGACGGGGTGTGTTGCAATCACCACTTGAAATAATTTTATATTAAACATTCTTATGTGGGCAATCACTGCCATCTCCACCAAGGCCTATATACTACAAGAGGTGCTGGGTGCAAAAATAGTACTCCTAAATTTGAAATGATTTCATTGCTAAATCATTGATTGAAACAGGATTTTTTTGAGATTTTAACACCCCAGGCATAATTTTTAAAACCCTTATCTTGCCTTGTGTAAAGTTTCAAAATTTTAAAATTACTCTCTCCATAAAAATTTCGAGATCAAAATTGTATTAAGGTAGAGATAACACGGATCAGCTGACCCAATGCTAAAAAATATCCTATTAATGAAAATTATGATTTTTTTTTAAAATGTTTTCCTCTACATCCCTTATCAGTAGCTAAAATATCAGGTCATAGCTATAGTTTTCGAGTTATTAATTTTTAAAGTTGACTACTTTAACATGGAGAAATGGAACTTCCATGTTAAATTAGTGAACTTTAAAAATTAGTACGAAAACTAGCTCGTTTTTGTATACCTGATACATAATTTAGCTACTGATAGGGGATGTAGAGAAGAACATTTTAATGTTTTTCATAAATTTTATTAATGAGATTTTTTTAGCATTGGGTCAGCTGATCCGCATTATTTCTACCTTAGGACTACTATTTCAAAACAAAATGCATCGATATTCAATGCGCAGGCCTTGGTGGAGTGGGCGTTGCTGTAACTGATCTGTAGTCGCATAACGACGCACACCGTCATATGAATAACCAGAGATCATCAGAGGTATCCGTGTCCTGCGCCCATATTGCCTATATATTACCCATAAGTGGCGCTATCGTCCGGGGAAACATGGAACTTTGTGAAATCTTGATGAATTTTCTGGTCATGTGACACGGATGTCTCTGATATTCTCTGCACGTGAACGTAGTGCTTGCACTTTCCAACTGACACGTGTCATTATTTGCAGAGTTTTCTCCGGAGCGGTGCGTGCCTTCTGGCGTGGTGGAGGAAGGCACGGAGACGACCGTCTTCTCACGAACGTGTTACGAGTTCCACGTGGCCAAGGGCGCCTCGTTCGAGATGGCGCGCGCCTCGTGCAGACGTGGAGACTCGGGAGGTGACCTCGTGCACGCGCCAAGCCCCGCTCACCAGGCCTTCGTGCTTGCCGAACTTGAACGAAGAAAGCCGAAGCTCAAGACGCAGCTCGTGTGGCTCGGGGCTACCAGAGATCCGGGATACACGTCACGCACGTGGCGCTGGGTCAACGGTGAGAAGGAGTTTTACATTAAGGGGGTTGTCCACGGAGCGATTTTATCACCAAGATGGCTGCCATATGATATTGAAGCAAGTGCGCCTTTCACACCCCGCTCGACGTCGCTCCAACCATGGAAAACTACCTTTTCGGCAGTGTGCATTCATAAATCGTGTCCGATTTGGCAGTTTAGTAAACTCTACTAAAACAAAAATGTCCGATCTGGCCATGTTAAAGCATAGCCGGAGAGGACATTTATTTTTAATTGAGTGTACGTACAGTATATTGGTATCCACGGCTTATCTATACCCGAATGTATTAATTATAAATAGAATTTTTATATTAATAACTGTTGATGAGTAACCCATAGCCCTCTGGTGGACGATCGCCCCTGCTGCGTATTGGCCTTCCACCAGAGGGATATATGAGTAACCTTATGGATATGGGAATTTTAAAATAATTGAAGATTGACTTTTGCTGCCTGATGATTGTTTGAAAGCAATTAATGCACGAGTGTCAAATTGCGAGAAACATTTTAAGAGATTATTTTAATTTCAATTTTTCCCGCAGGTGAGGTGGTGGCGCGACCGACGTGGGGCAAGGACCAGCCCAACAACTACAATGGCGAACAGAACTGCGCGGTGCTGGACGGGGGCAGAAACTGGCTCTGGAACGATGTGGGATGCAACCTAGACTACCTGCACTGGGTCTGCCAGCACCGTGAGTATATAGCCTGCTGATGGGGTTAGATAGGGGCTGTGTGGCGTCATATAGGGCTAAATAGGGATCGTGCCTGACGTCCTATAATGACCCATCATTTTGGGTTGTATAACCGAAAAATTTCAATAAAGAAAAAATAAAAAATTGGAATTGTGCATTAATTAGGAGATAAAAAGCTAGAATTTTTTATATTAATTTGCATGGTATATAATAGATATAAGAATAATCTCTCTCTCTCTCTCTCTCTTTCTCTCTTTCTCTCTAAATATTAATTGAAATTACGAGTTTTGATATAACTATAATGTATAATATTATAAGCTATTCTCAAAAACATGTAGAACGATTTTCGTACAAAGAATAACCCTAACCCAGAAAGCGTAAGAGTTTTGAAAAAATTAAGAACGTTAAAATTTTCCTTTCTGTACACCTCAAGAAATCAAGAACTTTTAATTTTATCCCTGCTTTGTTTGGGAGAGATGTCATGCAGCATATATGTGGAGGATTGGGGATGTAAGTACGTTTCAGGGATAACTAGATTGGCTCTGCTTTTTTCACATCTCATCAAAATGACAAATCTACAACATATTTGAAGAAGTCGAGAATTTCATGCTGTCACTTCTGCATGCATATTAGTTTCTTGAGATCTGCATGTGTTTTAATGACTAATAAATTATAAATATTGATATAGATAATCAATATAATTAATTTTTAATAGATAGCGTTGAGTCCTTAGTTTTCACTTGTCATGTATCTAAATTAATTGAAAAATAATTATTATACATATAATATAGAATATAGAATATATATGATGCATATGACAAGATCCATGTCTGTATTGTGATTATAATTAATTGAAATCACTGTGTCAAATGATAAAATAAATAATTCAAATTTCTAATATTTTGTAATAAATAAAATTGAAAAATAATGTGCATGAAATTAAAAACGCCTCTCTATCATAGACCTTTAAATATCACATAGAATAAAAAAACTAATCCTAGCTTGGATTGATGCAGATAATAAAAGTCACATTTACTGCACTTGTTAATTTTATTTATTCGCGAGATCACGACACCTAGGGAACAAAAACAGTGGTAGTAAGTGGCGCAGCGGTGGTGGTGGCGGTTGCAAGAGGCACCCCCAGGTAGTCGACGAACAGAATCTCGGACAGCTTCACCAACAGACCGATGATGACGCGAGCCACGTTCACGATGATCGCCACGGGGATGTCGATAGTTTGACGGGCCTCGGGGGACATGGCGGACTGTAGGCTCTCAATGCCCTCCGCCTGGAGAAACAACAACAATTAGATCAGGGTGATGACTGATGACGTCATTGGTGAACATAATGACGTCACGATGGTTGCCATAGGAAGGTTCATTGACAGACGGGCTTCGGGGGACATGACCAACTACAAGTCTCATACAATACTTTTTCCACCTGGAAAAACAACAATAATTAGACAAATACTGTATATATGGGAGGACGGTCTATAACGTCGATACTCAACAATTTTCGTTAACCTTCGGAAAATTTCGATAAATAAGCCACGTTCTCGAGCGGTCTGTTTAGGGACGTCAAAGTTGACGTTTACTGTGTTATAGCGCCGGTGACTAAAGAGGCACCTTTGTAGTTCTAGTTAGGCTGCATTTTGGTTATAGCCAATTAAATTCACTTAAAAAGTCAGCAGTGTTACGTATCAGGGTTGCCACTTGGCATCGGGTTGGTGGCAAAAACAGCTGATTTGAAATTTAATCCGTCCTGTTAGTAAATTTAACAATTCTTATAAATTAGAGCGTCATCAGGGTGATGACGTCATTGGAGAACACGATGACGTCATACTGAAGACTAAAAAGTGCCTCCGTCCGTAAGACTGTACATAATGTTAACATAAGCAGGTGAGGTAACATATTTGTTAAGAACACTATACTGCGCATGGAAACGAGAGAAATATTAAAAAACCCAAGAAAACAAGAGTAAAAATGAATTTGCAGCAGGTGAATTCGTGACGTCACCCAAGCACCAGATGACGTCATGAAGTGTAAACTCACCATGATTGCCTCGAACCTCTCGTAAGGAGTCTTCCCCTTCTTTGCCGACACTGCAACCATAATGATACCAACGATTAGAAATATTTGAGACGCCGCGGGAATCAAAACTGGATATATAATTGTACTTTATAATTAAGAGCTGTTTTATTATTTTTTGACGTTGAAAATTAATTACCTTTTTTGGTGCTCTATTTTTATTACTACGGTTTCAGTGCAAGCACAGCATGAAAAGTTAGCATCTGTACAATACATAAAAACTCTTAAGAATTTAGAATACGCACTCGTACATTGGAACAAAATTAACTACTTTTTTCATGTAACTCCCTGCATGCATGGTCATGATTTTTATGTTTACATACTATACTTTTTATTATATATGACATCAATCATATATGAGTATATGACTATATAATTATATATAATATAAAGTATATATGAGTTTTTAAATGCAGTAAATGCAAATTCAATGGACGAAAATCATATTTATAGAGTGACTTGTTTTACAATTAATATAGTGTAATATCCGACTCGGACAACTCGTTGCAATGTATGAATGTATGTAGACGACCCACAACCACCCTTCAAGGGTGGAGTAGGGGTTTGGGGACTCACCAGCATGCACGAGGCATATCGACACCAGCAGAACGAAAACCAGACTCCTCCTCATGTTGGTGCTGAAACAGTCGAACATTTAAGTTCGATTTTCAGAGAATATAACGGTCAGAGCGAAGAGAAAATATATTGAAATTAAGTGACGAACCATTAATTATCGCATTATGGACCCTTTCTCTCAATTATAATACTTCGGGTCCTAGCTTCAATTTAACTATACAATATAACTTAATTAACTTACATAAAATATAAGAAATAAAAAAAATATTTCACAATAAACAAAACTTCGCCTGCGTTGCAATTATAAATATGATTCATCGATGTTAAATTTAACGTTATATACAAGTCATAAAGCTATATACCTAATAAAATTTGGCTGAATTTCAGTGAATTCAAATTGACATCTTAAATTGACATCAATAATATACTGACTCCTGAAAAATACATAACGAAACACCTGAAAATCATGATTTAAGATGTAAAAATCCCCTGAATATAAGATGTCAATTTAAGCATAAAAAATACACTGCCATCAGCATTCAGCCAAATTTTATTAAGACAGCTGCTGTTTGAGGTAACGTTCATTTTGTCCCGAGGTGTTTCTTACCTGTGTTGCTGTTGTTGATGTAGTACCTCTGTGTTAGCCTCCGGTCCTTATATACTAGAGCGTCCGTGCATGCCAATCTCACATTGATATTGAAGGACATGTCGAAAAAAATAGTATCTTAACTAAAAAAGTAAAAACTAAAAAAGTTATCACCGAGTACCTGATGGAACAAAACATTTCCTGTAAATTTTTAATGTTATCTCAAATTTGACGTCAAAAACATTATTACAAAATACACGACATTTTGTATGAGAGTATATTACAGTCAGAAATGGACAACATACATGAAAAAAATTTATTGCAGAAATGAATAGAAGGCACCAAATTATGCTACTCTGAATTTTTTCAGATTTTTTTGAGACCCGGAACTATTTTTAAATAATTATTGAAAGTCCTGTGATTTCAGTTGGCATTTCTGAATTCTTATTAAAAAGGATAGAGACTGGACGCCTATTGACGCCTCCAGGGGGCGTGGCCACACTTTCAATAATTATTTAAAGATAGTTCTGGGTTTCAAAAAAATCTGAAAAAATTCAGAGTAGCATAATTTGGTACCCTCTATTCATTTCTGCAACAAAAAATTTTCATGTATGTTGTCCATTCGTGAACTTAAAGTAAAATGAAAATAATTTAACATGGATGTTTTTATTACTGTCATGGCAATATAATGACATTGATGGCTTATTGAAATCAAAACTTGAAAGGTGATCTTTAATTTTGGAGGATTTCAATATAAAACTGCGTCAAATAAATTATGCTGTACGTATTTAAAATGACATTTACTAGCGAATTAAAATCATTGAATGACATTGAAGAAGGGGGTAAAACTCTGAATTTTGATTATTATTGAGACACCAAGAATCGCTTTAGATCCAATATTAATAATATTACTAATATATTATCTTATTTTTTGTATATTATTATGCATTTTATTTTATTCTATTGTATACCGTATTGTATAAACTAAATT
Source organism: Siphlonurus alternatus (assembly GCA_949825025.1). Lineage (NCBI taxonomy): Eukaryota > Metazoa > Arthropoda > Insecta > Ephemeroptera > Siphlonuridae > Siphlonurus > Siphlonurus alternatus. The sequence goes on from OX463782.1 coordinate 35,166,448, forward strand.
TTTATTTGAAAATATTTTGTGAAATTCCAAACTTTTCCCCCCTAAATTGAGGGTAATTTTAAGTATGCAAAGTAATGCTACTTATTTTTTGGTCATCCTCATCACTTTGGACTACTGTAGTAAATCTATTATAGGGAATGGATATTAACGTATTCAGAACACGTGGCAAACCTCATAATTTTACTTCCAAATTAATAAAAAAAGACAAAATTTTAACGTTCTAAATTTGTTTATTGTTTTTCATAAGATTTTAATTATAATATTATTTTATATAATTTTGGCCGTTTTGGGTGGATAAATTATAACAATTAAATTATATACAATATAGTTTTTATTTACTTCCATGCAAATATATATAGATAGGTATTTTTTGAGGGAACATCATCTTTCTCTGCCCATGCTGGTTCTCCAATCATGTTCCAACTTGTCTCCAGAACCCGCGGCGTGCGGCAGCCCCGACCGCCAGTCCAACACGACGGTGACCGGCGGGGACTTCCGAGTCAACAGGACCATCAGCTACTCGTGTCCAGAGGGCCACGTGGTGGTGGGAAACTCCACGAGGCAGTGTCTCGCCTCAGGATTCTGGTCCGGTCTGGCGCCCTCCTGCAAGTGTGAGTAGACCATTTTAAATTAAATCGTTCAATCGCTTGATAAAACAGAAGTTAAATGGCATAGGTGGTATAATACACCAAAATATTTTATGACCTTTGAAAACATGACCGCCACCCTGATTTAGTATAACCTTCCAGTGCATTGAGACCCTTGACACCTCCTGATGATCTTTTTAAAATGACCTCAAAATGCAACCTGCTGCACCTGATGATGACCTATTGGTGATCCTGGTGTGCAAAATCCGAGGGAGAATATCTAGTACCCATGTGACCCTTCTTGACCTTTGCAGACGGCTCCGAGCTAAGATGACTTGTAGCTCGGATATAAATACTGACTTCTTGTGACCCCTGTTGACCCTGGTGACGTGTGGCAACGTGTGCAGAGCTCGAGGATCTCTGGTGACCTCTGTTGACCTTTGCAGACGTGGATTGCGGCCCGCTGGTTGCGCCGGAGCACGGCAGTGTGAAGTTAGCTGACAATCGCACGACGCACGGTGCGGCCGCCACCTTCGAGTGTGGAGCCAACTACACCCTGCAGGGTAGTGCGAGGCGCGAGTGTGGAGACAACGGGGAGTGGGGCGGAGAGCAGACCAAGTGCCTCTGTGAGTATACGTAAGAGTTACTGACAGCATAACTTGGTGTTGAATCAGATTTTGTAGCAAAGATATTAATTTCTCCCGTCTTGATCTCTTGATTAGAGTATTGCAGATATTCTTAAAGCAAGTTCTATGTATTTTTTTAATAATTTAATTCATATATTTACTTACAATTAATTGCTCACATGAAAATTAATAAATATATACCTAAAAGAATGGAAGAAAAGTTGAAAAAGAGATAATGAGCAAGCTACATTATAATTATATATACTTTGTATGATTTTTTTAAGTAAATAAATAAACAAATAGAAAGGTATTTCTGAGTTTGGAAAAATCAATGAACGTACCATGCACCATTTAGTCATGCTTATTAAAAGTATTTTTTCTTAAAATAAAGATATTTCTAAAAATCCTCCAAGTAGCCAAACATTCAATAATTACCAGAGTGGGAAAAATCTGTCAAAATCAAAGTAATTAATGTAAAATGTAATAGATCATATCTTAAATTATATTCTTGAAAATCGTGTGCAAATTTTACACCACCAAATTTGATTACTATTGTGTGCTGCTATAACGTTTCTACAATATCGTGTCATGTTGCAGTCGCGTGGTGTCCCGAGCCCCCCGAGGTCGCCGGAGGTCGCGTGGAGTCCTCAGGTCGCAAGGCGGGCTCCAAGGCCACCTACACTTGCCAGGCCGGCTTCATCCTGCTGGGAGAGGCGGTGAGTTTACACCTGGATGTGCACTTTCCATATATTAATAAAAATATCAACATCAATACACCAGTTATGTGTAAAAGCTACAAAAGGGTGTTTTTAGCTATTAGCTTGTTTTTACCTAAATATTTATGAAATCTTGGTACAATATATATGACAATGTAGCATTCAATGTTAAATGCAATTAAGTTAATAAACCATGCATTTGCTAAAGACTTCAATTTTATTCTCTATTGTGAAATTCAGCCTGTGAGTAGCCGAGTATAGGTAGGACATCTGAAATCATATTTGACGGGGTTCTGACGTAGCTCTTCAGTTAATATCCTTTGCATTAATAACATAATAAAATAAATGGAGGATTTAAGGAAGCAGGGGGGGGGGGAAGTAGTATTTGGGAAAATCATTTGCAAAAACTAACCTATCACACAACTATCACCTAACTAACACAACTTTTTAACACAGTAGTATTCTCTCCCTAGTCCAAGCGCTGACGAATATACAGTATATTATGCTTCAGTCGCAACCCTAACCCCTAACTCGATCCGTATTAGCCTTAAAAGGTGCATTCCCATAGAGCGGGGAAAACGAGAAAATCGCGTGCCGCAGCCAATCAGAGGTTTGGGATTTTCTCGCCTTGCGGGGAGCGATGTTATCGCCAACATGGCCGCCATACGAGATTGAAGCACGTTTTTCTCGCCCCGCTAAGCTCCGCTTGACATATCGCTCCCTAGAAATGCACCTTTGAGCCACGACCACACAGCCACGTGACATGTTACTGTCTACAGGTTCTGACATGCGGTCTGGGCGGCACATGGTCCGGCCGCGCCCCCGAGTGCCGCTTCGTGGACTGCGGAGCACCCGCCAACACGTTCCACGGACGTGTCGAGCTTCTGAACGCCACCACCACGGCTGGTGGCGTGGCGCGCTACCAGTGTGACAATGACTACTGGCTGGTCGGACAGCCCCTGCTGACCTGCGGACTGGACGGGAAGTGGTCCGCGGACACGCCCACTTGTGAACGTGAGTACTGTACCTATATCTAGCTGCAGGGTTCTGCAAGGGTCTCCTTTCCCCCCACCCAACTTGGATTTGGAACTGTAAATGGTACACTTAATTTCAATGAAACTTAAACATAGCGTATGCTAGAGTGTTGAAATGAGCACCATCAGTTCTCTCTCTTGGCTCTTGGCTAAGATCTGACAACACTGTTGACGTTCAGGTGAGGTGACTCACATTCGCCTCTGCTCCGATAGGCGCGGAAGGGAAGGAGCTAGGGGGCTGCACCTCCCCCGAAATGTTGGATTTAACATAGGCAATATATTTATGTCCCCCCCCCATTCCATTTTTTTTAACATTGACCTTATGGAGGCAGTTCCCCCCCCCCTCCTCGAATTTTTTTTCTAGACCCGCGCCTGCCATCCGAGTCTACCTGGCTACATTAATATACAACGTTGCTGTTTCAGATGGTGCTCATTTGAACACTCTCACATACGATTTGTTCCAGTTTTACTAAACGTTACTGTACATTTGTTTTTGTTTTAAAATTAAAATATTAAAACTTCAAGTTAAAATAGACACAATATTCCTCCTGTTCAATGTTCCGTGACATATTCCAAAATTGATAAAATATCGACGACAATACAATTAGATGTGTTCCGTAACATATTTCATAAATGATAAAATATTGACGACTATATAATTAGTTGAACATTCCTGTCACAGTCAAATCAGTTATCATTAGCGTGCCGGGAGAACATTTCTCCGAATTTATCAAACCTTCGTCCCATTTCACTAAACATAAGTAAGATAATTTTTTGTCCTTGCACTTTTTGTGAGAATTTCCATCCACAGAAAGGAGACTTTAATAAAAACGATCAAAAGTTTCGCGTGACATCAGCTTTCAAAATAATAAGTTTATAAAATTAAAAAAATAGACATGTGGAAAAACAAAAAATCATATGGCTGCAGATAATGTTTACAATTTTAGTAAAAAAAAAACATTTACCTTAGGTTGGAGTGAAAAATATTACCATATAATAAATAATACCCACATTGTAAATTCAAATTTTAGCAGAGAGAGATTCCCAAAGCTCCACGTGATGTATGAAAATTGTGATGCCCTGACATGCATATATAAGCTCTAATATTATTTCGACACTGTGAGTGAGAGTAGAACAAATTTATAAAACAGCAGATGGCGTTTTTCTTTGGCCATCTGTTCATTATTATTCTGTAGGGTCAAGTTTAACTTTACTATCTCCTTTTTTTTTTGGTCAATAGAAAATACATAATTATTGCATATAATATAATAAATATAGTATAAGAAATTATAAAAAAGCATTTACTCTGTAAAAATTTTCAGAATTTTTGGAGGAACCCTGAAAGCCTGCGTCAGAAGCTCTTGACTTAAGCGTAACGTGAATGACTTTAAAAGATTTATTTGTGGGTTGTGGGTCATTTAAACTCCTATCCATTCCTTTCTTGGTTAACCATAATAGGGTTAACCATGATAGAATTATTAGAATTAACCATGATTAACCATAATTAATCATGATTAACATTACAGTGATCACGTGCGAGGAACCCGAGGTGCCTGCCGGAGGGTTCGTGGTTGGCTACGACTTTAACGTACACTCCAGCATCGAGTACCACTGCGAGCCGGGACACCTGCTCAAGGGAGAACCCACCAGGACCTGCACCGCCGAGGGGGAGTGGTCCTCCCAGCCGCCCACGTGTCTCTGTGAGTAACACGTGGTGTAGAGGTGCATTTCCATGCAGCGATGTCAAGCGAGGCTTGGCGGGGCAAGAAAGGCGCACTTGCTTTAGTGACATATGATAGCCATGTTGGCGTGAAAAAATCGCTCTCTTGCAGCGATTAAATCCCGCCGCGATTTTTTCACGTCAAACTGGCTTTTTCACCCCGTTCGACATCACTTTATGGAAATGCAACTTAATACTAATCTACACAGTCCAATGTTATTGAGTGCTTGGGTGCATAGCTGATTTGGCCTATTCTCAAAAACGAAACAAGAAGAAGAAGAGGATATAATATTCATTTAATTTATAGTTAAAGTCATGCAGTCGGTGGCGCAGTGGATGCATGCTTGTCTGCGTTTCGAGTGCATGCTCGTGTTTTCAGATTGATGACGCTTGCTGCATGTCATATACATATGATATAGTGCATGCTGATAAGGCTAGGATCAGTGTGTAGACTTAATTGTCAAGTCTTATAAAATGCATTGCGCGGCTGACGATCCATGGTCGTATATAGTGGTTGGTCCACGCCATATACAAGGACTTTGCTGCCACATTAAATAAATTTCACGACTCTAAAAATAAAAATCATATAACTTTGCATTCTATTTTTGCAATAAAAAAATGAGTTGATACTCCATTAACAGAAGACAATTTTCAGTTGTTCCCTCCAATATGATCGTACTAACCCAACAATAGAGTATTGTCCTCAATTTTTTTTATTGCAGAAATGGATAGAGGGTGCAAAGTTATGCTACCCTGATTTTTTTCAGATTTTTTAGAGCCCGGGAACTATTTTTAAAAAATTATTGAAAGTCCTTTTCGTGACGTCACGAGACGCCGCTCCTTAAGAAAAAGATAGGACTTGCCGCCACGTGACGTCACAAAAAGAGCTTTCAATAATTTTTTATAAATAGTTCCAGGTCTCTAAAAAATCTGAAAAAAATCAGGGTAGCATAACTTTGCACCCTCTATCCATTTCTGCAATAAAAAAAATTGAGGACAATACTCCATTGTTTATACTGGGAGGATGTCCTATATATAACTTTCAAACCGGCTGCTTTTTCTCCCAACGCTACACCATGTTAATTGGAACCCTGATATGCTACGACGCTGAATTTTATAAGCGCATTTGATTGACCATGCAGCTTAACTATAAAGTTACCGCTGTTAAAGGTGCCACTTTATCCTCCAGCGCTACGTTGTCAAATTTTTGACGTCCCGAAAAAGACCGCTCATTCCTCAATTCAATGTCTTATAGGTCATCCTCCCATTGTTACTAAACCCCATGTTATTGCAGACGTGGACTGCGGCAAAGTGTCCCCCACACCCTACGGCTCGGTGACATACCTCAACGAGTCAACATTCGTCAACAGCGAGATCGAGTACATGTGCACGCGTAACTACCGCCTGGTGGGCGGCGAGCCTCGCAGGAGGTGTCAGGAGGACGCCAACTGGAGTGGCACCACGCCCAGATGCGAGGGTGAGCACCGACACGTGTCAATAAATGAGATTTTCTTTGGGGCGGGAAATGCGCATTTGCAGAAAAACCATATGGTGGCCATCTTGGAGAAAGAAAATCGCTTCCCGCAGGCGAGAAGCGATTTTATTACCAACATACGATATTACAACAAGTTCATGAGCCTTTTCCGCCCCGCTGCTCCTATTATTTTGCATGTTTGACTAACTTCCTGCCATGTCCAGAGATCCGGTGTTCGGAACCCGTACTAGCCTCACACGCCGTGCTGTCCGTGACCGGAAACGACCGCGCGTACGGACGAACGTTGATCCGGACAGCCTCGGACAGTGCTGCCAACTCTGCGGCCACGTACCGAATTTCTGCTCAAGCCAAGTACCGCTGTGAGCGGGGATACAAACTGGAGGGGGAGGGGCTGAGGACATGTGAGGAGAACGGACAGTGGAGCGGAGACGTCCCCAAATGTATCTGTAAGTACCAATTAATGTCTTTTATGTTTTCGTCAGCTGGTCGTGTTACCACTTTGTAAAAAAAGATAATGATTTTTAATGTTAATTTAACTATTGTGGGACATTCACGTCCCGTCTTATATATATGTCTTCTTCATCCAAAACAAAAATGAGTCCTGAGAATTTACATTAATTATTCATTGTCCGTCATGATTGTCGTCGTGTTTGTAATGTCTTCAATTATTGGTTCACACTTTGCTACGAAGGCTGTCATTGGCTGTCTGAACCAAATTTAAGCTCTTCCAAACATATGTGACAAAAACCAAGTTGAATGTGACGATATACGTAATATAGATTTATATATATTATAAGGTATCATATGTATCATGTTTTTATATGGCATATAGATGCAAGCTGCTTCAAAAATAAATGAAGCTGTTACAATTTGTGTGTTTTTTTATTATAGAGAAAATGACGAAGTATCACGTGACACAGTCACTCTGACGTCACAGTTGATACTCGTCATTGAATCTCTTTCCTGCAGACGTGCATGGACTGCGGCGCGCCCGAGGCGTTGACAGTCGCTCTGACGTCATAGTTGATACTCGTCATTGATTCTCTTTCTTGCAGACGTGGACTGTGGCGCGCCCGAGGGTGTTACTCACGGCCAGGTGACGCTCGTGTCCAACGCAACGTACTACGGCGTGGTGGCGCTCTACGAGTGCCAGCGAAACTTTAAGCTGGTGGGCTACGAGAGGAGAATGTGTCTGGAGAACGGAACGTGGAGCCACGCCACGCCGGCCTGCAGCGGTGAGAACTGGAACTAACATTTCTTAAATCTGTTATGTTAACGTTATGTACACTAATTTGCAAGAAAAATATCCCGTTGTATACATGGCTCCACCTGCTCTTATAAAATCTGTCCACTGTGTTGTAATGCTAGCACAACATCCGGTGCTTTCCGGCCCAATTCCACCTCAAGAAGAGAGAGACGTTGGGTCGAGTCAGTTTTGGTGAGCGATTGGTGATCGACTTAAACAAGTTTGTATAGGTATGAGGTGGAGCTGAGCCAGGCAGGCGCGGATCCAGGGGGGGGGGGGACCAAGGGGGGATTTAACATGGGCAATATAGGCACTTCCCCCACTCCATTTTTTTTTAACATTGGCCTTATGGAGGCAGCCCCCTCTGAAATTTTTTTCCTGGATCCCCGCGCCTGCAGCCAGGCATATATATGCGACGCTAGCATTACTTCTGATAGGCTGCCTCTGTGGGAGGAGAAGGAGCCATGAATACAATGGGACATTTCTTTTGCAAATTAGTGTACAATACTCTTCGAATTCTTAAACTTTATAATACCCTTGCGTCCCCTGGTGTATCTCGCCAACGTATCTCAAAACCTCATTCACCTTTCTTTCTTATCCACCACTGCGTGTGTCCAACCCTGAACTACTTCTCTCTGTTACAGAGGTTGTCTGCGGCCCTCCAGAGCAGGAGGGTGGACTGGTGGCCCAGGTGAGCTCCCTGAGCGTGGGGGGCGTGGCCAGGTACACGTGTCCACGTGGCTCCAGTATGGAGGGAAACGACACGAGGGTGTGTCAGACCGGGGGAAGCTGGAGCGGACTCATGCCGGCCTGCAGACGTAAGTGACATCATACTGTTAGTATAGAGAACCTGGTGGTGAAATTTTGAACTACAAGATGATATCTACAAAAATTATGAGGAGAGTTTTCCCGCTGATCTTTGCTGCTGAACAAGTTGCCTACCTTCACGGCGATCTGACGTGGATCTATAATATCATGCTTCGGAAAGTCTTAAATTAAATTATATAATAAAATGTATGAGCTAGTATTACAAATACAAGTTGTGTGCAAAAAATTCATGTTTTTTTATTAACAACAAATTTAAATAAATTATTGCATACCATTGCATCGTCAGTAACGTCAAACAAACGAAAGCAGCTTCGTGATTGAAATTTAATAATTTTCAAATATATATAGATATATACCCATATAGGTTAAAGAGATTTGCAATTCCGGCCTCAGGCAATTCTGCAAATGACACTTTATTATTGCTTGATTGTATAAAGTTATACCATAATTATAAAACTTACAAGCCTGAACTTTTGTGAAGTCACCCAAATAACCTCCATGTGTATGTCCCCAGTGGTTGACTGTCAGCACCCTGGTACCATCGAGAACGGGCGAGTGGTGCTGCCCAACCTGACCACGACGTTCCGCAGCTCCGTGGAGTACCACTGCATCCCTCACTTCGAGAGGGTGGGACCGTACCTGAGGAGGTGCACCGAGGAGGGGGCGTGGTCCGGAGACGAGCCGCGCTGCGAGAGTGAGTCTGATTTGATCGAATTTCCCGCTGGAAGTAGCATTTTAACTGTGCGAATTGGGGCTGTTCTGTTTTAAGTTCAGTTTTGAAACTTTGCAAAAAATCTATTAATAAAAATGCTGACCTATGTGCGAAATTACAACGCTGAAATACGAGTAGATAGATCAGAAACTTTACACTTCCGGCTACTTCCGTAGGGAATAGTATATAAAATTGACTATATTCAGTTTATTGAGCTTAATATTTTTGTATTTGGTGAGAAATCAGTAACACATGGAAATAAATTCTCACAAAGATGGGGTAGAATTTTACCGACTTAGCTCGAGCTAAAACCCATGAACCAAGTAAGTCGGTAAAAACTCCTGATCCAACATTGTAATTCAAATCATACAAACGGGTCGGTAAAAACTACAATCTTAATGGGTTTAACATGAAATTACACATTAAGTCGGTAAAATATTAAAGATCTCGAATAGTAAAACTATTCCATTCAGACGTGTAAAATTTTACTGACTTGATTTTGCTATTTGTATTTTTTACCGACCTAATGTCCTAAGTTTTACTGTCTTGTATCCTCTAAACTTAACTCTTTAATTGGGTGAAAATTTGCCAACTTTATTTGTAGCTATTACTATTTTCATACTTGTAAATTTGACGTTTAATATTTTGCTTACATTGAAATATAATGAATATATGAAATGACATTATACACTGTAACATTGATAGAAAATATTAGTATGTATTATTACAAAAAAAAATTACAATGCTTATATATTAATTATAAATTAATATATAAAAATTACTTTGTGAAAATATTTCACACATCACTCTCGATCTATACCAGAATTAATTATATTTTATTACACTATTTAACTCAAATAAACTTAAGTACGTGATCATGGAATATATCGTTGATGAATAAAAAAGTATCATCAAATTTGTTTCATATTATGTAATATATTTTATTTATTTACGACAGCATACAAATTAGGTAATAATATATTTATATTTTTTTTTCAAGGGAGAAAAAAGCAAGTATTAAGAGATTTGAATGACAATAAAAAATAGCAGTTAATAGTTGTATAAAAGTCACTTAAAAGTTTTATGAATCACTTTCAACTTTCAAGTCGAACACCGAGAATGAATGTCACTTGCTACAGTACACAGACCGTTGATGGTCCAATCCAGGTATTATATATTATATGTCCAATCCTTTGAAATGAAGAGGCTTGCCTTTCGTTGAAGTAGGGGTTCGAGGAATAACTTTTCCAATCGTGGTGTGATAATGCAGAGATGCATCGCGGATGCATCACGATAATGAGTCGATCGTCCACTGCAGCACCCAGACACCTTCGGTAGGCGCGTCATTGCTGTAAATATTTGTTATTAGAGCTAACAAGATACAAGCAATATTCATGAGAAAATACTCAAAATACAACATATTTTACTTAATTTAAAAGCAACTGAAGCGAAAAATTAATAAACCAATGTTTTATACCTCTTTTAATACGTGTAACATACCATGTATTTATTTATAATAATAATTAATATACGGCAAATTAGTATATGAATTGATTCGATAAATTTATGTTAAATGGTGCAGGGCATTCATGAATGATTTTTTAGAAAAGATTAATAATTTGCATAGCGCCGTATTTATAGTAATCGAAAACACTTCGCACTAGGATTTATTTTCTTAAATTCATAATATTATCCTCTAGTCACTAGAGGATACATGTGTTTAGGAAAATAAATACTGACAGAGAGACACAGAAAGAGAAATCGAGGAGATAAATATGTATAATCAAATAATCATATGAGTTATGACACAATGATTTTATGCTTACCTTAATATGATATTCACGGTGATGAAGTAATGATGAAAAATCTTGACGGTACTTAATTGTATTGAAGAACTATTTAAATTAAACGTATTAAACACGGCAGCCCAACTTTCAGCACAACCTCACTCACCAAGGACGCGTCAAAAATGTGAGGAAGTTTGCTCAAATGTAACGGACATTTTTGAATAAAACAACCAAGTTGGTAAATTTTAAGAACGAAATGGGCTATATTTGCAAAGTTTGAAGTTGCAAAAAGGAAGCGTGCTAAAATCGCAGATTTAGGTTGGTAAAAATGGCATTGCAAAGCAAAAATGTTAAACTTTTACCAACACTCTTTAAAAACTATTTTACAATCCTTTGTCTTCAGTTTTTACAGAGTATATTGTAATAATGTCGGTAAAATATTACAAACGTGCTGGTAAATGGCGCTTTTACCGACCTTTCCTATTAAAAATTTTTGTCCGTGTGCACCATTTATATCGGATCTTGACAATAAACTAAGTAACATAATATGTATCTCAATAAGTTCTATCGAGTTTCGTAAATTAAAAAAAATCACGAATTCTTCATTAATTCGCTTAATATTTTGACACCTGCATTTCTTTTCCTTTTCTTTTGCCTCATCAGTTTGTTTGTATTTCTATTAGGCTAAAATGGTGAGACTTGTTAATCATATCAATATTTTTCACTAAATGAACATTTTGTGATATGCGCGTTTTAAGTTTGAAGTCACGAGGTGCAGGTTTCTCATTGACCGCTTTTAGTTATAGCAATCTGCAGGGGCGTGATTTACGAATGAAATTATCCAATTATTTAATTTTAGACACTAACGATGATTAGTGTCATTGAATTAAGCTGGCACTAACCGTGCATGCATGACTATAATATAAGTGCAGATCGAGAAGCTTGGGTAACTCTTCCGTGAATCCTGGAGCTCTTTCTGCATTAATAATTTTTTCGTGCATCATGGTGCGTAAAAGTATATTTGATAATTTTAGAAAGAAATAAGCCTTAATTACAGCAGCAAGATTTAAGGTGCATTTCCATGGAGCGGGGCTTGGCGGGGCGAGAAAAGCGCACTTGCTTCAATCTCGTATGGCGGCCATATTGGCGATAAAATCACTTCTCGCAAGGCGATGAATTCCCAAGCCTCTGATTGGCTGCGGCACACGATTCCCCGCTTCATATAAATGCACCTTTACGAAGATTTGGTTCAAAAACTATAGACAACGTAGCCATTGATCTTCCCCTCAGTTTACTTCCTAACGAGAGATCATTATAATTAACACACCTCATTAAATTGATGACGTCATACTAGCAGTTAGTGACGTCACTGATGTTTCAGAGGCGGCCGTGGCGGAGGGTTCGAGCGCCCAACAGCTGGGTCTCATCATCGGCGTGTGTGCCGGCGTGGTGCTGTTCCTGCTGCTGCTGCTGGGCCTCGGCTACATGCGTCTGTGAGTCCATTAACCATTCATAATCCCCGGCGAAAGTCTTTCGTACATAATTTATAAAAAAATATATTGTACGCTCGTCGCCTTGGAAATTTTCTCCTTTTTGCGGCCTTTTTAAAACTTTTTAATTAATCACCGTGCCCCATAAGAACCATAAGAATATATATTATAACACATGATAGCAGGGATAGCAGGCGCGGATCCAAGGGGGGGGGGCGATGGTGGCGATCACCCTCCCCCCAAAGGTACCAAAATACATTAAAGGTGTTACCACCCCCCACCCGTCACCCCCCACCCACTCCAAATTTTAACATTACGGGATAGGGCAACCCCACCCTCCTTCCCAGAGCCGCGAGCTGATCTACCCCTGACACAGAGGGATAGATAAACTAGTGTTTTTATTTAGCAAAAAGCTAATACAGACATGTTATTAGTTACTTAGTACATCAATCATCAGAAGTCGTTTTCACATTAAATTTTATTCCAACATATTATTACAAAAAACTTTATTAATATATATAAAATCATTAATTCATCATTATAAAAATAAATAAAATTCTCCAAATATCAATAATATTTTTTTTTTTAAGTACACGCTTAAAACCTTAAAACATTTAACATCATTACATTAGTCATTTTAATATTTCGGAATAGTGTATTGTTAATAATTGGGCATATAGTGATTAACAAAAAAGGCTACAAGTGCATGGAGAATTGTCCTAGGCGACGAGTGTACATAATTTATAAAAAATTTATTGTAGACTATTTTGAACAAAAAATGTTCCCATTTTATTCATATAGCTCCTTTTGGTTCTTCTATATATTTGGTTATCTGCGGTAGAGAGCAAAGTATTATAAGGATGGTAAGATAATAAAAAGTCCAAAAATCGGACATTTTGTGTTCAACAATCAAATCACCGAACTTCGATATCCTCTTACCCTACATTCACTACGTACTGTACGTTTACATGATAGTGTTTAATACGTATTCATTGACGACGGATAATGTTATTCTTATGAGGCGTCGTCAACGGATATATGTATTAAACACCGTCATGCATTAAACATATTATAGTGAATATTGTACCGACGGGTCCACAAAAAATGCCTATTTGTTTACATGGTATCGGCAAAAATGTGTATTGTTTCTGTGAAGTTGATTGATACAAGGTAATTCGATACTGCAATGCCTTCTCTTATCACTCATACCTTGATGCCAAACGTTTTTTATGACGTCACCCATAAGGCCTGTGTATAGGCATTTTTTGTGGTCCCGTCGGTACCCCCTCAGTCTCAAGTAAACATAAACAGCCAACAATTTTATAGGAGGTTCTAAATATACTCATTGTGTTAGGTCAGACCATCAGACATATATATACGAGAAAAAAAATAATAATTAAAATATATAACAAAGACACATCACAACGTATCTCTGTATATACGTATTTATGTATAATATTTACCGCAGATAAATGTAATATCATGATATAGTTAAAGTGCGTCCTCCAATACCTGCTAAATGTCACGTATGTGTATACTGGTGTATATTATATACATAGGTGCTCAAAGCACGCGCTTGCCCCAAGATCCGCAACATTTTCTGTGAATAATATTTACTTGCCACCTTGACTTTGGTATTCCGAGATCTAAAAATATGGAAGTGAGATCGCGGATATGACCGCCACATGTGACTGCTTACGTGACTCTTGAAACGACTCTTCATTTCGAATGATTTATCAAACGCAGCTGCCTTCTGCTACAATGTTATGTAAGGAGTTACGAAGTTTTGAGAATTGTTTTAAAAATCAACTTTTATTTAATTTGAGGGAATACAAAGTTATTGATTTTCTCACAACAATTTTATATATTTGATATTTTCGTTCATTGCATTAAATTATTAAATACTGAATTTGACACGCAGTGCAATTATTTTCACTGTAAGGACTTATTAGGATTCAGTAAATTAAATTTAATAATTTTAATATACTAATTAAACCTCACTTTCAGTACTTTTTCGCATAAAAGTACACGTTATCTATAATGTATAAATAATAATAATTATATTGTCCACAAGAATTAAGGCCGGTGTTTAAAAGTTTAGTTTGTTCTTTGTAATATTAATATAATATTTCGAAAACTTATCACTTATCACTCTTATCAGATCTATTGACTCAAAACTTTCAATTTTATCAAAAACATCACCGGTGCTTTTACCAGTTTTCTGTGTCATCTTATACCTGTCATATATTAAATTTCATGTGCGCAAATGCTTGCTGTGACCATGATTATAATTATTATTTTTTTACGAGGTTACACCTCCTATGAGCTTGGAGCTCGAGGCTGGGTATAATGGTTAGGGATCCGATAATTTAAGGCCAAGGAAGGGAAGGTATGCCTTTGTTATGCATCCCAGCATTCGCTGATGAGACTAAGGGAACCGTGGAAAACCTCAGTCAGGACGGACACATCTACTTTTTATGATAAAATTCTAAACATACCCAGTCACACAATTAAATCATTCAGCAGGCGTTTTCTCAGATAGCGAGCTATGGAGATAGGGTACATGCTCTTTATATAATATACAGTATATCAGATAACTATATAATTTATAACGGTTCTTAAAATTAGGTAAGAAAATGGAAATTTAAAAAAAAATCTTTAAAACCATGTGACTCAATATTAGCCATAAAAATGTTACGTCCTTAGTAAAACCATATAATAAAGGTAAAACATAATTTCAAAACACTTTTAGTGTATATTAACACTGACTCATACACTTCTAATTCCAGTCTCAAGTTATAAAACTTATAAATATACTTTCTTAGTACAAGTATTCTAATATATCCGCTGAGACACGACGGTAAAATATCACCACGAGGTTTGCGCAACACGAATGACTAACTTAACAATCATGTTGGAATGAGTCAAAAATAATTCTATGGAATCTCACTGGCAAGCACACGTCTGTGGCTTTGTGTGATTGTTGGCTTGAACTAACAAATACTAAAGTAAAGAGGCAAACTTAATTTTTAAAAATTGTTATATATTTTGTAATTTAGCAGCAGTTTTAAAGCCAGAAATACATATTAATTAAAAACATACAATTAAAAAACACAAAAAATAATACATTATAGATAGCAGTAAGAGAATTTACCCAAGCTAATCCGAACAAGGGTAAAAAGTAAAAATTTATATGTTCCTTGGTTTAAAATTGACATTTTAATTTAAATATGTTCATATATATATTACGGAGATTTGAGACAAATTTGTTGTATAGTGATTTTGTACTATCGTAAAAAACACAAGCTATAGCTTAAACAATTATTGAGGATTTTATGCACATAAATTCACTGCAAGTTAATTTTAACAATGCACATAAAAATATACTACTATGAGCGATGTTGCGCAGTCTATCTATAAGTTTTTGATTAAAAATAATCAGCATGCATGCACTCACTATACGTGATATCCAAGTTGTTCTAGTTAATTGATACAATTTTTAATATTTTTAGTAAATAAATATTAAATTTAAAATAAATAGATAAAAAAATAATATCGTCTTAAATCCCAATATAAAAAAATTATATGACAATAATAGCGCTAGCTGAGATTTATAGAAATTATATAGGCCATACAGCACATGACAGAACAAGTCACATAATTAATTACAAACACAATTGAAAAACTTAAAATTAAATCTTATAAGTAAACATAAAAACTATAAATATAATAACAGGAGAGCATCATTTTTGTTTAAAATAATGTTTAACAGATGTTGCATGTTCATAAAAAAAATAATAATCTCATTGATATACTGCATTTTATAGTCAGATGTTAATTTGTTGTGTATGACTTACATAATTTAGAACGTGTGATACGGTTTTACAGACTATCTCCAATTTTAAATAAGCAATCTCTGCATATCACATTGGAAAGCTAATAACACTTGCGCAGAAGCGCGCATCTGCAAACTGAATAAAGTTAGGCTTGGCTCCAAACATCCTCAATAAATATAAATATATAAGTATAATATGTTATCAGCAAGGTAAGGAACACAGATAAGGACAACCGTGGCAGACTTAAAGATCGGGCCTCAAATTACAAATTAGACAGTCACAGCTATAGTTACTAGATTCAACATTCGATCACATTATTTTATCCGCGATCGACGCAGCTGCTGATGAGCGGCGTCTGCAAATAGTAAGGAGTTGGTCCTTGCTGACGTCATAACATAACCATGGTTGCTTATGGTCGGTTGTGCGTTGTGACGTCATTTTGTCGTCAGCAAAGACCTGAAACCTTACTTTGTAGTCTCATACAGGTGCGCGGAAAAAAAAAATAATGCAAATGTTGATCATGGTTTAACACTAGCAATTATAACATTCTATGGTTGTATAATTTTTAATTTGAGGCCCGATAACTTTTAATATAGATTTCAAGGAGTGAAAAAATTATGTGCAACAGCCAATCAGAAGCTCTTACACTGCGGAAAGCGATTTGACCGCTAACATTGGCCGCCATACAATAGTCCAGCAAGTGCGCTTTTCTTAACACGCATTGTCCCACTTGACATCGCACTTGTAATTATGTTTACCTACGAGTTTATTTGCGTGAAGATATATAAAAATCTGTGGATCTATAATTTTGTATTCTAAAGTATAAGGACACATGCTTCACGCACAATGACGTATATATATATAATTATTATATCATTTAGATGCTTATTGCATAGGCACAATTTTAAAAGTCCAGGTTTCACACTATAAAATACGTTTATATTATATAGTATTGTATATTGTATGTATCGTTGTTTCTGCGAGTAAAGGTGCTTTTCCATGGAGCGATGTTGAGCGAGGCTTGGCGGCGGGGTGAGAAAAGCGCACTTGCAGTAAAACCAGCATACATGGCAGCCCTTATATTAGCTAGAAAAAAATCACTTTCCCGCAGCGATTTAATCGCGCCGCGATTTTTTCTCGTCAATATGGCTACCATATTATGATTTTACTGCAAGTGCGTCTTTCTCACCCCGCCGCGCGCGCGGCAAGCTTCATCGCTCAACATCGCTCCATGCATGGAAATGCACCTTAACTCTTTCGTGAATCGCCCCCGATATTTATACATTTTCAACAATTTTACCAAAATATGTCTTTACCTCTCCCCCCCCCCCTTCTTCCATAAAGATGAAGAAGGCCGTCCAAATTTATCTGCCACTTGATATCGACCTCGACCACACTGCTATCGCGAGAGATGTTGACGCGAAACTCTTTTTGTTTCAGACGACGAGCCACCCCCGTGAAGGACTCTGAGAACGTTCAGGGTGCGGAGCGTAAGGAAGAGACCCGCGCTGCAGTCATGTCGTACGCCACACTTAGTGACCCGTACGGCCGCAATGGCGCTGCCAACATCTACGAGAATATCGCTGGAGAAACCAACACCTACGATACTCCCTACGAGTCTGCGAGACGCAACAGCGGAGATAGTGGTCATTACGAGCCTTCTCCGACCCCCACCAGAGCCGAGAATTCAGTCACCATTAACGGGGTCTCCGTCCGGTGATCACAGTGTTCTCCAAATGTAAAGTCCCGTTAAAATGTGAAGGCGGGGGTGGATCACTACCCCTAAAAGATGATATCACCACCCCTAAACAACCACCCCGTTATTATAATATCTAGAAGTGCAGCGAGATTTGTCTTTGGTCAGGCGTGTTTCCAGAACCAAATTTCGGGTGAGGGGGGCTGTCTCCATAAGGCCAATGTTAAAAAATTGGAGTGGGGGAAATGCCTATATTGCCCATGTTAAATCAAAAAATTGTGGGGAAGGGCACGGTCCCCTCAGCCTTCCATCCACTGGATCCGCACTTGTCTTTGAAAGGTCTAACTCGAATCTATATGTTATCACATAATATCAGTATACAGTATACCATGCATTTATGCACTGAGAGTTATAGCCATAAGAAGTGGGACAAAGGTACAGTGTGTACGCTCTGTCTCATTAAATATGACTGCGACTGTACATTCAAACTGTGAAAACAATTAACACAGATGTCCAATTCAAATGTATCACTTTATTAACGGGATGCTCCTAATTTTAATCAAATTAGCATTTTGACGGGACATTTTACTTCTTAACGTTCTAATGAGCCACAAACTGATCAACCTGTTTTGAGAGATTCGAACATATATCAATAGTTAAAGAAGATAGTCAGCTAGCTATCTTGGGTATTAATACTTGCAATATATGTAAATTTTGCGAACAAAATATTTTCCATGTCGATCGATGCACTTTAAATTGACCATAGCGTTTGCAGTGATGCAATATATCTACCTCTGTTACTCAATAATGTACCCTTCGCAATCAAATAATATCAAGGGTGCTATATTTAACCAGCTGTGAGTCGTTCTTTTTTAACTAAGCTTTGCAGGATTTTTTCAGTCCAGAATTGAGCGAGAAATTTGTTGACAAATTTGCTGAGTGCTAAATTTTGTCAAAAAGGATAGAATATTTTCTAAAGTTGGCGTACACCTTCAGATCTGCATGGACACCATGCATGAACTTTACTCTTGCTTTCTACACGTTATCACGTAGTCTATGAGGATTTGGTGGACCAAAACTATAATTTTGATATTAATAGGACTGGATGCTCTTCTTACACCTTCCAAAATTGCAAACTGCACCTCTCTGTGTATTGGAGCTGAGCCTTAATTGGGTTTAAAAAAAAATCTAAATTATCTATTAATGGATCAGTCAAATTTGTATAACAGTCGACTATCTTACTAAGTCTCTGGTGTGCTCATTAGAATGTTATATTACCGCAGACAGAACTACATTCGTTATCTTCTCTGGTTCTGTGAACGATCTTATATTAGTCATGTGATAGAGTGAAATATAATAATTTAAATACCAGACAAAAATATGAGGAAAAACATCTCATTTTTTTTTGTAAATATCTCACTTTTATAAGTTTTTTTTTTTAAAGAAAAGGCTGCTAATTTGACTTAAGTCAGTTAATTTTGGGGCAAAAAGACTAGGTTTTATAAAAAATTAAAAGACAATTAAGTGTTTTGACAAGTAAAAAAGTGGTAATTATTATTTTTTTTTTAATATTTAAATGGGAATTTATTAAACCTTTTTTAATTGAAGTTAGAATTCTAAAAAATAATTTTAAGTAGTAGATGTAAATGTGTAGTGTGTGATGTGTTATGTATATTATGTATTGTGTGTTTATTTTTTAAACAAATTCTTAATTATCAATTTGTTTGTTTTATTTATATTCCTTTTTTCATATTTTTACATCATAGCTAGAATAACTGAATAAGTTATAAAAAAAATTAATGACCAACTGAATTTTCGTAACAATTAGTATTATAATATTACTCGCTTAATGTATAAGTTTGTATAAGAATTAAATTGTAATGATTGAAATGATAATGATTTTATATAATGATAAAGCTTTTTTTACATTTTACTCATACTTAGAGTTTGTATAATATATAGAAGTATTATATAAATTTGCCACAATATATTATACAGAGTGTAATACTTTATTTATATATACTAATATAGTAGTGATAGTGATAACAAAATAATATATGATAGCATTTTAATTTTAACAAATATAAAATATAAACTAATATACAATTAATTATATATAAATAAGAGTTAACAGGATTACAGATATGTATTAGTATAAAGTATAAAGACAAAATAGGTCTGTTCGTGAATACACAATCAGAAAGAATCGATTATTTGTGATGAACCTTATGTTATATGTACAGAAGGTTCATCTCAAATAATCGAATCTCGATTCTTTTTGATTGTGTATTTACTAACAGACCTTATCAACTGCATGATCTGACTTATTTTATTAGTGTTACTATATAATAAAGTCATACTCATTTATTTTTGGTTTAACGTCACACAACCCTCCCATTAGTATTGTATTGGAGGACAAAGGAAAAGGTTCATGACGTCAAACCAAAAATAAATGAGGACGACTATACTATATTATCAGAGCTCAAAGCACTGCGCGCTATATTGGCTACTGTAATAAAATGCATGTGCCATATGTAGTGGCCGGGTCATATATAATAATATAAAGAGACTCCAACAAGAAGGTTCTAAATGTCATCTGATGGTAATTTTTTATGAGGTCAATTAGAGTGAAGAAAAAAAAAATCAAGTAGTGTGTTTCTTTATCGTTTGAGATATGGGGAGGTACCATTGACACGAGCTTGCTGATGTACACTCATCAACTTGGAAATTTTCCCATATATATGCATCATTGTTTAACCACCATGCCAACTGTGTTATTTTTATGGGAAAATTTGTAAGGGGAAATTTTCCGAAACGACGACTATGAAAATGAGGAAAGGTAAACTCATGCATGCATGCGCACTATACCTATATATATATATATATATATATATATATATATATATATATATATATTATAGCTATACTATAATACGAGTGTATCGGATCCCGATTATATTATACTAACAGTAAGAGATGATGCTGCATTCAACTAACTTCTAGGGGTTTTACAAATATAATAATGACAGATTTTTAATAACATTTTCAGTAACCGCGTTAAAATGATTAATAAATTACATTTTTTCAATTTTAGGTATTATACATTGCAGTTAAATTAAATTATAAAATTTGTATAAAATATTTTAAATTTTAATTACAATTTTTTATGCAGGATAAGGTGATTGCATGATGTATTTTTATTATAATAATATACATACATAATTACTGAATGTGTGCCATGTTGAAGAAAATATATATATATATATATATATTGTATTAAAATATATTAAATATATATATTAAATATATATATTAATCCCCGCTACAGTAGTAAATGATTCTAATTGGAATATTTCAACTTAAAATGTATATAAACATCTTATTTTTTTAATTACTCGCGCTATAATAATATAAGCCATATAGTGACATTTATTAAAATACTTTACGTTCTTTAACTAAGGCTCTTGAGCAGCCAATGAAAAGTCCCGCTGTGGTTTACCTTATATGGAAGTTGAATCTCTTGATATGCGCCTTTCATTTATATATTATGGTGGCTCTTTATCTTTGAGAAAGCGCTCGTAGCAGGTTTCAAAAGTAAACCAAACTTGGAATATTTTATATACCCCGGCCGTATTAGGATTTTAGTTAATTGTTTAATGTATTGCCGTAAATTGTTAATTTATAGGATCTTATTGTAAGAGGAAAATTAAAAATTAGCAAAATAAATTAATAGGAATTATTATAAATTATATTATAGTACTATATTTTTCTCAAATAAGAAATTGATGCAATAAACAATTAATATCTTAAATTTTCTGTAGTGATATATATAGTACATACCTGTAATTTTATTATTAAACATTAATATGCAAATCTTTTTTTGTTATGATTTTTAAGTGTTATTAAAAAATATAAAAATTAATGCATGCATGTGTATCCCAAAAATTAAGCTATTATAATATATCATCAAAAAATAATTTTATTTAATTAAGAAAAAGCGCACTTCACTCTAAAAGTTTACTATTAAATTTTAACAGAAGTTATACTGCTTAAATAGTAATGCACATATTTTGTTAATGTTCAGTACAGTAATTAGCAACTTTATTATTACACATGCAAGCTTGCGAGCTAAATAAGGAAATAGTAAGCAAAATGAGTTTTATATACGGCGGGTAAATGAGGTCATGAATACTTTAGTTCATCATTTTACCGTCTAGAGCGCAGCACTTTACGGATGGGGTGTGGCAAATGATTCAGAATGTGACGTCATTCACGTCATTCTCGCGGTTTCCCTGTGGCTAACTGACACCACGTACCACCCGCGGATCAAATTCTGTTTTATCTTGACACTCTTCAGCTGCGTGTGTTAATACTGTGAGTATTTCATAGATATAATAATAAAGTTTCGATGTTAACAATATCTAGTGTTTCAATATTATAAAAGTTGAGAAAAACAATAATACCGTCGTATGGCTTCACGACCATGTTACGATTGTTTGTTTTCGTCTAATCAAATAATATATATTTTTTTCTGAGGTCACTTGTACGTATTTTCTACGTCATATAATTAACTCATTGTGAAAACATGGAAGAATTTGACAGCTGTCAAACTGAAGATGGCACTCTACCAATTTCTGTTAGCTGGGATAATAATACTGTTAGTTTAACTAATATTTTTATATTTTTATGATTGTAATTGAAAATTTATTTTCTATTTCAGACTGAAGCCAAAATGTCTGCTCGTAAGACCGCTGGCCGTCGAGGCACCACTAAGAAGAGGGCGCAGCGAGCCACCTCTAATGTATTTGCCATGTTTGACCAGGCTCAAATTCAAGAGTTTAAAGAAGCATTCAACATGATCGATCAAAATCGGGATGGATTTGTTGATAAGGAGGACCTCCATGATATGCTTGCATCTTTAGGTAATTATACATTGCATACAGTATTTTATTGTTGTCACGAATATGATACTTCTTGTTATGGGGAAGTAATTTAAAATGCCGCTGCTACAACTTTTGTCTAGCTGTGTTGTGGCCCTCCTTATTACAAGGAAAACAGATTACGAGGGGCATTTGTCGATTACCAAAACATCCTACAATTGTATGTGAACTAAACGCATACAGTAGTATAATTTATGCACACAATACTCATTATTTTAAGTGTAATATTTGAATTACTGGTTCTGCAGCTGGTTTATTGCAAATTATAGCTGTACCTCCGTGACTTGATGCGAACTGACTGCACGATAACAAATAGCAATCTTTGCTCGCTCCGTTTTTTTCAAAACTGGTGATAAATTGAGAATTATTTTGTAGCAAATCTGCAAGTAGGTAATGCACCAAGTTATGATAAAACTTTGTTACCAGCAGGTGTTAAGTCTATGAGTTGAAATTTCAATAGAATGTCAATTTTGGGAATCAGTTTTAGAAAGTGTCAGTCCAGAAAAATCGAACCATCTGCTAGTCAGAGCACTGTAATTATTTTATTTTTTCAAACGATTTAAAGAAAAGTCTTGCTTTTATTTTAGGCAAAAGAGATGATGGATGGCCAGGGTAATAATGCTGCTGGCTTACGTACCCTGTAAGGGATATGGTGCCATGTTATTTCTGTACAATATATATGTAGATAAGACTACTGTATTTACTGTATATTTTTTTTAACAAAATTTACAGCTGTACAATCATTTCCAATATTTATTTTTCTGATGATTGGGGGACCTAACCGGTTTTGTTACTCAATACATACAATATCATAAAATTGTCAAAGACTTTACTGGAGGACTGTGTAGGACATTGCATTGATTAACCTTGATACAATTTTTGTCAACCTTTGAGAAAGTCCAGGAAAACGAACTCATCTTGTCACGGCTGGCCTGTGTGGAGACGGCGTAGCGCTGACAACAAAATTGTCACATTTGATATCAACACCTTAGGCTAGCCAATCAAATCAAGGTCAGCGGAACAGGGATCCAACATGGCGTGTTGGCAGCAAAAGTGGATGGTTTGAAAGTTAGTCCATACTCCAGTACAATATACAGTACAATCATTTCAGTATAGAGGCTTCAAGTGATGCGCTCTCGCTGCACAACTGTTTGTCGCTAAGGTCCATCTTGCACTTGAAAATGAAGCAAAGTGTTTTTTTTTTTTTTAACTTTTCTCGGTTATAAATCAAGTAAAAAATCTAAATCTTGAATTACCTACTTTATTTTTCAGTTTGGACCAAAGTTCCGAAAAGAAATTTTTCTGAAAAATTTTATTCTTAGTGAAAAAACGAATTCACGTTTTTTTTTTTTTTTACATAGGTTTGGTATAGCGGGTGGGAACACCAAAAAATCAGCTGACTTGAAGCCTCTATTATAAGTGTAGCTCAAGCAAAATGACCAGGGAGAAATAACATTCATATTGTTCCAACAAAATTTTCACTCTAAATTTTTAAACCTAGGTTAACTTCATTTTTTTTTTTAATGCTCATACTAAATTTGTCAAAGGTAATAAAATATAAATATAGCTCAACATTCCAGTCTTACGTGAATGAAGTTTTGAGTCTTGGCCAAATTACGTAAAACATCTAGGTATCCTTGGTATGCTAGGAGATGTGCGTAATAAAACAAAGAGTGGGCGTGAAACATCCTGTCATAAAAATATAACACCTCTTCTTGAACGATAGAAATAACTAGAGGATTCTGTCAGATGGATTAGGCAATGATAATAAATCAACGTGGTAACATGGTAGTGGAAAAATATCTTAACTTTATTCCAGTTAGGTTATGATAACATGCTCATGCCTATTTAAAATATCTTAACTACATTTTTACTTACTTAACAATGGAGTTAGGATATTTTTCCGCTACCATGTCGAAATATTTTGGTTTTATTAAAATTTGGTCTTACAAAATAACATGATTACAGTATGTCAAAAAATAATTAAGGGTAAGGTAACGCCACCAATGTTAAAAAAAATCCCTCTCACAAAAATTCTGAAAAAAATTTAAAATGTTCTCCTCTACACCCCCTATCAGTAGCTAAAATATCAGGTATACAAATACGATCTAGTTTTTGAGTTATGAATTTTTAAAGTTGACCAATTTAACATGGGAGTTTCATTTCTCCATGTTAAAGTAGTCAACTTTAAAAATTTATAACTCAAAAACTAGATCGTATTTGTATACCTGATATTTTAGGTACTGATAGGGGGTATAGAGGAGAACATTTTAAATTTTTTTCAGAATTTTTGTGAGAGGGATTTTTTTTAACATTGGTGGCGTTACCTTACCCTTAAACAAGACAATAAAATCAATAAAATTTTAAAAGACCACAAATACTATCAAGCTATAGAATATTCAATTATAGTATTTTATAATTTGAAGATATTTTTTTAGCAATTTGTTATGTTTATTATACTATTTTAATAGAAATTTTAATTGTTTTATAAATTATGATTACAATGTTCGGTACAAATTGTGTAGTCCCCATCACATTTTTTTTTTTTTTTTTTTTTTTTTTTTTTTATGATTAAATAAAAGAATCACTTTCATTATTTTTTAAAGTATTTAAAGTGATTGATTTTTTTTTTCCACAAAAAAGTTGAGATTAATTTTTTTAAAGATACTATAGAAGCCAGTATCCTTTAGTTAGTCAGTAATAAAAATATCTCTATCTTTCATATAGGCTTCTACTTCTTTTCTTATGCCCACGTATTTGTTATTAAACCATTTTACTTCTAGCAAGTCAATAGAGAAAAGACTTTCTCTTCCCTCTTGATGTTGCCAAGCAACAAGTTAAGTTCTGTAGCTAATGCAGAGCATCGGATCTAAATAGAGTCCCTCTTTCATAGTATCTTCAGAAATAATCCCAGAGTCCAATTAAATGAATCCTATGTTTAGATTTTGTCAAAAGTACCGGGCATTTGACGCAAAGGTATACGCCTCTGATTCGTAATCGGATGGTCGTGAGTTCGATCCCAGCCATGCACCGCCAAACTTTTCACAAGTGGCGGTTGCTAAAGAACACCCACTCGTGCATCCGGGAGGTGATTGATGGCATCCTCAATCAATTACCGGCCATCCTGACTGAGGTTTTCATGGTTTCCTCAGTCACAACCAGGCGAATGCTGGGATGGATTGCTGAAGCCATGGCCGCCCAGGTTTGGAAGGGACCCACAAAAGTAGGGTCTACAAAGAGCCGGGAGGTTAAATTCAGTCACTAAATTGTGGCCAATACTAGGGTTTAATTGAGAAGCTAAAAAAAAAAGTGCTCTGCACTAGTCTCTAGTGTTGTTTCTTTTAGTAAACAGTTTGTTTTTTTGCAGGTAAGAACCCGACCTCTGAATACCTGGACGGCATGATGGCCGAGGCCCCCGGCCCAATAAACTTCACCATGTTCCTCACTCTGTTCGGGGAGCGTCTGCAGGGCACTGACCCCGAGGACGTCATCAAGAACGCCTTCGGGTGTTTTGACGAGGAGAACCAAGGACACATCAATGAGGAGAGACTGCGAGAGCTGCTCACTTCGATGGGCGACCGCTTCACTGATGAAGAGGTGAGACTTGGGGGCGTGCGCTGGCGAGTGAAGAGGGAGGGGGGATTTTGGAGAGGGTGCTGGTACGCAGTAGGGGCTTTGAGTGTTTCCAGTCCAAAATTTTGTTCATAAGCACAACCATGTTAGAAAATTTGAATATTTTCACAGTAATTATTAAAGCTATTATTTTGGAACTATCTCCTACCCCCCATTTAGGGGTCTTCTGATTTTGAATCAAGAACCCACTTACCTCTAAATTTCTAAAAAAAAAAAAAAAAAAAAATCTTTGATGCCAAAACAACAATTTTCAGTTGTTTTTTATTCAGAGTTCAAATAGCAAAGCACCGACCTTGGTCAGTCATATTAGAGCAAGTGTAAATCAAGGACCAAATTTTAAGGAGACAGTATAGCAGGGTTTGGTATTTTATTCCTGAAGCTTTCAGTGAAGATTCCACCCCCACCGTCTGACGGATGTTGTTCCGTTTGTTTCAGGTGGACGAGATGTACCGCGAGGCGCCGATAAAAAGCGGAATGTTCGACTACATCGAGTTTACGCGCATCCTCAAGCACGGAGCCAAGGACAAGGACGAACAGTAGATCCTCTCCTTGCGGCAGTCAGGGACCATGGCCTAACAAGGCTCCTCTACAATCATGCAGATTTCTTAACCCTCGTTCACATTTAGTTTAATTCTATTGACTTTGATCAGTCTTGTTTAATTTGGCAAACCTCTGATTCTTGTTCCCCCTCTTTGAACCCTGCAAGGGGTAATTCCAAATCCTCCCCTGTTTAATTAAACTGGGTTCAACATAATAACTCTGCTAAAACAAACATTTATGAAATTTTCTTTTATAAAATTCCATAAATTTTGTTCATATTTTTGCACGTGACTATCACTAACTAAACTGAATGTAGACGAGCTCATTTAAAAATTTCACAATAAACATTGAAATTGAAAATGGTTGTAGACATTGGCCTAACTTCCATCTATCAGTTTAACATGGGCAAGCATAAGTATTCAATATTCCAGCCAAGCCCTGTTGAATCTACAAATTTCTATTTTTATGTTATGTTTGCATTTATTAAAATGTAACCTTTACCGTATTTTTAAACATTATTTTAAATTTGCTAGATATTTTTTTTTAAATGCTTTGATAGAGTTATAGATTACTGCATGCAGATTGATCTGTGATTTGAAAATATCAGAGATTTTGGTGGTTTATTGTATTAAAATATTATTGGAAAGGTTCACTTAACTTTTTATTCTTAATTTTATGTGAATATTTATTCTTTACTAACTTTGCATTTCTTTCTATGATTCCTGCTAGTGTAAAATAATTATTTGGTTTTGTTTTTTTGAACAATTAAAATGTCTAATTATATAATAAAAGAGGCCGTCCTCTTGAACAGGAGGTGCTTGTGTCTCACGTACTTGTTAATGTACTGTTTAAATTTATCAAATACATAAACTTAATTTGAAATTTTAAAATGGTCTTTTTGCTGATTATATAGTCCTCTTCCTTTTTGTATGTAATTTTTTAGTTCTTTAAGGTAGAGATAATACGCCCAATGTTAATAAAAATCACATTCATGAAAATTATATAAAACAAAATAAAATGTTCTCCTTTACATACCTTATCAGTGTAGGTAAAATATTTATAAGGTGTACAAAAACTAGCCTTTCATGTTAAATTAGTCAACTTTAAAAATTAATAACTCCAAAACTAGCTCGTTTTTGTATACTTGCATGATATTTTACCTACTGATAAGGTATGTAAAGGAGAACATTCTAAATTTTTTTCATAATTTTCATGAATGGGATTTTTATTAACATTGGGCGTATTATCTCTACCTTAAGTTTTGTTTTTTTATCATATTAAAAAAATAATATCGAAATATAAGCAAGTTAGAAACTAAATAATGGAAAGCAAAAACTTAATTAAAGTATCTTTCAAGAACAAAGTTGAGTTCATTTTTTCTAAAAATGGTTCATGTGGTCCTTCATATCAAACCAAACAATCCTATTTCACATATTGGAGTATCGACCTCAAAATTTTTTATAGCAGAAATGGATAGAGGATGAAAAGTTATGTTACTCTGATTTTTTTTAGGGACCGGGAAGTATTGCTAAAAAGTTTTGGCGAGGTCAGGTTCGAATCCACGTCCCTTTTGGGTCCTATCTTTTATTAAGAGAGGCGGCACTTTTTCTGCACTTTCAATAATTTAAAAAAAAATAGTTGCCGGGCTCTAAAAAATCTGAAAAAATCAGAGTAGCATAACTTTGCATCCTCTATCCATTTCTGCAATAAAAAAAAATTGAGGTCGGTACACTCCATTATAAGGTCTGCAAAAAAAAACAAACAAAGTCAGTAATTTAATGCGTCGCCTTTTAATTACGAGGGCAGAAGTGGAAGGGAAGTGTCATATATGTTTACGGTAGCCCCTAGAATTTATGCAACTTTTTCTACACGAGACTTGAACATAATATGCAACTGCAAAACATTTACATAATTTATATATATATAAAAAAAAGCCTAGAGATTTTAAATTATGTATTAGATTTTTTTTCCTTTTTTTATACTAAACGTACATAACTCAAAAACATTTTACAAAATTCGTCTCATATATAAAACAAATAATGACATATAATATGAATATAAAAACAAAATTAATTGAAAATTTTAAAAAAATGAAAAAAAAAAAAAAAAAAAAACATGACAGCTATAGGTATATTTTTAAATAAGATTTCTGCTATATAAAACCCTAAAGCATTGTTTTTATATCTTAAAATATAATATATTCAACAAAATTTCAAACGCACATGATTTTATTGATTTATATTTATATAGTTGACTTTTTGCGAATATATTACATTTCAATGAATATATATTAATTTCAATGAGGAAATGCTCTTTCGTTTTTTTTTTAAATTAAATATTATATATATATATATATATATATATATATATATATATATATATATATATATATATATATATATATATATATATATATATATATATATATATATATATATATATAACTTTTTGTTTGTTTTGTTCTAGTTTTATTATAATCAAATTTTATGGAAAAAATATATATATATTACATTTTACGATAGGGACTATATAGGATATATATAAAAGCGAATTATAAGCAATACTGACGATATCTGATGTTTTTCAGGTACTATATATATATTTATAGTTACATCCTTGAAGATCAAGGATAACTAAACTCTCGGACCTCGCGTTTCCATGGTGGAAGTTCAAGGCTTTATAAAGAAAAGGTTCCGCTATTAGGCCCGCGGGCTGTTGTTTTCATGATGGATCTCGATCTGATCTCCGGAAGCAAAAATAAATAAATAAATAAATAAATAATGTTAAGTAAGGCAGCAGATAATAGTCTAATCTTGCGTTCGGGTGTGGCTTTGCTGCAGGCGGGGATCCAGGAAAAAAAAAAAAAAAAACGGGGGCTGGGGGGGAACGTCTCTATAAGACCACAATGTTAAAAAAAAAATGGAGTGGCCGGGGAGTGGGAAATGCTTATATTGCCCATGTTAAATCCAAAATTTTTGTAAGTGGGGGCTGCAGCCCCCCCCCCCCCTCCTCCCCCAGCTCCGCGCCAGCTCTGATGTTATATAAGAGCATGGCTCTTAAAAAACTCGTATTTTTTTTTAAACCGGCCTGCATGACAATATTATATGTACTTGGCTTTATGTATATACATAGTATTGCGATATAAACTAATAGTTATAAATAAATATATTTTAAAATATTCATTTCTTTTTATTTTATTGATTGATTGATTGGTTTATTTATTTATTTATTTATTTATTTATTTATTTATTTATTTATTTATTTATTTATTTATTTATTTATTTATTGTTCACTACAGCATTTCATACCATTATAATGTGAAACGTCAAATATAAAAAATAAAACAAAAACAAGTTGTAAGTGTACGAATGAGTTCAATGAGTACATAATAAAAGAAAATGTTACAGAAAAAAAAAATTAACACTTATAAACTGGAATGTTTCATATATACAAAATAATGCAAGAGAAATTAAAATATATACCTAATTAATATGAATAATAATATGAAATGTATAATAAAAAATATAAAAATAATAAAAACAACATTGCAAGCAACATGATTTATTAAAAAGTTTGTCATTTTCTTTGGCTTTTGTATTGACATTCTTGTTGTACAGGGTGTTTCATTACATTTGAACGATTTAAAAGGATAATTAAGGGATGAAGTTCGATGGTAACATAGACATGTCATACATCAAATTAAAGCTTACATTTTTACAAGTTCAAAATTTTTATCATAATTATTTAATTATATCATTTAAATGACATGCGTGGACTTGTCTTTTTTTATAAAGCAAAAGGAATAAAAAATGAGCATTTTTTTTTTCATGGCGGTCACATGAAATTAATGTCCCTATTAAAATCTTCAATGATTGCAAGGTTGGTGGAAGTGTAAATTAATGCATTCGGCCATCCAGTTCTCATTAGATCACCAAAGTAAAGCAGCTGAAGAATGGATTGTAGCTGGATGGGTGACCAATTTTCAATGAAAATCACGCTTTTATTTTGCCATCCATTCAGGGGTGCCCTTTTCACCAAGATGTGGTTTCTCTGAATTTGGACCGACAAAAGCTGCATGTGGCGTCCATCCTGACAGGTTTTCATGTTTCCCTTAATAGTCACATTTAAATGCCAGGATGGATTAATTACAAGGCCGCACTTTGCTGACCCCATTCCGGATGATCCCATGAAATAATTAAACAGGTTAGGGGTTCGGTAGGTATGGGTTGCATTGGTTGCAAACTTGGTCAGAGGAGAAGAACCAAATTGTGGTTTTAAAAAATTCGCAACACAAAACAATTCGAAGTTCTCCTCGTGAGCACCAATGACACCCTCTGGCACATGTCCGTGCAGCTAATCTTGCAGCTCGCCTCACACGTTAGGATGGACTGTGTGGTGCACACTGCTTGCATGCTTGGGATCTCTGAATTAATGACCGCGCTTTAAGCCAGTGTACACAGTGCATGAGCTGCTAAACCATAAAGGCGGATTCACATGGCAATTTTTACCAAGCGACGCGACGAGAATAATGCGCACTTGCTGTAAAATCCATTGGCGACCATATTTGGCGATTAAAAACAAGAGCATCGCAATTAACGCGATTTCGTTGTCGCAGCTTGGCGAATTCGCTCGCCGCATTGGATTTCACAGCTTGTGTGACAAAATCGCGTCGCATCGCCGTTGTCGCCATCTGAATCCGCCTTTAAGGCGTTTCCAGGTCGCTGGATCGCAGCCATGCACGATTGAACCATGTTATGAGTCTCTTGGTCTGCAGACCTCACACCTCCTGATTTTTTTTAAAAAGGCTGCATGAGAGATTCAGCCAGCGTAAAACATCAGAGAGAGCTGCATGCATGAGAGCAATTTAGCTCTGCCGGCGACTCCGGCGAGTCTAGCTAGGTCATGCCGGAGAGGTTAGCAACGTGTGTTGTGAATTAGAGGTGCATCTGAACCTGTGCCAGGGTATCAATGGTGCTCATGAGCAGAACCTTGAGTTAATTGGTGTAATTAAACTTGTCTTCAAACCAGGACTTTTATAGGGACATTTTATTTCATGATATACCACCGTTAATGCTTTAAAAAAAAAAAAACGGCTCATTTTTGTTTCCTTTTGGTTTAAAAAAAAGACAAGTCCACACATGTCATTATGATATGAATTTTGAACTTGTAAAAACTTAAACTTTAATTTGATGTATGACACGTTTATATTGTTTATGTTACCATCGAACTTCATCCCTTAATTATCCTTTTAATTAAATCATTCAAATGAAATGAAACACCCTGTATATTTTTGCAGGAATTTTAAATTACAATAAATAACGTGAAAATAGAAATTAAATTGCTTTACGTGGATCAGCTGCACTTGTGGTAGCCCTGTGAGTGGCGCAGCGCCGCGCCTCCCTCGATGTTGTGAGGAAGATTCACCACGTTCCACTTTTATA
Source organism: Siphlonurus alternatus (assembly GCA_949825025.1). Classification (NCBI taxonomy): domain Eukaryota; kingdom Metazoa; phylum Arthropoda; class Insecta; order Ephemeroptera; family Siphlonuridae; genus Siphlonurus; species Siphlonurus alternatus. The sequence continues at coordinate 35,198,775 of OX463782.1, forward strand.
TTGTAATCGTTGCAATTTGAATAAAAAAGGAAGTCGCAGTTGTTTGCTGTAATATATCTTTATGCTTTAATATACTGCTCATCCGATAATGTACCAACAAACATTATAGAAAAAAATGTTCGTTCTCTTACAATATCGACGAGTATTATAATATTCAATATATAATTAACATTGCAGACATATTATGCAAACATCATCCTTATTATCAAATATCCGATTACTCGCGATATATCATTAAATTATTCGATACTCTTGGTATTTGTATTGACCTTTTTTATGTCTAAATATGGACCATGCCATGGTGACCAAAGTGTACTCTATTTAGCTCGACGCTTTCAAAGTCGTCTTTTTTATCACTCAAATGCGCCAATCTTTCTATTTTTTATAACATAATATAATTATTTTGTTTATCTGAAGGACATATTATATGATATGTAATTTTATATATTCTAATATAATATATATGACTTTTCTCTTGGTAAAAACATGTCAACAACCTAACCTATGACCTCTATATATACCAAATTATCATTAAAGCACGTGTCCATCCTTGCTTATAACATGTTTTCCACTCTGCTTCATTGTGGAAATCTCATCATTGCAAGAACATTCAGCTAGCAACTTATTCGCTACACATCAATAAAAAAAAAAACACGTAAGTTAATGCAGTTAATTTTAATTTTACCTCTCTGGTTTCAAAAAATTTTAAAAATTAAATCCCCAAAAGTCATAATTAATTAATATCATATATATCAGATCATCACCATATAAAAAATATACACGAGTTACATGAAATATACATCATCTTGATGTACACATCAGTATAACATACTACACAACTGTATGCTCTATTATATATTTCATAAATAAAATAGACCCTAATAAATGTCACTAGGTGGTTGTATTTATGAAAACAACACCGTTGATTCAATCAAAAGTACGTTATTTTGGTGAGATATGTAAATTAAAAAGTTATAAATGTATATGTTACACAATCCTTAATTAACATATACCAGTTTTTGTGATGTTTTGTGATTTTTGGAAAAATCCAATTTTTAAGCATTTATATAGAGGCTTCAAGTCAGCTGATTTTTGGGTGTTCCCACCCGCTATACCAAACCTATATGTAAAAAAAAAAAAAAAACAAACGTGAATTCGATTTTATAACAAGAATAAGATTTTTTAGGGAAAATTCCTTTACGGAACTTTCGTCCTAACTGAAAAATACAGTAGATAATTCACGATTTAGATTTTTTTTACTTGATTTATAACAAATTATAACCGAAAAAAGTTAAAAAAACACTTTGCTTCATTTTCAAGTGCAAGATGGACCTTAGCGACAACAGTTGCGCAGCGCGAGCGCACTCACGTCTTGAAGCCTCTATTGCATCAAAGAATAACCATTTAGTTTTCTGGAGAAACAAAGTGTAAAAAATAGAGCAAAAAAAAAAAAAAAAAAAAAAATCGGTAAAAAACTTGTGAAAGAAACCTTTTTTTCTTTTTTAATTGGTTCTCACAACCATAACTTGTAATAATTTAAGTTCTGTTTTTATAACTTTGGGATAAATCGTGGAAGTTATTCTCATATTATAAGTCCAATGCTGTCCAATGTCTAATTATACCTATCAGGCTGTATTTGATTTTTTTTTAATAACTATATACAGCAAGCTAGATATTATATTATATGTATATATTTGTATTTAGTTATCATTATCAATGAGAGCTAGGAATGTACATCTATTCTAATTCTACTATTGTAAATTATTTTGTTGAATATTTATTGAATTTGATGTAATGAAAAAACTATTTTCAAGTTCTGCAGCTGTATAATAATATATTATATTATATACAATATTATATATTTTATACAACATGTTTTTTATAAGTACCATAAAACATATAACTGCAGATAGTAACATTTAAATTAAAATCTTTATTCGAATATAGACGTAACAGAGAGTTTATAGCACATGGATTTATTGAGGCTAAATTTATCAAACTAATTAAAATTATTAAAAAAAAAACATTATGTGCAAGTTGAACTTACCAAACTAACAAATATTTTAGGGCATTGCTCATTTGAACAATTTGAACTTGTTTATTTCTAGAAATTATCAAATCGAAAGAAGCAAAGATCGAAAAGAATGTGAATAAAAATTGGCCGGCCCTTCTTGTTTGGCAGTTTCACAAACCAGCGAAAATCAATTACACTTTCGTACATTCTTACTTTACTTTAACAAACTTTAATTTTAATATACCTTGAATGAGATAAATATGTATCTAATGGAGTACCGACCTCAAAATTTTTTATTGCAAAAATGGATAGAGGGTGCAAAAATATGCTATACTCTGAATATTTTCATATTTTTTTGAGACCCGGAACTATTTTTAAAAAATTATAGAAAGTCCGTTTTATGACGTCACGGGCGTTAATGTCCTATCCTTTTCTTTTAGGAGAGGCGCCTCGTGACATCATAAGAAGGACTTTCAATAATAAAAAAATACTTCCCGGTCTCAGAAAAATCTGTAAAAATTCAGAGTAGCATAATTTTGCACTCTATCCATTTCTGCAATAAAAAATTTTGAGGTCGGTACTCTATTATATTGGCCGATATTAAGAAATTTATTTAGTTGTGCTGCATGATTAAGTAGTCTGTGCATATATTGTTTTATCCATATTTTTATTTACTCGATCACAATTAGGTCATTCGATGGTAATATTCTGCTTAGCGCACCACCATCGGGGGGTGGGGGTGGGGGGGATATTTGGCAACATGATTAAAATATTTTTTTATATTAAGCTAATATGAGGCCATTAGGATTAAAACGTACAGCATAAAGACCATTGCTGGTGAAGGCTCTATTGTTGCAACAATGTAAATAAGAAACTGCAGACCTTTATCTGCAATATGGTCCTTGTATATATGCCTGCTGTCTTGATCCTATAATGACCTCATATATATTGATATATAATTAAGTTGTAATACTGATTTAGTTGTATGTAATTGTATATAAGTATATATGTATATATATATATATATATATATATATATATATATATATATATATATATATATATATATATATATATATATATATATATATATATATATATTATATGTATGTATATATATATATATATATATATATCAGAGTCTTCTGCGTGCAATGTTTTTAACAAAACATTGTTCAATGTCTGTCGCGTGGTCCGATTATTGCGTGACGCTTTAGTTCCATTTTGCGCCCGCCAGAGTGACAAGAGGCGCCACTAGCGAGCGGTTTTTGCAAGGTTGGTATAAAGCCAACCTTGGGTTTTTGTTGACTATGCGCCATTGTTTAACATAGGAAGTTCGCGAGTTGATGCCTAAATGTAACGATAACTTCTAAAATACCACACCAAAGAATAAAAAAATGTAATAATTTTGTACTACATTAATCCAGGTAATGTAAAAATCAATTATTAGCAAATATTACGGTACTTTATCTTATTTTAAGCACATAGAAGAGACGACGCAGACTGAGGTTGGCGTTTTATTGTCTTTTATGTGATTCGATCTGTGCAATCATAGATGTAGGACGGGACTCCAGTCACTCCAGTATTAAGGTCTAACAGCATAGAGAAACTTGTAGATTATCGAATTACTGCTATACCTTCAGTATGCATATGTATAGAAACTCAAAGGTAAAATTTTAAAATCCTATATTATATTGCTTTTTATTTTTAACACTCACCAGGTTTATGGGGTAAAAAATATCCAAGAGACAGTTATGTTTAATAAAAAACATTTTAATAATTCTCGTAGAGAAAAACCCTTCTATGATATTGTTAACATTTTCTTTGTCAATAAAATCAATTTTGTTGCATCTTTCTGCCATAATTAGTTAATTTTTAATTAATTTTTTAATGCTCCTCACCCGCTGATGGGTCTTATATTGGGATTTTTTACACCCCATGACATATGACAAGGGTTTTATATGGTTGTGGCAACAATACTCTTTACAAGTTTGAGATTACGGTCAAGCCACGTGGCCGCGGGTGTTGTTACATTCATCAGCTTTTATATTGGCCACAACAATTCAACAAAATATAAAGCGTATTGTGTTATTTACTGGCATTTTTATGCTGTTGTTATGATAATTAGGGAGTCTCTTGAGTGAGTAATGTCATTTTTAGAAAAGCTGTTTTACTTCTGGTGACTTATACTTTTTCGCTTTCTCATAAATAACAACAAAAACTATATTGAAACTATACAATGTGTTATCTTATACTATATAATGCGATATATTACAACAGAGAAGTCGGTGTTATAATGAGTTTATTATAATGTAATTATCAATATATAAAGAAATATTGATATTGTCATACAAACCCGATTATCTATATACTACATTTTACTGTATATATAAATACTGCAACGGTAGGTATATTCCTACATTGAGAAGATATATTATAACTGATGATAAAAATACAACAATAACGATTATACGTATTTATTTTGTTTATTATTTTAATATATATACGAATAATAAAGAGGACTTTTGAGATATAGCAAAAGTAGCTATTAATTATGGCCCGGTTTTAATTCAAATTTGGGAGGTGTGGCGCAGTACGCTTGAACGGGTCTCATAAGATCACTGAACTCAAACAACGCCAAGCGTGGTTAGTAGTTGGATGGGTGACCATTTTCCACAAAAAACACGTTTCCCACCCAGGGGTAAATCATTGAGCTATTCCACTAATGCACATGGTTAGATCCCATGGCTTTGGACCATTGCACTTCCGGTTCATTGACAAAAGTTGTAGCGTCCATTCTGGCTGAGGTTTCCACGTTTCCCTCAGTCACAAGCAAATGCCGGGATGGATTGCAAGGCCGTGACCGCCCCAATTCTGGAAGAGCCCACAAAACGCTCAAGTTAGTTTTTCGGAAGGTTCGGGGTTTCACAGCAGTAAGTAATTAGTAAGTACAAGTACCCAAAAAGGTTTGATTGAAATTAAGAAAAAAAACATACTTATTGCTTCCTGTTGAAACATTAGTTATAATTAGAATTAACTTTGAATTTTATTTTTACTGGCGTTTGATGTACACAGAATATATCATTATATACGCATAATACGTACGGTGTGATTATAAAACGTTTTAATGCAATATGTTATCATATATTATGTAATTTTGTAGTCTCATTTATTTTATTTTGTCGGAAATTCAATAATAATATATGATGTTCATATTTATTGTTACTTAAGTTTTTTAGATAAAAAAATATATAATAAGCCTGCTAACTTGCTTACTACCATGGAAGAAAGTAAAAAAAAAAAAAAAAAGGAAAAGAAAGTAATAAAAATAAATATATAAAGATTAAACTCATCATTAAAGACTAAAAATATGATTTTTTTTTTCTAATCAAACCCTAACTAATTACTACTAATTACACACCACTTTGAAACCCCGAACCTTCCGAAACCCTAACTTAGCGTTTCGCGCGGGCTCTTCCGGAACGGGGGCGGCCACGCACTTGCAATCCATCCCGGCATTTGCTTGCGACTGAGGGAAACGTGGAAACCTCAGCCAGGATGGACGCTACAGCATTTGTGAATTTAGAAGTGCATTCCTCTTTCAAATGAGAACAAAGGCATCAGGGCAGAGGGATACATCAAGACCTTATGAACCTTTTAGCTCTATCATGGTATCTAATTAAAAACACCTACTGGGTATATTATTATATAAAATGCGTATTATTTATTATACATTTCATAAGAGTTAATTACTGTAAAATTTTATTTAAATAATGTAGCACTAGTATGCACTGCATTTTGTCTATAATTTATTAGAAATAAATTATGTTATGTAATGTGATATTGCATGTAATAATAATTTTATTATTCATTACACCATATTAAAGATAAAATAAATGTTGTTTTTATTTCAAATTAATGTGATACTAATAATAAAACGATTAATAATAAGAATTATACTGACTTGTGTACAAAATCTAGAGCTACATATTTAGTGGAAAGAATTTTAATCTGTTGAATAATAAAGTACTGTAAAATCAAAGAGTGTTGTATATAATATACAAAATCCACAACAACTTGTTTGTTAGCATAAAATGCTTGAATGAATTGAAAAATGGCAGGTAAAGAGGCTAGGATTTACATGACAAGTATCCCTCCCCCTCCTCACCAGCAAGAAAGTGCACTGCTTATCTCATACTTCCACATTTTATGTACAAAAACATTGATCTTCTCGCTATGATAGTTACAAAACTTTTTTAATTTCTTTTTTACGTAGAAAATTAAGTGAAATAATAATGGAGATTCCAAAAATTTTACTTATAAACAATCTTTGCTTATACTCGAATCTTAATTTTCTATCCTGTGTAGCTGTACAACATTTATGAATGACTTTTATGATGAAAGCCATTGTTATATACTCCCCTCACATTCTAAGAAGAATATACCTGCATGTCCTACTTTCTGTACTTTTAACCTACGCACGGAAGAAGTTTTTGCATTGAAAAACAAATCAATATAACGCATCAACATAATGATGTTTTTTTCAATAATAAAATAATCATTCTGAAAATTAAAAAAGTAGGATAAATTGCGTTTTTTTCTCTTCAGTTTAGCGTTAAAAAATAATTTTGATGTGATAATTAGGGAAGTAGTTATACAATACATTATGAAATATAGAATATAATTATTATAAAATATTAATTAAATTATTACAAGAAAAAATTCGAAATAATTTGAGAGTTCAGTTTATATCAGTTAAGGTGTTAAAATATCAGAAGGCTAGCGCTTATAGTTTTTATGAAATTCAAGTTTAAAAATGGGGTATAGAAAATCCCATTGTCCCGACACAATTGTACTTTAGTAAGACCTGGTGAGTGTTAAATAAATCAACAAATAAACACTGGTGCTGCTGGTCAGAGCAGCTAAGTCCTGTCAGAACTGCTAGCTAAAAGATTTTAGAGCTTACAAGCCCTTGGAAACACAGAAATGATATACATTACTTACACCATGGTTATCGCTCCACATTTCTTCGACCGTTTCAATGATAAAAAACCGTTAAAAATTCTTAATTTTTTCTTTAAAATTTCCGCGCATGTTCCTTTCCATTTCACTTGATTTTTGAAAACATGTCCTCAATTTTTTAATTAGTTCTATTAGTTATTCATAATGCTTCCCTTGATAATTACCGCTCGCTGGTGGCGCCGCCAGCGGCAAAAAAATTGTAAACAGCGGAGTTTGTTTACTTTTTTCCTTTCTCGCGTTCAACAATCGAAAATTACACCACGCGACAGACATTGAACAATATGTTTTGTTAGAAACATTGCGCGCAGAAGACTCTGATATATATATATATATATATATATATATATATATATATATATATATATATATATAAGACTTCATCACAATTTAAATATAATTATAACATCATGCTTATAATATGAGCACAATTAATGCACATGAATAATTATAATGTGTCATTTATTTTTTTAAATCATTGCGGAGAGAAATAAATTTTTCATTTAAAACGGGCTGAAAGTTTAAATATTTAAAGGGGCATTCACAAAGCTCTAAGGCCACATTTAGGGCTCGATAATTTAAAGCCTGATTTTATACGTTTGCTTTTTAGACCCAAAATTTCTGGTCTTAAATTATCGAGCCCTAAATGTGGCCTTAAAGCTTTGTGAATGCCTCTTTTAGTAAAGTAAATATATCACCAACATTAAAAAAAATACCATACTTATATTAAGGGTAAGATAACACGAACAATCGATTGTTGTAGTTCCATTTGATTAACATGTAAACCTTAGCAACCTCATAATGATTCTGATTTTTTTTTGAGAGACAGTTCTTGGCATTAAAAAAATATGGAGAAAATTTCAAAACAATCGGACGATCCAATTTTTTTAAATGAATTTTTTAAATTTTCAGTATAGGGCTTTCCCATGGAGACCAAAACTAAAAAATTAATTAAAAAAAATTGGATCGTCCGATTGTTTTGAAATTTTCTCCAAATTTTTTGTATGTCAAGAGCTGTCTCTAAAAAAAATTCAGAATCATTATGAGGTTGCTAAGGTTTACATGTTAATCAAATGGGACTACAACAATCGATTGTTCGTGTTATCTTACCCTTAATGATACAGTTTATAATCTAACTAATAATTATAAGATAAACATATATTTATTTTAGTGTAGTCCAATGCAGGGACCGGATCCCCTTACGTTTTAAGCGGATCTGAATCCGGGTATCCGATCCCTTTATTTTTTAAGAGGATCCTTAAAAGGATCTAGATCCTTTTATTTTTTTAATGGGATCGGGATATCCGGATCTGGTCCATTTATTTTTTAGGGAGATCCGGATACCCGGATCCGGTCCATTTATTTTTTGACGTGATAATAAGCGGATCCGGTTCCTGGTCCAAGGTATTACAGAGTCAACCGTTTGCAACATGCGCTAAAAAAGAAGTGTTGACGTTCACATTCTCGTCAAGCTTTCCATGATGCTATCTTTCGATTTGATATTTAACCAAGTTTGAGTAAAACCTGAAAAATTTGTTAATTTAACTGCGAAGTGCGCGCGCTTCAATATTAAAATTTGCATTTTTCTTTCCATACTTTGGCTACCGAGAAACTTCATAGATTATATTATTTCATTGGTTTAAAAGAAATTCATATTTACATATTCATTCACATCTTTTTTATCAGAATTTCAATAAAATGAATGTATTTGTTAAAAAATGCTTTATATCAATATATCATATAATATTTGCATAAGTCACAACCATGCATAATTTCCATAATTTAAACATATTTTTTATGAATCAGTTTATAATAGTTTTCGTACTAAAAAACAAATCTGAAACATTTCAAAGTTGTGTATTTGTCTAAAGATATTTAATAAAAAGCTGGTTTTACGTAAAGTCAAGGAAACCAGGAAACCTTAAATATCGAGTATTTTTTTATAGCGAGTTTTCCGGCTTGTTCCCCCAATTAATGCTGATTATTTTTTACAAAACTTCTCGATCTCCTTTATACTCAAAATCAAGTTTTACTTAACAACAATTTGCGTAACAATAAGTTTTTACTAAAATTAAAAATAAACCTAATCGTTATGCAATTTTATGCAAAGCAGAGTTTTCATCATATTTTGATTATCATCGTCTTAATGAAAGGAGGAACAGGCTGAAAAGTCGCATGATTTGGATGCACATCTCCTGTGTTCATAACAAACGATCAACTTATAATTTGGGTTTTACGGGGTATTTGGGTACTATATATATATATATATATATATATATATATATATATATATATATATATATATATATATATATTATAAAGTGTAGTTTTTCATTGGAGACATAATATTCAAAAAATTAAATTATTACCAGCACAGCGGCTGCGTTGATCTTTCTTGCCTCCCACTTAGCAAACAGGATATGTAATTAACGTATTTGCATTTTTTAATCATGCTTGTATCTCAATTAGAACCAAATAAATTTAATAGAGAGCGTTGAGGGAAATAAAATAAATAAAATAGTTAATAAAATATTTCTATTTAGTTCTAATTAAGTACAAACATGAATTAAAAAATGCAAATAGGTTGAAATTTCACTGCCAGTACAGCTGGACCAGATTGATAAATGGACAGAACATTCTGAAAGTATGTAATACGCGACGTATTGAAAGGTCTTCTATAAATGTCATTAATAAATGACTAAATAGGAACTTATTATTTGAATATATCCTGATTCTATAAAAAGGAGCACAATTAATTTGTCACAAAATATAAATAATCGTGTAACTATATATCATTATGAATTTCAATAACTTTACTCTTACAGATCTCCTGAGAAATCAACATTGGAAAACTATTGTCATCCACCATGAACATCTGGTAAACATTCCAACATGAAGATTATTCATCTCCTGACTCTGTTTTGTGTTTTACTGCCACTAACCGAAACACTAGTTTGTTCTACGCTGCAAGAACAATATAATGTAGAAGAAAAACTGTGGAACATACTTAGGAAAAGTGACGACTACCTGCGTGGAAACATAACAATAAAAAACAAACAAAACTATTCTCAAACGTATGATGCTCAGGATGTAAATTTTCTATACAACAGAAGTTATGAAATATTACATATAAAAAACTATTTCGAGAAAAATGAATTTAATAGAAGTGGAGATGCAAAAAAAAATATACGTAAACCTGGTGACAGAATCATTGAATTTGGATTATCATTAGGCATGGTCACTATTCAATATGAATTAGCAGCAGCACAAATGAGATATCAACTCCATGACCGTCCAAATGTAAACGACATATCCTTACTTACAATGCTCCATGGTGTACGAAGTGTTTTGATTAAATATATTCAGCAATGTGACAAACAGGAATCAAATGTGGGTGAAAGTAAATATAAAATCGACGTCAATAATAATTATTCAAATACCACAACGTCTAAGCAAGTTACAAAAATAATTCAAAAAGCTTTGATTAAATATATTTATTTTACTGTTAGTACATTTATGAGTGAAATATATGAAAATATGAAGCTCACTCTAAATAAAACCAATGAAATGAAAACAGAAGTTAATGCAATTAAAAATGTAATCGAGATGAAAGTAAAAGCTATTGATGGTAATTCTGATCTTCACGAACTGGAGACATACATTAAGAATATTGTAAGATATACATCATACAAATTAAACAGAGATACAGCCAATCTAAATTTATTGCATAATAACTCAAAGTTAGTTGAATCATACGTTCGCAAATTGAGGTTGCAAATTTCTCAATTGCGGAATGATTTTGTAAAGTTAGAAACTTGGAGCTACTTTTTAGTCGATTTGAAACAAACTTTGGAATTATATGAAGTCCAAGTGAAAAAAACGAATTTAAGTTCAATATTTGTTACTGATATTACAAATGCATCCATCTTAGATTTTTTAAATAAAGTAACCGATTTCCCCCTGCAAACACCCGAGATAGTTCAATCTCTACTACACAAGAACTATATTATAACAGATGATATGATGAATGAACTAAATAATATTCTGGACTTTTGCTTGCGAGATGAATGTGAAGTGCTACGAAACGAAAATGGGGACCTAAAAATAGCTGGTAATTTTATAGTAATGAGTACTGTATTAAAAGAATTAAACTGTACTGATTTAATGAGCATAACACTGACGGCAAATGAAAAAATATTTTTTGATGTATCAATAAAATACAGTAGTATAAATGTAATTATAATAGCTCCACATATCGATGTGCGTGCGGTTGTTGTAGATGATAATGACACCCACAATCCAGTTATCGATGGTAATGATCACATGGTTGAAAATCGAACTAAAGCTACAACTGATGAATTAGATATCCCAGGGGATGTAGGAAACGCTTGGTTATCAAATAGTAACTCTGGAACTCTTATTGCAGTTGGACTTGAAACTCTAAACAGCGAGAAATTGTCAGTGTTTGCTTATGGTGGCAACGGAAGAGCAGGTCAGGATGGTGGGTTCACAAATAACTTAAATAGTTCAAATCCCACAGAGAAATTTATTTCAGGCTCTCATGAGAAATTTGATACAAAAATGCACCTTGAAGATTACACTGTTCAGAAAAATAATGTGAAAAGCCAATGGATGGGAACGCCCTCATCACAAATAAGTTTTTTTGATGTTACATATCAAAAGGGTTTCCCACCTTCTAGCGGAGAAGATGCTGAGATTGGGGGAGATGGTTACAATGCAGAAAATGGAAATAAATTATCTTTCGTAAAGAATTACGAAAAAACAAAACCAATTAACGCAACATCAGGGCGTTCTGGGAGCAGTGCGAATGGAAGTGAGGAATGTTATGCCGCGGCTGTAGTTGGATATATGTGCACCAATATTTTTAATTTTTTTGAAATTAAATACTATTGTAATTTTAGTAATTTTACTGGTAAAATCACATTTAGTAACAAGTATTCAGCTTCAAAAAAGAGTTTATCCAATAACAGCAGTAAAAATAAAAAAATTCCAATCCCCATACCCTTACCATATTTTGTATCTGAATTAATAAAATATAAATCAAATTATAGGAGAAGTGTACCAAACATTATAAACCAACCAGAAGTGTATGAAGTTTTTTCGTTTTTACATTTTAAAAATTCAATTATAAAGCAATATACAGTTCATAACTATATAGATGATTTCTTGCAATTAGAAGATGATTATGTATATTTGGATGCAAAAAATGCACTCTTTCACTATTCTCAATTGTTGCATGCATTTGACATTTCAGTTAAAAATGAATTCTTGGACAAATCTGATATTAAAATTGAGCTACTTCAATCTGCCCTGTTATCGAAGAAAAACCATATTGAAGCCTCGTTTGATAGCATTTTGATTATTGATTTAAAAGAATACCTTGTTAACTCAATTGCAAGTATTAAAGAAATTGAAGAAAGAGGTAGAAAAATTGTTATTTTTGAATACGAAAAGGGATTCAAATCAGAAATCAAACAACTTATTAATGAAATTAAGGATTTTTCTAAGAATGAAATATGCAAAGTTATGGAAATGAGTCAAGAAATTTTGGATAATACTGTAGATATGTTAGTCAGTGAAATAGAAATATTGAAAAAGGACGAAGAAAAGAATATTAAGATCTTGCGACAAAAGGAAGAACAATTAAGAAACAACGTGTATAAGCGCATATTTTTTGGGGTTTTTGATATAGTAACATCTGTCGTAGCAATGGTGTTTCCTGAAGTAGGGTTTGTTGTTGGACAACAATATATGGTCCTAGAGAATTTATTCGTTCCAGACGTGGATATTTCAGGCATCTCGCATGCTGCAACCGATGCAATGAACACAATCAATGACTTTTTAAGCTTTAATAATAAAGCAATAAATGAAGCTTACTCATTGCTCAGTAATATTTCCGAAGAGACTAAAGAAATACAAGGATATGGAATAAGAGAAGAAATTGACTCTGCTAGAGAAAAATTAAAAAATATTAACAATTCAATAAATTTTAATAATTTGGAAAGCGTAAAGGACCAAGTTATTACTGTGGTTTCTGATGTCGAAAAGTTTTTAACTGAAATTCAATCTAAAAATTTAGGAGAAATAGTTGACATTGTTGTAGATAAACTTTTCATCGTTACAAATGAAACTAAAACAGTACTTGCTTTTTCTAACGTAATAAGTGATTCCTTCAAAAAATATAAGTCAGAAAAAGACAAACTTGACATTTTACACAACGCATTAAAACAGACAGAACAAGATCTAAAATCACTCAATGAATTTGAAAAGAAAGTATATACACAATTTGGTCCATTGTTAAATATTATGATTAAAAATTTAACAACTATGGTACAAAGTATCAAAGATAAAAATGCAGTATCGATTGCAATTGATAAATGGAACTTTTCAAATTACATAGAGAAAACTAAACAATTAGTGGAGCAAATGGTAAAGGGATTTGAAGTTGAAAAAGATATATTAAACATAATAACTAAATTTGCAGACCTTTACAAATTGCTTTCTATTTTGTTTGAGAAGGTTCAATATTTCTATGACCAGCAAAAACTTGCCACCTATATTGCAGCTGTGAACACTGCTAGCGTAGAATGCTCAACGATTTCAGATAACGAGTTTTGTAAAAGTTACAATCAATTGCAATTTTCAATGCAGAGTTATATATTACTAGCTGAATATAAGAAAATAAAAAACACTTTCTTTCAAATGGTTTTTCCATATGGTACATCATTTGTAAATGAATTAAAAATTGTTTATTCGAATGTCACGAATGAGAAAGGTCTTAACGAGCTTACGTTATTAGCTTCGAATAAGTTGAATAAAATAAATCATATGTTATCAAATTTAGAATCCACACTAATCAATGAATGTGATGCTGATATAATGACAACGCAATTCAATTCGAAATATGAAACAACCCGGCCATTTTATATCTGGAATAATATGACGCAGTATGAGAATATTAAAAGATTATTTAATGGATCAAAAATAACGTTGAAATCTGATATAGTTACACAAGGAGGTGAATTCAATGCTGTAAAATTCAATCTCATAGAGTTAAACATTACTACTATTGACAAAAAATTGCAACCAGAATTGAATGAAGTACTTAAAAAATTTAAGGTAAGCCTGACACATTTGGGTACTTCTTACTTCAAATGTGGCAAATATTATTATGAAGTTAAGTCTGAAATTATAATGGTTACACATTCGTTTGAACGGAATAATTTTGACGAACCACTTCATTTTAATAAAGTGTACCGTAAAATTAGAGACGGGGATATTTTCTTGAGTCCTTACACCACATGGGCTGTTAAAATAGAATATTCTGGAGAAGACGCTAATTTTGAAATATTAAACAAATTTATCGGCAATGTTCAGTTGGAACTTATTGGAAAAGGACAGTATGTTAAGGAAGGAGCAAAGATTTGCTCAGCTGCACTCGACAGCTTCAATAAATGGTTTTTAAAACGTGGACAAAAACCTATCTAGTCAATTTCGGCTTTTCTTTTTAAAACTCACTCAACAATAATTATGATATTCCGAGAGTATTGATTTAAATTCACTCCAAATCTTATACCCAACAATTTTGTCAACTTTCGGATAATTCCTAAAAACAAAGCCACTCGCTCGAGCGGTCTATTTCGAGGCGTCATTAATTTGACAGTGTAGCGCTTGCGGTTACTGCGGCACTTTTGACAGTGGCACCTCTCCTGTAGTCGGTTTAACTGATGAAAAATGCGCTTTTGAAAGGAAAGCCATTGTCATGACATAACAGAGTTTCTACATGACATTGTGTCGGCAAACACGGCTGGTTTAAAAGTATATCCGTCCTTTCAGTAAAACATTTTGACAGTTTTACCATTTCATAATGTATTTTTTTTTTTTAAACTATTTCACCTTTCTACTGTATTACAATTAAACTCCTTTTTATCTTTGGATTTTGACATTCATTGTGTTTATACTTATTTATTTTATATGTAAAATGTGGGTTAGTAGAGTAGAAGTAGAGGAAACTAAAAATAACAAAGAATGTAAATAATAATAATTATTAAAAATATTTAATTAATTTTCCTTTTCTGTTCACATTATTATTTATAAATTTTAGCTCATTGCTTCTTTAATATCTAGCTGTATCATTATCACATATATAAACTATATAAAAACAAATAAAATATAATTCTATGTACGTTATAAATGTTATAATGTATGCTGTATACATGAAAAAGCTTTACGTTTTAAGGTATAACCTGAGAATTTGTCTGTCAAGGTCAAGAAGCGTGGCTTCACTGGCAAATCTGGCAACACTGTTGCAATAGTAATGCAAATAATATTTTAGGAGGGGGTGGTAACTACAGTCCCTGAGAGCATTGCCAAGTTTCTTAGGGCATATGAGAAACGTTCATTGCCACGGTTCGAAATATATGAAAACAATTCAGAAAAATAGTCCAAAAAATTAGCTTTTCTATGTAAAATATTAAACAATTTCTCGAGCCGTTTTTGTGTAATTTTGATTGAAAAATTTAACATTGAAAGGATACAAAATACACATTTAAATAAATTAATCATAATTAAACCAACGATTAAAAAAATCTAAAAAATATTGGTAGTATTTGGACAATTGTTGTAAAAGTCTACCAAATTAATTTCAAGAACATCTGTCGATACGACTTTTTTCGTCCGAATATCTCAGGTTAAGCCTTAAAGGCATACAGGCCTCAAAATACAAATTAGACAGTCACCAAGTGGGTTTAGAGTATATAATCAACATTCGCATAATTTTTTTCCACGCGTGATGCATCCGTGCGAAGTCGCAGTTCAAAGTAAGAAATTTAGTCCTTGATGACGTCACGAAGTCCTTGATGACGTCACAACTCAATGCTAATCGGTGCCAGCTGTGAGTTGTGACGTCAGCAAGGACTTTCTTTACAGCGCGACTTCGCACAGACGCACCGCGCGCAGGTAAAAATAATACGAATGTTGATTATAAACTTGAGCAACACTTAATGTGTCTAATTTGTAATTTGAGGCCTGTATACCTTTAAGCCTACCTCTTATATATGTATAGTATGCAAGTTATGCAACCATGCATGTTCGAATTTAGTAATTTATTATATTTTGTACATCTTAATTATAATTTTATGCATTCTATTGTTTTCGGTGTTATACTGAATGATTAATAATGTATGTATAATATATAATATCCATATTTTGGTGGAAAATAAAAATGATTATATTAATATGAATGCGTATTTTTATCAACCTGGTTTATTGAATCTGTTGACAAATTTATCTTGTTAGTCAAGAAAATAAAGTTGTAGATATATTTGAAATTCTCAGACTAAATGAAAATTAAATCAAAATTAAGCTATCAAAAAAAATAATAATAAAATAAAAATCAGAACCAGTTTAGAAGAGCAAAATGTCCTTTACTGCAATAAAATTCAATAAAAGGCAAAATTCATATGTAACATTTAATTTTAAATTGGCAAGCAGGCAAATAATTAATTTTTAATGCAATAAAATAAAATGTCGTTATTCATTTTTACTCATGTATAAACTATAGGTTGCAATATATGCATAAAATAAAACTCTAGTATAGTATTAGAAGCTTATTGTTGTAAACATGCTGTCTCCTAGTCATAAAATATTTCATTTGCAAATCGCACCTGCGGCGGACTGTTAGGAGGTTGTCTTAATTGTGCCGCCCCCCCCCCCCCTCCCCAGTGCTCAATCTTTAAATGAACCTTCCTCCTTCCCTTGAGCAAATCCTGGATACGCTAGTCAAATTAAATTTTGTAATATTTGAGCATTCAAGCATATTTTATACTAATTGAAACATTGAAGCAAAAGCTGAACTTAAATGTAGTGATTGATCAACTTAATTTAATTAATAATTAATACTTGAATTAACCGTGCATCACATATTCACTATTTTTAACTTTTTTGAAATAATTGAATTTCTTTCAACTATAATTTTAGGGTGACGTATTTTTTTAATGTTGCAAAATTTATTGCTAATCAAGTTTAAAAAAACAAAAAAAAAGGCATGGTTGAAATTTTATTTGATAATTGATATTTACCTCATTAAAGTAAATTTCATTTATATTTTATATTTAATTATTTATACTACCGTGTCCCATAATTATATTATACATTCTGTGCCAATACGCACTTTTAAAAAAAATGATCACCCTTAAGATATGCAACCAGAATTTGTTAGAAGTGGGAAAAGTTGCATACTATATAGGAGCTTATTCTAGGCAATAACGTTCCAATTTTATTTGTTTTTATTTACTGTATTTATACAAAATATTTTATGTTAGCTTAATACAGCATATTCTGCAATTGTTGTCAGCAATCAAAGTATGTTTCAAGGTAAGTTTCAAACACTGAGCTTGTAATTATTTATATATTTTTAATTTTGAACTGTACATTATTCATGACATATTATATTATTCAATTAAAATTTCATTAATAGACATAAATTTCCCAGAGTTTCAAGAGCATAATTAAAAAAAATTAAAATGATTACTGTATACATTTTTACTCAGCAAAAAATATGACAAAATTTACAAAATAATAAAATACCCTGAATGGACAAAACGGGGAATTGCAAATTGCATTCTCAAAAATAAAATATTCTTTTTACATAATATACAGTATAATATGTTGATAAAAATCTAAGGATTCATTATAAGGCTCTTATTATTTTCATACATTTTAAAAGCTTAAAAGTTACTTGAATGTTTAATGACAGCATAATATAATAGATAGTGTATTAATTGTATATCATCAAATAATTTGCCTACAAATGAACCACTGCCAACTCCACCAAGGCCTGCGCACTGTGAAGCACGCGAAAAAAAAATAGTAGTTGACCCCATTTGCTATATCATTGTAAAATTCAAATTAAACCCAATAGAAATAAATTTTTCTTAATATTTTCAAACCCCAGGCATAATTTCTAAACCTATTATCTTGCCGTGTGTAAAGTTTCAAAATTTTAAAATCACTCCTACCATGAAAATTTCGGGGTCAAAGTTGCATACAGTATAACTCAATGGAAAATTGAAAATCTAGAACTATAAAAAAAAAAAAAAAAAAAATCGAGATTGATATTATAGTGTGCAAGCTTTGGTGAACGAAGGAAGTGTTTGAACTACATATAGACGATGTTCAGGCAGCCTCCATGCGCGCCGCCATAGCGTGCGTACAGCAGATGCGCATTGTGTTATTTAAATTGAGAATATAAAATTGAAACACTGTCTTAAAAATTGATGTAAGACTAAATGGACAATTTTAGTGTGATGAGCAAATATACTTTAAATAATCCTCAGTACTGCGCAAAATTTCTCCTTTCCCCACCCCCATTTCTTTATTTTCTTTTCTTTAACATTTTATACCTGCTTGCTGCCTGAGTTACGTACGTAATGGCAGCAAAACAGCTGGAGTGAAGGGTATGAACATCGTCTATACATGATTTTTTTATTGCAAAAATTAACAGATGGCAACTTTTTATGCTACTGTGAATTTTTCATATTGTTTATAGTTTATAGTCCCAGAAATATTTTTAGAAAATTAAAAAAAATCATAAAGTTTGGTTCCTCCCACCCCCACCCTCTCTAGATCCTAATAAAGAAGATATGGTATAAATGCCTCCAGGGAGCGTGGCTGCACTTTCAATACTTTAAAAAAAAATAATAAACTAGTTCCCAGACAAAAAAAGATCTGAAGAAAACCATGTTATCATATCTTTGAGCAATCTCTTGTTATTGGGAACACTTGAATCCTCTATATATTAATATTACAGCGAATGTACTCACAATCAGTCACTCTCCTCCACGGCCTCTATGGCTTGTAAGAAGGCTGGAAGTTTTGGAGTTTGCAGAGACTTCTCTAAGACACTCAGTAGCGATGACACAACGACTTTGTTGACGTCTTGTGATGACGACATTTTCTCTCCGATGGTCGGGGCGACGATGTGTCCACAAGCCTCACTGTACGCTTGTCGAAGACCGGGAAGAATGGACAGTACAGACGCAAACTGCTCCTGTGAAAACCGTGCTCGTTAGTTGTGGAATATAGAGTAAAAACTCATTATTACACAACTTGTTGTAACTTGTTGTTAGGTAAAACATGATTTTGAGTAAAGAATATCACATTCTGGTGAAAAAAATTTAGCATTACAGGTGTAGGAATAGTAAAAACTCGATATAAGGTAGACCTAATTTCCTAGGTGATAACAGGTTTTTACTGTAGTTAATTTGAGCTTGGAGCTCAAGGCGGGGTAATGGTTAGGAACAAGGGAGGGAAAGGATGGTGGCCACGGCCTGTTACACGTCCCAGCATTCGCTGAGGCGAGACTGAGGGAACCGTGGAAACCTTAGTCAGGACAGACACCTCTATTGTAATGATTTTAACAAAGTACTGTATTGTTTATCATGTCTGTCCGATGGAGCCTTTTTCATTGTTAAAAGTGGGACGGTGTAGTGTCTGATTTCACCACCAGAGCATAGAACTTTGTAGCATTGTTGGCGCTAAAGTCAATAATTTTATTTCAATAATCATTTTCCATTTAAGTTAACATGTAAATCAACAATTGTCTATTGTTATTCCCTTCACTAGACAGACATTACACAACAATACTTTGTTTACAAACAATGAGCAGAAGATTTATTCTTTTTTGTTAACAAGTTGTATAGTTGAGCCTGGTGAAAGGAAAACAATGGACAAACTGCATGATTTTTTTTATTATTATTGCAGAAATGGAAAGAGGGTACCAAACATTAAATGTGCTACTGATTTTTTCACATATTTTGGAGTCCAGGAACTATATATTTTTTTTTTAATATTGAACGTACAGAGAGGTGTCAATAGACGTCACTTCTTAATAAAAGTATAGAATCTATAAGAGGAGTGTGGGTTCAAATCTGACCTTGGCAAAACTTTTTAACAATTGGTCCTCACCTCTGCCCCCTCTGCACTGAGCACTGCCACACAGCTGACCGGAACTTTCTTGAGCAGAACGTGTCCCAACTTGCGACGTCCCAGGGAGAAGACGACTGGAGTGTCGTTACCTCGGGCCAGCGAGATCAACTCTGAGACCTTGTCGTCCAGTCCACCTGACAAAGAGGAGGTTAGTATGATGTGTCACTACCTCAGGTATCTGAGACCTTGTCGTCCAGTCCACCTGACAAAGAGGAGGTTAGTGTGATGTGTCGCTACCTCAGGTATCTGAGATCTTGGTGTCCTAACAGAGAAGAGGTTATGTATCGCTACCTCAGGTATCTGAGACCTTGTCGTCCAGTCCACCTGACAAAGAGGAGGTTACTGTGATGTGTCGCTACCTCAGGTATCTGAGACCTTGGTGTCCTGACAGAGAGGAGGGTTAGTGTGATGTGTCACTACCTCAGCTATCTGAAAATATTCCTTCCCGAGCTGCGTAGCGTAGTGGTTTGATCTCTGCCTATCGCTTGGGAGACCCAGGATCGCTTCCTGCCTTGGCTCAGGTGACTTTTCGTCACTTTGAGCTGAGGTATGGCAGCGTGTTCTGGTAAGCTCCCGAGAGATGGCATGTATGTTCTTCCACTATACTGCCTGTATTCAGGAGATGCCGAAGGTCGTTCCCTTTGGTATCGTCTGCCTCGATGATGGTTTTCTGTGGTTTCCCATCGTCATTCCCAGGCAAATGCCGGGGCAGTTCCTAACACAAGGCCACAGCCGCCTCCTTTCCTATCAATCCTTCCAACTGTTGTTAATACTGTTGTTAAGTTTGAATGCTTACACTAATAGCAGAATATGCTGTAGTAAGCTAACATTGTAATAAATAAATAAATAAATAATAAATGTGGCATTGAAAGGGACATTTTTGAATCAAAAGTTACTTACTAACAGAGTACAAATACATGCATGCTGTTCCAAGTGCATCAGTGTAAGCGCGCAATAATTGACATGAACGGAGGAACGTGATGTCACGTTCTGTCGCTTGTACTGGCTACACCACACAGCATATCCCTCCTTATTGTTCCCCATACTCCTACTGTCACTCTTCTGCTTGCTATTCTCTGTGCAGTGTTACCGGTGCCTGAGACCAGTCACATTTATTTAATTACTGTAATCTAAATTATTGGTGCTTTTCAAAACCGGAATGTCATTTATTTTTAATTTTTGTTACGGTATGTCAATAGGAAACGTCTTATGCAACAAGAAAATTATTGTACGCTGTCTCTTTAATACAGTGGTATGAGCACAGGATTTATAACAACAAGGTACTGACTTCAAACCCAAGCACTGGCAAGTATTTTTTTTTTTATATGACCACCCATTTTCTGTGAGGTACTGTAGTTGATGGCATCCTCCATCAATTGTAGATCATCCTGACATAGGTTTCCATGTTTCCCTCAGTCACAATCAGGTGAATGTTTGATAGATTGTTAGACTGCTCTATTTTAGAAATAATTGGCTATATAACCCCCAGGTACCCACCTGGCTGAGGACATTTCTCAAGGTCAGGTGCGAAGATCATGAGAACGACTTTCTTGACGAAGAGCACTTTGCGAGCCTCGTGAAGACCCGTCAACATCCTCTTCTTCGTCTTGACCTGGTCTCTAGCGTAGGCGCGGTCTTGTAGAGAAACCAGCAGGCGTAGCAGGCTGCGCACCGCATCATCCATGTGGGGACTCAACATGTGGTCACAGTACCTGAGAAAGAGTCAACGTAGGAGGTTCAGTATAGCCAGTCCAATAGACTCCTGACGACGAGCTGGCTCCATTGGACAGACAACTGAACCTTCTATGGCAATTCCTTCCATGAATAACAAAGAGTCATCATATAAGGTTCAGTAGCCAGTTCAATAGACTCCTGACGACGAGCTGGTTCCATTGGACTGGCTACTGAACCTTCTACGACAATTTCTTCCATGGATAAAAAAAGAAAGAGTCATCACAGAAGGTTCAGTAGTCAGTCCAATAGACTCCTGACAACGAGCAGGGGGGTCTTTAAATAACACAAATTATAACAATCCTAAAATTAAGACAGTCTTAGCGTATTCTTTATTGTTGCGCTAAGACAGTCTTAGGCTAAGTTTAGGTTAAGTGGTGGTACTTGAAGACCCCCCTGGTTCCTTCCAATTCTTCCCTCTCTAAGGTAAATTTTTCTCGCCTTCCACCCAGTACAGTGATGCACTTGTGTGTGGTTCCCCAGGCTTTGGACGTCACTTTGATCTATTGATAATAGAGGTGTCCGTCCTGACTAAAGTTTTCTATAGTCCCCTTATCGAATGTTGGGACACGTACCAGGCCGTGGCCACCATCCTTTCTTTCTGTTATCCCTACCCATTACCCCGCCGCGAGCTGTAAGCTCATAGGAGTGTATCCTTGTAAAAAAAAAATAATAATAATCCAACTTACTCTCTAAATCTTCGACTATGAATAACATCCGAGGTAGAAATTCGTGGAGTAATTTTTGGTGGTGAACCTTCTGTTTCTTCAGTAACTTCAGGCACTTCTTCTGAATTGCTACAATGTTCAGACTCAACTTTTGTTGATGCAGTCTCAACTTTTGTTGATTCAGTCTCAACTTTTTTTGATTGATTCTCAACTTTTGTTGATTTAGACTCTAAACTATCACATATTTCTGTTCCTAACTTAATTTCAGCTAACTTTAGATTTTCTAATTGTTCTACTGCAGCGTCACTTTGTTCTTTTAAAGTCATTTCAGTTAACTTTAGATTTTCTAATTGTTCTACTGCAGCATCACTTTGCTCTTTCAAAGTCTTCTTGACTAATCTATAACACAGGATGGCCTTCTTGACCGAGGAATGTTTCTTGGGTCGCGGTTTCTCTCGCACTTTCCCACGATGTCTCACAGGTTGAGAACTGTCCAGGGGGTTTCCACTCAGAATTTCCTCGGGCTTCTTTAACTTGTGAGGCTTTCTCAAATGTCGTGATGCAGCTTGCTTTTTACTGCGCTGTAACAAGGAAAAAAAATTTCAACCTCCATGCAGAACGAAGTATCGAACCTAAAATTTTTATTGCAAAAATGGATACAGGGTGTAAAGTTAGGCTACTTTGATTTTTTTCTGAGTTTTTTATAGCCTGGGAAGTATAATTATAGATTTTGCTAAAAAGTTTTGCCGAGGTTGGGTTTGAACCCACACCCCTTTTAGGTCCTATCTTTTTATAAAGAGAGTTGTCATTTTCTCTGCATTTTCAATATTTAATTTTTAAAAAAATAATTCCCAGACTATAAAAAATTGAAACAATAAGAGCAACATATAACCTTGCACCTTCTATCCATTTCTACAATAAAAATTTTGAGGTTGATACTTCACTGTTTTTATTATATATGTACATAGAGGTATTGGTAAGCAGCAAATATTTAAAGCCCTTTAGATCATTCAGATATGCAAGGTTGTTATCATATGGAAAAATATAGAAAAACTGATTTCTTTGTGAAAAGAAGGTTCGAATCAGGCACTGTACAGTAAAAACTCATTATGCCACTTGATTTTAAGTAAAACTCAGTTTTGAGTAAAGGAGATTGCGGTCCCATAAAAAATAATTAGCATTGCAGGTATAGGAAAAAATCTACATATAAGGTAATACGTACCTGATATAAGGTAAACCTAATCTTCAGATTCCCTTGACTTTATGTAATAACAATAAGCTTTTATTGTATAATACAGTGCATTATCAGGTCTTGGTCAGCAGTTACCAGTAATACATGCTTTAGAACTTTTATATCAAAACAGTTTTAACACCACTTAAGGTAGAGATAACGCCGAACAGCTGATCGACGTAATCCCCTTTGATTAACATGTAAACCTTAGCAAATTGACAAAAATTCTGAAATTTTTTTGAGAGGAAGATATTAGTGCCTAAAAGCCATAGAAAAAGTTTCAAAAACATTTAACGAGCCGATTTTTTTAAATTAATTTTTTTAATTTTCAGCATAGGGCTTTCCCATGGAGAGCCAAACTAAAAAATTAATTTAAAAAAATCGGCTCGTTAAATGTTTTTGAAACTTTTTCTATGGCTTTTAGGCACTAATATCTTCCTCTCAAAAATTTTTCAGAATTTTTGTCAATTTGCTAAGGTTTACATGCTAATCAAAGGGGATTACGTCGATCAGCTGTTCGGCGTTATCTCTACCTTAAGTATGTACAGAAGATCGTTATCTATGTAAATGAAAATAAAACAATGAACTGAGTTTTTAGTAAAGTAGATACTGATTTACAGTAATTCAATTATAAAAAGAGTATACTGTAATTTAGATTTTAAAGTTAAAATTGGATGGAAGTGGAGGGATGCTATACAGTATACCCTATACTTTTCTTGTTAACCTGGGTGCATGGTATCTGTGAGAAATTGGGTGGAACATATCACTTTTGCCATGTTGCTTACCTGAGATGTATACAGTATATAGTACCAATTTATTAATTTTTAATACGGTATTGATTTTCCTGATACGTATTTGGTAATAATTTTACAAAAAGAAAATGCAAATATAACATACTACTGTACTTAAAACTATTTATAAAATAACTAAATGAATATCCTTGATACCATTTTACCTTTTCGGGTGTGTCCAGGCAATATTTAGCCTTGTCATTAAGAGTTATCTTGCGACCATGCTGGTGCTTACCAGGCTCCCAGAACCCTTTCCTGCACTCTTCTGGGCTCTTACGCTCTTACTAACCAGATCTGTGCAGCCTGCAGTGGTAGTGCAAGACTGCAGGGCAGTTTAGAGTATAGAGTTGCCTTCCTCCTACCAACTTCATCATCTAGTAACCAGTCACACCTATCCCAAGTCACGAAAAGTCTGCCGAGTTCGGGATTTGAACTGGGGATCTCTCGGACCAGAGCCAGGGGCACTATGTAACCACTACACTACAGAGTGGATTCCATTTATAAGCGAGTAAAATGAATTATTTCCTTTCTACTTGGTTATCTCAGGGTAATCAGAAGAGAAAATTCACTATTTCCACCCCCAAATATCTCCCAGAGACCTCAGTATATAGCTACATCTCCAGAGTGCAAAAAGTAGCACTCGGTGGGTTTGATTTTAGAGACGTCCCCATGCACTCACCACCAACATCTGGTGCAGGTCAACCATGATTGGCTCCCTCTTCTTTGCAGACAACCTCTTGGTGGCAAAGTCGTCATGTCGAGAGGTCGGAGTGAAGCTTCTCGCTCTCCCCACCAGAGGGGAGCCCAGGGAGGGGAAGGAGGCATCCTGCAGGTCAGAAGGAGGGGGGAGGGAGAGGGCGGCCTCAACAACCTGGCTGCCTGGCTGGACTAGCTGCACACGGTACCTGCAAATACATGTTATTAGTTTAGGGCACAGTTCCTAAGAGTCATCATAGAAGCTTCAGTAGCCACTTCAATAGACTCCTGACGATGAGCTGGTTCCATTGAACTGGAAATTGTCGTCAATAGTTTATATATATTTTTTTTTCTACATTTTTTCTCCCTTACACGCTGCTGATGCAACACATCACTTTAGCAAGGCAGGCTCCTGAAAAGTATGCAATATGCGTTGCAGTGACGTTACGTACTGTAGTATTATGCATAGCCTATTGAAGACATACCCTTTTGGTGCTACAATTTGTCTTCGCACATCTTCTTCTCTCAGCAATCTTTTCTCTTGTTTCTTTGCCTGTCGTCTCAACTTCTGATTCTGTTTCCTCTCCTCAAAATCAGGCTGAGGAGGAACCACATCTGTCTTTTTAGTCACTGTTTCTTTGACATCTTTTGATTCCACAGTAGACACAGAAACTGAAGATTGTTTTTTCAAAGCCCCAGCAAAGCTAGAAGATTTCTCAACTGGAACTTTCTTTTTAATAACTGGAAGTCTTGCAGACTCTAAATCTGGCCATAAAGATTTATCCATTTTATTATAAACGAACAATAAGTCTCTTTTTATAACGTTCACAAAATATAGCAACAGATATTTAAAGATACTTTGCTTGAAGTAAATTAAAATAAATCATTTCACACGACAAACAGTTTTTAGATTTTTACACATTTCTTGTTTTGTGCATGTTGTTTTTGTAAAAGTTGGCATAACACAACTAACACAAACAGAAAACAGCTGTTTTGATTTAGAAGTATTAGTACCAAATTTTAAAATAACTCGCGCAATATGATAATTATACCACATTTTTTGCTTCTGCGCATATCCATTGATTCCTATTTGAATCTTTTCATGCAGTGTCAACCTTTATTAGAGTTCATTTTTGTTTTGAAAGTTGTGGCTACTGCTTTACTGTGTTTACACCGATAAAAACTTTGATTTATTAGTGAAAACATTAAAATTTGAAAGAAATATTAACATGTAAGGATAAATAAGATGTTATTGCTTTTTCATATGTTTAAATTTTGAATATTTAGCTTGAAATCACACTGTAATTAGGCATACAATTTTGGCTGCAGATCTACGTAGCTCTGACCGTTTTTTTCAGTTTTTTTTTTCTTCTTCTTCTGGATATTATGCATGTCACATGTTTAGATTTGCATGCCTATTGTTTTTTGTTGCATTAACTTCACACTCATCCTCATAAAACTATACACAAATTTGCTTAGAAGAATCAGATACAGTATGACTGTATACATATATATGCACACCGTACAGTATGTATGCATATTGCATATGCATACCATATGTATATTTTATAGCTTCATAGCTCAGAGGGGCTGTCAAAATTGTGACATTCCTGAATACTAATGTATGCATATCGTAATATTAGGTCTGTTCATATATAAGCCCTGCTCGGTGTATGCATACACCTTGCCCCACTTTCTTACACCAGCTCAGAGGGTGGGGTAGAGAGTGCAGTGCAAATGATGTTACGGTACAGTTTTTGTTCGTAAACTTGCTCAGAGAGTATACACCGAGCAGAGTTTACGAACAGGCCTATTGTCCCTTTTAAGAAGCTTTCACATAATTGAAAATTGCTACGAAAACATGCCCTAGCGAACATTGTTGATTATGATGTACAGTACACATATAACATCTCCGATTTGCTGCAGCAAGTTCTATATGGCACTCTGTACAAAAATAAGATTCATCTTGATTTTTCTACAGCGTTCACATGATTTTCCACCACAGCAGCCTTGCAGGCGAACAAAATTATGTGAGGCTTACAGCATTTACCGTGTAGCAATTTTCATTTATGTGAAAGCTCCTTTAAGTTATCTCAGCTATCTGCTGCCTAAGCTATGTATTATGATCATGTGGAATAATGCAACACCTGCAATTCACACCATAAAGTTGGCAGCAAACCTGGTGGTAATAACTGAACTACATGGGTGCATTGAGGCCCCGTTACATGATTTTACTTTAACAATTGTAAAATCATGAAAATGCTCTGACAGCAGTCACAGCATAATTTTACAGACTTGACAACACCATAAGCTTTGTTCCATACCTTCAAATAAATATTAAAATATATTTCAACTTTATAAATGATTTTTTTCTTATAAATTTTGTCATTTTTGTGATTCTCCCCTTGCTATACAGTCTAACAGATCTTACAATTATATTAACTGTAGACTAGACGGTGCCTAATCAGCTGATCAGTCTATGTCTGGCCTTGTTAAAATTTCCAAGATGACCGCCTTGTGTACAGTAATCAACACGTAAACTAAGATCTGTAATACTGAAAGTATTGCCGTATCATCGATGCAAAGAACCAAAATTTCTGCACGCAACGCCATCTTCCTTTATGTACTCAACAGTGAGCGGTCTCGGGGTTTATTGTTGCACACCATGGAGGAAATAGACAGGAGCGCACTCTATTGGAATCCGCCATGTTATGAAGGGAGATAAGAGTGTTAACCGATACTAGCAGCTCTCGCGGTAGATTTTGGAAACAGAGAGGCTGACAAGTGTGCCATCTCTACGTGATAAAAGAACTGAACGTAACATCGTAAAACAATGTTAACTCCGGGTTGCGAGATCCAAAGTTCGATGGACGATTTACATTATTTTTTATTGCTAGACAACAGCTCAAATCACCGCGAAATGAAAAATATTCTTGCATACCTTATTAAATTTTCAGTCTTCTACATGTGTTCTGGATACTCCAAGGCACAAATTTCACTGCCAAATAATTTACCGAAATAGCTTGTGTATTTGCAGGATTGCACCTATATGCATCACCCACTTATCTATGCTGTATTTAATTTCTGGCGTGATTCTAAAGGACAAAAAGCTCCTTATCGTTAATGGTAATTAAGATTGAAGCTAAAACAAAAAAAAATTGCACAATCAAGCCAATTTATTGAGCAAATGGAAGGTAATTAATTGACGTACGTGTTCACGAAAACTTCACAACATAAACATGTGAGCGGAAGGCTGGCGGGGCGGCAGCGAGCAGCCGGAGCAGCGCCGCAGCGCAGCAGAAGAGGGGACGGAGGGGAGGTAGAGGACGGAGAGAGGCGGGAAATGTTCTACAGCTGCATGATATTTTGTAACAATTATCAAATTTTATTTTCGTATTCTTAACTGCAGCATAACAAAATAACCCTTATAGACAAGCTCTGTTGAATTTGTTTGAATATTAAGAAAGTTCAATGACTTAATGTGTTTGTATTTGAAGTCTTGTAAATATTTATGTAATTATAGTAATAACATTATTAAAAAACATTTTTCATTGCAACAAATTTTTTTACTACATCATGATTCCGCTCGTTAATTCATTTTGATGCCTTTCTTAAAATCTATCGAAGTAAGATGCACACTATATTAAGGTCGATTTTCCTACCGGTTGCCATGATAAACTAGCATTATATAATATAATATATAATGGTGAATGGAATTTTTAAAGTCTTTTTCAAATAAAGTTATTTTTCATTTAATGAAATTGACAGTGCACGTACAAAAATTATAAACATAATATTATATTTTTTTTTAGTGAAAAAAATTTTCACTAAAATTTACATCTTATTTATTACTTTATTACGTTTTACGTTACCATTAAGTGGAAAGTGAAAATGAGTATCCAAAACGCACATATTTATAATTTTTGTGCACTGTCAATTTCATTAAATGAAAAATAACTTTAATTGAAAAAGACTTTAAAAATTCCATTCACCATTATATATTATATAATGCTAGTTTATCATGGCAACCGGTAGGAAAATCGACCTTAATATAGTGTGCATCTTAGTTACTAGCTTCGATCAATTTTATGAAAGGCATCAAAATGAATTAACGAGCGGGATCATAATGTAGTAAAAAAATTTGTTGCAATGAAAAATGTTTTTTAATAATGTTATTACTATAATTACATAAATATTTACAAGACTTCAAATACAAACACATTAAGTCATTGAACTTTGTTAATATTCAAACAAATTCAACAGAGCTTGTCTATAAGGGTTATTTTGTTATGCTGCAGTTAAAAATACGAAAATAAAATTTGATAATTGTTACAAAATATCATGCAGCTGTAGAACATTTCCCGCCTCTCTCCCTCCTCTACCTCCCCTCCGTCCCCTCTTCTGCTGCGCTGTGGTGCTGCTCCGGCTGCTTGCTGCCGCCCCGCCAGCCTTCCGCTCACATGTTTATGTTGTGAAGTTTTCGTGAACACGTACGTCAATTAATTACCTTCCATTTGCTCAATAAATTGGCTTGATTGTGCAATTTTTTTTTGTTTTAGCTTCAATCTTAATTACCATTAACGATAAGGAGCTTTTTGTCCTTTAGAATCACGCCAGAAATTAAATACAGCATAGATAAGTGAGTGATGCATATAGGTGCAATCCTGCAAATACACAAGCTATTTCGGTAAATTATTTGGCAGTGAAATTTGTGCCTTGGAGTATCCAGAACACATGTAGAAGACTGAAAATTTAATAAGGTATGCAAGAATATTTTTCATTTCGCGGTGATTTGAGCTATTGTCTAGCAATAAAAAATAATGTAAATCGTCCATCGAACTTCGGATCTCGCAACCCGGAGTTAACATTGTTTTACGATGTTACGTTCAGTTCTTTTATCACGTAGAGATGGCGCACTTGTCAGCCTCTCTGTTTCCAAAATCTACCGCGAGAGCTGCTAGTATCGGTTAACACTCTTATCTCCAGTTTGGACCCCTTCTTGGGAATCCTTCTATATATTATCCTTGTTGCACACGATCATAGTCAGATAGTTCATAATTACTGACGAGGGACGATATTCTCACAATATCACCGAAGTCAGGCTACGTCAAGCGTGGTTAGTACTTGGATGGGTGACCGTTTCAAGTAACTCCCTCCCTGGGGTAAATTCGTCTCACTTTCCATCCAGTGCAATCCATTGATAAAAATTTGAGGTGTCCGTCCTGACTGAGGTTTTCCACAGTTCCCTCAGTCTCACCTCGGCGAATGATGAGACGTGAACAGGCCGTGGCCCCCATCCTTTCCCTACCTTATCCCTACCCATTATCCCGCTGCGAGCTGTAAGCGCTTAGAGGTGTATCCTTGTAAAAAAAAAAAAAAAAAAATCTACCTGTGAACAATCTTCTAAACTAACTCCTCATCATCACAGCTGATGGATCTACCACTGGTCTCCCAAGGTCGTACCAAGCGAGTTCTCACCGTCTACAAATGTCGCAACTGCGGCACACTGCTCGGGAACAGAGACTTTCTTGTGCCGGGAGTGGAGGAGGGGAAGAGCATCCTACTGACAGGTGAGACAATTGACGTCATAAAGTTAATGTGAACTTGGTGGTAACAGCTGGAACTAACAGTAAGTGCATCGGGCGAGGATAGATTGGCTATGTATTTAACATTGTATAAAATCATGTAAATGCTCTGTCAGCAGCCACAGCATAATTTTACAGAAGTGACAGCAGCATTATCAGTTGTCAAAAATACTTTCGGACAAATTTAAAAAAAATATACTGTGTAGTGTATATATATTTTAACTTCATAAGTGATGTATTTCATATAAATTTTATTATTTTTGTGATTCTCCCAATGCTATCTGTATTACCATATCCTCGGCAGAATCAGCCAAAATTTCAGCCGTCAGTGCCTTCTCTTGGTCCTTTATGTACTCTATAAGGTAGCACCACGAGATTGCTGGGTTGCCTGCTTACCATAACCGGTACCTCCCCTCACTCCCCCTCCTGAAGATCAACCTTACGCTCTAAAGCATTGAAAAACGTAGAAAAATTGACTGTTGCTAGGTATAATTATTTAAGGACACAAAAATACACATTGCTGGTATATTATATTCTTTATAAACCAAGAGATGATATGAAAATGATATATATACTGTATGTACAGTAAATGTAATAATTGACATCTATAATGGGGTACTGACCAAAAAAAAAGTTGCAAGTTGTTGTCAATATATCAAAAGGCACGAGAATTTCATGAAGAACAATCCCTATTACAGCATCCTACGACAATTTCCTGATTTTATATGAATTTTTAAAACCTCTCAAAAATGACGTCATAGCATTGAATCTTAAATGGGAAAATATATCAGTTAACATTACCAAATCCCATACTTAATATTGAAATGTAACCAAAACTTCATTTGCAAGGTTTTTAGGTGCTAGAATCATGATAATGAAGGTTTCAAATTCCTACCTCAATAACTTTTCATTTTAGCAATGTTAACTGATGCATTTTCCCATTTAAGATTCAATGCTATGACGTCATCAAAAAAAGTTTTAAAAATTCATATAAAATCAGCAAATTGTCGTAGAATGCTCTAATAGGGCTCGTTCTTCATAGAATTCAGAGTACTTTTTATTAGTATTGCTAACTCAAATACCGGTCAGTACCCCATTTATACTGTAATTAATTTTTTCCTAAATTTTTTTCTATTTTTCAATGCTTTAGAGCTTATGGTTGCTCTTCAGGAAGGGAAAGAAGGGGAGATAAACATTAGAACGTTATCCTGTAAGCAGGCAACCCAACAATCTCGTGGTGCTACCTTATAAGGAGACTGTATGGGGATTCTTGTGGCTTTTAGTCAAATCAGTGTCTTCTTTTTTACACGAAAAAATTAATTATTCTTCAATCCTTGTTTTTTTCTATAGTGCTTTTTTTATATTTGTTCAGCCTTCTATATAAATTCCTTCCATTGATAACAAAGAAAGAATCATTATTGAAGGTTCAGTTTCCAGTTCAATAGACTCCTGACGACGAGCTGGTTTCATTGGACTGGCTACTGAACCTTCTATGACAATAATTAACCCCTTATAAGTTACTAATTGACTTCAACTTCACAGAGGTAGAGAACGCCATGATGGGCACATCTCTCTCCATCTCGGCTGACCAGCAGGACATGGGATGTACGTACCACATTCTGCAGTGCAAGAGATGCCAGGAGGATGTCGGAGTACACTACAGTGCCGTGACAAAGGCCATGAGTCACCTGGACAAGACATTCCGTCTGCGGATCAACACCATCGAAAGGTACGCTTTTGTTACGGTTCAAACAGTTGATTTTTAGAAATAATTGTCATAGAAGGTTCAGTAGCCAGTCCAACGGAACAAGCTCATCATCAGAAGTCTATTGAACTGGCTACTGAACCTTATATGAAGTCTCTTTGTTATCAATGGAAGGAATTGTCATAGAAGGTTCAGTAGCCAGTTCAATGGAACCAGCTCGTCGTCAGAAATCTATTGAACTGGGTACTGAACCTTCTATGACAATTCCTTCCATTTATAACAAAGAGACTTCATAGAAGGTTCAGTAGCCAGTCCAATGGAACCAGCTCGTCGTCAGGAGTCTATTGAACTGGCTACTGAATCTTCTATGAAGTCTCTTTGTTATCAATGGAAGGAATTGTCATAGAATGTTCAGTAGCCAGTTCAATGGAACCAGCTCGTCGTCAGGAGTCTATTGAACTGGCGGCTGTACCTTCTATGATGACTCTTTCTTTGTTATCCATGGTAGGAATTGTCTTATAAGGTTCAGTAGCCAGTGAAATGAAACTAGCTCGTCGTCAGGAGTCTATTGACCTGTTCTGAACCTTCTACGATGACTCATTCTTTGTTATCCATGGAACGAATTGTCATAGAAGGTTCAGTAGCCAGTCCAATGGAACCAGCTCGTCGTCGGGAGTCCATTGAACTGGCTACTGAACCTTCTACGATGACTCATTCTTTGTTATCCATGGAACGAATTGTCATAGAAGGTTTAGTAAACAGTCCAATGAAACCAGCTCGTCGTCAGGACTCTATTGAACTGGCTGCTGAACTTTCTAAGATGAACCTTCTATGATGACTCTTTTTTGTTATCCATGGAAGGAATTGTCATACAGTATAAGGTTTAGTAGCTAGTCCAATGGAACCAGCTCGTCGTCAGGAGTGTATTGGATTGGCTACTGAAGCTCCTACGTAAACTATATTTCAGTGTGGAGATGACCGTGGCCACCAACACACAGACTGAGATCGAGGTGCTTAAGTCTAAGGTCAGTGACCTGGCAGTGATGGGAGTTGAGGCCGTGCTGGACCGATGTCAGATCAAAGACGCCGTCGTGAGTCTGGCCAGTCTGATTGGACAACTCAAACAAGAGGTGGACCAACTCAAGGTGGAACGAGATTCAAGCTTCCTGTCTACGCCATAAAGTTAGACTTTGAGCCTTTAAAGGGTAGGTGTACTAAAGGAAATGCTTACAATGGAGTACCGACCTCAAAAATTTTTTATTGCAGAAATGGATAGAGGGTGCAAAGTTATGCTACTCTGATTTTTTTTCAGATTTTTTAGGGACCGGGAATTATTGCTAAAAAATTTTGGCGACGTCGGGTTCAAATTCACGTCCCTTTTGGGTCCTATCTTGTATTAAGAGAGGCGGCACTTTTTCTGTACTCAATAATTTTTAAAAAATATTTGACGGACTCTAAAAAATCTGAAAAAAATCAGAGTAGCATAACTTTGCACCCTCTATCCATTTCTGCAATAAAAAATTTTGAGGTCGGTACTCCATACAATGGAATATCAATCTCAAAAATTTTAATTGCAGAAATGGATAGAGGGTACAATTTTTTTCTACTTTGATTGTTTTCAAATTTTTTAGAGTCCGGGAAGCATTTTAAAAAAATTATTGTAAGTACATAGATAGTGACACCTCTAGACGCCTCTCTTAATACAAGATAGGACCTAAAAGGGATGTGAGTTCTTCAAACCCAAACTTGGTAAAACTTTTTAGCAATACTTCTTGTGCCCTAAAATATCTGAAAATAATCAGAGTGGCATAACTTTGCACCTTCTTTCCATTTTTGCATTTTGTCAATCTTTAAAAAAAAATCAAAAATTTAGAGAAGCATAATTTTGTTATAACTTTTGTCCATTTCTGTAATATTTTTTTTCCATAATGTCCATTATTTAAAGGGAATACGTATCAGCTGATCTATTTTGTCCTATTTGATTAACATGTAAACCTTAGCAGACAAACAACAATTCTGAATTTTTTTTGAAAGACATACTTTAGTACCTAAAAGCCACAAAAAATATTTCAAAACGATAAATCTTGATCCAATTTTTTTTTATTAATTTGGCTCTTCATGGGAAAGCCCTATGCTAAAAATTTAAAAAAAAAATTAATTAAAGACATCTGCGTGAATAATTATTTTGAAATTTTTTCTGTGACTTTTAGGTACTAAAATCTGTCTTTCAAAATAAACTTCAGAATTTTTATGTATCTGCTAAGGTTTACATGTTAATCAAATGGAATTACATTGATCAGCTGATTCGTGTTACTTTCCCCTTAAGAATTATGTAACTTAACACACTGTGTGTGGTAAACTCTTTAAATAATCCCAACCTACTGATAGTTCTTATTATCTGTTTCATTAAAAAGAAACAAAAATCAATATTTTTAGTAGAAAAAATGTTTAACAGCTATTAAAATGAAATGTGCCATTTTTTTTTTCTTTTTTGTGTTTTTTTTTTTTTAAATGGAATTAATATTATTAATGGGGTACTGACCAAAAAAAAAGTTTCAAGTTTTTGTCAACGTTTCAAAAGGCACGAGAATTTCACGAAGAACAAGCCCTATTACAGCATTCTACGACAATTTCCTGATTTTATATGAATTTTTAAAACCTCTCAAAAATGACGTCATAGCATTGAATCTTAAATGGGAAAATAGATCAGTTAACATTGCCAAATCCCATACTTAATATTGAAATGTAACCAAAACTTCATTTGCAAGGTTTTTAGGTGCTGGAATCACGATAATGAAGGTTTCAAATTCCTACCTCAATAACTTTTCATTTTAGCAGTGTTAACTGATGCATTTTCCCATTTAAGATTCAATGCTATGACGTCATCAAAAAAGGTTTTAAAAATTCATATAAAATCAGCAAATTGTCGTAGAGTGCTCTAATAGGGCTCGTTCTTCATAGAATTCACAGTACTTTTTAGTAGTATTGCTAACTCAAATACCGGTCAGTACTCCATTATCATTATTTTTTTTTTCAAGTTTTATTTTAAATAAAGCAAGTAATGTACAACTAATATACTGTATGCACTGTATAATTATGTTTTTTTAATAACAAAATTTCTTTTTGTCTAAATATTGTTAATAAAAAATAATTTTGGTAGCAGATCGAAAAATGCCTGAAATGAACTTTAGTAAAAAATTTATAAGTTTCAACTCCTTTTGATGATAAGTAGGATTAACTTATAAAACATTACCAATGGTATTTAGACCTCTTATTTATATTTTGTGATTTTTTCTTTATTTTTAAGTATTTTTTTATTATTTTTTGTTTTGTTTTATGTTTGAAAGCATTCATTGATTTTTTTTATTTATTCATTTTTTATTTTATTTAATTGCAAGCATAAAGAAGCTGGTTCCATTGGACTGGCTATTGAACTATTGATCCTTCTATGATATTCCTTTCCATGAATAACAAAGAAAGAGTTATCATAGAAACGTTTTAGTACCCAGTTCAATAGACTCCTGACAATGAGCTGGTTCCATTAGACTAGCTATAATACCGAGGGTTTTTATAAAATGTAATAATATTTTGCTATTTCCATGTCAATAAAATATCATACTGTATCTTTATTAATGTCAAGCCATCTAGAATTTTGTAATCAACTTTTATCTTAGTTTTGTTTGCCATAAGATATATTATTATTAGTCTTTTATTAAACACAGAAAGTGTACATATAAAACAGCACTAGAAACATACATTATAGAATAACATTGCAATAGAACACATAAAACATACATACAATTAAACCATATAATATATGATAGTTACAGAATAATAGAGCAATAGAAAATGATAATAAAACAATATAAAATAAAATAACAGATGATACTAACAGCCTGTTACATCATAATATATCATATATATAATCACATATATAAAACAAAATATGACATAGAAAATAAATAGAATGAAAAACTTATTGCTTAATTGCTATTCAAAATCTATAGACTATATAAATTCTCCTCTGGCATAATCGCTGATAGGCTTAATTCTAGATTTACAGGTATTTAAATGATATTCATGGCTACAATATTCATTACATAATTTACATACACAAGATTGTTCAGCTTTATGATAACCAGAGGATTTACAAATTAGATGGTGGAAGCCGTGAACAGCTTGGCGAGTTAAGACATTTCTAACATTGGATCTATCCAATTGGGGCAGACACCAATGTTTACATGTCATAGCATCAGTGCTGTAAAACTCAGGATTAATATCCTGAGCTTTTTGATTCCTGACAGCTATAAAATTGGAGTATTGATCTGTCATTGGAAGTTTAAACATTTCTTTGATTTCTGTAATAAAATAATAATTGGAATCTATCAGTTTATAGGCCAGTCTAGTTTAAGTAAATTTTGACAGACACAGTAGTCTTTTAACAAACATGGCTTTTACTGATTCTAATTTATCAAAGTCGGATACAGATAAATGAGGCCATACAATTTCAATACCATAAGTGGCCACAGGGGCGACTTTTAAATTGAATAGTTTG
This sequence comes from Siphlonurus alternatus, assembly GCA_949825025.1. Lineage (NCBI taxonomy): Eukaryota > Metazoa > Arthropoda > Insecta > Ephemeroptera > Siphlonuridae > Siphlonurus > Siphlonurus alternatus. The sequence continues at coordinate 35,235,778 of OX463782.1, forward strand.
AGCCCTGTTTTGACGGATCGGATAGACAAGACAGACCTGAGATAGTGTACATAACGGTGATAGCATTCTTACATCTTTCTGTTATATGTTTAGAAAAAGAGAGCCCTGTCATTTGAAGTATTATGCCAAGATATTTAAATGAATTTAGGAATTCAATCTTTTGACCGTCACAATAAATTTCATCGTTTTTGCATAGCGGTCCGCCTCTTCTAAACTTTACAACCTTGGTTTTCTCTGTGTTAATTTCTAGACCATTTGTTTTGGCCCAGATGGATAGATTATTTAGCGCTTTTTGTAGCTTGACTTTGCTCTTTGAAATAATAGCAAGATCATCTGCATATAAATATAGTACGACTTGATCATTTTCATTTTCACAGTTTATATCTTTTGAAATCTCGGTTATATCTGCAGTATATATATTATATATAATAATATATATAAGATATATTATTATATAAGAAGCAAATTGTAAAAATTTGTTTTTTATTTATTACAAAATTAGAAAAACATTTGAAATCTAAAATGATACTTTAAATTGTACGTTAAAATAAATCTTGATTATTAGTTAATAAGGACAATATATTATGTATAATATTGCTTATAAAATATTTTTAATTCCCTAGAACACTGAACTATAACATAATATATGGAAAGCTTGCTTTTCTGCACGGCTCACGTTAAGCAAAAAATTCTTCTTTAATTCCCCACTCAGCTCTCTCGCAGCCTCTCACTTTAACCAGGCGCGGATCTAGAAAAAAAAATCAGAGGGGGCTACCTCCATAAGGCCAATGTTAAGAAAAAAAAAATGGAGTGTGGAAAATGCCTATATTGCCAATGTTAAATCCAAAATTTCGGGAGGAGCTGCAGCCCCCCGGCCTGGATCCGAGCCTGGCTGTAACATGAAGTTTTGTATGAAAAATTCATGTTACCCTCTTCCCAAAATTAGCAGGTAGCCAGTTCTTTTTAGCTCACAGGCACGCCCCCTGCCGTAGAATTATAAAACTGCAAGCTTCTCATTATTATTTTAATTACGTAAATCAACATTTTAATAAATTATTTAGTACACAATATTGATCACATCAGATCGATATAAAATTGAAATAATTTTTTTTTTCAACTGAACTCTAGTACAGGGTACTGGCCACAATTAAGTGACTGAATTTAACCCTCCGGCCTTTCATAGACCCTACTTTTGTAAGTCCCTTCCAAACCGAAAAAAAAAAAAATCTAGCCCTTCATATTTTTTGACATCACGAATGCTACTCCTGCTTTGTTTGTGAACGGAACCGCCGTCGCAAGGGTAGAGCAGCCGGTGTGGCCGAACAAGGCCCCCCGGTCCCGAGGAGCCCCCACGGCGCGAAGCGCGATTGCCGTAATTTGGCGTTAAAAAGACAAAAATAATAATAATAAAAAAATAAAAACAGAAACAGAAAATAAAAAAAAATATCTATTGAGGATTAATGTAGTACGTGTCACGGCCATTGCTCAATATTTTCCGATGGTATGTATATAAACTGAAAATATTTTGAGTCAATAAAATAAAAGACAAAAAAAAAAAATAATAATTAAGGGTAAGGTAACACGAACAATCGATTGTTGTAGTCCCATTTGATTAACATGTAAACCTTAGCAACCTCATAATGATTCTGAATTTTTTTTGAGAGACAGTTCTTGGCATTAAAAAAATATGGAGAAAATTTCAAAACAATCGGACGATCCAATTTTTTTAAATGAATTTTTTAAATTTTCAGTATAGGGCTTTCCCATGGAGACCAAAACTAAAAAATTAATTTAAAAAAATTGAATCGTCCGATTGTTTTGAAATTTTCTCCATATTTTTTTAATGCCAAGAACTGTCTCTAAAAAAAAATTCAGAATCATTATGAGGTTGCTAAGGTTTACATGTTAATCAAATGGGACTACCAACAATCGATTGTTCGTGTTATCTTACCCTTAATAATAATTTGCTGATATAAAAAACAAATCAGTGTTGATTTTGATTAATTATTGTTTTAATTAAAAACAAAAAATAAATAAATAAATTTGCGCGGTTTTAACTAAAAGTAAGCCACAGAAGTCGCCCTTTTAAAGTAGATGAGTGAGCAATTGCATTTTTTATTTGAGGATTTCATTTTCTAAGAAAAAGAAATAATAATAACTTGTCTTCTATTAAGGGTAAGGTAACGCCACCAATGTTAAATTTTCCACTCTCATTTCTTCCTTCGAACATATTTTAAAATGTTCTCCTCTATGTCGTTTATTAGCTCTTAAAATATCGTTTATACAAATTCGATTCAGTTTCCGAGTTACGTGTATTGAAACTGAACCCATTTATTGAACAAGCATACGCTGCATTTCAGTGACATTAGAAAAATTCTATGATCCAATCGTCCGATTTTTAAAAAAAACTAGAAACAAACTTAATGCACTAGGACAAACCTTCACAGCAAAAAAAAAAGACAATTATGAGAGTGGGAGCGACGTAAATGAATAATAACTGCACGAATTTTGACACTCGCACGTCTCACACACCCCTTTTTAGTCGGCCATTAAACAACTGGCGAATGAAACAGGCTAACTAATGAACGAAAACAACGCTTATAATCCACTCCACCAGTCTCCACCTAAACTAAAAACTTTCAAAAAATGTTTTATAGTAATGAAAAAAAAGTTTTATAAATAAAACAACCATAACAGTTATTATTTAACTCATTATTTATAAATAAATTGAATATAAAACTGCCGTGACTTGCGTGGTATCTTTAGAGTGGGACAATTTGAATATTGATATAGAGGCGCTGCGATCGCGGCGCAACTCTGGCGTTCCCTTTCCCTTAAGAAATGAAAACCAAAAAATTCCATCTCAAATAGCTTCTCACTATAAAAAATTCCCAAAGTTGATTTTTCTGAGGCATCTAACATGCATTATCCTCTTATTCAAATCAAGATTTTTGTTGTATTTCTTACTTCTGACCGATTACACGATGACGTGAAATCAAATTATTTGCAATTGATTTTAGTGTTTTTCGCCATCTGATTATTACACGCCATGATGTATAAAATTTAGTATAAACATTTGGAGAGAAAGAGAATTAAGTCTCCACATATAATAATATATATATCCTTATGTTACAGAAAACAGCTCTTTACTCAAACTTCGTATGAACTGTGTGGTACCAATTAAAAAATACCTACGTAATCAATGATGAATTCTTTAATATATTTTCAAATAAAATATTTATTTTCCGGAAAAACGGTTCCTTAAAAAATTATTTTACATGAAAAATCCATAAATAATTCATCAAATATTAGAGCAGGTACTTTTTAATTGGTGTACCATAGATCTGACAAAGTTTGAGTAAAAAGCTATTTTGTGTACCATAATAAGGATACATCGAATCATGTACTGTCGTATATAGTATCAGAAAAAATACCTTTTGTAATTTTTTGTGGTGACGCTATTTGAGATGGAATTGTTGGGTTTTCATTTTTCAATAGAAGACAGCTAGGTTAAACTATTTTTTGAAAATAAAATCTTAAAAAAAAATGCAATTGCTCTCACTCTACTTTAAAACAAATTATGAATATCTCGAAAATTTTGAAAAAAAAAATATGAACGGTCCAAAACCCCTTGCATGTAGGCAACTTGTCGTGCACTTTCATCGGGTTTTTCCGGATTTTTTAGACATGAAATTTTTTGGTGAAAAAACTGTTTAAAAAGGGGGCGTGGCCCAAAATATTTCGCGCCTGCGGCGGGCCATATTTTGGGGGGCTCCACCCCCCAGACCCCCCTGTGGTATGGGGGCCTTCTTTTGTTTTCTTTACATCTCGCACGGGGCCCCCCCGATGCCTAGCGACGACCCTGTGCGAACGTCTCTCACAACATAATATATTGACATCATAAAGTTATTGACAGTGAACTTGGTGGTAATAGCTGAACTACGTGCGTGCATCAAGGACCCGGTTACCATGATTTTATTTAGTAAATGATGAAGGGATAATGTCTAAGGATGTGAAAATTAGAACTTAAGTTGGTGTGTATAATTAATTTTACTAAATTATTGCACAGCGTTTATCACAATATATGGATAACCTGCATGAAAAATGTTTATTGCAGAAATGAATATAGAGAGTGTACCAAATTGTGCTCACCTGAATTTTTTCAGATTTTTTTGAAATTCAGAATTATTTTTAAATAATTATTATAAGTTTGATCGTACGTCAACCATCTATATAAAACATCCAGAGCTTAACATTTACAGGATATAGGTTTCTATAAACAAATTCTTGTGTAATCAATTTTTTTTAAACGTTTGATCAGTTAATTTGATTGCGTAAGATATGCAAAAACTTAAATGACGACATGGGTTTTGCCGAAAGGTCAGAAGTTAAGATGTATCTCACTTTTTTTCATCAATATTTTATTGTTGTTTTTCCCAATATTGCAGAGGCATATATATATATATGATATGATATGGCATATGATATGTTAAGTTCATGACATTTTATAATTGGGAGTAAAGTCTAGGAAAAGACCCATCGCGGGCGCATTTTGCAGCACTGCTGCAAATCATCAAGAAGCTCAGATCACAATTCTACGGTTTTACCACATGGTGTATAATATAATAAACTTGAAATTAATTCATTAGCAAAAGTCAGCCAAATCAATTTAAAAATTAATTAATTCTTAAACGATTAGACATTATGTAAAGTAATTTAATGTTTTAAAGTAGAGTGAGCGATTTCATTTTTTTTTTTTTTAATATTTAATTTTATAAAAATAGTTAAACTCGCCCTCTATTGAAAATGAAAACTAAAAAATTCCATCTTTTTTTTTTTTTTTTTTTTGCTTGTGTGCATCTCCGTATTCTTGTCCCGTCAAGACAGAGTCTTATCGACAGGTGCTGTAGTTTGCACTGCGTCCATGGCCGACTTATTTTATCCATCCCGGCATTAGCCATTGTAGTCGAGGGGGAACCATGGAAAACCCCAAGTCATGATGGTCGGTGTCAGAACACGTTCTAAACACCTCCCGAATGCATGTGGCAGTGGCTCGTCTCTAACCAGACAGCGAAGGTTCAGACCTCTCGATCTTTTCACCTATAGCTCCCAGTAGGATTCGAACACACGACCTTCTGATTACCAGTCAGACGCGCTACCACTGCGCCACCATGCTCGGTAAATAGCTTCACCACAAAAAAATCCCAAAGTTGATGTTTCGGAGGCCTTTAACATGCCATCCTTATGGAACAGAAAACAGCTTTTTACTCCAACTTCGTCTGAACTATGGTACCAATTAAAAAATACGTACGTAATCTATGATGAATTCTTTAATGGATTTTCAAATAAAAAAAAAATACGGAGCCGTTTTTCCAAAAACAAAAAAAAATATTGAAATTTTTGCGGGTTAATTCCCATAAAGATTTTCAAGATTTTTTTCCGGAAAAACGGCTCCGTAAAAAAAAATTTTATTTGAAAATCCATTAAAGAATTCATCAAAGATTACGTACGTATTTTTTAATGGGTACCATAGTCCAGACGAAGTTGGAGTAAAAAGCTGTTTTCTGTTCCATAAGGATGCATGTTAAAGGCCTCCGAAACACCAACTTTGGGAATTTTTTTGTGGTGAAGCTATTTGAGATGGAATTTTTTGGTTTTCATTTCTCAATAGAAGACGAGTCAAACACTATTTTTAGGAAATAAAATATTCAAAAAAATGAAATTGCTCACTCTACTTTAATTTGTGGGAGGTGTGGCGCAGTGTGCTTGACCGGGTCTCGTCAGATCACCGAAGTCAAGCAACGCCGCGCGTGGTTAGTAGTTGGATGGGTGACCATTTTCAACAAAAACCACGTTTCCCACCCAGGGGTAAATCGTTGCGCTTTTCCACTATGTGGTTCCCCTGGCTTTGTACCATTGCACTTCCGGTTCATTGACAAAAGCTGTAGCGTCCATCCTGGCTGAGGTTTCCACGTTTCCCTCAGCCGCAGGCAAATGCCGGGATGGATTTGCAAGGCCGTGGCCGCCCCCGTTCCGGAAGAGCCCGCGAAACGAAGTTAGGGTTTCGGAAGGTTCGGGGTTTCAAATTTAAAAGTAGTATGTAATTAGTAAATAGAAGTACCAAAGAGGGTTTGATTAAAAAATTAATTTGTGAACAATATCATATATATATATATATATATATATATATATATATATATATATATATATATATATATATATATGGTTTAAATGCAGCGGGCGGCAAGTTTATACAACTCGACTGTCGATCTCGCTGTCTGATATGTGTCAAACTATAAAAGTATATTATAACAGGCATCTTGGTCTCAAAACCTTCATGCACTTTTCAAAAATATTTGTCGTTATCCCTTATAAAAAAAATCCATCATTACAGCATAATAAAATTACAATATTGCATGGAACATTAATGACAATTTGGTGCAAGTAAAAACCACAATATTATTACTTTAAACTTGGACACTATTTCACAATTTATTGTAATAAATTAAATATAAATTTATTTATAGCAGCTTCGTTTTAGGAATCGTTTGAAAATTTTGAAGCACAGATGGTTATCGAAATATAACTCTAAAGTTTCTGGTATGTGACATTAAAACATAATTATAGTGTTATATATATAATATATGTACTTCTTTTTTGTTCATGTTTAAAATTAAAAAAAAAGGTATTTCTATACCTCCGTACGTTATTTATTTTTTATTTCTTACAATATGTTAGCTTTTTTACTACAGCATATTCTGCTATTATAATTGGCGCATTCAAACTTAACAACAGTATATTTTGCTACAACAAATACCTAGCTGTATAAAACGACAGAGACCCTATCTCTGATAAAACGAAGATGCGAGCTAGCGGCCGTATATATATGACCATGACCATATTTAATCTTCCCGCCATTCGGCATATTAGATTAGCAACTTAAGCAAGGATGAAGTTTTAACTTTACAGAAAAAACTGTAGTAAACTTAGCATTGGGCCAGCTGATCCGTATTATCTCTACTTTAGAAAATAACAATGATTTATTACTTGACATGTATTCACAGTAACACATCAGGGTGTTCCAAAAGTTCGTGCAAAATGTAAGCGCATTGAAACCTATAAGATTTATCTCAATAAACACTTATTTCTATACATCAATTTGAAGCTCTGAATTCAAAATTTTTAAAACTTTATTTAAAAAAATTGTTGAAAAAATAACTTTCGAAAAAGTTGAAACGTTGAAACAATCAAGGTAAAAATTGCGGTTTTTAGTCCCTTTTTCTTGCATTTTCACGACTACAGGGCGTGAAGTTTGATAAATTAAATCTCTTAATTGCTTGATGATTTTTTTTGTTACCCACATTATCAAAAGCGTATTCCACATTATCACTGTTTTTAACACTACACACAACATGTAAACGCACCTCGAGCTCTCTTGCAAGTATATATTATATAGCTATAGCATATCGCGGACGTAAAGGGCTGGATTACGGTGGTGATCCGCTCCAGTACGTTGCGTGCCCATGGGGGGCGTCTTGAACACGCTGACTATACGTAACCCCAAAAGAAGGAAGTCGGGTGGAGTGAGTTCAGGGGACCTAGGAGCCCCTCATGGCGTGGGATCGTCAAGTCCCATTAATTTACAAGGCATACAAAGTTTCATAAGAAAGGTGCGTAACAGATTGTTGTCGAAGTTCACATACGTTTTTTACTTCACACCCTGGTCAAGATTTTCCATAGCCGCTCAGTGCATGGGACGTACGTGACAGCCCCACGCCATGAGGGGCCCCTAGGTCCCCCAACTTCTTTTTTGCGGTTACGTGAAGATCAGCGCGTATATTCAAGACGGCCGTGGCCGTGCTCAACTTACTGCACGAAGCTCATGCAGCGGATCACCACCGCCTCAGTCCTTTACGCCCGCGATGCTACACTTGCGAGAGCTCGAGGTGCGTTTACATGTGTGTATAGTGTTACAAACAGTGATCATGTGAAGTACCCTTTTGTTAACGTGGGTAAAAACAATCATAAAACAAGAGATTCAATTTATCAAACTTCAGGCCCTGCAGTCGTGAGAATGCAAGAAAAAGACTGAAAACCGCAATTTTTACCTTGTTTCAACTTGTTCGAAAGAAGTTTTTTTAATTAATTTTTTAAATAAAGTTTTAAAAATTTTGAATTCAGAGCTTCAAATTGATGCATAGAAAGTGCTTATAGAGATAAATGTTATATGGGTTTTATTTAGGCTTACATTTTGCACGTACTTTCTTTTGGAACACCCCAGGCGCGGCTCCAGAAAAAATTTTCGTGGGGGGGGGGGGGGCTGCCTCCATAAGGCCAAAGTTAAAAAAAATTAGAGTGGGGGAAATGCCTATAGTGCCCATGTTAAATCCAAAATTTCGGTGGGGGCTGCAGCCCCCCCTGCCCCCCCCCCCCATCCTGGATCCGCGCCTGGAACACCTTGTATGTAAAATTTATTAATATATATATAATATATAATATAATATATATATATATATTAATATATATATATATATATTTACGTTGGAAAAACCGTAAATCATGCTGTAAAAAAAACAGAGATAACAGTAAGGTCACACATTTGACATTTTCTTGCCATATAAAAGAGCCTCACACAATTATAATTACATCCATCTTCCTGCTGTCCATCACTACGAGCAGATACTGCAAGCATCGATTCACAAACCAAAACAACTAAGTAAGTTAATATGTTCTACGACCATTAAGCTGATTTGTCTGTTTATAATTTCATTGCATAACAAAATTTCTCGAGCTAATTAATTTATTCTCTGGCATATAATTTTAAAAATCATTTTTAATAAAAATTTAAGAATAATGCACCCAAAAACTACAACATTTCTTAATTTTATAATAAATTTAAAGAAATTCAAATTTTATTTTCAACGTTGGCTTTACAAAATGCATGGACCACATCCATTGTTTATACATAAATGGGGAATTCTCTTACAACTCAAATTTTAATTTAACTACTATATTATGATAGGGTACATATTAACAATAAGTTTGACTTAAGTTTCAACTTTTTAAACTCAAATTTGGGGACTCTGAAGGGATTATTAGAATAGGGGCAAAGTATGCAACCCGCGCGCAAACCAGAAAATTGTGACGTAGAAACTCCCTAGTTAACACACAACAACTACCTGATATCATAATTTGAGCGTCAAGGAGTGATTGGCTATAAATTTTAGTAACACAATCGAAATCAGCGGGTTTTTCTACCCTAGTATCAATAGTTTTGTCTCCAATATCAGTTTATTTTAAGAGTGATAATCGAAAATATAAATTTATTGCAGGAAATTTTCGCCTGCTAGGCAGTTTCTACGTCACGTTTTGGCGCTAAATTCAAAAGAAGGAAGATTTTTAAAAAATTCCCTCGTCTCCAATTTTGAAGATTGAAACTTTTTTGTTTTGTGACATTTAATTTCAAGGCATAGAGCATCTGAAAAAAAATTAAAATAAATGCAGGAGAATTCCCCATTATATATTTTATAATATGATCATAAAGTTAATTTAAACACAATGGACAATTTGCATGACATTTTTTTATTGCAGAAACGGATAGAGGGTACCAAATTATGCTACTCTGAATTTTTTCAGATTTTTTTTTTTTTAGAGCGGGAACTATTTTTAAAAAATAATTGAAAGTCAGTTTTATGACGTCACGGGCATTTAGCGCCTATCCTTTTCTTAAGGACAGACTCCTCGTGACGTCATAAAATCGACTTTCAATAATTTTTTAAAAATAGTTCCCGGTCTCTAAAAAATCTGAAAAAATTCAGAGTAGCATAACTTTGCACCCTCTATCCATTTCTGCAATAAAAAAATGTCATGCAAATTGTCCATTATACAGACAAACAAAACAATTATCAGAGAACAGAATTATCATTTTGCTGTAATTAGACACAGTCAATAATAACAATTAATGTTAAAAGTATTTATTTTATCGAAGAAATGTGCAAATAATATCTTCATTAATAATTTTACTCCAACGTACGTTAATTGGTTGGAGTATATAAGTATACTATAATAATTTTCGAATTCACACTCCCTACTATATTTATTTAATCTCCTGTGCTGATGATATTAAGGATGGAATAAAAAATACAATTTTAATTGTTTTATGTAGTATATTGTTGAGCAATATTAACAAATAAACTTAACAATGTTTAATTTCAAATCGACATTACTCAGCACATGCACCCCTGACGGCAAATTATAACCAAACATTATTTCTTGATGCATGACAGTTCAAGTAACATTTCATACGTTACATTACTAGTTTATTGTATTTTATTTATTTATTCATTCATTGATTCATTCATTCATCTATTTTTTTATTTATTTTTTTGCCCTATATATATAGACAGATTATATTTTTGGGACATATTTTTCATTCCCCCTTTATAGACATGATAGCTGGTTAATAGAGCAAAGTTTTTTTTTTCCACGTTTATTACTTGCAGTTTATTTCTTCTTCTTTTTTTTTATTAGTCTTCGACAAGAAATTCTTAAATTTAAATATCTTACATATATTTCTCTTTTTATAGTTTTTTAATTTCAAAGCACATTTTTTAATAAAAAATGTTTTGCATAAAAATAAATGAAAATAAAATAAGTTTGTGACCTTTACTATACAACATATTATTAACATTTTTACTAACTGTTAATAATTAATTGAACTTTCATGCACTTTTTGAGTGGTGATCATATGCCTTTTTGCGTTCTGTGCTGTGTATTAATTTAGTATAGAACATTTTAAGTTAAAGTTAAATCTCAGCAGTTACTGCTGAAGTCAAAGAATATTTTCCTGCAAAGAAAATCGCATAAAATAAATGTCAAAAATTGAAAATATTCTAAAACTTAATCTCTTATTGTTTGAGCAAATTCAGTCTTGCAGTTTCCTTACAACATTGCAGCTCCATTTCCAGTTTTCGTCCATATGACCAATGTTAAAATTCTACCTCAGTTTTCACAAAACTGATAAGACAGATTTGCTTCAAAATTTTTATGCCACACAGTTCTAATTAATATCCCCTGAAAGTCTTGTTGCATTCAGGCTTCAGGCGCAACGATTGCGAGATATCAACCTACTGAGATTCAACTTTTAGTTCAAACAATTGTTTTTTATTTATTTTTATATAATAATATTACTGTTATTATTATTTTAGAATTCAAATGTGCTTTTACATCATAATATCGTTGCATTACATGAATATATTTGTAACATTTTCAAAGAAAAGACAAGTTTGGCACCGGTCAGAAGAAATTTTGAATTGTAATTAAAATTCGAATCGTTTTCTATATATATTATATAGTAGGAAAATCAAATACATTCACTCTCATTTAATTTATTTTTTATTCCATCCTCAACAAAATCAGGCAATAGAGTTAACCCTGACTCCACGGCACAGTAGGGCACAATTGGGCACAGTTAAGGTTCACAGTTAGGTAAGCTGTAATGCCCATGAGTATCCAGTAGGGCACAGTGTTTATATTAGGTACCCCAGAGCCAGGGCCGTCGCTAGGCTTTGGGGGGCCCTGTGCGAGATAGGAAGGAAAATAAAATGAGGCCCCCACATCACTGGGGGTCTGGGGGGCGAAGCCCCCCAGAACAGCCCGCCGCAGGCGCGATTTTTTTTGGACCACGCCCCCTTTTTGAGCATTTTTTTTTACCATAAAATTTTATGTTTGAGAAACTCAATAAAAGTGCATGAAGAGTTGCGTACATTCAAGGAGTAAACTTACTTACTTTCTTTCTTTCTTTCTTTTTTTTTTTTTTTTTTTTTTTTTTTTTTTTTTTTTTACGGGTTAGAATTTTATTCTCTTACTAGTCTTAATTGATCTAATAGTCATGGTGCATCTGAACGTGATGGTATGTTTTAAATTTTTTTCATTTATTATTATTTGAAAGCATTAAGAAAGAAAAGAATCAAGCAGTAGACTAGGGTCTAGTGTACCCTCAATATACCAACATATTATGTATAATATGTATAATTCCTCAATTAATAGGCTAAAAAAACAACTAATTATTTGGAGAAAAAATTGATATTCTATAATAAAGTAGAGTGAGCGATTACAATTTGTTTAAATATTTTATTTTCTAAAAATACTGTAGTTTAACCTGCCCTCTATAGAAATGAAAACCAAAAATTTACATCTCAAATAGCTTCACCACAAAAAGTCCCAAATTTGGTGTTTTGGAGCTAGGCCTTTAACATACAGCCTTATGGTACAGAAAAACAGCTTTTTACTCAAACTCTGTCTGAAGTATGGAACCAATAAAAAATACCTACGTAATTTTTATGATGTATTCTCTAATGGATTTTCAAGTAAAATAATTTTTTTACTGATCCGTTTTTCCGGGAAAAAACCTTAAAAATGAAAATAAACCCACAGAAACTCCAAGTTTTTTTTTAATTATTTTATTTGAAAATCCATTATAAAGAAATTCATCATAGATTACGTAGGTATTTTCTATTGGTACCATACTTCAGATTAAGTTTGAGTAATTAAAAAGCTGTTTTCCGAACTATATAAGGCTGCATGTTAAAGGCCTCCGAAACACCAACTTTAGATTTTTTGTTTTTTTTTTTGTTTATAGTCAAGCTAATTGAAATTGAATTTTTTGATTTTCATTTCTCAATAAAAGGCAAGTTAAACTATTTTTAGAAAATAAAATATTGAAAAGAAAATGTAATCGCTCACTACCTTAAACAAAAGAGTTCATTTTTTCTTTGATGTATTTATTGATGTATCATAAAAACAAAAATTTGAGCTTGAAATTAAAATAAAAGTGATATTTTATGCACTTGTCATTAGGGTTATGTTAAAGTAATCGATTTTTGCTAGACATTAATGTATACCTTTTAAATTTTTTTTTTTTTCTACTTTTTATTATTATTTTTTTTTAAAAAATGCGCAATTGCGGAAATCGCGCTTCGCGCGATGGGGGCCCCCCAGGACCGGGGGGCCCTGTGCGGTTGAACCGGCTGCACTACCCTAGCGACGGCCCTGCCCAGAGCATCCTAGCTTTCTAAACTTGGCGTAACTTGGCACATTGAATACACTCTTTGAAGTTGTATCGACTATGAACTAGAAGGGGCTTAAATGATGCTTTAATTGATATATATAATATCCAACTGATATTTTTTTTCATTAAATAAACTACATTGGCAATATATCTAATTATTATCAAATTTACTTATTAATTTTGGACTTTGAAAAAATTTATACCCGGATGGTAGCGCCATCTGTTTCTAAAAAATTGAAGTGAGAAAAAAAAAAGCAAAATCCCAGTGACCACATGGACATCCCGGGGACCTTGCGAACATCCCCGCAAGATCCCCCAACATCCCTGAACGCTTTACGTGCTAGTTTTCAAAACCCTTTAACTTTAAACATGTTTTCCGTGTTCTAAAAAAGGTTTTAGCTACACTTCGAAAATAATTTTCTAGGTTTTTTAATATTTTTATGAAAGTCTCTCAGAACATCCCCTGGGGTTGCAACACGGCTGTCCCTTGAACATCCCCGGGGGACTTTGAAAGGACCCTTTAGTCAATGTTTTCATTAAAATCATAATATGTGCTGTTCATTATTATGTACTGATTTAAAAAATATACAAATATAGTTAATATTATTTAAAATATTATATAAAAATATTAATATTTAAAATAAGACGTGAAATTTTACTTAAAATATTAAAGTGCGTAATTTGCACCGAAAAATATATAATTTTTTTTAATAAAATATCCTCGTAGAAAAAAATATCTATGAAAAATAAACAAGGTCCCTTCAAAGTCCCCCGGGGATTTTAGAGGGACGCTTGAACGTCCCACAAATGTCCTCGGAGGGACCTTTAAAAATTTCTAAAAAATTAAAAATATTTTTTTTTTTAATGTCGAAGTCTGTTAACAATTAGAGATGCATTTGAGCTTTGCAATTTATAATTAATTATAGTACAAACATGTTTTTATTAAAATAATAAAATTTTATTTTAATTTATTTTTAAAAAATTTAAATCTCAATATATTTAATGTTGTATTAAATAAAAACAATCTCCCAATGTACCAGTTTGCTTAAAAAAATAAAAAAACGCAACTTCGCTCGTAATATTAAAATATTATACAACACCCAAAACTTTACAATTTATGTACCACAATAAACCACACTTTAGTAACGAAGAGCAATATCCAAGTTGTCTACGACGTCGTCTATCAACCAAAAGGTCCGAGTTCGATTCCCGACGCACCCAAATTTTTTATTTGGTAATCTTGTAGTCCTCATTCTAAAAGACCCTAAACTTCTTTAATATAAATTTTAAGATGAATTAATATATAATTGGCAAGTGAAAATTAGGGAACATCCCCGAGGGATGTCCACAAGACGTCCGCAGGGACGTCCTTTTTTGATGGACATGGGGGATGTCCTTGGGGACGTCCAAAGGGGACCTTAGAGGGATGTCCCCGGGGCGTCCCGGGGACGTCCATGTGGTCACTGGGAACATACAACATATGATATGGGTGTCATTGTCAACAAAAACAGAGATGCTGTCTCTTTTTTATTGGAAAAGTCTGCTTTGCAGTCTTTAAAGAAGGTAAGAAATATATTAAAAAGTATATTGAAATATCAAAGTTCTTTTTTTTCTAATAAATTGCTTCTTTTTTACAGTGATTATTACAAATTCTAACATCATGAGAGGCCCTATCATAGCTTTTCTTTCTCCAGCCCAGCCCGCCCCCTTGAATTCTCTCTTTTCTTTCAACACTGAGGAAGTTATGCCCAGGCTAGCTACTTATGTGGTGAGTTAAATATTTACAAAATCTTTTCATATGTGTGTTATAATCTCATTTTCATAATTTTACAGGCAATGAATTCAACTCTGCTGCATGAAATGCTGATTAGTGGATTCTATCACCAGACATCATGGCCGCCAATATGCGGGATAGAGACAAAAGAGTTGCAGCTGCTAGCATCAATGTTTTAATTTTTTATGCTAGAGTACTCTGTTAATTACCATGATAAAATAAAAATATTTAAAAAACTACATTTTTTTAGTAATACGTTAACTTAATTAGCTTTAATGAAATGAAAAAATAAAAAATTAATAAGGAGAAGGGGCGGGGGAGAGCTACCAAGTCTAAACCATTGGTCGAACTGTGATTTTCACAGTTCGGCCATTTTGTGAGAATCACAGTTCAGCCAAGTGTCTTTGACTAGGTACCTCTGTGAATTTCACAATTGCGCCGAAGCACAAGGGGATTAACAACCGGGCTGCCAAGTTCAAATTACAATGTTAATAGAACACAAGATTGAACTTGGCACCTAACTGTGCCCAACTGTGCCGTGGAGTCAGGGAAGGTTTTAATATTTTAATAAATTAATAATAAGTTGAAAGTTGGAAAATATTAACGAAATATATTTATCGAAAAAATATAATATGTTGATACATTTATATATCTTTGTATCTCATTACATTAAAGAATACATAATATTATTCGTTTATTTAATTTAAATTAATTGGGTACTTTTTTTTTTTAATATGTTATAATGAAAAGTAGAGTTTGGAATATTATCCAGAATGCCCTTTTCAAAATTTCTCTTGCCATGCATACACATTTTTTAATTCAGTATCCAGACAACTTGGAGCGCGGACAACTGGGAGCCGGACGACTCGTAGCATTAAAAAATTTCTGCGCGTTAATTAAGACAAGTCGGAGACAGGGCTAGTCAGGGTCGGTCTTGGGGCCAAAGGCCCGCTCCGCGGGAGGGTCCGAAGGGCCCGGCCGCGGAGCGTATAATATGAAAGGAGGGGGGGATAGCCCGCCGGCGTCCAGGTAAACCCTACCCCGTTTCGGCACTCCCATCAGCGCTCCTGGTGACAACTTTATATGAAGCTCATTTAAAAAGTGCGCCAAATCGTTTTTGACGCCTTGTTGATGCCAGAGATCTTCTCTTTCATGTTTTAACCTTTCGTATTTTGCATATTAACAATAAAAGAGAAATAATTGTCATATTATTGTAGGACCTTTTATTACATAACAATATATTTTTTTAAACTATAATATTCAACAAAGTAATTATATTTACATGCAATTCTATTTTAGGTGTGAAATGCTAGACATCGTCGATGCTACAGTATCACCATATCTCACAGCATAAGTATTATTGCTCTAAATTTTTTTTATTGCTATTTTATTTATTTGAACCTATTCAGTTGCACAAGAAACAACGTGAGTTAACGTCACAGAATTAACAAAAATACACTTTACAACAAAATTAACACTACACAAAACAATTCTCACATTGTATATACTGTACATATATATATATAATATATACCTAAAAAAAAAAAGATTAACACTTCATCATGATGATATTAAAGGCATACAGGCCTCAAATTACAAATCAGACAGTCACCAAGTGGGTTTAGAGTATATAATCAACATTCGCATCATTTTTTTCCACGCGTGATGCATCCGTGCGAAGTCGCAGTTCAAAGTAAGAAATTTAGTCCTTGATGACGTCACGAAGTCCTTGATGACGTCACAACTCAATGCTAATCGGTGCTAGCTGTGACTTGTGACGTCAGCGAGGACTTTCTTTACAGCGCGACTTCGCACAGACGCACCGCGCGCAGGTAAAAATAATACGAATGTTGATTATAAACTTGAGCAACACTTAATGTCTGTCTAATTTGTAATTTGAGGCCTGTATACCTTTAATGTTGGTTTAGTTTTATTCCAATGCTAGCTTTAATTAATGCAAAATAGCTTGAAATTTTATAATGTAACAGTTGAGGGATTAATAGTAAAGTAAGTAGTTTTTATACCTCAACACATATTGAATGTAACGTAATAACAGGAATTACTTATTGGAGGTCATGATGTAATACAAATTGAATATATGAAGATATAACCCGGCCTAGTCGAAACATAAAAGAGTGCTAAGTGATAATTTGAGCAGTAGTCAAGTAGTCAACTATCTAGCTACTTGACTACTGCTCAAATTATCACTTAGCACTCTTATTTTTCGACTAGGGAAAGACTACATATATGCATGCAAGAAATGAAATTACATTTTTACGTAAATATATATATTGATTATACAGTGCAAAGCATGACTTCCAAAAATATGAACATTCTTTTGTCCTTCCTTTTTTTGTCTTGTAACTTGATTATATCTTAAAATTATGTGGACATTGCCACGTGCTGCACTGCTTAAGTAAATAATGCATAAAATAATGCGTAAAAATGTTATAATAGTTATAGTAAAAATATTTAATAACCAACCAATAATAAAAATCTGAACCTAAATATATATTACTCCAAATGTTGAAACAATGGTTGACAATATAATATTTGTATCTAGTTACAACACTGATCTACAAATGCAAAATCTTTTATGAACAAAATTATGCAGTTTTAAAACGTGATTTTTGTATTGGAATTATGTATCGAATTTCCGTACAACAATGTTAAAAAGTAAGTGTTTTTTTTATCTTTTCCTTCTTAAAAATATGTCCTTTTTTAATACTGCAGCTATCTTAATCTTACTGCATGCATAATTTTACGAATTCATTTAAAAATTTAATTTAACAAGGGCGAAAAACAAATATATTTTGCAATACTTTGTTTATACCGCGCGTTTCAAAATTTAAGTTTAGTGTTGCAACTAATACCATAAGCATAACATTAACATTATGAATGAACATAATTATAACAAATGTTCACCTTAATTGTGATTTATATGCATGACATTGTACGTATATCTTCAGTTCTTTTATGCAATGAATACCATTTACCAAATTAAATAAAATATTGTTCCATTTTATATATAATTATATACCTTTATTTCAAAACCTAATTAAATGTATAATAGGATATTATTATATGAAATGAAAAAACTCTTAGAAATGTCGCTTTTATGATAGTAATGCTATCCTTTCGATCGTTAATTGGCTTTACAGCAGAGATTATGTCAATAATTGTTACATAGATTATTATATATATAAAATAAACAGGTATATACTTCGTTGTAATTTTTAACATTATTTAAAATTGATATACATCGTAAACACAATTATTAATGAATAAAAAGATTTTAATATCAAAAAATTCATTAATTATGAGTTTTCAATTTATATATTAATTGGTAACAGCAAGAATACATGATCAGAAAACGCAGTAAATTGTTTTAAAAAAAGCTTCCAAAAAATTCCGCCATAAAACTAAACCAACATTGATATCATCATGGTAAAGTGTTAATTTTTATTATATATATATATATATATATATATATATATATATATATATATATATATATATATATATATATATATATATATATATATATATATATGTACAGTATATACAATGTGAGAATTGTTTTGTGTAGATGCATGTTGTTGTAAAGTGTATTTTTGTTAATTCTGTGACGTTAACTCACGTTGTCTGTTGTGCAACCGAATATTCAAATAAATAAAATAACAATAAAAAATATATAGCAATAATACTTATGCTGTGAGATATGGTGATACTGTAGCATCGACGATGTCTAGCATTTCACACCTAAAATAGAATTGCATGTAAATATAATTACTTTGTTGAATATTATAGTTTAAAAAAATATATTGTTATGTAATAAATGGTCCTATAATACAATATGACAATTATTTCTCTTTTATTGTTAATATGCAAAATACGAAAGGTTAAAACATGAAAGAGAAGATCTCTGGCATATATCAGCAACGTCAGCAACGCGGCAAAAAAGATTTGGCGCACTTTTTAGATTAGCTTCAAAAAGTTGCCACCAGGAGCGCTGATTGGAGTGCCGAAACTGGGTAGGGTTTACCTGGACGCAGCCCGCCGCAGGCGCAAAATTTTTGGAAAAGGGGCCGGGTGTTTTTTTAATTCTAAAATGTCAAACGATTATAAAAAATTTCGTTTACTGAGAAATTAAATTTGAGAAAAAAAAATTCCTTTTTTTGGCTTAAGTTTCAATTATTTTTTAAAAGTTAATTTAAGTACATCATCTACCAAAAATAAATCAACGAAAAAGCTCAGTTAATATATTATTTTCTAATAAAAAAGTTCTAGAGTGCTCCTCCATATGCAAAATCTAAAAAAAATCCAATATCTTAAATTAGGTTCTCCAGAAAAAAATAAAATCAAAAGTCAGAGAGAAAAGATCGTTTAACATAAAAGGCCTTACTTGACGACACCCTCCATTAATTTTATTAATTCACTCGAAAAAATACAATGTTAGCTAAGTGATAAGAACAAAATATGGCCATGCTCCATATGGCTCGAGATTTAATTAAAAAAACGTATAAAATATATTTTTGCTCGGTGCCGTTTTTCCATAAAAAATCAAGAACACAACTTATGCTGCCATAATAAATATGTTAATTTTATTTTTTGACGGGAATCGACAGATTCGAGAATTACGTTTTTCAAATATTTTTGGCTAAAGCTCGAGCTATGGAACATGCAATGGAGAACCTACAATAATATGTGAAATAGAATTTATATATATATATATATATATATATATATATATATATATATATATATATATATATATATAATATATATATATATATATATATATATATATATATATATATATATATATATATATATATATATATATATTATACGTAAAATTATATATACATTTTTTGGGCGGAAATAATGAAAAAATGAACTTAGATATTCGATATTCAAATGTGTCTATATTTTCCTAATTATACAATATGCTTCCTTTTAAATCCTCGGAAATATGTATGAAGTCACGCGCGTGTCTTTTATCGTACATAAAATAATCCTTGATACACTTGATTATGAATTTTTGAATCTTTACATTGTTATAGGGTGGTGAAAATTTTATAATTGACCCGTGATTTGACTGTCAGTAAAATTTCAAATTTTCTGTAAGGCCCCTTTAGGGGTCCCGCTTTTCATTTGCGTAGTCTTCAATTAACTACATGCCATGGTCAGACCGACCCGGCTATTTATTGTTTTAAGCTGAAATGGTCCAGTGATTTCCAACTATATAGGGCTCGCCAGAGGTGAAATATTATTTCTGCATTAGCTGCGGCTGCATTTTTATGAATTTTTTAAGCGGTTTATATATATGAAGTTTTGTCTCCCCATTTTTTTTTTTTTTTTTTAAGATATAAGGGAATAGAAATTTTAACTTTTTCCACTTTTATGGGGGCCCGCGAAGGCTGGGGCCTGCTCCGCGATCGCGGAGTGGACTATTATATGGTCAGACCGACTCTGGTGCTAGTCCTCTATTGAACCGGGTATAATAAAAAAATTCTAAACTTATCAGAATTCGGCCTCCATAAACCGGAATGGGGTGACCATAG
This sequence comes from Siphlonurus alternatus, assembly GCA_949825025.1. Lineage (NCBI taxonomy): Eukaryota > Metazoa > Arthropoda > Insecta > Ephemeroptera > Siphlonuridae > Siphlonurus > Siphlonurus alternatus. Next base: position 35,256,188 of record OX463782.1, read on the forward strand.
ACCGTATATACCTCTGACAATAGAGGATTAATCCTGATCGGATGAGCGCGGACATCTCTTGCACATGCATGGCACATGTTTGGCTCCGAGCCGCTCGGCTCCATCCGAGTTGTCCGCGCTACGAGTTGTCCTATACAAACCCTGGTATAAAAATATTTAAGTATAGGGCATGTTATATAGTGTTTTCATGGTAATAATAAATAATGGTGCATTATATATAGAGTGTCGTGCACTATAATGCTTTCACTTGTCTTAGTGGTCCTTTAATTATTATTTAACAATTGTTTACAACAAACCTTTGCTGATTTTTTCCCTAATGAATCACTTTACTAATATTTTACTTTATTGATAATTTCATGACAATTTATAAATAATTTTATTTTAGTTTAATCCGGACTTTTATAAATTTTTTAGTGTCTTAACACGATTTCAAGATGGCGTCTGACGGTCTGTGACCTTCACTACGTTTATATGACACTGTTTAATGAGTATCCGTTGACAATGCCTCATCAGAATAACATTATCCGTCGTCAACGGATCCGTATTAAACACCATCATGTAAACATTGTGCATGAAGAATTAACAAAGAAAACGTTTTACTGCACAACCATTATTTGAATATATTTTAAAACAAGTTTTCGTTTTGCAGATCTCGAGTGAAGACTGCATTGACTTTACTGGCCACCATGATCAACTGGTAAATGTGAGTGAAAATTCCAACATGAAGAAAAGTTATTTTCTCTTGTGTGCTTCACTGTACTTAACCCTGACTCTCTGTGCAACGCTTCAAGAACAATATGGAGAAAAACAAATATTGCATTTACTTACAGAAAGTGACAATTACCTACGAGAAAATCCAACAAAAAATTATAATCAAATTCCCGATGTATTGGTTAGCTTTGTAAAATACAATATCAAACAATTTAATATATCTTTTGCCATACAAAATGACCCTTTCCCAGATAAATTTAATACATCAGCAAATACAACAGAATTTGACAATGATGAGATCACATTTATTAACCTTGCAGGATATAACATCACTGACATTGGATATGATATAACATCTGCTTACATAACATATAAACAAAATGGAATGTCCAATGTTTATGATCCTTTGTTATATAAAAACTTTCAGGATGCCAGCAAAGTACCTAATAAGTATTGTAAACATAATATCACCAGTAAATTGGAAGCTATAACTGATTGTGAAAAAGTACCTGTCACTTATTTTACTAATGTTGCAATTTCTAATCAAACTAAAGCATACATTCAAAATATTTTAATTAAGTACACTTACAAGAAAATTGAAACACTCATAATTAAAATAAATGATAATATTATATCAAAACTATGGAGAGAAAATAATTTGTGTACTGACAATATGTTAACACAGATATTCAAGTCAATCAAAATTAATATAGAATCATTAAATAACAACTCTGATATTAATACATTAGAATCATATGTTCATCATTTGATAAAAAATACTACTAAAAAATATTACAATTCGAAAAATATTAGGGAAGTTTTTGGAACTATTCAGCATTTGAATTTTCTTTGCAATATTCGCAACGCAACTAAACCATTTTCATTTGGAAATACGCTTGCTATGAAACTTGTTAAGGTGAAAAGTGAACTAGATAATTTACATCTCTGGAATTTATTTATAATTGATTTCAAACAATCCTTGGAAACATATGAAGTTCAGGCGTCTAACAAAACAAAACTTAATTCACTCTTGAAAAAAATCACACGCATTAATTTCCTTGAATTTTTAAAAGATACAACTTTGTTACCTCTTAAACATCCGGAATTGGTTAAATCCTTACTGCAGCAAAATATTACTGTAAAAGATGAAATGCTAAGTGAATTAAATAACATTATCAATTTTACTCTTAGAAGCAGTTCAGACATGAAATGTAAAGCAATGAGTGAAGTTAAGATAACTGGAAATTATATAGTAATGAGTACACTATATGAATCTCTCGATAATTTTATCAAAATGGATTGCAAAATTTTGAAAAAAGTTACTATTATAGCAATTAAAAAATTATTTATCGATGTAGACATAAAATTTAATGGCATGAATTTTATTATAATTTCTCCTGTTATTGTCATACACGACAATTACAAAATTGACCCACCTAGGAACTCAGTAATCGATATAAGTGGCAAAAGTGGTGATAATCAAGTTAGAGCTAATGATGGTCCAGTAGGTGTAGCAGGTGCCCCTGGAAATCCTGGGCTACCAGGAGGTAACTCTGGAAATCTGATCGCATTTTTAATTGAACTTCTCAATAGTAATAAACTTCAAATTCATGCTAATGGTGGTAATGGAGGACAAGGTCAAGAAGGTGGCTTTGGGAATTCTGGATTAGATAGCCCTTATCCCCCTTCTAATATAAAATATACAAATTCCTATTTTGAAGAAAAAATGCGTGAACGTGGCTACACTGTTGTGACATATAATGTTTCATCACATTGGTATACTCCCAAATCTACAGCATATTATGATGTAACAAGTAAAAAAGGTATACCACCTTCTGATGGTGGAGATGGGGGAGTTGGGGGGATAGCTGGAAATGTGGGGAACGTCAAAATAATATCTTTAGTTCCTGGTCATGTTAATGTTACAAGCGTTAATGGAACCATGGGATCTTTTGGTTTTGGAGGAAAGGGAAGTAAGGGCCACTATTCCAGTGCCACTATGGGATATGAATGCGTATATTATGTTCAATTTTCTAAGAATGAAGAGTGTCGTTCACTTCAGAAAAAGCAATTAACAAATCAATTTCCTGAATCAAAAAATGAATAAATAATAGTAATGTTAAAGATATAAAATCACCCTTACCTGTACCATTTCCTAATTTTGTGACTGATATTATTCATTATAAAAAATATTACAGACAGCATATACCTGAGAATTTAAATCAAAGTGAAGCTATTGAATTTTTAATATTTCTTCATAAAAATGAGTTCATTATAAAACATTTTATGGTTACCGATTTCATACAAGACTTTCTGTTACTTGAAAATGAGTATGGTCTCTTACATAGAAGTGATTCACTATTCCATTATTCTCAATTGTTATTTTCCTTAGATTTGTCAGTAAGAAATCGGTTTTTAGCAGAGTCAGATATTAAAGTAAAACTGATTCAATCTGCATTGTTATCAAAGAAAAATCATATTGAAAATTCCTCCAACAGGATAATGATCATTAATTTAAAGGACTATCTTGTCAGCAGTATTGCAAATATTAAAGAAATTGAGGAAAGAGGTCGAAAAATTGTAGTTTTTAATTACCAAAAAAAATTTAAAGCAGACATCCAACAAATGCTTGATCAAGTGAATGAGTTTGCCGAGAACGAGATTGGAAAAGTTATGAAAACCACCCAAAACTTTTTAGATACTTGTGTTGAAGAACTAGTAAGTGAGATCGAGGTTTCAAAGCAGGATATAGAAAGAAATAAGGAGGAATTGATACTAAAAGAGGACCAGTTAAAAAATAACTTACAGTTACGTGTATTGTTTGGCGTAGTTAACTTAGTCACAAATCTTGTTGCCGTTGTGTATCCAGAAGTAGGAGCTGTAATTGTTAAAGCATCTTCAGCATTAGAAGATGCAGTTGTCCCTGATGTAGATATTTCAGGGGTTACAGGTAGTGCCAACGATGCACTAAACACAATAAATAATTTTCTAGCGTTTAACGATAAAACTATTAGTGAAGCGTACTCTTTAATTGATAATCTTTCAAACGAGACCAAAGATATTGAAGATTTTGGGACAAAAAAAATACTCAATGCAGCCAAAGAAAAATTAAATATTATACGTGAATCTATTAGTTTTGAAAATTTAAAGAGCGTAAAGGATGATGTTGTCAAAGTTGTAACTCAACTTGAGGATTCTTTACATACTATTGAGGCACTCGATATTAACGAAAATAATACAGAAGTTATTAATAAGTTAATAAATGCAACCAAAACTACACAAAAATTGCTCACATTTTCCAATGTAATATTTGATTCATACAACAAGTACAAGGCAGACGAAGACAAACTGGATATTATACATAATGCAATATTACAATCAGACGAAGATATAAAATCACTAACAAATTTTGAAGGAAAGATTTACACTGAATTTGCTCCATTATTGTATAACATGTTCAAGGATTTAACTAACATGGTACAAGGTATTAAACAAAAAAATATAATTACAATTGAAATTGATAAATGGAATTTTCCAAATTTTATTAAAAAAACTCAAAGTTTAGTTCAAGAACTTGTACATGGATTTTCAATTGAGAATGAAATTTTAGAAATAATCAATAAATTTGAAGATTTAATAAATTTGCTATCTAATCTTTATGAGAAAGCTCAATACGCTCTTGATCAGCAATGACTAGGCACTTATATTGCAAACGTAAACACTGCTAGTGATGAATGCCACTCTATTTCAGATGACGAGTTTTGTAAATTTTACAATGAATTGCAGTATTCAATGCAGTCCAATATTTTACTTGCTGAGTATAAAAAAGTAAAAAGTGCATTTATTCAAATGATTTTTCCATTTGGGAGCATTTTTGTCAGTGAATTAAATATTGGAGACTCAAATTATACAACCAATCAAACTCTAAAGGAGTTGACGTTACTAGCTTCAAAGAAATTAATTGGGGTAAGCAAAGTGATAACGGATGTTAAAGATACATTAAACAATGACTATGATGCTGATATCATAACACATCCATTCAATTCAAATTATGAATCTTCTCATCCATTTTTTATTTGGAGTAATGATACGCATTATGAAAAAATTGAAAAACTATTCAATGGTACTCAAATTACATTGAAGTCTGATATCATTATGCAAGGTGGTAATTTTAATGCTGTGAAGTTTAATCTCATTGAACTAAGTATTACTTCATTTAATAAAACATTGCAATCGGAATTAAATAAAGCACTTAATAAATTTCAAGTTAGTTTGACGCACTTTGGTACCTCATATTACAAATGTGGAAGTTACTATTATGAAGTCCAGTCTGGAGTTTCTACAATCATGCACACGTTTGAAAGAAATAATAAAAATAAACCAATAGGTAGCAACAGTGTCTACAAGAAAATTAAGCAAGGGGATATATTTATGAGCCCTTACTCGATGTGGTCTGTAAGAATATCACCTGTACAAGGGCTGAACATTGATTTTGATACTTTGAACAAATTTGTAGGGCAAGTTCAGCTGGAGTTGATCGGTATAGGGCAGTATGTTAAAAGAGATGCAAAAATATGCAATACTGAACTTGATGATTTTTATAATGTATTTAAAAAAGTTGAAACTTCAATGCTAATTTAAAAGGGTATTCATATTTTCTGAACGATCTATGTTTTAATGCAAACTTTTTTCCATGTGGCTTAGATATAATATTGTTGGACTCATTTAATAACATTTCCTGATATTTTATTTCAATTTGATATTTTTTTGTACAATTTAATTGCACTGAAAGTTTTGACCTCATTTCCAAAAATTTTATAAATATGAAAGAAATTTTTATTTTTGTTAATTTTTTAAAATATGCAAGTATCGCGACGAATTGGTGCCGGTGTTGCGCTCAGTATTTTTTGCTTATCAATTCAGTCTTCTATCATTATGGTGAATTTACACAAGTGGTTTTCCATCAAGCGACGCGAATTACATTCACTGGCAATGAAATGCACTGTTCATATTTGGCGAGTTAAAAATATTCCTGATATTGCAGCCCTGAACTTCACTTGCAAAATAGGATTTCACTGCCAGTGCATCAAAATCACATCGCATCGTGCCATAGCTATAATATAAATACACATTTAGTGATTATGAATATTAGATAGCCATTGTTATTAGATTTTAAAATAAGACAATTATTAGAGATTAAATGATGAAGCGTCATTTCTTCCTCCTTAACATTGAAAATGATTTCAAATGTATTTTTTCCCCATTTTTCTTGTATTTATTAAATTGTGTGACATACAAGGAATTATTATGTTTAGAAATTTTTTATAACAATTAAGTCAATACAATTCAAAATACAAGTTAAGTAACCAACAGCTAACGAAAGTCTAATCTTGTTAAAACTTTTTATATTCGGGGCATTTCCTCATACAAATTTTTTTGCGCATATATTATTTTTTTACTATATTTTTCAAATATTAAAACCTTATTTGTAGTACAATACTTGCTTATGAATATAGGAAATATTCCAAACATTGTTGTACAGTGCCATTGTTATAGTGACTGTTTCAGATTTGTTTGTAAATTGATAAATGTTCCATATATATAACCATGTTTCCCACCCAGGGGTAAAACGTTGCGCTTTTCCACTATGTGGTTCCCCTGGCCTTGGACCATTGCACTTCCGGTTCATTGACAAAAGCTGTAGCGTCCATCCTGGCTGAGGTTTCCACGTTTCCCTCAGCCGCAGGCAAATGCCGGGATGGATTTGCAAGGCCGTGGCCGCCCTCGTTCCAGAAGAGCCCGCGAAACGCTCAAGTTAGGGTTTCGGAAGGTTCGGGGTTTCAAAGTAGTATATGTAATTAGTAAATAGAAGTACCCAATAGGGTTTGATTAAAAACTAAAAAAAAAAAAATATATATATATATATATATATATATATATATATATATATATATATATATATAATTAAGCTGTGTTAATTTTGTTGAAGGTATAAAATGTTTGGCACAGTTTATATTTGTTTTATTATCTTTTTAATTTGTTTGCTTCAGTAGGGGATATTGTTATTAGTTGTAATTTTTATAATACCTGTTTAAATAAATTCCCAAGCAGTGTTAATCATTTGCTTACATGTGAAACGTTTCCAGAAAGTTTCGTGATTGTTCTTACCTAATCTCCTGAACGTGGTGTGGCCGCAGCGCGTGCACATATCAAGCAGTAAATTTATATACTCTCGATCAGAAATATATAATATTAAATTTTTTTGATTTTATATGTGTGTTTTTTTTATTGTAGTACAATAAAATAATAAAATAAAATATTAGATTTTTTTTTGTTTTTTACTGTATAAGCCAATATTAGTTTCAAAATCCACTTATCAGCAAAACTATCAGAACCAATAACGTCTACTCCTCTCCTTATGGAACTTGTATATGCTATTCAGGGTTAAACCTTTTTGGTTCTGATAGAATATATGAGCCGCCCAAAATAATGAGCAAAGAAGTCTTGCTGGAAACAACAAGAAAAAGTTACTTTTGATTTTAGTGCAATAAACATTAGTGTAGGAAATAGCTTCCAATGCTACAGATAAATTTATCGATGCATTGTACTTTACATATATATATATATATATATATATATATATATATATATATATATATATATATATATATATATATATATATATATATGTCCTGTTTGGGTACATAAAACTGATGTATGGGTTTGCTTTTTAATGGTGGAAAAGAAATATGAAAATCTAACTATAAAATGCAACTCCCATTACAATGTGATTCATATCCAAATATAAAAGAAAAACTAAGAACGCGGGATATTGAAATCAACGATATAGAAAGATAGCCAGCCAGCAATTCCAGTCACCCTCGATCACAAACCATGCATGGTTATAAAATGCATTCACTGTACAAATATTAATTTATAAACTTAGTGCACTTCTCCCTACTTTCGCTTCATTGATTAATTTCATTTATCGAATTGCTGTAATTTATATTGTTATAACTTATAACAATATATTTTTTTTGTTTATTTGAACATATATATATATATATATATATATATATATATATATATATATATATATATATATATATATATAATTGTGATTACGTGAAAACAGGCTGCTAGTATATTAGTAAAAAGGCACAGAGTGAAATTCTGCATACAAAGTAAAAAAAAGTTTAAAATCATATTTTAAATGGTGTGAATAAAAAAAAAAAAAAAAAATGAGAACAAAATGCTAAAGTGGAGTATTGACTTCAATTATTTTTATTGCAGAAAGAGATAAGCTGCAAAGTCATGCTACTCTGATTTTTTTTTTTTTTTTTTTCATTTTCTTTTTAGTCAGGGAAGGGAAACAAAGGCTATTGAAATTAAGAATTTCTGGCGACAACTCGACCTCTCTCAAAGCTATATAGGAAAGATGAAAGAAGTTAAAGAAGAGCATAGTCTTCAAAACTGACCTCACCAAAACTGTTTAAGCAAATTTTCTGGACTCTGAAAAAATCAGAGTAGCATATATAACTTTTGCACCCTCCATCCTTTTCTGAAATACAGATTTTTAAGTTTGAAATTCCATTGCAAACTTAAATTTACCCCAGAATTTTTTAATTTAATTTTTCAATATTTGTCCTATACTACATTCTTAAAAAAATTTGGCTGAATTTTGACATCTTATAATCAGTGCATTTTTAACGCCTTAAATCATGATTTTTCCAGGTGTTTCGTTGCGCATTTTCAGTAGTCAGTATAAGCTATATACTGACAGTATATGCTGACTACTGAATATTGACTACGAAACACCTGAAAAATCATGATTTAACGCGTTAAAAATGTACTGATTATAAGATGTCAAAATTCAGCCAATTTTTTTTAAGATTGTATAAACCTATATTGTTGTAGCACAGTTGCTCTACTAACAAAGATGCCGTAAAATCGTTGAAACTTGAAATCGCAAGGTTCCTACACCCACAAATTTATAGTTGCGCCTCCAGTTGTGTTTGTTTCATTTATATAATATAGGAAGCACTACACGAGACCGTCCTTCCTGCCAGAGCACGCAGACACCTCCGCCATCGACTGAATCTTCATGGGAGGCGCCGGACCTGGTGCCAGTATGCACGTGAGTAGGCGCCATGACTGTTTTTATTCCTTAATTTGGGGGTTTATGATATTGCCAAAATATCATAGTTATATAAGTTAACAATTATTTAAAAAAAAAAATCAAAAGGGCATTTACATTGTTTGGTCTGGTTTTCAAATTTGGCTTCCGTGCCCTAATATTTATTTTCCATTATTACGTAATACTAATACAAAATTTTACTATAAATATATGTTATACAGTAAAATACACATAGCTTATTTTTAATGAGATTTATAATAATACCTCCCAGAACAAGTGGGTTTTGGCCATAATGAATGGATGGAAAGGGGGATTCGAGGGAAACCACTTAAAAAATGAACTAAATATTCTACTTCTGTTTAAACTTTAAAGATTATATCTCATGGGAGACATTCACAATGCGGGCACTTTAACCCCCACTTTAGTGCTTTAGCCTCGATTTTTATCCCTGCATGGTGCTAAACCATATGGTTTAGATATGCATATGCAGTGGCTAAAAATGGTTATATATAGTCCCTATGGTTAACCCCTGGTTTAGCACCAAGGATAAAAATCGAGGCTAAAGCAGTGGCGTAGCCAGGGGGGGGGGGGGTCGGGGTTTAAATAAATAAAAAAGGGAAGATCGAGTAATGACTGGATATAAGAAGAAAATAGAATAAATGATAGAAATTTGAAAAAAAAAGTTAAATAAAAAATTGAAATTTAGGGGTATCAAGTAGTATTTTCTTTAAAATAAACAAATTATAAGTTAGTTTCTAATTTTAACAGGAAAAAGTGCGACTCATAAATAAAATAAATTAATATTTTATTTCCCTTACAAACTGCATGTGCATATAACTACTGTTGTATAAATTAAAACGCTCTCACGTGTGCTGCACTTTCATTTAATGGGTTGCTCCACACGCCCGGTGCAGACAAAATTTAACAAAAATAGGAGAAGCAATTCCCTTTTTTATTTATTTATTTTTTACAATATCTTAATGATGTGAACTTGGATTATTAAATAAATTTTAAAAATCAAATTCAATTAATTACACGTACGCACTGACTCTATAAAAATAATATAAAGTGGTTACATGAATAACTTGATTTAAGGATGAATCTCAGTAGGTTGATATCTCGCAATCGTACCGCCTGAATGCAACATGACTTGCAAGGGACTTAGAACTCACTATCAGTAGGTGGCATACAAATTTTGAAGCGAATCTGTCTTATCAGTTTTGTGAAAACTGAGGTAGAAGTTTAACATTGGCCTTATGGACGGAAAACGGAAATGGAGCTGTTGTAAGAAAACTGCAAGACTGAATTTGCTCAAACCATAAGCGATTAAGTTTTAGAACATTCTCGATTTTTTAAAATTTATTTCATTCGATTTGTTTGCAGGGAAATATTCTTTGATTCCGAAGTAACTGCACTCTTAAAAAAATTTGGCTGAATTTTGACATCTTATAATCAGTATATTTTTAACGTCTTAAATCATGATTTTTCAGGTGTTTCTGAGTCAATATTCAGTAGTCAGCATATACTGTCAGTATATAGCTTATGCGCAACGAAACACCTGAAAAAAAGCATGATTTAAGGCGTTAAAAATGCACTGATTATAAGATGTCAAAATTCAGCCATTTTTTTTAACAGTGTGAGATTAATCGTTAATTAAAATTATTTAATCAAAGCTTTATTTATTGTACGCACGTATTCAAAAGAAATTGAAAAATGGGGTGAAAAAAATATAAAATGTTAAAAAAATTGCATCAGGCCATATATTTTATCCTCTAATATAATAGAATTTTTCCATTATTTTACCCTAAAAAGGGGGCGTGTCCTTAAAAAAATCGCGCCTGCGGCGGGCTATTGGGGGCCTCGCCCCCCAACCCCCCCAGTGGGATGTTCTCAATCTTTATCCTGAATAACCCCCCCTTTGGCAAATCCTGGCTACGCCACTAGGCTAAAGTGCTTCATGAATGTCCCCCATTGATTCATTCAATGCATCATTAAATGTATATTTTATATACTTTAATCTATAATATTATACATTTAATATTTTTAGGAATTATGTATTTATTAATTTTATTAACATAAATTATTTGTGAAACATGCAATCTCAAAACATACGACCCTATATACTTACTGAGCCCCCTGTTTTCAGTTCTGATCGACACGAACCAGTGGTACCACGACACGCACGTTAACCCCGGGCCTGTCAGCATCACCATCGGCTCCGAGTACGGTTGACCTCTGATGACCTTCAATGAACTTCAAGTCTGATTTGAACCAAAAAGCACCCTAGTCAACGCTGCCACCATGCAGGGATGTCCCGTGTTGTGATTCGTTCACAAACTGTGAGCACCACTCGACTGGTGCAAGACTTTTTGCTGGCATGGTGTCTCCTCGATCTACAGCCATTGCTGTATTATTATTTTATGTTTTTAATCTTTGGAATATATTATTTGTAATATAGATCAATATCAAATTAAATACAGGCAATAAAAACATTAATTTTCATATTAACATCATCATACAATATATATATATATATATATATATATATAAAATTAATAACTTCATTTTGTCTCTCAATTTTTTCAGAGTCTGCAATTATTAGTAATTAAATGATCCAGAACATTGCTTTGAACAGTGTGAAGAATGAGACGTAACTTAATTAATATACTGTTAGTTTTAATCTTATTTCTATATAATCAAGAAATTTTGTGTACCAAAACTTTTCATTAGAGCGAGTTTCGGATCCCCTTTATTTTTATGTTCAAATTACGATTGTATATTATTCCTAACATTTAATACAAAGTAAAATCATTAATTAAGGATAAATTGATTGAAGAGGTTGAACCATAATTGCTGTAAAACTTCTGCATTTATCTTAAAAATTATATTATAATTATGTCTTGTATTTTATAATAATAATTTACTTGGGCGGCAATGTGTTCATAAGTTTATTTTGTTTTAATTTGTATATACGTAATATATTTATTATTGAAATTTAGTTTCATCAATTATGTAATTAAATATATTTAATTGTAAATATATTGTGTATTGCAAAATGTAAATTATAAATATTGCAAAAATAAAAAATAATTGTAAATTATATATATTATATATAGTATCGCAATCCCTTACAATTTTATTTTATTATCATTTGTTTCACTATAATACACTTTTCATGTAATAAAATTTATTAAAATATACTTGTTTTTCGTATAGGTGTTTTTTTATATATTAATTACTATTCTTAATATCATTTATATCATAGTATGATTGCAGAGCTTAATTGCATGTATGTTTATCATTAAAATTGTCACGATATTAATTGGTTCAATGCTGGCAATAAATAGGCTGCTAATTTACCTAAGATTATACACGAGAGTGCTCATTGAAATTAAAAAAAATAATAATAATAATAATAATAAAATAAGCTAAATAGGAATATTTATAATTAAATATATAATAGGCTCGATTCACGAAGGAGAGTTATCCAGATTTCTCACTTATAACCACGTTTCGTATCATTGAATACTGCTGGCACTAACCGCGGTTAATGAGAACCCGCCTGGATAACTTTCATGATTAACGCACTCTTTTGTGAATCGCCCCCAATAATGAATGCGATTCACGAAGCAATTAGCCAGGGTGTTCTAAACACGTTTAGCTTAACTACGTTTAAATAGGAGGTTTAACACGTAAAACAGGTATAATAGTTAAACATGGTTAAGCTAAACGTGGTTAGAACCCTGGCTAACTGCTTCGTGAATTGCACCCATTATTAATAAAATAGCAAAGCTATAATACGTGAGTGCATTTTGGACTTTTATCTTTTACTAAAATGTTTTGGATTCCAACACGTCACATAATCGTTGTGTCTCCTATACTTAAAGGGGTACCAAAGTGAATATTTTTGTTACATATTCGGGCAGCTACGAATTATTCTGATATCCCTGTGTCTCAATATTTTCGTACAATGCCTAGTTATTTTACAATTAATTATTTAGTTTGAAAAGTGAGTTTGAAAACCGTTGGTTGATTCAAGCATCCCCGCGGCCGCAGCAGCCGGTGATACGACAAGAAGGGGGCGGGAGCAAGGCGATGTATCTTCTTTATGTAACGAAATACTTACAAAACGTGTGAAAAACCTTCCTGAAATAGCCACCAGTAGCGCGTCGATCGTTATTCTGTGCCGTGACGGGTGCTGCATTGCCGGTTCTTACCGCGCTAGACCGCGCCGTGCCGATTAACAATGGTCACATGAGTTTTTTCACCAAAGCTCATAAAATATTACGCACAGTTTTATGATAACTTCCTGAAACTACCGCTTGGGGGCCAAAAATACAAATATTTGGGCCGCCGGCAAAGCTACATCCCCATGGCGGGAGGAGGTTCCCCCGATTCGCGGGAGATTCTCGTCGTATCAGCGGCTGCTGCTGGAGCGCACCGGTTTGAATCAATCAACTGCCATATAACTCACTTTTCAAACTAAATAATTAATTGTAAAATAACTAGGCATTGTATGAAAATATTGAGCCACAGGGATATCAGAATAATTCCACTCTTAATAAAATTTGGCTGAATGTCAGTATATTCCTGATACTGAAATTGACATCTTATATTCAGTGGATTGATACCCCTGAATATTATTCAGGTGTTGGATTTCAGGTGTTAGAAACCACTGTCAATTGACACCCTATTTTCAGTGGGTAGCAAGCACTGAAATATTTTCAGTGTTTTCTTTAACATTAAAATCATGTACGACTTACGAAATTGAGAAATATGTAATTTTTTAATTTATACAACAAAATTAAATTTTATTTCTATAGATTTAATAAAATATTGACTTATTATAATTTTATTATACCATGGCACATAAATTTAATGTAATAATAATAATAATAATAATGGAATAATGTAATTTAATGTAATTTTACAATGTAATTCCATTGTAAAAAAAAATAAATACGAAAAAATTGTATTTTAATATAAAATTAGCTAGAAATATTAGCGACAATAAATAAAATGGGGAAAAACAACACATAAATAATATAAATTGATAATTAGACCGATATTATAATACTAATAGCAATTACTAACCTACAACAGGCTTGGAGGAGGTTTGGGTAAATGAATTTGCATCTGATCTCTTAATAAAGTACGGTCTTTTAAAAGAAATACGTCACAAAGTATTGTTGCACCTTAGTGAATATACAAATATCATAAACTTTTGAACCAATTAGAGATATTTCTCGTCGTTTTTCTTCAATTTCATGACATGACGCCATCATCGCGTTCACAAAATTTTCCACTTCAGCTGACTAAATTATATTTACGGTTTGCGTTCTTCATTTGCTTTTTAATTTCACCTTAATTTTTTTCAGGCTATTAATTTTTTTTTCAGTACATATTTTTATTTTTCAGCACATTTTATTTTTTCAGCATATCCTTACACTGGGGTATAATATAATTGAGGTGTTAAAACATAGAAAATTTTTCGAAACTACTGAAAGTCAGTAGTTAAAAATATACTGACATTAATTTCAGCCAAATTTTATTAAGAGTGTCGTAGCTGCACGAATATGTAACAAAAGTATTCACTTTGGTACCCCTTTAAGATTATACCTCATGCCTAATATGCAGGGAACTTTTTGAATAATCTTTTAAAATCAATTAAATTTTTTTAGTTGAAGGTATAATAGAGGTTTCAACTCGTTAAATATATAAGCGTTAACTTGAACTGATTTCAACAATTTAAAGACGCTTTTCCATGGAGCGATGTCGCGCAAGGCTTTTGGCGGGCAGGGCTAATCCTCTATTGAACCGGGCAAGGTTGGCTTTATACAGGTTAAGCCACGTGCGTATTTCGTGCGTCATTTTTCCACTATTTTCAGGACCCATTGCACCGCGAAAATTCAAAAATAGCATTGCATCATGGGCGCATTCAAAGTTTCGCGGCACGATGGGTCCTGGAATACTTGAATCTGATTGGCTAAGCCCGTTAACATTGGTCAAATCGGAGGCTTAACCTGTATAAAGCCAACCTTGGAACCGGGTAAAGTCACTCACGACCGTTACAAAAAAAATTGGATTGTTGGAATTTTGTAAACAACACAAAAATAACCCCTTTTTAACCAATAGGAAGGCGTTTCAGCAAAATGGGTTATTTCTTGGCCAATCAGAATTCAGAATTGGGTCTCCATAAGCCGGAAGGACGAGTGACTATACCCCCTACAATAGAGGATTAGCCCTGTTAGCGGGGCGAGAAAAGCGAAATTGCAGTAAAATCGTATAGCAGCCATATTAGCGAGGAAAAATGCTTTCCCGCAGTGATTAAAGACGCTTTTCCATGGAACGATGTCGCGCGAGGCTTGGCGGGGCGAGAAGCGCATTTGCAGTAAAATCACATGGCAGCCATATTGACAAGGAAAAATCACTTTCCCGCAGCGATTTTATCACTCTGCGATTTTTCTTCACCAATATGGCCACCATACGATTTCACTGCAAGTGTGCTTTTCTCGTCCCGCCAAGCCTCGCGTGACATCGTTCCATGGAAAAGCGTCTCTAATCACTGCGGGAAAGCAATTTTTCCTCGCTAATATGGCTGCCAAGCGATTTTACTGCAAGTTCGCTTTTCTCGCCCCGCCAAAAGCCTTGCGCGACATCGCTCCATGGAAAAGCGTCGACTTTAAATTGTTGAAATCAGTTTAAGTTAAAACTTATCTATTTAAGGAGTTGAAACCTCTACCTTCAACTAAAAAAATTTTAATTGATTTTAAAAGATTATTCAAAAAGTTCCCTGCATATTAGGCATGAGGTAATCTAAGTATAGGAGACACAACGATTATGTGACGTTTTGGAACCCAACATTTTAGTAAAAGATAAAAGATAACTACCAATGCACTCACGTATTAGCTTTGCTATTTTACGTATTAATAATGGGTGCAATTCACGAAGCAGTTAGCCAAGTTTCTAATGGAAACGCCCCTTAAAAGCTCTTCATCCATGTGGCCATTTTTTTAACTGAACGGCAAAAAATTATTTATAATAGCATTAGTTGCATTTAATTTGAGTTCATTGATTATAATAGAAACTATAATGCATTTATTTTTTGACATAAACAGCATTTGTAATTTAATTGAATGATTTAATCCTCGAAGTAAATGCATTGTTTAAAACTATTAAACTGAAATAAAATGCATTTAAAACTAATTTAATTAATTTGCACTTAATCATCGCGATTTAGATTTTCAATTAAATAATACAGTTTAATGCAATAATGAATTTATTACATACATTGATCATACTAAATTTCTTGGCATCATTCTTGACAAAAATTTCAACTGGAATCATCATATAACATATTAATTATTAATGTGGAAAAAAAGCAATATGATGCAGCTTTCTATGCATTAAGATGTCGTAAAAATATTGTTGACAGTAAAATTCTTAAACATTTTCATCATGCTTATTTCCTTTCAATTGTATATCCTATCAATATATATATCCTATGGCATTGCAAATTGAATTTATGCTTATCAATATTGAACTAAATTGGCTGGAAGAATACTTGCGAACGTTCCCCCGAGAACGAGTGGTCAATAAATTTAATATTGTTCAAAGAACTATATATTACGAAAGCCTACATTTTTATATATAGCTCAGGTAATGATATTTGTGAAAAAAATACCCCCAATATTTTGAAAATTGTAAATTCTTGTACAACTATAGCGCGCACTCGGCATAAGGATAATTTTTTACTTGCACGTCATAGAACATCAGCTTATCAATGACTTTTAAGTGGTAAAAATCGTCAATGAACATGAAAATTTTTTATTACAGAAATGAATAGAGGGCACCAAATTATGCTACACACTCTGAATTTTTTCACATTTTTTTGAGACCCGGAACTATTTTTAAATAATTATTGAAAGTTCTGTAAGTTAAGTCGGTACCCCTGAATCCTTAATAAAAAGGATAGGACCGAAACGCCTATTGACGCCTCCAGGGGGTGTGGCCACACTTTCAATAATTATTTAAAAATAGTTCTGGGTTTCAAAAAAATCTGAAAAAATTCAGAGTAGCATAATTTGGTACCCTCTATTCATTTCTGCAATAAAAATTTTTCATGTATGTTGTCCATTGTATACACATTATGAGGAGTTCACTCTCTTCTAATATGCTTTTAAATTTCCTTTACTTTTTTTATAGAAAAATTAATAGGGAGACAGACGTCCTCCGTAAGTTAAAACATATATGTATAGAGCTTAACATAATATATACATTTGCAGGATGTATTTTTTACATTATTACGTGGATTGGGTTAGAATAAGATAAAGGTTACAAGGTCAGTTTTTGTCACTCTTTCTTACATAATAGAACTTACCCACAAAAATCTGAAGGCATGTAAAAAAAAATTAGATCATGACCGCATGGGTTTTGCCGAAAGGTCATCACTATATGGCGAAATGACGTTTTTCCCAAATTAAATTTGCAGATATTATTGTGTCAAGTTCGTCACATTTAGGTCAGAAGTTAAACCATATATAACAGATTTTTTTTTTTTTTTTTTTTTTTCATGTCAGCTAAAAAAAAATGTTTTCTATTTTGCAATTTTTAAGGTTTTAAAGTACTTGTAGAGCATTTTTTTTTCTGATTTATGGGAGAATTCAAAATCTTGAATTTTTGTTATTTATTCCAAATTTTTGCCTATAATATAACATCATTTGTTATCACATTATTCATATATTATTCTATTTTGTTATTCATAAACAGAACTTAAATAATTGAAATACAGTTTTTATATCACATCTGATATCATTTCAACAAGTTTGTGCATTGAATTAAAAGAGATAATGACGTAATTTATGTTCATTTAATTACTGATAGAAAAATTTGTGGCCTTATATAATAGCTAATTCACACTAAACTTTTAGATACTTAATCTAAGGACAATTTTTGTACTTATTGACCCTGTTTAATTCAATAATGCAAAATTTGTACCAAAAAGTGCGAAAAGTTCTGGAAATAAGTCAAATAAGGTTTAATTCAGCTAATTAATGTAAATACTGAATCCTAAAAAGTCCTTACTATAAGGCGGAAAAAAAGTACTGAAAACCCATTCAGTATATATCTAATATTTATATAATTAAGTTTTTTATTAAACACACATATGGAATAATATTAAAAATACACATTATATAATAAAAATAAAATAGAACACAATAAACACACATACAAATTATATATATTATAATAGACAGAATAGAATAGAAACTGATGAGCAATATAAAATAACAGGTGATATTGAGCTTGTTATTACATCATATTATATCATATATATATATATATATATATATATATATATATACTGTATATATATATATATATATAAAACAAAATGTGACAATAAACAATATTAAGTCTCCCTTGGCATAATCGCTGATAATCTAATATTTAAGTGTGTTATTATAAGGTCTGTTCGTAAACCCTGCTCGGTGTGTTCTAAGCAAATTTATGAACAAAATTCGTGACGTCATTTGCACTGTACCTCCCTACCCTACCATTTAAGCTGATGGCAGAAAATGAGAGCAAGGTGTACACCGAAAAGATTTACGATCAGGTCCACAATCATGCAGCCCTTTAATATGACGTCAAGGAAGACGCATAATACTCTATATATTATATACATATATATTATATATATGTATATATATATATATATATATATATATATATATATATATATATATATATATATATATATATATATATATATATATACAATAAGTTCAAGCATATAATATGGACTGCATAAATATAATTTTGCTATAATTATGCCATGCTTTACTAAAAATCTCATTATTTTTAATGTAATATCCACCGATCATTCGTTTTATTAGTATATGTACCATATATATAATATTAACAATGTAAGAAGTAGTAACTTTTTTTTTTTTTTTTCACAACGTTCTGGTTTTTCCACTCTCTATGAGTTCATCGAAGGTCTTTGGCTCTCTAGGACGTAGTATTGTTACTTTGAACTCATGACGTTTCTATACATTTGTATATAAAAAGCCCAGAATAATGACAGTTTCAAGCAGTGATCGCAAGACTCCGGTAAAATGAAGACCAATATTTTCATTTTCCTGGCCGTGTCAGCTTTAAGTAAGTCTAAGTATTCTTAGTTCATTTTTTAAGATTTTAATAAGGACTCTCAAGGAACAATAATTTTTACTTTATAGTTTAAATTAAAAAAAATATATAATTTTTTTTTATTATGAATAAAATTAAGCATATTTGCATTTTAATATAATTGATCACATTTACTCATAACTTCAGGTAAACATTTTTCACCTAAACATTATTAATCAGCTGTTATCAATTCTTTGCATGCCTTGCATGGGAATCTCATGCTTTTACTTTTTTTTTATCAGAAGCTCAATATTAATTAATATTATTCAACCGTAACAATAAATAACATTACAACGTATATTTTCTTACTATTATTATATTCTGGTGCCACGATAAATTTTATGTTTCTTTAATTTTTATTTTTCAATGCATTCGAAGATTAGTAATATACTTATAACTGTATAACTATCAATAATAGATGACTTGCAAAACCCCATTTTTAGCAAAAAGTAAACAAACAAAAGTGACCCCACAGTTCATTAACTTCATTGTTGTTTTGATTATGTGTATAAATTTTGCTTATACATTGGACCTTATGGGAAATTGACGATTTTCACACACAGATTTCAATATGTTACAAACCTACGATTCTGAATATAAAAATATCACCAGAATCTGCAGTTTTTGGCCATTTATAATCCAGAAATGCATATCAGAAGAAGTTTTCTTTACTTTAATATGGTAAATTTCATATGATACCAAATCAGCCAATTGCATGGGGGAAGATATGTAACTAGGCAATTTCCAGTTTGTTGATTTTAACTGTTGTAATAATCAACAATCTGGAGCTTCCTTAGTTACGTATCTTACCCCATGCAATTGGCTGATTTGGTATCATATGAAATTTACCATATTAAAGTAAATAAAAATTCTTCTGATACGCGCATTTCAGCATTATAAATGGCCAAAAACTGCAGATTCTGGTGATATTTTCATATTTAGAATCATATATAGGTTTGTAACATATTGAAATCTGTGTGTGAAAATCGTCAATTTCCCATAAGGTCCAAATAAGCAAAATTTATACACATAATCAAAACAACAATGAAGTTAATGAACTGTGGGGTCACTTTTGTTTGTTTACTTTTTGCTAAAAATGGGGTTTTGCAAGTCGTCTATTCAACTAACTGAAAATATTATAAACGCGATGTATTACTTTGGACAGGCAATGTTTAAATAAATTTATAATTACAAAACAGCAAGCCTACAAAAGTAGAATTATTATTTTGATACAAGAAGTTTTCTTTTCTACAGCACTCCTCCAGATCAATATTTGTTTTGCAAATACGCTAGCCGGCCTAGTCGAACCAGTGGAGCACCAACCCTCCGAACCAGTTGAGCACCAACCTGCTGAACCAGTCGAGCACCAAACCGTCGATCCAGAGGAACACCAACCCTCCGAACCAGTCGAGCACCAAAGCAACGAACCAGTCGAGCACCAAACCAACGAAACAGTCGAACACCAAACTGTTGAACCAGTCAAACACCAATCCGCTGAACCCGTCGAACACCAAACCGCTGAACCCGTCGAACACCAAACTGCTGAACTAGTCGAGCACCAGCCTGCTGAACCAGTCGAACAACAATCTGCTGAACCCGTCGAACACCAAACCGCTGAACCAGTCGAACACCAAACCACTGAACCCGTCGATTACCAAACCGCTGAACCCGTCGAACACCAAACCGCTGAACTAGTCGAGCACCAACCTGCTGAACCCGTCGAACACCAAACCGCTGAACCAGTCAAGCGCCTATCAGCCGAACCAGTCGAGGTCTCCATTGTTGGTGGGGACAAAGTTTCAAGAGCAGATGAAATTCCGTGGCAGGTATGTGCATGACGTCTCTTAATTATAATATTCAATCCTGCATAAACTTCGTAACATTTTTAATTATTACTGAACATAACCTGCATGGAAATTTTTATTGAACATTTTGCTACATGTAACTCGACTTATATATGAAGTGTCAGATATTTTTACATTTTTCTCATTTATTTAACATACCCTCAAATTCAAGGGAAAGATACATGCAGTGAATTCATATATACATGAAACGCCTATCTATATGCTTTTGTTTAATTATATGCATGACTATGATGTCATGGCATTTTCCAACACAATTTTAAGAATTTTTACGTTTTACAAAAATATGAAAAAAATTGACAATACATAACTCAAGGGCATCATTAAAAAAAAATATGCAGGTGACTCGATCCATTCTATGTAATTATAATATAAAAGTTGCGTACTCGAGCTGAGTACACTAAACGGGATCAAGGCCTCAAATAAGACAGACACAAGTGTTGTTCGTCATCAAAATCACCATTCGCGTTATTTTTATCCGTGCCCACGAGTGTGCTCAGCGTACTATGATGCCCTGCAAAGAAAGTCCTCAATTGCTGACGTCACAACTCACAGCCAACCCCTATTGAGTTGCACCGCGTTTGGAGAAAAATATTGTGATTATTAATTACAAAAATCTGACAATACTTTGGATAATCCTTTGTGACTGACTAATTTGTAATTTGAGGCCTGTATCCCTTTAATTTTTTGCATGGTGTTTGAAACAGGTGGCTATTCTAACTCAAAGTGTTAAGCTGGTGTGTGGAGGATCCATTCTTAAGGAGAACTGGATATTGACAGCTGCTCATTGTTCAACGTGAGTATTATGTTTTACACTATAGCTGTAATGTTTAAGCAATATGGTAATTTGTGTTCGTTTATCCAAGTTTATTCTGGAAATAAAGAAATTCAATCTTATTTGTAGCTATTTTTAGGGTAACATAACGCGAATCAGCTTATTTTGTTATTCCCATTTCATTGACATGTAAACTTTAGCAAATTCACCAAAATTCTGAAAAAAAAAAAATAATAAGAGACATGCATCATATTTTAGTACCTAAAAGCCATAGAAAAATGTTTTAAGTTTTGCTCTCCATGAGAAAGCCGTATGCTGAAAATTAAAAATAATAATTAAAAAAAAAATCGTCTCGAATAATTTTCTTGAAATATATATTCTATAATGGCTTTTAGGCTCTCAAATTTTTTTCAGAATGTTTGTGAATTTGCTAATGTTTACATAATAATCAAATGGGACTAAAGAATCAGCTGATTTGCATTACCTTATACCCTTAAAAGAAGTTCAGATGAGCTACCACACTTTGCTATGATATCCTGAGCTTGACGCATGTTCGTCGAGTTGAGACAGCTATTTTCATGCATTATTATATTTCTATATTATACTTATTTTATAAAAGTGAAATATTGTTATTCCAAATTTCATGATCATTCCGAGGTATTTATGTGACATTTTTCACATTTTTTGAATTCTGTAACACCGAGAGGAAAGACGGGAAGACATTGTGATGTATAATAATGATCAAGCAATGTCTCTCACTATATTTATATGCTTGATTTGCACACACTGTTTAGCATCATGATTTTAAGTGTGTTCGAATATATAAAAACATGAAAAAATTTGAAAATACATGCAACTGCAGCTCCTAACTTTCCTCTCCAACGCTTTAGACTTGTAATCGGAAGATTAATTCTAATAAATAAAAAAAAAAAAAATACCGACTGTTAGAGAATATTTATTTTTTTAAATCGTATATGAGGTAACTCTATAATCCCTTCCCTCTCCTCGCCCGTTCAATAAGGTGATTGAGTGTAGCACCGGTAGTTGGTAGCACTGACGTATCTTCACAATGTTAATTTTTGAATCTACAAATCTGGAATAATTTTGAATCTAGAGCTCAGCTGATTGCAGAAATGTCAAGATTATGAGCTTCTCTAATGAAGACACACATTAAGTTTTTATGTCTTTAATGGACAACATACATGAAAAAAATTATTGCTGAAATGAATAGAGGGTACCAAATTATGCTACTCTGAATTTTTTCAGATTTTTTTGAGACCCGGAACTATTTTTAAATAATTATTGAAAGTGCTGCCACGCCCCCTGGAGGCGTCAATAGGCGTCCAGTCTCTATCCTTTTTATTAAGATTTCAGGGGTGCCAACTGAAATCACAGGACTTTCAATAATTATTTAAAAATAGTTCCGGGTCTCAAAAAATCTGAAAAAAATCAGAGTAGCATAATTTGGTACCCCCTATTCATTTCTGCAATAATTTTTTTTCATGTATGTTGTCCATTAAATAAAATTATTTTTTAAAAACTTTTAAAAAAGAATAAGAATCTTTTAAAAAAATTAAAAAATAGTTTCATTTACTTAAAACCATAAAAAACTTAAACTGTGCCCTAGAGAAACTCATAATCTTGACATTTCTGCAATTAGCTAAGCTCTAGATTCAAAATTATTCCAGATTTGTAGATTCAAAAATTAACATTGTGAAGATACGTAAGTGCTACCAACTACCGGTGCTACACTAAATCACCTTAAGTTCAGATTTAACTTGGTTTTCGTCGGGAACGCTCGGGTGAACTTCGGTTCGGCTCGGCCAATGTTTAATTCTTCGTTACAAACAACACACTAATGACTGCAATGAAGACGTTACAAACACGATGAAAACCAAAAGATAAATGTGGGGACCAGAGTATAAAAATGCTATATATACATACATATATATATATATATATATATATATATATATATATATATATATATATATATATATATATATATATATATATATATATATATATATATATATATATATATATTATATATATACGATTATAAACAAAGTCAAATTATTCCTATAATGTAAAACACAACAGCATAATATGCTTGAAAATATTATTTTGATAATTAGCAGTAAGATTTTTTTTGAAATACACACTAACATTGTAACGCTACGACTAAAATTTATTTATTTATTTATTTATTTATTTATTTATTTATTTATTTATTTATTTATTTATTTATTTATTTATTTATTTATTTATTTATTTATTTATTTATTTATTTATTTTCACGACAGAGAGTCTGCGAGGAACTACTTGGTTCGTGCCGGCAGCTTGAAGTACGCGTCTGGTGGAACTTTGCATTCGGTTTCGTCGATTCGCGTACATGAAAACTACCAATGGAGACCAATGAAAAATGACATTGCAGTGTGGAAGGTGAGAATGCTCTATTATTTTATAAGGAATATATGGGCACTTGACGCAGTCATCTGATTCGTAATCGGATGGTCGTGAGTTCGATCCCAGCCATGCACCGCCAAACTTTTCGCAAGTGGCGGTTGCTATAAAAGAACACCCACTCGTGCATCCGGGAGGTGATTGAAGGCATCCTCCATCAATTACCGGCCATCTTGACTAAGGTTTCCATGGTTTCCTCAGTTACAACCAGGTGAATGCTGGGATGGATTGCTTATATAGGCCATGGCCGCCCCGGTTTGGAAGGGACCCACAAAAGTAGCGTCTATATAAGAAGAGCCGGGAGGTTAAATTCAGTCACTTAATTGTGGCCAGTACCCTATACTAGGGTTAAGTTGAGAAGCTAACAAAAAAAATAATAAAAGGAATGCTTTGTGGCAGGCGTAAGTAACCCAACTGTATTATTAATATAGATCAATAAAAAGTTTAATATACACTGCATGTATTTATGCCATCCAATATAAAGTACAAAAAAATACATAATATATAATTTATTATTTGCAAATAACATTTGATTTCTTGTCTTGCTGATTATAATTTCGTAGAGTCCCGTTCTATCACTCAAATATCGTAGCAAAGTATCATTGCGTTACCTCTCGTCATTTCATTTCCTTTTCACTTCGATCTATATATACGTTAATCTAGAGGAGGTGGAGAGCAGTGCATTGAATATTCAATGTGTGGTTCTTAATTGTTAAATCACTGAAATCAAGATACGTCGAGCGTGGTTAATACTTAGATGGGTGATCATTTATTTAAAAATTACATTGCTCCCTCCCTCTTTGATAAATTCAAATCGTTTTTCGCCAATTTTGCAATCATTCACTTGTGTGTGTGGTTCCGCAAGCTTTGAACATTCCCTAGTCGAAAAGTAAGAGTGCATGATGCTAAGTGATAATTTGAGCAGTAGTCAAGTAGTTGACTACTTAATTGTTTTTAAGTAGTCAACTATAATACTTGTTTTAATTAAGTAGTTGACTACTTAGAAACAAGTAGTCAACTACTTGACTACTGCTCAAATTATCACTTAGCACTCTTACTTTTCGACTAGGGTTGCTTGGGTCCATTGATAAAAAGTAGAGGTGTCCGTCCTGACTGAGGCTTTCCACGGTTCCCTCAGTATAATCACTTTAGTGAATTAATGCTGGGACGTGTAACAGCTAGGCCGTTTCTGACAACCATCCGTTCCCTTTTTTATCCCTAACTACTACCCCGCCTCGATCTCCAAGCTCAAAGGGGTATATCATTCTAAAATATAAATATTTTCTATATATATACCCCTACGAAAAAACTCAATTATACTGTATAATCACGAGCAATCATCTTCATCCCTCATGATCGAACTGTCCCATTTTACTAGCCCTGCTTCTGTGTCCTTTAGAACTATATTAGTAACTTACTATATTTAGAACAGATACAAGAGCTTAATTGCTTCAAATTCCCTCGTTTAAATTATTCACCTTTCATTATTACCTTGCAATCCCTCACATGATGCCTCAAAATCTTACAAAGTGTTTGTACAGTTTTTTCAAAAGAAATGTCTCGTTGTATTCATGGCCCCACCTGGTCTTTTAAAATCAGCCCACCTGTGTTGTAATGCTAGCTTAACATCCGGTGCTTACCGGCCCAACTCCACCGCAAGAGGAGAGGGAGGGTCAAGTCAGTTTTGGTGATATATATTAGACTTGCACAAGTTTGTAGGTATGAGGTGGAGCTGAGCCAGGCATGTGACACTACAGCATTACATCTGATAGGCTGCCTCTGTAGGAGGAGGAAGGAGCCATGAATAAAATGGGACATTTATTTTATCTTGCAAAAAACTGTTGTACGTACACCCGCACGCGTCTTTCATCCAACTTAACGTAATTCATACTGCATATATAGTTAAATTTAAATAAATCAGCTCCAATGAGTACTGTACTGGGTGTTATGACAATTGATTTTTTTTTATTCATTATAAATTCACATAATACATATTTTTTTTAGATACAAAGTTGTGTTTACACCTCAATGTTGTGTTTAAAAATTTATATAAGACACACAGCAGGATGTTCATCTTTTCAATACTATGGAACAAAATAAAAATTGTAAATCTAATACTTTTAATCTTTGATTTAAATAAAATTCAATAAAGAAAAAAAAAATGCAGTTTTCGTTAATATTTCCTATTGATATTTAAAGTATTATATTTAAATAATTGCATTGTAAAATAAATCTCCACAATTTATTTCAAAGAAGTTCGTAGATATCTGAAAAAAATCAGGGTAACATAACTCTGCACGCTCTATCCATTTCTGAAAAAAAAAATTTAGGTTAATACTCCATTCATCTAGTTTTTCTTTTAATTAATTAAATATTTTTGATGATTTTTTCAGGTTTTTCCTGCGTTTAATTTGGGCTCTACGAGACAGACGGTTATCCTACCCACTGCTAGCCAAAAACTCTCTGTTGGAACCGTTGTCACCGTGTCAGGCTGGGGTCAAATTTCCGTAAGTACCTCAATTTTGTAAAACCTCAAACTTCTACTTGTGCGTTTGCTTTCTCTTGCAGTAAACATTTATTTAAAGTATTACTGCAATGATAAAAGATATTAATGTACTTCAGTATTTTTGTAATATTTTAATATATTTATATGGCATTTCAAAAGCTGTATAACTATATCATAATTTATAAATGTTTCAAAATTGGCACTGAAGTAATTATATATACTATATTACTAATATTTATATGTACTGTATTCTTATTTTTTATATTGATACTGTAAAATATGTTTGTGTTTGTATAATATAATCAATATTCTTATTCTTTAGGGCATTATTATATTTTATAATCTATTAATTCTTCACACTTTTTTTGTGTTCAATAAATAATTTATATAATTATATACAGCAGATATTTAAAAAAAGTTTTTATTTTTTAAATAAAAAATTATTTAAAAACTGAAAAATTATTTTAAGTAACAATTTGTTTATTCTGTCATTTTTCTGATGATAAAGAAATTTTCATTTGCACTTTAATCATCGACGACACCATAATTAAGATCCCATCGACGATATTTCAATGAGTAAATTCAGTCTTTTTAATGTACATTTTTTTTTTTTTTTTTTTTATAGAACTCTGTCAAGAAAGCTTCCGAAGACTTAATGAGGGTGAAATTGAAAATTGTGGACAAGAAAATTTGCGACACGGACTACGGCAGAGAGCTTTTTAATGAAATTTGTGCTGGCCAGGAATCGGGAGAGCATGGTGCTTGTGATGTAAGGAAAGCTCATCCATCCTGAATATACTGTAGTACAGTACATTGTATGTTTGTAATGAAAATAAAAAAAAAACTAACTAAGTACTGCATGCAATATTCATTCATTTTTTTTTTTCAGTAAAATGAATATAAAAACCTTTGTATATAACTTGCGTACTGTTTATTAAATATATACCCTTTGGTAACCCAGAAAAACTTATTTTTCTTTGATAATATATGGTTTTAGTTTCTATTTTTTTTTGTTTCATATTTCAGGGTGACTCCGGCGGTCCTTTGTTTGTTAGGAACGGCGTCCAGCATGGGATCGTATCTCGCTCCAGCAATGAATGCGGGCGTCCTCAGTTCCCGGGAATCTACACGGAGGTCACGAAATTCCGAAATTGGATCAACAACAACATCAATAATTAACCAGCAAGCATGTGCACCTCGGAACTGCGCATTGTTTTCCATTGTAGTCTATGGAGACATAGTGAAAGATAAATAAATTTGGATATACCCAAAATGGATTATCTGTTGTTTTAATTCAATGATGTAAATCTGCAACTGTCCTTTTTGCCTCTTCAGAGTAACAACTGCAAACTACAAAGTTCATTAAAAAAAAAAAAAATGAATGAATATTGCATGCAGTACTTGTTATTATATAAATTAATATTATTTATACTTGCTCTAATTTATACATCAATTCCTGAAAGTTGTATATAAAGTTCAAATTAAAATAGTGTTTTTATTTGGAAATAAATGTATGAGTCGATCGCCGCGGATCAAAAGGGTTTATATCAAAGCTCAACTGGGATTGAATTTTTGTCAATTTTTGAGCCTCGGTTACATGAAAAATATTTTTTTTAGACCACTTTTAAACCTATATATAATAGATTTAGAAAAATAATTACTATATAGTCAATATATACTAGTCTTTTCAAATCTAGGTCCTAAAGTGCTGAGAAAAAACTATTGTTAATGCAGCTGAGGCTCAATAATTCAATTCCAGTTGGCCTTGGATATATAAACCCTTTTGATCCGCGGCGACTCATATCATTTCAATATAAAATATTGCTTGTTAATTAATATAACTATTTTAAGAAATGTGCTTCTGCTCTCTGTAATATTTAATTATTTGTATCTAGATATAGCGTTGAAAAATAATATTTCATGGACTTCATTGCAGTTTAGGATTTTTAGTTTAAAATGACTGATTAATGACACATAAACTTAAAAACAGAAACAAAATATGCCATGAAGTACAATATATAAAATAAATGTGATTCTGCCATAGAGACAGTTTTTTTTAACTATAATAATCTTCAGCATTGAAAACGACACATAATGAAAAAAAAATAAAAATAAATGTATATACTAGTCTTGTTTGCTTTAAATACTAATTATGTCCTTATATTTTTTATACTTTTAATTAAGCTTTAACGCTAAAATCTTTTAAGAGCTAGCTAACACAGGAAATGCATCAAAATTTTGCTAGTATATAATACTAATCTTGTAAGGAGGGACTCCAGTAAAATACTAATACTACACTCTTAAAAAAAATTGGCTGAATGTCAGTGTATTCTTGATACTTAAATTGACACCCTATTTTCAGGTAATTCTAACACTTTAAGTCGTGATTTTCAGGTGTTTTGTTACGAATTTTCAGTAGTCAGTATTGCTGACTACTGAAAATACACTACGAAACACCTGAAAATCACGATTTAAGGTGTTAGAATCCCTTGAAAATAGGGTGTCAATTTAAGTATCAAAAAACACACTGACATTCAGCCAATTTTTTGAAGAGTGTACATGTTAACTGCACATGACTACACTTGAACACTCTACATGCAAATGCAGGCATCTAAAACTTCATGATCCAAATATACCAGAACATTAGAGGTTGTAATGTATTGCAGTTTTTACAGTTCAATTTAAAAAGGCTTTTATTAGAAAAATCATAGTACATGTCATACATAAAGTTTAGGCTTAAAGGTGCAATAAGATTTAATAGCCAAAAATGTCGTAAAAATGTAATATATAAAATCAATTAAAAAACATTTTTTAATTTTGGCATTTTTTTTAAACACACATGTATATTTAATATAATGAATAAAACAAACGAATATAAAATCGACAAGTCCACAACGTACTATTTTGTGTCCGCATAATCGTTCTTGACTTGTCTTTATGAAATATATATTATATATTTAATGAAAATATATTATGGAACACACACACACACACATGGGGAGGAAAAATATGATAATTATAAATAAGCTGCTGCATCAGCGCTCATCCCCTTTTTAAATTTAGTACTATCCATTAATATAATTATTAATTATACGTCACACATCATATCCTAAGGGTATGTAAGGTAACACGTTCAATATGTTAAAAAAAATCCCTCACGTGATAAAATGAAATATATTTAAATGTTCTCCTCTACATCCCCTATCAGTACCTAAACATCAGGTACATGTACATAAAAATTATAACTAAAAAGCTCCGAGATCAAATAATTTGTATACCTGTGATATTTTAGCTACTGATAGGGAATGTACGGAAAATATTATGATTTTTTTTTCATTTAAAGTTTAATGTTCGGATTTTTTTTTTTTTTTTTAATCATTGGACGCGATACCTTTTTACCCTAAAGGTTAAAATTATAAAAAAAAATACATCAAATTTTTTTAGCTAGTAAAAGAAACAGTATTATACATATTATAATATATATATTTATATAATATATATAATATACACATACATATATTTATTAATTTTAAACCCAAAACGTGTTTACCCGCCAAGGTAAGAAAGAAAATTTTCTACCCGCCAAGGTAAGAAAGAAAATTTTCTGACAATTTTCGCAATTTTCTTTCTTACCTTGGCGGGTAAACACGGTTCGGGTTTAAAATAAATTTAAAATACCGCCAATGTTCCGTAAGTTGACAAACTTACTTTAATTTCAATATATATATATATATATATATATATATATATATATATATATATATATATATATATATATATATATATATATATATATATATATATATATATATATATATATATATATATATATATATATATATATTATCCTTATTCAATTGCCATCTTTTCCCTTCTTTACCTTTACCCTTTTCCTAATATATAGTTCTAACCGACAGGGCTTCATTTAGGGCCTTGGTTAGACTGTATTTGTACACAGTTTAATAATAAAAAACTTTAAATAAAAAAAAAATGTAATGAAAATGCGCACGCGGCCCCCTACAGCTAGTACATACGCAGCGACCAATCATATCCTGATGTGAGGGTAAGTGGAAAAGGTTTGTAAAGAACAGGCACCAAACTGGGCGTTTTAGTATTATATCTGGTTTATTTATTAAAGTTATTAAACTGAGTTTAATAGACAGTGCAATAACAGTTCATGCATTATTAATAAAATTATTTCAAATGTGAATTGTTTAATTGTTATTAATTGACGCGGGATTTATTAATATAATACATTGTATCATTAAAACAGAAATTTTGTATGCAATTTCAAAATATAATAGTGATAGCAGCAACTTATATCGATGTTATTACGTTAAACATATTATATGTCAGTAATATTATTAATATATTGTATTTATGCAAATTTTATATCTGCCATGTTTATAATTTTGTTGGTCAAGTTAATTACTGCAATATTTTAATGTTGTAATTAAAAATATAATTAATTTTAATTACTTAATTAGTTCAACTTGTTTACGTAATTTTTATACTTCTTTATGTACACCTGGAGACATTACGAACGCCTTATTTCTGGATCTGCAGCTCGATAAACAGATGAAAATTTCAAAATTTTCTTCTGTATGTTGAGAAGAGAAACATTACAAAAAGTTCTAAATCACCTGCACACCTCCAAGGACTGCGTGTCAAAGGTCACAAAGAGAGCCGGTAACGTTCGTGGTGTCACGAGGTGTATGTAACGATATACCGTATAGTAATTATACTATAAAATTTTACTAGCCATGTAGTACTTATAAGTTTAGTACTAAAAATTAAGCACAATGCTCAGATAAGATTCTACTGAGGAGAGGGGAGAGGCGTATTGCTTATATACACGCGGGCGACGGGGCTTCGAATCACAACACACCAAAACATCACTCAACAAGTTATTGCTTGGCCGCTTCCATCACAGGACTTGGACAACCTCCGTCATGGTGAGTTATTTTATTTATTAATTTTTTTATTAATCACGTACCCCATTGGGTAATTCTACTTACTAATTACATTTTACTTTGAAACCCTGAACCTTCCGAAACCCACGTACCCCATTGGGTAATTCTATATACTTACTAATTACATTGTACTTTGAAACCCTGAACCTTCCGAAACCACAGCTTAGCGATTCGCGGGCTCTTCCGGAATGGGGGCGGCCACGGCCTTGCAATCCATCCCGACATTTGCCTGCGACTGAGGAGAACGTGGAAACCTCAGCCAGGATGGACGCTATACAGCTTTTGTCAATGAACCGAAAGTGCAATGGTTCAAATCCAGGGGAACCATGCACATAATGGAAAAGCGCAAATAACGATTTACCCCTGGGTGTTACAAAATTGAATTGTCATTTGAATTACTTTAATTATATAGACTTTTTATATAAAGAATACTTCCCTTTATTAACTTGGTGCTCATATGTTTCAGCTACCCGCCGCCGTCCTTGTCGTGGCGCTGCTGTCGCTGTCCCTCGACGGCACCTCCGCCCAACGTCCTTTCTACGCGCAACGACCCTGGATGGACTATTACCCTGACGCGAACGCCGTGGAGAACTCCGAACAACAGCAGCCCACCTTCAGGTACTTCAACAACATGCCCATCCAAGGACCTGAGGATCCGTGTGTGGGCTGCTTGTACCGGCTGACCAACGATGGCTTCGTCCGGGCCTGATGGACTTTGTGTCGGAATACTGAGGGAGTGCTTTAATTTTGTGTAACGAAAATAAATAAATAGCTATTGTAAAGATGATCCTTATACTTTTTTTCTGATGGAAAATGTTCTCGTAAATATAAATATAATTTTTTCACAGTTATAATACGTGTACCTAATTTAATTGTTAGAGGAAGAAATTAACACGCCCATGAAGTATTAATAAAAATCCCATTCATGAAAATTATGAAAAAAAATTAAATGTTCTCCTCTACATCCCCCATCAGTAGCTAAAATATCAGATCTAAAAATTCGAGCTAGTATTTGAGTTTTTATAATTTGTTAAGTTTACTATCTTAAACCTTATATTTTAGCTACTGATAAGGTATGTAAAGCTATGAGAACATTTTCATTTTTTTTTATATTTTTCATGAATGGGATATTTATAAACATTAATTGGGCATGTTATCTCTACCTTGAGAGTTTTGGTTCTGTTAATTGTTATTGCTGCCAGCGCTGCCAGCAACAACAATTAACAGAACCAAAATTCTCAAGGTAGAGATAACGCGCCCATTTGCTGCCATTAATTTTAAAACGTCATCTTTCTTGATAACATTTTCACCACGTGACGTAATTAATAAAATTTGCAATTAATTATTTTTTTTTTATTTTATGCATCATGAATGATACTGAGATAAAAGACATAAGACTCAATCCTCTGGCATTATACCAAGGTATTTTTTTGGGCAGGGGGTGGAGGTAGGTTTCAAAGTCCAAATACTATTTGTCAGTGTTGTAAAGTTTTTCTTCAAGCTCGCCTAGCAAAAGGAAGCCCAATTATTGCACTATATATATAACGTCCTGAAAGCATTCAAAGACATGTAATAAAAACCGAAGAGTTCGATAACGCGATGGAAATTTTAACATTGAACCATTAAAACAAAGTCAGATTTTGCAGCCCTAATTCTCATGCACTACTAATAATGCGCTTACAATATATATGCTTGTAATGTTAGAGAATTGATTGAAAATAAAAAAAATAACACAAATTCTAGCATGATATATTTTTTAAAGTAGAAATTTATAAATCTTACTTTATAATCATTAATTAATAATTTTTATAATTAATCAGTTTTAATCAATTGTTAATGGAGGAGCATCGAAAACCTTTATATTATATTTATTTACTCTCTCTCTTTGCTTTGACTCTCTCTCTCCCTCCCTCCCTCCCTCCCTCCCTCCCTCCCTCCCTCCCTCCCTCCCTCCCTCCCTCCCTCCCTCCCTCCCTCCCTCCCTCCCTCCCTCCCTCCCTCCCTCCCTCCCTCCCTCCCTCCCTCCCTCCCTCCCTCCCTCCCTCCCTCCCTCCCTCCCTCCCTCCCTCCCTCCCTCCCTCCCTCCCTCCCTCCCTCCCTCCCTCCCTCCCTCCCTCCCTCCCTCCCTCCCTCCCTCCCTCCCTCCCTCCCTCCCTCCCTCCCTCCCTCCCTCCCTCCCTCCCTCCCTCCCTCCCTCCCTCCCTCCCTCCCTCCCTCCCTCCCTCCCTCCCTCCCTCCCTCCCTCCCTCCCTCCCTCCCTCCCTCCCTCCCTCCCTCCCTCCCTCCCTCCCTCCCTCCCTCCCTCCCTCCCTCCCTCCCTCCCTCCCTCCCTCCCTCTCTCTCTCTCTCTCTCTATCTCTCTCCAAAATCCCAATATAAGATAATATATATTATATAATATGATATATATTATATAATATGATATATATTATATAATATGATATATATTATATAATAATATATATAGCAAAGTAAAAACCGTTTAGCATCTTTTTACTACCATTTTCATTATTATTAATATTTTTTTTTTAACCCATTAGAGCCTGAATTAATTTTTTGTTTCGAATTTAATTTTTTTTGCTATAATTTGAAAGTATTAGGTCTCTAAGTGAGAAAAATCAAAATTTTAATTTCTTAAAATTTTAATTGCAGTTTTAATTGACAATTAAAGAGTGATGCTAAATTGCATCGCTAGGCTCTAATGTAGTCAATTTATGCTTTTTTGCTGTTTTGAGGTTACGACCTCTTACAGTCCAAAAAAGTTTTTTGGGGGTCTCTAATGGGTAGGCCCTTCTGTTTTATGTCAAAACAAAAATTCAGAGGGTCCCAAGTGGGCCCTAAAGGCAAAGGACCCACTTTGACATCACTTATTGAAACAAAATAAAGTGTCAAAAAAGGTAACGGCCATTCAAATTTATCTGTGTGTTGAATATAATTTTTTGTTACTTGGCGGTATATTGTAAATTGTAATAAAATATTAAAACATCAAATCTGTATCAAATCCCTAATAATTTTCTTTTGCCAAATACATAATATATATAATATATATATTTTTTTAGGGAAATTGCTATATAGATTAGGTCATTTTCCTTTATTTACCTCTTCAGTAGATCTATTTTTTATTTGAATTGATTGCAATAAATTCATGGTACACGCGCGCTATTTGCAGTATGAGTATCCCTCCAAAAGTAGGTTTATATATGTTCATTATATTTCAGTGTTGTAATTTTAAATTCGGGTTCAGTAGATCAAATAATTACTTCTGATTCAAATATATAAAGCTTGCATTATATTTTCAAAACAAAACAAGAAAAAAAAAGACACAAAATTCACTCTTGTGGCTATTTTCTGAAGAAATTTCACATTAATTTGATTAATTAAGTCATGACATTGTATATATAAATCACACTGAATTCGATTTAAGTTTTTAAGTACAATTATTTTCATCTTACTTTAAGGAATTTTTAGGTTTCAGTACATTAAATGGGCTAATTAAATCTTATTTTCATTGCTTTTTAATATACATTTTTAGTACTGAATAAACAGAGTTAATAAAAGTACAAATATTATATATCCTTAATTAGAGTAAGTATCTAAAAGTTTAGAGTGGGGGTGTTCCAAAAATTCGTGCAAACTGTAAACACAAATAAAATGTTATAAGATTTTATTTTTGTTCATATTTTTGCACGGTTATAAGATTTTATTTTTGTTCATATTTTTGCACGAACTTTTGGAACACCCTGTATATAGAATTAAATTGATATATTTAAATTTAAATACATTAAGTGCCATTTCACGGCTGCTCACAAATGAAGTGAACTTTTAATTCAGTACCGTTTCCATAAGGATGAAGGTCATTCCACTTTGCGACGCCGTTTTTATAGAGGTAGTGGATGCAATACTCCTGGTTGTTAAAGGCTTGGTTTGGTTCCGTCGAGAACCAGTCGAAGAAGGTGACTCGTTCTCCAGTGGAGGCCCACACGTACTCCGTCCTCCTACCGAAGTCATTACCTGACGTCCAGTAGTCGGCTGGACCTGACAGAAGGAGCAGTTCTATTAAAATATCAATTTCGATAGGTTTTAAAGTACCTCAATTTTTTTATTGCAGAAATAGATAGAGGATGCACAGTTATATATGCTATAACCTGTTTTTTTTTTAAAACATTTTTTTTTTATTTTAATTTTTTTTTTTTTTTTTTTACCGAACAGCATGCAGCATATACAGACAGGGCCAGAAATGGTGTTCCGATCGTACGCTAAATTTTCGACGGGAGGACTTTCAGATAGAAAGTTGAAATTTGGCATACATACATGCAAGTTTTTTTTTTACTTGTGTTAGATTTTTTTTTAAATCACTATTTCATGTTTTTTAGGGGTGGATTCACGATTTGCATTACTTTCTTATGAGATTTCCATGTTAAATTAAGTGGATTGAAAATTTTTGTCCGATCAGCACCAAATTTTATTTCTAGGGGTTCAAAACACACGCTGAATCTAATGGTGTAATTTAAAATGTGAGAAAAACAACCCCTAACGAGATATTGACCCTTACTACGTTAAAAAAGGGTTACATCCTAATTTTGATATCACCATTGAAACGAGCTCATTTTTTTACCCCAGAAAAAACCTTTGAATTTTTTAAATCGGAGTTAGTTATATATTATAGGGATTTAATTTTTAGGGGTAAAATATGACGGGGTTATGGTTCTTCAGCACACCCACCGATGGAGATGATGTGGTCCACGATCAGCTGATGTTCTTACTCGGTCTCCACGCTCACCAGGAACATGCCCAGACGACGACAATATTCAGTAGCTTCGTACCAGTTGGCCTGAAGTAAGGGAACGCCATTAAATTTAATAATGATTTGAAGTACATGTCAAAACAGCTATGTCAAAACATTCTAAAAATCATTATTATAGAGGTATAGAGTAAAAAATAAAATGTTTTTCGAATGAAGGGAGATTCAAATTGCATACAGTATAATAACTATTATGGAAAACAGTTATCCAGGTCTCTCAATAACCACGTACGCGCATTTAGTAGCATTGAATTAAGTTAAAGTTAACCGTGGATTATAGTGAGAAAGCTGGATAACTTTCTAGATAACTACTCTTTCGTGAATCGCCATGGCCCATTATGCTGAAACAATTTTCAAAATAATACAAAACAGTATCGAAAAATTTAATTTTATTCATTTAAGGTAGAGATAACGTCGGTCAGCTGTTTTTTTAGCTCCATTTGATTAACATGTAAACCTTAGCAAATTCAAAAAAATTCTGAAATTTTTTTGAGTGCCTAAAAGCCATAGAAAAAATTTCAAAACAAATTAACGAGCCGATTTTTTTTTTAATTTAATTTTTAGTTTGTCTCTCCATGGGAAAGCCCTATTCTGAAGATTAAATAAATTAATTAAAAAAAATCAGCTCGTTAAATTGCTTTGAAATTTTTCTATGGCTTTTAGGCACTAATATCTGCCTCTCAAAAAAATTTCAGAATTTCTGCATACATTATATAACATCACATGCATGGTAGATTTGATAATTATATATATTATGTCAGAAATATGGCATATATAATTATTTTTATGTTCTGAAATGATAGAGTCATCGTCCTACAATAAAAAAACATGCATCAATATAATATATAAGCTGTTATGACTTATGAAAAATTAAGCATATATACTCATTTATAATGTATAATTTTTCATTAATTGCACAATTAAGCACACGTTTTTTTGCAGAGCATTATTTAAATTTCCAAATTGTAAGTGATAATACTAAAATAACTTACCAGACACAAATTGATATTTCTATTTCCCCAACAACAAGAATGCTTGTTTTATATGCTTCTAATATAAATAAATCAAGACATGCACATTCTATATAAATACACAATGCAACTTAACTTATCTGCTCTCTGGTTTCAAGAAAAAACTAATAAATATTTATTTATAATTTCTGCTTAATATAGAACCTTAAAAGCAGATAATCATTGCTTGATAACATGACGTGATTATATATTAACGAATAACCTTCTCACTTACTTCGGAGTCACCTCAGTTTTCACAAAACTGATAAGACAGATCATGTACTTCAAAATTTGTATGCCACCCATTGATAACTTGAGTTCAAAGACCCCTTGCAGGGGGGTCTTATTGATAACAAGGGGACCGATTCTGAGATCTCAATCTGAGAACTGGGAATGAACTGGGATTATATAATCACTAAAGTAATTAATACAGGGGTTGAGAAAAAAATATATACAACACACACACACACACACATATATATATATATATATATATATATATATATATATATATATATATATATATATATATATATATATATATATATATATATATATATATATAATATATATATATATATATATATATATATATTAATAAAAAAAATATATTATTCAATATTCAATGAAGTATCGACCTCATTTTTTTTTTATTGCAAAAATGGATAGAGCGTGCAGAGTTATGCTACACTGATTTTTTTCAGATTTTTTGGAGCCCGGGAACTATTTTTAACAAAATATTGAAAGTTCTTTTTGTGACGTCACGAGACGCTGCTCCTTAATCAAGAAAAAGATAGGACTTGCCGCCACGTGACGTCACAAAAAGGACTTTAAATAATTTTTTAAAAATAGTTCCCGGTCTGTAAAAAAATCTGAAAAAAAAAACAGGGTAGCATAACTTTGCACGCGCTATCCATTTCTGCAATAAAAATTTTTGAGGTCGATGCTCCATTAATGTTGATGTTTCTAGTTTTTAAATGACCAGTATATTATTATGGCAGCTTTAAGTATGATGGGCATGCAGTAGACTTGATTTACGAATCAGTACGGAATATCTTAACATCACTAATCCTAGTGAAGAATTGCCTAAATTTTTCGTCTTGCATCAAACCTGATATTTTATGTCTTTTCATTTTCAATTAAATGATTTTTAATAATTGAATTGCCACATTGCAGTCGTTGCAGAATGACAATGTATGAATTATATCATTAACGAGATCAATTTATTTTTCAAAAATTAATTTTATTGACAAGTATTATTAGTTATTAGTTTCAAAAGCCACTTTTGACCACTTTCCATAAAGCTCATTTTTATCAGTAAGCTATGAGATGAGAAGCCTTGCTGGCAAGTGGAAAAAGAAGGTTTTGATTCTTAATGTATAATATTGCTAGCACATTTTTATTTTGAAGACTGCGTCAATTTCTCTGTAAATTATAACATCACTGCATGCATGAAGTTGTTTATCACAATGAAATTTGTATGTTACTTTGTGATTTTTTTTTATAAATTATTATAGGCATTAATGTTAATTGCTATGAATATAATTTTATTAATTGTGGTTTACGTTTACACGCTTGCAACAAAAAAATTGTTAATATTTAATAATATATTTTTTTTCATTTGTGATTTATACATGTTATATATAATATATATATAGCTCTACATGGTAGTCTTATTGTTATGATCATAATATTAAAAAGTATCACGTTTCTTTGACTCGATTTACTAATGTGTTATACTTAATATACTTATAATGAGTTATGGTTTGTTATGAACAATCAAGCATCTTGATACCATTATGTTGAGTTTTTTGTAATAACTAAGCAAAAACCAATCATTTCTATTGCTTTTAATTCCCTGTTCTAAGCAATGTAAAATTAATATCTCTTATAATGAACGTATACTCTACTATATGACGTGTATAACTTACCTGATTCCAATTTAATATTTTTCTTTCCCTACATACAGCAAGAACATTACATTTGTTTTATACGTTAATTTATCAATACGTGCTAAAATATAAGATATAACTTAACTTATCTGTTTTGATTTTGAGAATCACTGATTATTGATTTCTGCTTACAGCTGTAGAATCACGCGCAAACATGTTAAGTCATGTCTTATCTTTTAATCTTTTTATATTAAAAATAAATTGAGTGATAATATATAAGTAGATTATTTATTGTTTATTATATATATTTTTTCACCATCGTTATAACAGACAATTGTACAATATATATATAATAATTAATTTGTTGGAGGCATACAATTTAATTATTAGCTGTGATATTTTTAAAAAAATTATTTTTTTTTAGTTCCCAATCATTAAACTGTAAATGTAGAATAGAATTTTGAAATATTTTCTCACTATTTATTAAATCATACTATTAATTTAAAGTTTTTTCTCAATATTCTATTCATTTTATTTAGGTATCTTCCGATTTCAAATAAAAAAAAATATACTTTTCTTAAAATTTGATTTAATGCTATATTTTTTTTTTATCGATTGTTTTGTCATTTTCAATACTTTTTACCTGAAAAATGTTTACTATTTTAAAAAATAATCCTTTTATGTGTTTTTTAAATTGTTGCATGTCCTAATTAATTGAAAAATTACGTCGTCAACTCATTCTTTACACGTCTAAACCTAATCTTTTTATCTAAAAAAACACATCTTATTTCCTCCTCGCTGAAAAAGAGGATGAAATCTATTATTTTATGCTCAATAAGAGAAAAGAAGACGTAATATCGTCTTTTCCCTCTTTTTTCCTTAAAATGGTTCAAAATAGGAGGAAATAATCAGGCGAGAAGAGAGCTTAATAACAAATAAAAAATTTATTTATTTCAACTCGGGTATGGATTACTATAAAATGGTATTACTATAGGATTATAATCCATATATGTAATA
Organism: Siphlonurus alternatus; assembly: GCA_949825025.1. Classification (NCBI taxonomy): domain Eukaryota; kingdom Metazoa; phylum Arthropoda; class Insecta; order Ephemeroptera; family Siphlonuridae; genus Siphlonurus; species Siphlonurus alternatus. The sequence continues at coordinate 35,296,526 of OX463782.1, forward strand.
CCTGTGTGTACTTATTATTATTATTATATCGAGTTTTTACGGCTCTTCGCAAATGACATGTTCGTGATTGTTTTGTAGGAGAATTGTTGTTCCACCTGACATCATTTTTTCTCTTGTCATAGTATACTTAAGTTGTTCGATTCCCCCAAATGCCAGTCAAAGAAGGTGATTTGTTTTCCAGTGGAGGCCCACACGTACTCTCCCTTCTTAGCCAGCTAGGTAATTTTTTAACAATATTTCTTATATTTTCATTCGTTATAAATTTACAATGACATATTTATTAACACATATTTTTAAAAATACTAATTCTTACTTTTAAATCATCAAATTTGCAGTATGAAATCCCTAATGATTTCATTTTCTTACCTATAATGTTGAATTGATTTCTTTGGGAAATGGCTGGATTGGGTCCTTTACCTCTTCCGTAAATCTACCTTCTTACATAATTTGATAAATAATATATTGCATATTTAAATTGCTATAGATTCTTAGTCTATTTATATAATATTTTCTCCAAAAGTATGGTGTTTACGATATGTATAATATTTATGAATACATGTCGTATTTATGTATTAGAGCAATACAATATAGTTTAAAAATAAAATATATATATATTAGGTTTTAATAAAGGCATATTATAATTTCACACATAAGTTTCGTTATAATTTTATTGTAAATCCCCTTCTTTAAAGTTTAAAAACTGAATTACAGGCTATAATATCAACATATTTTTTCACATTTCTGTAGTATAATTTATTGAAAAGGCCGTATATAAGTTCGTTTCACGGCTGTTCACAAATAAAGTGCATTTTAAACTGAGTATTGTTTGCATAAGGAGCCAAATCATTCCACTTCAAGGCATTGTTATAATTCCAGTAGTGAATACAGAACTCTATTTTGTTGAAGCCGCTGTCTGGCTGATTCTGCCCCCAGTCTGTGAAGATGAATGGTTCTCCAGTGGAGGCCCACACGTAGTCTCCGTTCTTAGCCAGGTCGTTACCTGACGTCCAATAGTCAGCCACACCTGCAACAATGGACAACCTAGATGATTAAGAATTTTTTAATTGCGTCTTTAAATGGGCCGGGTCGGCATGCAATCATGCAGTGGACTGTACGCGCTCCGTTAAATGGTTTAAAGATTGACTTAAAGGAGGGGAACGGCTTAAATTATTTTAATTTTTTTTTTAATTTTGTTGATGCAATGAAACATGTCTGCAACAAAAAAAAAAAAAACATCTTCCTCTTCCTTCCCTGACTTTCAGCTGTTGAAAGCAACGTTCCTTTATACAGATTAAGCCACCGATTGGACCAATGTTAAAGGGCTTAGCCAATCACGTTCCAGTATTTTTGGCCACATCGTGTCGCGAAACTTTGAATGTGCCCATCATGCAATGCTATTTTTGAAATTTCGCGGTGCAATGGGGCCTGAAAATTTACCAAAATTGACGCACGAAATGCGTGCGTGTCTTAACCTGTATGAAGGAATGTTGAGTGCGTTCGAATTCACGGGCCAGCCCGGGCTGGCCCGGGCTGGGTAGCCCGGGCTGGCCCGGGCTGGGTAAAATGGCGGTGACCTTGGTCGCCTGGTATGAAACGTCATAATTTCGTCATAATTAGTTCCCAGTCTGTCCGCTAGGTCTCAGGCGCACTGTAGAGTCCGCCCGCGTCAGCCTGGGCCAGCCAGGAAGTGACGTCATGAGAGGAGGAAAAATGGCCGCCGGGCTGGCCCCACTTGACGACAAAAAACGCTTCAGCCCAGGCCAGCCCGGGCTGGCCCGTGAATTCAAACGCACTCGTTGTTTGAAAGTTAAGAGTGTTAATTAAGACTTTCAAAATGTTGCGTCCAGAGACCCTACAGAGACCTCCGTGACGTATTATGGCCAGGGATTTGATCAGAGTTTCGCTGTTTCTGAGAGTGGCGGCGCTGCTAAATGTTCGGCACGCCCCGGTTCTTGCTGCATGGCTGAAATTGCCCGCGCAGCCAGCGAAAACCGGGTTGTGCCGCTGCGATTCAGTGGCGCCGCTACTCTCAGAAGCAGCGAAGCTCTCAGCCCAAGTTGTTCAAATTCCTAGCCTTAATTATGTCACGGAAATCTCTGTAGGGTCTCCAGAGATCCTTAGAGACTTATTCCGTGTCTTTTATGGCCAGAAATTTGATGGCCTGAGCGGGGTCCAAGTGTGGCGGCGCTGCTGCATCGGATGCTGGGCGCGATTGAGCACGCGCGGCCCGGCTCTTGCTGGCTGCCAGCTGCGCGCGCAGCTGAAAGTCAGGTCGTAGCCTATATGACCGCACCCATGTGATGCAGCAGACTTGGACCCCGCTCAGGTCATCAAATTTCTGGCCATATTAAGACACGGAGCTCTCTAAGGATCTATGTAGGTTCCCTGAGTTGCGTCAATGACGTATTTTCGCGCCAAAGTGAAGCAGCCAATCGCAGCGCATTTCTCTAGAAATATCTCTAGAAACGCCTCACGCAATTGGCTGCTTCCCTTTGCCGCGAAATTACGTCATTGACGCAACTTTTTTCGACAACTGAAAGTCAGGGAGGGAGGGGGATTACGGTGTTTCTTTTGGTGCATATGTTTTACTGCATCAACAAAATTTAAAAAAAAACACAAAAGTTAAAGCCGCGTTCCCCTCCTTCAAGCCATAATTAATATATACGTAGATGCGTGCATTGCATGGTTAGCAGGCAGCGGGCCGCCCGACTGCGGGCGGCTACTTGATGGAGAGATGGACATGCAGGCTTGGTAAGGGGTCTCCAATAAATAAGGACTGAACTTGCTATTAATAATAACTATATAGTTTTAGATATAATTGTGGTGTTTCATTTAAACGCCGCAGACACCCTTACATTTGCATAAAAAAATTAAGTCAAGTTTTGCATTTTCCACTTTATTTTTCTTTAATCTTGAACACCACTCTGAACCACATATTTTATATTTAACACGCATAATATGCTAGCTTACACATAATATATGAAAAGGCATGACATGAACTAAAAGCGTATTTCACATCGATTTCGAGAAGTGCTGAAAATAAAATAAAACGATTTTCATTGAAAATAATCTTGAGGTCAGGGCTATGAATCTGGTAACTTCACAAAGCAAGTTCAAATTTGCATCATGTTGTGTCTTCACGGATCTGGCTCACACTCACCAATGCTGTAGATGTGGTCCACGATCAGCTGATTCTCCTGCTCGGTCTCCACGCTCACCAGGAACATGCCCAGACGACGACAATATGCAGTAGCTTCGTACCAATTAGTCTGAGATCACAAAAACTGCATTTAATAATGATTTGTATGATTAATAGCATTGATTTATAGCAAAAAATTAAAAACATGCATTTTTAATTGGCTCACAAAAACCATACAGGGATTATGACTGCAAGTTCTGTCTTCATGAAAATAATAAATGTATAACTAAAATGTTTAAAATAACACTGTGGCATTATAGATGATTAACAAATAACATAACAAATTAATAAAGGTATAAAATTATGCTACCCTGCATTTTCCTTTTTTTTCCGGGAACTATTTTTTTATAATTAGGGAGATTTTAGTTACACCCTCTGAAGGCGTTTAGGCGTCATTGATACGTTCACCTATTTTTTTGAAAACTGTTCCTGGATTATTAAAAACCAGGAAAAAATTAATAATTTTGTATAATAAATAAATACTTTTTTATTAGGGCTGTGAAATCGATCTCGATTTTCGAGTCGGATCGAGCCAAAAATTTCGGGATCTCGATTTTATTGTGTACCGAAAACCGAGTTTTTCGAGTTTCGAGCCGAAATCGAGCTTTTCGACATTCGAACCGAAATCGAGATTCTCGAGATTCGAACCAAATCCGAGCTTTTCGAGTATTGGGCCGTTGCTTGAATTGTTAATTTATTTTTACTATGTAAATTCAGAAAAAATATATTTTATATACTTAATTACTATTATACGCTATAGGTACTGCACATGTTTTCACTTAATGGAAGTTTTAGTTGGATATTCTCTTATACATATACGTTATTTAACTTGTGTTGTGGGGTTGTTGACCTAGTAAAAATACTACCTGGAGGGTCCAACACCGATGGACAGACACGCAGGGAGGAAGTAGCGGTATTTAAGGTTGACTGACATTTAAAAATGTAAATAAAGAGCTTTAATTGCTTTAAAATTTTTATTCAATACAAAAATGAACGCGTCCCTTAATTTTCTGCCAATGTTAAGTTCTTTCTTGATATCCTTTATCACACTGCGATTGACACATGCAAGGACACAAGCAGGTAACATGCTCAAGAAGTTAGCATGAGAATGAGGTATTTATAAAAAATTTATATTTTTTATCTCGACTAATTCTTAAAACTTCTTCACACGACTTAGTTATAACAATACTGTGTTTAACTTTGAATGCTTCAATGTTTACGCTAATAGCAGAACTAATATAGCATCGCTAACATATTGGAAAAAAATAAAATAAAAAATTTAAGAATATATAAAATTGTTTGACTATGAAGTAGGCGTTATTCAGAGGGTTTAATATAGTTAATTCAATTGAAAATTCATAACTTAAGGTCCTCAATTAATTAAACAGAAAAAAAAAATCTTGTAGTTCCGCTGTGTTTTTTGTTTGTTTTTTTCTACTGTATTATAGCACACACAAATTGAAAGAAAACGAAAATTAAAAATTTAAAAACATTTCTCCTTAGTTTTGTTATGATTAATTTCCGTATTTATGGATTCTATAAAGATTATTGCACAGTTATCTATAAAGCAAAAAATAATATTTTCGAGCTTTGACTCGATTTTGAACCATTTCATGATTTGGCTCGATTTTTGAGCTTGGCTCGATTTTCGAGCCTGGCTCGATTTTCGAGCTTCGGCTCGAAATATCGGGTTTCGAGCCAACTCGAGCTTTTTTTTTCGAGATCGAGCTGAAAATTTTTCGAGTTTTCTACAGCCCTATTTTTTATAGTATTATTTTTTTAATCTTTCCCTAACATTCAATTTCCTTTATTTATTATTGTTTTTTTAATTAAAACCCATAGCAGCCCTTTAATTTAACCAGTGACTAAATCCAGCATTACATCGGTTCAATTTTTCTAATTATTACACACATGCACACAATTTTTCCTTGCAACAAGATTTTTTATTGTAGAAAAAATTGCATGCAAAATTATATCATGTAACATTTAAACAGATATAAGATATATACACAAAACACATTTTCGGCGTAAAGATTAAATATAGCTACGGATTGACTCACTATTAAATTCGTTTCAAAGTAATAAACTCTTCCTCCAAGATTGATGAAAGGTTCTGCAGAGAAATTCTTTTTTACATCTGAAATATTGACAATACATGTATATTATAGTTAATTAAAGGTGTACTAAATTGAATACTTTTTTTACACATTCGCGGGAACCTAAAGCCAGTATTACATGATACAATTTTGCGTACAATTTTTCTTGCAAGAAAATTTCAACTCCATACAAACAAATGGAGTTCAAGTTTTCCTGAAAGGAAAAGTTGTATGCAAAAATAAAAAAAATTGTATTGTATCGTAATACCGGCTTAAGAATTATTTTGGTACCCCTCTGTGGCTCAATATTTTCGTACGATGTCTAATTAATTTACAATGAATTATTTAGTTTGAAAAGTGAGTTAAAAAACCGTTGGTTGATTCAAACCGGCGCGCGGCCGCAGAAGCCCCTGATATCAGGGCCGTCCCATGTGCACAGTGCATACGTTTAATTTTTTCTGCTCTATTATAGAGTTTTCCGTAAATTAATAGCCACGGCTTAGAAAAGCTGCGCAGAAACGAGTTTTAAATGTTATTAGTCTACTGCGCATGGCTCTGCGAAGTGTGCATGATAAAAAAGCTTGAATCCAAATGAAGCTGCGCAAACGCTAGGTGACTAATCTGCGCACAGCCAATAGCAACTTTGTATGCTTTATGAACAAAGATACGAACTTCTACCCCAGATTGCTTGCGAATTGCAGTGTTTAAAAATTCTTTTAATACGTTACTGCAACCGGTTTGGCTTGTAGTATTGCAAATAAATATCAAATTTGAGATGAGATAAAAAGCAACATTCTCGCTAATGTTGAACAAAAATTCTGCTCCGGTAGGGGCCCCTCGTGCAGCGAAACAGCTGTTTTGAGCTCACTACGTGACGTCACCTTGGGTGTTTTTGGCCAAAATGAGCAGATCAGTCCAAATTCGTAGGGCTGATGGACCTATCTATTATAGTTGTATCATGCCCTGAAATGACGATAATCTCCCACGAATCGAGGGAACCTCCTCCCGCCTCCTCGATCGTCGTATCGGTGATCTGCGGTCGCGCGCCGGCTTGAGTGAATCAACCAACTCACTTTTCAAACTATATAAATAATTAATTTTAAATTTTTTAGACACTGTAAGAAAATATTGAACCACAGGGATACCAAGATTATTCTTATAGGTACCCGCGAATATGTAAAAAAATAATAAAAATAAAAAAATATTCAATTTGGCACGTGACCTTAAAATAAAAAGCAGTAATAAATTAACATACAGACAAACATACCATCTGATTGCTGATGGTCGAATTGAATCGTTCCAGCAAGCTGCAAAGTAAATGTTTTATTGATAACAGAGCTTATATACGCCAGGTTCTGTATCGATCAGGTGCATCTAAGTATCTACTTTTATACTTACGTACTGAAGTAGGACGGCACTGAACATCATCACCGCGAAGTGTCTTTAAGTTATCATCTTGAAATAATGGGGTACTGACCAAAAAAATAATTGCAAGTTTTTGTCAATATTTCAAAAGACACAAGAATTACACGAAGAACAAGCCCTATTACAGCATTATAAGACAATTTCCTGATTTTATATGAATTTTTAAAACCTCTCAAAAATGACGTCATATAGCATTGAATCTTAATTAAATGGGAAAATAGATCAGTTAACATTGCCAAATCCCATACTTAATATTGAAATGTAACCAAAACTTCATTTGCAAGGTTTTTAGGTGCTAGAATCACGATAATGAAGGTTTCAAATTCCTACCTAAATAACTTTTCATTTTAGCAATGTTAACTGATGCATTTTCCCATTTAAGATTCAATGCTATGACGTCATCAAAAAAAGTTTTAAAAATTCATATAAAATCAGCAAATTGTCGTAGAATGCTCTAATAGGGCTCGTTCTTCATAGAATTCACGGTACTTTTTGTTAGTATTGCTAACTCAAATACCGGTCAGTACCCCATTGTGTTATTAAAATCTGCGAAAAAATTAATTTAAAAAGTAAATGACATGAATCATGATCCTTATTCCATGCATGAATTATACGAAACATTTATCTCTAAATATACAGTTTAAGACCAGATTCAGATGGTGACAACGGCAATGCGACGTGATTTTGTCACACAAGCTGTAAAATCCTATGCGGCGAGCGAATTCGCCAGGTTGCGGCAGCGAAATCGAGTTGATTGCGATGCTCTTTTTTTATATATATATATCCCTATTGGAAATGTACAATTGTAATCAGCCAAATTACAATTGTAATTTGCCTCATTACAATTGTAATTTTGCTGATTACAATTGTAAAATTTGGATTGCAATTGTAACACATGGTTACAATTGTAACACTCGGATTACAATTGTAATGTTCTTTAATTACAATTGTAATACTTGGAATTGCAATTGTAACTTTTGATTACAATTGTAATGTTAATGATTACAATTGTAATACTTGGAATTGCAATTGTACTCTGGTTCTGATACAATTGCAACACTTGGATTACAATTGTAATATTCATGATTGCAATTATAATACTTTTGGGGTTGTAATTGGATTAAATTATTTGCATAAGAAAACTTGGATTTAAAGTGTTATATATACTACATAATAACATAATATATAATATATATACTACAGAGTAGAATTAATATATACATTTACATTCATTAATTTATTTAACTTAATATTTTTTATGTTAATTTTTTTGCTTTAACGTATATCTTAGGTACTATTAAGAAGCTTCAATTGAAAGTATTAATTTATTAAATTTTCATTATTTTGGAAAGGCTCGACCCCCTAATAGGGTACGTACCGCCCTTCAATTTAAAAAAATAATAATAATAATAATTCAGATCGAGATGCATCTTCATTTAATATATGAAAAATAATATTCATAAAAAATCAATTTTAATAATTTATACTATTATAAATTAGGGGTCAACCCCCAACCCCAACGACTTATTATGGTCATATCAATTAATTAACATAAACATTCATCTATGCTGCATGAAACTGTAGTTCTCATTTAGTTTTGCGATATTTTTTTTAAATATATAAATTGAAAAAAATAAGGGTCGGGTCCCTTGAAGGGTCATATAATTAAAAAAGTAAAAAGGTCAGTTGAAGATGTACATTAATTTGAAATGTAACGAATATAGTAAGAAAATGAATTCATTTATCTTATCATACGTTAAGGGTCGGTCGCATGATGCGTAATCGACCCTTAGGTAGTCGATCATTATACTTCATCAAAAGAACTCGATGCTGCAATGAACTTATATTGAACCTAGTCCTCACATTTTTTGTCAGATATTTTGTTAAAAATATTTGCACACTTTTAATAATGACCCCTGGTATGCCCAAGGGTCGATCCTTAAAATACGTAAATTACAGCTCTGAAGGAAATTAAAAGGATTGTCATTTTCAGCCTTGCAATTTTTTACGAAAAAACAAATTTAAGGGTCTTTTGACCCTTAAGGGTCAAAGGGTCCCAAATTTAAGGGTCACCATTAGAACCACCATCAAATTTTACCTTAAGGTCGAAATATATATAACGTTGCAATGAAGTGAACTAAATTTCAGGGTCTTTTGACCCTTAAGGGTCGAAGGGTCGCAAATTTAAGGGTCACCATTAGAACCACCATCAAATTTTACCTAGGGTCGAAATTTATATAACGTTGCAATGAAGTGAACTAAATTTCAGGGTCTTTTGACCCTGAAGGGTCAAAGGGTCGCACATGTAAAGGTCTTCATTAGAACCGCCATCAAATTTTACCCTAGAAGCAAAATTTATACAACGCTGCATTGAAGTTAACCCGTATTTTTCCCATAGCTTCCCTATTGGAAATTTACAATTGTATTCAGCCAAATTACAATTGTAATTTGACTGATTACAATTGTAAAACTAAGATTGCAATTGTAAAACTTGGGTTACAATTGTAACATTTGGATTACAATTGTAATGTTCATGATTACAATTGTATTATTTGAGATTACAATTGCTTTCAGGTTCTGATACAATTGTATTTGTTAGATTACAATTGTATTTCTTAGATTACAATTGTAATTCTTAGATTACAATTGATTTTTGTGCTTACAATTGTAATTTTTACAATTGTAATTAGATTGCAATTGTATTTGGATTACATAATTACTAAAAAAAAATGGTATTTTCATTGTTAATTTATATTACACGTACATTTTCTCAAATTCTTATTACTTCATTCAATTAATATTTTTTTATGCTAAGTACGTAACTTGGCTGTAATATCTAATTAAGATACAAAGGTACTATATATATGAAGCTTTAATTGATATTATATATTTAAAATAAATAATTATTTTTGGAAAAAAAACATGGATCGACCATCGACCCCTTATAGGGTCACAAAAAAAAGTCAGATCAAATCGATGCATGATGTTAACATATAAAGTGTAACAAAAAATATAAAAAAATACAATTTTTTTGAATTTATGCTATATTTTAATGCATTAGGGGTCAACCCCTACTAGGCCATTGTGGTTGTATTATATGTCATCAAAAGCACTTAACTATATAATAGCTGCATGCATGAACCTGTCTCGTAGTATATATCACTTTTTTTTTTAAATATGAATTTGAAAAAAATCAAGGGTCGACCCCTAAAAGGGTCACATTGAAAAAGGTAAAAATATAATTCAGAGATGTATGTTAAATTATATAATATATATTATGAAAAAATGGTTAGAAAAAAAATTAATTTTTCAATCAAAAGTTAGGGGTCGACCCTTAAAGGGTCATTAAGATTAAAAACACTCAATGTTGAACCTGTATGTAGTCCTCACATATTTTGTCAATTTTTTTATTAAAATTTGCATACTTTTAAAAAAGACCCCCGCTAAGCCCCAAGGGTCGACCCTTAAAATTAGTGAATTACTTAATATAATTAGGTTATATTAAGTTGATTGCTAATTTCAGTTTTGCAATTTTTTAAGAAAAAAAAATTTTCAGGGTCTTTTGACCCTGAAGGGTTGAAGGGTCGCAAATTTAAGGGTCACCATTAGAACCGCCATCAAATTTTACCCTATGATCGAAATTTATATGACATTATATTGAAATGCCCCCTCGTCATTTCCCCATAACTTTTATTTATTTTATATACCTCAATATTCTTCATCCTATTAAGAAAGCAGTAGCAGCGCAATGGTAAGAGTATCATCAACAGTGGTAACCGAAGTACAGCAACGCAGGTTTGGGTTAGTAGTTAGATTGGTGACCACTTTTTGTAAATTTTACAATCGTAATTATTACAATTGTAATAAATGCAATTGTAGTTAAATTCAATTGTATTAAGGCCTTTACAATTGTAAAAATTACCATTGTAAAAGGACCAAAACGCAATGGTATTTTTATGGAGCATACAATTGAGAATTTTACAATTGTAAATTTCCAATAGGGTTATTATTTATTTATATAGCTCAATAATCTTCTTCCTATTAAGAAAGCAGTAGCAGCGCAATGGTAAGTGTATGATCAGCAGTGGTAACCGAAGTACAGCAACGCAGGTTTGGGTTAGTAGTTAGATCGGTGACCGCTTTTTGTAGATTTTACAATCGTAATTATTACAATTGTAATAATTGCAACTGTATATATAGTTCAATACAATTGTAATAAGGCCTTTACAATTGTAAAAATTACCATTGTAATATTGCCAAAACACAATCGTAATTTTGATGGCTGTACAATTGTAATAATTACAATTGTAAATTTCCACTAGTAATCGCCAAATATGGCCGCCAATGAATGTCACAGCAAGTGTGCATCATTCGATCGCGTCGCGTCGCATGATAAAAATCGCCATGTGACTCCGCCTTAAAGGTGGATTCACATGGTGATTTTTACCATGCAACGCGATGCGAATAATGCGCACTTGCTGTAACATCCATTGGCGGCCATATTGGGCGATTAAAAGAAAAAGAGCATCGTAATTAACGCGATTACCGGCGAATTCGCTTCCACATAGGATTTCACAGCTTTTACGTCAAAATCGCGTCGCATATTGCCGTTTTTGCCATCTGAATCCGCCTTTAAAGGTGGATTTTCATGGGCGATTTCCATGCTGCGACGCGACGCGAATAAAGCGCCACTTAATTTGCTATAACATCCATTAGCGGCCATATTGGGTGATTAAAAGAAAAAAGAGCATCGTAATTAACGCGATTACCGGTAAATTCGCCACCGCATAGGATTTCGCAGCTTTTACGTCAAATCGCGCCGCATCGCCGTTGTCGCTCATGAAAATCCACCTTTAAAGATATTTAAACTTTTTTTTTAATAACAGATATGGCAGCTTTAAGTATGATGGTAAATATGGTAATATATAGACTTGATTAACAAATCAGTATGGAAATTAGGACCCTAACTAATCATTATAATGTCATAATGAAAAACCATTTGGATATTTCTCGTATTGAAGGGAGCTTGATATTTTAAAATGCTTTTTATGTTCAACTAAATTATTGAATTAATCCCACATTTTTGCCATGATGACAATGTGAGATTCAGAGAACTATTAACAACATAAATTCATTTTTCAAAAATACATTTAATCCTGGGCGCGATTCATCAAGGAATTATATATTAAGTTATCCAGGATTTTCACTAACCAAAAGTGTAGTGTCAGATATTGAATTAGGATAGCGCTAACCGCGTCTAGTGAGAAAGCTGGGGATAACTTTCTGAAACTCTTTTTCGTGAATCACCCTCATAATATTGATAATGATAAGTTATGATAACATATTTTATTTTAAAGACACTGCGTTAATTTCTCTGTAAAATATGATATCAGATAATGATATATATATATATATATATATATATATATATATATATATATATATATATATATATATATATATAATATATATATATATATATATATATAATATATATATATATATATATATATATATATATATATATATATATATATATATATATATATATAATATATATATATTATATATATGTGTATATATTATTTATGTTTTTTTTTTTTTTTCTTTTATTAGTCATATTAAATGTACATCTCAGCCAAGGTTATAACATATAACCTTATTGGCTGATTCAAAATTACAAGAAAATTAATTTCTTCAAGACCTTGCTGATATTAATTTTTAACTTAACAAAAATTTTAAGACAAACTTCTTATTTTAAACAAAAACAAATAAAAGATTTATCGTTGAAATTGGAAACATAATTATACTTGTTTCAAAATTTTACAAAAATTAGTTAATAACTATCATTAATTTTTAAATAGATATACATTATTTTAAAAGAGAAAAATACAGATTTTTTATTCACATGAAATCAAAATATAACCTAAACCTCTAATGCCATTATTGAATGTCTTATTTAAATTCATGACATATTTTAGAAGCAAAATATAAAATAAAAAATAAACATTTTAGCACATCTTCATTGATGTCCACAACCTGAAACAGACTTTAGTATTTTTGTATAACGTAATAAAATACAAACAATTTTTTTCATTATTACAATTTTTAATTATATAATATTTATTTCATATTTATTTTTAATTCATATATACTTCAAATTCTGAACCTTGAATTTAAATAATTAATTATATGAGTAAATTGTTACGGCAGGTTGAATTAAGTAATATTAAGAACTGATGGTCATGAGTTGCAGCCACCTATCCGAGAATAATCTGTGAGGATTATCCGTGGATTATTTACTAATTAACATTAAATTTCTCGGACAATTCTCCGATTTTTCTAGGATAGGTTGGCTGCAACTTATGGCCATTAATGTCAGAATGAAATTGGCATATATCACCTCATGCTATTTTTTGTCGATAAATAAGCTGGCATTAATATATTTTTAATTGCCATTACTATATTTTTATTATGGTTTACGTACTTGCAACAATTAAATTGTTATTAATATATTATTGTACCATAATTATTTTCATTTGTGATTTATATGTGTATATAGCTTTGGTAGAGCCTCATTAAAAGTAAAATATATATTATATATATATAATTTATACGTTTGTTTGACTCGATTTACTAAAGAGTCATGACGGTCATGACCAATCAAGAATCCTGATTGCATTATTTTGAGTTTTTTTTTATTATTTCAGCAAACAGCAATTATATTTCCATATTATAGCTTTTAATTCCAATTTATTTATTTATTTTTTTTTTTACAAGGATACACCCCTAAGAGCTTAGAGCTCGCGGCGGGGTACTGGGTAGGGATAAGGTAGGGAACGGATAGTGGCCACGGCTTGCATGCTTACGCGTCCCAGCATTCGCTGAGGTGAGACTGAGGGAACCGTGGAAAACCTCAGTCAGGACAGACACCTTTACTTTTTCTCAATGGACCAAAGCGATGTCCAAAGCCTGGGGAACCACACACAAGTGCATCACTGCACTGGGTGGAAAGCGAGACGAATTTACCCCAGGGAGGGAGCAGCGTATTTTTTACTTGAAACGGTCACCCATCCAAGTACTAACCACGCTCGACGTAGCCTGACTTCGGTGATCTAACGAGAACCGGTCAATGCACTAAGGAAAATAAAATTATAATTCCTGATTAAAGTACTAAACTAACTTACCCGATTATAATTCAATATTCTATCTTCTTTTTCCTATATATACAGAAAGAACATTACATTTGTTTCATAAGTTATCTAAATTTATGAATACGTGCTAATAATTATGCGTATATAAGATACAATTTTAAGTTATCTGAACGACACTGATTTTGAGAATCACTGATTATTTATTTCTGCTTACAGCTTTAGATAATTATAATCATGCGCAAACATGTTACGTACGTCTATTATATCTTTTTATACATATTAAAAATTAATTGAGTGATAATTTAAGTAGATTGATAATTATTCATTATGTATTTATTTATTTTCACTATCGTTACAGACATGCAATTGTACAATAATAGGTTGTGGGATGCATTACAATATAATTAATTATTAGGTGATATTTTTTAAAAAATTAATTTTAGTTACCAATCTTCAACAAGTAGTAAATGTAGAAAAGAATTTTGAAATGTTTTCTCACTAATTATTAAAACATATATATGTTATTAATTTAAAATCTTTTCTTAATATTCCATTAATCTCATTTGATACGTGTCATACGTGTCTTCGAATTAAAAAAATTTATATATATATAATATTTTGTCCTAAAATTTGATATAATATTGCATTTTTTTGTCATCGATTGTTTTGGGAGTTTCAGTACGTTTTTATCGGAAAAATGTAAAATATTTTTAAAGATAATTAATTCAATTCATGTTTTTTCAAATTGTTGCATGCCCTCTAGTTAAAAAATTACGTCATCAACTCATCCTTGACACGTCTAGACCTAATCCTTACACCTCAAAAATACATCTTAAGGGTAAGGTAACGCCACCAATGTTAAAAAAAATCCCTCTCACAAAAATTCTGAAAAAAATTTAAAATGTTCTCCTCTATACCCCCTATCAGTACCTAAAATATCAGGTATACAAATACGATCTAGTTTTTGAGTTATAAATTTTTAAAGTTGACTACTTTAACATGGAGAAATGAAACTCCCATGTTAAATTGGTCAACTTTAAAAATTCATAACTCAAAAACTAGATCGTATTTGTATACCTGATATTTTAGCTACTGATAGGGGGTGTAGAGGAGAACATTTTAAATTTTTTTCAGAATTTTTGTGAGAGGGATTTTTTTTTAACATTGGTGGCGTTACCTTACCCTTAATTATTTCTTCTTTGCTGCATGCATGGAGACAATATTTCTCACTTTTTATATGCTCAATAATAATAATAATAATTGTTTACTGGGTTTTTAAAAATACAAAGTATAGGGAAAATATTAATAAATAAACATAAGAGGAAAGAAGACGTAATATCTTGTCTTTAAACCCCTCCTTTTTTTTCCCTTGAAATGGTTCAAATAGGAGGGAATAATCAGAGGAGAAGAGCAGAGCTTAATAATAAATAAAAGATTAATTTATTTCAACTCGAGTATGGATTACTAAAGGGTATTATTAATTCATGTAATACCCGTGTGTACTTGTTATACAGTTTTTACGGCTCTTCGCAAATGACATGTTCGTGATTGTTGTAGGATCATATTGTTGTTCCACCTAACATTATTTTTCCTCTTGTCATAGGGGATGCAGAACTCCGTACTTAAATTGTTCGATTCCCCCAAATGCCAGTCAAAGAAGCTTGCTCGCTTGTCTTATATAAAAGCTTAGGCATTGAAAGGCATACAGGCCTCAAATTACAAATTAGACAGTCACCAAGTGGGTTTTATAGTATATAATCAACATTCGCATCATTTTTTTCCACGCTGATGCATCCGTGCGAAGTCGCAGTTCAAAGTAAGAAATTTAGTCCTTGATGACGTCACGAAGTCCTTGATGACGTCACAACTCAATGCTAATCGGTGCTAGCTGTGAGTTGTGACGTCAGCAAGGACTTTCTTTACAGCGCGACTTCGCACAGACGTTCCGCGCGCAGGTAAAAATAATAAGAATGCTGATTATAAACTCGGGCAACACTTAATGTCTGTCTAATTTGTAATTTGAGGCCTGTATACCTTTCAAGAATTAATGCATTTCCATGGAGTAAATGTAGAGCGGGGCTTGACACGGCGAGGAAGGCGCACTTGATGCTTCAATATGTCATATGGCGGCCATGTTGGCGTGGAAAAATTGCAGCTGGAAAGCGATTTTTCCATGCCAACATGGCCACCATACAATATTGAAGCAAGTGCGCCTTCCTCGCCGCGCCAATTAAGCCTCGTTTTTGACATCGCTCCATATGGAAATGCACCTTTAAACAATATTTTAAGACTCACAACTCAATTAAAATATTATATAAATATAAAATCAAGCCCTAAAAAGCCGAGCCATAAATGTATGCCATGAACTTTATAATTTCCACCTCACCCTCCATTGCACATACTTTCAAACTGATCAATTATGAATAAAAATTAACAACTGAAGCACGTAACCTCTAGTTATATTCTAGAATTTTATTGCTTGAAGTCTCTTTAACTTTTTTAATGGTATAAAGATAACACGAACAATCGATTGTTGTATTATAGTCCCATTTCATTAACATGTAAACCTTAGCAACCTCATAATGATTCTGATTTTTTTTTTTTACAGACATGCAGTTCTTTTGACACCAAAAAAATATGGAAAAAATTTCAAAACATTCAGTCGATCAAATTTTTTTAAATTAATTTCTTAGTTTAGGTCTCCATGGAAAAGCCCTATACTTAAAATATAAAAAATTCATTTAAAATAATTAGATCGTCCGATTGTTTTGAAATTTTTTCCACATTTTTTTGGTGCTAAGAACTGTCTCTATAAAAAATTCAGAATTATTATGAGCTTGCTAAGGCTTTTACATGTTAATCAAATGTTACTACAAACAATCGATTGTTCGTGTTATCTTACCCTTAAACCTTAATAATTATTGATTTCAAAACAATTCAACATCAAATTAATTATCTAATATTGCTGAATACTTAACCCCTATATATAGCTGGCGTAAAAATATTGGGCGCGATTCACGAAGCAGTTAGCCAGGTTTCTAACCACGTTTAGCTTAACCACGTTTAACTAGGGTAGTTTAACACGTAAAACAGGTATATTTAAACATGGTTAAGGTAAACGTGGTTAGAAACCTGGTTAACTGCTTCGTGAATCGCACCCATTATATTATTTTATAAACTATATATAGTACGTATAAGAAATTTCTCTATTTGTATTTTTCTTTTCTACCATCATGCTCTCCCAAAATCATATTCCAGTAAAAAATAAATACACATGCAGTTTTAGATAAATAAATTAAATTTTTTCAAATTAAATAGATCAAAATATTTAAGCTATATATTTAATTAGTCTAAGTATTTATAGCATTATAATAGGCCTGTTCGTAAACCCTGCTCGGTGTACACTTTCTACACCCAATCGACCTTATATCCCATGTACATAAGGTCGATTGGGTGCAGAAAGTGTACACCGAGCAGGGTTTACGAACAGGCCTAATATCTAGCTGCTTTTGACAGTTCTTATTAATTAAATTTTATCTTAAGGGTAAGGTAACGCCACCAATGTTAAAAAAAATCCCTCTTACAAAAATTCTGAAAAAAATTTAAAATGTTCTCCTCTACACCCCCTATCAGTAGCTAAAATATCAGGTACACAAATACGATCTAGTTTTTTAGTTATAAATTTTTAAAGTTGAGTACTTTAACATGGAGAAATGAAAATCCCATGTTAAATTCGTCAACTTTAAAAATTCATAACTCAAAAACTAGATCGTATTTGTATACCTGATATTTTAGCTACTGATATAGGGGGTGTAGAGGAGAACATTTTAAATTTTTTTCAGAATTTTTGTGAGGGATTTTTTTTAACATTGGTGGCGTTATCTTACCCTTAAGGGCTAGATAACGCCACCAATGTTAAAAAAAATCCGTCACACAAAAAATCTGAAAAAAAAAAAAATTAAAATGTTGTCCTCGATCTGCACCTCCTATCAGTAGCTAAAATATCAGGTAAACAAATACGATCTAGTTTGTTAGTTCCGAATGTTTGAAGTTGACTATATATATATATATACTTTAACATGGAAAAATGGAAATTCCATGTTAAATTAGTCAACTTCAAACATTCGGAACTAAAAAACTAGATCGTATTTGTATACCTGATATTTTAGCTATACTGATAGGGGGTGCAGATCGAGGACAACATTTTAATTTTTTTTTAACGTTTTGGTGGCGTTATCTTACCCTTAAAGGCATTTTCGTAAACGTACCTGTCTATATTAAAAACATGACTTCTTGCACTCAATCGACCTTAGGTCCAATAGCATAAGGTCGGTTGGATGCAAAAATTGTATGTCTATATTATAGACAGGGCTTACGAACATTATACCTATTATGATGCTCAATTGTTTTGAAATAAAGCTAAAAATTTTGACTCTCTTTTCATCTTATTTTACCCAAAATCTAATTTGTGACCTACATAATTATAATTATATCGACTCATTTCATTAACTTTTTAAATTTTAAATTTCAAGTCTCCCATGCATGCAAAATTTAATTAAGCTATCATTAAAATTTAAATATAAAGGGGGACATTCACAAAGCACTTTAACCCCCACATTAGCTCCGATTTTTAACCCTGGTGCTAAACATGCATGGTGCTAAACTATGAGCTTAACATGGTTATAGCCCCTGGTTAAGTACCATATATGTTTAACACCAGGGTTAAAAATCGGGGCTAAAGTGGGGGTTAAAGTGCTTTGTGAATGTCCCCCAAAGTGTAAAACGAATTTATAACTGTTCAAATTAAGTAATAACAAGCTATATATATATAATAGGTTTGTTCGTAAATACACAATCAGAAAGAATCGATTATTTGAGATGAACCTTCTATACATATATAACATACGGTTCATTACAAATAATCGATTCTTTCTGATTGTGTATTTACTCCTATTTACGAACAGATCTAATGACTTAAGATTCTGTCAGACTTGAAAGATATATCTGTTATGACAATTTTAACTTGAGAAATTAAACTAGAAATCAGGGATAGTTAACTTAAAGTAAATAAAAACACAAAAACATGCAGCAACTTTATAACAGTTGCTGCTATAAGAATAAACGAACGTATTTTTCTTTTTTTACAAAATATGTATGTACATATAATAATTCAAGAAAACTCGTTCTCCTCGATCTTGGCTGCGTCTGATGTGGTACCCTTGTTATCTTCTCCTGCAACATGAAGAGAGCAAATATTGACGTCATAAAGACAGGTATGGACATCTGGTGGATATAATTATCTGAGTGATTCTAAAAGTGACATTGTTTTGATATCTGAGCTTTGCTACTGGCCAAAGTACACGTGTAGTACGTTGAGTCATACTGATTCTATCGAAGAGGTTTTCAATGCCATCTGTTGGTACTTTATGACGTCTAATATTAATTTACACTATAGCATTACCCAAGGGGGGGGGGGGGAAATCAATACGACCCACAAATTATTGCTCCAAAAATTCTGAAATAAATTGTAATCTTTATTGTCATAGAGTATTGTATTTCTGCAATTAAAAATAGCGAGAGAAAAAATTTAACTTTCTTTTTAAAATGCATGAGATTTAAATAGCGGGTCATATCGCCCCCCCCCCCCTCCTTGGTAAAAGTGTGAACAAAAAATACCAGGCCCATGCTAGCGTTGACCCGCTATTTAAGTCACATGTTAAAAAAAATAAAACTTTTTTCTTATTTTCTATCTATTATATATATTTTTTTGCGGAAATACATATATTTTACTATTTGGATACTTTCATAATAATAATTTTATTACAATGGATTATTAAATGTCACTTAATTACATTTGATTAATTAATCGATCTATTATTATGATTATACTCTGTGTTGTATACGTATTAGTTTATAGATTTTCATTTCTACTGTATATATTTATATTGTGTATAATATTTGTCGTATTTTATTTCATGTTTTAGGATTGTAACTATAATAATATGTACAATCCACATCAATAAGGAGTCTTCTGCATTGAAACCAAAATAAACAAATAAAATCAATTAAATTATTTCAGAATTTTTGAGCAGTATATTACACTTCTTTCCAGCTTTTTATGAGTTGCGGGTCGTCTCATCCTCCCCCCCCCCCCCCCCCCCCCCCCCCACACACACTTTGGTAGTGTTAATGCAAGGATTTTCTATACTATGGATAGGTGGGGGCACTATCGTCAGTGAGGCAAGGTCGTGAGGAGGAAGTGGGTGGTGGTTACAATAGAATGTCCGCCATCTTACCATGGCCTGTGAAGCCAAAACAATACAAAATATTGCGCTCGGCGGCCATGATACCATGGCCTTTTGCCTCAGTAGCTATAATGCTATTGGTATAGACGTAGCCTATCCATAGTGTAGAAAATCCTTGTGTTAATGTGAGTAAAACAGGACGATCATGCAGCTGCTTAACTTTCACTGTAAGGTATGCAAGTTTCAAGCACGCAAGTATCGCAAGTTGCATAATTTACAGGCTGAATGTACAACTGAGCGCGAATCACGAACAAGTTAGCCATGCATGTTAAGGTGCATTTTCATGGGCGATTTCCAGCCTGCGACGTGACGCGAATATAGCGCACTTGCTGTAACATCCATTGGCGGCCATATTGGGTGAATAATAGTAAAATGCATCGTAATTAACGCGAATACTGGAACGTGATTACTGGCAGTAATCGCGTTAATTATACGATGCTTTTTTTCCTATTATTTGCCCAATATGGCCGATCTACTGGCGAATTCGCAGCCGCATAATAGGATTTCGCAGCTTTTACGTCAAATCGCTCCACATCGCTTTTGTCGCTTATGAAAATTTACCTTTACTCACTTCTTTAGTCTAATTTAGTGACATTGCGTTTGTCTGTAATATCAACCGTGATTAGTATGAAATCTGGTCCCGTTTTATCGCGAACTATACCATATGTACTGTACACTTCTCTTGTCACCTCGGAAAATTTCCCACTTGCAGCCTTTTCACCAAGCCCTGTGTTTTTCTTACGGGGCATTGGTGATTAAGAATGTCGCAGAAGGAAATTTTCCAAAGTGACGACTGTACATATTTTGGTGATAATTGGAGACAAATGTTGAAATAATATAATAGTTACCGATTTTACGTGAAATTTCATTCAAATTGTCAAAAAGCCTTACACTTGATTATAAAATATTTCTTCTTGTGTAAAAATGCTAAAAAAAAAAAAATACCATGCATAAGCCTTACATCTGAAGACATAATATTATACTTTATGTTAAGGGTTTGACAGATATAAACATATTATATCATGAATACTTGAAACTTCTTTTGCTACTAATGAAATTTCTGTCGCGATTACGGAAACATAATTCACCCTAGTGCATGATTATTAAGGTACTTTTTTATCACACACTTCTTTACCAAGGAGGGGGGGGGGGTCGAAACAGCCTGCTATTTACATCACATGTTAAATAAAAAGTTAAAGTTTTTCACTCATTTTTTTCTGGAAATACATTGCTGGGTTGCTAAGCAATAAAAGGTTCAGAATTTTTGGAGAAGTATTTTATACTTTTTTCCGCTTTATTAGATTTAAAGGTCGGAATAACCCTTCCCCTCCTCAATGCTAGGGGTAATGTTTTATATTTTATAATAAGAATAGAGGTGACGTTCAGTCTGCCCAGAAGTGTAATTATACCTGCAGGAGAGGTCTGTGAGATCCTCGTGGGCCGGACGATCAATCGTGGAGGACACCTCGTGATTGTGCCTGTCCGGAGCAGGGGCGGATCCAGCTCACGTCTCTTGGGGGGAAAGGGGGGGGGGGCCATATCCCGCAATGTTTAATTTTGGAGTTTGTGCATGGGGGGTGACGGGTGGGGGATGGTAACACCTTCAATGTATTTTGGGACCTTTTTGGGGGGCCCCCTTGGATCCGCACCTGGTCCGGAAAAAGCTTCTTGCTCCGAAGCCACACCAGTTGAATTCCGTGTCTGGTATGGTGGCCATGAGCGGATGAGCGATCGTTCTATGTACAACCACGAGGATCGGCAGACGAGTTCTATGAGGAAGAAATATTCAATTAATTTTTATAATGGTCAATTACTACGTGACAGGGCACTTGACGCAATAGTGTGCGCATGCGATTCGTGATCAGAGGTTCGTGAGTTCGATCCCAGGCACCGCCAAACTTTTCACATTACTCGTGCATCCAGAAGGCGATTGATGGCATCCTCGAATCCATCAATTGCCGACCATCCTGACTGAGGTTTCCATTATATGGATTTTATGATTTAAATTTTATTGAAAAAATTTTTTCACTAAATCATACGATTATATCGAACTTCAACAATAAAAACATTTAAAACTAATTGCAATTACGAAAGTTATATTTTGCAAAGTTTCACTTGAACAAAAGGTTGCATTTCCAAGGTAAAACATTCCAAATGACAGCACTAATATCTTTCAGGCTCTCACAATATTTATGAAAATGTCATACCAACAAAGTGAGATTTTCCGCGAATATTTAACATTAACTACGTATATACATGGTGGTGTTTGATACGTATTCGTTGATGACAGGTATATAATGTTATTGTTATGAGGCGTCGTCAACGGATTCGTATTAAACACCACCATGTAAACGCAGTAATGGAGGGTAAAGGATCTTTCCCACGGCACTCCAATTTTTAATTGACACCACTTATTTATGCAAAGAGAGGTTCTTACGTGAATTTTTCTGCATTCACGGCAGAGCAAACTTAATAGAAATATCAATGAAACTTACCTAGCAGGGTCAGGAAAAGTCATACAGGACATGACGTTTGGACAAGTCATAGAGCGCGCGTCGTGCTGCCGTGGTGTCCATGACCGGCACGTGGGGTGTGTCCTCGTCTTCGCGTCTTGCCAACGTGTGCGAAGTTCTAGCGATGAGTGAGGAGAGTCCACCGCCTAGAGTGACCAAATCCTAAAAGAACAGTTTACTTTCTTTAAAATCTCATTTGATCTTAAATTGTACAATTTATTATTTATTATTATTAACAATGGACAACATATATGAAAATAATTTATTGCAGAAATGAATAGAGGGTACCAAATTATGCTACTCTGAATTTTTTCAGATTTTTTTGAGACCCAGAACTATTTTTAAATAAGTATTGAATGTGCGGCCACGCCCCCTGGAGGCGTCAATAGGCGTCCAGTCTCTATCCTTTTTATTAAGGCTGCAGGGGTGCCAACTGAAATCACAGTACTTTCAATAATTATTTAAAAATAGTTCCGGGTCTAAAAAAAATCTGAAAAAAATTCAGAGTAGCATAATTTGGTACCCTCTATTTATTTCTGCAGTAAATTTTTTTAATGTATGTTGCCCATTAAAAATGATCGTTTATTAGACAAAAACTTCTAAAGTTTAACAAAATCTGATCTAGTTGAGTCTGGTGCAATAACGGCAGGCGTAACGTTTGGGATGTATATGTTGGCACCAAAGCCCGAATTCGAGCAAAGCCCGAAAAAAATGCGCACATCTAGGTGTGCCCCTAGCGATTTGAGCAAAGCCCGAAATTAACAAATATTAAATATTTAATTGCATATCTGAAATCTGAATAGATTGCATGATTCAAATTATTGATGTATGGACTTCGGGTCCGTTATAACAAAGCCCGTAAAAGAAGAGCTTGTATTATATAATTGTAAATTTTTTAAAACACTTGCAATTAGTTTTATATCTGATAACAGCTGGTTAAAATCTATAAAATTACAATGTCAAATATTCAGAGTATGTACGGAGGTAACGCAGGGAACGGTTGGCTAACAGGCGTGGATCCAAGGGAGGGGGGGGGGGTGCGATGAGGGCGATCGTCCTCCTCTAAAAAGATCCCAAAATACATTGACGATATTTCCCCCCCCCCCACCCGTCGCCTTCCCCCCTTCCACTCCAACGTCAAATTTTAACATTGCGGGATAGGACCCCCGCCCCCCTAGAACCGCGAGCTGGAACCGCCCCTGTCGGCTATCCCAGAGGTTTATAGCAAGCAGAGTAGCAGTAGCGTAGTGGTTTGATCTCTGCATGCCTATCGCTCGGGAGACCCAGCATCGCTTCCTGCCTTGGCTCAGGTGACTTTTCGTCACTTCGAGCTGAGGTATGGCAGCGTATTCTGGTAAGTTCCCGAGAGATGGCATGTTTATGAAACCATTTATACGATGATGGATTATTGAAGTATTAAAATTGATTTTCGTTTCAAAATAGTCTAGCTGAACTATCAATTATTTTATTAAAAATAACAAATCATGCAGTTACACTATTTAAATAATTATAGGTTTTACAGTTAACCTAATAATATTAATTACATTTTTTTTCATAAAATAATAAAAATATTAATTTTATTTCAAACAAAAAACATACGGGACACATTGTTGCATGCACGAAGTGTGCAAAACAAATACAATAATAAGAGATTAAACTCACAGGCTGCCTCGCGGTGACAATAATAGTAGCTCCATGATCCCTACCTGGCGGGAAGATTAAAAAGGGATGTCCTTCTGAGAGTCCCTCGTGGCTGAGCGAGCGAACGACTGCGGAGCGCGCCTCGTGCTACCTCGTTCCCGGCACGTGGGGTTGATCCTCTCTGAGCGTCTTGCCAGAGTGTGTGGAAGTCAAACTGTGTAACTGGCAAGTCCATCGTCAGTGTGACATGTGACGAGTCCTGCATAAAAAAACAATGTATTAAAGCGGATCCACATGACGACAATGGCGATGCGACGCGATTTTGACGCAAAAGCTGAAAAATCCTATGCGGCGAGTGAATTTGCCTGTTTGCGGCAGTGAATATTGCGTTATAATTAACGATGCTGGTTTGTTAATAGTCAAATTATATGGCCGCCAATGTATGTATGTTAAAGCAAGTGCGCATTATTCGCTTCGCGTCGCATGATAAAAATCGCCATGTGAATCTACTTTTACTTTAATTTTCCATATCAAGGCGGATTTACATGGCGATTTTTATCATGCGACGCGAAGTTAATAATGCGCACTTACTGTTACATCCATTGGTGGCCATATTTGGCAATTAAAGAAAAGGGCATCCGTATTTATTGTGATATTCGCTGCCGCAACTGACGAATTCGCTCTCCGCATAGGATTTCACAACTTTTGCTTCATGGCAAAGTCGCGTCGCATCGCCATTGTCGCCATGTGGATCCGCCTTTAAGTGTTAATATAATATTGATAAATACCATTAGGTAATAAAAACAGATTAAATTTTTATATATGATTTCTTTTTTTTTATTTATATATTTATTAATTTTACTGTATTTCCTTTAAAGGCATACAGGCCTCAAATAAAAAAATTAGGCAGTCACAGAGAGTTGCTTGAGTTGACAATCAACATTTGGATAATTTTTTCCATGCGCGATGCAGCTGCATGAGCGGGGGCTACAAAGTTGAGGATGCAGGGGGGTCTTCAAATAACACCACTTAACCTAAACTTTGCTTAAAACTGTCTTAGCGCAACAATAAAGAATACACTAAGACTGTCCCAATTTTAGGATTCTTGTAATTTGTATTATTTGAAGACCCCCCAGGTCCCTGATGACGTCAAAAAAACATGGCGGCGTATTTATGGTTGTGCGTTCTGACGTCATCAAGGACCTGCATCCTTACTTTGCAGCCCCTGCTCATGCAGCTGCATCGCGCACGGAAAAATTAATCCGAATGTTGATTGTTAACTCAAGCAACTCCTCTGTGACTGTCAAATTTTAAATTTGAGGCCTGTATACCTTTAATTAAGAACACAATACATAAATATCATGTTTAGTTCAAAAAATGTAAAATTATTGGTCGCTAAAATTAGGGAAAGACATAAAAATTGTTGCATAAAAGTATGAAAATGTGTGAAATAAACCAAACAAAAGAACGTAAAGGAAAGGACAATGACATCTGTGTACTCCAGCACTTAGGTACCTTAATTACATCTTGTGGCATGCACGATGATGTGGTCTCTGACGTCACAGCGGCCTTGTGTCGACTACTCAGCAACACACCGGCCGATCGGGACTTGCGGACAAACTAAATTTGGCTGCAGTCTGGCGCTACTACAGTAGAGAAAATTCATGATAATTATTTTAATACATTATTTGATGCCTGTCTTTTAAAAAGTATGAACTCACCAAATAAGTGCTGACTTCATGAACGCATGCAGGTTGGTGGTCGAGCGATTGAAATTTTAATTGGCTTTAAGCGTTTGCTATGCAGCCACCAAAAGTATTTAATTAATTACACTAATTAATAAATTATGTCGAGCGGGCGATGTGTATAAATTTACAGCTAATGATTTAATTTCTGAATGAACAGCTTTGTAAAAAAAGTTGAATTTTACGACTGAGATAAAATGAATAATTGTCATATTTTTACCAACATTTTTCAAAATCAAAGAAAGTTGATTAATGGATCAGCCATGCATTGATACAGTTTTAGATGCTAAATTGAAATATAAAATACATTATACATCAATATCTATAATATACTGTTTGAAACGATAATCTTTAAAGTGGTATAAGGTTGTAATAAATTTTTGGTTAAAATTATCACCAAATTTTATTACAAAAATAATATATATATATATATATATATATATACAGAGTGAACCACAATTCGCGTGCCAACTTTTTTCGTAAATTTGGTATTGCAAAAATTTTCGTACAAACTTCAAATTTGGTACACTTGTAGCTGAGGGTTGTAAAAATTAGTTCAGGGTGTTAAAAGTTTTATTGGACACCAATAACACCCCTTTCAGGGGTGGTTTTTAAAAAAATTATTTTCGCCTTATGGAAATTCAATGTTAAATACAACTTTTTTTGAAATCATTGGAATTTTGCGGAAAAAGTTTCTAGCATAAGGTAATCGACCGTCCTGAACTCAGAAATAATTTTAGATTTTTTCCCTGACGCACCCCTGAGGGTGGCGACCTACCCCTAAAATCCATTTTCCTTAAAAATTGTGCTAAAATTATGAAATTAATTTTCAAGGGGTAATCGACCCTCTTGAACTCGGAAATAATTTTAGATTTTTTCCCCGACGCACCCCTGAGGGTGGAGACCTACCCCTAAAATCCATTTTCCTTAAAAATTGTGCTAAAATTATGAAATTAATTTTCAAGGGGTAATCGACCCTCCTAAACTCGGAAATAATTTTAGATTTTTTCCCTGACGCACCCCTGAGGGTAAAGACCTACCCCTAAAATCCATTTTTCTTAAAAATTGTGCTAAAATTATGAAATTAATTTTCAAGGGGTAATCGACCCTCCTAAACTCGGAAATAATTTTAGATTTTTTCCCTGACGCACCCCTGAGGGTAAAGACCTACCCCTAAAATCCATTTTTCTTAAAAATTGTGCTAAAATTATGAAATTAATTTTCAAGGAGTAATCGACCCTCCTGAACTCGGAAATAATTTTAGATTTTTTCCCCGACGCACTCTTGAGGGTGGAAAACTACCCCTAAAATCCATTTTCCTTAAAAATTGTGATAAAATTGTAAAATTAATTTTCAAGGTGTACTCTACCCTTCTGAACTCGGAAATAATTTGAGATTTTTTCCCTAACGCAACCCTGAGGGTCAACGGCTACCCACCATATCTTTTCTCCTTAATAATCGAGTAGAAATTGTGGATTAAATTTTTTTCGGAATTTATCAAAATCTTTCATAAAAAAAAAAAATCACAGACTCACCTCTTCACTTGCAGCATGACGATGGATGTATTCACCATTAATTGCATGGCGTGAAGGCACATGTTGGTCTGCACAACGAGGCTATGTGTGCCTTTAACAACTGAGATGTAACCAATTCCACATAACGTCTGTCACTTTTAGCTCGTCAATGGTCTCAAATCTCTTTCTGAAGAAAAATGTTCACAAGAAGAAATTTGAGACGAATTGACAAACAGAAAGTGGAGATCAGACGTTGCATGGAATTAGTCACACCTCAGATGTTAGAGGCTATATATGCACCTACACACATAGCCACGTTGAGCGGACCAACATGTGCCATCACGCCAATAGAGGCTTCAAGTCAGCTGATTTTTCGGTGATCCCACCCGCTATACCAAACCTATGTAAAAAAAATGTGAATTCGTTTTTTCACCATGAATAAGATTTTTCAGGGATAATACCTTTACGGAACTTTGGTCCAAACTGAAAAATAAAGTAGATAATTCAAGATTTAGAATTTTTACTTGATTTATAACCGAGAAAAGTTAAAAAAAACACTTTGCTTCATTTTCAAGTGCAAGATGGACCTTAGCGACAAACAGTTGCGCAGCGAAAGCGCATCACTTGAAGCCTCCATTAACGGTGGAAACATTGAGTGAAACCACTGTCATGCTGCAAGTGAAGGGGTCAGTCTGGGATATTTTTTCTCTGAAAAATTTCGATACATCCTAAAAAAAAATTAATTCGCAATTTCTACTCGATAATTAAGAAAGAAGGATATGGTGGGTAGCAGCTAGTTTCCCCTCAGAGTTGCATCGGGAAAAAAAATCTAAAATTAATTCCGAGTTCAGGAGGGTCAATTACACCTAGGAAATTAATTTCACAATTTTTAAGGAAAATGGAATTAAGGGGTAGGTCTCCACCCTCAGGGGTGCGTCAAAGAAAAAATTTAAAATTATTTCAGAGTTCAGGAGGGTCGATTACTCCTTGAAAATTAATTTCATAATTTTAGCACAATTTTTAAGGAAAATGGATTTTAGGGGTAGGTCTCCACCCTCAGGGGTGCGTCGGGGAAAAAATCTAAAATTATTTCCGAGTTCAAGAGGGTCGATTACCCCTTGAAAATTAATTTCATAATTTTAGCACAATTTTTAAGGAAAATGGATTTTAGGGGTAGGTCGCCACCCTCAGGGGTGCGTCGGGAAAAAAATCTAAAATTATTTCTGAGTTCAGGACAGTTGATTACCCTATGCTAGAAACTCTTTCCGCAAAATTCCAATGATTTCAAAAAAAGTTGTATTTAACATTGAATTCCCATAAGGCGAAAATAATTTTTTTAAAAACCACCCCTGAAAGGGGTGTTATTGGTGTCCAATAAAAATTTTAACACCTTGAACTAATTTTTACAACCCTCAGCTACAAGTGTACCAAGTTTGAAGTTTGTGCGAAAATTTTTGCAATACCAAATTTACGAAAATAGTTGGCACGCGAATTGTGGTTCACTCTGTATATATATATATTGTAAATTTATATATTATATTGTTACAAAACTATGCAATCTGATCAAAAACTACCCCTTAAATTACTTGAGAAACAGCTTTGCTTCTAAACCAGACAAAATTGAATTAAATAAATTATTAATATATTATATCGAATTCATTATTAATGGAATTAATAAATTTGGTAATTAATATTTTTTTCCTGTGACAAAATAATAAATAAATATTAATAGTTTTAAATACTAAAAATTAGCTCAATGAAATTGTTTCACATATTTGAAGTTCTATAGTCACAAAAAAAAATCCAAAAGCCACAACTTTCTGTGCTTCACAGCATCATACAAACCAACGTGGCCATGGTCAGGCAAATACATAAAGATTTTACCTATATTATGAAGATGGAAGGATTATGGATAAAGGATTAAAATAAAAATAATAAAACAATAATAAAAAATAAACATAACGAAAAATAATAAAATAATAATAAAAACTGAACATAACTGAAAAGGGTTATTATGGTTAAGACGGGTACGCCACAATTCTTTGTCAATGGATTTATCCAAAGCCAGGGTGACGATTTTGTACCCTGGGTGGGAGAAGCAGTAGCCGTGTCATCCTAACCATTTGAAGCTATGCTCAGCGGTGGCCGGTTACGCTGGTAACTTAGGGAAACGTCCGAACCTCCGCTACACTCCCACAGGACACCAAAAACAAGCGGAGGGAAAGGCAAGAGCAGATCTCACGGTACTGCAATCACCCTCCTTCGCATTGCCGAGGGAATGAAAACCATCCTCGAAATTACTCTAAGTAAATAAAAAGTTATTTAATAAGTAAAGAAAATATATCTTCAGGTCCATGACAACCTCGTTAAGGATGATACTGCAAAACACAAAATTTGTGTTATGGAAAGCTCAGTGCATTTATTTTATTCATAAACTTATTGTAACATAATAATAACGTTAAATGAAAGTTTTTTTTTTTTTTCATCTCGTGTATAACTAATTTTTTTTAAACAGAAGTAGAATGCATTTAATTAAAAGTCTGGTTTATCCGCTAGGTTTCTCAATCACACCAGGTGTGAATTGAGTCTCATTACATGGCTTGACTACAAGTCACGGACTGCCCTAACCTAAAACAATCTAAACAAGGCGTATTAGATTGATTGTGAGCAAAACAATGTACAGATTGTTATAAACTAAAAACAAAAATAAAATAAAAATATCAAAGTTTTACAGCTAAGCTACAAGATAGTCAGACCATATTACATTCACATTTATGGACTCTATCGTTATCTTTATGCCAGAAACATATGACTGAATACAGCCATAGATATAATGAAGTCGAGTTTAAAAATTAAACTTTACTTCCAAAATAAATTTGGAAAACACCAATACCATGCATCAAACTGCTAATGATATGGGAAAAATATCAAAATAAACTATACCAGTTTATTATTTAAGCAGAACCAAATAAAAATATATATAAAAAAAAGATACCCACTTAAAACAACATCGTTTTCAACTTAGTTTATAAGTCATAAAACAGATATTAATGTTTACAATTATCGTTACTTGAAATAAAAATACTGTCGATGCATTTCATTCATCTTAACTGCCCGTCAATTTCCTCTTTATTTATATAACATTGCATTAATTCATTCAAATTTTAATATAAAACGGTACTCGGTATTTAAACACCTGACCAGGTACCACGTGGCAGTCAGTCAAGCAAATGATTGGCTACATCACACGAGCGAGGAAAGGAGCATAAACGTCATTTTCTTTCCTCCGATTTGACGACACTTCAGCGCCCCTAAGAAACAAATTTCAGTGACCGTACGACACAATTTTCTATAATATCATTAAAAAAAAATACGTTATTATAATTTTTATAATAAATTATCTTTTTAAAAAAACTCCGGTGAGACGATTCTTTTTAGCTGCATTTTGGTTCCCACAGACCACAAACTCCGATTTTTAGAAAATACTTTTATGAAATTTGAACAAAAAGGTGTGAAAGAATTAAAAAAACAAGCAAATGAAGCACTCTACTATGAAGCAAACTGTACGACAATCCGTCTAACACGCCCGCTCACGACAAACTTACGACGATCAACACTTTGGTCTCGTATCACCGAGTAACAGTAGCTTGGACAGGTGAGTCAGGCATTGGGATACATATACGGTAACTACGATAAACCAAAAAGGGGAAGTGCACAATGCACAACACAATTTTTTGGCGGTTATACAACACGCATATTTGTTAAAATTGCATTTTTCACGAACGGAACGAAAAATTCTAGCAAATAAAGTATCGACCTCAATTTTTTTATTGCAGAATTTGATAGAGGGTGAAATGTAATGCTACCTTGACTTTTTCAGATTTTTTAGAGCCCGGGAAGTATTTTTAAAAATAATTAAATGTCCTTTTTGTGACGTCACGCGGCGGCAAGTCATATCTTTTTCTTAAGGAGCGGCGTATGAGTGACGTCACAAAATAATTTTAAATAATTTTTTTAAAAATATTTCATGAACTCTAAAAAAATCTGAAAAAAAAAATCAAGGTAGCATAACTTTGTACCCTCTATCCATTTCTGCAACAAAAAAAAAAAATTTGAGGTCGATACTCCATTTGGATTAGGACAACTCACAGTTTAAGAAAAAAATTAAAAATAATTTTATTTTATTTTATTTACATAAAAATTCAAAATTGTGTAAAAAAAAAATCATAATTTCATAACAATTAAAACATGTAAAATAGAATTATTAACATTATAAACTTCAATAAGCCATATATTATATATATGCTTTTAATATGGTGAGATCACTATATAAACAAAAACCATGCAAGGTCGAGAGACATTCCTCCAGTACGACGCGCACCAACACGTCAGTACATGCTGGTTCGCCGACAGTCTCGTGGAATATCACCTGAGGAGGTACATCGCAACTTTCAGTTCAGCCACAGTCAAAAATAATGTTAGTGTCAATATGAAATAAATAAGTTTACATCAGTTTCGTATAAGATTTTTACTATTGTGTTTAACACATAGATATATCGTCCTTCGTCAGGAATAATATAGGCTAACTGTTATTTCAGGTGAACGCAGTTTTGAGCTGTAAAATAGGTATAAACTAAAGCTATTTTTGTGCTCACCTAAAAAAGCAGATTTAGATTTTTATAAAGTTCTGTGCCATACAAGTATGTTTAGAATAAGTCAAAATATACAAACTTATACACAACACAAGTACATAAAAATATAATACAAATAAAACATATATTATACACATTGCAAAATCTATAACAAGTTTTTTTATGCTGAGTAAATTCCTGTACATCATAATAGTTCTTATCTCTTAAAAATACACAAGCAAGGATTTTTTAAATTTTTATAATTTAATAAGCTCATTATTGCAACGAAATCTTGCCAGGCAGAGAGCTCATTATTGCGGACGAAGGACGATATCAAAACGTGTCTTTGCATGCAATAATATAAAATGTTATGTTTTTAAGAAAATCTTACTGCAGATCTTACAGGATTTAGTTGTAAAATTTTAAAGTTATTATGTTTAAAATATAATTTTATATCATATATATATACATTTTTAAAAAAATATATATTATATACTGTGTATATATATATATATATTATATATACAAGGTATATTATGTATTTATTCTATGTATTAAAATTTAAAAAAAATATATAAAAATAGTAACTGCACTCTGTAGTATGCATACATGTTGTTTGTAATGTAGTAATTAATATTCGAAATATCATTTTGATTTGTAATCTATAATCATATAGCTGAATATTGCAGGTCTCTTGCATGTGAAAAAATTGTGTACTAATTTGAAAATCGTAAAAACTGTAAAATTCTTCTATTATTTATAATTATTATAAAGCAAATATAAAATATAATATAAAACCTTCTGATATTTTTATTACTTCATGAATAAAAACTCTATTTAGAGTAGCAAACAATATAAAAAATAAGTGTCAAAAGATATCGCTATGTATATATAATATATTTATTATAATTCTGCATCACAAATTAAATTATTCGACAGATTTGGCCTGTATCAAATACAGCTTCACACACAATTTGACTCACGCTTATCGACGACATTCCTCCCGCACGACGACGTCTCTCTTGTCCGCTTGCCACACAAGTACTGAGCAGTCAGCGAGCGTCTGCGAGAGCAAGGAGTCGTTGAGCGAGAGTGAGCACCGAGCAGCGACCTTTGACTGCGCCTATATTGGCTTCCTTTCTCCCACCCCCACTTCCTTCTCTAAAGCTTGCCTAACTGCTACTGCACAGTGCACACCGCTGGCTATAATATTATTATTATTATAGTCTTTTATTAAACAAAAAAAGTGTACATATAAAATAATAGCAGCGCTCTTGTTTGCAAACATTTCGTTATAATAATAAATTATATAATATATAAGCCAATTCATTTAACCCACGAATTACCAACGAATTTTTCACCATATATAATTATACTTTACCAATGGGGGGGGGGGGGGTCGAAACAATCCGCTATATAAATAATAACAATCATAGTATGTAAATGTTTTAAAAATTATTTTCTTACCATTTCTTTTTCTTTTTCCGGACTAGTTGGCTAACTAATGATTTCAACTTTTTTCATAATACTTAAATTGGACCAGGATTTTACACCTTTTTTCAGCTTAAAGGGGCATCTCCATGGAGCGGGGAAGGCGATAAAAATCGGGTGCCGCAGCCAATCAGAGGCTCAGGATTTCCTCGCCTTGCGAGTAGCGATTTTATCGCTTACGTGGCTATACGGGTCTTTCACCATACGTCACAAAAATATGACGTCACGTGAATGTATTAGGCAAAAAGCACCTATTTAACATGGGTAGTAGCATACCAAAAACTATTTATTTTCTGCGATATGACAATCGTGGTACTTTTGACAATTATTTTATATGATATATAGATTGAAATGTCAAGTAAATGGAAAAAAATGTAATATTTGCCAATGATATCTGTGAAAAATACAATAAATCATTAAATAAAATGTAAATCGACTCCAAATTTCACGTCAATAATGACCATTTTACGACACTTATGCACTGATATTGACCCTAAGATTCTTAAAAAAATTCAGCCAATCACCGGCCATTGCTTTCCCCGCGGACTTTTGAATACGAGGGGGAAACGGAACAACAAAAAGTAATGATAAAGAAACTAGGTAAAATAAAAAAAATGTATATGTTCAAGTTATGTACATTTATTTCTTACGTATATATTATTGTTAAAAAAAAATTAAAATATGTTAAATTAGGAGGAATAAATCAAGTGATTCCAGTTCCCTCTCAGTACCTACTGCTGAATGTAAACAACAACAAAGCCAAGCAAACGCTATATACGGGTCTTTCACCATACGTCACAAAAATATGACGTCACGTGAATGTAGGCAAAAAGCACCTATTTAACATGGGTAGTAGCATACCAAAAACTATTTATTTTCTGCGATATGACGATCGTGGTACTTTTGACAATTATTTTATATGATATATAGATTGAAATGTCAAGTAAATGGAAAAAAATGTAATATTTGCCAATGATATCTGTGAAAAATACAATAAATCATTAAATAAAATGTAAATCGACTCCAAATTTCACGTCAATAATGACCATTTTACGACACTTATGCACTGATATTGACCCTAAGATTCTTAAAAAAATTCAGCCAATCACCGGCCATTGCTTTCCCCGCGGACTTTTGAATACGAGGGGGAAACGGAACAACAAAAAGTAATGATAAAGAAACTAGGTAAAATAAAAAAAATGTATATGTTCAAGTTATGTACATTTATTTCTTACGTATATATTATTGTTAAAAAAAAATTAAAATATGTTAAATTAGGAGGAATAAATCAAGTGATTCCAGTTCCCTCTCAGTACCTACTGCTGAATGTAAACAACAACCAAGCCAAGCAAACGCTATATACGGGTCTTTCACCATACGTCACAAAAACATGACGTCACGTGAATGTAGGCAAAAAGCACCTATTTAACATGGTAGTAGCATACCAAAAACTATTTATTTTCTGCGATATGACGATTGTGATACCTTTGACAATTATTTTATTTGATAGATTGAAATGTCAAGTAAATGGAAAAAAATGCAATATTTGCCAATGATATCTGTGAAAAATACAATAAATCATTAAATAAAATGTAAATCGACTCCAAATTTCACGTCAATAATGACCATTTTACGACACTTATGCACTGATATTGACCCTAACATTCTGAAAAAAAATCAGCCAATCACCGACCATTGCTTTCCCCGCGGACTTTTGAATACGAGGGGGAAACGGCACAACAAAGAATAATGATAAAGAAACTAGGTAAAATAAAAAAAATATATTTGTTCAAGTTATGTATATTCATTTCTTACGTATAAATTATTGTTAAAAAAAAATTAAAAATATGTTAAATTAGGAGCAATAAATCAAGTGATTCCAGTTCCCCCTAAGTACCTACTGATGAATGCAAACAACAACAAAGCCAAGCAAACACCGTATACTATACGAGATTGAAGCAAGTGCACTTTTCTCGCCCCGCCAAGCCCCGCTCGACATAATAATAACATTTAAAAACTCCATGGAAATGCACCTTTAAACAGCATGAACCTTTGTCCCAGAAACCCAGCTTTTTTGTCCGTTTTGCCGACAATCAGGCTACGCCAGGTCGCTTCTACGCTGCCTTTGATAAATACGTACTTGATTGACTAACCTAACTATTAAAGGTGTCACTTTAGCTGCCAGCACTGCATTGTCAGATATTCTCAGTATTGTCACAGAGATCGGTCACTGCGGCTGACTCAAGTGCGTGTCTATAAAATATGTACTAATTATTGAAATGATAAAAATTACATGTGAAAAGTATATATATGGTATAAGTATATATTGAAAATTTTATTACTGTGAATAACACAAAAATAAACGACAAATATGCTAAAGTGATTACTTACTTCATGAACTCACTAAATAATAATATTTTGATAATAATAACTCTATATAATATAATATTTTTATACATGGTAATCCTTAATCTTGTCTTGTGTAATTGTAAACGTTTTAAAATTAGTTTACAATTATTACTATATTCTTAAAATTTTAATTAGCCATGTGATATACATTCTATGTAACAATTAGCATGATCGGTTCTGTACAGCTTATGATCGAAATACAAATTTGATTTTAATGAACACAAAAACAGTGTACACTCGGTGCTTTGGAAAATTTCCACTTCAAGCTAGCCTTACCAATGCCCTGTAATAAACATTCAACGGTGATTAACAAGTCAACAAGTGTACAGTAAATTGTATATACATAAATTTAAATAATAAATTAAATTGAAATTAATTCAACTATTAATTAAATGCATGTTTATCAATATATCTTCTGCCATTTCAAATTTATCACTTAGTACATCAAGTGGAAAAAATACGTCACATTTTGTAGCATTAAGAATACCAAGTGGTCCATCCTCTTCAGTATTTGCGAAATTAAACTAAAGAAACATGGAAACCACAGTCAAGATGGTCGTTAATGCTATTCAGCAATCACCTCACGAAAACACAGTTATTGTCATTTTGAATTTAAAAACAAAGCTACGTACTAAAGGATTTAAAATATATAATGATCATCCATTGCATGCTGTAAAAATATACATATTATTTTTCTCTTTAAATTGGAAATTTAATATTTATTATTATTATTATATAAATAAAAATTGTAATAAAATATTAACTGGCTCGATCGATAATGGTATAGTAAGTTATTCGTCATCAGAAGTAATGTCCATTATCTCAACTGTCACATATTGTGGTAATGACAAGCTTCAACGTAAAAATGCCGCAGCGCCGCATTCTTACATCGCTCCATAAGGTTTGTTAGGAGAAAAATCTTATTTATTTTTTCATTCAAATTCTATGCTGCACAAAATCTCGAATATTTTTTATGTCATGTAAAGTGATCTTTCCCGTGGCTCATATGAATTATTAATCTTGCCCTTCTAAGAACCGTCGGAAAAAATTAAAAACCAGGTACCGCTGGGTTAAAATAAAAGATAGAAAGCTTTGATAGAACATGTCGTCGCGCTCAGTTTGCGCGCTAGATTTTCATTGGCTGAGAGAATTGTGTCGTCAATGTTGAAGCTTCTCATTTTATAACATCGACTCTTTTATATGCACACAAAATTCCACATCAATCTCCACAGTTTCATCTTCTTGGACGGTGATTTTGTCATTATAATCATTCACAATCACTTCATCTTTAACACACATGATCACACTTGGTCTATTCACAAATCCGACACTTTTTGTCCTGATGGTTCACCCCACACTCGAGGGTCAATGTCCGTGGTAATGTCTGCAAGAGGGGACGAGGTTGAGAGGGTCACTGAAGAGGGACATGAAGTCTTGGGGAACCACCTCGTCACGTGAATGACATCAAACCATGCGGTTCTGCAATGAAAATAAACAAGAATTAATGTATTATTTTTTATTTACATGATGAAAGATTAATTTGAATTCCTTACAACTTTTAATTATTTTTTGTGATGTTCAATATGTGTAAATAATTTTATGATCCTGTAGCATATTGTACACTTCTCGCGCCTCTGAAAATTTCTCCATGGCAACTAAAAGTTAATCACCATAAGGTGTGTTATACTTACGGGGTATGGTGATTAACTGATTAACAAGGCTTCGGAAGGAAAATTTTCAGAAAGGAGTGTACCATAGAGCCTCCATTTGAGGTTCTGTAATTGTATATGGTACACTTCAGCTGAGAAAAAGTGTCCCAGGGACCGCATGGGTATCCCCGGGACACAGCGGAACGTCCTTGCAATGCCCCGCGAATGTCCCGTGGTCTATATTATATTAATTTAATGCTTTTTAAAATTTATAATTTTTAGGAATTGCTTAACTTATAGTGTAGAAGGGACACAGAAGAAAATAACGCAATTATATTGAACTTTTGGATCAAACGTCCTTTGAGTGTCTCGCAGGGATACACCAGGGGTATCCCATGTATGCCCCGCAGGTGCACTCCTAGGACGTTACTGTTTTTTTAATATTGGTTTTAATTGGTTAAATTATAGTATTTTAAAACGTTTAGCTTCATCTCGAGAAGATTTTGATTAATTTGATAACTATCGATGAATGTCTCGCAGGTGTCTCTGTGGGACACACGGGGGGTATTGTCGAAAATTGTAAAATAACAATTTTCTTTGCTTAAGTATGTAGCTGATTGAATTTTTAATCACAATTTTGAATAATTTTAATTAGTAAACAGAATGTCCCGTAAGTGCACCTGGGGGTCATTCATGAGACGTAGTTTTTTTCTAAAAAATTAAAAAATAAAAAATTGTTAAAATTTGAAGATAAACATTATTTATGTGCCGTATTGGAAGTTTCTCATTATTATTATTAAAATTTATAAAAGAAACCATAGATTGTAAAATATCCTAAAGTATCAAAAATATACAAGTCGATTTCATAATTTATAGTTTATAAAGTTAAAATTTCAACATTTTAGTATGAAGACATGTGTCCTAGTGGTAAAGACACCAGACTTCAAATCTGGTGGTCCCGAGTTCGAGTCTCACCTAAGCCAGTTTTTTAATTTTTTTTTTGCTATTCTTTCTCTTTGATAACATCATTATAATTGATAAAAACATTTTTTAATTGGTAATTATAAGCATATTTGCTATATAACCCTATGTATCCCTGCAATGACTTCAGGGTGTATCCCTGGAATATCCCCAAGGGGTACCCTTTTGTGCATGGAAATAGGGGATACACCTTGGGGCACTCCGGAGGGACGTTTGAGGGGTATCCCTGGAACGCCCCGGGGATACACCTGCGGTCCCTGGGGTACAAGGTGTACATATTTTTATTTTACTTTGTATAATGGAGTATTGTCCTCAATTTTTTTTATTGCAGAAATGGATAGAGCGTGCAAAGTTATGCTACCCTGATTTTGTTCAGATTTTTTAGAGCCCAGGAAGTATTTTTAAAAAATTATTGAAAGTCCTTTTTGTGACGTCACGCGGCTGCAAGTCCTATCTTTTTCTTAAGGAGCGGCGTCTCGTGACGTCACAAAAATAACTTTCAATAATTTTTTAAAAATACTTCCCAGCCTCTAAAAAATCTGAAAAAAATCAGGGTAGCATAACTTTACTCTTAAAAAAATTTGGCTGAATTTTGACATCTTATAATCAGTGCATTTTTAACGCCTTAAATCATGCTTTTTTCAGGTGTTTCGTTGCGCATTTTCAGTAGTCAGTCATAAGCTATATACTGACAGTATATGCTGACTACTGAATATTGACTATGAAACACCTGAAAAAGCATGATTTAAGGCGTTAAAAATGCACTGATTATAAGATGTCAAAATTCAGCCAAATTTTTTTAAGAGTGCATGGAAGGGGGTTTGGGTAACTGAATTTGCATCTCATCTCTTAATATAGCACGATCTCCTAAAAGAAATACGCCACAAAGTATCATTGCGCCTTAGTGAATATAAATATTATAAACTTTTGAACCAATTAGAGATATTTCTCGTCGTTTTTCTTCAATTTCATGACATGACGCCATCATCGCGTTCACAAAATTTTCCACTTCAGCTGACTAAATTATATTTACGGTTTGCGTTATTCATTTGCTTTTTAATTTTACCTTAATTTTTTTCAGGCTATTAATTTTTTTTTTTTTTGTACATATTTTTATTTTTCAGCACATTTTATTTTTTCAGCATATCCTTACACTGGGATATATAATTGAAGTGTTAAAACATTGAAATTTTTTCGAAACTACTGAAAGTCAGTAGTTAAAAATATACTGACATTAATTTCAGCCAAATTTTATTAAGAGTGACTTCTTTGTGAGTTTTCTCTTAATAAATACAATCTCATTGTTATCGAAATTTTTATAAGTTTGTAAATTTTTTGCATCAGAAACATTTGTCAAATCTTCCTGCACACAATTATGTTGTTGATCGACATGTTCTTTGTTACATACTGTACATTGAAATAATGAAACATATTTTAAATTCTCATCTTTATTTTGCTGTTTGATACAACGAAATTTGAGATGATGATTTAATGCAATTTGAAGTTTGAATGTTTTGTTACATAAATTACAAGACAATAGTTCATTTATTTTATGTTCTTGAACATGCACATTAAATGAGCTTTCAGAGTCAAAAGTCTGATAACAATATTCACAATTAAATACATTTTTAGCACTCTGACCGCGAGTGTGGATTATGAATCTCTCGTAATTTTTGCTATTTTTTGTACCTTTGTTTTTTACCTTTTTATATTTTTTTATATTTTTTATCAAGTGCCATGAAATGACTCTGAATATATATGACTTTTTAATGCTATGATTTTTGGATATGATTTTCCACACATATCACAATGGTACATAAGGTCGTTTATATGATCTTTAACATGTATAATACCAAAGTGAATACTTTTTTTACATATTCGGGCAGCTAAGAATTATTCTGATATCCCTGTGTCTCAATATTTAAGTAAAATGCCTAGTTATTTTACAATTAATTATTTAGTTTGAAAAGTGAGCTTGATAACCGTTGGTTGATTCAAGTCGGTGCGCGCCCGCAGCAACCGCTGATACGACATCCGACGGATACGACGAGAATCTCCGGCCGCGGCAGGTCGATGCATCTTTCCGAGCGGCTCAAAGTTTTGTATTTTGGCCCTCTAGCGGACGCTTCGGACCCTATCCCTGCGCTTCAGAAATTAGATCTCCCACTTTTTTTATTATATAATAATTATCTTTGTTTCTTAATGTTTTAAATATTTTAATTTAGTATAATCAATCATAAAAATGTGTTTTAATTAATAAACTCAATTAACTTATTTTTCAAAGAATCTCTCGCGCTCTCGCCATTTGCGAGTATGACAACATGGCGGCAGCTGCGGCTCGGCGTTCACCATCGGCTCGACTATGTCTTATATTTCATGATTTGAAGAGTTATAAATGTGTGTGTAATATCTACAAGCCTCTATTGCGAATACAAGAACTGTATCACCACAATATATAACCGAGAAAAGAGATGCAGCCATCCTGATATGAACGACTGAACTGAAGGTTAGTACGTGACCAAAAGATCGGGAACATTGGGCATTGTTTTTACCCCGTTTTCATCGCTTTTGTTCAAGATACAATTTTTTGTTATACTATACGTTCATTCTGTGTATCCTAATGATATTATAATTTCCTATATATGCATGTTTATAGCTATAATTTTCGTGTTACAGCAGAAAACAAGCCCAAGCTGCAGCTGGCAAAGCTGGACGCTGTACCCACCCCACCCATTGGATTGGCGTGCCAAGGAGACGATCTCGGGACCTTTTTGTGACAACTGTATATTTTATTTTATTGTAAAATTTCTTAAATACAATTTATAATCCCATTTTCTCTGTGTTCTTTCATAAATAAACAAATTAGTAAGCAAAATAAAAAAAATAATAAAACCGGAAGCGGTAGCCATTTTATTCTAGTGTAGCAATTGAGAAACGAAAAGCGCAAATCGACCAAACTTGATCAACGCGCCATCTGACGGAGGCTGCAGGGAGTTTTCATGATAACGCGGATGAATTCGGATGAGCTAGTTACAAGTATTTCGCTACATACAGAAGATGATCGGACCTGGCCGCGGGGATGCTTGAATCAACCAACGGTTTTCAAACTCACTTTTCAAACTAAATAATTATTATAAAATAACTAGGCATCGTACGTAAATATTGAGGCACAGGGATATTAGAATAATTCGTAGCTGCCCGAACATGTAAAAAAAGTATTCACTTTGGTACCCCTTTAAGAACCTTTTTGTCATTAAAACACTCATCACAATATTTACATTTAAACAAGTTTTTACAATTGTGAGTTTTTAATTTATTTTTCGTGTCAAATGGTTTGTTAAAATGTACAATATTTATATTTTCTTTCTGTGTTTTCAATTATGATTTGGTAATAACTTATCGTTTGCATGTGTACGTATATGAATTTAAAGTTTGGAGATAAATTTAAATGTCTTGTTACAAAATACGCATTCGTGATGATTTTTAATGACTTCTAGTGGTTTCTTTTTTAAGACTGTGTTTTGCATATTTGATTTTGAAGAATTTGTCTATTTTTTTATTACAATTTTGTGTGACACTATTACAAGATATATATTATCATGTAGTTTTAGTAGTTCTTTAGAAATAAATTCTTTTAGACAATAATTACATTTAGATTTATAATTTTTACATTTTTTCAGATTTATATAATTTTTCGTTTGAAGTGCACTGTGTTTTTTCAGAATTTTTATGTACACGTAAATGTGATTGAAGATGATATGAATTGGAGAATTTTCTGACACACATTGTACGTTCGAAATTCTTTTTTACATAATGAGAGTTCTTATGTATTTTTAAACCCCATGATGATGCAAAATTGTTGCTGCATATACTGTACATTTGTGTGTATTATTTCGTGTTTTGGAATATTTTGAGTATATTTTTTTTTAAATTTGAATTTTCATTTCTCTGTTTGATTCTATTTTGTTTAATTTTTCTCATGACGCCATAAACCACTAAAATATTTAATTTTTTATCACATTTA
The DNA here is from genome assembly GCA_949825025.1 of Siphlonurus alternatus. NCBI lineage: Eukaryota > Metazoa > Arthropoda > Insecta > Ephemeroptera > Siphlonuridae > Siphlonurus > Siphlonurus alternatus. The sequence goes on from OX463782.1 coordinate 35,339,303, forward strand.
CTGTATCTATATTTTCGTCCATCTGAGCGACTTATATATATTATGTTTTTTTAATTCATATGCAGTACAAAAAAATTATTTTACATACATTACATTTGAGTAAATTCTTTCCTGTATGAAATCTAGAATGCTGTTGAAGTCTCTGAATATTTAAGCAAGTTTTTCCACAAATTTTACAACTAAATTTATTTCTTGTCTCAGATTTAGAAGTTACTTTTCCTTTTTAAAACTTCCATTCCTTTGTATAGCAGATTGTTTATTTTTCTTATTTACTGTATGAAATGTAGCCTCATGCTTTTTTAAACTTAGAGTTGAAGTAAAATATTTATCATGACAAATATGACATTTATAAATATTATGATTTGATTTTAAATGTTCATTGAGTTGGTCCTCATAAGTAAATTTTTTAATACATACTTTACAAGTAGGATGTGTATGTCTATGCTGTACTAATTCAATTTTTGTCTTGAAACTTATATAACATATTTTACATGAAAAATTATTATCTTTCATTATCATGGAATCATTTGTACTTACTGAATTAATATTTGAGTTTTGGGTTTTGTTTTTGGGGACATCTGTACTTTGTACAGAAGATTTTGTCATTGTCAAATGAGACTTTAAATGGCGTTTATAAGGTTGTAAATACATAAACTTGCTATCACATACTGTACATTGATAGGGGTGTTCATTTGTATGAATACGGATATGAACTATTAGATTTGATTTGGAATTACACGCAGGCGCGGATCCAGGGGGTGGGCTGGGGGGGCTGCAGCCCCCCCCCCCCCCGAAATTTTGGATTTAACATGGGTAATATAGGCATTTCCCCCACTCCAAATTTTTTTTTTTAACATTGGCCTTATGGAGGCAGCCCCTCCCGAAATTTTTTTCTGGATCCGCGCCTGATTACACGCTTTATTACAGTAACTACAATAGAATAAACCCTTCCCTGTATGAAAGCGTGTGTGTTCTTTAAGACTATCAGGTGTCGAGTAATTCTTGCTGCAAATTTTACAAAAATAATTATTTATTTTTCTTTCATGGACATTGGAATGCTTTTCAAAATCAGATAAACGAATGAATTTTTTGTTACATTATACTGTACATTGATTGGTAAGGGCATTCGTTTGTGTGAATTCGGATATGACGTTGCAGATTTGATTTATTTATACTTAACATTTTTTTGTAATAACTACGACAATTTTTATAATAATATTGTTAAGACGTGCTTATCTGAAATGTTGAGATTGCAATGGTCTCTGTGATACCAATTTATTCAGTTTAGAGATAAGCATATAAAATATTATATACAGTTGGTTTGATGTCATTAATTGATAATTATATAGTTAATTACTGCTTTAATTACCTTCAAACTCTTAAAATTGAATTAAAAATTTCTTATATATGCTAATATTATAATGCTTATTATTATATTATACATCTCTGTGCCAAATCTTTAATGTGTTGTTTTACTTACTCGATTAAAAAATCGAGTAGAGTTGACAAAAAAATATCTTATGTGTAATAAATTATTGTGATGTCTTAATTGCCATACACAAGTTAAATGCATCTAAAATTTATATATATATATATATATATATATATATATATATATATATATATATATATATATATATATATATATATAAATTATATATGTTTTATTTTATTTGTTTGCTATCTATTTTGATTTATCTCTTAAATGTCACGTAAAGGTTGAATATTTTTTAGGAAAAAAAAATGGTTATTATTTTTTATTGCTGAGTATGAAATGTACAAACTCACGCTACATTTATAATAATTGGAAATTTTCTTACATAATCATATACAGTATAATTTATAACAAAATGTCTCATTTTATATTATAACATAAAAATAAAGTTAGCCCCATAATTTGTACATTATCATAGATTTAACTTTCGATACCCCCTTCCCCCCCTCCCCCCCAAAAAAAGTTTGTTTCAATGAGAAGCTTCAACATTGACGACACAATTCTCTCAGCCAATGAAAATCTAGCGCGCGATCGAACTGCGCGCGACGACATGTTCTATCAAGCTTCCAATCCTTTAACCCAGCGGTACCTGGTTTTTAATTTTTTCCGACGGTTCTTATGAAGGGCAAGATTAATAATTCATATGAGCCACGGGAAAGATCACTTTACACGACATAAAAAAATATTCGAGATTTTGTGCAGCATAGAATTTGAATGAAAAAATAAATAAGATTTTTTTCCTATCAAACCTTACGGAGCGATGTCAGAATGCGGCGCTGCGGCATTTTTAAGTTGAAGCTTGTCATATAGGATATAGGACCAAAAAAAAATATATATATATTTACGGCTCTTCACAAATAAAGAAAGTTCTAGCGGTGGAATTTGGGTCCCTATCATTCCACTTGAGAACATTGTTATAGTAGAAATAGTGGATGCAGAACTCCGTGTTATTGTATTCGTGGTTCGGTTCTCCCTCATGCCAATCTGTGAAGGTGACTCGTTCTCCAGTGGAGGCCCACACGTACTCGTCCTTCTTAGCCAGGTCGTTACCTGACGTCCAATAGTTAGCAACACCTGAAGAGAGAAATAGTAAACAAACAGTAATCCCACAATGCAGCGTTATATCCTTAGCATTACGTTATCAGACTTCCAAAAGAATTGTTGCAACAATTTATTCCACTGTTGTTGCATTGTATAATAATTTATTATTTTCACCCAAGATTCAAAAGGAAATAAACACGGTAAAAAAATTGCAGATATCAGCAAAGCACCAGAGGCACTATTTCACAGATGAGCCTGTTATACTCAATGATAATGTAACATAAATCTTATAAGCAATGAGGAGCTTGTGTTAAAATTAAAGCATAATTCAAATTTAGGATTTTTTTCTATATATACAGCTAGTATAATAACAAATGACGATTGTTAACAGTATGGAAGCCAACTGCTGGTCACTTCAATTTTGAACAATGCATGGATGCTGATACCATTTAGCAATTAACGAATCTAATTAATATACAATTTTTATTTACAGTAAATTTATATATTCTATAGCCTTATATATTTATGAAGTTAATGGTAAGCGTGCAGAACATTCCTAAAAAAAATGTATCCATAAAATTTGTCAAACGTCCACAAAAAATATATAATCATTATATTCTACCAACGTAAAATTTTACCTAAAAAATATGAAACCGTAAAGACGAGTCAATGCATTCCCCCTTCTCCCTCATTTTCATCTCCAACTTTTCTGCCAGAGTTTCAAAATGTTTACAGATTATTACAGGTAAAAAAGTTGCGTAATTTTACGACTAACATATTATTATATAGTAAATATACTAGATTTTATAGAATTTTAATAACAAAAAATACATATTATATAAACATAATATATGAGATCATACATCATAATGGATTATCGACCTCATTTTTTTTATTGCAGAAATGGATAGAGGGTGCAAAGTTATATATGCTACCCTGATTTTTTTCAGATTTTTTACAGCCCTGGAAGTATTTTTAAAAAATTATTGAAAGTCCTTTTTGTGACGTCACGAGGCACCTCTCCTTTAGAAAATGATAGGACTTGCCGCCGCGTGACGTCACAAAATGGACTTTCAATAATTTTTTAAAAATACTTCCAAGGCTGTAAAAAATCTGAAAAAAATCAGGATAGCATAACTTTGCACCCTCTATCCATTTCTGCAATAAAAAAAATTTGAGTTCGATACTCCATTATGCCATCATCAAAAACATTATTTGTCCATGACCCTCTGTTTCCTTATTGAATTGACTGACATTCAGTGGCGTAGCCAAGGGGGGGGCGGTTCGGGGTTTAAACCCCCCATGAAGATCCAGTAATGACTGGATATAAGAAGCAAAAAGGAAAAATTATAGAAATTTGAAAATAAAAAGTTAAACAAAAAATTGAAATTTAGGGGATATCAAATAGTCTTTCTTTAAAATGAACAAATTATAAGTTAGTTTCTAATTTTAACAGGAAAAATTGCGACTTATAAATAAATGTTTTATTTTCCTTACAAACTGCATGCATATAACTACTATTGTATAAATTAAAACGCTCTCACGTGTGCTGCACTTTCCTTTAATTAATTTTATTGGTTGCTCCACACGGTGCAGACAAAATTTAACAAAAATAAGAGAAGCAATTCACTTTTTTTTTTTTTTTTTTTTACAGTATCTTAATGATGTGAACTTGGAATGTTAAATAAATTTTAAAAATCAAATTCAACTAATTAAATGACACGTCGTGTACATTCTATAAAAATAATATAAAAGTGGTTACATGAATTACTTGATTTAATTAAAATGATTTACTCAAAGCTTTATTTATTACGCACGTTTTGAAAAGAAATTGAAAAATGGGGTGAAAATAATATAAAATGTTTAAAAAATTGCATCAGGCCATATATTTTATTCTCTAATATAATAGTATTTCTTCATGATTTTTCCCTAAAAAAGCGACGTATCCTTAAAAAAATCACGCCTGCGGCGGGCTATTGAGGGGCTACGTCCCCCATACTCCCCAGTGGGTGGGGTGTTCTCAATCTTTCTCCTGAGGACCCCCCCCCTCCTTGGACAAATCCTGGCTACGCCACTGCTGACATTCGTTTTGACTTTTCAAAAGGAACAAACTGAGGATATACTGTGTTCAACCTCATTTAGTTAGCTTGTCAAACATTGTTGAATGTGTTTGCGTTTAGCAAAAAGCATGCAGCCATATAAATCAAATTTAGTCATGATGAAAATATATATACAGAACAAAAACATGAACTGCATGAGAAATTTTTAATTTTCTCTCACTTCCAGACACGGATCTCCATAAAAAACAAATCTCTCATATATAAGAGCAATATGGAGAACATTAATTAAGCTTGGAGCGATGCTAAAAAATTATCCATGTTAATTTCAGGCTGTTATACTGCTTTTTTTATTTACAATTTCAGGTTTTTCTCACATGTACGAAAAATATTTTATGCATCCGCTGAATAATGTGAAAATTATGGCACATAGATTTAATTTATTCATGACATAAATTGTCAGTTTTAGAAATAACATAACTGCATGCAGAAGTGCCTGTGAATTGCAAATTCTTAATTTACTAATAACGATGCAGAAGATATTAATTTTCCCTCACCGATGGAGGTGATGTGGTCCACGATCAGCTGATTCTCCTGCTCGGTCTCCACGCTCACCAGGAACATGCCCAGACGACGACAGAACTCGAACGCTTGATACCAGTTGGCCTGAATATACCACATTGAACTACTTTAATTTAAACTCCTTTTGGATGAGAATGGACAACATTCATGAACAAATTTGGTGCATTATTTGGATAAAGAACGTCGATCGAGAGTCATGTATTAATAATAATAATAATATTTATTCAAACATAAAGGTCGTACAAGACAACATTCACTATATACGTTTACATGACGGTGTTTAATACATATTCGTTGACGACGGATGTTATTCTTATGAGGCGTCGTCAACGAATACACATTAAACATCGTCATGTAAACGTAGTGATTGATCTCACGTCAGAAACATAGCATACATTAAAACATATAATACAGCATATAATATTCATTGATATTAATGGTCAATGCTACAAAATCACATGAAAAAAAATCAAATAAGGTTATAAAAATCTAAAACTTTAAACAATTTTCTGCCAATTTATTTGCAAAAAACATCTTAATGGAATAAAATTCCAATTGTTAATTAATAATAATTTCAGTTTTGATTTAAAAAGAGATTCGCATTCTTGATGCTTTTTATACACGATCGAGGGAAGAAAATCATAAATCTAGGCACATTGATGGTGGGGATTTCTTTCAGCAAATACAGATTTTTTTTTTATCCACCAAAGTACATTTTTTGTTTCTAGTATTGTAAGGGTGAATTGAATTGATTTGTGGATATTCTGTTGACGATGGATAATGTCATTCTTATGAGGCGTAAAAAATGGCGTAATCAACGGATATATACGTATTAAACACCGTCATGTAAACGTAGTCATTAAAAGTCATAAGTTTTAACTCACCGTTAAAGTCGTTTCAAAATAATAAACTCTACCTCCAAGATTGATGAATGGTTCTGCAGAAAAATTCTGCTTCACATCTGAAATAATTAACAATAAGTATGCTAAAACTTTTTAACATTAAAATTATTAAGTTAAAACTTACATACCGTTTGATTGCTGTTTATTGAATGGAACTTCTCCAACAACGATCTGCAATTTCCACTTGTTAGATTCGTTATCAAATAATAACCTTTGATAATTTTATACTTACGTACTGCAGTAAAATGGTACAGAACATCAGCAGTGCGAAGCGTCTTAATTTTGGCATTTTAAACACGTTTCTTTATTAAAACCTGCGGACATTGAACAAGTTAGTTTGACACATAATAACATATAAAATAATATTATAATTTCTTATTTCTTAATAATAATATATAAAAAGCAAGTAAGGACAAAGCAAGTTAAAAATAATGATATATTTTATTCATTGTTTTTTAGATCCTCTTATTTAAATCTACTTGCAATCAAGCACTCCACTACATAAAAAAACTATACATGCTTATATTTTGAAATTAAATTACATATATAAATACTGAAATAATTACCTAAGTATCCACCTTCCCTGTGTTGTAGGTAATCTGACAATGGCATGAAAATATGTGCTTATCAAAACGTGTTATCAATTTTGTTCTACTGGTATATAGTTGATACGTTTGACATTTATTTTTTGCTTCGTGATTTTGAGATAAACATTGAAGTTGTTTTTATTACTACGTGCATGCTTATTACATTGCCTTGTCCTCTACGTAGGTAAGATAAAACAGTGAAGGATTGTCAATTTACAAAGAAATTGAAATAGAGGCTAGTTTTAAGTGAATGCGCCTCACAATGCTCATTTGTGTCGCTAATGAACTTGCACTTGAAAATGAAGCAATTTTTTTTTTAAATTTTCTCGGCAATAAATCAAGTAAAAAATCTAAATCTTGCATTATTCACTGTATTTTTTGGTTTGTACATCAATGTTCCGTAAAGATAAGGGAATTTTCCCTAAAAAAATTTTAATGAAAAAACGAAATTCACGTTTTTTTTTTTTTTTTTTTTTTTTTTTTTTTTTTTCTTTTTACAGAGGTTTCAGTGGACGGAATCCCGAAAAATCAGCTGACTTGACCCTCTATAAAGATTTAGACTTATTAATTAACACGGAAATGTGTATTGAAAAAATATATTTTCTAATTTCTTGTAATAAATTATTGAACTAAAAAAGTTTGATAATTAAAAATATCTTTACTTTTTTTTAAACTCTTCAAATCTTGTTTTCAAAACTGTAATAATAAAAGTTATATATTATAATTAATATTAAATAAAAAATGTTTTAAAATGTAAAATTATTTTTAAAAAAATGTAGTAAAATAAAAGAGACTTTATATTCAGCCCATCTGAGACTACTGCAAATAAAATTAAGTAAAAAAATCTAACGCTAACTTTATAATACAAATGCGTGAAAAACAAAACATAAAATATTTATAAACACATACACAAAAGAAATAAATTTGCAATTGTTGATCTTCCTTCTATGGTCATTTTATATAGATCAGTAAAAAGCATTTTCCATGACATATATGGTATCCTGGCATTGATATGTAGTTATATTTTAGATCAGGCGTGGATCCAGCCCCCCCCCCCCTCCCCTTCCGAAATTTTGGATTTAACATGGGCAATATTGACATATCCCCCACTCATATTTTTTTTTAACATTGGCCTTATGGAGACAGTCCCCTCCGAATTTTTTTTCTGTATCCGCGCCTGTTTGTTTGATGTGTTTGTTTTTTCAGGAGTAATTTTAATAACAGCTATAATAGGTCGTGGCCACCATCCTTTCCCTAATCCCTAATATATACCTTATCCCTACGAATTACCCCGCCGCGAGCTGTAAGCTCTTTTAGGGGTATATCATATCCCTATATAATATATTATTTGTATATACAAATGGTAGTATGTCTGTGTAAATAAATTAATGTATTAATGACTTAGCTTAATTGCCAAAAACAAAATTCGAGTTTACAACAGATTTAAATACGTATTTAATTGTCCTTTTAATTTTTAATTTATTTGAACATGGCAACATAATAAAATAATATTAAGAAATATTTTTACAGACTTCTTTTAAGACATTTTTATTTTAAAATATTATTCTTAAATCAGTAATGTTACATACAAATACATAAAAATACATTTATGGTTGCTCACAAATAAAATGGTTTAATGTTACTGAATCGTTTGCAGGTCGAATGTCATTCCATTTTAATACTTCATTTTTATACCAGTAGTGAATGCAGAACTCCGTGTTGTTGTAACCACCGGCGTGGTTCGGTTCTCCCTCATGCCAATCAAAGAAGGTGACTCGTTCTCCAGTGGAGGCCCACACGTACTCTCCCTTCTTAGCCATGTCGTTACCTGACGTCCAGTAATTGTCAACACCTGTAGATCATTCGTTAGGTGTTCATGTATTGTGAATCAGGGACTAAGTACTGACATACATGGTGTGAGCAGTGCATGCAAGTACAGTTGTGGTCAATAAAACTGGAACACGTTACATGTTAGAGTGTTGAAGTGAGCACCATCAGTCCACTCGCTTGGCGGAGTTCAAGTATAGTCGCCTCCTCCACCTCCTCCACGTCTAGCTGGCCACAATAATAAACAGCCATGCATGCAGCGTGGCAGGCGCGAATCTAGGGGGGGAGCTGGGGGGCTCCCCGAAATTTCGAATTTATAAATTTGATAATATGGGCAATATAGGCGTTTCCCCAACTCCTTTTTTTTTACCATTAGGCAGCCCCCTCCCCCCCCCCCTCCAATTTTGCCCCCCCCCCTGATTTTTTTTATTGATTTGCGCCTGCAGCGTTGAACTTTTTGTAGTTGTGACTGAGAAAACTTTATGAAACCTTTGTCAGAGTGGTCAGCAATTGATGGAGGATTCCAAACAATCACCTCCTAGATACACGCAAACCCATTCATTAGCTAAACATCGTTATGGAAAAAGGACTGGTGGTGTCAGGAATTGAACTCACCACCTTCCGATTTCAACTTTTGTTAAAATAAACATAACACGTACCTGCATACCTGTAGCCATGCAGGTATAAGTAACTAATAATTTAAAGGGAACCGATCATAGAAGCACTGTATGATTATATTCTAATTTTACATTAAAGGTGAAGCACCCACCGATGGAGGTGATGTGGTCCACGATCAGCTGATTCTCCTGCTCGGTCTCCACGCTCACCAGGAACATGCCCAGACGACGACAGAACTCGAACGCTTCGTACCAGTTAGCCTAAAAAAGCATGGGAGCATTATAATATGCACAAGGACATATTATGGTCGATTGTATACAGAAAGTGTACTCTGAGCAGTATAATTTACGAAAGACCTAAGATACATAATATAGCCATGTCATCCCGTCAGTTATATTATATGGTAAATTTTGTGAACCTGTATTTTCATTTTTTTTAACTGTGTAATTTTGAGAACTGCGTAATGGAAAACCACTAATTTACTACACAACATGCAAATAAATCAGGCATCATTTTGATTAAAAATAGTTATTATATTTGAAATAATTATCAAAGACGTAACATCATTATACATTATATGATAAAAGGTGACTTCAGCCTGATAAAAAACTGAATTTACTTCATGAAGAAAAGAAAACGTTAAAAAATATACCTGTTATATAAATTGATTATATCATAAAAGCAGTTATACTTACATAGAGATTGGGTTCAAAGTAGTAAGTTCTGTCGCCAAGATTCACGAATGGCTCAGCGGAGTAGTTAAGTTGTCCTGCAAGCAATTAACATCTTGAGTTATAGTTTTAATAATATTTGTCAACCACACGTACCTCCCGATGACACGAGAGAGGAAGGGGATCCTCCAGTTTGGACCTGTGAAAATTTTAAATTATGTTCAATTTGAATCTTCATTATCCATTTAAAAGGAAATTTTAATAAAAGAATATTTCCCAACAGAGAGGAAGTATTTTTAATTTATATCATCGACGATCCTTTGTCTCTAATGTTTAAGTGATAGAGAATTAATAATATCATATTTGAAAGAAATAAAAAAATATAAGGACAGAGAGTTCTATTTTATGATTAAGGAGTTTTTGTTTGGTTCTATATTTTACCATCCGATTATTACAATGTTACATATATATACATACATTTTGCAATAATCGGATGGCAAAATAGAACTAAACAATTAACTAATTAGCAAACTCCTTATAATTTAATACATATCAATCACGCTATCCAGTCAGAAGAAGAATTTAAAAAAATCTCTATTATTTTAAGAGTGTCACTTTCATTAACTTACAACTTACGGTTTGAGAGGCAGCTACCAAAAAGACAACAATTGATATTTTCAGTATAATGGTCATCTTGGAAGTCTGAAAACAATGTTAACTATTTTCTCCTTTAAAATCTCGTTGCAAATGTATTAGTATTAGTTTCAAAATATGTTTTATTAATAATAATATTTTTCAGTCCATGAAGCTAAATGGTAATCATATATATGCAAGATAAATAATATATATTAAAATATTTGTAAAATAAATGAAATTATTATTCTATAATTAATATTTTTTTAATACATTTTAATTTTTACATACAACTGGGTCTTATAATACAATATCAAGCATTAATTATAATATTTAAGTGAAAATTTTTAATATTTTTTTTTTATTATAGTAATCATTAAGTTTAGTCTATATTATTACGCTGCATTGTAAATAATTTGCAAATAATTTAAGTTTGTATTTAAAATTTACTGAATTTAGATAATTGAACAAATTTACTACAGAATATTATAATGTATTAATAAAAATAGAAATAGAAAATATGTACAATAAAAAAAATACCTGGTGATTGCGATTGAATTTTTCCTCGTCTTATAAGCACCACCTTCATTGTGATATCTTTAATCTTATAATATTAATTGTGAAGACGTTCTTATCTGAAATGTGGAGATTGGTCTGTGATACCAATTTATTAACTTTATAGATAAGCATATTATATACAGCTGGTTTGATGTCATTTATTGATAATTACTGCTTTAATAATCTTAAATTTGAGTTATAAATTTCTTATATATGCTAATGTATACGATTATAGTGCTTATTATTATATCTCTGTGCCAAATCTTTAATGTGTTGTTTTACTTACTTGATTAAATCGACGAGTAAGAGTCGATTGTTTAAAAAAGACAAAAAAAAATATCTTAATAAATGATTTTGATATCTTAATTGCCATACACAAGTTAGAACGCAAGTAGCACAGTAAATATTATGACCCCCTCTACAAAATATAAAGAAGTAAAAGGCTTCAATATATATTTCACTAATATACAGGGGATCTCAAGCAAAATAAATGATGTTGAGTCATGGCTGGATAGCCACAATTATGATGTCATAACATTTGCAGAACACTACTTGAAAGCTGAACAAATTAAAAGATTAAAAATCTTGAACTATGTAAATATAACTAATTTTTGTAGAACTGTAAAGCAAAATGGTGGAGTGACAATATATGCAAAAAAGAATGTAAAAATAAAAGAGATACATTTTAATCATAGCAAAGAAAAAATATTTGAATGTTGTATGTCGAAAATTGAATCTAAAACAACTTGTAATTCAATTTATTTATTATGTATGTATAGAACACCCACAAACAATAACAAAGAAACAGATGAATTTTTTGAATATTTTGAAAATGCAATAAAAATTGCATTCAGTAAATGTAAAAAAAATGATAGAATAATAATATATGTGGAGATTTTAACATTGACCTACTTGCAACCAGTAATATAAATAATAAATTAAAATATAAAGAGAAATTTCTTAACTTAATCTCAACGTTTAAATTGCACAGTACAAACTCTAACGCTACTAGAGTAGCGGAAACAAAAGCGGGAACCTCCGCTACAAAAATTGATTACATACTCACAAACCTCGACACAAAATCATACACTTCAGATATCATCGAAGACCAACTATCAGACCACAAAGGTCTATACATTACAGTAAAAGGACAGTCATACAAAGAAAACATAGTAAAATACACAGATAAAAGATCTTTTTCAAAAGAAAACATGAAGCACTTATGTTATCTTTTACGAGGAGAAAAATGGTCAGAAGTCTATTTAGCAAAAAATGGCGACGCAAAATTCGACATTTTTTACTGCCTTTTCAAAATATATTTTGATTCAGCTTTTCCAAAAACATGTAAAAAAATAAATCACAAAGAACAAAAACTGCCCTGGAACACAAAGCGCTTAAAAAATCTACGCGCTGAAACAAGAAAATTACACCATTGCAGCAAGTATGATAAAAGTAAAAAAACAGAATACAAAAATAAACTAAAAACAATGCGGAAAGAAATGAAACAAACTAGGATTGGCAATAATGATAACCTTATAAAAAAGTCACAAAACAAAATCAAAACAACATGGTCAATAATCAATAATAATGTAACACTAAAAAAAGATAAACAGACAATGAAAACAGTAAAATTTAATGATGTTGTTGAAACAGATCCAAACAAAATTGCAGAAAAATTAAACAAACAGTTTTGTGAAGTTGCACAAGAACTCTCAAATAAAATTAAATGCACAAACAACTCAAACCCAGATATTACCAATAATTTTTCAAACAAAAAAATACCAAATATGAAAGTAAGCCCCATCAATGTACAAAATGTATTAAAAGTTATACACTCACAAAAAAATACATCAGCCGCAGGCATAGATGAAATTCCTATTTCAGTTCTTAAAGCTTGTGCAAACTTAATTGCACAACCCCTAGAAAACATTATAAATTGTTGTTTTGTACAAGGAATTTTCCCATCAGCATTAAAATTAGCTAGAGTCACCCCAATTCCTAAAAAAGGTAATTCAATATCCTCAGATAATTTTAGGCGAATAGCAGTTTTGTCAGCCTCCTCTAAAATATTTGAAAAACTATTTCTCGCACAATTAGAATTGCACTTGGACCTCTATAATATAATGTCGATCGATGAACATAGCTATACAAAAAACAAGTCCACTACCACTGCAATATACACCTTACTTAAACCAGTTTACGAAGCATTAAAAACAAAACAATTAGTAACTTGCACCTTCTTTGATTATTCAAAAGCTTTTGACATGCTCAATCATGACATACTGTATAAAAAACTAGACACATATGGGATAAGGGATAACGAGTTAAATTTTATTAAATCATTTCTCACGGACAGAACACAAATAGTTTCATTTAAGTTTGATTCAAATAATGAAATCTTGCAAGCCACATCATCACAACTAAAGACAACCCTAGGGGTCCCACAGGGGTCGTCCCTTAGTCCAAGGCTCTACGCAATAGCCACAAATGACCTGTCAGATGCAATAACTGAAGACGAAGTTGTAAAATACGCAGACGACACAGCATGCACAACAATCGTAAACAACGTTGATACACTCGTAAAGCAAGCGTGTAATAGCACGGCACAACTCTCGGATTGGAGCACTGATAATAAACTCCTATTATATCCACAAAAAACTACATTTATCCAATTCACACACAAAAATGCAGTACATGATTACACCCCAAGAATAACAATACAAAATAAAAACATACAAAAATGCCTGGAAACAACTTATTTGGGAGTTAAAATTACTGAAAACCTAAACTGGGGAGCTCATATTAACTCAAAAGCAAAAAGTATAGCATATCAGGTATACACGCACTTAGAAACATTAACAAAAAGGTATCAGAAAATGTAAACAAACAACTATATTACGCCCATGTTCATTCACATCTATGTTATGCAATAATACTCTGGGGAGGCTCAAAGGAAGCTGAAAAATTGTTCTCTCTTCAGAAAAGCGCACTGACAGTTGTATACCAGCTTAAAAAAATGGAGTCTTGCAAATCCACATTTATTAAACAAAAAATTCTAACACTGCCCTGTATATATATACTTGAGTGCTGCAAATTTGTACGAAAGCAGCCTGATCTATTTAAAACAAACGCCACAGTACATAACCATAACACACGAATAAAAAATGACCCCCACCTCGACAAAGATGTTAATTCCCCCCACTATTCGTTAACAAATATATACAATAAACTGCCAACAACAATGAAAAGTATTGAGTGCAACTTAAAATTTATAAACGAAGTCAAAAAGTTTTTACTTGTTAATCAATTTTACTCAGTAAAGGAGTATTTAACTTTTAAAGTTCTGCACTAGGACAATGCTAAATACAAGCAACTACTTCTAAACTATTATAAAATAAACTACACGTATGTATAACTAACAGATTTTTGTTTTGTTTTGTTCCATGTTTAAATTACTGAAATATGTTTATTTATGTAAACTTAAATTAATTTAATTTCTAGCTAGACGTAAGATTTAGATTAAGAAAAAACTTTTGTACCTCTATGTTGTATTATGTACAGTCACACGAGGAAATAAATAAATAAAACCATCTAATATATAATTATATATATATATATACATATATATATATATATATATATATATATATATATATATATATAATCTAGTAAAGGTCAGGGGCGCGAGTGTTTAAGTATAATCTCTTATTATGACAGAACATGTTTCTAATTATAATAGAAAATCAACATGTTTCTTTAAGCTAATCCATAGGACGAGCACTTTTTTTAGAAGATAACTAATTCAGTAAAAAAAAAAAAAAAAAATACTTTGCATCGCACTTTAATACAATCATGTATGACATGTCTTCTACATAAAAATAGAAAAAAATAAATGAAAATAATTAAATATTATAATAATATATATTCAATAAATATCAATATTATGTACTTGCAAGTGTTAGATTTTCTTTTTCTTCTTCTTCTTTTTTTTTTTTTTCAACAGTTAATTATTAGGTGAATAGACACTGTATAGTGATTTGGTTGTTTCTGCAGCCGTTTCTATTTGCCCCATAGGCTCACATGTTTCTATCTTTTATCGTATTTTCAGCCTATGAAAGATTTAATAAATAAATGAATGAATGAATGAATGAATGAATGAATGAATGAATGAATGAATGAATGAATGAATGAATGAATGAATGAATGAATGAATGAATGAATGAATGAATGAATGAATGAATGAATGAATGAATGAATAAAAATAGTTCCGGGACTCAAATAAATCTGAAAAAAATTCAGAGTAGCATAATTTGGTACCCTCTATTCATTTCTGCAATAAATTTTTTTCATGTTTGTTGTCCATTTAACAAAAAAAAATCTTTCTTTTCGCTTCATAATTGGACCCATCAGATGCAAAAAGCAGATAATGTGAAATATTGCCTTAAACTTAGCATTATATACCAATGTCCTTTATGGTCATAAGATTTACCAAGAGTACGGGGGCGAAATGACCCGCTATTTAAATCACATATTAAAATTAAGTTCCAGTTCGTTTTTTCCTCACATTTTTTTTACGGAAATACATTGCTGATGGGTGGCTAAAACTAAAAGCAGAAAAAAGATTATGTTACAGCATAAACTTTTCTCCTCCTCCCCTCCCCCTTGGTAGTGGCAGGGTTAAAATACATTGTACTGCATAATATAATTATATATATAAATATAAATATAAATATAAATATAAATATATATATATATATATATATATATATATAATATATATACCAGTTATGGTAGTGAAATAAGCTGTAAAATTAACAAATTAACTGACTATTATATCTTATAACAGAAACTTATCAACATATTTCATAAACTAGCTCCTCTTAACTCTGAACTTGTTCGAAATAGCGGGAATCGAATTGAGTAGTATATGAGGGAGTGAGAAGAACATATTGGATAGATAATATATTGGATAGGGAGTGGATACATAGATGTAACTCAGGGAACCGTGGAAATCGTCAATCAAAGTAGACATTAACGGAACAAGCGATACTGAAGAAGGACACACATGCAATTACAGCTATGGTCAATGGCTTGCATGAGAGTAGCCGCCAAAATATTATATACTAAGTGAATAAACAGCCACCAATAGTGCTGAGTGGTAATGTTGTCTCATATCGTGGCAGATAGACGTACAGGAGGCGTCTGTGAGTCAAATTTTCTGAGATCTAGCAGTTTTGTCAGATAATTCAAACGAGTGTGATGGTGCTCACTTCAACATGCAAATTGTCCCAGTATTATTTTCCATAACTGTACATTCACTGATTGGATACATCGATTTATTCCTGAGGGGAACGATGACAAAGTATCTTATTTTACTGAAATGATCACGAAAGTAACCGCTTGACTTCGGTGATCTAACCAGATCAATAAACTGAGATGCTCTCCTTCTAGCTAAGGGATTGAATTGGAGGTCACCGATCGATTTAAGGATTCTTTGCAATCATGCGTCAATATTTAATATTAAAGGTCGAGGACCCACCAATGGAGGTGATGTGGTCCACGCTCGATCACCAGGAACATGCCCAGACCGTCCCAGACGACGACTGAACTCGAACGCTTCGTACAAGTTGGCCTATAAAAATAAGGGTCCTAATTTAAAGAACGTTATAGTTGAGTTACAAATTATTGAAAGCGAAGTCAAATTTTCTTGATTAAGGGTAAGATAACATGAAACATCGATTGCAGTAGTCCCATTTGATTAACATGCAAACCTTAGCAACCTCATAATAATTCTGATTATTTATTTATTTATTTATTTATTTATTTATTTATTTATTTATTTATTTATTTATTTATTTATTTATTTATTTATTTATTTATTTATTTATTTATTTATTTATTTATTTACTTATTTATTTATTTTTTTATTTTTTTATTTATTTATTTATTTATTTATTTATTTTTTTTTATTGAGAGACAGTTCATAGCACCAAAATAATGTAGAAAAAATTTTCAAACAATCGGTCGATCCGATTTTTTAAAATAATTTATTAATTTAGGTCTCCATGGAAAAGCCCTATATAGTCTATATGTTACCACCAAAAACCGAATTCGGACAAAAGCTGAAAAAAATGAGCAAAACTGGTTTTGAGCATCAAGGTAAAAGCTCAAAAGCCGAAATAATCGATTACTTCGGGTTTTGAGCTTAACTTGATGCTCAAAACTAGTTTTGCTCAAGTAGAAATGAGCAAAACCCGATGAAGACTTTTGCATCGGCTTTTGTTCATTCCCATTTGAACAAAACTAGTTTTGCGTATCAAGTTATGATCAAAACCAGAAGTAAGATTTTATTTCGGCTTTTGAGCAAAATTTGAGCAAAACTAGCAAAATACCGCGACCAAACATCCTGCGACCAAATATCCTGCGACCAAACATCCGGCTCCCATTTTATCCATCCCGGCATTAGCCATTGTAGTCGAGGGGGAACCATGGAAAACCCCAAGTCAGGATGGTCGGTGTCAGAACACGTTCTAAACACCTCCCGAATGCATGTGGCAGTGGCTCGTCTCTAACCAGACAGCGAAGGTTCAGACCTCTCGATCTTTTCACCTATAGCTCCCAGTAGGATTCGAACACACGACCTTCTGATTACCAGTCAGACGCGCTACCACTGCGCCACCATGCTCCACACTAAACTTTTAGATACTTAGTCCAAGTACAATTTTTGTACTTTTTTTGACTCTGTTTAATCACTACATATTTTGTACTTGGATAAAGTACTTAATTCAGCATTTACAAAAAAAGTACTGAAAAAAAGTTTCAGTACAAAAAATTTACTTTTATTGACTCCATTTAATCACATCTTTTTTCCAAAAAAAAAGTACTGACTTCATTAATGTACTGAAAGAACATGTAACGCTTACGTAATGCAATATTTCTTGAATTTATATCTGACGCTTGTCAATAAATGCGTATTGTCTTTATTTTACCTGCTGTATGTATTATTACATATTAGATGTATTTAATAATAGTTCAGAAAAAAATAACATATAATGATTTAGCTCACAAGGATAAAACAACAGTGATATTTTATTATATTATTTATTAATTAATACCTTACGATTAAAAAAATTCAATAAAATTGAATGGCAATGCATCAAAAGTCAAAATTTAGATAACAAGTAATTATATATTATATGATGCATAGTAATATTGACTGCAGAAGAAGAAATTTTTTCACACATTTTAAAGCTTACCGTTCTCGCAAAATTTGATCGATTTCGATTGAAACTAAACAATCCACATTACAAACGTATATTCATATTTGAGATTCTCTATATAAAACATCCCTAACGGTTAAGATTACTATAATTAATCGCTAATTACTAGCAGTCACTGATTGCACGGTCTCGTGGTCGGTCAACATATGTTTTGAACTTCCGGTTTTTTACGCCACTGTGGCAAATCATTGAACTTAAATTTCAGTATTTTTATTAAAAATATGTACTGAATTTGTTTTGTACTTAAAAAAAATGTACTTAATTTGTTTTGTAATTAAAATAAGTACATTAATTTTTTAATTACTTCAAACACAGTGCAATTTCAAGAAAGTACTTAAATTAAGTACTTTTTTAAAGTAATGAAAACCCATTCCGTATCTAATATTTAAGAGTGTCGGTGTACTCAAAACTTCCAGAAAATGTATACAGAATCATGGTGGCTCTATTTACTATGGTGGTGTCACGTGCGCCAATTTTCAAATTTCGCGCGTTTACTGTTCCACTGTTAATCCAATCACCGGGCGTAATTGTTGCCACGTGACAAAAATTACGCACTCTGATTGGCCAAGCCTTATACATGGGTCTTATCCGTGTCACTTCCCCTCCTAGGTCTCTAGGTTCCCTGTACAGAATAAAACTTATCAGCATTTTATCAAAAAAATTATATCCTTTTCACCATCAACGTTGAAGAGTTGTAATGAAATTATTATCGTGAATTTTATGTTCATGATTCATGATAATAAAATGATAATATACGCATCAGATGCATGATCGTCGAGATTCGCTCTAGAAGGCACTATGAAACTAATTTCTATATATAATTAATAATTAAGGTCATCCATTGCATGTAGATCTTGGTTATTTATAGCTCTCAGCTAGGCCGCCGGAGTGATACTAAATTAATGAAATACATTCATACGTACGTGCTGTGTGATAACTAAGAGGCTCAGAATGATGCTGGAAAGCCACATTATCTTTTGTCCAAATGTAATTAAGAACTAGTATTTCAATATTCGCTGAAAGCAAATCATGAAATCAAAACGATCGAATTTATTTATTCAACTCAAAACTATTTGTATAGCGTAAAAAACTTATGCAGAGTGCAACTTATCAGCTTCTTATCAAGCTTATCACAAATTTTAAAAGGTTATATAATGGACTTATTATCGAGTATAATGGTTATGACGAATAATGTCTCTTGCAAAAAATATGTTATGTAAATTAATATTTTTATATTGTACCTGGAGTTTTTTTAAATCAGAAAAAAGTATTATTTAAATATTAAGCATGCAGCCTAGTATATAATATATTTTGCAATAAATAAAATAAAAAATATTTACTTGATATTTTCAACATCTTTTGAAGAAAATTGTATTACCTTTTTTTTTTTTTTTTTTTACCATGAATTGATATTTTTTACCTGCACTTTCGTAACCAGAAAATATTATTTAAATTTTAGCGTAGTATAATTTAGTTACAAACATACATGCATGAAAATATATAAACTAATTAATAAATTACACATTCTTTGTTTCATATGTTCCAGTTTTAGAATTTTTTCATGATTTTTTTGTCACCCACTTTACCAAGGGGGGAGGGGGGAGGGGAGGGTCGAAATTATTTCGTAAATCACATGTTAAAACAAAAGTTATTATTATTTTTTTAATACATTACTCGATCGTTGCCTAAATAAGGATTACAAATTTCGTCAGATTTTTTGGAGAAGTATTCCACACTTTTTCCGCTTTAATGATTTATTTCGTTGTCTCACAAAAAAGTTATCCATAGAGTTATCCACGTTTCTAACTATATAACCGCGGTTATATATAGCGCCAACCTAATTCAATGGAACTAAACGTGCATGCATAGTTAGTGAGAAACGTGGATAATTCCCTTCGTGAATTGCGCACATCGCACAATAATTGTTTATCGTTTCCCAATATATATGGCACTCGCGTCCAAGAGTTGTGCGCATGTCAAACACAAATAATTCAGGACACTGATTGATTGGGACAAGATCCCGGGACAGCCTCTGCATGAAGTAACAGTGGTTAATGTGTGGAAGTTGCGGTATATATTATATTGTATTTTTTTTATGCTCATCTCTCTCTCTCTCTTTCTCATGCAAGTATAGAATATGAATAAATGATAATTATTAAATTACCATAATTATATGCAAAGCAGACACGTGGATAATAATTCTTATTCAAAGTAAATGCTTACATATAAAATTTTATTTGGAAGTAGTTACTAAACTTTCACACCTGCGTATCTTAGTTATTTGGTTCAGTGATCTTTTATATATACCACTGCAAAATAATATAATTTTCTTAGCAGGAAAGACCAAAGATTAATTCGATTGTTTGTTACTGATTTTGATGATAACGTTATCTCACACGACGCAAATTTCTCCAAAAATGGACCACTCAAGGGGTTAGTTCATCATTCATCAGCTCTTGACGCCAGGGGGTTCTGATGGGTTGAGGGTTTTGAAGGAGCAATACTCTTCTGCAAATTTACCACACTCGGGTCATATTTATAAACTAAAAATAATAAACAATCGTATGAAATTAGAAAAAATATAATTTTTTATATTTTAATTGTTGAGAGTTCAATCAAATTTTATATTACATGCTTACATTATAATTATCAAAAGTCAAATTTTCATACCGATTTTTTTTTATAAATATATATAAATTTAATATGCAAATTATTCGTAACGAATTAAATCATATAACAATTATTTTTTATTCCGAATATGGGGATAGTAATAATTACATCACATTATAATACAATACATTCATGTATAAAGGCAAACAAAATTAAAAGGCACAAAGGTTGGTTTATGTTTCTAACTTATTTTAATTACGTGAAGATATCACACTAAATTTTTAGATGCTGAATTGGTTTTCAGTACTTTTTGTCAGTACAAAATTGCTCCAGTCAGTACAAAATTTTCCAGTTTCATCTTACATCCAGCACTTTTTACCTATAAAACACTTATTCCAAGTACAAATTTGGTACTGAAAAAAGAGAGTCAAAAAAAGTACAAAATATTGACTCTCTTTTTTCAGTACCAAATGTGTACTTGGATTAAGTGTTTTATAGGTCAAAAGTGCTGGATGTAAGACGAAATTGGAACAATTTTGTACTGACATAAAGTACTGAAACCAATTCAGCATCTAAAAATTTAGTGTGATTGGTAAATATTATAACAAGAAATTAATTAAATATCTCCATGGTTCATGGAAATCAAAGGCTTCTTAGATATCATTAAATTATTAATGTCATTGTCTGATTAAAACAGACGTTAGTTACTGATAACACGACTTGTTGATAACAAATTGTTGGCGAGCTGCTTGATTTGCAGCAAGGTGGTGTCAAGTACATTGAAATATAAAGAGCTGAATATTTTAATTAGGTAAGTATATCGATTATGTTCACCTTGATTCTTTAGTCACCTGAAATATTACCTGTGTTTTGTTATCTATAGGGTTAGTTTAGTGCTACATGAACCATTTAATATTGTTAAGTCAAATAATTATAAATTTCTGGCTACATTAATTGTGTATATCAAAAAGCTGAGTAAATAAATTGTGACATTTTTTTTTTTTAATGTCAACACATTATGAAAAAAAAAAATATGTATATTTTTTATTACAAATATTTGTTATTTTTTATACTCCCAGACCATAAAAGAAATATTGGCTTCATGAATTATAAATTGAAACTATTCATCATGCCATGTTTTAAGTGTATATTTTAAATTATTTTTTTAACATCGTCCCCCTGAAGTTAAGCAACTTGTTCAGCTTTAGAGCAAAGTAAATTACAGATACGTGAGATATGTTGTTAGGACATACAATGGAGTATTGACTTAATTTTTTTATTGCAGAAATGGATAAAGGGTGCAAAGTTATGCTACCCTGTGATTTTTTTCAGACTTTTTAGAGCCCGGGAACTATTTTTAAAAAATTATTGAAAGTTATTTTTGTGACGTCACGAGACGCCGCTCCTTAAGAAAAAGATAGGACTTGCCGCCGCGTGACGTCACAAAAAGGACTTTCAATAATTTTTTAAAAATAGTTCCCGGGCTCTAAACAATCTGAAAAAAATCAGGGTAGCATAACTTTGCACCCTCTATCCATTTCTGCAATAAAAAAAATTGAGGACAATACTCTATTGCTCCGGTCATTTTTGTGCCTGAACAATTTGCCTAACCATAAAGCAAAAGATGACATCAAGGTGGATATTTATTGTAAAGTTAACAGTGATTTTCAGTTAAATTTATTAATGCATTTTAAAAAAAATCACTATTGTTTACGTAAATGTACACTTATCGCCTCGAAAAATTTCCATTTGCGGTCTTGTTAAACCATGCCCCGTATACGTATAATAACATAGCTAGTGCATGGTGATTAAAAAGGCTGCAAGTGGGAAATTTTCCAAGGCAACGAGTGTACATTTTAAGCAACTTTCGATGAAAACCTGGCGTATCTTTGGTAATATAACAAAAGTGGGATATCTATTGTTCTTGTGTTTCAGACGAACAAGATGTTTGCTAAAGTTGCAATGTTATTGATGCTGATGGTCGCTCTGTCACAAACCGTAAGTATAATACATTATAATGACATCGTGGACAACATATGCTTGAAAATTTTCTTATCTTAAAATGTTCTCCTCTAGTAGCTAAAATATCAGGTACACAAATTCGATATAGTTTTTGAGTTATGAATTTTTAAAGTTGACTATTAATGTAACAAGAAAACGTTTCATTTTTCCATGTTAAATTGGTCAACTTTAAAAATTCATAACTCGAAAACTAGATCGAATTTGTATACCTGCATGATATTTTAACTACTGATAAGGGATGTAGAGGAGAACATTTTCATGCATGCAGTCATATATTAACTCCTTTCTTTTTGCTCACGTCTTAAATATAATGACGTCATAGCAGGGCTTTGCTTTGCAGCACGATTTTCGAAAGTTGTATTAAATTTATAGAGTTAAAATATCATGGTTATAATCAACATTCGTTCAAAATATTCACCTCATTGCATTATTAATAACATATACAGTCACAGGGGGGTAATGGTAAGGGCTGGAGAAATGGTAAACTGAGTTTTCTTTGGCTCACAATTAATTTATTTGTTTTTCACCATGCAAGTAAATGTGCCAAAAGCATTCTAAACATCTATCTCCACGATTCTAATGGTGCAATGTGCTAAAAAATTAATTGCTACCTGTTTAAACCTCAGTTAACCATTACTGCATGGATCCAGTTTTTAGCCTAACCATTACCCCCCCCCCCCCCCTGTGACTGTATATGAACCCGTGTGCTCTAAGATTACATCGGTATACATTTGATATATTAAATATATAGTAAAGAAAAAATATGCTAATAGCACGTTTTGAGTTCAAAATTATTGATAAATTTTAGGCAACGATTGAATTTTTGAAATAAAATGGCTTCTTTATATTTATACAGTAAATATAGAGCAAACCACAAGTGAAAATGTTAGTACGACTTTGCATAGTTTAACTTATTGTTACTTTAATTTTCTAATGGTTGATGACATTAAAATAAATTTAATCCTAAGGTGGTGAGCAAGGAAGTCCACTACATCCATGAAATAACAGATGGTATGTATTATATTCCTATACATATAACCTCTCTTCTACTTAATTATACGTATACATAATTATACAATTAAAAAATAGACAAAAAAATGTGAAAGTAAAACGGCGTAAAACACAAGTTGTATATGTTTAGTCATGTATATATATTATATTATACCTGCAAAATGGAGTACTTTTGTACCATTATTTACATTTATTAATATTGAATAGATATATGTTCATTACTCCAAAAATTTCAGAGATGGTTTCAGTTGAGCTCGAGATCGCATTATAAGTGGCATTCATACCACCTGCAGCGCATGCAAGTGAAAATTTCTATTGGTAAACTATGGGTTTTTGGACGACTATAGGCACCTATGATTACGTCGCATATTATAGATTCTATATATAATACGTAACCATAGGTGCCTATAGTTGGCCCAAAACCCATAGTTTACCTATAGCTTCTATATATAGAATTAATTAATCTATAAGGCAGTTGCATGAGCAAAACGCAATCATGTATAGATGCCTATGGTGGTCAGCCCAAAACCCAGCCTTATATATGTTCCCGACATTTGGTTCTGTCATCGCGTTCCCGGCTACCATCGTCCTCTGACCATAAGACATGGAACTCCCTGATATTAAATATTTTGGCTCCACAGGTCCGTACCAGATCTACTCCGCCCAGCCTCTTGTCGACCTCAATGGAACCTTCTACTATTTCGAGAGCAACTTGGTGGTGAGTTCCATAGCCATGATAATAATAATAATAACTGTTTATTGAGCAAAATGAAATACAATACAATATTATGTGCAACAGTATTGATTAGTTAAAATCAATACTGTTGATTTTAACAATGAGCATAATATTATAGCCATGAGCTATAATATGTATGAAATATTATGTATGTGTATATTATACCAGTCCCACCAACTATGGCAGAAGGCAGGTACGTGGCTTCGGCCGCTCGCTGTGAAGCCCCGGTGAGTAAGATGGTCGCGAAGGTGAGCGCTGAAGGGTCTGGGCGTGTGAGCCTGGTTGGAGCCGCGCGCCGTCGGTGCAGATCTTGGTGGTAGTAGCAAATAATAATAATAAATATAATGATAATATATGTTCCCATAGGAACATACAAAATTCTTTATTCATTCCATTTAAAATTTTAAATTCTTTAATTATAATTAATTATATTATCCTTCTATAAGAATGGCAGCTCAAATTTATCCACTGCTGCATTCGACGCTACATATATACTTATTTGTAATATTATTGGGTGCGATTCACGAAGCAGTTAGCCAGAATTTTAACCATGTTTAGCTTAACCACGTTTAACTATACCTGTTTTACATGTTAAACCACCTAGTTACACGTGGATAAGTTAAACGTGGCTAGAAACCCGGCTAACTGCTTCGTCGTGAATCGCACCTATTATATTATATGTTATAAATGAAATTTTATTTTATTGTAGTGAATTAATTGCTATGCCACTTCCACTTCCGAAATTGTAAAGGAAAACCTGCATTATTATTTTTATTTTAAAAAATTTGTGTCAATTTGTTTGAACCCATATGTAATGAATTGAAAGGCGCTGTGACGAAATAGTCATTTAATTACCTTTCCTCATGCTTGTGTGTTGAATATTTACATGAGTAACATGAGTATGACGTCACAGCGTTTTGCAGCACGATTTTATATAGGGTTGTTAAGATACTGCCACGGTGTATGTTTCCAGGCAAACTGGTACGCTGCTGGCGAGTTCTGCCGCAAACTGGGACTCTTCCTGGTGAGTCTGGAGAGCGCAGAGGAGAACAAGCTGGTGGTGGACTACATCAACGATATCGGTACGTAGGGGAGGGGGGGGGGGAGGGGGTAGCAGTTACATTAGGCCCTATTGGAAATTTGCAATTGTATTCAGCCAAATTGCAATTGTAATTTGACTGATTACAATTGTAAAACTAAGATTGCAATTGTAAAACTTGGGTTACAATTGTAACATTTGGATTACAATTGTAATGTTCATGATTACAATTGTATTATTTGAGATTACAATTGCTTTCAGGTTCTGATACAATTGTTTTCTTAGATTACAATTGTAATTCTTAGATTACAATTGATTTTTGTGCTTACAATTGTAATTTTTACAATTGTAATTGGATTGCAATTGTATTTGGATTACATAATTGCTAAAAAAAAAGTTGATATTTTCATTGTTAATTTATATTACACGTACACATTTTGTCAAATTCTTAATACTTCATTCAATTAATATTTTTTTATGCTAAGTTTGTAACTTGGCTGTAATATCTAATTAAGATACAAAAAATACAAAGGTACTATATGAAGCTTTAATTGATAGTATATATATATTTAAAATAAATAATTACTTTTGGAAAAAAAAAAACATGGATCGACGACCCCTTAATTAATAGGGTCACAATTAAGTCAGATCAAATCGATGCATGTTAACATATATAGTGTAACAAAAAATATAAAAAAAAAATACAATTTTTTTGAATTTATACTATATTTTAATGAATTAGGGGTCAACCCCTAAGAGGTCATTGTGGTTGTATTATGTCATCAAAAGCACTTAACTAATAGCTGCATGAACCTGTCTCGTAGTATATATCACTTTTTTTTAAATATGAATTTGAAAAAAATCAAGGGTCGACCCCTGAAAGGGTCACATTGAAAAAGGTAAAAATATAATTCAGAGATGTATGTTAAATTATATAATATATATTATGAAAAAATAGTTAGAAAAAAAATTAATTTTTCAATCAAATGTTAGGGGTCGACCCTTAAAGGGTCATTAAGATTAAAAAAACTTAATGTTGAACCTGTATGTAGTCCTCACATATTTTGTCAAATTTTTTATTAAAATTTGCATACTTTTAAAAAAGACCCCCGCTAAACCCCAAGGGTCGACCCTTAAAATTAGTGAATTAGAGCTCTAAGTTATATTAAGTTGATTGCTAATTTCAGTTTTGCAATTTTTTAGGAAAAAAATTTTTTCAGGGTCTTTTGACCCTGAAGGGTTAAAGGGTCGCAAATTTAAGGGTCACCATTAGAACCGCCATCAAATTTTACCCTAGAATCAAAATTTATATGATATTATATTGAAATGCCCCCTTGTCATTTCCCCATAACTTTTATTTATTTTATATACCTCAATGTTCTTCATCCTATTAAGAAAGCAGTGGCAGCGCAATGGTAAGAGTATGATCAACAGTGGTAACCGAAGTACAGCAACGCAGGTTTGGGTTAGTAGTTAGATCGGTGACCGCTTTTTGTAAATTTTACAATCGTAATTATTACAATTGTAATAAATGCAATTGTAGTTAAATACAATTGTATTAAGGCCTTTACAATTGTAAAAATTACCATTGTAAAAGGACCAAAACGCAATGGTATTTTTATGGAGCATACATGCGCAATTGTGAATTTTACAATTGTAAATTTCCAATAGGGGGGCTGTCTCACACAGGATCGCATGATTTAGGAGCGTATGATAAGAAGTTAAGAATGGTAAGTATCCATCAGAAAAATTATATAGTCGCCATGTTCGTTTGCTAATTTTGACTCCTGCTACAACCACCGCGCATCGGCGCGCAACCCTTCTGCGCACGTTTTTTCGGCTCGAAGTCAAAACACTACTACCGCGAAATTCTTTAGATACTGAAATGAAATGAAATATGAAATGAAATAATCTTTATTTTTTAGCTTTCGCTATTTAAATTCATAATAGTTGGTTACATGTTAATTAATTGATTTTACAATATCACATAAAAATTTGTTTCATAATTTTTTATGCCTATACTCTTTAATTAAACTGACCCAAGGCAAATAATAAAATTTTTATAGCAGCAAACGTAAAAGGTTAGTGCCAATACGTAATTTTAAATTTGCAAACATAACTTCTTTAGAGGGTTAACAATAAGCGATCGAAAAATTGCTCCGTATAGGATCTTACGTGCGCCCAATCTTTTTTTGTAAATAAATGGGAGGACAAAGGATTGGTGCATGATGTCATTATGGATGCTGACCATTAACCTATATGCGATCAGGTGTGCACGCACACAGCTTAATTCATTTCGTATCGTATATGTGATCGAACGTTTTTCTCATTTAGAACCGGTTCTAAATTTTTATTATGTGAAGTCATACGATGCGATATATAATTTTATTACTCAACTCAATATTAATAATATAATGTATATATAACATGATGCGCATAGTAGCCTATTATAAGAAGAAAGTATAAAACAAAAATTATATCTCTAATCATTCGAGATTAATTGCCAATAAAAATTTCTGATGTGGAAATAAAATACATGCGCTTAATTTTCCTCCATTGCGGCTAATTTTCGTGGGGACTTGGTTCTTTGCATGGTGTAGAAAACTGACCCCACCTCTTGGTTACACCCCTAAACTGACCCCCATGACCCGTTTCTTCAGGCGCTGCCAACTACTGGACGTCCCTGACGGACCTGGGTGCGTGGAACTCGTACGTGTGGTTCTCCACGGGGGTGCGCACCGTTTTCTTGGACTGGCACGTCGGTCAGCCGAGCCACACCGGCAACCTGGAGCGCTCCGTGCAGATCACGTTCGAGGGGGGAATCACCAAGTGGAACGACTTCGACCCTCTCGCTCAGGCGCACATCATCTGTGAGAGGATCGCCTAGACTGCAGGCTGGATAGAGTATTTCACACAGAATAAATTTAGGCGCGGATCTAGGGGGATGCAGCCCCTCCCCCGAAATTTTGGATTTAACATGGGCAATATAGGTACTTCCCCAAATCCAAGTTTTTTTTTTAAACATTGGCCTAATGGAGGCAGCCCCCTCCGAAATTTTTCAGCCCCCACTGAAATTATTTCCAGGATTCGCGCCAGAATAAATTATATGATTACAATCAATGGAAGATCGACCTCAAAAATTTTTATTGTATACTGTATAAAATGGATAAAAGATGCAAATTTATGCTATTCTGATTTTTTCAGATTTTTAGAGCCCAGAAACTATTTTTAAAAAAAATATTGAAAGTGATGCCTCACTTAATAAAAGGATAGGGCGGATAGGGCCTAAGAGGGGCGTGAGTTCAAACCCAACCTAGGCAAAACTTTTTAGAAATAATACTTCCCAGCCTTTAAAAAATCTAAAATAAAAAAATCTGAGTGGCATAACTTTGCACACTTTATAATTAAATTCATTGATATAAAAAAGAAAAAAAAAATCAGGTCGATACTTTATTTGCTTTGTATTCAAATGAATAGAATACTAACCACCTCAAAAAAAAAAAAAAAATGTTGCAGAATGGGATAGAGGGTGAAAAGTTATGCTACATTGAATTTTTTTTTTTTAAGACTTTTTAAGTCCACGAAGTATGCCATGCTTAAAAAGTTTTGACGAAGGTCAGGTTTGTAGCCCCATTTTTTGCCTATCCTGTTATTAGGGAGAGGCGGCTGAACGTCATACTTTCAATATTAAAAAATAAAAATAATAATAATAATAAATAAATAAAAAATACTTCCCAGGCTCAGAAAAATCTGTAAAAAATCAGAGTACCAGTGTATTTTGAACCCTCTGTACATTTCTGCAATAAAACGGTTTGAGGTCGATACTCCATTGAAAGAGTAGTAAGATGAGTTCTTTGATTAAAAATGTTAATTTTTGTACGCTATTCAAATAAAAGGAATAAAACGATTATGAATTATCAAATAACCAAATAACCTATACACATGGCCGGATCAGATAATTTTAATCGAAATATTTAGAAGTTACATATGCAGCATTTAATTTTCATCTGGGATAGAATAGAATGAAAATTTTGTATAACATATATATATATATATATATATATATATATATATATATTTATATATATGGGGTAATACAATAACAAAATAACATTGATAATGTTAATTAGAGATATAAATTTATATTCATGACCATGCAAGCAGCTTGCTATATTTATATTATAGGATTTAAACAGATCGTGTAGGCATGATGATTAATAGGATTAGCATGGCTCAGTGCATTGACCGGTTCTTGTTAGATCACCGAAGTCAGGCTACGTCGAGCGTGGTTATTACTTGGATGGGTGACCGTTTCAAGTAAAAAATACGCTGCTCCCTCCATGGGGTAAATTCGTCACTCTTTCCACCCAGTGCAGTGATATGCACTTGTGTGTAGTTTCCCAGGCTTTGGTCATCGCTTTGATCCATTGAGAAAAAGTAGAGGTGTCCGTCCTGACTGAGGTTTTCCACGGTTCTGAGGGAATGCTCACCTCAGTGAATGCTGTGTGAACTAATTATTATATATTCCCTTGGATATTATATAATTCAAACTAATAATTTTAAGGCTTCTCTTTTATTTTTTTTTAGATTATAATCTAAAAATAGATTAATAGATAGATAGATTATACTATCTGCAGATCTGCCATATGGTTTATGTGAATTAATTTACATGTATCGCAAACACATGATACATGCAGCTCATCTGAAATTTAAACCAGTGGCCAGTGCTAAAACGCATGATGTGTGCTGGATATTTAAAAAGTCATGCAGGCCTTTTATCAAAATGTATGCCAGCGATATAGGCCCAGCTAGCGAGCTAGATATTAGGATTTAAAGTTTAAATGGAAGAATGATGATCATTCAATTTATACTCGAGTACAAATAATCATAAAAAAAAAGTGATTAACTAAAATTGAGAACAAAAGTGCAAGATAATAAGAAGTCGACTAAACATCTTTTTGCCAACAATATATTATATATGAATTATAAGATAAAATATATCCTACGTTATAAATGAAATTTTATTTGTTCTTTAATTTCTTCTAAATAAAATAGTAAAATGTTTTAAAGCATAAAGTGTTGATCCTTTGAATAAAAGAATATTAATATGCAGCTTATTAGTTTAATATAACACTTAATGGAGTGTCACACACTACGTTTACATGACGGTGTTTAATGCGTATCCGTTGACGACGCCTCATAAGAATAACATTATCCGTCGTCAACGGATGCGTATTAAACAATGTCATGTAAACGTAGTGACAGAACAATTTAAATTTATTTATAATGTTATAATATAAGAAAAACTCATTGATTTAAGCCAATACCAAAGTCTTCTGTTCGTTGTTAGTAAACAAAGTATTGCATGTTGTGTAATGTCTGTCGCGTGAAAGGAAAAACATGGGACGCTTGTTGATTTACATATTAACTTATGGAAAATGACCGTTAATTATGAAGTTGACACCGTTGCCTAGCGCCAACAATGCCATTACGTTCTCTGCTCTGGTGGCAAAATTAGGCACTACGTCGTCTCATGTTTAACAATGAAAAAGGCTTCATGCGACAGACATTATAAACAATGGTTTGTTACAACCATTGTGCGAGTAGAAGACTTTGGCCAATACTAAGAAATGATTCATATTTAAAAAATAACGAAACAAATATAAGATATTTTTTAGGTCCAATTAATATAGCTAGGTACAGCATTCATCCAGTAGTATTCATGTTGCATATATTAATTATGCCGATTTGTTGGTTTATTCCTCTTCATATATTGATTTTAAATAAACACAATTAATTTTATTAAAAATATATAAATTAGGAGAGTTGTAGAGTATAATTAGACTATAATTACAGTGAATTAAATGAAAAGAAATGTATTAAGTTCCTTGTTTTATTTGCTATAAAGATTCGAATGATCAAATAATTAATTCAAAAAGAATAATTTTTATTCAGGCTATTATATATTACGAGTAAAAACTAAGACAGCAAATCAATATTTTGTAAAATTATGAACTCACGAATTATTTTGCTTGCAAATTTTACTATACATCTAAAGCCAATATTACAACAATGAGCTGAACAAAATAACCATTATATTAAATTGAAAAATTTACTTTGTAACAGACATCAGACACTATATAAAGCTGTTAATCAATATATAATACAGTACAATGTATTGACAACCTTAATGAATCAATGAAGTTCAGGGACAGAATTTAATTTAGTTGATAAGCAAATTTTTTATTATTGCAGTGGTAAAAAGTTTTATAAGCTATGTTACAATACCCGGCAATGCCAAAGTTTTAGTAAATGAGAAATTCAAGTTATAAATCATGAGATCACCACCAGGCACAAAAAAAAAGACAATTACTATTAGAGCTATATTCTTATCTTCCTAACTTTGAAAATAATCTTTGTTAAACATGTTAAATATCTCAACAGCATGTTGGAGGTCTCAAAACATGCCAACAAACAGCCAAAGCAGAAACAGTATTAGTGAAGAATTGAAAACAGGGTTTGATTAGCTTTGCATGAACATTTATTGCTGTTGCTACAGCTGCAATGTAGGATATGTCTCAGATTATAATTTTTTATTTTCCCTCAAAATTTACAAAAGTATTTTAATTTATGGTAAAAAAATTACTGAATTTGAGTAAATACTTATTGTTATGAGTAGCCACCAAAAAATTGCTCTCCAAACTTCGCATCACATGGGAAGATAACAAAGGTGTGTAAAGTGTATCTAGAGGTTAAAAATTATGTAAAGAATTCTGTATTCTTCTCTAAAGAGCCTGCTGCCTCATAAGCAGTACGTACATAAATTTTCACTATAGTTTTAAGAGAACACTTCCTAGCTACTCCAACATTGTTTCACACAAAGTACTTTAGTTCTTTTCAAAATAACTGCACTGTACGTCAGGTGAATTGATTAAAAAAGGGACAATTTAGTGACTACAGGAAAAAATATATAGAAACTAAAATTTCTGAAAAGCAAACACCAGTACTATGTAAATCATTTTTGGGGGGAATGAGAGAAATTTTGAAATTAAAATATTCTAAATTTTAATGGGAATATCAACTTCTTAAGAGAGATTTACTTAAGTTTTACAACATAATGTACATAACTGAAATATTTACCACACAAGAAAAATGCATTCTCAGTCCCATCAAAGAGGTCAACGTAGAAGCGTTTGTGATCCCCTGTGTCAAGTTTTGCCTGATAACGTCCAGACTTGTGGAACACGACCTTCACATTCAACATTGTTCCAGGCTTTGGTACAAACTTCTCCTTGTAAGGCACCTGTACAGTAGAGTTGTACTTGACACGGGAAGTGAAGCGAGTGGCTGACAGGACCTTCATTTCAGGTTCTTTTATCAGAAGGATGGTCAGGTCTTCATCATATGAGTCTTCACCACCAGCGTCTGGCTCTTTAAGCTGCGTCGGAATCACAACTCCGAGCTGTGTATATGGCTTTATATCACCATTGCAAAAATGAGCAGTTGACAACACATCATAGGAGTTTTCTAAATTGAAGCCGTCACTAACATTTTTGCAAGCTTCAAGTTTCCTTTGCTTGTCATCTGT
The DNA here is from genome assembly GCA_949825025.1 of Siphlonurus alternatus. Classification (NCBI taxonomy): domain Eukaryota; kingdom Metazoa; phylum Arthropoda; class Insecta; order Ephemeroptera; family Siphlonuridae; genus Siphlonurus; species Siphlonurus alternatus. Next base: position 35,372,560 of record OX463782.1, read on the forward strand.
GCCAAATACAAAGAAGGACTCGAAGTTTGGAGTTTTCCTTTCACTTCTTACACTAGAGATGTTCTCAGGCACTGTAGCTGTATGACAACCGCCGAGCACCATCATAATTCCGAATTTCTGAGGTAGGTTCAGCACATCACCTAAAGCTGGACCATTGGTGAACTCAACCTGCTTCATAGTGAGGAAACGGATGTGAGGTATGATGGGGGCCAGGGCCTCTCTCAGGTTCTCTGCCGTCTCTTCCTCGCCCCTGCGCTGCACATCTCGTCTCGACCAGCGAACATTTGCCTCGTACAGCTCGAGCTCAGAGTGGACTGCTAGCTGGTCACACTGCACCAGCGATACCAGCTGAGACTGCGAAATCTCCAGGAAACTGTCCAGACGTAGAGCTTCAAATGTTTTCAGTTGGATAATCTGGAACAAACGATGAAAATGTGTTATGTATTGTATAAATTTTGCAGTACTTTTAGCAGCTGAGGTACCATATTACATATTGAAAGAACAAATCGTTTCAGAACAAAGTTGTACTGTACATGTGGAATTCTCAAAAAAAAAAAAAAAAAAAAAAAAAAAAAATCATAAAGTCTAGGATATTGGTTGTCAGTTTAGTGCACAGTCATCATGATCAACAATCTAAAACATTGTTGCTGATTCAAGTATCTGTTTGGATATGTTCAGCACAGATGACATCTGTATGATCAAGAACTGGTCTTTTAAAAAAAAATATCAGAATTATTATGAGGCTGCTAAGGTTTAAATGTTAATCAAATGGGACTATAACAATCCATTGTTCGTGTTATCTTACCCTTAAGTAGAATCTCCAGATCTCCCCTGGCATATTCATTAATTGATTCTCTTCTAGCAAGACAAATATTCAAATGATATTGACTGCAAGTCTGATTAAATAATTAGCAAATACAGGTTGGTTCAGCTGTATGAAATTCAGAAGATCTACATATTAAATAATGAATGCCGTGTACTGCCTGACGAGTTGTTACATGTCTAAAGCTAGATTTGTAAATTTACAATAATTTTTGCTCAACTCAGAATTTTGAAAGTCTTCAACTACAGTATTGTATTAAATAATTTAAATACAAATTTAATTTATTTGTAAGTTTTTTTACTCTTCTTTTGTACTGTGCTAAAGCATGTCTAACTCAACCAACAATCATCAACTCTGGATTCTGAGGTCACAAGCAAGGTTTGGCACATACAGATCCTTTATCAGCTAGGACAAGAAGCAATATACAAAAATTGAAAAAATGAAAGTTATTCGTTGTCACCAGGTGTCGTCTCACCTGCAGGGCGGTCTCCAGCAGGCGAGGCTCGTCGTTGTTGCTTGCAAACGTGAGGGCGCGCCACATGTTGTCCGGGTAGATCGACCGCCACAGGAAGGCTCGCAGCCTCGCCAGCAGAGAGGCATGCAGAAGGTACTTCTTGGACGCGTACAGCAGCTCACACGCAACCTCGAAATTGTCCAGATGAACACAACCCTTGTACATGTACCTGCAATGTCAGGGAGAGTTAATACTGGGGAGGGGAAGGAAGTATTATGGACAAATAAAAATTTAAGGATTAACCTCAGTTGATTTGGATATCGGAAACGGCCCCCTTGATTCTAATAAGACTGCAGGAGTCTTTAAGCTCGCCACAATAAGGTTGCCTAATTTTTTTGAAGTGGATCTGTTCGACCAGCTTTGAGAAAACAGAGTCAGAAGTTTAACATTGGCCTTATGGACAGAAACGGGAAATGGAGCTGTTGTAAGAAAACCGCCCCCTTGAATTTGATCAAACCATAAGCTATTAAGTTTCAGAGCATCTTCTATTTTCTAATTTTATTTCATTTCATTCCGATCAACAGAAATTTCCCGTTTGTAACTGAGGATCGATAAAGCAGTTCATTAGGATTGAAAACACTTAAAACTTGCATACATTATGTAATGAACTTCGAGCTAATTTTTCAATGTCCACCAAAATAAAATACAAAGTACTAACACTAACTTGCCCCTTCCCCCTCCCTTCATTACAGAACTTACAACAACATTGAAGAGAAAGCAGCTGCCGTGATGTCAGGTAAGAAGATCGGCTCGTCTTTCTCATACAAAGGTCCGTACAACATGGCTGCCATCGCCGGGCTGCTCTTGGCTAACATCAGACGGTGGACCTTGAACTCCTGATGAAACAGATATACCAGATGCAGGTTTAGAGGGAAATTCAAAAAGACTTATCCGCAAGGTTTAGCCGGCGGATAACTTGTCCACGTTCTAGTCTGGATAACTTAGGTACGACCCTTGCGGATAAGTATAGGCGTGGACAAGTGTTTGGCTAAGTTACTTTGGACAAGTCACTTAGCCAAACCTGTTGGACAAATTCGCGTGGCTAAGATAGCCGCGCGGATAAGTATCGTGGACATCTCTAGTTCCCACCTTTATATCTTTTAATCACGCCACCATCTTGGATTACGTCTTAAATATGGAGGTAATTGGACCTCGATATATGGTGATTTATTGCTAATTTCTTTAGCAATTGTGTTCAAATTTGATTGAGTATCAATTTGTGTAGTGTTTTGTAGACAAAGGTTTGATTTAAAACAATTTAGCGCTTATTTTCAATTGTTACCGCCCCTTTTCTAAACCATCAACAAGAGCCACCCTCTCTGAAAGGTAGCATAAGTTTTGCTGTGATATATTTTTTAGTAATTACTACATAAATACAGAAAATCTGTGCTGTGTTAAATAATTGCATAAGACCTTCCCAAGGACACACTTTATGCCATATAAAAAAGGTACCCCCCCCCTGCCCTTCTACCCCATTAGCGGTAGCAAGCTCCTCCCTCTCTGAAAGCATGCACACATACACATTTCCTGTGCTGCATTTTTTAGTAATTAGAGCATAAATACACAATATTTGTGTCAAATAATTGCGTAAGACCATCCCAAGGACACACTATAAGTCAAAGCAAAAAGGTAAGTGAAATATCTATCGTTAAATTACTTATTTTGACTATTTACGAGAGCCTTTTGTCTATGACACAATTTCTTTGTCACTTTTTTTTAAACTTGATCTGCATATTTCTGTTACATTTACACTTTTAAACACGTGCAGTACTTAAAAATATAGCTATATTAGTTACCTATTAGCCTGGTAGAATTTTATTAAGAAATACAAACTCGTATGTCAACAATAAGTAAAATTAATATAGCAGGCCAGGAAACGTCGAGGGAAAAAAAAACAAGGTTGTAAACGAGCTCTCAAGTATCGTCACAATAAGAAATTTTCTGATAGATATTTCATTTACCGTCATTAATTATCATAATAAAAAATTATCTTGTGACAGTAGGAATAAATTAATTAACGCTAATCCTGCGTATTAGGTGCAAATTTGTTGAAAAATATGACGCTTCTTTATTGCAGTATGCCAAATCGGAAAGAGGCAGATGAGGGGAGGGAGAGGAAATATAAAACAATAGAAAATATAAAATAGAATAAGCGGGAATAAATTTGAAAGTTCCCACTGCTAGCTCACACTCACAACTTGTGAAGCCACCTTCAGACAACAAGACAGACTATTCGCATCTCAACCGAGATGCGAGTAATGATGAGGCTGGTTTCGTGAAGGTACGCGGACGCAAAAGTCGCCGTCATGAGAGAAATGGCATGGCCAGCAAAGAGAGCGGCTGTCCGCTTGTAGGGGCGGAAAAGAAGGCACATCTCCATGTTTGGCGATTACATTCGGACACGACGAAAGAAGCCGTCAAGGAGTACATTGACAGTAAATTGAACACTAATGTTGAAATTGAGATTTTAAATGCACGAGGGTCATATGCCTCTTTTAAATTAACTGATGATTTTAAATTTCTAAATCAAATTCAAGATCCTTTATTATGGCCACTAAATGCAAGGATCAATAGATTCAGATTTGCGAATTCATGTATATAACAACAAAACTGAAAAATGTTAATCAAAGTGAATTATAATTAATATTTTAAAATTTTGTTCTAATTATGTTTCTTTTTTCTTTGAATACATCTAAATTAAGTTTTAATACAGTAATTGAATATTGTTATTTTTAATTGTGGCCGTACATATATGTATTTTGTATGTTTTGTCTATGATAGTATTACTAATCTTTTTTTTTTTTAAGTTTTACAGCTATTTCAAATTTAATTAATGTTTTAGTTTGTAGTCACAATGTATCAACTGATATTTAATGTGAAATAAATAAATAAAAAAAATAAATAAATAAGCGCTAATATTTAAAACTAACTCGATCCTTTAATTGTCTTCTAACAACTACTCTAATCGATATTAAACCAAATTTGAGCACAATTGCTTACTAAATTATCAATAAATCACCATATATGGAGATCCAATTACCTCCATATTTAAGACGTAATCCAAGATGGCGTCCTAATTAAAAAAGATATCCAGGTGGGAGAGATGTCCACGATACTTGTCCGCGCGGCTATCTTAGCCATGAAAATTTGTCCAACAGGTTTGGCTAAATGAATTGTCCGGAGCAACTTATCCAAACGCTTGTCCACGCCTATACTTGTCCGTGAGGGTCGTACCTAAATTATCCAGACTAGAACGTGGACAAGTTGTCCGCCGGCTAAACCTCGCGGATAAGTCTTTTTGAATTCCCCTTTAAATGTATAACAACAAATGTTTCATTTCTCAAAAATATAAATATATCAATAAGCTAGAGGCTGAGGTCTCATTCTAATGTAAAATTTTATCATGAAAGTAGTGCCCAAGCTTTTTACCTTCTTGTCTTTTCCGACAATGAAGACACAGTCGGTCCACATCTCATGGTGCAGGATGAAGCTGTCTCTCTCAGTCACCGTCTCACAGGTCTGCTGCCAATCCGTCATAACCAAACCCTTCATCATCGACTGTCAAACAGAAGTGAAAACATTGAGGATTGTGCTGCCAAGGCCAAGTTTTTAGGGGAAAAAAGAGGGCGAATAGCCTAGGAATGAAAGCTATACTCTTTAATTAGTCACGTAGCAGAGCCTGCAATGCAGGCACAGCTCAAAAGTACATTTTCTGTATGCTTATATAATAATTTACTTCTTCTACTCCCTGCTCAGAGACCTCCGTGTCTTATGACCAGAAATTTGACCAGCTTGGTCAAGCTTCACTGTAACTGAGAGTGGCGGGGCCACTGAATCGCAGCGGCACAGCCCGGTTCTCGCTGGCTGCGCGGGCTGCGAGCAACCAGCAAGAACCGGGCCGTGCCGAACATTTAGCAGCGCCGCCACTCTCAGTTACAGTGAAGCTCTGATCAAATCCTTGGCCATATATAAGACACGGAGGTCTCTCAGTAGGGTCTCTGCTCATTGCTCAGCCTTTCATAATTTCAAATTATTTGCTACACCATGGGGCCGAGTGCATACACTCTGCCATTTAAATATACATATTCAAATGAACAACTAACAACAAAGTAAGAGTTTACCATGAAGGCCGGTTCACATGCCCCAGTGTAAAAGTTGGCAGCCAGCTGCTTGACTTTGCACAACGAAGGTTCCATCCTATTGGTCAAAGCTTGGAAATCTGAAGTCAATGCTAAATGTTGACCATGCAGTCCTCCTTTCGGTGGGCTACATTTTATAGAGAGAGGACAAAAGTGGCTGCCTAAGCTCCAGCTTAATTTCGGCCATTGGACAAAATAAACACTCCAGGTTTTAAAAATAGCTACGTAATGTCAGAGAGCTTTAATTTTAAAGCTCTCTGGTACTCACTATGTGAGAACAGCTGATCGCTAGCGTGACAACTGTGGAGTAAAGCTCTGTATTAAATTCAAGTTGTAAGAGCAATTAAGTGAGAGAGTGGTTATAAAAAGTGTAAACAAGCTATATAAATATTCAGAGTGGGCAAAGAGATAATAAGTGTAGGTAAAAGTGAGCAAAAAGTAGTACTAAACAGTGAAAGAAAAATAAGGAAAACGGCGTGGGATAGCGTCGGTGTGTAATACCAACAAAACAGTGACAAACTCTGCCACTAAAATTAGGCAGAATATTACTGCAAGCAATTCAAGGCGCGAGAAGAGGTAAAGTGAAATAGTATAAATTGAATTATTCTCGTATTGTTCCGAGCAAGCAAGTAAATATGCCAGCAAAAATTAGTGAAGTTTGTAGCTTTTGTCGGAAGCTAGTTAAAAATTCAGGGCAGGGAATTGAATGTACGCGGGCAGACGGTACATCTAGCTGGCATCATGCCCCATGTGCTGGTTTAAATACAGCAATGTATGATGAGCTGCAACTGGCTGGCCCAAACCACAAATGGTGCTGTGGCAATTGTGAAGAGAGCAAAGTAGTAGAAGAGAGCAATTTTGGAGGTGGAAAAGCACCGGGTAGTGAGCAAAATGATTCAGAGCAGGAGAAACAGACTGCGTCGAAGCCTAGTAAAAATAATTCGCAACGAGTGTTAAAACCTCAGGGAGCAACGCCACGTAACTATGCAAATAAAGAGTCCGATGAGATGCGCTATGTTAGGCTTATGACGGCAACAATTGAGGAGCGAGTGGCTACGGAGGTGAGCAAGGCAGTAGCCCAAGCAGTGGAAAAAGCAAACCTAGAGGGCAAAAAGGAAATGGACACCTATAAAAGGAAAGTTGATGCTCTTGAGCTCGAGGTAGAAAATTTGAAGAGAGCAAAAAGTGACTCGGAGGCAATGGAGCAAATTTCTGAGGATGACGTTCTGTTTGATGAGGAGCTTGAGACCGAGCAAGTACCTGAATACCTCGAGGAGGTCGAAGGTGATTTTCTCACGTTGGGGCACGAGTGGGCATTGGCACATGCCATTGCAGAGGACTGCTGGATGAGTAAAGGGGTGGCAGCAAAAGTCAAGGAGCGTCATGGAGGAGCAGATGTGGTTAAGCGCCAGGGCAAGAAGGTAGGGGAGGTTGCAATGCTGATAAGGGAAATGCTTATCTTCTATCTGGTCTCGAAGAAAACATCATCGGGCAAACCTCTCCTTGAAGATCTAGTAAAGTGTCTGCTTGAGCTGAGAGCAAAATGTGAGGAAAACGGAGTGACAAAGCTGGCGATGCCAAAGGTTGGTGCAGGTCGAGACATGCTAGAGTGGAAACTAGTCAAAAATGAGATAAACCGCATCTTCATGGATAGTGGAATCGAAGTAAAGATTTGTAAGCGACCTCGACTCATGGCAGTAGTCGTTGGCGACCGTAGTCTGGCAGTAGCAGCCGAGCATATCACCGGAGCGGAGGTGATTATTGATGAGTCAACTTCTGGGAGCACATTGAGTAGTATGGAGGCACTGCTAGGGCATGCCCCCATCACGGAGCAAACTGAGGAGATTGTTCTCTTTCTGGGAATGTGTGCAGTGAAAGATGCAAATAACTGCTATGTAGGGGTGGTGAAAAATAAGCTACGTAGTCTGCTCAAGACGGCTATGTCAAAGAGAGTGAGCAGTGCAACAAGCGTTAAAGTGATCGGTGCTTTCAATAACCATGACGAAAGCCCTAACTTACTGAGCAACCTCAACAATGTGATGTATCAGGTGTGTACTGAAATGAAGGTGAGATTTGCAAACCCGTATTATGCACTGAAAACTGAACGCTGGTACAATGGAAGATGGGTGCGCAAGGAGCAAGCAGGGAAGGTGGTGGGCGAGTATGTCAACAGTCAATTGGACTGTTGACTTGAGGGGAGCAAAAAGACAATAGCAAAAGAAAAGTGGCAAACGAGTGGGGAGGGAGCAATTAAGGTTAGTTTAACGCAAAAAGTGACAGTGGAAGAAGAAGCAAATGATATTAGGAGGAAGCAAGTAGTAGTAAACAAAATATTTAAGGGAAGCATCATCAACACACCGAAAAGAGGTCAGCGTAGTATTTCAACGGGAAGTGAGCAGCTGAGCAACATACCGGTACGAGGACTACAGAGCAACATACAGGATCAAGGACAACCGAGCAGACAGCAGCGTGGGAGGTACGTCAGCCAACAACGGAAAACTGGTGAGTGTAAAAACAAACTTTTGGAGGGGGGGAAGCTCATAATAATGGAAGTTAATGTAAGGGGGCTTTTGGGCAAAATAAGACAGCTAAAAACAAAAATAGATTGTCATGAACCGGATGTGCTGGTGTTAGTAGAAACAAAGCTAGATGACAGTATCAAGGATTCGGAGTTGGAACTGTCTGATTACAATATTTTTAGGAGAGATAGAAACAGGAACGGAGGCGGAATTTTAGTGGCAGTCAAAATACAATATAAGGCTTATATAGAATGGGCTGAAAGTGACTGTGAGCTTATGGGTATTGAATTTATTTTAGGGAAAGAAAAAGTTAAGTTAATGGCAGGATATAGGCCGGTGGATGTAAATGAGCAAAATGTAATTTTGGAGAGAGTGGTGACTAGACTAGACAATTGCAGCCCGCAGCAAACAACGCTACTTATCGGAGATTTTAATTTGCCGCATATAAACTGGAATGACAGGTGTGAGGTGTTGGGGACGGCAACACAGAAACTAGTAGCAAAAATAACAAATAGGGACATGACACAGGTCATTAATGAATATACGAGAGAGCATGTTAATGGTACTAGAAATATTCTTGATGTAGTTCTAGTTAGACCGATAGAAATCTGGCAAAATACTATGGTTGTGGACGGTATTAGTGATCACAAAATACCTGTCGTAGAGCTAATTTTTGGGAAGTCAAAGCAACCGGAGCAAAAAACGAGAAAGTGGCTTTACCAAAAAGCCGACACAGTAGCAATAGAGAGAGAACTAGAGGATGAGTTTAATTCTTGGTCAGAAAGTAAAGGAGATATAAATCTTTTGTGGGATTCGTATGTTAAAATATGTATGGAAGTACAAGAAAAATATGTACCAGCAAAATCAATTAATGTGAATAGTGACCCACCGTATTTTAATAAAGAGGTTAGAAGCTTAAAGAGGAAGTTGAGAAGAGACTATATTAAATATAAGAAAGGACTAGTTAGGAAAGGTAGAATGAAAGAGACGGAGATGGAACTCAATAATGCAAAGGATAGGGCGAGAAAAATTTTTATGAGCAAGATTTTTGATGAGAAAGATGTAGGTAGCAGCTGGGGAAGAATGTATAAACATATAAAAACTTTAAGAAAGGCAGGAAATGATATACCAGTGCTGAAAGATGCATTGGGAATATATGTTACGGAGTCGGAGAAAGCAAATGCGTGTTCAAAGCAATATGAGGCTGTGTTCCAGGCCAAAGTATTAGATACAGACAAGGGGAATGAGCAAAATAACGAGCAGGAGGAAGGTACAGCAAATAGTAGACATAAGATATTCAGGGTCAGATATAAAGATGTTAGAAGAGCAATAGTGTCATTGAAAAAAGGGAAGGCCCCGGGACCGGACGGAATTACAGCATCATTCCTAAAATTGTGTATTGATAAGCATTGTAAGTACCAAATGCTTATTTTTGAGACGGTAATGAAACAAGGTAAAATGCCAGATGGGTGGAGAGAGGCGTGGGTTATTCCAATTTATAAGGGAGGAGCAAAAAGTGAAGTTAAAAACTACAGACCAGTAAGCCTTACATCAGTAGTTTCAAAAGTAATGGAGAAGATAGTAGTTAAGTACATGAGACTTAAGCTAGAACGGAAGGGATATTTTTGCAAACAACAGCACGGATTTAGGGGGAATTATTCATGTGATACTCAGCTTCTGGGGCTAGTGCAGGACCTCGAGGAAGGCATTGATAAAGGAGAGGAAATACATGCAATATTTTTGGATTTCGAGAAAGCATTTGATAAGGTGCCACATAATATACTAGTGAATAAAATAAGAGAAGCGGTAGGTGAAGAAGGCTTGATAAATTTTATAGAAGATTTTTTAACTGATAGAGTACAGAGAGTCAAGCTAGGGCAAACGTTGTCTGAGGTAGTGAAGGTTACTTCCGGAGTCCCTCAGGGTAGTGTGCTAGGGCCGCTACTTTTTATTATTTTTATTAATGATATTGTACAGAATTTGGAGTCGGAGATGAGGCTTTTTGCTGATGACAGCGTAATCTATAGGACAGTAAGTAATAAGCAGGATGAGCAAATTCTAAAAAAGGATCTGGAGACAGTGGGTATATGGATAGAAGCTAATAAAATGAAGCTTAATGTGGGAAAATGTAGTGTGGTTAAGTTCAACAAAAGAAGGGAGCAAAGTCAGGTTAAATATTTTATGGAGGGGGAAGAAATCAAATCAGAGGACAAATACAAATATCTGGGAGTAATGCTTCAATGCAAACTTAATTGGGATGAACATATTAGGTATGTAACCGCAAAGAGCAGAAGGAATCTTGAGTTTGTAATGAGGAATCTTAAGGGGGCAGGCAGGACAGTAAGAGAAAAAGCATACAAGTCTCTGATTAGACCAATAATGGAATATGGATGTAATGCATGGGACCCGTATAGAGCAAAAGGGAAGAAAGAGATGGAAAAGATACAAAGACGAGCAGCAAGAAGGGTCTTAGAAAAGGGGAACTGGAGCTTTATCTGTGATAAAAACAAAATTTATAAGGGAAGAGAGAGTGTGACTAGAATGATAGAGCAACTGGGATGGGAGGATCTGGAGGAAAGGAGGAAGCAAAGTAGACTGACAGCAATGTATAAAATAACTAGGAACCAAAAGGGCTGGGAGGAGCTTAGCAATCGTACTGAGGAAGGGCGTTATAAAGGTAGGAGGGACCATGATTGGAAGCTGGAGTATAGGAGAAGCAAAAATGATGTGGGCAAGTATTCTTTTTTGAGAAGAACGGTGAGGGAGTGGAATTTGTTGGACTCTGGGCTTGTGGATGCTCGGAGTGTTGGTGAGTTCAGGGAGGGGCTGAGAGAGTCAGCCGCAAGCAAGCGAGCCACCGTGGTGGAATACCCACAATAGCCGCAAGCAGTGGTGTATGTACTGTAGACACACTATACATATGCATACAGAATAAATAGTATAAATATATTGTACACTTACCATGTTCAATTTTTTTTAATTAATACCAAGACTGCAGTATTGCGTAAAAATTAATAACTATTTGTTTCGCTCTGTATATATGCATACAAGATTGTTGTTTGTATCTGGGGGTCTAATTCTAAGATTCGCTAGAATGGTCCATTGATCTATTCCCTAACTTTGGAGCAGCTTTGGAGTCTCTTGATAATCAGTAGTACCAACATTAATAGAATATCATCCATTTTAGAAAAAATTACCAAAAATGTGCAGCATCTTTTGGAACGGGTTACATAAACAAATGCCATTTTCATCGTGTGCCAAAAATGGCGGCCATTTCCGGTCAACAGTGCTGCCCTTGGTAAAAAAGTTTATGAACTATTTGCAGAAAGCAATGTTTAGGGGGGATAAAATGAAACCATTCAAATATTAGCAGAATGTATTGAATATAATATACATAATTATGTTAATTCCAATCAACAAAAAACTATAAATAAATGTATGCATTATAATACTTATATAATTTTGCATAATAATATATTCAAGAGACTCACTTTTAGGGCGTTGAAAGTCCGAGTGTGAGTACGTACTTATAGCTACCCAAAGATTTGTAAATATAATTCACAGATATTGTATGTATGTGTGTAAGGCGATATTCCTATTGTAAGTGACTAAACATATCTCTGCAACGTATTTTTCTCTTAAAACTGTTACAGACCAAAAAAAAAAAAAAGTGTAAATAAAGTAGTTAATTCTGTTACTATAACAAAATAAGACTTAAATTTTTTTATAGTACCCTAATCCAGTAGGTGTTATTTTTAAATATATTATATATCATGTACTGACAAAGTATCCACCAAAACGATGGTTTATTGCAAGGATATTATATATCAATGCATTTGCAACATCTTTCTACTATAACATTTTCTTCAAATAGCAATACCTCAATAATTTATAAATGTTAATTTATAATTAATAAAATAAATAAAATAAACACATCAAGAGACGGATTACAACTACGGTGAAGGTAAAAGTCCATTTTATTTTATTATATTTTAATCATGAATATAACCTTCACTCGTCAAATTATCTTAATAAAATAAAATTACTTGCTATTTTAAGTTTATGAACAAAATTTAAATTGTGTGCCAATTTTTATCATAATTTTCATTGTATTTTTTTTTATTGTTTATTTAAAAAACAAAACAAAAAACAAACAAACAGACGATTGTTGTTATTATATAACTAATAGTAAGTATAAGAAATTATAATTATATAATATATCGTACGTCCTTTAATTGTTCGCAATAATGAGCTATTATCTGCTACCGTGATCTTGTGTGCAATAATGAGCTATCTACTATATCATGCACAGGCGAGCTCAATTAGCTGTAAATGTGTATACAATATAAAGCTCTCCTGAAATAGCAGAAGATAGCTCATTATTGCAATGAAATCATTGTAAGCAGATGGCCCATATTATTCCAAGGGACTATAAACAAATATAATTATTCACTACAAATATTATGAATTAAATCAACACTTTGATGGTGCCATGGTTAATCTGACTCACTTGAAATGATTTAGCTGTGCCAAATAGACTACTATGTTGGCAACACTGACAATTTTTTTTCTCCCAAACCGATTCAGTCTGTTTTGAAAAAGATGTGTCACTTTGCATAAAATTTAACACAGCAACATCAGTGTCCCTACTTTGTAGATTGCCTGAATTTATTCCAATATAATAATAAGCATTCTGTATTGTGACTAATTAGTTCAGTCAAATAAAGGATTTAATGACATTTTACCTGTACACTACACTTTTCCCATCATATTATTATATTCAATGAAAAAACACAATTTAACTAAGAGATAATTTATTTAGTCATTTATTTATCTACAAATAAGTATCAACAACCATTATGAAAGCCACACATAAACTTGCCCATGAGGCAGCGGATGAGAAAAACAAAAACATAAATGACGAGGATATTACCAGTATCATCACACTTAAACCTGAAGCATACCAAATTTTCTCATAAAAATATATAGTTGTCAAAACCCTGTTACTAATAAATAAATGCAGGGGGCATACAAATATCAGGAATAATGACAAATATGTTTTTCTATACACGAATTGCCAGATTTCATCAATACCATCACAAAAAAAAAAAAAAAAATTAAAATATATTGGCACAAAGTAACTTGGTACCCACAAGCATTCTTAATTGTGAAAGGCAGATGATGTCATGAATAAGCTTAGCAATTTTAAATAATAAATTCCCCCTCCTCACCTTAGATGTTAAAACATTAAGTAGAGGAGAATGTAAGATAGTATCTGGAAATATACACAACATTTTAAAATAAAATGAGGAGGGGGAGCTTCGAGTATAACGTCTAAAATGAGATAGCATGGCACACAAACTCTTAAATCTGAGCGAAATAAGGTTGATATTAGCTTGACGTTATGAGAAATAGGTGTGAACTGTGGCTCTCCTCAGGTTTCAGTCTGTTCTGTGACAGTTACGAGGGAGGGAGAAAAAGGTGCTATTGCTATGACTTGGGGGCTGGTGGCTTTTGCTTGTTTTTGCTGATTCCTTGGTTGACTTTCCTGCTGTCTTCTCATCTTTGGCTGGTTCTTCCCTCTCCTTGTTCCACTCTTTGAGACCTTCGGGAAGGGTAGTGTCCTCCTCGAAAGAACCGGTTCCTTCAACAAACTCCTCGTATGTGGACTTCTCAGGGAATGGTCGCTTGCCGAGTAGTTCAATCATGTCATCACGACCCAAAATCTCCTGCTTCAGTAGTCGCTCAGCAACCTGGAGCAACAAAATGGATCACTCAGCAAGGAGGTAGATAATGTTGCCAATGAGAAAACGTTTTTGCTTGAAGCTAGAGAGTACAATTGCTCTACATTATGTAAGTAGTGAGAAGATACACTGAAGAAAATTGCGCACAAAAAATCCTGGCTATAAGTGGCTTAACCAACTTGTCTAACCTATATTAATCTTTATCTTGAAAGGCATGGACTCCAATTCAACATTACCATATAAATGAGTCATGTTCATTTAACTAATGTTTTACCGTACTGATTAGAAAGACAAGCGTAAAAGCTCATTTCTGATTGAGAGAAGTAGCTTTTTTACCTTCTCGACGTAGTCCTTGTGCTTGGTGAGCAGTGCTATGGTGTGCAGGTGTGCCCGGTTGATAAGCTCGCGCACCTCTCCGTCAATCAGCTGTGCAGTCTGCTCAGAGTATGGCTTCTCCATCACCATCTCGCCTGGCTGCGGCATGTCGAAGCTCACGTTGCCAACTTTAGCGTTCATACCGTAGTGCACCACCTGCCAATCACGACCAATGGTCAGTTTACAGCCAACTTGTAACTGTAATGCCAATTAACTTGTACTGGTTACAATACTCTAATTTTTTTAACCAAAGATTAATAGAAGATTTACGGTTCAAGTCTAGCAAAAACAGAATTGTTTTTAAGTGTTGGATATTTTGCTATTAAAAAATGAATATTTGACCTAGTTCACACCTTCAAACGATGGATTTTAATCAGATTTATCTCTCTATGAACCCTATAGTCCCTTTGCCTTCTTGTCACTCATAATATCCCATAATATAAGAACTGAGGAGACAGTATTTTTAAAGTGACGTTTTTGACATCAGACAAATAAACTTTAAAACCCTCACCTGAGCATAAGCACTCTGTGTGACCTTCTTAAGGTCATCCTGGGCTCCTGTCGTGATCTTGTTGAAAAATATTTCCTCCGACACTCGTCCTCCGAGCGTCATGCACATGCGGTCAAACAGCTGTTCTGTGGTGTAGAGGTACTGCTCACGGGGCAAGTACTGGGCGTAGCCAAGGCCCTTGCCTCGAGGGATGATGGAGACCTGAGTGCACCACGCAGGGTTAGTCACAACAACTTGATTCCTCGTATAAGACATACTACAGTCAAAATATTAACTCCCTTGAAAAATGTACCGTTTCTGCAATTTTTAATTTTGAAAATTCACATAGAGATTTGCATTATGAGGATTCTTTCTTTTGTTTCAAGAAAATTTGAGAGTTGAATTAAACAAATTCAGACTGTCTAAAGCTCTTTTGCCGACTGATTAGACCTGGGTATCACCTTGAGTAACGGGTCTGCATGCTGCAAGAACCAGCCCGCCACGGCATGTCCTGCCTCATGGTAGGCCACAGTCCTCTTCTCGTCAGGCTGCAGAACATTGGTCTTCTTCTCCATGCCCGCCACAACTCGCTCAATGGCTGCCTCGAAGTCCTTCATCACGATGGCAGGTTTGAGGTCGCGCGCAGCAATCAACGCAGCCTCGTTACAAACGTTGGCAATGTCAGCTCCTGTTGATGAAGAAGTGTCAGTCGCAAAGCCAAGGGACAGTTCAAAATATGATTACCTGTGAATCCTGGAGTGAGGGCAGCCATCTTTCGAGCCAGGTCATTCTTGTCAATGTCAGTACGTAGAGGGCCAAGGTGGACCTGAAGTCAAAAGTAGTTAATATTAGAGGATTTTTATTAAAACAAATTACAGTATTACTAAGAATTTAGCAACAACTAGGATCAACATTCTAAATTTTTTTTATTGAAATTAATACTGCATTCAATTTCTTTTTTTATGTAAAAATATGAAGACAAAATATATGCAGCACAAAACAATCAGATTTTGCAGCTGCAGATCTCAGCTGATATGATTGATATTTTCACAAAAGCTACCTTGAAGATGGAGGCCCTGCCCTTGATGTCTGGGGCTGGCACGAAGATCTGTCTGTCGAACCTGCCTGGCCGCAGCAGTGCCTTATCGAGGATGTCCACACGGTTGGTAGCAGCTAGCACCACAACGTTGGTTGTCGTGTTGAACCCTGCAAGCCATCACATGAGGTAACTGAAGACAAAGGTAGAGACTTGCCACCCCCCCCTTTTATTTTATTTATGCAGTCTTAGGGACTGCAATGAAGATTAACTAATGTACTTTTAATTTTAATTCAGCCCAGTGTAACTTTTACTGTACTATAAAAGATATATTATTGAAGCTTTGCATACTGTCCAGTACAGTACACCAGTTATTGAAAACAACAATTTTACACAGTAATTAATGCTCTGTGGTTAAGAGGAAGAAGGGTTAAGAGGTAGCCTGAAAGTTCGTACCGTCCATCTCAACAAGCAGTTGATTCAGAGTGTTCTCTTGCTCAGAGTGGCCACCAAAACTGCGACCCCCTCTCTTTCGACCCACAGCATCAATCTCGTCAATGAAGAGAATGCAGGGCGCATGTTTTCTTGCCATTGCAAACATGTCACGAACCTGAGCAGAAATAGCAAGTCTGTGAGGCCATCAAATCAATCTTTACACATAAAAAATGACCTTCTTCTCATAATAAACTTGCTGAATTGTTATGATAAGTACAGTACCTCTTTACTTTAATCATATTTTAATGACAAAAGAAACTACACATATCTTGACACTTATATTAATAAATATTTATTTTTCTCCATTCTGACTTAAAAACTATCACTGGACTCACCCTGGATGGTCCCACGCCGACAAACATCTCGAGGAACTCTGAGCCAGAGACAGTGATGAAGGGCACGTTAGCCTCGCCTGCTGTTGCCTTGGCCAGCAGCGTCTTGCCTGTGCCAGGAGGACCTGCAGCACACAAGATATAAGTCAGAAACAAGCAAGCCATGCTAGAAACTTAAGATGTCATTGAGGCTACATTATTATGGACAGTAGATCAAGCATGGTGGTAAATCAGAAGAAAATCCAAAAAAATTGTCAGCAAAATGAAATGGTTGGAGAGAAAGGGCAGAAAATCCTGAGTCACTTTACGTGAATAAAAACAATTTACTGTATATTTCTTTTTTGTAACTTGGGTGAAATAAAAAAACAAATAATTAAATACAGTAAATGAAAATGGTCTTCTACATTTAAGATTAAGAAAATTTTTTTTTAACTAATTTAAAAAATAAAACATCCTCCTCTCTATTACCCAGTAACAATATATGTCACATTTACCTGTGAGCATGGCTCCCTTGGGGATCTTTGCTCCCAGCTCCATGTACTGTTGAGGGTTCTTCAGGAAGTTGACGAACTCCATGATCTCAATCTTGGCCTCCTCGCAGCCAGCCACGTCCCTTGAGAAATGCCCTCCGTTAGACAGTGACAAGCATTGACTGCATGATGACATGTTACAAAAATTTGAATGACTTAAGTCCTAAAATTTATTTGTTAAATTTAGAAATACTGTTCTCCGAAAACAGTACTGTACTAAGAGTAAAATTGAGCAATATTGAAATATATAAATAACAATTCAGAGAAGCTTAAAGAACTTTGTCTTTCATCTTTCACTTTTATTCATAGAATAGTTGTTGTTCTATGAGATTTAATGTCTGATTTAAAATACAAATAAAAACATAAATATTTAAGAAGAGAATGAAAGTGTATTGTATTCAGTTTTACAAAAAGAAATGAAGCTTGTTTCACACCTGCTATCACGTCCCCCAAGTACTCACTTGAATCTGACGCCGATGTCACTCGAGTTGATGAGCTTGGCAGTGCTCTCCATGACACCCCCGAACAAGCCCCCTCCCTTGCGCCCTCCTCGCCCCCCACCCATCATCTCAGCAGACCTCCTCATCATGAACAGCAGAAAGCCTGAAACATTTTTTGTTGTTAATGTCTGTGTAGGAAACAAAATTCATAGATGAGATTGGTTAGAAAATGGTACAATGAGCTAAAATAATATATATATTTACAATTTGTTAAAACACCAGGAATCCTTCAAATTTAAATTCTTTGGTAAGTGACTAAAATGAAATTTAGTTCTGTTTTGCAGTAGAATCACAACCACCAATAAAATGTAGAAATCTACTGACCAATAATGAGTAGTGTCGGCAGGAGGCCCGTGACGCTGGCAGCCTCAAGCTCAGACTTGTAGACAACAGGTAGGAAGTTTGGCGGCTCAATGTTCATCTCCATCTGAGCACTCTCAAGATTCCTCTCAAATGAATCCACGCTGCCGATGTTGAACCACAGCACTCCCTGCTGGCATTAACACAGTTGATGAGTACCGAGGCTAAACCCCAATAGACTGTAGTATACTTACACTGCCATCGTAGGTGTTGCCTGGAAGTAACCTCACTCGAACCCATTTCTTGTTTACAACCTCAAGCTTCTCTACTATGCCCTTGGCTAGGAAGCTGTAAAATAACAAAAAAGGTGTTAAAATTTTCCAGACTTTTCTTAATTAAGAACTGATAGTTAATAAAGCTACTCATTTGGAAAAATGAGCCAGAAGTTGCCAAAAACCTTTACACCTTTTGAAACGCTCCAGATCGAAAAAGCTCAGGCAGTAAATTTCGCTGTAAATTATATGTATAAATATAAGTCTCAGTATAATAGAGGATACTCTCTACATAGTTAAGTGTAAATTTTTTTAACATTAGGGGCACAAACAATATTGTCTGTAGTAGAGGCCCGGGGCAAGTAAAAAATAATCCACAAGTATGCATATTGATGAAAGAGTTACTTTTATTAAAGTTTTTATTGAACACTCTTACAGTGTACATATTATGCATATATATTGCATAAACATAAAAATCTTATATTATACACACAACACAAATTAATAAATAATAAAAAGAGTTACAGTACGAAGGAAAAGCCATTTGCACACCGTGAACTTGGCTAGCTTGGTTATAGACGAAAAACATTACACTTCTTATAAAAAACGTAATACTCACATTTAATATGTTTTATTTTCTTGATATTTGTATCTCTTTTAAAGGCAGCAGCGAGAAAGACACTACATTTTTAATAAAACGAGACTCGGCGGACTCGGCTTCTCTCCGTACAGCTGTTCGGTCATTTTGGCGCCAAGTTAACTGTTACGCCCCTTAACCGAAATTTTTCAAACAATTTCGATAATAACTTTTTTCGGACAAAATGGGAAAAAAAATGTTTCAAGCAATAGTTACACAAAATTTAATGATAAATCGTTTGGTGTAAAACTCATTTTTATTGCTTCAGTAATAAAGAAGTCATAAAAAAATGTAAAACAGCATTTTTAGCTGGACTGCGCATTGCAGAAAGTTCTTCAAGACTAAAAACCAAAAACGCATAACTATCTCATTTCAGTATTTCATGGACCAGAGCTCTGAAATGTGTTAAAATGTGTTCTTTTTAAATATTTTTTCAAATGTAAGTACTAAAATTTAATGATAGCCTTTCACAAGAATAAAAAATCAGCAAATTAAAATAATGTATTTTTGCAGTTAAGGCTGTAACGCAGCATCTCAATATTATTTTTGTGCGATTTTTCTTTAATTCAGCAGTTTTCAAATGAGATTCAGTGCTAGTAAAGCTCTTAATAACTGAACACGTTATGTGGTTGCTGACTGAAGTAGCTGAATGATTATAAAAGGCCTTATTTTGTATATAATTACTAACTTATAAAACAAATTGACCCTTTAAAAATTGCGCGTCTTAATTGTCTGGCGGGTTGCCTAACTTCGATTTAGTTTCAATTTTGTCCTGAAGAGGCGGTTAAGCTTCTGTACAGTAGCGCACTCTGACGAGTAAAAGTTCAAGTAATTAGTACCATTTACTACCAGCGCCCCCGCTGTTATGTCACGTCATTAAAAGTAGAGCTTCATTTGTTTTTGTGGCACACGATGAAAATGGCATTTGTTTGGTAGGCCCTTTGGAACGATTTCTAACATATAGCCCTCTGGTGGAGCAGAGCGTACAAGTTCGCTCTGGGTGGAGGGCTATGGTTCTAAAATATTAAATCTCTAAAATGCCATGATACAACTATAATAAAATGCCATAAAATATCTAATTTCAATTCAATTTCTTTAAGGTAGAGATAATACGGATCAGCTGGCCCATGCAATGCTAAAAAAATCCCATTCATAAAAATTATGAAAAAAAATTAAAATGTTCTCCTCTGAATCGCGGAAAAAAAAACTCGGAAAAAAAACCCTTGTATTAAAAAACCCTAGGAAAAAAAAACCCTCGGGGATAAAAAACCCACGGAAAAAAAACCCTTCGCTGAAGGAGCAGCCCCAAGGAGCATTCGTAGCATAGTAGCGCGGTAGCGAGGTTTCACGGTGTGGCCGGGGAGCTCATCAAAATGTAGAAGTCTACGCGGCGATGTTGTGGACTATTATCTGTATAGTAATTCCAACTATAACATCCCCATTTTTATTCATATTATTAATTATTACTATTCCTTTTCCAAATTGCGTTCCAAGGTTTACGCGCTCAATATTATGTTTGTACCTAGTAGCACACTTCAATGTCATTTCAATGTGTTTTCAACATTATATTTCCATCAGTTGTCCACGTGGAACTCACGTGGAACCGTAGACACTTGGCAATCATTTTTCCATCATTGAAAAAAAAATTTATTTTTCACTATTATTCCACGTCCCAAATTGTTCCCAAAATTGCCAGTATTAAAAACTCTTACATTAATAATGTGGGCAAAATACTTTGAAATTAAAAGTTTCCAAAGCTAATTGCGTCACAAGAAGATTTTTATTGCCTCGCCTAATTGATTTGTACAATAAAATAAAACCTTATTATGTTATTATTTTTAATTCTATGTTGCCTAGCTCTAGTATATATATAATATATATATAATATATATATATACATAATATTTTAAATATTATATTATATATCATACATTATTATAGAATGAATTAAAAAGGATTCCGTTCCCCTATTACATGCCCCTACAAAAAAGTATGGTCTTGATTGGACCTAAATTAGACCCAATCTAAGTCTAGTCTGACTAGGCCTAGATTGAGGCAATAGAATTTGGGCCTAGTTTAGCCCTAGTCTGGGCCTACTCTAGATCTAACTTTTCAATACTAATTTAAGTGCACAAAATTTCTAAAATGTAAAAATACAAGAACTCTTAATGTAACACAGTTGGTATTTGAATTAATTTAACAAAAATGTCATATGATGGAGACAACTTCTCTTGCATCCTGAAAATAATTAAATGCCTGTTACTTAAAAAACAGCTAATTAAATTGTTAACTGACTGTTAGGTGACTGTTAAGTTTAAATTGGCACTATAAACATTTAATTAAACGTCAATTAAACGTACCGTTTAGTTTCTTTTTACTGTTAATTAATTGTTCGCTTAGTCAACTAAGAGTTTTTTAGAGTTTTCTACGTTAAATATATAAGTTGTTAAAAATGTAAGTTTAAACACGTAAATAGAACAATAATAATTTATTTAAACATTTAAAATAAAATCTACAACGAATTTTGTCATGACAGAAGCTAAATACTGAAAAAAAAGTATCACTAGCGGCACCAACGGACATCTTGCTTAGGATGTGTCCACATCATTTTTCTTTTCTTCTGAAAATAATGCAGAATTGGCATAAAATTGTGTGCAGATCTTGAAATGTTGAACCCTGAAACAAAGAAAAAAGAAAATTAGTTCTGTCGAAAAGTCCCTGGGTTCATTTTCTTAATTATTCCGCAGTCACTCCAAAACTCAGACGTAGAGTTACTATTGCCAGAACTTAATAAATGTAACTTAAAAGAAAGGGGGGGTGGGGAAATAAAATATTTTAGAACTCCCTGCAGTCATCATCCTGCAGTGCAGACATTCCAGGACTAAATAAATAGGCAGATAGAAATAAATAAACAAGCCCTCAAAAAGAAATAAAAGAATTAACATATTTAAGAAATCTCTGGGATCATCGTCTTGTTCTGCGGTCACTCTGGAACTTGGACGTAGAGTTACCAATACCAGAAATAAGTAAATGGACCTTAAAAGGAAAAGAAAAAATTATTAATATACTTTAGAATTTCCTGCGGTCATCATATATCCAGTCAATCCAGGACTCTGGCGTAAAATACAAACAAATATATAAATTAATAAATATAAAATAAATAAATAAATGGACACTGAGTTAACAATAAAAAAAATATATATGAATGGCCTCTCAAATAAGGGAAAGAAAAAAGTATTAAAAAAATAATCCTCATATCTTCCCACCTCCCCTTCTTTTGTAATACTTAAAGAGGAGACAGCGAGTTGAGTGCGCAGTGCATGACGTCACGCACGATATATGTGCATACGAAAAAGTTACGTCGGCTCCTCAAAAGCTGCGCAGTAAAAATTTATGCAAGTTGCGCAATACGAGCATCTGCTGAAGTTATATAGTGTTGTTGATCCCGTTGATCCAGTCAGCTGTTAACCCGTAGACCGCATTATTTGAAATGAAAATTTTCCTTGGATTTTGGTATTGTATCAGAATTTTCTCAAAATTTTTATGAAGAGCTAATAAAGGTTATGACACTTTCTGATTCACCATAATATGTTCTATCTTAGAATATTTTTTAAACACATTTTACGGGAGATTGCGAAAGAAATTAAAGTTCGAATAAAAAAGAAGCCATGTTTTTCGAGCGTTAGCATGGAGTAGTAGATGGACGAAGTCATCGACTTTTAGAACCAAATGCTCAGAATTTTTACGAAGGACGGTCTCAACTGATTACAGATCCTTATTTATGGTGCTCCAAAGTAACTTTTTACATGCAAGAGAATGAGCTTTACCATCGGTCAATTTTTCGCTCACTTTACTTTAAAACAATTACATGAAATTAAAATGAAATTTTAACAGTTAAAAGCTTGAGACATGTTGGTTTTATGCAGATTTATTTGATTGAAAAATGGTCCATGTGATATATATTTTAATGAAAGTAAGGGTCGACGAAAACAGAATCACATTATTTTGCAGCATATAATAATAAAAAAAATTAAGAACCTATATGCGGGCAGGTATATGCGCCTACAGCTTCGCATCGTACGACATCGTATGCTTCTCATTTAGAACCGGTTCTAAATTTTTATCATACCAAGTCATACGATATCATACCATGCAATACGAAGGCAGTGTGTGACCCTCCTAAAGGACAGACAAGATCATCAATAAAAATACAAATTGTCAAAAGGTGATATATGGCCCCTCTGAATATAGCATTTATTATCTTTCAATCATTTGTGTCTTTTTCGGTCGTGTCTGTCCTTTTCTTTCATTAAAATAGACTTAAATAATGTGTTAATGATGAGTAAGCTTTACTAACCGCTTGAGCTGCAGATTAGCTGCTGTGGTGGCTGGAGCCAGTCCAGAGTCTCTCTTCTCGGCCAACTGTGTGAGGTTGGAGTGGATGTCATAGACAAGGGGCATCACGAGATAGGGAGGCTCCACACCAGGCGGGTATTGCACGCCCGTGCGAGTGATGTTCAGCTGCAAGCAAAGTTACAAGACAATTAGATTAGCGGCAACAACCAAAAGACTGCTACTCAGCTGTTGTTAAATTTTATAATATCTTCGATGCTCCGAGTTTTCCTAGCGGTGCTCCCAGTTTTCCGTGCTCCGAGTTTACCGTGCACCGAGTTTTCATAGCTTGTTGAAATTGCACCGAGTTTTCCTGCACCGAGTTTTCCTAGTATGTACCCTTTGTGTTAAAAAGTGGAGAAGCCAGTCAGGGATCCCTGATCCAGCCTTATGGCCAGTCCGGCCGGGTCTGACAGATTGTAGGAAAACTCGGTGCAGGAAAACTCGGTGCAATTTCAACAAGCTAGGAAAACTCGGTGCACTGTAAACTCGGAGCATGGAAAACTGGGAGCACCGCCAGGAAAACTCGGAGCATCGCATATATTATAAAATATCGTATATATTATATTATATATAACCAGCTATATTGTCGCCTCCAAACACAAAAGTTACAGGGGACTTAATTAAATACTATGAGGAGCATCACTATATCGTAATTTATCCTTAATAATTGTTCTCTAGGGCTTATAAATATTTATAAATTGTGTATTTGCCATGATTATTTTTTAAGAATTGTAATTATTTGTGTAATTATTTTTTGATGGTAAAAAATTATAAAATTTAGATCAGAACATAGATAACAAAATGACTGTTCACTTACTGAAGTAAAGAAAGTAATTATTTAGTCCAGTTTTTGAGATGGTAATTTTTTTAGTTGAAAAAGATGCTGATTTGACTTGATTTGAAAATGGCCGCCAGATTTCCAATGATATTCTCATTGGAAATCTATCATTGATATCATTGATATCAATCATTGATATCCTGAATATCTCAAAAACTAGATTGACTTTTGCTTCATTTTTTTTCTTTTTGCTGAATATTTATGTTATAATGTAAGGAAGGTTTACTATAATTTTCAGAGTGATTCACCATCTCCTAAAATTAGTGACAATAACCCTTTTAAAACAACATACAGTTGAAATTTTTTGCTATATATTAATATATATGTAATGTATCTCTTGAAACTTTACTTGATATCTTTCTATTTTTTATTTATTTATTTATATAATATATAATATGTATATTATATATATATTTTTATTTTATTTTTTTTTTATATATAAAGCTGTGC
The DNA here is from genome assembly GCA_949825025.1 of Siphlonurus alternatus. Taxonomy (NCBI): domain Eukaryota; kingdom Metazoa; phylum Arthropoda; class Insecta; order Ephemeroptera; family Siphlonuridae; genus Siphlonurus; species Siphlonurus alternatus. The sequence goes on from OX463782.1 coordinate 35,396,949, forward strand.
ATGCAATGAAGTAGAATAGTTGCATCTGTGATTATACAATTCTTATTCTTACCAATTCTTATTTAACTTTAACATAATATTTTGCTGCCTTGAGCCGTAATTCATCTATATAGATATTTTATTCTTTTATCTAATTTTTAATTAAAATAAATTTGCATTGCATATAAATTTATATGTAAATATATTAGGTTCAACAAAATGCATTTTCACATAAATTAAATACTTTTTTAAAAATGTTTACATATGATGTGCTGCTATAAATTTACTTTTAAATTCTTAACTATATAAATTCATGCAAACTTTTCTAAATAATAAATTTTAAAACTGGTATAGGTATTGTATCATATACCAATTAACGCAATAATACGGAAAAAAATTTCACAATAAAAGTGTTTTATTTTATATAAACATACTGTTATTTACATTGATCACATAAGCTAAAATATCACATAGGAAATAATGTTCGTCTACTTAAAAATTGATGCTTAAATTGTACAAAATAATACATAATTATCTTATTGGAATCTATATAATTAAATGCAAAGCTATAAATAGAAACAAAATCCACATCATAGCCGGAAATGAGGGGAGAGGGGAGTGGTCAGTACTAGGTGCCTAGTAGGAGATGTTGTGGGCCACACCCTCCACATAGTCATAAGCTGGGTGACCCTTGGCCCATGAAAGTTATTGGGCTGCGTCTCGCCCCATTGTTCAAGTGCACGTGCACTAATTACCTTACCTGCTACCTGTTTTTTTCAATCCAGGTAGTAAAGAAACTTGATGACAACGTTTGAACGCCATAAAATAATGTACGGTTGAAAGTATTTCAATATTATTACAATTTATTACCATTCCCTATTTTTCAGCATTGCATGTATATTATATTATATAAAATATATATAATGATTAATCGTCATCATGTATAAAACATATTAAGAGGCATTCACAAAGTCCTAAGGCCACATTTAGGGCTCGATAATTTAAAGCCCGATTTTATGCATGCTTTTTAGACCCAAAATTTCTGGTCTTAAATTATCGAGCCCTTAATGTGGTCTTAAGACTTTGTGAATGCCCCGTATTTATTTTCCTTTCCCTTTAATTAAATAAAAATATATTTCTTCACATTTATGCAATATGTAATATTAGATTTTTTTTCAATGTGTTAATGATAATATATATATGGGGGCATTCACAAAGCACTTTAACCCCTACTTTAGCCCCAATTTTTATCCCTGGTACTAAACATGGTGCTAAACTAGGAGCTTAACATGGTTAGCCCCTGGTTTAGTACCATGTTTAGTACCAGGGATAAAAATTGGGGCTACAGTGGGGGTTAAAGGCCTCATGAACCTTTTCACAGTATTAAGTACACGGTTAGCTTTGCTTCAGTGTGATTCGGCTGCATATTTTTTTTTGTTTCAGTAGCACAAATATCAGAGATAATAGCCGATGAAAGAGCACCTGTGACGTCACTCACGCTCATTCAGCGGCGACAATATAGGGAAATCCCTGCAAAAGATAGGTTCACTCCCGCTGCAACCACGGCCACAATTTTACTTCTGGAATTTTGAAACTTTACCAGGGCAGTCTTGATAGTATTGGTCAAATAGCCAGAAAGATTTTTTTTTATGACATTCATACAAACCGTGTTATTGCGGTAGAAAGAGGAGCAAAAATGTTGTATAGGAAAACAATGTTAAATTTTTAGCTTATCTTGCAACCGCAATAGCTCAATCTGTACACACGCCACCAAAAAAATTCTTTCAGTCTATTTGACAAATACTATCAAGACTGCCCTGGTAAAGTTTCAAAATTCCAGAAGTAAAATTGTGGCCGTGGTTGCAGCGGGAGTGAACCTATCTTTTGCAGGGATTTCCCTACATTGTCGCCGCTGAATGAGCGTGAGTGACGTCACAGGTGCTTCTTCATCGGCTATTATCTCTGATATTTGTGCTACTGAAACCAAAAAAATTATGCAGCTGAATCACACTGAAGCAAAGCTAACCGTGTACTTAATACTGTGAAAAGGTTCATAAGGCCTTTAAGGGTAAGGTTGATAATTTCATAATAACTATTTAACAGTTTGGAAATCAAGAATTGAATAAGTTTATTAAAACTATGAGATTACAGCATTAATTTGAGTGTGATATATGATGGCATTAATTAATCCCTGAAAATATGTTTTTAATTTAACACAGTACAATATACTGTGCATAAGATTTAAGAAAGTACAATATTATTTTGTAATTCTTAGAAATAACAGCACTTTACAGTATACTAAATTAACAAAGATCATACTTAAATTACTATAAATCTTATCAAGTTATAATTTTTCAATAGAAGAGATGAATATTTGCTATGTATCACAAAAGTCATAAAAATCATATAAATAAAATCCAAGATTATCCACTTACAATATTCATACAACGAGCTGAATTGCCAGGACAATTGACTCACCTCTCCAGATGGGATCTCTGTCCATGTCGGAGGCCAGGTTCAGCAGGAACGAGTCCAGGAGGTCTGTCTTCTCGTCAGGCATCGTCAGCTGCTGAAAGTCTGACTCAAACTGCGCCAGTCGAGGCTCCCGCTGCTCCAGAAAGAGCCGCACGCACACCGCCACCAAGTAGCGCCCACTGAGGTGGCGCTCCCTGCGCACCCGCTCAGTCAGCCTGCAATGAGACGGGAATTTTATCCAACAAGGACTTGGTGTCAACGTTTGCAGTGTGTCTCACCTTTCTTCTTTTATATTGTTGTTTATCATGCAATAAAGTACTTTAATAATAAAAAAGAGTCATTTTAAACAATCAACATGAACTCTATTTGTGTTTAAATATTAGTTTAAGGTTCTAAAATAGTTTATAGTACGTTATTAGGACGAAAAACCCACTTGGAAAATTTGCTCATCGGTTATTATCTCTGATATTTGTGCTACTGAAACCAAAAAAAATATGCAGCCGAATCACCATGAAGCAAAGCTAACCGTGCACTTAATACTGTGACAGGGCAGTCTGCTACAGGCCGTCTTACCCCCCACCACTCTTTTTATTAGTCGGCCGACTGAGCGGCCGGTTTACATGCATTCTTACGGGAGAGAGCCCTCACTTTGCGCCCGGATTATGGCGATTTCACGGTATCTAGAGATTTGAAATTAAAAGTAAGTAAATGCTCATAGAGTCTAATATTGCTCAACAACTCCCTTTCACCCGCAAAAATAATATTAATACGTTTAAATATGACTTTTATAAACCGGACGACTAGTATAAAAAAAGTCTAAGCCCATTTCTAAAGCGATGACGTAGTATAGACTTTATATATATTTTGCATGACTGTGGAATTGGACTCTACCTTAATGTGAATATTTACATTATTTTAACATCAAATCAAGTTAATTCCTGTGATCAAAATATTTATGAAGGTTGATTTTCTATTTATTTGTGGTTTTGATATTCTGTGACGTCATACTATATTACCAGACTTATAAGTTATAACTCGGTTCCCGCCTTGCGTTTTTCTCGAAAAGTATGATATTTATCAAATAAATAAAAATAACAGTGTGTAGAAAAAAATAATTCATGGACATCAGACTACAATTTACTTTCATTTTTCCACGTAAATATTTTAAAATAAATATTTTCTTACACGGAGGACCCATTTACTTTTAAAAATCCGGCCGACTAATATCAGTTCAGATGACAGTCGAAAATCCATGTGAGACGGCCTGTAGGAGACTGCCCTGACTGTGAAAAGGTTCAGAAGGCCTTTAAAGTGCTTTGTGAATGCCCCCCATAATGTCATATAACAAATAAAAATAAAAATTGATATAAGAATGTAATTGTTCTCATAAAGTTATATGGACATTATAGACAAAAAATTGCTGTACCGCTGTTCATTCTATGAAAGCACTTAAATTTTTCCTTTATTTACAATAAATATTAATTAAATAATGAAATTATTTGAATTACTGTATTTATAAATAGTATTATATAATTTAATATAGAATTAGTGATATTCATAGCATTTAAGCCCTGTAATAATTTTTTTGTATGAAGGCAACAAGAAAATTACATGTGTTCGATTTTTGTTATATTTTATTATTTTTATGCTAATATACATATTCCAAAATCCATATACTAGTATAAGGATCTTGCAATATATGCGATGCTCCGAGTTTTCCTAGCGGTGCTCCCAGTTTTCCGTGCTCCGAGTTTACCGTGCACCGAGTTGTCCTAGCTTGTTGAAATTGCACCGAGTTTTCCTGCACCGAGTTTTCCGGATACCGGTCTGACAATATGTTATATATATATATACAGTATCATAATTATGTACTGTAACCATTAATTACAATACTGTACACCACACAGCCAGGTAACGGACCCCCTTAAGACATTTCGCACATTAAACAATCTTTATCTGCCATATTTAGGGTTCTTAAAATTTTGAGAAAATATTAACATAATTATGTTTAATAGAATGTAGCAATTGAGTTTATCATAATTTTAGTTCCATATCAGAGCCTTTCTTTGGGTAAAAAAAAAATGTATGGAGGGACATGAAAAAAAAATGTTCCGGTTTTGGTCCAGGCCTACATCAGAGGTTCACAGCAAATTCAACTAATTCAAAAAGGCGCAAGGTAATTCATAAAATGCTTAGTGTGAAGGAAAAAAAAATTGTAAAAAATATTGGGTTGTCACTATCTAACAATCACTACGTTTACATGAAGGTGTTTAATGCGTATTCGTTGATGACGGATAATGTTATTCTTATGAGGCGTCGTCAACAAATGCGCATTAAACACCGTCATGTAAACGTAGTGAATGTCATTTCATACTAATACCACAACCAGCAGGGCTCAATCTACTGGATAAATTTCAATTGAAACTTGAAAAGAAATTACAGAAAAAAAAATTATTACAAAAATAATTTGCATTGTGGGTATGTGTAAAACTTGATGCAAAGTTGTACTCGATATCAGTTAAACCTATGTTTCTGAGTCCCTTGTGTATAGAGCTGATTGCTGTTTACATGTTTACGTGAGACGGGAGAGGGGTTTCCCTATACAAACACATTGCGAAGAGGGCGCAGGAGGGAGGGAAAAGAGAAAGTTTAGGAAGGCCAGATTATACAGTGAGCATTATAGGCAAAATGACGAAAAAAAATTATAAAAAATACTTTTAACAGTTTTTTGGCGGTGAGATTTTTTTTACGAGTTCTATCGTGTACTGTTAAAGTATTATTGAAGTATTTAAAGTTGATTTATTAATAACATTAATAATTTGACATGAATACCAGCAATTTTTAATTGATCTCGAGGATCTAATACACAAATTGAGATTTGGATGCTTTTCTTTATCAGTAATATATGCATAAATGAATGCTACATATTATAAGGTGTGGCAGTTCAATGAAATATTAATTTTTGTTCAGATTTACAAATGATATGCATACACTATATTCACGCATTACTTACTTTAAAGTAATAAATTTCCATCATTATTCACTTTGTTGTTAATACTACATTAATGAGATGAATAATAATATTCAACTTATTGTTCAAGCAAACAGCTTAACTAATTAATATGCAACACAAGAAACACAACATGAAATATAAAATATTTGCTGCCAAATTTTATTTTATTTCAAAAATTCTTCACGACCAACAATAAAAAATTCGTTACGCATCAACTACAAATACAGGAATCCGTTCGTTAAATCAATAAATTTTTACAGATGTCAACATATTCATTATTACAATTTTCAGATTAAAAATACAAACGAATTTTCATCAAAAACCACGTGAACTACTCTGGAACATCGACAGAAGAAATTGTATATTTTAAGTAAATTAATAAGTTATTTCACAAAAATAATACAAGAAGGTTTAAATATATTATTTCAGCTCATTAAAATATGCCATTTTAGACCTTTTAATACAATAAAATGTGATATTTTTTTATTAAATGTAAAGAGTCTTTCATTAAATGAAACTCACCCAGCGGTTTCCATCTTCAAAAAGTGAAGCATGAAATTACGTTCGCAAGTTCTACCGCCAGGCGGCGCCAGAATAGAATTCTTGTCAAATTGCGCGAATTATTTAAACCTTCTGAAATGAAATAAATTATCCTGCAGGATCGGGTGCTTGGCGGACAGGCCGGGGGGGGGGGGGGGGGGGGGGGGGGGGGGGGGAAGGGCAATCAAGAAGATCAGCACCAGTCAATTTTTAATATCCACTGCGCGTGAGATTCGTTTTAATTAATACAAAAAGAATAATTATTGATTTTTATGTTTTCATATATATATTATATGCTGCGTATGTTTTGCGCACAGTAAAAACATCTCGCGTGTGTAATTTCGTATATTTTTACACTGGTGATTCCTAAAATTTAATAATTGTAAATATTTTAATTGGATGAAAATTATAATAAATTTCACTTAAAAATCACAAATCTCTAATTTCTGACTGATATATTATATAATTATGTATTATATTCAGTAAAAAGTGTAAAATAATAAAAAAAAAATATATATATATATATATTAGCGGTACTAAGATTATTAATTTTTAATTTAAAAAAAAATATATTTCATGGATATCTTTTCGATCAATTTTCTTAGGTTGTGAAGAAAAGGTGGAATTTTAGTGAAGATAAATTTTTCCACCAAAAAACCTGACGGTTTCCACCATATATTTAAAATTAATTTTGCACTAATTAAAATAACCGTAACTGATTATTGATGCAAGTTATGAATAAATGTTGCAAGTAAAATTATATTTGTCATTTTTTTAAGAAGTTGAAAAAATGGTGAAGGCACGTGAAATTTTGGTGAAAACGAGTTTTCCACCCACTCTTCACCAAATTTCCATCACGATTTCCACATGTGTGCTACTAGGGGTAAGCTACCAACTTAAATTCCAATTTAAAATTCCTTGAAATTTTACGGTTGGTACGGGCGAACTGCCGACATTTTTAATCACGCCCAAATGTTAATAAATTTTCTTTCAAATTAAAACTACACAATGGGAAAAAATTCCCGAGTTAAACCTATTAGCACATCTGATAATATGTTAAATCTACTTTCTTTTAAGCTGCTTACAAGGTAAATAACATATGTATTTTTTATGTAATCTCGTATTAACCAAAATTATCCTTCGTGCAAATGTCTTAAAAATTATCCATAAATTAGTTGTTTCAAGGAAAACTGATGGCATATTTCAATAGATTATTTTTCAAAGTGTGCATAGAAGTATGCAGTTAATCATAATAGCTATTTGTTGTGCTAATATAAATAATATAAAATTGCTCTTTTGCCGGCTCATAAAACACGCCATAATTTAACATTTAACGTCAAATTTGCTTACCTTTCTGTATAAAAATAACGCTGTTTAATTATAATTATGTTATCTACTGTTTTTATGTAAATTATAATTTAATTTTATGATAAAAACTTGTCTTAAAAATTAGTAAAGTGTCATAACAGGAACAAAATTCACAATGTGGCAGCACCGAAATTCATAAATGTTACGTCATTTTGTACCACGTGACCATATGGAACAAAGGCGCGCATCAAGAAAATTCTCGTCAGTCTTCGCTTGAGTGTCAGCGGTGAAACATGTTGCCGCCGCGCTCGCGGATTCTCAAAATCCTTTGTTTGGTGGCCTAGTGCATGGGTCCGGCTACAGATGGCACTAGCTGATCGTCAACCTGCCGACGATCAGCGAAACACCAGCTGGTAGTGTCCACGGCTGTCTGCGACAATTAAGATCTTCGTTGTGTTTTACTACAAATAACCTCAAGATAATTCAACGCAATTATTACTTCAACAACACACCTAAGTATTCAACTGTCTGCTTAACATAATTATTTAATCCAACGTTTTCTACAGTCAAAAATCCACATAACAATAATATTTGTCCATAATGTATTTTCTCAACCTTTTGTTTACAAAATATACGAAATAAAATAGAGTCAGTATTTGTCAATTTTAAATTTCAATCTTATTAATTTACAATCTATAATATCCTTTCCATTATAATAAAATAGAACAAAGCAAATAGGAAGAAGTGGGCTTAGTTAAAGCTAAGCTAGTGGCTCATAGTAATTTGACGGAGTTGTCGGACTCTCGCCCATCCTCCTCTCACCCCTAGACAACCTGAGGCCCATCGTTCAGTTTCATCGAGGGGAGGAAGCAAGGGTCCGTAACAAACCTGGTGGCCGTGTCCGGGATGAAGGGCCGACCTCGGCAGTGCAATTGCACGCAGGTTGCTGCCCGCCCGAGCGTCTCATTTACACTCGCAAGAGTGTACAGTTTCTTCACGCCGAAGCTTCAAGTACGATTTTCTTCTCATTACAAGATAAGTAAACACAACAAGTGAAAGCAGTTTCTTCGTCTAATTTTTTTCTGCAGATAAGGGTTGAATTTGCAGGGCAAATATTATACCTGCATTTAATTTCTTCCGCTTATCATCGACCTCGAGTTGACAGAAAATATTTAGCAAGTCCCACAGCTAGGACGACAAAGAGTGGTGCTTCATCCTTCCCGGGGGTGGAAGAAACCGAAGAGGCACCCAGGGGGCAAGTCGAGTAGGATGAGCCCCACAACGGCACGTTAAGCAAGATCCCCTGATGCAACGAGTAGGGAGCATCATGGTTCCAAGAACCTGGGCGAACGGTCACGCGCAGGTGACACGGTCGCCTGGGGAGTCAGTAAGTCTTGACGGAGCACGGACTTCTCTTACAACCGCTGGCAGGCGGGGGTGGGAGGATGTGCCGTTGGCCACCCCGTGAGGAGGCCGGTAGGGATCGCAATGTCGGACCTGACGCGATTGCTACGCACTTTGGTGACCTTTATCAGCAAGGGAGCCGTATAAGTGCTAAAAACAGCTGAGAGGGAAGACGAACTACAGCATTTTAACCATTAGTAATTAAGAAGATTAGGATTACGGCATAGTTTTAAGTGCAAATAGAGCAACCTGTACATATAGTTAATAAGTGCTTCGATATTTGCAAATTTTCATCAAGTTGGAGTAACTACAATTATTCACACGTCATCATCGTCACAGCATGATAGCGGCAGGCGATCGCTATCACACTGCATTCCAAGCTGGCCGTGCAAGGTGGCAGCTAGCTGCCAGCATTCATCAGAATTACACCATAGTCGTCATATTTCCACTACACCAGGAGGAGAGAGCATCATCACAATTCATCGCTTGCTGGCAATACTAGAGGGAGAAGCAAGCATGCAAAATACTACATCATCATGTACTACACTGCCCTCGATGGGGGGCAACCAACGTCACAGGGGGCAGCTACCTCTCTTACATCGGAAAGTATAATTATGATACCTTAAGTATACTACCCCAAAATAAGTCAACGACTAGCTGTTTATCGCCCGTTGCTATTAAGCTGTATTTTTTATTTTTAACTGCACAAAATTTTTGTGTAATTATTTTCTAACTTTTACATCATCCCAGTTTATGCTTGGGAAGCTTGGCGGCGAGTGCGACGCCTGAGACCCTTGCATTTACACTGTCCCCGTCCCACACTTTACGTCTGGAGCGTATCATCCACATTATAAACGCAATCAAGTTGTCGAGGAGATCCATCCGCCCTGCCGAATCAAAACAAGACAACGGAGGGTGACTATCTCTACTGTATAATCAAGGACTAAAGGGACAATTTCTGTATTTACTGTATGTGTTTTTCATTTATTTAAATTCATAAAAATGGTTTCGTTAATTCTTTTGCTTAAAAATTTTGATAAGTATATCAAAGATTGTTTAAGAGGGGGCAATTATAACATCCCCATTTTTATTCATATTATTAATTATTACTATTCCTTTTCCAAATTGCGTTCCAAGGTTTACGCGCTCAATATTATGTTTGTAAGCTACCAACTTAAATTCCAATTTAAAATTCCTTGAAATTTTACGGTTGGTACGGGCGAACTGCCGACATTTTTAATCACGCCCAAATGTTAATAAATTTTCTTTCAAATTAAAACTACACAATGGGAAAAAATTCCCGAGTTAAACCTATTAGCACATCTGATAATATGTTAAATCTACTTTCTTTTAAGCTGCTTACAAGGTAAATAACATATGTATTTTTTATGTAATCTCGTATTAACCAAAATTATCCTTCGTGCAAATGTCTTAAAAATTATCCATAAATTAGTTGTTTCAAGGAAAACTGATGGCATATTTCAATAGATTATTTTTCAAAGTGTGCATAGAAGTATGCAGTTAATCATAATAGCTATTTGTTGTGCTAATATAAATAATATAAAATTGCTCTTTTGCCGGCTCATAAAACACGCCATAATTTAACATTTAACGTCAAATTTGCTTACCTTTCTGTATAAAAATAACGCTGTTTAATTATAATTATGTTATCTACTGTTTTTATGTAAATTATAATTTAATTTTATGATAAAAACTTGTCTTAAAAATTAGTAAAGTGTCATAACAGGAACAAAATTCACAATGTGGCAGCACCGAAATTCATAAATGTTACGTCGTTTTGTACCACGTGACCATATGGAACAAAGGCGCGCATCAAGAAAATTCTCGTCAGTCTTCGCTTGAGTGTCAGCGGTGAAACATGTTGCCGCCGCGCTCGCGGATTCTCAAAATCCTTTGTTTGGTGGCCTAGTGCATGGGTCCGGCTACAGATGGCACTAGCTGATCGTCAACCTGCCGACGATCAGCGAAACACCAGCTGGTAGTGTCCACGGCTGTCTGCGACAATTAAGATCTTCGTTGTGTTTTACTACAGATAACCTCAAGATAATTCAACGCAATTATTACTTCAACAACACACCTAAGTATTCAACTGTCTGCTTAACATAATTATTTAATCCAACGTTTTCTACAGTCAAAAATCCACATAACAATAATATTTGTCCATAATGTATTTTCTCAACCTTTTGTTTACAAAATATACGAAATAAAATAGAGTCAGTATTTGTCAATTTTAAATTTCAATCTTATTAATTTACAATCTATAATATCCTTTCCATTATAATAAAATAGAACAAAGAAAATAGGAAGAAGTGGGCTTAGTTAAAGCTAAGCTAGTGGCTCATAGTAATTTGACGGAGTTGACGGACTCTCGCCCATCCTCCTCTCACCCCTAGACAACCTGAGGCCCATCGTTCAGTTTCATCGAGGGGAGGAAGCAAGGGTCCGTAACACAACTGTGTTTTTAGTTAAAAATTATTTTAAAAACATTTTTTCTAACTTCGAATATTATATATTGGATAAAATATAATTAAAATAAAAAAGTAATAAAACAAAAAAAGTCGTCGTCCTACTCGTATTATTATTATATAACATATATACTGTAGACAAAAAATGAACATTTGAAAATTATAATATCTTATAGGTTAAGTGATTCAATAATTATCATTAACATGACTAATGAGACTAATCAGATATATGATATCTTATGTAATATATATTATTGGAACATTGTAATGATAATCTGTCAAAATAGGAAAAAAAAACGTGAAACCTCGCTACCGCGGTACTACGCCACGAATGCTCCTTGGGGCTGCTCCTTCAGCGAAGGGTTTTTTTTCCGTGGGTTTTTTTATCCCCGAGGGTTTTTTTTCCTAGGGTTTTTTTTCAAGGGTTTTTTAATACAAGGTTTTTTTTTTTCCGAGGGTTTTTTTTCCGCTTACCTTCTCCTCTACATCCCCTATCAGTAGGTAAAATATCAGGTATACAAAAACGAGCTAGTTTTCGAGTTATTAATTTTTAAAGTTGACTACCCACGAGAAAAAAAACGTGAATAATTCGTCAATATGGGTGAAAATCTCACCCATATTCCCATACATTGAAATATGTTGAAGTATGGCTCATGTAGATTGACGCTTCATTCAAGCATATTGACAAATTTTCAGCTATTTATCAAAATAGGTGAATTTCAAGCAGTTTCACTCACCCATATTGACATATACTAACATATTTTCACACAATTGACTCGTACAGATTCACGCAGTTTCACGTATATCCAAGTATTTCTAATTTGGTGTGAACTTCACCTACATTGATGCCTGTTGACTTATTTTCACTCACCCATTTTGATAAAGTTTCAAGCATTTTCACGCATTTATTGCTCTACAATTAATATGAAGTAAATTGATTCATTTTGACGTACTTTCAGCTACTTTGACACAATTTAAATTCACTCTTTTTGGCATATTTTCACGAACTTTCACCCTTTTACCGACCAAATTTTTACACCAAGTCTGTTCATGCATATTGACACTTTTTAACATATTTTGACGAACTTTGACCCTTTTACTAACCAACTTTTTCCTTAAAGTCCGTTCATGCATGTTGACACTTTTTTTACATATTTTCACGAACTTTCACCCTTTTACCAACCAAATTTTTACACCAAGTCCGTTCATGCATATTGACACTTTTTGACATATTTTGACGAACTTTGGCCCTTTTACTAACCAACTTTTTCCATAAAGTCCGTTCATGCATATTGACACTTTTTGACATATTTTGACGAACTTTGGCCCTTTTACTAACCAACTTTTTCCATAAAGTCCGTTCATGCATGTTGACACTTTTTGACATATTTTCACGAACTTTCACCCTTTTATCGACCAAATTTTTATACAAAGTCCGTTCATGCATATTGACACTTTTTGACATATTTTGACCCTTTTACTAACCAACTTTTTCCCTTTTTCCACAAAGTCCGTTCATGCAAGTTCACCTATTTTTACACTTTTTCAAGCATTTTTACACGTTTATCGACCAAATCTTCCCACAAAGTCCGTTTATGGAAGATAACACCTTTTTTTACAAAGTCCATTCACCTGTATAGATTAATTGTCAAAAAAGGTCAATATACGTCAGTGAACTTTGTAGAAATAATTGGTTAGTAAATACGTGGATGTTCGCGAAAATATGTCAAAATGCGTCAAAATACGTTGGTGAACTTTGTAGAAAAATTTCGTTAATAAATACGTGGAATTTCGTGAAAATATGTCAAAAATATTTGGACTGCATCAGCTGACACAGAAGTAGCCAAAAATAATTAGTGATTATATATTCTTGGCGTAATATTAACTCTATGATTCTTGGGAATGATGAGTATGGGTTGGAATATTTCCCACTCCAAAACTTGTGCAAAAGGTCACATTTATTCTAATTCTAGCTGGGTGTAGGTATGATTTCAAATGGAGCAGTTATACCTATAAACCCTGACTCCACGGCACAGTAGGGCACAATTGGGCACAGTTAAGGTTCACAGTTAGGTAAGCTGTAATGCCCATGAGTATCCAGTAGGGCACAGTGTTTATATTAGGTACCCCAGAGCATCCTAGCTTTCTAAACTTGGCGTAACTTGGCACATTGAATACACTCTTTGAAGTTGTATCGACTATGAACTAGAAGGGGCTTAAATGATGCTTTAATTGATATATATATAATATCCAACTGATATTTTTTTTCATTAAATAAACTACATTGGCAATATATCTAATTATTATCAAATTTATTTATTAATTTTGGACTTTGAAAAAATTTATACCCGGATGGTAGCGCCATCTGTTTCTAAAAAATTGAAGTAAGAAAAAAAAAAGCAACATACAACATATGATATGGGTGTCATTGTCAACAAAAACAGAGATGCTGTCTCTTTTTTATTGGAAAAGTCTGCTTTGCAGTCTTTAAAGAAGGTAAGAAATATATTAAAAAGTATATTGAAATAGCAAAGTTCTTTTTTTTCTAATAAATTGCTTCTTTTTTACAGTGATTATTACAAATTCTAACATCATGAGAGGCCCTATCATAGTTTTTCTTTCTCCAGCCCAGCCCGCCCCCTTGAATTCTCTCTTTTCTTTCAACACTGAGGAAGTTATGCCCAGGCTAGCTACTTATGTGGTGAGTTAAATATTTACAAAATCTTTTCATATGTGTGTTATAATCTCATTTTCATAATTTTACAGGCAATGAATTCAACTCTGCTGCATGAAATGCTGATTAGTGGATTCTATCACCAGACATCATGGCCGCCAATATGCGGGATAGAGACAAAAGAGTTGCAGCTGCTAGCATCAATGTTTTAATTTTTTATGCTAGAGTACTCTGTTAATTACCATGATAAAATAAAAATATTTAAAAAACTACATTTTTTTAGTAATACGTTAACTTAATTAGCTTTAATGAAATGAAAAAATAAAAAATTAATAAGGAGAAGGGGCGGGGGAGAGCTACCAAGTCTAAACCATTGGTCGAACTGTGATTTTCACAGTTCGGCCATTTTGTGAGAATCACAGTTCAGCCAAGTGTCTTTGACTAGGTACCTCTGTGAATTTCACAATTGCGCCGAAGCACAAGGGGATTAACAACCGGGCTGCCAAGTTCAAATTACAATGTTAATAGAACACAAGATTGAACTTGGCACCTAACTGTGCCCAACTGTGCCGTGGAGTCAGGGTTAATATACGTCAGTGAACTTTGTAGAAATAATTGGTTAGTAAATACGTGGAAGTTTGCGAAAATATGTCAAAATGGGCCAAAATACGTAAAGGGACATTGTAGAAAAATTTGGTTAGTAAATACCTGGAAGTTCGTGAAAATATGTCAAAATGGGTCAAAATACGTCAGTGGACTTTGTAGAAAAATTTGGTTAGTAAATACGTGGAAGTTCGTGAAAATATGTCAAAATGGGTCAAAATACGTCAGTGGACTTTGTAGACAAATTTGGTTAGTAAATACGTGGAAGTTCGCGAAAATATGTCAAAAAGTGCCAATGTGCGTGAATAGACTTGGTAAAAAAATTGTTCAAGAATTGAAAGTGGGGGAACTTCCGGTCATTCGACTTGGCGGTTGGTAGCTATACAAGATGGCGACATAGCTAGAGGTGCGTGGAAGTTTCATGATTGTGGTGTTTATGAGGTGTTTCAGTGAAGTTTTACTTTTGTTCCTGAACATTAAATTGTTAATTAAAGTGAAGTTAGGTAATCATTCGTTTGTCCAATGTTAAAATTTGCAAGTTTTCCGCATTTTTAATGATGAAAAAAGAGATAATGCGATGTTGAGTTCCCTCCGGTCGTACGGCACGTGTTTACAAAATGTCAGAATCGGATGTTTAGTCATCCGTGTATTCAAATTGAGAAAAAGAAGATTAAAACACGAGAAGTCGTATATCAGATAAGTAAAATTAGTTCCTTATTTAAAAAATAACTATTATGAGGTATATGAATTCGCTCATTATGATGGTTAAATTGAAACAGTTAAAGTTTGGCCCTATATTATGATAATTAAATTATTTTTCAGTTAAATTATTTAAGCCTAGAGGGAATCAGTGAAAATTTATTGCTATAATATTCAACCCTATAGTAAAAGTTTTCTTAGAGGCCTCATTTTATTGTATCCCTATCTCTACGGTCTGGTTGAACCTGGTAAGGTGCCTGGTAACAAACTTGGCCATCTGCTGGTACAATTTAACATTATATCCGTACCAGCCTGGCTGGTAAGAAATGGTCACTCTGCATAGCCTGGCTGGTAAGATTTTACCTGGTGTGCTGGTATGGGATACCAGGTCTTACCTGGCAAGCTTAGATCAAAATTTCCCTCCCCCTCCTCCTGCCTTAAAATATGCTGTTTGCTAGTTTTTTTTAGTATCAAAAATCATTTTTTAATTTTCTATATACGAAAAAGTACAGAAAAAATAAATTTAAAATTTTTATTTGGTACTTAAATGATACACTCAAAACTTGTTTTGACTTATGCAGTGCTGACATCTGAGAGGTGGGGACGGGGTGGGGATATGCGGGTAAAATGGCGGCCACAGAAATCATATTTAGAAATAAATTTAAGGAATGGAAGGAAACTTTTTAAAGGGACTCTTCTTGCATCTCTTCCATCCATAATACTGTAGTCTGGGATCTTTCAGTGGCTCACAGTATGCCAATTCCTGCAGGGCACAGTACATTAAACATTAAAACTTTGATTCAAAATGTTGTGGCATAATCTTGATTCTGATCATTCAATTCGATCTTTGAAATAAATAAAAAAAACATGAAGGTATGCTTTTATTAAATATTTGATTTTAATTTGAATGATGAGAAACATAAAATATTCAAAATAAAAATATGTACTTACCATGCAAGGAAAATAATGAAGAGCAAGAAGAACAAACTGCTGGCATTGTGTCTGCAATGATCTGCAGTTGACTTATGGTTTTTCCTTGATTATGGGTTTCTGTGAGCACAAAAGTAAATCATTAATGCCTACACCTAAGCAGTATGATTTATTTATTACTGTCAAGATGTTTTTTTACCTCCAAAGTCACTTTATAACACAATTTTAACAGTAAAACAGGTCATTTTCACGGTTGTTGACATCTTCAATCACTTCCATATGTTTTGCTATGATATGCTTCACTTTTTCACCACCAGGTGTCAGTGACTAATAAAAACGACTGAAAATTTGTATTAATTTTTAAATAAATTATTAATTAAAATAAATCAATTCATTCCATAATTAATGTGCAAAATTTTTTTTTTTTTTTTTTTTTTTTTTTTTTTTTTTTTTAGTATTTTGGTAAATTCTCATCAACAGTCGATCCACACAGTATAAAAATTAAATTGTATAATTAATCTATATTTACAGTGTATATCAATAAATTATTTAATTAAATAATTTATGTATAAATTATAAATATAATATAAAATATTATTATATTATAATTAATATGTTAAATTAATAATATTTAAAAAATAATAACAAATTAGTATATAGTTACAAGATCTTCTGGTAAATCATACCAGGCAATACCAGAC
Organism: Siphlonurus alternatus; assembly: GCA_949825025.1. Taxonomy (NCBI): domain Eukaryota; kingdom Metazoa; phylum Arthropoda; class Insecta; order Ephemeroptera; family Siphlonuridae; genus Siphlonurus; species Siphlonurus alternatus. Next base: position 35,413,761 of record OX463782.1, read on the forward strand.
AGTGGCTGGTATTGCCTGGTATGCCCTGGTTCGGCTTATCAGCATTTCATGATGGCTGGTAAGAACAGGTACGGCTTACCAGCACTGCTGGTTTAGTGCTTGTAAGAGTCTACCAGCCACCTTACCAGGTTCAACCAGACCGTAGAGATAGGGTATGCCTATTTATTTCTGTTTTTAATAATACTTATAATTGTTATTTTTATTTTGCTCTTCATTTTTAATTGTGGTGTGGCAAGTGAGAACAATTTCCATTGTGTAAAAAATTTGCGAGCGTGTTTCTTTGTGGATTCTTTGCACATTTCAGGTATCGATGGACTGACGAGGCTATGGAACTGCATTAACTTCAACGGTTCGGTGAGCTAGCCTATGACGAGAAATGTATGCTGTTGTGCGTGAAAATGTGTAAAAATGCGTGATGTATAATATGCATGAGTAAACTTAATAACAAAATTTGATCGATACTTATGTGAAAGTTCTTGAAAATATGTCAAAAAGTGTTAATATGCATGAACGGACTTGTTGTAAAAAATTTGTTCCATAAAAGCGTGAAAGTTCGTCAAAATATGTCAAAAAGTGTCAATATGCATGAACGGACTTGGTGTAAAAATTTGGTTAGTAAAAGGGCCAAAGTTCGTCAAAATATGTCAAAAAGTGTCAATATGCATGAACGGACTCTATGGAAAAAGTTGGTTACTAAAAGGGTCAAAGTTCGTCAAAATATGTTAAAAAGTGTCAATATGCATGAACGGACTTGGTGTAAAAATTTGGTTGGTAAAAGCGTGAAACTTCGTGAAAATATGTCAAAATGCGTCAATATGCATGAGGGGATTTTATAGAAAAAATTGGTTGACAAATGGGTGAAAGTGCGTCAAAATATGTCAAAATGCGTCAATATGCATGAGGGGACTTTGTGGAAAAAATTGGTTGACTAATGGGTGAAAGTGCGTCAAAATGTGTCAAAATGCGTCAATATGCATGAGGAGACAGTATGGAAAAAATTGGTTGACAAATGGGTGAAAGTGTGTCAAAATATGTCAAAATGCGTCAATATGCATGAGAGGACTGTATGGAAAATATTGGTTGACAAATGGGTGAAAATATGTCAAAATGCGTCAATATGCATGAGGGGACTGTATGGAAAAAATTGGTTGACAAATGGGTGAAAGTGCGTCAAAAAGCGTGAGAATGAGTGAAACAAGTACGGGGGGCAATGCAGGTCAACAGAGGTGAAAGTGGGTGAATATTCGTGAAATATCCACTCATTCAGATTCACGCATAAAAGGGGCCAATTTTGGGTTAATATGGGTGAAAATAGGTGAGTCAATATATGTGAATATACCTGAAAGTACGTGAGGCCGAACGAAGGATTTGGGCCGGCATTTACGCCAATATTTGTCAAAATACGTGAAAATACGCCAATATATACGAGCCAATCTGCACCAAAATGCTTCAATACACGTGAATTCACTCGCGCATATTCACGCATAAAAGGGGCCAATTTTGGGTTAATATGGGTGAAAATAGGTGAGTCAATATATGTGAATATACCTGAAAGTACGTGAGGCCGAACGAAGGATTTGGGCCGGCATTTACGCCAATATTTGTCAAAATACGTGAAAATACGTCAATATATACGAGCCAATCTGCACCAAAATGATTCAATACACGTGAATTCACTCGCGCATATTGACATAAACGAGGGGCAAAATTTGGGTCAATTGGAGTCAATATGCGCGAGTGAATTTGACTCCAATTTTCACGCTTATTTTCTCGTGAGTAATTTAAGGGCATTGGGTGCCATGTAGCACCGCTAGTATTTGAACACTTCGACGTATATCTTCACCATGTTAATTTTTTATCCTTGCTCCTCGAAGTAATTTTTATGCTAGAGCTAAGCTGATTGCTGTAGTATCAAGATAATTAGTAGCCCAAGTGCGCAATTTGGCTAAATAAAGCCTGATTTAGAGAAAAGTATTTTTTTAGTAATTTTTTAAATTTACATATACATATGCATGCATTATATATTTTTCTAAAATATAAAAAAAATACTTTTCTTTATATCAGGCTTTATTTAGCCAAATTGTGCACTTGGGCTACTAATTATCTTGATATATACCACGGCAATCAGCTTATTATAGCTCTAGAGCATAAAAATTACTCCGATCGAGGAGAAAGGATAAAAAATTAACATGGTGAAGATATGTCAGTGTTGCCAACTACCGGTGCTACACCCAATTAATGCCCTTAACATGGAAGTGCCATTTCTATGTTAAATTAGTCAACTTTAAAAATTAATAACTCGAAAACTAGCTCGTTTTTGTATACCTGATATTTATAACCTACTGATAGCTAGGGGATGTAGCTATATAACGTACATTTTAAATTTTTTTCATAATTTTTATGAATGGGATTTTTTTAGCATTGAGCCAGCTGATCCGTGTTATCTCTACCTTAAAAAATATATATTTACTATAGTTTTATATATCTGGGAAAGTGTGGTCCAAAACCTCTCTCACAACAGTCACAATTAACATGTGCCCAGGAGGAGTGGGGTTCCGATCTCATCTTCGAGAAAGATGTTGGATGCTTAGAGCTTGTGAGAGTCTTTGGACCACACTTTCCCAGACAATTAAGTGGCTTGGACGTGATGGACCCAAAAGGCATTGGCTGCAAGGCCACGTACGTACGTCACCTTACCCCACATGCTTGCTTCCTTTCGAGCTGCGCCAAAGACGTGGTCTTCAAGATACAGGGCGAATCGTCAGGATCCTGAAACAGCGCATCACAGCAGCCATCTATTCTGTAGCACCGAGGACACTGAATCGTGGGCTGAAGGTGTATCTCGAACAGTGCCGATGAGCTACTAATGGGGCTCACGTGGAGAAGCCATGAGGTAAAAAAGTTAAGCAGAAAAACTTGTTGAACAAGCCAGATTTCAGTGAAGACTGTTCCATCTAAAGTTCGTCTTTTTTTAATCTGGCTCATTTTTCACTCACATTCGTCTCACGAGAAGACTAAGCAACGCAACCAGATTTAACTGAAATTTTTGAACTTGTACAGATTTAAGCTTTAATTTGGTATTTCAAAAGTTTATACTGTCACCGAAATTCATCTTTAAATTTATGGCTGAAATCGTGCCATTAAACTACATTATCATGGGCATATATAATAAATTATAATAATATAATGTAACAATTAAGCTTTCACACTGTAATATATAACGATATTATTTTCCTTTTACTATTATAATCACCAATATTTGCAAAATTAAGGTACTGCATGCAAATATTGGTAATGTAAATAAAAACAACACTTTATACATTAATTTACATGATGAATTAATTATTTATTTAAAAAAAGAATTAAATTAAAAAAAAAACAAAAAACATACGATGAGCAAGAAAAAAAAATATAAAAAAAAATGGATAATGACCAAAAATACAAATTGAAATAATAATAATAATAAATATTCATCAGCACATGTATGCATATAAATATGGCCCCAGTTTTGTTGGGAGATAGCTATAGCTGCATGTAACCTTAGCCACAATCAATAAAGAATTTATCATCTTGACATCACACATCATCTGATAAAGTATTATATACATATACAGCGTGCAATGATCACCTTTATGACATGGATAAGTACTTGTAAATTTTAGGTCACCACTTTTCTTTATTTAACTGTACAATAAAAGCGAACAATGGGGGCTGATACTTGAGTTCAACAAATAATGCTACTGGTCACAATTAAGTACAAAAACTACTAATTTATTTACCAATATTTAGCTGACACTTTAACCATGTATTGAAAGAAAGTAGTGGTTAAACATGTGAGTTGCTCCATTAATTCATTTGATAATTAAAAAAATGCTGACAGCTCCATAAGATTTTTTTTTTTTTTTTTTTTTTAATAAACACATTGAAACCTCAATTTTTATATTGCAGATATAAATAGAGGTTGCAAAGTTATGTCAGTCATATTATTTAGAGGACTTTTTTTTTTTTTTTTTTTTTTTTTTGCCGAGGTCAGGTTTTGAACCCTTGCTCCTTTTAGTCTCTATCTTTTTTTAAAAGAGGTGTTAAGACTTTCAATATTCTTTTTAAAAGAGTTCCCGGACTCTAAAAAAAATCAGATTAAAATAACTTATTGCACCCTCTATACCCATTTTTGAAATAAAATTGTTTGAGGCCTATTCTCTGTTAATACCATATTACAGTACAACGTTTTAACATATAATATTGTTGCCAAATATTTAAAAAATAGGATGAAAATAACATTAAATCTGATAAAAAGAGAGCCACTACCATGATACAACTATAATAGATAGGTCCGTCAGCCCTACGAATTTGGACTGATCTGCGCATTTTGGCCAAAAACACCCAAGGTGACGTCACGTAGTGAGCTCAAAACAGCTGTTTTGCTGCACGAGGGGCCCCTACCGGAGCAGAATTTTTGTTCAACATTAGCGAGAACGTTGCTTTTTATCTCATCTCAAATTTGATATTTATTTGCAATACTACAAGCCAAACCGGTTGCAGTAACGTATTAAAAGAACTTTTAAACACTGCAATTCGCAAGCAATCTGGGGTAGAAGTTCGTATCTTTGTTCATAAAGCATACAAAGTTGCTATTGACTGTGCGCAGATTAGTCACCTAGCGTTTGCGCAGCTTCATTTCGATTCAAGCTTTTTTATCATGCACACTTCGCAGAGCCATGCGCAGTAGACTACTAACATTTAAAACTCGTTTCTGCGCAGCTTTTCTAAGCCGTGGCTATTAATTTACGGAAAACTCTATAATAGAGCAGAAAAAATTAAACGTATGCACCGTGCGCATGGGACGGCCCTGGCCACTACAAGAAATTTGTCATGGAGATTATTCAACATTGGTGCATCTTTTTAAATCTTAAATCAACATTACATTACAGGCTGCTCTCCGAACTTCACAAGGGAAGGTAACAAAGTTGTGTGAAGTCTGTTAATAGTAAAGTAACGTCAAGTAAAGAGATTCTGTATTCTTCTCTAAAGAGCCTGCTGCCTCATAAGCAGTACATAGATTTTCACTATAGTTTTAAGAGAACACTTCCTAGCTACTCCAACATTGTTTCACACAAAGTACTTTAGTTCTTTACACAATAACTGCACTGTACGTCAGGTGAATTGATTAAAAAAGGGACAATTTAGTGACTACGGGGAAAAATATCTAGAAAGTAAAATTTCTGAAATGCAAACACAGTACTATGTAAATTATTTTTGGGGGGAATGAGAGAAATTTTGAAATTAAAATATTATGAATTTTAATGGCAATGTCAATTCTTTAGAAAGATTTACTGAAGTTCAACAACATAATGTACATAACTGAAACATTTACCACACAAGAAATTTGCATTCTCAGTCCCATCAAAGAGGTCAACGTAGCGTATGTCATTCCCTGTGACAAGTTTTGCCGGATAACGTCCAGACTTGTGGAAAACGACCTTCACAGTCAACATTGTTCCATGTTCCAGGCTTTGATACAAACTTCTCCTTGTAAGGCACCTGTACAGTAGAGTTGTACTTGACAAGGGACGTGATGCGAGTGGCTGACAGGACCTTCATTTCAGGTTCTTTTATCAGAAGGATGGTCAGGTCTTCATCATATGAGTCTTCACCACCAGCGTCTGGCTCTTTAAGCTGCGTTGGAATCACAACTCCAAGCTGTATATAGGGCTTTATATCACCATTGTAAAAATGAGCAGTTGACAACACTTCATACGAGTTCTCTAAATTGAAGCTGGCACTTACATTTTTGCAGGACTCAAGTTTGCTTTGATCGTCATGTGTACCAAACACAAAGAAAGAGTTCAAGCTTGGAGTTTTCCTTAGACTTCGTTCACCAGACAGATTCTGAGGCACAACAGCTTTCTCACACTCGGTGTGCAGTAAAAACAAATCAAACTTCTCATCTTTGGTGAGCACATCACCTAATGCAAACTGCTTTGGTGACATAGCTAAGAAGTGGATGAAAACTGCTTTGGTGACATAGCTAAGAAGTGGATGTGAGGTATGACGGGGGCCAGGGCCTCTCTCAGATTCTCTGGTGTCTCTTCCTCGCCACTGCGCTGCACATCTCGTTCAGCCCAGCGCTCGCTTGCGTGGTACAGCTCGAGCTCAGAGTTGACTACCAGCTGGTCACACTGCACCAGCGATACCAGCTGAGACTGCGAGATCTCCAGGAAACTGTCCAGAAGGAGGGCTTCAGATGTTTTCTTCTGGATGATCTGGAACAACCGATGAAAATGTGTTATTGTATAAATTTTGCAGTACTTTGGCACTTGAGGTACCACATAACATATTGAAACAACAAATTGTTTTTTTTGAACAAAGTTGTGCTGCACATGTGTAATGGACAACATACATAAAAAAAATTTATTGCAGAAATGAATAAAGGGCACCAAATCATGCTACTCTGAATTTTTCAGACTTGGAACTATTTATAAATAATTATTGAAAGTTCTTTAAGTTAAGCTGGCAACCTTGAACTCTTAATAAAAAGGAAAGGACAGAGACGCCTCCAGGGAGTGTGGTCGCACTTTCAATAATTATTTAAAAATAGTGATGGGTTTCACAAAAATCTGAAAAAATTCTGAGTAGCATAATTTTTTAGCCTCTATTCATTTCTGCAATAAAAATTTCATGTAGATTGTCCATTCTCAAAAAAAAAAAAAAAAAAAAAAGAAAAAAAATCATAAAGTCTAGGATATTGGTTGTCAGTTCAGTGCACAGTCATCATGATCAACAATCTAAAACATTGTTGCTGATTCAAGTATCTGTTTGGATATGTTCAGCACAGATGACATCTGTATGATGAACAAAATACATTCACATAAATAGCAGCAGTGAGTGGGATCAGAGCAATGAGTGCAAACAGACTTCCATGTTAGTGCATGGACATGTAGACAATTATGGCTAGGCAAAACAAAAAAAGTGCCCTAAAGCAAATTAAATAAAAAAAAAAAAAATAGAAAAAAATGTAAGGTGAAAATAATAAATTTACTTTAGTTCTTTGCTTATTTAACACAAAAAGTGAACATGACATATTAAATTAGACATGGATAAAAAGTACATGGGTAATTGAATCAAGCATAAATATAGTAAATAAGATAACACAAATAGTTGTTAGTAATTGTTGGAAATGACTAAAACTAATAGAAATTAGAATATATATAAATAAGGAGATACGTAGAATCTCCCCTGGCATATTCATTAATTGATTCTCTTCTAGCAGGACAAATATTCAAATGATATTGACTGCAAGTCTGATTAAATAATTAGCAAATAAAGGTTGGTTCAGCTGTGTGAAATTCAGAAGATTTACATATTAAATGGTGAAAGCCATGTACTGCCTGACGAGTTGTTACATGTCTAAGGCAAGATTTGTAAATTTATAGTAATTTTTGCTCAACTCAGAATTTTGAAACTCTTGAAATAATGTTTTAAATAATTTAATAATAAATTGTTTATTGAACAAAAAACAGTGTACAGAATAAATTATAAAATATTATATACTTATACCCTAAAAACAAGAAGAAAAATATTGTTTATATTATACATACATATTATTATGCAAACCAAAATGAAATATAATTTGTCCACAATACAAACAAAATTAAACCTATTGTACAGTATCAATATATTATATAAACAAAAAATATATTAATAATAATTATCAATATGATATAAACAAAATAAGAACACAATACATATTAATATTACGTAGTATACAATTAAATAGTTCCTATTTTAAACATTTATCAATTATGATATATTATATAATAGCTATACAGTATGCAGATATATAGTTATTATATTATACATAATTATATACTGTATATATATTTTAGGAGCTATCAAATAGCACAAATATTTTCAGGTAGTCTGACGGGCATAGTGTAACAGGGGGAGTTTACGCAGTGGACAGTTTAGGATATGATATGTTTCACACATCTCTCCGCAAAGCTTGCATTTACAATTTTCATTACTCACATGAAAAACTGAATTAGTGCATAAAGAATGATGTAAACCATGCACTGAGAATCTTGAGAAGACATGCCGATCTTTAAATTGACAGTTTTTCCATTCTCGGTTGTTGAAAGTGGGGGTTTTATAAAAATTGGGGTCAATTTGGGAGGCTTTGAGAGCTAGCTGTTTCTTTTAGAAAATATTGTAATTTGCAGTTTGAGGAAGATTAAATTTTTGCTGAAGTTCCGAGACAAAATAATTTTCCTCTGTAAGCTTATAGACTAATCTAGATGGGGAAAATTTAGAAACAGATAATAGTCTCTTAATGTATCTTGATTTTACTGACAGTGAGTCTAGTGTGTCAAAATCTGTAGTTTTCAAGTATGGCCATATCATTTTTAAGCCGTACGTGGCAATAGGTTCAATTTTAAGGTGGAATAGCTTGAGGGCCGTGTTGACCGATAAAAGAGGTAGATTTGAAATACCATATGAGGCTAGAAGAGCTGCTTTGCACCTATCTATTATATGGGAAGTGAAGGTAGTCCCTGATTTCTGGAAGGTGACTCCTAGGTACTTAAAGCTATTAACGAATTCGATTTTTTCACCTTGGCAGTGCATTATGTCACTATTACAGAGTGGGCCTCCTTTTATAAGCTTAACGATTTTTTGTCTTGCTAGCGTTGATATTTAAATACAAATTTATTTTATTTGTAAATTTTGTTACTTTTGTCTTGGACAATGCTTAAACATGTCTAACTCAACCAACAAGTCATCAACTCTGGACTCTCACGTCACAAGCAAGGTTTGGCACATACAGATCCTTTATCAGCTAGGACAAGCTGCAATTTACAAAAATTGAAAAAAAAAAAAAAGTAAGCAGTTGTCACAAGTTGTCATCTCACCTGCAGGGTGGTCTCCAGCAGGCGAGGCTCGTCGTTGTTGCTGGCAAACGTGAGGGCGCGCCACATGTTGTCCGGGTAGAGCAACCGCCACAGGAAGGCTCGCAGTCTCGCCAGCAGAGAGGCGTGCAGGAGGTACTTCTTGGACGCGTACAGCAGCTCACAAGCAACCTCGAAATTGTCCAGATGAACACGACCCTCGTACATGTACCTGCAATGTGAGTGACCATTAATAATGGGGAGGAGAAGGAAGTACTATGAGCAATTAAAAATTTAAAGCAGTTCATTGGGATTGAAAACTTTAAAACATCCACACATTATGTAATGAACTTTAAGCTCACTTTTCAATGTCCACCAAAACAAAGTACAAAGTATAGTGACTTAATTTGCACTTTCCCCCTCCCTTCACTGCAGAACTTACAGTAACATTGCAGAGAAAGCTGCTGGTGTGATGTCAGGCAAGAAGATTGGCTCGTCTTTCTCATACAAAGGTCTGTACAACATGGCTGCCATCGCCGGGCTGCTCTTGGCCAACATCAGACGGTGGACCTTGAACTCCTGACAACACAAACACAGCACTGTATATTGTATCTCTACTCTGGATAATATCTTGATATTGTAAATAATCTTCACATGAATACTTCCTTCAATTGTGACAAGGTATATAAATTATGTTGGCAAGTTTGTCATGAAATATCTAACTTTCATTAAGGACTAAAGCAGTCTGTGCACAAACAGCTAGATCTTCAATAATTTGGAATTTCATTGTTACGCTGCGATAAACTTCTGGCTTAATAAACCAATTGCCCTTACCATGATCACTGACATCTGTGAGTAGAGCCGCAACCCGCAGCATGCGATAGTGGTATAGAAGAAAAAAAATACATTGCGAAGATAGGTGAAAAACTTTGTGAACAGGAAGTTAGGTACGAAAGCTAACAATTTAACATTTTCCACTGCCAAAATGTGGTATGTACCTTCTAGTTTGCTTTAGTGCAATTGATTTCTCTGTAGCACACTGTTTAACTATATAGAGGCTTTAAGTGTTCCCCGGAGGGAAAATTTTCTCCGTAAGCCACCATGTTACAAAATATGATTTTTTTCTCAGTAACAATTAAAGCTATAAATTTGAAACTATCTCCTACCCCCCCCCCCTTTAGAGGTCTTTTGATAATGAATCAAGAAAGTATTTTTCTCCAAAAAAATTTTTTAATGCCAAAAAAAGTGAATCCGTGTTTTTTTTTTTTTACATAGGTTTGGATAGAACCATTGAAACAATGGAAAATCAGCTGACTTGAAGCCTCCATGAGGACTAGACTAGCAAGATAAAGGTAACTACTTTGGCTCGTGTGTGACGCCATGCTGCCAAGCTACTGCTAAGCGATTGGTTGACCACACAGAGGCGTGGACTCGTGCAGCAACCATGATGGAACATGGCGTCACTACGGTCACTGCTGCGAAGTGATTGGTCAGCTTTTAAGAGGCGTGAACTGCAAGTTGCAGCGCTTCTCACAGATGTCACTTTAAGGGCAAGTGGCCTATATTACTCACCTTCTTGTCTTTTCCGACAATGAAGACACAGTCGGTCCACATCTCGTGGTGCAGGATGAAGCTGTCTCTCTCAGTCACCGTCTCACAGGTCTGCTGCCACTCCGTCATCACCAAACCCTCCATCATCATCTGTCAAACAGAAACAATAATTAGAAGTAGAGGCTAAAAGGCTTTCAGCAGTTGGGGCAAGAAGGCTGAGGCTCCTTCCACTTGCAATAAAAGGTTCCTTTCTCTCTCCCTCTTTGACATCATTGCACTCTAGCTGAGGCTCTTGTAATATTACAGTAGAAAAGTATTAAAATAGGCAAAGTATATACCTATAATAATTCAAATTCAAATATTTATTCATCAATTTCCAAGCATTCAAACACAAACATTATAAAATGTAGCACTTTGAATGAAGGGTTTTAGACTCGTCGAAAACAAAACATATTTAAAAATATATTACTAAATAACATATTATACACTAGAATTTAAATTGCAAATAAGCCTTCACACTATAAAAACAACAATCACTTAGAAGCGTTCTCACTGATTTTTTAAAATCTTTGTAATTTGACAATTTCTTTATACAAAGAGCAGGTAGCTTATTATACAGTCTAATGCACATTGATAAAGGTCCTTTGTTACATAGTTCAAGTCTGCTAATTGAAGGAGTTATAGTTGCATTCTTGTTTCATAACTATAATTTTTGGATACATTAAAATATTCTTTAAATTCTCTCCTGGTAAAACATACACATTCAAAAATATATTGGCATGGTAGGGGTAATATACCCTCCTCTGTAAATTTAGTTGATCAAGTCTCTCGCATTTTAAGATTGTACATAATTCGGATTGCTCTCTTTTGTAAAACAAAAATACACTCGGAGTCTTTAGAATCACCCCAATATGACGTCATAAAGACAGGTATGGACATCTGATGGATTTTACCTGGGTGATTCTAAAAGTGTCATTGTTTTGATATCTGAGCTTTGCTACTGGCTAAAGTACACGTGTAGTTGAGTCATACTGATTCTATTATAGAGGCTGTTTTCAATGCCATCTCTTGGTACTTTATGAGAGGCCAAAAAAAAGTAAAAAAAAAAAATCAGCTAGAGTAATTGCTTTGAAACTTTTTTGTGGCTTTTAGATACTAAAATCTATCTATCAACAAAATTTCAGAATTATTGTGTCAAGGTATACATGTTAATCAAATTGATCCAAAAAAACAGCTGATCAGTGTTAATTCTCTTTCTCTTAAGTGATTGGACTGGCTTTGCAGGACTCTTAGCCAGCAGACGTGTTTTGACTTTGCTGTGTGCAGCGCCATACTACAATACTGGAAGACATTTCATCTCATCAACTACTGACACAACGTTTTGTCTTTTAACTAAGTGATATAAAACTTATTTGTGTTAATTACTTTACGATCATCACTCTCGCCCCTACTATTGTGGCCGGAAGGCATGCTCCAGCAGTGTGTTTAACGCCAGACCTTTACCCTACATCTTCGTTTTCGCATTCCATCGGACAAAAACAAGTCATACCTGCAACGCTGGTAGCAGTGTGGACATGATTCATCGTGTTGGATCGTGTCCTTCATAATCAGTTACAAATCTACGCAACTTCTGGTGACTTTTTGACTCAAATAAAACTGTAAAATCTTAAAAAAAAAATTAATTGTGAAAAGCTTTTACATCTGTATAATTTTAATTAATTAATTAGTGTAATTAATACGTTTGGTGGCTGCATAGCGGATGCTTAAAGCCAATTAGAATTTTAATCAATCAATCCCTTAAGTGATCAATCCTGATGTTGCAATAACCAAATGTTGTAATCCGCCTAAAACAACATCATATTTTTTATACACATGTCATCAGTAATAAATGAGGCACTGGAGATCAAACAAGAATATATTATATATATCCAAGCCCAACTGGGGTTTAATTTTTGAGCAATAGCCACATCAACAGTATTTTTTTCAGACCACTTTTGACATAGATTTGAAAAGTTTTGCTTTTCCAAATCAATAAAGATTCAAAAGTGTCGTGCAAAAATTATTGTTGGTATATTTGTCAATATTATGTCTCAAAATTGAAATCCCAGTTTGTCTTGGATATATTCTCATTTAATCCCCTATATATATATATATATATATATATATATATATATATATATATATATATGTTTATCCCAAATATGGTGACAGAAACTTGAAGGGTTGGTGGTTTCTTGAAGAGTAAGAAAGTGATATAGAAACTATCCATTTTATGACGTGAGATTGAAAGAGAGGGAGGGGGCGGGAGGGGGAAGCTTTAACAGACACACCACTTCTAAATGTCCCTTAATTATTGAGTGATAGATCAAACAAGGGAATTAGTATGAAACAGTGTCTTTATTTTATCCTTTTTTACCACTTTCCAGCAAACAAATTTGCAAATATAATTATAATTTTTATAAGCCATCAATCATTGTATGAAATTATTTATGGGAGCATATTTAAAAATAAGTCAAAGTTAGTCTAAACTTCCATAAAATTTGTAAAGAATAACAATGCAATTTTAGTAGAAAATCTTCGAGCTGTTTAAAAAACAACAGCTCAGTCAATATGTTACAAATAATAGAGTACTGTATTCAAAAAATGAAAAACGGGTGTACAGAAATGAAACTCTGATTTTGTTCATATTTTTTCACAGCTAGCCCGGAAACTATATATTTTTAAAAAAAAAAAAAAAAGTTCATTTTGAAGAATCATGCCCTAATAAACAACAAGCTGCATGAAATTTCTTTTCTTTTTTTTCATTGGGGGGGGGGGGGGCATGTTACTATTTTTAAATAATTATTGAAAGTTCTGTAAATTATGTTGACACCCCAAAATCCTTAATAAAAAGGATAGGAACTAGATGCCTATTGACGCCTCCATGGGGCGTGGCCGCACTTTTAATAATAATTATGTAAAAAATAGTACTGGGTCTCATAAAAATCTGAAAAAAATTTAGAGTTACATAATTTGGTACCTTTCATTAATTTCTGCAATAATCAGAGATGCAAAACTTCGCGCGAAACATGGTGCGCGAAACTTTCGCGCGAATATTCGCGAAACTTCGCGAAAATTTCGCGAAATTTAAAAAATGACTGTCGCAATGCGATTTTTCATATATTCATCAAAAAATTAAGAAAACAAGATAAAATGGCCCCTTTAATGACCTGTCTATCCTCGAATGTGTTAAATGATTTTAAAAATAATTAAAAGTAATTTTTAAAATTATTAAAAAATAAATAAATTTTTTTATATCTAATAAATTAAATTGAACTCTTTTTTAATTCATTTATGCAATTAAACCTGTCATTAGAGCAAAATTAGGAAGAAAACGGCGTATTCATTAAATACGATTCGAAAAAATAGAGCGGGAAATTCAAATATATCAATTTCGCGAAGTTTCGCGCGAAACTTTCGCGAAACTTGGCTTGCGAAACTTCGCGAATATTCGCGAAACTAGCGAAATTTCGCGCGAAGCTTCGCGAAGCGTTGCATCACTGGCAATAATAAAAAAATTTCATGCAGGTTGTCCATTGGCTCAAGCAAAGATCCTGTCATTGTGGCGTCAGAAAATGGAATTTACATATTTTATTAAAAAAATAGTTGATATGTTCTAAAAAAAAATTGTTTTATAACTTTGCACCCTCTTTTCATTGTTGCTAAAAAATTTGTTTGTTCATTACTTTATTTACAAAGGTGGTAGTTTTTTATAGTTCCTATGGTTATGGTTGTATCTTCCAAAAGATACAACCAAATTCTGACATAATTTTAAAATGATATATAGTCACCAATTTTTAGTCTTGACTGTAACTATGCTCTGCATAAAATAACAAGCCAATTACAAAAACTTAGGGGCAGTGGAATCACAAGAAAATAGTTAAAAATGAGGAGAAACTTACTTCCTATGCATTTTAATGTCCAGAGTCAAACAGAGACGTAATTACAAGGAAGTATGTCTTGCTTTAAATGTATAACGACGTGTCTCTGCAAAAGATCTTATAAATTTAAATTCTCGGTATGACCATAGAGACACCTCATGATCACCGTCAAATGTGGCATCTGTGTCTTTAGCCACTGGGGCATCAGGCTTGATTGTGTACCTGCCAGACTTGTGGAAGACCAAGGACACCATAAGATGGAAAGGAGATTGGAGAACTGATCTCTTAGAGAAGGGAATGTCCACCGTTGAGTTGTACGAAACGTCAGCCCTGAAGTTGGTGGTGGAGACAAGGGTTAGCTGGAGGTCACCGCTTGCATCTGTGGTTTCCTTAAAAACATAGACTGTCAGGTCCTCAGGGTAGGTCTCTCCTTCCCGAGCATCTTCCTTGACTTGGGTTGGAACCACAACACCGTAGCAAGTTACTTCCACACTACATCCTGGGAAACTAATACTGAACTCAACAAAAGAATCATTCATTAAAAGTAACTGGACATCAGGAACTTCATCTTTATCAAAATGGACAGCACCATGAACAAAGAACGTGTTAACGTAAGGATGAAGTCGTTTTGATACAGTAGTGGAAATAAACTCAGGTAAGGGTCTATCTTTCGACTCTTTTGATTTCAAAAAGTTTACAAGGATCACAAGAGCTTCACTTTCAGTAAGGACCTCACAGTCGCCTGGTCCATCAGCAAATTCCTGAGGGGTCATGGCCAGGAACCTGATGTGAGGCAGCAGAGGCTCCATCACCTCTCTAAGCTTTTGGCTGGGGACGACAGAGTGAACTTCAGTTACTTGACTGGAGGGAGAGGTCACTGAAGGTTCATGAAGGCTGGCGGAGTCTCTTGCCTGGTCGGTGCTTGAAGCCTCAGAGGTGAGCGGCTTCTCCTCACTTTCATGTTCTTCTGCAGACACCTCAGACTCAAAGCTGGGAGCTGGATCAGCGTCAGGAATAACTGAAGTGTCAGCATCTTTCTTGGTTGGGGGGTCAGAGGGGGGAGCCTGGAGGGCCCTCATCAGCTCTGCAGGCTTTGTTTGTCTCTCGGCCTCGTGCCTAGCCCAGCGCACTGAGGCGTCATACAAATACAGCTCCGAGTCAAGGCTGAGATGCGGACACTTTACCACTTGGAGCAGCTCAGACAGAGAGACTCCCAACAGGCCTGGCTCTTGTAGACACTCAACGGTGTTCAAGCGAACAACCTGCGACAAATGAAATTAGTCTTTAGAAAAGTGGGTATTTATGATGGGATTTAGAATGGTACATATTGGAAATTATGGAATGATGACAAGATTAACAAGATTGAAATTGAAATACAGTATTTAAAAGAAAATGGATCTACTGTGCTTTTATTTTATCAAGTGTAGAAATAAAAAAAAAAAAAAAAAAAAAACAATATTAACAATGTTACTGATTTTTAAATTAAAAGCTGAATCTCCAATACTTCAATTTGAATTTTTGACAGCTAGTGCAAATTCAAATTAGGAGGAAAATAAAAAAAAAGCATCCTCAAGATAGTTCTTTATAAAATCAACGCCCAGTCCAACATGATAATTTTTTTCTGATAAAAAAAAGTGCTCACCTGCTGTGCCATCTCGTACATCTCAGTCTCGTGGTTGGCTGCAGCAAACTCGAGGGCCCTCCACACGTTGTCCGGACGGATCTGCTGAAAGAGGAAGCTGCGGCACTTGCGCACCATGCCGGCTGGCAGCAGATACTTCTTGGCCAGGTACAGCAGGCCGCAGACTATCTCAAAATTCACCAGCCTCACTCGACCATGGTACATGTATCTGTGGACACGACAGGCTGATGTTAGCTTACTTCACAATTTATTTTTCCACAAACTATTGATTTGTTTTAGAAATAATTTTAACCTGTTCTCAAAATTTATTAAAAAAAATATATAAAGAGTGACAATCAACATCCCGCAAAATTTTGTACTTGATGCAGCTGCAAATTAAACATCAAAACAGATCCTTGCTAATTTTAAAATGACGTCATATCTGTGTCTGTCAAGCCTGGTTGCTGTAATGCCATTTTGACATCAGCAAGGACCATTGTTTCCTCACTTTACAGCCCCTCTGCTCATGCATCTAGCACAAAATACATTGTACACAGTGCTCTCTCTTAATTACAAGTCTGTACGCCAGACAGTTAAGTACCTTTTCTAAGTGGGGCACGTATGTTGTTTACATAACATTCCATGGTCTTAATCACCCTGGCAGAGTATAGACAGACAAAAGCTGCCTTCCTCCTAATAACTCTTACATCTTGAAGTCAGTCACACCCATCTCAAGTCACGAAAAGTCTGTTGTATTAGTGATTTGAACCGGGGACCTCTCAGATAAGAGGGGGGGGGGGGGGGGATGAGAATTTTTAATTTGGGGCCCAATTCCATTTAAAGAAAATTGTGGTTCTTATAATAATGTTAAAAGTAGTTGTGATTTAACCATTAAGATTTTCAATGTAAAATAATGTTCAGAAAAAGTGAACAACAAAAAGGGAATTGTATATAGACAGTATAAACAATTTCTTTGGTTTTATCACACAGCGCTCGTCTAGTGTTCATTGTTTTTTTATAAAAATGGACGCTCTTATGCTGCTTTCTGGGTCTATATTCAAAATGTATACATTTTATTTTGGTTCAGATACAGGCACGGATTAAGAAAAAAAAATCGAGAGATGCCCTCTTCATAAGGCCCATGTTAATAAAATATTTTGGAGTGAGGGAAATGCCTATCTTGCCCATGTAAAATCAGAGATTTGGATCCGCACCTGTACAGATAGATATAGAGGCAAACAGAGTAGGTAGAATGACATGCATCTTTGATATCTAATGAATGGTAGTTGAGCACTGTGATAAGACGAAAGAAATATTAGACATTTGTATACTGTCTAATAGTGCCTCTTTTGTGTTTTGGTTTCATCTAAACATTATTGTATGAAAACATGACAGAAATTACTGTCAACATGAGATTGCTTTGATAAGTCAATTATGGATTAGTACTATCAATCTACATATTGTGAGTGTTTTTTGTTTTTTTTTTTCAGCTAAATCTAAATATATCATAGGTAGTATGTAGTAACAATGTAAAAACTGGTATTTAATATATATGAATAAATAAATACTAACGTTAATACCACTTTCAGGGACTTATCAACAAGGATACAATGCACAACTTTTTTTAATCATATCCCCAATGTATAAAAGAGGGAAAATAATTTGCCCATTTTAAAAGGTAAGGTGACTTGCCCAATGTTAAAAAAATTCCAAAACTTGAAAATTATGAAACATATCTTAAAATGTTCCTATTTGCATCCCCTATCAGTAGTTAAAATATCAGATGTACAAATTCAAGCTAGTTTTTTAGTTATTAATTTTTAAAGTTGACTAATTTTCTAATTTAACATAAAAGTTCTATGAATATTTAAAATTGACTTATTTATGAAATTGACATGCAGAAGTGGAACTTCCTTGTTAAATTAGTCATCTTAAAAGTAACTCAAAAACTACCTCGAATTTGTATATCATACCTGATATTTTAGCTACTGATAGGAAATGTAGAAGAGAACATTTTAAGTTATGTTTCATAATGTTCATATGGGAATATTTTTAACATTGGGCTTGTTACCTTCCTTTCAAGAAGAAAGTGATAGTTTATCTTCTACAAAAAGAGATCTACAAAATAGACAATATTTTCAAAGACTGAATGAATTGAAACACCATTATAATTATTTATGTAGGTATTTATTGGCTTGTTTTCAATGGAAGATTAATAAATTTCTTATTTTTGTAGAGTATACATATAATTTTTAAAATTATAAATACATGTACCAAAATATTAACATTTCACTAACCACCACTGAGCTGAAGTTGTTGAGATGACCCCTCCCCCTTCCCCTGGTAAAATGGTACAGAGAGCAGCGGCTGACTTGATGACAGAACGCTCGGTGGTCACACAGACCAGCAAGGTACTCACTGCAGCATGGCAGCGAAGGCCTCCGGGGAGGTGTCCGGGATGCGGATCACATCGTCCATAGCAACGTCTCCGTACATCATGGCCGCAAACACCGGGCTCGTCTTTGACAGCTGCAGCTTGTGGCAACGTAACTCCTGACGACAAACATCAGGCAAGGTACGTCATGGGGAGGTCCAAAACTACAGGCTGGACGTCTTGTACCAGAGGAGCATGAGGTGAAGTCGATAGTCCACAATGGTCAGTTACAGTTGAAGAAAAGTTGTCTTCTGAGCAGTCACAAAGAGAACATAGATTATATTAAAGCGTGTCATATGCCTGCACTTGCTGGGTTAATCGAGACAACTCTGGAGCTTCTTTTTTTTCTTTGTTGGCGCTAGTGACACATACTTTTTAACATGGCAAAATACACTAGCAATTTGGCAACGTTGCAACAACACAGTTTACCAGCGCCATAACACCATTGTGGTGCCAATATTTTGAACTAAAGCATGGTATAAGGCCTACCAATTGGATGTGACACGCTTTAATATAATCTTAGTTCGCTTTGAGAAGTCATAACTTTCACAGGACAACACTTCCTGGTGCTGCTTGCAGATCAAAGAGATACAGATTTGCAAATTTTGGGGGGCAATAAGAATAAAGAGCACTTTGTCTGCATCACAAAATGTTCACCAAACTTCTTCAGAGCTACAAACAGAGCAGGGTAAAGTTTGGGGTGTCCCCAACTGTAAAAATACTATAATATAAAAATGAATTTTGCTCTTTATCAAATTAAAGAAGAGACAGCTTGCATTTCTGGCTGAGTGAGAACATTAGGATAAAATTAGCACAATGAACAACCTCTACATAAAGGTTTTTTATTACAGAAATAAATAGAGGCCGGGTACCAAATTATGCCAATTTTAATTTTTTCAGATTTTTTTGAGACCCGAAACTATTTTAAAATCTTAACTGAAAGTTCTGTAAGTTAAGTTGGCACTTGTGAATACTTAATAAAAAAAAGGATAGGGACCTGACGCTTCCAGGGGGCGTGGCTGCACTTTCAATAATTATTTAAAAGTAATTCTGGGTCTCAAAAAATCTGAAAAAATTTACATTAACATAATTTGGTACCCTCTATTCATTTCTGCACTTAAAAATTTCATGCAGGTTGTCCAATCACGAAAGATTAATCCAGAAAAACATCAAAGTTTCTCACAAACTATGGCGAGTCATCTAGTTAATTCGTCTGGCACTAAACGTGCACTCCCGAATATTTTCCTTCGTGAGTCACTTTCACTTCTCCACAGTCTTGCGAGGCCTCACAGACAAACGCCTGGGTCACGGACCAGCCTGACATAACACTGACACACAACCAAGGGAGGACAAGTCTGATGAGCTGCATGTTACCTTGGCGGAGGTGTCGTCAGGCCCCACGAGGAAGATACAGTCAGTCCACATCTGCTGCTGGAGGATGAAGGCGTCACGCTCTGTCACCGTCTCAAAGTCCTGCTGCCACGCATTGTCCATAGCCATATGCTAGTCTGGGGGGACAACAGATAAGATCTTAGTTTCTGGCAGAAGGAGAGGTATGTTTATATTATATATATACTGCATCATGGTATGAATTACAGTCAAATGAGTATGTATATAATACCAGGAATTTTCGAGACTATCAGAGCCGTCTTGTAAAAAAATTGACCAATACACAAACTTTTGAAAAGTTAATCATTTCTTGGGTCACAATGAAGTCATGATAAATATCACTGGTTTATACTGCATGTGTGTCAATATATATGCAACATAACATAAGTATGTATTTCATCACAAAAATAATTTATTTACTTAATTACCACCATTTGCTAAAAACATTAAGTACATATAGAAATATTATTACGTACTGGTCGTACTGTATTCCATGTTTTTGATACAGTAGTGCATATTTTTGACAAAAAAATAATTGTAACAATAAATTTAAATTTCAGTTGTCTGTTAATTACTAATAGAGGCTTCAAGTGAGTGAACTCGCCTTGCGCAACTGTTGTCGCTAAGGTCCATCTTGCACTTGAAAATGTAGCGAAGTTCCACCCTGACTAAAAGGCACAGTAGGGCGCAGTTGGGCACAGTTACCCTTCACAGTTGGACTAAATGGGACTCCCATTTAGTTACTGTTCACTCTCTAAATTCACATGTTAATTCAACTTGGTTCAACTGTACGTCCCATTTGAGACCAGCCACAAGGGGATTATGAACTAGGCTGCCAAGTTCAAATAGCATTGAAAAAAGACAGGAATATTGAACTGGGTAGCTAACTGTGCCCAACTGTGCCTTTGAGTCAGGGCATAAAGGAATTTTCCCTAAAAAATCTTATTCTTAGTGAAAAAACGAATTCACGTTCTTTTTACACCTCGAGAGCTTGTGCAGTCTTCAGAAGGGACGGCAACTGTGCCTGACCCACGTATAAATTTTGACTACTTTGGGCTTGGTTTGCTAGCCCAAAATAGCATTGCTAGCTCAAAATTACTTTCCTTCAAGTATCAGTTTAAGCTAGCTGCGAAGCCCAGAGTACCTCAAACTGGCTTTAAAGTGTTATTGAGCTATCTGAACTCAAATTTGCTTATAACCAAAGAAGCCCACGATTGTCCAATAATGCTTCAGGCTTTATTTAGACCAAACATGCTCATTTAAGCCTCCAGCTCAGATTGGAATTTTGTAGCTTAAAATAGACCAGATTTGTGACCAAGCAATTTTAACCCAATTAAGACCAAACAAGCTTGAAACAAATTTAAGCTAGCTGTTGACCGTTTTAGCCCAAAATGGCTCCTAATATCCCCAGGGTTGCAGTAAGCTTGTTATTGGCCAAAAAAGCTCAATTAAGCCCAAGCTCAACCTAGCTTCATGTAGCTGTATATTGACCAATCCAGCTAAAATAAATCTGAGCACCCTGTAGACCATTTCTGCCCAAAATAGCCATGAATGAATTCCTTGCCTCGGCCAGCACAAAGTGAGCCAAAAATGCTTAAAATGGCACTCTTCAGCCCAAACATGCCCTTTTTTACTCTGAATGTATTCATGTGCTTGACCAAGCCCAAAATGGACCAAAAAAGCTTAAAATGGCACTCAGTAGCCCAAACATACCCCGTTTTACTCTGAATGTATTCCTCAGGTTGGCTCAGTTCAAAATAGACCAAAATAGCTTAAAATGGATTTTTTTTGCCCAAAGATGTTTTTTCCCTCCCTGAATGTACTGCATTGGTTAGGTAGCCCAAAATGAACCAAAACAGCTTAAAATGGACCTCTTTTGCCCAAAGATGTTTTTTCCCTCCCTGAATGTACTGCATTGGTTAGGTAGCCCAAAATGATCCAAAACAGCTTAAAATGGACCTCTTTTGCCCAAAGATGTGCCGATCAACCCTGAATGTACTGCATTGGTTAAAGTATTATAGCTCTACCTTAACAAAACATTTTACATTTTAATTGTTTAAGTTTCTGTAAAGACAAGACAGAAGTGATGATATTTCGCAACTATAGTACAGATACTACCGATATATATAGTGACGAGGCAAAAAGCAAAAAAAAAAAATAATAAAAAAAAATGTAGAACACATTTTGCATCCTTGGGGTTGATGACATTGCCTTTAGTGTACATTTTTAATTTTTAATTGCATTGTGTACAAGAGAAAGCATCAGGATTTATATAAATTAAGTACTTCATAATGTCCACTCATGTTAATAAAGAAATACTGTAATGGGAAATTCTGCTACATTTATTTTGATTTTTTTTTTCCAGATTAAGCATTGAATTTAAATGTCCAAATTAAAAAAAATTTCAATTTTCAAAATTGGAGACATGGAAATTTTTAAAAATGTTCCTTCTTTTGAATTTAGCACCAAAACGTGACGTAGAAACTGCCCAGCAGGTGAATTTTTCCTGCAATAAATTTTTATTTTCGATTACAACACTTAAAGTTATTAACTGATATTATAGGGACAAAACTATTGATACTAGGGAAGAAAAACCCGCTGATTTCGATTGTGTTACTAAAATTTTTTGCCAATTACTCCTTTTCGCTCAAACTATGATATCAGGCAGTTGTTGTGTGTTATTAACTAAGGAGTTTCTACGTCACAGTTTTCAGGTTTGCGCACAAAAGTTGCATACTTTGCCCATAATTCTAATAATCCCTTCAGAGTCCCCAAATGTAAATTAAAAAACTTAAAAAGTAAATCAAATTTATTGTTATTATATTCCCTATCATAATAAAGTAATTACAATAAAATTTGAGTTATAAAAAGAGAATTCAACATTGTTTGCTTATTATACCAAGTCATATTATAGTATATACATCGATCAATCACAGAAAAAATAAAATATATTATCAAAAACAGAAAAACTTTAAGGTATATATATACAGTAAAAACATGTTATTAAGTAATGTCAAGGGACGTAAAGAAGCGCTGGCGCTGCTGATGCAATGTGATTTCGGGGGAAATTTAAACAGTAATTAATGTTCACCGACTCTTAGCCGTCTTAATTAGCAAAAAATCGCGAATTCATTAATTTAAAAATACTATATTTTACTAACACCCTATATATAGATCCGTAGCTATTGTAATATAGCATTCATTTTATTATATGAAAATCTTTCTTGGGAGACGTCTACTTATTAAACATAAAAAAAAAAAAAATATCACCACTTAATTGCCTCGAGATTTAATATCGCTGATGCCGCGCGCGTTTCCATATATATGTAAACATATATTATTATGGCACGCACGTTTATATTCTAATTATTAATTATAATTTCTTTTACAAAATTGTTTAAAATAATACATGAAAGATATATAATGACATTTGTGCTTGATTCTATATAATATACTAATTATATACGCGCGATATCAGTCGATTTATTTATTGTTTTAATTTTGAAAAATCAACAAATTTCAATTGTTGCGCTTTTAGGTTTTAATTTTAAAAATTCAAACAAACTTTAATTCTTGCTTTTATAGCTCTCAGCTTTTCATTGTTCTTTTGTAATTGATTGGATGAACACGCGCATCGAATATCAAGCTTGAAAAAAATATTTTGATATCTTAAATTTTCCAATTAAGATTTTTCAATTATCAAGGAATAAGTTGTAATTTGCCTTAATTGGCTAATTAGCTATTACCTTTTAAAAATTAAGAACAAAAGTGTCACTTGCCTTTATTGGCCGGTGACCTTTTAAATTTTCAAGAATTATAAAAAAGTATCATTTGCCTTAAGTGGCCGGTGAGCTTAAAAATTTTCAAAGAATAAGATAAGATGGATTTAATGAGAAAGACAGCTGCAGAAGCAGCAGAACAAAACTATAATGAGAATCAAGACTGCTTGCAATTACAATCAGATATTGTTGAACTAACACAAGCAATAAAAGCAAGCAAGAAGAAAAGTGATGAACTCACAAACATCATAAATACGAAGGAAACTTTAATAAATGAGATTGACTTAAAATACGTAAATAGTGAAATGTTAACGGAAGTACTGGATGCGACAGATCAATTGACCAAGGAAAAACAGAGGTGCCGTAATCTTGAATCACAACTAAAAGACAAAAGTGATAAACTGGCACACTTGTCACATGACAGTGAAGTGAGCATTCAAAATTCACCTTCTGAAGATGATATAACTGTTCATATTCAACGACGAATTCAATGGCATAAAAAAATATCAAATACCTTGGACAGGGCAATGGCAGCTATGGTAGCCTCATCCAATCAAGTGGCAAATAAAGAAGAAGAATTAAATCAGGAGAGAGAAAAAAGCCAGAACCTAACCTCCATGAACCATTTTTTAAAGGAAAAACTTTATGAAGCATTAATGATCAGACCTGTTAAGGAGCAGCGTCTGCTGCAGAAAATATATGAACTGGAGGAACAATGTCAGAGAGACAAAGAGCAGCTCCAGCGAGAACGAGAAGAAAATTATAAGTTGACCAAAGAGCTTGAAGAAAGAAGACTGGAGAACGTGTCACAAAAAATTGAGAAAGCCTCCTGCATGGAAGAAAAACGAGAAAAAGAATTCAAAGAATTGGATGTGAAACTAATTGGTTATGAAAAGGAATATGTTGATCAATTGATAAAGAATAAAATTACTAAGAAACAACTGGATGATAAAGAGAGACTACAATTACAAAATGAACAAAAATTTAATGAAATTGAAAAAGAATGCATAAAATATAAAACACAAATCCAATTTGAAATTAATAAAAACAAAATTTTGAAACAACAAGTAAACAAATTGCAATTAGAATTAACTCTTAACAAAGATCAGCATAAAAGTGATAAATGTACCATCAAAGACGCTAATAAGAATGAGGTCACAAAACTGCAGGAGGATTTGTTCTGTCTGGCCAAGGAGAAGATGAGGATGGAGGAGCGAGTGCAATTGTCAGAGGTCGAGCTGGAGAAGCTGGAGGAAAGCCTGGCTGGCCTTGGTCATGAGACCTCGCATCGTCTCGAGGCCGTGAGGTCGGAACATGAGGCCCTCAGAAGCAGCTATAAATACCTGGCCGAGAAAGCACGAGAGCTGGAGATGAGCAACCAACAACTTTGTGACGAAAAAAATCAATTACACCACCAGAGTCAACAGAAAATCAAATACATCCAAAAATTAGAACAGAGTACACTTGAGTTAAAAACTAAACTGTCAATATTGAAACATGAAAATTCTATGAAACATGAAAAATGTTCAAAACAAGAACATAAATTTAAGTTCCCACAAAGCATCATAAACCGCATGGATGTATACAAGATGACCTTAAATACAGCAAATGTCCGATCCTTTTTTTATGTTCCATAAATATCTCGGGACATAAATTGCAGTTCCTGGTGTTAAAAGATTAACCAAAAATAAAATAACATTTTTCCTCGTTCTCAAGTTATAATCAAATTAATAATTCTACTGTAGCTGTCAGAAATAACTGGTTATTCAAAATTGAAAATATATAAATATATATATAAATGAAAAAAAAAAAAATAAAAACACAACGACCATCACCACGAAGAATATTTTTGCATCATTGTTTCGACTTAATGGCAACGCAGAAGACATCCCACGTCAGAGGGCTTGCAGATACACATCCAACTTACACGAGAATTACGAGGCTCGCGAGGATGCTGCTCAAACACAAAAAGAGGTCAGTTTATGCTCTTTCTGCATATGTATTTTTTTTAAAACAATACTCAAATATTTTAAAATAAAATTTTATTTAACATAATACAACCATTATTCAAAAATAGTTAATAATTATTTAATTAAATATACACTGGATTTTAACTTTTATTATTAAATAATATACAAATAAAATACAAGGAAAAAATAAAAATAAATGCAATTAAATAATGAATTAAATACCATAAGAAGTATTGATATATATCTATATCTACTCTACGAGCTAATAGAATAGGTAGAGACCATTGAATATAAGTTCACATTTTAGGATTAAGATAAAGAGGATGATATCAATTAAAGTCCAATTGATATATTTAATGTGAATCTTTTTACTAACCTAAACACCAAATGGAGAATAAAAAGTTAATTTTTATTTCATTTTCCCCTTACTTTAAAATGCTGCAATCAAAATTAATAGTTGAACAATTAAAATCACAAAATTGTAAGGAGAGCATATAACTGAGAACTCTTGATTCCTCCTTTGAACTATATGTCCACAGATTCGTCCCAGAGATCAACGTACATCAAGCCCGGCCATCGACTACCACAACCACCCGGAAAAAGAAGATTTAATTAAAATAACTGCTATTACTAAATTGTTTTGTAAATGTTAAATATGTTAATGTTTATTCTTTAAAGTAATGCATGCACCATTTTTATAATGTACCCATGAACATTTTTATTTATGTAACATAAATTAATTTCATTATATAAAATCAATAATATATAACGAATGTTTTTAATTATTTTTCTGTCTAATTATCATGTCATTCATAGCATCTCAATTTAATATGTAAACTAATCTATTAAATTTCAATCCATCAGTAAAAGTTAACAAAGTCAAACACGTGACTTTTCTTACAGCTTAATGTGCACTAACCAAATTTTTAAATATTTGTCATGCAGGAATTAGATTTTTATCAATTGTAATTCAAAGTTAACAATTTATAGAACATTAATTTAATTCCTTATTTACAATTGTAACCATATGTCATGCTAATATTAGTACAAAGAATTACTATCATAAAATACATTAAAACAGGTTGTTAAGAAATTCATGCAAGAATTATTTAGAATCCTAAAGTAAGACAAATATTATCTTTATGTGATTGAATTTTTTTTGCAATAATAATACAAATATAATAATAAATACAGTTTATATAAATACATTACTATCTTAATTCATTAATTCAGAGTGAAATTTGCATCATCTGCATCAAATAATTCTACATGTTAGTGTGTTAAGCCAATAAAAAATTTGGGCTACATTTTTTTCTTCTTCAATTAAATAATTCAAGATATCTTTTCCTCTCTGTCACTATTCAGTTAGCAGTTCTGCGCATGCACCAACAAATCTGAGGAAAGTCAGGATCCATCCTCCGACATTGAAACATATTCCACGATCAGTGGTGTGGGAAAAAAAATGTTGAGATATCCGAATCTACAAAAAAACTTAGCTCTAAAGCGCATAATTATAAAATGTTGTCCTTATCCTAACATTATGAGGGTGATAAGGGAGGGGGATCATTAAAAATACACACATACATACTTTTTAGAGCAGGGAAGAAAAAGGTGTCAAATACTATCTGCTACAAAAATTCTTAAAAAATAATCTTTACATTTGGATACTAACCAACGTAAATTTTCGCAATTAAAACTTTAATGAGGAAATAACAAATGTTAAAAGCCTACTTTCCCCCCCACCCATGTTATATGCACACAGTATTATTTTACAGTATAAAATACTGTATCCATATATACTCACACCAGACTCGAACCAACTCAAAAATGTTCTTCACAAGAAGAAGAATATAGTTCGTGCGAGTCTGGACTCGCACAAATATTCAAAAAACAGCTACTGTCATGTCACAACCTGTTACATTGCCTGTCAGTAGGCAATAGTCACAGGGATCCCTGACCCAGCCGTATATATGGCCCCTACTGCCCCTAGTCAAGCCTGGCGGCCCTGACCACAAGGCTGAAAATTACGTTTTGCATGCATTTTACCTGATTCTGTACAATGAAGACTTGCCAATCAACAGTTAGTAATTCTTCTGAAAGACAGATTTCCACAGAAAATGCTAAAATATAACCAAAATTCGCACAAAGCCTGAAGCTTCAGACATGAGACAACTGCCTCCAAGACTCCAAGTACTGCCTCATGACATGACTCATGACTTTTATAATCAGCTGATTAAAGGCAAAAAAGTTTTTGGCTATTCACACCAACGTTCCTTCATAAGTTGATTCACACTTCAGTTTCATGCGAATTAATGCTACTCGAACTTCCTTTTACCTATTATAGTATCCTATAGAGTTGTTATATTTTAAAGGGACAGTGGACCATAAAAATAAGCATTTTTTATTTAAAAGTTACCCACTAACTGAGTATGAATACATGCCGCACGGTGTAGAGTGCTTCAGGGTAATTAACTCCCAGCGAGTAACTGAAGTGTGGATTGCTGACGTCGGCAATCACGAAATTAAGGCAACATATTATATAGCTGCCAATTTTCTATGGATCTCACTCCCCCCTCCTCCTGCCCAGCCTTAATTGCTCAGTGCGATCTTAAATTGCCTGTGCGGCTGTCTATATTTATTTCATTTTTATAAATTCGGGGGATATATGGTCCGACAACGGATATTTACTCATTTCTCACACTAGCATATATTATCCTAAACATAAACTTTTTATGCATTCATGATTGCATTGTCCTCATATATGTCCCTTTAACTTAATTAATTTATATAGCTTTTTAGTGCATTAATTTTTAAAAGAATAATTGTTGAATATAAATATTTATTTAATTTTCAAGGAAAATAAACCATTATAATGGACAACATACATGAAAAATTTTTATTGCAGAAATGAATAGAGGGTACCAAATTATGCTACTCTGAATTCTTTCAGATTTTTTTGAGACCCAGAACTATTTTTAAATAATTATTGAAAGTGCGGCCACGCCCCCTGGAGGCGTCAATAGGCGTCCAGTCTCTAGATCCTTTTTATTAAGGCTGCAGGGGTGCCAACTGAAATCACAGGACTTTCAATAATCATTTAAAAATAGTTCCGGGTTTCAAAAAAATATGAAAAAATTCAGAGTATCATAATTTGGTACCATCTATTCATTTCTGCAATAAAATTTTTTCATGTATGTTGTCCATTGTGATACAATTAAGGACAATTAACCCAGAGAGGTAGCAATCAATAGAAAAATCCCAAAAAAGGTGAAAATCATGTGGTCACAGGGTCAAATCACAAATATTTGAGTGAATTAAGTATCACGACAATGTGAAACATATTCATAATATTTTTTATATAATATTGCTTTATTTTTTTAAGGTCGCGTCTTTTTAAAAAAGTTTTCAGTTTACACACAATTTTGAAAAAAGAAACAAAAGTATAAAAATAATCACTTGCAACCAAACTCTATTTATTTTATTGCAGCTCCCTGGATATTTTCAGGATCTGTTGTAGTTAGAAGAATTAACCCCTAGCTAGCTATAAGTTCTATCATGGAAGGACCCTATATAGCTATATATCTCTTCTCACAATTATAATAAAGTTGTTATCATTACAATTATACAGTGGCTTAAAAAAATATTTGGTACTGTGTACTATATAAATTTAATCTCAGGTTATGGTATTAATTTAAATTAACTCTGGTATAAAATACATTCAATGTTAATTTTTATTTCCAATCATTATAAGATTAAATCTTCATAGAAGATATATTGAAGTACATGCCTCTGGAGCCTAATATGGATTTCACCCAGGCAAACTGTTGGTAGTTGATTTTGTTACTGGAACAGAAGAAAATAAGAGCTCTTAGGAAGGTCAAATTTTACCTGGGAAGGTAAAATTTGAAGCTAAAATAAGTGAAGATCGAGAATAGTCTTCTTTTGAAAAATTTTAATTAGGAAAATGTGTGCCAATATATATAGACTGAGAGGAAAATAAACAAGTCTCAATATTAGCAAATCTGATGTGATAGAAAGTCAATACAGACTACAATAGCCTAGAGAATGGCATGATAGGTCCATCAGTCCTACGAATTTGGACTGATCTGCGCATTTTGGCAAAAAACACCCAAGGTGACGTCACGTAGTGAGCTCAAAACAGCTGTTTCGCTGCACGAGGGGCCCCTACCGGAGCAGAGTTTTTGTTCAACATTAGCGAGATTGTTGCTTTTTTTTTTTTTTTTTTTTTTTTGTCACGGAACTATTTTTAAATTATTATTCAAAATTATGTAAGTTATTTTTGCACTCCTGAATCCTTAATACAAAGCATCTAAAGCATTAACTAAATTCTCAGATTCATAACGTTGATTTAAGATTTTATCTATATTCTCATAAAGTGGTCTCATGATTTTGTTTTTCTCTTACAAAACATACAACCATTGATTTGTATGTTGCAGAGTAAACTAATATTGTAAATGAAAAAAAAAGTTAATTTTTTTTAAATTAAAAGGCAGTTTAATGGTAAGTATCCATCAGAAAAATTGTATAGTCGCCATGTTCGTTTGCTGATTTTGACTCCTGCTACAACCACTGCGCATCGGCGCGCAACCCTTCTGCGCACGTTTTTTCGTCTCGAAGTCAAAACACAACTACCGCAAAATTCTTTAGATGCTCTTTAATTAAACTGACCCAAAGCAAATAATAAAAATTGTATAGCAGCAAACGTAAAAGGTTAGTGCCAATACATTATTTTAAATTTGCAAACATAACATATTTAGAGGGTTATCAATAAGCAATGGAAAAATTGCTCCATATAGGATCTTAAGTGCACCCAATCATTTTTTGTAAGTAAATGGAAGGACAAAGGATTGGTGATGTCATCATGGATGTTGACCATTAGGATGGACATTCTGCATGAAAATCAGCCGACTTGACGACTCACCTCAGTTGTGAGGGCGTCCTCTCTGAGCCTCTCTGAGGGAAGCTTCCTGAAGGGACGCACGCACCTCCACCATCACTCGCACTTTCTGATGGAGACGATCGGCCAGGTCTGCATTCTCCCCCCGCAACACGACTGTCGAAGAACAACATCTCAGTGAATATTTAAAAAAAAAAAATACATCTTTAACACTGCATCCCAAATGTCCATTCTCCCCTACTACCTTACCCTACAATGGCAGCAAAATTTAAGGCACATTATATACGCCCTACTTAACTATATAGCGGCCATATTGAAGGGGAGGGGAAGGTCCATTTAGGGCATGCTACGACAGTAGACGAAAAATTGATTTGGGAAGCAGGGTAAACCTAAAGGTTCCATCTTATACATTTATCCACCATATGAGAAGGGTTTTGCTGACAAAGCCAATTCTCTAAATTAACAAAGGAAACAGAAACTGCAGTAAAAATGGTCTGCTGGAATAATGACAACATTAATTTGCAATCAATAATCTCCTCCTAAATACAACTAAGGCAGACCCAGTTTTAAGAAAATGCAAAAATAAAAATCAAGGACACTGCATTTGTGATATAAACTGAAAGAACTTTTTGTTTGCATAGGATGTTATTATAACTTCAGCAGATGTTATTAAATGAAAAATGTTATACTGTAAGTTACAAAAATAGAGCTTTTTTTCTTGCAGTTCATAATTATTCTGACATCCCTTCGTACGGTTTGTTAGGAGAAAAAACTTTATTTTTTCATTCAAATTCTATGATGCACAAAATCGCAAATATTTTTTATGTCGTGCAAAGTGATCTTTCCCGTGGCTCATATGAATTATTAATCTTGCCATTCATAAAAACCGTCGGAAAAAATTAAAAACCAGGTACCGCTGGGTTAAAGGATAGGAAGCTTGATAGAACATGTCGTCGCGCGCAGTTCGTGCGCTAGATTTTCATTGGCTGAGAGAATTGTGTCGTCAATGTTGAAGCTTCTCATTAAAAAAAAAATGAGCAAAACAACTTTCCATTTTTTTATAACCTAATTTGAAAATGATTTTAATATTTTAAATTATTTGATTTGATTTAATTCTTTCTCACAGTAAGTTTAACTCAATTTTCAATTACAAAATGGGGTTTAATTGTTTAAGGTAAAAATTTAAAAAAATAAAGAACAAAAAATATACAACAATATGCAGTTATAGTACTGTTTTAATTTATTTTCTTTTATGAAAAAAGGTGAATTTTTATGTGCACCCTTATAACACTACGGTACCCTATATCCCAACACAGATGGAGAACTGACTCACCTAACTCCGTCTCCACAGAGTTCTATCGCTTGACGGCAGCTTGAAGTCATGCAGCCAAGTCGCCTGCACTGTTGGGAGACTCAAGGGAGCTCTGTAAGAAAAGATGACTTGCATTAGACCAGGCAAATCATTGAAATCATGTGAGTGCTATTTCACTTGCATTTTATCAAGGAAATCATTCAAATCTGAGCTGTAATTATAATAAACTGTATGTTCACAAATATTAATCACATCTGGTATCATAGTCAGGGTGAATAAAAAAAAATATTTCTCTTCTTTCTTTACAATATTAATATTATCAATGCACATGAATAGATACTGCAGTACAGTCAATATGCCATGGGGAATATATTTGCATGGGTAGAATTTTTTTCAAAAATTGAACAATGATTTAAATTGACTTTGAAATCTCAGACATAAACATAAACTAATATTAGGTAATTTTTCAGTGTATTGAATCTTAAAAACAAACAAATTGACCTCATAAAGTACCAAGAGATGGCATTGAAAACAGCCTCTATAGAATCAGTATGACTCAACTACACGTGTACTTTAGCCAGTAGCAAAGCTCAGATATCAAAACAATGACACTTTTAGAATCACCCAGGTAAAATCCACCAGATGTCCATACCTGTCTTTATGACGTCAATACACAATGAAAAATGTATTTTTCAGAATGCAAACAAGTTTTTTTTTTTTTTTTTTTTTTTTTTTTGTAGAAACAAATGTTCTAATATTTAATTTGAAGACACCAAAATGATATATATTTTTTAAATTTATAACTTTTTACTGAGAATAAAAAATATTTTCATATAAAAAGTTTTGTTATGCAGAAGACATCTCTAGCAACTCACATCTAGGCTGGCATTGCTGGACCCTCCCTGGCTCGCAGCTTTTGGCTTGCAGTTTGCGGACGTGGCCTCCCAGAACGAGCACTGAGCGTTTTATCTCCGCCCACGACATCCCCTCCTCAACAGCCTGCAAACAGATAGTGTCAATACAGAATTCAAATCACATAATTTTTGTTGTTTATCTTTTAACATATAGCATTTTTTGCTACTTTTTTAAGAAATTAACGAGTGAAGACAAAATGCAACCTATGCAAATTGCACCTAAAATAATAGAGAAATAAAAAAAAAAAAAAAATCAGAATTTGATCACGATATAAAAAAGGTAGAGATAATTGAACAAATATATATTTTGCTACATTTTGAAACATATGATATGAAATTTTCTGACTCAAGTAAGAATCACTTACAAGTAAGTGTAACAAATAAAAGCCTTTATTAATGTCTATATTAGCCTTACCACTTATCTGACATCACACATGCCACGCCCACTTTCCATGTGTTTCCCATAAAGAATATATTTTTTTTCTTTTTTGCTTCAACTGGACCCTAGCTGTTGTAGAATATTGGATAAGGATTGTATATTGGAGTCAGACAGTTAGTACACCCAACACCAAATCTAATGCAAAAAACTCAAAGAGGTAACTCTATTCTTGTAACAGCCAGAACCATTAATTACTATGATGAGTTATCAGTCACCCATGATGATCGAGGGTTGACAGTGTGGCGACATTTCATGTTCTTTATTAGTTAACTTACCACATTTCCTGTGCTTTTATTTGGAAAACAATATATGTGACAAATAAAAGTAAAGTATAATTTGACTTCATAAACAACAACAAAGGTCGCTGAACCGTCAACTTTCATCATGAGTGACAAGCAACTCATCATCATCATCATAGCCTGGATGTTACAAGCCTAGAGTGCATATAAATTTGTTTTGTGTGTGTTTTGTCTTGAGTTGTTATTATGACGGTATAGATGACTTATTGTTCTATGCGTATGCTATCTGTATATTATAGCTAAATTAACTAAATAAATCTATTAAATACCCGATATTTTTAGATAATGCAAATGTAAGCTAGATTTGGAGTTATGAATTTGTATACCTAATATTTTAGCTACCGATAGGGAATGTAGGGGAGAACACTTTAAAAAAAAAATCGTAATATTCATGTGTGAAATATTTTTTTAACATTGGGTGTGTTACCTTGCCCTTAAAAGGGCTGGGGACCCTAGAAATAGGTATTTTTAATCAAACGTTACCCATCAACTGAGTATGAATACATGCCGCACGGTGGCAAGTGCCCCAGGGTAAGCGTCCTATGAATAGCGGGACCGGAGGAATATGACTTCACATTCATCGCCTGGCAACGCTGCTGTCTCTTCTTCATGTACCTCCCTCCCCCTTCCTCCCGCCCAGCCATACTCACTTTCAGTGCGATGTTGCCTGATGTGCAGCATCTCAGGGATCTGTCTTCAAGTGTTCCCCGCCAGGAGAATTTTCTCCATAAACCACCATGTTAGAAAAATTTGAAATCATCTACTACCTCCCACCCTCCCTACTTCAGGATTGTAGGGGTCGTCTGATAATTATTAATCAAGAAATAATTTTCCTTTAAAAATTTTCTTAAATATAAAAAACAACAATTTTGAGGTTTAATTTACATAGGTTTGGATATAGAACGGTAGGAACACTGCAAAATCAGCTGACTTGAAGCCTCTATTACATTTTAAGCCTAACATTGCAGCAAACATTTGTGCACACTATTAGCTTCAAAAGTACCGTTAAATTCTGTGGCAAAGTAGGTCACTGACCTATCAGAGGGCAGGCGAAGAAGATGCTTGTGGCTGCCGGCTGTGCCAGGTTCTGCAGAGTCTGCAAGGGCTTGGACGAGCCGGTAGCCAGCTCGTTCTCACTCCTCACATTCGAGGCCTCTGCCGCAGCTTGCTCCGCCTCCAGCTCCTGATCAAGAACAAAATAAATAGTCCCATGATACACAAAAAGGGCAAATTTCCTAGATTCTGCTCCTTACTCCTTACCATTTTACACTGCAAGAGTTGACATAAAAAGTTTTTAGTAGACAGTCCATAAGACACTTGATCTGAAGTTGGTTAATTCCTTTCAAATACTGAACCTTGTATGATAACTCCTTCAAAAAGATAAAGATAGCACATGGGGTAGGACTCACCAGCAAGGATGGACATGGTGGTGATCTTGCCAGACCCGTTGTGTCCCAGCAGGACGGTCACCTCCCCCTTGTACAAGTCGAGGGACACACCTTGGACGGCGCGGGGCACGGTCTGATGTCCCAACAAACTACTGTACGTCTTCGTGAGGTCTCGGATGAACACTCCGATGTCGGCCTTATTGCGATTCTGACTGAGCAGACGTTCGAAGTTCTGCGTGTCTTCGCGCGGAGTCACACTCCTAGTCTGAAACAAAATGCCGGGGTTGTTTCACTTAGGCGGATGTGAGTATGTACTTCTACATATTGATTTCTAAAAAGGAGTAGGGTTGCATATAGAGTGTAATTAAATAATTGTCATTACCATCATGCATTTATGAGCAAGTAATCCACAAGAATAGCCCTTGCTTATTTTACCTCAATTTTAAATATACTTTCTCCTGTGAAGCTGCTAAAGCAGTGTGAAGGCGCAGTGGAAGCTCACTGCCCTCACAACCTACAGCAGCCCAAGATTCAATCTACCAGCGGTATATTTTTAATACCTAGTTTTTTATTAATTTCATTTCTTTTTATTAAATTAAATGCTCCTGGGTGTAGGGGGATGTTACATCACATCTCTGTGAAAGAGAAGCACCCCCCTGATCTAAAATATTTGGACTGCATCAGCTGACACAGAAGTAGCCAAAAATAATTAGTGATTATATATTCTTGGCGTAATATTAACTCTATGATTCTTGGGAATGATGAGTATGGGTTGGAATATTTCCCACTCCAAAACTTGTGCAAAAGGTCACATTTATTCTAATTCTAGCTGGGTGTAGGTATGATTTCAAATGGAGCAGTTATACCTATAAACCCTGACTCCACGGCACAGTAGGGCACAATTGGGCACAGTTAAGGTTCACAGTTAGGTAAGCTGTAATGCCCATGAGTATCCAGTAGGGCACAGTGTTTATATTAGGTACCCCAGAGCATCCTAGCTTTCTAAACTTGGCGTAACTTGGCACATTGAATACACTCTTTGAAGTTGTATCGACTATGAACTAGAAGGGGCTTAAATGATGCTTTATTTGATATATATAATATCCAACTGATATTTTTTTTCATTAAATAAACTACATTGGCAATATATCTAATTATTATCAAATTTATTTATTAATTTTGGACTTTGAAAAAATTTATACCCGGATGGTAGCGCCATCTGTTTCTAAAAAATTGAAGTAAGAAAAAAAAAAGCAACATACAACATATGATATGGGTGTCATTGTCAACAAAAACAGAGATGCTGTCTCTTTTTTATTGGAAAAGTCTGCTTTGCAGTCTTTAAAGAAGGTAAGAAATATATTAAAAAGTATATTGAAATAGCAAAGTTCTTTTTTTTCTAATAAATTGCTTCTTTTTTAGAGTGATTATTACAAATTCTAACATCATGAGAGGCCCTATCATAGCTTTTCTTTCTCCAGCCCAGCCCGCCCCCTTGAATTCTCTCTTTTCTTTCAACACTGAGGAAGTTATGCCCAGGCTAGCTACTTATGTGGTGAGTTAAATATTTACAAAATCTTTTCATATGTGTGTTATAATCTCATTTTCATAATTTTACAGGCAATGAATTCAACTCTGCTGCATGAAATGCTGATTAGTGGATTCTATCACCAGACATCATGGCCGCCAATATGCGGGATAGAGACAAAAGAGTTGCAGCTGCTAGCATCAATGTTTTAATTTTTTATGCTAGAGTACTCTGTTAATTACCATGATAAAATAAAAATATTTAAAAAACTACATTTTTTTAGTAATACGTTAACTTAATTAGCTTTAATGAAATGAAAAAATAAAAAAATTAATAAGGAGAAGGGGCGGGGGAGAGCTACCAAGTCTAAACCATTGGTCGAACTGTGATTTTCACAGTTCGGCCATTTTGTGAGAATCACAGTTCAGCCAAGTGTCTTTGACTAGGTACCTCTGTGAATTTCACAATTGCGCCGAAGCACAAGGGGATTAACAACCGGGCTGCCAAGTTCAAATTACAATGTTAATAGAACACAAGATTGAACTTGGCACCTAACTGTGCCCAACTGTGCCGTGGAGTCAGGGAAGAACAAAGTAATCAGATGCTGACTATATATAGGGATATTTTGTCACTTGTTATACATGTTTCTGCGTCTCATATGTTTTTGGACATTATTTTTAACAGTGCTGACAAGTTGAAAATTGTCAGCACTGTTGAAGGAGGGATGGTCAAGATGGACATGAAAATTGTTTAAAAGTTTAAAATATAGGAGGTACTATTAAGCCCAGCTAGGCATTGTACACTTATAGTGAGAGACATAATATATATAAAAAAAAGAAATCTTGTTTTATTATATTTATTTCTCTCCTTTCCCACTACAAACAAAGGTACAAATGTGATCCGAGGGTTCTTACGTTGTGTCCGGGTCTTCGGTGCTGCCCTAGCTCTGTCCCCCCCTTCAGGGCTCTTCGGCTGTGCATGCACCTCGAGAGCTTGTGCAGTCTTCAGAAGGGACGGCAACTGTGCCTGACCCACGTATAAATTTTGACTACTTTGGGCTTGGTTTGCTAGCCCAAAATAGCATTGCTAGCTCAAAATTACTTTCCTTCAAGTATCAGTTTGGGCTAGCTGCGAAGCCCAGAGTACCTCAAACTGGCTTTAAAGTGTTATTGAGCTATCTGAACTCAAGTTTGCTTATTAGCAAAGTAGCCCACGATTGTCCAATAATGCTTCAGGCTTTATTTAGACCAAACATGCTCATTTAAGCCTCCAGCTCAGATTGGAATTTCGTAGCTTAAGGTCTGTCGCTATGAAAAAATGCAACTGAAATTAAATGAGATGTCGCTACCTGCCTATAGTAAAAAAGATACGGGATTCGGTGATTTTTATTCGGCATTAGCAATGAAAATAAAGAAAATTAAGCGTTTTTGTTGAACTTAGGGCTTAAACGTGTTGTTTGCCTGTGTCTTCTACCGATTCATTATTTAAAATATTCATTATATATGGAGTTATAGCAATTAAAAGTATGCAACATTTTACTGGAGAGCAAAAGCTGAAGGCAAGGAAAGAAACAAGGAGGGCAGGCGTGCCGTTGCGAGTGCGTCCTTTACGTGCCATGCGTGCCGTGACGAGTGCATTGTGAGGTCGACTCCAAAGTATTGTACTGTAAATTGAATAGAAAATAGAAATATGGTAATAGAGTGTTTTGTACACAGCATTCTCTGTTATTATTATGAATTATTTTTTTAAATAAATTTAATTTGTAGTAATTAATTATTAATAGGTATCGAAAAATGTTTTGTTGCTTTTTTGTATATAGGTAAAGAAACTAACATAATTAATTAAAAAAAATACATTATTGGCTTTATATAGGATGAATCTGGATACTATAATCACCAATCGGACATATAAAATCTTATATTTTTTATATCCTTTCAAGTTATACTTTTTCAGTTTTATCATGTCAATTATCTACTGGAAGGAGTAAAAAAATTAAATGTATGGAATATGAATGAAATGCTAAAGTATGCTCAAACTAACAAAGAATTTTTAACTGTGGATTAATTTTTTAGATGTATTTTTAATTATGTCAAATTATAAATTAAATTAAAAATGTGACGTTTAGAAAAAAGAAACTATTTTTTATTGTTATATATAGTAACTTTTTCACATTGAAATTCAATGTATTATGCTCCTGTCCGTGGACCACATCATGAGTGCGAAAGCTGCTATCATGAGGTAGAATATGCAATTGCCCCGCGCTGCTACTGCTTGCACTCGCGAGCTGCAGTTTTCTTTTCTTCACTTCCTTCCTGGGTCCGGAGAGGACCGGGGGAGGATGGGGAGAAGGGAAAAAAAGAGCAGGCGTTACGTGCTGAATGCGTTACTGTACGCGTAAATTGATCAAATTTTTTTTAATAATAGTTAATTTTCAAGGCGCATTTTTTTTATTAAAATTATTATGATATATATTTTTTTAAATATTTATATATTATATTATATACATTTTTTTTGTGTGGTTTTAATGATAAAACTCCCTCCAAACTTAATATTTTAAAAAGTAATTAAAATATTCTCGACCTGTATTATAATATAACGATGAATTTGAAATCTGAATCTGATTATTATAATAATATCCTTACTTTTTTTTTTTGTATCCTCTCAAGCAAATACTTTTCAAGTGTTTCATGACGATCATCTACTTGATGGAGAGACTGAAATTAAATTTATTGAATAATAATGAAAAAGTTAAATCATTATACTTTATTATGATTCATAATATTCCTATAAGATTAATTTTTTTTATAAGTTTTCATTGTTATTTAGTTTTATTTTTTTTATATTTTGTATAATTTATATTTATATATACTTTTTTATAAATTTATATTAAATGTATGTTAATATATTTATAATATTTATATCACATTAATAAATGCTGCATTCATTGCATTTTGATTGATGGTGCAATATTTTTATGTATTTATTTTTCCTGGCCATAGATAAGGTAAAAGCACGGCCCGCGATTATATTATTATATCTGCGTCGCGCGAGCCGCAAGGCGCCAACCCTTGTGAAAGTCTGCAGGCCAAGTGGCCCGCCTCGCCTGAGTCGCGCCTGCCTGACCGCTAGCGAGCAAGGTGCAGGCCGCTCGTCCCCAACAATGGAACAATGTACAGTACAGTACGGTACATCTGCGGCGAAAATAAATCAGCAAGATGG
This sequence comes from Siphlonurus alternatus, assembly GCA_949825025.1. NCBI lineage: Eukaryota > Metazoa > Arthropoda > Insecta > Ephemeroptera > Siphlonuridae > Siphlonurus > Siphlonurus alternatus. The sequence goes on from OX463782.1 coordinate 35,453,324, forward strand.
CTTGTGAGGAAGTAGGGAAATATTAGATGTATTTTTTCGTACTAATAAAGTCATCAAAATCTTACTGATACGAATTTATATTAACAGGTTTCCTAAAGATTATATGTATGAATAACATTATATCATCAAAAATGGAATATAATTTATCGTTCTGCAGAAGAAGCCGAACAAAATTCATCCAATAATTATTTTTTAAAAGGCATACGTCGCGCCTCTGGTGGCCGGCTGCATAGCGACAGACCTTAAAATAGACCAGATTTGTGACCAAGCAATTTTAACCCAATTAAGACCAAACAAGCTTGAAACAAACTTAAGCTAGCTGTTGACCGTTTTAGCCCAAAATGGCTCCTAATATCCCCAGGGTTGCAGTAAGCTTGTTATTGGCCAAAAAAGCTCAATTAAGCCCAAGCTCAACCTAGCTTCATGTAGCTGTATATTGACCAATCCAGCTAAAATAAATCTGAGCACCCTGTAGACCATTTCTGCCCAAAATAGCCATGAATGAATTCCTTGCCTCGGCCAGCACAAAGTGAGCCAAAAATGCTTAAAATGGCACTCTTCAGCCCAAACATGCCCTTTTTTACTCTGAATGTATTCATGTGCTTGACCAAGCCCAAAATGGACCAAAAAAGCTTAAAATGGCACTCAGTAGCCCAAACATACCCCTTTTTACTCTGAATGTATTCCTCAGGTTGGCTCAGTTCAAAATAGCCCAAAATAGCTTAAAATGGATTTTTTTTGCCCAAAGATGTTTTTTCCCTCCCTGAATGTACTGCATTGGTTGAGGTAGCCCAAAATGAACCAAAACAGCTTAAAATGGACCTCTTTTGCCCAAAAATGTTTTTTCCCTCCCTGAATGTACTGCATTGGTTAGGTAGCCCAAAATGAACCAAAACAGCTTAAAATGGACCTCTTTTGCCCAAAGATGTGCCGGTCAACCCTGAATGTACTGCATTGGTTAAAGTATTATAGCTCTACCTTAACAAAACATTTTACATTTTAATTGTTTAAGTTTCTGTAAAGACAAGACAGAAGTGATGATATTTGGCAACTATAGTACAGATACTACCAATATATATAGTGACAAGGCAAAAAGCAAAAAAAAAAAAATAATAAAAAAAAATGTAGAACACATTTTGCATCCCTGGGGGTTGATGACATTGCCTTTAGTGTACATTTTTAATTTTTAATTGCATTGTGTACAAGAGAAAGCATCAGGATTTATATAAATTAAGTACATCATAATGTCCACTCATGTTAATAAAGAAATACTGTAATGGGAAATTCTGCTACATTTATTTTGATTTTTTTTTCCAGATTAAGCATTGAATTTAAATGTCCAAATTAAAAAAAATTTCAATTTTCAAAATTGGAGACATGGAAATTTTTAAAAATGTTCCTTCTTTTGAATTTAGCACCAAAACGTGACGTAGAAACTGCCCAGCAGGTGAATTTTTCCTGCAATAAATTTTTATTTTCGATTACAACACTTAAAGTTATTAACTGATATTATAGGGCCAAAACTATTGATACTAGGGAAGAAAAACCCGCTGATTTCGATTGTGTTACTAAAGTTTATAGCCAATTACTCCTTTTCGCTCAAACTATGATATCAGGCAGTTGTTGTGTGTTATTAACTAAGGAGTTTCTACGTCACAGTTTTCAGGTTTGCGCACAAAAGTTGCATACTTTGCCCATAATTCTAATAATCCCTTCAGAGTCCCCAAATGTAAATTAAAAAACTTAAAAAGTAAATCAAATTTATTGTTATTATATACCCTATCATAATAAAGTAATTACAATAAAATTTGAGTTGTAAAAAGAGAATTCAACATTGTTTGCTTATTATACCAAGTCATATTATAGTATATACATCGATCAATCACAGAAAAAATAAAATTTATTATTAAAAACAGAAAAACTTTAAGTTATATATATACAGTAAAAACATGTTATTAAGTAATGTCAAGGGACGTAAAGAAGCGCTGGCGCTGCTGATGCAATGTGATTTCAGGGAAAATTTAAACAGTAATTAATGTTCACCGACTCTTAGCCGTCTTAATTAGCAAAAAATCGCGAATTCATTAATTTAAAAATACTATATTTTACTAACACCCTATATATAGATCCGTAGCTATTGTAATATAGCATTCATTTTATTATATGAAAATCTTTCTTGGGAGACGTCTACTTATTAAACATAAAAAAAAAAAATATCACCACTTAATTGCCTCGAGATTTAATATCGCTGATGCCGCGCGCGTTTCCATATATATGTAAAAATATATTATTATGGCACGCACGTTTATATTCTAATTATTAATTATAATTTCTTTTACAAAATTGTTTAAAATAATACATGAAAGATATACATTTGTGCTTGATTATATATAATATACTAATTATATACGCGCGATATCAGTCGATTTATTTATTGTTTTAATTTTGAAAAATCAACAAATTTCAATTGTTGCGCTTTTAGGTTTTAATTTTAAAAATTCAAACAAACTTTAATTCTTGCTTCTATAGCTCTCAGCTTTTCATTGTTCTTTTGTAATTGATTGGATGAACACGCGCATCGAATATCAAGCTTGAAAAAAATATTTTGATATCTTAAATTTTCCAATTAAGATTTTTCAATTATCAAGGAATAAGTTGTAATTTGCCTTAATTGGCTAATTAGCTATTACCTTTTAAAAATTAAGAACAAAAGTGTCACTTGCCTTTATTGGCCGGTGACCTTTTAAATTTTCAAGAATTATAAAAAAGTATCATTTGCCTTAAGTGGCCGGTGAGCTTAAAAATTTTCAAAGAATAAGATAAGATGGATTTAATGAGAAAGACAGCTGCAGAAGCAGCAGAACAAAACTATAATGAGAATCAAGACTGCTTGCAATTACAATCAGATATTGTTGAACTAACACAAGCAATAAAAGCAAGCAAGAAGAAAATTGATGAACTCACAAACATCATAAATATGAAGGAAACTTTAATAAATGAGATTGACTTAAAATACGTAAATAGTGAAATGTTAACGGAAGTACTGGATGCGACAGATCAATTGACCAAGGAAAAACAGAGGTGCCGTAATCTTGAATCACAACTAAAAGACAAAAGTGATAAACTGGCACACTTGTCACATGACGGTGAAGTGAGTATTCAAAATTCACCTTCTGAAGATGATATAACTGTTCATATTCAACGACGAATTCAATGGCATAAAAAAATGTCAAGTACCATGGACAGGGTAATGGCAGCTATGGTAGCCTCATCCAATCAAGTGGCAAATAAAGAAGAAGAATTAAATCAGGAGAGAGAAAAAAGCCAGAACCTAACCTCCATGAACCATTTTTTAAAGGAAAAACTTTACGAAGCATTAATGATCAGACCTGTTAAGGAGCAGCGTCTGCTGCAGAAAATATATGAACTGGAGGAACAATGTCAGAGAGACAAAGAGCAGCTCCAGCGAGAACGAGAAGAAAATTATAAGTTGACCAAAGAGCTTGAAGAAAGAAGACTGGAGAACGTGTCACAAAAAATTGAGAAAGCCTCCTGCATGGAAGAAAAACGAGAAAAAGAATTCAAAGAATTGGATGTGAAACTAATTGGTTATGAAAAGGAATATGTTGATCAATTGATAAAGAATAAAATTACTAAGAAACAACTGGATGATAAAGAGAAACTACAATTACAAAATGAACAAAAATTTCATGAAATTGAAAAAGAATGTAAAAAATATAAAACACAAATCCAATTTGAAATTAATAAAAAAGAAATTTTGAAACAGCAAGTAAACAAATTGCAATTAGAATTAACTCTTAACAAAGATCAGCATAAAAGTGATAAATGTACCATCAAAGACGCTAATAAGAATGAGGTCACAAAACTGCAGAAGGATTTGTTCTGTCTGGCCAAGGAGAAGATGAGGATGGAGGAGCGAGTGCAATTGTCAGAGGTCGAGCTGGAGAAGCTGGAGGAAAGCCTGGCTGGCCTTAGTCATGAGACCTCGCATCGTCTCGAGGCCGTGAGGTCGGAACACGAGGCCCTCAGAAGCAGCTATAAATACCTGGCCGAGAAAGCACGAGAGCTGGAGATGAGCAACCAACAACTTTGTGACGAAATAAATCAATTACACCACCAGAGTCAACAGAAAATCAAATACATCCAAAAATTAGAACAGAGTACACTTGAGTTAAAAACTAAACTGTCAATATTGAAACATGAAAATTCTATGAAACATGAAAAATGTTCAAAACAAGAACATAAATTTAAGTTCCCACAAAGCATCATAAACCGCATGGATGTATACAAGATGACCTTAAATACAGCAAATGTCCGATCCTTTTTTTATGTTCCATAAATATCTCGGGATATAAACTGCAGTTCCTGGTGTTAAAAGATTAAACAAAAATAAAATACCATTTTTCCTCGTTCTCAAGTTATAATCAAATTATTAATTCTACTGTAGCTGTCAGAAATAACTGGTTATTCAAAATTGAAAATATATAAATATATATATAAATGAAAAAAAAAAAAAATAAATAAAAAAATAAAAACACAACGACCATCACCACGAAGAATATTTTTGCATCATTGTTTCGACTTAATGGCAACGCAGAAGACATCCCACGTCAGAGGGCTTGCAGATACACATCCAACTTACACGAGAATTACGAGGCTCGCGAGGATGCTGCTCAAACACAAAAAGAGGTCAGTTTATGCTCTCTCTGCATATGTATTTTTTTTTAAAACAATACTCAAATATTTTAAAATAAAATTTTATTTAACATAATACAACCATTATTCAAAAATAGTTAATAATTATTTAATTAAATATACACTGGATTTTAACTTTTATTATTAAATAATATACAAATAAAATACAAGGAAAAATAAAAATAAATGCAATTAAATAATGAATTAAATACCGTAAGAAGTATTGATATATATCTATATCTACTCTACGAGCTAATAGAATAGGTAGAGACCATTGAATATAAGTTCACATTTTAGGATTAAGATAAAGAGGATGATATCAATTAAAGTCCAATTGATATATTTAATGTGAATCTTTTTACTAACCTAAACACCAAATTGAGAATAACAAGTTAATTTTTATTTCATTTTCCCCTTACTTTAAAATGCTGCAATCAAAATAAATAGTTGAACAATTAAAATCACAAAATTGTAAGGAGAGCATATAACTGAGAACTCTTGATTCCTCCTTTGAACTATATGTCCACAGATTCGTCCCAGAGATGATCAACGTACATCAAGCCCATCGACTACCACAACCACCCGGAAAAAGAAGATTTAATTAAAATAACTGCTATTACTAAATTGTTTTGTAAATGTTAAATATGTTAATGTTTATTCTTTAAAGTAATGCATGCACCATTTTTATAATGTACCCATGATCATTTTTATTTATGTAACATAAATTAATTTCATTATATAAAATCAATAATTTTTAACAAATGTTTTTAATTATTTTTCTGTCTAATTATCATGTCATTCATAGCATCTCAATTTAATATGTAAACTAATCTATTAAATTTCAATCCATCAGTAAAAGTTAACAAAGTCAAACACGTGACTTTTCTTACAGCTTAATAAAATCATAAAATACACTGTTTTAACAGGTTGTTAAGAAATTCATGCAAGAACTATTTAGAATCCTAAAGTACGACAAATAATTCTGTAATATATTTTTTCACTATTCTTTTTTTATTGCAAAGAGATTGCTTTGTTTTTATCTTTATGTGATGGAGTTTTTAGTGCAATTATAATACAAATATATTAATAAATACAGTTTATTTAAATTCATTACTATCTTAATTCATTAATTCAGAGTGAAATTTGCATCATCTGCATCAAATGATTCTACATGTTAGTGTGTTAAGCCGATAAAAAATTTAGGCTACATTTTTTTCTTCTTCAATTAAATAATTCAAGATATCTTTCCCTCTCTATCACTATTCAGTTAGCAGTTCTGCGCATTCACCAACAAATCTGAGGAAAGTCAGGATCCATCCTCCGACATTGAAACATATTCCACGATCAGTGGTGTGGGAAAAAAAATGTTGAGATATCCGAATCTACAAAAAAACTTAGCTCTAAAGCGCATTTAAAATGTTGTCCTTATCCTAACATTACGAGGGTGATAAGGGAGGGGGATCATTAAAAATACACACATACATACTTTTTAGAGCAGGGAAGAAAAAGGTGTCAATAAATACTCTGCTACAAAAATAATCTTTACATTTGGATACTAACCAACGTAAATTTTCGCAATTAAAACTTTAATGAGGAAATAACAAATGTTAAAAGCCTACTTTCCCCCCCACCCATGTTATATGCACACAGTATTATTTTACAGTATAAAATACTGTATCCATATATACTCAGACCAGACTCGAATCACCTCAAAAATGTTCTTCACAAGAAGAAGAATATAGTTCGTGCGAGTCTGGACTGACTCGCACAAATATTCAAAAAAACAGCTTCTGTCATGTCACAACCTGTTGTCAAAAAATGAAGGGGCTATAGTCAGTAGGCAATAGTCACAGGGATCCCTGACCCAGCCGTAGTTATGGCCCCTTGTCAAGCCTGGCGGCCCTGACCACAAGGCTGAAAATTACGTTTTGCATGCATTTTACCTGATTCTGTACAATGAAGACTTGCCAATCAACAGTTAGTAATTCTTCTGAAAGACAGATTTCCACAGAAAATGCTAAAATATAACCAAAATTCGCACAAAGCCTGAAGCTTCAGACACCAAGGACTGCCTCATGACATGACTTTTATAATCAGCTGATTAAAGGCAAAAAAGTATCTGGCTATTCACACCAACGTTCCTTCATAAGTTGATTCACACTTCAGTTTCATGCGAATTAATGCTACTCGAACTTCCTTTTACCTATTATATAGTATCCTATAGAGTTGTTATATTTTAAAGGGACAGGGGACCATAAAAATAAGTATTTTTTATTTAAAAGTTACCCACTAACTGAGTATGAATACATTTCGCACGGTGGAGAGTGCTTCAGGGTAAACGCCCAGCGAGTAACTGAAGTGTGGATTGCTGACGTCAGCAATCACGAAATTAAAGCAACATATTATATAGCTGCCAATTTTCTATGGAACTCACTCCCCCCTCCTCCCGCCCAGACTTAAGGGTAAGGCATGATACAACTATAATAGATAGGTCCGTCAGCCCTACGAATTTGGACTGATCTGCGCATTTTGGCCAAAAAAACCCAAGGTGACGTCACGTAGTGAGCTCAAAACAGCTGTTTTGCTGCACGAGGGGCCCCTACCGGAGCAGAGTTTTTGTTCAACATTAGCGAGAACGTTGCTTTTTATCTCATCTCAAATTTGATATTTATTTGCAATACTACAAGCCAAACTGATTGCAGTAACGTATTAAAAGAAATTTTAAACACTGCAATTCGCAAGCAATCTGGGGTAGAAGTTCATATCTTTGTTCATAAAGCATACAAAGTTGCTATTGGCTGTGCGCAGATTAGTCACCTAGCGTTTGCGCAGCTTCATTTGGATTCAAGCTTTTTTATCATGCACACTTTGCAGAGCCATGCGCAGTAGACTACTAACATTTAGCCGCGCGTGGTTAGTAGTTGGATGGGTGACCATTTTCAACAAAAACCACGTTTCCCACCCAGGGGTAAAACGTTGCGCTTTTCCACTATGTGGTTCCCCTGGCTTTGGACCATTGCACTTCCGGTTCATTGACAAAAGCTGTAGCGTCCATCCTGGCTGAGGTTTCCACGTTTCCCTCAGCCGCAGGCAAATGCCGGGATGGATTTGCAAGGCCGTGGCCGCCCCCGTTCCAGAAGAGCCCGCGAAACGCTCAAGTTAGGGTTTCGGAAGGTTCGGGGTTTCAAAGTAGTATGTAATTAGTAAATAGAAGTACCCAATAGGGTTTGATTAAAAATTAAAAAAAAAAAAAAAACTCGTTTCAGCGCAGCTTTTCTAAGCCGTGGCTATTAATTTACGGAAACTCTATAATAGAGCAGAAAAAATTAAACGTATGCACTGTGCGCATGGGACGGCCCTGAGGGTAAGGTAACGCCACCAATGTTAAAAAAAATCCCTCTCACAAAAATTCTGAAAAAAATTTAAAATGTTCTCCTCTACACCCCCTATCAGTAGCTAAAATATCAGGTATACAAATACGATCTAGTTTTTGAGTTATGAATTTTTAAAGTTGACCAATTTAACATGGGAGTTTCATTTCCCATGATATGAATATTCCATGATATAGGGGGTATAGAGGAGAACATTTTAAATTTTTTTCAGAATTTTTGTGAGAGGGATTTTTTTTAACATTGGTGGCGTTACCTTACCCTTAATTGCTCAGTGCGATCTTGCATGTGCGGCTGTCTATATTTATTTAGTTTTTATAAATTCGGGGGATATATGGTCCGACAACGGAAATTTACTCTTTTCTCACACTAGCATATCTTAAACATAAACTTTTTATGCATTCATGATTGCATTGTCCTATACATGTCCCTTTAACTTAATTAATTTATATAGCTTTTTAGTGCATTAATTTTTAAAAGAATAATTGATGAATATAAATATTTATTTAATTTTCAAGGAAAAGAAACCATTATAATTGTGATACAATTAAGGATAATTAACCCAGAGCATATGCAATCAATAGAAAAATCACAAAAAAGGTGAAAATCATGTGGTCACAGGGTAAAATCAGAAATATTTGAGTGAAGTATTTATCACGACAATGTGAATAAACGTCGTCATAATATTTTATATATATATAATATATTGCTTTATTTTTTTAAGTGTCGTAAGGTAACGCCACCAATGTTAAAAAAAATCCCTCTCACAAAAATTCTGAAAAAAATTTAAAATGTTCTCACCCCCTATCAGTAGCTAAAATATCAGGTACACAAATACGATCTAGTTTTTGAGTTATGAATTTTTAAAGGTGACTAATTTAACATGGGATTTTCAGTTCCTCCATGTTAAAAAGTAGTCAACTTTAAAAATTTATAACTCAAAAACTAGATCGTATTTGTATACCTGATATTTTAGCTACTGAAAGGGCCGGGGTGTAGAGGAGAACATCTTAAATTTTTTTCAGAATTTTTGTGAGAGGGATTTTTTTTAACATTGGTGGCGTTACCTTACCCTTAAGGTCGCGTCTTTTTAAAGTTTACACATAATTTTGAAAAAAGAAACAAAAGTATAAAAATAATAAAATGTAACCACAAACTCTAATTATTTTATTGAAGCTCCCTGGATATTTTCAGGATCTGTTGTAGTTAGAAGAATTAACCCCTAGCTAGCTATAAGTTCTATATCATGGAAGGACCCTATATAGCTATATATCTCTTCTCACAATTATAATAAAGTTGTTATCATTATACAATTATACAGTGGTTCCCCAGGCTTTGGACATCGCTTTGGTCCATTGAGAAAAAGTAGAGGTGTCCGTCCTGACTGAGGTTTTCCACGGTTCCCTCAGTTTCACCTCAGCGAATGCTGGGACGCGTAAGCATGCAGGCCGTGGCCACTATCCGTTCCCTACCTTATCCCTACCCAGTACCCCGCCGCGAGCTGTAAGCTCTTAGGGGTGTATCCTTGTAAAAAAAATATATATATATATTTGGTACTGTGTACTATATAAATCTAATCTCAGGTTATGGTTTTATACCAGAGTTAATTTAAATTAATTAAATTAACTCTGGTATAAAATACATTAGATGTTTAATTTTTATTTCCAATCATTATAATCATTATGAGATAAATCTTCATAGCAGATATATTGAAGTTCATGCCTGGAGCCTAATATGGATTTCATTCAGGCAAACTGTTGGTAGTTGATTTTGTTACTGGAACAGAAGAAAATAAGAGGAAGGTAAAATTTGAAGCTAAAATAAGTGAAGATCGAGAATAGTCTTCTTTTGAAAAATTTCAATTAGGAAAATGTGTGCCAATATATATAGACTGAGAGGAAAATAAACAAGTCTCAATATTAGCAAATCTGATGTAATAGAAAGTCAATACAGACTACAATAGCCTAGAGAATGGCATGATAGGTCCATCAGTCCTACGAATTTGGACTGATCTGCTTATTTTGGCAAAAAACACCCAAGGTGACGTCACGTAGTGAGCTCAAAACAGCTGTTTCGCTGCACGAGGGGCCCCTACCGGAGCAGAGTTTCTGTTCAACATTAGCGAGATTGTTGCTTTTCATCTCATCTCAAATTTGATATTTATTTGCAATACTACAAGCCAAACCGGTTGCAGTAACGTATTAAAAGAATTTTTAAACACTGCAATTCGCAAGCAATCTGGGGTAGAAGTTGGTATCTTTGTTCATAAAGCATACAAAGCTGCTATTGGCTGTGCGCAAATTATAATAGTCACCTAGCGTTTGCGCAGCTTCATTTGGATTCAAGCTTTCTTATCATGCACACTTTGCGGAGCCATGCGCAGTAGACTACTAACATTTAAAACTCATCGTTTCTGCGCAGCTTTTCTAAGCCGTGGCTATTAATTTAAGGAAAACTTTATAATAGAGCAGAAACGTTGGTGGAGTTACCTCACCCTTAATAGCTTTAATAGTTACTGAGAAAAAAATTCAAATTATCTAGCATGGTGGCTTATGGAGATAATTTTCCTGACGGGGAACACTCTATTCCACGTGGAATAGTACTTATTATTAATTGAATTTGGAAATATCACGATAAATATCCTAAACATAAAGACAATAAAAAAAATATATCACATTATACTTCAACTTTATATCAATATCAAACCATAAATGGAAATTGAGATAATAGTCAATATTAAAAGTCCAATGAAATATTTCTCATTCAAAAATTAATACAGTATTTTTTCTGCATTAAAAATAATGATAACACTTTATTTTAAAATTTTCTTACAAGATATTGATGTAAAACTTTGTGCAGTACACAAGTCATAACATCATACAGTCAATGTCTTTTGACAGTTTACTTAATGTGCATTCAAAAGGTGCAGGCAGTTTTAAGACAAGTGCACTTAAAAAAAAAAGCTTAATAACATTTATATAGTCATGTTCTGTATGTTATTGTAACTTGTGACAATAATCCATAAAAGTACTCTACAGTTCTTCAAGTTAAAAATTGTAATACTTGCATTAGAATCTAACTCAAGTATTACAATTTTTAACTTTAAGAAATGTACAGTTGTCAATTAATAGTATGAATAAAAATGGTTTCTAGACGACAACCAAGAAATACTGTAATATGGAACAAATGACACTTTTAATTCCTTATAATTATTTTGACTAAGCCTTTAATTATATTAATTCTATGAAGTCAAGACAGGAATCAAATGCAAACAATAAAGACACTTTCTTTTAAAGACATCAAGGATAAAATTGCTTAATAAATTGTACAGTAAAAGTACAGTATGTAACTATCAAATAATGACCTATATAATAATACAGATATGTCAATGTCACGCACTCGAGAATGTGTGGTAGTAATTAATGAGTAATGCAGTTACAACTCTTATCATATTTCACGGCCACGCGCCCTTGACTTGAAGATGACACTTGCATCACTGCATGTGCATCTATATGTATTACTGTATGTATGGCTAATCTAGATTGGATGAGTAATACACATAGATGCACATGCAGTGATGCAAGTGTCATCTAGCTTCAAGTCAAGGGCGCGTGGCCGTGAAATATGATAAGAGTTGTAACTGCATTACTCATTAATTACTACCACACATTCTCGAGTGCGTGACATTGACATATCTGTATTATTATATAGGTCATTATTTGATAGTTACAAAAGTCTACTGTAAACTCATTAAAATTTAAAAGAATTTAATCAACAAAATAAACTCTTAGAATGTAAAGTTGAATTTAAAAGACATGAAAACAATACTTAAATAATTTAAGTAAAGTTTGAACAATATGAAAACTACCCACAATTTTGAAGCAATTGCTTACCAATGCATATATACACTATATACACACAGATTTATAGACAATGGCACAAAAAGGTTCAGAAATAATATGAGATTTCACTCCTCCATATATTTACATAATAATATATACAGACACTTTCATTTTATGCTGCTAAAATCAATTGTGAAATTTCTCAGCTAAAAAGTAGCATCAGCCAGAGAAAACTTAACGTCAAATATTCTACATATTTACTTTTTATACTTAAATTTGGAGGTTCAATCAGAGAGCTTACGTATAAAAGAGAGGTTGAAGGCCGTGCTAATTAATGTGTTTCCCCCGAAATTTGAGGTTAATAATTATAACTGTTGGAATACTCAGAAAAGTATAAAAATTCTGTCACTGACAGCTTCCTCTGAGGACAACGCGAGGGCGCTATCTGTACTTTGTCTCATCTGTCAACTAAGGGATGATCAGCACCACTACGTTATCATCAGCAGAAGCAGCCACTATATCTACCAAAATGCGCTTTTGTGGTGTATGTTTTTAAACTTGCACTCTTGCATGAGCATTGAATGTTAAAGAGCTCTCTAGGGCCCTAGCTAGGGCAAAACTTCACCATAAACATTCAGCTGCTTTTTAATGTAAGCTCTCTGGTTCAAAACAGGTCATCTACACAAAAAGGATGTATTTTAATTTGTACCTTTTTTGCGGCTCCCACTTTCAGTTTCTTGGTGCCGCGCACCTTTTTCATCCGGTTCTTGCGTTCCTTCCTCTGTTTCCTGGTGGCCTTCTTCTTCTCAAACAGGCCATGCTGAAAGTAAGAAACTTAATAGCACAACTTGTCTGAAAAATAAGCTCATAATGTTTAATATTAATGTAACCCAACTGAAATGAAAAACCAAGAGCTATATTTCTCCACTATTAAAAAACATTAGACGTAAGTTGTTTGAAAGAGTCTACAATTATAACATAACATGACGCCATATCCCTTTACGGGGTAAGCCAGCAGCATTATTACCTCGGCCATCTACAAATTGCCCTCCAAAGCACTCGATTCTTGCATACTCCACTTGCTTCAGAAATACTCATAAACAATTATAAACAATAATATTACAGTAATAATTAAAAGTAAAACTCTTTTTGACTTTTTATCAAGTTCTCAGGATGAACCTTATCGACATGCAGTTAATTAATACAGAGTACTCAGGTAGCAGTATATTAAATAATCTAGCAAAACAACCAAACCTGTGACAACATTCAGGCGGGTTATTGCCACATTAATGGAAAAAATTAATGTATATTTTCCTTGAAGTCTATTTTTAGTTTGCTTGCAATTAAGTCACAGCCAGTGAATGGAAGGTGAAAGTTTTGGAGGCATCGTATTAAAACCATTATTATTATTATTATATCAGCAAACACTCTCAGGGGAAGGCATGAAGCATTATCACCACACATAACTTGAGAGAGACAACACACAAATACAAAGCATGGCATATAAACTATTGTGTCAGCAGGCAAATAATGAGAACCGTCAGCTTCAAAATCAGCTCTTTAATTGCACTTTCTGGTCAAGTCCACCTTTCAGGGGTTGTGATAAATAATATTATAGAGAGTAAAAACTCCATTATTGCGCAACTTGCAGGCAGCGGCTGGCAACGCTGCTGTCTCTTCTCCATGTACCTCCCTCCCCCTTCCTCCCGCCCAGCCATACTCACTTTCAGTGCGATGTTGCCTGATGTGCAGCATCTCAGGGATCTGTCTTCAAGTGTTCCCCGCCAGGAGAATTTTCTCCATAAACCACCATGTTAGAAAAATTTGAAATCATCTACTACCTCCCACCCTCCCTACTTCAGGATTGTAGGGGTCGTCTGATAATTATTAATCAAGAAATAATTTTCCTTTAAAAAATTTCTTAAATATAAAAAACAACAATTTTGAGGTTTAATTTACATAGGTTTGGATATAGAACGGTAGGAACACTGCAAAATCAGCTGACTTGAAGCCTCTATTACATTTTAAGCCTAACATTGCAGCAAACATTTGTGCACACTATTAGCTTCAAAAGTACCGTTAAATTCTGTGGCAAAGTAGGTCACTGACCTATCAGAGGGCAGGCGAAGAAGATCCTTGTGGCTGCCGGCTGTGCCAGGTTCTGCAGAGTCTGCGAGGGCTTGGACGAGCCGGTAGCCAGCTCGTTCTCACTCCTCACACTCTCGGCCTCTGCCACAGCTTGCTCCGCCTCCAGCTCCTTCCTGTCACGAGCTCCTGATCAAGAACAAAATAAATAGTCCCATGATACACAAAAAGGGCATATTTCCTAGATTCTGCTCCTTACTCCTTACCATTTTACACTGCAAGAGTTGACATAAAAAGTTTTTAGTAGACAGTCCATAAGACACTTGATCTGAAGTTGGTTAATTCCTTTCAAATACTGAACCTTGTATGATAACTCCTTCAAAAAGATAAAGATAGCACATGGGGTAGGACTCACCAGCAAGGATGGACATGGTGGTGATCTTGCCAGACCCGTTGTGTCCCAGCAGGACGGTCACCTCCCCCTTGTACAAGTCGAGGGACACACCTTGGACGGCGAGGGGCACGGTCTGATGTCCCAACAAACTACTGTACGTCTTCGTGAGGTCTCGGATGAACACTCCGATGTCGGCCTTATTGCGATTCTGACTGAGCAGACGTTCGAAGTTCTGCGTGTCTTCGCGCGGAGTCACACTCCTAGTCTGAAACAAAATGCCGGGGTTGTTTCACTTAGGCGGATGTGAGAATGTACTTCTACATATTGATTTCTAAAAAGGAGTAGGGTTGCATATAGAGTGTTATTAAATAATTGTCATTACCATCATGCATTTATGAGCAAGTAATCCACAAGAATAGCCCTTGCTTATTTTACCTCAATTTTAAATATACTTTCTCCTGTGAAGCTGCTAAAGCAGTGTGAAGGCGCAGTGGAAGCTCACTGCCCTCACACCCTACAGCAGCCCAAGATTCAATCTACCAGCGGTATATTTTTAGTACCTAGTTTTATATTTATTTCATTTCTTTTTATTAAATTAAATGCTCCTGGGTGTAGGGGGATGTTACACCACATCTCTGTGAAAGAGAAGCACCCCCCTGATCTAAAATATTTGGACTGCATCAGCTGACACAGAAGTAGCCAAAAATAATTAGTGATTATATATTCTTGGCGTAATATTAACTCTATGATTCTTGGGAATGATGAGTATGGGTTGGAATATTTCCCACTCCAAAACTTGTGCAAAGGGTCACATTTATTCTAATTCTAGCTGGGTGTAGGTATGATTTCAAATGGAGCAGTTATACCTATAAAGAACAAAGTAATCAGATGCTGACTATATATGTATAGGGATATTTTGTCACTTGTTATACATGTTTCTGCGTCTCATATGTTTTTGGACATTATTTTTAACAGTGCTGACAAGTTGAAAATTGTCAGCACTGTTGAAGGAGGGATGGTCAAGATGGACATGAAAATTGTTTAAAAGTTTAAAATATAGGAGGTACTATTAAGCCCAGCTAGGCATTGTACACTTATAGTGAGAGAGATAATATATATAAAAAAAAGAAATCTTGTTTTATTATATTTATTTCTCTATTTTCCCACTACAAACAAAAGTACAAATGTGATCCGAGGGTTCTTACGTTGTGTCCGGGTCTTCGGTGCTGCCCTAGCTCTGTCCCCCCCTTCTGGGCTCCTCGGCTGTGCATGCACCTCGAGAGCTTGTGCAGTCTTCAGAAGGGACGGCAACTGTGCCTGACCCACGTATAAATTTTGACTACTTTGGGCTTGGTTTGCCAGCCCAAAATAGCATTGCTAGCTCAAAATTACTTTCCTTCAAGTATCAGTTTAAGCTAGCTGCGAAGCCCGGCCAGAGTACCTCAAACTGGCTTTAAAGTGTTATTGAGCTATCTGAACTCAAATTTGCTTATAACAGGGTGTATACCAATATTCTCAAATGAAATTCCATGAGTTTTCCAGGTTTTTCCAGGGAATTTTAAAAAATTCCAGGTAATTTTTTAGCGTTCAGGAGGGGGTGGGGGAGGTATATTATATAAAAATTAACTTGAACTATGTAATTTTTTTAAGGTATCGTTTTAGGATTAAATTCCTTAAGGAACAAAAAATCTTGACATTTTACATTTTGTTTTTCTTAACAACTATAAATCCATAATTTATCAATTGAAAGATACAGATCATGAGAAAAATAAAAAATAAAAAAATGCTACCCAGTATAAAACAAGAAAAAATAACCAAACACAGAACACATATAAAAAAAAAAAAAAAAAAATGCGAGCTTAGCGAGCAACTTTTTTGACAGTTAGAAAATTTTAATGCTCAAATTTTTTATGAAATTACTGTATAATTAATAAATATTTTTTTATAAATTATACTGTATAAGATTACATAATATATACTAAACTTATACTTTAATCTAATGATAATAATAACAGGGAACGTTAAAAATTGCAAAAAAAAAAAAAAAAAAAAAAAAAATAGTAAAAATAAAATAAAAAATGAAATTGACTTGTCTGATGACACTATAATAACAATATAATAATATTGTCCCTCATCCGGAATAATGAGCTATCTGCCTACCAAAATTCAAATGCAATAATGAGCTGTCTGCTTTACCAGGTGAATGCAATTTTAATGTAAAAGTAAAAGCAAGCAGCTTATTATTGCATTTGAATTTTGGAAGGCAGATAGCTCATTATTCCGGACGAGGGACGATATTATATTTATCATAAATAGTGCACATGAATGTAATGCAGATCAACTCTTCATTTTACAAAAGAAGTAAATTTGCAAAATACTTTTTGTGATTACTACACAGCATTTAGAATATTTAGATAGAGGGAAAACTTAATTGAAAATTTTCCTAAATTTTTGAAAAATCTTTTAGTCTCCTAATTTATGGTTCCTAAATTTCTGAATTTTCAGGGAAATGTTAAAAAAAAAAAAAAAATCTAGCAATAATGCATTAATCATTTTATTTTTTAACTTCAATATAATTTTATTCGGGTCTGTTTAAAAACTTTAAAAGTACATTTTTTTTTAGTGTTCAGTGTCATTTTAATGAAAAAGTATTAATTTTAAAAGTCCCACTTAAAAATTTTAGTCCGGTGTGAATTGAATGTGATAAAAATTGCTGGAATTTTTATTATTATTATTTTAAACATTTCCCTGAAAATTCAGAAATTTAGGAACAGAGCGATCTTCCACTGTTTAGGGACCATAAATTAGGAGATTAGCTAGGACACAAAACATTTTTCAAACATTTAGGAAAATTTTCAATCTAGTTCCCTATATCTAAATGTTCTAAATGCTGAATATTGTGTTCCATGATACAACTATAATAGATAGGTCCATCAGCCCTACGAATTTGGACTGATCTGCGCATTTTGGCCAAAAACACCCAAGGTGACGTCACGTAGTGAGCTCAAAACAGCTGTTTTGCTGCACGAGGGGCCCCTACCGGAGCAGAATTTTTGTTCAACATTAGCGAGAACGTTGCTTTTTATCTCATCTCAAATTTGATATTTATTTGCAATACTACAAGCCAAACCGGTTGCAGTAACGTATTAAAAGAATTTTTAAACACTGCAATTCGCAAGAAATCTGGGGTAGAAGTTCGTATCTTTGTTCATAAAGCATACAAAGTTGCTATTGGCTGTGCGCAGATTATTCACCTAGCGTTTGCGCAGCTTCATTTGGATTCAAGCTTTTTTATCATGCACACTTCGCAGAGCCATGCGCAGTAGACTACTAACATTTAAAACTCGTTTCTGCGCAGCTTTTCTAAGCCGTGGCTATTAATTTACGGAAAACTCTATAATAGAGCAGAAAAAATTAAACGTATGCACCGTGCGCATGGGACGGCCCTGATTGTGTTCAATGAATTTTTCAAAAAATATACAAAAATACTGCAAAAATTGTGTTATGGTCAATAAAATAAAGTGAACTCACGCCGCGCGTACAGCAACATAGCGTTGCTTCCTAGTTTACATTATCATAACTTTTACTTTATTTTTTGTGCTTGAATATGATAAATTATAATAATTTATAAATTACCTCTTGTATATATTTATGATATCTCATCAAACGATCAACTTTTTTAAAGTAATATTCGCGTAAATTGTCTATCTTTTAATTACACTACGTACTGCAATGCATGCATGGTCACTTGCATCGTTAAAAATAATAATTATATTTTTCTAGTTTATAATTCAAGTTATTTTAATTGAAGGAGTATTTATTTTTGGTTACAAATTAATATTTGAAACATTCATATTTATACTTTTCAGTGAATATTTAACTTATATTCGTCCGAAATATTGACGTCACTATAATACGCGCGCGATCTCTCGTAAATCGCGATCTTTTTACGTCACGCTTTTGCACACGAATTTTTCCCATTTTCATCTCCAATACTTGAAAAGTTTATTTAATTGATTTGAATAAATATTAGAACTTGTCAAAAAATTAAAAAAACGAAACGGTATCAAGATTTTAGTCATCAAAATTACATAATTTAGAAAACGATTACTGAAAAATGTGATAATTCCAGTTTTTTTGGCATTTTTTTCGAAATTCCATGATTTTTCCCGGTTTTTCCAGAGGGTTTGAAATTCCATGATATTTCCCGGTATTCCAGGTTTTTCCAGATGGTATACACCCTGTTATAACCAAAGTAGCCCACGATTGTCCAATAATGCTTCAGGCTTTATTTAGACCAAACATGCTCATTTAAGCCTCCAGCTCAGATTGGAATTTTGTAGCTTAAAATAGACCAGATTTGTGACCAAACAATTTTAACCCAATTAAGACCAAACAAGCTTGAAACAAATTTAAGCTAGCTGTTGACCGTTTTAGCCCAAAATGGCTCCTAATATCCCCAGGGTTGATGTAAGCTTGTTATTGGCCAAAAAAGCTCAATTAAGCCCAAGCTCAACCTAGCTTCATGTAGCTGTATATTGACCAATCCAGCTAAAATAAATCTGAGCACCCTGTAGACCATTTCTGCCCAAAATAGCCATGAATGAATTCCTTGCCTCGGCCAGCACAAAGTGAGCCAAAAATGCTTAAAATGGCACTCTTCAGCCCAAACATGCCCTTTTTTTACCCTGAATGTATTCATATGCTTGACCAAGCCCAAAATTGACCAAAAAAGCTTAAAATGGCACTCAGTAGCCCCAACATACCCCTTTTTACTCTGAATGTATTCCTCAGGTTGGCTCAGTTCAAAATAGCCCAAAATAGCTTAAAATGGATTTTTTTTGCCCAAAGATGTTTTTTCCCTCCCTGAATGTACTGCATTGGTTAAGTAGCCCAAAATGAACCAAAACAGCTTAAAATGGACCTCTTTTGCCCAAAGATGTTTTTTCCCTCCCTGAATGTACTGCATTGGTTAGGTAGCCCAAAATGATCCAAAACAGCTTAAAATGGACCTCTTTTGCCCAAAGATGTGCCGATCAACCCTGAATGTACTGCATTGGTTAAAGTATTATAGCTCTACCTTAACAAAACATTTTACATTTTAATTGTTTAAGTTTCTGTAAAGACAAGACAGAAGTGATGATATTTCGCAACTATAGTACAGATACTACCGATATATATAGTGACGAGGCAAAAAGCAAAAAAAAAAAATAATAAAAAAAAATGTAGAACACATTTTGCATCCTTGGGGTTGATGACATTGCCTTTAGTGTACATTTTTAATTTTTAATTGCATTGTGTACAAGAGAAAGCATCAGGATTTATATAAATTAAGTACTTCATAATGTCCACTCATGTTAATAAAGAAATACTGTAATGGGAAATTCTGCTACATTTATTTTGATTTTTTTTTTCCAGATTAAGCATTGAATTTAAATGTCCAAATTAAAAAAAATTTCAATTTTCAAAATTGGAGACATGGAAATTTTTAAAAATGTTCCTTCTTTTGAATTTAGCACCAAAACGTGACGTAGAAACTGCCCAGCAGGTGAATTTTTCCTGCAATAAATTTTTATTTTCGATTACAACACTTAAAGTTATTAAGGTAGAGATAACGTCGAACAGCTGTTCGACGTAATCCCCTTTGATTAACATGTTAACCTTAGCAAATTGACAAAAATTCTGAAATTTTTTTGAGAGGCAGATATTAGTGCCTAAAAGCCATAGCAAAAGTTTCAAAAACATTTAACGAGCCGATTTTTTTAAATTAATTTTTTAGTTTGGCTCTCCATGGGAAAGCCCTATGCTGAAAATTAAAAAAATCAATTAAAAAAAATCGGCTCGTTAAATCGTTTTGAAATTTTTTCTATGGCTTTTAGGCACTAATATCTGCCTCTCAAAAAAATTTCAGAATTTTTTTCAATTTGCTAAGGTTTACATGTTAATCAAAGGGCATTACGTCGATCAGCTGTTCGGCGTTATCTCTTCCTTAACTGATATTATAGGGACAAAACTATTGATACTAGGGAAGAAAAACCTGCTGATTTCGATTGTGTTACTAAAATTTATTGCCAATTACTCCTTTTCGCTCAAACTATGATATCAGGCAGTTGTTGTGTGTTATTAACTAAGGAGTTTCTACGTCACAGTTTTCAGGTTTGCGCACAAAAGTTGCATACTTTGCCCATAATTCTAATAATCCCTTCAGAGTCCCCAAATGTAAATTAAAAAACTTAAAAAGTAAATCAAATTTATTGTTATTATATACCCTATCATAATAAAGTAATTACAATAAAATTTGAGTTGTAAAAAGAGAATTCAACATTGTTTGCTTATTATACCAAGTCATATTATAGTATATACATCGATCAATCACAGAAAAAATAAAATTTATTATTAAAAACAGAAAAACTTTAAGTTATATATATACAGTAAAAACATGTTATTAAGTAATGTCAAGGGACGTAAAGAAGCGCTGGCGCTGCTGATGCAATGTGATTTCAGGGGAAATTTAAACAGTAATTAATGTTCACCGACTCTTAGCCGTCTTAATTAGCAAAAAATCGCGAATTCATTAATTTAAAAATACTATATTTTACTAACACCCTATATATAGATCCGTAGCTATTGTAATATAGCATTCATTTTATTATATGAAAATCTTTCTTGGGAGACGTCTACTTATTAAACATAAAAAAAAAAAAAATATCACCACTTAATTGCCTCGAGATTTAATATCGCTGATGCCGCGCGCGTTTCCATATATATGTAAACATATATTATTATGGCACGCACGTTTATATTCTAATTATTAATTATAATTTCTTTTACAAAATTGTTTAAAATAATACATGAAAGATATATAATGACATTTGTGCTTGATTCTATATAATATACTAATTATATACGCGCGATATCAGTCGATTTATTTATTGTTTTAATTTTGAAAAATCAACAAATTTCAATTGTTGCGCTTTTAGGTTTTAATTTTAAAAATTCAAACAAACTTTAATTCTTGCTTTTATAGCTCTCAGCTTTTCATTGTTCTTTTGTAATTGATTGGATGAACACGCGCATCGAATATCAAGCTTGAAAAAAATATTTTGATATCTTAAATTTTCCAATTAAGATTTTTCAATTATCAAGGAATAAGTTGTAATTTGCCTTAATTGGCTAATTAGCTATTACCTTTTAAAAATTAAGAACAAAAGTGTCACTTGCCTTTATTGGCCGGTGACCTTTTAAATTTTCAAGAATTATAAAAAAGTATCATTTGCCTTAAGTGGCCGGTGAGCTTAAAAATTTTCAAAGAATAAGATAAGATGGATTTAATGAGAAAGACAGCTGCAGAAGCAGCAGAACAAAACTATAATGAGAATCAAGACTGCTTGCAATTACAATCAGATATTGTTGAAATAACACAAGCAATAAAAGCAAGCAAGAAGAAAAGTGATGAACTCACAAACATCATAAATATGAAGGAAACTTTAATAAATGAGATTGACTTAAAATACGTAAATAGTGAAATGTTAACGGAAGTACTGGATGCGACAGATCAATTGACCAAGGAAAAACAGAGGTGCCGTAATCTTGAATCACAACTAAAAGACAAAAGTGATAAACTGGCACACTTGTCACATGACAGTGAAGTGAGCATTCAAAATTCACCTTCTGAAGATGATATAACTGTTCATATTCAACGACGAATTCAATGGCATAAAAAAATATCAAATACCTTGGACAGGGCAATGGCAGCTATGGTAGCCTCATCCAATCAAGTGGCAAATAAAGAAGAAGAATTAAATCAGGAGAGAGAAAAAAGCCAGAACCTAACCTCCATGAACCATTTTTTAAAGGAAAAACTTTATGAAGCATTAATGATCAGACCTGTTAAGGAGCAGCGTCTGCTGCAGAAAATATATGAACTGGAGGAACAATGTCAGAGAGACAAAGAGCAGCTCCAGCGAGAACAAGAAGAGAATTATAAGTTGACCAAAGAGCTTGAAGAAAGAAGACTGGAGAACGTGTCACAAAAAATTGAGAAAGCCTCCTGCATGGAAGAAAAACGAGAAAAAGAATTCAAAGAATTGGATGTGAAACTAATTGGTTATGAAAAGGAATATGTTGATCAATTGATAAAGAATAAAATTACTAAGAAACAACTGGATGATAAAGAGAGACTACAATTACAAAATGAACAAAAATTTAATGAAATTGAAAAAGAATGCATAAAATATAAAACACAAATCCAATTTGAAATTAATAAAAACAAAATTTTGAAACAACAAGTAAACAAATTGCAATTAGAATTAACTCTTAACAAAGATCAGCATAAAAGTGATAAATGTACCATCAAAGACGCTAATAAGAATGAGGTCACAAAACTGCAGGAGGATTTGTTCTGTCTGGCCAAGGAGAAGATGAGGATGGAGGAGCGAGTGCAATTGTCAGAGGTCGAGCTGGAGAAGCTGGAGGAAAGCCTGGCTGGCCTTGGTCATGAGACCTCGCATCGTCTCGAGGCCGTGAGGTCGGAACATGAGGCCCTCAGAAGCAGCTATAAATACCTGGCCGAGAAAGCACGAGAGCTGGAGATGAGCAACCAACAACTTTGTGACGAAAAAAATCAATTACACCACCAGAGTCAACAGAAAATCAAATACATCCAAAAATTAGAACAGAGTACACTTGAGTTAAAAACTAAACTGTCAATATTGAAACATGAAAATTCTATGAAACATGAAAAATGTTCAAAACAAGAACATAAATTTAAGTTCCCACAAAGCATCATAAACCGCATGGATGTATACAAGATGACCTTAAATACAGCAAATGTCCGATCCTTTTTTTATGTTCCATAAATATCTCGGGACATAAATTGCAGTTCCTGGTGTTAAAAGATTAACCAAAAATAAAATAACATTTTTCCTCGTTCTCAAGTTATAATCAAATTAATAATTCTACTGTAGCTGTCAGAAATAACTGGTTATTCAAAATTGAAAATATATAAATATATATATAAATGAAAAAAAAAAAAATAAAAACACAACGACCATCACCACGAAGAATATTTTTGCATCATTGTTTCGACTTAATGGCAACGCAGAAGACATCCCACGTCAGAGGGCTTGCAGATACACATCCAACTTACACGAGAATTACGAGGCTCGCGAGGATGCTGCTCAAACACAAAAAGAGGTCAGTTTATGCTCTTTCTGCATATGTATTTTTTTTAAAACAATACTCAAATATTTTAAAATAAAATTTTATTTAACATAATACAACCATTATTCAAAAATAGTTAATAATTATTTAATTAAATATACACTGGATTTTAACTTTTATTATTAAATAATATACAAATAAAATACAAGGAAAAAATAAAAATAAATGCAATTAAATAATGAATTAAATACCATAAGAAGTATTGATATATATCTATATCTACTCTACGAGCTAATAGAATAGGTAGAGACCATTGAATATAAGTTCACATTTTAGGATTAAGATAAAGAGGATGATATCAATTAAAGTCCAATTGATATATTTAATGTGAATCTTTTTACTAACCTAAACACCAAATGGAGAATAAAAAGTTAATTTTTATTTCATTTTCCCCTTACTTTAAAATGCTGCAATCAAAATTAATAGTTGAACAATTAAAATCACAAAATTGTAAGGAGAGCATATAACTGAGAACTCTTGATTCCTCCTTTGAACTATATGTCCACAGATTCGTCCCAGAGATCAACGTACATCAAGCCCGGCCATCGACTACCACAACCACCCGGAAAAAGAAGATTTAATTAAAATAACTGCTATTACTAAATTGTTTTGTAAATGTTAAATATGTTAATGTTTATTCTTTAAAGTAATGCATGCACCATTTTTATAATGTACCCATGAACATTTTTATTTATGTAACATAAATTAATTTCATTATATAAAATCAATAATATATAACGAATGTTTTTAATTATTTTTCTGTCTAATTATCATGTCATTCATAGCATCTCAATTTAATATGTAAACTAATCTATTAAATTTCAATCCATCAGTAAAAGTTAACAAAGTCAAACACGTGACTTTTCTTACAGCTTAATGTGCACTAACCAAATTTTTAAATATTTGTCATGCAGGAATTAGATTTTTATCAATTGTAATTCAAAGTTAACAATTTATAGAACATTAATTTAATTCCTTATTTACAATTGTAACCATATGTCATGCTAATATTAGTACAAAGAATTACTATCATAAAATACATTAAAACAGGTTGTTAAGAAATTCATGCAAGAATTATTTAGAATCCTAAAGTAAGACAAATATTATCTTTATGTGATTGAATTTTTTTTGCAATAATAATACAAATATAATAATAAATACAGTTTATATAAATACATTACTATCTTAATTCATTAATTCAGAGTGAAATTTGCATCATCTGCATCAAATAATTCTACATGTTAGTGTGTTAAGCCAATAAAAAATTTGGGCTACATTTTTTTCTTCTTCAATTAAATAATTCAAGATATCTTTTCCTCTCTGTCACTATTCAGTTAGCAGTTCTGCGCATGCACCAACAAATCTGAGGAAAGTCAGGATCCATCCTCCGACATTGAAACATATTCCACGATCAGTGGTGTGGGAAAAAAAATGTTGAGATATCCGAATCTACAAAAAAACTTAGCTCTAAAGCGCATAATTATAAAATGTTGTCCTTATCCTAACATTATGAGGGTGATAAGGGAGGGGGATCATTAAAAATACACACATACATACTTTTTAGAGCAGGGAAGAAAAAGGTGTCAAATACTATCTGCTACAAAAATTCTTAAAAAATAATCTTTACATTTGGATACTAACCAACGTAAATTTTCGCAATTAAAACTTTAATGAGGAAATAACAAATGTTAAAAGCCTACTTTCCCCCCCACCCATGTTATATGCACACAGTATTATTTTACAGTATAAAATACTGTATCCATATATACTCACACCAGACTCGAACCAACTCAAAAATGTTCTTCACAAGAAGAAGAATATAGTTCGTGCGAGTCTGGACTCGCACAAATATTCAAAAAACAGCTACTGTCATGTCACAACCTGTTACATTGCCTGTCAGTAGGCAATAGTCACAGGGATCCCTGACCCAGCCGTATATATGGCCCCTACTGCCCCTAGTCAAGCCTGGCGGCCCTGACCACAAGGCTGAAAATTACGTTTTGCATGCATTTTACCTGATTCTGTACAATGAAGACTTGCCAATCAACAGTTAGTAATTCTTCTGAAAGACAGATTTCCACAGAAAATGCTAAAATATAACCAAAATTCGCACAAAGCCTGAAGCTTCAGACATGAGACAACTGCCTCCAAGACTCCAAGTACTGCCTCATGACATGACTCATGACTTTTATAATCAGCTGATTAAAGGCAAAAAAGTTTTTGGCTATTCACACCAACGTTCCTTCATAAGTTGATTCACACTTCAGTTTCATGCGAATTAATGCTACTCGAACTTCCTTTTACCTATTATAGTATCCTATAGAGTTGTTATATTTTAAAGGGACAGTGGACCATAAAAATAAGCATTTTTTATTTAAAAGTTACCCACTAACTGAGTATGAATACATGCCGCACGGTGTAGAGTGCTTCAGGGTAATTAACTCCCAGCGAGTAACTGAAGTGTGGATTGCTGACGTCGGCAATCACGAAATTAAGGCAACATATTATATAGCTGCCAATTTTCTATGGATCTCACTCCCCCCTCCTCCTGCCCAGCCTTAATTGCTCAGTGCGATCTTAAATTGCCTGTGCGGCTGTCTATATTTATTTCATTTTTATAAATTCGGGGGATATATGGTCCGACAACGGATATTTACTCATTTCTCACACTAGCATATATTATCCTAAACATAAACTTTTTATGCATTCATGATTGCATTGTCCTCATATATGTCCCTTTAACTTAATTAATTTATATAGCTTTTTAGTGCATTAATTTTTAAAAGAATAATTGTTGAATATAAATATTTATTTAATTTTCAAGGAAAATAAACCATTATAATGGACAACATACATGAAAAATTTTTATTGCAGAAATGAATAGAGGGTACCAAATTATGCTACTCTGAATTCTTTCAGATTTTTTTGAGACCCAGAACTATTTTTAAATAATTATTGAAAGTGCGGCCACGCCCCCTGGAGGCGTCAATAGGCGTCCAGTCTCTAGATCCTTTTTATTAAGGCTGCAGGGGTGCCAACTGAAATCACAGGACTTTCAATAATCATTTAAAAATAGTTCCGGGTTTCAAAAAAATATGAAAAAATTCAGAGTATCATAATTTGGTACCATCTATTCATTTCTGCAATAAAATTTTTTCATGTATGTTGTCCATTGTGATACAATTAAGGACAATTAACCCAGAGAGGTAGCAATCAATAGAAAAATCCCAAAAAAGGTGAAAATCATGTGGTCACAGGGTCAAATCACAAATATTTGAGTGAATTAAGTATCACGACAATGTGAAACATCTTCATAATATTTTTTATATAATATTGCTTTATTTTTTTAAGGTCGCGTCTTTTTAAAAAAGTTTTCAGTTTACACACAATTTTGAAAAAAGAAACAAAAGTATAAAAATAATCACTTGCAACCAAACTCTATTTATTTTATTGCAGCTCCCTGGATATTTTCAGGATCTGTTGTAGTTAGAAGAATTAACCCCTAGCTAGCTATAAGTTCTATCATGGAAGGACCCTATATAGCTATATATCTCTTCTCACAATTATAATAAAGTTGTTATCATTACAATTATACAGTGGCTTAAAAAAATATTTGGTACTGTGTACTATATAAATTTAATCTCAGGTTATGGTATTAATTTAAATTAACTCTGGTATAAAATACATTCAATGTTAATTTTTATTTCCAATCATTATAAGATTAAATCTTCATAGAAGATATATTGAAGTACATGCCTCTGGAGCCTAATATGGATTTCACCCAGGCAAACTGTTGGTAGTTGATTTTGTTACTGGAACAGAAGAAAATAAGAGCTCTTAGGAAGGTCAAATTTTACCTGGGAAGGTAAAATTTGAAGCTAAAATAAGTGAAGATCGAGAATAGTCTTCTTTTGAAAAATTTTAATTAGGAAAATGTGTGCCAATATATATAGACTGAGAGGAAAATAAACAAGTCTCAATATTAGCAAATCTGATGTGATAGAAAGTCAATACAGACTACAATAGCCTAGAGAATGGCATGATAGGTCCATCAGTCCTACGAATTTGGACTGATCTGCGCATTTTGGCAAAAAACACCCAAGGTGACGTCACGTAGTGAGCTCAAAACAGCTGTTTCGCTGCACGAGGGGCCCCTACCGGAGCAGAGTTTTTGTTCAACATTAGCGAGATTGTTGCTTTTTTTTTTTTTTTTTTTTTTTTGTCACGGAACTATTTTTAAATTATTATTCAAAATTATGTAAGTTATTTTTGCACTCCTGAATCCTTAATACAAAGCATCTAAAGCATTAACTAAATTCTCAGATTCATAACGTTGATTTAAGATTTTATCTATATTCTCATAAAGTGGTCTCATGATTTTGTTTTTCTCTTACAAAACATACAACCATTGATTTGTATGTTGCAGAGTAAACTAATATTGTAAATGAAAAAAAAAGTTAATTTTTTTTAAATTAAAAGGCAGTTTAATGGTAAGTATCCATCAGAAAAATTGTATAGTCGCCATGTTCGTTTGCTGATTTTGACTCCTGCTACAACCACTGCGCATCGGCGCGCAACCCTTCTGCGCACGTTTTTTCGTCTCGAAGTCAAAACACAACTACCGCAAAATTCTTTAGATGCTCTTTAATTAAACTGACCCAAAGCAAATAATAAAAATTGTATAGCAGCAAACGTAAAAGGTTAGTGCCAATACATTATTTTAAATTTGCAAACATAACATATTTAGAGGGTTATCAATAAGCAATGGAAAAATTGCTCCATATAGGATCTTAAGTGCACCCAATCATTTTTTGTAAGTAAATGGAAGGACAAAGGATTGGTGATGTCATCATGGATGTTGACCATTAGGATGGACATTCTGCATGAAAATCAGCCGACTTGACGACTCACCTCAGTTGTGAGGGCGTCCTCTCTGAGCCTCTCTGAGGGAAGCTTCCTGAAGGGACGCACGCACCTCCACCATCACTCGCACTTTCTGATGGAGACGATCGGCCAGGTCTGCATTCTCCCCCCGCAACACGACTGTCGAAGAACAACATCTCAGTGAATATTTAAAAAAAAAAAATACATCTTTAACACTGCATCCCAAATGTCCATTCTCCCCTACTACCTTACCCTACAATGGCAGCAAAATTTAAGGCACATTATATACGCCCTACTTAACTATATAGCGGCCATATTGAAGGGGAGGGGAAGGTCCATTTAGGGCATGCTACGACAGTAGACGAAAAATTGATTTGGGAAGCAGGGTAAACCTAAAGGTTCCATCTTATACATTTATCCACCATATGAGAAGGGTTTTGCTGCCAAAGCCAATTCTCTAAATTAACAAAGGAAACAGAAACTGCAGTAAAAATGGTCTGCTGGAATAATGACAACATTAATTTGCAATCAATAATCTCCTCCTAAATACAACTAAGGCAGACCCAGTTTTAAGAAAATGCAAAAATAAAAATCAAGGACACTGCATTTGTGATATAAACTGAAAGAACTTTTTGTTTGCATAGGATGTTATTATAACTTCAGCAGATGTTATTAAATGAAAAATGTTATACTGTAAGTTACAAAAATAGAGCTTTTTTTCTTGCAGTTCATAATTATTCTGACATCCCTTCGTACGGTTTGTTAGGAGAAAAAACTTTATTTTTTCATTCAAATTCTATGATGCACAAAATCGCAAATATTTTTTATGTCGTGCAAAGTGATCTTTCCCGTGGCTCATATGAATTATTAATCTTGCCATTCATAAAAACCGTCGGAAAAAATTAAAAACCAGGTACCGCTGGGTTAAAGGATAGGAAGCTTGATAGAACATGTCGTCGCGCGCAGTTCGTGCGCTAGATTTTCATTGGCTGAGAGAATTGTGTCGTCAATGTTGAAGCTTCTCATTAAAAAAAAAATGAGCAAAACAACTTTCCATTTTTTTATAACCTAATTTGAAAATGATTTTAATATTTTAAATTATTTGATTTGATTTAATTCTTTCTCACAGTAAGTTTAACTCAATTTTCAATTACAAAATGGGGTTTAATTGTTTAAGGTAAAAATTTAAAAAAATAAAGAACAAAAAATATACAACAATATGCAGTTATAGTACTGTTTTAATTTATTTTCTTTTATGAAAAAAGGTGAATTTTTATGTGCACCCTTATAACACTACGGTACCCTATATCCCAACACAGATGGAGAACTGACTCACCTAACTCCGTCTCCACAGAGTTCTATCGCTTGACGGCAGCTTGAAGTCATGCAGCCAAGTCGCCTGCACTGTTGGGAGACTCAAGGGAGCTCTGTAAGAAAAGATGACTTGCATTAGACCAGGCAAATCATTGAAATCATGTGAGTGCTATTTCACTTGCATTTTATCAAGGAAATCATTCAAATCTGAGCTGTAATTATAATAAACTGTATGTTCACAAATATTAATCACATCTGGTATCATAGTCAGGGTGAATAAAAAAAAATATTTCTCTTCTTTCTTTACAATATTAATATTATCAATGCACATGAATAGATACTGCAGTACAGTCAATATGCCATGGGGAATATATTTGCATGGGTAGAATTTTTTTCAAAAATTGAACAATGATTTAAATTGACTTTGAAATCTCAGACATAAACATAAACTAATATTAGGTAATTTTTCAGTGTATTGAATCTTAAAAACAAACAAATTGACCTCATAAAGTACCAAGAGATGGCATTGAAAACAGCCTCTATAGAATCAGTATGACTCAACTACACGTGTACTTTAGCCAGTAGCAAAGCTCAGATATCAAAACAATGACACTTTTAGAATCACCCAGGTAAAATCCACCAGATGTCCATACCTGTCTTTATGACGTCAATACACAATGAAAAATGTATTTTTCAGAATGCAAACAAGTTTTTTTTTTTTTTTTTTTTTTTTTTTTGTAGAAACAAATGTTCTAATATTTAATTTGAAGACACCAAAATGATATATATTTTTTAAATTTATAACTTTTTACTGAGAATAAAAAATATTTTCATATAAAAAGTTTTGTTATGCAGAAGACATCTCTAGCAACTCACATCTAGGCTGGCATTGCTGGACCCTCCCTGGCTCGCAGCTTTTGGCTTGCAGTTTGCGGACGTGGCCTCCCAGAACGAGCACTGAGCGTTTTATCTCCGCCCACGACATCCCCTCCTCAACAGCCTGCAAACAGATAGTGTCAATACAGAATTCAAATCACATAATTTTTGTTGTTTATCTTTTAACATATAGCATTTTTTGCTACTTTTTTAAGAAATTAACGAGTGAAGACAAAATGCAACCTATGCAAATTGCACCTAAAATAATAGAGAAATAAAAAAAAAAAAAAAATCAGAATTTGATCACGATATAAAAAAGGTAGAGATAATTGAACAAATATATATTTTGCTACATTTTGAAACATATGATATGAAATTTTCTGACTCAAGTAAGAATCACTTACAAGTAAGTGTAACAAATAAAAGCCTTTATTAATGTCTATATTAGCCTTACCACTTATCTGACATCACACATGCCACGCCCACTTTCCATGTGTTTCCCATAAAGAATATATTTTTTTTCTTTTTTGCTTCAACTGGACCCTAGCTGTTGTAGAATATTGGATAAGGATTGTATATTGGAGTCAGACAGTTAGTACACCCAACACCAAATCTAATGCAAAAAACTCAAAGAGGTAACTCTATTCTTGTAACAGCCAGAACCATTAATTACTATGATGAGTTATCAGTCACCCATGATGATCGAGGGTTGACAGTGTGGCGACATTTCATGTTCTTTATTAGTTAACTTACCACATTTCCTGTGCTTTTATTTGGAAAACAATATATGTGACAAATAAAAGTAAAGTATAATTTGACTTCATAAACAACAACAAAGGTCGCTGAACCGTCAACTTTCATCATGAGTGACAAGCAACTCATCATCATCATCATAGCCTGGATGTTACAAGCCTAGAGTGCATATAAATTTGTTTTGTGTGTGTTTTGTCTTGAGTTGTTATTATGACGGTATAGATGACTTATTGTTCTATGCGTATGCTATCTGTATATTATAGCTAAATTAACTAAATAAATCTATTAAATACCCGATATTTTTAGATAATGCAAATGTAAGCTAGATTTGGAGTTATGAATTTGTATACCTAATATTTTAGCTACCGATAGGGAATGTAGGGGAGAACACTTTAAAAAAAAAATCGTAATATTCATGTGTGAAATATTTTTTTAACATTGGGTGTGTTACCTTGCCCTTAAAAGGGCTGGGGACCCTAGAAATAGGTATTTTTAATCAAACGTTACCCATCAACTGAGTATGAATACATGCCGCACGGTGGCAAGTGCCCCAGGGTAAGCGTCCTATGAATAGCGGGACCGGAGGAATATGACTTCACATTCATCGCCTGGCAACGCTGCTGTCTCTTCTTCATGTACCTCCCTCCCCCTTCCTCCCGCCCAGCCATACTCACTTTCAGTGCGATGTTGCCTGATGTGCAGCATCTCAGGGATCTGTCTTCAAGTGTTCCCCGCCAGGAGAATTTTCTCCATAAACCACCATGTTAGAAAAATTTGAAATCATCTACTACCTCCCACCCTCCCTACTTCAGGATTGTAGGGGTCGTCTGATAATTATTAATCAAGAAATAATTTTCCTTTAAAAATTTTCTTAAATATAAAAAACAACAATTTTGAGGTTTAATTTACATAGGTTTGGATATAGAACGGTAGGAACACTGCAAAATCAGCTGACTTGAAGCCTCTATTACATTTTAAGCCTAACATTGCAGCAAACATTTGTGCACACTATTAGCTTCAAAAGTACCGTTAAATTCTGTGGCAAAGTAGGTCACTGACCTATCAGAGGGCAGGCGAAGAAGATGCTTGTGGCTGCCGGCTGTGCCAGGTTCTGCAGAGTCTGCAAGGGCTTGGACGAGCCGGTAGCCAGCTCGTTCTCACTCCTCACATTCGAGGCCTCTGCCGCAGCTTGCTCCGCCTCCAGCTCCTGATCAAGAACAAAATAAATAGTCCCATGATACACAAAAAGGGCAAATTTCCTAGATTCTGCTCCTTACTCCTTACCATTTTACACTGCAAGAGTTGACATAAAAAGTTTTTAGTAGACAGTCCATAAGACACTTGATCTGAAGTTGGTTAATTCCTTTCAAATACTGAACCTTGTATGATAACTCCTTCAAAAAGATAAAGATAGCACATGGGGTAGGACTCACCAGCAAGGATGGACATGGTGGTGATCTTGCCAGACCCGTTGTGTCCCAGCAGGACGGTCACCTCCCCCTTGTACAAGTCGAGGGACACACCTTGGACGGCGCGGGGCACGGTCTGATGTCCCAACAAACTACTGTACGTCTTCGTGAGGTCTCGGATGAACACTCCGATGTCGGCCTTATTGCGATTCTGACTGAGCAGACGTTCGAAGTTCTGCGTGTCTTCGCGCGGAGTCACACTCCTAGTCTGAAACAAAATGCCGGGGTTGTTTCACTTAGGCGGATGTGAGTATGTACTTCTACATATTGATTTCTAAAAAGGAGTAGGGTTGCATATAGAGTGTAATTAAATAATTGTCATTACCATCATGCATTTATGAGCAAGTAATCCACAAGAATAGCCCTTGCTTATTTTACCTCAATTTTAAATATACTTTCTCCTGTGAAGCTGCTAAAGCAGTGTGAAGGCGCAGTGGAAGCTCACTGCCCTCACAACCTACAGCAGCCCAAGATTCAATCTACCAGCGGTATATTTTTAATACCTAGTTTTTTATTAATTTCATTTCTTTTTATTAAATTAAATGCTCCTGGGTGTAGGGGGATGTTACATCACATCTCTGTGAAAGAGAAGCACCCCCCTGATCTAAAATATTTGGACTGCATCAGCTGACACAGAAGTAGCCAAAAATAATTAGTGATTATATATTCTTGGCGTAATATTAACTCTATGATTCTTGGGAATGATGAGTATGGGTTGGAATATTTCCCACTCCAAAACTTGTGCAAAAGGTCACATTTATTCTAATTCTAGCTGGGTGTAGGTATGATTTCAAATGGAGCAGTTATACCTATAAACCCTGACTCCACGGCACAGTAGGGCACAATTGGGCACAGTTAAGGTTCACAGTTAGGTAAGCTGTAATGCCCATGAGTATCCAGTAGGGCACAGTGTTTATATTAGGTACCCCAGAGCATCCTAGCTTTCTAAACTTGGCGTAACTTGGCACATTGAATACACTCTTTGAAGTTGTATCGACTATGAACTAGAAGGGGCTTAAATGATGCTTTATTTGATATATATAATATCCAACTGATATTTTTTTTCATTAAATAAACTACATTGGCAATATATCTAATTATTATCAAATTTATTTATTAATTTTGGACTTTGAAAAAATTTATACCCGGATGGTAGCGCCATCTGTTTCTAAAAAATTGAAGTAAGAAAAAAAAAAGCAACATACAACATATGATATGGGTGTCATTGTCAACAAAAACAGAGATGCTGTCTCTTTTTTATTGGAAAAGTCTGCTTTGCAGTCTTTAAAGAAGGTAAGAAATATATTAAAAAGTATATTGAAATAGCAAAGTTCTTTTTTTTCTAATAAATTGCTTCTTTTTTAGAGTGATTATTACAAATTCTAACATCATGAGAGGCCCTATCATAGCTTTTCTTTCTCCAGCCCAGCCCGCCCCCTTGAATTCTCTCTTTTCTTTCAACACTGAGGAAGTTATGCCCAGGCTAGCTACTTATGTGGTGAGTTAAATATTTACAAAATCTTTTCATATGTGTGTTATAATCTCATTTTCATAATTTTACAGGCAATGAATTCAACTCTGCTGCATGAAATGCTGATTAGTGGATTCTATCACCAGACATCATGGCCGCCAATATGCGGGATAGAGACAAAAGAGTTGCAGCTGCTAGCATCAATGTTTTAATTTTTTATGCTAGAGTACTCTGTTAATTACCATGATAAAATAAAAATATTTAAAAAACTACATTTTTTTAGTAATACGTTAACTTAATTAGCTTTAATGAAATGAAAAAATAAAAAAATTAATAAGGAGAAGGGGCGGGGGAGAGCTACCAAGTCTAAACCATTGGTCGAACTGTGATTTTCACAGTTCGGCCATTTTGTGAGAATCACAGTTCAGCCAAGTGTCTTTGACTAGGTACCTCTGTGAATTTCACAATTGCGCCGAAGCACAAGGGGATTAACAACCGGGCTGCCAAGTTCAAATTACAATGTTAATAGAACACAAGATTGAACTTGGCACCTAACTGTGCCCAACTGTGCCGTGGAGTCAGGGAAGAACAAAGTAATCAGATGCTGACTATATATAGGGATATTTTGTCACTTGTTATACATGTTTCTGCGTCTCATATGTTTTTGGACATTATTTTTAACAGTGCTGACAAGTTGAAAATTGTCAGCACTGTTGAAGGAGGGATGGTCAAGATGGACATGAAAATTGTTTAAAAGTTTAAAATATAGGAGGTACTATTAAGCCCAGCTAGGCATTGTACACTTATAGTGAGAGACATAATATATATAAAAAAAAGAAATCTTGTTTTATTATATTTATTTCTCTCCTTTCCCACTACAAACAAAGGTACAAATGTGATCCGAGGGTTCTTACGTTGTGTCCGGGTCTTCGGTGCTGCCCTAGCTCTGTCCCCCCCTTCAGGGCTCTTCGGCTGTGCATGCACCTCGAGAGCTTGTGCAGTCTTCAGAAGGGACGGCAACTGTGCCTGACCCACGTATAAATTTTGACTACTTTGGGCTTGGTTTGCTAGCCCAAAATAGCATTGCTAGCTCAAAATTACTTTCCTTCAAGTATCAGTTTGGGCTAGCTGCGAAGCCCAGAGTACCTCAAACTGGCTTTAAAGTGTTATTGAGCTATCTGAACTCAAGTTTGCTTATTAGCAAAGTAGCCCACGATTGTCCAATAATGCTTCAGGCTTTATTTAGACCAAACATGCTCATTTAAGCCTCCAGCTCAGATTGGAATTTCGTAGCTTAAGGTCTGTCGCTATGAAAAAATGCAACTGAAATTAAATGAGATGTCGCTACCTGCCTATAGTAAAAAAGATACGGGATTCGGTGATTTTTATTCGGCATTAGCAATGAAAATAAAGAAAATTAAGCGTTTTTGTTGAACTTAGGGCTTAAACGTGTTGTTTGCCTGTGTCTTCTACCGATTCATTATTTAAAATATTCATTATATATGGAGTTATAGCAATTAAAAGTATGCAACATTTTACTGGAGAGCAAAAGCTGAAGGCAAGGAAAGAAACAAGGAGGGCAGGCGTGCCGTTGCGAGTGCGTCCTTTACGTGCCATGCGTGCCGTGACGAGTGCATTGTGAGGTCGACTCCAAAGTATTGTACTGTAAATTGAATAGAAAATAGAAATATGGTAATAGAGTGTTTTGTACACAGCATTCTCTGTTATTATTATGAATTATTTTTTTAAATAAATTTAATTTGTAGTAATTAATTATTAATAGGTATCGAAAAATGTTTTGTTGCTTTTTTGTATATAGGTAAAGAAACTAACATAATTAATTAAAAAAAATACATTATTGGCTTTATATAGGATGAATCTGGATACTATAATCACCAATCGGACATATAAAATCTTATATTTTTTATATCCTTTCAAGCTATACTTTTTCAGTTTTATCATGTCAATTATCTACTGGAAGGAGTAAAAAAATTAAATGTATGGAATATGAATGAAATGCTAAAGTATGCTCAAACTAACAAAGAATTTTTAACTGTGGATTAATTTTTTAGATGTATTTTTAATTATGTCAAATTATAAATTAAATTAAAAATGTGACGTTTAGAAAAAAGAAACTATTTTTTATTGTTATATATAGTAACTTTTTCACATTGAAATTCAATGTATTATGCTCCTGTCCGTGGACCACATCATGAGTGCGAAAGCTGCTATCATGAGGTAGAATATGCAATTGCCCCGCGCTGCTACTGCTTGCACTCGCGAGCTGCAGTTTTCTTTTCTTCACTTCCTTCCTGGGTCCGGAGAGGACCGGGGGAGGATGGGGAGAAGGGAAAAAAAGAGCAGGCGTTACGTGCTGAATGCGTTACTGTACGCGTAAATTGATCAAATTTTTTTTAATAATAGTTAATTTTCAAGGCGCATTTTTTTTATTAAAATTATTATGATATATATTTTTTTAAATATTTATATATTATATTATATACATTTTTTTTGTGTGGTTTTAATGATAAAACTCCCTCCAAACTTAATATTTTAAAAAGTAATTAAAATATTCTCGACCTGTATTATAATATAACGATGAATTTGAAATCTGAATCTGATTATTATAATAATATCCTTACTTTTTTTTTTTGTATCCTCTCAAGCAAATACTTTTCAAGTGTTTCATGACGATCATCTACTTGATGGAGAGACTGAAATTAAATTTATTGAATAATAATGTAAAAGTTAAATCATTATACTTTATTATGATTCATAATATTCCTATAAGATTAATTTTTTTTATAAGTTTTCATTGTTATTTAGTTTTATTTTTTTTATATTTTGTATAATTTATATTTATATATACTTTTTTATAAATTTATATTAAATGTATGTTAATATATTTATAATATTTATATCACATTAATAAATGCTGCATTCATTGCATTTTGATTGATGGTGCAATATTTTTATGTATTTATTTTTCCTGGCCATAGATAAGGTAAAAGCACGGCCCGCGATTATATTATTATATCTGCGTCGCGCGAGCCGCAAGGCGCCAACCCTTGTGAAAGTCTGCAGGCCAAGTGGCCCGCCTCGCCTGAGTCGCGCCTGCCTGACCGCTAGCGAGCAAGGTGCAGGCCGCTCGTCCCCAACAATGGAACAATGTACAGTACAGTACGGTACATCTGCGGCGAAAATAAATCAGCAAGATGGCTTGTGAGGAAGTAGGGAAATATTAGATGTATTTTTTCGTACTAATAAAGTCATCAAAATCTTACTGATACGAATTTATATTAACAGGTTTCCTAAAGATTATATGTATGAATAACATTATATCATCATAAATGGAATATAATTTATCGTTCTGCAGAAGAAGCCGAACAAAATTCATCCAATAATTATTTTTTAAAAGGCATACGTCGCGCCTCTGGTGGCCGGCTGCATAGCGACAGACCTTAAAATAGACCAGATTTGTGACCAAGCAATTTTAACCCAATTAAGACCAAACAAGCTTGAAACAAACTTAAGCTAGCTGTTGACCGTTTTAGCCCAAAATGGCTCCTAATATCCCCAGGGTTGCAGTAAGCTTGTTATTGGCCAAAAAAGCTCAATTAAGCCCAAGCTCAACCTAGCTTCATGTAGCTGTATATTGACCAATCCAGCTAAAATAAATCTGAGCACCCTGTAGACCATTTCTGCCCAAAATAGCCATGAATGAATTCCTTGCCTCGGCCAGCACAAAGTGAGCCAAAAATGCTTAAAATGGCACTCTTCAGCCCAAACATGCCCTTTTTTACTCTGAATGTATTCATGTGCTTGACCAAGCCCAAAATGGACCAAAAAAGCTTAAAATGGCACTCAGTAGCCCAAACATACCCCTTTTTACTCTGAATGTATTCCTCAGGTTGGCTCAGTTCAAAATAGCCCAAAATAGCTTAAAATGGATTTTTTTTGCCCAAAGATGTTTTTTCCCTCCCTGAATGTACTGCATTGGTTGAGGTAGCCCAAAATGAACCAAAACAGCTTAAAATGGACCTCTTTTGCCCAAAAATGTTTTTTCCCTCCCTGAATGTACTGCATTGGTTAGGTAGCCCAAAATGAACCAAAACAGCTTAAAATGGACCTCTTTTGCCCAAAGATGTGCCGGTCAACCCTGAATGTACTGCATTGGTTAAAGTATTATAGCTCTACCTTAACAAAACATTTTACATTTTAATTGTTTAAGTTTCTGTAAAGACAAGACAGAAGTGATGATATTTGGCAACTATAGTACAGATACTACCAATATATATAGTGACAAGGCAAAAAGCAAAAAAAAAAAAATAATAAAAAAAAATGTAGAACACATTTTGCATCCCTGGGGGTTGATGACATTGCCTTTAGTGTACATTTTTAATTTTTAATTGCATTGTGTACAAGAGAAAGCATCAGGATTTATATAAATTAAGTACTTCATAATGTCCACTCATGTTAATAAAGAAATACTGTAATGGGAAATTCTGCTACATTTATTTTGATTTTTTTTTCCAGATTAAGCATTGAATTTAAATGTCCAAATTAAAAAAAATTTCAATTTTCAAAATTGGAGACATGGAAATTTTTAAAAATGTTCCTTCTTTTGAATTTAGCACCAAAACGTGACGTAGAAACTGCCCAGCAGGTGAATTTTTCCTGCAATAAATTTTTATTTTCGATTACAACACTTAAAGTTATTAACTGATATTATAGGGCCAAAACTATTGATACTAGGGAAGAAAAACCCGCTGATTTCGATTGTGTTACTAAAGTTTATAGCCAATTACTCCTTTTCGCTCAAACTATGATATCAGGCAGTTGTTGTGTGTTATTAACTAAGGAGTTTCTACGTCACAGTTTTCAGGTTTGCGCACAAAAGTTGCATACTTTGCCCATAATTCTAATAATCCCTTCAGAGTCCCCAAATGTAAATTAAAAAACTTAAAAAGTAAATCAAATTTATTGTTATTATATACCCTATCATAATAAAGTAATTACAATAAAATTTGAGTTGTAAAAAGAGAATTCAACATTGTTTGCTTATTATACCAAGTCATATTATAGTATATACATCGATCAATCACAGAAAAAATAAAATTTATTATTAAAAACAGAAAAACTTTAAGTTATATATATACAGTAAAAACATGTTATTAAGTAATGTCAAGGGACGTAAAGAAGCGCTGGCGCTGCTGATGCAATGTGATTTCAGGGAAAATTTAAACAGTAATTAATGTTCACCGACTCTTAGCCGTCTTAATTAGCAAAAAATCGCGAATTCATTAATTTAAAAATACTATATTTTACTAACACCCTATATATAGATCCGTAGCTATTGTAATATAGCATTCATTTTATTATATGAAAATCTTTCTTGGGAGACGTCTACTTATTAAACATAAAAAAAAAAAATATCACCACTTAATTGCCTCGAGATTTAATATCGCTGATGCCGCGCGCGTTTCCATATATATGTAAAAATATATTATTATGGCACGCACGTTTATATTCTAATTATTAATTATAATTTCTTTTACAAAATTGTTTAAAATAATACATGAAAGATATACATTTGTGCTTGATTATATATAATATACTAATTATATACGCGCGATATCAGTCGATTTATTTATTGTTTTAATTTTGAAAAATCAACAAATTTCAATTGTTGCGCTTTTAGGTTTTAATTTTAAAAATTCAAACAAACTTTAATTCTTGCTTCTATAGCTCTCAGCTTTTCATTGTTCTTTTGTAATTGATTGGATGAACACGCGCATCGAATATCAAGCTTGAAAAAAATATTTTGATATCTTAAATTTTCCAATTAAGATTTTTCAATTATCAAGGAATAAGTTGTAATTTGCCTTAATTGGCTAATTAGCTATTACCTTTTAAAAATTAAGAACAAAAGTGTCACTTGCCTTTATTGGCCGGTGACCTTTTAAATTTTCAAGAATTATAAAAAAGTATCATTTGCCTTAAGTGGCCGGTGAGCTTAAAAATTTTCAAAGAATAAGATAAGATGGATTTAATGAGAAAGACAGCTGCAGAAGCAGCAGAACAAAACTATAATGAGAATCAAGACTGCTTGCAATTACAATCAGATATTGTTGAACTAACACAAGCAATAAAAGCAAGCAAGAAGAAAATTGATGAACTCACAAACATCATAAATATGAAGGAAACTTTAATAAATGAGATTGACTTAAAATACGTAAATAGTGAAATGTTAACGGAAGTACTGGATGCGACAGATCAATTGACCAAGGAAAAACAGAGGTGCCGTAATCTTGAATCACAACTAAAAGACAAAAGTGATAAACTGGCACACTTGTCACATGACGGTGAAGTGAGTATTCAAAATTCACCTTCTGAAGATGATATAACTGTTCATATTCAACGACGAATTCAATGGCATAAAAAAATGTCAAGTACCATGGACAGGGTAATGGCAGCTATGGTAGCCTCATCCAATCAAGTGGCAAATAAAGAAGAAGAATTAAATCAGGAGAGAGAAAAAAGCCAGAACCTAACCTCCATGAACCATTTTTTAAAGGAAAAACTTTACGAAGCATTAATGATCAGACCTGTTAAGGAGCAGCGTCTGCTGCAGAAAATATATGAACTGGAGGAACAATGTCAGAGAGACAAAGAGCAGCTCCAGCGAGAACGAGAAGAAAATTATAAGTTGACCAAAGAGCTTGAAGAAAGAAGACTGGAGAACGTGTCACAAAAAATTGAGAAAGCCTCCTGCATGGAAGAAAAACGAGAAAAAGAATTCAAAGAATTGGATGTGAAACTAATTGGTTATGAAAAGGAATATGTTGATCAATTAATAAAGAATAAAATTACTAAGAAACAACTGGATGATAAAGAGAAACTACAATTACAAAATGAACAAAAATTTCATGAAATTGAAAAAGAATGTAAAAAATATAAAACACAAATCCAATTTGAAATTAATAAAAAAGAAATTTTGAAACAGCAAGTAAACAAATTGCAATTAGAATTAACTCTTAACAAAGATCAGCATAAAAGTGATAAATGTACCATCAAAGACGCTAATAAGAATGAGGTCACAAAACTGCAGAAGGATTTGTTCTGTCTGGCCAAGGAGAAGATGAGGATGGAGGAGCGAGTGCAATTGTCAGAGGTCGAGCTGGAGAAGCTGGAGGAAAGCCTGGCTGGCCTTAGTCATGAGACCTCGCATCGTCTCGAGGCCGTGAGGTCGGAACACGAGGCCCTCAGAAGCAGCTATAAATACCTGGCCGAGAAAGCACGAGAGCTGGAGATGAGCAACCAACAACTTTGTGACGAAATAAATCAATTACACCACCAGAGTCAACAGAAAATCAAATACATCCAAAAATTAGAACAGAGTACACTTGAGTTAAAAACTAAACTGTCAATATTGAAACATGAAAATTCTATGAAACATGAAAAATGTTCAAAACAAGAACATAAATTTAAGTTCCCACAAAGCATCATAAACCGCATGGATGTATACAAGATGACCTTAAATACAGCAAATGTCCGATCCTTTTTTTATGTTCCATAAATATCTCGGGATATAAACTGCAGTTCCTGGTGTTAAAAGATTAAACAAAAATAAAATACCATTTTTCCTCGTTCTCAAGTTATAATCAAATTATTAATTCTACTGTAGCTGTCAGAAATAACTGGTTATTCAAAATTGAAAATATATAAATATATATATAAATGAAAAAAAAAATAAATAAAAAAAAAATAAAAACACAACGACCATCACCACGAAGAATAATTTTGCATCATTGTTTCGACTTAATGGCAACGCAGAAGACATCCCACGTCAGAGGGCTTGCAGATACACATCCAACTTACACGAGAATTACGAGGCTCGCGAGGATGCTGCTCAAACACAAAAAGAGGTCAGTTTATGCTCTTTCTGCTTATGTATTTTTTTTTAAAACAATACTCAAATATTTTAAAATAAAATTTTATTTAACATAATACAACCATTATTCAAAAATAGTTAATAATTATTTAATTAAATATACACTGGATTTTAACTTTTATTATTAAATAATATACAAATAAAATACAAGGAAAAAATAAAAATAAATGCAATTAAATAATGAATTAAATACCGTAAGAAGTATTGATATATATCTATATCTACTCTACGAGCTAATAGAATAGGTAGAGACCATTGAATATAAGTTCACATTTTAGGATTAAGATAAAGAGGATGATATCAATTAAAGTCCAATTGATATATTTAATGTGAATCTTTTTACTAACCTAAACACCAAATTGAGAATAAAAAGTTAATTTTTATTTCATTTTCCCCTTACTTTAAAATGCTGCAATCAAAATAAATAGTTGAACAATTAAAATCACAAAATTGTAAGGAGAGCATATAACTGAGAACTCTTGATTCCTCCTTTGAACTATATGTCCACAGATTCGTCCCAGAGATCAACGTACATCAAGCCCGGCCATCGACTACCACAACCACCCGGAAAAAGAAGATTTAATTAAAATAACTGCTATTACTAAATTGTTTTGTAAATGTTAAATATGTTAAAGTTTATTCTTTAAAGTAATGCATGCACCATTTTTATAATGTACCCATGATCATTTTTATTTATGTAACATAAATTAATTTCATTATATAAAATCAATAATTTTTAACAAATGTTTTTAATTATTTTTCTGTCTAATTATCATGTCATTCATAGCATCTCAATTTAATATGTAAACTAATCTATTAAATTTCAATCCATCAGTAAAAGTTAACAAAGTCAAACACGTGACTTTTCTTACAGCTTAATGTGCACTAACCAAATTTTTAAATATTTGTCATGCAGGAATTAGATTTTGTATCAATTGTTATTCAAAGTTAACAATTTATAGAACATTAATTTAATTCCTTATTTACAATTGTAACCATATGTTATGCTAATATTAGTACAAAGAATTACTATCATAAAATACACTGTTTTAACAGGTTGTTAAGAAATTCATGCAAGAACTATTTAGAATCCTAAAGTACGACAAATAATTCTGTAATATATTTTTTCACTATTCTTTTTTTATTGCAAAGAGATTGCTTTGTTTTTATCTTTATGTGATGGAGTTTTTTGTGCAATAATAATACAAATATATTAATAAATACAGTTTATTTAAATTCATTACTATCTTAATTCATTAATTCAGAGTGAAATTTGCATCATCTGCATCAAATGATTCTACATGTTAGTGTGTTAAGCCAATAAAAAATTTAGGCTACATTTTTTTCTTCTTCAATTAAATAATTCAAGATATCTTTTCCTCTCTATCACTATTTAGTTAGCAGTTCTGCGCATTCACCAACAAATCTGAGGAAAGTCAGGATCCATCCTCCGACATTGAAACATATTCCACGATCAGTGGTGTGGGAAAAAAAATGTTGAGATATCCGAATCTACAAAAAAACTTAGCTCTAAAGCGCATTTAAAATGTTGTCCTTATCCTAACATTACGAGGGTGATAAGGGAGGGGGATCATTAAAAATACACACATACACACTTTTTAGAGCAGGGAAGAAAAAGGTGTCAATAAATACTCTGCTACAAAAATAATCTTTACATTTGGATACTAACCAACGTAAATTTTCGCAATTATAACTTTAATGAGGAAATAACAAATGTTAAAAGCCTACTTTCCCCCCCACCCATGTTATATGCACACAGTAT
Organism: Siphlonurus alternatus; assembly: GCA_949825025.1. Lineage (NCBI taxonomy): Eukaryota > Metazoa > Arthropoda > Insecta > Ephemeroptera > Siphlonuridae > Siphlonurus > Siphlonurus alternatus. The sequence continues at coordinate 35,497,476 of OX463782.1, forward strand.
TATTTTACAGTATAAAATACTGTATCCATATATACTCACACCAGACTCGAACCAACTCAAAAATGTTCTTCACAAGAAGAAGAATATAGTTCGTGCGAGTCTGGGCTCGCACAAATATTCAAAAAACAGCTACTGTCATGTCACAACCTGTTGTCAAAAAATGGAGGGGCTTTAGTCAGTAGGCAATAGTCACAGGGATCCCTGACCCAGCCGTAGTTATGGCCCCTTGTCAAGCCTGGCGGCCCTGACCACAAGGCTGAAAATTACGTTTTGCATGCATTTTACCTGATTCTGTACAATGAAGACTTGCCAATCAACAGTTAGTAATTCTTCTGAAAGACAGATTTCCACAGAAAATGCTAAAATATAACCAAAATTCGCACAAAGCCTGAAGCTTCAGACACCAAGGACTGCCTCATGACATGACTTTTATAATCAGCTGATTAAAGGCAAAAAAGTTTCTGGCTATTCACACCAACGTTTCTTCATAAGTTGATTCACACTTCAGATTCATGCGAATTAATGCTACTCGAACTTCCTTTTACCTATTATAATATCCTATAGAGTTGTTATATTTTAAAGGGACAGGGGACCATAAAAATAAGTATTTTTTATTTAAAAGTTACTCACTAACTGATGAGTATGAATACATGCCGCACGGTGGAGAGTGCTTCAGGGTAAGCGCCCAGCGAGTAACTGAAGTGTGGATTGCTGACGTCAGCAATCACGAAATTAAGGCAACATATTATATAGCTGCCAATTTTCTATGGAACTCACTCCCCCCTCCCAGACTTAATTGCTCAGTGCGATCTTGCATGTGCGGCTGTCTATATTTTTATTTAATTTTTATAAATTTGGGGGATATATGGTCCGACAACGGAAATTTACTCATTTCTCACACTAGCATATATCTTAAAAACACTCTTTTTATGCATTCATGATTGCATTGTCCTATATGTCCCTTTAACTTAATTAATTTATATAGCTTTTTAGTGCATTAATTTTAAAAGAATAATTGATGAATATAAATATTTATTTAATTTTCAAGGAAAAGAAACCATTATAATTGTGATACAATTAAGGATAATTAACCCAGAGAGGTAGCATGCAATCAATAGAAAAATCACAAAAAAGGTGAAAATCATGTGGTCACAGGGTCAAATCAGAAATATTTGAGTGAAGTATCACGACAATGTGAATAAACGTCGTCATAATATTTTATATATAATATTGCTTTATTTTTTTAAGGGTAAGGTAACGCCACCAATGTTAAAAAAAATCCCTCTCACAAAAATTCTGAAAAAAATTTAAAATGTTCTCCTCTACACCCCCTATCAGTAGCTAAAATATCAGGTACACAAATACGATCTAGTTTTTGAGTTATGAATTTTTAAAGGTGACTAATTTAACATGGGATTTTCAGTTCTCCATGTTAAAAAGTAGTCAACTTTAAAAATTTAAAACTGAAAAACTAGATCGTATTTGTATACCTGATATTTTAGCTACTGAAAGGGGGTGTAGAGGAGAACATTTTAAATTTTTTTCAGAATTTTTGTGAGAGGGATTTTTTTTAACATTGGTGGCGTTACCTTACCCTTAAGGTCGCGTCTTTTTAAAGTTTACACATAATTTTGAAAAAAGAAACAAATGTATAAAAATAATAAAATGTAACCACAAACTCTATTTATTTTATTGCAGCTCCCTGGATATTTTCAGGATCTGTTGTAGTTAGAAGAATTAACCCCTAGCTAGCTATAAGTTCTATATCATGGAAGGACCCTATATAGCTATATATCTCTTCTCACAATTATAATAAAGTTGTTATCATTATACAATTATACAGTGGTTCCCCAGGCTTTGGACATCGCTTTGGTCCATTGAGAAAAAGTAGAGGTGTCCGTCCTGACTGAGGTTTTCCACGGTTCCCTCAGTTTCACCTCAGCGAATGCTGGGACGCGTAAGCATGCAGGCCGTGGCCACTATCCGTTCCCTACCTTATCCCTACCCAGTACCCCGCCGCGAGCTGTAAGCTCTTAGGGGTGTATCCTTGTAAAAAAAATATATATATATTTGGTACTGTGTACTATATAAATCTAATCTCAGGTTATGGTGTTTTATACCAGAGTTAATTTAAATTAATTAAATTAACTCTGGTATAAAATACATTCGATGTTTAATTTTCATTTCCAATCATTATAATCATTATGAGATAAATCTTCATAGCAGATATATTGAAGTTCATGCCTGGAGCCTAATATGGATTTCATTCAGGCAAACTGTTGGTAGTTGATTTTGTTACTGGAACAGAAGAAAATAAGAGGAAGGTAAATTTGAAGCTAAAATAAGTGAAGATCGAGAATAGTCTTCTTTTGAAAAATTTCAATTAGGAAAATGTGTGCCAATATATATAGACTGAGAGGAAAATAAACAAGTCTCAATATTAGCAAATCTGATGTAATAGAAAGTAAATACAGACTACAATAGCCTAGAGAATGGCATGATAGGTCCATCAGTCCTACGAATTTGGACTGATCTGCTCATTTTGGCAAAAAACACCCAAGGTGACGTCACGTAGTGAGCTCAAAACAGCTGTTTCGCTGCACGAGGGGCCCCTACCTGAGCAGAGTTTTTGTTCAACATTAGCGAGATTGTTGCTTTTTTTTTTTTTTGCCACGGAACTATTTTTAAATTATTATTTAAAATTATGTAAGTTATTTTTGCACTCCTGAATCCTTAATACAAAGCATCTAAAGTATTAACTAAATTCTCAGATTCATAACCTTGATTTAAGATTTTATCTATATTCTCATAAAGTGGTCTCATAATATATGATTTTGTTTTTCTCTTACAAAACATACAACCATTGATTTGTATGTTGCAGAGTAAGCTAATATTGTAAATGAAAAAAAAAAAGTTAATTTTTTTAAATTAAAAGGCAGTTTAATGGTAAGTATCCATCAGAAAAATTGTATAGTCTCCATGTTCGTTTGCTGATTTTGACTCCTGCTACAACCACTGCGCATCGGAGCGCAACCCTTCTGCGCACGTTTTTTCGGCTCAAAGTCAAAACACAACTACCGCGAAATTCTTTAGATGCTCTTTAATTAAACTGACCCAAAGCAAACAATAAAAATTTTATAGCAGCAAACGTAAAAGGTTAGTGCCAATACATTATTTTAAATTTGCAAACATAACATATTTAGAGGGTTAACAATAAGCAATCGAAAAATTGCTCCGTATAGGATCTTAAGTGCACCCAATCATTTTTTGTAAGTAAATGGAAGGACAAAGGATTGGTGATGTCATCATGGATGTTGACCATTAGGATGGACATTCTGCATGAAAATCAGCCGACTTGACGACTCACCTCAGCTGTGAGGGCGTCCTCTCTGAGCCTCTCTGAGGGAAGCTTCTGAAGGGACGCGCGCACCTCCACCACCACTCGCACTTTCTGCTGGAGACGATCGGCCAGGTCTGCATTCTCCCCTCGCAACACGACTGTCGAAGAACAACATCTCAGTGAATATTTAAAAAAAAAAAATACATCTTTAACACTGCATCCCAAATGTCCATTCTCCCCTACTACCTTACCCTACAATGGCAGCAAAATTTAAGGCACATCATATACGCCCTACTTAACTATATAGCGGCCATATTGAAGAGGAGGGGAAGGTCCATTTAGGGCATGCTACGACAGTAGACGAAAAATTGATTTGGGAAGCAGGGTAAACCTAAAGGTTCCATCTTATACATTTATCCACCATATGAGAAGGGTTTTGCTGCCAAAGCCAATTCTCTAAATTAACAAAGGAAACAGAAACTGCAGTAAAAATGGTCTGCTGGAATAATGACAACATTAATTTGCAATCAATAATCTCCTCCTATATGCAACTAAGGCAGACCCAGTTTTAAGAAAATGCAAAAATAAAAATCAAGGACACTGCATTTGTGATATAAACTGAAAGAACTTTTTGTTTGCATAGGATGTTATTATAACTTCAGCAGATGTTATTAAATGAAAAATGTTATACTGTAAGTTACAAAAATAGAGCTTTTTTTCTTGCAGTTCATAATTATTCTGACATCCCTTCGTACGGTTTGTTAGGAGAAAAAACTTTATTTTTTCATTCAAATTCTATGATGCACAAAATCGCAAATATTTTTTATGTCGTGCAAAGTGATCTTTCCCGTGGCTCATATGAATTATTAATCTTGCCATTCATAAAAACCGTCGGAAAAAATTAAAAACCAGGTACCGCTGGGTTAAAGGATAGGAAGCTTGATAGAACATGTCGTCGCGCGCAGTTCGTGCGCTAGATTTTCATTGGCTGAGAGAATTGTGTCGTCAATGTTGAAGCTTCTCATTAAAAAAAAAATGAGCAAAACAACTTTCCATTTTTTTATAACCTAATTTGAAAATGATTTTAATATTTTAAATTATTTGATTTGATTTAATTCTTTCTCACAGTAAGTTTAACTCAATTTTCAATTACAAAATGGGGTTTAATTGTTTAAGGTAAAAATTTAAAAAAATAAAGAAAAAAAATATACAACAATATGCAGTTATAGTACTGTTTTAATTTATTTTCTTTTATGAAAAAAGGTGAATTTTTATGTGCACCCTTATAACACTACGGTACCCTATATCCCAACACAGATGGAGAACTGACTCACCTAACTCCGTCTCCACAGAGTTCTATCGCTTGACGGCAGCTTGAAGTCTTGCAGCCAAGTCGCCTGCACTGTTGGGAGACTCAAGGGAGCTCTGTAAGAAAAGATGACTTGCATTAGACCAGGCAAATCATTGAAATCATGTGAGTGCTATTTCACTTGCATTTTATCAAGGAAATCATTCAAATCTGAGCTGTAATTATAATAAACTGTATGTTCACAAATATTAATCACATCTGGTATCATAGTCAGGGTGAATAAAAAAAAATATTTCTCTTCTTTCTTTACAATATTAATATTATCAATGCACATGAATAGATACTGCAGTACAGTCAATATGCCATGGGGAATATATTTTCATGGGTAGAATTTTTTTCAAAAATTGAACAATGATTTAAATTGACTTTGAAATCTCAGACATAAACATAAACTAATATTAGGTAATTTTTCAGTGTATTGAATCTTAAAAACAAACAAATTGACCTCATAAAGTACCAAGAGATGGCATTGAAAACAGCCTCTATAGAATCAGTATGACTCAACTACACGTGTACTTTAGCCAGTAGCAAAGCTCAGATATCAAAACAATGACACTTTTAGAATCACCCAGGTAAAATCCACCAGATGTCCATACCTGTCTTTATGACGTCAATACACAATGAAAAATGTATTTTTCAGAATGCAAACAAGTTTTTTTTTTTTTTTTTTTTTTTTTGTAGAAACAAATGTTCTAATATTTAATTTGAAGACACCAAAATGATATATCGTCGTTGTAGCGCTCTTTTGACCAATCTAGCTTTATAAGTTTTGACTTTTTGACCAATCTAAAATTATAAGTTTTGACCTTCTGACCAATCTCTTTTTTATAAGTTATGACCTTTTGTCCAATCAATTATTTTCTTAATTGTTCAGGAGAAGCAAAAAACTGATTATCTCCAGATATATTAATTAGAACACAAAATCCTGCCAACTGCATCTGTATAATTTATGTGCAAAAAAAGTACGCATAAAAGAATGTTGGCCATTATGTAAAAAAATAAATAAACAAATTAATGAAATTATTGGGATAGTACCGGTACTGATAGAAGTTTTGGGAATTCAAGATAATATTATATTATTTATTATTTATATTACTTTTTTTACTGCAAAAAAAAAAATAAAAATTTTTACAAAAGGATATCATTGTTTTAGCAGTGCATAACACTAAATTATAATTTGGTGCATGCTGAAATGTAATGAAATCTAAAACACAATTACCGTAAGTTTTTTTTTTTATTTTACAATACAATACCAGCATTATATATTTATTTTGATATGAAATTAACTGGAATAATCTTTATTTAGCTTTCTCTATTCAGTCAAATATAGTTTATATATTATTTTAAATAAACAATATAAAGCTGGTGGTTCATAAAATTTATGATAGTTCATAGAATTTTATGCCTACAGTACAATATTTTTATGATACAAAAAACCATCTTAATAATTATAATTATATTTTATAGTTACATTTTATAGTATAATACATAATACAAAACAATATATTGCTAGGAATAATATTAATTAGGAAAATATGTAGACCTGAGTGGCCTAGCTAAATTGGTAGACAAGCTGCAGAATAAACTCAAAGTGTCATTTTAACAACAGCAGCCTCTATTGCTATTATAGTTATGATGGTTACATAGTTTATGTTAGATAGAAGGCTACCATTGAAAAATGATAATTTAAGTTTATTCGATGGACGTCAAACTATTTGAGGTGGGGCAGTTTACGGTAGAAACTCCAGTACTTCTTCGGGATGACACTCTCCGATATCTCTTTCAAGTGTTTGTACTTGGAAGCCGTAATCGGAATTCGCTTCTTATACAGTTGTTCTGGTTATTAGCAAGGGAGTTGTAATATTTATGAATTTTTAGACGGTCCTCGTCAGTAACAGAATTACAGAATAAAAGCTTGCTTGTGCAATTTGTACATCTTTTACCTATGACTGCAGCTGGCTTCATTACTCTAATAACACCATTTGGTGTCTTTTGTCTCCCAAGGTATGCTTCTGCCCAGGGGCGTAGACAAGGGGGGGGGTTTGGGTGTTATAACCCCCCCCTTGAGAGCTGAACCTTAGTAAATTTTAAGGGAAAAATAACAAAAAATGGGACTCGACAGATACGATTTAGCTAAAATTTTATGAAAAATTTTCTTAAAAAAAATAATAAAAATAAAAATTTATATCCCCGAAACACATCGTTAATACATATTTATTTTATTTAAAATCGGTCTGCAGAATTATGATTATATAATCATGGTATAATTCTATATTATTATAATTATAATATGTACTATTCCTCATGAAGTTATTTATGTTTTTGTACACGTAAAGACAACAATTTAAAGTGTAAAAAATGTTGAAAGCATTCCCCGCATAATGTTCAGCATAAAAATAAAAATTATGACATAGTATTTTATTATTTTTAATTTATTATATAGGTATATTACATCTTACAATTGCTAGTCTCATTGTCTCATGTATAATACTGTACGTATATCTTTGAATTTATTATTGAAGTTAAAAAAAATCCGATTTTTTAAATGTATTAATTTTACAGTATACTTAATGTAATGAATTGATATTCCTGTTTTGAAAATTAAATAAAAATATTTTTTCTTGCTCGTACATCAGTACATCGTCTTAAAATGTGCTCTATTTTTTTATAAGAAAAAGTAGTGACAAAAATATTGTAACTACATAATTTCCGATTTACAAATATAAAAAATTTGCTGCAACTTTTCATCGAAAAAATGTATAGTCCATGTCTCTTTTTCAAAAAAATCGCGCACCATGAAACTAATAAAAACGATATAAAAGTTGTATTAGATCTCATGGTATTAGATGAATTATTTGATTTAAATATACTCAATTAAAGCACGTTAGTGCACGTATAATATTGAAACGAAATTAAAAAAAAGAGGTGAAAAAAAAAATAAAACTTTAAAAATATTGCATCAGGCCATGCATTCTCTATAATAGTATTTTTTTATAATTTTACCCTAAAAAAGGGGCGTGTCCTTAAAAAAAATCGCGCCTGCGGCGGGCTATTGGGGGGCTACGCCCCCCAAACCCCCCAGTGGGCTATTTTTCATCTTATTTATTTTCAAGAACCCCCCCCTTGGACAAATCCTGCCTACGCCACTGCTTCTGCCTTTTCTTTGAGCCGCATATTATTATATTTGTCAACTGACACCTTCCGAAAACGAGACTTTCTATTGGTAAGATGGGATTGAGTGGAAACTGGATTTACAGGTAAAAGGTTAGCAAGAGGCAGTTCAATGTTGATGACTTGTGGTTGGTATGGAGGTATCACAGCTCCGATTTCCTGATCAATGCTGTGCTCCAAGGTCTGCACAACTTGTTCAGCACTATCCATCACTGAAAGAAGAATTTACATTTAATTACCTTAAAACGTAAGTAATTAAACACGTAGGTGATACATAAATTATGTTCTTCAGTTAATTATTATCACTTACCTGATATTATGCAGCCACAATATCTTTAAACTTGTTACAAAGTAATAGCAGAATTATTCTTGATTTCCCACATGTTTGAGAAAACAGCTGATCACACCCACTTCTTATTTTTTTCCGACACCGTAAATGAAAAATATTAAAACTGTACGAGTGGTGCCATCTTGTGGCAAATTTTACGCTCTTTCGAATGGCGCAATAAAACGAAAGTTGTAACTTTTGAGATTTTGGACATTTGTCCCTGGCAAAATTTTTAAAGATTGGTCAGAAGGTCAAAACTTATAATTTTAGATTGGTCAAAAAGTCAAAACTTATAAAGCTAGATTGGTCAAAAGAGCGCTACAACGACGATATATTTTTTAAATTTATAACTTTTTACTGAGAATAAAAAATATTTTCATATAAAAAGTTTTGTTATGCAGAAGACATCTCTAGCAACTCACATCTAGGCTGGCATTGCTGGACCCTCCCTGGCTCGCAGCTTTTGGCTTGCAGTTTGCGGACGTGGCCTCCCAGAACGAGCACCGAGCGTTTTATCTCCGCCCACGACATCCCCTCCTCAACAGCCTGCAAACAGATAGTGTCAATACAGAATTCAAATCACATAATTTTTGTTGTTTATCTTTTAACATATAGCATTTTTTGCTACTTTTTTAAGAAATTAACGAGTGAAGACAAAATGCAACCTATGCAAATTGCACCTAAAATAATAGAGAAATAAAAAAAAAAAAAATCAGAATTTGATCACGATATAAAAAAGGTAGAGATAATTGAACAAATATATATTTTGCTACATTTTGAAACATATGATATGAAATTTTCTGACTCAAGTAAGAATCACTTACAAGTAAGTGTAACAAATAAAAGCTTTTATTAATGTCTATATTAGCCTTACCACTTATCTGACATCACACATGCCACGCCCACTTTCCATGTGTTTCCCATAAAGAATATATTTTTTTTCTTTTTTGCTTCAACTGGACCCTAGCTGTTGTAGAATATTGGATAAGGATTGTATATTGGAGTCAGACAGTTAGTACACCCAACACCAAATCTAATGCAAAAAACTCAAAGAGGTAACTCTATTCTTGTAACAGCCAGAACCATTAATTACTATGATGAGTTATCTGTCACCCATGATGATCGAGGGTTGACAGTGTGGCGACATTTCATGTTCTTTATTAGTTAACTTACCACATTTCCTGTGCTTTTATTTGGAAAACAATATATGTGACAAATAAAAGTAAAGTATAATTTGACTTCATAAACAACAACAAAGGTCGCTGAACCGTCAACTTTCATCATGAGTGACAAGCAACTCATCATCATCATCATAGCCTGGATGTTACAAGCCTAGAGTGCATATAAATTTGTTTTGTGTGTGTTTTGTCTTGAGTTGTTATTATGACGGTATAGATGACTTATTGTTCTATGCGTATGCTATCTGTATATTATAGCTAAATTAACTAAATAAATCTATTAAATACCCGATATTTTTAGATTATGCAAATGTAAGCTAGATTTGGAGTTATGAATTTGTATACCTAATATTTTAGCTACCGATAGGGAATGTAGGGGAGAACACTTTAAAAAAAAATCGTAATTTTCATGTGTGAAATATTTTTTTAACATTGGGTGTGTTACCTTGCTATTAAAGGGGCTGGGGACCCTAGAAATAGGTATTTTTAATCAAACGTTACCCATCAACTGAGTATGAATACATGCCGCACGGTGGCAAGTGCCCCAGGGTAAGCGTCCTATGAATAGCGGGACCGGAGGAATATGACTTCACATTCATCGCCTGGCAACGCTGCTGTCTCTTCTTCATGTACCTCCCTCCCCCTTCCTCCCGCCCAGCCATACTCACTTTCAGTGCGATGTTGCCTGATGTGCAGCATCTCAGGGATCTGTCTTCAAGTGTTCCCCGCCAGGAGAATTTTCTCCATAAACCACCATGTTAGAAAAATTTGAAATCATCTACAGTATAACAGATCTTAGTTTACCACTAAACAGTTCAGTAGACTAGACGGCGCCAGATATATCAGCCAATGAAAAGGTGGCCAGCTGACATTTTAGCCTTTTCATTGGCTGATATATCTGGCGCCGTCTAGTCTACTGAGCTGTTTAGTGGTAAACTAAGATCTGTTATACTGTACTACCTCCCACCCTCCCTACTTCAGGATTGTAGGGGTCGTCTGATAATTATTAATCAAGAAATAATTTTCCTTTAAAAATTTTCTTAAATATAAAAAACAACAATTTTGAGGTTTATTTTACATAGGTTTGGATATAGAACGGTAGGAACACTGCAAAATCAGCTGACTTGAAGCCTCTATTACATTTTAAGCCTAACATTGCAGCAAACATTTGTGCACACTATTAGCTTCAAAAGTACCGTTAAATTCTGTGGCAAAGTAGGTCACTGACCTATCAGAGGGCAGGCGAAGAAGATGCTTGTGGCTGCCGGCTGTGCCAGGTTCTGCAGAGTCTGCGAGGGCTTGGACGAGCCGGTAGCCAGCTCGTTCTCACTCCTCACATTCGAGGCCTCTGCCGCAGCTTGCTCCGCCTCCAGCTCCTGATCAAGAACAAAATAAATAGTCCCATGATACACAAAAAGGGCAAATTTCCTAGATTCTGCTCCTTAGTCCTTACCATTTTACACTGCAAGAGTTGACATAAAAAGTTTTTAGTAGACAGTCCATAAGACACTTGATCTGAAGTTGGTTAATTCCTTTCAAATACTGAACCTTGTATGATAACTCCTTCAAAAAGATAAAGATAGCACATGGGGTAGGACTCACCAGCAAGGATGGACATGGTGGTGATCTTGCCAGACCCGTTGTGTCCCAGCAGGACGGTCACCTCCCCCTTGTACAAGTCGAGGGACACACCTTGGACGGCGCGGGGCACGGTCTGATGTCCCAACAAACTACTGTACGTCTTCGTGAGGTCTCGGATGAACACTCCGATGTCGGCCTTATTGCGATTCTGACTGAGCAGACGTTCGAAGTTCTGCGTGTCTTCGCGCGGAGTCACACTCCTAGTCTGAAACAAAATGCCGGGGTTGTTTCACTTAGGCGGATGTGAGTATGTACTTCTACATATTGATTTCTAAAAAGGAGTAGGGTTGCATATAGAGTGTTATTAAATAATTGTCATTACCATCATGCATTTATGAGCAAGTAATCCACAAGAATAGCCCTTGCTTATTTTACCTCAATTTTAAATATACTTTCTCCTGTGAAGCTGCTAAAGCAGTGTGAAGGCGCAGTGGCGGCTCACTGCCCTCACACCCTACAGCAGCCCAAGATTCAATCTACCAGCGGTATATTTTTAGTACCTAGTTTTATATTTATTTCATTTCTTTTTATTAAATTAAATGCTCCTGGGTGTAGGGGGATGTTACATCACATCTCTGTGAAAGAGAAGCACCCCCCTGATCTAAAATATTTGGACTGCATCAGCTGACACAGAAGTAGCCAAAAATAATTAGTGATTATATATTCTTGGCGTAATATTAACTCTATGATTCTTGGGAATGATGAGTATGGGTTGGAATATTTCCCACTCCAAAACTTGTGCAAAAGGTCACATTTATTCTAATTCTAGCTAGGTGTAGGTATGATTTCAAATGGAGCAGTTATACCTATAAAGAACAAAGTAATCAGATGCTGACTATATATAGGGATATTTTGTCACTTGTTATACATGTTTCTGCGTCTCATATGTTTTTGGGAATCACGGACCAAATACCCCCGGACGAAATACCCCCGGACGAAATATCCCCGCCCGGACCGGACGAAATATCCCCGGACGAAATACCCCCGGACGAAATATCCCCGGACGAAATACCCCCGGACGAAATACCCCCGGACGAAATACCCCCTTGTAAGTGGAGAGGGGCGGGTGACCGACGCGGGAGGGGAAGTTGACTTTGTTTATAAAGTCTGTTTTTCTGTCGTTTGTCTGACGTCACGCGCGTCGTATTAAAGAAGGAAGTTAGTAACGCCATTTTTCACAACAAATATAATATATATATATTATCAAATAATATTCAAAGTATATTTATAGTTAATGCCGTATCAAGATCTCAAATTGCGTCTCTAATTTTATTATACCAAAACATACTCAAAATTGTGCCGCAAACAAAAGATTTTTGTATGCTGTGCTTACTTTGATTGTGCGGCAATTATAAATTGTCTCAGCGTTTTGCAGCAAGATTTTGAAGGTTTTTAAACGATTCATATGTCTCTTAAAAACATTTGAAAATTTAATTCCTAAAAAATATTATGTTTCTAACTTGAGGTTCTCTATTGTAACTACCATGGCATGAAAGAACAAAAAGATGCCTGTCTAAGTTTTCCATAAGCACAACTTTTTCTCAGTTAATTATAAGTTATATAGCATGAGTATATAATTATGTAATATAGAGTCAAAATTACATAAAATTATTTATTAATTGCAAGTTAAACCGTAATAACGTATAATAACTATTCTTAATTACTATTATTTTAAAGATTCAATTTCACATATTTCTTATATAATAGCAATTATTTTATAGGTCTACTAGATATTTTCTATATTCTGCAACGTTTTTAAACTAAATTACCTACATAATATCAATAAACTAATGCTAAATTTGTATTTTTGTTACTTAATTAAAAAAGTGATGTAATTAAAATATTATTAAATTTACAATATTTTATTGTTTTAATTATTTATTACAGATTATTACTATATATACGGCACAATTTCCAATTATTATTTTTCACTTTACTTTGAGCACTTCTAGAAATAATCATAACAGTGAGCAAAGCTCGAAACGAAACTTCTCGTCGGGGTTTTTGCTTTTTCCGATTTGAGCATTTCTAGAAATGAGTAAATTTAAATCCGAAATAAAACTTCTCGTCGGGGTTTGTTTTTTTCGATTTGAGCACTTCTAGAAATGTTCAAATTTATACGAGGAAAGCCCAAAATATTTGTTAATTTCGGGCTTTGCTCAAATCGCTAGAGGTACACCTAGATGTGCGCATTGAATTCGGGCTTTGGTGCCAACATATATAAATAGAAAAGGAAGGAATAAATAAGGAAATAAATAGAACAACAAGAAAATTAAGTTTCTTCAGGAGGGGTACACATGCTACGTAAAGTGTTCACGGCACCTATAGCACCGGGGGACCAAAAACAATAAAAAATATTGCATTTTTAGACCTATACCAATCAAATCAGAATTAAAAAATGACACTAAAAAAAATTTACTTCAGTTTTTTTTTAAAGTTAAAAAATTATATAGGGACGATTTTGAAAATTTTTAGTTAAAAAAAACTAAAAAAAAAATGCAATAAACACTATAATAATTAACATGCATAAAATGTATCGTATCAAAATATATTACACATTAATTTTAATTCGATATGAATGATATGATAAATTAATGCATAATGTATTTTGGCCTACGTTACTAACTTCCTTCTTTAATACGACGCGCGTGACGTCAGACAAACGACAGAAAAACAGACTTTATAAACAAAGTCAACTTCCCCTCCCGCGTCGGTCACCCGCCCCTCTCCACTTACAAGGGGGTATTTCGTCCGGGGGTATTTCGTCCGGGGGTATTTCGTCCGGGGATATTTCGTCCGGGGGTATTTCGTCCGGGGGTATTTCGTCCGGTCCGGGCGGGGATATTTCGTCCGGGGGTATTTCGTCCGGGGGTATTTGGTCCGCTTACCGTTTTTGGACATTATTTTTAACAGTGCTGACAAGTTGAAAATTGTCAGCACTGTTGAAGGAGGGATGGTCAAGATGGACATGAAAATTGTTTAAAAGTTTAAAATATAGGAGGTACTATTAAGCCCAGCTAGGCATTGTACACTTATAGTGAGATAATATATATAAAAAAAAGAAATCTTGTTTTATTATATTTATTTCTCTATTTTTCCACTACAAACAAAAGTACAAATGTGATCCGAGGGTTCTTACGTTGTGTCCGGGTCTTCGGTGCTGCCCTAGCTCTCTGTCCCCCCCTTCAGGGCTCCTCGGCTGTGCATGCACCTCGAGAGCTTGTGCAGTCTTCAGAAGGGACGGCAACTGTGCCTGACCCACGTATAAATTTTGACTACTTTGGGCTTGGTTTGCTAGCCCAAAATAGCATTGCTAGCTCAAAATTACTTTCCTTCAAGTATCAGTTTAAGCTAGCTGCGAAGCCCAGAGTACCTCAAACTGGCTTTAAAGTGTTATTGAGCTATCTGAACTCAAATTTGCTTATAACCAAAGTAGCCCACGATTGTCCAATAATGCTTCAGGCTTTATTTAGACCAAACATGCTCATTTAAGCCTCCAGCTCAGATTGGAATTTTGTAGCTTAAAATAGACCAGTTTTGTGACCAAGCAATTTTAACCCAATTAAGACCAAACAAGCTTGAAACAAATTTAAGCTAGCTGTTGACCGTTTAAGCCCAAAATGGCTCCTAATATCCCCAGGGTTGCAGTAAGCTTGTTATTGGCCAAAAAAGCTCAATTAAGCCCAAGCTCAACCTAGCTTCATGTAGCTGTATATTGACCAATCCAGCTAAAATAAATCTGAGCACCCTGTAGACCATTTCTGCCCAAAATAGCCATGAATGAATTCCTTGCCTCGGCCAGCACAAAGTGAGCCAAAAATGCTTAAAATGGCACTCTTCAGCCCAAACATGCCCTTTTTTACTCTGAATGTATTCATGTGCTTGACCAAGCCCAAAATGGACCAAAAAAGCTTAAAATGGCACTCAGTAGCCCAAACATACCCCTTTTTACTCTGAATGTATTCCTCAGGTTGGCTCAGTTCAAAATAGCCCAAAATAGCTTAAAATGGATTTTTTTTGCCCAAAGATGTTTTTTCCCTCCCTGAATGTACTGCATTGGTTGAGGTAGCCCAAAATGAACCAAAACAGCTTAAAATGGACCTCTTTTGCCCAAAGATGTTTTTTCCCTCCCTGAATGTACTGCATTGGTTAGGTAGCCCAAAATGAACCAAAACAGCTTAAAATGGACCTCTTTTGCCCAAAGATGTGCCGGTCAACCCTGAATGTACTGCATTGGTTAAAGTATTATAGCTCTACCTTAACAAAACATTTTACATTTTAATTGTTTAAGTTTCTGTAAAGACAAGACAGAAGTGATGATATTTGGCAACTATAGTACAGATACTACCAATATATATAGTGACAAGGCAAAAAGCAAAAAAAAAAAATAATAAAAAAAAATGTAGAACACATTTTGCATCCCTGGGGGTTGATGACATTGCCTTTAGTGTACATTTTTAATTTCTAATTGCATTGTGTACAAGAGAAAGCATCAGGATTTATATAAATTAAGTACTTCATAATGTCCACTCATGTTAATAAAGAAATACTGTAATGGGAAATTCTGCTACATTTATTTTGATTTTTTTTTCCAGATTAAGCATTGAATTTAAATGTCCAAATTAAAAAAAATTTCAATTTTCAAAATTGGAGACATGGAAAATTTTAAAAATGTTCCTTCTTTTGAATTTAGCACCAAAACGTGACGTAGAAACTGCCCAGCAGGTGAATTTTTCCTGCAATAAATTTTTATTTTCGATTACAACACTTAAAGTTATTAACTGATATTATAGGGCCAAAACTATTGATACTAGGGAAGAAAAACCCGCTGATTTCGATTGTGTTACTAAAGTTTATAGCCAATTACTCCTTTTCGCTCAAACTATGATATCAGGCAGTTGTTGTGTGTTATTAACTAAGGAGTTTCTACGTCACAGTTTTCAGGTTTGCGCACAAAAGTTGCATACTTTGCCCATAATTCTAATAATCCCTTCAGAGTCCCCAAATGTAAATTAAAAAACTTAAAAAGTAAATCAAATTTATTGTTATTATATACCCTATCATAATAAAGTAATTACAATAAAATTTGAGTTGTAAAAAGAGAATTCAAAATTGTTTGCTTATTATACCAAGTCATATTATAGTATATACATCGATCAATCACAGAAAAAATAAAATTTATTATTAAAAACAGAAAAACTTTAAGTTATATATATACAGTAAAAACATGTTATTAAGTAATGTCAAGGGACGTAAAGAAGCGCTGGCGCTGCTGATGCAATGTGATTTCAGGGAAAATTTAAACAGTAATTAATGTTCACCGACTCTTAGCCGTCTTAATTAGCAAAAAATCGCGAATTCATTAATTTAAAAATACTATATTTTACTAACACCCTATATATAGATCCGTAGCTATTGTAATATAGCATTCATTTTATTATATGAAAATCTTTCTTGGGAGACGTCTACTTATTAAACATAAAAAAAAAAATATCACCACTTAATTGCCTCGAGATTTAATATCGCTGATGCCGCGCGCGTTTCCATATATATGTAAAAATATATTATTATGGCACGCACGTTTATATTCTAATTATTAATTATAATTTCTTTTACAAAATTGTTTAAAATAATACATGAAAGATATATAATGACATTTGTGCTTGATTCTATATAATATACTAATTATATACGCGCGATATCAGTCGATTTATTTATTGTTTTAATTTTGAAAAATCAACAAATTTCAATTGTTGCGCTTTTAGGTTTTAATTTTAAAAATTCAAACAAACTTTAATTCTTGCTTCTATAGCTCTCAGCTTTTCATTGTTCTTTTGTAATTGATTGGATGAACACGCGCATCGAATATCAAGCTTGAAAAAAATATTTTGATATCTTAAATTTTCCAATTAAGATTTTTCAATTATCAAGGAATAAGTTGTAATTTGCCTTAATTGGCTAATTAGCTATTACCTTTTAAAAATTAAGAACAAAAGTGTCACTTGCCTTTATTGGCCGGTGACCTTTTAAATTTTCAAGAATTATAAAAAAGTATCATTTGCCTTAAGTGGCCGGTGAGCTTAAAAATTTTCAAAGAATAAGATAAGATGGATTTAATGAGAAAGACAGCTGCAGAAGCAGCAGAACAAAACTATAATGAGAATCAAGACTGCTTGCAATTACAATCAGATATTGTTGAACTAACACAAGCAATAAAAGCAAGCAAGAAGAAAAGTGATGAACTCACAAACATCATAAATATGAAGGAAACTTTAATAAATGAGATTGACTTAAAATACGTAAATAGTGAAATGTTAACGGAAGTACTGGATGCGACAGATCAATTGACCAAGGAAAAACAGAGGTGCCGTAATCTTGAATCACAACTAAAAGACAAAAGTGATAAACTGGCACACTTGTCACATGACGGTGAAGTGAGTATTCAAAATTCACCTTCTGAAGATGATATAACTGTTCATATTCAACGACGAATTCAATGGCATAAAAAAATGTCAAGTACCATGGACAGGGTAATGGCAGCTATGGTAGCCTCATCCAATCAAGTGGCAAATAAAGAAGAAGAATTAAATCAGGAGAGAGAAAAAAGCCAGAACCTAACCTCCATGAACCATTTTTTAAAGGAAAAACTTTACGAAGCATTAATGATCAGACCTGTTAAGGAGCAGCGTCTGCTGCAGAAAATATATGAACTGGAGGAACAATGTCAGAGAGACAAAGAGCAGCTCCAGCGAGAACGAGAAGAAAATTATAAGTTGACCAAAGAGCTTGAAGAAAGAAGACTGGAGAACGTGTCACAAAAAATTGAGAAAGCCTCCTGCATGGAAGAAAAACGAGAAAAAGAATTCAAAGAATTGGATGTGAAACTAATTGGTTATGAAAAGGAATATGTTGATCAATTGATAAAGAATAAAATTACTAAGAAACAACTGGATGATAAAGAGAAACTACAATTACAAAATGAACAAAAATTTAATGAAATTGAAAAAGAATGTAAAAAATATAAAACACAAATCCAATTTGAAATTAATAAAAAAGAAATTTTGAAACAGCAAGTAAACAAATTGCAATTAGAATTAACTCTTAACAAAGATCAGCATAAAAGTGATAAATGTACCATCAAAGACGCTAATAAGAATGAGGTCACAAAACTGCAGAAGGATTTGTTCTGTCTGGCCAAGGAGAAGATGAGGATGGAGGAGCGAGTGCAATTGTCAGAGGTCGAGCTGGAGAAGCTGGAGGAAAGCCTGGCTGGCCTTAGTCATGAGACCTCGCATCGTCTCGAGGCCGTGAGGTCGGAACACGAGGCCCTCAGAAGCAGCTATAAATACCTGGCCGAGAAAGCACGAGAGCTGGAGATGAGCAACCAACAACTTTGTGACGAAATAAATCAATTACACCACCAGAGTCAACAGAAAATCAAATACATCCAAAAATTAGAACAGAGTACACTTGAGTTAAAAACTAAACTGTCAATATTGAAACATGAAAATTCTATGAAACATGAAAAATGTTCAAAACAAGAACATAAATTTAAGTTCCCACAAAGCATCATAAACCGCATGGATGTATACAAGATGACCTTAAATACAGCAAATGTCCGATCCTTTTTTTATGTTCCATAAATATCTCGGGATATAAACTGCAGTTCCTGGTGTTAAAAGATTAAACAAAAATAAAATACCATTTTTCCTCGTTCTCAAGTTATAATCAAATTATTAATTCTACTGTAGCTGTCAGAAATAACTGGTTATTCAAAATTGAAAATATATAAATATATATATAAATGAAAAAAAAAAAAAATAAAAAAAAAAATAAAAACACAACGACCATCACCACGAAGAATATTTTTGCATCATTGTTTCGACTTAATGGCAACGCAGAAGACATCCCACGTCAGAGGGCTTGCAGATACACATCCAACTTACACGAGAATTACGAGGCTCGCGAGGATGCTGCTCAAACACAAAAAGAGGTCAGATTATGCTCTCTCTGCATATGTATTTTTTTTTAAAACAATACTCAAATATTTTAAAATAAAATTTTATTTAACATAATACAACCATTATTCAAAAATAGTTAATAATTATTTAATTAAATATACACTGGATTTTAACTTTTATTATTAAATAATATACAAATAAAATACAAGGAAAAATAAAAATAAATGCAATTAAATAATGAATTAAATACCGTAAGAAGTATTGATATATATCTATATCTACTCTACGAGCTAATAAAATAGGTAGAGACCATTGAATATAAGTTCACATTTTAGGATTAAGATAAAGAGGATGATATCAATTAAAGTCCAATTGATATATTTAATGTGAATCTTTTTACTAACCTAAACACCAAATTAAGAATAAAAAGTTAATTTTTATTTCATTTTCCCCTTACTTTAAAATGCTGCAATCAAAATAAATAGTTGAACAATTAAAATCACAAAATTGTAAGGAGAGCATATAACTGAGAACTCTTGATTCCTCCTTTGAACTATATGTCCACAGATTCGTCCCAGAGATGATCAACGTACATCAAGCCCATCGACTACCACAACCACCCGGAAAAAGAAGATTTAATTAAAATAACTGCTATTACTAAATTGTTTGGTAAATGTTAAATATGTTAATGTTTATTCTTTAAAGTAATGCATGCACCATTTTTATAATGTACCCATGATCATTTTTATTTATGTAACATAAATTAATTTCATTATATAAAATCAATAATTTTTAACAAATGTTTTTAATTATTTTTCTGTCTAATTATCATGTCATTCATAGCATCTCAATTTAATATGTAAACTAATCTATTAAATTTCAATCCATCAGTAAAAGTTAACAAAGTCAAACACGTGACTTTTCTTACAGCTTGATAAAATCATAAAATACACTGTTTTAACAGGTTGTTAAGAAATTCATGCAAGAACTATTTAGAATCCTAAAGTACGACAAATAATTCTGTAATATATTTTTTCACTATTCTTTTTTTATTGCAAAGAGATTGCTTTGTTTTTATCTTTATGTGATGGAGTTTTTAGTGCAATTATAATACAAATATATTAATAAATACAGTTTATTTAAATTCATTACTATCTTAATTCATTAATTCAGAGTGAAATTTGCATCATCTGCATCAAATGATTCTACATGTTAGTGTGTTAAGCCAAAATTTAGGCTACATTTTTTTCTTCTTCAATTAAATAATTCAAGATACCTTTTCCTCTCTATCACCATTCAGTTAGCAGTTCTGCGCATTCACCAACAAATCTGAGGAAAGTCAGGATCCATCCTCCGACATTGAAACATATTCCACGATCAGTGGTGTGGGAAAAAAAATGTTGAGATATCCGAATCTACAAAAAAACTTAGCTCTAAAGCGCATTTAAAATGTTGTCCTTATCCTAACATTACGAGGGTGATAAGGGAGGGGGATCATTAAAAATACACACATACACACTTTTTAGAGCAGGGAAGAAAAAGGTGTCAATAAATACTCTGCTACAAAAATAATCTTTACATTTGGATACTAACCAACGTAAATTTTCGCAATTAAAACTTTAATGAGGAAATAACAAATGTTAAAAGCCTACTTTCCCCCCCACCCATGTTATATGCACACAGTATTATTTTACAGTATAAAATACTGTATCCATATATACTCAGACCAGACTCGAATCAACTCAAAAATGTTCTTCACAAGAAGAAGAATATAGTTCGTGCGAGTCTGGACTGACTCGCACAAATATTCAAAAAACAGCTTCTGTCATGTCACAACCTGTTGTCAAAAAATGGAGGGGCTATAGTCAGTAGGCAATAGTCACAGGGATCCCTGACCCAGCCGTAGTTATGGCCCCTTGTCAAGCCTGGCGGCCCTGACCACAAGGCTGAAAATTACGTTTTGCATGCATTTTACCTGATTCTGTACAATGAAGACTTGCCAATCAACAGTTAGTAATTCTTCTGAAAGACAGATTTCCACAGAAAATGCTAAAATATAACCAAAATTCGCACAAAGCCTGAAGCTTCAGACACCAAGGATCACTGCCTCATGACATGACTTTTATAATCAGCTGATTAAAGGCAAAAAAGTTTCTGGCTATTCACACCAACGTTCCTTCATAAGTTGATTCACACTTCAGTTTCATGCGAATTAATGCTACTCGAACTTCCTTTTACCTATTATATAGTATCCTATAGAGTTGTTATATTTTAAAGGGACAGGGGACCATAAAAATAAGTATTTTTTATTTAAAAGTTACCCACTAACTGAGTATGAATACATGTCGCACGGTGGAGAGTGCTTCAGGGTAAACGCCCAGCAAGTAACTGAAGTGTGGATTGCTGACGTCAGCAATCACGAAATTAAAGCAACATATTATATAGCTGCCAATTTTCTATGGAACTCACTCCCCCCTCCTCACGCCAAGTTTTTATAAATTCGGGGGATATATGGTCCGACAACGGAAATTTACTCATTTCTCACACTAGCATATCTTAAACATAATATTTAATTTTCAAGGAAAAGAAACCATTATAATTGTGATACAATTAAGGATAATTAACCCAGAGCATATATATGCAATCAATAGAAAAATCACAAAAAAGGTGATAATCATGTGGTCACAGGGTCAAATCAGAAATATTTGAGTGAAGTATTATCACGACAATGTGAATAAACGTCGTCATAATATTTTATATACAATGAGTGCGTTTGAATTCACGGGCCAGCCCGGGCTGGCCTGGGCTGAAACGTTTTTTGTCGTCAAGTGGGGCCAGCCCGGCGGCCATTTTTCCTCCTCTAATGTCGTCACTTCCTGGCTGGCCCAGGCTGACGCGGGCGGACTCTACAGTGCGCCTGAGACCTAGCGAACAGACTGGGAACTAATTATGACGACATTATGACGTTTCATACCAGGCGACCAAGGTCACCGCCATTTTACCCAGCCCGGGCCAGCCCGGGCTGGCCCGTGAATTCAAACGCACTCAATATATTGCTTTATTTTTTTAAGGGTCGTAAGGTAACGCCACCAATGTTAAAAAAAATCCCTCTCACAAAAATTCTGAAAAAAATTTAAAATGTTCTCCTCTACACCCCCTATCAGTAGCTAAAATATCAGGTACACAAATACGATCTACCCTAGTCGAAAAATAAAGGCAGTAGTCAAGTGGTGACTACTGCCAAGTGATAATTTGAGCAGTGGTCAAGTAGTCACTGCCCAAGTGGTCGCAAGTAATCACTTTCAAGTAGTCACCTGTAGTCACTTTCAAGTAGTCACCAGTAGTCGTCACTTTCAAGTAGTCACCAGTAGTCGATTTCAAGTGGTCAAATTAAACGGTTTATTAGTATTTTCTCGCGATATATCCGTCTATCATCACGATGCAATTTTTTCCCGTTTAAGCCAACAGATTATAGATAAATTATAACTGGAACAAGTAAAGAAATTATTCTTTCACATTTTTAACTTGAATTATTAAAATGTAATTATAAAATACTTTGTAATAATTCAAGATAAAAACGTGACAAACAAATAGGACGAGAAACATCCTATAATATACATACCAATTTTACGCTCCATGCAATATAAAGCACTTTTTAAAACATTTACTTTATTAAATTATTCCTAACTTATTAATTTTAATTTAATTTCTTAAGTATTTTTTTAATTTTTTACAGCAAAATGAAGGAATAATATTTTTTAATTCATACTTTATAAATATATAATAAAAAAAAATATGTATGAAAAAAAAAACACGTTGATTATTAAAGATTTATAATTATTATATAATAAATAAAATACATAATAAAATATGAACATCTTTGAAGAATAATTACCAACGGCTTTCTCATGCATCTCGGCGTCTTTTTTATCAAGTTCCAAGAGCCGATAAACATTGACTGTTTAAGGCTACCTAGAACAAATAATTTGACACAAAGTAACGAGAATTTTAATAAATAACATTTCATAATACGTTTTAGGTACTGAAAAGGTACTTATCTGATGTAAAACTGCTTGAAAAACAAATTGTTCCGGGAGCTCTGCACACACAACCCCGTCTCACATGTGTTTAGTGCCACCATTTTAGATAATTTTCTTCATCACGAGAACCCCGTACAATTGACTACTTGGTAAGTGATCACTTTCTTAAGTAGTCAGAATTATGTGACAACTAATTAAGTAGTCAAATGCTAAGTGGTCATGATGTTTCGACTACTTGCATAAGTAGTCACAAAATTCTGACTACTTACCAAGTGATCAAGATTTTATGAACACTGCATGAGCGCCGACTACTTGCATAAGTAGTCACAAAATTCTGACTACTTACCAAGTGATCAAGATTTTATGAACACTGAGCGCCGACTACTTGCATAAGTAGTCACAAAATTCTGACTACTTACCAAGTGGTCGAAATTTTATGAACACTGAGCGCCGACTACTTGCATAAGTAGTCACAAAATTCTGACTACTTACCAAGTGGTCGAAATTTTATGAACACTGAGCGCCGACTACTTGCATAAGTAGTCACAAAATTCTGACTACTTAACAAGTGGTCGAGATTTTATGAACACTGAACGCCGACTACTTGCATAAGTAGTCACAAAATTCTGACTACTTACCAAGTGGTCGAGATTTTATGAACACTGAGCGCCGACTACTTGCATAAGTGGTCACAAAATTCTGACTACTTACCAAGTGATCGAGATTTTATGAACACTGAGCGCTGACTACTTGATTCAGTGGTCCGACTACTTAACAAGTGGTCAAGATTTTGAACACTGAGCACCTGAGCACTTGACTCAGTAGTCCGACTACTTGACCCAGTAGTCTGACTACTTGTTTTAAGTAGTCAACTACTTGTTTTAAGTCGTCAACCACTTGACTACTAGACTCATTTTTTGACAAGGGTAGTATTTGAGTTATGAATTTTTAAAGGTGACTAATTTAACATGGGATTTTCAGTTCTCCATGTTAAAAAGTAGTCAACTTTAAAAATTTATAACTCAAAAACTAGATCGTATTTGTATACCTGATATTTTAGCTACTGAAAGGGCCGGGGTGTAGAGGAGAACATCTTAAATTTTTTTCAGAATTTTTGTGAGAGGGATTTTTTTTTACCATTGGTGGCGTTACCTTACCCTTAAGGTAGCGTCTTTTTAAAGTTTACACATAATTTTGAAAAAAGAAACAAAAGTATAAAAATAATAAAATGTAACCACAAACTCTAATTATTTTATTGAAGCTCCCTGGATATTTTCAGGATCTGTTGTAGTTAGAAGAATTAACCCCTAGCTAGCTATAAGTTCTATATCATGGAAGGACCCTATATAGCTATATATCTCTTCTCACAATTATAATAAAGTTGTTATCATTATACAATATTATACAGTGGTTCCCCAGGCTTTGGACATCGCTTTGGTCCATTGAGAAAAAGTAGAGGTGTCCGTCCTGACTGAGGTTTTCCACGGTTCCCTCAGTTTCACCTCAGCGAATGCTGGGACGCGTAAGCATGCAGGCCGTGGCCACTATCCGTTCCCTACCTTATCCCTACCCTGTACCCCGCCGCGAGCTGTAAGCTCTTAGGGGTGTATCCTTGTAAAAAAAATATATATATATTTGGTACTGTGTACTATATAAATCTAATCTCAGGTTATGGTTTTATACCAGAGTTAATTTAAATTAATTAAATTAACTCTGGTATAAAATACATTCGATGTTTAATTTTTATTTCCAATCATTATAATCATTATGAGATAAATCTTCATAGCAGATATATTGAAGTTCATGCCTGGAGCCTAATATGGATTTCATTCAGGCAAACTGTTGGTAGTTGATTTTGTTACTGGAACAGAAGAAAATAAGAGGAAGGTAAAATTTGAAGCTAAAATAAGTGAAGATTGAGAATAGTCTTCTTTTGAAAAATTTCAATTAGGAAAATGTGTGCCAATATATATAGACTGAGAGGAAAATAAACAAGTCTCAATATTAGCAAATCTGATGTAATAGAAAGTCAATACAGACTACAATAGCCTAGAGAATGGCATGATAGGTCCATCAGTCCTACGAATTTGGACTGATCTGCTCATTTTGGCAAAAAACACCCAAGGTGACGTCACGTAGTGAGCTCAAAACAGCTGTTTCGCTGCACGAGGGGCCCCTACCGGAGCAGAGTTTTTGTTCAACATTAGCGAGATTGTTGCTTTTCATCTCATCTCAAATTTGATATTTATTTGCAATACTACAAGCCAAACCGGTTGCAGTAACGTATTAAAAGAATTTTTAAACACTGCAATTCGCAAGCAATCTGGGGTAGAAGTTGGTATCTTTGTTCATAAAGCATACAAAGCTGCTATTGGCTGTGTGCAAATTATAATAGTCACCTAGCGTTTGCGCAGCTTCATTTGGATTCAAGCTTTCTTATCATGCACACTTTGCGGAGCCATGCGCAGTAGACTACTAACATTTAAAACTCGTTTCTGCGCAGCTTTTCTAAGCCGTGGCTAATAATTTATGGAAAACTTTATAATAGAGCAGAAACGTTGGTGGCGTTACCTTACCCTTAATAGCTTTAATAGTTACTGAGAAAAAAATTCAAATTATCTAGCATGGTGGCTTATGGAGATAATTTTCCTGACGGGGAACACTCTATTCCACGTGGAATAGTACTTATTATTAATTAAATTTGGAAATATCACGATAAATATCCTAAACATAAAGACAATAAAAAAAATATATCACATTATACTTCAACTTTATATCAATATATCAAACCATAAATGGAAATTGAGATAATAGTCAATATTAAAAGTCCAATGAAATATTTCTCATTCAAAAATTAATACAGTATTTTTTCTGCATTAAAAATAATGATAACACTTTATTTTAAAATTTTCTTACAAGATATTGATGCAAAACTTTGTGCAGTACACAAGTCATAACATCATACAGTCAATGTCTTTTGACAGTTTACTTAATGTGCATTCAAAAGGTGCAGGCAGTTTTTAGACAAGTGCACTTAAAAAAAAAAAGCTTAATAACATTTATATAGTCATGTTCTGTATGTTATTGTAACTTGTGACAAAAATCCATAAAAGTACTCTATAGTTCTTCAAGTTAAAAATTGTAATACTTGCATTAGAATCTAACTCAAGTATTACAATTTTTAACTTTAACAAATGTACAGTTGTCAATTAATAGTATGAATAAAAATGGTTTCTAGACGACAACCAAGAAATACTGTAATATGGAACACATGACACTTTTAATTCCTTATAATTATTTTTACTAAGCCTTTAATTATATTAATTCTATGAAGTCAAGACAGGAATCAAATGCAAACAATAAAGACACTTTCTTTTAAAGACATCAAGGATAAAATTGCTTAATAAATTGTACAGTAAAAGTATAGCATGTAACTATCAAATAATGACCTATATAATAATACAGATATGTCAAAGTCACGCACTCGAGAATGTGTGGTAGTAATTAATGAGTAATGCAGTTACAACTCTTATCATATTTCACGGCCACGCGCCCTTGACTTGAAGATGACACATGCATCACTGCATGTGCATCTATATGTATTACTGTATGTATGGCTAATCTAGATTGGATGAGTAATACACATAGATGCACATGCAGTGATGCAAGTGTCATCTAGCTTCAAGTCAAGGGCGCGTGGCCGTGAAATATGATAAGAGTTGTAACTGCATTACTCATTAATTACTACCACACATTCTCGAGTGCGTGACATTGACATATATATCTGTATTATTATATAGGTCATTATTTGATAGTTACAAAAGTCTACTGTAAACTCATTAAAATTTAAAAGAATTTAATCAACAAAATAAACTCTTAGAATGTAAAGTTGAATTTAAAAGACATGAAAACAATACTTAAATAATTTAAGTAAAGTTTGAACAATATGAAAACTACCCACAATTTTGAAGCAATTGCTTACCAATGCATATATACACTATATATGACACAGATTTATAGACAATGGCACAAAAAGGTTCAGAAATAATATGAGATTTCACTCCTCCATATATTTACATAATAATATATACAGACACTTTCATTTTATGCTGCTAAAATCAATTGTGAAATTTCTCAGCTAAAAAGTAGCATCAGCCAGAGAAAACTTAATGTCAAATATTCTACATATTTACTTTTTATACTTAAATTTGGAGGTTCAATCAGAGAGCTTACGTATAAAAGAGAGGTTGAAGGCCGTGCTAATTAATGTGTTTCCCCCGAAATTTGAGGTTAATAATTATAACTGTTGGAATACTCAGAAAAGTATAAAAATTCTGTCACTGACAGCTTCCTCTGAGGACAACGCGAGGGCGCTATCTGTACTTTGTCTCATCTGTCAACTAAGGGATGATCAGCACCACTACGTTATCATCAGCAGAAGCAGCCACTATATCTACCAAAATGCGCTTTTGTGGTGTATGTTTTTAAACTTGCACTCTTGCATGAGCATTGAATGTTAAAGAGCTCTCTAGGGCCCTAGCTAGGGCAAAACTTCACCATAAACATTCAGCTGCTTTTTAATGTAAGCTCTCTGGTTCAAAACAGGTCATCTACACAAAAAGGATGTATTTTAATTTGTACCTTTTTTGCGGCTCCCACTTTCAGTTTCTTGGTGCCGCGCACCTTTTTCATCCGGTTCTTGCGTTCCTTCCTCTGTTTCCTGGTGGCCTTCTTCTTCTCAAACAGGCCATGCTGAAAGTAAGAAACTTCATAGCACAACTTGTCTGAAAAATAAGCTCATAATGTTTAATATTAATGTACCCCAACTGAAATGAAAAACCAAGAGCTATATTTCTCCACTATTAAAAAACATTAGACGTAAGTTGTTTGAAAGAGTCTACAATTATAACATAACATGACGCCATATCCCTTTACGGGGTAAGCCAGCAGCATTATTACCTCGGCCGTCTACAAATTGCCCTCCAAAGCACTCGATTCTTGCATACTCCACTTGCTTCAAAAATACTCATAAACAATTATAAACAATAATATTACAGTAATAATTAAAAGTAAAACTCTTTATGACTTTTTATCAAGTTCTCAGGATGAACCTTATCGACATGCAGTTAATTAATACAGAGTACTCAGGTAGCAGTATATTAAACAATCTAGCAAAACAACCAAACCTGTGACAACATTCAGGCGGGTTATTGCCACATTAATGGAAAAAATTAATGTATATTTTCCTTGAAGTCTATTTTTAGTTTGCTTGCAATTAAGTCACAGCCAGTGAATGGAAGGTGAAGGTTTTGGAGGCATCGTATTAAAACCATTATTATTATTATTATTATTATATCAGCAAACACTCTCAGGGGAAGGCATGAAGCATTATCACCACACATAACTTGAGACAACACACAAATACAAAGCATGGCATATAAACTATTGTGTCAGCAGGCAAATAATGAGAAGCGTCAGCTTCAAAATCAGCTCTTTAATTGCACTTTCTGGTCAAGTCCACCTTTCAGGGGTTGTGATAAATAATATTATAGAGAGTAAAAACTCCATTATTGCGCAACTTGCAGGCAGCGGCTGGCAACGCTGCTGTCTCTTCTCCATGTACCTCCCTCCCCCTTCCTCCCGCCCAGCCATACTCACTTTCAGTGCGATGTTGCCTGATGTGCAGCATCTCAGGGATCTGTCTTTAAGTGTTCCCCGCCAGGAGAATTTTCTCCATAAACCACCATGTTAGAAAAATTTGAAATCATCTACTACCTCCCACCCTCCCTACTTCAGGATTGTAGGGGTCGTCTGATAATTATTAATCAAGAAATAATTTTCCTTTAAAAAATTTCTTAAATATAAAAAACAACAATTTTGAGGTTCATTTTACATAGGTTTGGATATAGAACGGTAGGAACACTGCAAAATCAGCTGACTTGAAGCCTCTATTACATTTTAAGCCTAACATTGCAGCAAACATTTGTGCACACTATTAGCTTCAAAAGTACCGTTAAATTCTGTGGCAAAGTAGGTCACTGACCTATCAGAGGGCAGGCGAAGAAGATCCTTGTGGCTGCCGGCTGTGCCAGGTTCTGCAGAGTCTGCGAGGGCTTGGACGAGCCGGTAGCCAGCTCGTTCTCACTCCTCACACTCTCGACCTCTGCCACAGCTTGCTCCGCCTCCAGCTCCTTCCTGTCACGAGCTCCTGATCAAGAACAAAATAAATAGTCCCATGATACACAAAAAGGGCAAATTTCCTAGATTCTGCTCCTTAGTCCTTACCATTTTACACTGCAAGAGTTGACATAAATAGTTTTTAGTAGACAGTCCATAAGACACTTGATCTGAAGTTGGTTAATTCCTTTCAAATACTGAACCTTGTATGATAACTCCTTCAAAAAGATAAAGATAGCACAAGGGGTAGGACTCACCAGCAAGGATGGACATGGTGGTGATCTTGCCAGACCCGTTGTGTCCCAGCAGGACGGTCACCTCCCCCTTGTACAAGTCGAGGGACACACCTTGGACGGCGCGGGGCACGGTCTGATGTCCCAACAAACTACTGTACGTCTTCGTGAGGTCTCGGATGAACACTCCGATGTCGGCCTTATTGCGATTCTGACTGAGCAGACGTTCGAAGTTCTGCGTGTCTTCGCACGGAGTCACACTCCTAGTCTGAAACAAAATGCCGGGGTTGTTTCACTTAGGCGGATGTGAGTATGTACTTCTACATATTGATTTCTAAAAAGGAGTAGGGTTGCATATAGAGTGTTATTAAATAATTGTCATTACCATCATGCATTTATGAGCAAGTAATCCACAAGAATAGCCCTTGCTTATTTTACCTCAATTTTAAATATACTTTCTCCTGTGAAGCTGCTAAAGCAGTGTGAAGGCGCAGTGGAAGCTCACTGCCCTCATGTAAGATATAATCTTGGTTTATAGACGTTTAGTTATATATAATCATACAATAAACAAAGAAGCAAATTCTAAGACGTTTTTAAACAATTTTAGTATTAACATTATAAGTATAGACGGATTAACTAAATAATATTAAACCTTAGGGTTAAAACACAACCATTTTCTTCTACAGATTAAATTATAACGCTAATATCATAAGAAATAACGAGCCTTAACTTTATAAACTCCCTGGACTTAACATAATTAAAAGGCTGTACTAATTTTGTCATAAGAAATAACAAATTTTAACTTAATAAATTCTCTTGATTTAACATAATTACAAAGCTGAACTCAATTTATTATAGAAATTACAGGCTTAAATTCTATAAATTTCCTCATAATATATAATGAAATAATTTAACTGTAATAAATGGCGTTATTTGAAAGCCATTTGTCAGATATTAATTCCTGTAATATAGTAATTAAAAAAAAGCCTAATGTTTGAGGCTGAACTAATTTTAAGATAGGAAATAACAAGCCTAAATTCTATAAATTTCCTCATAATATATAATAAATAATTTAACTATAATAAATGGCGTTATTTGAAAGCCATTTGTCAGACATTAAGTCCTATAAAATAGTAATTAAAAAAGCCTAATATTTTGTGATTATTTCCATGTATTATCAAAAAAGGCCTTAAATAGGAAATGAGGTCAATTGTGAACTTGTTTTGGGCGTAGCCACGAATCAAAACATTGATTTTCTTGGCTGACCATCACCTGATATGTAGAGTCTGGACTCGCTGCAGTAGGGTCAGAACCAAGCCATCTTCCCGAGCCCATCGAGAAGGGGTATAAGTGGGCGTGAACTATGCTGGCCAGGAGGGCTGTGGGGAGCAGCGCGTGCCGTCACGCTTGTGCGGGTGGCCACGCGCACCGGGGGAAGAAGCGTCGCTAAATATCACTCTCCCCTCCACCATGCAGTACAAGAGGAGAAACTTCATACAGCGTAACACCCCACCCTCCGTACGCAAAGCCAGAACGACATGCCGTGTTACATTACCCTCCCCTCAACTGATCTCCAAACCATAAGCGTCAAGAAGTAATGCGATTCTAAATTATCCTCCCCTCCACGGTTCTCCGATAGATGAGCACCAAGAAGATATACTAGGATACCTCCTCCGGGATACGAGGACCAGAAGGGAGAATCGAACTACGTACTTACACACTCCTTCAACATACAAATACGGTTAAGGAAGCAGCTTATATTACACAACCCATCTACCAGATGAACACCACGAGTACCGAAGACTATGCAATACTACATTACCCCCCACCCTTCTTTACTACATGCGCACCTAGAAGACTATGCAATACTACATTACCCCCCACCATCTTCTACTGCCAGATGAACACCGCGAGTACCAGTAGGATATATTACACCATACATTACCCCCACCCTTCTTTACTACATGCGCACCTAGAAGACTATGTAATACTGCATTACCCCCCACCCATGTTCAATGCTACATGACTCCTTTCCCCCCTTCCTCTTCTAACCTATGAACACCATGAGGATCAGTAAACCATATGCTACACATTAACCCCCACCCTTCTTCAATACATGAGCACCTAAAAGAGGTTGTGCAATACTACAGCGCACCTTCCCCCCATTCTAAGTACAGACCAAGGCGTTAAGTAGAGGGGGAGAATACTGCAGCATTACCTCCCACCACGGAGACTCAAGAGGACTTTACCGCAGGACTCGTTACCACCCCAGGTACTATAGGAGGATATAAGGGAAGGTGAGATGGAAATCGAGGAGTCGAGAGTCGGAGGCAGTCGGTTGGACACCTCTCCACCTGTTGAGCTCACTCTGAAGATCTACACACCACTTCCAGGATGAAAAGACTCGACTCGCTCGGACGCAATCAGATGGCTCGCTCTGGATCATTGCAGAACAGGAGAAGGCTTGAGGACCATCCAAGAGGAAGGAAGGAACGTCGTCTTTAACTTACAACGAAGCCAGAAAGGGGACATAGAATAATTGCGTATGACTTCTTGAGAGGCAGAAAGTGGACTTTAAATATTTCAGTACAATATCTTGATATAGTTGGTTTCTGGCGATCTTGTTGGACTGTGACGTCATAGCCGAGTTCTGAAACTACAACGTTTCCAAATTGAGTTCAATATAAATAACTTCAGTATTTTAATTTTATTCCTTGATAAACATCTTCTGTTAAAGTCATATTAATTGCTATTTTATTCAGACTGTATTTAATTTCTTAAGTGACTAACTTCTGTAACCTGTGAAAATCTCTGGTGAGTTGAATAATTATATTTCTTATCTTAAACTGTCTGTGTATTTTTGGAGTGATTTACCCTGAATTGGTTAAAAAAGATATTAATTCAGAATTATTGCATGAGTAATGAGTCAGAATATCCAGAATGAACTATTAGCTTATTAGATTAACTCGCCATACATTAACTGTCAATGTTGGATCCAGTCCAGGACTTTAGCTATTTAGTTCAGACTTCAGACATAACTTCAGAATCTTCATAATAAATGCATAATTAATATTACTTTATACCTGAATTGATTTTAAAAGCTAAATAAGGAGATCCACCACAAGACTCTTTAAACATGATTTGTCTGAATCAAGAGTCCAAACGTTAAGCTGAATTGCCACTTTATAGAATCAAGAGTCCAAACTTAAAGCTGAACTATCACTTATAAAATCGAGAATCTAAACCTAAAGCTGAACTATCATTTAATAGAATCAAGAGTCCAGACCTCTAAGGCATCACAATCAACTCAGATAGTTTAAACAACGCATTACTTAGAGTCCAGAAACTCTAATAGCATTAATTGATAAGGATATTTAGCAAAATCTAAATTTACAATTGAGAAGCAGGACCTCTGATCCGGGACACAACGTGAATCCTACCTAGACTAAAGACTATAGACGGCCATCATGTTAGACTTGAGCTTAAGATTAGGAGACTAGAAGCAACGTAGCAAGAGGCAGGACTCTTCCGTGAACTTGACGGCGGCGTTGACGGCTGCGTTGACGGCAGCAGATCGAGGCCATACCATACCAGGACTCTTGCGAGGTTGTTGGCGTGACGGCTGAACCAGGATCCAAAGCCAGGACCTCGTCGGGCCTAGGACCACGTCCAGTCGAGGCGACGACCAACGTCCAGCCCATACACCCGTATGAGTTATTTAACTAATCAGAACAGGTAGTCTCTAATTGGAGATCCGGAATCTACGTCATAAAAGTATACTGTTAGAAACAAATCTAATTTAAGTAAAATGGAATAAAAATACCGTTGTTTTTAGAAAACAACACCCAAAATTTTAGAAAGAGTATTCCGGTCTTTAACCTAATTTAGAATACAAGGTTGAGGTATCCAGGAATCTCACAATGGTGCCGTAACCAGGATATTTTTGCAAAACTGGACATGTCAATTATGTTAAGTAAACAGTGACAGTTGTCTTAGATGACATTGACTGATCGCGGAAGGGTTTATTTGGATATTCTGACCAACAAGTCTATGCTTATAGCAGTTGCCGTGGGAGTAATTGGCATTACAGTATTTTTGATGGTAATCACAATTGTTCATGAGTGTTCTTTATGTTTTGCAAGGATTGAATCACAGGTGTGAAAACATGTTTACAGCGAAAATTCGTTCTATTCCTCTCATCGTTACGGAGCCAATAAACAATATTTTAATAAAGGGATCCAAAATAAAAATTAATTATAGAATATTAATAAATATACATTCGAATTAGAAATTATGATATAGCAAGAAATAAAATGGCACTCGTTAAGGACTTACATATTCAATTAAACCAATTTCAAGACAATTTAGCTGATTTACAAACAAACAACTATATATTGCTGTTAAAAATCAATGAATTGGAAAATTTAGTACGTCAGTCAGATCAGAACATTCGTCTTGCCTTTAAATTAGTAGAATTTCCGTATAGAATTTTAAATAACTTAAGACCATTCAAAGGAAACGGAAACGAAAGTACTCGTCGCTTCTTTGAAAAATTTGAGTCCCTTATTTACGTAGCAAACTTAGAAGATGAAATGAAAATTTTTGGAGTGAAATCAATGCTAGAAGAGAATGCTTTGAAATTTTCATTATGTAATGAAAAATGCAAAAGTTTGAAGACCTACGAGGAATTTAAAATATGCATGATAAGTCGATTCAAATCAAGGAATTCAATTAGATTTTACACCGCTCTACTGAGAAATATATCTCAAACATCCTCGGAAAGCATTGATGATTACGCCGACCGTGTTCAAGCTGTAAGTATGAAAACATACATTTCAGAAGGCATTCCAGTTACAGATAGAGCTGTTAGAGATGAAGCAGAAAAAAGTGCTCTACAATCATTCTTAAGAGGTTTGCGTGGTGATGTCGGCGAATTAGTAAGAGCAACATCACCTCAAAGCTTCATTGTTGCTCTAACATTAGCCAACGAACTTCAAGCCACATTGCAGGGCACTTGCTCACCAGAAGGTGAAGAAATATCGGACGAGGAAGTTGTTCCTGAACTGTATTGTATACGATGTCATCGTTCAGGCCACGACATTACTCAGTGTTGTAGTAGGAAGGGGGTATATCAGTTCAATCGAAAATATAATGGACCATTAACGTTCAATACAACGAAATCAGAATAGAGATGGTTACGAAAACAACAACCATTTCTTTCGCCTCTCACATACTTATTTTAATAATTAGATTGATGGAAATGAATACTGAAAATGAATTAAAAGGCAACAGAGAACATGACACTAATTCTGCTGTAAACACGCTGAACATAGTAAATGCAACATTCGAATATTCAAAGTAAATTATTAACAAACAAAAAACGAAGGAAATTTTTCAGTAAAAAAATATTTATGTAAATTATTATGTAATTCAATTTTGAATTTTTGCATATAAAATGTGGGTTTGAGTCCTTGATAATGTTTTTTTAAAAAAAAAACGCTGCTTTAAACAGATGCGATGTACAAAATATAAAAAATATACCGTGCTTTATACAGTTGCCATGAAAGAGAAATAGTTAATACATTAAAGTCAAGGAAGATTTAACTTCAAATTGTTCAGAAACATTAGAGCAATAACTGATCTAACATTGGAAATTTTGTAGGTCTCTCTCTCTCTCCGTATTTCTCCCCTTGAGGTGAAATACAGTAAAAAAATATTAATACAAATTGACAGTTAATTTACGAAATTATAGCGAAGTCTCGAGCAAGATTTCAGAAAAAAATTTGACTTAAGTATAACAAACGACAGATTAAGGCTTCAACATGAAATGGGAAACATTACTAGGTTAGGTTTATAGATCCTAGATCAGGGTATCTAGAAGAAGTTCGATAACTTAAAAAGAACAAAAAAATCTCAAGTTTTATCGTTAGTTTATAGTGGAGATTTTATATACATTTAAGATTTATATTGGATTATAAATCATTAGAGTTTAGGGAAATTAAGTAGAGTTTAACATTTTATTGAGGTTTTGAGCTTTCAGATAGAGAACATTATAAAGGAATTAAGTAGACAAAATTCAAGAAATTTTAATTAACGGAAGGATTTCAGTGTATACAACGTCACCTGTTTGTAAAATAGTCAATGTGTTTGAAGTTATATGAATTTACGAATCAGATTATTCCGACGAAAAATATTAAGAACACTAACGTTTACGTAGATGCATATATAAGGAGAAAGAGAGAAACGAAAAACTATGAGGATAAATATACATGAAGAGTGCTTTCAGATTTCTTTATATGATGCCCGTGACATAGTAATACACTTGTAAATAATGAGTTATTTAGTATTTTGTCAAATCTAATAAATCATCTTATAAGTTTCGTACGAAATTGATAACGAAAAACAAATAATAGTTACATGACGTTACAATTTGCAAATTCAGTTAGTGATGAAATACAAATTTGTAACAGTACAGAAATTCACGTAGTTAAAGTAAAAACAGAAGTTAAAAATAATAAAAAATTAAAGTGGGGCCTTAAACCATATTTATATTAGTGTGTTTCTAAAATTCTAAAAAAAATAACATGCGTTTCTAATTTTATATTTAAAGTTAGACATTTTAGCTTGAACCTAATACTTAAAGGTTCTATAACAAAAAAAGTTTTAAATAATTGACACTTTTCACAAAAATTAAGAAGTTATCAATTATAAATTAAGGGCTTTAATATATCCTAAGAGAAATAAGTAAAAAAATGATTTCAACTATCACATTTAAATAATTTGGCTGCATGAGTTCTCACTTTAAAGTAAATATTCAGTACACATTTCCATCTTTTTACAGCAAAAATCAAGAATTTTGGAGAATTTCAATACTTCAAACTTTTTGCATTGTAGGTAATTTGTATGGGTTTTCAGCTTTAAGTAGCATACTCGGTACATATTAGTTATTTCATATCTACATCAAGGATGAGTATTTAGCATAGTGCTTACGCATGAAGAATCTTAAAAATAAATATTAAGCATGTCTTTTATTCCTAATACATCTAAAAATAAAGAATTTTGTAGGCCGCTTTTATGCTTAAAATGTAAAAAAATTAATAATCAGTTACAGTGGTTTATACTAATATGGTAAAGATTTATTGTGCAATAACCACTATCAGAAATTTAAATGTGCATTATTTGTCGTAGATTTAATGTTAAATAAGGTTAATTTTAAATTTAAATAATTTCGTAATGTTTAATATATTGTAGTTAATGTTTAGTACGTGTTGGTGAATATAGTTTAATAAATATGAGTTTTAAGCTTAAAAACTTTTAAAATAACTTATTAAGCATTTGCATACTTATATCTCGTAATCTCTTCGATAAATAATATAAATATATTCAGTATATATCTATTTATTGTGACTTAGGGCATTTTGAGGTAATGAATGTTTCACTGTCATTAATAACATAGTAGGAAAAATATCGTCTTTCAGCACGTTTGGTCTGCTAAGAATGGCTTACGCATGTGTGTTGGTTTTCTATATATTAAGTATCGGCTTGAGAATTATTTAGTTATGGCAGTTAGTAGGCATTCTCTAATTGAAATAAGTTCTCATAAGTGTTTTAGCATAGATTTGCACCTTAATTTTAAGGTAATTCTAGATAATCAAATATTTAACACATATTGGTAGCTTAAATTGTTAAATTAGGTTTGATAAATTTAAGAATAAAACTCTAGTTTACGTATCGAAATATTCATTAATTATTTATAGAATTATAAGCCATAAATAAGATAGTATAGCTGCACGATGAAATAAATTATATAAATTAAGAAATCAAAATAATAAAATGCACAGTTAAGAAGCAAAAAAAAAAATATATATTAAAAGTAATTAATTTATGGGACAAAGAAATAACCATTAAAAAACATGGAAAATGTTGTTTAAAAATAGGATGATATAATGTATGAGAAACATTATCTTTAAAACATTTTGGGTAGGAATTCACAGCAATTTTCATGTGTAAAAAATAACGTACTCATGCAGTTTAAGTTACAAACAAAAATATCAATTTTGAAAATTAACACCAAAATTGATAGAAATATACCCCCTAAAGATATGTAATAACTGTTAGTTAAGTATAGCGAGATAGTTTTCACAACGTATCGTCATATAATTATGCCCGAGTATATCCAATTTTTTTCCCTCATGCTAATAATTTAAATTTTGGACACATTTATTATGATAAAATAAGAATTAAGTTTTAAAAATAATATCTAAAATAATATGAAAAAAAAAATAACATATTTGTAATAAATTGTATTCTGTTTTTTTGGTTATAATTACACTTAAAAAAAAAGGAAGAAAACATTTGTTCAAATTCAGAGACTTAATGTGTTTTTAGTAAATTCAACTTAATTTTTTTGTGTTAGTTTATTATTGAGACCAAGAATTATCACCCTAATGCATAATAATTAAACTGAGTGTCTGTGCATGGTTGTGTGTGATCGCCATATGCGTGAAAAGATAGTTATGGACGGCCCTTCACCTTGAATTTTTATAACCAGAAAGCTGGCTATGTGACAAAAAAGAATGAAAATATAATGCTAATATTTGTTTTGTATTCAAAAAGGTAATCAGTATTTTTATTGAAGTTTTCACGGTTCCCTCAACATCAAATTAAAAAAAAATACATTAAAAAATACATTAAAAAATAAAAACGGTTAAAAGATACTGCTAAAACTCTTGTATTCATGAGGATTTTGATATAAGTATTTAAGTTTCCACGGTTCCCTCAATAACTTTTAAAAAATATTGAGCAAAGACAGCTAAAAGACTTATATGCTTATATTCATGAGGTTTGGTGAATTATGACTGGAGTTTCGACAAGTCCCTCAACGTCAACTAATTATAAAAAAAGGGTAACATAATATATTTTGACATGATACGCTAAACATTGTCCAAATTTCAACAAAACTTTCTTAAATAAATTGGAGACTAATATCGTTTTCGTCTTGGTAGCAGCTGCCTGACAGTTTTCATTAGTGAATACTAAGCCATGGGAGTAAAAACCATTAAATTTTAATTTTAAGATTTTATTAAAAAAAAGTTATCATAATATGACAATGGTTAAAATGATAAAAATGCAGCTCTAAATTATAAATTTTGAAAAGGCTGTAAAAATAAACATTTGAATTCAACACACTTTGAGTGCATTTAAAAATAAAAAATGCATACAGTTTCCAGTGCACCACTCCGCTCTGCCTCATTTTGGTCACGCCGCGCTGTAGTAGATTGCAGAAAAAAACTCACGACGTCACGAGCAAAACGTAGCTGAATTAAATATAGTGTACTTTTATTAATTAATACATCTTAAATAAAATTATAACACGTAATCAGAGAAAATAATCAATGTAGTCAAATAATATTAAAATTAAAAAATGTTGCTAAATTTTGATTAAATGAATCTATCATAAATTTGATTTTGATGAAATTAAAAGGGTAAAAAAATAGTAACACGTAAATTTTGACGAATAATTATTTTGGTTTTAAGATGAAGATATCAGTTCTGAAGCCACAGCTGCCATGCATGCAGGGGGTAGCGGGATAAGCTATAATAAAGAGGTTAATGAAATTTTTGACAGAGGACTCATATAACAAGGAAATGCATTATGGTTACACTGTTCATGTAATCCTTTTTGGACTCCTAAGAAAAAGAACAGAAAAGAAAAAGAAATTTTTTGGGCATTCCAATTGTGAATTAAAAATTTGCACTTTTGAACTTTGCATACCACATTAAAATTGACTCTGAAACTCTTGTTTTAAAAACACGTTTGACAAGAGATCACAGAGAATATAGCACAAGAACATCTGTTAGATAATCGCAAGATAGCTGTTATTTTGTTTTTACTAAAATCTTTTTATATACATATATTGATAAGTTTCCACGGTTCCCCCTTTTTAGAGCAGGCTTGGTAACGATATAACAGAGAATGTTGCACAGAAACAGCAATTAGATAATCGCAAGCTGTTATTCTTTCTGGTGAGAGTTTTTTTTTTATATAGGTTTCCACGGTTCCCTGCATGTTATCAACGAATTTTCTCTCGTCATTGGCTGATAATTTTCCTGTCATAATAAATCAATCGTTTCCAAAGAATTTCGAGTTCTTATAACGCTTGTGTAAAGCAATTTTTAATTTTGATCATACAATTTTAGCATAATGCGCTTACGGATAATTTAAATCTGCTATACTTGAAATAGATGCTAAAAAATATATGACTAAAAATGCATTTACAGTTTAAAACAAAATTATTCAAGAAATGAATATATGTTTTTTGAAAAATATAATTAAAAATAATTAAAAAATATCATCATATGACTATATACATGTATAAATATACAATATCTAAGATAGAACTCATTGTATATAATTAAAAATATATATCTTATGGGCGCGAGTGTAATACATTTTATCTGTAAGCGTACCTTCATATGTTTAAAGAATATAGTGCAACTGGGAGGGACATTTCTTTTAGTATATGGTTAAACAGCTTTCAAGGGCGGCTAAAAAAATAATGAAGTTAAATATATAGTTAAAATGTAAAAACTGCTAAATTTCAATTGAGAAAATAAAAATTTTAATTGCGCTAAAATTATGTAAAGTAGAAGGTATGTACTCCTTATATTTAATAAAAAGACAATATCATTGCAGTTCCTCATATGCCAGGGTGTCTCGCTGGGTAAAGTTACGATAAATGAGTTCGAAAAACAATCACGTGATCTCCCCCAATTTTTCCCTTTCTACAGTAATAAATACTCACCGACAAGATATATAGTAGGAACAGTTGCAAAAAAATCATGACGTCACTATCTAACCGTACCATTTTGGATTAAATGATTATTATTGTTTGCCCATTATAATTTCAATACAAAAAATTTTTGCGAGAATTAATAGAAAAAAAAATATGAAACAAATTCATATAATGAATAGATTATCTTTATTTGAAAAAGTTTTCCGTTATACAAGCCACTGTGTTGAATACAAATGTTTACCACCAAACTAAATTGAATTTTAATACAGTTATTATGATATAAAAAAAACTAATTTTACAACTAAGAACTAATAAGATTGATTTATATATTCGTAATGATGTATAACATGCTTTACGTCATCAGATAAAGTTAATTCTTGGTTACAAGTTTTCTAAAACTTTTCTTTATAATGGTATCATCTTGACTTGGGAATTGACAACCTTAAATTTCCAACCCTAACGCGTGATAATTTACACTTAGCGTTTGAACACACCATATGCGTGACGAGATAGTTAGGGGTACCTTCCCCTCGAAGCCAACACCCTGCCTGTTAAAAAAATTGAATTATATTAAAAGGGGAAGCTGACAATAAGACATAAAAAAAATATTAGCATTTATAAAGGGGGATAAATATTTTAATGAAGTTTCCACGGTTCCTTAAACAATTGAAGATATATTTCAAAAAATGGGAATTTACGGATCATTACTTTTCGTGGATAATATCAATAATTAAATACAATAAAACATAACAATTATATATTAGATTTCATAAGGGGATAAATATGTTAATGAAGTTTCCACGGTTCCTTAAACAATTGAAGATATATTTCAAAAAGAGGGAATTTACGGATCATTACTTTTCGTGGATAATATCAATAATTAAATACAATAAAACATAAAAATTATATATTAGCTTTCATAAGGGGATAAATATTTAAATGAAGTTTCCACGGTTCCTTAAACAATTGAAGATATATTTCAAAAAAGGGGAATTTACGGATAATTACTGTTCGTGGATAATATCAATAGTTAAATACAATAAAACATAAAAATTATATATTAGCTTTCATAAGGAGGATAAATATTTTAATGAAGTTTCCACGGTTCCTTAAACAATTGAAGATATATTTCAAAAAAAGGGAATTTACGGATCATTACTTTTCGTGGATAATATCAATAATTAAATACAATAAAATATAAAAATTATATATTAGATTTCATAAGGGGATAAATATTTTAATGAAGTTTCCACGGTTCCTTAAACAATTGAAGATATATTTCAAAAAGAGGGAATTTACGGATCATTACTTTTCGTGGATAATATCAATAATTAAATACAATAAAACATAAAAATTATATATTAGCTTTCATAAGGAGGATAAATATTTTAATGAAGTTTCCACGGTTCCTTAAACAATTGAAGATATATTTCAAAAAGAATTTACGGATCATTACTTTTCGTGGATAAAATCAATAATTAAATACAATAAAACATAAAAATTTAAATTAGCTTTAATAAGGAGATAAATATTTTGATGAAGTTTCCACGGTTCCTTAAACAATTGAAGATATATTTCAAAAAGGGTGAATTTACGGATAATTACTTTTCGTGGATAATATCAATAATTAAATACAATAAAACATAAATATTATATATTAGCTTTCATAAGGGGATGAATATTTTACTGAAGTTTCCACGGTTCCTTAAACAATTGAATATATATTTCAAAAAGGGTGAATTTACGGATAATTAATTTTCGTGGATAATATCAATAATTAAATACAATAAAACATAAACATTATATATTAGCTTTCAAAAGGGGGGTAAATATTTTAATGAAGTTTCCACGGTTCCTTAAACAAATGAAGATATATTTCAAAAAAGGGTGAAATTACGGATAGTTATTTTTCATGGATATTATATATTAATAATTGAATACAATAAGAAATAAAAAATATATATAAGCATTCATAAAGGGGATAAATCTTTTACTGAAGTTTCCACGGTTCCTTAAACAAATGGGGATATATTTCAAAATGAGTGAATTTACGGATAGTTATTATACTTTTCATGGATATTGTAAATAATTGAATTAAAATTGAAGGCTTATCTTTGTGTAAATTTCTATAAAGAAATATGTATAACATATATTATATATTATTTTTTTTCCTCTCTCCTTTTTCTTCTCTCTTTCTTTTCTCAAATCACTTATTTCACAACTACTTCATCTATTATGTCGTTCCTAATTTGTTGTATCCTAAAAAAATAATTAGATATCTGTTTTAATTAAATAAAGTGTTAAATTCAGTGAAAAGACAATTTATATTAAAATTGCATGATCTGGAAGTAAAATGTTGAATGCATGTAATTGTTATAGTGTTATAGCTAATTTAATATTAAAGTTGCATTAGTACATGATATATGTATACATAACAATAATATTTGTCCAATTCTAATTTTCAACTGAGATAGCCACACTGAAGAGTTTTATTGACAAAATATGAATTTTGCAGGATTTTAAAAAAATAGCATTATTCATATTAAATATAATTATGATAAAACACTTGTTGGAAGTATAAATTAATTTTGCCTCACAATAAAATTTATTGATGAAATAAATTTATTTTCATTACAACCATCATAACGGGACATTAGAATATTTAAATTTATAGAACAATGATTAAAATATTGTCGTATGACCTTGTGTATTTATTGGCAAATGCAAAATTCACGTAATAAGAAAATAATTTAGCGCAACCATTGTTATTGTTTATTTGCTCTAATTAGCTTGGAAATCGATTGAATAATATTGGTACTATTTTAACTATCATTAACCAAATGTGATAGTTAAAACTTGGTTTATAGACGTTTAGTTATATATAATCATACAATAAACAAAGAAGCAAATTCTAAGACGTTTTTAAACAATTTTAGTATTAACATTATAAGTATAGACGGATTAACTAAATAATATTAAACCTTAGGGTTAAAACACAACCATTTTCTTCTACAGATTAAATTATAACGCTAATATCATAAGAAATAACGAGCCTTAACTTTATAAACTCCCTGGACTTAACATAATTAAAAGGCTGTACTAATTTTGTCATAAGAAATAACAAATTTTAACTTAATAAATTCTCTTGATTTAACATAATTACAAAGCTGAACTCAATTTATTATAGAAATTACAGGCTTAAATTCTATAAATTTCCTCATAATATATAATGAAATAATTTAACTGTAATAAATGGCGTTATTTGAAAGCCATTTGTCAGATATTAATTCCTGTAATATAGTAATTAAAAAAAAGCCTAATGTTTGAGGCTGAACTAATTTTAAGATAGGAAATAACAAGCCTAAATTCTATAAATTTCCTCATAATATATAATAAATAATTTAACTATAATAAATGGCGTTATTTGAAAGCCATTTGTCAGACATTAAGTCCTATAAAATAGTAATTAAAAAAGCCTAATATTTTGTGATTATTTCCATGTATTATCAAAAAAGGCCTTAAATAGGAAATGAGGTCAATTGTGAACTTGTTTTGGGCGTAGCCACGAATCAAAACATTGATTTTCTTGGCTGACCATCACCTGATATGTAGAGTCTGGACTCGCTGCAGTAGGGTCAGAACCAAGCCATCTTCCCGAGCCCATCGAGAAGGGGTATAAGTGGGCGTGAACTATGCTGGCCAGGAGGGCTGTGGGGAGCAGCGCGTGCCGTCACGCTTGTGCGGGTGGCCACGCGCACCGGGGGAAGAAGCGTCGCTAAATATCACTCTCCCCTCCACCATGCAGTACAAGAGGAGAAACTTCATACAGCGTAACACCCCACCCTCCGTACGCAAAGCCAGAACGACATGCCGTGTTACATTACCCTCCCCTCAACTGATCTCCAAACCATAAGCGTCAAGAAGTAATGCGATTCTAAATTATCCTCCCCTCCACGGTTCTCCGATAGATGAGCACCAAGAAGATATACTAGGATACCTCCTCCGGGATACGAGGACCAGAAGGGAGAATCGAACTACGTACTTACACACTCCTTCAACATACAAATACGGTTAAGGAAGCAGCTTATATTACACAACCCATCTACCAGATGAACACCACGAGTACCGAAGACTATGCAATACTACATTACCCCCCACCCTTCTTTACTACATGCGCACCTAGAAGACTATGCAATACTACATTACCCCCCACCATCTTCTACTGCCAGATGAACACCGCGAGTACCAGTAGGATATATTACACCATACATTACCCCCACCCTTCTTTACTACATGCGCACCTAGAAGACTATGTAATACTGCATTACCCCCCACCCATGTT
Source organism: Siphlonurus alternatus (assembly GCA_949825025.1). Lineage (NCBI taxonomy): Eukaryota > Metazoa > Arthropoda > Insecta > Ephemeroptera > Siphlonuridae > Siphlonurus > Siphlonurus alternatus. Next base: position 35,542,052 of record OX463782.1, read on the forward strand.
CAATGCTACATGACTCCTTTCCCCCCTTCCTCTTCTAACCTATGAACACCATGAGGATCAGTAAACCATATGCTACACATTAACCCCCACCCTTCTTCAATACATGAGCACCTAAAAGAGGTTGTGCAATACTACAGCGCACCTTCCCCCCATTCTAAGTACAGACCAAGGCGTTAAGTAGAGGGGGAGAATACTGCAGCATTACCTCCCACCACGGAGACTCAAGAGGACTTTACCGCAGGACTCGTTACCACCCCAGGTACTATAGGAGGATATAAGGGAAGGTGAGATGGAAATCGAGGAGTCGAGAGTCGGAGGCAGTCGGTTGGACACCTCTCCACCTGTTGAGCTCACTCTGAAGATCTACACACCACTTCCAGGATGAAAAGACTCGACTCGCTCGGACGCAATCAGATGGCTCGCTCTGGATCATTGCAGAACAGGAGAAGGCTTGAGGACCATCCAAGAGGAAGGAAGGAACGTCGTCTTTAACTTACAACGAAGCCAGAAAGGGGACATAGAATAATTGCGTATGACTTCTTGAGAGGCAGAAAGTGGACTTTAAATATTTCAGTACAATATCTTGATATAGTTGGTTTCTGGCGATCTTGTTGGACTGTGACGTCATAGCCGAGTTCTGAAACTACAACGTTTCCAAATTGAGTTCAATATAAATAACTTCAGTATTTTAATTTTATTCCTTGATAAACATCTTCTGTTAAAGTCATATTAATTGCTATTTTATTCAGACTGTATTTAATTTCTTAAGTGACTAACTTCTGTAACCTGTGAAAATCTCTGGTGAGTTGAATAATTATATTTCTTATCTTAAACTGTCTGTGTATTTTTGGAGTGATTTACCCTGAATTGGTTAAAAAAGATATTAATTCAGAATTATTGCATGAGTAATGAGTCAGAATATCCAGAATGAACTATTAGCTTATTAGATTAACTCGCCATACATTAACTGTCAATGTTGGATCCAGTCCAGGACTTTAGCTATTTAGTTCAGACTTCAGACATAACTTCAGAATCTTCATAATAAATGCATAATTAATATTACTTTATACCTGAATTGATTTTAAAAGCTAAATAAGGAGATCCACCACAAGACTCTTTAAACATGATTTGTCTGAATCAAGAGTCCAAACGTTAAGCTGAATTGCCACTTTATAGAATCAAGAGTCCAAACTTAAAGCTGAACTATCACTTATAAAATCGAGAATCTAAACCTAAAGCTGAACTATCATTTAATAGAATCAAGAGTCCAGACCTCTAAGGCATCACAATCAACTCAGATAGTTTAAACAACGCATTACTTAGAGTCCAGAAACTCTAATAGCATTAATTGATAAGGATATTTAGCAAAATCTAAATTTACAATTGAGAAGCAGGACCTCTGATCCGGTACACAACGTGAATCCTACCTAGACTAAAGACTATAGACGGCCATCATGTTAGACTTGAGCTTAAGATTAGGAGACTAGAAGCAACGTAGCAAGAGGCAGGACTCTTCCGTGAACTTGACGGCGGCGTTGACGGCTGCGTTGACGGCAGCAGATCGAGGCCATACCATACCAGGACTCTTGCGAGGTTGTTGGCGTGACGGCTGAACCAGGATCCAAAGCCAGGACCTCGTCGGGCCTAGGACCACGTCCAGTCGAGGCGACGACCAACGTCCAGCCCATACACCCGTATGAGTTATTTAACTAATCAGAACAGGTAGTCTCTAATTGGAGATCCGGAATCTACGTCATAAAAGTATACTGTTAGAAACAAATCTAATTTAAGTAAAATGGAATAAAAATACCGTTGTTTTTAGAAAACAACACCCAAAATTTTAGAAAGAGTATTCCGGTCTTTAACCTAATTTAGAATACAAGGTTGAGGTATCCAGGAATCTCACAATGGTGCCGTAACCAGGATATTTTTGCAAAACTGGACATGTCAATTATGTTAAGTAAACAGTGACAGTTGTCTTAGATGACATTGACTGATCGCGGAAGGGTTTATTTGGATATTCTGACCAACAAGTCTATGCTTATAGCAGTTGCCGTGGGAGTAATTGGCATTACAGTATTTTTGATGGTAATCACAATTGTTCATGAGTGTTCTTTATGTTTTGCAAGGATTGAATCACAGGTGTGAAAACATGTTTACAGCGAAAATTCGTTCTATTCCTCTCATCGTTACGGAGCCAATAAACAATATTTTAATAAAGGGATCCAAAATAAAAATTAATTATAGAATATTAATAAATATACATTCGAATTAGAAATTATGATATAGCAAGAAATAAAATGGCACTCGTTAAGGACTTACATATTCAATTAAACCAATTTCAAGACAATTTAGCTGATTTACAAACAAACAACTATATATTGCTGTTAAAAATCAATGAATTGGAAAATTTAGTACGTCAGTCAGATCAGAACATTCGTCTTGCCTTTAAATTAGTAGAATTTCCGTATAGAATTTTAAATAACTTAAGACCATTCAAAGGAAACGGAAACGAAAGTACTCGTCGCTTCTTTGAAAAATTTGAGTCCCTTATTTACGTAGCAAACTTAGAAGATGAAATGAAAATTTTTGGAGTGAAATCAATGCTAGAAGAGAATGCTTTGAAATTTTCATTATGTAATGAAAAATGCAAAAGTTTGAAGACCTACGAGGAATTTAAAATATGCATGATAAGTCGATTCAAATCAAGGAATTCAATTAGATTTTACACCGCTCTACTGAGAAATATATCTCAAACATCCTCGGAAAGCATTGATGATTACGCCGACCGTGTTCAAGCTGTAAGTATGAAAACATACATTTCAGAAGGCATTCCAGTTACAGATAGAGCTGTTAGAGATGAAGCAGAAAAAAGTGCTCTACAATCATTCTTAAGAGGTTTGCGTGGTGATGTCGGCGAATTAGTAAGAGCAACATCACCTCAAAGCTTCATTGTTGCTCTAACATTAGCCAACGAACTTCAAGCCACATTGCAGGGCACTTGCTCACCAGAAGGTGAAGAAATATCGGACGAGGAAGTTGTTCCTGAACTGTATTGTATACGATGTCATCGTTCAGGCCACGACATTACTCAGTGTTGTAGTAGGAAGGGGGTATATCAGTTCAATCGAAAATATAATGGACCATTAACGTTCAATACAACGAAATCAGAATAGAGATGGTTACGAAAACAACAACCATTTCTTTCGCCTCTCACATACTTATTTTAATAATTAGATTGATGGAAATGAATACTGAAAATGAATTAAAAGGCAACAGAGAACATGACACTAATTCTGCTGTAAACACGCTGAACATAGTAAATGCAACATTCGAATATTCAAAGTAAATTATTAACAAACAAAAAACGAAGGAAATTTTTCAGTAAAAAAATATTTATGTAAATTATTATGTAATTCAATTTTGAATTTTTGCATATAAAATGTGGGTTTGAGTCCTTGATAATGTTTTTTTAAAAAAAAAACGCTGCTTTAAACAGATGCGATGTACAAAATATAAAAAATATACCGTGCTTTATACAGTTGCCATGAAAGAGAAATAGTTAATACATTAAAGTCAAGGAAGATTTAACTTCAAATTGTTCAGAAACATTAGAGCAATAACTGATCTAACATTGGAAATTTTGTAGGTCTCTCTCTCTCTCCGTATTTCTCCCCTTGAGGTGAAATACAGTAAAAAAATATTAATACAAATTGACAGTTAATTTACGAAATTATAGCGAAGTCTCGAGCAAGATTTCAGAAAAAAATTTGACTTAAGTATAACAAACGACAGATTAAGGCTTCAACATGAAATGGGAAACATTACTAGGTTAGGTTTATAGATCCTAGATCAGGGTATCTAGAAGAAGTTCGATAACTTAAAAAGAACAAAAAAATCTCAAGTTTTATCGTTAGTTTATAGTGGAGATTTTATATACATTTAAGATTTATATTGGATTATAAATCATTAGAGTTTAGGGAAATTAAGTAGAGTTTAACATTTTATTGAGGTTTTGAGCTTTCAGATAGAGAACATTATAAAGGAATTAAGTAGACAAAATTCAAGAAATTTTAATTAACGGAAGGATTTCAGTGTATACAACGTCACCTGTTTGTAAAATAGTCAATGTGTTTGAAGTTATATGAATTTACGAATCAGATTATTCCGACGAAAAATATTAAGAACACTAACGTTTACGTAGATGCATATATAAGGAGAAAGAGAGAAACGAAAAACTATGAGGATAAATATACATGAAGAGTGCTTTCAGATTTCTTTATATGATGCCCGTGACATAGTAATACACTTGTAAATAATGAGTTATTTAGTATTTTGTCAAATCTAATAAATCATCTTATAAGTTTCGTACGAAATTGATAACGAAAAACAAATAATAGTTACATGACGTTACAATTTGCAAATTCAGTTAGTGATGAAATACAAATTTGTAACAGTACAGAAATTCACGTAGTTAAAGTAAAAACAGAAGTTAAAAATAATAAAAAATTAAAGTGGGGCCTTAAACCATATTTATATTAGTGTGTTTCTAAAATTCTAAAAAAAATAACATGCGTTTCTAATTTTATATTTAAAGTTAGACATTTTAGCTTGAACCTAATACTTAAAGGTTCTATAACAAAAAAAGTTTTAAATAATTGACACTTTTCACAAAAATTAAGAAGTTATCAATTATAAATTAAGGGCTTTAATATATCCTAAGAGAAATAAGTAAAAAAATGATTTCAACTATCACATTTAAATAATTTGGCTGCATGAGTTCTCACTTTAAAGTAAATATTCAGTACACATTTCCATCTTTTTACAGCAAAAATCAAGAATTTTGGAGAATTTCAATACTTCAAACTTTTTGCATTGTAGGTAATTTGTATGGGTTTTCAGCTTTAAGTAGCATACTCGGTACATATTAGTTATTTCATATCTACATCAAGGATGAGTATTTAGCATAGTGCTTACGCATGAAGAATCTTAAAAATAAATATTAAGCATGTCTTTTATTCCTAATACATCTAAAAATAAAGAATTTTGTAGGCCGCTTTTATGCTTAAAATGTAAAAAAATTAATAATCAGTTACAGTGGTTTATACTAATATGGTAAAGATTTATTGTGCAATAACCACTATCAGAAATTTAAATGTGCATTATTTGTCGTAGATTTAATGTTAAATAAGGTTAATTTTAAATTTAAATAATTTCGTAATGTTTAATATATTGTAGTTAATGTTTAGTACGTGTTGGTGAATATAGTTTAATAAATATGAGTTTTAAGCTTAAAAACTTTTAAAATAACTTATTAAGCATTTGCATACTTATATCTCGTAATCTCTTCGATAAATAATATAAATATATTCAGTATATATCTATTTATTGTGACTTAGGGCATTTTGAGGTAATGAATGTTTCACTGTCATTAATAACATAGTAGGAAAAATATCGTCTTTCAGCACGTTTGGTCTGCTAAGAATGGCTTACGCATGTGTGTTGGTTTTCTATATATTAAGTATCGGCTTGAGAATTATTTAGTTATGGCAGTTAGTAGGCATTCTCTAATTGAAATAAGTTCTCATAAGTGTTTTAGCATAGATTTGCACCTTAATTTTAAGGTAATTCTAGATAATCAAATATTTAACACATATTGGTAGCTTAAATTGTTAAATTAGGTTTGATAAATTTAAGAATAAAACTCTAGTTTACGTATCGAAATATTCATTAATTATTTATAGAATTATAAGCCATAAATAAGATAGTATAGCTGCACGATGAAATAAATTATATAAATTAAGAAATCAAAATAATAAAATGCACAGTTAAGAAGCAAAAAAAAAAATATATATTAAAAGTAATTAATTTATGGGACAAAGAAATAACCATTAAAAAACATGGAAAATGTTGTTTAAAAATAGGATGATATAATGTATGAGAAACATTATCTTTAAAACATTTTGGGTAGGAATTCACAGCAATTTTCATGTGTAAAAAATAACGTACTCATGCAGTTTAAGTTACAAACAAAAATATCAATTTTGAAAATTAACACCAAAATTGATAGAAATATACCCCCTAAAGATATGTAATAACTGTTAGTTAAGTATAGCGAGATAGTTTTCACAACGTATCGTCATATAATTATGCCCGAGTATATCCAATTTTTTTCCCTCATGCTAATAATTTAAATTTTGGACACATTTATTATGATAAAATAAGAATTAAGTTTTAAAAATAATATCTAAAATAATATGAAAAAAAAAATAACATATTTGTAATAAATTGTATTCTGTTTTTTTGGTTATAATTACACTTAAAAAAAAAGGAAGAAAACATTTGTTCAAATTCAGAGACTTAATGTGTTTTTAGTAAATTCAACTTAATTTTTTTGTGTTAGTTTATTATTGAGACCAAGAATTATCACCCTAATGCATAATAATTAAACTGAGTGTCTGTGCATGGTTGTGTGTGATCGCCATATGCGTGAAAAGATAGTTATGGACGGCCCTTCACCTTGAATTTTTATAACCAGAAAGCTGGCTATGTGACAAAAAAGAATGAAAATATAATGCTAATATTTGTTTTGTATTCAAAAAGGTAATCAGTATTTTTATTGAAGTTTTCACGGTTCCCTCAACATCAAATTAAAAAAAAATACATTAAAAAATACATTAAAAAATAAAAACGGTTAAAAGATACTGCTAAAACTCTTGTATTCATGAGGATTTTGATATAAGTATTTAAGTTTCCACGGTTCCCTCAATAACTTTTAAAAAATATTGAGCAAAGACAGCTAAAAGACTTATATGCTTATATTCATGAGGTTTGGTGAATTATGACTGGAGTTTCGACAAGTCCCTCAACGTCAACTAATTATAAAAAAAGGGTAACATAATATATTTTGACATGATACGCTAAACATTGTCCAAATTTCAACAAAACTTTCTTAAATAAATTGGAGACTAATATCGTTTTCGTCTTGGTAGCAGCTGCCTGACAGTTTTCATTAGTGAATACTAAGCCATGGGAGTAAAAACCATTAAATTTTAATTTTAAGATTTTATTAAAAAAAAGTTATCATAATATGACAATGGTTAAAATGATAAAAATGCAGCTCTAAATTATAAATTTTGAAAAGGCTGTAAAAATAAACATTTGAATTCAACACACTTTGAGTGCATTTAAAAATAAAAAATGCATACAGTTTCCAGTGCACCACTCCGCTCTGCCTCATTTTGGTCACGCCGCGCTGTAGTAGATTGCAGAAAAAAACTCACGACGTCACGAGCAAAACGTAGCTGAATTAAATATAGTGTACTTTTATTAATTAATACATCTTAAATAAAATTATAACACGTAATCAGAGAAAATAATCAATGTAGTCAAATAATATTAAAATTAAAAAATGTTGCTAAATTTTGATTAAATGAATCTATCATAAATTTGATTTTGATGAAATTAAAAGGGTAAAAAAATAGTAACACGTAAATTTTGACGAATAATTATTTTGGTTTTAAGATGAAGATATCAGTTCTGAAGCCACAGCTGCCATGCATGCAGGGGGTAGCGGGATAAGCTATAATAAAGAGGTTAATGAAATTTTTGACAGAGGACTCATATAACAAGGAAATGCATTATGGTTACACTGTTCATGTAATCCTTTTTGGACTCCTAAGAAAAAGAACAGAAAAGAAAAAGAAATTTTTTGGGCATTCCAATTGTGAATTAAAAATTTGCACTTTTGAACTTTGCATACCACATTAAAATTGACTCTGAAACTCTTGTTTTAAAAACACGTTTGACAAGAGATCACAGAGAATATAGCACAAGAACATCTGTTAGATAATCGCAAGATAGCTGTTATTTTGTTTTTACTAAAATCTTTTTATATACATATATTGATAAGTTTCCACGGTTCCCCCTTTTTAGAGCAGGCTTGGTAACGATATAACAGAGAATGTTGCACAGAAACAGCAATTAGATAATCGCAAGCTGTTATTCTTTCTGGTGAGAGTTTTTTTTTTATATAGGTTTCCACGGTTCCCTGCATGTTATCAACGAATTTTCTCTCGTCATTGGCTGATAATTTTCCTGTCATAATAAATCAATCGTTTCCAAAGAATTTCGAGTTCTTATAACGCTTGTGTAAAGCAATTTTTAATTTTGATCATACAATTTTAGCATAATGCGCTTACGGATAATTTAAATCTGCTATACTTGAAATAGATGCTAAAAAATATATGACTAAAAATGCATTTACAGTTTAAAACAAAATTATTCAAGAAATGAATATATGTTTTTTGAAAAATATAATTAAAAATAATTAAAAAATATCATCATATGACTATATACATGTATAAATATACAATATCTAAGATAGAACTCATTGTATATAATTAAAAATATATATCTTATGGGCGCGAGTGTAATACATTTTATCTGTAAGCGTACCTTCATATGTTTAAAGAATATAGTGCAACTGGGAGGGACATTTCTTTTAGTATATGGTTAAACAGCTTTCAAGGGCGGCTAAAAAAATAATGAAGTTAAATATATAGTTAAAATGTAAAAACTGCTAAATTTCAATTGAGAAAATAAAAATTTTAATTGCGCTAAAATTATGTAAAGTAGAAGGTATGTACTCCTTATATTTAATAAAAAGACAATATCATTGCAGTTCCTCATATGCCAGGGTGTCTCGCTGGGTAAAGTTACGATAAATGAGTTCGAAAAACAATCACGTGATCTCCCCCAATTTTTCCCTTTCTACAGTAATAAATACTCACCGACAAGATATATAGTAGGAACAGTTGCAAAAAAATCATGACGTCACTATCTAACCGTACCATTTTGGATTAAATGATTATTATTGTTTGCCCATTATAATTTCAATACAAAAAATTTTTGCGAGAATTAATAGAAAAAAAAATATGAAACAAATTCATATAATGAATAGATTATCTTTATTTGAAAAAGTTTTCCGTTATACAAGCCACTGTGTTGAATACAAATGTTTACCACCAAACTAAATTGAATTTTAATACAGTTATTATGATATAAAAAAAACTAATTTTACAACTAAGAACTAATAAGATTGATTTATATATTCGTAATGATGTATAACATGCTTTACGTCATCAGATAAAGTTAAATCTTGGTTACAAGTTTTCTAAAACTTTTCTTTATAATGGTATCATCTTGACTTGGGAATTGACAACCTTAAATTTCCAACCCTAACGCGTGATAATTTACACTTAGCGTTTGAACACACCATATGCGTGACGAGATAGTTAGGGGTACCTTCCCCTCGAAGCCAACACCCTGCCTGTTAAAAAAATTGAATTATATTAAAAGGGGAAGCTGACAATAAGACATAAAAAAAATATTAGCATTTATAAAGGGGGATAAATATTTTAATGAAGTTTCCACGGTTCCTTAAACAATTGAAGATATATTTCAAAAAATGGGAATTTACGGATCATTACTTTTCGTGGATAATATCAATAATTAAATACAATAAAACATAACAATTATATATTAGATTTCATAAGGGGATAAATATGTTAATGAAGTTTCCACGGTTCCTTAAACAATTGAAGATATATTTCAAAAAGAGGGAATTTACGGATCATTACTTTTCGTGGATAATATCAATAATTAAATACAATAAAACATAAAAATTATATATTAGCTTTCATAAGGGGATAAATATTTAAATGAAGTTTCCACGGTTCCTTAAACAATTGAAGATATATTTCAAAAAAGGGGAATTTACGGATAATTACTGTTCGTGGATAATATCAATAGTTAAATACAATAAAACATAAAAATTATATATTAGCTTTCATAAGGAGGATAAATATTTTAATGAAGTTTCCACGGTTCCTTAAACAATTGAAGATATATTTCAAAAAAAGGGAATTTACGGATCATTACTTTTCGTGGATAATATCAATAATTAAATACAATAAAATATAAAAATTATATATTAGATTTCATAAGGGGATAAATATTTTAATGAAGTTTCCACGGTTCCTTAAACAATTGAAGATATATTTCAAAAAGAGGGAATTTACGGATCATTACTTTTCGTGGATAATATCAATAATTAAATACAATAAAACATAAAAATTATATATTAGCTTTCATAAGGAGGATAAATATTTTAATGAAGTTTCCACGGTTCCTTAAACAATTGAAGATATATTTCAAAAAGAATTTACGGATCATTACTTTTCGTGGATAAAATCAATAATTAAATACAATAAAACATAAAAATTTAAATTAGCTTTAATAAGGAGATAAATATTTTGATGAAGTTTCCACGGTTCCTTAAACAATTGAAGATATATTTCAAAAAGGGTGAATTTACGGATAATTACTTTTCGTGGATAATATCAATAATTAAATACAATAAAACATAAATATTATATATTAGCTTTCATAAGGGGATGAATATTTTACTGAAGTTTCCACGGTTCCTTAAACAATTGAATATATATTTCAAAAAGGGTGAATTTACGGATAATTAATTTTCGTGGATAATATCAATAATTAAATACAATAAAACATAAACATTATATATTAGCTTTCAAAAGGGGGGTAAATATTTTAATGAAGTTTCCACGGTTCCTTAAACAAATGAAGATATATTTCAAAAAAGGGTGAAATTACGGATAGTTATTTTTCATGGATATTATATATTAATAATTGAATACAATAAGAAATAAAAAATATATATAAGCATTCATAAAGGGGATAAATCTTTTACTGAAGTTTCCACGGTTCCTTAAACAAATGGGGATATATTTCAAAATGAGTGAATTTACGGATAGTTATTATACTTTTCATGGATATTGTAAATAATTGAATTAAAATTGAAGGCTTATCTTTGTGTAAATTTCTATAAAGAAATATGTATAACATATATTATATATTATTTTTTTTCCTCTCTCCTTTTTCTTCTCTCTTTCTTTTCTCAAATCACTTATTTCACAACTACTTCATCTATTATGTCGTTCCTAATTTGTTGTATCCTAAAAAAATAATTAGATATCTGTTTTAATTAAATAAAGTGTTAAATTCAGTGAAAAGACAATTTATATTAAAATTGCATGATCTGGAAGTAAAATGTTGAATGCATGTAATTGTTATAGTGTTATAGCTAATTTAATATTAAAGTTGCATTAGTACATGATATATGTATACATAACAATAATATTTGTCCAATTCTAATTTTCAACTGAGATAGCCACACTGAAGAGTTTTATTGACAAAATATGAATTTTGCAGGATTTTAAAAAAATAGCATTATTCATATTAAATATAATTATGATAAAACACTTGTTGGAAGTATAAATTAATTTTGCCTCACAATAAAATTTATTGATGAAATAAATTTATTTTCATTACAACCATCATAACGGGACATTAGAATATTTAAATTTATAGAACAATGATTAAAATATTGTCGTATGACCTTGTGTATTTATTGGCAAATGCAAAATTCACGTAATAAGAAAATAATTTAGCGCAACCATTGTTATTGTTTATTTGCTCTAATTAGCTTGGAAATCGATTGAATAATATTGGTACTATTTTAACTATCATTAACCAAATGTGATAGTTAAAACTTGGTTTATAGACGTTTAGTTATATATAATCATACAATAAACAAAGAAGCAAATTCTAAGACGTTTTTAAACAATTTTAGTATTAACATTATAAGTATAGACGGATTAACTAAATAATATTAAACCTTAGGGTTAAAACACAACCATTTTCTTCTACAGATTAAATTATAACGCTAATATCATAAGAAATAACGAGCCTTAACTTTATAAACTCCCTGGACTTAACATAATTAAAAGGCTGTACTAATTTTGTCATAAGAAATAACAAATTTTAACTTAATAAATTCTCTTGATTTAACATAATTACAAAGCTGAACTCAATTTATTATAGAAATTACAGGCTTAAATTCTATAAATTTCCTCATAATATATAATGAAATAATTTAACTGTAATAAATGGCGTTATTTGAAAGCCATTTGTCAGATATTAATTCCTGTAATATAGTAATTAAAAAAAAGCCTAATGTTTGAGGCTGAACTAATTTTAAGATAGGAAATAACAAGCCTAAATTCTATAAATTTCCTCATAATATATAATAAATAATTTAACTATAATAAATGGCGTTATTTGAAAGCCATTTGTCAGACATTAAGTCCTATAAAATAGTAATTAAAAAAGCCTAATATTTTGTGATTATTTCCATGTATTATCAAAAAAGGCCTTAAATAGGAAATGAGGTCAATTGTGAACTTGTTTTGGGCGTAGCCACGAATCAAAACATTGATTTTCTTGGCTGACCATCACCTGATATGTAGAGTCTGGACTCGCTGCAGTAGGGTCAGAACCAAGCCATCTTCCCGAGCCCATCGAGAAGGGGTATAAGTGGGCGTGAACTATGCTGGCCAGGAGGGCTGTGGGGAGCAGCGCGTGCCGTCACGCTTGTGCGGGTGGCCACGCGCACCGGGGGAAGAAGCGTCGCTAAATATCACTCTCCCCTCCACCATGCAGTACAAGAGGAGAAACTTCATACAGCGTAACACCCCACCCTCCGTACGCAAAGCCAGAACGACATGCCGTGTTACATTACCCTCCCCTCAACTGATCTCCAAACCATAAGCGTCAAGAAGTAATGCGATTCTAAATTATCCTCCCCTCCACGGTTCTCCGATAGATGAGCACCAAGAAGATATACTAGGATACCTCCTCCGGGATACGAGGACCAGAAGGGAGAATCGAACTACGTACTTACACACTCCTTCAACATACAAATACGGTTAAGGAAGCAGCTTATATTACACAACCCATCTACCAGATGAACACCACGAGTACCGAAGACTATGCAATACTACATTACCCCCCACCCTTCTTTACTACATGCGCACCTAGAAGACTATGCAATACTACATTACCCCCCACCATCTTCTACTGCCAGATGAACACCGCGAGTACCAGTAGGATATATTACACCATACATTACCCCCACCCTTCTTTACTACATGCGCACCTAGAAGACTATGTAATACTGCATTACCCCCCACCCATGTTCAATGCTACATGACTCCTTTCCCCCCTTCCTCTTCTAACCTATGAACACCATGAGGATCAGTAAACCATATGCTACACATTAACCCCCACCCTTCTTCAATACATGAGCACCTAAAAGAGGTTGTGCAATACTACAGCGCACCTTCCCCCCATTCTAAGTACAGACCAAGGCGTTAAGTAGAGGGGGAGAATACTGCAGCATTACCTCCCACCACGGAGACTCAAGAGGACTTTACCGCAGGACTCGTTACCACCCCAGGTACTATAGGAGGATATAAGGGAAGGTGAGATGGAAATCGAGGAGTCGAGAGTCGGAGGCAGTCGGTTGGACACCTCTCCACCTGTTGAGCTCACTCTGAAGATCTACACACCACTTCCAGGATGAAAAGACTCGACTCGCTCGGACGCAATCAGATGGCTCGCTCTGGATCATTGCAGAACAGGAGAAGGCTTGAGGACCATCCAAGAGGAAGGAAGGAACGTCGTCTTTAACTTACAACGAAGCCAGAAAGGGGACATAGAATAATTGCGTATGACTTCTTGAGAGCCAGAAAGTGGACTTTAAATATTTCAGTACAATATCTTGATATAGTTGGTTTCTGGCGATCTTGTTGGACTGTGACGTCATAGCCGAGTTCTGAAACTACAACGTTTCCAAATTGAGTTCAATATAAATAACTTCAGTATTTTAATTTTATTCCTTGATAAACATCTTCTGTTAAAGTCATATTAATTGCTATTTTATTCAGACTGTATTTAATTTCTTAAGTGACTAACTTCTGTAACCTGTGAAAATCTCTGGTGAGTTGAATAATTATATTTCTTATCTTAAACTGTCTGTGTATTTTTGGAGTGATTTACCCTGAATTGGTTAAAAAAGATATTAATTCAGAATTATTGCATGAGTAATGAGTCAGAATATCCAGAATGAACTATTAGCTTATTAGATTAACTCGCCATACATTAACTGTCAATGTTGGATCCAGTCCAGGACTTTAGCTATTTACTTCAGACTTCAGACATAACTTCAGAATCTTCATAATAAATGCATAATTAATATTACTTTATACCTGAATTGATTTTAAAAGCTAAATAAGGAGATCCACCACAAGACTCTTTAAACATGATTTGTCTGAATCAAGAGTCCAAACGTTAAGCTGAATTGCCACTTTATAGAATCAAGAGTCCAAACTTAAAGCTGAACTATCACTTATAAAATCGAGAATCTAAACCTAAAGCTGAACTATCATTTAATAGAATCAAGAGTCCAGACCTCTAAGGCATCACAATCAACTCAGATAGTTTAAACAACGCATTACTTAGAGTCCAGAAACTCTAATAGCATTAATTGATAAGGATATTTAGCAAAATCTAAATTTACAATTGAGAAGCAGGACCTCTGATCCGGGACACAACGTGAATCCTACCTAGACTAAAGACTATAGACGGCCATCATGTTAGACTTGAGCTTAAGATTAGGAGACTAGAAGCAACGTAGCAAGAGGCAGGACTCTTCCGTGAACTTGACGGCGGCGTTGACGGCTGCGTTGACGGCAGCAGATCGAGGCCATACCATACCAGGACTCTTGCGAGGTTGTTGGCGTGACGGCTGAACCAGGATCCAAAGCCAGGACCTCGTCGGGCCTAGGACCACGTCCAGTCGAGGCGACGACCAACGTCCAGCCCATACACCCGTATGAGTTATTTAACTAATCAGAACAGGTAGTCTCTAATTGGAGATCCGGAATCTACGTCACAAAAGTATACTGTTAGAAACAAATCTAATTTAAGTAAAATGGAATAAAAATACCGTTGTTTTTAGAAAACAACACCCAAAATTTTAGAAAGAGTATTCCGGTCTTTAACCTAATTTAGAATACAAGGTTGAGGTATCCAGGAATCTCACACTCACACCCTACAGCAGCCCAAGATTCAATCTACCAGCGGTATATTTTTATCACCTAGTTTTATATTTATTTCATTTCTTTTTATTAAATTAAATGCTCCTGGGTGTAGGGGGATGTTACATCACATCTCTGTGAAAGAGAAGCACCCCCCTGATCTAAAATATTTGGACTGCATCAGCTGACACAGAAGTAGCCAAAAATAATTAGTGATTATATATTCTTGGCGTAATATTAACTCTATGATTCTTGGGAATGATGAGTATGGGTTGGAATATTATATTTCCCACTCCAAAACTTGTGCAAAGGGTCACATTTATTCTAATTCTAGCTGGGTGTAGGTATGATTTCAAACGGAGCAGTTATACCTATAAAGAACAAAGTAATCAGATGCTGACTATATATAGGGATAATTTGTCACTTGTTATACATGTTTCTGCGTCTCATATGTTTTTGGATATTATTTTTAACAGTGCTGACAAGTTGAAAATTGTCAGCACTGTTGAAGGAGGGATGGTCAAGATGGACATGAAAATTGTTTAAATGTTTAAAATATAGGAGGTACTATTAAGCCCAGCTAGGCATTGTACACTTATAGTGAGAGAGATAATATATATAAAAAAAAGAAATCTTGTTTTATTATATTTATTTCTCTACTTTCCCACTACAAACAAAGGTACAAATGTGATCCGAGGGTTCTTACGTTGTGTCCGGGTCTTCGGTGCTGCCCTAGCTCTGTCCCCCCCTTCAGGGCTCTTCGGCTGTGCATGCACCTCGAGAGCTTGTGCAGTCTTCAGAAGGAACGGCAACTGTGCCTGACCCACGTATAAATTTTGACTACTTTGGGCTTGGTTTGCTAGCCCAAAATAGCATTGCTAGCTCAAAATTACTTTCCTTCAAGTATCAGTTTGGGCTAGCTGCGAAGCCCAGAGTACCTCAAACTGGCTTTAAAGTGTTATTGAGCTATCTGAACTCAAGTTTGCTTATAAGCAAAGTAGCCCACGATTGTCGAATAATGCTTCAGGCTTTATTTAGACCAAACATGCTCATTTAAGCCTCCAGCTCAGATTGGAATTTTGTTGCTTAAAATAGACCAGATTTGTGACCAAGCAATTTTAACCCAATTAAGACCAAACAAGCTTGAAACAAATTTAAGCTAGCTGTTGACCGTTTTAGCCCAAAATGGCTCCTAATATCCCCAGGGTGTCAGTAAGCTTGTTATTGGCCAAAAAAGCTCAATTAAGCCCAAGCTCAACCTAGCTTCATGTAGCTGTATATTGACCAATCCAGCTAAAATAAATCTGAGCACCCTGTAGACCATTTCTGCCCAAAATAGCCATGAATGAATTCCTTGCCTCGGCCAGCACAGAGTGAGCCAAAAATGCTTAAAATGGCACTCTTCAGCCCAAACATGCCCTTTTTTACTCTGAATGTATTCATGTGCTTGACCAAGCCCAAAATGGACCAAAAAAGCTTAAAATGGCACTCAGTAGCCCAAACATACCCCTTTTTACTCTGAATGTATTCCTCAGGTTGGCTCAGTTCAAAATAGCCCAAAATAGCTTAAAATGGATTTTTTTTGCCCAAAGATGTTTTTTCCCTCCCTGAATGTACTGCATTGGTTGAGGTAGCCCAAAATGAACCAAAACAGCTTAAAATGGACCTCTGTTGTCCAAAGATGTTTTTTCCCTCCCTGAATGTACTGCATTGGTTAGGTAGCCCAAAATGAACCAAAACAGCTTAAAATGGACCTCTTTTGCCCAAAGATGTGCCGATTAACCCTGAATGTACTGCATTGGTAAAAGTATTATAGCTCTACCTTAACAAAACATTTTACATTTTAATTGTTTAAGTTTCTGTAAAGACAAGACAGAAGTGATGATATTTGGCAACTATAGTACAGATACTACCGATATATATAGTGACGAGGCAAAAAGCAAAAAAAAAAAAAAAACAATAAAAAAAAAAGTAGAACACATTTTGCATCCTTGGGGTTGATGACATTGCCTTTAGTGTACTTTTTTAATTTATAATTGCATTGTGTACAAGAGAAAGCATCAGGATTTATATAAATTAAGTACTTCATAATGTCCACTCATGTTAATAAAGAAATACTGTAATGGGAAATTCTGCTACATTTATTTTGATTTTTTTTTTTCCAGATTAAGCATTGAATTTAAATGTCCAAATTAAAAAAAATTTCAATTTTCAAAATTGGAGACATGGAAAA
This sequence comes from Siphlonurus alternatus, assembly GCA_949825025.1. NCBI lineage: Eukaryota > Metazoa > Arthropoda > Insecta > Ephemeroptera > Siphlonuridae > Siphlonurus > Siphlonurus alternatus. Next base: position 35,559,311 of record OX463782.1, read on the forward strand.
TTTTAAAAATGTTCCTTCTTTTGAATTTAGCACCAAAACGTGACGTAGAAACTGCCCAGCAGGTGAATTTTCCTGCAATAAATTTTTATTTTCGATTACAACACTTAAAGTTATTAACTGATATTATAGGGACAAAACTATTGATACTAGGGAAGAAAAACCTGCTGATTTCGATTGTGTTACTAAAATTTATTGCCAATTACTCCTTTTCGCTCAAACTATGATATCAGGCAGTTGTTGTGTGTTATTAACTAAGGAGTTTCTACGTCACAGTTTTCAGGTTTGCGCACAAAAGTTGCATACTTTGCCCATAATTCTAATAATCCCTTCAGAGTCCCCAAATGTAAATTAAAAAACTTAAAAAGTAAATCAAATTTATTGTTATTATATACCCTATCATAATAAAGTAATTACAATAAAATTTGAGTTGTAAAAAGAGAATTCAACATTGTTTGCTTATTATACCAAGTCATATTATAGTATATACATCGATCAATCACAGAAAAAATAAAATATATTATCAAAAACAGAAAAACTTTAAGGTATAAATATATATATACAGTACAAACATGTTATTACGTAATGTCAAGGGACGTAAAGAAGCGCTGGCGCTGCTGATGCAATGTGATTTCAGGGGAAATTTAAACAGTAATTAATGTTCACCGACTCTTAGCCGTCTTAATTAGCAAAAAATCGCGAATTCATTAATTTAAAAATACTATATTTTACTAACACCCTATATATAGATCCGTAGCTATTGTAATATAGCATTCATTTTATTATATGAAAATCTTTCTTGGGAGACGTCTACTTATTAAACATAAAAAAAAAAAAAAAAAATCACCACTTAATTGCCTCGAGATTTAATATCGCTGATGCCGCGCGCGTTTCCATATATATGTAAACATATATTATTATGGCACGCACGTTTATATTCTAATTATTAATTATAATTTCTTTTACAAAATTGTTTAAAATAATACATGAAAGATATATAATGACATTTGTGCTTGATTCTATATAATATACTAATTAAATACGCGCGATATCAGTCGATTTATTTATTGTTTTAATTTTAAAAATCAACAAATTTCAATTGTTGCGCTTTTAGGTTTTAATTTTAAAAATTCAAACAAACTTTAATTGTTGCTTCTATAGCTCTCAGCTTTTCATTGTTCTTTTGTAATTGATTGGATGAACACGCGCATCGAATATCAAGCTTGAAAAAATATTTTGATATCTTAAATTTTCCAATTAAGATTTCTCTATTATCAAGGAATAAGTTGTAATTTGCCTTAATTGGCTAATTAGCTATTACCTTTTAAAAATTAAGAACAAAAGTGTCACTTGCCTTTATTGGCCGGTGACCTTTTAAATTTTCAAGAATTATAAAAAAGTATCATTTGCCTTAAGTGGCCGGTGAGCTTAAAAATTTTCAAAGAATAAGATAAGATGGATTTAATGAGAAAGACAGCTGCAGAAGCAGCAGAACAAAACTATAATGAGAATCAAGACTGCTTGCAATTACAATCTGATATTGTTGAACTAACACAAGCAATAAAAGCAAGCAAGAAGAAAAGTGATGAACTCACAAACATCATAAATATGAAGGAAACTTTAATAAATGAGATTGACTTAAAATACGTAAATAGTGAAATGTTAACGGAAGTACTGGATGCGACAGATCAATTGACCAAGGAAAAACAGAGGTGCTGTAATCTTGAATCACAACTAAAAGACAAAAGTGATAAACTGGCACACTTGTCACATGACAGTGAAGTGAGCATTCAAAATTCACCTTCTGAAGATGATATAACTGTTCATATTCAACGACGAATTCAATGGCATAAAAAAATATCAAATACCTTGGACAGGGCAATGGCAGCTATGGTAGCCTCATCCAATCAAGTGGCAAATAAAGAAGAAGAATTAAATCAGGAGAGAGAAAAAAGCCAGAACCTAACCTCCATGAACCATTTTTTAAAGGAAAAACTTTACGAAGCATTAATGATCAGACCTGTTAAGGAGCAGCGTCTGCTGCAGAAAATATATGAACTGGAGGAACAATGTCAGAGAGACAAAGAGCAGCTCCAGCGAGAACGAGAAGAAAATTATAAGTTGGCCAAAGAGCTTGAAGAAAGAAGACTGGAGAACGTGTCACAAAAAATTGAGAAAGCCTCCTGCATGGAAGAAAAACGAGAAAAAGAATTCAAAGAATTGGATGTGAAACTAATTGGTTATGAAAAGGAATATGTTGATCAATTGATGAAGAATAAAATTACTAAGAAACAACTGGATGATAAAGAGAAACTACAATTACAAAATGAACAAAAATTTAATGAAATTGAAAAAGAATGTATAAAATATAAAACACAAATCCAATTTGAAATTAATAAAAACGAAACTTTGAAACAGCAAGTAAACAAATTGCAATTAGAATTAACTCTTAACAAAGATCAGCATAAAAGTGATAAATGTACCATCAAAGACGCTAATAAGAATGAGGTCACAAAACTGCAGAAGGATTTGTTCTGTCTGGCCAAGGAGAAGATGAGGATGGAGGAGCGAGTGCAATTGTCAGAGGTCGAGCTGGAGAAGCTGGAGGAAAGCCTGGCTGGCCTTAGTCATGAGACCTCGCATCGTCTCGAGGCCGTGAGGTCGGAACATGAGGCCCTCAGAAGCAGCTATAAATACCTGGCCGAGAAAGCACAAGAGCTGGAGATGAGCAACCAACAACTTTGTGACGAAAAAAATCAATTACACCACCAGAGTCAACAGAAAATCAAATACATCCAAAAATTAGAACAGAGTACACTTGAGTTAAAAACTAAACTGTCAATATTGAAACATGAAAATTCTATGAAACATGAAAAATGTTCAAAACAAGAACATAAATTTAAGTTCCCACAAAGCATCATAAACCGCATGGATGTATACAAGATGACCTTAAATACAGCTAATGTCCGATCCTTTTTTTATGTTCCATAAATATCTCGGGATATAAATTGCAGTTCCTGGTGTTAAAAGATTAACCAAAAATAAAATACCATTTTTCCTCGTTCTCAAGTTTTAATCAAATTATTAATTCTACTGTAGCTGTCAGAAATAACTGGTTATTCAAAATTGAAAATATATAAATATATATATATAAATGAAAAAAAAAAAAAATAAAAACACAACGACCATCACCACGAAGAATATTTTTGCATCATTGTTTCGACTTAATGGCAACGCAGAAGACATCCCACGTCAGAGGGCTTGCAGATACACATCCAACTTACACGAGAATTACGAGGCTCGCGAGGATGCTGCTCAAACACAAAAAGAGGTCAGTTTATGCTCTCTCTGCATATGTATTTTTTTTTAAAACAATACTCAAATATTTTAAAATAAAATTTTATTTAACATAATACAACCATTATTCAAAAATAGTTAATAATTATTTACTTAAATATACACTGGATTTTAACTTTTATTATTAAATAATATACAAATAAAATACAAGGAAAAAATAAAAATAGATGCAATTAAATAATGAATTAAATACCATAAGAAGTATTGATATATATCTATATCTACTCTACGAGCTAATAGAATAGGTAGAGACCATTGAATATAAGTTCACATTTTAGGATTAAGATAAAGAGGATGATATCAATTAAAGTCCAATTGATATATTTAATGTGAATCTTTTTACTAACCTAAACACCAAATTGAGAATAAAAAGATAATTTTTATTTCATTTTCCCCTTACTTTAAAATGCTGCAATCAAAATAAATAGTTGAACAATTAAAATCACAAAATTGTAAGGAGAGCATATAACTGAGAACTCTTGATTCCTCCTTTGAACTATATGTCCACAGATTAGTCCCAGAGATCAACGTACATCAAGCCCGGCCATCGACTACCACAACCACCCGGAAAAAGAAGATTTAATTAAAATAACTGCTATTACTAAATTGTTTTGTAAATGTTAAATATGTTAATGTTTATTCTTTAAAGTAATGCATGCACCATTTTTATAATGTACCCATGATCATTTTTATTTATGTAACATAAATTAATTTCATTATATAAAATCAATAATTTTTAACAAATGTTTTTAATTATTTTTCTGTCTAATTATCATGTCATTCATAGCATCTCAATTTAATATGTAAACTAATCTATTAAATTTCAATCCATCAGTAAAAGTTAACAAAGTCAAACACGTGACTTTTCTTACAGCTTAATAAAATCATAAAATACACTGTTTTAACAGGTTGTTAAGAAATTCATGCAAGAACTATTTAGAATCCTAAAGTACGACAAATAATTCTGTAATATATTTTTTCACTATTCTTTTTTATTGCAAAGAGATTGCTTTGTTTTTATCTTTATGTGATGGAGTTTTTTGTGCAATAATAATACAAATATATTAATAAATACAGTTTATTTAAATTCATTACTATCTTAATTCATTAATTCAGAGTGAAATTTGCATCATCTGCATCAAATGATTCTACATGTTAGTGTGTTAAGCCAATAAAAAATTTAGGCTACATTTTTTTCTTCTTCAATTAAATAATTCAAGATATCTTTTCCTCTCTATCACTATTTAGTTAGCAGTTCTGCGCATTCACCAACAAATCTGAGGAAAGTCAGGATCCATCCTCCGACATTGAAACATATTCCACGATCAGTGGAGTGGGAAAAAAAATGTTGAGATATCCGAGTCTACAAAAAAAATTAGCTCTAAAGCGCATTTAAAATGTTGTCCTTATCCTAACATTACGAGGGTGATAAGGGAGGGGGATCATTAAAAATACACACATACACACTTTTTAGAGCAGGGAAGAAAAAGGTGTCAATAAATACTCTGCTACAAAAATAATCTTTACATTTGGATACTAACCAACGTAAATTTTCGCAATTATAACTTTAATGAGGAAATAACAAATGTTAAAAGCCTACTTTCCCCCCTACCCATGTTATATGCACACAGTATTATTTTACAGTATAAAATACTGTATCCATATATACTCAGACCAGACTCGAATCAACTCAAAACTGTTCTTCACAAGAAGAAGAATATAGTTCGTGCGAGTCTGGACTGACTCGCACAAATATTCAAAAAACAGCTTCTGTCATGTCACAACCTGTTGTCAAAAAATGGAGGGGCTATAGTCAGTAGGCAATAGTCACAGGGATCCCTGACCCAGCCGTAGTTATGGCCCCTTGTCAAGCCTGGCGGCCCTGACCACAAGGCTGAAAATTACGTTTTGCATGCGTTTTACCTGATTCTGTACAATGAAGACTTGCCAATCAACAGTTGGTAATTCTTCTGAAAAACAGATTTCCACAGAAAATGCTAAAATATAACCAAAATTCGCACAAAGCCTGAAGCTTCAGACACCAAGGACTGCCTCATGACATGACTTTTATAATCAGCTGATTAAAGGCAAAAAAGTTTCTGGCTATTCACACCAACGTTCCTTCATAAGTTGATTCACACTTCAGTTTCATGCGAATTAATGCTACTCGAACTTCCTTTTACCTATTATACAGTATCCTATAGAGTTGTTATATTTTAAAGGGACAGGGGACCATAAAAATAAGTATTTTTTATTTAAAAGTTACCCACTAACTGAGTATGAATACATTTCGCACGGTGGAGAGTGCTTCAGGGTAAACGCCCAGCGAGTAACTGAAGTGTGGATAGAGGCTTCAAGTCAGCTGATTTTTCGGTGATCCCACCCGCTATACCAAACCTATGTAAAAAAAACGTGAATTCGTTTTTTCACTAAGAATAAGATTTTTCAGGGAAAATTCCTTTACGGAACTTTGGTCCAAACTGAAAAATACAGTAGATAATTCAAGATTTAGATTTTTTACTTGATTTATAACCAAAAAAAGTTAAAAAAACACTTTGCTTCATTTTCAAGTGCAAGATGAACCTTAGCGACAAACAGTTGCGCAGCGAAAGCGCATCACTTGAAGCCTCTATTGCTGACGTCAGCAATCACGAAATTAAAGCAACATATTATATAGCTGCCAATTTTCTATGGAACTCACTCCCCCCTCCTCCCGCCCAGTTTTTATAAATTCGGGGGATATATGGTCCGACAACGGAAATTTACTCTTCTCACACTAGCATATCTTAAACATAAACTTTTTATGCATTCATGATTGCATTGTCCTATATGTCCCTTTAACTTAATTAATTTATATAGCTTTTTAGTGCATTAATTTTTAAAAGAATAATTGATGAATATAAATATTTATTTAATTTTCAAGGAAAAGAAACCATTATAATTGTGATACAATTAAGGATAATTAACCCAGAGCATATGCAATCAATAGAAAAATCACAAAAAAGGTGAAAATCATGTGGTCACAGGGTCAAATCAGAAATATTTGAGTGAAGTATTTATCACGACAATGTGAATAAACGTCGTCATAATATTTTATAAATAATATATTGCTTTATTTTTTAAGGGTCGTAAGGTAACGCCACCAATGTTAAAAAAAATCCCTCTCACAAAAATTCTGAAAAAAATTTAAAATGTTCTCACCCCCTATCCAGTAGCTAAAATATCAGGTACACAAATACGATCTAGTTTTTGAGTTATGAATTTTTAAAGGTGACTAATTTAACATGGGATTTTCAGTTCTCCATGTTAAAAAGTAGTCAACTTTAAAAATTTATAACTCAAAAACTAGATCGTATTTGTATACCTGATATTTTAGCTACTGAAAGGGCCGGGGTGTAGAGGAGAACATCTTAAATTTTTTTCAGAATTTTTGTGAGAGGGATTTTTTTTAACATTGGTGGCGTTACCTTACCCTTAAGGTCGCGTCTTTTTAAAGTTTACACATAATTTTGAAAAAAGAAACAAAAGTATAAAAATAATAAAATGTAACCACAAACTCTAATTATTTTATTGAAGCTCCCTGGATATTTTCAGGATCTGTTGTAGTTAGATATGAAGAATTAACCCCTAGCTAGCTATAAGTTCTATATCATGGAAGGACCCTATATAGCTATATATCTCTTCTCACAATTATAATAAAGTTGTTATCATTATACAATTATACAGTGGTTCCCCAGGCTTTGGACATCGCTTTGGTCCATTGAGAAAAAGTAGAGGTGTCCGTCCTGACTGAGGTTTTCCACGGTTCCCTCAGTTTCACCTCAGCGAATGCTGGGACGCGTAAGCATGCAGGCCGTGGCCACTATCCGTTCCCTACCTTATCCCTACCCAGTACCCCGCCGCGAGCTGTAAGCTCTTAGGGGTGTATCCTTGTAAAAAAAATATATATATATTTGGTACTGTGTACTATATAAATCTAATCTCAGGTTATGGTTTTATACCAGAGTTAATTTAAATTAATTAAATTAACTCTGGTATAAAATACATTCGATGTTTAATTTTTATTTCCAATCATTATAATCATTATGAGATAAATCTTCATAGCAGATATATTGAAGTTCATTGCATGCCTGGAGCCTAATATGGATTTCATTCAGGCAAACTGTTGGTAGTTGATTTTGTTACTGGAACAGAAGAAAATAAGAGGAAGGTAAAATTTGAAGCTAAAATAAGTGAAGATCGAGAATAGTCTTCTTTTGAAAAATTTCAATTAGGAAAATGTGTGCCAATATATATAGACTGAGAGGAAAATAAACAAGTCTCAATATTAGCAAATCTGATGTAATAGAAAGTCAATACAGACTACAATAGCCTAGAGAATGGCATGATAGGTCCATCAGTCCTACGAATTTGGACTGATCTGCTCATTTTGGCAAAAAACACCCAAGGTGACGTCACGTAGTGAGCTCAAAACAGCTGTTTCGCTGCACGAGGGGCCCCTACCGGAGCAGAGTTTTTGTTCAACATTAGCGAGATTGTTGCTTTTCATCTCATCTCAAATTTGATATTTATTTGCAATACTACAAGCCAAACCGGTTGCAGTAACGTATTAAAAGAATTTTTAAACACTGCAATTCGCAAGCAATCTGGGGTAGAAGTTGGTATCTTTGTTCATAAAGCATACAAAGCTGCTATTGGCTGTGCGCAAATTATAATAGTCACCTAGCGTTTGCGCAGCTTCATTTGGATTCAAGCTTTCTTATCATGCACACTTTGCGGAGCCATGCGCAGTAGACTACTAACATTTAAAACTCGTTTCTGCGCAGCTTTTCTAAGCCGTGGCTATTAATTTAAGGAAAACTTTATAATAGAGCAGAAACGTTGGTGGCGTTACCTTACCCTTAATAGCTTTAATAGTTACTGAGAAAAAAATTCAAATTATCTAGCATGGTGGCTTATGGAGATAATTTTCCTGACGGGGAACACTCTATTCCACGTGGAATAGTACTTATTATTAATTGAATTTGGAAATATCACGATAAATATCCTAAACATAAAGACAAAAAAAAAAAATATATCACATTATACTTCAACTTTATATCAATATCAAACCATAAATGGAAATTGAGATAATAGTCAATATTAATATTTCCAATGAAATATTTCTCATTCAAAAATTAATACAGTATTTTTTCTGCATTAAAAATAATGATAACACTTTATTTTAAAATTTTCTTACAAGATATTGATGTAAAACTTTGTGCAGTACACAAGTCATAACATCATACAGTCAATGTCTTTTGACAGTTTACTTAATGTGCATTCAGAAGGTGCAGGCAGTTTTAAGACAAGTGCACTTTAAAAAAAAAAAAGCTTAATAACATTTATATAGTCATGTTCTGTATGTTATTGTAACTTGTGACAAAAATCCATAAAAGTACTCTATAGTTCTTCAAGTTAAAAGTTGTAATACTTGCATTAGAATCTAACTCAAGTATTACAATTTTTAACTTTAAGAAATGTACAGTTGTCAATTAATAGTATGAATAAAAATGGTTTCTAGACGACAACCAAGAAATACTGTAATATGGAACACATGACACTTTTAATTCCTTATAATTATTTTGACTAAGCCTTTAATTATATTAATTCTATGAAGTCAAGACAGGAATCAAATGCAAACAATAAAGACACTTTCTTTTAAAGACATCAAGGATAAAATTGCTTAATAAATTGTACAGTAAAAGTACAGTATGTAACTATCAAATAATGACCTATATAATAATACAGATATGTCAATGTCACGCACTCGAGAATGTGTGGTAGTAATTAATGAGTAATGCAGTTACAACTCTTATCATATTTCACGGCCACGCGCCCTTGACTTGAAGATGACACTTGCATCACTGCATGTGCATCTATATGTATTACTGTATGTATGGCTAATCTAGATTGGATGAGTAATACACATAGATGCACATGCAGTGATGCAAGTGTCATCTAGCTTCAAGTCAAGGGCGCGTGGCCGTGAAATATGATAAGAGTTGTAACTGCATTACTCATTAATTACTACCACACATTCTCGAGTGCGTGACATTGACATATCTGTATTATTATATAGGTCATTATTTGATAGTTACAAAAGTCTACTGTAAACTCATTAAAATTTAAAAGAATTTAATCAACAAAATAAACTCTTAGAATGTAAAGTTGAATTTAAAAGACATGAAAACAATACTTAAATAATTTAAGTAAAGTTTGAACAATATGAAAACTACCCACAATTTTGAAGCAATTGCTTACCAATGCATATATACACTATATACACACAGATTTATAGACAATGGCACAAAAAGGTTCAGAAATAATATGAGATTTCACTCCTCCATATATTTACATAATAATATATACAGACACTTTCATTTTATGCTGCTAAAATCAATTGTGAAATTTCTCAGCTAAAAAGTAGCATCAGCCAGAGAAAACTTAATGTCAAATATTCTACATATTTACTTTTTATACTTCAATTTGGAGGTTCAATCAGAGAGCTTACGTATAAAAGAGAGGTTGAAGGCCGTGCTAATTAATGTGTTTCCCCCGAAATTTGAGGTTAATAATTATAACTGTTGGAATACTCAGAAAAGTATAAAAATTCTGTCACTGACAGCTTCCTCTGAGGACAACGCGAGGGCGCTATCTGTACTTTGTCTCATCTGTCAACTAAGGGATGATCAGCACCACTACGTTATCATCAGCAGAAGCAGCCACTATATCTACCAAAATGCGCTTTTGTGGTGTATGTTTTTAAACTTGCACTCTTGCATGAGCATTGAATGTTAAAGAGCTCTCTAGGGCCCTAGCTAGGGCAAAACTTCACCATAAACATTCAGCTGCTTTTTAATGTGAGCTCTCTGGTTCAAAACAGGTCATCTACACAAAAAGGATGTATTTTAATTTGTACCTTTTTTGCGGCTCCCACTTTCAGTTTCTTGGTGCCGCGCACCTTTTTCATCCGGTTCTTGCGTTCCTTCCTCTGTTTCCTGGTGGCCTTCTTCTTCTCAAACAGGCCATGCTGAAAGTAAGAAACTACATAGCACAACTTGTCTGAAAAATAAGCTCATAATGTTTAATATTAATGTAACCCAACTGAAATGAAAAACCAAGAGCTATATTTCTCCACTATTAAAAAACATTAGACGTAAGTTGTTTGAAAGAGTCTACAATTATAACATAACATGACGCCATATCCCTTTACGGGGTAAGCCAGCAGCATTATTACCTCGGCCGTCTACAAATTGCCCTCCAAAGCACTCGATTCTTGCATACTCCACTTGCTTCAGAAATACTCATAAACAATTATAAACAATAATATTACAGTAATAATTAAAAGTAAAACTCTTTTTGACTTTTTATCAAGTTCTCAGGATGAACCTTATCGACATGCAGTTAATTAATACAGAGTACTCAGGTAGCAGTATATTAAATAATCTAGCAAAACAACCAAACCTGTGACAACATTCAGGCGGGTTATTGCCACATTAATGGAAAAATTAATGTATATTTTCCTTGAAGTCTATTTTTAGTTTGCTTGCAATTAAGTCACAGCCAGTGAATGGAAGGTGAAGGTTTTGGAGGCATCGTATTAAAACCATTATTATTATTATTATTATATCAGCAAACACTCTCAGGGGAAGGCATGAAGCATTATCACCACACATAACTTGAGAGAGACAACACACAAATACAAAGCATGGCATATAAACTATTGTGTCAGCAGGCAAATAATGAGAACCGTCAGCTTCAAAATCAGCTCTTTAATTGCACTTTCTGGTCAAGTCCACCTTTCAGGGGTTGTGATAAATAATATTATAGAGAGTAAAAACTCCATTATTGCGCAACTTGCAGGCAGCGCCTGGCAACGCTGCTGTCTCTTCTCCATGTACCTCCCTCCCCCTTCCTCCCGCCAAGCCATACTCACTTTCAGTGCGATGTTGCCTGATGTGCAGCATCTCAGGGATCTGTCTTCAAGTGTTCCCCGCCAGGAGAATTTTCTCCATAAACCACCATGTTAGAAAAATTTGAAATCATCTACTACCTCCCACCCTCCCTACTTCAGGATTGTAGGGGTCGTCTGATATTTATTAATCAAGAAATAATTTTCCTTTAAAAAATTTCTTAAATATAAAAAACAACAATTTTGAGGTTTAATTTACATAGGTTTGGATATAGAACGGTAGGAACACTGCAAAATCAGCTGACTTGAAGCCTCTATTACATTTTAAGCCTAACATTGCAGCAAACATTTGTGCACACTATTAGCTTAAAAAGTACCGTTAAATTCTGTGGCAAAGTAGGTCACTGACCTATCAGAGGGCAGGCGAAGAAGATCCTTGTGGCTGCCGGCTGTGCCAGGTTCTGCAGAGTCTGCGAGGGCTTGGACGAGCCGGTAGCCAGCTCGTTCTCACTCCTCACACTCTCGGCCTCTGCCACAGCTTGCTCCGCCTCCAGCTCCTTCCTGTCACGAGCTCCTGATCAAGAACAAAATAAATAGTCCCATGATACACAAAAAGGGCAAATTTCCTAGATTCTGCTCCTTACTCCTTACCATTTTACACTGCAAGAGTTGACATAAAAAGTTTTTAGTAGACAGTCCATAAGACACTTGATCTGAAGTTGGTAAATTCCTTTCAAATACTGAACCTTGTATGATAACTCCTTCAAAAAGATAAAGATAGCACATGGGGTAGGACTCACCAGCAAGGATGGACATGGTGGTGATCTTGCCAGACCCGTTGTGTCCCAGCAGGACGGTCACCTCCCCCTTGTACAAGTCGAGGGACACACCTTGGACGGCGCGGGGCACGGTCTGATGTCCCAACAAACTACTGTACGTCTTCGTGAGGTCTCGGATGAACACTCCGATGTCGGCCTTATTGCGATTCTGACTGAGCAGACGTTCGAAGTTCTGCGTGTCTTCGCGCGGAGTCACACTCCTAGTCTGAAACAAAATGCCGGGGTTGTTTCACTTAGGCGGATGTGAGTATGTACTTCTACATATTGATTTCTAAAAAGGAGTAGGGTTGCATATAGAGTGTTATTAAATAATTGTCATTACCATCATGCATTTATGAGCAAGTAATCCACAAGAATAGCCCTTGCTTATTTTACCTCAATTTTAAATATACTTTCTCCTGTGAAGCTGCTAAAGCAGTGTGAAGGCGCAGTGGAAGCTCACTGCCCTCACACCCTACAGCAGCCCAAGATTCAATCTACCAGCGGTATATTTTTAGTACCTAGTTTTATATTCATTTCATTTCTTTTTATTAAATTAAATGCTCCTGGGTGTAGGGGGATGTTACACCACATCTCTGTGAAAGAGAAGCACCCCCCTGATCTAAAATATTTGGACTGCATCAGCTGACACAGAAGTAGCCAAAAATAATTAGTGATTATATATTCTTGGCGTAATATTAACTCTATGATTCTTGGGAATGATGAGTATGGGTTGGAATATTTCCCACTCCAAAACTTGTGCAAAAGGTCACATTTATTCTAATTCTAGCTGGGTGTAGGTATGATTTCAAATGGAGCAGTTATACCTATAAAGAACAAAGTAATCAGATGCTGACTATATATAGGGATATTTTGTCACTTGTTATACATGTTTCTGCGTCTCATATGTTTTTGGACATTATTTTTAACAGTGCTGACAAGTTGAAAATTGTCAGCACTGTTGAAGGAGGGATGGTCAAGATGGACATGAAAATTGTTTAAAAGTTTAAAATATAGGAGGTACTATTAAGCCCAGCTAGGCATTGTACACTTATAGTGAGAGAGATAATATATATAAAAAAAAGAAATCTTGTTTTATTATATTTATTTCTCTCCTTTCCCACTACAAACAAAGGTACAAATGTGATCCGAGGGTTCTTACGTTGTGTCCGGGTCTTCGGTGCTGCCCTAGCTCTGTCCCCCCCTTCAGGGCTCTTCGGCTGTGCATGCACCTCGAGAGCTTGTGCAGTCTTCAGAAGGGACGGCAACTGTGCCTGACCCACGTATAAATTTTGACTACTTTGGGCTTGGTTTGCTAGCCCAAAATAGCATTGCTAGCTCAAAATTACTTTCCTTCAAGTATCAGTTTGGGCTAGCTGCGAAGCCCAGAGTACCTCAAACTGGCTTTAAAGTGTTATTGAGCTATCTGAACTCAAGTTTGCTTATAAGCAAAGTAGCCCACGATTGTCCAATAATGCTTCAGGCTTTATTTAGACCAAACATGCTCATTTAAGCCTCCAGCTCAGATTGGAATTTCGTAGCTTAAAATAGACCAGATTTGTGACCAAGCAATTTTAACCCAATTAAGACCAAACAAGCTTGAAACAAATTTAAGCTAGCTGTTGACCGTTTTAGCCCAAAATGGCTCCTAATATCCCCAGGGTTGCAGTAAGCTTGTTATTGGCCAAAAAAGCTCAATTAAGCCCAAGCTCAACCTAGCTTCATGTAGCTGTATATTGACCAATCCAGCTAAAATAAATCTGAGCACCCTGTAGACCATTTCTGCCCAAAATAGCCATGAATGAATTCCTTGCCTCGGCCAGCACAAAGTGAGCCAAAAATGCTTAAAATGGCACTCTTCAGCCCAAACATGCCCTTTTTTACTCTGAATGTATTCATGTGCTTGACCAAGCCAAAAATGGACCAAAAAAGCTTAAAATGGCACTCAGTAGCCCAAACATACCCCTTTTTACTCTGAATGTATTCCTCAGGTTGGCTCAGTTCAAAATAGCCCAAAATAGCTAAAAATGGATTTTTTTTGCCCAAAGATGTTTTTTCCCTCCCTGAATGTACTGCATTGGTTGAGGTAGCCCAAAATGAACCAAAACAGCTTAAAATGGACCTCTTTTGCCCAAAGATGTTTTTTCCCTCCCTGAATGTACTGCATTGGTTAGGTAGCCCAAAATGAACCAAAACAGCTTAAAATGGACCTCTTTTGCCCAAAGATGTGCCGGTCAACCCTGAATGTACTGCATTGGTTAAAGTATTATAGCTCTACCTTAACAAAACATTTTACATTTTAATTGTTTAAGTTTCTGTAAAGGCAAGACAGAAGTGATGATATTTGGCAACTATAGTACAGATACTACCAATATATATAGTGACAAGGCAAAAAGCAAAAAAAAAAAATAATAAAAAAAAATGTAGAACACATTTTGCATCCTTGGGATTGATGACATTGCCTTTAGTGTACATTTTTAATTTTTAATTGCATTGTGTACAAGAGAAAGCATCAGGATTTATATAAATTAAGTACTTCATAATGTCCACTCATGTTAATAAAGAAATACTGTAATGGGAAATTTTGCTACATTTATTTTGATTTTTTTTTTCCAGATTAAGCATTGAATTTAAATGTCCAAATTAAAAAAAATTTCAATTTTCAAAATTGGAGACATGGAAAATTTTAAAAATGTTCCTTCTTTTGAATTTAGCACCAAAACGTGACGTAGAAACTGCCCAGCAGGTGAATTTTTCCTGCAATAAATTTTTATTTTCGATTACAACACTTAAAGTTATTAACTGATATTATAGGGACAAAACTATTGATACTAGGGAAGAAAAACCCGCTGATTTCGATTGTGTTACTAAAATTTATTGCCAATTACTCCTTTTCGCTCAAACTATGATATCAGGCAGTTGTTGTGTGTTATTAACTAAGGAGTTTCTACGTCACAGTTTTCAGGTTTGCGCACAAAAGTTGCATACTTTGCCCATAATTCTAATAATCCCTTCAGAGTCCCCAAATGTAAATTAAAAAACTTAAAAAGTAAATCAAATTTATTGTTATTATATACCCTATCATAATAAAGTAATTACAATAAAATTTGAGTTGTAAAAAGAGAATTCAACATTGTTTGCTTATTATACCAAGTCATATTATAGTATATACATCGATCAATCACAGAAAAAATAAAATTTATTATTAAAAACAGAAAAACTTTAAGTTATATATATACAGTAAAAACATGTTATTAAGTAATGTCAAGGGACGTAAAGAAGCGCTGGCGCTGCTGATGCAATGTGATTTCAGGGAAAATTTAAACAGTAATTAATGTTCACCGACTCTTAGCCGTCTTAATTAGCAAAAAATCGCGAATTCATTAATTTAAAAATACTATATTTTACTAACACCCTATATATAGATCCGTAGCTATTGTAATATAGCATTCATTTTATTATATGAAAATCTTTCTTGGGAGACGTCTACTTATTAAACATAAAAAAAAAAATATCACCACTTAATTGCCTCGAGATTTAATATCGCTGATGCCGCGCGCGTTTCCATATATATGTAAACATATATTATTATGGCACGCACGTTTATATTCTAATTATTAATTATAATTTCTTTTACAAAATTGTTTAAAATAATACATGAAAGATATATAATGACATTTGTGCTTGATTCTATATAATATACTAATTATATACGCGCGATATCAGTCGATTTATTTATTGTTTTAATTTTGAGAAATCAACAAATTTCAATTGTTGCGCTTTTAGGTTTTAATTTTAAAAATTCAAACAAACTTTAATTCTTGCTTCTATAGCTCTCAGCTTTTCATTGTTCTTTTGTAATTGATTGGATGAACACGCGCATCGAATATCAAGCTTGAAAAAAATATTTTGATATCTTAAATTTTCCAATTAAGATTTTTCAATTATCAAGGAATAAGTTGTAATTTGCCTTAATTGGCTAATTAGCTATTACCTTTTAAAAATTAAGAACAAAAGTGTCACTTGCCTTTATTGGCCGGTGACCTTTTAAATTTTCAAGAATTATAAAAAAGTATCATTTGCCTTAAGTGGCCGGTGAGCTTAAAAATTTTCAAAGAATAAGATAAGATGGATTTAATGAGAAAGACAGCTGCAGAAGCAGCAGAACAAAACTATAATGAGAATCAAGACTGCTTGCAATTACAATCAGATATTGTTGAACTAACACAAGCAATAAAAGCAAGCAAGAAGAAAAGTGATGAACTCACAAACATCATAAATATGAAGGAAACTTTAATAAATGAGATTGACTTAAAATACGTAAATAGTGAAATGTTAACGGAAGTACTGGATGCGACAGATCAATTGACCAAGGAAAAACAGAGGTGCCGTAATCTTGAATCACAACTAAAAGACAAAAGTGATAAACTGGCACACTTGTCACATGACGGTGAAGTGAGTATTCAAAATTCACCTTCTGAAGATGATATAACTGTTCATATTCAACGACGAATTCAATGGCATAAAAAAATGTCAAGTACCATGGACAGGGTAATGGCAGCTATGGTAGCCTCATCCAATCAAGTGGCAAATAAAGAAGAAGAATTAAATCAGGAGAGAGAAAAAAGCCAGAACCTAACCTCCATGAACCATTTTTTAAAGGTAAAACTTTACGAAGCATTAATGATCAGACCTGTTAAGGAGCAGCGTCTGCTGCAGAAAATATATGAACTGGAGGAACAATGTCAGAGAGACAAAGAGCAGCTCCAGCGAGAACGAGAAGAAAATTATAAGTTGACCAAAGAGCTTGAAGAAAGAAGACTGGAGAACGTGTCACAAAAAATTGAGAAAGCCTCCTGCATGGAAGAAAAACGAGAAAAAGAATTCAAAGAATTGGATGTGAAACTAATTGGTTATGAAAAGGAATATGTTGATCAATTGATAAAGAATAAAATTACTAAGAAACAACTGGATGATAAAGAGAAACTACAATTACAAAATGAACAAAAATTTAATGAAATTGAAAAAGAATGTAAAAAATATAAAACACAAATCCAATTTGAAATTAATAAAAAAGAAATTTTGGAACAGCAAGTAAACAAATTGCAATTAGAATTAACTCTTAACAAAGATCAGCATAAAAGTGATAAATGTACCATCAAAGACGCTAATAAGAATGAGGTCACAAAACTGCAGAAGGATTTGTTCTGTCTGGCCAAGGAGAAGATGAGGATGGAGGAGCGAGTGCAATTGTCAGAGGTCGAGCTGGAGAAGCTGGAGGAAAGCCTGGCTGGCCTTAGTCATGAGACCTCGCATCGTCTCGAGGCCGTGAGGTCGGAACATGAGGCCCTCAGAAGCAGCTATAAATACCTGGCCGAGAAAGCACGAGAGCTGGAGATGAGCAACCAACAACTTTGTGACGAAATAAATCAATTACACCACCAGAGTCAACAGAAAATCAAATACATCCAAAAATTAGAACAGAGTACACTTGAGTTAAAAACTAAACTGTCAATATTGAAACATGAAAATTCTATGAAACATGAAAAATGTTCAAAACAAGAACATAAATTTAAGTTCCCACAAAGCATCATAAACCGCATGGATGTATACAAGATGACCATAAATACAGCAAATGTCCGATCCTTTTTTTATGTTCCATAAATATCTCGGGATATAAACTGCAGTTCCTGGTGTTAAAAGATTAAACAAAAATAAAATACCATTTTTCCTCGTTCTCAAGTTATAATCAAATTATTAATTCTACTGTAGCTGTCAGAAATAACTGGTTATTCAAAATTGAAAATATATAAATATATATATATAAATGAAAAAAAAAAAAATAAAAAAAAAATAAAAACACAACGACCATCACCACGAAGAATATTTTTGCATCATTGTTTCGACTTAATGGCAACGCAGAAGACATCCCACGTCAGAGGGCTTGCAGATACACATCCAACTTACACGAGAATTACGAGGCTCGCGAGGATGCTGCTCAAACACAAAAAGAGGTCAGTTTATGCTCTCTCTGCATATGTATTTTTTTTTAAAACAATACTCAAATATTTTAAAATAAAATTTTATTTAACATAATACAACCATTATTCAAAAATAGTTAATAATTATTTAATTAAATATACACTGGATTTTAACTGTTATTATTAAATAATATACAAATAAAATACAAGGAAAAATAAAAATAAATGCAATTAAATAATGAATTAAATACCGTAAGAAGTATTGATATATATCTATATCTACTCTACGAGCTAATAGAATAGGTAGAGACCATTGAATATAAGTTCACATTTTAGGATTAAGTTAAAGAGGATGATATCAATTAAAGTCCAATTGATATATTTAATGTGAATCTTTTTACTAACCTAAACACCAAATTGAGAATAAAAAGTTAATTTTTATTTCATTTTCCCCTTACTTTAAAATGCTGCAATCAAAATAAATAGTTGAACAATTAAAATCACAAAATTGTAAGGAGAGCATATAACTGAGAACTCTTGATTCCTCCTTTGAACTATATGTCCACAGATTCGTCCCAGAGATCAACGTACATCAAGCCCGGCCATCGACTACCACAACCACCCGGAAAAAGAAGATTTAATTAAATTAACTGCTATTACTAAATTGTTTTGTAAATGTTAAATATGTTAATGTTTATTTTTTAAAGTAATGCATGCACCATTTTTATAATGTACCCATGATCACTTTTATTTATGTAACATAAATTAATTTCATTATATAAAATCAATAATTTGTAACGAATGTTTTTAATTATTTTTCTGTCTAATTATCATGTCATTCATAGCATCTCAATTTAATATGTAAACTAATCTATTAAATTTCAATCCATCAGTAAAAGTTAACAAAGTCAAACACGTGACTTTTCTTACAGCTTAATGTGCACTAACCAAATTTTTAAATATTTGTCATGCAGGAATTAGATTTTGTATCAATTGTAATTCAAAGTTAACAATTTATAGAACATTAATTTAATTCCTTATTTACAATTGTAACCATATGTCATGCTAATATTAGTACAAAGAATTACTATCATAAAATACATTAAAACAGGTTGTTAAGAAATTCATGCAAGAATTATTTAGAATCCTAAAGTACGACAAATATTACCTTTATGTGATGAATTTTTTTTTGCAATAATAATACAAATATATTAATAAATACAGTTTATTTAAATACATTACTATCTTAATTCATTAATTCAGAGTGAAATTTGCATCATCTGCATCAAATGATTCTACATGTTAAGTGTGTTAAGCCAATAAAAAATTAAGGCTACATTTTTTTCTTCTTCAATTAAATAATTCAAGATATCTTTTCCTCTCTATCACTATTCAGTTAGCAGTTCTGCGCATTCACCAACAAATCTGAGGAAAGTCAGGATCCATCCTCCGACATTGAAACATATTCCACGATCAGTGGTGTGGGAAAAAAAATGTTGAGATATCCGAGTCTACAAAAAATCTTAGCTCTAAAGCGCATAATTATAAAATGTTGTCCTTATCCTAACATTATGAGGGTGATAAGGGAGGGGGATCATTAAAAATACACACATACACACTTTTTAGAGCAGGGAAGAAAAAGGTGTCAAATACTATCTGCTACAAAAATTCTTAAAAAATAATCTTTACATTTGGATACTAACCAACGTAAATTTTCGCAATTAAAACTTTAATGAGGAAATAACAAATGTTAAAAGCCTACTTTCCCCCCCCCACCCATGTTATATGCACACAGTATTATTTTACAGTATAAAATACTGTATGCATATATACTCACACCAGACTCGAACCAACTCAAAAATGTTCTTCACAAGAAGAAGAATATAGTTCGTGCGAGTCTGGACTCGCACAAATATTCAAAAAACAGCTACTGTCATGTCACAACCTGTTGTCAAAAAATGGAGGGGCTATAGTCAGTAGGCAATAGTCACAGGGATCCCTGACCCAGCCGTATATATGGCCCCTACTGCCCCTAGTCAAGCCTGGCGGCCCTGAACACAAGGCTGAAAATTACGTTTTGCATGCATTTTACCTGATTCTGTACAATGAAGACTTGCCAATCAACAGTTAGTAATTTTTCTGAAAGACAGATTTCCACAGAAAATGCTAAAATATAACCAAAATTCGCACAAAGCCTGAAGCTTCAGACACCAAGGACTGCCTCATGACATGACTTTTATAATCAGCTGATTAAAGGCAAAAAAGTTTCTGGCTATTCACACCAACGTTCCTTCATAAGTTGATTCACACTTCAGTTTCATGCGAATTAATGCTACTCGAACTTCCTTTTACCTATTATAGTATCCTATAGAGTTGTTATATTTTAAAGGGACAGTGGACCATAAAAATAAGCATTTTTTATTTAAAAGTTACCCACTAACTGAGTATGAATACATGCCGCACGGTGTAGAGTGCTTCAGGGTAAACGCCCAGCGAGTAACTTAAGTGTGGATTGCTCTGACGTCAGCAATCACGAAATTAAGGCATCATATATATTATATAGCTGCCAATTTTCTATGGAACTCACTCCCCCCTCCTCCTGCCCAGCCTTAATTGCTCAGTGCGATCTTAAATTGCCTGTGCGGCTGTCTATATTTATTTCATTTTTATAAATTCGGGGGATATATATATGGTCCGACAACGGAAATTTACTCATTTCTCACACTAGCATATCCTAAACATAAACTTTTTATGCATTCATGATTGCATTGTCCTCATATATGTCCCTTTAACTTAATTAATTTATATAGCTTTTTAGTGCATTAATTTTTAAAAGAATAATGTTGAATATAAATATTTATTTAATTTTCAAGGAAAATAAACCATTATAATGGACAACCATTGAGCTCTATACAAGGTTGTATAGAGCTCAATGTGGACAACATACATGAAAAATTTTTATTGCAGAAATGAATAGAGGGTACCAAATTATGCTACTCTGAATTCTTTCAGATTTTTTTGAGACCCAGAACTATTTTTAAATAATTATTGAAAGTGCGGCCACGCCCCCTGGAGGCGTCAATAGGCGTCCAGTCTCTAGATCCTTTTTATTAAGGCTGCAGGGGTGCCAACTGAAATCACAGGACTTTCAATAATTATTTAAAAATAGTTCCGGGTTTAAAAAAAATATGAAAAAATTCAGAGTATCATAATTTGGTACCATCTATTCATTTCTGCAATAAAATTTTTTCATGTATGTTGTCCATTGTGATACAATTAAGGATAATTAACCCAGAGAGGTAGCAATCAATAGAAAAATCCCAAAAAAGGTGAAAATCATGTGGTCACAGGGTCAAATCACAAATATTTGAGTGAATTAAGTATCACGACAATGTGAAACATCTTCATAATATTTTTTATATAATATTGCTTTATTTTTTTAAGGTCGCGTCTTTTTAAAAAAGTTTTCAGTTTACACACAATTTTGAAAAAAGAAACAAAAGTATAAAAATAATCACTTAATTGCAACCAAACTCTATTTATTTTATTGCAGCTCCCTGGAAATTTTCAGGATCTGTTGTAGTTAGAAGAATTAACCCCTAGCTAGCTATAAGTTCTATCATGGAAGGACCCTATATATTAAAGCTATATATCTCTTCTCACAATTATAATAAAGTTGTTATCATTACAATTATACAGTGGCTTAAAAAAATATTTGGTACTGTGTACTATATAAATCTAATCTCAGGTTATGGTTTTAATTTAAATTAACTCTGGTATAAAATACATTCAATGTTAATTTTTATTTCCAATCATTATAAGATTAAATCTTCATAGAAGATATATTGAAGTACATGACTCTGGAGCCTAATATGGATTTCACCCAGGCAAACTGTTGGTAGTTGATTTTGTTACTGGAACAGAAGAAAATAAGAGCTCTTAGGAAGGTCAAATTTTACCTGGGAAGGTAAAATTTGAAGCTAAAATAAGTGAAGATCGAGAATAGTCTTCTTTTGAAAAATTTCAATTAGGAAAATGTGTGCCAATATATATACTGAGAGGAAAATAAACAAGTCTCAATATTAGCAAATCTGATGTAATAGAAAGTCAATACAGACTACAATAGCCTAGAGAATGGCATGATAGGTCCATCAGTCCTACGAATTTGGACTGATCTGCTCATTTTGGCAAGAAACACCCAAGGTGACGTCACGTAGTGAGCTCAAAACAGCTGTTTCGCTGCACGAGGGGCCCCTACCGGAGCAGAGTTTTTGTTCAACATTAGCGAGATTGTTGCTTTTCATCTCATCTCAAATTTGATATTTATTTGCAATACTACAAGCCAAACCGGTTGCAGTAACGTATTAAAAGAATTTTTAAACACTGCAATTCGCAAGCAATCTGGGGTAGAAGTTGGTATCTTTGTTCATAAAGCATACAAAGCTGCTATTGGCTGTGCGCAGATTATAATAGTCACCTAGCGTTTGCGCAGCTTCATTTGGATTCAAGCTTTCTTATCATGCACACTTTGCGGAGCCATGCGCAGTAGACTACTAACATTTAAAACTCGTTTCTTCGCAGCTTTTCTAAGCCGTGGCTATTAATTTAAGGAAAACTTTATAATAGAGCAGAAACGTTGGTGGCGTTACCTTACCCTTAATAGCTTTAATAGTTACTGAGAAAAAAATTCAAATTATCTAGCATGGTGGCTTATGGAGATAATTTTCCTGACGGGGAACACTCTATTCCACGTGGAATAGTACTTATTATTAATTGAATTTGGAAATATCACGATAAATATCCTAAACATAAAGACAAAAAAAAAAATATATCACATTATACTTCAACTTTATATCAATATCAAACCATAAATGGAAATTGAGATAATAGTCAATATTAAAAGTCCAATGAAATATTTCTCATTCAAAAATTAATACAGTATTTTTTCTGCATTAAAAGTAATGATAACACTTTATTTTAAAATTTTCTTACAAGATATTGATGTAAAACTTTGTGCAGTACACAAGTCATAACATCATACAGTCAATGTCTTTTGACAGTTTACTTAATGTGCATTCAGAAGGTGCAGGCAGTTTTAAGACAAGTGCACTTTAAAAAAAAAAAGCTTAATAACATTTATATAGTCATGTTCTGTATGTTATTATTGTAACTTGTGACAAAAATCCACAAAAGTACTCTATAGTTCTTCAAGTTAAAAATTGTAATACTTGCATTAGAATCTAACTCAAGTATTACAATTTTTAACTTTAAGAAATGTACAGTTGTCAATTAATAGTATGAATAAAAATGGATAGAGGCTTCAAGTCAGCTGATTTTTCGGTGATCCCACCCGCTATACCAAACCTATGTAAAAAAAACGTGAATTCGTTTTTTCACTAAGAATAAGATTTTTCAGGGAAAATTCCTTTACGGAACTTTGGTCCAAACTGAAAAATACAGTAGATAATTCAAGATTTAGATTTTTTACTTGATTTATAACCAAGAAAAGTTAAAAAAACACTTTGCTTCATTTTCAAGTGCAAGATGAACCTTAGCGACAAACAGTTGCGCAGCGAAAGCGCATCACTTGAAGCCTCTATTGCTGACGTCAGCAATCACGAAATTAAAGCAACATATTATATAGCTGCCAATTTTCTATGGAACTCACTCCCCCCTCCTCCCGCCCAGTTTTTATAAATTCGGGGGATATATGGTCCGACAACGGAAATTTACTCTTCTCACACTAGCATATCTTAAACATAAACTTTTTATGCATTCATGATTGCATTGTCCTATATGTCCCTTTAACTTAATTAATTTATATAGCTTTTTAGTGCATTAATTTTTAAAAGAATAATTGATGAATATAAATATTTATTTAATTTTCAAGGAAAAGAAACCATTATAATTGTGATACAATTAAGGATAATTAACCCAGAGCATATGCAATCAATAGAAAAATCACAAAAAAGGTGAAAATCATGTGGTCACAGGGTCAAATCAGAAATATTTGAGTGAAGTATTTATCACGACAATGTGAATAAACGTCGTCATAATATTTTATAAATAATATATTGCTTTATTTTTTTAAGGGTCGTAAGGTAACGCCACCAATGTTAAAAAAAATCCCTCTCACAAAAATTCTGAAAAAAATTTAAAATGTTCTCACCCCCTATCAGTAGCTAAAATATCAGGTACACAAATACGATCTAGTTTTTGAGTTATGAATTTTTAAAGGTGACTAATTTAACATGGGATTTTCAGTTCTCCATGTTAAAAAGTAGTCAACTTTAAAAATTTATAACTCAAAAACTAGATCGTATTTGTATACCTGATATTTTAGCTACTGAAAGGGCCGGGGTGTAGAGGAGAACATCTTAAATTTTTTTCAGAATTTTTGTGAGAGGGATTTTTTTTAACATTGGTGGCGTTACCTTACCCTTAAGGTCGCGTCTTTTTAAAGTTTACACATAATTTTGAAAAAAGAAACAAAAGTATAAAAATAATAAAATGTAACCACAAACTCTAATTATTTTATTGAAGCTCCCTGGATATTTTCAGGATCTGTTGTAGTTAGAAGAATTAACCCCTAGCTAGCTATAAGTTCTATATCATGGAAGGACCCTATATAGCTATATATCTCTTCTCACAATTATAATAAAGTTGTTATCATTATACAATTATACAGTGGTTCCCCAGGCTTTGGACATCGCTTTGGTCCATTGAGAAAAAGTAGAGGTGTCCGTCCTGACTGAGGTTTTCCACGGTTCCCTCAGTTTCACCTCAGCGAATGCTGGGACGCGTAAGCATGCAGGCCGTGGCCACTATCCGTTCCCTACCTTATCCCTACCCAGTACCCCGCCGCGAGCTGTAAGCTCTTAGGGGTGTATCCTTGTAAAAAAAATATATATATATTTGGTACTGTGTACTATATAAATCTAATCTCAGGTTATGGTTTTATACCAGAGTTAATTTAAATTAATTAAATTAACTCTGGTATAAAATACATTCGATGTTTAATTTTTATTTCCAATCATTATAATCATTATGAGATAAATCTTCATAGCAGATATATTGAAGTTCATTGCATGCCTGGAGCCTAATATGGATTTCATTCAGGCAAACTGTTGGTAGTTGATTTTGTTACTGGAACAGAAGAAAATAAGAGGAAGGTAAAATTTGAAGCTAAAATAAGTGAAGATCGAGAATAGTCTTCTTTTGAAAAATTTCAATTAGGAAAATGTGTGCCAATATATATAGACTGAGAGGAAAATAAACAAGTCTCAATATTAGCAAATCTGATGTAATAGAAAGTCAATACAGACAACAATAGCCTAGAGAATGGCATGATAGGTCCATCAGTCCTACGAATTTGGACTGATCTGCTCATTTTGGCAAAAAACACCCAAGGTGACGTCACGTAGTGAGCTCAAAACAGCTGTTTCGCTGCACGAGGGGCCCCTACCGGAGCAGAGTTTTTGTTCAACATTAGCGAGATTGTTGCTTTTCATCTCATCTCAAATTTGATATTTATTTGCAATACTACAAGCCAAACCGGTTGCAGTAACGTATTAAAAGAATTTTTAAACACTGCAATTCGCAAGCAATCTGGGGTAGAAGTTGGTATCTTTGTTCATAAAGCATACAAAGCTGCTATTGGCTGTGCGCAAATTATAATAGTCACCTAGCGTTTGCGCAGCTTCATTTGGATTCAAGCTTTCTTATCATGCACACTTTGCGGAGCCATGCGCAGTAGACTACTAACATTTAAAACTCGTTTCTGCGCAGCTTTTCTAAGCCGTGGCTATTAATTTAAGGAAAACTTTATAATAGAGCAGAAACGTTGGTGGCGTTACCTTACCCTTAATAGCTTTAATAGTTACTGAGAAAAAAATTCAAATTATCTAGCATGGTGGCTTATGGAGATAATTTTCCTGACGGGGAACACTCTATTCCACGTGGAATAGTACTTATTATTAATTGAATTTGGAAATATCACGATAAATATCCTAAACATAAAGACAAAAAAAAAAAATATATCACATTATACTTCAACTTTATATCAATATCAAACCATAAATGGAAATTGAGATAATAGTCAATATTAATATTTCCAATGAAATATTTCTCATTCAAAAATTAATACAGTATTTTTTCTGCATTAAAAATAATGATAACACTTTATTTTAAAATTTTCTTACAAGATATTGATGTAAAACTTTGTGCAGTACACAAGTCATAACATCATACAGTCAATGTCTTTTGACAGTTTACTTAATGTGCATTCAGAAGGTGCAGGCAGTTTTAAGACAAGTGCACTTTAAAAAAAAAAAAGCTTAATAACATTTATATAGTCATGTTCTGTATGTTATTGTAACTTGTGACAAAAATCCATAAAAGTACTCTATAGTTCTTCAAGTTAAAAGTTGTAATACTTGCATTAGAAT
Source organism: Siphlonurus alternatus (assembly GCA_949825025.1). Taxonomy (NCBI): domain Eukaryota; kingdom Metazoa; phylum Arthropoda; class Insecta; order Ephemeroptera; family Siphlonuridae; genus Siphlonurus; species Siphlonurus alternatus. The sequence continues at coordinate 35,585,865 of OX463782.1, forward strand.
CTAACTCAAGTATTACAATTTTTAACTTTAAGAAATGTACAGTTGTCAATTAATAGTATGAATAAAAATGGTTTCTAGACGACAACCAAGAAATACTGTAATATGGAACACATGACACTTTTAATTCCTTATAATTATTTTGACTAAGCCTTTAATTATATTAATTCTATGAAGTCAAGACAGGAATCAAATGCAAACAATAAAGACACTTTCTTTTAAAGACATCAAGGATAAAATTGCTTAATAAATTGTACAGTAAAAGTACAGTATGTAACTATCAAATAATGACCTATATAATAATTATTATTAGTCTTTTATTAAACACAGAAAGTGTACATATTAACAGCACTAGAAACATACATTATAGAAAAACATTACAATAGAACACATAAAACATACATACAAAACATATATAATAGTTACAGAATAATAGAACAATAGAAAATGATAATAAAACAATATAAAATAAAATAACAGATGATACTAACAGCCTGTTACATCATAATAATAATATATCATATATATAATCACATATATATAAGACAAAATATGACATAGAAAATAGATAGAATAAAAAAAAAAAAAAGAAAAAAACTTATTGCTTCATTGCTATTCAAAATCTATAGACTATATGAAATCTCCCCTGGCATAATCGCTAATAGACTTAATTCTAGATTTACAGATATTTAAATGATATTGGCTACAATATTCATTACATAATTTACATACACAAGATTGTTCAGCTTTATGATAACCAGAAGATTTACAAATTAGATAGTGGAAGCCGTGAACAGCCTGGCGAGTTAAAACATTTCTAACATTGGATCTATCCAATTGGGGCAGACACCAATATTTACATGTCATAGCATCAGTGCTGTAAAACTCAGGATTAATATCCTGAGCTTTTTGATTCCTGACAGCTATAAAATTGGAATATTGATCTGTCGTTGGAAGTTTAAACATTTCTTTGATTTCTGTAATAAAATAATTGGAATCTATCAGTTTATAGGCCAGTCTAGTTTCAGTAAATTTTGACAGACACAGTAATCTTTTAACAAACATGGCTTTTACTGATTCTAATTTATCAAAATCGGATACAGATAAATGAGGCCATACAATTTCAATACCATAAGTAGCCACAGGGGCGACTTTTAAATTGAATAGTTTGAGCCCTGTTTTGACGGATAGACCAGACAGCCCTGAGATAGTGTACATAACAGTGATAGCGTTCTTACATCTTTCTGTTATATGTTTAGAAAAAGAAAGCCCTGTCATTTGAAGTATTATGCCAAGATATTTAAATGAATTTAGAAATTCAATCTTTTGACCGTCACAATAAATTTCATCGTTTTTGCATAACGGTCCGCCTCTTCTAAACTTAACAACCTTGGTTTTCTCTGTGTTAATTTCTAGACCATTTGTTTTGGCCCAGATGGATAGATTATTTAGCGCTTTTTGTAGCTTGACTTTGCTCTTTGAAATAATAGCAAGATCATCTGCATATAAATTTAGTACGACTTGATCATTTTCATTTTCACAGTTTATATCTTTTGTAATCTCAGTTATATCTGCAGTAAAAAGATTGAAAAGAAGAGAGCTGCTCGGGTCTCCTTGCAAAACTCCGTTAGATTGAATAATATTACTAGAACATGATAAGCGATCTTGAACACATACATAATTGATATTTAGAATAACAGCTAAGATATTCAAAATTTCAGAAGGAATTACTTTAAATGACTTCAGCTTTTCAATAAGCAAATTCCTATTGACCGAATCAAAAGCTTTTCTGAAGTCTACAAAAGCAATATATAAATGACCCTTTGGCTTCTCCAATGCTAGTTTAATTTGATTATATACTGTGGATACAGCTTGTATTGTGGAACGTCCTGGCATAAAGCCGTATTGCTCTTTTGGAATAAGATAGTGGGTGGAATCAAAAAGCCTGTTTGCAATTAATCTCGAGAAGAGTTTGTACATGGTATCACCATGGATAATACCTCTGTATGAGTCGGGTGACATAATGTTACCCTTCCCTTTGTATAATACCATTAGGTAGGCGATCCGCCACAATTCCGGAATTGTAGCCGTTTCAATACAGAGGTTAAACATATTGGTGATTGTTGGGGTTAACGACTTGCTTACTAGCTTCAAATGTTCATTCGTAATAAAATCTGGGCCCGAAGCTTTATTGTTTTTTAGGCTTTGCATACAATTATAGACTTCAAATTCATTAAGAGGAATATAATTTGAGTTACAATTATAGTCTCTTGTTAATGATAAAAGATTGAGAGTTTGGTCGGATTGTAATTTATTTGTATTTAAGATATTTGTAAAATAGTTTTCCCATTTGTCTATGTTAATTGGGCATGACTTAGTTGGTGGTCTATCTTTCCTAAGATATGTGTATATCTTAGGAAAGATCTGACATATCTGTATATATAATAATACAGATATGTCAATGTCACGCACTCGAGAATGTGTGGTAGTAATTAATGAGTAATGCAGTTACAACTCTTATCATATTTCACGGCCACGCGCCCTTGACTTGAAGATGACACTTGCATCACTGCATGTGCATCTATATGTATTACTGTATGTATGGCTAATCTAGATTGGATGAGTAATACACATAGATGCACATGCAGTGATGCAAGTGTCATCTAGCTTCAAGTCAAGGGCGCGTGGCCGTGAAATATGATAAGAGTATACTGCATTACTCATTAATTACTACCACACATTCTCGAGTGCGTGACATTGACATATCTGTATTATTATATAGGTCATTATTTGATAGTTACAAAAGTCTACTGTAAACTCATTAAAATTTAAAAGAATTTAATCAACAAAATAAACTCTTAGAATGTAAAGTTGAATTTAAAAGACATGAAAACAATACTTAAATAATTTAAGTAAAGTTTGAACAATATGAAAACTACCCACAATTTTGAAGCAATTGCTTACCAATGCATATATACACTATATACACACAGATTTATAGACAATGGCACAAAAAGGTTCAGAAATAATATGAGATTTCACTCCTCCATATATTTACATAATAATATATACAGACACTTTCATTTTATGCTGCTAAAATCAATTGTGAAATTTCTCAGCTAAAAAGTAGCATCAGCCAGAGAAAACTTAATGTCAAATATTCTAAATATTTACTTTTTATACTTAAATTTGGAGGTTCAATCAGAGAGCTTACGTATAAAAGAGAGGTTGAAGGCCGTGCTAATTAATGTGTTTCCCCCGAAATTTGAGGTTAATAATTATAACTGTTGGAATACTCAGAAAAGTATAAAAATTCTGTCACTGACAGCTTCCTCTGAGGACAACGCGAGGGCGCTATCTGTACTTTGTCTCATCTGTCAACTAAGGGATGATCAGCACCACTACGTTATCATCAGCAGAAGCAGCCACTATATCTACCAAAATGCGCTTTTGTGGTGTATGTTTTTAAACTTGCACTCTTGCATGAGCATTGAATGTTAAAGAGCTCTCTAGGGCCCTAGCTAGGGCAAAACTTCACCATAAACATTCAGCTGCTTTTTAATGTAAGCTCTCTGGTTCAAAACAGGTCATCTACACAAAAAGGATGTATTTTAATTTGTACCTTTTTTGCGGCTCCCACTTTCAGTTTCTTGGTGCCGCGCACCTTTTTCATCCGGTTCTTGCGTTCCTTCCTCTGTTTCCTGGTGGCCTTCTTCTTCTCAAACAGGCCATGCTGAAAGTAAGAAACTTAATAGCACAACTTGTCTGAAAAATAAGCTCATAATGTTTAATATTAATGTAACCCAACTGAAATGAAAAACCAAGAGCTATATTTCTCCACTATTAAGGTATAACCTGAGAATTTGTCTGTCAAGGTCAAGAGGCGTGGCTATAGTGGCAACACTGTTTGCATTGGAATGCGCATAAATTTTTAGGAGGGGGTGGTGACAACAGTCCTTGAGAACGTTGCCACATTTCTCATCACATATAGGAAACGATCATCGCCACGGTTCAAAATATATGAAAACAATTCAGAAAAATAGTCTAAAAAATTAGGTTTTAGTAAAAAAAAAAGTAAAAGAATCTGTTGTATAGTTTTTTTGCAATGCTAATTAACAAATTTAACATTGGAAGTATACAAAATTCTCATTGAAATAAATTAATTATAATTAAACCAACGGTTAAAAAATTCCGAAAAAATTCAGAGCTAATTTGACGATTGTTGGGAGTCCATCAAATTAATTTGAAGAAAATCTGTTGTAGCGAATTTTTCGTCCAAATTTCTCAGGTTAAGCCTTAAAAAACATTAGACGTAAGTTGTTTGAAAGAGTCTACAATTATAACATAACATGACGCCATATCCCTTTACGGGGTAAGCCATCAGCATTATTACCTCGGCCGTCTACAAATTGCCCTCCATAGCACTCGATTCTTGCATACTCCACTTGCTTCAGAAATACTCATAAACAATTATAAACAATAATATTACAGTAATAATTAAAAGTAAAACTCTTTTTGACTTTTTATCAAGTTCTCAGGATGAACCTTATCGACATGCAGTTAATTAATACAGAGTACTCAGGTAGCAGTATATTAAATAATCTAGCAAAACAACCAAACCTGTGACAACATTCAGGCGGGTTATTGCCACATTAATGGAAAAAATTAATGTATATTTTCCTTGAAGTCTATTTTTAGTTTGCTTGCAATTAAGTCACAGCCAGTGAATGGAAGGTGAAGGTTTTGGAGGCATCGTATTAAAACCATTATTATTATTATTATTATTATTATTATTATATCAGCAAACACTCTCAGGGGAAGGCATGGAGCATTATCACCACACATAACTTGAGAGAGACAACACACAAATACAAAGCATGGCATATAAACTATTGTGTCAGCAGGCAAATAATGAGAACCGTCAGCTTCAAAATCAGCTCTTTAATTGCACTTTCTGGTCAAGTCCACCTTTCAGGGGTTGTGATAAATAATATTATAGAGAGTAAAAACTCCATTATTGCGCAACTTGCAGGCAGCGCCTGGCAACGCTGCTGTCTCTTCTCCATGTACCTCCCTCCCCCTTCCTCCCGCCCAGCCATACTCACTTTCAGTGCGATGTTGCCTGATGTGCAGCATCTCAGGGATCTGTCTTCAAGTGTTCCCCGCCAGGAGAATTTTCTCCATAAACCACCATGTTAGAAAAATTTGAAATCATCTACTACCTCCCACCCTCCCTACTTCAGGATTGTAGGGGTCGTCTGATAATTATTAATCAAGAAATAATTTTCCTTTAAAAAAATTCTTAAATATAAAAAACAACAATTTTGAGGTTTATTTTACATAGGTTTGGATATAGAACGGTAGGAACACTGCAAAATCAGCTGACTTGAAGCCTCTATTACATTTTAAGCCTAACATTGCAGCAAACATTTGTGCACACTATTAGCTTCAAAAGTACCGTTAAATTCTGTGGCAAAGTAGGTCACTGACCTATCAGAGGGCAGGCGAAGAAGATCCTTGTGGCTGCCGGCTGTGCCAGGTTCTGCAGAGTCTGCGAGGGCTTGGACGAGCCGGTAGCCAGCTCGTTCTCACTCCTCACACTCTCGGCCTCTGCCACAGCTTGCTCCGCCTCCAGCTCCTTCCTGTCACGAGCTCCTGATCAAGAACAAAATAAATAGTCCCATGATACACAAAAAGGGCAAATTTCCTAGATTCTGCTCCTTACTCCTTACCATTTTACACTGCAAGAGTTGACATAAAAAGTTTTTAGTAGACAGTCCATAAGACACTTGATCTGAAGTTGGTTAATTCCTTTCAAATACTGAACCTTGTATGATAACTCCTTCAAAAAGATAAAGATAGCACATGGGGTAGGACTCACCAGCAAGGATGGACATGGTGGTGATCTTGCCAGACCCGTTGTGCCCCAGCAGGACGGTCACCTCCCCCTTGTACAAGTCGAGGGACACACCTTGGACGGCGCGGGGCACGGTCTGATGTCCCAACAAACTACTGTACGTCTTCGTGAGGTCTCGGATGAACACTCCGATGTCGGCCTTATTGCGATTCTGACTGAGCAGACGTTCGAAGTTCTGCGTGTCTTCGCGCGGAGTCACACTCCTAGTCTGAAACAAAATGCCGGGGTTGTTTCACTTAGGCGGATGTGAGAATGTACTTCTACATATTGATTTCTAAAAAGGAGTAGGGTTGCATATAGAGTGTTATTAAATAATTGTCATTACCATCATGCATTTATGAGCAAGTAATCCACAAGAATAGCCCTTGCTTATTTTACCTCAATTTTAAATATACTTTCTCCTGTGAAGCTGCTAAAGCAGTGTGAAGGCGCAGTGGAAGCTCACTGCCCTCACAACCTACAGCAGCCCAAGATTCAATCTACCAGCGGTATATTTTTAGTACCTAGTTTTATATTCATTTCATTTCTTTTTATTAAATTAAATGCTCCTGGGTGTAGGGGGATGTTACACCACATCTCTGTGAAAGAGAAGCACCCCCCTGATCTAAAATATTTGGACTGCATCAGCTGACACAGAAGTAGCCAAAAATAATTAGTGATTATATATTCTTGGCGTAATATTAACTCTATGATTCTTGGGAATGATGAGTATGGGTTGGAATATTTCCCACTCCAAAACTTGTGCAAAGGGTCACATTTATTCTAATTCTAGCTGGGTGTAGGTATGATTTCAAATGGAGCAGTTATACCTATAAAGAACAAAGTAATCAGATGCTGACTATATATAGGGATATTTTGTCACTTGTTATACATGTTTCTGCGTCTCATATGTTTTTGGACATTATTTTTAACAGTGCTGACAAGTTGAAAATTGTCAGCACTGTTGAAGGAGGGATGGTCAAGATGGACATGAAAATTGTTTAAAAGTTTAAAATATAGGAGGTACTATTAAGCCCAGCTAGGCATTGTACACTTATAGTGAGATAATATATATAAAAAAAAGAAATCTTGTTTTATTATATTTATTTCTCTATTTTCCCACTACAAACAAAAGTACAAATGTGATCCGAGGGTTCTTACGTTGTGTCCGGGTCTTCGGTGCTGCCCTAGCTCTGTCCCCCCCTTCAGGGCTCCTCGGCTGTGCATGCACCTCGAGAGCTTGTGCAGTCTTCAGAAGGGACGGCAACTGTGCCTGACCCACGTATAAATTTTGACTACTTTGGGCTTGGTTTGCCAGCCCAAAATAGCATTGCTAGCTCAAAATTACTTTCCTTCAAGTATCAGTTTAAGCTAGCTGCGAAGCCCAGAGTACCTCAAACTGGCTTTAAAGTGTTATTGAGCTATCTGAACTCAAATTTGCTTATAACCAAAGTAGCCCACGATTGTCCAATAATGCTTCAGGCTTTATTTAGACCAAACATGCTCATTTAAGCCTCCAGCTCAGATTGGAATTTTGTAGCTTAAAATAGACCAGATTTGTGACCAAGCAATTTTAACCCAATTAAGACCAAACAAGCTTGAAACAAATTTAAGCTAGCTGTTGACCGTTTTAGCCCAAAATGGCTCCTAATATCCCCAGGGTTGCAGTAAGCTTGTTATTGGCCAAAAAAGCTCAATTAAGCCCAAGCTCAACCTAGCTTCATGTAGCTGTATATTGACCAATCCAGCTAAAATAAATCTGAGCACCCTGTAGACCATTTCTGCCCAAAATAGCCATGAATGAATTCCTTGCCTCGGCCAGCACAAAGTGAGCCAAAAATGCTTAAAATGGCACTCTTCAGCCCAAACATGCCCTTTTTTTACTCTGAATGTATTCATATGCTTGACCAAGCCCAAAATTGACCAAAAAAGCTTAAAATGGCACTCAGTAGCCCCAACATACCCCTTTTTACTCTGAATGTATTCCTCAGGTTGGCTCAGTTCAAAATAGCCCAAAATAGCTTAAAATGGATTTTTTTTGCCCAAAGATGTTTTTTCCCTCCCTGAATGTACTGCATTGGTTAAGTAGCCCAAAATGAACCAAAACAGCTTAAAATGGACCTCTTTTGCCCAAAGATGTTTTTTCCCTCCCTGAATGTACTGCATTGGTTAGGTAGCCCAAAATGATCCAAAACAGCTTAAAATGGACCTCTTTTGCCCAAAGATGTGCCGATCAACCCTGAATATACTGCATTGGTTAAAGTATTATAGCTCTACCTTAACAAAACATTTTACATTTTAATTGTTTAAGTTTCTGTAAAGACAAGACAGAAGTGATGATATTTGGCAACTATAGTACAGATACTACCAATATATATAGTGACAAGGCAAAAAGCAAAAAAAAAAATGATAAAAAAAAATGTAGAACACATTTTGCATCCTTGGGATTGATGACATTGCCTTTAGTGTACATTTTTAATTTTTAATTGCATTGTGTACAAGAGAAAGCATCAGGATTTATATAAATTAAGTACTTCATAATGTCCACTCATGTTAATAAAGAAATACTGTAATGGGAAATTCTGCTACATTTATTTTGATTTTTTTTTTCCAGATGAAGCATTGAATTTAAATGTCCAAATTTAAAAAAATTTCAATTTTCAAAATTGGAGACATAGAAAATTTTAAAAATGTTCCTTCTTTTGAATTTAGCACCAAAACGTGACGTAGAAACTGCCCAGCAGGTGAATTTTTCCTGCAATAAATTTTTATTTTCGAATACAACACTTAAAGTTATTAACTGATATTATAGGGACAAAACTATTGATACTAGGGAAGAAAAACCCGCTGATTTCGATTGTGTTACTAAAATTTATTGCCAATTACTCCTTTTCGCTCAAACTATGATATCAGGCAGTTGTTGTGTGTTATTAACTAAGGAGTTTCTACGTCACAGTTTTCAGGTTTGCGCACAAAAGTTGCATACTTTGCCCATAATTCTAATAATCCCTTCAGAGTCCCCAAATGTAAATTAAAAAACTTAAAAAGTAAATCAAATTTATTGTTATTATATACCCTATCATAATAAAGTAATTACAATAAAATTTGAGTTGTAAAAAGAGAATTCAACATTGTTTGCTTATTATACCAAATCATATTATAGTACATACATCGATCAATCACAGAAAAAATAAAATTTATTATTAAAAACAGAAAAACTTTAAGTTATATATATACAGTAAAAACATATTATTAAGTAATGTCAAGGGACGTAAAGAAGCGCTGGCGCTGCTGATGCAATGTGATTTCAGGGAAAATTTAAACAGTAATTAATGTTCACCGACTCTTAGCCGTCTTAATTAGCAAAAAATCGCGAATTCATTAATTTAAAAATACTATATTTTACTAACACCCTATATATAGATCCGTAGCTATTGTAATATAGCATTCATTTTATTATATGAAAATCTTTCTTGGGAGACGTCTACTTATTAAACATAAAAAAAAAATATCACCACTTAATTGCCTCGAGATTTAATATCGCTGATGCCGCGCGCGTTTCCATATATATGTAAACATATATTATTATGGCACGCACGTTTATATTCTAATTATTAATTATAATTTCTTTTACAAAATTGTTTAAAATAATACATGAAAGATATATAATGACATTTGTGCTTGATTCTATATAATATACTAATTATATACGCGCGATATCAGTCGATTTATTTATTGTTTTAATTTTGAGAAATCAACAAATTTCAATTGTTGCGCTTTTAGGTTTTAATTTTAAAAATTCAAACAAACTTTAATTCTTGCTTCTATAGCTCTCAGCTTTTCATTGTTCTTTTGTAATTGATTGGATGAACACGCGCATCGAATATCAAGCTTGAAAAAAATATTTTGATATCTTAAATTTTCCAATTAAGATTTTTCAATTATCAAGGAATAAGTTGTAATTTGCCTTAATTGGCTAATTAGCTATTACCTTTTAAAAATTAAGAACAAAAGTGTCACTTGCCTTTATTGGCCGGTGACCTTTTAAATTTTCAAGAATTATAAAAAAGTATCATTTGCCTTAAGTGGCCGGTGAGCTTAAAAATTTTCAAAGAATAAGATAAGATGGATTTAATGAGAAAGACAGCTGCAGAAGCAGCAGAACAAAACTATAATGAGAATCAAGACTGCTTGCAATTACAATCTGATATTGTTGAACTAACACAAGCAATAAAAGCAAGCAAGAAGAAAATTGATGAACTCACAAACATCATAAATATGAAGGAAACTTTAATAAATGAGATTGACTTAAAATACGTAAATAGTGAAATGTTAACGGAAGTACTGGATGCGACAGATCAATTGACCAAGGAAAAACAGAGGTGCCGTAATCTTGAATCACAACTAAAAGACAAAAGTGATAAACTGGCACACTTGTCACATGACGGTGAAGTGAGTATTCAAAATTCACCTTCTGAAGATGATATAACTGTTCATATTCAACGACGAATTCAATGGCATAAAAAAATGTCAAGTACCATGGACAGGGTAATGGCAGCTATGGTAGCCTCATCCAATCAAGTGGCAAATAAAGAAGAAGAATTAAATCAGGAGAGAGAAAAAAGCCAGAACCTAACCTCCATGAACCATTTTTTAAAGGAAAAACTTTACGAAGCATTAATGATCAGACCTGTTAAGGAGCAGCGTCTGCTGCAGAAAATATATGAACTGGAGGAACAATGTCAGAGAGACAAAGAGCAGCTCCAGCGAGAACGAGAAGAAAATTATAAGTTGACCAAAGAGCTTGAAGAAAGAAGACTGGAGAACGTGTCACAAAAAATTGAGAAAGCCTCCTGCATGGAAGAAAAACGAGAAAAAGAATTCAAAGAATTGGATGTGAAACTAATTGGTTATGAAAAGGAATATGTTGATCAATTGATAAAGAATAAAATTACTAAGAAACAACTGGATGATAAAGAGAAACTACAATTACAAAATGAACAAAAATTTAATGAAATTGAAAAAGAATGTAAAAAATATAAAACACAAATCCAATTTGAAATTAATAAAAAAGAAATTTTGGAACAGCAAGTAAACAAATTGCAATTAGAATTAACTCTTAACAAAGATCAGCATAAAAGTGATAAATGTACCATCAAAGACGCTAATAAGAATGAGGTCACAAAACTGCAGAAGGATTTGTTCTGTCTGGCCAAGGAGAAGATGAGGATGGAGGAGCGAGTGCAATTGTCAGAGGTCGAGCTGGAGAAGCTGGAGGAAAGCCTGGCTGGCCTTAGTCATGAGACCTCGCATCGTCTCGAGGCCGTGAGGTCGGAACATGAGGCCCTCAGAAGCAGCTATAAATACCTGGCCGAGAAAGCACGAGAGCTGGAGATGAGCAACCAACAACTTTGTGACGAAATAAATCAATTACACCACCAGAGTCAACAGAAAATCAAATACATCCAAAAATTAGAACAGAGTACACTTGAGTTAAAAACTAAACTGTCAATATTGAAACATGAAAATTCTATGAAACATGAAAAATGTTCAAAACAAGAACATAAATTTAAGTTCCCACAAAGCATCATAAACCGCATGGATGTATACAAGATGACCTTAAATACAGCAAATGTCCGATCCTTTTTTTATGTTCCATAAATATCTCGGGATATAAACTGCAGTTCCTGGTGTTAAAAGATTAAACAAAAATAAAATACCATTTTTCCTCGTTCTCAAGTTATAATCAAATTATTAATTCTACTGTAGCTGTCAGAAATAACTGGTTATTCAAAATTGAAAATATATAAATATATATATATAAATGAAAAAAAAAAAAAATAATAAAAAAATAAAAACACAACGACCATCACCACGAAGAATATTTTTGCATCATTGTTTCGACTTAATGGCAACGCAGAAGACATCCCACGTCAGAGGGCTTGCAGATACACATCCAACTTACACGAGAATTACGAGGCTCGCGAGGATGCTGCTCAAACACAAAAAGAGGTCAGTTTATGCTCTCTCTGCATATGTATTTTTTTTTAAAACAATACTCAAATATTTTAAAATAAAATTTTATTTAACATAATACAACCATTATTCAAAAATAGTTAATAATTATTTAATTAAATATACACTGGATTTTAACTGTTATTATTAAATAATATACAAATAAAATACAAGGAAAAATAAAAATAAATGCAATTAAATAATGAATTAAATACCGTAAGAAGTATTGATATATATCTATATCTACTCTACGAGCTAATAGAATAGGTAGAGACCATTGAATATAAGTTCACATTTTAGGATTAAGTTAAAGAGGATGATATCAATTAAAGTCCAATTGATATATTTAATGTGAATCTTTTTACTAACCTAAACACCAAATTGAGAATAAAAAGTTAATTTTTATTTCATTTTCCCCTTACTTTAAAATGCTGCAATCAAAATAAATAGTTGAACAATTAAAATCACAAAATTGTAAAGAGAGCATATAACTGAGAACTCTTGATTCCTCCTTTGAACTATATGTCCACAGATTCGTCCCAGAGATCAACGTACATCAAGCCCGGCCATCGACTACCACAACCACCCGGAAAAAGAAGATTTAATTAAATTAACTGCTATTACTAAATTGTTTTGTAAATGTTAAATATGTTAATGTTTATTTTTTAAAGTAATGCATGCACCATTTTTATAATGTACCCATGATCACTTTTATTTATGTAACATAAATTAATTTCATTATATAAAATCAATAATTTGTAACGAATGTTTTTAATTATTTTTCTGTCTAATTATCATGTCATTCATAGCATCTCAATTTAATATGTAAACTAATCTATTAAATTTCAATCCATCAGTAAAAGTTAACAAAGTCAAACACGTGACTTTTCTTACAGCTTAATGTGCACTAACCAAATTTTTAAATATTTGTCATGCAGGAATTAGATTTTGTATCAATTGTAATTCAAAGTTAACAATTTATAGAACATTAATTTAATTCCTTATTTACAATTGTAACCATATGTCATGCTAATATTAGTACAAAGAATTACTATCATAAAATACATTAAAACAGGTTGTTAAGAAATTCATGCAAGAATTATTTAGAATCCTAAAGTACGACAAATATTACCTTTATGTGATGAATTTTTTTTTGCAATAATAATACAAATATATTAATAAATACAGTTTATTTAAATACATTACTATCTTAATTCATTAATTCAGAGTGAAATTTGCATCATCTGCATCAAATGATTCTACATGTTAAGTGTGTTAAGCCAATAAAAAATTAAGGCTACATTTTTTTCTTCTTCAATTAAATAATTCAAGATATCTTTTCCTCTCTATCACTATTCAGTTAGCAGTTCTGCGCATTCACCAACAAATCTGAGGAAAGTCAGGATCCATCCTCCGACATTGAAACATATTCCACGATCAGTGGTGTGGGAAAAAAAAATGTTGAGATATCCGAGTCTACAAAAAATCTTAGCTCTAAAGCGCATAATTATAAAATGTTGTCCTTATCCTAACATTATGAGGGTGATAAGGGAGGGGGATCATTAAAAATACACACATACACACTTTTTAGAGCAGGGAAGAAAAAGGTGTCAAATACTATCTGCTACAAAAATTCTTAAAAAATAATCTTTACATTTGGATACTAACCAACGTAAATTTTCGCAATTAAAACTTTAATGAGGAAATAACAAATGTTAAAAGCCTACTTTCCCCCCCCCCACCCATGTTATATGCACACAGTATTATTTTACAGTATAAAATACTGTATGCATATATACTCACACCAGACTCGAACCAACTCAAAAATGTTCTTCACAAGAAGAAGAATATAGTTCGTGCGAGTCTGGACTCGCACAAATATTCAAAAAACAGCTACTGTCATGTCACAACCTGTTGTCAAAAAATGGAGGGGCTATAGTCAGTAGGCAATAGTCACAGGGATCCCTGACCCAGCCGTATATATGGCCCCTACTGCCCCTAGTCAAGCCTGGCGGCCCTGAACACAAGGCTGAAAATTACGTTTTGCATGCATTTTACCTGATTCTGTACAATGAAGACTTGCCAATCAACAGTTAGTAATTTTTCTGAAAGACAGATTTCCACAGAAAATGCTAAAATATAACCAAAATTCGCACAAAGCCTGAAGCTTCAGACACCAAGGACTGCCTCATGACATGACTTTTATAATCAGCTGATTAAAGGCAAAAAAGTTTCTGGCTATTCACACCAACGTTCCTTCATAAGTTGATTCACACTTCAGTTTCATGCGAATTAATGCTACTCGAACTTCCTTTTACCTATTATAGTATCCTATAGAGTTGTTATATTTTAAAGGGACAGTGGACCATAAAAATAAGCATTTTTTATTTAAAAGTTACCCACTAACTGAGTATGAATACATGCCGCACGGTGTAGAGTGCTTCAGGGTAAACGCCCAGCGAGTAACTTAAGTGTGGATTGCTCTGACGTCAGCAATCACGAAATTAAGGCATCATATATATTATATATAGCTGCCAATTTTCTATGGAACTCACTCCCCCCTCCTCCTGCCCAGCCTTAATTGCTCAGTGCGATCTTAAATTGCCTGTGCGGCTGTCTATATTTATTTCATTTTTATAAATTCGGGGGATATATGGTCCGACAACGGAAATTTACTCATTTCTCACACTAGCATATCCTAAACATAAACTTTTTATGCATTCATGATTGCATTGTCCTCATATATGTCCCTTTAACTTAATTAATTTATATAGCTTTTTAGTGCATTAATTTTTAAAAGAATAATGTTGAATATAAATATTTATTTAATTTTCAAGGAAAATAAACCATTATAATGGACAACCATTGAGCTCTATACAAGGTTGTATAGAGCTCAATGTGGACAACATACATGAAAAATTTTTATTGCAGAAATGAATAGAGGGTACCAAATTATGCTACTCTGAATTCTTTCAGATTTTTTTGAGACCCAGAACTATTTTTAAATAATTATTGAAAGTGCGGCCACGCCCCCTGGAGGCGTCAATAGGCGTCCAGTCTCTAGATCCTTTTTATTAAGGCTGCAGGGGTGCCAACTGAAATCACAGGACTTTCAATAATTATTTAAAAATAGTTCCGGGTTTAAAAAAAATATGAAAAAATTCAGAGTATCATAATTTGGTACCATCTATTCATTTCTGCAATAAAATTTTTTCATGTATGTTGTCCATTGTGATACAATTAAGGATAATTAACCCAGAGAGGTAGCAACCCTTGTCCAAAAATTAGAGTAGTGGTCATGATTTGACCACCTAAAATGAGTGGTCAGACCACTAGATTTAGTGGTAGGACCACTAAATTTAGTGGTAGGACCACTAAATCTAGTGGTAGAGCCTAGTGGTAGTGGTCAGACCATGTGGTAGCCTTAGTGGTAGGACCACTAGACTAAGTGGTAGGACCTAAGTGGTAGTGGTCAGATCTAGTGGTAGTGGTCACACCAAGTGGTAGCTTTAGTGGTAGGACCACTAGACTAAGTGGTAGGACCTAAGTGGTAGTGGTCAGATCTAGTGGTAGTGGTCAGATTAAGTGGTAGGACCTAAGTGGTAGTGGTCAGATCTAGTGGTAGTGGTCACATCAAGTGGTAGCCTTAGTGGTAGGACCACTAGACTAAGTGGTAGGACCTAAGTGGTAGTGGTCACACTAAGTGGTAGGACCTAAGTGGTAGTGGTCACACTAAGTGGTAGGACCTAAGTGGTAGTGGTCAGATCTAGTGGTAGTGGTCAGACTAAGTGGTCAGATCTAGTGGTAGTGGTCACATCAAGTGGTAGCCTTAGTGGTAGGACCACTAGACTAAGTGGTAGTGGTCAGACTAAGTGGTAGCCTTAGTGGTAGGACCACTAGACTAAGTGGTAGGACCTAAGTGGTAGTGGTCAGATCTAGTGTGGTAGTGGTCAGACCAAGTGGTAGTGGTCAGAGTGTTAGTGATAAGAGGTGTGTAATATTTTTATTACTTTTATTAATTGTTGGGGTACGGAGTTTCATGGCTTGCAAATAATACATACTGCACTGACCGTCCTGATCAACTGAGGATTTCCACGGTTCCCTCAGTCTCGATCACCTCTAACGCGTAACAGGCGCATCAGATCCAGAAAAAAATTTGGGGCAGGGGGGGGAGGCGGGGGCAGGGCGGGGGCGGCTGCAAAATTTGGAAGAGGGGCCGGGGCCGGGCTACCGAAAATGTTAAAAAAATTTAAGTGGGGGAAACGCCTATATTGCCCATGTTAAATCCAAAATTTTGGGGGGAGGGGCACCCCCCCACCCTGGATTCGCGCCTGCCGTGGCCGCACCATATAAATATATCCGTTGTCAATAAAAAAAAAAAAAAAAAAATTGACCACTTAATTATCTAGTGGTCAGATTTTTTACCACTGAGCTCAGTGGTCACTCTAGAGCGCATGCGCAACGTCACGTGATAAAGAAACATCATGGCGTCGCACACGAGGTCGAGCAAAGTGCGAGCTCTGAAAAACGTATTATCAAGCTGTTTTATGTCAGATAAGTACCTTTTTAGTACATAAAACGTGTTATGAAATGTTCTTTTGTTAAGTTCTCGTTACTTTGTGTTGAATAATTTGTTCCAGGTAGCCTTTAACAGTCAATGATTGTCGGCTTCCTTTGGGACATGACAAAAATATCGCCGGAACATATCTCGCTGGTTGGTAATTATTCTTCAAAAACTTGCATGCTTTATAATTATTATTATATTTCTTTTGTATTGTAATTTTATTAATGTTATAATAATAAAAATGAACAATTCTCTCTCAGTGCATGCCTTTTTGTCGTTTTCTTGTACACACGCATGTATAATATATGTATCATTTTTACCTTGAATTAAGTGAAATAATTTACTTATTCAAGGTAGAAATGTGAAATAATAATTTTATTACATGTTGTAGCTATTTTTTCCACTGTCTGAGGCTGAAGAAAGTGCTAACTGCTTCGTGATATACGGCGTGTGATCACCATCTACTAACGATTTTTTGACCACTAGACCACGGCGCTACCACTAGAGCGTGACCACTAGAATTGACCACTAGAGTGACCACTAGAATTGACCACTAGAGTGACCACTAGAATTGACCACTAGAGTGACCACTAGGGTGACCACTAGGGTGACCACTAGGGTGACCACTAGGGTGACCACTAGAGTGACCACTAGGGTGACCACTAGAATTGACCACTTAATCCCTGACCATGACCACTGGCCAATCTACCACTAAGCAGTGGTCAAATGCTTGACCACTGCGGATTTTTTGGACAAGGGAATCAATAGAAAAATCCCAAAAAAGGTGAAAATCATGTGGTCACAGGGTCAAATCACAAATATTTGAGTGAATTAAGTATCACGACAATGTGAAACATCTTCATAATATTTTTTATATAATATTGCTTTATTTTTTTAAGGTCGCGTCTTTTTAAAAAAGTTTTCAGTTTACACACAATTTTGAAAAAAGAAACAAAAGTATAAAAATAATCACTTAATTGCAACCAAACTCTATTTATTTTATTGCAGCTCCCTGGAAATTTTCAGGATCTGTTGTAGTTAGAAGAATTAACCCCTAGCTAGCTATAAGTTCTATCATGGAAGGACCCTATATATTAAAGCTATATATCTCTTCTCACAATTATAATAAAGTTGTTATCATTACAATTATACAGTGGCTTAAAAAAATATTTGGTACTGTGTACTATATAAATCTAATCTCAGGTTATGGTTTTAATTTAAATTAACTCTGGTATAAAATACATTCAATGTTAATTTTTATTTCCAATCATTATAAGATTAAATCTTCATAGAAGATATATTGAAGTACATGACTCTGGAGCCTAATATGGATTTCACCCAGGCAAACTGTTGGTAGTTGATTTTGTTACTGGAACAGAAGAAAATAAGAGCTCTTAGGAAGGTCAAATTTTACCTGGGAAGGTAAAATTTGAAGCTAAAATAAGTGAAGATCGAGAATAGTCTTCTTTTGAAAAATTTCAATGAGGAAAATGTGTGCCAATTTCCTCAATTTTCCTCTCAGTCTATATATATAGACTGAGAGGAAAATAAACAAGTCTCAATATTAGCAAATCTGATGTAATAGAAAGTCAATACAGACTACAATAGCCTAGAGAATGGCATGATAGGTCCATCAGTCCTACGAATTTGGACTGATCTGCTCATTTTGGCAAGAAACACCCAAGGTGACGTCACGTAGTGAGCTCAAAACAGCTGTTTCGCTGCACGAGAGGCCCCTACCGGAGCAGAGTTTTTGTTCAACATTAGCGAGATTGTTGCTTTTCATCTCATCTCAAATTTGATATTTATTTGCAATACTACAAGCCAAACCGGTTGCAGTAACGTATTAAAAGAATTTTTAAACACTGCAATTCGCAAGCAATCTGGGGTAGAAGTTGGTATCTTTGTTCATAAAGCATACAAAGCTGCTATTGGCTGTGCGCAGATTATAATAGTCACCTAGCGTTTGCGCAGCTTCATTTGGATTCAAGCTTTCTTATCATGCACACTTTGCGGAGCCATGCGCAGTAGACTACTAACATTTAAAACTCGTTTCTTCGCAGCTTTTCTAAGCCGTGGCTATTAATTTAAGGAAAACTTTATAATAGAGCAGAAACGTTGGTGGCGTTACCTTACCCTTAATAGCTTTAATAGTTACTGAGAAAAAAATTCAAATTATCTAGCATGGTGGCTTATGGAGATAATTTTCCTGACGGGGAACACTCTATTCCACGTGGAATAGTACTTATTATTAATTGAATTTGGAAATATCACGATAAATATCCTAAACATAAAGACAAAAAAAAAAATATATCACATTATACTTCAACTTTATATCAATATCAAACCATAAATGGAAATTGAGATAATAGTCAATATTAAAAGTCCAATGAAATATTTCTCATTCAAAAATTAATACAGTATTTTTTCTGCATTAAAAGTAATGATAACACTTTATTTTAAAATTTTCTTACAAGATATTGATGTAAAACTTTGTGCAGTACACAAGTCATAACATCATACAGTCAATGTCTTTTGACAGTTTACTTAATGTGCATTCAGAAGGTGCAGGCAGTTTTAAGACAAGTGCACTTTAAAAAAAAAAAGCTTAATAACATTTATATAGTCATGTTCTGTATGTTATTATTGTAACTTGTGACAAAAATCCACAAAAGTACTCTATAGTTCTTCAAGTTAAAAATTGTAATACTTGCATTAGAATCTAACTCAAGTATTACAATTTTTAACTTTAAGAAATGTACAGTTGTCAATTAATAGTATGAATAAAAATGGATAGAGGCTTCAAGTCAGCTGATTTTTCGGTGATCCCACCCGCTATACCAAACCTATGTAAAAAAAACGTGAATTCGTTTTTTCACTAAGAATAAGATTTTTCAGGGAAAATTCCTTTACGGAACTTTGGTCCAAACTGAAAAATACAGTAGATAATTCAAGATTTAGATTTTTTACTTGATTTATAACCAAGAAAAGTTAAAAAAACACTTTGCTTCATTTTCAAGTGCAAGATGAACCTTAGCGACAAACAGTTGCGCAGCGAAAGCGCATCACTTGAAGCCTCTATTGCTGACGTCAGCAATCACGAAATTAAAGCAACATATTATATAGCTGCCAATTTTCTATGGAACTCACTCCCCCCTCCTCCCGCCCAGTTTTTATAAATTCGGGGGATATATGGTCCGACAACGGAAATTTACTCTTCTCACACTAGCATATCTTAAACATAAACTTTTTATGCATTCATGATTGCATTGTCCTATATGTCCCTTTAACTTAATTAATTTATATAGCTTTTTAGTGCATTAATTTTTAAAAGAATAATTGATGAATATAAATATTTATTTAATTTTCAAGGAAAAGAAACCATTATAATTGTGATACAATTAAGGATAATTAACCCAGAGCATATGCAATCAATAGAAAAATCACAAAAAAGGTGAAAATCATGTGGTCACAGGGTCAAATCAGAAATATTTGAGTGAAGTATTTATCACGACAATGTGAATAAACGTCGTCATAATATTTTATAAATAATATATTGCTTTATTTTTTTAAGGGTCGTAAGGTAACGCCACCAATGTTAAAAAAAATCCCTCTCACAAAAATTCTGAAAAAAATTTAAAATGTTCTCACCCCCTATCAGTAGCTAAAATATCAGGTACACAAATACGATCTAGTTTTTGAGTTATGAATTTTTAAAGGTGACTAATTTAACATGGGATTTTCAGTTCTCCATGTTAAAAAGTAGTCAACTTTAAAAATTTATAACTCAAAAACTAGATCGTATTTGTATACCTGATATTTTAGCTACTGAAAGGGCCGGGGTGTAGAGGAGAACATCTTAAATTTTTTTCAGAATTTTTGTGAGAGGGATTTTTTTTAACATTGGTGGCGTTACCTTACCCTTAAGGTCGCGTCTTTTTAAAGTTTACACATAATTTTGAAAAAAGAAACAAAAGTATAAAAATAATAAAATGTAACCACAAACTCTAATTATTTTATTGAAGCTCCCTGGATATTTTCAGGATCTGTTGTAGTTAGAAGAATTAACCCCTAGCTAGCTATAAGTTCTATATCATGGAAGGACCCTATATAGCTATATATCTCTTCTCACAATTATAATAAAGTTGTTATCATTATACAATTATACAGTGGTTCCCCAGGCTTTGGACATCGCTTTGGTCCATTGAGAAAAAGTAGAGGTGTCCGTCCTGACTGAGGTTTTCCACGGTTCCCTCAGTTTCACCTCAGCGAATGCTGGGACGCGTAAGCATGCAGGCCGTGGCCACTATCCGTTCCCTACCTTATCCCTACCCAGTACCCCGCCGCGAGCTGTAAGCTCTTAGGGGTGTATCCTTGTAAAAAAAATATATATATATTTGGTACTGTGTACTATATAAATCTAATCTCAGGTTATGGTTTTATACCAGAGTTAATTTAAATTAATTAAATTAACTCTGGTATAAAATACATTCGATGTTTAATTTTTATTTCCAATCATTATAATCATTATGAGATAAATCTTCATAGCAGATATATTGAAGTTCATTGCATGCCTGGAGCCTAATATGGATTTCATTCAGGCAAACTGTTGGTAGTTGATTTTGTTACTGGAACAGAAGAAAATAAGAGGAAGGTAAAATTTGAAGCTAAAATAAGTGAAGATCGAGAATAGTCTTCTTTTGAAAAATTTCAATTAGGAAAATGTGTGCCAATATATATAGACTGAGAGGAAAATAAACAAGTCTCAATATTAGCAAATCTGATGTAATAGAAAGTCAATACAGACAACAATAGCCTAGAGAATGGCATGATAGGTCCATCAGTCCTACGAATTTGGACTGATCTGCTCATTTTGGCAAAAAACACCCAAGGTGACGTCACGTAGTGAGCTCAAAACAGCTGTTTCGCTGCACGAGGGGCCCCTACCGGAGCAGAGTTTTTGTTCAACATTAGCGAGATTGTTGCTTTTCATCTCATCTCAAATTTGATATTTATTTGCAATACTACAAGCCAAACCGGTTGCAGTAACGTATTAAAAGAATTTTTAAACACTGCAATTCGCAAGCAATCTGGGGTAGAAGTTGGTATCTTTGTTCATAAAGCATACAAAGCTGCTATTGGCTGTGCGCAAATTATAATAGTCACCTAGCGTTTGCGCAGCTTCATTTGGATTCAAGCTTTCTTATCATGCACACTTTGCGGAGCCATGCGCAGTAGACTACTAACATTTAAAACTCGTTTCTGCGCAGCTTTTCTAAGCCGTGGCTATTAATTTAAGGAAAACTTTATAATAGAGCAGAAACGTTGGTGGCGTTACCTTACCCTTAATAGCTTTAATAGTTACTGAGAAAAAAATTCAAATTATCTAGCATGGTGGCTTATGGAGATAATTTTCCTGACGGGGAACACTCTATTCCACGTGGAATAGTACTTATTATTAATTGAATTTGGAAATATCACGATAAATATCCTAAACATAAAGACAAAAAAAAAAAATATATCACATTATACTTCAACTTTATATCAATATCAAACCATAAATGGAAATTGAGATAATAGTCAATATTAATATTTCCAATGAAATATTTCTCATTCAAAAATTAATACAGTATTTTTTCTGCATTAAAAATAATGATAACACTTTATTTTAAAATTTTCTTACAAGATATTGATGTAAAACTTTGTGCAGTACACAAGTCATAACATCATACAGTCAATGTCTTTTGACAGTTTACTTAATGTGCATTCAGAAGGTGCAGGCAGTTTTAAGACAAGTGCACTTTAAAAAAAAAAAAGCTTAATAACATTTATATAGTCATGTTCTGTATGTTATTGTAACTTGTGACAAAAATCCATAAAAGTACTCTATAGTTCTTCAAGTTAAAAGTTGTAATACTTGCATTAGAATCTAACTCAAGTATTACAATTTTTAACTTTAAGAAATGTACAGTTGTCAATTAATAGTATGAATAAAAATGGTTTCTAGACGACAACCAAGAAATACTGTAATATGGAACACATGACACTTTTAATTCCTTATAATTATTTTGACTAAGCCTTTAATTATATTAATTCTATGAAGTCAAGACAGGAATCAAATGCAAACAATAAAGACACTTTCTTTTAAAGACATCAAGGATAAAATTGCTTAATAAATTGTACAGTAAAAGTACAGTATGTAACTATCAAATAATGACCTATATAATAATTATTATTAGTCTTTTATTAAACACAGAAAGTGTACATATTAACAGCACTAGAAACATACATTATAGAAAAACATTACAATAGAACACATAAAACATACATACAAAACATATATAATAGTTACAGAATAATAGAACAATAGAAAATGATAATAAAACAATATAAAATAAAATAACAGATGATACTAACAGCCTGTTACATCATAATAATAATATATCATATATATAATCACATATATATAAGACAAAATATGACATAGAAAATAGATAGAATAAAAAAAAAAAAAAGAAAAAAACTTATTGCTTCATTGCTATTCAAAATCTATAGACTATATGAAATCTCCCCTGGCATAATCGCTAATAGACTTAATTCTAGATTTACAGATATTTAAATGATATTGGCTACAATATTCATTACATAATTTACATACACAAGATTGTTCAGCTTTATGATAACCAGAAGATTTACAAATTAGATAGTGGAAGCCGTGAACAGCCTGGCGAGTTAAAACATTTCTAACATTGGATCTATCCAATTGGGGCAGACACCAATATTTACATGTCATAGCATCAGTGCTGTAAAACTCAGGATTAATATCCTGAGCTTTTTGATTCCTGACAGCTATAAAATTGGAATATTGATCTGTCGTTGGAAGTTTAAACATTTCTTTGATTTCTGTAATAAAATAATTGGAATCTATCAGTTTATAGGCCAGTCTAGTTTCAGTAAATTTTGACAGACACAGTAATCTTTTAACAAACATGGCTTTTACTGATTCTAATTTATCAAAATCGGATACAGATAAATGAGGCCATACAATTTCAATACCATAAGTAGCCACAGGGGCGACTTTTAAATTGAATAGTTTGAGCCCTGTTTTGACGGATAGACCAGACAGCCCTGAGATAGTGTACATAACAGTGATAGCGTTCTTACATCTTTCTGTTATATGTTTAGAAAAAGAAAGCCCTGTCATTTGAAGTATTATGCCAAGATATTTAAATGAATTTAGAAATTCAATCTTTTGACCGTCACAATAAATTTCATCGTTTTTGCATAACGGTCCGCCTCTTCTAAACTTAACAACCTTGGTTTTCTCTGTGTTAATTTCTAGACCATTTGTTTTGGC
Source organism: Siphlonurus alternatus (assembly GCA_949825025.1). NCBI lineage: Eukaryota > Metazoa > Arthropoda > Insecta > Ephemeroptera > Siphlonuridae > Siphlonurus > Siphlonurus alternatus. The sequence goes on from OX463782.1 coordinate 35,609,694, forward strand.
CCAGATGGATAGATTATTTAGCGCTTTTTGTAGCTTGACTTTGCTCTTTGAAATAATAGCAAGATCATCTGCATATAAATTTAGTACGACTTGATCATTTTCATTTTCACAGTTTATATCTTTTGTAATCTCAGTTATATCTGCAGTAAAAAGATTGAAAAGAAGAGAGCTGCTCGGGTCTCCTTGCAAAACTCCGTTAGATTGAATAATATTACTAGAACATGATAAGCGATCTTGAACACATACATAATTGATATTTAGAATAACAGCTAAGATATTCAAAATTTCAGAAGGAATTACTTTAAATGACTTCAGCTTTTCAATAAGCAAATTCCTATTGACCGAATCAAAAGCTTTTCTGAAGTCTACAAAAGCAATATATAAATGACCCTTTGGCTTCTCCAATGCTAGTTTAATTTGATTATATACTGTGGATACAGCTTGTATTGTGGAACGTCCTGGCATAAAGCCGTATTGCTCTTTTGGAATAAGATAGTGGGTGGAATCAAAAAGCCTGTTTGCAATTAATCTCGAGAAGAGTTTGTACATGGTATCACCATGGATAATACCTCTGTATGAGTCGGGTGACATAATGTTACCCTTCCCTTTGTATAATACCATTAGGTAGGCGATCCGCCACAATTCCGGAATTGTAGCCGTTTCAATACAGAGGTTAAACATATTGGTGATTGTTGGGGTTAACGACTTGCTTACTAGCTTCAAATGTTCATTCGTAATAAAATCTGGGCCCGAAGCTTTATTGTTTTTTAGGCTTTGCATACAATTATAGACTTCAAATTCATTAAGAGGAATATAATTTGAGTTACAATTATAGTCTCTTGTTAATGATAAAAGATTGAGAGTTTGGTCGGATTGTAATTTATTTGTATTTAAGATATTTGTAAAATAGTTTTCCCATTTGTCTATGTTAATTGGGCATGACTTAGTTGGTGGTCTATCTTTCCTAAGATATGTGTATATCTTAGGAAAGATCTGACATATCTGTATATATAATAATACAGATATGTCAATGTCACGCACTCGAGAATGTGTGGTAGTAATTAATGAGTAATGCAGTTACAACTCTTATCATATTTCACGGCCACGCGCCCTTGACTTGAAGATGACACTTGCATCACTGCATGTGCATCTATATGTATTACTGTATGTATGGCTAATCTAGATTGGATGAGTAATACACATAGATGCACATGCAGTGATGCAAGTGTCATCTAGCTTCAAGTCAAGGGCGCGTGGCCGTGAAATATGATAAGAGTATACTGCATTACTCATTAATTACTACCACACATTCTCGAGTGCGTGACATTGACATATCTGTATTATTATATAGGTCATTATTTGATAGTTACAAAAGTCTACTGTAAACTCATTAAAATTTAAAAGAATTTAATCAACAAAATAAACTCTTAGAATGTAAAGTTGAATTTAAAAGACATGAAAACAATACTTAAATAATTTAAGTAAAGTTTGAACAATATGAAAACTACCCACAATTTTGAAGCAATTGCTTACCAATGCATATATACACTATATACACACAGATTTATAGACAATGGCACAAAAAGGTTCAGAAATAATATGAGATTTCACTCCTCCATATATTTACATAATAATATATACAGACACTTTCATTTTATGCTGCTAAAATCAATTGTGAAATTTCTCAGCTAAAAAGTAGCATCAGCCAGAGAAAACTTAATGTCAAATATTCTAAATATTTACTTTTTATACTTAAATTTGGAGGTTCAATCAGAGAGCTTACGTATAAAAGAGAGGTTGAAGGCCGTGCTAATTAATGTGTTTCCCCCGAAATTTGAGGTTAATAATTATAACTGTTGGAATACTCAGAAAAGTATAAAAATTCTGTCACTGACAGCTTCCTCTGAGGACAACGCGAGGGCGCTATCTGTACTTTGTCTCATCTGTCAACTAAGGGATGATCAGCACCACTACGTTATCATCAGCAGAAGCAGCCACTATATCTACCAAAATGCGCTTTTGTGGTGTATGTTTTTAAACTTGCACTCTTGCATGAGCATTGAATGTTAAAGAGCTCTCTAGGGCCCTAGCTAGGGCAAAACTTCACCATAAACATTCAGCTGCTTTTTAATGTAAGCTCTCTGGTTCAAAACAGGTCATCTACACAAAAAGGATGTATTTTAATTTGTACCTTTTTTGCGGCTCCCACTTTCAGTTTCTTGGTGCCGCGCACCTTTTTCATCCGGTTCTTGCGTTCCTTCCTCTGTTTCCTGGTGGCCTTCTTCTTCTCAAACAGGCCATGCTGAAAGTAAGAAACTTAATAGCACAACTTGTCTGAAAAATAAGCTCATAATGTTTAATATTAATGTAACCCAACTGAAATGAAAAACCAAGAGCTATATTTCTCCACTATTAAGGTATAACCTGAGAATTTGTCTGTCAAGGTCAAGAGGCGTGGCTATAGTGGCAACACTGTTTGCATTGGAATGCGCATAAATTTTTAGGAGGGGGTGGTGACAACAGTCCTTGAGAACGTTGCCACATTTCTCATCACATATAGGAAACGATCATCGCCACGGTTCAAAATATATGAAAACAATTCAGAAAAATAGTCTAAAAAATTAGGTTTTAGTAAAAAAAAAAGTAAAAGAATCTGTTGTATAGTTTTTTTGCAATGCTAATTAACAAATTTAACATTGGAAGTATACAAAATTCTCATTGAAATAAATTAATTATAATTAAACCAACGGTTAAAAAATTCCGAAAAAATTCAGAGCTAATTTGACGATTGTTGGGAGTCCATCAAATTAATTTGAAGAAAATCTGTTGTAGCGAATTTTTCGTCCAAATTTCTCAGGTTAAGCCTTAAAAAACATTAGACGTAAGTTGTTTGAAAGAGTCTACAATTATAACATAACATGACGCCATATCCCTTTACGGGGTAAGCCATCAGCATTATTACCTCGGCCGTCTACAAATTGCCCTCCATAGCACTCGATTCTTGCATACTCCACTTGCTTCAGAAATACTCATAAACAATTATAAACAATAATATTACAGTAATAATTAAAAGTAAAACTCTTTTTGACTTTTTATCAAGTTCTCAGGATGAACCTTATCGACATGCAGTTAATTAATACAGAGTACTCAGGTAGCAGTATATTAAATAATCTAGCAAAACAACCAAACCTGTGACAACATTCAGGCGGGTTATTGCCACATTAATGGAAAAAATTAATGTATATTTTCCTTGAAGTCTATTTTTAGTTTGCTTGCAATTAAGTCACAGCCAGTGAATGGAAGGTGAAGGTTTTGGAGGCATCGTATTAAAACCATTATTATTATTATTATTATTATTATTATTATATCAGCAAACACTCTCAGGGGAAGGCATGGAGCATTATCACCACACATAACTTGAGAGAGACAACACACAAATACAAAGCATGGCATATAAACTATTGTGTCAGCAGGCAAATAATGAGAACCGTCAGCTTCAAAATCAGCTCTTTAATTGCACTTTCTGGTCAAGTCCACCTTTCAGGGGTTGTGATAAATAATATTATAGAGAGTAAAAACTCCATTATTGCGCAACTTGCAGGCAGCGCCTGGCAACGCTGCTGTCTCTTCTCCATGTACCTCCCTCCCCCTTCCTCCCGCCCAGCCATACTCACTTTCAGTGCGATGTTGCCTGATGTGCAGCATCTCAGGGATCTGTCTTCAAGTGTTCCCCGCCAGGAGAATTTTCTCCATAAACCACCATGTTAGAAAAATTTGAAATCATCTACTACCTCCCACCCTCCCTACTTCAGGATTGTAGGGGTCGTCTGATAATTATTAATCAAGAAATAATTTTCCTTTAAAAAAATTCTTAAATATAAAAAACAACAATTTTGAGGTTTATTTTACATAGGTTTGGATATAGAACGGTAGGAACACTGCAAAATCAGCTGACTTGAAGCCTCTATTACATTTTAAGCCTAACATTGCAGCAAACATTTGTGCACACTATTAGCTTCAAAAGTACCGTTAAATTCTGTGGCAAAGTAGGTCACTGACCTATCAGAGGGCAGGCGAAGAAGATCCTTGTGGCTGCCGGCTGTGCCAGGTTCTGCAGAGTCTGCGAGGGCTTGGACGAGCCGGTAGCCAGCTCGTTCTCACTCCTCACACTCTCGGCCTCTGCCACAGCTTGCTCCGCCTCCAGCTCCTTCCTGTCACGAGCTCCTGATCAAGAACAAAATAAATAGTCCCATGATACACAAAAAGGGCAAATTTCCTAGATTCTGCTCCTTACTCCTTACCATTTTACACTGCAAGAGTTGACATAAAAAGTTTTTAGTAGACAGTCCATAAGACACTTGATCTGAAGTTGGTTAATTCCTTTCAAATACTGAACCTTGTATGATAACTCCTTCAAAAAGATAAAGATAGCACATGGGGTAGGACTCACCAGCAAGGATGGACATGGTGGTGATCTTGCCAGACCCGTTGTGCCCCAGCAGGACGGTCACCTCCCCCTTGTACAAGTCGAGGGACACACCTTGGACGGCGCGGGGCACGGTCTGATGTCCCAACAAACTACTGTACGTCTTCGTGAGGTCTCGGATGAACACTCCGATGTCGGCCTTATTGCGATTCTGACTGAGCAGACGTTCGAAGTTCTGCGTGTCTTCGCGCGGAGTCACACTCCTAGTCTGAAACAAAATGCCGGGGTTGTTTCACTTAGGCGGATGTGAGAATGTACTTCTACATATTGATTTCTAAAAAGGAGTAGGGTTGCATATAGAGTGTTATTAAATAATTGTCATTACCATCATGCATTTATGAGCAAGTAATCCACAAGAATAGCCCTTGCTTATTTTACCTCAATTTTAAATATACTTTCTCCTGTGAAGCTGCTAAAGCAGTGTGAAGGCGCAGTGGAAGCTCACTGCCCTCACAACCTACAGCAGCCCAAGATTCAATCTACCAGCGGTATATTTTTAGTACCTAGTTTTATATTCATTTCATTTCTTTTTATTAAATTAAATGCTCCTGGGTGTAGGGGGATGTTACACCACATCTCTGTGAAAGAGAAGCACCCCCCTGATCTAAAATATTTGGACTGCATCAGCTGACACAGAAGTAGCCAAAAATAATTAGTGATTATATATTCTTGGCGTAATATTAACTCTATGATTCTTGGGAATGATGAGTATGGGTTGGAATATTTCCCACTCCAAAACTTGTGCAAAGGGTCACATTTATTCTAATTCTAGCTGGGTGTAGGTATGATTTCAAATGGAGCAGTTATACCTATAAAGAACAAAGTAATCAGATGCTGACTATATATAGGGATATTTTGTCACTTGTTATACATGTTTCTGCGTCTCATATGTTTTTGGACATTATTTTTAACAGTGCTGACAAGTTGAAAATTGTCAGCACTGTTGAAGGAGGGATGGTCAAGATGGACATGAAAATTGTTTAAAAGTTTAAAATATAGGAGGTACTATTAAGCCCAGCTAGGCATTGTACACTTATAGTGAGATAATATATATAAAAAAAAGAAATCTTGTTTTATTATATTTATTTCTCTATTTTCCCACTACAAACAAAAGTACAAATGTGATCCGAGGGTTCTTACGTTGTGTCCGGGTCTTCGGTGCTGCCCTAGCTCTGTCCCCCCCTTCAGGGCTCCTCGGCTGTGCATGCACCTCGAGAGCTTGTGCAGTCTTCAGAAGGGACGGCAACTGTGCCTGACCCACGTATAAATTTTGACTACTTTGGGCTTGGTTTGCCAGCCCAAAATAGCATTGCTAGCTCAAAATTACTTTCCTTCAAGTATCAGTTTAAGCTAGCTGCGAAGCCCAGAGTACCTCAAACTGGCTTTAAAGTGTTATTGAGCTATCTGAACTCAAATTTGCTTATAACCAAAGTAGCCCACGATTGTCCAATAATGCTTCAGGCTTTATTTAGACCAAACATGCTCATTTAAGCCTCCAGCTCAGATTGGAATTTTGTAGCTTAAAATAGACCAGATTTGTGACCAAGCAATTTTAACCCAATTAAGACCAAACAAGCTTGAAACAAATTTAAGCTAGCTGTTGACCGTTTTAGCCCAAAATGGCTCCTAATATCCCCAGGGTTGCAGTAAGCTTGTTATTGGCCAAAAAAGCTCAATTAAGCCCAAGCTCAACCTAGCTTCATGTAGCTGTATATTGACCAATCTAGCTAAAATAAATCTGAGCACCCTGTAGACCATTTCTGCCCAAAATAGCCATGAATGAATTCCTTGCCTCGGCCAGCACAAAGTGAGCCAAAAATGCTTAAAATGGCACTCTTCAGCCCAAACATGCCCTTTTTTTACTCTGAATGTATTCATATGCTTGACCAAGCCCAAAATTGACCAAAAAAGCTTAAAATGGCACTCAGTAGCCCCAACATACCCCTTTTTACTCTGAATGTATTCCTCAGGTTGGCTCAGTTCAAAATAGCCCAAAATAGCTTAAAATGGATTTTTTTTGCCCAAAGATGTTTTTTCCCTCCCTGAATGTACTGCATTGGTTAAGTAGCCCAAAATGAACCAAAACAGCTTAAAATGGACCTCTTTTGCCCAAAGATGTTTTTTCCCTCCCTGAATGTACTGCATTGGTTAGGTAGCCCAAAATGATCCAAAACAGCTTAAAATGGACCTCTTTTGCCCAAAGATGTGCCGATCAACCCTGAATATACTGCATTGGTTAAAGTATTATAGCTCTACCTTAACAAAACATTTTACATTTTAATTGTTTAAGTTTCTGTAAAGACAAGACAGAAGTGATGATATTTGGCAACTATAGTACAGATACTACCAATATATATAGTGACAAGGCAAAAAGCAAAAAAAAAAATGATAAAAAAAAATGTAGAACACATTTTGCATCCTTGGGATTGATGACATTGCCTTTAGTGTACATTTTTAATTTTTAATTGCATTGTGTACAAGAGAAAGCATCAGGATTTATATAAATTAAGTACTTCATAATGTCCACTCATGTTAATAAAGAAATACTGTAATGGGAAATTCTGCTACATTTATTTTGATTTTTTTTTTCCAGATTAAGCATTGAATTTAAATGTCCAAATTAAAAAAAATTTCAATTTTCAAAATTGGAGACATAGAAAATTTTAAAAATGTTCCTTCTTTTGAATTTAGCACCAAAACGTGACGTAGAAACTGCCCAGCAGGTGAATTTTTCCTGCAATAAATTTTTATTTTCGAATACAACACTTAAAGTTATTAACTGATATTATAGGGACAAAACTATTGATACTAGGGAAGAAAAACCCGCTGATTTCGATTGTGTTACTAAAATTTATTGCCAATTACTCCTTTTCGCTCAAACTATGATATCAGGCAGTTGTTGTGTGTTATTAACTAAGGAGTTTCTACGTCACAGTTTTCAGGTTTGCGCACAAAAGTTGCATACTTTGCCCATAATTCTAATAATCCCTTCAGAGTCCCCAAATGTAAATTAAAAAACTTAAAAAGTAAATCAAATTTATTGTTATTATATACCCTATCATAATAAAGTAATTACAATAAAATTTGAGTTGTAAAAAGAGAATTCAACATTGTTTGCTTATTATACCAAATCATATTATAGTACATACATCGATCAATCACAGAAAAAATAAAATTTATTATTAAAAACAGAAAAACTTTAAGTTATATATATACAGTAAAAACATATTATTAAGTAATGTCAAGGGACGTAAAGAAGCGCTGGCGCTGCTGATGCAATGTGATTTCAGGGAAAATTTAAACAGTAATTAATGTTCACCGACTCTTAGCCGTCTTAATTAGCAAAAAATCGCGAATTCATTAATTTAAAAATACTATATTTTACTAACACCCTATATATAGATCCGTAGCTATTGTAATATAGCATTCATTTTATTATATGAAAATCTTTCTTGGGAGACGTCTACTTATTAAACATAAAAAAAAAATATCACCACTTAATTGCCTCGAGATTTAATATCGCTGATGCCGCGCGCGTTTCCATATATATGTAAACATATATTATTATGGCACGCACGTTTATATTCTAATTATTAATTATAATTTCTTTTACAAAATTGTTTAAAATAATACATGAAAGATATATAATGACATTTGTGCTTGATTCTATATAATATACTAATTATATACGCGCGATATCAGTCGATTTATTTATTGTTTTAATTTTGAGAAATCAACAAATTTCAATTGTTGCGCTTTTAGGTTTTAATTTTAAAAATTCAAACAAACTTTAATTCTTGCTTCTATAGCTCTCAGCTTTTCATTGTTCTTTTGTAATTGATTGGATGAACACGCGCATCGAATATCAAGCTTGAAAAAAATATTTTGATATCTTAAATTTTCCAATTAAGATTTTTCAATTATCAAGGAATAAGTTGTAATTTGCCTTAATTGGCTAATTAGCTATTACCTTTTAAAAATTAAGAACAAAAGTGTCACTTGCCTTTATTGGCCGGTGACCTTTTAAATTTTCAAGAATTATAAAAAAGTATCATTTGCCTTAAGTGGCCGGTGAGCTTAAAAATTTTCAAAGAATAAGATAAGATGGATTTAATGAGAAAGACAGCTGCAGAAGCAGCAGAACAAAACTATAATGAGAATCAAGACTGCTTGCAATTACAATCTGATATTGTTGAACTAACACAAGCAATAAAAGCAAGCAAGAAGAAAATTGATGAACTCACAAACATCATAAATATGAAGGAAACTTTAATAAATGAGATTGACTTAAAATACGTAAATAGTGAAATGTTAACGGAAGTACTGGATGCGACAGATCAATTGACCAAGGAAAAACAGAGGTGCCGTAATCTTGAATCACAACTAAAAGACAAAAGTGATAAACTGGCACACTTGTCACATGACGGTGAAGTGAGTATTCAAAATTCACCTTCTGAAGATGATATAACTGTTCATATTCAACGACGAATTCAATGGCATAAAAAAATGTCAAGTACCATGGACAGGGTAATGGCAGCTATGGTAGCCTCATCCAATCAAGTGGCAAATAAAGAAGAAGAATTAAATCAGGAGAGAGAAAAAAGCCAGAACCTAACCTCCATGAACCATTTTTTAAAGGAAAAACTTTACGAAGCATTAATGATCAGACCTGTTAAGGAGCAGCGTCTGCTGCAGAAAATATATGAACTGGAGGAACAATGTCAGAGAGACAAAGAGCAGCTCCAGCGAGAACGAGAAGAAAATTATAAGTTGACCAAAGAGCTTGAAGAAAGAAGACTGGAGAACGTGTCACAAAAAATTGAGAAAGCCTCCTGCATGGAAGAAAAACGAGAAAAAGAATTCAAAGAATTGGATGTGAAACTAATTGGTTATGAAAAGGAATATGTTGATCAATTGATAAAGAATAAAATTACTAAGAAACAACTGGATGATAAAGAGAAACTACAATTACAAAATGAACAAAAATTTAATGAAATTGAAAAAGAATGTAAAAAATATAAAACACAAATCCAATTTGAAATTAATAAAAAAGAAATTTTGGAACAGCAAGTAAACAAATTGCAATTAGAATTAACTCTTAACAAAGATCAGCATAAAAGTGATAAATGTACCATCAAAGACGCTAATAAGAATGAGGTCACAAAACTGCAGAAGGATTTGTTCTGTCTGGCCAAGGAGAAGATGAGGATGGAGGAGCGAGTGCAATTGTCAGAGGTCGAGCTGGAGAAGCTGGAGGAAAGCCTGGCTGGCCTTAGTCATGAGACCTCGCATCGTCTCGAGGCCGTGAGGTCGGAACATGAGGCCCTCAGAAGCAGCTATAAATACCTGGCCGAGAAAGCACGAGAGCTGGAGATGAGCAACCAACAACTTTGTGACGAAATAAATCAATTACACCACCAGAGTCAACAGAAAATCAAATACATCCAAAAATTAGAACAGAGTACACTTGAGTTAAAAACTAAACTGTCAATATTGAAACATGAAAATTCTATGAAACATGAAAAATGTTCAAAACAAGAACATAAATTTAAGTTCCCACAAAGCATCATAAACCGCATGGATGTATACAAGATGACCATAAATACAGCAAATGTCCGATCCTTTTTTTATGTTCCATAAATATCTCGGGATATAAACTGCAGTTCCTGGTGTTAAAAGATTAAACAAAAATAAAATACCATTTTTCCTCGTTCTCAAGTTATAATCAAATTATTAATTCTACTGTAGCTGTCAGAAATAACTGGTTATTCAAAATTGAAAATATATAAATATATATATATAAATGAAAAAAAAAAAAAATAATAAAAAAATAAAAACACAACGACCATCACCACGAAGAATATTTTTGCATCATTGTTTCGACTTAATGGCAACGCAGAAGACATCCCACGTCAGAGGGCTTGCAGATACACATCCAACTTACACGAGAATTACGAGGCTCGCGAGGATGCTGCTCAAACACAAAAAGAGGTCAGTTTATGCTCTCTCTGCATATGTATTTTTTTTTAAAACAATACTCAAATATTTTAAAATAAAATTTTATTTAACATAATACAACCATTATTCAAAAATAGTTAATAATTATTTAATTAAATATACACTGGATTTTAACTGTTATTATTAAATAATATACAAATAAAATACAAGGAAAAATAAAAATAAATGCAATTAAATAATGAATTAAATACCGTAAGAAGTATTGATATATATCTATATCTACTCTACGAGCTAATAGAATAGGTAGAGACCATTGAATATAAGTTCACATTTTAGGATTAAGTTAAAGAGGATGATATCAATTAAAGTCCAATTGATATATTTAATGTGAATCTTTTTACTAACCTAAACACCAAATTGAGAATAAAAAGTTAATTTTTATTTCATTTTCCCCTTACTTTAAAATGCTGCAATCAAAATAAATAGTTGAACAATTAAAATCACAAAATTGTAAAGAGAGCATATAACTGAGAACTCTTGATTCCTCCTTTGAACTATATGTCCACAGATTCGTCCCAGAGATCAACGTACATCAAGCCCGGCCATCGACTACCACAACCACCCGGAAAAAGAAGATTTAATTAAATTAACTGCTATTACTAAATTGTTTTGTAAATGTTAAATATGTTAATGTTTATTTTTTAAAGTAATGCATGCACCATTTTTATAATGTACCCATGATCACTTTTATTTATGTAACATAAATTAATTTCATTATATAAAATCAATAATTTGTAACGAATGTTTTTAATTATTTTTCTGTCTAATTATCATGTCATTCATAGCATCTCAATTTAATATGTAAACTAATCTATTAAATTTCAATCCATCAGTAAAAGTTAACAAAGTCAAACACGTGACTTTTCTTACAGCTTAATGTGCACTAACCAAATTTTTAAATATTTGTCATGCAGGAATTAGATTTTGTATCAATTGTAATTCAAAGTTAACAATTTATAGAACATTAATTTAATTCCTTATTTACAATTGTAACCATATGTCATGCTAATATTAGTACAAAGAATTACTATCATAAAATACATTAAAACAGGTTGTTAAGAAATTCATGCAAGAATTATTTAGAATCCTAAAGTACGACAAATATTACCTTTATGTGATGAATTTTTTTTTGCAATAATAATACAAATATATTAATAAATACAGTTTATTTAAATACATTACTATCTTAATTCATTAATTCAGAGTGAAATTTGCATCATCTGCATCAAATGATTCTACATGTTAAGTGTGTTAAGCCAATAAAAAATTAAGGCTACATTTTTTTCTTCTTCAATTAAATAATTCAAGATATCTTTTCCTCTCTATCACTATTCAGTTAGCAGTTCTGCGCATTCACCAACAAATCTGAGGAAAGTCAGGATCCATCCTCCGACATTGAAACATATTCCACGATCAGTGGTGTGGGAAAAAAAAATGTTGAGATATCCGAGTCTACAAAAAATCTTAGCTCTAAAGCGCATAATTATAAAATGTTGTCCTTATCCTAACATTATGAGGGTGATAAGGGAGGGGGATCATTAAAAATACACACATACACACTTTTTAGAGCAGGGAAGAAAAAGGTGTCAAATACTATCTGCTACAAAAATTCTTAAAAAATAATCTTTACATTTGGATACTAACCAACGTAAATTTTCGCAATTAAAACTTTAATGAGGAAATAACAAATGTTTAAAAGCCTACTTTCCCCCCCCCCACCCATGTTATATGCACACAGTATTATTTTACAGTATAAAATACTGTATGCATATATACTCACACCAGACTCGAACCAACTCAAAAATGTTCTTCACAAGAAGAAGAATATAGTTCGTGCGAGTCTGGACTCGCACAAATATTCAAAAAACAGCTACTGTCATGTCACAACCTGTTGTCAAAAAATGGAGGGGCTATAGTCAGTAGGCAATAGTCACAGGGATCCCTGACCCAGCCGTATATATGGCCCCTACTGCCCCTAGTCAAGCCTGGCGGCCCTGAACACAAGGCTGAAAATTACGTTTTGCATGCATTTTACCTGATTCTGTACAATGAAGACTTGCCAATCAACAGTTAGTAATTTTTCTGAAAGACAGATTTCCACAGAAAATGCTAAAATATAACCAAAATTCGCACAAAGCCTGAAGCTTCAGACACCAAGGACTGCCTCATGACATGACTTTTATAATCAGCTGATTAAAGGCAAAAAAGTTTCTGGCTATTCACACCAACGTTCCTTCATAAGTTGATTCACACTTCAGTTTCATGCGAATTAATGCTACTCGAACTTCCTTTTACCTATTATAGTATCCTATAGAGTTGTTATATTTTAAAGGGACAGTGGACCATAAAAATAAGCATTTTTTATTTAAAAGTTACCCACTAACTGAGTATGAATACATGCCGCACGGTGTAGAGTGCTTCAGGGTAAACGCCCAGCGAGTAACTTAAGTGTGGATTGCTCTGACGTCAGCAATCACGAAATTAAGGCATCATATATATTATATAGCTGCCAATTTTCTATGGAACTCACTCCCCCCTCCTCCTGCCCAGCCTTAATTGCTCAGTGCGATCTTAAATTGCCTGTGCGGCTGTCTATATTTATTTCATTTTTATAAATTCGGGGGATATATGGTCCGACAACGGAAATTTACTCATTTCTCACACTAGCATATCCTAAACATAAACTTTTTATGCATTCATGATTGCATTGTCCTCATATATGTCCCTTTAACTTAATTAATTTATATAGCTTTTTAGTGCATTAATTTTTAAAAGAATAATGTTGAATATAAATATTTATTTAATTTTCAAGGAAAATAAACCATTATAATGGACAACCATTGAGCTCTATACAAGGTTGTATAGAGCTCAATGTGGACAACATACATGAAAAATTTTTATTGCAGAAATGAATAGAGGGTACCAAATTATGCTACTCTGAATTCTTTCAGATTTTTTTGAGACCCAGAACTATTTTTAAATAATTATTGAAAGTGCGGCCACGCCCCCTGGAGGCGTCAATAGGCGTCCAGTCTCTAGATCCTTTTTATTAAGGCTGCAGGGGTGCCAACTGAAATCACAGGACTTTCAATAATTATTTAAAAATAGTTCCGGGTTTAAAAAAAATATGAAAAAATTCAGAGTATCATAATTTGGTACCATCTATTCATTTCTGCAATAAAATTTTTTCATGTATGTTGTCCATTGTGATACAATTAAGGATAATTAACCCAGAGAGGTAGCAATCAATAGAAAAATCCCAAAAAAGGTGAAAATCATGTGGTCACAGGGTCAAATCACAAATATTTGAGTGAATTAAGTATCACGACAATGTGAAACATCTTCATAATATTTTTTATATAATATTGCTTTATTTTTTTAAGGTCGCGTCTTTTTAAAAAAGTTTTCAGTTTACACACAATTTTGAAAAAAGAAACAAAAGTATAAAAATAATCACTTAATTGCAACCAAACTCTATTTATTTTATTGCAGCTCCCTGGAAATTTTCAGGATCTGTTGTAGTTAGAAGAATTAACCCCTAGCTAGCTATAAGTTCTATCATGGAAGGACCCTATATATTAAAGCTATATATCTCTTCTCACAATTATAATAAAGTTGTTATCATTACAATTATACAGTGGCTTAAAAAAATATTTGGTACTGTGTACTATATAAATCTAATCTCAGGTTATGGTTTTAATTTAAATTAACTCTGGTATAAAATACATTCAATGTTAATTTTTATTTCCAATCATTATAAGATTAAATCTTCATAGAAGATATATTGAAGTACATGACTCTGGAGCCTAATATGGATTTCACCCAGGCAAACTGTTGGTAGTTGATTTTGTTACTGGAACAGAAGAAAATAAGAGCTCTTAGGAAGGTCAAATTTTACCTGGGAAGGTAAAATTTGAAGCTAAAATAAGTGAAGATCGAGAATAGTCTTCTTTTGAAAAATTTCAATTAGGAAAATGTGTGCCAATATATATAGACTGAGAGGAAAATAAACAAGTCTCAATATTAGCAAATCTGATGTAATAGAAAGTCAATACAGACTACAATAGCCTAGAGAATGGCATGATAGGTCCATCAGTCCTACGAATTTGGACTGATCTGCTCATTTTGGCAAGAAACACCCAAGGTGACGTCACGTAGTGAGCTCAAAACAGCTGTTTCGCTGCACGAGGGGCCCCTACCGGAGCAGAGTTTTTGTTCAACATTAGCGAGATTGTTGCTTTTCATCTCATCTCAAATTTGATATTTATTTGCAATACTACAAGCCAAACCGGTTGCAGTAACGTATTAAAAGAATTTTTAAACACTGCAATTCGCAAGCAATCTGGGGTAGAAGTTGGTATCTTTGTTCATAAAGCATACAAAGCTGCTATTGGCTGTGCGCAGATTATAATAGTCACCTAGCGTTTGCGCAGCTTCATTTGGATTCAAGCTTTCTTATCATGCACACTTTGCGGAGCCATGCGCAGTAGACTACTAACATTTAAAACTCGTTTCTTCGCAGCTTTTCTAAGCCGTGGCTATTAATTTAAGGAAAACTTTATAATAGAGCAGAAACGTTGGTGGCGTTACCTTACCCTTAATAGCTTTAATAGTTACTGAGAAAAAAATTCAAATTATCTAGCATGGTGGCTTATGGAGATAATTTTCCTGACGGGGAACACTCTATTCCACGTGGAATAGTACTTAATTATTATTAATTGAATTTGGAAATATCACGATAAATATCCTAAACATAAAGACAATAAAAAAAATATATCACATTATACTTCAACTTTATATCAATATCAAACCATAAATGGAAATTGAGATAATAGTCAATATTAAAAGTCCAATGAAATATTTCTCATTCAAAAATTAATACAGTATTTTTTCTGCATTAAAAATAATGATAACACTTTATTTTAAAATTTTCTTACAAGATATTGATGTAAAACTTTGTGCAGTACACAAGTCATAACATCATACAGTCAATGTCTTTTGACAGTTTACTTAATGTGCATTCAAAAGGTGCAGGCAGTTTTAAGACAAGTGCACTTAAAAAAAAAAGCTTCCCTGACTCAAAGGCACAGTTGGGCACAGTTGGGCACAGTTATGCTTCCCAGTTAGGGGAATTGTTGCACCCATTTGTTCCCCAATAGGGCACAGTTGCATAAATGGATATACCATTTATGCAACTGTGCCCCAAATGGGAACAAATGGGTATACCATTTTGTGCCATACTTCTGAATTGGGAACAATATGGAAATAGTTTGAATAGCTTATATGACATATTTGTTTAAGTATTACATAATATATATATATATATATATATATATATATATTAAAATGTAACTAAATTGACATTAATTGTAAATATTAATTAAAAATCTTAAAAAAATTAATATAAAATAAATATAATTAAAAAGTATAGCCAAGGCAGATTGTGAGGTCGAATATTTTTTAAGTTGATGAATTTTCACCTTATCCTCAATAAATAAAATTTTCAATACAGTGTGTTTTGGCCTAGAATTGATCCCTCTTTTTGTACCAATATAGTCTGTTAATTGTGTGATCGACATCGACTTTAAAACTTCGCGTCTTCGCCGCTCTTCAGTGTTCACGCGCATGCGCAGAATCACTACGATCACGTGACTTGTTTCTCATTGCTTATTGGCTAAAAATTATATCGCCATCTTGCCCGCCTGCAGAGAAGTTTCCACACTTACCGTGCGATACACAAGTTTTATGTAGTTTTATTTATCCAAAAAAGCTTTAAATATAGTGAGAAATTAAGATAATAGTTTAAAGAATATTTTTGTAAGAAAACTTGTGAAGAGACACCTCACGGACACCTCAAATCTGATAGGTAAGTTGTGACAAATTTTGAAATTTTATTTGGCTGTTGTGTCACAGTTTGTGCTTTTATTTGGCTTATCCACCTGTTGTTGGTTGTTGGTGGTTGTTGATCAACAATTTAAAATTTTCTTTGATTATTCTCCTCGCGTGTTCCTGTTTTTCTTGTTATATATTTTGCAGGCTTGTACAGTAAGTTAATAATAATAACAATTGTTTATTGGGTTAAAAATACATCATGGTTTGGAGGTAAAAATAATAATAACTAAATACCCAAGTTGCTGGAAGTATGATATGCATCATATATACACTCTGTTTATTATTTAAACAAAGTTCTATTGTTTTAATATGTAATAAAAGGATATATCAATGAATATGCATATCATATCATATGCATACTGAATTTTGAAAATTAATTAGCAGTGTAATATGGTTTTATTTCATAATTTCAGTTTGCATCTTTTTTACTTTTTTTTTTTATTATCATTAATTCTTGCTTACATGCTTATAGTATGCATATATATATATATATATATATATATATATATATATATATATATATTATTACATATATATATATATATATATATATATATATATATATATATATATATATATATATTCCATTTCAGAGAACCACTCCATATGAACGTTCTCTCTTTGTGTCATTTGTGTGTATACAATAAAGGAGATTAAATTTTCTTGCGAAAATTGTATGCACGTACTTCACTGTATCATACTGTACCGAGTAAAAATACAGGCATCATTTTTCAAGCCTTCTTATTTTTTTTATACCTAATTGATTGTTTGGATATTTTTATTTTGATGTTCTCTACTTCATCTTTAACTCCAAACGTTCTGCTGCCTTAACAATAGTTTTCTGTGATTTAATTATTCCCATCGTCACTAAAAGGGGAATACCGGGACAGAACCTAACACAAGGCTGCAGCCATCTCCTTTCCTATCCTATCGTCATCCATGCAGTCACCTTAATCCTCTGAACCTGAAGGGTTGTCAGGCACCCGAGGGAGTACAGTCCTCAGCCTTTCCTGTCCGCCCTCAGTCAAATCTCTGTCTGTCACCACCGCGGGATGGGGGGGGGGGGAGAAATGATTAAGACTCTGGTCCTGGCCAAAAACAATTTTAACTTATCTATGCAATTTTGTTAAGCAACATATGCATTATTAGAATCATGATATAATATATGCATATTTGTGAAATATATTTTTAGCACACAACGTGGTAATATCAGAAATTAACGCGCTAAGGACTCAGTTGACTGGTACTATGAGCCTTGGCCTTCCCCCCCCCCCCCCTCCCCTTCTCCCCCACTCCAGCAGTGTACAGGTTGTTCTCTGTTCTCTGAGTTGACAGGTAATATAGATAGGCAAAGTACAGTACTGTAATTAAAAACGAGTATGAAAACATGTTGTACGTTATTGACGTTGAAGAAATGTTAAAATGGTACATTACATTAATTTATATGCATACAGTATGCATGATTTTAAATGCTGTAGTGAATTTTTTTTGTTAGTGATATTTAATTAATTATTTAATAGAAAAAAATATATATAATATTAAAGCTTATAGATATAAGAAATTCAATTTTTTTTAGTTTATAGGCTGAATGGAGTGAAAGTTATACACAAACAAACTTCTTTACTCTTTTAATTAAACACAATTGCATTGAAAAATTCTACTTTTGTTCCTGGATATGGGTCCAAAAAAAAACTGGCTTTTTCGCAGGTTTAAAGCTAAACTTCATCAATGCAATTGATCATACTGATCTTTCTATTCCTACTAATGCTTTCTTTTTTGGTCCAACAGCTTGGGGTAAAAAGTACAATGACCAAAGCAGAATCCGCTGGCCCCTATCGGTGGCGCCTGGCTACATTCCGACACAAATATGAATGGTAGGTAAATTTTAATATTTCTTTGTGATTTGAACATAAGTGAACACAGAGTGTACGTTATAATAAATGCTCAATCATCTTGATGGGCTTGACATCTCTGACGCAAATTTGCTCGTCGCTCTATACAAACAAAAACTTCTGGACTCTTAAAAGGCGACGAGTGGTAACATTTTTTTGGCATGACATTATTTATAGGACATTATAAGATTTTTGAGGTCGGGCCCCATATTTAGCAGCGACACGCTGAATCTGACTTTTGATATTTTTTTTTTTTTTTTTTTCTGTTGAACCTATGCGAGATAGAATTTTTTGGATTTCAGTTCCGGCGGAATTATTTTTAGAAAGCATTACCTCAACTTTTTTTTTTTTTTGTGGCGTGCACTTTACTTTAATCATCCATTCAAACAAAACCCAAATTATTGTTGGCATTAAACCCACCGGCAAAGTAAAAATATAAATTTTCATTAAAAATATTATATACTGTATATAATATATATATATATATATATATATATATATATATATATATATATATATATATATATATATATATATTTATATATATACATATATATGAATTTTTTTGTATGGCATTCTATATTACAGTACAGTACTAAAAGTAAGCTGTTTTTCGGACTGTGATTTTTAATTGATAAAATAATCTTGTGTGTAAATTTACTACAGCATCTAATAATTTCCTCAATTTCGCAGGTGCCATATTAAGCGGAAGCCATAAGACACAATCAACCCAGAGGAAACTGACGTCGATTATCCAGCGTTAACTCCGTAACTCATCCATCCATAACTGCAAGGTCATGTTGACCGAAACGGAGGGCGTTGCAAACACTTCCTTCAAGTGTTTTTATGACTTAAGATTGTATTGTTTTTGTAAAATGCCTTGTCAACTATATTACAATTATTTTAAATATTTCCATGAATGTTTTCATATTTCTGTATTTTCTTATTGTATTTCATGATTTTAATGTGTTGACAGTGTACAGAGATAAAAACAAAATACAGAACATAATATAAATCATGCAGTATTATACACATTTTTTGAAGCATGTGATTCAGAGGCGCAGGTCAACAAAAAAAGTTGCAGTGAGGTGGGGGCGTCTCCATAAGGGCAATGTAAAAAAAAAAAAAAAATCAAGTGGGGGAGTGGGGGAAATGCCTGTTGCCCATCAGAGTCCCTACAGAGACCTCCGTTTCTTATGGCCAGGGATTTGATCAGAGCTTCACTGTAACTGAGAATGGCGGCACTGCTAAATGTTCGGCACGGCCCGGTTCTTGCTGGCTAAAATTGCCCGCGCAGCCAGCAAGATCCGTGCTGCTGCGATTCAGTGGCGCCGCCACTCCCAGTTACAGTGAAGCTTGGCCAAGCTGGTCAAATTTCTGGCCATAAGACACGGAGGTGTCTCTAGGGCTCTGGTTGCCCATGTTACATCAAATATTTCAGGGAAGGGGGGGGGGAGGTGATGCAGCCTGCCCCATGGATCTGTGCCTGCGTGATATTGTAAGAGTTTTTTTGTATTCATCTATTAATTAGCAATTCTGCGATATTATTAAATAAAAACCGGCAGACAAAAAAAAAAGTAGATTTAAATGTTATTTACCATGAAAATTTATAAAATTATGTAAAAAAAAATAATAATAAAATTTTTTTAAAAAAATTATATTTCATGTTTATATTATATAATTATATCGCAATATAATATGTATACCTAGAAAAAAAAACATAGAGGTGACTTTTTTATTTAATTCATTTTTAATTATAAAAAGGATTCCCACGATATGCATATCTAATTAATAATTAATATAATTAGGGGAAACAAATTTCATTAGAGAAGGGGATTGGAGGGGGCACCAAGTTAAAACCATTTGTCCAAATGTGAATTTCCAAGTTCAGCCATTTTGTGAGTTACCGAGTTGGGGCACAGTTGATTTGACTGGGAGCAAATGGGATTTTCCCATTTGTGACCAGCCACAAGGGGATTAGTAAATGGTCTGCCATGTTGAAATTACAATGTTAATAGAACCCAAGCTTCAACTTGGTAACCAACTGTGCCCAACTGTGCCTTTGAGTCAGGGTTAATAACATTTATATAGTCATGTTCTGTATGTTATTGTAACTTGTGACAATAATCCATAAAAGTACTCTACAGTTCTTCAAGTTAAAAATTGTAATACTTGCATTAGAATCTAACTCAAGTATTACAATTTTTAACTTTAAGAAATGTACAGTTGTCAATTAATAGTATGAATAAAAATGGTTTCTAGACGACAACCAAGAAATACTGTAATATGGAACACATGACACTTTTAATTCCTTATAATTATTTTGACTAAGCCTTTAATTACATTAATTCTATGAAGTCAAGACAGGAATCAAATGCAAACAATAAAGACACTTTCTTTTAAAGACATCAAGGATAAAATTGCTTAACAAATTGTACAGTAAAAGTACAGTATGTAACTATCAAATAATGACCTATATAATAATACAGATATGTCAATGTCACGCACTCGAGAATGTGTGGTAGTAATTAATGAGTAATGCAGTTACAACTCTTATCATATTTCACGGCCACGCGCCCTTGACTTGAAGATGACACTTGCATCACTGCATGTGCATCTATATGTATTACTGTATGTATGGCTAATCTAGATTGGATGAGTAATACACATAGATGCACATGCAGTGATGCAAGTGTCATCTAGCTTCAAGTCAAGGGCGCGTGGCCGTGAAATATGATAAGAGTATACTGCATTACTCATTAATTACTACCACACATTCTCGAGTGCGTGACATTGACATATCTGTATTATTATATAGGTCATTATTTGATAGTTACAAAAGTCTACTGTAAACTCATTAAAATTTAAAAGAATTTAATCAACAAAATAAACTCTTAGAATGTAAAGTTGAATTTAAAAGACATGAAAACAATACTTAAATAATTTAAGTAAAGTTTGAACAATATGAAAACTACCCACAATTTTGAAGCAATTGCTTACCAATGCATATATACACTATATACACACAGATTTATAGACAATGGCACAAAAAGGTTCAGAAATAATATGAGATTTCACTCCTCCATATATTTACATAATAACATATACAGACACTTTCATTTTATGCTGCTAAAATCAATTGTGAAATTTCTCAGCTAAAAAGTAGCATCAGCCAGAGAAAACTTAATGTCAAATATTCTACATATTTACTTTTTATACTTAAATTTGGAGGTTCAATCAGAGAGCTTACGTATAAAAGAGAGGTTGAAGGCCGTGCTAATTAATGTGTTTCCCCCGAAATTTGAGGTTAATAATTATAACTGTTGGAATACTCAGAAAAGTATAAAAATTCTGTCACTGACAGCTTCCTCTGAGGACAACGCGAGGGCGCTATCTGTACTTTGTCTCATCTGTCAACTAAGGGATGATCAGCACCACTACGTTATCATCAGCAGAAGCAGCCACTATATCTACCAAAATGCGCTTTTGTGGTGTATGTTTTTAAACTTGCACTCTTGCATGAGCATTGAATGTTAAAGAGCTCTCTAGGGCCCTAGCTAGGGCAAAACTTCACCATAAACATTCAGCTGCTTTTTAATGTAAGCTCTCTGGTTCAAAACAGGTCATGCATCTACACAAAAAGGATGTATTTTAATTTGTACCTTTTTTGCGGCTCCCACTTTCAGTTTCTTGGTGCCGCGCACCTTTTTCATCCGGTTCTTGCGTTCCTTCCTCTGTTTCCTGGTGGCCTTCTTCTTCTCAAACAGGCCATGCTGAAAGTAAGAAACTTAATAGCACAACTTGTCTGAAAAATAAGCTCATAATGTTTAATATTAATGTACCCCAACTGAAATGAAAAACCAAGAGCTATATTTCTCCACTATTAAAAAACATTAGACGTAAGTTGTTTGAAAGAGTCTACAATTATAACATAACATGACGCCATATCCCTTTACGGGGTAAGCCAGCAGCCTTATTACCTCGGCCGTCTACAAATTGCCCTCCAAAGCACTCGATTCTTGCATACTCCACTTGTTTCAGAAATACTCATAAACAATTATAAACAATAATATTACAGTAATAATTAAAAGTAAAACTCTTTTTGACTTTTTATCAAGTTCTCAGGATGAACCTTATCGACATGCAGTTAATTAATACAGAGTACTCAGGTAGCAGTATATTAAATAATCTAGCAAAACAACCAAACCTGTGAAAACATTCAGGTTTATTGCCACATTAATGGAAATAATTAACAGGGGGGTTATTTATTGTATATTTTCCTTGAAGTCTATTTTTAGTATGCTTGCAATTAAGTCACAGCCAGTGAATGGAAGGTGAAGGTTTTGGAGGCATCGTATTAAAACCATTATTATTATTATTATTATTATTATTTTATCAGCAAACACTCTCAGGGGAAGGCATGAAGCATTATCACCACACATAACTTGAGAGAGACAACACACAAATACAAAGCATGCATGGTATATAAACTATTGTGCCAGCAGGCAAATAATGAGAACCGTCAACTTCAAAATCAGCTCTTTAATTGCACTTTCTGGTCAAATCCACCTTTCAAGGGTTGTGATAAATAATATTAGAGAGTAAAAACTCCATTATTGCGCAACTTGTTGTTAGGTAAAACTCGATTTTAAATTAGAGGAATCCGTAAAAAATAATTAGCATTGCGTGGAATATGAAAAACTTGATAAAAGGTAAAAAATTCTTGTGTCCCTTGACTTTACATATTCAATTGCAGTAACAAGTTTTTACTGTATATCTGTAGAGCTCTTTTATTGAAAAGTACAGAGAAAAAGTTTTGAAGCTGATGGTTTCTTTATTTTATATAGTATCCTCACAATATTATGACGAGAGGACCCAGATGCTGACCCATGAGGCCAATGTTAAATATAAATTTGGAGTGGGGGAAATGTCCAGATTGCCCATGATAGACCCAACATTTTGAGGGGGTGGGGGTCTGCTACCCTTAAGTCCCCCCCCCTTTCCTGGATCTGCACCTGCAAGGGCCCTAGCGATCTACCCACCCTCTGCAGATGATACTTGGGCTCGAACTTCTTGGCAAAGTCCAGAGTGTCGTAGATGAGGCCAAATCCCGTCGACTTGCCGCCACCGAAGGCAGTCTTGAAACCAAAGACAAAGACCGAGTCCTTCGACACTTTGTACATCTTGGCGAGCTTCTCTCGAACCATCGTCTTGGCAATGGAGGGCTGTCCAGGGTGGATCACATCGACAACCTGAAAAAAATGAGAATATACCATGCCTATTTTAGTATGCCTACTTATTGCCTAGTAAAAAAATAGAATGAGATAACACATTTCATATCTTGTCGCTAGAAATTTTAATAAAAGTTTTAAGGGTAAAGTAGCACGCCCCAATGCCCCATGTTAATATATATATATATATTTATATATATATATATATATATATATATATATATATATATATATATATATATATATATATCGATGTTCTCCCTGCTTTTTTACCGATCTGCATTTGTTTTATTTTACTTTTTTACCTATCTGTTTTTTATTTATTAAACTTTTTTACCTATCTGTTTTTATTTTGTCACACTTTTTTACCTATCTGTTTTTGTTTCTTCAAACTTTTTTACCTATCTGTCAATTTGAAAAAAAAAATTTTATCGCGGAAAAATATAGAGTGCACCACCGTACGTAAGCTGTTAAAATTTCAGAGTGTTTCGCGGCTTTTTTATAATTTAAATTAAATAAGAACAATCCGGAAAAATCAGCTGACAGACCAAAACAAACCTCGTGCGACGTTTATTTCTGCTTTTCTTCTGAGTCTACATACTCTACATGCAAATAAGGATTGAAATAGGTAAGAATTTTATATTCTATTATTAACTAAGTAATATTTACATTCATTAGAGTGAATTACGTAATAATAATGATCGCAATAGTAACAATTTGTTGTTTTTACAGCTTCTCAGCATAGAGATTGGACCAATTAAGCACTAGTTGTCGGAGCTCTGAACAAGCCGAGTCAGTTTTGACGATTGAAGAACAATGTACTGATACTTGAAATTCCTTTGTTACCTTATTAGACTTGGCAGATGTAGAGCAAATTATTAATCGTGAAGTAAACAATTCTAAAACGTTAACAGAGAATGAAAAAGAAATTAACAAAAATTAAAAGTAATATTAGACGTCTTTCATTTGAAAAATTCACAAACCAAAATCTTCGCCAGCAGGGGAAACCATGCATATGTTGGAACGAAGACACAACTTGGTATTGTTTCACCTGACAACAAGCCTGCAGTGGTGATGAAAGCTGGGTGTAAATGCAGTGAGAAGGACACCCAAAAGTTCATTAAAATTCTGTGCCAATGTGAGTGAAAAGGATAGAGAAAAAATTCATAATAATTTTTATTCCCTTGACAAATATGCAAAACAAGTGTTTGTTCGAGACTGTCGTTACAGCTGCACCAAAACGTAGAAAATTGAGTAGCCCTGTAAAGCTACGTAAACAAGGACAACGGCAGTATTTCCTTAGGACTGAGAGTGGTAATTTAAAGTTTGTGAAATGATGTATACTAATACACTCTGCCTGTCTGCTAAAACAATCAGAAACTGGACATCAGAAGATTTTATGGCCCCACAGAATATATATAAATTAAGCATATTTTGTACTGAACAGCGAAAGCTACATGAAGAATATTTCATTTAATTTTCGTTTCATTTATATTATATTACTGTGTATATTATACAAAAATTGTTGCAAAACATATAATAATATTTATACTTATCATTAATTTGATATATTATTATGTTTGATATTAATATAAATTAATAATTATTAATTTGATGAGTTTTATTTATCCGTAGAGGCTATAAAATATGCAAAAAAACAAATTTCAATTATGTAAACTTTAAAATACTGTAGTGACTTTGAAATTAAAGGTTTGCATAGTATCTTAATTACAATCAATACATACATTTTTAATCCTAAATGATTGCTTAGAATGTAAAAAGTATAATTATATTTTTTATTTAGTCAAATTCCCTATTCCCATGGCCTTTTATAAACGTTACAAAAATAAATTTAATTCTTTTATGTTACAATTTTATTCTTTACCAAAAATGCCGAGGATAATAATGAATTAGCATTACTTTTTTCGTATTCACAATAACTATATATGCCGATTGATGCATCATCAATTACTGTTTTATTAATGTTCCTTAATTACCATAATTGCATATTATATGTATGGTAAACTTCATTATTACACGCGTAATAATAAGTAATAAAACTTATTGAGCAGAATTTTGAATCCCGATTATATTTTTTTACGCGAGAAATTTACGGAATTTGAAAAAAAAAAAAATCGTTACAACGAGTAATAATATATTACCTTTAAAAAAAGCTAAGTGTATGTTTAAATAATCACAACAATAAAGAAATAAACAGTTTAAACCTTCTCCTGAACAATTCACTTTTTCACAGATAGGTAAAAAAGTTTGAAGAAACAAAAACAGATAGGTAAAAAAGTGTGACAAAATAAAAACAGATAGGTAAAAAAGTTTGATAAATAAAAAACAGATAGGTAAAAAAGTAAAATAAAACAAATGCAGATCGGTAAAAAAGCAGGGAGAACATCGATATATATATATATATATATCCTAAACATGAAAATTAAAAAATATATATTTTAAAATTTTCTCCTCTGTACATGATGTACAGAGGAGAAAATTTTAGCTACTGATAGGAGATGTACACAGTACATCTCCTATCAGTAGCTAAAATATCAAGTATACAAATTAAATCTAGTTTTTAAGATATGAATTTTTAAAGTTGATTAATTTTTAACATGGAAGTTCCATTTCTCCATGTTAAATTAGTCAATTTTAAAAATAAATAACTCAAAAACTTGATTGGATTTGATTGTGTACCTGATATTTTAGCTTCAGCTAGAGGACGTAAATGAACATTTTAAGATAATTTTCATGTGTGGGAATTTTTTTAACATTAGAAAAGTTTATACCTTAACCCTTGATGCTTCAAGAGGCTTGGGCAATCTAGTTTTTACGGGCAATCTGGTAGCACCAAAAAAAAATTCTTGAATATATAATACATATTGGTTTAGTCTGAATTCAGATTAGAGCGTTTAGTCCATAACACACAGATATCCCTGTGATACATATGATACTGTATTGGTGTACTGTACATAAATAACTTTTTCCAGCACAGATATGATGGTGGAAAAATATGCAAACTATTGTTTTTAACACACCAAGAATACTTTAACTAAAATGAATGCTGTATAAGTATAATGCTGTAACCTCCTACATTAATAATGTTCCGAGTGAGATCGGTGACTCTGCAGATAAACGTGCAGACTCTGCATTCAGCCAACCTGGCAGTGCAGAAGTGTAATATGCAAGTGATGATTCCTACGCCAGCCACGAGCGCGCGAGCGTCTCGTGCGTCTGCCGCTAGGCAGGCGCGGTTGTCTGTATATAATAGAAGTTTAATAAATAATTTTAGGGTAATCGCGTGTATGAGTTAATCTAACCCCAGTTTATTGAGTAGCTATGGTACAGAGAAA
Organism: Siphlonurus alternatus; assembly: GCA_949825025.1. Lineage (NCBI taxonomy): Eukaryota > Metazoa > Arthropoda > Insecta > Ephemeroptera > Siphlonuridae > Siphlonurus > Siphlonurus alternatus. Next base: position 35,636,569 of record OX463782.1, read on the forward strand.
AGCTCTGTTACATTGGTGTCGAGAAGTGGGATGCCATATCTTCAAATGGCATTCGAACATTTTAATTAAAGCTACTATATAAAGTGGGCATTTTAATGGCTTAAAAAAGTGCGCGTAAAAATAAGTCGGTAGAATTAACAAGAATTTATTACAATTTTTTTTACTAATCTTCGGGGCAACGTTGTTTTAATCACAGCACTCCAGACGACGGAAAAGTGCAGTATTTGTAAAGGAGAGAGACATATGATCAACGTGGAAAAATGTAAAGTAAGAAATCATCAATACCGTTGTTCAGCGTTCATCATGAAGATTCGAGGGCCGCATCAATTCAACTTCATGCAACAGTTAGGTTCGTCGCAGAAGACATCCCCCATCGAGAGGGCTTGCGGACCACGTCGTTGTCCAAGATGTATCTTCGACTCCAGGAGGAGTGCGGTGCCATGATCGAGGACCATTCAGAGCTTCGTCTTGTACAACCGGACCATGTAGTCGTCCGACCACGTCAAAGAGAGTGAAAAGTGGTAAGTTTGACCCACATTTATTATAATTTGTTTTAATGTAAGTGCGGCACATTGAGTTTACTGTAATTTTCGTTCAAATAATTAATAAATAATGAAAATGCAAAGTTTTTTTTCCCATTTAGTGGGATTGTATTTGTTGATTGCAATAATTGTGAGGCAAAATAAATTATATTTAAAAATAAATGTGAACGTTCATTGAAAATATACAGCAAATAAGACGATGTTTAGAACGAAGCACAAGTTTTAATAGTGGATTTGTAGTGCGTTTTTCTCGTGAGAGTTTAATTTATACTGGCTTGGAGATTTTTAAAGTCTATTAAATATAAAGTGCAAATGATCGAGTACTAGAATTACGTGCAATAATATTTTTCGTATCATGTGGTGTTTGTCGCTCGTGAGGTGAATTGTGAACAATATTTACAATACTGATGAAATTCAATGAGAGAAAAAGTAGTGATTTTTCTTAAAGCTGAAATTTGCTTATCAGCTGGGATATTAAATTTCAAAGGAGTACACACATAAAAAATGTAATTAAATTGCTGATAATGTACATTAAAAATGTTTTGTTTTTTACCAGCATAATGGTAAAATAATTTTAACATGCCAAATCCTTTATTCATGTTTTCTTTTCTTGTTTTATATTTAAAATAAAGAAAAAGAGAGTTAGTAAAATGCAACACATTATTTTTTTTTAAACTTAATTGTTTGATGTCAGCGTGGAGGAAAAATCTGTGAAATTATTTTGAGCTAATTAATTGAGCTGTTGAAATTGTGGCTGTAGAATGTCAGAACTTGGTATTTAATGAAGTTTTTTTTTAATAGAAGGAGTACTTGTACCGCTAGCTGTAGGTATATATCCTGCAAAGGTTACTGTATGGATCTCTAAACAGACTGAGTTTAATTCAAGTTTTTGATTTTAAGCAGTTGATAAAACGTTGGTTTTTAAGTTATTTATATGCTTGTTTAAAAAGATGTACAGTTTCAAGCATTATTTTTATTTTAATTGAGATAAAATTATGTAGTTCTTTTTGTGGTACAATTCTGTGATAATTATTATTAGTTTTTATTATTATTTTCATGAAGTAAATATTTCTCTCATATTTTAATTTAAAATGTTCAATAAATGCTACAATATTTCTTGTGTATTTTACTTAATTATTTTTAATGCTATAAGAATACGAGCCACATGCAGTCATGTATGTTTTTGCACTAGTTGAAAGTTTTATCACAACTTTTTAGTAACAAATCGGTAACTGTAATAAGAGGGAACTATTCAGTTAAATTTTGAAAAAGCAACTCAATTAATGGGTAAAAGTGAAATAAGCACATAGAGACACGCATATTATGTGTAGCATGCCGGAGCAGTGTAATTGTATGCTATTGTGAAATATGACCGCGCAACATACCACGTCAGGTAGAGCGTGAGGCAAGCCAGTGCGGGTTTTTCCGTATCAAGGAAGTGATACGATGTTGAGTTTCACATATTTTTCGCCCAAGGGTGGCGATATGCTCCGTAAGTAAAAGAGTAATTAAGGCATGCGTGGTACAGCTATCGATGTAGCTACTTGTTAAACAATGGGCAGTAGTAAAAGCATTTGAAGATTTTCTGTGGCGGCAGATTATCTGTAGCCAAATGTGCAGCATTTTTAATTTGTTGATGCCTTGGGATTCGCCAGTCCCTGCATGGGGCGCTAATACCAACATATATTACCTGATGCTACTTGTTTTTTGTCTAATCCTCCAGAGGATACAAGTTCTTATTGGTAGAGGTTACTTAATGAGTAAATAGAAGCACGCAAATGAATTATTATTGAGCAGTAAAATGTTTATTTATCGCGAACGCGCGAGTGTGAGCTGCAAGGACAGCCAATTTATTTTGCTATAATGCAAAGATGTACTGCTATACTGAAATAAATAGTAATGATGGAGGTACGTGCTAAATAAAAGTAATGCCTAATAGATGCGTGAATGCGTGCAATGCAATGGACATAGGTTGTGTCTATAATTTTTGATGTGGCTTTTGAGACTGCGAATATTAACTAATAAAAAAATTAACTAATAAAAAAGGTAGTCGTTTTTGTGAGTTGCGTATATAAATAAGATGCATTTATACAGTTCCCAAATAAATTAATTAATAAATAAAATTTAATAAAACAGTTGTGAGATGTTCCAATAAAATATAATATATGTGTGCAAATAACACAGTAAAAGTACTCATATGCCAGCCAGTTAGTTAAAAAATAAAATTACAGGCCAAATTTCAGATGTTAAAATAAAATATTATATTGATGTTTATTTTGTATACGATCATGTGTTTTAAATAATGTGCTTCAGTAAAAATCCAGTTGCAAAATATTTATAAAGAATTTAAAAACAGTGATGTGTTTTTTCTTGCAAGTTGTTATTAATATTCATTAATAAAATAAAATGTAGATAATTTTGTGCTTTCAGCTGTGTAAAATTTCACAGTATGTACTTTATGTTCAGTGTCCTTTTGACATTGAAATTTGCAGTGTAAGTTTCACGTGCATTGCAGAGCAGGAAGCGTGCTAGAGTCCAGCAAGTAAGATGCTGACAGAAGCGCATAGTTGTAACTTCCTACACTTGCGGCTTTCGGAAATGTTAATAAAATAACTAAAATGAATTTGTGCATCAAAGTTTTGAGTTTGCATAATTTGTTAATTTAATTAATGTGCCTGTACAATAAAATTTCTATAAAGCCTACGTAATTATTTGGAAGTGTACTGTGGGTCAAACCTCTGCCAAACGAGATACCGCCTTTTCGTTTTCTTGTTTCAGATAACTACGCGAGGAGCAGCGTATCGTCAAGAATGAACAAGATCCAAGGATAACAACATGGAATAAAAATATTGTTGATTTTTTTTAAATGTGCATGGAATATTTACTTGCAATGAGTCATACTAAATTTTAAAAGTTTTTTTTAATGGTAAAACTATTTTTTTTCTCATTTTGAGGACAAAATGTTATCCGCGGGGGGAGTCATGTAACCTCCTATATTAATAATGTTCCGAGTGAGATCGGTGACTCTGCAGATAAACGTGCAGACTCTGCATTCAGCCAACCTGGCAGTGCAGAAGTGTAATATGCAAGTGATGATTCCTACGCCAGCCACGAGCGCGCGAGCGTCTCGTGCGTCTGCCGCTAGGCAGGCGCGGTTGTCTGTATATAATAGAAGTTTAATAAATAATTTTAGGGTAATCGCGTGTATGAGTTAATCTAACCCCAGTTTATTGAGTAGCTATGGTACAGAGAAAAGCTCTGTTACAATGCAAATGCATACAGTATCTCTAATATTTCATTCTGAGTACATTTATAATATTATCGTTAGTTTTCTGCATATTTTAAGTTATATAGCCAAGGAAAGGCTTAGACCTAGTGGGCTGCAGCCCCCTCCCCCATTAATTTTAAGATTGGCCAAATGGAGGGAGAGCATGCCCCCCCCCCCTCTGTTAAATCTGAAAAAATAACAAACTGTTAATTGATATACAACATTTAGCAATTAATTATGCTTGTCCTCGCTAACAAAACCTCTCTCCCATTGTCTAGAACATATAACATTTTTTTTGTTTTTTTTTTAATTATGTGGCCTGTTTGGCTGTACAGGATAGTCCTGGTCAATTTCCTCAGGATTTGTGGTAAGGTCAGCAACCCTAGGTGAATTCCCCTGCGAGACCCTCAGGGTCTCTGTTTCCAGGACATATAATATATGCATCTTAGAGGGAGCCCTATTTTCCTCGGAGTTTTTTTGTCGGTGAAGCCGCCTACTGAGGGGGACGCTTGCAGCCCTCAAAGGCGGTGACACTAGCCTATAATTGAAGCGCTTGCACACTCACTCATAGGGCTCACAAGAGGGAGCTTTCCTCAACCATCCTGAGTAAGGGGACGGAAGGATATAGGATTATAGGTAAGGAATGGGGCTGTGGCCAACTTTAGAGGACCAAAACCAAGACTTCAGAACCAATTAAGTTGTGAAAAGAGCAAAATACTGTATATATATATATTTTTTTTTTTTTTTTTTTTTTTTTTTTTTTTTTTTTTTTTAATCAAACCCTATTGGGTACTTCTATTTACTAATTACATACTACTTTGAAACCCCGAACCTTCCGAAACCCTAACTTGAGCGTTTCGCGGGCTCTTCTGGAACGAGGGCGGCCACGGCCTTGCAAATCCATCCCGGCATTTGCCTGCGGCTGAGGGAAACGTGGAAACCTCAGCCACAGGATGGACGCTACAGCTTTTGTCAATGAACCGGAAGTGCAATGGTCCAAAGCCAGGGGAACCACATAGTGGAAAAGCGCAACGTTTTACCCCTGGGTGGGAACCGTGGTTTTTGTTGAAAATGGTCACCCATCCAACTACTAACCACGCGCGGCGTTGCTTGACTTCGGTGATCTGACGAGACCCGGTCAAGCGCACTGCGCCACACCTCCCACAGATATATATATATAACATGTATATCTAGAATAAGAATCACAAAAATCCTGTATACTGTTTAATGTTTGGGGTAGATCATGATCCTCTCAGATCCCATAAAAATACCATCGAGATTGGGATCTGAAATTTAGGATCCGCTTTATTTAAAATAGGGTGTCTGAAACCGGATCTCAGATCCGCTTTTTTAACAGGGGGATCTGGATCACGTTTTACAGATCTGCTTTTTTTAACAGTCAGATTAAAGATCCCATCCCATCAAAAAAACAACGGGGTCCACCCCCTGGTTTTATGCATAGAGTTAACACCGAGAACTTAAATTGAAGGCTAATTTTCTTGTTTACATCCTTTTAGGATTGAATTTAACTGAGCATTGCATTGCAGAGCCCTACTCAGTTAGGCCAGTTAGGTATGATACGTATGCATTAGAAGTTGCAAGCATGCAGCGGCAGATAGGGACCACTTATAGATAAAATGGAACAGGTAGCTATGGGTTAAAATTGGAGAAGACTCGGTCAAAAAGTTATAACTCAATGTCAACCTCATAGCTATAATGTGAGCCTGCCTATAGCTTCTATACATATTATGCAATAATTGTATCATATTAATAACTATAGCTGATGCATGGTGGCAAATGCTTGCCCATGCAGTCTTGATTTTATATTCGATGGTGCCAAATAATATACTCGAATCTATATACCATCAGTGTTTTCTTACGTACCATTTGCTTTCGGCACAGTAACCGATTGCTCATAAACTTCCTGGTTCTTATCAAGGCGGTGATGCTTTCTGTCTGAAACAAAAGATCAATAACACCTAGGCCTTCTTATAAAAAGATTAAAATAAAAGTATCACATTGATTTAGTTGGCCTTGTATTTACTGAAAACATGACCATAATATTATATATATATATATATATATACAATAAGAATAAAAGCAAGTTAGCCAGAAGCAGTAGCTAACTGCCTGACAAAACCTAGCTAAAGGAATGCACGGCTCAAAAGGCATGCATTGTATGCATTATAGCTCAAAGTGCAGTATCATTTTATGTGCATACATTATTATTTTTACTCACAAGATTCATAAGAGCTTTAATGACAAGCCTCAACTTAAAAATGCCGCAGCGCCGCATTCTGACATCGCTCAGTCCGTAAGGTTTGTTAGGAGAAAAATCTTATTTATTTTTTCATTCAAATTCTATGCTGCACAAAATCTCGAATATTTTTAATGTCGTGTAAAGTGATCTTTCCCGTGGCTCATATGAATTATTAATCTAAAAAAAACCGTTGAAAAAAATTAAAAACATCAGTTACCGCTTGGTGAAAGGATATAATATATATAGGAAGCTTGATAGAACATGACGTCGCGCGCAGTTCACGCGCTAGATTTTCATTGGCTGAGAGAATTGTGTCGTCAATGTTGAAGCTTTTCATTATTAACGCTCTCGATCCTGCAATTTATTATGGCTATAGGCTGTAATTAATTAAGCGGGATCATATATAATGACGAGAGCAATATATAATATAATATTATATAATATCTGCATGCGATGTATTATATTATATAATCATCATACTCTAGATATGTATCGAACTATTGACGAAATAAATGCGTTGGAGGATTCGAATAAATCAAATAAGAGCATAATATAAAAAAAAAAGAGCCTATACAGAATATCACCTACGCATAAAATAAATATGTTGGCCCATATGCCTTAAGTTGAACTTTGAGCAAAATATGTTGTTCAATTAATACAATGAAATATGATGTTTCATTTATATAAATACATTAGCAACGATGGCACATAATTTTATGTAAAACCCCGTAAAACAATATTCTTATACTAAATGCATACCATTTTGTTTCTTGCTTAAGACTCAGTGTTGCCAACCCGATGAGATGAAAAATCCCCATCAAACCCAATCTGGAGTCTGGAGCTCAAAAATACCCGTTTCAGAGTAAAAATGCCCGTCATTCACCGTATTATACGCGATTTTGGAAATGCAAATTTAATTTACCAAAAAAACATGGGGGGGGGGGCCAAACATTTTTTTTAATGTATAATGTATTGCATATTTTTCCATTTTATCACGTACTTTTCATGCATGATATGATATATGATATATATATTATATATATTTTTTTTTGCATAAGATACACCTCGTAGCCCTGTTTCGGTGTTTCGGAAACATAAATTAAATAAAATTTCGGACAACCCCTTACCTTAATTAATAGACCACTTGCAAAACCCTGTTTTAGCAAAACTCTTCACATCCATGCACAGCTAGTTCATTGCATGTTGTTTTGATTGTGTGTGTAAATTTTAATGCATTGGACCTTATGGGAAATAATTTACGATTTTCACACACAGATTTCAAAATATATTACAAACCACGATTCTAAAAATGAAAATATTACCAGAAATACCAGAATCTGCAGTTTTTGGCCATTTTTAATCCAGAAATGCGTATCAGAAGAAGTTTCCTTCATTTTAATATGGTAAATTTCATATATCCCATGATTAATTTTTTAGTTTGGCTCATCTCCATGTGCGAAAGCCCTATGCTGAAAATTAAAAAAATTAATTAAAAAAAATCGGCTCGTTAAATCGTTTTGAAATTTTTTCCATGGCTTTTAGGCACTAATATCTGCCTCTCAAAAAAATTTCAGAATTTTTGTCAATTTTTGCTAAGGTTTACATGTTAATCATAAGGCATTACGTCGATCAGTTGTTCGGCGTTATCTCTACCTTCAACCAAGGTGGCTGTATAGTAAGGTGGGGACACGGAGCTGCTGCCACCTCGCGGCCAGTGAGGAACTACAAAAAAACCGTTGAGGATCGCTTTTTTGGATCCAATTTCATCGCTATTCAGTACAAATATAGTTTATTTATATATTGTTTTAATTAAACAATATAAAACAAGTGGTTCATAAAATTTATGATAGTTCATAGAATTTTATGCCTACAGTACAATATTTATTAGGATACAAAAACCATCTTAATAATTATACATTTTATAGTTACCAATTATAGCTATAAAAAAAAAAATATATATTATTGACTTATGACATATAATTATAATCTTATACATTTATCTGGTATACACAAATTTTTCTTTCACAAATTCTATACATAATCTTTTAAACATTTTTTTTGTAGAACATGTTTTTATATTAATAGGCAATTCATTAAACAATTTTTTACCACAGTTATAAATTGATCCTTCGATCCGATCTATGTTTGTTAACACTTTTTCTAAAATAATATTATTGCAGCCTCTTGTATTATAAATAATATAAATATGCATTTCACTATTCTTAACGATTATTGTCACCGGAAGTTCCGCCATCTTTCTTTTATGCACCGCCATCTTCTTTTCATACGCAATACATATGAGTGACAAGAACAAGCACTATTAGGAAAGCAGTGATCAGCACAGTAAAATATGTTTTTTTAATAAAATGAATCACTTTAAACACTTTCTCGTGTATTTATTCATCCGTCATCCTTGCAAACATTGAAAAACATTTAAATATGAGTGGTAAATAGTTGTACGCTGTTTTGACTCACTATAGTCAAAATGACCGCAATTCATTTGTTTTTTCTGCTGAAAAGTGTAAAGTTGTTTTTTGACGATTTGGCAACATTGTTATCCCATCCAGTTAAGCTACGAGCAGCATTGCCGAATTGTGCAGTTTTTATGAACCCTATCTCTACGGTCTGGTTGAACCTGGTAAGGTGCCTGGTAACAAACTTGGCCATCTGCTGGTACAATTTAACATTATATCCGTACCAGCCTGGCTGGTAAGAAATGGTCACTCTGCATAGCCTGGCTGGTAAGATTTTACCTGGTGTGCTGGTATGGGATACCCAGGTCTTACCTGGCAAGCTTAGATCAAAATTTCCCTCCCCCTCCTCCTGCCTTAAAATATGCTGTTTGCTAGTTTTTTTAGTATCAAAAATCATTTTTTAATTTTCTATATCCGAAAAAGTACAGAAAAAATAAATTTAAAATTTTTATTTGGTACTTAAATGATACATTCAAAACTTGTTTTGACTTATGCAGTGCTGACATCTGAGAGGTGGGGATATGCGGGTAAAATGGCGGCCACAGAAATCATATTTAGAAATAAATTTAAGGAATGGAAGGAAACTTTTTAAAGGGACTCTTCTTGCATCTCTTCCATCCATAATACTGTAGTCTGGGATCTTTCAGTGGCTCACAGTATGCCAATTCCTACAGGGCACAGTACATTAAACATTAAAACTTTGATTCAAAATGTTGTGGCATAATCTTGATTCTGATCATTCAATTCGATCTTTGAAATAAATAAAAAAAACATGAAGGTATGCTTTTATTAAATATTTGATTTTAATTTGAATGATGAGAAACATAAAATATTCAAAATAAAAATATGTACTTACCATGCGAGGAAAATAATGAAGAGCAAGAAGAACAAACTGCTGGCATTGTGTCTGCAATGATCTGCAGTTGACTTATGGTTATTCCTTGATTATGGGTTTCTGTGAGCACAAAAGTAAATCATTAATGCCTACACCTAAGCAGTATGATTTATTTATTACTGTTAAGATGTTTTTTTACCTCCAAAGTCACTTTATAACACAATTTTAACAGTAAAACAGGTCATTTTCACGGTTGTTGACATCTTCAATCACTTCCATATGTTTTGCTATGATGCTTCACTTTTTCACCACCAGGTGTCAGTGACTAATAAAAACGACTGAAAATTTGTATTAATTTTTAAATAAATTATTAATTAAAATAAATCAATTCATTCCATAATTAATGTGCAAAAAAATTGTTTTTTTTTTTTGTTTTTTTTTTTTAGTATTTTGGTAAATTCTCATCAACAGTCGATCGATCCACACAGTATAAAAATTAAATTGTATAATTAATCTATATTTACAGTGTATATCAATAAATTATTTAAATAATTTATGTATAAATTATAAATATAATATAAAATATAATAACATATTATAATTAATATGTTAAATTAATAATATTTAAAAAATAATAACAAATTAGTATATAGTTACAAGATCTTCTGGTAAATCATACCAGGCAATACCAGACATGCAGTGGCTGGTATTGCCTGGTATGCCCTGGTTCGGCTTATCAGCATTTCATGATGGCTGGTAAGAACAGGTACGGCTTACCAGCACTGCTGGTTTAGTGCTTGTAAGAGTCTACCAGCCACCTTACCAGGTTCAACCAGACCGTAGAGATAGGGAAGGCTTGTATCTCAAAAAGTAAATGGTTATCTATAATTATTATTTCATCATAATTCTATTTAAAATAATGATTGTTTTTTAAGCTAAAATTTGAATCCATTATTCAGTACCATTACGGAGATTGAAATTTGCATTTGATAACATGCGTTTTTTATATCTCAATTTAAAAAATAATGGCACTGAATTTAGGTGTATTTTATTGCATGAGAATTTTTATTTATTTTTTCTCTATGCAATGCTGAAAAATTGGAGTGATTTACCATTTCCTAAGACTTAGTGACAATAATCCTTAATATAAGCTCTTTTTTAAAATGAATTGGAAATTTATCATTAATAATATCATAAAAAAATAGCAGCACCTTTAAGGCAAACCTTAATTTGTTTAACACTTAATTAACCATTGCAAAGTTTCTAGCATCAATTTTATATGGGTTCTTTTTTTACAACCCAATACAATTTTCATGGCTCCGTTTTGCAGTCTCTGTAACATATTAATGAGTGCGTTTGAATTCACGGGCCAGCCCGGGCTGGCCTGGGCTGAAGCGTTTTTTGTCGTCAAGTGGGGCCAGCCCGGCGGCCATTTTTCCTCCTCTCAAGACGTCACTTCCTGGCTGGCCCAGGCTGACGCGGGCGGACTCTACAGTGCGCCTGAGACCTAGCGGACAGACTGGGAACTAATTATGACGAAATTATGACGTTTCATACCACACGACCAAGGTCACCGCCATTTTACCCAGCCTGGGCCAGCCCGGGCTGGCCCGTGAATTCAAACGCACTCAATGAGTGCGTTTGAATTCACGGGCCAGCCCGGGCTGGCCTGGGCTGAAGCGTTTTTTGTCGTCAAGTGGGGCCAGCCCGACGGCCATTTTTCCTTCTCTCATGACGTCACTTCCTGGCTGGCCCAGGCTGACGCGGGCGGACTCTACAGTGCGCCTGAGACCTAGCGGACAGACTGGGAACTAATTATGACGACATTATGACGTTTCATACCAGGCGACCAAGGTCACCGCCATTTTACCCAGCCCGGGCCAGCCCGGGCTGGCCCGTGAATTCAAACGCACTCAATGGGTGCGATCCGTATATCGGCAAACCGGTGAGAACCGGTTGTGCTTTGGTCCATAATTCGGCTCCCACCGGTGAAGCGAAAATCCGAAGTTTCCCGAAGTTTCAAAAGTCATCAGTTGGCGCGCGGAGAGAGCGGAGAGACGGGAGAGACGCAAGGCTGCTTCCAGCCCAGCCGTGTGACGTCACTGTTTAAAATTGGTGGGAAAAGTTTAAATATTTTACAAAACATATTTGATTTTCTGAGTCTACGTCAAAAGAACGAAAACAATTTATACGAAAGGCATTACACCGAAAACAAAAAGGACAAAAGTAATTTAACACGAAAACATTTTATACGAAAATATATTTATTAACCGAAATGGAAAATGTGCGAATGCATTTATAACGAAACTTAAAAAGCACGAAAGCATTTACATCATCGAAAATATTTTAGCCGAATTCAATATAATCACGAAAATCATTTGGCCGATATAGTTATTTTAACGAATTGAAAAACAACGAAAGTAAATTAGAACGAAAACATCGAAAACATTTAAAACGAAATAAACAAATCACGAAAACAATTTGGCCGAAAGTTATTTGAATGAAAACATTTTGACCGAAAGTTATATGAACGAAAACATTTAAAACGAATGGAAAAATCACGAATACAATTTGAACGAACGCTATTTGACCGAAATAAAAAACACCGACGAAGAAAAATAATTCAGGGACCGGATGCAAATTAATTCTTCGTGCATCCATGGATGCGCATCCGAGAGCAAATTTATTTTCCAGATGCATTAATTTTTTCCCGTGCATCTGGGATGCACGGATGCGGATGCAAGCCCATTTTTGCGCATCCGTGTGCATCTTGCATCTGCATCGATCCGCATCCGATCCTTGGTTTTTATAATACACTTTGTTTCTTGTAATCTTAAACGACAAATGGCAAATAAATTTAAAAAATGTGCCTCGATCGTGTTATAAGATTTGGGTATCACGTCAAAACCACGAAAACAAAAATCACGAAAGCATTTGCAACGAATGACTTTATTCCGAAAACAATTATATCGAAAACAAATATAAACGAAATCATTTACCACGAAATTAAATTAACACGAAACAAAATAATAACGAGCACAAAAATCACGAAAACAATTTGTACAAAAGTAATTTGACCGAAATAAAAAAGGACGAATGAAAATTAGAACGAAATTATTTTAATACGAATTCAAAAATCACTAAAACAATTTGACCGAAAGTTATTTGAACGAAAACATTTAAGACGAATACAAACACTTCGAAAACAATTTGACTGAAAAGTTATTTAAACGAAAACATTTAAGATGAATAAAAAAAGTAACGAAAACAATTTGACCGAAAATTATTTGAACGAAAACATTTAAGACGAATAAAAAAATCACGAAAACAATTTGACTGAAAAGTTATTTGAACGAAAACATTTAAGACGAATAAAAAAATCACGAAAACAATTTGACCGAAAGTTATTTGAACGAAAACATTTAAAACGAATGGAAAAATCACGAATACAATTTGAACGAACTCTATTTGACCGAAATAAAAAACACCGACGAAGAAAAATATTAATAAAAATTATACCAATATTATTAAAAAAAAAAAAAAAATTGTAAATTGAAATGAATGCAATAAAGAACAATACAGACTGAGCCAGAAATGGTGTTCCGAAACCATGCTAAAATTTGGGCAGGTTAACTTAATTTGAGTTAGAAATTCGAATTTTGGGATACGTACGTAAAGCCAAGGGTTCTAAATTCTTTTGACATGTGTTAAAAAAAAAATAAGATTAATATTTCCTACCGTTTTAGGGGTGCATTCACGATTTGCATTTCATCCTTTTGGGATTTCCATGTTAAATTAAGTTGATTAGAAAATTTTTAGCCGATTTGCACCAAATTTAGTTTTTAAAGTTTTCTGAGCACGTTGAATTTAATGGTGTAATTTAAAAAGTGGTTATCATAATTTTGATTATACCACTGAAACGCAAGAATTATATACTGTATATAACTATATAGTACACTGTATATAATCGTTGACTGAAACGGGCTTATTTTTTTACCGCATGGCAGAAACGACCTTTGAATTTTCTGAATCGGAGCAAGTTAACGATTTATTTTTTAGGGGTGAAACACCATTAAATACAGCGTACTCTGAAAACCTTAAAAACTAATTTTGGTGCAAATCGGCTAAAATTTTTCTATCAACTTAATTTAACATGGAAATCCCATAAGGAAGAAATGCAAATCGTGAATCCACCCCTAAAACGGTAGGAAATATTAATTTTAAAATATGTTTAATTAACACAATACATGTCAAAAGAATATGTAGTACCCTTGGCTTTACGTATATACATATATATATATATATATATATATATATATATATATATGCCAAATTTCAAATTTCTAGCTCAAAGTTAACCTGCCCAAATTTTAGCATGGGTTCTGAACACCATTTCTGGCTCAGTCTGTATATACTTCTTTATATATTGCATTCATTTTATTTACAATTTTTTTTTCTTTAATTATTGTCATAAATTTTTATTAATATTTTTCTTCGTCGGTGTTTTTTATTTCGGTCAAATAGCGTTCATTCAAATTTTATTCGTGATTTTTTCATTCGTTTTAAATGTTTTCGTTCAAATAACTTTCGGTTAAATTGTTTTCGTTATTTTTTTAATCGTCTTAAATGTTTTCGTTCAAATAACTTTCGGGCAAATTGTTTTCGTTATTTTTTGATTCGTGTTAAATATTTTCGTTCAAATAACTTTCGGTCAAATTGTTTTCGTGATTTTTTTATTTCGTTTTAAATGTTTTCGTTCTAATTTACTTTCGTTGTTTTTCAATTCGTTCAAATAACTATCGGCCAAATGGTTTTCGTAATTATTGAATTCGGCTAAAATGTTTTCGCTGTAAATGCTTTCGTGCTTTTTAAGTTTCGTTATAAATGCATTCGCACATTTTCCATTTCGGTTAATTATACTTTCGTTTAAAATGTTTTCGTGTTAAATTACTTTCGTCCTTTTTGTTTTCGGTGTAATGCTTTTCATATAAATTGTTTTCGTTCTTTTATTTTTCGTTCTATTGACGTAGACTCAAGATTGGTTTAGAGGCCATTAGCAAAAAACCTGATAAAAAGAGAAAAAAAAAGTTAAAAATGGATGCAAATTTATTTTTCGTGCATCCGTGGATGCGCATCCGGATGCAAATTTATTTTTCATGCATCTGGAATGCGCATCCAGATGCAAATTTATTTTTCATGCATCTGGGATGCGCATCCGGATGCATTCATTTTTCCCCGTGCATCTGGGATGCACGGATGCGGATGCAAGCCCATTTTTGCGCACCCGTGTGCATCTTGCATCCGCATCCACATCCGATCCCTGAAAAATATTAATAAAAATTACCAATATTAATTAAACAAAAAAATAAATTGTAAATTGAAACGAATGCAATAAAGAACAATACAGACTGAGCCAGAAATGGTGTTCCGATCGAACTCATGCTAAAATTTGGGCAGGTTATCTTTGAGATTGAATTTTGAAATTTGGCATACCTAAAGCCAAGGGTTCTAAGTTCTTTTGACATGTGCTAAACAATTTTTAAACTTAATACTTCCTACCGTTTTAGGGGGGTGGATTCACGATTTGCATTTCTTCCTTATGGGATTTCCATGTTAAATTAAATTGATAGAAAAATTTTAGCAGATTTGCATCAAAATTATTTTTTAAGGTTTTCAGAGCACGCTGTATTTAATAGTACGTGTTTCACCCCTAAGAATTAAATCGTTAACTTGCTCCGATTCAAAAAATTCAAATATCGTTTCTGAGGTAAAAAAATAAGCTCGTTTCAGTGGCATAATCAAAATTTTGATAGCATCATTTTTTCACGTAGTAAGGGTCATTATCTCATTATAGGAGTTGTTTTCATCACTTTTTAAATTACACCATTAAATTCAACGTGCTCTGAAAACCTTAAAAACTAATTTTGGTGCAAATCAGCCAAAATTTTCCTATCAACTTAATTTAACATGGATATATCCCATAAGGAATCCACCCCTAAAACGGTAGGAAATATCAATTTTAAAATTTGTTTAACACATGTCAAAAGAATTTAGAACCCTTGGCCTTACGTGTATATATATGCCAAATTTCTAGCTCAAAGTTAACCTGCCCAAATTTTAGCATGGGTTCGGAACACCATTTCTGGCTCAGTCTGTATTGTTCTTTATTGCATTCGTTTCAATTTACAATTTTTTTTTTAAATAATATTGGTATAATTTTTATTAATATTTTTCTTCGTCGGTGTTTTTTATTTCGGTCAAATAGAGTTCGCTCAAATTGTATTCGCGATTTTTCCATTCGTTTTAAATGTTTTCGTTCAAATAACTTTCGGTCAAATTGTTTTCGTGATTTTCGTATTAAAATAATTTCGTTCTAATTTACTTTCGTCCTTTTTTATTTCGGTCAAATTAATTACTTTCGTACAAAAATTATTTTCGTGATTTTTAATTGTTCTCGTAATTATTTTGTTTCGTGTTAATTTAATTTCGTGGTAAATGATTTCATTTATATTTGTTTTCGATGTAATTGTTTTCGGGATAAAGTCATTCGTTGAAAATGCTTTCGTGATTTTTGTTTTCGTGGTTTTGACGTGATACCTAGCTACTATACATCACACATTCTATGGCGATTTCAAAAAATGGCTGGTAAAGCGCGCCAAAAAATTTAACATCTGGTGAGAACAGCGTTCCGTATCTACAACCGGTGAACTATAAGAAACCGGTGAAAGATGGTCCATATTTTACTCCCCAGTATCACCGGTTTTACCGATATACGGATCGCACCCAATATTTCTCTTACTTGTGTTAAAAAACAATGATGCGCGCGCAATATTCAAAATGATCGGAGGAGCAATTATGGTTTTGTAAACCATTATTTTACACCAAGTACTTAAAAACCCTGAAATTCTGCATAAATAACCAATTTTTTTACCAATTTTCTTTGACATCATCTCAACATGATCATTAAAACTCAGTGTACAATCAATTAAAATACCAAGATATTTTACATTTTTTTCAAATTTATAATAAGTACTTCTCCGTCTAAAATAATATTTACATTTGGATTATCAGCAAAAATATTATTTATCTTACGATTTGAACTTGCAATTATCATACAAGTAGTTTTTTTTACATTTAGTTTTAATTTGTTCATATGAAACCAATAATTAACTTTTAGTTTTTCTAGATCCTTATTGAGATCCTCACATAATATTTTAAATTTTTTACCTGAGATTGAGATAAGAGTATCATCTGCAAACAAATTAATCAACGAGCTATCTACATGTAAATGCATATCATTTATATATATAATAAACAGCAATGGACCTAACACTGATCCTTGTGGAACTCCGACATTAATATATATATATATATATATATATATATATATATATATATATATATATATATATATATATATATATATATATATATATATATATATATATATATATATATATATATATATATTTTACTATACAGTATAATGAAACGTATAAACTTGATTTTTTTTTTATTATATCGTCGATCTCTTGATTATATTAGGCCGGGTTCAGAACAAAAGAACAAAAATATATTAGTCTGATCTAAACATTTATTCTAAAAACCTCATTGGAGTACCCCAGGGACCGCATGGGTATCCCCGGGACACAGCGGAACGTCCTTGCAATGCCCCGCGAATGTCCCGTGGTCTATATTATATTAATTTAATGCTTTTTAAAATTTAAAATTTTTAGGAATTGCTTAACTTATAGTGTAGAAGGGACACAGAAGAAAATAACGCAATTATATTGAACTTTTGGATCAAACGTCCTTTGAGTGTCTCGCAGGGATACACCAGGGGTATCCCATGTATGCCCCGCAGGTGCACCCTAGTCGAAAAATAAAGGCAGTAGTCAAGTGGTGACTACTGCTAAGTGATAATTTGAGCAGTGGTCAAGTAGTCACTGCCCAAGTGGTCACCAGTAGTCACTTTCAAGTAGTCACCAGTAGTCACTTTCAAGTAGTCACCAGTATATAGTCACTTTCAAGTAGTCACCACCCATGTAGCACATTTGATCGGCGCAATATTCACCACAGATCGTTTTGATATCGCCTCAATATCAAATTCGACGTTGGTCCAATAGTGCAGCTGCAACAAACCTCTATGGCTGGACGATATTTAATATCAATGTTGCACCAACATTTAAAATAAGCATTGTTCGGATATTTAATTTTAATATCGTTTCAATAGTGCAGCTGCAACAAACCTCTAGGGCTGGACGATATTTATATAATGTCAATGTTGCACCAACATTTAAAATAAACATTGTTCGGATATTTAATTTTAATATCATTTAAATAGTGCAGCTGCAACAAACCTCTATAGCTGGAAGATATTTATTGCCAATGTTGTACCAACATTTAAAATAAACATTCTTAGATATTTAATTTAATATTGGGCAAATGTTGCTGCAATATATTTTTTATAAATCTCAGGAATGGCCAACCAATATTAGCACAATATTGGATTCGATTGATTCCATAGGGTAATAATATGTATGTAACATATTACATATATGGAACTGCATGCATCATGGGGCTTTTTTTTTTTTTAAGACTTTTTCCCAAGTCTCGATGATGGAGTATATTATAATGTATAACACTTGTATTTTTATCATAGACTATTTGTTATTTCAATCTATATCTCTTTTTAGAGTTTCTCTTATTGTTTATTAATTTTTGATTCCGTTAACAACAGCATTAAAATATTTATTGTCTTAAAAATTCCCAGCATAATGGTTCTATTTAGTGTTTACTTTTAAAAAAAAGTACAGTGACTTAAATTAATTTAAATTTAATTGTTAAGTGTTTTTTAAATTGAATTAATTTTGCTGCCATCTATTGACAAAGTTAGAACTTATAATTGGTGCAATATGGGGCCAATATTTAGCCAATCCCAATCTAAATATTTCGAACATCGCACTTCAATGCCCACCCAACGTTTCATTGACATTGGGAAACTTATACAATGAATATTCGGCAAAGTATATTGGAGCAACGTAATGAAATTAAATATTGTGCTGGAAACTTTAATCCAACATTGCAGGAATATTGAGCACAAATATTGAGCAATATTCACATATCAATATTGTTTGAATATTTGTTACAAATTCCTATGATACATTGACTGTCAATCCGTAGCCAACATTCAACCAATGTTTAATGTTGACACTGCAGCAATATCAGAAAGCCATTATTGTACCGACATAAATATTTCAAGTATTGAACTTCAATACCCAGCCAACGTTGCATTGACATTGGGAAACTACATACCAATGAATACACGGCAAAGTATCTTGGACCGACGTAATGAAATTAAATATTGTGCTAGTAACTTTAACTCAACATTGCATGAATATCGAGCACCAATATTGAGCAATATTCACATATCAATATTGTTTGAATATTTGTTACAAATTCTTATATGATACATTGACTTTCAATCCTTAGCCAACATTCAACCAATGTTTAATTTTGACACCGCAGCAATATCAGAAAGCTATTATTGCACCGACATAAACATTTCAAGCATCGAATTTCAATGCCCAGCCAACGTTGCATTGACATTGGGACAACCACATTTAATGAATATATGGCTACGTATATTGGACCGAGGTAGTGAAATTAAATATTGTGCTACCAACTTTTAGCCAACATTGTATGAATATTAAATGCCAAAATTGGGCAATGTCGGCATATCAATATTGTAAGAACATTGGCTACATATTGGTGATATCGTAGATTTTAAGCCAATATTCCCAATATCTGACCAATATTTAGCCGATGAAGTGTGCTACATGGGCAGTAGTCACTTTCAAGTAGTCACCAGTAGTCGATTTCAAGTGGTCAAATTAAACGGTTTTTTAGTATTTTCTCGCGATATATCCGTCCATCATCACGATACAGTTTATTCCCGTTTAAGCCAATTAACAGATAGATAAATTATAACTGGAACAAGTAAAGAAATTATTCTTTCACATTTTTAACTTGAATTATTAAAATGTAATTATAATACTTTGTAATAATTCAAGATAAAAACGTGACAAACAAATAGGACGAGAAACATATATCTATAATATACATACCAATTTTACGCTCCATGCAATATAAAGCACTTTTTAAAACATTTTTACTTTATTAAATTATTCCTAACTTATTAATTTTAATTTAATTTCTTTAGTATTTTTTTAATTTTTTACAGCAAAATGAAAAGGAATAGTATTTTTTAATTCATACTTTATAAATAAAAAAAAATATATATGAAAAAAAAAACACGTTGATTATTAAAGATTTATAATTATTATATAATAAATAAAATAATAATAAAATAATAATAAAATATGAACATCTTTGAAGAATAATTACCAACGGCTTTCATCTCGGCGTCTTTTTTTATCAAGTTCCAAGAGCCGATAAACATTGACTGTTTAAGGCTACCTAGAACAAATAATTTGACACAAAGTAACGAGAATTTTAATAAATAACATTTCATAATACGTTTTAGGTACTGAAAAGGTACTTATCTGATGTAAAACTGCTTGAAAAACAAATTGTTCCGGGAGCTCTGCACACACAACCCCGTCTCAAACGTGTTTAGTGCCACCATTTTAGATAATTTTCTTTATCACGAGAACCCCGTACAATTGACTACTTGGTAAGTGATCACTTTCTTAAGTAGTCAGAATTTTGTGACAACTAATTAAGTAGTCAAGTGCTAAGTGGTCATGATGTTTCGACTACTTGCATAAGTAGTCACAAAATTCTGACTACTTACCAAGTGATCAAAATTTTATGAACACTGAGCGCCGACTACTTGCATAAGTAGTCACAAAATTCTGACTACTTACCAAGTGGTCGAGATTTTATGAACACTGAACGCCGACTACTTGCATAAGTAGTCACAAAATTCTGACTACTTACCAAGTGGTCGAAATTTTATGAACACTGAGCGCCGACTACTTGCATAAGTAGTCACAAAATTCTGACTACTTACCAAAAGTGGTCGAGATTTTATGAACACTGAGCGCCGACTACTTGCATAAGTGATCACAAAATTCTGACTATATACTTACCAAGTGGTCAAGATTTTGAACACTGAGCACCTGAGCACTTGACTCAGTAGTCCGACTACTTGCCCCAGCTAGTAGTCTGACTACTTGTTTTAAGTAGTCAACTACTTGTTTTAAGTCGTCAACCACTTGAGACTATAACTAGACTCATTTTTTGACAAGGGCACTCCTAGGACGTTACTGTTTTTTTAATATTGCATGGTTTTAATTGGTTAAATTATAGTATTTTAAAACGTTTAGCTTCATCTCGAGAAGATTTTGATTAATTTGATAACTATTGATGAATGTCTCGCAGGTGTCTCTGTGGGACACACGGGGGCCGGCCGGGTATTGTCGAAAATTGTAAAATAACAATTTTCTTTGCTTAAGTATGTAGCTGATTGAATTTTTAATCACAATTTTGAATAATTTTAATTAGTAAACAGAATGTCCCGTAAGTGCACCTGGGGGTCATTCATGAGACGTAGTTTTTTTCTAAAAAATTAAAAAATAAAAAATTGTTAAAATTTGAAGATAAACATTATTTATGTGCCGTATTGGAAGTTTCTCATTATTATTATTAAAATTTATAAAAGAAACCATTAAGATTGTAAAATATCCTAAAGTATCAAAAATATACAAGTCGATTTCATAATTTATAGTTTATAAAGTTAAGTTTTCTACATTTTAGTATGAAGACATGTGTCCTAGTGGTAAAGACACCAGACTTCAAATCTGATGGTCCCGAGTTCGAGTCTCACCTATGCCAGTTTTTTATTTTTTTTTTTGCTATTCTTTCTCTTTGATAACATCATTATAATTGATAAAAACATTTTTTAATTGGTAATTATAAGCATATTTGCTATATAACCCTATGTATCCCTGCAATGACTTCAGGGTGTATCCCTGGAATGTCCCCAAGGGGTACCCTTTTGTGCATGGAAATAGGGGATACACCTTGGGGCACTCCGGAGGGACGTTTGAGGGGTATCCCTGGGACGCGCCGCCCCGGGGATACACCTGCGGTCCCTGGGACACCCCGACCTCAAATTTTTTTATTGCAGAAATAGATTGAGGGTGCAAAGTTATGCTACTCTGATGATTTTTTTCATATTTTTTAGAGCCCGGCAAATATTTTTTAAAAGTATTGAAAGTACAGAAAAAGTGCCGCCTCTTGTCGCCTCTCTTAATAAAAGATATATAGGACCCAAAAGGGACGTGGATTCGAACCCGACCACGCCAAAACTTTTTAGCAATACTTCCCGGCCCCTAAAAAATCTGAAAAAAAACATCAGAGTAGCATACCTTTTGCACCCTCTATCCATTTCTGCAATAAAAAATTTTGAGGTCGCTACTCGATCCATTTGAACGATTCGAATCATTACCGCTATGATGGCAAGGAAACTTTAGTTACAAATTCAGAAAATAGATGGCGTAAAATGTCCCTTAAGAGCTCCCATGGTGGCTCTATTGAAAATAGAGCCACCATGAAGAGCTCCGATCCGAATTAAAGAATTATAAATGCAACAACAAAAAAGATGATAAAAGTAAAAAAAAACAAAAAAGTTCCGAAACAAGCATGGTCATTTAGTATAACAATATAATGGATAAGTTATCCATTGTTTTACACAAAATTATGTGATATATTCATTGCTAATTAAAATGTATATTATATTTTAATTTATTTAAATGAATTAAACATAATATATAATATATCATATATATACTTCGTTGTGTATTTTAATTGTGCAATTAAGTAGAAAAGTAATAATAATAATAATTAATTTTTATATGAACATATATATTGTCACGGTACGCTGAGCCCTCGTCTGCGAGAGATATATTTATTCTAATTTTAATTTAATTATTCAATATATAACTCCGAGGCCATCACAGTCCTGTAACGGATCCGAGACGATCTTTGACTGAGAAAAGGTTAAATTCAATAAATTACATTATAAATATTGCCTTGCAATTTCAATAATTTATTCTAAAACACGTACAACATAATGAAATACATTAAGTGTGTGATACTTATATATATAAGTATATATATATATATATATACATTGTGAGAAGCGCTGAGTATAGATGTTGGTGTGTTTGTGATATCAGCTGCAGAGTGCCATATGGTCCAATAACCAATTAAGTGACTTAATTTAAGCTCTGCGGTGCTTGTAATTGTCTTTGATCACTCAACACTCAAAACTTATATACTCAACGGCTCTCATTACAATCAATGTTTTTTCAGATAATGTGCATGCATGGACACTATAGCTATAGCTGTCCACACTGTCTCTACATGAAATCTAGCGGCAGGGCTCGGTGTTGCGTGATGGTTGCTTGGTTCGCGCTATTGCTGTATCGCGCTGAGATGAGTTGCCGCGCCCCCGTGGAATGGAGTACGTGCCCTAGCTCGTGATAAGAAGTATAGGATGAGTGTCCACGCGCGTGATAGGAAGAACAGCTAGTGTCCACGCGTGTGAAAGCTAGGAAGTATACAGCACGATATAGTCGCGCTTACACAATTTATTGCTATTTTTATTGCTTTACAATTAGTGTTGCAATATAAAAATGCCATTAATTGTGACAATTAATATATTAGGTCGTATACGACAATATGATCAGATCACGATAGAAAAAATAACATACACTATAATAAAATATACAAAACAATATACATAATATCAATATATATATATGTTACAAAATTACTGGAAGAAAAAAAATCAAAGAAATCTAAAATCAACTCATGTAAACAATTTTTCTGGCAATTTAATTATTTGCAAAAAACATGTTAATAAAATAAAATTCATTTTTAATTAGTACTAATTTCAGTTTCGATTGAAAAAGAGAGTCATATATGGCACTCTTGATGCATTTTATACACGAGGGAAGAAAATCATAAATCTTGGAACATTGATATATATATATGGTATTGATGGCGGGGGAATGATCGGGGAATATTGCTTTCAGCATGCAAATACATTGCAGAATTTGTTTTATCCACCAAACACTACCATAAACATAAAAATTAAACATTCTTGACGCGTCGTCAATTTTGTACACATTATATTAATTATTAAACAAAAACGTTTTTATTTTCTACTTAAGCGCGGATCAAGAGGGGCCGGGAGGGAGGGGGAGGGTTGCTGGAAAGGTTGCAGCCTCTCTCCAAATTTTGAATAGTGGCAATTAATATATTCCCAAAAACAATAAATCTAAACATACTGTGAAATGTTATGTTTCGAAGAATATCACATATATCGGCAGCAGCGCGACCTGTTGTGTCCGAGAGAAATTATATAGAGTCGGTCAGGTCGGCTAGGAAATCATAGATACGTTGACTCATAGAAACTTTGCAACATTTGTATAAAGGTGCATTTGCATATATATAGCGGGGAAACCAAGAAAATCTGCTTGGTCTACAGACCCGAAGTCAATATATTTATACATTCAATAAATTCAATTCGGGGAAAGCAAGAAAATCGCGTGCCGCAGCCAATCAGATCGAGGCTCGGGATTTTCTCGCCCTGCGGGCCCGGGAGCGATTTTTATCGCCAACATGGCCACCATACGAGGTTGAAAAAGTAAGTGCACTTTTCTCGCCCCGCGAATTAAGACCCGCTCGACATCGCTCATCCATATATGGAAATGACCCTTAACTAAAAAGTTTCATACAGCATGCAGCTAGTTGTATATTATACGCCCCCTGTCGGTACGTCAGCTGGTATGGAGAGCGGCCAGCAGCAGCTATGCTATACGCATCAAAGATTTGGGGAAAGGGGGGAAAGTCTGTGGTGTGCTCATGCGGCGATCAGGCACAAGGTTCAAAATTGCTCATCATCAGGGTCAAATTAAGTCGCTGTTATGAAAGATCCTGCATGGAGACAGGCGCGGATCCGGGGGACCCGGGGGGGGGGGGGGGAGAGGCTCCTCCAAAAGGTCCCAAAATACATTGAAGTTGTTACCAACTCCCACCTGTCACCCCATACCTTCCCCACAAATTTAACGTACACTGCGGGATAGGGCACTGCAACCCCCCCCCCCCCCATCCCCCGAACCACGCACTGTATCCGCCCCTGCCCTGGAGAGGGCACAGCAGCACCCACTGCCTGTTGCTATTCACGCAGCCGACCTGAGCAGACGCATAGCAGCGCAGCATGGGTATTGGGTATGGTTACATGAGCAGCGCAATCAGTCTACTTTACAGGGAATGAGTGCAAGCAGCCTACAACTGCTGTATAATTTCAAAGAGATAACGCCGCGCGGTCAGCTGTTCGACGTAGGTCCCTTTGATTAACATTACAAACCTTAGCAACTTCACAAAAATTCTGAAATTTTTTTTGAGAGGCAGATATTATAGTGCCTTAATTAAAGCCATAGAAAAAATTTCAAAACAATTTAACGAGCTGATTTTTTTTTATTGATTTTTTTTTATTTTCAGCATAGGACTTTCCCGTGCATGGAGAGATAAACTAAAAAGTTAATTAAAAAAAATTCGTCTCGTTAAATTTTTTTTTGGAACTTTTTCTATATGGCTTTAAGGCACTAAAATCTCTGGCTCTCAAAAAAATTTCAGAATTTTTGTGAATTTGCTAAGGTTTACATATATGTTAATCAAAGGGACCTACGTTACGTCGAACACAGCTGACCGGCGTTATCTCTACCTTAAATTCGTGTTTGAATCTGAAAATTATACGATATTCGTGCCATTCTCATTGCATTTTACTATAATCAATTAATTATAATATTATAATCAATTATTAATGTATTTTCTATCTCCAATCTCAATCACAAGAAATGGATGGAAATTATTTTGGAAAGAAAACCACATATTACCGCGGGTATAGAGGACATAAAGGACCAAGAGATGGCGCTGACGTCTGCAAATTTTGCTCTTTGCATCGAGGATACGGCAATACCTATATAGCATGGGGAGAATCACAAAGATTATCAAATAAATATATATAGGAAAGAAATCACTTACGAAGTTGAAATATTTTTTACATTTGTCCGAAAGTGTTTGACAATTAACTAATTATGGTGTTGTCATTTCTATAAAATTATGCTGTGGCTATATCCTGATAGAGCATTTACATGATTTTACAATGTTAATCATATACAGCAATCCTCGCCAGACGCAGGTAGTTCCAGCAGTTACTAGGGGGCGCACTAACTTTATGACGCCAATATCTTATAATATATATAGTAAAATACTCATCCCCATACAATAAATGAAACAGAAATAGTGGAATTACTATATTATTAAAATGTTGAAATATCCATTCAGCTTCTAGTATTTGAAAATATTCGCTACTATGAAAGAAAGGTATCACAGTACTGTATACGTATACATCAGTGCCGAAAGAAAATCAAATTGTGGGTTTATATTCTTATTTAAAAATTATTAATGCATGTTACTTGGTGATGCAAAAGCTATATACGAATTACATAAGTGAATTATAAAATTCCTCCAACCCGTCCGAAAAATATTAAAATAACAGTAAAGTAAACGTCGTAAGTGTACACTTCCGATCATTAATTTTATACGAGTATTTTAGTATAATTAATCTTCTTAAACTAAAAGAAATATATTTTCACGTTAGCTGTGGTATCAATTAATCGTCCAATCGTCCTATAGATCGAGGACGTATAGTATTAACATTATATACTCATGTACAGCAAAATTTAGTAATTTGAGTTTTTATGTTCTGTACTGCAATGTAACTCAGGACCATAATTTTATAGTTTGTTTGAAATGCAAGAAGAGCACCCGGTCAGACTAAATTCATATAAATATAATCCTTCATGTCCAATTAAAGTAGAGTGAGCGATTTCATTTTTTTTAATATTTTATTTTCTAAAAATAGTTCAACTTGCCTCCTATTGAAAAATGAAAATCAAAAAATTCCATCTCAAAAAGCTTCACCACAAAAAATTCCCAAAGTTGGTGTTTCGGAGGCCTTTAACATGCATCCTTATGGAACAGAAACCAGCTTTTTACTCCAACTTCGTCTGAACTATGGTACCAATTAAAAAATACGTACGTATAATCTATGATGAATTCTTTAATGGATTTTCAAATAAAAATTTTTGCCGTTTTTTCCGAAAAAAAAAAATATTGAAATTTTTGCGGGTTAATTCCCATAAGGATTTTCAAGATTTCTTTCCGGAAAAACGGCTCCGTAATATTTTTTTTATTATTTGAAAATCCATTAAAGAATTCATCATAGATTACGTACGTATTTTTTAAATGGTACCATAGTTCAGACGAAGTTGGAGTAAAAAGCCGTTTTCTGTTCCATAAGGATGCATGTTAAAGGCCTCCGAAACACCAACTTTGGGAATTTTTTGTAGTAAAGCTATTTAAGATGGAATTTTTTGTTTTTCATTTCTCAATAGAAGGCGGGTTAAACTATTTTTAGAAAATAAAATATTCAAAAAAATGAAATCGCTCACTCTACTTTAACTTCATTGCTTAGAGAATTTCCATGCTAGGTGGTAATTTTTTAGTTTTGGATAAAAACATGCAACCGTCCAATCATGCAACAGTTCATTAGAAAATTAGAAAAAAAAATAAATAGCAAAATTACTTTTAATAAAATGCTGCTTTATAGCTGTTCACACGAAAGATATATTTTATGTATATTATAGTGACAAAATTTTGATAAAAATCATGCTATAGCTAAAAATAAAATTAACATTAGCTCAAAACGTTTTTCTCAATCGAACGCCGCCCATGACCATTCTACAAAAGCTAAACAAGCTACATATGTATCGTCAGTAAAGTTCCTGTACAGTAATCATGACGAATAATATACGCAAGAAGGCAAAGCATTGACTGCGATTTTCTATGGCAGCAGGATACAAAGGTGTATAGATCGAGAACCTCTATACACCTTGCAGGAGACCAAGCGACATATTTTGTGCCCGTCTAGAGTCATGTGTTGCTTGCGCCCCGCTAGCTCAAGGAGGATACATATATCATCCTTGCGCTAGCTCGATCGGCCTGCAACGAGCTTTCAACCTTTCACGATTAAACATCTATATATATATAGTCGTATATTATAGTTAGAGCTCCCAGGCGCGTGGATCCAGAAAGAAAATATCAGAGGGGGGGGGGGGGGGGGCTGCTGCCTCCATAAGGCCAATTGTTGTTAAAGGTGAACTGAAGGGATTGCTGTTTTTTCCCTTTAGGGAACCTTATATTACCTATCCCATCCCTCTGCACTAATTTTTTCATGGCAGATACTTATTGTGCTGCTGTAGGACAATTAGTGAAAAAGTGAAGTTGTGACGTATCAGCGACGGTTGGTTGACTTAAAACTCGCCGCCGTGAAAAAACACACGAGCGACCGCGGAAACTGCCGAGAGAGTGGCGATCGCGAGCCGATCGCCGCTCCCTCGGCAGTTTCCGCGGTCGCTCGCGGTCGCTCGTGTGTTTTTTCACGGCGGCGAGTTTTAAGTCAACCAACCGTCGCTGATACGTCACAACTTCACTTTTTCACTAATTGTCCTACAGCAGCACAATAAGTATCTGCCATGAAAAAATTAGTGCAGAGGGATGGGATAGGTAATATAAGGTTCCCTAAAGGGAAAAAAAAGCAATCCCTTCAGTTCACCTTTAAAAAAAATTGGAGTGTGGCCGGGAAATGCCTATATTATTTCCCATGGTAAATTCAAAATTTGGGGGGGGGGGAGAAAGGGTTACGCCCCAGCACCCTACCCCCTGGATCCGCACCTGAGAGCTCCGGAGCCCCCCCCCCTTCCCCCGATACGTCGTAAGATCGCCAGATCGACAAATCTCGTCCGCGCGGTGATCGCCGCAGGCTAGCTCTATCGTGTGCTAGCTGCGATACGAAAACATTACGACACTCGCGACTTGCTGCGCTCGGCGGCTGCTGCAGTTAGGTCGGTGCCGTCGGTGCCGCGTGCAGAGTGAGGCGAGCAGTCGAGGAGAAAGCATCGTCTTCAATGCGCGCGTCGCGAGTTCCTCTGACCGAGAGAAATTAATTATCGTGCCAAATAACCAGGTGAGTCCGATACCTGTGTTCACCAAGGTGGTTTAATTTGTGTCGAAAATGGACTGTATTGTGGTGAACTGATGATATCTTGTAATATTTTGTATTTGTTATGTAACTGCATGTGTAGTACAGTTGATTATTGTAAGTGGAGCATATTATAAAATTTTTAATGTAAAAATATTAAAATATCGATGTGTTACATTTTTTTTTTTTTTAGAAGTCTAAGTACTAAATTTCATAATGTTATATCAGTCAATCCCCGTGGAATATATATTACATTATTTTGTACACTGACGAACATTCATTTTGACACGTACGACGTACTGTGCTGATTCAAATGTATAAAGCTAGAGGCTAATTTTTATATTATAATAATCTGCAATTCCTGGTATGTTATATATGCTGTGTTCAACGACAAATCGACAATAAATCTCAAATCTCAATATAATGCATCTCAAGTATTGATATACAGTTGAACTACGATGGAACTATAAACTTGTAATATAATATATAATATAATGGCGCGGCTATCGTTTTAATTTATATATAACAATAATGATCATCATTGTACAGTAATTAATGTGCCGCAGGCGCGGATCAGGAAAAAATAATTGTCGACGGGGTCTGTCTCCATAAGGCTAATGTTAAAGAAAAATGGAGTGGGGGAAATGCCTATATTGCACATGTCAAATCCAAAAGTTCGCCCCCCCCCCCCCCCCACTCCTGAATCCGCACCTGATGTGCCATATATAATTAAGGTTCTCATCATTTAAATCTCGCGCGTGATTCATTGACTATTATCTAGCCCAATAATACGCATAAAAAAATTATTGGTTTTGAGGTTATAATACCACAAGGCAGAGTGTACATTTTTTATTCCTTGCATCCGAACTCCGAAGGTTTTATAATGCAAACATCGTCACACTATATATTCGCACTATATACTTATATACCAGTATATATGTATAGTGGGGTGATTTAATTATTTTAAAAAGAATAATTTTCATATCGAAGGTTCAGTAGCCTGCAGTTCAATGGAACCATCGTCAGGCCAGTACATTGCTACTGCAAATTCTACGATGACTTTTTCCATGGAAAATAATTTTGTTCTAAAATCTCCCGCCTGCAGCATGTACCCTGACTCCATCGACTTCATTTAAATAAAAACTATCATATTCTGTTATATACTATCATGCACTGTCTATCATCATATCAGTTTAAGGTAGAGATAATACGGATCAGCTGGCCCAATGCTAAAAAAATCCCATTCATAAAAATTATGAAAAAAATTTAAAATGTTCTCCTCTACATCCCCTATCAGTAGGTAAAATATCAGGTATACAAAAACGAGCTAGTTTTCGAGTTATTAATTTTTAAAGTTGACTAATTTAACATGGAAGTTCCATTTCTCCTTGTTAAATTAGTCAACTTTAAAAATTAATAACTCGAAAACTAGATCGTTTTTGTCAAGGAGTAAGAAGGAGTCAACGAAAAATAAAAAAAAAAGTCCACGGTTTGAATCTCACGTTCAAATATTATACCACCAGCAGAATCAAAACTTATTAAATTTACGAAGCTGCATGCAAATTTTAGACCCAAAAAATTATTCTGATCGATCGTTGAACGTTAATATTGCTTGTATACACCTCATATACATATAAAACACTATATCTCTATTATGTAAATAACAAAATAACCATTAAGAAGGTTTAATGGAGTATTGACCTCAATTTTTTTTATTGCAGAAATGGATAGAGGGTGCAAAGTTATGCTACCCTGATTTTTTTTAGATTTTTTAGAGCCCCCCGGGAACTATTTTTAAAAAATTATTGAAAGTTATTTTTGTTACGTCACAAGACGCCGCTCCTTAAGAAAAAGATAGGACTTGCCGCCGCGTGACGTCACAAAAAGGACTGTCAATAATTTTTTAAAAATACTTCCCGGGCTCTAAAAAATCTGAAAAAAATCAGCTCTATCCATTTCTGCAATAAAAAAAATTGAGGACAATACTTCATTTTGATGTGCTATAATGTACTTCGATGGCAGTTTTGTTGCTACTCTGGTGATAATTAGTTCAAGACATCAGAGTTAGGAAAATGGAATATTAATGTGATAAGAAAATTTTTGATTGCGCAATTTTTTTATCTCCTTTATTTTCATTCGATTACATCTGTGCATGGTAACCAGCCAGTATTTTCTGGTATAAAAAAATGTTTACATAATCGCCAGCAGCTTGACTCGTTTTTCTCTCTTGACTTTATTTTTGTATCCTCAGAATGCATGTAACTGTGATATACTTTGACAAAAATAAATATGTACGGTTGTTGATATTTGTGCGTCAAAATATGTAAAAAAAATCGTCTCAGACTATAAAATTGATATCAATTTTTTTATGTATAATATAGTTATAAACCAATAATTGCAATTTAATGTTATAATATAAAAAAATAAATATTTAAAATGCCACAAATTTGGTGTCTTTGGTTTAATTTTGTATAATAATTATTAAGTAATATAATAAATAAATCTAATCACTTCATCAGACTTATCAAACGCTCTCTACAGTCTGTATATACACTTATATTATAGCTTTATAATGGGGTACTGACCGGTATTTGAGTTAGTAATATTAATACAAAGTACTGTGAATTCTATGAAGAACGAGTCCTATTAGAGCACTCTACGACAATTTGCTGATTTTATATGAATTTTTAAAACTTCTTTTGATGCATGACGTCATAGCATTGAATCTTAAATGGGAAAATGCATCAGTTAACATTGCTAAAATGAAAAGTTATTGAGGTAGAAATTTGAAACCTTCATTATCGTGATTCTAGCACCTAAAAGCCTTGCAAATGAAGTTCTGGTTACATTTCAATATTGAGTATGGGATTTGGCAATGTTAACTGATCAATTTTTCCATTTAAGATTCAATGCTATGACGTCATTTTTGAAAGTTTTTAAAAATTCATATAAAATCAGGAAATTGTCGTAGAATGCTGTAATAGGGCTTGTTCTTCATGAAATTCTCGTGCCTTTTGAAATATTGACAAAAATTTGAAACTTTTTTTTGGTCAGTACCTCATTATGTATATTATTAATTTTATTATTTAGTCACTTCACGCGATGGTCAATTTTAAATCTTATTCATATAGAGTACAATAATTTGACCAAAGTTGTAAAATGAAATTTTGACTGTAGTTGAATGTTTTACTGAATTATATAATCACTGCATGAAATTGCACTTTTATAATCAAAGTGTAAGTTATTTACGACAAATAAAATTAATTTCATTTTGTGCAGCTGAAGTGTTTCAATATATAGTTGCAGTGTTTATCCTCGGACAATAAGATAAATAGACAATACTTGCGTATGAACAAACTTTGCTGCCAATGTGGCTATACCTGACTTTATTGTCCGGCCGATTCAGGATGGGGTGACCGATTTTCCATATTATAATATAGCGTGGGAATTGTCACTGTCGGAATAGAAAGCGGTGACCGGAAGTCATTTGAACGAGGAGAAGTCACGTGAATTAGATAATAATATTCAACATTTTCTTTAATGTCCATCATTACCTGCCTGGCGTCAAGGTCACCCTGCGTTCTCCGTTCAGGAGGTTTTGTGACAACTTAATGGAGAACGATATTTCGTTACGTGCGCGGCCATCTAATTTCTAAGGAGGAGAATTTTATAGAAATATTTTACATTTTGAAAATAAATTACAATACAATTGAAGGAAATCCATGCTTTAATGCTTTCACAGGCGCATAATATGTAAAGGAAGAGGGGGGGGAGGGGTCGTTTCGAAAAATGCGCACTTCAATTGCTATGCATGTACACTGCGGGACAGTAAAAACGTTACCTTTGCTCTTTTTGTTCTGACTGCAATGTATGGGTGTTTTATTGCATGGATTTTTTTTTCTTTCTTTTTTAGTTACAGTCATTCAGTCGAATGCCCCCTTCTTGTGTATGATATATAAAGGACCAAGAGATAACGCTGATCGCTGAAATTTTGCCTGATTCTGCCGAAAATACGGCAATAATGTAACCTATATAATATATAGCATTGGGAGGATCACAAAAATAAGAAAATTTATATGAAATTAATCACTTACGAAGTTGAAATATTTGTTTTATATTTGTCCGAAAGTATTTGACAACTAATTATGGTGTTGTCATTTCTGTAAAATTATACTGTGGCTGGGCGTGGCTGCTGACAGATCATTTACATTGCATGATTTTACAATTATTTGTTAAATAGCCAATCTATCCTCAATTATAATCATATATTTGAAACTCTGCATCTCCCAATGTCTCTCTGCTTATTTACACGGTTCCTCAAAACTGCATTTTGTCTCTTAATTAGAGCTGCAATGTTAAGAGAGTGGAATTTGCTGAAGGCGGAAGTTGTTGAAGCGGAGAGTTATGAGTTGTTTAAGGTAGAGATAATACGGATCAGCTGGCCCAATGCTAAAAAATTCCCATTCATAAAAATTATGAAAAAAATTTAAAATGTTCTCCTCTACATCCCCTATCAGTAGGTAAAATATCAGGTATACAAAAACCAGCTAGTTTTTTAGTTATTAATTTTTAAAGTTGACTAATTTAACATGGAAGTTCCATTTCTCCATGTTAAATTAGTCAACTTTAAAAATTAATAACTCGAAAACTAGCTCGTTTTTGTATACCTGATATTTTACCTACTGATAGGGGATGTAGAGGAGAACATTTTAATTTTTTTTCATAATTTTTATGAATAGGATTTTTTTAGCATTGGACCAGCTGATCCGTATTATCTCTACCTTAAGAGGGTTTTGAGACAGGCAAACCCTTCGCGAGCCACCGTGGCGTAGCCACCTTTTCCGCGTTAATTTTATTAATATTATTATTTAAGCAAATCAAGCAGAGGTAACTTTCGTAGTGCCCCGAGCGGTGTGTACTTCAAAAAAAGTACCAAATGTCATTGAAGTACAAAAAATATTTTATAATATATTCTTTATGTTTTCGAATGTCAAATTTTTTTACTCGAGTCTCTTCAGTTGTCAGTCACTCAGGTGTTAACATGAGGCTGAGAGAAAAAAAAAGTCCCTCTTTGTCGAGATGACGTAACGACTTGAGAGGCCTTGAGTTTTTTTCCCTCACGAGATAACTGCCAGCGTGATTTGTTATTGTGTCGCGCACGGTACATCAGTAAACATTATATGTAATTACTTCGCAAAGTAATTTGTTCAACGTAACATGTGTTCACTTTAGATTTAAATAACGTTACATACATGGGAAAATATTTACAACAAAATGAATGTCATACAAGATGAAGAGAACAACTTTTTGTTTACTATTTTAATATTTAACAAGGAGATAATTCAATCTACACCTCGAGATATTACTAAAGTTATCTCAATTACAAGAGAAAAAAATAAAATATGTGCATCTGTTAATTTTATCGGAAAAGATCGAGTATTCATTTAGACTAGCGATTAAAAAAAAATATATGAAGTTTTAATTCAAATGCTGCGGGTGATGTCTAAAAATCAACATTCGTGATGTCTTGAGATTAATTAATTAACATGCATATAATTGACAAACAATGGTTTATTGTATAAATTCTTTTCAATTCATTTATTTAACTGATTCCACACTATACGTCAATGTTTTGTATTATATAATATTAGGTATATATGCAAGATTATATAGGAGAGCCTGCAAAAATTAGAATTTCAGATGCAACCAGAAATTCGTTCTAAATTTCAATTACTTATATAGAATAGATAATATATCGTCCCTCGTCCGCAATAATGATTAACCTATCATACTGCTTACCACAATTTCTTTGCAATAGCTATCTGCTATTTCAGGTGAGCGCAATCTGTAAACTATTATAACATAAAGCTTATAATTATATATATACGATTACCTGAAAAGCTGATAGCTCATTATTGTAACGAAATCATGATACACAGATAGCTCATTATTCCGGACGAGGGACGATATACAAGGCAGGCATATATTATATAACAGACCACAGATATATAATATATATATAGTCCTATTTCATTGTAATCAAGATCCCTTTACTAGTAACTTAGTAGGGATCTTGATTGTAACACGCATGACTAACGACTGATAGTCTGATACTATTAGCTTCGACTGAAAAGCACGTTGCACTCTGCTCTTATATATTATGTTTATTTTTATTTATTTATTTATTTATATATTTATTTATTTATTTATTTATTTATTTATTTATTTATTTATTTATTTATTTATTTATTTATTTATTTATTTATTTTTCTTGCATATATATAATTTGCAAGCAGAATTAATAATGATATTTTATAACAGTCTTTTTTCAGCATGTAATTCATTTATTTGATATATCGTAAACCCTTTTTATTTTAAAAAGAAATTACAGAGGACTTGATGAGACTTATAATTAATTATAAGTGTGAACAGTTAATGGATATATTAAAAACCTTTGATGCTTTGAAGCTTTAGTGAGAAATTTAAAACTGTAAGCAAAATTCTTGTTTTGTTTCTTTCAGAGCATTTTTCTCTGCCATTAAAGTTATATAATTTTATTCGGATCATTAATTCTTATGATAAAAAAATTCTACGACACGATGAAAAAATTACGACTTAAGTTTATATAATCAATGTTGATATTGTTTAGTTTGTTGACCCACCCCCCGTCTTCCTGTGTTGACCGACCTCAAAACCACGGAGATTATACGTGAGTGACGTAAGGCTCAAGATCAGTGGAACTTTTTCCAAAACGCGTGAACAATCAACCACTTCCGACAAATTTTTCCGAGCGGAAACAAAACATTGAGGGAATCAGAGGGAAATTAAGCATTGAGAACGAAACATTTAATTAAAGTGCTTAGACATTAAGAAATTCTCATTAATAATGTACGTACATCGACCTCAATTTTTTTATTGCAGAAATGGATAGAGGGTGCAAAGTTATGCTACCCTGATTTTTCAGATTTTTTAGAGCCCGGGAACTATCTTTAAAAAAAATGTATATTGAAAGTTCTTCTTGTGACGTCACGAGACGCCGCTCCTTAAAGGGACATGGGACAATAAAGTCATGTATATGCATAAAAAGTTTATGTAAGATATGTTAATGCGAGAAATGAGTAAATTTTCCTTTTCAGACCATCCCCCGAATTTATAAAATTTAAATAAATATAGAGAGCCGCAGGATCGACAATTGCACAGGCAACATCGCACCGAGTACGGCTGGACGGGAGGAGGGGGGAGTGGGTTTCATGGAGAACAGGCAGCTGTGTTGCCTTTCGTGATTGCTGACGTCAGCAATCCACACTTTACACATACTCGCGACCGGCTTTACCCTGGGGCACTCGCCACCGTGCGGCATGTATTCATACTAAAAATAACTCAGTTGATGGGTAACGTTTGATTAAAAAATACCTATTTTTAAGGTCCCCTAGCTGTCCTTTTAAGGAAAAGATATGACTTAAGGTATAACCTGAGAATTTGTCTGTCAAGGTCAAGAGGCGTGGCTATAGTGGCAACACTGTTTGCATTGGAATGCGAATAATTTTTTAGGAGGGGGTGGTGACATCAGTCCTTGAGAACGTTGCCACATTTCTCATCACATATAGGAAACGATCATCGCCACGGTTCAAAATATATGAAAACAATTCAGAAAAATAGTCTAAAAAATTAGGTTTTAGTAAAAAAAAAAGTAAAAGAATCTGTTGTATAGTTTTTTTGCAATGCTAATTAACAAATTTAACATTGGAAGGATACAAAATTCTCATTTAAATAAATTAATTATAATTAAACCAACGGTTAAAAAATTCCGAAAAAATTCAGAGCTAATTTGACGATTTTTGTAAGTCCACCAAATTAATTTGAAGAAAATCTGTTGTAGCAAATTTTTCGTCCAAATTTCTCAGGTTAAGCCTTAATTGCCACCGCGTGACGTCTCAAAAAGGACTGTCAATATTTTTTTTAAAATTAGTTCCTGGTCTGTAACAAATTAAAAAATCTGGATAGCATAACTTTGCAATAAATCCATTTCTGCAATAAAAAAAATTGAGGTCTATACTCCATTCTCATCGGAAATTAAAATTCATTAAAATGTCTTGATTATCTGTCATTCATCTAATTTGAAATATAATTTTAACCTTTGTGTACCTCTGGACAGCACGAACATTACTCCTGCCTCACTTGCTAGAGCTGCAGCTTCAATGGACAGAGATGTATATAGATTTGTAATTTTGAAGAGATAAGAAGAGCACCCAAGTCTAGTTCATAGCAAAAAGTTAGTTCATTAAACCTCCTTAGAGTATAGAGCTAGGATCATGTATGTATGGATAGGCTATCCCTATACCAATAGCATTAGAGCGGCTGAGGCAAATCTCCAACGTAAGATGGTGACCGAGCGCAATCAACCGGCGGCATATTTTCAAAGTTTTGAATAGCGTAAAAAAAGTGAAACAGTAGAGAGCTCGCGAGATCATGCAGAGATGTATTCGATCTTATACGTCAAAAGAAAAGAATTAGAAGCATGATTCAAGCCAAAGCAGGTCAGAGCTATAAAAAAATATGGGAAAAACTGAATAATATAATATACTGAATTTCCCAAGTATATATATTTGTATTTTTTTTTTAATGATTATGTATATTAAAGTTCGAATAAGCGATATATTTCATTTTTTGGAATATTTTATTTTCTATAAATAGTTTAACCTGATGCCTTCTATTGAGAAATGAAAACCAAAAAATTCCATCTCAAATAGCTTCACCACAAAAAAATCCCAAAGTTGCTGTTTCGGAGGCCTTTAACATATATATGCATTCTTATATATATGGAACAGAAAACTAGCTTTTTACTCCAACTTCGTCTGAACTATGGAACCCAATTAAAAAATATGTACGTAATCTATGATGAATTCTTTAATGGATTTTCAAATAATTATTTTTTTACGGAGCCGTTTTTCCGGAAAAAAAAACTTGAAAATCCTTATGGGAATTAACCCACAAAAATTTCAATATTTTTTTTCGGAAAAACGGCTCCGTAAAAAAAAATTAATTGAAAATCCAATAAAGAATTCATAATAGATTACGCACGTATTTTTTAATTGGTACCATAGTTCAGACGAAGTTAGAGTAAAAAGCTGTTTTCTGTTCCATAAGGATGCATGTTAAAGGCCTCCGAAACACCAACTTTGGGAATGTTTTTAGGTGAAGCTATTTGAGATGGAATTTTTTGGTTTTCATTTCTCAATATTATAGAGGGTGAGTTGAACTATTTTTAGGAAATAAAATATTTAAAAAAATTAAATCGCTCACTCTACTTTAAAAGAAATTATTATCGGCATCAGGCCTGATGTATTATTATCGTAGGGGTACTTATTTAAAGAAACAACAAAGATGTGACTGGACGCAATACTATAATAGACAGCTAGCTAGCAGTTTAATCTATTACATAAAAAGTCTGGAGGATATTCATGAGCAATTAAACTTAGAGAGACTATGTTTTTATCTTTATAGCTCATGCCATGCAGTGTTGTATAAACTTCCAGATTATTAAAAGAAAAAAAAAAAAAATGAAAGTATACCTGCATGTGTTTAAGAAACAATTGTTTGACTACCTAATTAAAAAGAAAATATTACTCCATTAAGCTCATGCAAGGCAAAGAATGTCAATAATTTTATTTGTATAATTTTGTATTGTAATAATTGAATATTGTTATTTTGTATGTTTGTCTATGTCTATTATTTTTAGAACCACAAGCAGGGATAAAAATTGAGGCCAATGTGGGGGTTAAAGTGTTTGTGAATGCTCCCCATTATATATGTTTTAGAATAAAATTATTAACAAACATGGAATAAAAAGGTGAAGAATTATAATAATTAACAATATATACAGTATCATATAATTTATTGATGTCATTATAAAATCTTTCCACAAAATCTTTTTATGTGCATATGCCAACAGTCAGCATGCACTATATCTATTTTTGATCAAAATCTTTTATTTTTTTCCAAATGGCTTTTAATTCTTTTAAAAATTGGCTTGCACGCAGGACTCCCCGGCAAAGTTTAGTGACTCAATATTGTTAAATTTATCTGCCCAGGCCATATGTATATATACTGCATGAAAAATTCATTTTAAGCCACCGGTATTACACGATACAATTTTTCTAGTTATTGTATACAATTTCTCCTTACAAGAAAACTTCCACTCCATTTGTTTGTATGGAGAAGAAATTTTCTTGCAAGGAAAAAATTGTATTATCATCGTGTATTATAATACCGGCTTAAAGTGAAGTCAATGAAGACACTTTTTAATGTTTAGTCATTGTCTACCTTTGCTGGCAACTATATTGTAAAAAAAACTTAGCTGCATCTTATATATTATATATGCAGTAATGTATATATTATATATAAATTTATATTACATATATTTATTTATAATATATTTGCAAAATTTGCATATTATAGCCGTATAAAATATAAAAGACAAAGCCAAAAAATGCTTATTTCTTGAGTAAAAAAAATAGATAGTATTTTCTCTTTATTAAAATTCTTACTCATTACATAGAGTGCTGTACACCAAAAATGTGTCGTACTTGTTGACTGAAGCAACGGGTCCAAAGAAGGAACGTCAATAGAGTTTTGTCGGTGCGACAATGATGTGTTGGGCCTCCTCGCTTGCCTTTTCTGTGTAGAAAAGCATGATTAGTATTTAGGCAAAATTAAGCATAGACTTCCTGGTAGACTTAATTAAATAGTACACTCCATTTGAATAAAAATATCCCATCCAGCTATGTTAAAGTATAGCCGGATCAGACATTTTTATCTGAATGGAGTGTACTTTAAGACAGGGACTGGATCCCGTATCCGGATCCGCTCATTATCCTGTTAAAAAAATAAATGGACCAGATCCGGGTATCCCGATCACCTTAAAAATATAAATGGACCACATCCGAATATCCCGATCCCCTAAAAAAAATAAAAGGATCTGGACACCCAGATACTTTTATATTTTTTAAAGAGGATCCAAAAAAGGGTTCAGGTATTTTAATTTTTTGATTTTCACTGTTTGAAGTTTGAATTTTATCTTCCCAACTTGCGCAATTTGCGGCTTCTTAAAAAATAAATATTTTCTCTTATTGACACAACATTGGGTGTTCATATATTATATATTTTCGTATTTCATTAATTTCAATTAAAAGTATTAAAACTAAATTTACACTTACGTACAGACCCCATGCTTATTTTTTTTTTCTTTTTATTTTTTAAATTTGAAATGAAATTTGTGTTAATTTTTATTCTTTTTATATGCATATTAAAATGACAAGCTTCAACTTAAAAATGCCGCAGCGCCGCATTCTGACATCGCTCCATAAGGTTTGTTAGGAGAAAAATCTTATTTATTTTTTCATTCAAATTCTATGCTGCACAAAATCTCGCATATTTTTTATGTCGTGTAAAGTGATCTTTCCCGTGGCTCATATGAATTATTAATCTTGCCCTTCATAAGAACCGCCGGAAAAAATTAAAAACCCGGTACCACTGGGTTAAAGGATAGGAAGCTTGATAGAACATGTCGTCGCGCGCAGTTCGCGCGCTAGATTTTCATTGGCTGAGAGAATTGTGTCGTCAATATTAAAGCTTCTCAAATGATTAACTGTAAGAAAATTGTTCAAAATGTTTAATTAAACAGTGCAATGAAATTCTTCGAATATTTAATCATATAATTACCAATATATAATATAATTAACGTACAGTATGGCATTTAATTAAACAATTAACAAACAACAGTTCTTATCATACATTATCAGTTACAGTGTGAATAATATGTGTATGATACAGAGATACAGTATGATACTGTACATACCCGTGTATCGAGACAGGCGTTTCTCCTTCATTTTGCAGGGATTTCCGCTTAGCAGCATTCTTGCAACCAGGTGCACAACAAGTTCTTGTCATTAACGCTTATTTAGCTTCACATTTTCGTATAATATCACATAAAATATGGAGAAAATAGTAAAAAATTGCAATTTTTTCTCCATCCCAACATGGCGGACAACAATATCAAAACATTAGCGTCACGTGACTATCACGTGACCGTTACCACCCACTTCCTCCTCACGACCGAGCTTCACCGAGACAGCGCCATAGCCTATCCATACATACAAGATCCTTGGTATAGAGGCTTCAAGTCAGCTGATTTTGCGGTGTTCCCACCGTCCCATCTATTATGTAAAAAAAACTCGGAATTGCATTTTTGGCATGAAAGAATTTTTTTTAGAGAAAAATAATTTCTTCATTCATTGTACTGATGTAGGTTTTCACGGTGCGATAATTCATAATAAGGCGGTTGCATGAGCAACGCAATCAGTCTACTTTACAGGGGCTGAGTGAAAACATGCGCGCGCATTCTGCCATGCCGGTGGAGTGGTAGAGAACTCTGCATGCAGGCAAAAGATTAAGAAAATACATTATAAATTATTTAAACTGAAAATAAAAAATGTGAGGTGAACAAAATGTTTAAAATAAAATTTTCAAACTTTTGCTCACCTCAGAATTCAGAATCTTTTCTTTATATATTTTTAAATCTTTTTTTTAATATTTTCTCCTATATGCTTATACATTGCGGAGTTCCACCAGGCCACCATCGACGACTGGCGGACGACTGTTGAAACTCCCGATCCAAGGTCACACTGACGTCACACGCAAGCGCCTATTTCTAACATTATCAAGAGACCTCTAAATAATGGGGGGGGGGGGGGGGTAGGAGATGGTTTCAAATTAATAGCTTTAATAGTTACTGAGAAAAAATTCAAATAAATAAATATGGAGAAAATTTTACCGCCGGGGAACACTTGAAGCCTCTATAGGCTGCGACAAACAACAGCTTATGTTATCCCGGACGTACGCCATGTGCTTATTTCCATGTTGAATCAAACGCCTGAGTAAATAAATAACATTGCGCGAACAGATATTATGTTTGTGTATTATACACACGCGGAACGGAGCGTGCACGGTAGTTGGTCAACTCGGACCGGTGTGACGAGTGACCATAATGATCAGCTGATCCTTGAGTCGACTGGACGTAAGATAAAACCTCAGTACAACTTGACTGACTCGGTGTTCAAGTATAGACGAGTGAAGAAAAGTGACGACGAATTGTGAAACTTTGCATCACTTTTCCTCGCTATCAAGAGTTGAAAAGAGCATAATTCAATGTGTGATTGTTGGGAAATTAAAAACAGTATTTATATAATTATTTTTAATAGAAAATTTTGTGTGTTTTTATCAAATATCAGAACTTTATTGCATCGAAGTGATTGAGCAGGTAAGAGAGATCGAAATGTAACTTAAATAATTATATCGTTCCACCAGTACTTCCTCTCATAATCCACATATTAGAATATATTTTATTTTTTATATTAATTACACTAGCATTAATTAACAAGTTATTAATTTCATAAATAAATTTATCTTCATTAATTATATTATTATATTACAAATTCCTCTTATACATTATGCTTATTACTTATTATAGCTTAAATTACAGACTGAAAGCTATATAGCTCGGACGCGATTCAATTTATAAAATAAGGAGACCAGATATGATGGATGCTGCACTATTATAATCATGACTCTTATAGTTAAAAAATTACGTCTTCAACTCACCTTTTACACGTCTTAACCTAATCTTTTTACCTCTAATATACATCTTATTTCCTCTTCGCTCAAAATGAGGATGGAATGAAGGCAATATTTCTAACGTTGTATGTTCAATAAGAGGAAAAAATATGTAATCTCGTCTTTTTCACTCTTTTTTCCTCTAAAATGGTGCAAATTAAATAAGAGGAGAAAGGACGAGAGGAGAGCTTAATAGCG
The DNA here is from genome assembly GCA_949825025.1 of Siphlonurus alternatus. Classification (NCBI taxonomy): domain Eukaryota; kingdom Metazoa; phylum Arthropoda; class Insecta; order Ephemeroptera; family Siphlonuridae; genus Siphlonurus; species Siphlonurus alternatus. The sequence goes on from OX463782.1 coordinate 35,678,958, forward strand.
AAGAAAAGATGAAATTTATTTCAACTCTGGTGAAACATCAATCGATCATTGTCCTCATATAATGATATATAATATTATAATATATTAAATAAGTCTATTCTTAATTCTTAATATGTGATAAGTGTGCAAAATGGCAGAAATATAATTCAGCAAAAGTCAAATTTTTCCTAATATTATAAAAAAGCACCGGAATTTTACGAAATTGACAATCAATTACGTTGGACTCGCGAGGACTAAACAAACAACAAAGCTACTCGTGCGGTGAGACGCAACGCTCGTGTGTGGGAGTGTTAGTACGGACACAAATAGCCGCACGTTGCGGAAGATTGCTGCAGCTACATTGGAGGACAAAGTTGCCGAAACAAAGCGCGCTCGTTTCCACACGTTCGTAACCTTCATGTCAAAGTGTCGGTGCATCGAAGTTGAGTTGGGCTGCTGACCATGCATGTCATGCACATTAATGCTGCATAATTTTGTCATTTAATTCCAGTCCCAGCTCGGGCCAATGTCGAATCATAATTTAGAATATTATAAGCCTGGTCCAGCACCGTTCTGTGTTTTTTATTTAAGTTTTTATTATTAAACTGCATACAGAATTATATTAAAATAAAAACAAACAATAATAATACAGTACAATAAATATAAAAAAGAGAAAAACAAACTTTATAACGTAAGAAAAAGCAAAACCAACGCCACGGCCACAATGTCGCGGTCACAGATTTGCTTGGCATACGCTGCATGGATTTCACGGCTGGTGCATCAAAATCGCTCGCGTAAATCCAACTTTAAAGCTGTGAGGACAGTGGGATGCAGCACTTCCAACTACCTCTCGATCGCTCATATCTCGATCACGATGATAACTCAAATATATTTCATACACATTTTTAACCTTAATAATCTATGAAATGTGAAGGTTTTTTGTTGATTTTTTTTTCCAGTCATTTATTCATTGTACATTCAGCCACAAGGGCTGAGGCTATAAATTCCCTTGTGGCTGAATGTACAATGAATAAATGACTGGAAAAAAAAAATCAACAAAAAACCTTCACATTTCATGGATTATTAAGGTTAAAAATGTGTATGAAATATATTTGAGTTATCATCATGATCGAGATATGAGCGATCGAGAGGTTTATTTATTTTATTTATTTCACCCAATACATTTAAGCAAAACAAAGGTTAAAACTGGGTGAGGATAACGTACAAAGCGTAAAAACACTATATCACATAAGTGGTAGTTATCCTATAAGCTAATTAATTAATACACATTATTAAACCAATAAGGTTAAGTCAAAGTTTATTACATAATAACAAATAATTACTAAATAGATAAATAGTATTTTTTCACATCATTAGCAAACTCATTACCAGTAGCTAATTTAACATTTGGAGGGAGCTGATTCCATTCTAAAACAGATCTACAAACAAAGCCATTTTTGTATAAATTTATTCTTGCTTTAGGGGGAATAAGTAAAACAGCTCCCTCTTGACCTCTAATGGGTCTCCCATGAACAACAACATCAGTGATTTTCAAATTATTGTGACCTGATTGACATGAGGTAGCTGGAAGTGTTGCATCCCACTGTCCTCACAGCTTTAAAGTTGGAATTACGCGAGCGATTTTGATGCACCAGCCGTGAAATCCATGCAGCGTATGCCAAGCAAATCTGTGACCGCGACATTGTGGCCGTGGTGTTGGTTTTGCTTTTTCTTACGTTATAAAGTTTGTTTTTCTCTTTTTTATATTTATTGTACTGTATTATTATTGTTTGTTTTTATTTTAATATAATTCTGTATGCAGTTTAATAATAAAGTCATAAAGTTTGAATGTCCTAAAAAAAAAAAAAAAATTGTTGCGATAAGTGGAATTGGATGCGATTTTATAATTTTGCTTATTATTATATAAAAATACAATTTGCAGTTGATGTTTTTTTGTAAATTACATTATCTGCAAATGACACAACATCCAATTTTTTAATACTCTAGCTATTAAAGAATAATATATTTGACCTTGGTTCTACACCGTTGCAGTCAATGACAACCAGCGCTGCATGTCGATCACGTACCTCACGACCGCGGGGTCAATATTTCTGAAAAGCTCAGTAAGGTCACGTGACCGCAGACTGATAAGATGATAAGAACTGCGGCCGCCGCGCCCTCGTAAATAATATCACAGCCTGGTGTTCTGTGGTCCGAGTCAACGAGATTTTATTTATTATATTTCCTCATATTCCATAATGTAACATATAAATATAATATAATATGGTATATAATATTAATGCATGCAGGGGCTCGTTAATTCAAAACTAATAACTGATGAGACTGGGGGGGGGGGGGGTCTTACAATTCCACGAACTCCTACTTGTTTGTAGACGACGTTACCACGCAGTCGTCTATGGAGGCGTGGTGAACCAAAACTATTTTGATATTGAGGGTAAGGTAACGCGGATCAGTTGATCAACGTATTCCCATTTAGTTAACATGTAAACTTTGGCAAATTCACAAAATTCTGAATTTTTTTTTTAGTTACAGATTTTAGTATGATCTAAAAGTACCAAACGTCTAAAAGCCAAAGAAAAAAATTCAAAAAAATTAATCATTCTGAATTTTTTTTTTAGTTACAGATTTTAGTATGATCTAAAAGTACCAAACGTCTAAAAGCCAAAGAAAAAAATTCAAAAAAATTAATCAAGCCGATTTTTTTAAATTAATTCATTTTCAGCATAGGGCTTTCCCATGGAGAGCCAAATTAAAATATTGATTAAAAAAAATCGTCTCGAATTATTATTTTGAAATTTTTTCTGTTGCTTTTAGTTACTAAACATTAAAAAAAAAAAATATCAGAATGTTTGTGAATTTGCTAAGGTTTACATATATGTTAATCAAATGGGACTACGTCGATCAGCTGATCCGTGTTACTTTATTCTTAATATAGACTGTGGGTGCTTAAATTTTCCTACATCTCTCAAAATTGCAAATTTGCATCTCTATTGGAGCTGCAGCTCTAGCAATTTTAAGGCAGAGGAGTAAATCAGTTCGTGCTGTCCAGAGCAGAGGTGTACGCGGGTGGAAGCTTGCATGAAAAATTACATTGGGGGAGTAGCATCCCCCATCCCTCCCCTCAGAAGAAATCATGCCTGGCAAAAGATTTTGCAGCAGGTGTATAATATGTACTGTCATGAGTATTGCACTATATTGCGTAATGTTAGGTATATTAATTAGCTAGGCGATTCAAATTTAAAGTTCTCGCATATTGTCTGGCAAGTTGACTTCATGCATACGCCGATAAAGTTTATCTAAATTATATTACTTGTGAAGTGATGAATTATATATTATGATTTCGGTATATTAGTGATTACCATTTATTGAAATGTTTTGTAAAAAGTTTGGGTGAATGCCTTGTTGTAATACAAAAATTACAATAATTTCTAATCATCACGACTTCACATTTATTACAGTTTCATGTGCATGGTTGCGAGTAGACGATTTAAAGACGATGCGATATAAAAATATATAATATAATTGTTCACAATTCAATGCAAAATTGCCTTAAGATATATATATATATATATATATAGCGTCCCTCGTCCGCAATAATGAGCTATCTGAATGATACATCAATCAAGTAAATGCAACAATAAGTTTTATGAAGGGGCATTCACAAAGTCTTAAGGCCACATTAAAGGCTCAATAATTTAAAGCTTGATTTTAGACGTGTTTTTTAGACCCAAAATTTCTGGTCTTAAATTATTGAGCCTTAAATGTGGCCTTAAGGTTTTGCGAATGCCCCTTATGGTGTACTAATTTAAAGCTCATAATTACGCTGACTGTTGCGCGCGATTATGGTATTATAGGCAGATAGCTCATTATTGCGGACAAGGGACGATATACTGTACAGTAATCCCAAAAAAAGTTGAGTCTTTTTTTAGAACACGAAGTCACCAATGTAATTATGTATTTTTTTGATGACAGTATAATTATAATCACAATCAAGTTAGAATTCGGAGGAGGGACGCAAGCTGTCAGTCAGAATATACGATCGACGAATCTTTTTCCTCTTTAGCACGGACTGTGAACTCGAATATTGAATATATCAACATATCATCTTTGTTTACAAAAAATAACTTTAAAATTTTTTTTAATTAGCATCAATTTCATAACAACAATCATGACAAGCAAGGTAACTTTAGTGAGAAAGAGGTCACTGCATTTCTGACAGTGATGCTATAATGTTATATAACATCACGTGATTTCTTCTTTTATCTCAATAAAATATTCAATTTTTCCTCTAAATATATAAATTGAATTTTGATTGAACTAAAAATGATGTTTTGATGAATATAATTTAAATGTAATTTTGTTAAAGCAAACGTTTCTAAAAATAAACTCCTCTTGAGAGATAAAAGTGATCACGTGAAGATACACGTGATGTGTGACGTCACGCGTGACTCGCCAGTCTTCAGTCATCATTACGGCCACTGGACACAAAAACATCACTCACAAAAAGTGGCAATTTTATTTACATTACCGGGAATCTTTTTGTACATGCGTGGCTTCTCGCAGCCATTAAATTTATACGAAAAAAAATAGAAGACGTTGAAAAAGTTGTATTATAACGCGAGGTATGCAAGACGGTTAAATTTCTTATTTTCTGATAACGAGAGTTTAATTTATAAATGTATGCGTTTGGTTTGTTTTTTTTATCAAAATCAAGCCATGATCCTTGCCTGATATTTATTTAAAATAGAAAATATAAAAATTATCATTTTTTATTTATCATGCAGTTATTTGAATACGTGAGAAATTATCTTTGTTACAAATGATGCAGTTGTTGATGTATTACGTTATTGTTGATAAGATAAATATTCTGGGTTTTAATGGTTTTATCGATAAAAAACACAGATTTCATATAGACCAGTATATTGACTTATTTACATAGTAAAACTTATTTACTGTATTTATTTACTTTTTTTTTTTTTTTTTTTTTTTTGCTTCAACTGAACCCTGTTGTAGGGTGTACTGCATGACCACAATTAAGTGACTGAATTTAACCTCCCGGCTCTTCGTAGACCATAACTTTTGTTAGACCCTTCCAAACCGGGGCAGCCATGGCCCATGGCCTAAGCAATCCATCCCAGCATTCGCCTGGTTGTGACTGAGGAAACCATGAAAACCTCAGTCAGGATAATCTGCAATTGATGGAGGATGCCATATTATCAATCACCTCGACGATCCCGAACGAGTGGGTGTTCTTTAGCAACCGCCACTTGTGAAAAGTTTGGCGGTGCATGGCTGGGATCGAACTCACACCCATCCGATTACGAACCAGAGGCGTATACCCACTGCATCAAGTCCCTGTCCCTTAATTAATATTATATTTAAGAGTTTGGAAAATATAGTATCATTAAGGCGATGATAAACCGGGCGTGCATATTTATATACGTATAATGTTTACGCATGCATTCAACTCGTAATCGGATGGTCGTGAGTTCGATCCCAGGCACCGTCAAACTTTTTCACAAGTGACGGTTGCTAATGAACACCCACTCGTGCATGCGAGAGGTGATTGATGGCATCTTCCATCAATAGCCGACCATTCTGACTGGGGTTTCCATGGTTTCCTCAGTCACAATCAGGCAAGTTCTGATATATATATATATATATATATATATATATATATATATATATATATATATATATATATATATATATATATATATATATATATATATATATATATATATAATATATATATATACAGAGTGTTCCACAATTCGTGTCCCAAATGTAACTCGTAAAATGGAATTGCAAAAGTGCTCGTAGAAACATCAAATTTCGTACAGTGGTAGTCGAGGGTCCTTTGTTTTGTGTTCTGGATGTGAAAATTTTTTCCCACCCTTATTTCACCCCTTCTGGGGGGTGCGTTCCCGTTCTTTATCAAAACCTTATGGGCTTACAATGTTAATGAAAATGAAAAAGAAAAATTTTCGAATTTCAGTCTGAAAATTTCCAACTAGGGGTTTTCGAGTAGGAGAAAAACAGTGGTGACCTTATTTTTTTTTCTGCCATTGACCCTTCACCCCTCGCAGGGGTCAATGTTGACCCCTAGAATGACTTTTTTTTTAATTCTCCGAATTTGTTGAAATTGATATGATTTTATGGGTTATCGACGATGACAAAACCCATGAACACACTTGCGAGTTGATAAAATTGACCCTTGACCCTCGCAGGGGTCAGTAGTGACCCCTAGAATGACCTTTTTAAAATTCTCCATTTTCAATGAAATTAATATGCCTCTATGGGTTGTCGAGGATGACAAAACCCATGAAAATACCTGCGAATTGATAAAATTGTCCCTTAACCCTTGCAGGGGCAGTAGTGACCCCTAGAATGACCTTTTTAAAATTCTCCGAATTTGTTGAAATTGATATGCCTGTATGGGTTATCGAGGTTGACAAAACCCATGAAAATACTTACGAATTGATAAAATTGACCTCTGACCCTCGTAGGGGTCAGTGGTGACCCTTGATAGGATCTTTTTAAAATTCTCCGAATTAGTTGAAATTGATATGCCTCTATGGGTTGTCGAGGTTGACAAAACCCATGAAAATATCTGCGAATTGATAAAATAAACCCTTGACCCTCATAGGGGTCAGTGGTGACCCTTGGAAGGATCTTTTTAAAATTCTCCGAATTTGTTGAAATGAATATGTGTCTATGGGTTGTCGAGGATGACAAAACCCATGAAAATACTTACGAATTAATAAAATTGACCCTTGACCCCTTGTAAGGGCCAGTGGTGTCCCCTAGTTAAAATTTTCCGAATTAGTTGAAATTGATATACCTCTATGGGTTATTGAGGATGAGAAAGCTAATGAAAACACTTGCGAGTAAATTAAAATAATTATTGACCTCGCAGGGGTCACTGCATGGTGAGCCTTTAAATTAATTTTTCCACATTCTCTCAATTTCATTGAATTTCATATGCATCTCGCGGTTATTGAGAATGGAAAAACCCATGAAAACATTTGCAAATTCACCAAATTTATTGTTGACCTCGCATACTCTGAAACCTTTAAATACGAATTTTGGTAGTTTGGTGGAGATCGTCAAGAAAATCTATCAGATCAACTTAATTTAACATGGAAATCCCACAAGGAAGAAATGCAAATCGTGAATCCACTTGTCAAACAGCTGAGAGAAGATTAAAAAAAAAAAAAAAAAATGAATCGACAAAAATATCCTTGATACTTACAACCCTTGGCTTTCTGTGTGCCAAATTTCAACTTTCCAACTGAAGTCATATACCACTGAAAATTTAGCACAAAATTAATCGAACCCCATGTAACAGTGGCTGACTCAGTATTCTCCAATTGTGACTGGCCGACTTAAATTTTTTTAATAATGATATTAATAAAACAATAATTCAAAATTTATTCAAAATCTAGAGGCCACCAGTGACCCTTGCGGGGTCATTAATGAATTAAGTAAACCAACTTGAAAATATCTTGATTAATTTTATCTGTCTCAACAACCCATAGAGGCATATAAAATTCGATGAAATTGAGAAAATTCGGAAAAATTAATTTCAAGGGTCACCAATGACCCCTGCGAGGTCAACACTAAATTAAATGAATTTGCAAATGTTTTCATGGGTTTTTCCATTCTCAATAACCGCGAGATGCATATGAAATTCAATGAAATTGAGAGAATGTGGAAAAATTAATTTCAAGGCTCACCATGCAGTGACCCCTGCGAGATCGATCAATAATTATTTTAATTTACTCGCAAGTGTTTTCATTAGCTTTCTCATCCTCAATAACCCATAGAGGTATATCAATTTCAACTAATTCGGAAAATTTTAACTAGGGGACACCACTGACCCTTACAAGGGGTCAAGGGTCCATTTTATTAATTCGCAAGTATTTTCATGGGTTTTGTCATCCTCGACAACCCATAGAGGCATATAAATTTCAACTAATTCGGAGAATTTTAAAAAGATCCTATCAAGGGTCACCACTGACCCCTACGAGGGTCAAGGGTCAATTTTATCAATTCGTAAGTATTTTCATGGGTTTTGTCATCCTCGAAATCCATAGAGGCATATCAATTTCAACAAATTCGGAGAATTTTAAAAAGGTCATTCTAGGGGTCACTACTGACCCCTGCAAACGTTAAGGGTCAATTTTGTCAATTCGCAGGTATTTTAATGGGTTCTGTCATCCTCGACAACCCATAGAGGCGTATTAATTTCATTGAAAACGGAGAATTTACAAAAGGTCATTCTAGGGGTCACTACTGACCCCTGCGAGGGTCAAGGGTCAATTTTATCAACTCGCAAGTGTTTTCATGGGTTTTGTCATCCTCGACAATCCATAGACACATATCAATTTCAACAAATTCGGAGAATTTTAAAAAGATCCTTCCAAGGGTCACCACTGACCCCTATGAGGGTTAAGGGACAATTTTATCAATTCGCAGGTATTTTCATGGGTTTTGTCATCCTCGACAACCCATAGAGGCATATTAATTTCCTTGAAAATGGAGAATTTTAAAAAGGTCATTCTAGGGATCACTACTGACCCCTGCGAGGGTCAAGGGTCAATTTTATCAACTCGCAAGTGTGTTCATGGGTTTTGTCATCGTCGAAAACCCATAAAATCATATCAATTTCAACAAATTCGGAGTATTAAAAAATGTCATTCTAGGGGTCAACATTGACCCCTGCGAGGGGTGAAGGGTTAATGGCAGAAAAAAAATAAGGTCACCACTGTTTTTTTCATACTCGAAAACCCCTAGTTGGAAATTTTCAGACTGAAATTCAAAAATTTTTCTTTTTCATTTTCATTAACATTGTAAGCCCATAAGGTTTTGATAAAGAACGGGAACGCACCCCCCAGAAGGGGTGAAATAAGGGTGGAAAAAATTTTCACTTCCAGAACACAAAACAAAGGACCCTCGACTACCACTGTACGAAATTTGATGTTTCTACGAGCACTTTTGCAATTCCATTTTACGAGTTACATTTGGGACACGAATTGTGGAACACTCTGTATATATATATATATATATATGTTAGCACCCAAAGCCGAATTCGGGCAAAAGCCGAAAAAAATGCTCACATCTAGTTCTGCGCATCACGAAATGAGCCAAAGCCGAAGTGAGTTTTTTTTTCGGCTTTGGCGCATTTCATTTTGAACAAAACTAGATCTGCTCAAATCGAAATGCGCCAAAGCCGATATGAGATTTTACTTCGGCTTTGGCGCATTTCATTTTGAGCAAAACTAGTTCTGCGCATCGCGGTTTGAGCAAAAGTCGAAATGATATTTTATTTCGGGTTTGGAGCAAAATTTTGAGCACATCTAGTTTTGAGCAAAATAAAGATGATTTTAATGACGAGATGATGATTTTAATTTTAATGATATTAATTTTAATTTTTAAAAAGAAAAATAAAAAACTAAAGACACTATGAACTTATAATAAATATTAATATTGTGACCTAATATCTTTCAAGTGCTGTTTAAAAATAAATTAATTAGGGAAAAAGATAATGTCTTTAAAATGTACATATACGTGCATACCTTATAAAAAATATTGTAGAATCTGTTGTTTTTATAAAACACTCTCCACTATTTTTGTCACTTAATTACTACTTGATTATGTTTTTGTTAAATTAATAAATTTTTTGTTTTAAGAACTGCAGCTCAAATAAAATAGACATATAATATACGCCACACGTTTTAAAGTATTCTTTAGATTCACTCGCTCTCACCATTAGAAATATTGTCATGCACGCACTTGTAAATTTCATAGTTCTATTATATGTCTTAGAATTAGGCTATCATGCAATACAGGTTGTTATCGGTACAACGAGATAAGAAAGTAGCCTTTACCTCTGCAATGAAGTTTAACCCCATTTGATTGCCGTATATGTTTAATATGTTTATGTATTGTGGCTGCTATAACAATGTTCGAAGAAATAGAACTATGAAATTTACAAGTACGTGCATGACAATATTTCTAATGGTGAGAGCGAGTGAATCTAAAGAATACTTTAAAACGTGTGGCGTACATGTCTATTTTATTTGAGCTGCAGTTCTTAAAACAAAAAATTTATTAACAAAAACATAATCAAGTAGTAATTAAGTGACAAAAATAGTGGAGTGTTTTATAAAAACAACAGATTCTACAATATTTTTTATAAGGTTTGTACGTACGTATACTGCGCTATATGATTACATTTTAAAGACATTATCTTTTTCCCTAATTAATTTATTTCTAAACAGCGCTTGAAAGCTATTAGGTCACAATATTAATATTTATTATAAGTTTATAGTGTCTTAGTTTTTTATTTTTCTTTTTAAAAATTAAAATTAATATCATTAAAATTAAAATCATCATCTCGTCATTAAAATCATCTTTATTTTGCTCAAAACTAGATGTGCTCAAAATTTTGCTCCAAACCCGAAATAAAATATCATTTCGACTTTTGCTCAAACCGCGATGCGCAGAACTAGTTTTGCTCAAAATGAAATGCGCCAAAGCCGAAGTAAAATCTCATATCGGCTTTGGCGCATTTCGATTTGAGCAGATCTAGTTTTGTTCAAAATGAAATGCGCCAAAGCCGAAAAAAAAACTCACTTCGGCTTTGGCTCATTTCGTGATGCGCAGAACTAGGTGTGAGCATTTTTTTCGGCTTTTGCCCGAATTCGGCTTTGGGTGCTAACATATATATATGAATCGCTTAATTGGCCACTGTTTGGAAGAGAACCATAAAATTCTAATAATCAAAACGCTTTTTCTATACTTTGTTTCCGCTGTTATCAGCTTCAATTTTATCTCACACATGCAGGGGGCCTGCGGGTCAAAGTTACACAACTTCGTGTGATAGTCTGGGCGGACCTGCGACACAACTTTTGGCTTGCATACACACAATTTAATAGTTAGATTCTAGCATGCATGTGACAGCTAGCGAATTAATATAATATATCTTATTTTGAATTGAATTAAGCTCTTTGTAAGCCAACTCTGATGTAGTGCGCAGGTGGAATTAACAAAACAAATTATTAACTAAATGGTAAAAGCCTGCTTATTAATTAATATTAACATGTGTCTGCATGTATGCTAGATATAGATAATTTATTACCACCAACATTGCGGTCTGCTTAATTGTTTCCACATTTTCTTAAATTGAGGTCGAGCGTGGCGCAGTGCATTGACCGGTTCTCGTTAGATCACCGAAGTCAGGCTACGTCGAGCGTGGTTAGTACTTGGATGGGTGACCGTTTCAAGTAAAAAATAGTAAAAATACGCTGCTCCCTCCCTGAGGTAAATTCATCTCGCTTTCCACCCAGTGCAGTGATGCACTTGTGTGTGGTTCCCCAGGCTTTGGACATCGCTTTGGTCCATTGAGAAAAAGTAGAGGTGTCCGTCCTGACTGAGGTTTTCCACGGTTCCCTCAGTCTCACCTCAGCGAATGCTGGGACGCGTAACAGGCCGTGACCACTATCCGTTCCCTACCTTATCCCTACCCAGTACCCCGCCGCGAGCTGTAAGCTCTTAGGGGTGTATCCTTGTAAAAAAAAAAAAATGCAATGCATGCCCCCCCCCCCTTCCTCTCCAAGACCAGCAGATGCTACAACCACACTTAAGTGTTGTTATATTATAACTAAAATAATATAATATAAATACATAAATACATTATGTATGATATATATATATATTATTATATATATATATATATATATATATATATTATATTATACAGTATATAAATATATATATATAATATATAAATATATATATATAATATTTAAATATATATATATATATATATATATATATATATATATATATATATATTATATTATATTACATTTGTTAATTATTATATAATATGATAAATCAATAATTAACAAATGTCCGTCGTGTCAAAATATCCCGCCTTGCATGGCAACTTGTTCAACGTCCAAATAAAACGCTGTGCATGCTCCTTACATAAGTAGGCAATGTGCCAGTTTAGAGACTGAAGGATTAACGATTAGTCTTACCTAAGCCTATACGGTAAGACATGGTCAGACAAAAAAATATTAATTACAATCAAAAGTAGGATCTGAGGTGTGGCGCAGTGCGCTTTACCGGGTCTCGTCAGATCATTGAAGTCAAACAACGCCGAGCGTGGTTAGTAGTTGGATGGGTGACCATTTTCAACAAAAAAACACGTTAATTCCCACCCAAGGTTAAATATTTGCGCTTTTTCACTATAATGTATGGTTCCTCTGGCTTTGAACTATTGCACTTCCGGTTCATCGACAAAAGCTAGTAGCGCCCATCCTGGCTGAGGTTTCCACGTTTCCCTCAGTCGCAGGCAAATGCCGGGATGGATTGCAAGGCCGTGTCCGCCCCCGTTCCGGAAGAGCCGCGAAACGTTCAAGTTATGGTTTCGGAAGGTTCGGGGTTTCAAAGTAATATGTAATTTCAGTAATTAGTAAGTAGAAGTACCCAATAGGGTTTGATTTAAAAAAAAAAAAGTTACCATGCGCCCACAAGTGAAAATTCCCCACGAGTTGTTTTGAAGTTTGAATTATCTGTCGATTTGTTACAAAGACAAACAGTGATATTCGGATCGATGGAGGTTAATTTGCAGCCTTGGCGAGATAAGATTAGACGTAACGTGTGCTCGCTAACCTCCCACGTGCTTGGTCACCTCGCGAGCCACCCAAATCCTCAGCCGAGCCAGCTGGTGCATTTTGTACCAAATAACAAATCTGGTGAGGCACTTAAGGGAAAGAGAACTCCGATCAGCTGTTTTTTTTTTTTTTTTTAGTTTCATATTCATTAACACGTTAACGTCGTTAACCTTAGCTAGCATACATACAAAAATTCTGATTTTTTTTAAGACATACATTTTGGTACCTAGAAGTCACAGAAGAAATTTCAAAACAATAGACAATAATGGTTGCATTTTTTTATTTCATAATTAGAAAATATACCTAAAATTATGCTTTTCTGAATTTTTTCAGATTTTTTGGAGTGCGGGAAATAATTTTAAAAAAATATTTAAAATCTCTTAATTAGGGTGGTACACCTGATGGGACAACCGTGACGTCATTTATCGTACTGTGATTGGCTATTGATGACATCACGGTATCACGGTTGCTGTGACTGGCTGTTGATGACGTCACGGTTGTCCCATCAGATGTACCACCCTAATTCAGATATTTTAAATATTTTTTAAAAATTAGTTCCCACACTCCAAAAAATCTGAAAAAATATCAGAAAATCATAATTTTATATATATTTTCTAATTACGAAATAAAAAAATGCAACCATTATTGTCTATTGTTCTAGACGTTTTTTTTTTTTTAATTAAGTTTTTCGTTTGGCTCTCCATGCATTGGAAAGCCCTATGCTGAAAATTGAAAAAATCCATTAAAAAAAATCGGCTTGAATAATTGTTTTGAATTTTTTTTTTTTTTTTTTTGTGGCTTTTAAGTACTAAAATCTATCTGTCAAAAAAATTTCAGAATTTTTGTGTTTGTTAAGGTTTACATTTTAATCAAATGGAATTAACAAAAAAAAAAAAAAAAAGCAGCTGATCGGTGTTCCCTCTTTCCCTTAATCTGACCCACAGACCCCAAGTCAATACACCAATAAATTCAATTCAATTCCCTTAATCTGATGAAATTATTAATAAAAAAAATGAAGATTTTAAGTACAGAACTTTATTAATAAAAGTGGACAGCTCTTGTACGTTGTCTTATGTTATGGAAACTTTCAAATACTTCGTTCAATGTATCATGGTTCTTAATAAACCACTTTCAGTAAATTTAATGACAATTTTCTAGTAAAAATTGATCAAATTAACGCCGTTAAAGATTCACACTATTTTATCATGTAAATTTTTTCTATCATGCAAATGTGAATATTGTCATCCACAGCGCGCTCAACGCTCGCTTATATTATATATTATACAGAGTGAATTACAATTCGCGTGTCAACTTTTTTCGTAAATTTGATATTGCAAAAATTTTCGCACAAACTTCATATTTGGTACACTTGTAGCTGGGGGTTGTCAAAATTAGTTCAGGGTGCTAAAATTTTTATTTTTTCAGGGGTGTTTTTTAAAAAAATTATTTTCGCCTTATGGAAATTCAATGTTAATTGCAACTTTTTTTTAAAACATTGGAATTTTGCGGAGAAAATTTCTAGCATAAGGTAATCGACCCCCCTGAACTCAGAAATAATTTTAGATTTTTTCCCCGACGCACCCCTGAGGGTGGAGACCTACCCCTAAAATCCACTTTCCTTTTGTATATACCATGATGCTGTCATGTCAGAGTACTGATCGAATGGTCTGAATACAGTTACTTCGGCAAATGTAAAAAATGGAGGGATCTCGTAGCCTAGATTATATTCTAAAACTACATTTTACATTCTATGTGAAAAAAGTTTCAAACTTGTGGGCTCTATAATATATATTCGAGATGGTCAGAAACTTTAAATTCTCTAATTGAGTTCTTGCACTTCCGCTACTTCAGCCCCCTCCAAAATTTTGGATTTAACATGGGCAATATAAGCATTTCCCCCTCCACAATTTTTTTTTTTTTTTTTTATGGAGACAGCTCCTCCCGAAATTTGGTTCTGAATCTTCCGCCTGCATCTGTATTATATGTGTGTGCTCACGAGGCTAGCAGTGAATCTGTGCACGAGGAGGTTCGAACGAAGACTCGCTTGTGATGAAGCTAATCTTGTGTAAATAATCTCGACGTTGCATCATTCTGGGCACACAGATAAAGAGCGATAAGCCGGCGGTGTTGATTTATTTGTGACGAGTATCAATCGCTTAACGCCAAGTTGAGGTTGATATATCAAGTTTTTTATTGCACTTCAATTATACATATACCGTATATACCTGTAACTTCAAATAGGTTAATTGTACTTCTTATTTTATAGAAACCTAGTGAATGACATTTTTTTTTTTAAATATATGATTTCAAATTTTCGATTCTTTCAAATCCTATAACCCTCTAAAAATCGTATTTTAAATCACTGTGACGTCACAGTCATGTAATATCTTTCCGTATATATGCTTGCGTGCTAAATATTTGCATGACTATGACGTCATGGTGTTTTGCAGCACGATTTAAAATTTGAAGGGTGTGACGGTGTGACGCAATGCGCTTGACAGGGTCTCTTCAGATCACCGAAGTCAAGCAACGCCGAGCGTGGTTAGTAGTTTGATGGGTGACCATTTTCAACAAAAAACACGTTTCCCACCCAGGGGTAAATCTTTTGCGCTTTTCCACTGTGTCATGGTTCCCCTGGCTCTAGACCATTGCACTTCCGGTTCATTGACAAAAGCTGTAGCGTCCATCCTGGCTGAGGTTTCCACGTTTCCCTCAGTCGTAGACAAATGCCGAGATGGATTGCAAGGCCGTGTGACCGCCCCCGTTCCGAAAAGAGCCCGCGAAACGCGCGCTCATGTTAGGGTTTCGGAAGTTTCGAGGTTTCAAAGTAGTATGTAATTAGTAAGCCCAATATATATAGGGTTTGATTAAAAAAAGAAAAAAAAAAGTTTAAAAAAATATATATCGATATGATATCCCTCGGCCTCAACCCTATAGCTCAAATATTCAAAATAAAATAATTTTATGCAGCTTGTCCATGTTACTGTTTATGCTAAACTGCAATAATAACATATTGAAACGAGTGTTTTATACAATCATCACAATCAAGCCTCTAGCTGTAATTACGGTCAGTCATGTGGTTGATAAAAAGCTGCAGTTGGTTGGTAAGATTGCACCGCTACAAAAAAGATTCATTATCCTCGCAGTTCGAGGACGTCTTTGAACTTTTTTTTTTACTTCTGAAGGTGACCTTTTTATGGAAAAGGACCTCGCGAGTCCGTCAAGTGACGCTGCAAGCAATTGTACCGACTGGACCACAAAAAATGCCTCTTTGTTTACATGGTATTCGGCAACGATGTTTATTATATCTGTGAAGTTGATTGATTCGATACTGCCTTATTTTATCACTCGATCCAATGCCCACTGTATCAAGGCCTGCGCACTATAATATCGATCTCGATTGTTTTTTGAAATAGTAGTCCTAGATTTTCAATTTCCCATTGAGTTACATGCTGATTTCACACCGAAATTTCCATGGAAGGAGTGATTCTAAAATTTTGAAACTTTACACACGGCAAGAAAAGGGGTTTAGAAATTATGCCTGGGGTGTAAAAATACCAAGAAAAATTTATTTCTATTGGATTAAATTTGAATTTTACAATGCTATAGCAAATGGGGTGGACTACTATTTTGTTTCGCGCGCTTTGCAGTGCGCAGACCTTGATACAGTGGGCATTGCTCGATCTCATACCTTGATGTCAAACGTCTTTTATGATGTCACCCATAAGACCTGGATGGACATTTTCTTGTGGTACCGTCAGCACGTCAGTATACTTTCGTGGTCTTAACAGACTTTCTTGGTAGTGTCAACTTCTTTCTATTGTGATGTGCATCTGTCAATAGACATATGTTTCAATGATGGAAAAATAATTGAAAATAAAAGGCCAGAGTTTTAGTGTTTTTTAATTTTGATGAGTGCACAGCTGCACACTCTTATATATAATAATTATTTATATGTAATTATGAATATTGCAATGTCAATTAATGTTTCAAATATGATACACGAGTTTGTAATGTTTATATTATATATTTTGCTATGATTGAAATACATATTAAAAATGCGTTATTTAAATCATGTTTTTGAATTATATAAGATCATATATGATGATGTTAATTTTCATTTTATTTCGACATTAGAATAAATATTATTAATTATTAAAATAAAAATTGCTTTCATTATTTTGTTATATATGTGTGAGGTTATGAGGCGCTGGGGATCAAACGAGAATTTATTACATCGAAGCCCAACCGCATGGGATTTAATTTTTGGGCCTCAGTTACATCAACAATAATTTTTTCAGACCACATTTGAACCTGGATTTGGAAAGTTAACTTTACTTGTCTTTTCAAATCCAGGTTCAAAAGTGATGGGAATTATATCCCTTTTGGTGCACTACTTGTTCTTTTGATTAAAAAATGGAGAGACACAGTAATATTTTATTCTCTCTATAATAGAAGTTTAACCTTAACGGGGCGAGGACCCAGCCGTAGTAAATTCTGCGACCGTCTCCTATAGTTGTGTCTGACACGTGGTTTTGTGTCTCCAGTTCTCCAAGATGGCGGACAGCGAGACCGGTGAGCCACGGTTGGACAGCGAGACGGGCGAGGAGCGAGACACGAGCGTCATGAGCTTCCCCGCCCTCGTGCGCTGCAGAGAAGCACGTGGGGTGCAGGTGAGCCTCTCGTCAGCAAATGTCTGCACGTTGTTGTAGCGTGGTGTTGGTTTGTAGCAGGCAGGGATCCAGAAAAAAAAAATCTGGGGGGTGGGGGAGGACCTGAGTCCATACAAATGTCGGCCCTTGGGTCAGCATGGCAAAATCTAATATTTTTTACTATTAAATGTATTTTTTAATTTGTATAAATGAAAATTAGAATTAAATTGAAAATGGCCGTTTCTTATTATATTTTGTAGTTTTATTTTATCTTTTTATGTTTCCAAAACTTAATTAATTTGCTTAGATATTATGCACTAACTTCAGAATTGTTAAGTTAAAAAATAATCGTATTAAAAATTTGTTGATGCATTAACTTTGGTTCTACGGACCAAATAGTCATTGACCGTAAATTCGTATTAAATATTATTATTTAAGAAACAGCTGCAGCCCCTGTGCATCGTTATAAAAGTAATAACTTTGAATCTGACGTCACATGCAATTAAAAAGATATGTAATATATAATAAGGATGGGGGTAACTAACGCGCGGGACCCACAATCTGCCATCAGAGTTTTATTTCCCTCAAAATAGAGAGGAATTGACATCATAAACACAGACTGGTGGATGTTATTATACCTGCATGGTCGAGTAATACATACATGCATCATGCATATATTTGATATCCAAGTTTTTATATACATGCACGTGCCAATATATAGTGAGGCTAGAAGTGTATTTCACTTATATTTTGAATCCCATCTGTTGCTATCACACGACACCCTGAAGCTCGTCCACTGACCCCACGTTTATTCCAGGTGACGGTTGCCACGGACGCGGAGACTGGCGAGAACGAGTGGTCCACTCCTCCACCTGACGAGGCACGTCGCACCGCCGCCTCCTTCCACATCCCCCCATCTCTCCTGACCACCCCCCTGACCGACGACCGGTGCCTGAGTCACGTGATCTGCCTGCTTCCGGCGCTGCTGCTCTTCCCCGCGCTCACCGTGGCCGTGTGTCTGTTCACCGAAGTTTCCATCCACTGCTGGTACCACAAGAAGGAGCGGCAGCGCAGGCCGGGGGATAAACCAACGTGCTGCTTCCACCTGTCGCCGTTACATAAGTTCGTGAGCGCCTTCTGTGGACACTGCCAGTCCAACAGACTCTTCCAAATCATGGGCAAAGACCAGGCAGAGAAGCTGAGGGCCTTGAGACTCAAGTTTAAAAACGAGTCGTTTTGTGCTATGAGACAAGATGTGTCTTGAACTTTCTTGTACTGAACAAGTTTTCATCATATTTTACTTCATTAAAATTATAGACGAGGCTATAGTTTGGAGCACGGGCAGAAAGGTGGTTTTTGTGGGTCATAAAATTATCACAAAAAGTTGTTACTTCCATTTGTTGATGCTAAGCAATCCAGAGCAAAATTTCGTGGATGCTGGCTCAATGTTAATAAAACATATAAGGAAAAGGAATTGTCTATATATTTTAAATTGCTCGCAAACGTGTTTAATCCAAAATTTCGGTTGGCGAGAGCTGTAGCCGCCTCAACCCCCCCCCCTCCCGGATTTGCGCCTCGTTGAAGTTTTTTTCTGAAAATTGTAAATATTAAAAAAAAAAAAAAAAAAAAATGAAAAAAAGAAGAGGGATTGTCTATATATATAATTATATATATTACCCATTTAAAATCCAAAATTTCGGATGGTGAGAGCTATACAGCCCCCCCCCCTTCCCCTGGATACGTGCCTGTGGTTGACGTTTTTCTAAAATCTGATGTGAATATTAAAAAAATGTATAAAAAGTCGTTTTCGAGAGAATTCTCGACTGTCTTTAACAAAAAAGCGCCGATGACGTCATGGTCAAAATTAAGAAAGATAATCCAGATTAAAAGCATTCTCTAATTCGAGTTCTCAATCTATACCATTGTGACAACTTAATTTTTTTTTTATTTTTTTTTTTCACAACTTTAATTTTTTTCCACTTGTTTGTTCAAGGGCTGCATGCTTTGCAGTTCTTAAATTTAAGATTGAAGAAAAGCTTTTAAAAAATTCAGAGTAACGCAATTTTTATGGTTAATTTTATTTGGACAATTTTCGTCAGCTCTGCACAGCAAATTCTGCTCCTCCTCGCCTTCTCTTAGCGGCTGCAAATTGCTGCCGGCCGCTGCTAGCGCGAATTAATTGTGGCATTGCTGCATTGCTAGCGTGCAACGACAATAAATGTTAAATAGTTTGTAAAAGGTCTTGGGTTTAGCAAAAACTTTAGTCCTTAAAGTAAAATGGCCATTAATTATTTTTATTCTTCATCGACTCATACAGGTGTATATAAATTCATTTATCATAATTTTTTAATTTTTTTCTTTTAAGCATACTTTTATTTATTTTTTTTTATTGTGACTTCAAATATCGCTGTTATTTAAAAATCAGAAACTACATGGTGTTTAATATTTAAATTTATTCTGACACTGTGTAAGTTAATATATTGTACCTTTGAATGCCTTTTATTAATTCAAAATAATATAATTAAAATCAATGGGATTATGTATTGTATACAATTTATACATATATCACACAATGCTAGCTCGACATCCTAGCTGGCATAAAACTGTGTCGATCTCAAATATATTTGACGATGATTTTTCACGTGCAGGTATAGTGAATTCATAATCATGGTAAAATTTCGAGAACGTAATTCTGTCAGCATTTTAATTTTGATTCGAGGCAGCTCTGAATTTGATGTGACACTCTGGTACTTCTACAAACTACAAACCATGTCAGCAACTCAACATATAATAGCACGTTCACAGTATATCGAGAGCGGTCATTCATGATATATAAAATTGTGTTAAAACGTTGCCATATATTTTTTACTGTCGCCTCAGAGATTTTGTGCGAGCACCTTTGCAGTGATCACTGTCGATATATTAGTTATATTACGGTTAACAAATCAAAGATTACCACTGAAAGTGCGAGGTTTCTGGACTTCCTCTAATTCAATTTTGAATCTGAAACATCGCAGCCAGATTTATATAAGGAATTTTAACCTATAATCTGCAAAGTTTTTACAGTTTTCATGTTCATAATTAAGCCAAAAGCCGGCTATTTCTGCAGTGTTGGTCTTACATTTTTTAAAGTATAGCTCAAACAGAAATTACATAAGATTTAATATATATGGAAACATTAAGATTGATAAATATATTGGATGCGATTCACGAAGCAGTTAACCAGGTTTCTAACCACGTTTAACTATACCTGTTTTACGTGTTAATTAAACCACCTACCTGGCTATAACTGTTTCGTGAATCGTGCCTGTATCATGTTTAATTTTTAAGGTATTTTTAAGTTTTTTTCTCTCTATGTTGTATTATTTACAGCCACATGAGAAATAAATAAATATATTAGATGGACCAATCTGCAAACTCTAAATTTTCTTATCGATGTTAATTGTCTGAAGTCACTGATGAATTTAAGCAAGGAATTAATATCTAATGATACAAATTAATTCTTTGATTTAAGTCTGAGAATATTTCCGTATATACCATTGATTATTTTTTTAAATAGCTTTGTGGCGATTATTGTCTTCCTAGTACTTATTTGTGCATAAGTTTTGATTGTTGATTTTTTTTGTTATACTGTATAATAAGATTATTATTGTTTTTATTTGCAAATAAAAATTACCTTATTATTATATTATTTCCTTTTATTTAATGTTATAATCTTTCAATATTTTTATTTATTACGTTTTAGAGATTTTAGAAGATATACTATATAAATAATAATATAGTCGCTTTATATAATATTATATATATAACTAGAGCGCGGAAAAAATTCACATTTTTTTCGAAAAATAGGCGCCTAAAAAGTCAACTTATTTTTGGAAAATGGTCTACAAAAAAGTCACTTTTTTTAGAAAATGCAGCAAAAAGGCGTTTCAAAAGTGCTATTTAAAAGTGTGCTTATAAAAGTTTTTTTTATATATTTCTTTACAGAGACTTCCCTTACACAGACTGAATCTCTGTTTTCTTTCCTTCCTTCCTTACTTCCTTTTTTTTTTTTTTTTTTTTTTTGACAATATGAAGAAAACAGCTGAAATGCACTAAAAATATGTAAAAAGTCACAAAAAGTCATCTTTTGCCAAAATAGTCTCAAAATCTAAAAATAGTCTAAATATAAGTCTTCTTTTATATAGGCTTATTTTAATCCACTTCCGGAAAACGTTGGACATCCTAAATGACAACAAAATAGTCCTCATGTGCACAAATAGGCAAAATGACTTTTTTCCGCGCTCTAAATAAACATATAAAACTACAGTAAAAACTTGTTACTGCATTAAAGTCATATATGGGACCCAGGAAATAAGGTTTACCTTATATAGAGCATTTATATATATACCCATATAGTTATAAGCTATATATAGCTAGCTTATAGCAATTAAGTTTTTTTTATACCACACAATTCATCTATTTATTTTTTAGGGACACGTCGCGATATTTTTTATTCAAAATTGATTTTTACTTTTAACAACGAGTTGCATGCGTATTAAAATACGATTATATCAACGAGTTGCGTAAAGTAACGAGTTTTTACTGAATCATAGTCAATATGATTTATAACTTTTCATGCTATATAATATCTCACCAATGGCAAAACAAAGCCTGCATGCATTAATTGTGCTTTTCATTGGTAAAAAAATGCAACAAATATACAAAATATTTAATATTACACAATTTATATAATAAGTAGAGCGCGGAAAAAAGTCACATTCTTTTCGAAAAATAGGCGCCTATAAAAAGTCAACTTATTTTTGGAAAATAGTCTACAAAAAAGTCACTTTTTTTAAAAATAGTCTATAAAAAAGTCACTTTTTTTTATATAATGCAGCAAAAAGGTGTTTCAAAAGTGCTGTATATTTAAAAGTGTGTTTCAAAGTTTTATTTTTTTTTACATTTCTTTACACAGACTTTCCCTTACACAGACTTCCCTTACACAGACTGAAGTCTTTGTTTCTTTCCTTCTTTTTTTTTTTTTTTTTGACAATATGAAGAAAAGAGCTGAAATGCACTAAAAATATGTCAAAAAATCACAAAAAGTCATCTTTTGCCAAAATATAGTCTCAAAATCCAAAAATAGTCTATAAATATATGGTATTTTTTTTAATAGGCTTATTTTAATCCACTTCCGGAGATCGGTGGACATCCTAAATGACAACAAAATAGTCCTCATGTGCACAAATAGGCAAAATGACTTTTTTCCGCGCTCTAATAATAAGGGGTACGTATAAGGGGAATTTTTTTGAATGCACACTTTGAATTATTAGCCCCGATATAAGCAAAACATATGGGCAGAGTGGACGGTTCATTTTTCTCCTACTTCTTATCAAGATTCAAGATAGGTTTTATTTCATCTCATTACATGATACATAAAGTAAAAGAAAATAACACAGTTTATGGTTAAACAACAGCCTTTTAACTTTATCTACCAAAGAAGGTTAAAATATGAATTAAAAAATTAAAACACAATTATATTCATTAGAGCATTACAATAGACGTGTTATTTAAATTTTTTTTTTTTTTTTGTTAATTAATTTTAATTATTCAGAGAATGAATGATCAAATATCCACAGTTCAGTCTTTTTCTTGATTCTAAACTTTTCATTCGAGAACGAGTCACACGAGCTTGGCCAGATTTATAAACATTTTGATTTGTTTAATCAACATTGAATTTTAAATTTTTTGACATATTGTATTCAAATGATTTTACAGGTGAACTCGATGAAACATTTTTGAACTGACACAATTTTTTTGCATTATTGGGTTTAATTTTATCAATTATTTTTTGCTTATTACGGGGAAGCCTCCTGATCGCTCCTTGAGAGTAGAAGTTAGGCAACTTGTCTAGCATCAAAATGGAGCGGGCTGCATAGGTGGCAGGGGCAATGACATTCAGACCATAGCATTTTAGAATTCCAGGGTGCTATGTTCAGACAATCATTATTTTTTTGAATGCTAAAACCTGCCTGCATGCCTACCTCATCCCATAGCTATAATAAATGCATGCATATTGTATAAAACTTGATCTACCATTTTGCATGTTGAAAAATTTGGATATAACCTTATGAAATAATAATACATAATTGGATGAATTGAGCTGCATATAAATATTATATAATATATATATGATTCGAATTGCACACTATAATACTATAATTATAGAAAAGTAAAAAATCCCTACTTAAATTGATTGTTGCATTTTCAATGCAAATTTGAAATAATTTGTCAAAAATTGTGTACTTTTTATTTTTATTATTTATAATGCAACTATATTTTATAGAATGCATATATAAAATGCTTCTAAAAGAAAAACATATTATAATATTATTTCAAGCAAACGATGTATATTAAAATATTATAATTATAGAAAAGTAAAAAATAGCTACTTCAATTGATTGCTGCATTTTCCGATTTTACGGAATTTTACGGGGGAGGGGGGGGAGAGCTGCAGTCCACCTCATGCAACTTACCATATTAGCATAAAAACCAGTACTTCATGCTATGCTTAATTTTCCCACCATAATTAAGGTAGAGATAACGCCGGTCAGCTATTCAACGTAGGTCCCTTTGATTAACATGAAAACCTTAGCAAATTCGCAAAAATTCTGAATTTTTTTTTAAAAGCAGATATTATATAGTGCCTAAAAGCCATAGAAAAAATTTCAAAACAATTTAACGAGCCAATTTTTTTAATTATTATTTTTTTTTTAATTTTCAGCATGATAGAGGGCTTTCCCATGGAGAGACAACAAATTAAGGCACTAATATCCGCCTCTCAAAAAATTTTCAAAATTTTTGTGAATTTGCTAAGGTTTACATGTTAATCAAAGGGACCTACGTCGAACAGCTGACCGGCATTATCTCTACCTTAAATTGCTTTTCAAGCCTATATTTTTTTTTTTCTTTTTTGGCACTAACCCTTAATTGACACAAATGATATTAATTAACACTACAAATTATGTGTCTAAGTTTCAAGTATGACATGAATAAATCTCTAAACTATTTTAGTATATCTTTGTCTTTGTTAATTTTAAATACTTTGTAGTAAAATTATTGAATCAAATATGGACTCTTCTATATTCACTCTAGCTTATAAACAGTAGCTGCTCCATTAAAAATTAGGTGTAAGATATGCAACAAAAATAATAAGACAAATAGAAATTTAAAATGATGTATTTCTGCCCCAAACTTTACAGAGTGTGCATTAAGTTTTCTTCATTACATCAATTTTGCATAGTAGCATATAATATTTAAAATTATATTAATATAAAATAAAATAAAATGTGTGATTATTTCCACATTACTTTGAAAACAATATCATTAACCCAACAAATAAAACAACGTGAAAGTCAGTAAACCTTCTGCCCGTGATATTGGTTGATAACACACAACTGAACGACACAAGATCACATGAAAACCAACAATGTTCTCCAGCAATTCAATTGGTGCGTTGAGGCTTCAAATCGGCTAATTTCGTGGTGTTCCTATAATCTAAAACTATGTCGTCCCTCGTCCGCAATAATGAGCTAACTGTTCCACGATTTTGTTGCAATAATGAGCTGTCTGCTATTTCAGAGAAACACAATATTGAGCTATAAATCGGTATAAAATAAGGCTCAAAATTGCGCTCACTTGAAAGAGCAGACAGCTCATTATTGCAACGAGATCGTGGAGCAGATATCTTATTATTGCGGAAGAGGGACGATGTAAGTCCCTCAAAATTGCATCAAAGAAATTTTTTAGAGAAAAATAAGTTCTTAATTTAAAGTTAAGAAGACCCCTAATATTGAATTTGGGGGTAGGAGATGGTTTCAAATTAATAGCATAAATAATTACTCAGAAAAAGTTCAAATTTTCTAAAATGGTAGCTAATGGAGAAAATTTTCTTTTACATTTAAAACCTCTGTAAACATTTTTTAAAAAAGTTTGAAAATTGCTATATCTGAAATTACTGGAGCTATTTCAAGAGACATGAACTGAGCGGGAAATTCTGAAAAGTTTCCTTGAAGTTTATCATAAAAATAATAAAATCAGAAACTTAAGTCGTGATTATTGTTGGTCTCGTAGTTCTCGTACTGTATGGAACATCTGAAGTGAGTCGGATACAAAAACATAAATGTAATAACAAAATACAGATGAGATGTAGAGTCCAAATAATAATAAACAGTCACAATATTTGTATGTACATGTTCAAAAATAAAGTCACATATTGCGAGAAAAGCCAAACTAATATCTAGACACAAGAACACTGCAACCCTTTAGCTAAATGTAACATCAACTGTGTAAGTGGGTAAGGTTACATATTATCTATGGTCATCGCCCATAGAACATTCAAAGCATTTTTTTTTACACAACTTTAAAAATATTGTTACTCAAAAATATTTCAATCCTAGCATATAATTTTTAAATTACATTTTGAAAATATGTCATTACAAAAATTAAACTGCATTATGGGACAAGAAAGTCAAAAGGGCAGTTTGAACCAGGATTATTACTACATACCTAAAACTCAGAATGAGAATGACCTACTATTGAACCAGTGTACAGTCTTCAAACGAAGTGAATGACCCCTCTTTATGACAGTCTGTACACTTTGGTGCTAACTAATTCCTGTCTAAACTTGTACTTAATTGTAACACGTAAGAGCAGCAACAACTATTGTCGGGACAAGTAGTCTAAATATCTAAACAATTTCTAGGACAATTCTTAAACACGACTAAACATGTTCTTATGTACTTAAGAACTGCCACAAACTACAATGAATTGCAACAAAATTGTTACTTAGGAATATCTGTTAGATTAGGCGAACTGAATTACTATTTAGTTGTTCCCGTGCAAGATATTGCACTTCCGTAAACTTTTGAAGGACACCTAAGTCACACTTGTCGTCCTGCAGGACCAGGAAACCTACAAGCCCAGGTGGGAGGTGTCTACAGTTTCTCCTGGATGAAGGGGTGGGTGAGTGCCTGGTTGATGGAGGTGCGCTTGCTAGAGTCTAGCATCAGGATCTTGTCCAGCAGGTCACGCAGCTGCGTGACTTTGCGCGCCTGGTCATCGGGCAGCGTCTGTTGTCCAACCAGTTCTGAGGCGAGGTCACGCGACGGGTTGATGGCACTCAGCACCACCACTTTCTCCTGTGAACAGAGGGGAGTGTCAACAATGATCAGGCCAGGATTAACGCTGAACTAGGGGAGAGAATGGAGACCATCAAGCTTGGTGGAGAACCTAGTGGTAACAATTAAAACTACTAATCAAAACCAAAAAGACGTGACTCTGAACAGCACATAACTCACATAAGTATTTTGGTTCTGATAGTACATGCTGAAACGAGGATTGTTGTATCTGATAAACATTTTCAAATTATGTAAATGATCTACCAGCAGCCACAGTTTAATTTTACAGAAATGACAACACAATAATTAGTTGTCACATGCCTTCAGACAGTATTAAAACAATGTATCAACTTCATAAGTGATGCTTTTTATATAAAATTTGTTGTATTTGTGATTCTCACAATGCTATAGCTATAGCCATATCTTTGAATAAAACAGACAAAATTTCTTATGATTTAGTTCAGGTTCAAACCTTTCAGTATGTAGCCCAATTAAACTACAGTTGATTCAACTTTTTTTCTCTTTTAGTTTTTCTTGTTAGCTAGTTCATGATTGGTTAAAAAACTTCAAGGTTTCATCACGACAATGATAACAACTGATTTTTTTTTCAATCAAATCAAGAAACAACCTGCATCAAATTTTTTCATCGCAGAAATGATTACAGGGCATCAAATGACATATATTACCCTGAATTTTTCAGATTTTTTAGAGGTCAGAAAGTATTGCTCAAAAGTATTGATGAGGTCGGGTTTGAACCAACACTGCTTTTAGGTTCTATCCTTTTATTAAGAAATCTCTCTGTACTTTCAACAATTTTTTTAAAAATAGTTCTCGTGCTGTAAAAAAAATCAGAGTATGCACCCTCTATCCATTTCTGCAGTAAAAATGTCATGCAGGTCGCACATTGACCACACAACAACTCACCCTCTCGGTGACCTTGTCCACCTCGTGGTACAGAAAGTTGCAGGTCGAGTCAAAGTGCTGCTCCTTGAAGGCCCCCTTGCGCACCAACTTGTTGGGCATCTTGCCCTTCAGGTCCATGAAGAACTTGAGCATCTGGGGAACAACGTCACATAAAGTTAGGAAAATTGATGGTTAAACCGTAACTGTACCGTGTCAAGTAGTTCTGATGACTGAAATGGGTGTAAGAATTTGGGAGGTGTTCAAATGCCATCTAAGAATTTGCATAAAGTTACGAAAGAAATTAACATGTATTTCCTGTGTTTAATCTTGCATAATTTATACAAATTCTTAAGTGGTGGTATTTGAACACCCTTCTGGTTCTCACTAATCATTAAATAAACACTATTGCTGACTATTGGCTAAAAAACATAAAAAAATTGTAACTCAATAGAAGCTATTTACAAATAACTTAATATAGATTTTAGCCGAGAGACACATAGTTTTAAATTGGATTTGAAATTCTTGTACAAAATCTAAAAATGTTTACATTAAGTCTATGTACACTCCTTGCCTCTGAAAAGTTCCCTTCTTTGTTAAAATCACCATGCCGTGTGTTGTTCTTATGGGGCATGGTAATTAACAAGGCTGCAGAAGGGAACTTTTCAGCAACGACTGTACTGTACATGCTAATTTCTTGTGAATAATGAGAATAAACCATATTTTAGAGAAATGGGTAATGCTGCTTGCAGAAAGTTATTTTCCTCTTTTTAAAAGTAGCTGCAGTAACAATACAAAAGACACTGAACAGAGGGCAGGCATTGTTGGCACCCTCACCTGATTGTTGGTCTTGCCGGAGAACATGATCTTGCCGGTGTACAGCTCGTAGATGGTGCAGCCTGCCGACCACATGTCCAGTCCGAAGTCGTAGGGGATGCCCAGGACTGCAGGAAACAGAGCGCGGGGTTAGAACATTATATGTAGTAGGTATCAGCATTTTTACTACATTTGCTTAGTTAAATAGGTCATAACAATCTGGGTGAAAATCTTATATAAAATATCACCAAAAATATCTTCAAGCTACAGAAAGGGCAAATGAGATGCATCTCAAAACACAAAAAGTGAAGTTTTAAATTTCAAGATAAAATTTTAAAAATGCATGAAGCAGCAGACGACACCATTAAAGCAACAAAGTCTTACTTGGTCTAATCTGTGGTACAACCTGTCTATCATTTGCTATGAAACTTTGGATTTCATATAATGTACTGTTGAGTTACTGGCTTGCAATATTTTCCATCACAAACTACGACTGTTCTAGTTGCACTTACTGATCTCGGGGGCGCGGTAGAACCTGCTGACCAGGTAAGGTGTGATCTCGTTCTCCGCAACGTGGGAGGCCGAGCCGAAGTCACACAACTTGAGCACCAACTTTGTCTCGTTCACCTGCACAGAGAGACGGAGTTGTTTAACTTTCTCAAGTCAGGTCTGTTTCTGATCCAAAGTAAAAAAATGACATTGTGAATGGGAACAAAGATGGGAACAGACATAATTTACAACTTTACTGGAAAACAGGACAACCTTTTTCAGGAATAACACGAGGAGTTACTTAATTCAACACTCAAACTCAGGTACACTTTTTAAATAACTTATGTTATTATTTTTACTTTCTGGATGTTTACTTCATGTTATAAAAGGAGATAGCATTTACCGTAACTTAAAAACAAGAAATCAAAGATAAGATTCGTAAGATTTATCCTCAAAATACGCTTCTTCCGATGTTTCCCGTTTCCCCGAGTACTTTTTTTTTTTTTTTTTTTTTTTTTTTTTTTTTTTCCCATAAGCCACCAAGCTATTGATTTGAAAAACATCTTCCCCCCATTTAGGATTTTTTAGATAATGAATCAAGAGCTCATTTTCCTGTAAAAAATTTCTTTACTGCCAAAAAAGCAATTTCAATTGTTTTTTTTATACAAGTTTGTGGTGGGAACAACTACAAAATCAGCTGACTTAAAGCCTCTACAATTCTCTCCCTAAGACTGGACCTATGCTGGTCTTTGCTCACCAGAATATTGTCGGGCTTGATGTCTGCGTGCAGGATGTTTGCCTTCTTGAGCAGCCTCAGTGCCAGGAAGAGTTGTTGGGAGTACGAGCGCACGGCCTTCACGTGTAGTCCCACGTCCTTGCCGTACTTCTTGAGGACCTCTCGCAGGTTCATGGCCAGTGGCTCGAACACCATGCACAGGTGCTGCTTGTGGAAGAAGTGGCGGAACAGACGCAGGCAGTGGTAGCGGTCATCAGGGTCCGCGTCGTTGAGTCGTTTGAGGACCTCGAGTTCTTTCAGCCCCGTCTTGTGCCTGCAAGCAACACGCGGGGGACACGAAACCATCAGTCAGCGAAACATCAGAAGGGGGGATGACAAGCCTGCAGGCCTCGCACGATGCCAGTGGTGTAACCGTCACTTTTCAACAAGTACGGTCTTGTTTCGATAGATTTTAAAACAAAGAAACTATCACAGAGTAAAATGGTAATATTAATTTTATGCTACAAGCCTCCAAATTTGTGGGGGCAAACATGACCAAAATGTGTCAATTGCCCCAAAATAAAAACCAATCAATCAACTTCCATATTTGTACAAAATATAAGAGTTGACCAGATCTCTAAAGGCTAAAATACAAGCTTTCGTAAGTTGCAAGTCGTAAAGAATTAAAATTTTAGGTTTGACACTGTAATGTATTTTTTCGGCTTGTGCCAAGTTTTCATGATCCTGGCAAAAGCAGGGCATGATTTTTTTTTTTTTTTTTTTTTTTTTTTTTGCAACTTTGGTTCTAGGCGCAAGTACAGTTTTAAGTTTTAACCAAATAGAGCACCTACAAGTCGTAAGTAAAAAATGAAGAGTTCGTGTTTTAGGCTGTAAAGAGGTTTAAATAATATAAGAGTAGCTTTATGCTTTTTAAAAGCACTTAGGAGAGCTAGAGTTGCTGTATACCGCCTCTCAATGTCACCTGATAAACCAAACATTGGATTTGGAAATTCAAATTGCAGAGGTCGTAACAAAAAGTTAATGTTCACATTTTTATCAGCGATTGTTTCATTTTTGGAAAGCTTAGGTGTGAGGTTTAAAATGTTTTCTTTTTAATTTTTATGTAAGCCTGACGTTGAAACTAACTCATCATGCAAATACAAAGTTACGATTCTCAATTTTATTATGATTAATTTTCTAGGTTGACCATGATTTTTTAATAGTGCGGAATCAAAACGAATTTTTAATGTATTTTTATGAATGACTATTAAGGGTAAGATATCACGGATCAGCTGACCCAATGCTAAAAAAATCCCATTCATGAAAATTGTGAAAAAAATTTAAAATGTTCTCCTCTACATCCCCTATCAGTATAGCTAAAACATCAGGTATACAAAAACGAGCTAGTTTTCGAGTTATTAATTTTTAAAGTTGACTAATTTAACATGGAAATTCCATTTCTCCATGTTAAATTAGTAAACTTCAAAAATTAATAACTCAAAAACTAGCTCGTTTTTGTAGACCTGATATTTTACCTACTGATAGGGGATGTAGAGGAGAACATTTTAATTTTTTTTTTTTCATAATTTTCATGAAAGCGATTTTTTTTTGCATTGGGTCAGCTGATCCGTGTTCTCTTTACTTTAAACCAAGTGATATGATGAATCATGGGATTGATAGAAAAGATCTGGGTACACCACTGTACTTACAACATTGCCAAATGTATGTTACTTGCTTTATTTAAATTGTGCATTACGGAATAAAATAAAAAAAACATGCAAACAAAAAAAGGACCTGCAGAAATGTCTGTATAGGGAAAACAAAGCACCTACATCAGATCTAGGCACTCCATAAGGAAAATATGATTTAAAAGTCTCCTACACTTATAAAATTTATGAATTTAATTGATGATATTTTAAAAAAAAAAAAGTTAGGTGTAGGAATTAGATCCTGCATTGGCCTGCATATCATGCAAGGAGATAGCGGAAGAGAAAAAAGGAAAATGAGGGAACCGAGGGAACCCGTGAGAGGCGGTCAGTTCCGCCCCCCTCCACTTATCTTGTGGCTATCGTCCGCTCAACAACGCTCTCAGCTGACGGAGCCAGCCGGCAGTGTTCTCCAGCCTGCAAACAACACAGAGCCTGACAACCTGATCTCCGCTAGCCTGCCTGGCCTTCAGTGGTCAGAACACGATATACAGTACACAACTCCAGCATTAACAAAGAAGCTTTGAGGGAGGTTGTTTTGAATTCCATCAATTTGTACAATGGCATTTTTTTTTAATAATATTTCTTACTTCTTTTCTACTTTTCAAAGATGAGCAAAAAGGACCATACTTTACAATGCTAGGGTTAATGTTTAAAAAATGTATCACTCTCCTCCTTTTGGCATGCTTATAAAGAAGGGGAGGTGTTACTAAATGTCATAGCAGCAAAATTTAACTGCTGCTAATGCGCAAATATAGAGGGAATATGACATTCTGGAAACTGTAATTATATTTGACAACAGAGATTGGAGGGGATATTTGGGGACTGTATAACTGCAAGACCACTGAAAGTTGAGTATTTACATTCCGAAGGATCAGTACAGAGTTAAATGAGGCTTGTCTCTTTCAGTCTTTACAGCTAAGTAATCACTGTAATTATTTTAATAAGTTTGTATCAAAAAATATATAACTGGAAACAGGCCATACAAAGAAGTAACAATTAAACTAATAAAAGGTAAAATTCCTTAAATTTTTTAAAGAAATTCATTCACGACACAATTAAGTACAATTTACGAAATTCCTGGCTTTGTTTTACGCTTATCTTATGTGATTTGAGACGCAGATGTACTGAACAGTGATTTTTCTCAGCTGCAAGCAATTAAAGAGACTTGCTAGAATTTCACTCATGCTTAGAAGAAGTTACAGAAGAGACGAAATGGATGAGACAAATGTTGCAATTTTAAGTCTATTTTATTTTGCTGTAAAAGATAATTTCTGCGTCATATCTACCATCTGACGGATTAAAAAAAAAACGCTGCAAGAGAAAATACAACAGTAAGAAAACTAAATCGTAGTATGAAGTAATTTTTCCTTAACATGTTTTTAATATTTTATTCATTTTAATATTATGTATGTGACATATTTTACTTGCTTAACTAGATTAGTAAAAGTAAATTATTATTAAGAATATTATCCAGTTATTGAATGATGCTTTACCAATGAAATCAAGTTTAAAAAATTACCTACGAAAGAATTATCTATCAAATATAGGAGTACAGTTTTTCCTATCTGGATAATAAATTATATTTTAATTGGTTAATTCTAAATTTATTTTGATTTATTTTTGAGAATTTATCTACAAATTTATGCATTGATGATGAGAATTCATTCCTAGCGAGATTTATCCCGTTTGAGATTAAACTGAATCAAACCAATATAGTCAATACGTATACACATTAAGTTGTTTTTACATTTTTCTCCTTTTGCTGGATAAAAAAACAAAGACTGCTAAAAGTTCAAACCATCTCCCTTTCCAACAAATACTTTTTTATCTTACGTGCTCCTATCCTGATTGTAACCAAACGATAATAATCTGAAGACTAAATTGCTGTAAAATTGTTGAACCCGCTTCTCTGAAAGGTAAAATTGAAGTCGTACAGAGAAAACATGTTACTTTAAAAATATCTTTACTGTAAAAATGACAACTAGTCAGTAGTGTGATTTTATTTAGACAACAATTAACATGCAAATCAAGTTACTTTGTGAACTTTAGTATTGAAAATTATACTCGTGAGCATTAATTGTTGGTAGGGAAGTTTCAGAGTTTTTAATTTTCCATGGAAGGAGTCATCATTGAAGGTTCAATGTTCAATGAAGCTACTTGTAATTGACTGGCTTCAGCAAAATCTTATGATCATTAGTCTTCCAAAGAAGGAGTCAATGTAGAAAGTTTTATAACCAGTACAATTGACTCTTTATGACAAGCTAGTTCCATTGGACTGGCTACAGAACCTTCTAAAATGAATCTTTATTAATTTTCCATAGAAGGTTTTGTAGCCACGACAAGCAGGTTTCATTAAAACTTCTTGTCAATTTCTTAAAATAATAATAATAATAATAATAATAATAATACGTAATAAAACAAAAAAAAAAGTCAAAACTCTAACACCACCCCACCGACCAGCACTGCTTGAGAGTACCAAATTTGTTTGTTTCAATAAATAATAAACAAAATAGTCATGTGCTGCCGTCCAAGCACACGGCCATCCAGCTTACTGTACCTGCCACCAGGGGGGGTTGGCGGCGAAGAATGTAGCAAGTCGGGGCAGCGCCTCTCACGCTCTAGTGACCTCTGTAAACACCAAGCGGAGGTTAATGCACGTCCGGTACATCAAGGGGCAGGGGCGAAGAGAAAGAGTCAGAGAATGCAGGCCAATACAAGGAACTTACCAACTATCCGAAGAGTGCCGAGTCTTCGAGTGCTGAGTTTACCTGATACCTGGCCCCCTGCAAACTGCAGCCTACAACGCTACTGCGGTCAGAGAGAACAAATCAAAGCACAGGGGGAAGTAGCAACACAAACATCCACACCGAAACAGTGGGAGAAGTGATGATTTGTTGGACTTCAGAGCTGAGCAAACGAACTTGACATAATGTTCATCTGCCACCAGCAAATCACACATTCCCGTTTTGGTTTCAGAAAATCATTTGGAGGTCGAAATTAATTTGCAGTGCTACTTCGGGTTCTTTCACAAACAAAATTAATGAGATAATTTTTTTTTTATTTTTGCCCATGTTGACTGAATATAAAGACACTGGAGAAACAAATTATTGAGGCAGTATGCTACAGTCCAGGCCATGGTGTTACTTGCAAATACAGTATATATTATAACGTTGATATGACCAAATTTAAACCACAAAAATAAAATTTACTCTCAAAATTTTATTGACTAGCCATCCAAATTTTATTTTAACATGGCTGGAATTTAATTTCGCAGTCTATGCTTTTTTTTTTATACAATTAGAATCTGATTTGAAACTCTTAACGAGGACAAAATGTCTTTACTCTGGGTGAACTTTCTACTAACTGTGATCCCATTACATCCAAGCAGAGCATCAAGACATTTTGTCTGGCCAAGTACGGGACTCACATGATCTCGTTGTTGCGGATGATCTTGACTGCCACATCTTGGTTTCCCCTGGCTGCGTCCCTGGCTCGTACCACGTTACTGAACACGCCCTGGCCCGTGTAGCCGTACACCACATAGCGAGTGTCCAGGACCTCTCCGATGCGCACTCGGTAGTAGCCCTCCGCGTCGTCCCAGTTGTCAGTGAGGCTCGGGTTCTCTGGGCCACTCCCCTTCTCCAGTGCGCTCGGACTCTGTGGGGGTGAGTTTGTGTTACTTCGGGCAAGAAACACGTAATTTCTCAATGAAGCTCTTCTATTTTGTCAGGGTGTTGAAGCAAACGTCAATACAGCGTTTTTGTTTGTTTGTTAAGGACAAGGAGTAAGGAGAGAGAAGGAAAGTGGTCAGGAAAGGCCAGAGCTGGCTGTGAGACTGCCTACCTATCTTTATGAATACGAGGCTATTAGAAGATGCAAGACAGCTTGGATTGAGTTATGTTAGTACTTTTCTCAATATGGAATCATTTTTTTGTTTTGTTTAGCCTAATGTATTAAGTCATTAGTAAAATCTGAAGTCATGACAAACAGATGTCTGGATAACAGAGTGACCGACTGCATTTACTGATGTTTATAAACCATACGAAGCTCTCCAGTGAATCAAAGTTTAGTTTCATCCCTACTGATATCTCATTATGTCTTCCATGGGCAAAATATAATAATGTACTGTATATAAAATTACATACTGTATATTGTAGTCTAAAATGCAATCTTTTTCATTTGCCCCATGGACCTTCATTTTAGTATTTTCTATTTTGACTAAGAAGT
Organism: Siphlonurus alternatus; assembly: GCA_949825025.1. Lineage (NCBI taxonomy): Eukaryota > Metazoa > Arthropoda > Insecta > Ephemeroptera > Siphlonuridae > Siphlonurus > Siphlonurus alternatus. Next base: position 35,714,316 of record OX463782.1, read on the forward strand.
AATGACAAATACCGGTATTGGACTGGTACTAAATATGACACAAAAAGCAGTTCTAGCCCCAGGGCCTCACAACACTCACATGGAACTGGTGTCCGAAGGTGTCTGCCTCGGCGAACATGTCCCACTCCTTCTTCTTGGTTGGCTGAGCTGCAGCCTGGGCCTCTTCCTCTGGTCCCTCCTCCACAGCGGGAGGCGCGTCCTCGAAACGTCTCCTCTTCCTCGGGGCTGGGGGTTCTGCCTCGGGCTCTGCCTGCTCTCCCTCGGGCTTGTTGCTGGAGGTCTCCTCATCGTCCTGGTCTGCCGTGCGAGGACTGCTGATTGCTGATACATTCTGTGTGGACAGATTCGAGTCCTCGCTGCCCGCACCAAGACGCTGCAACAGACAGACGTTTAGGACGGTGCTGGTAGGTCGGGAAATACATTCTAGGAGACTGTAACACAGCTGACTGGTTATATAATACTCCAGTTGTGTGTAATAAACTGCTACATGTTCTCTAGTACGTAGCATTTTTCTTTTTGATACAATCTCTTGAAGAGTGACAAGTTATTGTTAATTATAAATATGTCAGTATAAAAGTTCATATTCAAGATAGATATTAAATTTAAGGAAAATAAACCATTTCGGTTGTGATATATATTTTAAAGGAAAGGATAGGAATAACCAGCAAGGCCTTACCGATCGAGAAGTCACAGAAGGAGAAAATCTTGCGGTCACAGGTTCACTCGAATAATAGTTAAATATCTACATTTTGTAGACGTTTCGCACCGTCTAGGTGCTTCATCAGTTCAGAGAGATCATTTAAGATTCAAGATAGAGAAAAAAAAAAGAGGATGACTTACTTAGTATAATATAATATGTCAGCAATTGTTGGAGAGGGGGGTAGGGGGGGGGAAAGAAAAAATGTAAAAATACATCTTCCCTTGTCCAGAAAGAATAATGCTCCATGATTATGTGTAATAATGAGCTACAGTATATACCCTCCTCCTTCATCAAATGCAACAATAAACTGTCTGCTATACACAGGTGGGTTCAACAATGAGCTGCACATTCATGAAGAAGCAAGCTCAATTTACACTCAACCTGTTACAGCCCTTCACATGACAAAAGTAGACAGATGGCTCATTATTCTGACGAGGGAAGACCCCACATTTCTGTCTCACCTTGAGCAGCTCCTCTCTCTGCTTGCGTCGTCGTTGGATGATGGCCTCTTCATCTTCCTCCTCCTCGTCCAGCTCTATGTTGGTCAGCCTGTAACCAAAGTCCATGTTAATAAAGCCACCAAGGTTTTAATAAAGTTCTACCATCAGGGGAAATTCCTTTCAGTAAGTAACCAGAAATGAAGGCTTTGCTATTCATATTTCAGTATTGACATCAAGACAGGTATCTGGTGGATTTTATCTGAGTGAGTGGTACTGTTGTGATAATATCAGAGCTGGCTGAAGTACACTTATAGTTGAGTCATAATGACTCTATCGAGGAAGTTTTCAATGCCATCTGTTGGTGTTTTATGAGTCAATTGAAATCCCTTGGTCCAAGAAAGGAATATAATAAAATAACTTCTGTCATCTAGTGGTGCATCTTGGAACTATTTGTTGTTACCTCTTAATGTTATTTCTTATAGAGTAAACTCAAATTTCAATTACTATATCTCTGTCTTTAAAGTATTTCCTAGGCTTAAATTTACTTGTATTACATCCTTCTACCAATTGGTAACTTTCATTCAACTTATTTATTAGCTGTCAATGCCCCAATTTGCTGTAAGGAATGAGATACGGATTGCATACTGGCCTATGATTATTGGAGAGGTAATTACATGAGCCTGCAATTTGGGGGCGAGGCTAATATCTTTATTCATTTGGATTATAAATGTTATCAGCAAATACAGTACTGCAAACAGGAGGTCAGTAAATGTTTCAAAATTTAAACTTGGAGAAGAAGGCCTTAAACTTCACACTTCCCTGAAGAATTTTCCAATACAACATACAACATAAACAACATAATTAAAGGTAGATGAAATGCCACTTACTCTCCCTCAGAGGACGATGCCTTGTCGTCCTTGAGACCTTCAGACAAACTGTCCTTGAACTTGTCTCTGTCACTCCTGCCGTGGCCCGGCCCTCTGCAACAACAAACAGGCTCCTGTCAGTCTCCGCAGACACACAGGGCTTAGCAAGAGGTGAAGGAGTCAAAGAGTCTCTGGTTTATATAATACTCTTCTTTTATTGAACAAAGTACACAATGTTGGTTTGGACATGTTGAGAGAATGGGTGATGAACGAATTGCAAAACATGTTTTTAAAGGTAGTGTACAAGGCATGAAAGGATTAGGTAGACCCAAAAAGGTTTGGTTGGATGTGATTGCAGAATGTTTAAAGAGCAGAAGTGTTAAAAGTACACAGTGTAATAGAGAGTGCAGAAGGCAAAAGAGTGTTATGAGTATTTCTGAACCAAGTGGAGTATGCAAGAATCGAGTGCTTTGGAGGGCAATTTGTAGACGGCCAAGGTAATAATGCTGCTGGCTTACCCCGTAAAGGGATATGGCGTCATGTTATGTATGTTTGTATTAAATATAGGTTTTTCTTCATATAAAGCTTGAGACAGCACTTGCTTAGTTTATGAACATTATCACACAGTCCATGGAGGTGTGATGAACTGGATCATTAGACTAGGTGCTCTTGTAAGCTCTCACAAAATTAAAAATTGACCCATAGAATACAAGTTCCAAAAAATTAAATGATAAAAATACTATTTCACACAACTTAATTAATAGTTCCTTAAAAATATTTTGCATGCCCAAGAAGTGACAAAATCTGCATCTTTTTCTGCACATTTCAGCAAATGAAGTTAATATTTCGACTGATTTGTAACTCTAAACAGTCTACAATAGCTGGTAGTACCCACCTCCTGTTCCTGTTTCTCTGTGGTGACCTCCTCCAGCGGTCCCTCTCCCCCCTGCCTCTGTCCATGCCCCGTGGAGGGCTACGCCCCCTGCCAACTGGGCTGCGAGGCCGCTGTGGAGAGCGACTGTTGCGCCGCCTGCCTCCTCTCTCCAGCTCTCTGCGACGCTCGTCGCGTCCTCGTCGCAGCTCCTCGTCACGGGACCGTCGCACGTCCTCTTCACGTCCACGACGAACCTCTTCGTCTCGTCGTCGCGCTGCAGCAAACAGCATGATTGGTCGTCAGAAGTCGTGCTCAAGAAAAACGGCAACTTTCAAGTCTCGAAAATAAGCTTTTTATTTTGGCTTACGACTTGTAATACAGTGCTTTCATTGGCCAGTCAGTTGAGGAGATACCGCCCCCACTTTCTATACCCTGACTATGGTTAAAAAGTTAGGACTTGTGGTTGCGAATTGAGCCCAAAACAAAAGTAATTTACACTTTCATTTCCTTTTATTTTTCACAGCCAGCAAGCTATTTTAAAAAACATACAACTTGAAAAACTGATTTGTGCACTACAAAAGTTTTATCTTAAAAAGCTAAAATAGGCTGTCACAATATAGTACTGCTAGCATTCTGAACAAACTTGGAGCAGCACTAAAACACTACATACTTTTCGTGATTCATCTAAAAAAAAGTTTAACAAGTTTTCTATTTTGAAGTAAGATTTTCTCTTTGCCAAAATATATAGAGCCGAGCAACAAGAGGGCACAAGTAACCCAAACCCCTCTACTATTCCCCCACTCACCCTCCTCCCGCCCCCTCTGCTCGTCGTTCTTGCGCCCCCTGCCTGCTGCTGCCTCCTTGCTGCTGGCCCCTCTGCTGACCACGCCTCGCTTGACCTCCGCCTGCTCCCTGTGACGTCGCCGCTCTCCCTCAGATCTGAAACATTTCAGTTAGTTACTGCACTCCAACACATCAACATGGAAGTTTCAATGAATCAATATCAGTAAATCAATGGTATGGTATATAAATAGATTGATGGTATAAATGTTTTGTTTTGCTTGAACTAAATGCTGTTATAGGGTATTAGTCACAAGTGACAATTTAGCTTCCAGATTCTTTGCTCCTAGTAGTGCTGTTGATATCCGGATATTTCAAAATCCGAAATCCGGATTCGAAAATATCCGAAAATCCGAAATCCGAATTTTCGGATTTGCGGATAATCGGATATCCGAAACTATATCCGAAACTGATTTTGAATTTTCGGATATCCGGATATCCGAAACCGATTTCGAATTTTCGGATATCCGAAACTGATTTCGAATTCTCGGATATCCGGATATCCGAAACTGATTTCGAATTTTCGGATATCCGAAACTGATTTCGAATTCTCGGATATCCGGATATCCGAAACTGATTTTGAATTATATTTATAATATAATTATAATTGTAAAATATGTTATATAATATACGATATTATATAATATATTACAAATTATAAACTATAAAAGTATGAAAATTTTCCAGTTTTTCTACTACAGTAAAAGAAATATAAGTTATTAAGTTATCATAAGTTAATATAACTGATATTTTTTTACATGAAGATTGAAGACGCACGTGTTTTCCACACTGTCTTCAATATTTCTTGCGTTAATGTTAGTTGAAGTCCTGCAGTGGAGCACCCTATATAACATTCTGAATAATATCAGTCAACCAATCAGAATAATATTCAGAATATTTTCAGCGGTCAGAATGACTCAGAATGTATTTTTAGCCTTGCAAACAGTAGCATCAGCAGGATGTGAAATGTGGAGAGAATATTTGCGACTTTGTGGAGTGTGGACGAAATTCCAGAAACCAATGCTGCGCGCCCGTGCACGTCCGGCCGGCGCCTGGCTGTTAAATTATCTCTCATTCTTGTTCAAAGGCCTGTTCATAAACCCTGCTCGGTGTACACTTTCTACACCCAATCGACCTTATATCGCATGTACATAAGGTCGATTGGGTGCAGAAAGTGTACACCGAGCAGGGTTTACGAACAGGCCTCAAGAGTTCACAAGTAGATCACGCGATTTCAAGGACGTTAGAGTTGGAGCGTTCAGCTCTCTGGCATTTAAATTTCGTTTCTCACCTCACGCAGTTTAATTCTTTCACCTCGTACTCGTATAGATAAATAGATATTATGACATTATAGTAAGTATTATTTATATAGAATATAGATAGTACCGTGATTAGATTAAATTGATTAATTATTATACTCTTTAACTTTAAACTCGATATAATCTTTATGTGGCAATTTATAATTTAGGGTACAAAATGTACGTAGTTAGGTAGTTAGTATATAATATAGTAACGTACATATACTTACTAGTTATACCTACGTAGCCCAGTTTTTTTTTTTTTTTTTTTTTTTAAATTTTAAATTACTAGATTATCTAGTATATAACTATATAATTATATATAGTATTCTTTATAAGGTGGTATTTTCTATTTTGTGATTTGTACATTTGTATTGTACTATTTGTAGTATATGTACTATTCATAATTTAAAGTGCAATTGCGAATACACATAACAATTTAAAACTAAATATTTGAATTACAGTATTATACTAATTACAGTCATGCTTAATTTCACATCCAAATTATCCGAAAGCAAAAGCTGAAATTCAGAAATTCGATCGAAATTCGACTGTAGGTTTCGGATTGTAGAATATTTGAAATACTGGATTTTCGGATATCCGGATATCCGATCAAAATTTCGGATATTTGAAATCCGATCGGAGTTCGGATATCCGATTATCCGATCGGAGTTCGGATATCCGATTATCCGATCGGAGTTCGGATATCCGATTATCCGATCGGAGTTCGGATATCCGGTTATCCGATCGAAGTTCGGATATCCGAATATCCGATCAGAGTTCGGATATCCGAACTCCGATCGGATATCGGATATCCGAAATTTCAAACGGATAATCGGATATCCGGATATCCGAAAATCCGACTATCCGGATATCCATTTCTCCAAAATCCGGATATCCGGATAATAAAATATCCGAAAATCCGAAATCCGAAAATTTTCAACAGCACTAGCTCCTAGCAATCAATGCTTAGGTTTTTATGGGGCTTTTCCAAGCTGAGGAGGCAATCCATCACTATTCGTCTGGTTTTGACTGAGGAAACCATGGAAACCTCAGTCAGGATAGTTGGCAATTGATGGAGGATGCCATCAATCACCTCCCGGATGCACGAGTGGATGTTCTTTAGCAACCGCCACTTATGAAAAGTTTGGTGGTGCCTGGGATCGTAATCACGACCATTTGATTACGAATAGGACACTGTATCAAGTACGTATGACATTAGGGATATTAGGTGTCAAGGTTGAGAAGTGTTTACCTGCCGGGCTGCTCTCTGGGCCGTCTCTCGTGCTCTGAGCGTCTGCGTCCCGTGGTGCTCGAGGCTTCGCGAGAATCGTCCTCCACCAGACTGATGAGCTCAGGGGGCGCGCGGCTCTCCTCCTCACTCAGGTACGCTCCCAGCCGCGCCTGCAGCAGCTCCTGCAAACACACAGCGGTCACAACCTACCAGTAGTTCGTAGTCTAGTTGGAGCATTTCCTGCTGCACATACATGCTGTATAACTTTACATTACTTTAGTCGTGCTTTAACACTCTCCTTATCGGAATAAAAAAAGGAGCTGTTTCTCACACTCCTACAATTAAATTAGCCGTGCTAACAAATCTTAGAGGATTATTTCACAACCTTTGCAAGGCATTTGCAGAAGTTGCCTATGCTCTTGATAGGCTATTTGCCTACTGTGCTTGTAAAAATGTCTGTAAAAGCAGGTTATAATGTAAACAACTTTTAAATTTGATTATGCCAGAGACAACAACCAACTGGATTGCCAAGAATTTAATTTTAAGATTTTGCAAGTTTTGGTGCAGGATCTTGTACGTAACTCACCTTTTGCCTCATGAGCTCGTCGAGGTTCATGTCGTCCTCGATGATAGCGACGTCTACCTCCTCGTCGTCACTGTTGGGCCTCGTTGCCTGGGGCTCGGACTCCTCGTCGGACTCTATCAAGATCGACGCCACCTCGGGCAGCACCGGCGGACTGATGGCCGAACCGTTGGGGACCTTCTGGGCCTCCGCCGGCAGGCTGGCGGCTCCGTTCTTGGCATCGTCCAGTTTGAGTTTCTTCTCCTCACCACGGTGCTTGTGCTTCTTGTGGTGGTGCTTTTTGCCATGGCTGTCAACAAACAGTCGTTGAGATGGAGTTTTCAGGGGAATTAACCCTATCCCCACTAAAAATGGATGACAAAATATCTTAAGACATCAATTTTAACAGTAGGTTTTGGATTTGAAATTTGGTTAGTCTAGTTAGTTAGCTTACTTAAAAAAAAAAAGAAAAAGTTGGTTGTTTGGTTGGTTGGTTACCAATGGCGGAACTTGTTTTTCAACACTGTTCACAGTGCTTTCTAGGGCTCATAATACCCAGTCTGCACGCCAGACAATTAAGTACCATTTCTAAGTGGGGCGCATATGTTGTTTGCACATTTCACGGTCTTAAGGCGGATTCAGATGGCGACAACCGCGATGCGACGCGATTTTGACGTAAAAGCTGTGGAATCCTATGCGGCGGCGAATTCGCCGCTAATCGCATTAATTGCGATGCTCTTTTTCTTTTAATCGCCCAATATGGCCGCCAATGGATGTTACAGCAAGTGCGCATTATTCGCGTCGCGTCGCATTATAAAAATCGCCATGTGAATCCACCTTTTATCAACTCAGCTGAGTATAGATAGCAGTAAGGTGCCTTCCTCCTACCAACTCCATCATCTAGTAGCCAGTTACACCCATCCCAAGTCGCGAAAAGTCGAAAAGTCTGCCGTGTTCGGGATTTGAGCCTGGGACCTCTCGAATGAAAGCCAAGTGTGCTAACCACTACACCAAAGAGCTGGTTTAAAAAAAAAAGGTAAAGTTTGCAAAACACTCTGGTGTTGGATGACAGTGAGAAATTTACAGTGATATATGAACATTATTAAGGGGCAGTAAAGCCGCACTTAGGTCTCAAAATTTTAAGAGTCCATTTAAGACTTCATTTTTGTATTTCACGCCCTAAATGTGACCTTCAGTGACCGCCCCCGACAGCAAACTTGTACCTGGCGCTCTTCTCGGGCACGGCGTGCTTCTTGTGCTTGTGGTGGTGGTGCTTGTGGTGTTTGTGGTGCTTCTTCTTCTTGCTCTTCAACTCGAGGGCGGCCGCAGCTGCGTTGTCTCCCACCACCGGAGATTCAGAGTCAGACAAACTGCAAACAGCAGGAAATTCAGATGTCAAACAATGCTATGACAGAGAGCACCATTTGGTGGGGACACATTCAATCAGTCACGTTCCTTGTACAGATTTATATTGCATTGATTTGACGAAGCCACTATTAATGTAGAGGATCAAAAAAACACAACAAATAAATGAGTTAGTATTTACTTTTTTTTTACGCATACAGTAAAACAAATCTAAGTTTACGCCAGACTGTGGCACCACATACGGTACGTCTAGACAGACTGACGCCTCCTATCTTAGCCATGTTGCCCATGTTATGACGTCCAAGATGGCCGCCGCGCGTAGTCGAATCTACACGTATACTAAGATCTGTTAGACTGTATATATATGGGCGGGGATTTTACAGTAAGAAGTGGGTGGGGGAAAAAAGGTTTATCTCTTTAATCTGTAATTCTCTGGCATATGCATAGTTATACAGTACTACAGTATACTTTAGACTTCATCAATGCTTAACTCACGAGTTTCAGGCGATACAGTTTATTCTCGGTTTTGTGTGAGCTAGGGATGCAACAGCTAGTATGTATATGCATACTGTATGCATAATATATGCGTATGCATACGTATGCATATGATACATCATTTTGTTAAAAAATCATCCCGTTTACGTAGCCCAAGTTAATTTTTTTATTAGTCGTATTCAGGATACATAAAAATATTAATATTTAAATACCGGAAAAGCCACATAGGCATCAAAACTAGAGGTTTCCTTGTTTAGAAAAAAAAAATATTGCATAATCGCGTCAGGAAAACGTTTGATTGTGTCTTCGTTTTCTAATTGTTTTCGAGCCTCAAATCATACTTACCCCATTTTCATGGATTTTCACTGCTTTTATTTCAATACAGAGAGTATGGAAAGCTGTAAATTATTAGCAAATTACAAGTAAATTAATAAAATATCACAGGAAAAATACAGACAACTTTGCCTGCTGATAAACACGCAACTTGCAGAATGCAAATGACGATCGTAATTCGTACATAATTTTAATTTTCTATAAAATTACATTTTTTTTATATATTTATTGCTTCGTATATTGTAATATGATAAAAAAATTATTGTGAACTTATTTGAATCCAAAAAATTACATTTCAGCATTAATTTGGGTATTATTAATTTTGTCGTCTGCTAGCCATTGAATTTAAAATTGACCAATCAAATGCTTAGATTTTTCGTTTTCTATGGAGTGCTGCCATCTCTTTGATAATTAAAAAAGTAGCAATCGTCTAAAATGGCGAGATATGAAAAAGTCGATGTAGAAGGGTTGTGATATTGTGTGTGTAATTTCTACGGTTAATTGAATGATATAGGAATGGCTGAGTTTAATATAGACATATCAGTGCTCCCTGAGGATGTGCGGGAAAAACTGGCGGAGTTGGACTTAGAACTTTCAGAAGGTAAGCTAAAAACTCGTTGATGTCTCCAGCGAACATTTTAGTTTTTTGATGCAAGAAAATAAAATCAACTTAATTTTATTCACCCACCTCCTTACTTTAAAAATTTGCATTCTTATTAATGAAAACGGCGTGAGTTCTTTTTAACGAACAATGTAACTTTACAGGTGATGGACATGAAAAGAATTTTTATTATCTGCATCAAAAAATGCATTCTTTTCAAAGACCGCAGGCCGCTAGAGAACTCGGTATGCAGATGATGTATTTTAGGATTACAACTTTAAAGTTTATGTTGTGCTCTTTTGTTTAGATAATTATGGTAAACATCATTACATTTTGTTTTTATTTACGTATGATATGCATACTTAAAAAAACTGATAGTCGTAGGACCCTAAAATTAACCCAAAACAATGTATTTATCTGTCATTATTATTTACAACCCGAGAGAGCCTACGACTATCATACAAACATTATAAAAAAAATGTATATTTTACTTAACTCGTATTATGAAGTGTTAATATTTATATCTATTTGTAAATAAACGAACCAGAATTTATTGTGTATAAAACGTAAACAGGATAAATTATATTATGTAATGTACATGTATTAAAATAAAAAATACACAATCTTTTTATTACAGCTTCAAACTTTATGATAAAATTTTAAACTTTCTCAGCATAATTAGATAATAACGTATTTTTATGAATATGCATGGCATGGAACAATTTAAACAGAAAAGGTGTTAATTCAGTAATGCCCTTTAATAAAATTTGACTTATGTTTTAAGAATTTTTTACCACATACTTGGATGATAAAAATTTGTAAATAAAGTTCGAATATTTTTTCTGCGATTATTAAATAGGATGCAAGCAGTAAATAAATAGATTTTGTTTCCTACTTCGCTTGATTGAGTTTGAGTAAATATGATTTGTCGATTTTAGTGACTGGAGCGGAGCTTGGATGTTTAAATTAGATCGTCTCCACTACCACACGCGTCGTTTCAACGTTGTGTTCGTTGTCTAAACTGTCACAGACAAAACGGTTGATTTAGACCAAGTTTTTGACAATTTGTATGTTCTGTTTATTCATCGTCATTACGACGTGAACTGCAGAACCAACCGTCATACTATTGTTGCGTTTAATAAACCAAGGCATCCCACATGAAAATTCGGTTGATAGTTTATTATCGGTACATCTCAGTATAGAATAAGAAACTTTTGGATAGCATGAGTTGCTGGAGCTGCAAAATTTGTAATTTATTTGTAGCCTAGCCATGCAAATATCGTTTTAGTTCATCACATTTGCAAAGACTGCGGTGACATCGTACATAAACAGAACAGGAGTAACGTTCGTTGTGTTCCTAGGTGTACTGTATGTTAAATATATTTATACAAAAAAATTTATGTGCAGTTGACTGCAGGTAAAAAAATAAATGTTTCTGTATCTTTTTAGAATCTCTGGTGTAGATTAAAAAAGTTGATAAAGATAGAAATTGTAAGAAAGAAGTCCTAAGAAAAGCTTAGCCACTGAGAAAAAGCGGTACTTTTTTACCTGTCAAAGTGACTCATTTACAACAAAATCAACATTATTTCCTTTAGGTAAAAATATTTTCAAATCGAAACAATCAACAAAGAGTTATATGTACTTGAACGACTATCCAGATATGGAATTGACCATCAAAATCTTACCTAGCTCATTTGTCTTCTAAACTTAAATTATTCCACCTACGTGTTGTTAGATTGAATGCATGATATACGACAAGAAAAATAGTTAGACAAGAAAGATGAGATCACTAAGTGACATCACTCGTCTTGTTCGTCATGATCGACTATAGTTTACATGTTAATGACGGCGTGCAGGCGGGAGATAGCCCCGCACACTCGCCGACCAATGTACTAGCACCTGCAATTAATCTCCAGGTGCTATCGGGAATGCCATGTTAGTGACGTCATCAACGCTCCAGCTGACTGGGAACTTTGATGTCTAGTTATGTGGGATGCTAACCGCCTTGAAGAGACCGGGACTAGGAGGTTGCATGTCGTGCTAGAGTGGCTGCTTAGATCTTATAGGAACAAAGATGTCTGCGATAACTGGCAAAGTTATGTCTACTTACTTATGTCGGTTCTGTGACAGATGCAAATCACCTGCCTTGAAATTAAAAGGAGGTTATATATCGTGATAGAGCGGCTGCTTATGTCTTTTGGGAAGGATTCAGCTATAATATCTTGGAGTACTTAGTATCTAGTATCTAGAACGCTAGTATCTAGTTAGTTATGTCAGTTATGTGGGATGAAAAACACCTGCTTTAAAATTATAAGGAGGTTACATATCGTGCTAGATGGGCTGTTAAGCTAGGTCTTACGTGGGAAGGATTCAGCTGTCTTGGATTACTGGCAATGTTTATGTCTAGCTATGAGACTTATGTGAGATAAAAAAAAAAACACTTGCTTTAATTAAAAAGAGATTGCATATCGTACTAGATGGACTGTGGAGCTTGGTCTTATGGAAACAAATCAGCTATTGTGTCTGGCAGTGGTGATGTCTATTATAGTTATGAAAATCTCCTGAGTTAGAGACCCGGCCAAGGAGGTTGCATTTAGTCCATGTCGAACTAGAGAGGCTGCCGAGTTCACTCACCCATATTATGTGATTCAGTCATGCTAGTCCAGCTACCTAGGAACGTTGATTCTCGTATGTGATTCTTACTATATCTGTGGTGTGGAATGGACATGACACATGACGTTGAGGGGAGGCTGCAATTCGTGCTAGAGAGGCTGTTAGGACTTGTGGTATGGACGGATTGAGGTGATTAATTGGAGAAGTCGGGTAAAATGTTAATATAATACGCACTTATTTTGATGGTGTACAGTTGTATTTTGAGTCAGACTGCTACAAAAAGCATGCCAAGCAAGCAGTACTAAAAGATCATCATTGGAGCTTGCAAATTGTATAATTTATCAAGCAGTAAATATGACAGCTTTAATCAAGAAAGGTATATATACGATATAATTTGTGACAATATTAACTTAATAACCTTCCTTATCTTATGTACTTTTTATCTCTGCAGAAAGTAAAAGCAACAGAGATCCGTCAACGCATTTCCATGATACTTTATGTTATCTTCAAAACCGGATATCTGACGTAAATTGCGATAAAAAATCTTGTGGCAAGAAATTTGTCACTTATCGAAGAAACTATATTTTAATTGATTCACATTTTCGTCTTGTTTGTAACGTCTTCAGTCATTGGTGTGTTGTTTGTAACGAAGAACAACACTGCATGGCCGAGAAAACTTAAAAACACTCAAGCGTTTCCGACGAAAGCTATTATAATTGTAAAGGCGGATTCAAATGGCGACAACGGCGACGCGATTTTGTCACACAAGCTGTAAAATCCTATACGGCAGCGAAATCGCGCTAATTGCGATGCTCTTTTTTTTAATCGTCAAATATGGCCGCCAATGGATGTCACAGCAAGTGCGCATTATTCGCGACGCGTCGCATGATAAAAATAAAAGTCGCCAAGTGAATCAGCCTTAAGTTAAATATGAGCCTTAAGGTGGATTTTCATGGGCGATTTCCAACCTACGACGCGACGCGAATAAAGTGCAATTACTGTAATATCCATTGGCGGCCATGTTGGGCGATTAAAAGAAAAAGAGCATCGTAATTAACGCGATTACCGGTGAATTCGCCACTGCATAGGATTTCGCAGCTATTACGTCAAATCGCGCCGCATCGCCGTTGTCGCTCATGAAAATCCACCTTTAAGGCGGATTCACATGGCGATTTTTACCATGCGACGCGACGCGAATAATGCGCACTTGCTGTAACATCCATTGGCGGCCATATTGGGCGATTAAAAGAAAAAGAGCATCGTAATTAACGCGATTACCGGTGAATTCGCCACTGCATAGGATTTCGCAGCTATTACGTCAAATCGCGCCGCATCGCCGTTGTCGCTCATGAAAATCCACCTTTAGAGTCTGGGTCAGAAACAAAACGACCGCTCGAGTTGTGACATGCCACCTCTTGGAGCCTCCTACCAGCTGGTGGTCTATTATTGTGGTTACGTCCCCCAGCTCAGGTGTGGCGGCAGGTGTGCCCTCACGTATCGCTACACTCGGAGTACCACGAGAGTCTCGCAGGAAATGAAGATTATCGCCGTCACAAGGTCAGTTCGATCACGAAATTATCGAAGAGATACCCCCAGCTGGAGAACGGAAGTCCGTGTGTCGTATCTCAGACAGTGTAGTGCTAACTTCCGGGTCGATTTTAAACTAATCCGACTGTACGTCTTTTTAAAATAATCTTATCACCGCCATAAAATGCAAGCATGCTATATATTGTTTGTTTATGTGCAGAATTTTTTTATTCTAGATTATTATACCTGTTTTATAAAAAACGGAAACAAGTTTTTTTTTTATCAAATGATGTTATCTCTTTCAGCTGTTTGATGTGACTCATTTTATAATTAACAAAGGGAAACAAAATTGTGTGTTCGTATTAAACTAATTATGACAGTTTTAATATACACAAGGTCGTTTTTATTCGTATTATATGTAGCAAATGGCTCATTTCGAGCAAATCTCGGCACATAAATAATCATGCTCTTATTTTAATGTTGACCAGACTAACAGGATTTCACTGAGATGAGCAGATTACCACGCAAAAATACAACTATGATATATTTATGAGGAAAATAGAATTTGTGTTGTAACCAGCGGCGGCGACTTCTCAAAAATCCTGTGGGTGCTCGCCCTGTGTTTTAGGTTCACAATTGCATACTCTATGGGCAAAAAATTGAATTTCACGCAGTGGGTACCCGAGCAAGTGAGCACCCACGTAGTCGGCGCCCATGGTTGTAACGAAAAATTGTAAGTTTTTGTTCAGAACTTGTATACTGTGCACTAATTAAATTTACGAAACAATGCTTGATATAATAATTAATATGTATAAACTTTTAAATCCATCAGATCTAAAAAAAAAAACAAAAAAAAACATGAGGGTGTATCCAGAAAGAATTACATATAACGATTAACCTAGTTAACCTCATGCAGTTATTTTGGTGTAAAGGGAAATTATTTCTGTGATATGAAATCGAACGAAATAAAAAATTTAAAAATTCGATATTGTAAAATATTATCGCTTATGGTTTGTGCAAATTCAGTGGGGGCAGTTTTCTCACAACAGCTCCATTTTCGATTTCGTTCATAAGACTCCATGTTAAACTTCTCAAATTTCATGAAATGACAGAGATCCACTTTAAAATTTGATAGCGCGAGTACCAAGTCTTGTTGAATTCAAAAGAGCTGAGTCCGACATTTCAATCGACTGAAGTTCATCCTTAGGACTACAAACTTCGATTCATTCTCCTATTCATGGTCGATAAGGTTCAATTTATCTCTTCCTCGTACTTGACTATAAACGTTATCGAAAGTGTGACAAACGACTTGCTCATTTCAACAAAGAGGTGTATAAATCCGCTGCAAGCCTGTCGCATAAAACGCACTCTGAATATCTAATATAAAAACAGCTGATCACAATTTGTTTTTATATCAATTCAAACCGTATTTATATGCAGAAAATTTTATGACAAAGGACCGTTTAATATTTACTCTGCGTATCTGCATCGTGAAGACAACTTTTAGAATTTTAAAATATAGTAAGGGAGAAAAAAATGTCTTCATGTATTTTTATAAATTTATATTTTGTTTACATTTTCATGAGTAGAGGGGATTTGGTAAGCAAATTAAACTAGTGCTTTATTTTTAACAAGCTTTTCCCAAGTCGTGTTATTAAAAAAGCAATAAAACTTGTGTCTTCCTAACTCTAGAAGATTGCGGGCAAGTTGAACGTTTG
This sequence comes from Siphlonurus alternatus, assembly GCA_949825025.1. Classification (NCBI taxonomy): domain Eukaryota; kingdom Metazoa; phylum Arthropoda; class Insecta; order Ephemeroptera; family Siphlonuridae; genus Siphlonurus; species Siphlonurus alternatus. The sequence goes on from OX463782.1 coordinate 35,729,782, forward strand.
CCAGCATTGATTCTGGGCACACAACCCTTATTATACGGCTGTACAACTCCCTAACTTTCTAGACCCCGTCTAATTTTCTTCCCTATCAAGAGCATACTGGGAAATGTCGGTGAAGGGGGGTGTATAAAAATAATCAGTGCACATTAGGAACGCTGGAACGTTAGTACTGTATATTAACTGATGCAATTCAAGCAATGTTGAATTTCCCAAGCACCAACAGAAGAACGTATGATAATTCTCAAATATAAGGCCAGATCAGTTACGCGTTTATTATATAATAGGGATATCGCTTTGGACCATTGCACTTCCGGTTCATTGACAAAAGCTGTAGCGTCCATCCTGGCTGAGGTTTCCACGTTTCCCTCAGCCGCAGGCAAATGCCGGGATGGATTTGCAAGGCCGTAGCCGCCCCCGTTCCAGAAGAGCCCGCGAAACGCTCAAGTTAGGGTTTCGGAAGGTTCGGGGTTTCAAAGTAGTATGTAATTAGTAAATAAAAGTACCCAATAGGGTTTGATTTAAAAAAAAAAAAAGTCTCACACATAATCGCATGATTTCGCAACGTATGATATAAAAAAAGGAATCAATGCAATCAGCTTCGTCTTGTATCGCATGCGTTCGTACGTTTCTCATTTAGAACCGGTTCTAAATTTTTATCATACGATGCAAAGCAGTGTGTGACCCCCCCCCCCCCCCCCCCCAATGATCCTAATTCTCATAAACTTCGTACCATCAATCTCAGAATCGAGGTGTGACGTTTCTGTGTTCCCGAGGTGTATTCGCTGTGGAACAAGTAAATAAAAGACTATTATTATAGATGTATTATATATACAGTAAAACGTAAAGTCATGCAAGGGACTCACAGGGGAAATTAGGTTTACTTTATATCGAGTATATTATAACCAATTAAGTTTTTCAAGTTTTTTTTTTATACCACACAATGCTAATTATTTTTTATGGAACCGCGATCTCCTTTACTAAAAATCGAGTTTTTCCTAACAAGTTGCGTTATAATAATGAGTTTTTTACGTTATATTGGTCAGTCCAAGAGATACTGAACCAAATAAAATCCCTGCAATGCTAATTTGAATATTTTGAAATCCGAGGAGGCACATTCTAAAACATTTTTTTACGTTCCAGCAGATTCAATCAAAATATTCCAGTTGACTTGATACTAGAGAACGATAAAAGATTTACAGAACATCTCAATGTTGAAATATATTCAATGTGTTCAGTGGAGCTTCTTTACGTCGTGGATCTTCATTATAATAATATGTTCGTATAAGGACCTGCGTTGTCGTGAACTGGGGGGAGGTGGGTGGTAGCTGCATGAAATTGTCCACGTTCGGCATAAGACGAAATAAGAAATTCGTTGGTTCTCCTGTCGCTTATGGCATCTCTACCCTAACCTGATTTGTTCTTCTGGGTTTATCTTAAAGGAGGGGAACCGCTTCAACTTTTATATTTTTAATGTTTTATAAATAATGTCAAACTCCCTTGTGCACCAAAAAAAATAGTCACCACCCTCCACCTTCCACCAGTTCAGCCGTTGAAATTCAAAAAGCGCGCCAAAGAAAATTGGGGCTTATGATTTCAAGATCAACGATTGGTTGCGTTTGACCAATCATGGCGCTTGACGTCATAAGCCCCAAATTTCTTTGGCGCGCTTTTTGAATGTCAACTGCTGAACTGGTGGAAGACGGGTGGTGACTTTTTTTTTGGTGCACAAGTAAGTTTGACATTATTTATGAAACGATAAAAATATAAAAACTGAAGCGGTTCCCCTCCTTTAAATGTACAAAAATGTTATTTAAATGTAAATAGTGTACACCCCGAGACGTATCGAGCGTTGTCCTAGCTGGCAAGAAATGGCACGTTTTTAATTATTGTGGAGCTCACCACAGTGACGGGTCTTTCACCATACGTCATAAAATAATATGAACATCACGATTTTGTAGGCAAAACATTCACATAACTGTGTTTAGTTATTCGTTGACGACGGAATGTTATTCTTATATATGAGGCGTCGTCAACGGATACGTATACCGTCATGAACGTAGTAATCAGCGGCATATATAACAGATACGTGCCAAAGTTGGTCTACAAATTAATTTATCCTGGCTATTCGTATAATTTTTTTTAGAATTGTCTTTAATATAAATGGTGACAAGAAGAACTAATTTATATTTATATAGGGACCAAAATTATTATTACAAAAGACGTGTTGTGAGTTATGTTAAGGATGAGGGGGTAGGCTCAAACAAGACGTTTTGATAGTGTTCGTACATTTCAATTTTTTTCTTGGAAAGTTTTCATCTGATCGTTTTGAAACCAACTCCATACCTGCACTATATTATTAGCTATCTACTGTAAAAATCCGATTGAATTATAAACTCAAGTTTCTGAGATTAACTGTCCAGAACAACTCTGGAATTGAGTTACAAAAATTGCTCAAAAGATGGCGCTTCAGAAATTTGTTGGCAGTTTTTCTGGGTTATAATTGAATGAAAATTATTAATTCTTTTTACATTGGTTAGCGGCTCTTTTACTCAAGGACCTCAGATAGTTTCATAATAATTACTGCAAAACAAACGGAAATAATTATTTGCTTCCTAGACAATTCCAATAGATGGCAGTTACGGCCTCCCGCCCACCGTTAACCCGCACAGCATAGGGTTTTCTGCCTACATCCCGAAGATCTTCGAGAGGCTTCTGGCATCTCCGTGCTACCCAAAACGTAAGCATGAAACTCCCGTATACTCCGAGACAGCAGGCTCGGACTGGGAAGCTAGGGGCCAGTCAGGACCATAGGCATTACAGGCAGCAGGGGTCACTTTTCAGGGGGTCTGAGGTCACTTTTCCTATGCTCCTATGTTAAAAATCTTAGGGGCCAGTCAGGGATCCCTGACCCAACCTTATGGCCAGTCCGAGCCTGCCGAGACAAGCTGATATAATGTCTTCATAGAGCTAGGATAACGCTCGCGATGTTGTATTTTGAAATGAAGTTGTTGTGCCCCCCAAGTGCTCCCCGCACGTGCCACATTATCACGTGTGCCACAAGACGAGATGCAGCGGCCTGACGTTTTTGTGCTACTGCAGCAGCGCCTCGCTTGTCGCCGGTCGATATTTGCTGCTGAGTCGCTGCGTGCGTTCAGTGACGCTACCTCGTGTCGTCATCGCCACAGTCAGATTAACTTGATGTTCCCTCCGGAAGTAGCCGGAAGTGAGAGGGGTTTCTAATTCCAATATTGAACTTTTGCAGACATTTGTATATATAATAAATGTATTGAGATATTGGTGAAAATTCAAAATTCGGAGGTCTATGTAGGGAAGCCATACTAGAAACCTCTCACATCCTAATTATAATAAGGTTCAGATTAAACTTGGTTTTCGTCGGAAACGCTCGGCTCTCCTTCGGCTCGGCTCGACCAATGAAGTCCTTCGTTACAAACCAGCTACCAATGACTGAAGATGTTACTAACACGACGAAATCCAAAACTCTGTGAACCAGAGTATACTTCTGGTAAATAACAGGTTAATTTAACTGTGATGTTACTATAGGAAGTGCAGTTCTTTCTGTTAATACTTTCAATGTAAACTCGGTTGTTGTTATAAATTGCACCCTCTGTGCTGAGGTTTTAATTCCAATATTACTGTACTGTACGCGAAGAATTACTCTATTAGATCCGAGGTAGTCTTACAACTTGTGGGCCGGAAGGAGTCACAACATTTCGTGGTATAAAGTTTGTTTCATAGTGGTCAAAACCGAAACTGTTTTATAATATTTTATTCAATCATTCCATAATATAAAAGGGAGAAAACCACATTTCGTTGCATATTTTATTTGTCCTGCACTTTAAATAAATTTATAAAATTAGGTTTAAAGTATAAATTTAAAGGTATAGGCTGCAATTTTGAATTGGACTTTGTTACCAGGTGTGTCACATGATATACTGACGTGAACGAATGCATGTAATAACAAAGGTATCTGATAAGTGTTATCACTAGTTATCAGTGATATCATACACAGTATTATCATTTTTGTTTTGTGCACCCAAGGCTTCCATCCACGTGTTGCACTAATCGATAATTATGTACTGATTGAATTTTCTAATATAACGCTCTATTTTCTGATCGGTAAAAAACTGTATACTGAGACGGTTATGTTATATATTAATAACTTTGTTGTGTTTGCAATTCATCTCTCGATATAATTTGAGCAAAAATTCATTATTATTATATTTTTTTTCACTCATGAATGCATAAAAAAACAAGTCAGAGGTAGGAGACACCAAACAGTCCATGAAAAACCTGACAAAAAAGTGCATATAGGTGAAACACTGCATGAGTAAAAAAAAATATATACCATGCGTAAATATTATATTATAGCAAATTTACAACTCTTAAAAAGTAAGTTAATTCGCTATTACTGTGTCAACTTATTTCTTATTTACATTACAATCAGTGTTATAAATATATTATTAAATTTAACATTGAAAGTCCATAAGGTGAAAATTAAAATTGAGAAAACCACCCCTAAAAAGGGGTGTAATTCGTGTCCAATTATTTTTTTTTAACCCTGCACTAAATTTGACAACTCTCAGTTTATACAAATGTAACTATACTTTCAAGTTTATACGACCGAATTGACGAAAGAAGTTGGCACGCAAATACACTGGTATAGATTTGAGATGGAAAAAGCTTACCATAGAACCATGATGTAAAAAGAAAGGTGTCCAATGAAAATTAATTAAAGTGAGATAATAATGTTAATAAGTTCCCACTAAAATACCACTGGCGCCAACTATCGGTAGCCGCCGCAAGAAATCCTTTCGCGAGTAACTCGCGAGTTTGTTAACAAAATTACCTCTACATCGCATAGAACACAGTACCATTCAATAACCAGAGCGAAGAGTTAGTCATAGAAATTGTGCCCATGAGACGTTTACGATCCCGTTTATTTCGACTGAAACTGTACTGTAAAGAGTACATTATACATAGTATATTATATAAGTCGTTATTCTCTGAAATAGAAGATGGTACACATTATATAAATACAACAAAGAGACCAGTGATTGTGAACGTACAAAAGAAACACGGAGACGGCATTATTTTTTTATTTTTTTCTACAATGCTTACAAGAAAAATAAGCCTCTTACATTTTTTGTACAAATTTTATTTATTTGTGCCTCATAGTTTTATAATCAATAACAAGATATGCATACGCAACCATAGAAATTCTAAGACATGTTAATTACAGCTACATGTTGACAGCAGTTAAGAACGTTGTTAGTAAACATCAGGCTGACTTATAACAAGTAATCCTATTTATCGGTCACCAGTCGCAAGGCTTCCTATAATAAATATCTTTCTGTTCGGTCGCTTTGACATTTTCAATATAATACAGTTCATTCATAAGAACTTCCGATATACACTTTGTCAATATTTACTGCAGGTCCACAGAGGCTGCTGCATTTTTGTTCATTCAATAAAAAACTCCGAGTCATGACCAAGAGGTGCTAGAATTTGTCTCCTTATGTTTTTTAATGGTGGGTACCGGGGGACCTGACACGTGCTTGTGATCCGGACATGTTTAACTGTAGCAACAGATGAATAAACGGGTAAGCGGAAAAAAAACCCTCGGAAAAAAAACCCTTGTATTAAAAAACCCTTGAAAAAAAAACCTAGGAAAAAAAACCCTCGGGGATAAAAAAACCCACGGAAAAAAAACCCTTCGCTGAAGGAGCAGCCCCAAGGAGCATTCGTGGCGTAGTAGCGCGGTAGCGAGGTTTCACGTTTTTTTTTTTCCTATTTTGACAGATTATCATTATAATGTTCCAATAATATATATTACATAAGATATCATATATATATCTGATTAGTCTCATTAGTCATGTTAATAATAATTATTGAATCACTTAACCTATAATTAAGATATTATAATTTTCAAATGTTCATTTTATGTCTATATATGTTATATAATAATAATACGAGTAGGACGACGACTTTTTTTGTTTTATTACTTTTTTATTTTAATTATTTTATATCCAATATATAATATTCGAAGTTAGAAAAAATATGTTTTTAAAATAATTTTTAACAAAAAACACAGTTGGAATTACTATACAGATAATAGTTAACTTCCACAACATCGCCGCGTAGACTTCTACATTTTGATGAGCTCCCCTCCCCACACCGTGAAACCTCGCTACCGCGCTACTATGCTACGAATGCTCCTTGGGGCTGCTCCTTCAGCGAAGGGTTTTTTTTCCGTGGGTTTTTTATCCCCGAGGGTTTTTTTTCCTAGGGTTTTTTTTTCAAGGGTTTTTTAATACAAGGGTTTTTTTTCCGAGGGTTTTTTTTCCGCGATTCGAATAAACGTATTCCAAGTAGATGTACAGCTAAACAAATGAAAGATTACCACCATGCAGAAGTGAGTGGATTTTGGCTGAACTATAGTTTATTTTACATAATATTCCCTCCGGAAGTAGCCAGAAATGTGAGGTTTCTGGTCTTCGTATTTCAGCGTTACAATTTCACACATAAGTCAGTACTTAAGGTAGATCGGCTCAGCTGGATCAGCTGGCCCAATGCTAAAAAAATCCCATTCATAAAAATTATGAAAAAAAATTAAAATGTTCTCCTCTACATCCCCTATCAGTAGGTAAAATATCAGGGTATACAAAAACGAGCTAGTTTTTGTATACCTGATATTTTGCCTCCTGATAGGGGATGTAGAGTAGAACATTTTGAATTTTTTTCATAATTTTTATGAATGGGATTTTTTTAGCATTGGGCCAGCTGATCCGTATTATCTCTACTTTAATTCTACTGCAAACCAATCTGTAAAGTTTCAAAATTGAATTCAAATCAGCTGTATAAAGGTCACTTTTAATGTTAAAAGAGTACAATTATCGCATCTACCGGCCTCAAATTTTATCTATTTATTTATCTATTTATTTATCTATTTATTTTATCTATCTATTATTTTACTATATTATGTGATGGCGGTAATATATTTTTGTTTACTATAACTAGGAGAACCATGGTAACGCAACTCGAACGGTCGGTTACGAAGACAACAATGCACGGTAGCACACGGACGGGGTTCGAAGCCATGGTCTCCATATAAAGCTGCAGTTGTTGGCACAAGGATTATTATTACGAACAAAGGGTTATAAGATCGTACGCTTCTTTATCACGTCTGGCGTCCTCGGGCGGTGCCATTGTTCGTGCACCCTCGCTCAGACATCGAGTTAATATTTTAGATGAAGCAGGGACACATGACTCGTCGATCCTACGTTAATTGTTCGAGTGTGATGTCACCAATGAAATCTTGTTTATAGTAGATAGTAATTGGAGTTCAGATGCAAAACAGCGGACATGTCACATCTTATACTAAAAAAGTATAGGAGACCATTCGAATAGTAATGTCAATAATGTGTGTGTTAATTGTTGTTATATAATTATGATACATGTTTTGTTTTGTGCTACATGTTACATGTATAGGCCGAAAGAACTAAATAAAATCACATTATTATAATATTAGTTTACGTATTTGAAACATGTTAAAGTATATAGCCGTATCAGTCATTTTTATTTGAATCATGTAGAGTGTATATATATACACCTAAGCAAGGTGTATATTATAGTTGCACCATATAATATAATGGTTAATTGCAAGTTGCTCCTCACTATTTATACTACATTATATAATATAATAACGTATACTATATCCCTACATGCATGCAGCTACCGCATGGTAAAGGCATAAAGATCCAGCATTATATAATATTTACAAAAAAAAAAAAAAATAATAAAAATAAAATTATCAAAATCACGATGCCTCTGTAGGATGCGTTTCTAAAAGAACGCCCATACACAAACAGAGCAGGGGTAGCGTTCTTTCTATCCCAAGGTGTACAGTGACACTACTTAATGGTAAGTATCCATCAGAAAAATTATATAAGTCGCCATGTTCGTTTGCTGATTTTGACTCCTGCTACAACCACCGCGCATCGGCGCGGCGCGCAATCCTTCTGCGCACGTTTTTTCGTCTCGAAGTCAAAACACTATACTACCGCGAAATTCTTTAGATGCTCTTTAATTTAACTGACCCAAGGCAAATAATAAAAATTTTACAGCAGCAAACGTAAAAGGTTAGTGCCAATACTTAATTTTAAATTTGCAAACATAACTTATTTAGAGGGTTAACAATAAGCGATCGAAAAATTGCTCCGTATAGGATCTTACGTGCGCCCAATCTTTTTTTGTAACTAAATGGGAGGACAAAGGATTGGTGATGTCATCATGGATGCTGACCATTGAGCGAAAAGATGTGTGTTAATTCATTGCATTCGAAGTGCAGCATGTGCATATATAGTAGTCTCGTCTTATCTTTGATCTGACGTCACGTGACGCTCCCGTTTGTATTGTATTGGAGGAAAAAAGAAAAGGTTCGTGACGTCAAATCAAAGATAAACCGAGACGACTATAGTTAATGCTCCACACTTTTCGACAAAGACTGTACTAAGTTGCATCAGTATAATGTGTGCATGTAGGTTGGGCATCCCGCTGTCTTTCATTTGGTAAGAATTGCCTCAAAGCCCGCATATTATCCCTGACGATAAAATTTAAATCTGGCTCTAAAAATGAAGTCGCTCGTAATTCTCCTTGCAAATGGGAAATTGCTTTCTGTCTGCGGTTTTGTAAATCCAATAGTCTTTAGATTGAATCGTTTCAAGCAAATATAAACCTTCTTTTGTATTTGATGTGGCTGAAAATTGAAACTGTTTGATATGCCAACAGTTAACATTATTATTTTACATTTTAAAAATGTATTGCTGTTGTTTTCCATAATATGTTGTGAAATATTGATTGGCGGTAAGATTTTGTTGGTGAGTAAAGTCGTCTCCATTTATCTTTGGTTTGACGTCACGTGACCCTTAATTCTAATTAGTTTGTATTGGAGGACAATAGAGGCTTCAAGTCAGCTGATTTTTCGGTGTTCCCACCCGCTAAATACCAAATCTATGTAAAAAAAACACGTGAATTCGTTTTTTCACTAAGAGTATATAAGATTTTTTTTGGGAAAATTCCTTTACGGCACCGGTCCAAACTGAAAAATATAGTTGATAATTCAAGATTTAGATTTTTTACTTATTTATAACCGAGAAAAGTTAAAAATACAATTTTCTTCATTTTCAAGTGCAAGATGGACCTTTGCGACTATAACAGTTGCGCAGTGCGAGCGCACTCACTTGAAGTCTTTATTGGAAAGGTTCGTGACCTCAAACCAAAGATAAATGAGGAGGACTTTAATACGAATACATTTCATAAATATTATCAACGTTTTGCCCCTGCCATATTCTTCATAACATGATACCACCAAAATCAAAACCGGATATATACACTTTCTGATAAGAGCTGAATTCTTTATCATAACTCTAAAAGGTAACTCTTTTTTACTGCAAATTAATTTCTAAAGTTTTAATCATATAATTAACATGAGGACTCGCGCGGCGATCAAACCATTGCCGATAAAGATTATTTTCTTATCTCATTTCACTGATAATGATCCTTAGTGCATGACTTTTAAATCCTAATGCTTCATTAGGTCACCTTCACAGTGAATGGACGTCTAACAGTAAGTGATAATTACGATCAACATCCTACAGTTTTATTGTAATATCGCCTGGAGGTAGTCAAGGATGGGTGTGCGCGATAATGATGCACGCGGGTGGGCTGATGTCGGATAAGAAGGGAGAGACATTCGTGATGGAGCACCCTCGCGGGAGGGTATAAGAAGTCTATTATTATATTCCGCTGCTGTCATGTCATTGTGATGAGACAGAGACTTGGTGACTAAATAGGAAATATCGGGATGTCCATTAATAAGCACATGATATCTGACGCGATCATCAGTCGATTTGAGTGATAACATTCACTACGTTTACATGAAGGTGTTTAATACGCATCCGTTGACGACGCCTCATAAGAATAACATTATCCGTCGTCAACGAATACGTATTAAACACCGTCATGTAAACGTAGTGATTGCCGCACAATGAAAAATAAAGGAGAAATAAGTAATAATGTAGCAGCGACCACTATATAAAACAGATTCTTCAAGTCTTCCCCGGCGGGAAAATTTCCTCCATAAGCCACCATGTTACAAAATTTGAATATTTCTCAATAATTATAAAAGCTATTTATTTGAAACCATCTCCTACCCTTCCATTTAGAGGTGTTCTGATAATGAAGCAAGAACTTATAATTTTCTTCCAAGATCTAAGAAATTTCTTTGAATGCCAAAAAAACTTTTTTTTTTTTTTTTTTTTTTTAGATTTGGATAGGACGGTGGGAACACCACAAAATGAGCTGACTTTGAGTCTCTTTAGAGATGTCCGTGCGGTTTCTTCATGTATTCGGTTGAAATTCTCTCAAGTATGACGTTTCGTGTGATTTCTGTGGTAACATTAAGTCAGTCTTCCGCCTGCATATGATTACATGTGTCCTTCTATACTTGCTGATAACGAATTTGCTTGAGAAATGTTAATTTTTTAACATGCCCCGAGTACAATGAACAGTCCTGCATTTCTGGCATATATGCAAGCTCATGTTGTGGAGATTAGCGGATGAAGTGGCGATGAAGCGTGGCCTATCAGGCAGCAAATCACCGTGAAACTGACTGTTGTTGTTTCGTACACAATGGTGGGTGTGACCGGACTGCATAAACCGCATCAGCTACTTTACTGCACAGCCTCTCTCAGATACGTTCTGGACTTGCTGTAGTGAGCCCGGCACATGAGGCCCCATAGGATATAATTATGAAGCGTTCGTCCCACTACAGTGAGAATCAAGATGGCGCGCCAGAGTGAGCAACGCCGACGTGACTCTCCGCTCAAATTGTCTGTCCTCTCCTGGTAACTATCCCTATCCTATTCTATATATTAATCGTCTTGATTTCTATACTCCTATCCCCAGTCAATTTGATTCATAATCATCATCTCGCCTCACCGCATCCACATAATCCTACTTTGACCCTGCTCTTCGGTCGGCCCACAGGAGTCGACACGTTGAGAATCTTTCAAATTCCTGCCATTCCTTGCATGTTGTCGCCTGCATCATCAACCTACATTATTGCACCCCACACCACACCGTCAACCCAATGTCCTAAAATCCAACCAATTCCTTGTGTGGTTTTGGTTCACCCACGGTAACACGTGGTGGGCATATAGGTACCACTTCCATCATCACCTTGCATATCCCACATTCCATAATCATCCTATCCATTGTTCGTCCATTATCCTTTACAAGACCCTGCAAAAAACAGTTCAACTATACAGTTGATCCAAGTTACTCAGTACGTGGAATTATAGCCGTTTAGGCTCCTTCCAACAATTGTAAGAAGAAGAATTGTAAGAAGAAGTCCCACTACAGTATATACAAAATATGCATGCAGTTCTCTTGTACCGTAAATCGTAAATGCTCAGATCTGCCAATATGTTATTTAAATGCCTGGCTACGCCCTCATTTGGGGAAGTGCAATGCAAGTGGAAAACTTTGACAGTAATCTAATTTTGTATGATGGTCTTTGTCTCTCTGTATATTTATATGGCCATTCTACCTCGGCAATAGAAAAACGAAGTATTGGGTGTACTGTACGCTTTCTCATCCAATATGTATTGTGTATATTATATACATTAATGTTCACTTCATTCGAATAAAAATGTCCGATCCCCGGCCACGTAACACGGATCAGCTGATTGATGTAGTCCCATTTGATTAACATGTAACACTTAATTTATAGCATTGCAGATACAATCATTCTGAAAAATTCTGTGGCTTTTAGGTATAATAATTCGTGACGATTATTTAAAATTATTTTTTTTAATAGTTTGACTCTCCAGCATGCATGGAAAAGCTCTATGCTAAAATTAAAAAAAAAAAATGTCAATCTTTTTAGTGATTTTGTGTCTGCTATAAAGGTTTACATATTAATCAAATGGGACTACTCAATTCAAATCAGCTGACCCATACTATCTTCCCCTTAAAGCATTGTCGGATCTACCATTTTTTTTTTCAAATGGAGTGTACAATCTACCTTACTGTTCCTTGAGAAATTGCGCTTTTCTGACTTCTTTTGTTTCTTGTCCAATCTCCCCGTAAGCAGAAATGACGTTGGTCTTGAAAGACCGTAATGTGGTCTGCCACCCCTCTAGGAACGATATATCGGGTGCACTACAGCTGTTATAGAAGTAATTATAATCATTATTTCAGCGTCGTTCTCAACCCCTCGCCAATTAAAAGGTGTGTTTTAAGAAAATTGCTTCTAACAATGCGAGTGTGAAAAAGAAAGCACTTTGCTCGCCCGCGTGGAATAAGTAATAATAGAACGGAATTTTTAGTTTAAAATATTTAGTGTATGTTTGTTTTGGCAGCAACGTTAAGTGCTAAGTTTAACGACGTTGTTTTTGTGTTGCATCGCTATCACCATTTCGTTATCAATACTGCAACATGCAAGTCGTGTGATGCACTTTACAGATTCCATCTTTTGGCTATAAAAAAACATTGTTTTTATGGCGGAGAAACATTGATACTGCACATTTGTTCTAAAATGCAGATAGTAAAATTTTATTTGTGGCTATAAACGAGTGGTATATCAACAGATGTTTACATCAAAGGAAACCTTAGTAAAAACAATGCTTCTTTCTCTATTTGTTTTGTGACCACGTAGATCTCTTTTAGCGGGATGTACAGACTTGAGAACCCGGTGGCAGTTCCTATCTATATTTCAGTTCGAACTTATTATTTTTGCATGCTATATAATATTACATCTGACACAGCTGCACTGATGAAAAGTAAAGTGAAGGAGGTTTTGTATAACACCAGCAGGCGCGGATCCAGCCAAAAATTTCGGGGGGGGGGGGAATGCTTAATGGTAATAAAAAATTGGAGTGAGGGAAACGCCTATATTGCCCATGTTGAATCCAATGAATCCAAAATTTCGGGGAGGATGGGGGGCTGCAGTCCCCCTAGCCCCCCCCCTCCTTCCCCCGGATCCACGCCTGAACACCAGTAACACCACAGTGTACAGTATTTAAAATGCAATTTTTCAATCATGTTCTTATGAGAGGCAGTTGCATTTTATATTTTATGTATATCCATTGCACTCTAGAGCTATAATGTAAAATGGGTTTAAAGAACTGTTTTAAAAATTATGTATTAAAATTGATACTGCATTAATGAAGAAGTGCAAAAGTCTTTTGAAGCTTTATTTTAACGCGACTTGTTGGAATGCTTGTTAGGTGTCGGGAGTATATTTCTCACTTGTCAGAGAAAATAACATTGAATAATTGAAATTAGTAAAACAAAGTACAGTAAGTGTAAACACATTGCTAAACTGTACGTAGTATGTTGAGATATTATAATTAAGCTTTGATTAGAGGATGACATTGTTAATTATTATCAGTTCTGATGTGATAAGAGATTGCAGCTTTATTATCGTCCTGATTTAAGTTCATTTAAGTGCATTCTAGTTTTCATACCTAGGTGCTGCATGCTCGACCGTCGTGACTTCAGTTTCCACAATTTCCCTCAACTTTACGCAACAAGTATTGCGTACATTTGAATTATTTTTAAATCGTTTATCCTTTCTCCATTGCATCAATCTATAAATAATGACTAGTAATTTTATCAGTACTTTTCATATTATATATTAGGTGCATGCTCTAAAACCGACCTCTGTAAATAGAGTTTCCACACAGTTTCCCTTAACTTTACGAAATAAGTTGCGTACATTTGAATTATTTTTACATCGCTTATCCTGTCTCCAGCATTGCATCAGTCCACAAGTCAGTTAAATTTGCAACATCCCCGAAAGCTCATCGTAAAAGTATGTATCTTGCTTCAAGTACGCTGGTGCCTTCTTGTTAATGTTGGCCGTTATCTGGCTGCTTGAGCACCGGTGACGTCACAGGACCAGAATAATTGAGATTTATTGTCACACCACGTGACTTGGCGAACTATTTTTGGAGCAATCACTCGTCTTACCACTAAAAACACTACGCCCTGCTGCAAAATGGGTTAAATGCTTATGACGGGCTGGGGATGTCAAACGCACGCCAGCCGTTGTTGCGAAATTCTCTTTTTTTTTTTAGATTGGTATCGAGAAAATGTTTGAGCGTAGAAATTTAATAACATTAATAGCAGCCTGATCTAATCAATTTTATAATTTAATCAACGTACAATAATAGCCTCAAGCTTTTTTTAGATAACATGTGCGTGATTAATGAGAAAAAATTAATTAAGGAGCTTCAATGTTGTTTTAATTTTGCAGTAATTAGATGTGCGTGTGTGCTAAAACTTTGATCCTATCATGATATACATATTAACATGTATAATATATGTTGACAAATTGTTTATGCACTGATTATCTTGACATATTTTTGTAAATAAACATTTCGCGGACAGTGTGTTTATTTTTTTTACCAAGTGTTTATTTTTTTATACACTGAGTATGAGAGCATCATTTTGATAAAAAAAAATATTCATACAGTACATTGCCATAATACAAGGGATAGATATTTGCTCACCTAATAATAATACAAGAAAGGCGTTTTTTGTAACTTGGTTCTGATGTATAATAACTATAGGCTTTATATGTACACTCATCGCCTTGGAAAATTTATCTTTGCAGCCTTTTGTTAATCACACCATCCCCAGTAAGAACAACACACGGCATGGTCAGGCTGCAAGTGGGAAATATTTCAAGGCGACGAGTGTACATGAAATAAAAGGTGTGATAGAATTTGGTACGCGCGATATTCTGAGGCAAAAATTTAGTTCATGATTGCAAATTAGATAAAATATTTTAATACAAAACTGATTCGCTTGTCACATTTCCCATAATCGAAATTCGCTTACATGCGCACTATAACCTTTTTTTTTACTTCAACAGTACACGTTAAGCTCGGCACCTCGTGAGTGACGTGGTGTGAATCCTAAGCTCGTGCAGACGTGACACGAGGCCGTGTGCCAACAAACTCGTCCGTGTGACGTCCCCTACAGCCCCGCCCCCTTTGCATCCTGCGGCAGAACTAAAGATTGATGCGAAACATCGAAAAGTTATATCACTTTTATAGAATCTGACATGAAAATTTACGAGCAGATTCTTTTCTACTTCTATCTGTTTCGATAAAATCCTTGATGTTTTTATTTCATTTTTTATTTGATTCTCTACAAATGGCTTCTCTTATGAGACAGTTCTTGTCACAAGTATAACTTCTTGTGAAGTCACAAAAAAACAACATCGGTTTTTACCGATACCAGTCTGTAGTTACATTTAATTGTCATCAATTTTGTTCCGCGGAACGGCATAAACTTGCATCTTTCATTGATTTATTTCTCTATCACGGTCCATTAATGTTACATGGTGCATGGAATCAATATCAATATAAATTCAATATAAAGACCGTGGCAAGGTTTACATGTAGTATAAATAATTCAGACGACATCAAATTGATACTTTGAATAATTTATGAAACTCCTCTAGTTCTCTATAGTTGAATTTTATGCAGTCAAATGTTATCAGAAGGGTCAAAATCTTGCATTTAAAAAAAACGAAACTTACTGTGTACCGGTACAGTATAACTAAATTTTTATTTTACTATCTCTTTCATCATAGGCACAAAATATGTATCACAATTTGCAAGTCTAAATATGAAATGACTTACGTATACCTGCATTGTCGTTGTAAAGTGACGTTGTCTCCATCATACGTTGGCAAAGTAAGTTCCATGCATGCATAATATAGTATCGGATTATATATATATATATATATATATATTATATACACTCCTAGCAGGACTGGCATTGCAGAATTTTAAGCCCTGTCCAAAATTTTTTCGGAATCTGAACGGAAAAGATCTCAGCCAATCAGAAAATTCAAAATTTTCCTTTACTTAAAAAAGGCAAGAAAATTTTGATTTGTACATAAAATTTTAGCTTACATAAAATTTTAGCTTCAATTTCTATATATATGATTCTAAAACTTCTTAATCTTGATCTTATACGTCCCTAAAGATATCAAATTTCATTTTATCGTTGAGTTCATTGAACCATATAGGTGTCCACTGATCAATATTAACTTCCTGGAGGTTAAATGCACTCTTGATATTCTCGGCCAGTAAAGTCTATCAAATCTGCTGCAGGGGAGGAGGCATGTTGACCAAAACTAATACTCTGTTTGGTTATGCTTGAACGAAGGCTTTCCTCGATGTTTTAGTTAGCTCTTGACGGTTGTTGACTTTCAAGTAATGTAAACACTCCGTAAATCGGTAATGTAGCGAATTTTTAATATAATTAAGGGTAAGGGTTCGCCAATCAGCTGGTTTTTTAGTCCCATTTGATTAACATGTAAACCTTAATTTGCAAATTCATAAAAATTCTGACAAAAATTGGAGACAGATAGATTTTAGTACGTATAAAAAAGTATTTTAGTACCTAAAAGCCATCGCAAAAAATTTCAAGACAATTATATTCGAGCCGATTAATTCTCTTTCATTAATTTTTTAATTTGGCTGTCCATGGGAAAGCTCTATATATGCTGAAAATTAAAAAAATTAATTTAAAAAATCGGCTCGAATAATTGTCTTGAAATTTTTTCTATGCCATGGCTTTTAGGTACTAAAATCTTTTTACAATTTTTTTTTCAGAATTTTTGTGAATTTGCTAAGGTTTACATGTTAATCAAATGGGACTAAAAATACAGCTGATTAAAATGTTCATATATTCATACAGTTTTAGGAATGTATGTTTGCATATTAAGACTGAGGGAACCAACGGAGCGGGTAATTAAAAGTTTCCTCTATAATAACCTGTGTGAGATATAAACGTGGTTAACTGACTCTTTAAAATGGAGGTGACATCACTCTCTTTTGGTCTCCCGCCAAGGCACACACGATACAGTCGGCTTGATTTAAAGACTGCAACCGGAAGTGGTCTTCATTTCTCGATGTCAGTTCCAAATTGCATAAAATGAGTACCGCATGCCTGATTTGATGAATGTGCAGCTAAAGTTTCCAGGAAAAGTAAATAATACACCCAAAAATAATGTTCGCTTAATTCTAAATTTGGGTGAATGAACTGCTCAGACATATTTTTCATTTGTCCCAGCCAACAATGGGCTTTTGTTTCAGAATTCTGACTATAATATATGAATGTTATTATATATTATTGTATTTATGCCCATGCATCATGTAAGAGATAATAAAATAAAAAGATTACATAACAATTCTATGTATATAAACAGAGCAAGGGTAAATAGGGTAATGCTCAAGATGTAAATGTGCACTCCATTCGAATGAAAATGTCTGATCCCCGGCTATGCTCTAACATGACCGGATGGAACATTTCTATTTGAATAGAGTGTACCTGAGCTCTCTGTGTACTCGTGATCTGACTGTAGTAAACTATATTGCCTGGCTCGTTTACTGTAGTTGATTATTAAAAGTCAATGTGCCACGCCCACTTTAGATAAAAGGCGTGGCAGTCTTGATGACGTCATTGACCTGGCTCGTGTTAAGTTCTAGGGTGAGGCACCGGTACACCTCTGGACACCACGAACGTTACTCGTGCTTTGTGTAGGCATTTAGCACGCAGTCTATGGTGAACTTTTTTTATTTGAGTGGACTAGATGTTCTTCTTACATCTCCTAAATTTGCAAATCTGCATCTCTCTGTCTATTGAAGCTGCAGTGCTAACAAATCATGCAGTTGTGAATTTGTGCTGTCCCGAGGTGTACATGGCAGCTATATAGCACGAACTTTACTCCTGCCTCTCTTGCTGGAGCTGCAGCTTCAATAGACAGAGATGCAGATTTGTAATTTTGGGACATATGAGAAGAGCGCCCAGTCTACCTTGATATAAAGGCCGTGTCTCATTTAAAGAATGCGAACTAAAAGTGTATACACTTCAAATACTAATTTAGTATAAATACTTAAATGCCAATACACAAAAATGCACACTAAACACATTATCGATTGTCAATTTTTTGAAGTGTTGACGCCATATTGACACTAACTGTTGTCTCAATTAGCGCAAGTGTTCAAGTATTTGAAGGGTTTGAAGGGTCTAGTATTTAGTGTTTGAAATAGCAACTTCAAACACTAACACAGACACTAAATTTTTTAACATTGATCAGCTGATGCAAATGTTTCCAACTTTTGACACTACGAAGTGTTGGCGCTAGTTTACAGTAAAGTTGTCTCATTTAAAATAAGTATTTATACTAAATTAGTGTTTGAAGTGTATACACTTTTAGTTCGCATTCTTTAAATGAGACAACTTTACTGTAAACTAGCGCCAACACTTCGTAGTGTCAAAAGTTGGAAACATTTGCATCAGCTGATCAATGTTAAAAAATTTAGTGTCTGTGTTAGTGTTTGAAGTTGCTATTTCAAACACTAAATACTAGACCCTTCAAACCCTTCAAATACTTGAACACTTGCGCTAATTGAGACAACAGTTAGTGTCAATATGGCGTCAACACTTCAAAAAATTGACAATCGATAATGTGTTTAGTGTGCATTTTTGTGTATTGGCATTCATTCAAAGAGTTTTGGTTCACCACACCTCCATAGACTGCGTGGTAACTCCTACAAACGAAGCATCGTGGTGTCCAGAGGTGTACATCGAGATTATGACCAGAACTTTGAGTTTTTAGGCTACTCTATCACTACATCCTGTAAGTTAATTATTTACGGACGTGTGGAGGTTATAATAATTGTCGCTAGAGGGAGATGATGAACCTATACGCATCATTTACTTAAACCGAAATGAACAAACTAATATAATTATTTTACATTTGAATAATTTGATGTGCATGGTGTAAACTATTTTCAATTAGACCTGCAGTATACACCTCGGGATATTATAAACCTCTGCTCGATTTGAAGAGGAATACAAAATTTTCTTAAATTAGTGAACTTTGAAAATAAATAACTCAACAACTAGCTTTAGTATACCTGATATTTTACTCACTTATAAAAGGTATGTAAAGAAGGACATTTTAAATTTTTTTCAAAATTTTCATGAATGGAATTTTTATTAACATTGGGCGTGTTATCTCTACCTCAACGAAGTACTGCACCATCCCAAATGTATGACATTGTACAGTTTGTTTCTTTGAAAATGTCTCATCATTAGATATTTTGTAATCGACAGTTTTGTAATCCAAGTAAGCGAGTGGGCCGGTGTATAAAAAATAAGGAAGGTAACCATATTAAGGCTTAACCTGAGAAATTTGGACGAAAAATTCGCTACAACATCAGATTTTCTTTAAATTAATTTGGTGGACTTAAAACAATCGTCAAATTAGCTCTGAATTTTTTCGGAATTTTTTAACCGTTGGTTTAATTATAATTAATTTATTTAAATGAGAATTTTGTATCCCTCCAATGTTAAATTTGTTAATTAGCATTGCAAAAAAACTATAATACAACAGATTCTTTTACTTTTTTTTTTACTTAAACCTAATTTTTTAGACTATTTTTCTGAATTGTTTTCATATATTTTGAACCGTGGCGATGATCGTTTCCTATATGTGATAAGAAATGTGGCAACGTTCTCAAGGACTGATGTCACCACCCCCTCCTAAAAAATTATTCGCATTCCAATGCAAACAGTGTTGCCACTATAGCCACGCCTCTTGACCTTGACAGACAAATTCTCAGGTTATACCTTAATGCATTGACGGTGAAATCTGAAGAAATAACTGCAGATCCTTGAACTGTTTGGCTATACAATATTGGCATTTTCAAATAAGTACGTGTGTATTTGTATTTTGGCTCATTCATTATGAACCGTATAATTCAGACCCTGGCGAACAGAAGAAGCTTGAAGTCTTTGCAGATCGAAGTGAAAATGGATTAAGAAACCAAGCCTTCTTGATCGTTTATTTAGTGGGTTAGTTACATTGTGTATAGCATACGTTCTGGTTGTGCTTGAGGACTAATTTTAGTTGCCTCTGTGTGCGTCACTGAATGTCACTGACCACGCTTTTGCTATTTGGTATATCAAGTTATCCACGGGGGAGTAAGCAACTTCTAAATAAAACATATAATCAAATCGGTGCAGCGACCTGTTGTGTCCGAGACAGATAAGAGCATATCAAGGAGGCGACATTTCTGATGTAATTAAAAGTTTCATTCAATTTAAAGTTCGTTGCGCCCACGTCGGTACATTGTTAAAAATAATTGTACCAAATTGAAGTCCAATTTTAATTTGATCGAATGTAAAAAAGTCAATTTACTAAGTTCCAATGTTCTCAACTTGAACAATTGTTCTTTCTACTTTTTTAACTCAATAAAAAAATATCTGCAATTGGCAAACTCAAATATTTTTACTAACTTTTATTGAATAAACTTTTTATGTATATACTCAAACTTTAATAAAGCCTCCTTTTTAAATCGGATTACTGAAACTTTTTGTTTGCAATCTAATCCATTAATTATTATGGTCGATCATATTTGATATATTTTATCATCTTTCGCTGTGACGTTGCGTGCTGATAATATTTTAAAACAATTTCCATTTCATAAAAGAGATTTTCAAGTAGAAAAAAACTTTTCAAATGATATTCAAGGCAATTTTTTCGTATTCTAATTGAGCATTACAGAACGAGGGTGGGGGGAGGGGGTGCATACCAGATCAAGTGTGACGTAGGAAAATCGATTTCACGACGTAACACATACAGGCGGCCTGGTCCATTGTCAGTGCTCTCAGCAATCTCTCTTCTTTCTTATATCTCTTCTCTCTCCTATCCCATCTTTATCTCTCTCTCTCCCTCTCTCTCCCCCAATATCACTCGCTCCCTCTCTCTCCGTCCCTTTCTATATCACTCTCTCTATTTTTTTCCTCTCTCTCCCTCTATATCACTCTCTCCCTCCCTCTCCCTCTCTATATCACCCTCTCTCTCTCTCTCTCTCTCTCTCTCTCTCTCTCTCTCTCTCTCTCTCTCTCTCTCTCTCTCTCTCTCTCTCTCTCTCTCTCTCTCTCTCTCTCTCTCTCTCTCTCTCTCTCTCTCTCTCTCTCTCCCCCCCTTTCTCTTTTCTTCTAGTTTAGTTCACCAATTGATGAAATCGTTCACCCTCTTTATAGTTTGGGGTTGCTAGCACGTTTGCATCACTACACTCAGAATATTATTATGAGTTATTGTGGCATCGAAGCACTGAACTATATATAATAGAAGCCTACTTTGGTAGTAACATACTGGGCGTCGTATTTATGATATACTGATGCCTCTATAATAATAATCCGTATATATCTCGCTATTTTCCTCGGTGCATTTTGATTAAAAGTGCATGATGCTACTGCATGTGATGTATTGTTAAATGTTCCACCAGGGTGAATGTAGGCCATGCTATATTATAAAACTCTTCTAGGATTATATTTATGTATATGGAACACGTGCAGCAAATGTATGAAAAAAAGTAATATGTATGGGTAAGAAATAGAAAGCTTTTAATAATTTATGAATGAAATGGCTTTTGCAGTGGTTTCTATGAATTTCACACTTCTCTTTATAACACAGTAAAGTCCGATATGGGGAAATTGATTACAAACTTACAAATTTAAATGATAAGTTTAACGTTTAAAATAAAAGTGATGGACATTGATGGTTGAAAACAGTAATATTTAAATTAGTTTTGTTGTTGTAATTATATAAATTCAAGAATAATTGTATACAGAAAGAAAAGTATTCAATTCCCTGAAAAAATGAACTGTTAACTAATGAACGTCTTTTCCGATGAATAAGTTTTCTCTATAAGCCACCATGCATGTTACGATTTTTTTACTATTTTCTCAGTATACTTTGAAAACATCTCCTACCCTCTCTCTCTGATTTTGAATTAAGAAGTTGTTTTTCTCTAAAAACTTGCTCTAATGCAAAAAAAAAAAAATAATAATAAATAAATAAATAAAATAAAAGCAATTTCCTTTTTTTTATACATCGCAAAATCAGCTGACTTCTTCTATTTCAACTATAAGAATGCCCGGTCTTATACATTGTACATACTCAAGATATCCTGCTCGGAAAGGGCATTAATTTTTTATGACGCTACACCGTTAACAAACCCTTCTTCATCTGCATGCGTAACTAAGGTGTGAAAGTTTAATTGTAACGAGGACGCACCGGAGTGTACTTTGACGAATCAGATATCTTGTCTGGTGACACGGCGAGAAGGTGGCTAATGAATGACGCTCCCCTGCAGCATCAATAATGTGTTGTTGCGGTGGAGGAGCGTGCGTGCAACCTGCGTGGGGGCTTCTTCAACCCTTCCCTCTCGATTACTTTACTTCTCTCCCTCTCTTGTCTCCCCTTTTCTCCCCGTCTTTCCCTCTTTCCATCCCTCTCTCTCTCTCTCCGTCCCTCTCTCTCCATCCCTCTCTTGCCCCCTTTCTCTCCCCCACTCTCTCTCCCTCCCTCTTTCTCCCCCTTTCTCCGTCTCTTGCCTCCTCTCCCTCCCTCTCTCGCCCTCTCTCTCCGTCTCTTGCCTTCTCCCCCCCTCTCTCCCTCTCCTCTCTCTCTCTCTCTCTCCCTCCCTCTCGGAGCAAAGTAGTCCACACTCCACACCGAGCCCCCCAACAACAGACTCAGGCATCACAAGTCAATGAACACTTCCGGACGTCGAGAACCACTCTTGTGCCGGCGAGACCCTACACCAGTTTTTACTGAGCACCCCATGCTATTGCTAACACCGAAAGGTGGATTTTCTCATGTTGAGTACATGTTTAAAATTGACGTGTTCGTATAACGAAGATCCTAATCTCGGATATAGTGTCAGACTTGACAAAGAGTTGTAATATAAGCTTCAGTCAGTACGTATTAATCCACGCCTGATTGTTTTGTTAATCTAATTATATCACGAGATTTCCATCCTGTCTGGAATTATATTAATATCGAGTTTATGTGTTCGCACGAATCATGAAGCAATATATTATGCATGATGGAATAATTATTTTTTTCTGTAGAATTATTGATTTTTTTATTATATTGGCCTCAGGATATATTGCTCACCATTTTAACTTGAATATTCGGAGCATATATTAAAGTGAACACGATACTATAAAAAGTCCATTTACGTAAAGAATGCACGTAATACCCTACTGGACAAATAACATCACCCCTCTGCGGTTCCAATATTTCTCGAGTGGCCTCGTCAGCAAGATAAAAAAAAAAAAAATCTGTGCGTAAAAAAGTGGAGATGAGTCGACGTTTTGCATTTTTCTCGCTTTTTCTCCGCTGCTATAATCACACACATATATAACGTAAGATTACTGCAGGAAGTGCGAGATTTCGGCTCTCTAAGTTTAACTTTGTGGCAGATTTGCATAGGAGTTCCACTCTGTGAACAATGTTTAACAATTTTGAAACTCTTCCGTCTAAATCTACATCGGTATAGTCTTACATTTTGTAACTGTATACTAGCAACAAGGAAGATAAAGTTAACTAGCGATTAATCTTAGTTACTGCTGGAGTCAAAGAGTATTTTCCTACAACGGAATCGAATTAAATAAATTTTAAAAAATCAAGTATGTTCTAAGTTCTAAAACTTAATCGCTTCAAATTCAGTCTTGCAGTTTTCTCATAACAATTCCAAAATTTCCGGTTTCTGTCCATAAGGCCAATGTTAAACTTCTACCTCAGTTTTCACAAAACTGATAAGACATATCCACTTCAAAATTTGTATAACCCCTATATATTGATGGTAAGTTCTAAGTCCCCTCTAAGTCTTGTTGCATTCAGGTGCTACGATTGCGAGATATCAATAATCTGATATTCATCCTTAAACAATATACTTATTATGATCACAGCTGTACCAACTTTTTTCCGTGTCATCAAAGTTTTTGTAGTCAAAGTTTCGAAAAGTTGTTTTTATGTGACGTACTTGACAAAGTCCTTTTTATAATGTACGTTGAATACCGTCAGTATTGATTGGAACAATGGAGTTTAATTAAATGTGTGACGCCTCCTGACTTGGCTCCGTTCAATCATGGTGCGGCGCCTGTGAAGCGACACGCATTGAGGCGCCACCAATCAATGGAACTCCGTTTACAGTGCTGATTGCACGAATCACCTTTACGTCGTCCTATCGTACAGTACAGTCACGTTAAAGCATATAAGTTATATATAGGATCAGTTATTTTTTTATTGAATGGATTGTACATCAAAGGACTTCCTGAACGTTAACCCTGACTGATTGATATTACATGCTGAATAAAGATATGTAATTTTACAATTATATATACATATATATTATATAGGGGGTAGTAAGAAAAGCATCCAATTTAACCCTTATATAAGGAGGAATGTATATAATTACATGCTCATAACATTACTTTTTTCAACTTAACCCTCTGTTGTAGGGTGTGATTGAGAATTTAACTTCCCGGCTCTACGTGGACCCGATCTAGCATATTGTTTAGGATTTTGTAAGTTCCCTTCCAAACCGAGGCGGCCATGGCCTAAGCAATGCATCCCAGTATTAGTTGTGACTGAGGAAACCATGGAAACCTCAGTTAGGATGGTCAGCAATTGATGGAGGATCACCATCAACATCTCCCGCATAACAATTTTTAAAGCTTAAAGAAATCAGTGGTATATATAACTCAGGTCCATCATTAGGGGTGTTCCGAAAGGGATTTAAAAAAGTGTTCATACACCTAAAGGCCTTATGGGTGGCGTCATAAAAGACTTTCGGCATCAATTAAGTTATATGAGTGATAAGAGTAGCAGTATTATAATATCTACTGATCTTCGCTCCACAAATACAATGCACAACGTTAACGATCATCATGTAAACAATACACTTTTTAAACCCCCTTCTGTACAATGGACAACATACATGAAAATTTTTTATTGCAGAAATGAATAGAGGGTACCAAATTATATGCTACTCTGAATTCTTTCAGATTTTTTTGAGACCCAGAACTATTTTTAAATAATTATTGAAAGTGCGGCCACGCCCCCTGGAGGCGTCAATAGGCGTCCAGTCTCTATCCTTTTTATTAAGGCTGCAGGGGTGCCAACTGAAATCACATGGCTTTCAATAGTTATTTAAAAATAGTTCCGGGTCTCAATAAAATCTGAAAAAATTCAGAGTAGCATAATTTGGTACCATCTATTCATTTCTACAATAAAAAATTTTCATGTATGTTGTCCATTGTAAGAAATGCTAATTCAATTATAATATATATTATAGTTATTGTAGATACAGAAGCCAAAGACATTCGCCCCTACATGTTATTTGAAGCCTCAGTCCATCAGAGGGAGGGGGCTGTGATCCAATAAAAGGTATACAGTGTGACCATATAACTGATATAATTCTGGTATTATAGTGCTTTATTTTATCGTTTGGGGTTGTGAAGTTCGATGGACTTAAGAATGTTTGTCCTCGGATGTGTCGCCGAAATCAGCTGATTTATTTAACTTGCAATGTGCAGGCTATATTATTCATCGGTTAAATATATATTATATGGATCGTTTTCTCATCTGGCGGAGCTTGCAGTGGCAAACATCCAATCAGGCACGTAGGAGTAACGTTTCGATGACCCGATGTGATTCACTCCGTTCATATAAAAATGTCCGATTCTGCTATTCTTTAACATGGCCGGATCGGATTATACACTTTATTTGAATGGAGAGTATAAGTTTGGAGATGTTTCGTTATATTTTTTAATATTTGTTATTCGTCAATATCAAAACATACAATTATACAAACATTGAAATGCAAACATTATTTATTTATTAATCATATCACTACAGCATTTTATACCATTAAAGTAAAGTGCGCACGAGAAAAAAAAGTTGAGTTGGTGCTGTCTAAAAATAGTTCAAATGGTCCTCCATATGGAACTGAAATCCAAAAAATTCCGTCACAAATAGGTTCTCCAGAAAAAAATTCCAAAGTCTGAATGAGCGCGTCGCTTAACATTGGGCCTTACCTGACAAAACCCCTCGATTATCTCGAAAAAATACTGCGTTCAGTGGTATGAAAAAAATATAGCGGTGTTCTATGACTTGAACTTTAACCACAAGCAAATTTTGAGTATTTTTTTTCGAATCAGATTTTCCGTAAAAAAATCTTGAAAATCGTCCATGTTAAATTATCATAAGAAATTTCAAAGATTTTTTACAGAAAAACTGATTCGAAAAAAAATGCTCAAAATTTGCATATTGTTAAAGCTCAAGTCATAGAACATCGCTATATTTTTTGCATACCACTGAACGCAGTATTTTTTCGAGATAATCGAGGGGTTTTGTCAGGTAAGGCCCAATGTTAAGCGACGCGCTCATTCAGACTTTAGTATTTTTTTCTGGAGAACCTATTTGAGATGGAATTTTTTGGATTTCAGTTCCATATGGAGGACCACTTGAACTATTTTTAGATAGCACCAACTCAACTTTTTTTTCTCGTGCGCACTTTACTTTAATGTGATGCGTCAAACTTAAAAATAAAACAAATGAAAACAAGTAAACAAATTGTAAACTAGTACGCAGGAGTACAAACTGAAAAACCACAATACATAAAATATGTAAAACAAAATAATGAAACATATAACTTTTTACATATATTATATATATAATACTGTATATTGTATCGTATTATTTATCTATTAGTTGGGAGAATAAATAAAGTACTCATGGCCAGAGCGTGAATATTTCTTGGAACATAAATTATATGTGATTTCTGTTTATCTATTTTGTATAGGAAATAAATTTATCCATAAAAGTGCATCCCTGTTAATTTTTTGTGCAAGACGATACCAGTACATAAATTCTGCAGTGTCCATCAGTAGCCCCCAGTGCCATTTTGGCATTGTTATTTTAATTAAATGGAGAATGCATGAAAATGATAAAGAGATGTTTTGATAGCAAGAATGAAGCAAATGGAGCTCTGCGGACCGTTTTTTTTTTTTTTAAACTAGATCGCTCCGTGGGCTCCCACTATTTTTTATTAGTCGTGATTTATTGAACATTTTTGGCACTGCGTGGAGCTGTAGGCACTCTTCCGTCTGACAAACGAAAATATACGGCAAATAACCACTTTATTTTTCAAAGTCAGGTTTTGACAGTTTTATGAAACAAAAATAACCACAAGTTATTTAAATCCCACCTCTTTCAAGTTAAAACAGTTTTTGATATAAATCGTACTTTTAATTGACGAAAATCAGCGTACTGATGTGAATCAAGATTTCTGTATTATATGTATAGCCATGGAGGCACTTGACTTTGTGTTGCTGCCAACTGGCCGCATATTATATTGATCCTCCCCTTTGATGCCAAGAAAGAATTCTCTAGGATTTATTTTTATATGTTGGGGTAGTTTGTGAGGAATAACAATTGTTTTGACCGAGCGACTTTTAATTGTCAGACTTATATTGTATAATTTTGACATGGCGGGAAAGTTAAAATGGACAACCTGTTTAAAAATTTTTACTGCAGAAACGAAAAGAGGGTGCCAGAGACCCTATATACAGAGACCTCCGTGTCTTATGGCCAGGGATTTGATCAGAGTTTCGCTGTTTCTGAGAGTGGCCGTGCCGCTGCGATTCAGTAGCGCTGTCACTCTCAGTTACAGTGAAGCTCGGCCAAGCTGGTCAAATTTCTGATGGCCATAATTAAGACACGGAGGTCAGGGAGGTCTCTGTAGGGTCTCTGAGAGGGTGCAAAGTTATGCTATTATATTGCTATTTTTTTTTTCAGATTTGTTAGAAAAATGTTGAAAGAGAGTCAATTCTAGGCGTCACTAGGCGTCATTTAATCAAAGGATAGGACCTAAAAGGGGCGTGTATTCAAATCCAACCTCGGTAAAACTTTTTAGCAATAATTCCTGGAAGTTCCTGGTTTCTATCATAGAAAAATGTGAAAAAAATCAGGGTACAGTAATATACAATTTGATGTCCTCTATTAATTTATGGTTTAAAAAATTACATGCAGGTTGTCCAGTGTGGCGAGGTACAAATACGCCCGTGTTTTGGGACGAGAAATAAACCTACGCGTCATAATTGATGTCTCTATTCCGAAACAATGAGCTATTTGCCTACCAAAACTTATGTGCACTGCTATATCAGCTAGGCGAGTTAAATTATAATAAGGTTAAAGGTAAAGCTGATATTAGCTCATTATTTCAGAGAGGGACGATATAAGTCTCGTATAAAAAATGTGTTCTAATTAACCTCATTAACCGTAGTATTTATAGCAATTATGGCATGGTGTCTGAGGCAGGGTCATGCAATTTGTTACTATTTTCAGTCATTGTAATTGAATTTGACGAAAAGCTAAAATTAAAATTTTAAACTTTGTATTCGTTTCTGCATGGTATATATTGCGTTTCAAAAGAAAATAATGATAAAAACTCCATGCCTTCCGCGTCTGTATTATATCACGATTAATAGAATATTCTGGATAAGCATAAAGGCATGCAGCTTATACGTCAACCGCATGTAAAACTCTCTTGATATAATAATTGTCATTGACATAAAATTAGTCTGATTGGAGTGTCGATTTGATTGATGTTAACTTTCATCGCTCTGAGATTGTCTGGACAGTAAAATGCGTCCTCCTCTCTTTGTCTTATAAAAAATCAAAATTTTTGGCTTTCAATTTCGTAGATGCAACTTGGTGGAACTCGCTAAACTTTTTTCAACGTTAAATTGGACGATGAATAAATTTTTACCTCCATTTTCACTAGCAAACTTTTTTCTTTCAATATCATTATCATTGTAATAAGCCGCCGATACAAATATTTAAATTGAATGGCAAGAAAGCTCTGTTCCCTATATTATATTATACTTACGTATAAGTCTAATCGATATATTTATTTTTTATTACGAAATGGTTTTCTGTTACCCACAGCAGAAACCAAATAAATGTAAAGCTTATATCGTGTGCAAGTTTTATATATTTATATATTTTATGTATATATATAATAATATGCATGTTGACATTATGCATAATGTATAAATATGTGCGCAAACACAGATAATATCTTATGAATACAAACTATAATATCTCTTTTTAATTAGGCGCTTAAACATAAAGGCGCTTATTATCGCGTTTACATGCAGTAAATACTTGAATTAGCATTTCGCCCACAAAAAATATAACTTCTTCGTGATCTGTTTTTGCATGAGAATAGGCAATAGCTATGCAACCAAGCACTACAAAAATATGACATAAACTCTAATTTTCGGTGCATCATGTTAATTATATAGGACAGCGCCACGAGATTGTTGGGTTGCCTACTTACAGGATAACACTCAGCTGTTTACCTCCCCCCACCTCCCCTACTGTTTTCAAACCGTACACTCTTAATCATTGAAAAAATAAAAATAGAAAAATTGTCTTTGTTGACAGGTATAATTATTTAAGGATACTAAAATGTAGTTTGTGTATTCTTTATAAACTAGCAGATGATATGGAAACGATATAAACGTAATAACTGCCGTCTATAATTTATAATTAATTTTTTTCTACATTTTCTCCCCTTTCAACAATATATAGCGCGGCAGGTTCTTGTAAAGTATGCAATATGCGTTGCAGAGACATCACGTGCAATAATCAATGTATACACCTCGTGACAGCATGAATGTTACTTTGTTAGCGTCAACATGCAGTCTTATGTAGTCAAGGCCTACTTCCAGGGGTGGCTATATAGACTGGGTGCTCGTGTTACCTCCGCTAAAATTACAAATGTGCATCATGTTTCTCATGACGTTTGCGGTGTCGCGAGATGTACACTATATAAGATATCGCTGCACCCCGTAAGATACGAGCCCGGTCGGTTGTAAATATTGACTAACTGCTAGCTGATTGGGTTCGACCAGATTAGGTACCGGAAGTTGATGCAAGTTTGTGGCCATTTGGTGTTCCGACTGTATCACTGCAACTCTGTTATCATCGTATCCCACAAGCACCAAACTTTATTGATGTATAGTGCCTATGGTAGAGTTGCATCGAATGTTCTTCACTGACATTGCATTTGGAAACTTATATCTGTGATGAGAAATCCCGTGAACGTACACTTGTTTACTTAGAAAAATCTACTATTTCCATTGAGAAAGTTAATTGGTATTCACAGTTATCAACATTACATTTTTCATAATATGATTAGGATATACAAAGTATCAAAACACCCTCTATATATACTCTCCTTAAAAATATAGAATCAATTAATAAGTCTTAATTCAAATTATTTATTAAAAATACATGCCAAGAAAATGAAGATATATGAACGCTACTGTATATTATGTATTGTATGTCATTATCTACAATGTTTATTGAAGAAATAACTGTAGTAATAATATACAAGGATATTAAATATGACTAGTACTGTCACCTCCATGTGTATGCATAATAATAGTAAGCAGCACAAATCGATACGGTTGTGCTCCACATTTGACTAAATTAGTATACATCCCCCCCTGGTTGCCATGCACCGAGTTGTCTCTGCTTCTTACATAGCTTCGTACTTGGGGGTGCGTCCTTCAATTACAGCCCGGGGAGGGGGTGTCTGTCTACCCTCTTGTCACAAGTACCCCCTGACACGAGGGAGGAGGTTGCATAACTTTAACTAGAGTGGCACCACCGGGTGCGAGTGTTAATGTTAAATAAAATGTATTTTAAAAAATGTCATATATTGACTGTGTCAAACGTTAGTTTTAACTACATGGATCAGAGACATTCTTTTCCAATGTATATATCGTCCCTCGTCCGCAATTATGAGCTATTTGCCTCCCACGATTTGGTCCAATATTGAGCTATATTATATACCTGCTATGTCAGGTGAACGAAACGATGAACTTTATATTATTTCTATTTACAACTCTTAATTGCGCCGCGCTCACCTAAAAAGCAGATACATACACGTATATAGCTCATTATTGGAACGAAATCGTGATAACATGATAGCTTAATTACGAATGAGAGGCGATATATTATATAAAAGTAATTTTAGTCGAGGTGAGCAAAAATTACTGTTATTTCATGCGTCATATTATGATAATTATATCGTATTTTCTAATACATGTATAAGATAGTTGTATTATATAGCTGCCTGACACGTATATAATAATTATATGACGGGAGAGGTGATATAATGCTGCTGGAGTGCACTTGCATGGCTTTCCTGCTTGAACAAACAAAGACATTATATCCGTGTTTTTAATAATTGACACCATTGTAATCCATTTTACAGTTTGTTACATAATGTCAATAACATGCATTAAATATATAATGAAGAAATTTCTGATAAGGTAACGTGATCGATCGTGAAATTGTATATAAGATAATGTTGATTTTGTTTTTGTTTACACTGTACACAACCGTCATTGTATAATGCGGACATGCAAGCAACTTGTAAATACAGTAAAAAGTGGGCGTGGTCTGTTCAACCCTGAAATGTGTCTCAGATCTTTTACACTCGATTTCCTAGGACATAAGGACACTTGTATGTTTTGATGTTACAGTTCTATCATTGGTTTGATGCTTGCACAAACGAAGACGTATATTGCATTCGTGTTATTAATAATTGAATCTATTGTAATCCATTTTAACATGCAGTAAAAGGAATATTTGATCAGATAGTGTGATCGATCGTGAAATAAGAAAATGCCAGTTCTGTGGCTTCTGATGTGACATTTAAATTGAACTGACTACATACAAATTAGTTTGATATTCCTACCGGAAGTAACCGGAAGTGTGAGGTTTCTGTCCTTCCATTTCGTATTTGAGGTCTAAAATTTTGCAGAAAGGTTTGTTATTTAAGTACTGACTAAACTGACTTATTTATAAAAAGATAAAAAATCGGACATGAATAGCAAAACCAGAATCATCTTACTTCCGTTTACTTCCGGTGGGAAGGTCAAATAAATTTGACTGTATACTCGGAGGAAGCAACTTTTAGTCTAATGTTAAAGCGCGCTTGCTGGTCGGTTCGTAAACTCTGGACTGACAGTGCACATGATTTTCTTTGTATTCATTGTATTCAGATATTGCATGCATATCATGTGCAGAAAATGTTTTGCTGCAGGACAAGATTTACTAAAAGACCTATTGATAATTTCGCAAGGGGAGATGCAAAGTACAAATGGATATTATCTTCCAAATTTGAATGGAAAGATACAAGTCTCTCAAACCCGTTTTCCATGTTAGACAAGTTATTGTGGCTATAAAGTTTACCAAAAGTACAGTACGTCTTATAATTATGTTTCAAAATTTTGTATGGATTATTTCACAAAATGCAGTTTACCGTTTCTTTTCTTTTATTTCTCAATATGTTTTCCTCATGAATGCATAAAAAACAAGTCAGATGTATATAGGAGACACCAAACGGTCCATGAAAAAACAAATTTGCTTACGAAAAGTGTGTATAATATCCCAGTGAATAGTGAAAACAAAAACTTATTACAACAAGGTGTAACTATTATAGTGAAACATTTTTGCAAAAATAAAGTAAGCTATTACTGAGTCAATTGAATCTATTACTATTACATTTTATATACAGGGGCCTTATTCAGCTTACTATAAAAGTACCACGTACGTACTCAATGACTGAAAAATGGTTTGAGGTGAAGCTCTGAACTAGCAAATGGAGGGTTCAACAATAAGCCCTTATTTAAGGTGAATTTCCATGGAGCGATGTCGAGCGGGGCGAGAAAAGCGCACTTGCTTCAATCTCGTATGGCGGCCATGTTGATAATAATAATAATAATTGTTTATTGGGTTAAAAATACATAATTTGGAGGGAAAAATAATAATAAATAAATACCCATAACCCAATTGGTGAATGTAAAAGACATACACAAAATGCGTACATTCACCCACTGAAAATATATGAATCAGACAAAAATATTGAACTACTTCGTCAAAATACATAAAATAAAAAGTAACTGTTAATAAAATAAAATCACTCCCCGCAAGGCGAGGAAAACCCGATTTTCTCGCTTCCCCCGCTCCATGGAAATGCACTTTATAAGACCTCTCAGTTTGCCCACATACACTAATCTCGGGTTATAAATAATGATCAGAGACGTCTCTATAAGTATAATATAACACATTGATAACCTCGGTTGTAAATGGTGATCAGTGACGTCTCTATATAGTGTCGGACATGCAACCTCCCTGCATCCCCTGTCAGTAGTCCCCTTGTTCTTTGTCCCAGATGATCCCCTGTGACAATTTTCCCTTGATCTTTGGCCTGGGTAAACAAGCAAGCAGTGCATGAAGTAAATGTAAAAACACCATCTTTTTTTTTTTTTTTTACGTCTTCCAAGCTGTATGTGTAAATTTTAAGAGAGCTTTTATTTTTTTATAAATATTTGTAATAGTTTCTTCCCCTCTTGGTTATGTACTTGTATATGTTTGAAGGGGATGATGTGGTGGTACTGTATTTGTACAGCTTATGAGCTTATACAAAATATCCAGCATGCAACTTGTATGGCTGCAGCTTTTATGAAGTAGTCATATCTTTTTTCATAAAGGATAAAGGAACTCTATATAAATGTAAGCAAAAACGTTTATTTGTAATAGCTGCTGATGCATTTAGATTTATAGAAGTGGATGATGAATTAAAAAAAAGAGTGGAAATGTGGCGCTGTGTGGTTCTCATCAGATCACTAATGTCAAGCAAAGCTGAGCGTGGTTATTAGTTGGATTGGTGATCATTTTCAACAAAAACCACGTTTCCCACCCAGGGTAAATCGTTGCGCTTTTCCACTATATTTATGTTGGTTCCCTATTAAGCTTTGGACCATTGCACTTCCGATTCATTGACAAAAGCTGCAGTGACCCATCTTGACTCAGGTTTCCATATTTCTCTTAGTCACACCATATAAATACCATAATGATTGCGTCTTTACGCCGCGTGACCGCTCTCCATTCTATATGGATGAGCCCCAAAAAAATTTAAAGTGAAGAGTTTCTGAAGGTTCGGGGTAGCGAACTTTGTGTTTGAGTAATGGAGGCTTCAAGTCAGCTGATTTTTCGGTGATCCCACCCGCTATACCAAACCTATGTAAAAAAACGCGAATTCGTTTTTTCACTAAGAATAAGATTTTTCAGGGAAAATTCCTTTACGAAACTTTAGTCCAAACTGAAAAATACAGTAGATAATTCAAGATTTAGATTTTTTACTTAATTTATAACCGAGAAAAGTTAAAAAAACACTTTGCTTCATTTTCAAGTGCCAGATGAACCTTAGCGACAAACAGTTGCGCAGCGAAAGCGCATCACTTGAAGCCTCTATTAGTAAAGTAGAAGTACCCAATTGTGGTGCACTCGTCGCCTCGGAAAATTTCCTTTTGCGGACTTGTTAATCACCATGCTCCGTAAGAATAACACAGGGTATGGTGATAAACAAGGCTGCAAGTGGGAAAATTTCCAAGGCGACTAGTGTACATAATATAAAAAAAGTGGTTTTACTGTCCAAAATTTAAATTTTTCAAGTCCATTATTTGAGGTCCTGTGTCATGTTTAATCTTGCCAGAGGAAGCAATTATTATTCCTAACTGGAGATAGCAAATCTTTGCATGCCTCTTTTCCCACGTTCTCATGAGTTTCTTGAACTTTTCAACGGAATGTTTTAGTCGCATGTCTCCGAGCGCATTTCACTTGCCTCCGTTTATTGGTAGACATTCTTTATTGCTGCACAAGAAGTAATCAATTTTATATATATTTATAAAAAAAAAACATTCATCAGTGTTGTCATGTTTCTGTTCAAGGTTGCATAAATTTGTTCTGCGAACCTTGGCGAGAAAATAAGTCAGAAGCTGCAGCGTGACTTCATGTAGCTTTGTAGAGAAAATGTTCGTTAATAACTATATGCACTCGTGACGTCACAAGACGATTATATCAATGATCAAGTGCAGCCGTGACGTCATCATTTATAACAATCAGCATCGCCACTCACACGCTCTTGAAATAATAAGATTTGATTAACTTTTGCTTTCCATATCTGATTGTTAATTTTTCAAGATGAGTTTATGAAGGCGCGAAATTACAATCCAATTATCTTATACTCATAATATGATAATCTATTCTAGCTGTATTGTGTTACTCAAACTCTATATATGATAACACTGTATGATATAGTCACATTAATTTGACTTTCCTTTCGGAAGTAGCCGGAAGTGTGAAGTTTTCAGTTTTGAAACTTTACAGAGTGGTTTGAAGTAGAAGTATTGGACTATGTGTGTAATGTTTAATACGAATATGAAGACTAGAAAACTTACACTTCCGGCTTCTTCTGTGGAGGGAATATCATGTAAATTTGACTGTAGAAAGATTTAACTAAATCATTCCCAGCAGTCACAAAATGTTTCTTCCACTCAACTTTTTTATTTGTTTGCATTTGGGATGTTTATTTTAAATTATTCATCAGTTCTCTCAAATTTCCTCTTGCCACAAACTCTGGAGATTGTCTATTATAATATATGTACCCGGCACTTGACGCAGTGGTACGAGCATCTGATTCGATACCAGGTACCGTCAAACTTTTCACAACCTACAAAAAAAACACAAAAAAATCACCCACTCGTACATGCAGGAGGTGACTGATGACATCGGTTGGTTGGGGCAATTGACACATTTTGGTCATGTATGCCCCCGACTGATGACATCCTTTATCAATTACCGACCATCCTGAAAGAGGTTTCCATGGTTTCCTCAGTCACAACCAGGTTAATGCTGGGATGGATTGTTATATAGGCCATGGCCACCCCGCTTTGGAAGGGACCCTATAAATTCAGTCACTTGTGACCAGTACCTTTTACAGCAGGGTTCAGTTAAAAAAAAAAAGATCGCCTATGAAAGAGCTCCAGCTCCAGCAGACGTGTGACAACATGTCGGCGGGGGGTCAAGTGTCTCTGGCCTCTCGCAGCTGCAATTACATACAGCCACGCCCCCCACATTCCACATTGTCGCCTGCTGCTTTACATTTTAAATCAATATCGTTGCATAATGATTGGCTGATGGGACGTGTTGATGTCACCATAGTCAGAAGGCAGATATTTCGGCTGTCGTTTTGGAGTGTCTTCGTGATCGGAGAGTCCCACGTACCGCCAGACTTTTCCTCATAAGAATTGCTCGTGCATTCGAGAGGATGACCATCTTGACTCAGGTTTCCATGGTTCCCTCAGTTACGATTTGATGAACGCTGAGATGTTTGGACTCACAAAATCCTAAGCATTCCTATATAGGTCGGGTTAATGAAAAGCCGGTTCGTTTTTTTTTTGTTTGTTTTTTTGTTTACAAGAATGCACCCTTAAAGAGTTAATAGCTCTCGACGGGGTAATGAGTATAAGGGATAAGGTAAGAAAATGATGGTGACCACGGCCTGTTACACGTCCCAGCATTCACTGAGGTGCATGAGACTGAGGGAACCGTGGAAAACCTCAGTCAGGACGGACACCTCTTATATTTTTATGAATGGACCAAATCGATGTCCAAATCCTGGGAAACCACATGCATCACTGCACTGGGTAGAAAGCGAGATGAATTTACCTCATGCAGGGAGGGAGCATCGTGATTTTTACTTGAAACGGTCACCCATCCAAGTACTAACCACGCTCGACGTTGCTTAACTTAGGTCTAACTCGATAAAATATATTATTTACTTGTGACCAGTAGAGCTGTAAAATTTATATTGTAATGAGGTGGAAGGTTTTTGAGCAAAAATTCTACTTTGGCGCACCTTTGCTTTCTCTGAAAATAACTATGTTTGCTATAATTTTCTCTCTTGTTCTGTTTCAGGTAAGCTACCAGTGACGATGACGAGACTGATGTGACATGTGCCCTGCAACGTAACGGTCTGTAGAAATATATCATTATGATGTCATAAAGAAATTCGCGTGCGCGTGGCGATTTCATTTTTTGTTATCTTGCTGTGAGTGAGTCATGTAGCGAGGTCATTTCTAATGAAGCGACTTTTTAAAATTTAATTTGCAGTAATTTATTTGCTAAAACAATGTGACATGTAATCGTATGCAGACTTAAATATATTACACGGGCGTGGGCTACGTTGGCATTATAATTGGCGCCTCGGTCTCGCGTGCTAAAGAGAAGTTCCCCCTCCTATCAGTCTCCGTGTATCACGGCGCTGATAGCCGTGATGACACGGCAAGCAGGTCTCAATGCCGCGTGCCCCGACGTGTATTGACTTGCTGCCGTCAATCTGTCTGTAAGGCTGATCGCACACTGCTGTTGTATCGTATGACTTCGTATGATAAAAATTTAAAACCTGTTCTTAATGAGAAACGTACGGTCTACGATGCCATGCGATACGAAACAAAGCTGCGAGCGATTTTGTGTGAGACAGCCCTAAGTTACACTGCCATCGTATCGCATCGTATGACTTCGTATAATAAAAATTTAGAACCTGTTCTAACCAGTAAATGAGGAACATATTATATTATATAGTATCATATAATATAATATGAAGCGATATGATACGAAAAGTTGTGTGCGCGCGTACCTGTTCTTAATTTTGTGTTTATCATATATAATACCAGGGCATGCAGTCTAGACTGCCCTGATCATACGCTAGAGAGAGAGAGACAGAGAGCTAGGTCTAAAACGAAGCACGCTATCCCCCCTGCCGTCAGATTAGCTGCAAGAACCAATATTTGTATATTAATTAATCATACTTCAAGAAGTCAGGAGGGTATTTCGATGAATTAATAATGTCAGTTCTTTAGCTGCTTCCTTTTGACCATGGATTTGTAATGTGTGTTAACTTATTTTAAAGGACTATCATCGCTAAATGTAACTTGGATATTATAATGAAGTGAATAAATATTTTGTAAAAAAACAAAGGTCGTATTTCGTCCTAATATATAGTTCAGTGTTGTAACATGTATTTATTAAATTAAACAAAGTGTAATATATTTTAATTAGCACATAATGGGTAAGTGATATTTTCTCTTACTGTTGGGTACATGAAAACTCGCCCAGTATGTCAAAACGCCCACTCAGATTGAAAGTTGTTTATTTATTTATCTCCGCTTTGTTTTTTACATTGCAAATTTAAATGTTAAATTAATGATATTCGAGTGGGTTTAATCAGTTTCGGACAATGAACGCAGGCAGGATATAACATTGTATTTTATTCACATGAATTATGACGTCACAAAAAAGAGAGCTTTTGTTTCTAGGAATGTTAGTTTCAGTACCTCCCGCTTGTAAATAATTGGCGCTGATTACACGTCAGTCGTGTAAATTATAGACACATTCCGTCTAACAACTTTCTGGTGTCAACTGATCCAATTACGTGAGATAAAAATCGCTGAAACTTCTCGGAAAATAATCGTAATACGAGTCATTTATAA
This sequence comes from Siphlonurus alternatus, assembly GCA_949825025.1. Classification (NCBI taxonomy): domain Eukaryota; kingdom Metazoa; phylum Arthropoda; class Insecta; order Ephemeroptera; family Siphlonuridae; genus Siphlonurus; species Siphlonurus alternatus. Next base: position 35,768,170 of record OX463782.1, read on the forward strand.
TGGATCTACCCCGCCTACTTGAAATTGAATCTGACCAGAGTTCGTTACAGATATAGTAGGTAATTGATGTTACAGCCAGGATGGAAGGAAGTCCGATCTTCTTGTTAAAAGTACTGACGGGACCATAAGAAATGTCTATTTGATTACATGTTATCGGCAACGATGTGTATCTGTGAAGTTGATTGATAGAAGTTCATTCGATACTGCCTTCTCTTATCACTCATACCTTGATGCTAAACATCTTTTATGACGTCACCCATAAGGCCTGTGTATAGGCATTTATTGTGGTCCCGTCGGTACAAGTAAACAACATCATTAATTGCCAAACGAAGGCCTGACTTTCATACGTGTCATATTATGTTTTGTTAGAGTCGTCCCCATTTATATTTTGTTTGACGTCACGTGACCCGCCAATTAGAAAATTGTATTGGAGGACAAAGGAAAAGGTTAGTGACGCCAAACCAAAGATAATTGGAGACGATTTTATGATACTCAAAATCAATATATATATTGTGTACACCTCCGAACCCCACGAACGTTACCCCTGCATGCTCATGATTCTCATGAAGTTAGAGAGCATTACCACGCAGTCTACGGAGGTGTGATGAACTTTGTACCACGTGGCGATAAGGTTCATGGTCTACTCGCTGCGAAGCCCAGGTGGTATGTTAATGATTTTCTGATAACGCGGCAGATACCATAAAATTACATGCAAATATTATTAGAGTTATGTTTGTACTGTTTACCGAGCCCAGCTGCTAGTTAATATTGAGATGGGAGTTGTAACCAATGTAAATCTATATCGCAAGCTCATGTATTGCTCGTCCAAAATTTGAGTACATTGCTCCTTCAGCGACTTTTGGCTCGTTTTCTTACTGTGTACTAAAATGCTATACGAGCAATTATAGTGTTGTTACTCTTTACTATATTCGATTAATTAAGTTAATATTCCTTCCGGAAGTAGCAGCTCTTCTGTTTGTAATTCAGTTTTGAAACCTTAAAAAGTGGTTTGAAGTAGACGTACTGAGCTATTATATGTGCGAAATTTTAGTGCTGAAATACGAATAGGAAGACCAGAAACTTCACATTTTCGGTTACTTCCTGATGGAACATCAAATTAATTTGAGTGTAGTTCGGTGTCAAGGCTCTGGCTGTGACGTCATCATCTTACCTGCGAGGATCATCAGGTGACTCACTCTCTCGTCATCTGACAGGAGTGCCCCGGCGTATTGAGTCACCGCCGCGAGATGTAGAGTCTTTCCAACCGCCGCCACTTTGGTGTACTTTACATAATTTTATAATAAATTACGATATAGCCCAAGTTTGTTGCACTGAAACCAAGATCTATATATACTAGTATAGTGATCTTGCACTGAAACATGTTGCTACTAAAATTTAAATCATGTTGTAAGGGATCGAGATAATATAAGCTTAAATTAAATTTTCGTGTCTGTCAATTTTTACTGTTAGCTTATCTGGATACCTTCCTTATCTAGTTTCACGTGTTTGTTGTTCCTATTACAATATTGAGGTAGTGTTCTAACTAGAGATACTATAGGTTTGCAACTTCTGGACAGCACGAACTTTACTCCTGCCTCACTTTTGCTAGAGCTGCAGCTACAATAGACAGAGAGATGAAGATTTGTAATATTGGGAGATGTAAGAAGAGCACCCAGTCTATCCATATCTAAAAAGTTTTGGTTCACCACACCTCCATAGACTGCGTGGTAAAGTCTATACACAAACAAAGCAGGAGAAAAGTTCGTGATATCTAGAGTGTACGTATATAATTCATTTTGACGAAGACTGTACAGTATAAAAATAAATATAAACAAAAGTATTTATTTATTTATCGACCTGACTGTACTTTTTGAGATCGGTATACCACACCAATACTGCAAGTCTATTGTAGTCTAATGTAAACGATAGCACTCTGGCTTCTCAAGGCCAGTGTAATTTAACGTTACTTGAAAACAGACAGACCATACACACAGCAGCAACTTTTTTATGAAACCAAGTGCATTGAGGTTTAGAGTTGCATTGTAAAGTCAACGTTCCAAGGTCGCCGAGATTCGTTAAACCAGTCTGTGACGTCACGTTCCCAAAACAGGAGAAATTTTGACCGTTTGAGTCATATTTTGATGATCTTTCGGTTGGATAAAAAAAACATGATTATATAATCACCTTTCGATGTGGATTTTCACTTTGGAGTCACTAACCGTCGCTTGTAATGAACGTAAGATTTGACCTCCGGAAAGAAGTACACAGTTTGCCACTCGACTCTCTTGTCCCTTCTGAGCATATACAGTAACATTAATTTGGCATTCCCTCCGAATTTTGAGGCTCTTTTTTTGAAACACTGCAGAGGTTTTTGCATTATGAATATTGACATTTTGACCAATTTGTGAAATTGCAACGCTATAAAATACAAATAGAAAGGTAAGAAACTTCACACTTCCGGCTACTTCCGGAGGGAATATTACATAGATTTGACTGTAACAGTGTCTTATGGCTGCTAGAAATTTGACAAAAAATGCCAGAGCTTCGCGGGGTCCGAGCGTGGTGCCGCCACTGTCTCGTATATCGTCCCTCGTCGTCCGCAATAATGAGCTGTCTGCTTGCCACAATTCCACTGCAATAATGAGCTATCTGCTATTTTAAGTGAGCGCAATAATGAGTTGTAAATAGCTCTAATTAGCTTATTGTTGCGTTCACCTAAAATAGCAGATGGCTCATTATTGCAACAAGATCATGGTATGCAGATAACTCATTATTCCGGACGAGGATCGAAATTAAGAAATATAATTACATAATTACACGCTACACTAGCGGCTCCACGCTCAGGCTTAGCGAAGCTTTGATGTGTTTGGATAAATATCTGTAGCCATAGGACATACATGTATGTCACATTATAATTAATATTAACTATTATAATTAATTATAATTACAATGTTGCCTCCTAATGTCACTTTAATTCCACCGGAAGTAGCCGGAAGTGCAAAGTTTCCGGTCCTCTTCGAATTTTAGTGTTAAAGATTCGCAGAAGTGTCCAAGTAATGGTAGTGTCGTGTTCAGTCAAATTTGTATGATATAATCGTTACGGAAGTGTATGGTTTCTGCATGTCCTACACCTATTCTTATTTCTGCAGCGTTGTAATTTCAAACATAGGTCAGTACTTTAACTGCAAACTCATCTGTGAATTGAATTACAAAAACAAAAACTTCTCAATTCTATCATATACCTTCGAAAGAAATCTCAAATTAATTTAACTATTTGTTAATTTTTAGTGCTGAATTTTTTATTTCCAGCTAAATTCAGTTATTGTTGATTTTTCGTATTTTTAGATTTTTATACAAATTAAATGTCTGCCGTTTTTTTAACAAGTCCCAAGAATTCTATAATTTCCAACGCTTATAAAAACAATTGAAACACATCATGCAGTACAATTAATAATGTTCACTATAATATTATATTTCAGTCTCGCCATTAAATTTGAAAAGAAATAATTATTTTCATGCAGGTAATATCTCATATATTTTTTTGCAAGTACGCATTACATGCCCAACATTTAGTTTAATTATCCAACTGTGGTACTTTTTATATAAAAACGTATGATATTTCGAGGAAAATACGAGAAAAGCAGACTGTGTATTGTATATATGAATACGGCAGTCTCAACATTTATATTATATTTTTTGTGCTAAAGTATAAGTGAAGTGCCAGCAAGTCTCATTGTTGGCACACAACAATGGAAAACGATGCAGTACAACTCCTCGCGTATATGTGCAGAGTGCATGATACAGTCAAATTAGCAATAAATTTCCTCCGGAAATAGCCGGAAATTAGAAGTTATTTTTATTTTTTAATTTTTACAGATTGGTTTGAAGGAGTACTGATTGGAGTACCAATGCTGAAATATGAATAAGAAAGCTAGAATTTCCTACAGCTTAAGCTACATCCGGAGGGAATATGATATAAAATTGAGTATAGTGAACCCGTTATTATGATTATTTGACGTTGCACGTACTATGCAGATGAGTCTGTGCTATGGTAATGTGTCTACACTGGCTGTCATATTCATTTAAAGGTTTTCGTCGGAACCACTCGGTAGTCATTCGGCTTGTTTCAGTCTTAGTTACAAACCAGCAACCAATCAGAGTGGACGTTACAAACCGTGTAGACCAAAGCTGCACTTTGTATCTGCAGTTAGTTGTCGTGTACTGTACTGCAGCAGTCACTATACAAAGCTGCTGTAATAATTGAGACAGCTGTTAATATGCAATTGGAGTCATCGACCGCTATCTGATCACGTTCTTTGTTTACGTGTGTTATCTATATGCTGCTGAAATATCATGTTTTTTATCTTAATCCACAGCGTGTCCTGTGACGTCACACTTCTTTGTCAAGTTAATGAGAAATTTGACAGTAGATAGATTGGACTTATCTATTGAAATTTATATACTCTTCCTTGTTAGCTTTATAATACAAGTTTCCATCATGGACTAAACTGTTTTCAATTTTCTATAGAGCAAGCAAATTCAATTTTAAACTTATTAAAATTCCTTCTTTCGTGGTTTTCTCGCCATTTATTTTGTTTGTGATTTTTTTATATAATTCTGTTTGTGGTTAGTGTTATTTTCAATGTGTAACCCAAAGTAGAAGCATATTATGTTTTTTATATTTGATCGAATCTTCAACTATGAAGTAGATATGTACACAAGCAATGTTAATCAAACTTATATGTGAAGAAACCAATCACGTAAACTTTTACTTCCCAGTAAAGTTGGTTGATTGGTTGGTATTTTGGGGCAATTGACACATTTTGGTCATGTATGCATGCCCCCTAAACTTCCCAGTAAAGAATCAAGTGTCATTTCTTACGGCTCTTTGTTCCGCGAAACGCTGCAGTTTCACATGATGAGGCCATGGCATGTTTAAGATTAATGATTTCCATCTTTAATTTTCACCGAATCTCCCCCTTGGCTATAAAATTTTATTGGACCAAATTGACTGATATTATCGCCCTCGGATATAATTTTCTCTAGTTCTTAGTTTAACCGCTAGTAAACATTAGCGCTAGTAGTCAAGTATTTAGTTTTAAAACTCGCTAACAGATGGCCAAAGCTGTAATTTTTCCTCGGATTAAAAACGTTAAGGGGCATGATGCAACCTGCAATGCATATATGTAGAAAAAGTTGCAGAACTTACAGGCTCTTAAACATTTGAGAAAATGAATTAGGAGCGGTCCGAAACCTCCGAGCGCCCATCAGTTGATTGATTAATCCTTGTGGAATAACTGTCATAGTTATAATGGTTTACAAACAATATTGTCACAGATAAAATAAATTATCGCATTCTTTGTTGGCGTCAGCCGCAGACGCATGGAGGTCGATAGAAGAACGGCATATCTCCTCTTCCAGCTGATTAAGCAGCACATAAGTTAATTTAGCACATGATCTGATGATCACAAATGTCCTTCCTCACCAGTTGACTTGTTGCAGCTTCACCGACGCTACAGTCGCATTGTTTTGATAACCCCGTCGGAAATAAAACCTTCCTGTTCGAATTTAAATTTCCAACATTTCATTCGGCTTCAAAAGACATGTCAATATAAAATACATAAATTATTAATTAATAGTAATCGTCCGCCTTAATTATTTTTGAATTTTGTCAATTTTGAACTTTTGACACAAGGAATGCACGAGGGTGGTGTCTGACTGTGAAATTAAAATGTGAATAAAAAGTTCGGAAACATTCGGTGGAAATATCGAATTTATTTTGATGCATGCTTGGAGCTGCTTTCGGTGGTGATGGTGTTTTATCATTTTAAAGTATTTAAAGTACATATAGATTGTAAACGTTTCACAACTTGGCCCTGTTTATGTCAAGAAAAATACATTATCACATTTTCAATAGGTTACTTATACTTTCTTTGTCTGGTCAACAAATAAGCAGCAAATGTATCATATATGTGCATGATACCCCTGTAAATGAAAATAAGGCAAGTACTCTTTCTGATAACTAATATGTGTCATTGTTATTATCCCTCAACTGAACCTTATAATACCTTTTATACGTATACGTGTCAAGTTTCAAGGACCAATAATTAATGAGTTAATTTAGGTAGGCAAAAGATGTAATAATTATACGAGACCACGAGATAAAAAATTATATATTTTTTTCCCTTGCTTATCCATTTGTAAAGATCAAGTATAGTGTCCGTCCTTCCTGGGGTTTCCACGGTTCCCTAATAATTTACATTGTTGAGGGACTATACGGGTTGATTATTGAAGCCCTCTCCACTGTGACCCGTGAAATGTAAAGTTTAGGTCCTCCGAAAAGCAAAAAGAGAGTTCTCCAACTCTCTTTTTGTTTAAATAAGTAGTGTTTATTTATTTTTTAATTTCTATACAAACAGTTCCCTGTAGCATTGCATTCTCGACTTTTATTTAAATTAAACTAGTTATAAAACAAAGATGAAAACGAAAGTGTGGATATTTCACGCTGCACTCGGTCACAATGGTTTTACATCACGCCCCTGAGAAGTAACGTCGCGTGCACAACGATCGTGGGACACACGTAACGGTGAAAGGAGTAACACCCTCCCTGATGTTACGTAATTTTAACGTGCAAGCTTGTTCTCATCGGAGCAGTGTCGCCAAGCTCGAGAGATTTCGTTCTATCAGCAATCATGTGTCACATGAGGCTAAAAAAGAACGAGCCGTATATGATATTATGAACCCATCATTGCATTTTTCTATCAATGGCTTACTGTGAGATGAGTTTAAAACTAAAATTTCCTTACTGAAAGATACTATATTATAGTTCCTCCCTCGTCCGAAATAATAAGGCTATCTGCCTACCATGATTTCGCTATATTTGCTATTTCAATTGATCGCAATTACAAGCTGTAAAGCGGTATGTAAAAAAAGTCTTTACTGCATGCGCTCACCTGAAATGGCAGAAAGCTCATTATTGCAACGAGATCATGGTTAGATAGCTCAATATTGCACACGAGGGACGATATAATTATATAAAATATATTCAAGTTTCTTTAGATTGATATATTATGGGGTTGCTCTATATTCATTTTCAGTATATAAGGGTTATATTTACTGATTAGGCAAGTCAATAACCAACCTACAATCATCAAAGTTTATGATAAATTATATTTGGTTTCTTGGTGTTACAACGTCATGCAAGGATTGTTATATTTAAAATTTAAATTAAGATTTTAAACATAAAGTATTATATTTATCTTTCTGGCACATGCTGTAAATATTCTGTGAACGCATTTACCCTAAGTAATGCGTATATTAAAAAATTATTGTAAGTATATATACTGTAGTATGTAATTAAAAATATATGCATGACTTAAGATTTTATTTAGCTTTAATGATTTATATTTCAACCCTTTCTTTATCCGCGTGATCGTTTTAACACAATCTTGAGTATTTTAACATTTAGCGACCCCCTTCAACTAACGAGGCAAAAAGTAATAATTTTAATTAGATCAGCAATTAGTAGACAAGTTTTAACTGGCAAGTTATAGGTGGTTTTCTTCCTGTAACTTTTCCAACAGCGGAAAAGTGTGCTTGCAGAATGTTTACCGAGTTTATTTATTTATTTATTTATTTATTAAATCTTTCATAGGCTGAAAATACAATAAAAGATAAAGTTGTAAAGATATATTGTACGAGAAGTTTTAATCATCTCAGAAGTTACTTCACTTGAGACGGCAAAAGTTGCTGATGGCAATTCAGACAGAAACGTGCGTTTGTGAGTGGCCACAGCTACACAATCAATACTATAACGTCAGTGTAGCAAGCTAGCCGAGCTTTGTAGCCCCTGACTTCGGTATATAATGTCCGACTTACGGATAGAGTTCCATCCCGGACAAATAAGTGAGGCCATTAGGATCAAACTTAACTTATATCCAAGCCCAACTGAATTGAATTTTTGAGCCTCAGCTACACCAACAATAATTTTTTCAGGTCACTTTTGAACCTGGATTTTAAAAGTTAACTAAATATACTTGTCTTGCGATGTCTTGGGCTTGGATATAAGCTAGTTTGATCGTAATGGCCTTATGCAAGTAAGTCCCTGGCCGGAATCTGGTATTGAAAAGCTCTCAACCAATCTAAAAATTCTAATTTTCTGATTTATTAGAAGTTTCCAAGTGAATTGGAAATTTGAATTTTATGATTGGTTGAGAGCATTTCCGTTTCGATTCTAAAATAGTTCTAGATAACAGAGCTTTTTTAGTATACCCTAGCTGAAGTGTGTATAATTGTTTTCTGCTCTAAATTTCCAATGCATTTTTGGATACAAGGTCGTGATGGAGTGCCAAAAATGTGCACTGCACAGGCCTTTACATTTATGATTTATGACGTTATACACTAGCTACTATTTTGTTTAAATGACGGTATAGTTTATGAAATAACATAACTTATGATCTATGCACATTTATGAAGCAAATTATATCATCCCTATAGTGACCAACCTAAAAGTTTTCCACGTATCCCTCAGTCACAATCAGGCAAACGGATTGCTTGGTTATGACTACTTCGTTTTAGAAGACTGTATACGTTTTTTAAGACTCTTAAAATATGTGTTATAATATTTATATTGATTCCTTTAATTAAGCCATAATATCAGAAAGTAAACACGTTGATTACGTCATATTCATTCGATTGAAGTAACCTGAGACGCTAATTAGAAACCAAGTGTGTGGAGGAGAAATTAATTGACGACTCGAGATTTTGATGACTCGTGTGTGTGCCTGGCAAGTGTTTGATCATCACCTTTATAATATCTGCAGTCTGACTCAGCAAATTTTGTTTAACCATCCTTCTTTACCTCTCGCAGCTGAGCGTTTTTCCCATTAGAATACACTCCGTCCGGTTGCAAATATCGTTCCGGAAATAGCTAAAAACGGAACGTCAAAATCTAATTTTAAATTATCTTATAGAGAAAATATCGTAAATTAGGCATTTGGAATACAGGATTTGCGTGAAGTAAGTTTGCAAGGTGAACAAAACTTGTATTTCCGGTGATCGATATATTGAGCGGAGTGTAGCGATTTGTGCCGACGTGTTAAAATGCAAGCTTGCAGATAGAACACATTTTGATGCTTTGTCCAAGTAAAGTAGTTTTCAGATTCCTTATTATACAGCTGAGACAAGTTCATTACTGCAAACATGCACATTTTAATGAGTCTTTGCTTCAATTATTTGACTGAAGGTATTATAATTAAAATGTCGATAAATTACGTTTTAATATTAACTTTATAATTATAGTATTGTGATTATAAAACGCTGCTGCATGCAGCTTGAATATAGTTATTAAAATGTTTTAATTACAAAGTTTTCTCACGTTTCATTAAAAATTTATTTCCCTTTACTTCCATGTTAATATATTTTTTTTATTAAAAGACACATTGATTGAAGTCTCTTAACTAACTAGTTTCTAATTTACATAAAACACAATCAGTAATTAAGACGAGAAACGTTGGATTGTTAAAACACTTTAAAAGGAAAAAAATTACTCGGTAATTTAAAGTAACAACTAAAAAGTTTCAATTCTCATGCATGCAGCGAAACTCTGTACAAAATTGCAGATTATGTATAATTATATCATACTCTCTGTGCTGCTTCTCTTGCAAAAATTCCAAATGGCACAAAAGTTGCGGAATTTCCACACTTTTTCCTCGTTCTCGTGAGTATAACTTATCGTGTAATGACTAATGATTTAATGGTGGTATGATATGATATGCAACGGCTACTGTACAGTTCTTTAATTTGAAAATTGGAATACATGCATTAGAATCTAGCCTATTCCAATTTTTAATTTTAAAAACTGTACGTTATTATGGTCATGGATTATAAATTTATGACAAAGTTTTATTAATTAAAGGCGGGAGTACCGATACTGCTATGCTCTGTAGACATGATTTCAATGTTATTACGATAGTAGATTTATAATTGTTGTTGTGAGACCACGTGACCTCATACAATGTACGGCGACACAACAATGGTAGTTATTTACTGCTGGTGACGTCACAGTGTTACATTGTTGCACAGACAATTATAAGTATCAGGCAAGCCACTTCATGCACGGTATATCTCGGGTCAGCCCGAACGTTGCTTGCTGTTTTAAGAGACAACGATATAAAATTTGAAATTTGAGACAGTTTCAAAGAGCGTTCAATGTATCCATTCCTCAGAATATTGAACTTCCCCACGTCTCCGTAGACCACGTGACTTCGTTTACGAAATACCTGAGGTAACGTTCGTGGTGTCCAGAAGTGTACCAGTTCAATGTGTTACTGAGGAAAAGTCATGCATAATTTGTCATTGTTAAGACTGGTAATGAGCTGGATTATGCATTGAGTATTATAATACATCGAACATGAATGGTGTTACGTTTGTTGTATATATATATAAGACATGGTGGCTGGCGAGATTGCGACACTGTGGTCTGGTTTATGCATGAAGACTTGCTTCAGGTATCTACTCTTATTATCACCCAGGTTTTTCTGGCATCGACCAAGTTTTCCATTTAACTGGGGAAACATGGAAACCCAAATTAGGGTGGTCGGTGTCTTCAATCATCTCCAGTGCATGCAGGTAGATCCTTTTACTGAATGTTAAGGTTTGCCATTGAAATTGAAGAAACAGTCGAGATTTTTAGTTGTTTATGAAATTTGACTCTTATGTTGGCAAGGGAACTTGTTAAAATAATAATAATAAAATCATCTTTATTATGGAGGCGGGAACGTATTAATTATAAAAAAAATAGTCAGATAACTTTACTTTTAATTTATATATTTAATTTAAAATTAACTACCTCTAGGCTTCAGAAAATGATGTGAAAACTTCAAAGTATATTATAGAGCATTTTTTTGACATCTGTTGCTAAAAGAGAGAATCATGTATTAAGACTCATAATTATATTGTATTAATATAATTACATAAATTATATTATTTAAAAGCTACGGCCGCGCGCGTAGATGTGATAATAATCATCTGATATATACGTCATTCTGTACTATATATTATAGATATTAGGTTATAGTTAATTGAAGTGCTCTTATTGTTATTTAGCAATTAATAATTCTACGTAAATAATCATAACTTGTTGCAGACTTGTTGGTTGCTTTTCACTTAGTCATAAGTTTGCGTATGATTGTACAAAATTATTTTGTAGTACCGCCGCTGTCTTAATGCAAATGCCCACCATGTGACATTAGCCAGCAGCAGACTAAATTAGCATTCAGAGTCGCGGTGGTAGTTGACTAATGTTAATATGCGTGAAGTCCACACCCTTCGTGTGTCATGCCAGCAGATTTTGATAGTCTGGAACAATGGACAGAACGGTGACTTTATCTCAAGTTTCGTTCTTAGCGGGTGGGTGCGGTTCCGTATACTGTATATGGTCATAACAAGAAAACACAATGTGTAATCAAAAAATGTAAATAATTAACTGTTGGTTGTTAAGTGAAAGTCATGGCCTTGCAAAATTTTTGTCTTAATCTCTTTTTATGGATTAATAGGCAATGTTTTTTATCGCCCCCATGATATGTGCATATGGAATATGGAAAATAGAATTATTTTCTATTTATTATTTTGATAATGAAAGTAATCTATTAGCTTTTTGAGACATATAATTATGACAGACTGACAGTGTATTAATATAAAATAGAATAGAAATTTACTTTATTGCGGCCAGCTTTAGGCAAGCCCATTCTTACACTTAAAGGGGTACCAAAGTGAATACTTTTTTTACATAGTCGGGCAGCTAAGAATTATTCTGATATCCCTGTGGCTCAATATTTTCGTACAATGCCTAGTTATTTTAAAATTAATTATTTAGTTTGAAAAGTGAGTTCAAAAAACGTTGGTTGATTCAAGTCGGTGCGCGCCCGCAGCAGCCGCTGATACGACGAGAATTTCCCGCGAATCATGAGAACCTCCTCCCGCCCCTTTCTTGTCGTATCACCGGCCGCTGCGGGAGCGCATCGGCTTGAATCAATCAACGGCCATAGAACTCACTTTTCAAACTAAATAATTAATTGTAAAATAACTAGGCATTGTACGAAAATATTGAGCCACAGGAATGTTAGAATAATTCTTAGCTGCCCGAATATGTAAAAAAAGTATTCACTTTGGTACCCCTTTAACCGCCATCACCGCCAATAAAATACAGTATATATGGGATTTTGCTGCTGGAAAGAAAAAAACACAAACAAATATGGATATAATATTTTATTAAAAATTTAACAGTTATATTTCATTAAAAAATCTCTATAGCACTTTTTATAATCAAAAGCTGTGACGTCACAAAATACTTTATGCCGTCACAGGCAAAATAATTAAAATAAAAAAATTCGTGTTATTGAAACATTTTTTAATATATCGTTTATTTATTACTTTAACAGCTGCATTTCAACACAACATAAATTACGTGCAAATATAGACGATTGCAAACTGTATATTAACTTAATGAGTAATCAAGCTATATATTTGTTTTATTTACGTGGTAGTGGAGCGATGTTTATCGAAAGATCACGATGGTGTTGCTAGTGACGTTTATGAAGAAGCGTCGTGTACCCGCGGTTCACTGACTCCGGTTCAAAGAGGCTGCCGCAGGACACAAATGATTTGGTGGCCACAACAAAAGAGTCGCTCTGCTGCATGGGTGGTGGTGGTAGGCACGTCCCGGAGGGTCATTCCGCCGCGATCACGACTTGTGACCGGATCTCCAGCAGCATTTGCATGGCTGTCTGTTGCACTGTGCACCAGCACAATGGAAAACCTGCATGAAAATTTTTAAATGTAGCAATGAATAGAGGGTACAAAATTATGATACTCTGAATTTTTTCAAAATTTTGAGACCCAGAACTAATTTCAATTAATTATTGAAAGTGCATCCACGCCGCCTGGAGGCGTCAATAGGCGTCCAGTCTCTATCTTTTTATTAAGGATTCAGGAATGCCAACTTAACTTACAGAACTTTCAATAACTATTTAAAAATAGTTCCGGGACTAAAAAAAATGTGAAAAAATTCAGAGTAGCATAATTTGGTATGCCCTCTATTTCTGCAATAAAAATTTTTCATGTTAGTTTTATCCATTAAGGGTTTATCCGCCTCGGAAAATTTACCCTTGCCGCTAATCAGTATCGACACTATACCGATTATTTGAGATACTATAATATCATACTATAATATCTTGTGAAAATTTTGACTGGCAATTTTATACTGGCACCACAGTATAAGAATACAGAGCTTTTGGTGATTAACAAGGCTGCAAGTTGAACATTTTCCAAGACGACGAAAGTACACGAAATTTTTACGTCATCTCAGTGTACTTTCATGGAAAAACAAACAAATAATTATAGGATCAAGTCTTTGAAATAAAAAGGATAATATTACAAATTGGAGCAATATTGACCACAGCGTATAATAAAAATTTAGTCAAATCAGAATACAACTAAAAAACTATTAGAATTTAAAAAATTGAACCTGCAGTTACTTTTTTTAATATTTGCCCATGTAGGTTAATCGTCAATTTGTTCTTAATTTTTTTTTCTTTAGGTGTAAAAATATTTCACGCTTTTCATCGGGAAAGCAATGATGTCAATCCAATATAAATAGCAAGTCTGTCAATGGGTCTCACTATTTGGGACGGTCACGAAAAGGACACCGCAGTGATTTTTTTTCTTTTTTTTTTCTGCATTCACGCCTAGCTTTAATTTTATCCTGTCATAACACTGATTCAGCGAGTTCTTAAATATTGATTGTATATTGGAGCAATTGACATGTTTTGGTCATGTATGCCCCATTGTTCTTAAAGATTTATTTAAATTAAACTAGACCCGACGACCTGACTCAAATATTGAAAAATAGGAATCTATTTTAGGTATAAATATCACAGGTGTTTTCTTTTCTTTGACACCTTCACTTGCACACAGGTTCGAACTTTTGACTTCAATGCCTGTTAACTTATTATCAACAAAAATTCTAAAGTCCCTCTGTTTCAGATAACGTATATCACGAGCGCCACTACATTTTGTGTGCCACCTGTTTTTGTCTACAGCATTATATATATTGTATACCATATTGTATTAGAATCTTAGGGTAAACTATTTTTTCATGTATTTTTTTTCTATGTAATTATATATATCTCATGTTCTATTCTTCTAAAAATCTCAACGAAAATTTATGTATATACTACGGCTAAAGAGGGATTGAATTCCCTGAATAGCCTCAGCCCTTGTGGCTGAATGTACAATGAATAAATAAATAAATAACTTATTTCTATATGAACGAACTTGTACAGCACGAACTTTACTCCTGCCTCACTTGTTAGAGCTGCAGCTTCAATAGATAAATAGATGCAATTTTGTGGGAGGTGAGAAGAACGCCATGGCTACAACATCACAAATAGTTCAAGTTCGCCACATCTCCGTATTTAGAGTGCCTCGTCCACAAAGCAGATGTCTCGGTGTCCAGAGTTGTACGTACAGTATCCTTATATAAAATTTATAATCAATTTACAGGTGCATATATATTGTATAATCACAATCGATATAAAACTGACCATGCACGGAACTTATACAATAAGTAACATGTAATTCAATAGACATTGCAGCATGTCCAGCTGACGTCACGGCTATTAAGCGAGCACTGGTCTATAAATACTCCCCGCGAGCTGGCAGATAAGATCGCGAGTGTGTCATCGTTACTTGCGATTACTCTGAGATAAATTCGACCACGGTTCAAATATAAATCCATTTTTATCAAGATAAATACGTTGTAATAAACAATACATTGGCAGCAGCCATTTGTTTCATGCACTGAAGAAAACACATTAAAACCTACTGTGCCATTTATTAGCAATAAAATTTACTGTAATGTGTTTGAAGTACTACTTTTAATATAGGCTATCACACATACATAATAATTATATCAGATAGCTCTACGTGCTGACTGTATTAGGTGGATTACATGGGCGTTTTACCAGCAACTCGGCGCCAAGCACTTGCTGTCGAGCTACATTTACATGGGGCTCAATGTCGATGCGCACTTGCTGGGAATTCTTATTCCGTTGTCGAAAACGTGATATCGTTGCAATACGGCTTTAACTCGTGTGTGCTTAAAAATCGCATTGCTTCGCCGGGTCACTTCTTTAGTGATTTTCCATGAACCGATCATGTAGAACTAAAATTCAAATTCGAAGCAACTAGCCCTGAAAATGAATGGCGCTGAAGCATTAATTGTGCCTATACCAGGCCGCCGGTGGCAGAAGGCGAGTGGCTGCTCGCTGCGATGCCCCGGTAAGTATAAGGAGGGTCGCGACGGTGAGCGCTGAAGGGTCTGGGCGTGAGCCTGCCTGGAGCCACCGTCGGTGCAAATTCGTGTGGCGGCCATCTTGGTGATAAAATCAGTCCCCGCGCAACGAGAGAATCTCGAGCCTTCGATTGACCGCGGCACGTAATTTTCCCGCTCTACGGAATCCATGCATGTTTCAGGGTTTAACCCTAGGTACCCACATTTAGCGATTCAAGGACGCATCGCAGTTTAATATAGTAGTCAAAAGAAAAAAAACTTGCAGTTTGTTCGCCAAAAGATTTGTAAAAAATGTTCCTAAATCGCGACACGAACCCGGCCCATGTAATTGCGCCTTTAATTAAAATGCACGTTTTCTCAGTGTACGTGTCACGTGGTGTGATGACGTCACGTCCAGCTGCTGCCAACTCGTGGGATGGTCTTCTCTTGTAATAAGGCGTCTTGTTTGGTGCTCAAGGTCGTCTCGCAAAATATCACTACACTTCAGGGCACCACAAACGTTCTCTGTTGTCACGTCAACTAATAGAACCACTGTGAAGGCTACCCTGTGCTCTATAGACAGTGGCGGATCCATCCTCTAAAATGTCTCAAAGTCTCAAATTACATTAATGCCATGGTTTTCATTAACCCCCCTCCCCTCTCCTTTGAGAAATATAAGATTCAGGAGGGAGATATTGAGAGATAGGGCACCGCTCCCTTCGACTGAAACGGAAGCCGAATCTGCCCTTGCATGGAATTACATATCTCGAAGCAAATGAGGCAAGAATATCGTTCTGGTGTGTGTACCAGAGAGCTGTCATTAAAAGCTGTCTGCTTGTACGTTCAATATTCCAACATTATTTCTATTGTGACAGCCAAGAAGCAGGAGAAAAGGCTGCCGGGCGCAACTCGATCGATCAATATAAATTATACTGTATATTATTTATATAAGGTCAAAATTCACTTGAAATATCCGTTAGCCGACACACGATCGGTGTCTGTTTTGAAAAAGTAAGAGTCAAATTTTTTTTAAAACGTATTGAAGTCAGATATGGGTTTTCAAATATAAAATTAAAAAAGGAGACCCTAGTTGAAAAATTACGTCTTCAACTCATCCTTTAAAAGTGTAAACCTAATCTTTTTACCTCATAAACACATCTTATTTCCTCTTCGCTCAAAGTGAGAATGAAATGAAGAAAATATTTCTAACATATTATGTTCAAGAAGAGGAAAGAAGACTTGTCTTAGTCTCGTCTTTTTTCCTCTAAAATGGTGCAAATTAGGAGGGAATTAGACGAGGAGAGCTGATAAAAAATGAAATTTATTTCAACTTGAGAGACTGAAAAATATTTGAAGAATTTTTCTGCAGACATAGGTGTCCGAGCGAACGTGCTGTAACATGCTCGTTGTACTAGTCATGGTCACGTGTCTATGTAGACTTTACAGAATTAGAGTCGATAAAAAACGAAGTCGCTCGAGCGAACCCGTCTTCATGTTGTCGCGATTAATTGGTTTCGATCGAATCGTTTTTATGACTGTCAAAGAATTCGTAATTAAGTTTAATTAAAATTCACATCGATATAATATGTCAATCATTTTATAAACAAGATAAATAATGATGTTGAAATAGTTGAACAGATCTATAACAACGATAATATTACGCAAGTGGACAGTATTAGGATATTTCAAGTACATTATTTCTCTGCGTAGGTATGCTTCAAATAAAGATGTAGAACTACATATTATGTTTTATATTAAAGTAGCACAGCGACTCCCTCGCAAATTTAATTGCTTCATTTTTTTTTTTTTTTTTTTCTTTCAAACAAAGGAGAAAATGTTTTTGGCGTGTTCCAAATAAAAGTTGACGAGAACTTGCTTGCCCTTTACTCTCGTATTAAATTATACGCATTTGCATTGTACGCAGAATAATATGAGGTTTGTAATGTTGTCATTTCTTTTTTTTTTTTAAGCATGACTTTCCATATCCCACACTGCATGTGATTACATGTATTTATTTGTTGTAATTGAATCACGATGCTTGCTCCATGATCTTTAAATTAATTTGGGATTTTCCCCGAACTAAAGAATAACTTTTATAAGAGCTACGTGTTATTTCGTCTACACGGCACGATTAAAAATGCTGCAGATTCTATATAGACGTCTCAGCTTCTTTTTAGACGTCACGCGACCCTCCCATAATAATTATACATACCAGAATATTGTTATGGAGAAGAAAGGAAAAGATTCGTGACGTCAAACCAAAGATAAGCTGAGACGACTTTATAGTCCCTCGTTCACAATATAAATAAGCTATAAATTACCTAAAATAATGAACTGTATGTTATATACCGATTTACATTAGCTCGATCATTATTGCAACGAAATCGTGGTAAGCAGATAGCCAGATAGCTCATTATTGCGGACGAGGGACGATATAGTCATCGCTGGTTAGTGTTGAGTTGACGTCACAAATCTTTTCTTTTGCCCTCCAATACAATACTATGCTAAAATGGGAAAGTCGCGTGACGTCAAATCAATGTTAATCCGAGATGACTATACCAACACCCCGGCCAGCAACTCGAGATGGTTCGCACCACGATGGTGTGCAGCCCTGCTTGATGGTGAACACTCCTCCTTACCTGACTTGGACCTGATGGTGACTCCGACTCAAGCAAGCAGGGGCTCTATGTTTGGTAAATGGGCGGCGGACTGCTGCAGTGATTTGGGCGTGCCTTGCAGCTACAACCAGATTAACGACACAAAAGATCTGACCACCCCGGCTGCTGTAATCACCTTTCTCTTGTTTATTGCCAACTGACTCACTGGCCATACTTAAAACGATTGTTGCTCAGCTGGTTAACGGGGGATTTCATGGAAGATTTTTGAAAATGGCGATATTTGCACTCTCTCTGAATATTAAAATATAGGCACTTGACGCAGTGGTAGGTGCATCTTCGTAATCTTCGATCGTGAGTTCGATCCCAACGTTTTATAAGTGGCGGTTGCTGAAGAACACCCACTCATGCAGGAGGTGATTGATGGCATCCTCCATCAATTACCGACCATCCTGACTGAGGTTTCCATGGTTTCCTCAGTCACAATCAGGTGCATGGATGAGATGGCCGCCTCGGTTTGGAAGGGACCAACAAAACCGCATTCTAATCAATATGCTATAGGTAGGGCTTACGAAGAGCCGGGATGTTAAATTCAATCAGCGTGTGGCACTTGTGACAAGTTCCCTACAAAATTGTGATAAAAAATAGAAAAGTAAAAATATCCAGCAAAACCTCGCTTAATTATCGTATGTATTTTGTAGTTTCTTTTTGTGACGTTTTCATTTTTCATTCTATATAAGAGCTTGTATTTTTTTTTAACAATTTTAACTTTTAACTAATGGTTGTGTTTATTTTTGGAAATCGACGAATACAGAATTTTAATTTTAGACCACCCAAAGAGATTCTTGCAACGTATGCACAAATGACTATTTATTTGAACTTTTCTCACCTTGCTCTGAAAGTGACCATGTTAATTTTCTCTCTTGTTTTGTTACAGGTAAGCTAAAGACGCGACTCCACAGATCTGAGACTCGCCAGCGGACGGTCTGTAGAAATATTTTGTATACAAATATCTCGCGTGTCTGGCAAGCGACCAGAAATAGTTCTTATCATGCGAAGCATTTTTGTCACTTCGGGAAATATTACAGCTGCATTTTCATGTTAAATTTCTAGTTGCTGTTTCGAAAAGTTATAATTTATTTTCAGCAGTTTATCTTCCAATAATTCGATTGATATTAAAAAATAAAAGATATTATTTATATTAGACTTTTTCAGCATATGAATATTTCATAGACATCATTTACAAAATTTCTTATAATATAGTAATTATATACTATGAAATTTTCAAATTACTTTTATAATACGTTCGAATCAAATTAATTTAAAATTGCACCTGAACTAGCTGTACCACAGGGTGATCTGATATAAAATACGAATGCCTTTGACTGTATATAGTAAACTATGGTGAGCCGCATAGCAGGTATCCCTGTAAAAATATAAAAATGCATGGTTATCCCTATATTATTATATTTAACAATCGCGACTTCAACTTCCGAGCATTATAATAATTGATTCCATATCTGACGTTAAGAACTGTGAAGTTTTGAGACAATGTAAGGCAAAGGTTGAATTTATAATGCTGGATTGTTATATTATATTAAAAGCACTAAATCTCTGATTTGAAATGCATGGTCAAGAATCTTTGAGGGGCCCGGAGGGCCCTCCGCGGGGCCCGCAGGGCCCCGCCGCGCCCGCAGGGCGCGTCCCGGGTGGGGCCCGAAGGGCCCCACCCGTCATTTTCAAAATCCAAAAATTCCCAAAAATTCCCGGGGGGTATTTCCAAAATTCCCGAAATTTCAAAAATTTCCGAAAAATGACGTTTTGACCCCAAAAACGGCTTTAGGTAACATGCGCTACCCCTACTTTTTGCCTTCAAAGATGGCGTCCGGCGCACCGTTCGCCCGCCATAAGCGATAATGTTAATTTTTTTTAAAAACCACCGGTAAGCGGTTTTGAGAGTTGGAGCTTAGGTCCCAATGGGCGAAATGTAGCCCGGAACGTAAACTTTTATATGGGAGGTGTTATTTTTGAATTTGTGCCCCAAAAATTTTTTATGGCCGTTTTAGTGATTTTTTCAAAAAAATTCGCCGTTTTTGCGGTTTTTGCCGAAAAAGTCATTTAAAGTTGGTAACTGAAACTTTTTTCGGTCGAATCGTTTAGAAGACTGTGTCGGGCATCTTTTAGCTTCATGTGAGCTCCCTCCTATCTGTTTTGGTTCCGCAGCTGCGGTCCCCGGAAGTTTGAGACCTCGAAAAAAAGGTGTTTTACGGCCTTTACCTTAAATCATTAGATTGAAGAGCTACGGCGAAGGTCCCCACGGCAAAAGTGTGTCCCAACAGACGACGCAGCTTCGCCAAATACAAACATGGCACCTCCAAAGCATACTCACCGTGCTATGGCCGGATCTGTACAGTATGGCACCCGAAACCCCTAGGGGTGCAACTTTTATTTTTGGACCCCATAAAAGGTGCCCCGAAGGGGCTTCCGGTTTTTGTTTTGGGACCCATCAGAATTCAAATTTAACGGGCTATCTGACCAATATCAACTTGGGCCCCTGGGGCCCCTTGAGCCCCCTCCAGAGGGGTAGTTTTCAAAAGCTCTTTCGCTAGCTTCAATCTGGTGAACCCCCCCAACAGTTTCGGCAATTTTTTGGCTAGGAACGAGTTTAAGACCTTTTCTGAAAGCTTTTGGCAAGTCCTAACTTTTCTTCGGCTCGATTTTTCGATTTTCAAAAAAGTCAAAAAATCGCATGGGAACATAGGGTTTACGCATGCTAAAAATCGACCACTTTCCCCCTCGAATAACTTTTGAGCACACCTGAAATCGAAAATTCCGCGCAGTATGAAAGTTGCCCACACTCTTTTTCTTTCAGAAACTTTTTTCAAATCGATGCCAACTATGAGAATTAGCCCAGGCAAGCGGGAAATGCAAAACAACCTCCTCCCATAAGGATAACATAGGAAACGCATCCTTTTCCCGAATAACTTTTTTTTTACGTTATTGACATGGTGTTGTTTCGTCGAACCCTGTTAAAACTAAGCTTCTCACGCCTAAAAATATGCGTTTCAAGAATGTGGGTCTTACGGGGCCCGCAGGGCCCCCTCTTCAAAGTACGCGTTTTGGATCCAATATGGCGGCAGAGCGAAACGTTCCACAACTTTGTTCTGACACTTTATGGACTCTACACCATGTGCCCTTCAATTTGATACCCGACTCGACCCCCTGCGACCACCGAAAGTGCGTTTTTTTTAAAACGAAAGCCTGGTCTCAAATCCCCATAAGAATAACATGGGGCCATTTGATTAGCATTGCGGGCGGATCTGCCGGCCAAAATACCCATTTTTTACGGGTTGCGCCAAACTCGGGGAAGGAATTTATTTTCGAGCAAACTCTCGACGGGAGGTTGTAGGGGACCCAAAACAATGCCCAAAAACCAATTTTGGGATTTTTCCGGCACATAGGGGGCCCACGCGGCCCGATCGAAGATATGAATTTTTCGATATCCAAAATCCCGATTTCGGGAAAGTGTTTGTCCCGAAAAATTATTTGTCCAATTTTTCTAGACCAGTTTTTTGAGCCAGACAAGATGCAGTCTTCAGATTTAAGCTGCGACCCATAGTTCTTGAGATTTTTGGACTTTTATGTTTTTGACAAAAATTTCAGAAGGGGTACCCCTTCTCTCACCGCTTATACATGGGGAAGATAGGGGGAAAAATCGAAATTGAGTTTTCGATGGTTTCTGACTATATCGACCACGCTGATCACGAATCTGGCCTCGGATTTTACCTATCTCGAAAAACAAGATGGCGGCGGGCGAAATACCAATTTTTCGTATATGCACTATGCTGGATTTCATGCACGATTTCAATGTACAGGTGTTATTTATGGGTAAATAAAATATTAAATTGAATTTCTATACGTAAAAACATCCCTGGAGTTTGAAAATAACCATTATTTAACGCTCAGATCAATATTTTATTTGATATTCAATTTTAAGCGAGGCGAGGAACGAGCCGAGCTGCGTATGAGTTGGCAATGTTATTCATTGCCCGCACGCATCTATCCAAGAATTTTAAGCGAGGCGAGGAACGAGCCGAGCTGTTTTTCGAAAGGCCAACACTATCTTATTCCATTGTATGGTTAGGTGAGGTCTCCGAAGGAGCCGAGCTGCGTATGAATGGCGGACCCGTGACGAACGCATGTTTTTTATTCTTACGCGTTGCGAGCCATATCAATCTCCCCTCTACAGTCCAGTATCATGTAAAATTATGCCAGAAACTCGAATTTAGTACTGTCGGGAACCGGAAATGATCGAGGAAGGCTTCTTCTTCTTCTTACAATTGTTGGAAGGAGCCTAAACGGCTATAATTCCACGTACTGAGTAACTTGGATCAATTGTATAGTTGAACTGTTTTTTGCAGGGTCTTGTAAAGGATAATGGACGAACAATGGATAGGATGATTATGGAATGTGGGATGCAAGGTGATGATGGAAGTGGTACCTATATGCCCACCACGTGTTACCGTGGGTGAACCAAAACCACACAAGGAATTGGTTGGATTTTAGGACATTGGGTTGACGGTGTGGTGTGGGGTGCAATAATGTAGGTTGATGATGCAGGCGACAACATGCAAGGAATGGCAGGAATTTGAAAGATTCTCAACGTGTCGACTCCTGTGGGCCGACCGAAGAGCAGGGTCAAAGTAGGATTATGTGGATGCGGTGAGGCGAGATGATGATTATGAATCAAATTGACTGGGGATAGGAGTATAGAAATCAAGACGATTAATATATAGAATAGGATAGGGATAGTTACCAGGAGAGGACAGACAATTTGAGCGGAGAGTCACGTCGGCGTTGCTCACTCTGGCGCGCCATCTTGATTCTGATCGAGGAAGGCGGGAAAATCAAAAAAATAAAGCGGGCGGCAATATTTAAATCTGCTGGCGATCATTATTGGGTGGGAAACACGTTTCATGCATATTATATCGCGCGTGCACCGCGGTTTGAACGGTTTCCCGCCAACATTCGAGAGGCCCCGTTATGTGCATGACGTCACAGCTTGTGGATCGTCGTTGCCATGGCAACGGGTAAACAAGCATTGTTGGGAACGGCGAGAGGACGTGATTACAAAATTTCTGAGAATGTCGTTGACGTTCTCAACAGTCATTCGTTCTCTGACCGCCGACTAGCGAGGTTGACTCAGATACCAAGACTTGCAAGGTAAAATGTGAATGGTTACTGAATTTATTTTAAATCTCTGTCCGCTACCAGGTTCCTTCTGATAAGCCCCCTTCCGCTTTTCGGTTTCCCGGTTTCATCCGATTAAAAAGTCCTACCGAATTCCGCTTTCCCGGTTTCATCCGATTAAGGAGCCCCACCTTCTACGATTCGCTTTGCTGTTGCTGACGACTTTGTAATAAATGGTGACAAAAGAAAGTGGACCTACTCGACTCAGAGGTGCTGTATCTTCGCTTTATTTATTATTTTTTATTACTATTTTTATTTATTTTTATTTCTGTATATTTTTTGATGCAAATATTTTTCACAACATGAATATTATCAAATCCAAGCCCCCTATTAAAACCCCTGCAATTTCTTCGAACCCGTTGAAACTTTTTTTGAAAAATTAAGACTGGCATTGCAAATGATCACTGCACACTGATTTGGGGCCTTTTCGTAAAGGCCCCCCAGCCCTAGTTTGTGTATTTTAAATTCATATCGACATAAATAAAAGTTAGTTATAATGAATTCCATATAAGCGAAGACGGAAACCAGCGAAATCAAGGCGGAATATCTCGTCGCAAAAGTTGACCCATATTGAACATAATTCGTTTGATATGAAATATGAAATGACCTTTGTCTCCAAGGAAGCTTATTTCATAGTACGAGTGATGTGCCTCACGGCGCTGGAATTGTTTCTGCTTGGTTTGATACGTAATGTCTATATGGTTACGGATGAATATGTATAGCAAACCACTGTAAAGGGGGAGAACCTTCGTATTTTTTTGTCCATATTTTTATCATAAAAAAGTTTAATCTGAATGTTGCGTGGGAAAGTATTGTGATGACACGTTGATATGAGGATTTATTATTGATGCGGGAGCCGAAGAGGTTGCAAAACTCTCTAGAGAGGTCATGTGGTGACCATTCTAAAGCTTGAGATTCATTGTTAATTAAGACATATGTAGAATTTATTATTCCTGCGGGAGCCGAAGAGGTTGCAATGTTTTCTAGAGAGGTCATGTGGTGACCATTCTGAAATGAAGACACCAATTGCATGGGGTTTAACTAACTACCTAACCGTGGTATATAATTTAACACTAATGTCTGCTATATAAGGGTATATAACTATGGTTTAATTCTACTGCATGTTATACGGAGAGAAGTCATGACCTAATCCTGAACTAATGCTGCAGAAGCTAAAGAGGTTGCACCATTCTCTAGAGATGTCATGTTGGAAATGCAGACACACTGGGGGGTTTAACTAGACCGAGCATTTTCTGATTGGTCGAGAGCTTTTCGATTTCCGAGCAGTTATTCTGAACACTGCCTAACCATGTATGATTTTAATGATTTAATATTGCTGCTCTATGGAGGTTGAACTTCTCAAGATAAACTTCGTGGTATTTGAAGATTTCATTAACCATATCACGTATGTATGATTTATTATGCTGCATGCGGGCCGAAGAAGAGGTTGCATTCTCTTCTAGAGAAGTTTTGCGGTGACTACTTTGAGATGGAGCGATATTTTTTATTATTATTAACCAGCGATGATGATCCTCCATAGAGATATAGTTTGGCTGCAGTTAGAGTAAATGTTTCAATTCGCAGTATTAAACTTCTTTATAGTGACATAAACAGCTTTCTCTCCCAGGACTTTCAATGTAAAATATTATAGATTTTGTTTCCGAAGCCAATTCTGAGGGAATTGTGACCGTTTCAAGTACAAATCATGTTGCTCTCACCCTGGGGTAAATTCATCTCGCTTTCCACCTCTAGTACATGCATGCAGTGATGCACTTATGTGTGGTTCCCCAGGGTTTGGACATCGCTTTGGTCCATTGATAAAAAGTAGAGGTGTTCGTCCTGACTGAGGTTTTCCACGGTTAATTCCCTCAGTCTCACCTCAGCGAATGGTGGTATAACGAATATAGCAGGCCGTGACCACCATCCTTTCCCTACCTATTACCCCGCCGCGAGCTGTAAGCTCCTAGGAGTGTATCCTTGTATAAAAAAACAAGAAAATTATAACTAAAACTATTGACTTGGTATTATCAAACTATCAAACAAGAAAATTATAACTAAAACTATTGACTTGGTATTATCAAACTATCTCGGCTGTAAGTCCACACGACGTACCCCCTACCTGCATACTTGATGAGAACGGAGTGATAACAGCAGTCGTACATACAACTGGGCTAGCTGTTATCACTCGCGTGTACCGCAACAAAAGTAATCGCTCATGTAAATTAGGTACAACAAATATGCAGGAAGTAACGGCTCGTCACACTGAATGGATAACACTTCTCATATTTATTTCGGTTAAAAACAAAAAGGAAACAAGCGATGAGTCAACTGCATTATTATTTAGTTCTATGCGGAGCTTATTTCTATTATATATTTTCTAATTTCATATCACGTACAAGGTGTAGCATAATATATGTTTTCATTATATAACCATTATACATGTATATGGAACTATATATAGTATAATATATGATATATTGATAAATATATATGAGAAAGTAAAATTCTAGAAAATAGGCAAAATAGGCTTAGCTTTTATTTTCTGGGTACTTGCAGCAAATTAAAGACCCTGCACAAGATTGACGAGAAGCAAGGCAGTAGACCGAGAAAGATTCATAAGCTGTCTGTTTGGACATGCAGGTGCGTTTGAGACGCGTTGCCATGACAACCGATGGGATACTATGATGGCTGCAGGTGCGTGTCAAATCGACTGGGAGCGTGGCAGAAGGCCCGTCACGCTCGTTCGGGGATCGTTATCACCTTGTGTTGTCCGTCATCTACCAGGGAGCACTGTGGTCCATAGAGAAGATGCTTAAGGTCTGTCGCTATGCAGCCGGCCACCAGAGGCGCGACGTATGCCTTTTAAAAAATAATTATTGGATGAATTTTGTTCGGCTTCTTCTGCAGAACGATAAATTATATTCCATTTTTGATGATATAATGTTATTCATACATATAATCTTTAGGAAACCTGTTAATATAAATTCGTATCGGTAAGATTTTGATGACTTTATTAGTACGAAAAAATACATATAATATTTCCCTACTTCCTCACAAGCCATTTTGCTGATTTATTTTCGCCGCAGATGTACCTTACTGCACTGTACATTGTTCCATTGTTGGGGACGAGCGGCCGGCCTGCACCTTGCTCGCTAGCGGTCAGGCAGGCGAGGCGGGCCACTTGGCCTGCAGACTTTCACAAGGGTTGGCGCCTTGCGGCTCGCGCGACGCAAATATAATATAATCGCGGGCCGTGCTTTTACTTTATCTATGGTCAGGAAAAATGAATACATAAAAATATTGCACCATCAATCAAAATGCAATGAATGCAGCATTTATTAATGTGATATAAATATTATAAATATAACATACATTTAATATAAATTTATAAAAAAGTATATAAAAATATAAATATAAATGATACAAAATATAAAATAATATTAAAATATTAATATAATATAATATTTAATATAATATTAAAATTTTTTTATAAAAATTGAAACATATTAATACAACATTATATATATATATATTTAAAATGTATATATGATGTTGCAATATTTATGCATTTATTATGCATAATTTACTACATTTGATTGGTGCAATTTTTTCATTTTCTCCTATGAAATATAAAGTGGTGTTCCCAAAAATATTTATAGATTGCATTGAAGTCTGTTTGTAACTAGGTTTCTATCTAAAACATATACTACATTCTTTTCTTCACCTTTCTCAAAGAAAAGAAAGGTTTATGAATGAGGATAGCAAGGGTTGGGGGAGTAAAATACAAGTTATTTTCTTGAGTTCGTTTACCCTTCTGACCTGCGCGCGACAGTGAAAATTGTTGTAATTATATAACAATGAAAACTTATAAAAAATTAATCTATATATATTTTATTAGGAAAATTATGAATCATAATAAAGTATATTGATTTCGCTTTTTCATTATTATTCAATAAATTTAATTTCAGTCTCTCCAAGTATAGATGATCGTCATGAAACACTTGAAAAGTATTGCTTGAGAGGATACAAAAAAAAAAGGAAGGATTATTATAATAAACAGATTCAGATTTCAAATTCATCGTTATATAATACAGGTCGAGAATATTTTAATTACTTTTTAAAATATTAAGTTTGGAGGGAGTTTTATCATTAAAACCACACAAAAAAATTGTATATATAATATATAAATATTTGAAAAATATATATCATACTAATTTTGATAAAAAAAAAATGTGCCTTGAAAATTAACTTTTATTAAAAAAAATTTGATCATTTTACGCGTACAGCAACGCATTCAGTACGTAACGCCTGCTCTTTTTTTCCCTTCTCCCCATCCTTCCCCGTCCTCTCCGGACCCAGGAAGGAAGTGAAGAAAAAAAAACTGCAGCTCGCGAATGCAAGCAGTAGCAGCGCGGGGCAATTGCACATTCTACCTCATGATAGCAGCATTCGCACTCATGATGTGGTCCACGGACAGGAGCAAAATACATTGAATTTCAATGTGAAAGAGTTACTATAATAATAAAAAATAGTTTCTTTTTTCTAAACGTCACATTTTTAATTTAATTTATAATTTGACATAATTAAAAATGCATCTAAAAAATTAATCCACAGTTCTTTATTAGTTTGAGCATACATTAGCATTTTATTCATATTCCATAAATTTAATTTTTTTACTCCTTCCAGTAGATAATTGACATGATAAAACTGAAAAAGTATAGCTTGAAAGGATATAAAAAATATAAGATTTTATATGTCCGATTGGTGATTATAGTATTCAGATTTATCCTATATAAAGCCGATAATGTATTTTTTTTTTAAATTAATTAGGTTAGTTTCTTTATCTATATATTATACAAAAAAGCAACAAAACATTTTTTGATACCTATTAATTACTACAAAAATTAAATTTATTTAAAAAAAATAATTCATAATAATAACAGAGAATGCTGTATACAAAACACTCTGTTACCATATTTGGGTATTTCTATTTTCTATTCAATTTACAGTACAATACTTTGGAGTCGACCTCACAATGCACTCGTCACGGCACGCATGGCACGTAAAGGACGCACTCGCAACGGCACGCCTGCCCTCCTTGTTTCTTTCCTTGTCTTCAGCTTTTGCTCTCCAGTAAAATGTTGCATACTTTTAATTGCTATAACTCTATATATAATGAATATTTTAAATAATGAATCGGTAGAAGGCATAGGCAAACAACACGTTTAAGCCCTAAGTTCAACAAAAACGCTTAATTTTCTTTATTTTCATTGCTAATGCCGAATAAAAATCACCGAATCCCGTATCTTTTTTACTATAGGCAGGTAGCGACATCTCATTTAATTTCAGTTGCATTTTTTCATAGCGACAGACCTTAATGTCATTTTCAATCGCGGAAATTTAAGTTTGCTCATTGCTTCAATATAATTATTGAAGATTATAGCAGCCGCAACTTTGTTTTTGCATTTTTTTTTTTTATCCCCATCAACCTTTTTTATCATATGTTTTTCCAAACTTAGGGAAAATAACTAAATAAAAAGTTGTGTTCCATCCTGACTGAGATTTCCATGGTTCCCTCATTCTCATGTAATTCTTGGAAGGGGTGGTAGCCCCAGAAACGTACAAGTTCACGCGAGTTTTTTGAGTTGGAATTAGAACTGCCAAGTAGAATTCTGAATACTTGAATAAAATAGAGTGCAAAATAAGTGGTAATTTAACAATTGTCTAGAATTAGTACAGTGTTACGGTGTAGTTTATTTTAACGTTATTTTGTTTGAATTACGTGATAAAAGACAGGTAAACTAATTAATTATTCCGCAATTCGCTAACCAACAATATAATAGAATGAAACAAACCATTTAAATCAATGAACTGCATTTTCTAAAAATAAAAACTCCTTTTTTTGTCCCAATTACAGTAGTTGTCACAGATCTGTAAGTTTAAATTTCGCGCTCTAATGAGAAGCGCAGTCTGATTGTCATTTGTCGATCCTCGCCTGATTGTTTCCATCACTTTCTCTTACTGTTATGTCGTCTGTTCCCATCAAACTTGCGTCAACTTGCTTTCCCTCATTAAGAAGATCTGCGTAATTATATGTGGACTATGTGAATTTGAGTACCTCGCAACAATCCTCCAACAATGACTTTTACTACTTCAGGTTCTCAAAGTTATATTTAAATAGCCTATTAAAAGTAGACTATATAATTTGTCGTGCTTTTTTATTTTAATTTTAGTCGCTACCTTGCACGATATATTTGAATGTATATCATATTTATGCAGTATTAATAATATATATATACCTGTACATATAGTATGGAAATATGTGTTGATTGCCTCCAAAATAGTGCTCTAATATAATTTGTCATGCATGTTGTATTAATATTATCTGCATAATTTTTCATATAAACCACTTAGCATACGTCAAAAACTATGCGTCGATTGCCCCAAATTAAATTTTTTTGAGAAAAAAATTATTTTATTAATTAAAAAGGCGACGATAAAAACAACAGCCTCCAGGTAGCCAGATGATGCATGAACTCTAACGGCTCCAGTTTTTGCTTCAAATTACATTTTTTTATGAGATATTATACTTTAAAATTGATTAATTAAAGAAGGGACGATCAAAAACAATAGCCTCCAGGTAGCATCACGGTGACACGTGAACTCCAACATTGTCCAGTACGTGTGACTAGCTCTGTTTTGGCAACTAACACTGTAGTGGTTTGCACCTGTTGGTTCAGTCTCACCACCGTTAAAGTCTCCGAATCGACAAAATTTGCGGCGTCACGACAAGCCGCTGAGAGTTTTTGCTGCCTCAAATTTGTGATAGAAAACAAACAGAGAAACAAGGTCACAAGTTCTGGGTGGAACCGATCGATTTTTACAGTTCATTTTTTTTTTAACTAAATTTCTAGCTTTTTTATTAATTAAATTGATGTGATCATTAGCTGGACTTTAATGATGTATTGTAAACGTGAGTCAACTTAAATACTATAAAATAAATATATATCAAATAGAAAATGTTATTTAGAATTAGTTTGACAGAAAACAACGGGATAGTTTCAACAAAAATAAATATTGATATCATCTTTTTGTTTTAAAATTTCAGCACCCAAGTTACGAAAGTTCTGACACCAGATACCTCGATCCTCACCTGCCGTGCATCATGCCACATAATTAATATCACCTGAGACGACCTGTGGTTTTTCACCCCTTCTAAAACACTGTGGCTGCGAGCTGCTTTACCTAACGTTATATCGTTATAATATAACGAAAGTTCAGTATTTCATAACGAAAATGAAAGAATTTTGAGTAGGAATTCAAATTCAAAAAGGCTTTTATTCAGAAAATACATGATTACAATACAAGTTTGGATTTAAATACAATGAGATATTAGAATGTGAAAATCTTAGTGGCTTAATCGAAAGAAGGGGTAAAAATATGGAACTATAGCTGTGAATTTTTTCATATTTTTCTGAGACCAGGAATTATTTTTAAAAAAATAGACTTTCAATAATTTTTTAAAAAATAGTTCCCGGTCTCAGAAAAATCTGACAAAATTCACAGCACCATATTTTTACTCCTTTCTTTCAATTAAGCCACAAAAATTTTCACATTCTAATATCTCATTAAGACTTTTTAACCAAACCATGCAGCCATAAAAAAAAATTAAAAATATATTAAGAATTTTTGCATCCCCTAAATTAAAATAAAACGCAACCCTCTTTACTGTGCCGTATAAAAAGTTGCATAAGGATTTGGGAAATAC
This sequence comes from Siphlonurus alternatus, assembly GCA_949825025.1. NCBI lineage: Eukaryota > Metazoa > Arthropoda > Insecta > Ephemeroptera > Siphlonuridae > Siphlonurus > Siphlonurus alternatus. Next base: position 35,799,134 of record OX463782.1, read on the forward strand.
CAAAACATCATAATTTACTGATATTTTTATGATTTACTCTTAAATATAATATATTCAACAACTTTTTTTTACCATTACTAACAAAAAAATTAAATTTGTTTATTAGTAACTAAAATTTTATATATGAATAATTACAGTTCATCTTCCAGAAAGTTATTATGTATCATTAAAGTTTAAAAAATAAAAAATCAATTTTATAATGGTAGCTAGGAGCATCATCACCATATAATTTTGCATTCTGGTTATACTGGTAGAAGAAGCTGTGGCTAGCTCCACACCACAGAGTACCTTGATCCCTCTCTTGGTGACCTTGTATACAAGCCCGGGGGCGCGACGCCGTGGAGCCTGCCACCTGCCGGGACAAACACGAACCTCGGACACCCCAAGAGACTTCAACGAACGGTCATTTACATACCTGAAGTGTAAACGATTTGAACTAAGTGTTAAAATTCTGATAACAATAATTGAAGAGGTATGTCGTGAGGGAAAGAAAAAAACTTTGTTTCATGGAATATAAATATATAATACACAAATATGTGTAGGTAAATATTTGTTTAGAAAACTAGAAACACATGCCACTGCGAATCGACGCACCTTTGCAAAATAGCGTTTACTCAACTTTAACCTAAATTATTACTATTTCACTGATTTTTTTTTCTTTGGAGGCTTCTGTTTGAGTTAATTAAAGCATTTTTCTTTAAGCTAACCGAGGGAGTTATGCCTTTTTACTTATTATATAATACAGAGATAAAAACCATTACTTAAACTCATAATATTCCAATTTAAAAGTAATTATCTGCATTATTTTTTAATGTAATCAAATACAAAAACAATTTAATCAGTAGTCAAGTTAATAATATTTATCATTACCACAGAAATGCGACGGTAACTCGAGAGTGGTTCTTGGCTACAGCAGCGCCATCAGTGGCAGGCGGACAGTCGAGCGGTTCACTTTCTCCCTCAGTGGCGCGGCGGACATCGACGCGATAGCAAGTCGTCCGCTCACGTTAGTGTTTATATAGTTTATATGTGGAGTGATTTAGTGTGGTGATAGTTACATTTACGTTGGAATATTATGAGTTTAAGTGATGGTTTTATCGTGAGTGAGTTGGTGTTCTGCTGAGAGTGATTCTTTGGTGCACGTGTGGAAATGATGCGGCGGTGTGATGGTGCCCCCAGGGACCTACTGCTGCTACAGAGGCTATTCACCGAGCAGCCGTGCCTATAACTTAACAAATAGTAAAATATAATAATCATGAAACCTATTACTTTTGAGAAGTTACGTCGTCTTATGGGTGGAGGTCGTAAGAAAAAAGAAAGAAGTGAAGCTCCGTTTAAAAGAAGTGATTCATTTCGTAGGATTTCAATTAAAAGACATTATCTTGAACGTGGGCATGCTAAATTACCAGGTCAGCTCTTGGCAGCAAAGTCCATCACTGCAGCCACTGTGGAGGATAATGCGTGTTCCGTGGCTGCTACAAGCTCAGTCACTTCTGCAACCAAGCCTATTGTTTCAACTGAGGAGGACCAGTCATTAAAGATTGGATACGGACAATGGCTACGTGGTATGCAGTCGGAGGAAAAGTCACCAAAGGTCGCGAGAAGTACTCGACCTGTGTCACCCACACGTGTCGAGATAACCAGGCTCGACCGTTCTCCGGTGACGTCACGACAGATCCGTGTGAGCGCACGACCCTCCCCTGCCGTGTCCATAGACAATGACCCCGCCTCACGGCAGACTCGCGTCAGTTCAAGACCCTCTCCTGTTGGTTCCCTAGATTCTGACCTCGGTTCACGGCAGACTCGAATCAGTTCAAGACCCTCCCCCTCCAGTTCCATAGACTCTGACCTAGCCTCCCGGCAGATCCGAGTTAGTGCCAGACCCTCACCCGCGACGTCGCTAGACTCTGACCTCCGTTCTCCAGCGTCTTCTCGTCAGATCAGAGTGAGCGCTCGACCGTCCCCTGCGACCTCCCTGGACTCCGACCTTCCGTTCTCTCCCACGGAGATCAGTCTGGGTCGCATCTGGATGGACCCTCCGGTGTCCAGGACCCCTCGCAGTCTAGAACTTCCCCCCACGGCATCCAGACGTCTCATCATGTCCCCTAATGACGTGCCAGGGTGCTCGGGGGTGGAGAGGGCCCACCGATCCTTGGAAAGCGCCCTCAAGGACCGAGCCGCACGAAGGGACGATCCGTTACCCCGGCTGCCCCTGCCTCCTCCTCCGGTCACCAGGACCCAGTCAGGGTCGAGCAAGACCCTCTCATCTAGGGCCTCCGACCCTCACTCCTCCAAAGACTCTGGGTTCTCGTTCTCAATACCGAGACTAAATGTCGTAACATCGGGGGGTGGTTTTTTCCGTAAGAAAATGGCGAAACCGAAACCTAGTGTGAGTAGAGATGGCTACTTCAAGCGAACAAGCTCAATAAGAAAGTCGCAAGAACGTGTGTTAAGACGGAGTAATAATAAAAGTAAAGGTAGAAATTCCGGGCGAAAAGCCAACAAGAAATCAATAACAAGTAATAACAGTGACATTTATCAAGTGATGATCGGTAGACCACGCTCATTACGTTCATTAAAGTTAGACCCAATGTTTTTTGTACCCCCTGAAAAAAGAAAATCACATTTAAAATCCATAAAGAGATCTAAACGTTACGAAGTTTGTGAGATACGAGATCTTGAGAGCGTTGCTTATGCCGCTACGGAGGCTACAACGTCCATTGCGCCTCGCCGCCATGTTGGTGAACACGTCAGCGATGACGTGGTGGACGAGGATGACGAGGGTCTGTACGAGTGTGTGCGACCCACCGAATTGGACCCCGTGGTGGAGGACCTTACTTCCTCAGGTTCGGAGGACGAACGTTACGTACCCCAGGGGGTGTCACCAGTGCCTCGCAGGCGACCCGTACGTCGCAAGAAGTCTGCACGCATCAAGTTCGTGGCGAAACCACACGCAGTACGTCGAGCACCCTCCACCCTTCGTCGTAGAAAAAGCACCAAGAAAATATCAAGTAAGTCACATCCGGGTGTTATTACATCATATATCAGGCTTTGGTGAAAAAAATCTTTTTAAAACAAGCTTACAAATTTTTTTCACTCACGATTTTATATTGCAACTCATCTTACCAATTGCCGTTTTATTTTTTTAGACACTTTGTAAAAGATTTTTTTTTTCTGCAAAATTACTTGCATTTTTTATTATAAGTTTTATTATTAATAATTTAATATCTTTTTAATATAATTTACTACAGTCTGACATGAACCGCTATTCCTTACGTGATGTTCTTTAATGAATCATAACTGAACATTTTTATAATTACTGTTGCAAATTGAAATGCAATTACTAATATGTATATAAAATGAAATCAAATTGCATACTATATATTACAAAAAATAACGTTGCTAGCAGTAAAATAATTTTCCAATTATTACGAACGGTAATTGTATGTTATATTGTTGAAGAAGGACTCAACGTGTTTTTTTGACCACGGTCACAAAGGCATTGTCTGAAAACATAAAAAAATCACGAACTTGATGAAAATGGTTATTGATTCACCAGCAGGGGTTAATATCCCCGAGAACATCACGCACAAATTGTTGCAGTCCTCCGCGAATGTCATTGTTGTTCTCTGTTTTACCTCGGTGTTTTGTCTGCGCAGTTTTACATACAGGAAAATGCGTACATCTGCAAAATATAATTATGTTGCTCTCATGACATTTAATTTTAATGTGAGAAAATATTAATTAACATGCTGATACGCATTTTTTCTAATTTTATTTTAATATTATTTAAAAAAAAGCATTGATTAAGGCGAGTTTTCCAGCTGGTAAATAATGAAAATATCCAGTATAATAATTGTGACTGTTTTGTCAAATATATCAACTGACTAATTATAGTTTTATGTAAAGTTATAAGACTTAAAGTTAAGTATGGACAGTATTATGTTCAGTAATTATCTGCAATTATCTACTCTACGGTATTAAAATTTAATCTTGAAACTGCATATTTTGAACCGAAATAAATATGTAAAACATTCAATCAATCCATCAATCAATCAATTTATTAATCAAATTAATCAATCAATTTTTTAATCAATTGTACATCAAATTACAGTTTATCACGATAAAATGTTTTCATTTTCACCAAAACTGTAGAAGTAAGTTATTCTGCTGCTGGTTGTTCTCCGTCGATATATTTCAATATTTTAATATCGTCAGCAACATCCTGCAGCGATCTGTAGTCTGAGGCAGAGGTCAGTGTCCTCGAGATGCTGTGAGCTCCTGAGGCTCCCCCCCCCCCTCCCCCAGTCACCACCAGCCAGTGTCATTAAAACTGCACCAGTGTTGCCAACCGAATAAATTATCAGTAATAACAAATATAAAGATTACCATATATTATATGTTTAAACGTCAGTGTTGTTTTACTGCTTTAATTATAAAAAGTTTATGCTGAGGTTTTCAAAACAGAAATTAAAAGTACTTCCATGAAAACATGGAAGGAACAATTCACAACCTGCAATGCATGAAATTTGTTTATTTTTACAGAAACGAATAGTGGCATATTATGATACTTAGATTTTTTTTTTTAGTCCAGGAACTATTTTTTAAAAAAAAAAAAAATTGAAATAAGTCAATGGAAGCGTCAATAGGCATTTAGACCTGTCCTTTTTTATTAAGGATCCAGGGCAGCCAAAACTCGATATTTTTTATAAATGTTTCCAGGACTGAAAATGAAAAAATTCAAAGTTACATTATTTGGTTCCTTCTCTATCTATTTTTCAAAAAATTTCATGCGGGTTGTCATTCAGGAGGCATTGTCAATTCATTTCACCCTGTAACAAAAGTTCAATTACCCTCCATTGTAGATCACAGGGTTAACAAACTTGGTGTCATAATTATTGTACAGGACAGACTGGTTGTTTCACTTTTCTTCCACAACAATACTTCGGTCACGTGACCGTCCCTTTAACCGCGAGGTGCAGCAGCAGGAGGAATTTTCCCGCCTGATCAAAATTCCGGTCGCGTCGCCGATGACGTCAGAGTGACTAACCCAGTAATTGAAGAGGTGCGTGGATAATAACAGCTGAGTCTAGTGTCTGTGACAGAGCATTATTAAATAATAAAAATATACTTTAAAGCTCTTTATTTTAGACGAATAATATATAACATTGGCTGCATGGAACATTTAGTCCTATTATAAAGGCAAATAAAACTTTTCAATTCAATGTTTATTGTGACTGTGATCAAAATTAATTACACTTTGCTATATATAATATCAGCCTATTTTTAACTATTTACTCTACATTATATGCAAATTTTCATGTTATGATGATTTCATTCGTAAAATTCATTATAATATTGGATATAACTAGCTGTGGATTGTTATTTTTGAGGACGTAATCTTTGTGAATTGTTTAATTGTTTGATTTTTTATTGCATGTATTTAGGACCTCTCGAGTTATGTATCTTAAAAAAAAAAAAAAAAAAAACTAAACTAAACTAAACTAAAACTAAACGTAGTGGTGAAAGACGCTGTGATATGGTAGAGTTATGCTTTAAATGCTCTATGCTGGCATCACATGCAGTTTTCTACAGAACTGTGTGTCTGGCATGTTAAATTTTCTATACATGAATTTGATGTCACAGTATTTCGCGCAGCACAATTTTAAGGATGGTTCAGGTTTAAATATGATGAGAATACATAATTTGAAATCCTCTGTAATAATGTTTGCAATAAAAAAATTGCCAAGTCCATCTTTTGAGCAACAGCATGATGTAGCAGCTTGCATTGCAGGTTTTCGTTTGTAAAATTATATCCCGCATTTTGTATATATTGTGTTGCCAGCAGGGTTATGCCGTTTAAGGATTATTGTCTCATATATAATCTTTTAGGAGATGGTGAATCACACTCTGAAAATTATAGTAAACCTTCCTTACTTTATAACATAAATTTTCAGGAAAAAAATTTAATTAATTAAGCAAAAGTCTGTCTAGTTTTTTGGATATTCAGGACTTATAGTGAGAATATCACTGAAAATCTGGCGGCCATTAGTCAAATCAAATCAGCATCAATCTTTTTCACCTTATAGAAAATTAAAATATAAAAAATGGACTGAATAATTACTTTTTTTACTTCAGAAAGTGAACAGTACTTTATGTTCTGAAAATAGTGAAAATGTTATATTTTTTAACCTTCAAAAAATAATTACACTAGTGAAAATAATCCTTAAAGATAACAAATCCATTTAACTGTTCACGTTAATCCGGATTGTCTTTAGTTTGATTTATTCATGATTGTATAGGCGTTAGCAATTTCAGCAGCTGCAGAAGACAATTCGCAGAAGAGAGCACTTCTCTGAATCGTTTTATTATTTATCGGCTCTGGCGGGAGATTGGTGGGAAATGATAGCGCATGTTGTAGCAACATATTAACTGGATGGGTGACCACTCTAATAATATATGAAGTTGTGGTATATATAGCGTTGAAACGATATAAGTTCATTATAGAAGAAAAGGCATAATTCCAACTGTTATATATATATATATATATATATATATATATATATATATATATATATATATATATATATATATATATATATATATATATATATATATTATATACGGTTATATTTACTATTTACTGAAACACAGTAGATTATATCCTAATATAGTTTTTTTAAAAAAAAAAAAAGGAAAATAAAAAAAACACCCAATCTTTCCAATTTCTTGGCACTAACAGCATATAATATAATTATAATTACAAAAACTAAAAGTGCTATATATGTAAGAATGGTGGATAGAACCTTGCATATATGTGCTATATATAGAGTACTATAGACACTGTATATAGTAGGTAATACTTTGTTGATTAATATTGTTTATTTCTATTCAATACCCTTCAATTCAGCGTTGTCTTACCACGAATCAATAAAATTTTATCAAACGAGCAGTAAAGTTTGACCAGACCACTATAATTTGATGAATCCAAGGTTGTCATATATATAGTCGAAGTAATGTGCTCATAAACATCGGTTTGTTGATATCACTTATAAACAAGCCGTGTGGGTGTCTGATTGCTGATGGAATGGAAGGTTGGTATAAGGTCGTCAACTAGACTCACCTTGTCATCTGTATTTGGGCAGTCTAGCAGGCGGAAGTTCGCTCTGTTTATCCAGCACGCCCACAAGCAATGTTTACCTCGCTGCAGCTTTCTGCAAGACTTTGTCGTCATTGTATCGTCCGCAATAATGAGCTATCTGATCTCATGTGCTATTTCAGATGAGCGCAACAATAAGCTTTATGTTATATTACAGCTTTTATATTTGCACTCGCCTGATACAGTAGATTGCTCATTATTGAGAAAGAGAGACGGTCATACAGGTCCGATTGTGCTAAAGTCTGTCTAAATTCTTTGCCATAAATGAGACTTTTCTGTTTGATTAGGAGTATTTTATTATAAAGGCCATCGCCATCAGAAATAATGAGCTATCTATCTGCTTACCACGATTTAGTTGCAATAATGAGCCATCTGCTATTTCAGGTGAGCGCAATGTATTAAGCTGTATGTCAGTATAAAATAAAGCTCATAATTGCGCTCATCTGCAGTAGCAGAGATAGCTCATTATTGCAACGAAAACGTGGTAAGCAGATATCTCCTTACCACTATTTCGTTGGTTGCAATAATGAGCTATCTGCTTACGTTTTCGTTGCAATAATGAGCTATCTGCTACTGCAGATGAGCGCAATTATGAGCTTTATTTTATACTGACATACAGCTTATTACATTGCGCTCACCTGAAATAGCAGATGGCTCATTATTGCAACGAAATCGTGGTCAGCAGATAGCTCATTATTGCAACCAACGAAATAGTGGTAAGGAGATATACCATCCCTCGTCAGGAATAATGAAATATATCAGGAGGTAAATCACTTGACTAAGTTAAAGAGTTAACAATTAAGGTTTATTTACACGGTATGGTGTGGCACGATTTTGGCGCACTGTAGCGCAATATTGACTCAATAATAATAGTAAAAGCAAGCATTATGTCTAAAAAGATTTCAGATCTTTATTCGCACTTCGTTGTTACAAAAAATGACTTAACGTCTCCTCGTGCAAGCGATGCAATAAACATTACATTACAAGTCAGCTGTAATGTCAGTGCATGTGAGGACAATGTTACAAAAACCTGCACTCTCAGCTGTCCGTATGTAGGTTATATTTGTTTACAAAATTACTCAGCTAATTTCTTCCATAAAAGGCTTTTAAAAATATTACTCCTTTTATGGTTTAAAAATCTAATGAAAAAACTATAAAAAAAATCTTTCACTTTTGGTTAAATACATTTCTTTGTGTGTATTTAGAATGTTATAAAACGCACGTGAAATTTTATAGTGTTCGATAAAATCAATCTCAGCACGACTTACAGTACGCTTGTCTCTGTGCTTTCATCTTAGTAACTTTATTGTGGAGTTATTTTATTGATCGGGAAAAGAAGGCACACGCCTGCAGGTCTCGTTAATTGACACAAGAGGTGATTCATACTAGCCTGGCTCTGTAAATTTAGTCTACAGGTAGGTTATTAACTTTATTGTAGTAATTGTAGGGTGAAAGACGTATGATGTCCAGTTATAAAAAGGTGAAATCATACACCTTACTTGTCATGTTCGTTAGGTCGAAATTCTTATTCTTTGCCGATTTGTGCCTTTTTAACGTATCTGTAGAACGTATAACGCTGCCAAGAAAACTGTAATTTTTGTGTATAATAATTAAATCATGATTTTATACTTTATCTTTATTATATACTTTATATCCAGTTTTAAATTTTAAAAAAAAAAGAATAAACAATTTGAAGTGTGATTTCATACTATTATAATTAATTTATTATATATACATGTATAATACTATATATTTTATATTATATAATAATTTTAATACTATTATAATTACTGCAAAATATTATCATATGGAATCAATTATAGTTATGCTGTAATATGTAAATGCAAAGTAGAGAAAAGGGAGGTTCTATTTCGGTGTGCAAAAAAAAAAAAAAAAAATGTGTTCCCCCTGGGCATGTATTATCCATACACTGACAATTTGTGATCTCCATTAGTGGAATGTTACCCCCCTCCTCGGTGTCACACGCACTCAATCACAACTCGTCGATGTAACAATGTATCGAGAGTGACATTAAATTTACATGTGTGACGTCATTGGTGCTCATTGTAAGTGAAGATTCATGTCGATCAGTACGACGGGTCACTGGGGCGGCTGCTTTCTAACTGATAACGATGTCACACATTGTTGTCAAAACACACCTCCTTTCTGTCGTGATAATCGTAATCTAAGTGGAGCTGGAACTGTTATGTGATTTATTGGTGCAAGTCACCTTTTGTTTTTGTTTTTACTGTTAGGTTGTCAAAATAAAGGAATCCGTCATGTGTGTGTGTTTTCGTATGACGAGTGTATGCATACCAAATATATGGAGTTTGTTTTTAAATTTGTGAAACCTTCAAAATTGATTCAAAGGACGTTGTGACGTCATAGTCATGAAAACTGTGACGTCATCAGAGCGTATTTTCCCTCAATTTAAAAGAATTTTCGATTCACAAGTCTAGTTTCTCTATTAATAAAAACAACACCATGCAGGCTGCACGTCCATTCAGTTTTGGTGCCTTAAACCGCTAGAACAAATGCGACTAATTAAAATTAGGCATACAGGTAGACTGATGAACATTAATAGCGGCCAGTGCTCTCGGCGTTTCCTTTTCTCTGTCGCTGCTGACGTGGTCAAACTGATATAAATTGTCATGCCAGGACGCTATCTGACCACAGCCATCTGCCACTGTCGTGCCGGACTGCACGGTTAAAGGAGTTGGATTTACAATGTTTACATGGGTTATTTTCAGCTAACGACGCGAATAATGCGCATTTGCTATAATATCCATGGCGATTAAAAGGAGTATCCTATAATTCAATTAGCGATTTCGTTTGCGGAATAGCTTGTGCCTTAAAATCGCGTCTTATCGCCGTTTTTACCGCTCACGTGAATCCACCTTTACACATAGATCGCCGCAACCTGACGGATTTTTCTCAAAGTCATGGTAAAGAATGGAAAATGTTGCATATTAATTATTTTATTATAGAGGACCTCGAGTTTACTGTCAAAATCGAGGTGAAACAATCTGTTATTTTAGAGTTATGTTAAATGTTTTCATAATAAATATTTACATTACTATGACGTCACAGCGTCTTTTCACACGATTTTAATACTGGTTAAGGACTTAAAAATATATATATATAAAATATTGACTACAGCTCTGTTTGTAATTACACAATCAGAAAGAATAGATTTTTATTCATGAACCTTATTTTCCATATATCATCAATGAAAATCGATTCTTTCTGATTGTGTATTTATACGAACAGAGCTAATGCATAACTTGGTGTATTCTGTCGATATAATGTTTGCAAATAAAAAAAAATTAAATCGGTGCTTCAATTTTGATTGATATACACAGAGAGTTAATTTTGTATTACGACCCGAGACTCCCGCTACTCTATAGTCCATGTAATCGCGTCTCTAGCTACAGGTCTACAATGGCGGGGAAAGTTGTTGTTGGTCCATCACTCCTTTCTCCTGCTACTACCGGCGGGTCTTGATCTGGCTCACACAATGCTGAATTACACGCAGTAAAACTGTTCTAACACCAGTCAATTAAAATAATACAATATCCTTTTAACAATAAAACAGGCTTGCTTAGTTCAGGCTTGAAGGCGTTAGAATCACTCACAATACCACTCAAATCTTACCATGTGTTCAAGTGAGAATTATTCACAATAACGCTCAAATTATAAAGCGAGAAGCATATGAGAGTTTCTCCAAACGACCATCACGAGCAGTGACATCAACATACTCGCGGGCGGACTGTTTCCTAGCTGCTCTCTTATTATTAAATATTTCACGTGTGCACGGATCAGAGGTCAACTACTTACCTGGCTCCACTTTTACTTTTGTTTTGGTTATAAGGATTACTGTCACTGGTCTTAGGAGACGGTGAATCACACTCTGAAAATCATAGTAAACCTTCCTTACATTACAACATAAATTTAATATTCAGCAAAAAAAAAAAAAAAAAAAAAATGAAGCAAGAGTCGGTCTGTTTGTTTTAGCTATTTCAGAATATAAGTGCGAATATGATTAGAAATCTGGCGGCCATTAGTCATATCAGCATCTTTTTAACAAAAAAAAATTAATATCTCAAAAACTGGACTAAATATAATTATTTTTTACTTCAGAAAGTGAACAGTCATTTTGTTTTCTATGTTCTGATCTGAATTTTATATGTATTTTTTTACCATAAAAAATAATTACCATAGTGACAATAATCGTTAAAAAAATCGTACAAGCCCGCGTCCTTTTATTTGAATCAACGTTGACTTTTTGGTCTATTTTATTTAGGTTATAAAGCATGATAAAGCTAAAATATTTTGATATACTTTCTTAATCAATAAAAACCATACTCGATCATAATATAATTTTTGTGTTAAAAAATTAAACACATATTTTTTACGTCTGTTGTTATTGCATATAAAATAACTTTTATATTTGACACTTTAATCGGCTCGTTAAATAAAAAAATGTTTTGATTTCAACCTTGCCAAATTTTTGCTAGCAATCTTTTTGTTGTTGTTTTGGCTTGAGTCGTTGTAAAAAAAGATGCACACAGTGGGCGTTGACCGCCAAAAGAAAATAAAAGTGGCAGTAATTTTGACAGAAGAAATCGTAGGCGAGAGCCCATTAAATTTTATACATCCAAGGGCACAAATAATAATAATACTTTCACAAGATGCAACTAGAGCTCATTAATAATCAAAAGATCGAAAGTGGGGTATATTTAGATGCTTTATCATACTATAAATATTGAAAGAAAGTAAAAATTGCTACAGGCTTTGTATATAAAAATGAATGTTCTACTTTTTTTTTATTATGAACAAATATGGATCGGTTAGATAATCTTAGGTGTCCGGTTGCTGCTGATACATGACACGCTGCAGTACAGTTGGTGACAATAAACACACTTGTAGAGTCCACAGAGAGAGGAAGAGCTCTCGTGTTCATACTGGTACAATATGTGTCATAAGGGAGGTCCATGTTGAGAACAGGAACGACATCTATATCTCTATAGCTTTTATTTGTAACCTAATAGAACCTGGAGAACTTGTATACATTGTGTGTTAATAAGCTCTGTCCAGAACTAGCTAGAATCAGAACTGGAAAAGCTCTCGACCAATCAGAAAATTTTAAATTTCCGATTCACTTGCGTGGAAAATTCTAGTAATCGGAAATTTAGAATTTTTCTGATTGGTCGAGAGCATTTCCGTTCTGATTCCAAAACAGTTTTGAACATGGCTGAGGAAATTTTACGTTCGATAATCAGTCAAGTTGGCAGTCTTTGCACCCATCTGTAGTCTTACTTCGGTTCTAGAGTTTTTGATAATTTAAATATGGTGTGATTGCATGAGGGAACCTCCTTGCGATAATCAGTAAAGATGGTCGGTACAGGTACCCACATCAACGTTGACCTCCACTCTATATATAGCGCCCTCTTGTGGTGTGACTGGGGAAACCTTGCGATAATCACTATAATCAATAAAATAAATTATATACTAGCTAGTTAATATATTATTTATAATATCCATGCACAGAGAGACTGACCTCATGCAACTCTAGCACTCAATAAATTTGCGTGGTATGACTGAGGGAACCTTGCGATAATCAGGCAGCCACAGAGAGTGTGACCTGAGACGTTGGTTCCGCCCACCGCTGGGAGAAAGTGACCCGCCCTCATCATCGCTGGTATAATACGATGTAAGGAGTGACCTCTGGCGGCGTTGTTGTAGCTGGCTATGTTGTAAACTTGTTAATAAAACCAAGCGAAAACCGCTCCAACATTTAATTAAAAAGCAGAAGTGGAAAATTTTAAATTTATACATGGGGGAGAAATGAAACCGTTCACTCTCGCTATTTAAAGTTAATACTTAAATAAATAGTCAAGGATATATTACATTAATGATTTATGATATAGTGTTTTAGCAAATTGTTGTACATAAATTATTTTAATGAATTATTACAGTAAAAAAAAAATATTATATAATACTGCCTATATACTTGAGTGAACCAATCTTGTATAGCGTACGGGCGAACGTGTTTTTCATGTTACAATAATATGCAATCAATGCTATAAAATAATGTTTTCACTACTTTTCCCATTATACAGAATATTATATTTTTAGTTAACGATTAATCTTAATAACTGCAGCGTCATAATGTTGTATTTTAAAAATTTATCTTAGACGGAATCAAATGAAATAAATTTTGAAAATATTCTAAAATTTAATCGTTTATGGTTTAGCCAAATTCAAGGAGGCGGCTTTCTCATATATAACAGCTCCATTTTCGGTTTCCATCCATAATGCCCCATGTTAAACTTCTACCTCAATTTTCACAAAACTGATCAGACCTTTCCACTTCAAAATTTACATGCACCTATTGTTGACGAGTTCTTCTAAGTCCCCTGCCAAGAAGGCCGATTATACCGGGATCTTAATCAACTGATATTTTAATATACAGGTATGCAGGCTTTTTCCCCACAAACTCTCGGTGTGAGTTGACGGTATGATGAATGCAGTTGGTTGTGAACATTGACCTCAGCTGCGTGTGGACTGGGCTGCAGGAGAAAGGTGAAGGAGTGTCCTTAGTAAGATAATATCGAAATGTGTATCGACGGAGAAAATAACAGTTCCTTATACCTTTTGTCCGCGGGGGTACAATAAAATTTATATATTAATGGATTTTATTTTAATGAATTCACTATCTGATATTGGCTTCTAAAATTATATTTAGTTATATTTGATTGGATGTTATTAAACATTATGTAATTTTAACGTGGAGATAATAGTAATCATCATTAAATAAATATAAATTCCACAAAACGTGACGACTATATTTTTAAATTTGCAGTCAAATGTTTTCGGTATTTGTTTTGTTTTCACCTCAACTATAATTTGTTTTGCATTCCTCTCGTTATTTTTCGTGGTTCAATCAACATGCAGGATCATTTTTCAATATAATGACCACAACATCAAAATAAAGTATAAAAACAAACGCTATAATATACCGTATAGCATTTTAGAGGTGCCATGGGCGTAAAAATGCTGATATAATAAAATTAAATAAAGCATTAAGACTTTCACCTTTTGTCGAAACTTTGATGGTTTATTAAAAATTAAAAGATTATAATTCTGTATACAAATGAGCTCGCGGGAATATCATCATCATATTATATTGATTATTATATAATTAAATAACCATATAAAGCTCTCTGCTTTAACTTCCTGGCTCTTCGTAAACTCAATCACATTGCTTAGGATTTTGTGTTGCTTCCAAACCGTGGCCAATCCATCCCAGTATTCTCCTAGTTGTAATATAATATACATAAATGTATCTGGAATTGGATGAATAAAATAAATTGAAATTATGACTCAGGAAACCATGGAAACTTTGGTCCAGATTAACGAGTGAGATGTTTTTTAACTAAATATATACCGCCATGTGGAAAATTCAAACGGTGCCTGGAATCGAACCCGGGACTCTCTGATTAAGATTCGGCTGCACACACAACTTGAGTTGTCAATACGTGAGGTGGTTGACATGTCTGATTTCTCCATGTGGAGAGCGTGGGAACGCTCGCTGCAGGGCACCAGATGATCCGCGAGGATTGTTTGGAACCCAATTATCCACCGTTTCTAAACCACGACCGGCATCGTTATGAATATTTGGTTAACATCACCACAAAAATTCTAGTATAAAAAAATGACTTGATGTTAAAATGTTTGTAATTTGATTGGACCGCAAGCTAGCGTGTATGATTTCTGATCGGATGGTAGTGAATTCGATTCCAGGTACTGCTGATTTTTATCTATAAAATATATGGTCTCAACGCCGAGCGTGGTTACTAGTTGGATGGGTGACCATTTTTAACAACAAAAACCACGTTTCCCACCCAGGGGTAAATCGTTTGCGCTTTTCCACTGTGTCATGGTTCCCCTGGCTTTGGACCATTGTACTTCCGATTCATTGACAAAAGCTGTAGCGTCCATCCTGGCTGAGGTTAATTTCCACGTTTCCCTCAGTCGCAGGTAAATGCCGAGATGGATTGCAAGGCCGTGGCCGCCCCCGTTCCGAAAGAGACCGCGAAACGCTAAGTTAGGGTTTCGGAAGGTTCGAAGTTTTGTAATTAGGAAGTAGAAGTACCCGATATAGGGTTTAATTAAAAAAAAATGGCCTATTTTTGCATCTTGAAAGTTATCATGAATGACCGATTATCCTGAGGTTTTCAAGGTTCCCTTAGTTAGAACTTTTAAGTCAAAGGCTTAGGCTTATAATACGTCGGTTTGTAAGATAAGACTCCAAGCTAGGTCGGGTCTATGAAGAGTCAAGTTGTTTGAGACAAAGTCGCTTGTATACAAAAAAGTGGTCTCTGATTAAAATCAGTTTGTTGATTATGCTTGAGGAAAAAAAAAAAAGTTGCTTGATTCTAGTTTTCGCTTGGGGGCAAAGACACGTTTTTTTTGTAATACCAGTATGGAAATATTTCCGTCCTGCTGACATTGAATTGGTGTGCAGATTTAGGCCTTGTTTAAATACCCACATCTCAACTTGAATCATGGTATGAGCACACTTTAACCTAACTTTTATCTACTGTAAAATTAATCAAATCTATATACCGTATTTATTTCTTTTATTTCCTCCTGTTGTTGCCCTTGACTCTCTGCATGTACTACCTCCCTGGACCAACCAGACTATGGCGGAAACCACAAACATTATTGTATGTGTTTAACATTATATTATGCTTGGTATGTGCTGGCTTGCTAGAACGCGCGAGTACACTTTAAACGTCCGGTTCAAATATGCAGCGCCTCTATTCCGACAGTGTTCTAATATTAATGTATAGTCCTGCAGTCAAAGCCTCGATATTTGTCTTTCTAAGGTAGCCATCTTTGGTTCATTGTTCAAGCACCCCGGTAAATCATCCCTCGTCCAGAATAATGAGCTATCTGATGCCTGTACCATGATCTCATTGCAATAATAAGCCATCTGCTATTTCAGGTGAGCGCATACGAGTTATAAATAGATTTCTTCCTTGTACGCTCACCTGAAATATCAAATTATAGCTCATTATTCCGTACGAGAGACGATATCTCTCTAGGTGAGTATGCAATCTCCCTAGTCCTCTTTGTATAATGCCACCCAGCAGTCTTTGGACAAGTTCGATCTCTCTAGGCGGGTATGCAACCTCTCTGGTTCACTGTGCTCACCATATAGGCACCCTACACCTCAGAGTGTCCATATAATATATTGGAGTGTCTATTTAGGCGGGCATGCAGCCTCCTGGTCCTCTATATAGCACCCAGCAGTCTTTGGATAAGTTTAGTCTCTCTAGGCGGGTATGCAACCTCTTTGCTCTCTGCAACCGCTCTACACCTCAGAGTATCTCTAGCCGGGCATACCTGAATTTAGATCCAGAGTGTTCTGACTAGCAGCATCCGACAGTCGTTGGATAAGTTTGGTCTCTCTAAGCGGGTATGCAACCTCTTTGCTCTCTGTGTTCACCAGCCACCCTACAGAGTGTCTCTAGACGGGCATGCAACCTCCTGGTCCTATGTATAGCACCAAGGTGGACTGTACCTTTACCCACCTTGTATATTATAGCACCCGACAGTCGTTGTCTCAATAGGCGGGTATGCAACCTCTGTGCTCACCTGGCACCCAGCACCTCAGAGTATATCTCTAGACAAGCATGCAGCCTCCGTGGTCCAGTGAGCTGACCAGCAGCAGCACCCGACAGTCGGCGGCCGGACAATGCTAACCCGAGCCAAGGTTGCCCAGTTTTCTCCACCTCCTCACAATGGCTAGCCGGCAGTAAGACTAAATTTAATTCCAGTCGAGCGTGAATGAATGTGACTGATTGATTACACCACACGGAATGACAGTAACACGGTAGTGAAATAGATTTGTCATAACACTTTTTACCTTTTAATCATGTTATTTCGCAGTGTCCATACTTTTCTTTGTTATAATGTCAAGTACAATTATCTATCATGTCTTTATGTTTTTGGGCGTTGTTCATAGATAAGTAGCTTTTTCTAATAGCTGGACTAGGTGACGTAAAAGCTGTGAAAACTTATGCGGCGGTGAATTCGCCAGGAATCGCGTAAAGTGCGATGCTCTTTTTCTTTTAATTGACAAATATGGCCGCCAATGGATGTTACAGCAAGTGCGCATTATTCGCGTCGCATGATAAAAATCGCCCTTTGAATCCACACCGTTAAATCGTTAAAATGACCGCGAATACATACACGATGAAAACCTAATTAAATGTAACCGCGGCAGAGTAGCAACACTGGGGTTAGGCTCACACCTATATGTACGAACTTTGCTCCGATTGTAGTTCTAGGAAGGTGATCAGTTGGTCAGTCCGATTGTTTTTTGCTCCTCGGTGCAAGGTCGCCCGCCGCCGCCTCTGCTTCCAGACTGCTGGCTCGGCTCCAGGAGACGACGTGCTGGAGATTTTCCATGCAGCTCCAGACGGTTAACCCCCCGTACCGTGTACACTTCATTCCAACGAAAATGTACGACCATGTTTCAGTAGAGCCGGATCAGATTTTTTTAAGTATATATACACCTGCATGAACTTATCTGGTCAATCAATAGTTCTGTTATTAAAAAAAAAAAAAATCATGTTTTTCATTAAACGCGGGATATATATTATATATAGTGTCATAACTCATATCTGCCGCTAACTGTGGTTGCTGAAAAATCATTTATATATATCACGCGTCTATTTACTCTCAAGTTGCAATTTTCGTGAGTGACATGAAAATTGCGCACTTGCTGTTAATTTGTATAGCCGCCATCTTTGTTGACAATTTCCGCACTTCCGCAATTTACTACACAAAAACGTTGTACACTTCACGAGTGTTATGAAAATCGCGTCTGTCGCATTTAATCCATGCACATTCATTTAGGAGAATAAAGAGGAAAAAAACGAATATATAATGTAAAGTGTTATTTGTACATAAAAAGCTCGAATAGAAAATTATGAGTATTTGACCTGACGTAGCTGCTGACAACCATTCAATATTTTGTTTAGAGTTCATCGCAGAATGCATTAATGCATGAAAAAAGTACTTGATTTTTTTTTTTCAGTTGTCATGGCACAATGTGAACATTCAGCTGCTCAGTACGTATTATCAGTATCAACTCCTATGTGCTTAGAATTATAGTGTACTTGTCATTTATCGTGTATTATATACAGTACACTCTGCTCAGCATCAATGTACAGTCGTGGACTCGGAAAATTTCCCGTTAATCATCATGCGGTGTTATTCTTACAGAACATGATGATTAACAAGACCGCAAGGGGAAATTTTCCAGGGCGACGACTGTATACGTTCTAGTTGAAAAACATTTATTGACAAATTTCAACGATCTGTGTAAAGTTCACAAGTTCAAATTTTTAATTAAAAACATGGAGAACCCTTCTGTTTGTTTATCGAAAGTTCCAATACATACAGTGTCATAATGTATTATATTTATTTATTTATTTATTTTTATTTTGGAACTTCTTTTTGGTTGTACAAGACAAACATATGTTCAAGTCAAAATTGGACAAAATACAACATAAAAACATCAAACTTAAACACATTTACATAAGTTATTTAACACTATCAAACACAATCACTGACAATAATAATAAAAACAAAATACAAGCCAAAGTCACCATTAATACTGATAAATTTTAGTTTATGCGGAACATATATATACATACATATATATATATATATATACATACATATATACATATACATACATACATACACATACACACACACACATATATATACATATATATATATACATACACATACACATATACACACACATACATATATGTATACATACATATACATACATATATATATATCAGTCAATACAATGTATATGTAAATTTATAATTTTGTTTATTTTATAATCCTGATAATACTTTTTCAGACATTTTATTACTCTCAAAAGCTTTAATAGAGTAAAACTCTTTATTGATCAATACATTCTTTAATTTTGTGCGAAAAAGTTTACTGGTTTTTATTTCTTTCAAACATGCTGGTAAAAATTCATAAAATTTTGCTGTTTGATACATTGCACAGTTTTTGAAAAATTGTGTGTTATGTCTTTCAGTAACTACATTCGATTTATTCCTAGTATTATAGTCATGATAGCCATCATTCTGAACATAAAAATTTGGATGATTTGGATATAAATCCGTGTAGTTATTTTGGGATTATTGAAAATTAAATAATAATTACAAACAAACTCTCACTTTTTATTATAACGAGTCTATTTTCACTTATTAATTAATTTTCTATAATGAAGTTTATATTAGACTACCGCGTTCTTATATATTGACGATTGTTGGCTAACACGTGGCGAGATGTTCTCGTGTATTTCCGGAGACCAAATTCCTGACGGTAAATTATAATTCCATCTCACGCAACGCCAAGGCCGTCTTCTATCCTGCAACGTTATAAAAATCATAGCTTTTTATATTCAATATTGATTTAATGTTTTTTTTTTACTTCTTAAAATTGAATTTAAGTTTTTTTTTAACTAAAAGTCAGTGAAAACGTGCTGAAAATATAAAATAATTTGTTTAATATGTAGAAAAAGTTGCATACTTTTAGGGGCTATATAGAGAGTTTTTTTTTACCTAGATTTACAGCACTGAAGAATATAGACCATAAAATTGCAGCGCTAATGTCATAATTTGTCAAAGTGTTGTTGTTGGTCTATTATATTTAATCACAGATATTGCTAAAAAAACAGTTTAAAAATATTAAGTGTATGGCTTTTATTATACTCTTACTTTTTTATGTGTTGTCACTCATCTAGAAAAGTGGTCAACTATTTCATAGTCAATTAGTGTTTTAAATTATACGTCTTTAATTTATTACGTATAGTACAATAAATATAACAATATATGAGCGGAAGTTTATATAGTCTTTCGTTTTAACGTTTCAAGCCTAATTTGCTTTGAAATAAGACTCTCTATTAGCTCTCTGCACTCTTGTATACAGTACTAAAAGCAGTTTGCAATATGCGTCCTAATTTTACATTATTATAATATTATATTATATAGGACCAAAATGTAATGTTAATTTTTATACGTAAAACAGAATTTGACACGAAGATAATGTAATAGACAAATTTTGTCTGAAATCGTGAACTCTAAAAAGGATCAAAACATAATTGGCGTCATAAAGTTAGTGTGAACCTATAATGGTGACTGCTGGAACTATACGTGCGTCTGGCGAGGATTGCTGTATATGATTATAACATTGTAAAATCAAGTAAATGCTTTGTCAGCAGCCACAGCATAATTTTACAGAAATGACAACACCATAATTAGTTGTCAAATACTTTTGGACAAATATAAAAAAATACTTCAACTTCGTAAGTGATTTCTTTCCTAGAAATTTGATAATTTTTGTGATTCTCCCCATGCTATACCATGCAATACCATGCTATAGGTATTGCCGTATCCTCGATGCAAAGAGCAAATTTTTCAGACGTCAGCGCCATCTCTTGGTCCTTTATGTCATCTACATATTTTTCCTTCTCTTGAAATTTAAACAACAGGTATATCGTCCTTGGTCCGGAATAATGAGCTATCTGCCTACCATAATCTTGTTGCAATATTATAATATTTGCTATTTCAGGTGAGCGCAACAATGAACTTTAAGTTAAACCTATAATATATTTACAGTTCATAAATCCGCTCGCCTGAAATAACAGATAGCTCATTATTCCGGACAAGAGATGATATAATATTGCTGCAAAGAATATTCATTATGAAAATAATAGTGTTCTTGAAATGAGTCGAGTGTCAAATTTTTGGCCAAATGAAATTTTCGGACTGAAATTTTGATTTTAGTGCATCATGTGCAACCCCGGACTAACTTCCGTCTGCAGTTGAGAAACTGTACAAGGATCCTCCCACACCGATAATTGAACACGTGTGACAGCCGACACCTTAGCTAGAGGTGATGATGTAAACTGTGGAGAAAGTGAAACTGCAAGCTCGCTCCCACATGTAGTAATTCTCACTGCAGCCTGCTTTGTTTTTGTAGATTACGTATCACATTATAAGATGCCGTCGAGAGTTTCGGAAATTACAATTTTCATTCACTCAATTTTATCAATTAACCTAAATATTTATCAAGTTTTGCATCACCGGTTTCATGACTGTGCATTATTTGTCACGTCATTAATAAAAACAGCAACAAATTATTATTAATGGTCCAAACAAGCAAAACAGCAAGGTATTGAATATATAGATTTTACCGTGTTAAGGTATCCCCTAATTTAGCAGATTAAAAAGATGAATAAAATTAAGATTAGGTTATAACATTCTCATCAATATTAGGAGAATTAAACCCTTTATTTGCATGGTGCTCATTTTGCGATTATCATTATAGTCTTTTGGGGGATAAAATGGAATAAGACATGCTGTGGGGACATGATGTTTTTTTTTCAATTAGTAAATTTTCTTAATTTGTTATAAATACTCTGTGTTTATGTTCAGATAATAATTCTGCATGCTGATAAGACTATTATAATGCTGCATTGTGACACATTTCTTTCACTATTATTAACCATCTGTGTTCAAATAAATTATTCTATTATAAAAAAATTATAACAGTTGTGCTGAGAGTATAAAAATTGAGTTAATCTTATAGGTAGCTGCTGCAATGTGATGCAATGCCGTCCTATTATAATAGTCGATATTTTTTTGTTAGTTATAATAAAACGTTGTTGGATAATGGCTCAATAAACTGCTCTTATACCTTTTATGGAAAAAGCATGCAGCAAGGCATCATTATAGCAAGTACATTTTTTAGTCTAAAGTGCGTGAGTATATTATTATAATTTATATGATGTCTCAACTCGTGACATATTGACCCCCTTTGTTTTCTTTTATTGTATGTTTTCCGCCCACTATTGACTTTCTTGATATATTACATATGTAATGTAAAACGTCAATCATCATTTATGTACTTCTAGATTGGTAATAATGAAATATTACACTGCTATGTTGTAGTTGACTTTATAGAATGTGTCTCCACATAGAATGACTTTGAGAAATTATACTCAATAATTCTTTACATATAAGGCTGGTCGCACACACTGCCTTCGTATCGTATCGTATGACTTCGTATGATAAAAGTTTAGAACCTGTTCTAAATGAGAATCTTACGATGTCATACGATACGATTCGAAGCTGTGTGCGCGCGTACACCTGATCGCATGCATAGGTTATATTTTTCTTTATCAAACGCTGTGAAATCATACGATTCTGTGTGTGAGACAGCCCTTAGCATTGCAAAATAATTTCTCCTTGACACTATAGACGTATGTTCCTTCAACCAATCATTCATAACAAAAATTATTTTATCAAATTTATCAATCTTATAATAATAGTATGGATAATTTATTTTATAAAATAAATTATCACATTTCAATCAATTTTTTAATTTGAAGTGGTATCGCAATTTATCATAATAAAAGATTTGCTATGTTTTCTAATTTCATGCATGATCGTAAATTGAACGTCAAGCTTAATATCAAAATTCCTAAAATGGAATGTTATTTCTAGTTAGAAATTTTTATGAAATGCCGGTTAACCAAAAAATAATTTTAACTGTATGTTCATTACACACAAAGATGGAGATTTAATTGAAATTACTTTCACGCCTTATTTCACTCAAGCATAAAATTAAAATATATTTATACTAAAGATTTTTTTATATAAATATTTGATTACATAGAAAATGTTATTTTTGTGTTCAAATTTTCTTTATGCATAGTCACTACTTTTAGATTGTTGTATATTTTTATGTTCAATAAAAACCCGGCTCTTCTCAGGTGTTGTGTAAAAAAAAAAGTTTGGCTGTACACGAAGCCATCCTTGCTGTTGCTGCATGGAATTTATTATTATGTTGATCGTGGCTACATAAAAATAATACCGGTACACAAAACCGTTGTGAAATAAGTTTATGTTATATAGCAAGTTATGGCATGCAAACAATGAAATTTTGATAAAGTACATACGTGAATCAAAAACTTTCGTGACTTTCTCAAACTCATTTATTTACCATCTCTGATTGAAGAATCTCTTTATTAAAAATATACAACGTATATGAGTGGTGGTATGTTCTCATTTTTCTGAGTGGCAATTTTGGATTTCTTATAAATTTGATATTTCAATCTCGATAACAATAGAGTTATCAGATTTTATTTTAAGATTTTTTTTACTGCAAATTTTTTCCCTGTGTCATGTCGACGTAAAATATGGCCATGAGGTTGAATAGAATTCTTGGCACGTTATTATCTGATATAAAACTCAACAAAAAAGGTGTACAATTTCAGAAAGTTTCTCCCTATTATATTCCTACCTATACTAAATTGAACCAAATATCAGACCGTCCCTATGTCACTATACCCCCTTGCATCAAAAGAGACACTTCAATGTACACCTTGAGATACCACGAAAGTTACACCTGTTTACTGGAGCTGCAGTTTTAAGAGATAAGCTCTGTTCATACACAATCCAAAAATAATTTATTTTTATTGATGTACATGGAACATAAGGATCATCAATAAGAATCGATTCTTTCTGATTGTGTATTTACGAACAGAGCTATAATCAGATTTGAAAACGCTTTGAGGGATAAAATAAGGGGAACAGGTGTTGTATTTTTTACCATGCCACAAAAGTTGGCAGCCAGTTAAACAGAAAACATATTATATTTTATATCGTTCTGGCTACCCTGAGATGTGTGTATCAAGGTTAGCTTTATACAGGTTAAGCCACTTGCGTATTTCGTGCGTCATTTTTTTACTATTTCCAGGACCCATTGTACCGCGAAAATTCAAAAATAGCATTGCATGATGGGCGCATTCAAAGTTTCGCGGCACTATGGGTCCTGGAATACTTAAATCTGATTGGCTAAGCCCGTTAACATTGGTCAAATTGGAGGCTTAACCTGTATAAAGCCGACCTTGGTGTGTATATAAGCTGAAGACAATTGAAATCGTTTGTGGTTCTGATATATCGGAAGAATTTCTAATTTGAATTCCTGCTGTTCCATTTATTTAAAGTCCAGCTCGATACAATCGGTGACAAACTTTTGAGCTTAATAAAGTTTATTCAGCTGTTCTCAGTTGTACTGCATGTTGTCAGAGAAAATATATATTCTCTCTGATGTTAATTGTCTAAAGCATTGTTGAACGCAGGTCATGGTAAATCGTGTGTTGGCATCATGTTCATACGTCACATGCGCACTTTTTCAACTCAACATTCATGAGAGCAAAACGCAGGCATGCAGAGTTAATAGGCCTGTTCGTAAACCCTGCTCGGTGTACACTTTCTACACCCAATCGACCTTATATCCCATGTACATAAGGTCGATTGGGTGCAGAAAGTGTACACCGAGCAGGGTTTACGAACAGGCCTACTGTTAATATTCTCAACAAATGTCCACAAGGCGAGCAGTGAACCAATGTGCTATTGTTGAAAATTAAAACTGCAGCCGTACACCTGTGGACGCTGCATGAACATTTTACTCTGTTTGTGGACATAACCACGCAGTCCATCATGGAGACGTGGTGCTGGTGAACTTGTAATTTTAGAGATTGACTGAGTGCTCTTTTTACGTTTCCCAAAATTTCAAATATCTACCTCTTTGTCGCAGAGGCTTCAAGTTGGTGCGCCTCGTGATGCTCATTTGTGTCGCTAAGGTCCATCTTGCACTTAAAAATGAAGCAAAATGTTTTTTAACTTTTCTCGGTTATAAATAAATAAAAAATCTAAAAATATTGTTATTATTCACTGTATTATTCAGTTTGGACTGAAGTTCCTTAAGGAATTTTCCATAAGAAAATATTAATTCTTATGTAGTGAAAAAGCGAATTCACATTTTTTTTTTTTTTTAGCATAGGTTTAGATAGGACGGTTGGAAAACAGAAAAATCAGATGACTTGAAGCCTCTATTATTTGTAGTCCAGCTCTATTAGCAAATGAGGCAGGAGTAAATAAGTTCATGCTGTCCAGAGGTATACATTTTTATTCGAGTGGAGTGTACAGTACGTTATACCGCTTTCATTATATGGTTATATACGTATATTATACCTGCAATTCAGCATAGTATTAAATAAATTATATAATGTTGTGAATATATAAAATTACACACAATAATATATTTTTTCGTTGAAATTAAAATTGCGGAACATTTTGCTCCAGTACTTGAACACTAATACAGTATTGTATATAAAAATACACAGCTCGTTTATTCAAGTCTATACACAGTTCAAATGCCGGTGGTTATACGTGCACATTTAATATTCATCAGAAATTTTTATCCCAGTTTATATTATGTTTCACTCGTTAATAACGTAACGTTTTTATTTTACCTGCACAGGTACTCGCTATTTACCTGCTTAATTTGCAGCGTGTTATGTAAATATTAAAAACTCGCAAAAAATTACTTTACACGGAATTCGCCACTGAATTCTGCAGTATCAAGCTAAATTATGTAACCCAACATGTAATGAGAAATAATTTACTTGGTAAATTGAAGTTGAATAATTTGCATATTTTTACAGTAAATATTAATTAACCTCATAGGCTGTGTAGACATATTTCATATTATATATTGATTTAATTAAGTTTTATACCTTGTTTATGGTAATGGACGATTTGCATAATAATTGTGTTAATAAATATTCATTACATACTAAAATATTATGGATAAATTATAAATTTGGCAACCAAATTTTTTTCACTCTCTCTGAAAATTGCTGTGAAACAAGTTGCAAAGTTAATACATAATTGCATCGCAATATTGTATTACATTAAGTATACTATTTTTGCACGTTATAGCTGATGACGTCATGACAGCAAGCTTTATTTAGGAAAACTGATATTCAACAAAAAATATGGATGAACACAGGCTCGGATCCAGAAAAAAAAATCGAGGGGGGCTGCCTCCATAAGGTCAATGTTTAAAAAAAATGAAGTGGGGGAAGTGCCTATATTGCTCATGTTAAATTCAAAATTTCGAGAAGGAGAATCTGCAGTCCCCCTAGCTCCCCCTCTCCCTGGATCCGCGCCTGAATAAACATGGCAAACTATTCAAAAGTATTCTATTCTCACGAGAAATTAGGGTCTAAAAAAAAAAGAAGTGCCGTTTTCGCACTTTTCACTAGCGCATGATCAATGCATCACATACGCCATCCCCGGTGAAAACGTGAACTGTACACATAAGGCGGACATATTGTAACGTCTGTATAGCAGGAATGTCCGGCGAGGCTGCTGCGAGATTACGGTCCATGCCAACAGACCGGTTGGTTGCCTCATCTTCTCTCCCACGCACCTACCTGGCTTGGAGACACCGTGCATGTACTGATGGTGTCAAGGATTATAGTCAGTAACCACCCAGCGACTTGGAGGTCATAGTCGTAATGGTATGTAGCTGAGGGAACGAGGAAACCTATAATTCCATAGGTCGATTTAACATGTTTGACGTATACTGATGGTGTCAAGGATTATATAGTCCATAACCATCCAGCAACTTGATGTAACTTGGAGGTTGGAGGTCATGATAGTCGTGATGGTTTGTAACTGAGGAAAACGTGGAAATCTGGTTCGTGTGGTCGATTAACCAACCAACATCCAAAGTAAATAATGACTGTGATGATCTTGTCACTACAGCAATATAAAATTATGTAAAAAATATATATAGTAAAATATTTAAACTAAAAGTTATATTTAATATACTGATATTGTACTAAGAGAACGCGGAAACCATGCAGGATCATATTGCTATAGAATTTTTTTTCTATAATATAGATTTCTCATATCACCTTGATACCCTCTAGAATTTTGCAAAATGCATTTAAAATAAATTAAAATAATATTAATTTAGGCTTCTGCGGCAGTCCGTTCGTGTAATACTGCTCAATATAACCACATAGGTTCTATAATATGTATTCTTTGATATATTAACTGCTGTATTAATCAGAGATATAAAGTGTATTCGCTTTTCATGCATCAGCTCGCACGGTTTACCGCCTGATAAACAAAGAGTGCACATGATAATTTGAGTGCTTTGCAATGCCGAATGTTAATTGATCACGTGACTTAATGACGTCACGAAAGAAAGCGCAAGTGAATTTTTCACACCGTAACTGTTAATTGCATTCTTTTCTCATTCACATCATACAATTTTTGTTTGATCCTAACCTTTTTATTTAATTCTTTTGTTATTGTTGTTGCTTAACACAAACAAAGATGTTTACATATTACGTTAGAGATCTTTAATTAATTTTCCTTTAATCCTTTCTCAAGGATATTTAATGGTTTAAAAAGCCATTACTTTGTTGTTCATCTCCGTTGCTATGGCAACCATTATGATGCAGAATGTGCTGAGTTAGCATCAATTCAACTGTTTTTTTAACCAAGCTTTCAATACGTGTTCTTTGAATAATCCATGCAGTATCACAAAAAAGCTTTACAAACCGCGGCACAAAAATAATAATAATACATTCTATACAGGTGCTGTCGATATTCTCTGCATATTTAAATGCAGAGCATATTGAAATCAATAGTGTAGTGCTACCAATGCTTACTGTAAGAAGTGGAAATATTCCGGCCTTACTATTTAAGCAGCAGTGGGGTAATGGCAAGAAAAGAATAGTGGCAACGGCCTGTCACGAGTCAGGTGAGACTAAGGGAACCGTGGAAAACCTCAGTCAGGACGGACACCTCTGCTTTTTTATCAATGGACCAAAATTATGACCAAAGCCTGGGAAACCACACACAAGTACATCAATGCACTGGTAGGAAAACGAGATGAATTTACCCCAGGGACGGAGCAACGCAATTTTTACTTGAAACGGTCACCCATCCAAGTACTAACCACGCCCGACGTTCTTTAACTTTGATGATCTAACGAGAACCGGTCCATATACTTCGCCGCGCTCAACCAAAAATATATTATTCACTTTTGTGACCAGTAGAGCTGTAAAATTAATACTGTAATGAAGGTTTTGAAGACACGTTTGGCCTTCTCTGAAACTGATGATGACAATATTTGATGATGTTTGCTATAATTTTCTCTCTTCTTCTGTTTCAGGTAAGCTATACCAATGACGAGACTGCTGTGACATGTCATGCCCCTAGCCGGAGTACGGTTTGTAGAAATATATCGTTCTATGTTAATGATGTAGCTTGACTTCGGTGATCTAATGAGAACCGGTCAATGCACTGCGTCAAACTCAAGCTCGGGAAGTACTATCTTACATTTGCTGAACTATATTTATTATGTTAAATAAAAAAAACACTGAAGAGAGGTAAATTTAATAGTAGTAAAGCGGTGTTTATATTTCCAAATGTTATTAGAATGAACACAAAGGTCACAATAATTGTTTTATAGGCGGCCGGATCTCCACAAGAATGCACCAGGGGTGCTGCATCCCTCGATTTGTTGTCACCCACGCTGTGGGATGAAATATAAACAAGTTCGTGTTATGATGATATGGATGAAATTAGCGGAGGATTATACAGGCTGATTAAATTGATAGTCCCTCCCGGAAGTTATAGTAAGGACTTCCTGTGCAGATATTGTAAAAATCAGTGCAGAAACCTCCAAAATGAACAGGTTGAAAGTGTATTCCTGTTTCTTCCGGAGAAATAGTTGACTCTAGAGCTATAACCACAGAGACGTCAGAATGGTCGGAACGTTGACCAAAATTTCATTTTTCGGGGGAATCATGCAGTAGCATGTACTGTATACATACTACAATATTTAGAAATGTCAGGTCTGGCTGATGTACTTTAGCATGGCCGAATGGGCATAATTTTTTATTCGAATGTCAAGCATCGTCCCTCGTCCGGAATAATACAGTTCAATTTATTTGATATTCCTTCCGGAAGTAGCCGGAAGTGTGAAGTTTGCAGCTCTTCTGTTTGTAATTCACAGTTATGAAAACTTACAGAGTGTTTAGAAGTTGAAGTATTGACCCATGTGTGAAATTTTAACGCTGTAATAAGAATTTGAGGACTTGAAACCTTACACTTCCGGCTACTTCCGGAGGGAAATATCATGTAAATTTGACTATAGCATGCAGATAGTTCATTATTGCACATGAATTTTTGTGCAGCTAGCTTATTATTCCGGACGATGGACGATATTTCACTTATCATGCATGGAACCTGTGAAACTTTTGAACAAATTTCTGTTTATAATTAATAAATTAAGACGTACTATATACACATAGATCTCTGTAATTACTACGTAGTGAGACATAATTTATTACATCCTTTCAACAACTATATGTATCCAGAGCGAGAAAATCACTGTAGTTATTATGCCAATATGACAGTATAAGAAGAAATATGATTGGAAACTTCTTACGTGCGTTGTCACTATAAATAAACCTGAGATATTATTTATATCTCCGTTGCCATGGTGACTGCGTGTAGCAAGCGTCGCCTAGCAACGCCTTGTATTGTCACAGGATTATTGCATGTGTGATGTGACCTACTACAGGAGAAGATCCGCAGTAATATTTCTCTATTTGATGCCGACACTATTTTTGTAAACATACTGGATAAAACTCTAGTAATCTGTTCGTATTACACGTGTACTTATTCACGGGCTTATATACAATGTAATTCAATATTCTTTCTTGTCTAAGATTAAAAAATTGTAAAGACAATTAGATTTCAGAAACGTTATACTAACCATCCATAAAATATTATTGACATGAATGTGATTTATTAGAAATATTCCTATATATGTGGAACAGAATTAATATAATGTTTAATTGTATTAATTTAATGGTTGTTAGTTTGGTGTTGTATTATTAAAAACGATCGGCATTATTTTATTCTACAGTATAAATATATTTATATTATAATTGAATCATTAAAATGAAATATATGTATACTGGACATTACTGGTTGTATTTTACACTGTATTAACATGATGCATTATTTGTTTAATTTTGACATTGTTTCGATCGTTTCAATTTCACCCCTAAAAATACAGATATGGATAGATTCGATCTTGCTAATTTATATGCTAATTTTTTAGAGTTTGGGCAAGAAAAGTAATAGTTACGAAACTGCCTTGCATATTTAATATAAGTTTACACAAATTTGTGATGTACACTCCAGCATTCGAATCAAAATTTCCGATCCGGCTATGTTAAAGTATAGTCTGGATTGTCCATTTTGTTAAAGTATAGCTAGCTGGATTGTCCATTTTTATTCGAATAGAGTGTACATGATGATTATGATGAAATTATTTTAACACAAAAGTTAAATCCATATTGGTTTCCAGCAAGTTCTAAAAATTGAGAACTCTCTTCAATATATTAATATATCTATTCTATAGTTTATAATAGAAAACCTTTACGCAATCTGTGATGATTGATGATCGCTGCAATACAACTGCAGGTTGAATACAACGTCGTTAACATGAACGTGTTATGATGACGATGTATTATTTCGTGTCATTAAGTTATCATCATTTTAATGAGGATTCCTTGAGATCTGATGTGTTAATGAGACTCAAATGAATGCAAAATGCAGTAGGCAGTATAGCAAGGTTGGTGCCTCGGGTGTTCACCTTCTATATGTACTAATATACAATTTAATTGTGTACTTTTTAACGAGCGTGCATTTACTTTGTAATCATAAAAAATGTCAGTCAATGCCATTGTTAGAATTTTTTAAAAAAATATAATTATCCAATATTTTTATAATGACAAGCGCGCTTGTATGTTACTATTGTAAGAAGTAGAAAAATAAACTAAAAATTATTATAATAAAAATAATAGGCAGTGAAATATCGTATATTTGTGTGTTGTCAAAGAGTAATATATATTCAATGAATAATAATTGACTTATTTTTTTAAACAATGATTTTTTTCTGAGTTTGGGAATTATAATTATTATCAGACCGAATAAAAAAATAGGACTTTAAATAGTAAATAGTAAGGTAACACGTACGTCCAATGTTAAAATCATATCCACAAGTGAAAATTATTAAATATAATCTTAAAATGTTGTCCTCTACATCCCCTATCAGAAGCTAAAATATATATTCCCTATCCAGTATATAGCTAAAATATCATTATATAAATTCCCTATCAGTAGCTAAAATATCAGACCATATACAAATTCAATCCTTAAGTTTTTGTGTCAACTTTAAAAATTTATATCTCACAAATCTAGAACGAATTAGTTAAATTAGTGTACCTGATATTTTTTAACTATACTGATAGGGGATGTAGAGGAGAACGTTTTAAGATGTTTTACAAATTTCATTTTTTAACATTGTGTCATGTGTTTACCCTTAAGAAAAGTGTAATTGTGAAATGCGTGGGTGAAAAAAATCAGTAGCAAATACTTTTAATATTATTTTATAATTATTACACAGGGCGTATAAATAATGTAAAAATAAGCAGTGACCTTGCCAGCAAGATTGCATAATTTTCAGATAAATTGACTTGGGGAGGAGCGTTATGACCCTGGACCGGAAGCAACGTAACAAGCCGAGCGGAACGCGAATATGATTACCTGCATCGATCCTCGTATAATTGCTACAAACAATAATAAAAATTAAATCTTATTTCGTGCCTGTTGCGTAGCGGTCTCTTGCGGTGTCTCAACAAACTATTTGAAAGTTTTTTTTCTTTGTCTTTTCATTTCGCCCGCGGACTTGTTTAAAAAAAAATATTTTTTTTAACACTACAAGTTGCTGATTATAAATAAAGTAAAACTTGTAACATGTTGTAGAGAAAATGCTTTGTAATGGCTGAAAATTGGTGGTTACTGTAAATATATGCAAGCTTTTTTTATGTCAAAATTTAAAATATTCTCTATAATGGTAATTGCTTCCTAGCATAATTTGTCTTTTTTTTTATCAGTAAAATTTAAATTGAAAGAGTCAAGATAGAAACTGTGGTTCACTAATGTTATTTAAATGGTGAGGAACACCCTGTCATGCCTTGTATGGTGTTTGATTTAAATCATGTCACAGGGCGTTTTATAAATCGAATAAAACACACTCCAAGTTGCGACACGTTCAGACACGTTATTTTTACACTGCAAAGGTTAAGTACGTAAAAGTCAATTACGAGGTAACAAGCTTGTGGAGTCGGTGACGCACATCGAGATAAATTAATTCTCGGAGAGAAATGAAGTTAACTCCCCGCCCGAGTCTGCTGGTGGGTGTGTTGACTTGTCGAATAAACTTCACAGCCCACTCAAGTTTAAGGCTGGTCGCAGACAGAATCGCATCATTTCGCAGCGTATGATAAAAAAAAAAAAAGAAGAAGAAGAAGAAACTATGCGATCAGGTATGCGTGCGCACACATCTTCGCATGGTATGACATCGTAAGTTTCTGATTTATTAGAACTGGTTCTAAACTTTTATCATACGAAGTCATACGATACCATGCGATGCGAAGTCTGTCTGCGACTCCCCCAACCTCTTCGTCTCCCTCTCCCTTATCAAGTCAAGTGATTGCAACAGGTCATCGACCTTTAACTTGGTCGTCCAAACTGACTTGCACTCGTTGTTCATTTTTCAAAGGAATTCATCTCATTAAGTTATTAATGAACTGTGATGATCGAACCAATGAATATCTGTGCCATGTGTATTTATTGGAACTGAAATAGAAATTAAAAACGACGATGCAAGGGGGAGATTTTTACTGCATGGTGAAAATAATAATAGAAATGGTGCCATCACAACTGAAAATAAAAGTGATTCTTTTAAAAACACACAAGCAACGTTTGTTTTTGATCTCGTGAAAAGTAATAGTAAATAATAATAATGATAAAATGTTATGTTAAATCTAATTTTTCAGGGATGTAATTTTTAAGACAAATATTTTAAAATATGAAATTAACCTGATGCAATGACCATAAAGCTTGCACTATTAATTACTTACAGTACATTAATATTTTATTAACATTTTTACATTAGGCTTGTCCGTAAACCCTGCATGGTCAAAATACTCTAAATAAACAGGGTCGTCTTGGGTTTACGTACAATATTTGTGACATCATTTGCAATGCACTCTGCAAAGACTTCAGGTGGATGTCTTTGTCACTGCATGCCTATACCCCATGACCCTCTGATCTGGTGCCATGCTAGAGAAGGTGTACTCCATGCAGGGTTAACGAACATTCAATGTGTTCTGCTTATGTTGTATCCAGCCACACAGATACAGTCAAATTAACTTCATATTCCCGCCGGAAGTACCCGGAAATGAGAGATTTCTGGCCTTCCTATTCGTATTTGCATTTTGAAATTTTGGCTAAAAATTTGTAAGAAGAGTACTAAATAACATGCCTGTAAATTTTCAAGACTCATACAGATATGAACAAGACGACCAGAAACCTCTTACTTCCGGCTACTTCCGGCAGGAATATTACATAAATTTGACAACACTCAGTCCAAGTTTCTAAGAGATACAGTGTACGTCATCGCCTGGGCCACGGTTCCGACTGTCTGGCCGATTCTATTCTTGAATCCTGAATTCTGTGTTTATGTATATACAACATAATCGCGCGGGCCTGGCCTAGAATGCCGCTGAATACGTCACAGTTGATGGGCGTAAATTGTGCTGAGAGTCACGCCGTTTAGAACTTCTTGTCATAATTTATTGTTCCTGGCGCTTAAATTAAAATTGTAACATAATTTTTAAATTATCATGTACAGTAGTCGGCTTAGAAAACTTCCTTTGCCACAGCCGTTAGTTCTTATATTTTACAAGAATATATACACCCCTATACTGTATAATATGCATCATGAGCTTATAGCTCGAGATAGGGTAATATATAGGGAGGGAAAGGAAGGTAGCCACGGCCTGTTACGCGTCCCAGCATTCACTGGGATGAGATTGAGGGAACCGTGGAAAACCTCAGTCAGGATGGACACGTCTACTTTTTATCAATGGACCAAAACGATGTACAAAGCTTGGGGAACCACATAAAAGTGCATAACTGCACTGGGTGGAAAGCAAGACGAAAATGTACCCCAGGGTAGGAGCAACGTAATTTTTACTTGAAACGGTCACCCTTCTAAGTACTAACCACGCTCGACGTTGCTTGACTTCGGTGATCTAACGAGAATCGGTCAATGCACTGCGCCACACTCAACCTGCAGCTGTTGTGCGTGGATGAAAACTACTCTTGCACTTCACAAAGTATATACACACCGCCATGCATTGCAGCAGGGTTGTCACTGTGTTATGTTTATTGAAAATATAGGATCTGCAGTTGACTGACATCAGTTGTTATGAAAAATGCACTCTGCAGACAAGTTGTTCAAAACTCGTTTCCGTGTTTTTTGTAACAGACGTCTCTGTTGAGTGTCGTCTTTTACGTCAGTTGCGACATCACGTAATGGTGGCATACCTGGAGACGAGAGTGGTGTACACTCCATTCGAATATAAATGTCCGATCCAGCTATATATTAACATTTAGCCGGATCGGATATTTTTATTTATTTATTTATTTATTTATTTATTTATTTATTCTGTCTTATCGACAGGTGCTAAAATTGCTCTGCGACCATGGCCGACTTAATTTATCCATCCCGGCATTATCCATGTAGACGAGGGGGAACCATGGAAACCCCAAGTCAGGATGGTCGGTGTCTTAACACCTCCCGAATGCATGAGGCTCGTCTCTAACCAGACAGCGAAGGTTCAGACCTCTCGATCTTTTTACCTCTCCCAGTAGGATTCGAACGCACGATCTTTTGACTGTGAGTCCTGGGGACATTTGGATGTCTGGCTGATTTGCTAGCAGAAGCTACGGAAAGATAAAGATGAATACATTTAGTTGAAGAGCACTCGGTCCAGCCATCTTAATCGACTTCATACGTGACAAAGACCACAAATGGAGCAAGTGAGACGTTATGTGTGCCCTGAGGTGTATATTAAAGTATATTCCATGTCAGGAAATGCAAAAACCTGACCTCACTTAACCTCTAAAGTTATGATAACACCTGACAAACTTGGCATGCCGGACATGAACTTTTTATTTCCCCGAGGTTTAACAGGGTTAATTATAAATTCTGTGCCACCGACCTAGGTAGACAATGGGCTGCATGTCACCTTAGACACTTTGTGACCTTGGAAAGAATTGTTTTGGTGAAAACCGATACCGATTCAGAAGGAACCCCTGAAATTTAATACCGTGATGAAATCGGATATTAAGTTAGAGGCTGAGTGAATGATTCTGTCTGATCGAATCATATATTATAATTTTTGTAAGAGAAATTAATTACTGTATATAGAAGGGTAATGGAATCAAAACAAAGGAACTTTGATAAAAATTAAACAAGTTTCATCAAAAAGAGTTCCCAGTTTTGTATTATATTCCCGTATTAAAAAAAAAAAAAAAAAAAAAAAACACGTTGTAATGTGTTTCTTCATGCGTCACAGTTTTTTCTCTCTTTGCTGCAGTGTTTTACAAAACATACACAAGGTGCGTACCATGTGCTGAGCGCTGTTGAAAAAATTGTATATCGCTACTGAGAGCGTTAACTTTTTGTGCTGTGTAGGCATATATACACGACGTAGCTTCTTGTCTGTATAACTGCATGAAGAGAAATTCACCGAACCGTACAGAACAGTAGAAATACTTTTATATTTATTCTGGAGTTTGTATATCTTTCATGTTGCCACCTGCAAAATTACCTAAAATATAATTTCACCCTCATAATTATTATAATGGACAACCTGCATGAATTGTTTTTATATTGCATATTATAATATATGAATAGAAGGCCTCAAGTTATAGTATAACAATCAGAAAGAATTGATAAACTATAATCATATTCTCATTAATTAATTATATTAACAAAAATCGAGGGAAAGATTTTGTGACGTCATAGTCATGCTTTCCCTCTGCTTTTATTATATGATTGTACATTCAGCCACAAGGGCTGAGGCTATTCAGGGAATTCAATCCCTCTTTAGCCGTATATACATAAATTTTGTTGAGATTTTTAGAAGAATGAGAACATGAGATATATATAATTACATAGAAAAAAAAATACATGAAAAAAATAGTTTACCCTAAGATTCTAATACAATATGGTATACAATATATATTATATAATGCTGTAGAACAAAAACAGGTGGCACACAAAATGTAGTGGCACGTCCCTATGCTTGCATGTTAAATATTTGCATGACTATGACGTCACAGCGTCTTTTCCCCTCGATTTTGTGAGCGTTTTAGAGTGTTAAAAAAATCTGAAGAAATAACTCGAGGTTCCTCATCCAAATTCACAGTATAAAAATCCATTCAAATTTTGCATTCTTTAAAATCACACAAAGTTATAGTAGCAAAGAGTTTACATTGGTATAAAATCTGGCTCTTAAAAAATCTCTGGTATCACTCTATGGTTTTACCATGGAGGTGCTCGTTATTAAATATATCCTCCCACCCTTAACAAGAGAAAAATAGCATTTTTGTGTTGATTTAACATGAGTATTGACTTCTTTCTAAAATAATGAGGTATAAGAAAGACAGAAAAATTAAATTAATACACCTGCTACCTCATGCAGTTAAATATCTGCAAGAAGAAGAATTCAGCTGTCATCTTTCTGTATCTTCGTATAGTTTCAAAGAAGTTTCTGCTGCTGCATTTTAATGATATACATGCTGTTATAATATTCCAGCTGTGCTTCAAGATTATCATTATATTGCTTTGTGCATTTATGATATCAAAGTGATGTCGTAGCATCAAAGGAACGTGTAGTACCGTGTCTTTCGTTATATTGTGCATGGCAGTTTATATTAAATGTGAAATGCATATTATAATATAGGGATAAAAAGTGTGCCATTTCTAGATTCTTTTTATTTGCATCAAATATGCTGCTATATAAACAAAGGTAACATTTTTATTAAATGTACTTATAAATAAACAAAAGTAACATATAAATGTTGTATTTAAATACTATAATAGAAAAGTCATACATTTCCCATGCACAAACCGTACAAGTATTGTATGCACAGACTGCATGCAGGCTGCAAGTATATAAGCACGTTGACTCTTGCATGTAAAGTGCCGCACCCCCGCCTGTCTGAGGCACAACAATGTGTGTGACGTCATCATCCATTGTTGGCAGATGTCGTTGCGTCACTCCCACCCTAGACTGCAGGGGAGGAATAAATATTAGCAATATGTGAGATATTCGCCACGCACGATCACACTTATCAATACTCAATCGACGAGAATAATCTTATATATGGGGGAATTGTATATACGGGGGACATACAGTATTAGTAATCTCTCATTTATTTGATTTTTTTTATCTAAAATGTAGTCAAGAGATGTTGTTTTTCTTCTTTCGTCAACGTCCCTGCATTTTGGCTACTCTATGATACCCTTTAATTTCTTACAACCTGCTTGCTTGCAGATGGGTCTTGATGTAACATTTTTATCAATTGTACAATTACTACAGAGTGAATCATCCACCGTTCTCTAAAATCATTGCCTGCAGCTGATACTCTGTATATGCAGATTATAATGGCAACAACCGCGATGCGACGTAATTTTTGAAGCAAAAAATGTTAAATCATATTATGCGGCGAGCGGAATCGCCAGATTGCGGCGGCAAATATCGCGTTAATTAACGATGTTATTATTTTTTAATCACCAAATGTGGCTGCCAATTGAAACTACAGCAAGTGCACATTATTTGCATCGCATGATAGAAATCACCATGTGAATCCACCTTTAGACGCCTCGTACAAAACACGCCCTCCATAGCCTTTTTTCTCAGTGAACACGGAGCAAATTTCACCCAAATTATTCAGGTATAAACTTTTATCGACCAAACACGATAATATAATATTTTTATAAAGAGGATTATTAAAATTTAAAATATTTCTGCAGTGAAGCGAAAGTAGCAATTTAAAACAAAGGCTTGTTATGTCAATAGTGACGTCATGCAGCTCAATCTATAATTGAGTTTTAATAATAATTCTCGTCGGGGAGGGAGGAAAGCTGTTGACCTTGTTTGTGTGTTTTTTTATTTCAAGTCTGAGAAGGTGGGAGGCAGCTCGTCTGGGGGACTCCTCCTTGATACTTGTTACTACATGTTGCTGCCTGTGTGCACGCAACAGGCTGAGGGTCCATCATTAAACAAAAACACCGCGGGCGTGATTAGGAGCTGCATTGAAATGCATCTGTTTTAATGATTTTTTGTATACAAGCTGCATTGAAATGCATCACTTTTACTGATTTTTTGTATACAAACTGCATTGAAGTGCATCATTTTTACATATTTTTGTATACAATTAAGCTGCAGTAATGCATTTCTATTACATCAATGCAGCCCCGGTTAGGAGAGTTGTTGCAACGGTGAGCGCTGAAGGGTCTGGGCGTGAGTAGAGCCTCTACTTATACCACCAAGATCTGCACCAAAGGCGGCTCCACTCAGTGCAGATCTTGGTGGTCATAGTAGAAAACTATAGAAATGCATCAATTTTATAGATTATTTTTATAGAACTAAGCTGCATTGATGCTAGATATATGCATCATTTTTATATATATACAGACTTTTTGGTGCATAAATCTGAAATGCGCACTGTGACGTCATAGTCATGCAGTGATTTAATTTAAAAACATAAAACATGACTCTGAAGTCAGAGTTTAATTTTGATTTTACAATGACTTCATGTCTTTAACTCGATAGCTGTCTATAGTTTCAAAACCGGTAATTTGCAGTTTCAACTAAGGTCATTATCTAATCTTTTTACCATGAAAATGACCCTTACTGAAAATAAAAATTGACTTATCTCTCCGTACGTTAATTGTCCATTAAAAGACACGATATTTTATTGTCACAGTGTTAAGTGTACTATTAAATCGTGGACACTGGTGATGGAAATCAGGGGTAGAAATCCCGTCCTGTCTGCATGTTGAATTGATCATTAAATCCAACACAGAGGGTTAATTAAACTCGCATTAGTCTCTGCTACAAAAAATAAAAAAAGAGTCTCAACCGTCGACCAGAGCTTTTATTGCTGTAAGATTTTATTTACAGTAGCTGAAATACGGACATGTATTCCACGAGATATGAAAGACTCATGGGAATATATTAATATGCTAACTACATCATGCTGTCGTAGAAAAAAAAATCATACAATTTTGTCATGTCTCGTCTCATCTTGATTCAAAGTACATAAAAAAATAAATTGACATATAATACCGAAGAAGCTATTCATGGTTTTATCTCGTTTTTCAATCACAGATTATTATAATATACAGGGTCACATGGTTTGGTCTGGACCATGATGGGGTCTTCTATGACCTCCCCTGCGGCTGCTGCTGGCTTCATGGCGGGTTACGCGCATGGAATATAAGCAGAGGGGAAACCAAGGAACCTAGATAGAAAGGTGACACAAACATCGTGACATCTAGCGGATTGTACGTGAACTACGTTGACAAGTCAGTTTTTAATATCGATATCTCCCCCACGTTTACCTTAGTGTCAAAGTATGTCGCTAGATGACTCTGACCTCAGTTTGTCGTACCTGTATATCGAAATACCTTGGACGTGCGATCGCAGCGCCATGCACGGGCTGCGGTGGTTCACTGCCGTGTCAGTCGAGGATAGAAGCACACGTGTGACGGGTGAATGTGGTGGTGTGCTTAGTAATTTTTAACATGGATAACAGTGTGGTAGACCCGCCCTTAGAGAGCGTAGTGGACTTGGAGGAACTTTATATTTGGTTGCAGCAGTTTGAGGATCCACCGCCCTCGCACTCCGCCCATGGTATGTTTAATTGTGACAATTAATACATTGATTTATTGTATTTTTATTTAAAACTAGTTATTACATAATTTCATGGTAAATTATATTTATTAAGTTGAAAGAAAAAATATAATATACAATTTTCTCACCTTTGAGTACATATGGTCCTTCAAGTTACCAAATATGGTGTTACTTATGAATGAAGCTCCATAATAGTAAATTTTACTGTCTACTTTTAGCATCATATATATTATAAAGGTGTCACATTTTTTTTAAATTAAAATATCAGCACTTCGTGTTATAGATTTCTATGCAACACGGATATACGATACATAAACAAAGATTTAATACTGCCTTTAAATGTTGGGCAACTTATCTAGTTATGTGAGGAAGTATACTTGTTTTAGTACTAGGCTTATCAAGTGTAGGAGATTTAACGTTGTAAAGCTTAAGCTCTCAATGTTTATGGACTTCCATATAGCTTTCAATATTACATCGATATGGGGCTTTAAAACCCTAAAAATAACACTTTAAAGTGCAGGATTTTAAATTTATAATAAAATTTGATATGATAGCTACAAAATTTAAGCTGCTTTCTCTTTGGTTGACAATTTAGGACACTACAGTATTATCATTACTGTCTGTTCTATGAGAGAGCATACTGCAGTATTAATGGGGACGCGGAACTTTTCAAAGAGTTTTTCTATATGAGGAATATCGTATAAAAAATTCGGGCAGAGCGCCAGTGTGACCCCGGTGCTTCATTGAACGCAGGGGGGCGTGGCAGTATTAGGGTGACAGGATGCACATTGGAATCCACAAAATTATAGGCTTACGTCACAATAGACCATTGAAAACATTCCGGACTAATTCATTGTAACAAAGAAGAGCTCGTTTTTCAAGAAATTCCCTTCTGGGTGTTGTCTTCTTGGGTAATTTGACATCGTTCTCTTGATTAGATTAGTCTGTTTGTCATGCAGTATGAATCGTAATTAGGTCTTACATAATTGGGATAGGTATGCTCTACATACAATAAAAATTATAGATGGATACGTATAAGTATTAGTTAATAAAACACTGATGAAAATGAAGCCAAGTGTAATTCCTATTGTACTTGTTAAACTTGTTTTTGTATATAGAATCATAATTGAAAATCAGGGTGTGTCATGCCCCTGCGACTCTGATTCGTACGGTTGGGTGGTCGTGAGTTCGATCGCAAGCACCTCTGAAAAACATTACGATTGTTCGGATTTATCATAACGACCCTTTTACTGAGGTTTCCGTGGTTTCCTCAGTCACAAGAAACTGTAGATTACTATGAATTAGACGGGATATAAAATACATCACTGAGAATCAATACCGGATAAACGATATTTTAATGGTTGCAATAGGAAATATAGGGGGCATTCACAAAGCACTTTAACCCCCACTTTAGCCTCGATTTTTATCCCTGGTGCTAAACATGGTGCTAAACCATGTTACGCTCCTAGTTTAGCACAATGTTATTATAGGCGCCAGGGATAAAAATTTAGGCTAAAGTGGGGGTTAAAGTGCTTTGTGAATGCCCTCTATAGTTTTTAGAGATGCAATTAAGAAGCCAGTTTTGATTTAACTTGGTCGGGAGATGTCCAAAAGTCGCACTTCTAGCCACCAAAATGAGGGCGTAGAGTTTTGACCGCAAGCTAGCGGAGGTTGAGATGCTAATAAACGTGTGTTTACATCCCCTGGCTGGCTAGACAAGTTGCAAATACCCCCCGACTAGACGGGTTCTTAGTGGCAAGCCTCTTCATCAAAATCCCTTGTTGACGATAGCGGAGAGGCAATTTCCCGGCTGAGATGAGCCACGTAGATATTATACCAGATTTATTGTTCCGATCGATTGTGAATTTTCCTACTTGAGATTGTAACGTGAAATGTAAATTTGATGTCTGCTTCTCGAGAATTCTAAAATCTTTAAATTTTTTGTTACAAAAGTTAAATTTAGCCATTTTTAATTTTCCAGTCTGTAGCAACTACGATAAATCCTCACTGCTCATTAAGTCTGGTAGCGACAAAAAGTATAATTTTGTATTCTAGTCCCGATTGTCGGCAGTTTCCGCTCAGAGTTTGGTGATGCACACCGCACCATTGTAGCGTGGTAATAGCCGAGAAGATCACAGCTTTTTGTCTAGTAAACAAGTGGTGTGACGTCACAGGGTGTTATAAAAAATAAACATGCTCCAAATTATAATGCTCGAGGGGTTTTATAATAATGAAGAAGCTTCAGACGAAAATAATAACAGCTGTGATGCTCGGGTAAAAACGTCTGTCGTCTTTTTATAAAAAAAAAATATATCCCTTGTAGAGTTTGCGTCATGAATTTTCTCTCTGTGAAGTGTTTTCTACATTTGGCGCCGTGTCATTTATACCGTCTAGTCTGCATGTCGTCGAGAATCGAACCACTACCACTTCTACTGCTAATTAGCATAATGATGGTGTAAATCTTTATTGCTTGTTCACACATTTTTAGACATGTCCCAATTTGCTTTTAATATGACATTTTTTCTTATACGGGAATAAAATATTTTTATATTTATACCATGCATGGAAATACTATAATAATAAATCAAACCGGCAATTATACGTGTATATTAATAATATATATTAAATACTGCATGATATTTCAGATTATAAAAGGTCTGTTGAAAAACCTATTCAGTACATATAGTGTATTCGAAAATAATGTCCGATCAAGTCATGTTAAATTGTATCCAGATCGGACATTTTATCAGAGTGTATACACTATATTCGAATAAAAATGTCCGATCCGGCCATGTTAAAGTATAAGGACATTTTTACACTTCATGGCACCCAGTCAACCTTACGTCCACAAATGCAGAAAATTTACACCAGTTCAGGGTTTGCGAACAGACTTATTAATATAAATCACTTGATCTAATATCAGGTTATATGATGATGATGTATATAGATCGCTTTGCAAAAGCACCATTGGACGAGCGTTTCCACAGGTTCCCTCAATCAACGAGCGCACATGTGTCACCAACCTACTTGACACCCGGTTCTCCGGGTGACGTCACACCGCGCGCAAGTGTTGTCTATATTTGGTGTCGCCGGGTCTTGAACCCAGTTCTCCTCTTCATGCAGTTATACTGCAGCAGCGTTTATATTTCATAAAGTTATAAGCTCTTACTTTGCATGTATAATAATTAAAGAGATAAGCTTTATAATTATTCATTTTTATATATAGGACAATTAGGTAAATTTTAATCTCAGTTATGAATAATAATATAGTCATTAAAACTGTTTTAATTATAAAGTCAGGGTGTTTACGCAGGAGGTATACTAATGATGACTCTGCACATCGCCCACCGTTCTCCATACCACGCGTGAGCACCGTCCCGTGTATGTGGACGTTTTGTTGGCTCAAGTCATGCACTTAATGGAAAACTATAATGCTATTTTGTATGCAGCTTGCCAACTTCTATTGCTGGATAGTGAACCCAGATGAGGTATTCTTAAAATAATGGTAAAATAAAATACAGTACATTAATGTCCACCATAATGATTTAATGTATAAATTGTTTTTATTTGGTGAACGCGAGAACTTTAATTGTTTCTTTCGATCTTTCTCATTGATTATATAGAGAAGGGCCTGCATGATTATCAAACAGGTGTATAATTTTGTAGGTATAAAAGTATTTATTGAAAGCAGAAGTTGTTGAGACCATTTCGCGAGCCACCGTGGCTAACACCGTGGCTTAGCCACATTTAGTCATTTGCCACGTTAATTTATTG
Organism: Siphlonurus alternatus; assembly: GCA_949825025.1. NCBI lineage: Eukaryota > Metazoa > Arthropoda > Insecta > Ephemeroptera > Siphlonuridae > Siphlonurus > Siphlonurus alternatus. The sequence continues at coordinate 35,842,909 of OX463782.1, forward strand.
ATTTTTTTCAAAATTCAAAAAATTCCTTATCTATTTCACTGATAAACTGTAATGCTGAATATGGCTTTTGAACCCGTTTGATCGTAAGGCTCTATACTATGTATAATTATAAAGATATGGTCGTTCGTAAATTGAAAAAAATTGATAAATTGACTAATTTCAAAGCACGGAGGTGTTTCATGGTCAAGAAGTGTGATGATTTGTGACACTGAGTGGTTTTCCTCTACTTATATAGTGACTATTATACTTGACAGTGGATTAAAACAACCTCCATTACTTACGTCTGCTATAAAATATACGATGACAATGTTTTACGGTGTAGTGGAGTTTCGTCACCTCCTACTGGAATGTCTAGGAGGTATTTTCTACACCTCGTTCGATCCATCACCACCGAGATGAGGTGATAATAATTAACTCACTAATGAATATTGCGAAATAACATTCAATTAACTTCCTTATTGAAGTGCATAACGATAAAAATGTTGCAATATGAATATTAAATCAATAAAGCTAGCTAGCTGCGCACATGAAACTACATTAAATATGTCACCTCGTCCTATTTATCAAAGTGATAGACTTTCTCGTCCAATTTAACACTTGCTAAAGAGGCGACCGGTTTTTAGTCACCAAACTTATATGCTATAATTATATTGTAAAGTATATCAACATTACAAGCTGCTGTTTTTCTTACACTTTTCACAAGGTTGTATTAATAATAAAATTTTATATTTTTTTAAATATCCTGTCTATATATTTTCAATGCAATGCCATATAATAGAACCGTCAAATTGTGATTAATAAGTACCTTGATTTATATTAATAATGTGTGATGAAATATTTTTATTTATGATGATTAATTGGTTTTATGAAAATTTAAGTAGCATCGATTGTAAATGATACTTTGGACAGATGTTCCATTTTCTGTCGGTTTGCCGCAAACCGCCGGGCAACATGCGGTGTTAATTTTGCTCTCATTAGTCCTAATGAAGAGCATGTTTTGTGATGGAATGTAGTCGACCATACCGGAGATGTGCAGATGAGCAAATTTCGACTATACGACATTCAGATAATGGTATGTTAGGCTAATGGAATCATTAATTTATGTGGAAAATCGCTACTTCTTATATAGCAATAAATTAAACACAAAACACAACATTTGTATTTAAATGTTTGTTTTTATGATATTATTTTTAGAATTTGGCAAAGAAACAAAATAAACAAAAAGCTTATTTTTCACAAATTCTTTATTTCATTATACCTCGGGAATGTTGGGTGTATCGAAGTTTCCTCTAAAATTATAAAAACGATCATGGAAGGTAAATGTTATGGCCAGCTTGCGTTCTGAAGGTCTTATGTTTTACAACGTCCGTTTTAAAATGCTAATGAATTGGCTGCAACCTCGGCCGGTGTAATTAAATGTTGCGTGTGGATACAATTTATTACATGTTAATGATGTGGAGTGTAAACAATGCACTGTCATGATTGTCAAGCTAGCAGCGCCACACTCAACGTACCAGCCAGACGAAATCAATAAGAACGAGATTTGCTGCTGCGGGGCGAATTACACTTTTTATTGATTTAGTCTGTACCACGAGTTGATGCGTGCTCAAATTATTACTCAAACGATTTGCAGTTTTGATATTTATGACTTGTAACATGAGCTCATGTAAAAGACACAAGTCCATTTAAATTGCCCGGAATAATAAGCTATCTGCTTACCATTATTTTCTTGTTGCATGCAATAATGAGCTATTTACTATTTTAGGTGAGCGCAGTAATGATCTTTATTTTATACTGCATGATTTACAGTTAATTCACAATTGCGCTTAATACCTGAAATAAGAGATAGTTCATTATTGCAATGAAATCGTGGTAAGCAGATAGTTAATTATTGCATGCGGACGAGGGACAATATTAATTGACATTTAAAGGTATACTATGGCCTGTTTCTTAAAATTATATATTTTTTTAAATATCAATGGACTTGCGTTTCTCTCTCGGTTTCGGACGAAGTATTATCAGATATCTTATTGTAGGCTCTTTGGTATTATCGCCTCCTTGGTTATATCAGAGCTGTTATGTAAGTTGTGTGGTTATATTTCGGTGGTTAGCAGATGGTAGCTGCACGGCTGTTGCTCCTCACCTAGTCTCTGGTTGCTGCTGCTGGTTGATGAAACCCGAGCCGCACCCGCTGCCTACAAACTTGCTCTTCTGTCTCGTACCCTCATATCCGGTCTGACATTCGTCCACACTATCACCCACGTCGATATTTGGGACGTGAATATAACAAAGATTTGTCGATACGCTTGACCACCGTATGTCACTTTTTACTTGTGCTTTATTGACTGCAGTAGTGACGTCAATGCTCAGTCAATCACGGACAATTGTTGTACATTTTAGAGGTAATCAATGTTTCGCGTAGTCATTTCAGATACGTGAATAAGAACAAGAGTACTGGTACATGATTGGCTGGAATGAAAATCTTGACCAATCAGAAAATTCGTTTAATTTATCCGTTTCCGATTTACTGAAAAAAATCGTAGTCAGAGCCAATAGTAAGCATCCACCAGAAAACTTAGTTGCCAATTTGTAACTAAACAATGTTCCTTTGTTGATTTTGACTCCTGCTACAACCACTGCGCATCGGCGCGCAACCCTTCTGCGCATGTTTTTTTCGGCTCGAAGTCAAAACACTACCGCGAAATTCTTTAGATGCTCTTTAATTAAGGTAGAGATAATACAGATCAGCTGGCCCAATGCTAAAAAAATCCCATTCATAAAAATTATGAAAAAAATTTAAAATGTTCTCCTCTACATCCCCTATCAGTAGCTAAAATATCAGGTATACAAAAACGATCTAGTTTTCGAGTTATTAATTTTTAAAGTTGACTAATTTAACATGGAAGCTCCATTTCTCCATGTTAAATTAGTCAACTTTAAAAATTAATAACTCGAAAACTAGCTCGTTTTTGTATACCTGATATTTTACCTACTGATAGGGGATGTAGAGGAGAACATTTTAATTTTTTTTTCATAATTTTTATGAATGGGATTTTTTTAGCATTGGGCCAGCTGATCCATGTTATCTCTACCTTAAAATAATTAAACTGACCCGAGGCAAATAATAAAATTTTTATAGCATCAGCAAACGTAAAAGGTTAGTGTCAGTACGTAATTTTAAATTTGCAATCATAACTTATTTAGAGGGTTAACAATTCGCGATCGAAAAATTGCTCCGTATACTTACGTGCGCCCAATCTTTTTTTGTAAGTAAATGGGAGGACAAAGGGTTAGTGACGTAAAGATGAATACTTACATTGAAATTTCCGCTCCAAAATTCTTCCGCAACAATCGTGTAGCATACTTATATTTATATTAGAGATTGTTCTCAATTAACATATTGCCTTGTGCCCTAGCTAATATATCAATGTAGTCTGGTCGTTGGGGGGTCTAAAGAATTGTCGCTCCTGATGCATGTGTTCCTGTATGAAGCCGCAAAAATAACATCCCCACAAAAGTAAAGTCTATATCCTATATCCACCATTACGCATTTATATAAAAATAATTTTTGACTTTGTTCTTGCCCAGGATGGTGCAGTGGCCGTGTGATCTTTTAGCCATGGCCGTCTCCAAAATGTTCACATATTCACACGAGTATAAACATATCAAGTTTCTGTTTTATTTCACAATAATATTTGTAGTAATAAAATATTTGTCTGTCGTTAATTATCATTATTGATATCGAGCTACTGTTATTTAGTACCGTACGGCAACAATGATGATGGTATTGTTGCGCCACCGACATTCCTGTCGCTTCCGCCCGTCTCCTCCTATTTTAGGACACACTTCCCAGCCGTCTGACTTCACCCCATCATCAGTAGCAACAAATTTTGACGAAAAGGAAACACACTTCAACTTTCGAACGACCTTACGTAACATAAAAAAATTGTTTTCAAGGCTTATCGTTTTATTAGTTTATATTTATACCGCATTATGACCTCTGATTGATTATAAAATAATAATAATTTCAACAATCTCAGTTATGAAATTTCATAGTTGCATGATGTATAGTTGGAAAGTTGAGTTGGCACAAGTTTAACAGTTATTTAAATACCCTATAAGAATACGACTACCAACATAACGGCTATTAGTTGATTACTTCAGGGTAAACACGCTCAAAGAAAGCAGTTCATTGATAAAAATAGAGAGGTATCCGTCCTGATTGAGGTTTTCCATGGTTCCCTCAGTCTCACCTCAGCGAATGCTGGGACGCGTAACAGGCCGTAACCACCAACCTTCTCCCTTATCCTTACCCATTGTACTCCGGCTCGAGCTGCAAGCTCGTAGGGGTGTAGCCCTGTAAAAAAAAAAAAAATAATAATGTAAATAAATAAAATGAATAAGCTTTCTGCTTAACTTTACTTCAGATTATAGTTAATTATTTTCAAAACCGCATTTTTTTGTTCTTTGCAGCATAATTCGTAAAACATACGAAACGTGTCTTGTATATTATAGTTAGATGCGGGCTTGCACATGCTATTTAAATGTCCGTCGAAGCACACGCTCTCCTCGGTGGAAACACTGAACTACTTACTGTCTAGGAAAACTCTGAACAGCACCAAGTATTACAGTTTGTGTACAACATGTTCTATTTTCTGACTTCCATTAGTTTCATTGTTCGCGGGTGTTTGCCGTGTTTGTTTATCTTGCGCCGCTCAAGTTACAGCAGCTATGCACAAGTGTCTTTTGTCACGGTACTGGCGTGACCGCTGTTTGTGTCGAGTCTTATTGACTTGTAGACAGAGTACACATTTGCAACTTATTGGCTAATTAATTAACTTAACAATTGAATTGTTCCATGCAGGGTGAAGGATAATCTTTTTCATTCTTTATCGATGCTATAAACATGCAAGTCATAAGTACACATGAGGGATAGTAGAAACGTTATTACTGCTATATAGTGGGTGCTGTCACGCAGCGTATATATGTATAGTTTCGCGATGACTAAATATAGAGGCTTCAAGTGTTCCCCCCGGCGGGAAAATTTTCTCCATAAGCCTCCATGCTAAAAAAATTTTGATTTTTGTTTTTCGGGAACTTTTAAAACAACCAATTTGAAAACATTTCCTACTCCCCCATTTAAGAGGTCTTCTGATAATGATAACTTATTTTTCTCTAAAAAAATCATTTTATGCCAAAAAAGCAATTTCAAGGTTTTTACTTGGCATATAATAGGTTTGGATGGGACGGTGGAAACACCGCAAAAACAGCTGACTTGAAGCCTCTATTCAAGAGTACTCTTTTAAACTCTCCTAAATTGCAAATCTGCATTTATTAATTTGTAATAAGAGCTGCAACTCCAGCAAGTGAGTCAAATTCATGCTGTCCCAAGGTGTATACTGCATGTACAGCATGAACTTAACTCTAGCGATAGAGGTGTAACTCTATAATATATCATACAGAGACGCAAATTTGCGATTTGGGGTGAGGTAAGAAGAGCACCCAGTCTACTTGTATCAAAAGAGTTTTGGTTCACCACGCTGCCATGACTGCGTGGTAACGCTTGCAAACAAAGTTGGGGTAAAGTTCGTGGTGTCCAGAGGTTTTCATCGATAGACTGAAATGTTGATGAACACCATGCATGGCATCTTAGGGTAAGAGATTTTATAGTACAATGTATAAGCTCTTTGGTAAGAGATTGGAGGCAGATGGGAGATTTAGGGCTGGGCTTAAAATTACCGTCTTGATGTGGTGGCTATCGCCAAGGAGTTTGCAGTCCTCTACTTGGGGGGGCCACGTGTTGTTGTTTATATTGGTTCTCGATATCAGTGTGACGTCACAACAGGAAGTCGATTAACCCGCCAAGTCTTTGTAATATGGCTGTGGTGCGTCTTCTATCACATAAGTGCTGGATTTGGAAATAAAAACACATTTTACTGCCCCATCATTCAGAGTTGTTAAAACTGACACAAAACAGTCGGAGTTTTATAGCTGGATTATATTGGTCCAAACGAATATGTTGTTTCTCTATAAGGTTTCTTGATGTCCATTTGCTTATATACCAAAGTATTGTACACGTACCTAGGCACCGTCAGAACGTTATCCTTGGTAAATTAATTGGCGATACTCTTTAGCATTAATACGAATCAAGAATAATATCGATTCGGAATTTTTTTTTTTAAGTAAAAAGAGCAGTCGATTTGACCGTACTTTCTGCAGCTAAATTCTATAATATACAGTGTGACAGAGGGCCTAAGAAGAGCATGGTGGCATTTTGGCTGTCCTTGGGTGTACTAACTTCTTTTCACACTCAAATTTCGCAAAGTTTGACAGCTGCTGCCACGTTTTCTATTGAGTACCAGTATGGTAATGATGCTGAAGAAGGGGTTATTAATTACATACAGTGTGCCGAATGCAGCCGCTTTCCACACATACACATAACCACATTAGAGAACATATTGAAATATATTCTCCATGCCATGGCATAACTCTGTGCTGATTGTATTGGTACTGCTGGACATGCTCTTGACGTAAAAAGGGCTCATGTCCACATCGTCGACCTTATAAACAAAAAAGTATGGTCGGTATAATGTTGTTGCCTGAACCTTTCTACAGTTTTATTATACGGGCAATGCATCAATAAATTGAGGACATAAAGGACCAATAAATGGCTCTGTGCGCAGAAATTTTGGCTGTTTTAAAAGAGGTTGCGGTATAATACCTATAGGTCCTGTATATAGTAACCTATAGCATATGGAGAGATGAATCATAAAATCAACAAATATTATATAAAAGATATCACATATAAAGTTGATGTTTTTTTTTTTTTTAAAAATGCTTGTCTGGCGTAAGACAACTAATTATGGTGTTGTTTATATATTTTAAATATTTGCTTATTAGAGGTGAATTAAATTGTTGACTTTGAAACTGCATGCAGTCATATATAGCATACATGTAAATTTTATATACAGTATATAAAAAAAAATCATACTTAAAATAAGTTATCAACACTTCAATTTGTATGCTATTAGTGCTATTACATTAATTATATCACAACAGTAACGAAATCACGCGGTGCTTCCGCTAAAGGCGGATTCACATGGCGATTTTTACCATGCGACGCGACGCGAATAATGCGCACTTGCTGTAACATCCATTGGCGGCCATATTGGGCGATTAAAAGAAAAAGAGCATCGTAATTAACGCGATTACCGGTGAATTCGCCGCCGCATAGGATTTCACAGCTTTTACGTCAAAATCGCGTCGCATCGCCGTTGTCGCCATCTGAATCCGCCTTAATACCGCACACACTGACATCCCAATCGTCATTGTACCGACTTGACGAAGGTCTACAGAGACGTCCTTACATTATCTTTGGAGGACGGAGGATGACCTCAGCAGTGACGTCACGGTGCCCACTGGACAATGCAAATTGGATGAGCGCACTCCGCAAGTATGTCCAGCTGTCAATGGATCACTTGCCGGCAATCAAAAACGTGAAACTGATCTCGTGAGCCCACTCCCGGCTTTTAGAGAGACTTGAAATATGTCATGTAAAATGTTCCTTAAAACAATAGCTTTTACAAGTGGATGAAATAGTCGTTAAAGATGTTGTTAAAAAAATAATGTCATCAATAATACTCAAAAAGTCGTAGTCATTTATTATAACACGTTCAGAAAATGTACCGTTATATCCATAAATCATTTCAAAAGTAATCTTTATCAGAATCTCCGTACTTCATTCACACCAAGATTAATTAGCCAATAAATTGTACTGTCAAGTGAAAACGTGATTATGTACAAAACAAAACAGCTCCTCCCTCGCTGCTGATAATCGTTGGCACAGAAAATGGGGCTCTTGTAAGAGATTGCCCCTTCATTGGAGTAGCTAAATGGACTTTTATCCACCAAAAGTCATGTAGTTTCTTATCTTGTTTTCATATAGATAGCAATATTCCACCTGAATGGCGTTTAGTCTGTTTTGATATGAAGGGCTCGTTTGGTTTGTCAGATTCAAAACTGGCTCTTTGCACTTTCTGATTAAGCCTACCTGTTGTGATAAGGAATCTCTTATCAGAAAGTGAAATTAAGAGTCGGTTTTGAAGCTGAATTTATTGCATGTATTGATCGATTTAATTATAGTTGCAAACTCAAAATGCATTATATGTATAAAAGGTACAAAAATTAGGTTTGTAAATTTATCAAATTTATTCAAATTTTAAATTATTCGAATTTTTGTTTCTTTATTTTAAACATTGAAGATAAAGTGACCCATGGTGCACATAAGGTACTAATTATATGGTGGTGGTGCTCGATATTTGGCCTCATGAGTTATATATATAATCAGCATGAGTTTTGACCTGAAGGTTTCTTGGCTCAGTTGAAGCGTATCGAGATGTAGTACATGCACTTGCAGCATCACGAATCCGTGACTCGATTTAAATGGGGACCTTGAAGTAATGCTTGCCGGAAACCAAGTAAAAACAACGTCGATCTTGAACCCTGGTAAATAGTCAATAATATTATGAGGTCATTGCTCCGCTATAATAACATTCCTTGCATGATAAATTAAATGGAGTCTTTACGATTACAATTTGTCGTTTTAACGTTTCTTCATAAATTGTTACTAATGGAATGTAAATATATTTTATTATTATTACTTGAGCAAAGATATAGCACTGACAAATTGTGTAATCTGAGAAAGCTAGGGTAATGTAATACTTGTAATTGTAATAATATTCTATACATTACCGAATCCTACATGACTGAATGACATAAATTAAGACCATGAGGTCATTTCGTTGTGGGAATATTAGTGTGGTCAGCGTGAGGTCACTGTAGCCAAGGTACATACAAAGTCAGGTCCAACCTGCACAAGTGGCGATACATGCTTGCTTGCCTGGGATTTAAGGTAGAGATAATGTCGATCAGCTGTTTTTTTAGCTCCATTTGGTTAACATGTAAACCTTAGATTATTCACAAAAATTCTGATTTTTTTTAGAGGCAGATATTAGTGCAGCCTATATAAAAGCCATAGAAAAAGTTTCAAAACAATTGAACGAGCTGATTTTTTTTAATTAAGTTTTTACTTTGTCTCTTCATGGGAAAGCCCTATGCTGAAAATTTAAAAAAAAAATGACATTAATTAAAAAAAAAAAAAAAAATCGGCTTTTTAAATTGTTTTGAATTTTTTTCTATTGCTTTTAAAAAAATTCAGAATTTATTTTGAATTTGCCAAGGTTTACATGTTAATCAAATAGTTTTTTTTTAATAGTTTTATTGGTGAAAAATAAGAATACAGTCCTACCAAGGCCGGAAGCCTTATGGGTAGGTGCTGGTGTACAAATTATTTTACATTACAGTGAGCTTTGCAGAAAATTAAATACAAGTAGAAAATAATACATAATGGAGCTTAAAAAACAGCTGATCGACATTATCTCTACCTTAAAGATGTTCTGCATGGCGATTTTGTTATCAGCAGTCGGGTCGTGACATTGTTGCTGAGAGCAAGTTCATGTGTTTAATTGAAGCTCTATTATATAGTTTAATAATTTTGATATTGTCGACCGAATGTCCAATATTTTTTAAGAAAATTAGTACTCCGTCATAAAATCATCCGTTTCTATTAATTGTCCCATAGTTTGCCCGTTGTGTGAAATAGAACTCGATTTCATTTTACTCTTAAAACTGTCTGCAAAATTTCAAAATTCTTATACGTATAGCAGAAACCAATTCCCTGCTATTATACTTCCGGAGGGAATATCAAATATCACTGCATGTTCCGAAGTCCTTGAGGTTGATCACATCGTTATTTAGACTACCTCCTTATTTACCGTCCCTGCTGGAGGGCGTGGGCGGACATTACTGTGTAGACTCTCAATTAGCGCACATAGACGGGAAACAGAGACGTTCCGGACGAGCACCAGATGACGCTACTGGTGCTCATTCAGAATGTCCTTCCTCGCCGATTTACCCCGAGCGTAGTTTTGATTGTATAATGTCCTCGGTCATTGGTTTACACTTTGTAACGAAGGATCTGATTGGTCTAACATGAGCCGAATACTTCCGATCATCTCCGACCATAACCTAATTAATATGACGGTCAGTGTCATGCCAAGAAACAATGCAATTTTTTAATAGACCATAAAGTTTATGGTCCGAAAACTATATCATATACAGTGAAAAGTTGTTACTTTTTTGTTATTTCTGAAATTGTCGACAAAAACAATAAATCGTTCCAGTTAACGAGCAAATGATGGTCCTAAATCATAAACAACAGCTTGTCATAATCGACTTTTTGTATTTTCTGTCGAGATTATTTCCTTTTTCAGATCATCAGAATATACAATGCTGATGCAATACCAACGTTATATATATGTTAGTCTGTTATAATAATAATCTAGTATTATTAGCTTTATATTACCACGAGTATGTGGAAAATTGAATGTTATAATAATGCTTTCCATTTGTGCTAGCCTTGCAATAATATGTAACTCGTGTGACCCATTTTAATAAAGCACAAGGTGTATGCAGCATACGATTATCTTCCGGGTTAATAAATATAAAGAGCACATTATGGAATAAAGCCGTGTTTGCACTTTTCTAATGAGAATTCACTGTGCCATATGATACGAGCTAATGCAAACATGACTGCATGATGGTCATTATTTTTATCATACAGTTTTATGAGGTTTAAATTTTTTTTTATATCATCCTATATGTAATATAAATTTAATGAAAAACATTTCACGTTTTTAATATACATAATCCTTCTAAAAAAAAAAACGTTTGCAGTTTATGCTCATGAAAAATACAATCTTCCTCTGCTATAAAATAAACACTTAGATTTATTACGTGATTGTGGTACCAAATATTGCTACGTTTTTAGCAATTTTATCCAATAATGCGGTTTATCTTTTAATACAGGATAATAATTATGTATCTAATAGTATAAGGGTTATTTGTAAACTCTATATAGCTGGACTGTGTATTGATACTTTGATTTCCTTACCAGCCAACGCCAAATCTAATTCGGCGATCTTTGTTACTGATAATGAGTTAATTGCACTTTTATTTGTCAAATCGTTCCACAAAAAGTACAAATAAGGAGTTAAAGTAACTCATTAAAGGTTATACACTCAACATACCGTATGTAACGTGTAGATCAACCTTGCCCGATCATCTCGCCCTGATGGGGTTGTGAAACTTGTTTAATATCTAAACCGAGGCACATTCTCTAAAATTTTACTATAAAAAAACTTTTTTTATAAAAATAATGAAAATACACAATACGATAAAAAAAACTTTTTTATTTGCATGCTGAACAAGTTGCCTATCTTTCAGGCGACATGTTTTGGCAATTCCAACACCAGAGACCGTGTCTTTTGTCCAGAGCTTCACGGACTCTGAGCATGTTGCCGCTAGTGTAGCGCATGTAATGTATTTACTTATTCACTACGCTAGCGGTATACCACTCTCACGCCGGACCCCGCGATGCTCTGAAATTTTTTATCAAATTTCTGGCCATATTAATAAGACACGGAGGTCTATTGACAGTATCTGTGCGAACACCTTGTATACATTTCGAAAGTAAGGTATATCCAAAGAGTTTACATTATTACATTCCAGTTTGTACAATATAAGATCTTTGGTATCTCAAATCATACTAAGCAGTGTAAACGAACAGTGAATATGCACCCAAAGATCAATTTGACTGAAGCCAGCTGATATGTAACGAATGTTATTTATATATGTTGGCCAGTGTATATTTTTGTTTAAACTCGTACGAAGGAAGCTGTCACATTAATTTTAAATGCAGTAAAATGAAAGTTTTGTCATTAAGTTCCAATTTCCTAATGTTATTGATACAATTCTGACCTTTCTGTGCTTTTGTGTTGCAGGTGACATCACACAGAAAGGGTTCGAGAAGAAAAGATCTCGACTTCTCTCGCCCTATGTTCCCAAGCAGACTCAAGGTAAGTCACAAAGTACATGGGGCAGTCGAATTATTATCACTCGAGAAAAATAAGATTTCCGTTCTGGGAACATGTGGGAGATCGCATGATAAATTAGCATGGTGGTTTGTCGGGCGAGTGCATGTGCCTTCTAAGAAATCGCAATTATTATTTAACCTGTTTTATTGGACGTTAATTATAGAGGGACGGGCATGCTAAGAGGTTAGCATGCTTTGCAAAATATAACATCAATCAAGTTTGTTTTGTCAATATGTACTGTTGTTTAATCGATTTTTAATGGATTTATGTTTCTGGGAACGGTAATAATTTCATGTAATTTTCAATGTAATAATACCCCAGTGTAATTCTCACTATAAGTAATAATGTTTTTTTTCCATGACTTTTCCTCACAACGCCATGTTGAAGTAGCTAAATTATATCGTTTTTCCTCACTCATCATGGAGTTCTGTTTCTAACGTAAGAGTAAATCAGGCTAGCTAGTAGTTTTTGGTAGGACACATTTGAGGGTCCCTTGTACATTGTCCCTCCCTGGCTTGGTTCCCCCGTGACCTGGTGGCTGGATGTCGCTGCAGCTCCCCCCGCGGCGGGCTCGGGAGGCGGTGGAGGCGGGCGGCAGCACCAGTCGGGGGCGCCGGGGCAGCAACAGCAGCAGCCGAGGGCACGCCGCACGCAGCGCCGCGTCACGCACAACGAGAAGAGATATCACTCAGGTACATGTCCTCCCGTCACATGTCCCAACTAGCACATATATGTCCCACCAGCCCTGACGTCACAGATACCACTCAGGTACAAACATGTCCCACCAGCTCTGACGTCACATATACCGTCAGGTACAAACATGTCCCAACTAGCACATGTCCCGCCAGGTCTGAATGTTACAGATACCACTCAGACATGTCCCTTCCACCATAGTCATTTTGTGTTAGGAAAACCACCTTTCTGGACAAAAAAATCATTGCCCTCTTCCCAATCGAGCTCCACATGACTGCTGTCATATTATAATTAAAAAAAGAGCCTGTAAGCGGCATACACAGTGCAAGACTGCATGAAAAGATAGTGATAGAATAATTAGTGAGATCGTCAAGTTATCTTGACTTCTGGAAATTGTCAATCGTGACCGAAGACAAAATTATTTAAATTGACGTTGTGGTAGTACAGTTTTTTTTTTTTTCGGTTGGTTGACATTGTTAATTGAACTCTGGCCTCAGTCAGTATGATCAACTAAATTAAATTAGCTAAATTATTAAGAGCTTTTTACTTTTTTTTCATTCAATGCACGGAGTATATGATAATGGGGGAGGGGGGTAGATTTTGTAGTACCCCCCTTACAGTATACATAATGACCAGTCTCGACATGCAGTGTAAGGTTAATTAATGACGTTTTGCTCGTTATCAAGCACTCGAAGACATCAAGTAATTAAATCCATTGTGTTCTCTGACCGTCCAATGCTCACTTGACTGCAAGAAGTGCACAAATTGGAGCCTGCTGTTAGCATCGTGCTGAGAAAAAACATGTACTGTTTATGTCGTATCATCTGCGTATGTGTTTTTATTGTGTGGACATTTTCTTAGTAAATACACATTAATCGAATTCAAAATTAGATTATCTGTGGAAATTTCATCTTATATTATTTGTTGTAAAATAATTGTGCATTTCTTGCATACTATATTAAATTCCACAGGAGTCATTATGTTTATATATTTGCCTCAAAATACAAGTCAATTCATCAAGAGACCATATTGCTTCTCAAACAATCAAAACACCAGTGGGCGAAAAAAATATGCGTTTTATTTTTTAGCAATATTAGGTGGTTTTTCAGGATTATATTATACTGTAGATTATATTAATGATTATAATATAAAAGAGTACATAGAAACATAGACCCCTTCCTTTATTCCTCCCTTAAGACACTTATTAGGGTAAAATACATTTTAAGGAATGAGTGGGTCCAGCATTGCACTTATATACCGCCTGCTGCTTTTAAAAATCTGTATCTAAAGGTTTGATGAATTTCAAGCGAACCCCAATTAAAGTCTTGACTGAGGCTGTGTCCCAACTGTGTGATGGTTGGCTGTGTCCCAATGTTCTGTCAATCATATGACGAGAGGTCAGCTTGCCCGCTTGGCTTGCATGTTCGCCGCCGCACGATCGCTGATAGCCACAGCTGCTTCTTATCACCATGTTACTCAGTACTTGTACAGTCGCATGCAGCAGGGGACTGATGTGCAGTCAAATGTCGGTACTTTGTTGATTCTTTGTGCAGCGTTCATTTGTTTGTAACGTGTAATTCAGACGTCGTGGGTTTATAATAATTATATATTAATTATTGTACAGTAAGTAAAAATACGAACTTTTCAGTGCAATGCTTATACGAATGGACAACATACATGAAAAAATTTTACTGCAGAAATGAATAGAGGGTACCAAATTATGCTACTCCGAATTCTTTCAGATTTTTTTGAGACCCAGAACTATTTTTAAATAATTATTGTAAGTGCGGCCACGCCCCCTGGAGGCGTCAATACACTGCAAAAACAACTAAATACCAAAGGCATTGAGAATCTCCACAATCACTTTTACATCACCAAAAGTGTTTAGCTTCTCAATGCTTTTATTGTTTACGGTCTTCATACCTGTTGTAAAAAGCTAAAAAGTGATCACCAATCTAACTACTCGCCAGCTTAACTTCGGTAATCACTTTCGATCATACCCTTACCACTGCACTGCTAATGCTTTCTTAGTAGGAAGAGTATTATTGAGGTATATAAAATAAATAAGAGCTATGGTGAAATGATAAGGGTTCATTTCAATACAAGGTTATACAAATTTCGACCCTAGGGTAAAATTTGATGGCGGTTCTAATGGTGACCCTTAAATTTGCGACCCTTTGACCCTTAAGGGTCAAAAGACCCTTAAATTTTTTTTTCGTGAAAAATTGCAAAATTGACATTAGCAATGTCCTTAATTAACTTTAGAGCTCTTATTTACACATTTTAAGGGTCGACCCTTGGGGTCTAACAGGGGTCATTTTTAAAAGTATACAAATATTTATAACAAAATTTGTCAAAAACTGTGAGGATTATGGATTTAGCATTGGCTTTAATTGATTCAGTAAGAATAATGACCCTCTAAGGGTCGACCCCTAAAATATATTACGATCTATTCCGCATATAATACTTCTAAATGCTATTAACATGCAATTTCTGAATGCTAATTCTATTAACAAAAATCTAATGTTTAAAACGTTAGTTTTTAAATGGTAAAAACAGTGATTAAATAGCAAAGACATTTAGCTATTTTTCTAAATACTTTTAACGTTCAGTAAATGTTAAAAGCATGGAGGGTCTGAATACCGATTTTTTGCAGTGTAGGCGTCCAGTCTCTATCCTTTTTATTAGGGCTGCAGGGGTGCCAACTGAAATCACAGGACTTTCAATAATTATTTAAAAATAGTTCCGGGTCTCAAAAAAATCTGAAAAAATTCAGAGTAGCATAATTTGGTGCCTTCTATGCATTTCTGCAATAAAATTTTTTCATGTATGTTGTCCATTGGCTAAAACTCGGCTTGAGCCCATGTTGCTTCGGCGAGTTCCTGCTATGTATCCTGGTTTTGCCAGAAACTCGGATCAAGTAAAAAAAAAAAAAAATGCATTGCATTGATTGACAAATCTGCATGAAATTTTAACTCGACGCACGCCCACATTTTACGACTTCCGCCGAACAAAAGCTTGTATTTCAACCTTTATATTTTTAGAAAGCTGAGTTTTTATTTTTAACTTTTAAATTAATTAACTCAAGAGTTCTCGTATAAGATTAATTACTGTAATAAAATTTAAATACATGTAGTGTATATATTTACAATGTTGTGCATGTATGTTGATTCGAACATTGTTTATGCAGCTACAAAATTAATTCATTATTATCCTAGGTTTTTATTAGTCTCCAATTTTAATTAAGTAATATAAATTCATATGTTCACATGCTGATTGCAAAAACCGTGTTAAGAAATTAATACAAGGAACATTGTCTTGTATTATGCAAGTGGGACAACATTAATTTACATAAATCTTTCATGCTCGATACTAGCTCATTATAATGTATAGACGGAATTTGATGCACTTGCAATAAGCCGGTATGTGCTATGTAAATTACATAATTAATATTCTCGTAACCTATATTATACAATGGTGTCTCGTCATCAAATAGCATTCAATAGCAACAACAATTTTCTTCAAAGCGGCGATCATGTTGTATAAATAAATGTGAAATCAATGACCAATACACGAGGATAATTTTTTGTTTGCTGAGTCGTACGATCATTTACAAACTTGACTGAACTCGATCGACGTGATAAACAGTCCGCCTCATTTCCCGCGAGTGGTCCGAGAGTTTGTATAACTGTGGGGACAAGATGGTTATATAGCCTGTTATAGGAATAGTATTGACTGTATTATATTATTCGTTTTGAGACAATATGAACTTTACCCCTGTAGGCTTTTCTGGAGCTGCGTGCATCAGAGATTGCATGTATGAAAAAAAAAAAAAAAAATCGAGCTGGTTGGTTGGTATTTTGGGGCAAAATTGACACATTTTGGTCATGTATGCCCCCAAAAAAATCGAGCGTTCGTGTTGTATATAAGGTGCAATGTTAATCAAAGGACCTCATCGCTATATAAGAAAGGACTACTCGCCATTTTTCAAGCCTTTTTTTTTAACTTAAAAACTGTCATTATAACTGAGCTTTAAGATTGCCATGAAAATAATTACTTAGTCCTTCAAAATATTGCCACAAATTTAAATAATTATTTTATTCAGCAAAAGTTACAGAACCAACGCACCAAATATAATAAAAAACACAATGCAATATGTGCATTAAAAAAAATCGTAATTAAAAATAAAACAGTAACATGTACGTTGAGAATAGCTGCAAATGTACTGTGAAAGTGTGAATGCAGAACATTACAAGGTTATAGTTAATATAGTCGTCGCTCCACAGAAAAGTGGATGACCACAGCCCTCGATATTTTGCGTTTGTGGTGCCATCTTTAAACGAAGGAATCTTCAGGGGTGCAGACTCTTGTGGTGCAATACAAGATTACAGCATGAGCACCAGTTGACCAGAGTTACGTTGCATATTGAGCACCAGTTGACCAGAGTTACGTTGCATATTGAGCACCAGTTTTATTAATACAGTTACGTCATGTGGAGCCCTATTTGACAAAAATTCATTTGATATTAAATTATTTTAATGCAAGACACTATCGTATTGGACAAATACGTAGCCCTATTTGACTAGAATTACATCATTTGATATTATAATTCGTATAATTATAATTTCGGGACGGACACTTGGCCCCATTGGACAGGTCCTAGTTGACTATAGAGCAGCAGTAAAATTACGTCACATTCCCTGGACACTTAAGTTACGTCACATAGAACACCAGTTCTAGCGGCAGTTACGTCACGGATAGCTCTATTTGGCTAGAACTAATACGTCGTTTGGAATTTTTAAAATTATAATTAACGCGATACTTAGCCCCATTAGACAAATATGTTGCCCTATATAGTTAGCTATATTGATTGATTGGTTGATATTTTCGGGCAATTGACACATTTTGGTCATGTATGCCCCCATATTATAGAATTACGTGGTTTAGATTATAATTACGTGGACACTCAGCCCCATTAGACAAATCGGTAGCCCTATTTGACAAGATAATATTATTACGTCACGGTACAGTAGACTAAAGTTACGTCACTGTAAGTCTCAGTTGATCACAGTGTAGTGACCCAGTGCTGCTAAGAAGCAGGTTGTTGCCGCTGGATGAGTCACAGACGCCGGTCGCGGTTTGATAGTCATTTTCCCAGAAACACCGTGAAGCGACTGCCAGTCTGATCAGTGTTAGTTTGTGAGTCGACTGAGATGGTCATTAGAGCCTGGAAACGTGGTAAGTTATATCCATTTTACACATAAATTTCACTCGACATGCCGATAATTGTATCGTGTGGTGAGTTTTTTTATTCGTAACCAATATGACCTAAAACTTCGTGTGTTAATTTGTTGGCACTAATGGGGTATTGGAATTTTTTATGTTGTAGAACTTGTAATAAATGCCTTCGTGTTGGGTGTGTTTTTTTTTATTAATGATATTACATTCTTTACCTCATTTTTCTACCGAATTTAAACGTTTTAGTTGTAAAAGCTTGTTCTGTTTTTAAGTACTGTCATATATTATTAAACAAAAAAATATGTCAAAGTCAAACACAAGGTTCTTCTAATTTCCTTCCAAGTTTTTGTTACATCCGCTACTTCCAATATGATCGACAATAACAACGTTACTATACTGTTATAATATAATAAACTTATTTTCTCCGCGGTTCTGCTCTGTTGAGGATCAAATTAATATCCTGCTTAATTTTCCGCTACGTACGTTTCTATTTTCAAGTTCCGTGGTTCTGCTGACTTATTTCTTATACAGAATTAACATGAGTAATGTCCCCACCCACTTGTTATTATAGCTTCAAGTGAGTGCGCCTTGTGATGCTCAATTGTGTCGCCAAGGTCCATCTTGCACTTTCAAATTAAGCAAGTGTTTTTTTTTTACTTTTCTCGATAATTAATTATGTAAAAATCTAAATCTTCAATTATCCACTGTATTTTTCAGTTTCAATTCTATATGACTTTTACATGGGTTTGGATAGGACGGTGGGAACACCGAAAAATCACTTGACTTGCAGTCTCTATTAATTGTCAAGTGTCACATTACTTATCTAAGATATCTAGATCAATATCAATACATCGATTATGTTCACCAGAATGAGTTAGTCACTCCGACTCCAAATATGGCTGTAATGACGATCTGTGAGTGGGCGTGTTGGCGTGTTGTATGAGTTGGCAGTCAAAAATTGTCCGTACAATCAATATACTTCTACATCCATGACATGCATGTTAAATTGGCTGGTACTTCCTCGGTATAATTCACAGTAATTTCGTGTCTATTGCACAACAGTGCGTTGTTAAAAAAAGATGCCACGCCCCGTCCGAGTGACATGAAGTGGGCGTGGCGCTAGTGCGTACTTCATCTCTAACGTCAGATCGTATAGACGTTGTTGTATTTTTTATCGTCCGCCGTTTTTGTGTACAGTAAACACCAGCTGACACGCCCATTTAACGGCGGACAGTTTTACTTATAGTAACTGCTCCGGTTTTTGTGCAAATTACTGTACACTTAGGGGCTGCATCATGAACGTTGACTGTTATCTGCGTTGTTTAAACGTTTTCTGAGGATCATTTCCATGCAAATCTGGCATGTCGGCGTATATTAATTTAAGCTGCTGCAGGAGCCCGCTCTGTGTTATTTTCGCACATTTCATTATAAATATACCGTCAGGCGCGGATCCAGAAAAACAAATCGGGGGGTGGAAGGGGGGAGGACAATGTTTACATAAGACCAATGTTAAAGAAAATGGGAGTGTGGAAATGCCTTATATTGACCATATAAATCCAAAATTCTGGGGGGAGGGGCTGCAGCCCTCTCTGGATCCGCGCCTGTATTTATAGCGTGAGTGAAACTTAATTATTTTCATTATGTGTACACGACAGTGCGTCTAGATGGGATTTACTGATGATTGATACTGTTATTTTTATGATGTGAGGCATCGTATATGATGACTTGATTCACGTAAATATATGACATCGTAAGCAAATCCGCATAAAGGTGGATTTTCATGGGCGGCAACGACGACGCGGTGCGATTTTAACGTAAAAGCTGTGAAATTCTATGCGGAGGCGAATTCGCCGGTAATCGCGTTAATTACGATGCTCTTTTTCTTTTAATCGCCCAATATGGCCGCCAATTGATGTTACAGCAAGTGCGCATTATTCGCGTCGCGTCGCATGGTAAAAATCGCCATCTGAATCCACCTTTAGACTCCGTTCACTCTGTCATATGAATGTTGTTATTATTTTTTATCAATGTGTATTAGAAAATGAGTGACGACCAAATGACAAGTTGACACATGTCATCGTGACGTCATGCGGGGGAGTGACTCTCAGATCACTCTCTTCCTAGTTCGTCAGATCTCGGTGCAGCGTAATTCGAGCGGCTCCCTACGACCGTTTCCTTCCGCACCAATTAAATCGTTTTGTCGGCGGCTAACTTCTGTGAACTCCGTCCGCTGATAGCACCAGCAGATATCGTTATGTGGTCGCCTGCACATGTTTCTCCGCACTATCAAAATAAATAACATAATATTTGAACATATAATTTCTCAACTGTCCGTCCAAAGACCGTTATTATAGCCGTTAAGTTGCAGCCACCTATCGGAGAATAATCCGAGGATTATTTACTATAAGTAACATTAAAATTGTCGGATTTTTCTAAGATAGGTTGGCTGCAACTTACGGCCAATTTTTGAGATGTCTTAATTATAGCCGTTAATTGACCAAGATTTCGGAGGTTAATTATTATTTCTCACGATGGTAGCGCCACTGTCGCTTATAATCGTGATATTGCAGATGCTACCGTACAGTTCGTGGGTGCTTGGCTAAAATATTGCCTATATTCTCAAAATCGGATCAAGAAGGAAATATTGATGATTACAATATACTGATGCTGGACGAGTCTACAATCATTGTATTGAGAAATACAGAGCTTTGGAAGCTCTTTGGAAATACCGAACATCTGACTTTGGTCAACGAATGGCCGTAAGACACGGAGGTCTCTGTAGGTTTCTTTGTTTAGAATTAAAGTTAAAATATATTATATTATCTCTATATTATCTATATCTATATCATCTATATCTATTATCTATATATTATCTCTATATATTATAGAAATAATATATTTTAGATCGGATTCTCTTGTAAAAAGGTAACCTTGAAACGAGTATGTTTTTCTTAATATAATATATTGATAGGGGACGTAAGCTCCGTCCGTTTTGTGATCTTCCTTTGACTCCGACAAACTTCATATACGAGAAATCCGGCTCTTGCAGTAAAGTTTCCAGTAAATAAAACAAAATGCAGTTTGTCCCGATCATGACGTACGCGTTCGGTCAATGTACTCGATCATACTCAGTGTGTCGTTCATGCGCATGCGCAATCACCAGGGTAATTAAAATTTAAAATTGTAATTTATTTTATTTGAAGCAAGTGGAGTATGTAAGATTCGAGTGTTGTGGAGGTCCATATTTGTGGACAGTCAAGGTAATATACTGCTGCTGGCTTACCCCGTAAAGGATTTTGGCGTCATGTTATGTATACTGGAAATTCACATGAGACCCCCGTACGTATATTTGGTTTTTGGAGACGATTTTTGAAAAAATAAGACAAAAGAGAAAAACAAACGCAAACTAAAATGATTTCGGAGCAACTCACTCGCTCGAGATAAGACTGGAGTGTTTCGGCACGCGTTGACATTCCTTGCAGAACGAGGTGATATCATGATGATCCGCGACAACAATGGGTTATTAAAGTTGCTCAAATCAGAATCGCCTCGCCTCTTTGCTAAGTGGTTCGCGAATGAGGCGCGCCTATAAGCTTTGATATACCGTGTAGTGTTGCTATAATATATACGTATCCAGTACATCGATAATATCTCGAAATATCATTAGAATCTACATTAAATGAAACTGTTATCAATCAATATCGCATATAAACTTGATCAGAAGAATATCGTACGATGCAAGTTCTTTGAATGTGACGCATGCATGAGCTTTTATGCACTGATGTGATGCCATCACCCCGGATATGATAGTGATAAAGCTGGAATTTACACAGGCAGTCTTTTTTTCAATTCTACCCGTTGGCATATGCATGAAATTATTCTGCTGGTACCTTTAAAATACATATTCATTTACCAAATTACGCCAACTTATCCGCGCTACATACAGACCCCCCCCCCCCGACCTTGTGTCTATGCATGCACCCTTTCACCACATGCACCTTCCCTCATGCCCCACCCCCCTGACCTTGCGTTTATGAATGCTATAGTCCCTCATATGCACTCATATTAATGCACTCCCTCATACTGCCCCATCCCCCTGGCCACCCACGCACCCCTGACTCAGTTTGTATGTTACAGAGGTGCGACAGGAGGCGGTACAGCAAGCCCTGGCAGCCATGCAGGGGAGGCCCAAACCGTCGCTGCCCATGCCCTCTAAGAGAACCTCCGTGATGGCCAAGTCGCCCGACCGAGACCGACACGACTCCGGTAAGTCACCTTGTCAGTGCTGTCACCAAACGTGGCCGGAAGTGCTGGATTTCTGTCGTCCGGGGGGATTTGCATGCAGAAATGGACAACCTACATGAGATTTGTTAATAGAGAGTACCAAATTATGTTACTCTTTCTTGCCTTGAAGTAGTGTTAAAAAAGGCACTCTACGTTCAGTTCGAACCCACGCTTCTTTTAGTCATGACGCCTCTCTGTACATTATTTAATTTAAAAAAAAAAAGTTTGGGGTCTTCAAATAACACCACTTAACCTAAACTTAGCCCAATGCTGTCTTAGCGCAACAATGAAGAATACTCTAAGACTGTCTTAATTTTGGGATTGTTGTAATTTGTGTAATTTGAAGATCCCCGTGCACAGGTTCCAAAAAAATTGAATATATTTATGTTTTTACTAAAAGTTTTATAATTTTACTATCTATTTCATTATAATTTTCAAGTTCTCAAAATATTAAGTCATGCAGGTAATCAAAACCGTTCCATGCAGCATTTATAAAAGAAAATTATTACATAATAAATTAATTCAATGTAATTTCGATAGCAATAAATTGCTCCTTTTTTCACTGCTGCTCGTACGATACCATGTAATAACTGTAATAACAAACAATACGCGTGGTTAACTTCCTCCCATGCAATTTCAGCCGAAATTGTTCACGTGTTAAATTTATGACTCATGATTGAACAACAACAACAATCCAAGTATCGGGTTCGACTTGACCTTCCTGTAGCACCACATCCTTTACGGTGCCATCATCTCGTTTTCCCAACTAGAGAATTTCCGCGACCAAACCGCATCGCCCCGCCATGCAGTTCCTTCTTCCTTCCTCTCTGTGCACTGTTGCAGTACCACCATTTAATAAAGAATGTATACCACTGATGGCATTGATATAGTCCATACTGTGGTTCACAACTGATATGGGGAGATAAGTTTCTCTATACTGCATGGTTAAATTAAAAACGTGTTAAAATTAAACACCATTCATGAGATTTATCATTTAATTACAAAGCAAATTAATTGTCGGTGATTTTTTTTAAATTTAATTGTCCTGTTGTTTACATGTTATCGCAGCGATGTGTATTTGTGATGTGAATGTCAGTCAATGCTGCTTCTCTTATCACTTTGAATACCTTGATTCATTTACCACCTCTGCCAGTATCGGCCAGCTTAGTATACAATGGTAACCATTTTTGAAATAACCATCATTATATTGTTTCTCACTTCGAGTATTGGATACTTCATGTTATACTGCAGTCATATGAACGGTAAGCTATAATTGTTGGCGAATATATTAAACATGCCGGAGTGAAGACGAATATGACTCGCACAGAAATTAAACCACATTAACGTACAGTAGCTTCATGTAATTAATGTTCGCCACAGTTTGCATTTATGTTTGATTTTTGAACAAAAAAAATGCGTACGGCATTTCTATTCCGAGGTTTCTCAACTCTCATATGCCATCAATTTATTCAATTATCTTTCTTTAATTTCAATTAAATGATAATGTTGTTTTCCGTCAGAAACTGTATATATTTTTTTCTATAATTCGTTGTGGTACGTACTTACTCACTCCCGTCACGGTCTGTGGCGACCGCGGAAGCGTTAGAACGGTACTGATTCTTCTCCGAGTTTGGCGTGCTGCTATTATACGTGTTGTCCGGTGTGGTGGTAAATGGACACCGCGTTCTAGCAGACGTCAACCTGCTTCGAGAGACATGGATGTGATAAAAGTGCTTCTCCGCAAGTTTAGTCGATCCACCAGCCTTTTAAATGTGCAAGGTATTTGCAATTAAAGGCCGGTGCTTTTCCACCGGAGCGATGTTGAGTGGAGCTTGTTGGCGGTGCGAGTAAAGCGCATTTGCAGGAAAACTGTATGGCAGCCATGTTTGCGAGAAAAAAAATCTATTTCGTCGCTTGGGGGAAATGATTTTTGCTTGAAAACATGGCCACTATATGGTTTTACTGCAAGTGCGCTTTTCTCGCATCAACAAACCCGACATTGCCCCGTGGAAAAAAAAAAAAAAAAACATTCATATGGTTGTTATTGTTAAAGTTCGAGACTTGACGATTATTCTCTCGTTGCAAAGATTATTCAAGATAATAAGGATCTTTTTTGTAGTCCAGAAAGCATTCGGACAATAACCACGCACTTTCGCTTACGCCATGAGAAACTATCAGGTTTTTGGACGAGGAACTCTGACGTGTTGTATATCGTCAGCACCCTCTGACGTGTCGTGACGTGTTTCAGCGGAGTCTAGTTCGGACGACGACAGCGTGGTGAACGAGGAGGCCAGCACGCCCGAGCGAGAGCGCGCACGTCTTGCGCCCTCCGCCCAGCAGCCCCCCGCGGTGGCACACTCGGACACGAGCAGCACGGGCTCAGCCCGCGAGACCCCACCCCAACAACGCCTGCAGAGACCTCCCCACCAGCCCCCTCAGACCAGGTGTGTATTTATGCAACAAACAAGATTTATTTTAGTGAGGGGTGTGAAAGAAAAAAATGGTTTGTTTATTTTTGCTTTCTGTCGTTTGAAAACTTTTGAAGTAATGTAATCATAGGAATTGTCTAAATTAATTATAAATGATTGACGTGTTCCATCAAATCCAACTAATTAATTACCTCATAGAGGATAGAACTCGTCATGTGAGAAAGCTATTTTAGATTTTGTGACAAAACATGAATTTTTGTTATTGGATAGAAGACCTCGAGTTATATATTGTCAATTTTTTTGAACCCTCAAAATCAAGGGGAAAGACGCTGTGACGTCATAGTCATGCAACGTCATCTCCCTATGCTTCTATTTAAATATTTGAACGACTATGACGTCACAGCATTTTACAGCATGATTTTAATTGTGTTGGAGGGTTCAAAAATCTGAAAATACGTAAATGACAATGCATAAATCAAGATCTTCTATCCAAATATTAAAAAAAAAAAAAAACATGAAAGTTGTCCATTGTACCGATTTGTCACAAGGACACATCCTTTTCTTGATCTTGGTATATCATAGTGTGTGCAGGGTATCCAATGTTAAATTCAGTTGCTATAACACGGTGTGTGCAGGGTACCCAATGGCTGGGAGGACCGCCCTGACCCTCGGGACAAACGCGGCAAGCAGGAAATCACTGATCTCGCAGACGTCATGCACAACCTGAGGCCATGTGAGTATAACGTCTGTACCGTCTGCCGCAGTGTAGCAGCAAGTGCCAAATTTAACTGTAGCGAAAATTTAAAATAGTCATAGAAAATGTCAAATTAAACTGTGGTTAAGATTGTGAAAATATTAAAATTAAAGGAAAATTTTTGGAAAAATTGTTAAATTGACACAGGGTTGCTCGCAAGAATGGCCTAGCTAAAACCTAAAACACTGAATTTATTTTCTTGATGGACAAAATTTGGAAATATACAATCTGCTTGCAAACATTAAAAAGTTTCCAAGAGCTTTGTCAGGGGAGTTAGAGATGCAGAATGCCACCTCTTTGACAAATTCAGCTAGCTGGCAGATATTATTATATTTTAGACTGTACGTCATTTGGAGGTTGTAGAGAAACATTAACTATCATCTGTAGTTTGTTCTTCATTTGTCAAACTTTGTTAGTTTACCCCTTTAATGAAAGCCAAGAAACTGTAAATTCTGTGTGTGTTTTTTTAACTATGTTGAAAATAGTTTGAAAAGTTTAAAACTAGTTTGGAAGATTGCCAGAGAGGTCATATGCTTCTAGTAATAAACACAACAATGTGAATGACTTGAATCACATTGATGATCATGGCTAAGAGAGAAAATATAAAACTGAGGTTGAATTTGGTGTAATTTGAGGCCATTGTGGCAGCTTCGTTATCTAAGTCCCACCAACCTACTTACGTTAACTTAGTAAGTCGGAGATAAGTGTGCTGGAAGTTTGTTCCAATTGACGGCCAGTTAGTTAGCGGTAACTGTGTCACTTGGCTGCTAGTCAAAAAGAGCATCAATCGTGACAATCAATTAACGTGATGTCGAGTTGCTACAGAGTGATGTCTTGTTCAGAATATGTGTTGTGATCGTCAGCTAGGAAAATGAACTAAGGTTGGCATTCGTGATTTGTTTTAAACTTTTTACAACGGTAATCCAATCCTGTTATTTAACATGTGTCAGATCATCAGTCTTGTAAGATTTTCTATTTAAAATAAATCGTCCCTCGTCCAGAATAATGAGCTATCAGCCTACCATGATCTCGTTGCAATAATGAGCTACCTGCTATTTCAGGGGCTATATTTTATACCAATTTACAGCTCATAACTGTGCTCACCTGAAATAACAGATAGCTCATTATTGCAATGAGATCATGTTAGGCAGATAGCTCATTATTCTGGACGAGGGATGATATACTCAAATCATTCTAGTATTTTAATGATAAGTGCAAAAAAGGTATGAACTAAATTTCATTTCATAGTTTACTCTAACACTCTGAACAAAATTTTTGCCATCTTAAAATGAAATCTTATTATGACAAGTGTTTTTCTTTTTGGAGTGTGAGCTATTTTACTTCTAGTAAGTTAATAGACATCTTATTACATCTAACATACAGCCTTAGATTATTATCATTGTTTAAAATGAATAATAAATTGTAATATTAATTGTATGTCCTTTTGATAGTCTGATAATGTGTGTATGTATATGTGTGTGTGATTGTCTTTTTTTTTATATATATATTGAATATTTGACGTGATCCATGTTGTTAATTGTACAACCAGTTGTTCGAATAAAATAAAATAAATAAAATAAAAAATAAATAAATTATATATTGTTATGAGAAATCAAAGTCTTCTGCTCATTGTTTATAAACAAAGTGTTGTTGGCAATATCTGTCAGTGAAATGAAAAACACGGGACGGTTGTTGATTTACATGTTAACTTATGGAAAATTACTGTTGAAAGAAAATTATCGAGTGTCTACTAGCCCCAACAATGCCATTTCGTTCCCTGACTTTTGTGCTCTGGTGGTGAAATCAGATACTACATCGTCTTACATTTAACAATAAAAAAGGCTGCATCAGACAGACATTACATAGCAATGTTTTTTTTACAAATTACAACCATTTTGAGTAAAAGATTTTGTGAGAAATACACTAACAAACTTATGCCCCACTCACCCTGTCTCCAATTGTTATGAGAAGTACACTGTCGCTGCCTGCTAAAAATGTCTCTGATTTCGTTGACAGACTCCCAACCCCCCGACGTGACCCACAACACTGCTCAGTCCCGAAGGCCGACCGCAGCAGCCGACAGAGTGCACAGATATCACCACCACCCCTCCCGACAGTCCACCATGTCTGACGACAGTATGGGTAAGTGTCCTCGCAGTGGAGCCTTGGGGTCGTTGTATTGTCAGCTGAATTGTGGCTGCAGCGTCCATACTAATTTGTTGTTCTACCGAAATATAGTATTGAAATTTGTTTGGGAATTAGTCTTGCTAATGCAGCCACACATAACAACAAGTCTTAAGTTGCAACTCCAACTACCATTTGTTTACCAATTAATGATTCAACAATTAAGTTAATGGTTTTTGTCAAATATATATTTTTTTTATTAGTATTTATTTTGATTTAGACTTTTGTTGAAGTCAAATAAATTTTGGATCATAATTCATCAGCTGTTTTTCATTCGTCCCTCGTCCGCAATAATGAGCTGTCTGCTACATCAGGTGAGTGCAACAATGAGTTTTATGGTACATTTATTTACAGCTCATAATTGCGCTCACCTGAAATAGCATAGATTTCTTGCAAATAACTCATTATTCTGAAAAAGGAACGATTTGCTCATGAATGCAAAATTGACACAGCTGATTGAACAACAGTCTAGACTTGACTACACTGTCTCCAACCCTGACTGACCGTGTTCGCAGGCACGGTGACTGGGACTGGACGGTGGAAAGTGTCGGCCAAGATCCAGCAGCTGCTGAACACACTCAAGCGGCCCAAGCGACGCCCCCTGCCCGAGTTCTATGAAGATGACGATATTGAGCTGGAGATCGCAGCCAACCCCAAGGACCCCAACGCTCCCAAGCCCGAGGGAAGCTCTATGACCCCCGCCATGGGAGAGCAGCTCGTGGTGAGTACCGGTAGTGTTTTGTGTCATAAAGAGTATCGTAAAGACAGGAATGGATATCTGATGGATTTTACCTGAATGATTCTATAAGTGGCATGATAAATCATGATATCAATGCTTTGCTAATGTCACTTGCAGTGAGATCTTCAATGCCATCTGTTGGTGTTTTATGAGGTTAATGATCTATGATAGCAAGGCTGTAGAGGTTATGAACTTGCAGGGTTTTAGAAAATGTTTGAGGATGCAAGTCGCACACATACAAAAAAAAAAAATGTGATGGGACTTTGACCTTTACTTCTATTGAGATAAGGTTCAGAATTGCATCAAATTTTTTTTGTACTTGCGCAACTTGCATTCTGAAATAGCTAAAAGTGTTTATATTTTCTGATGTTAAAATAGAAGATTATTGAAACAATCAACCCTCAAAGTTTACCAACAGTAGCTTTCATTTTTTTTTTTTTTTTTTTTTTTTTATGAATAATAGGTCTGTTTGTAAATACACAATCAGAAAGAATCAATTATTTGTGATGAACCTTCTATACATATAACATAAGGTTCATCACAAATAATCAGTTCTTTCTGATTATGTATTTACGAACAGACCTAATGTTGTCTATAGAGCTAAATGTTAACAATTTTTCAAAATAATAAACATTTTAAAATATTGCAATTTGCAATGAACAGGTTGGATAATTTCCGATATTTGCAGAGTTGATTATGTTAATTTGTTAATTAGGAAGTTTTAGTCAATACAAACTTGAAATGGAATAAGCCTGGTAGAAGAAATGTTTTTGTTTCATTTTTCGGCCAGTACTGTTTGAGGTGTAAGATTAAAAGAATTGGTACAGGGCTTTAAAAAATTAATTAAATTTTTATGAATCAAATGTTACATTGATGCACCAATCTTTCAATGAAATTTTTTTCTGGGTTGAACTTTTTGATCTTTATTTTCACAGAACACATACTCTAGTAAATGTAGTATCAATTTTGTGTAACGAAGAACGGATGTAACGACCCTGCTTGCAATGTTGGGTCAATCAATTTAAGTTAACATTGCATTTTATACCGCGGCCAAGTCGCTATGTACGACAGATAAGACTGATATGTAGGGGTCAAACACAAGTGTGTGCATGTGAGTGTAATTTTGTGATGTCACATCTATAAATACTGAGATAATGTAGCTTGAACTTTGATCTGTAAATAAAGCTGTGTGATGACCATTCATAGAAATAATAGACGTACTTCTTTATGTCTAAATTTGTACTGATGAATGCTTACTCTTCTTTATGCTTTTTTTTATATATTTTTTTTACTTACTAAAAAAAATGAAGGTCAGATGGTTCATATCATTTGTTAACTTTTCACATACTGTAATGCTAACAATCTTTCTAGTCTAGTGTTCATGATGTACAGTCTTAGTAGGAATAAATAAAACATCAATCACACAGTTCCACTCTGTATAACTAAATCTTTGATGCTTTTGATATAAAAATTATGTAAAATGTGTTGCTGTTACTTTTCATTAAAAGAAAGCTTTTACTATTCAAACAGATTGATAAATTTCTTAATCATAAAAATAATACATATCAACACAAAGATCATGTACAACCAATGCACAACACTCATGAATTTTTTTTATCGCATATTTGGATAGATGACCTCCAGTAAAGTACTGTCTATTTTTTATTTATTTTTTTTTTTTTCAGATTTTTTTAACCTTTAAAGGGATACATGCCTCAAATTACAAATTAGACAGACATTAAGTGTTGCTCGAGTTTATAATAAACATTTGTATTATTTTTACATGCGCGCCGCGGTGCGACTGTGTGAAGTCGCGCTACAAAGAAAGTCCTTGCTGACGTCACAACTCACAGCTAGCACCGATTAGCATTGAGTTGTGACGTCATCAAGGACTTCATGACGTCATCAAGGACTAAATTTCTTACTTTGAACTGCGACTTCGCACGGATGCATCACGCGTGGAAAAAAATGATGCCAATGTTGATTATTTACTCTAAACCCACTTGGTGACTATCTAATTTGTAATTTGAGGCCTGTATGCCTTTAATACTCTTAAAATCGTGTTGCAAAATGCTGTGACGTCATAGGCATGTGTCATTTAATACACAAGCATAGAAAAAAACGTTGCATGACTATGACATCACAGTGTCTTGTCTTTCACTTAAATTTTGAGGATGTTGGAGGCTTAAATAAAAAAAAAAAAATCGGAAAGAAACTGACAATACATAACTCGAGACCCTGTATATAAAATATACAAATTTCATGGAAGTTTTCCATTGTATCAATTATAAAATAGCATTGCCCTTTTGAAATGACATATTTAGTACATCAAGTGTGATAATTCCGTTACTTGTGCAAGTGACTGTTTATTAACAATACAAGCGACAGGTTTTCATCAACACGTCCCACCAATGTTTGCAGGTCCCCTCTGGTCTGCCCCGCAACTTGGAGGCTGCCATCCAGAGGTACGGCTCGGCCACCTACAAGGCTCCCGTCGCGACGGTTCTCGACCCCAACGGAAAGCTCAGCATCACCCTCACCTACGGTGAGTCTCAACTTCTCAACTTTGAGTCTGCAGTTCTTGGATATTTTCCTCTAGTAAACGTTTAATTCTGTTCAGATGAATGTTCAGAGGACCAAGCCTAGAAAATATTGCTAGTATTATAGTACTGAACCTAGCATTTAGAGAGGTAATTTTTTGTCAAATTAAAAAAAAAAAAGTTAAAAAAATAACTGGCTTGATCTCTTTCTTGTACAGAGATGCAAGGAAAAATAAATATCTTTACTTCCTTCAGGCATGAGTTGGCAACCTTAGTTTTTATTGAGCTGCTATCATCTTTCCTTTGTACAACCAAACAATGATGCCAACATTGTAATTCATCCATATTGTCATTGTTGTCCCTTTAATCCTCATCCTTTCTGTATTTACTTCTTATTTTGTGTTGGATATTGCAACTAGCATACTTGAGACCCAGCGCAAGGTTCAAATGTTTCTTTGTTGTGATTCCAGGCAAGCTGCTGAGCAGATCTCAGAAGATAGCGTACACTCTACTGACAAAGACGTTCAGTAAAGGCGACACGTGTCTCAAGCCGGGTGACCGGATAGCCCTCGTCTACCCCAACAACGACCCCATCAACTTCCTGTGTGCGTTCTACGGCTGTCTGCAGGCCGGCATTGTGCCGGTGCCCATCGAAGTGCCGCTCACTAGGAGGGTGAGTTGAGGACCGTGGTTGAGATTGTTAAAAAAGGACTGTTTCTTCTCTTTTAGGAACCTTTTGTCTGCTTTAACTTGACAAGCTATTTTGTTTATTTGTTTTAAAGTTGTGGTTTAATTGTAATATTCTGCTGCTTTAATCTCATTTCAAATTTGAGTTATTACCTTTTTTGATCCTGGTACAATTTTGCTTTCAATTTGTCCTTGTAACTTAAGTTCAACTATTGTGAAAGCTGCTTATAATTTGTTTAATTTTCTTACTATAAATGTAAAACACTTTCTCCTTTTTTATAATTCTGCTGCTGCTAGTCTCTTAGGCAAAACCATGTACTCATGAGAGAAATAAAATAGAAAAATTAATAAAAATAAGACCATGAAAAAATTTGCACAGTAAAAAATTGTTGTTAGGTAAAACTCAATTTTGAGTAAAGGAGATTGCGGTCCCGTCAAAAATAATTAGCATAGGGTTGTATAAGAAAAAGATATAAAGTACAGTAAACCTAATTTCCTAGGTCTCTTGACTTATTACTACTGTATATATAGTTGGTATATTTACAGCTGTGTGATAGACTGGTATCTCTCCCTGCCTGCTAAAACGCCTCCTTTTTGTTCCAGGACGCCGGCTCTCAGCAGATTGGTTTCTTGCTGGGCAGCTGTGGCGTTCAGGTTGCTCTCACCTCAGAGGCGTGTCTGAAGGGACTGCCCAAGCAGGCGTCTTCTGGCGAGGTGGTGGCGTTCAAGGGTTGGCCCAAACTGCAGTGGTTCGTCACTGAGCACCTCACCAAGGCCCCCAAGGAGTGGCTACCTCCGCCAAGACTTACCGACGACACACCAGCCTACATTGAGGTGAGCACCACAGAGAGGTGGTAGGGTGGACATTGGCGTGCAGGGGTGGTTTTAGGGAATGTAATCGTATTGGTTTCTGGGAAGATATTGTTGTGGGAATTTTAGCAACCAGTTAAATGAAATCGTCTCTTGAACAGGAGTCTATTGAATTGGCTGCTGAACCTTTTACTGTGGTACTTTCAATGGAATTTGATTATATAATATATTATGCAATAAAATCACGCTACTGCAGGTCACTAAGTAATAATAAAGGGGGAGGTGGAATTCTACAGATCTGCAGAATTTAAATAAATTTAGATAAAAAATGCTGTATTTTTTTTTAAATTTTTTTATAATCAAAATTTTAATACTAAATTATAGTTTCAAATTTTAACCACAATTACAGAAATAGTTTTATTGCTACAGCGCCTACACCTAAAACATCTCATTGCTTTGAAATCAATTCACCAATCAATCAATCAATGTAGTAGACTACCTGTATGATCATTGACAGTTGACATAGATGCTCCCTGTGTTAGATGAAGTCTATGTATTTGTTTCAGTAATTCAGCATGCATAAAAGTAAAGTGATAATGTACTGAAGTCGTATCTAAAGATATATGATCTACAGATACATCTACAGTACATAGCAGAAACAACAAACTTTTTCTCAATAATTTTTGTGTGTTCAGTGTGGAATGAAAGATTTATTAAATGCAACAAATTGTTGTGTTTAATTAAATCTTAAATCAATTTGTGTCATTATTTATACAGAATGAATTGAAGTGTTAGTGGTGTAGTTATGTAGTCTCTTTTCCAACAAATCATTTGCTTCTTATTTAATTTGGATTTACAGACACTTCACTCACATCCCAGTATTCACTGTGTATCATTGCTCATAGAACTTTCATTATTGATGTCATTCTTTAAGATTCCCCACTCTTTCCCCTCTTGTTTCCTCTGATAGTTGTTTCTTTTTCCTTACATTAGGACACGAGAGTTATTAATTGTTGTAAAATACTAGATGCAGCCTCGGCCACCTAAAATGGGCCCGCTATCCTCCTTGCAATCCAAGGTAGTGTGTTTCTTTGGGTTCTTTCCCCTTTCTTTAACTATTTTGATCCTGGTTTTTATACTTGTAGATAATTATGCACTACAGACTTTTAATATAAATAAAGGTCAGTCCACAACCAGTTATAGTCATAGTCGTAGTGTAGTTTTAGTTGTAACTTTACTGCTAGTCCACTTTCAGAAATTTCTACTGACCCTTGACACATAATAAAAAGTCATCCCTTTTTTCTGATCATCTACATCATAAGAGGGTGGCAATAAAATTCAATATTCTTGTAAGATTTGTTTTTGGATCAGTTGTTTGATTTTCCTGTAGGCTACATTTTTTTCTTCCAAAGCCAAATAGCTAGATATTATTTCCCAAATACAGATACACCTTTAGCATGTGCAATTATATTGGAAGATATCAGTTATCTACCTCCAACGTTGCCTATTTAATATCTGAAGTGGTAGGGGAAGCAAATAACCAAATACAGAGTACAGAAGCGTCAAGTCAGCTGGCTGATTTTGTGGTGTTTTCACTGTCCTATGTAAAAAAAAAAAACACTTGAAAACTTGAAAATTAAAGAAATTTTTTTGAGGAATTTAAGCACTTGATTCATTATCTAAAGACCCCTAAATAGCGAGGGGGTGGGGGTAGTAGATGGTTTCAAATTAATAGCTTTAATAGTTACTAAGAAAAATTTAAATTTTCTAACATGGTTGCTTATGGAGAATATTTTCCCGCTGAAGAACGCCTTGAAGCCACTTGGCTTAGGAATAAAAAAAAATGTAGCCATAATTGAAAAGTTGCTGATGAGACCAACAAGAAATGAAAGCTCGAAATGCCCTTTTCCAATTTGAGAAAAACAAAACTATCCTATCAGATCACAGTTAAATCGGGTTAATAATTCCCCTGACGGTTTATTTTGGCCACCTGCCCGAAGGTTATGATTGGCTGGTTGTGGACCGGCCCCTCTTTTGCTTTACTCGCACGCTGGCTAGACCCCCCACCACCTCTCGTCTGACTGACCGCTGCTTGCAGTACACGACTGACCGCGACGGCTCTGTAATGGGTGTGACGGTGACTCGGGCAGCCATGCTGTCTCACTGTCGCACACTCACCATGGCCTGCAACTACACCGAGGGCGAGGTCGCAGTGTGCGTCCTGGACTTCAAGCGAGAGGTCGGACTGTGGCACAGCGTCCTGGCCGCCACTCTCAACGGAATGCACGTCATCTACATACCTTACGCCCTCATGAAAGTGAACCCTGCCTCCTGGATGCAAATGATAACCAAATATAGAGGTGAGATCATGTCAGAGCTCTTTGTCAGATGATACGTGATGTCCTTGCATTTGGTCAAGCTTTACTTGTACTGGTTATAGCTTTTAATAATGTCAAACTAAAAAAAAAAAAAATTTTGCAGAAATGAATAAAGGGTAGAAAGTTATGCCACTCTTATAATGTTCAGAAGTCACAGAGTAATGCTAAAAAGTTATTCAAAGTTCAGGTTTGCCACTAGGAAGTAATGCCTCTCTCTGGACTTTCAATAATTTTTTTAAAAATTGTTCCTGGGCTGTAAAAAATCTGGAAAAAAATAAGAGTAGCATAATTTTGCACCCTCTATTCATTTATACAGTGAAGAAATTTAAAATGGATACTCCACCAGCTAAACTAAATTACTTATTATAAAGTAGCAGTGACAGGTTTGAACATAAGGACATTGTTACTAACTTTTGCGTCCTACAGCGAGTGTTGCTGTGGTCAAGTCGCGCGACCTTCACTGGGGGCTGCTGGCCACCAAGGACCACAAGGACATCAGCCTGGCGTCTTTGCGGCTGCTGCTCGTGGCTGATGGAGCCAACCCCTGGTCCCTGTCGTCCTGTGACCAGTTCCTCAGCGTTTTTCAGCCCAAGGGACTGAGGCCTGACGCAATCTGCCCGTGTGCCAGCTCCAGCGAGGCACTCACTGTCTCCGTCAGAAGGTGAGTGACCTCAGCGTCTGTGTTGTAACATGTTAGCCCTCTGTGTCAACAATGTCTTGCAGACTATGGAGGTGTGCAGTAGGTTTCTTCTTACCTACCCCAAAATTGCAAAGCTGCATCTCTGTCTCAGTTGTAACAGTTTGTTGAATTCTCAAGTCAAAAATCATCAAAATTTTTAGATTTTAAAAATAAAAATATTGTATGAAAAAAAAATAACTTCAAAAACATGTATTGTTTTAGTAACTGAAAGTCTGGATTGCATATTTAACAAAATTTCTGATCTGTAATTCTAAATAATGGACAAAAATTAATTAATTAATAAAAAGAATTGTTTGAGAATTAATTTGGTTGTAACATCAGAGAAGAAGAGTCATCAGTTTTGTTCACAAAGTTCACCGTGTCTGATGTGATGTCGCAGGCCTGGCAGAGCGGGGGTGAACGCGACGGGACGTGGAGTGCTGTCAATGTCTGGTCTGAGCTTCGGGGTGGTGCGTGTGGACCAGGAGAACTCTCTGACCTCCCTGACCCTGCAGGACTGCGGACAGGTGATGCCTGGATGTGAGTACATTATTTGAATTTCAAGATTGACATTGAGACTTCTAATGTTTCAATATGAGTAATGTTATTTTGATCATAAAGCAAATCATATTTACACAAAATTTAAAGTTGAATTTTCATCCAAAGTATCGTCCCTCAACCGGAATAATGAGCTATCTGCCTGCTATGATTTGTGTACAATAATTATCTGCAGGTGAGTGTAATTATGAGCTTAGAGTTAAAACAGATAGCTCATTATTGCACTTGTTCATGTGGTAGGCAGATAGCTCATTATTTTAGATGAGGGACGATATAAAGACTAAATAAATTTACTTTTATACTAAATTGAAATATCCGAAAATATATGAAATGACATAAAACTAAAACTAAAGTAAAAACGTGTTTCATGATGTACACTCTTTGCCTCTGTAAAGTTATCTTCTGCAGCCTTGTTAATCACCATGCTCTGTAAATATAACACATCATGGTGATTGACAAGTTTGTAGAAGAAAAGTTTTCAGAGGTGAGGAGTGTATGTACCTTGTTTTGTTACTGACCCTGGAATGTCTGCAGGTATGATCGTGGTGATCAGGATGGAGGGTCAGCCGTACCTTTGCAAGACGGACGAGGTGGGGGAGATTTGCGTGAGCTCGGGCGCCACGGGCAGTCAGTACTGGGGACTGTCCGGACTCACCAACAGTTCCTTCAGAGTGGTGCCCCTGCACCCGGACAGTCGGCCACTTGGGGACAGCGAGTTCACACGCAGCGGACTGCTGGGATTCCTGGGACCGGTGAGTGAAGAGGTTTCTGGAGAGGGTTGAGTTTGTTTGAAAAACATGTCGTGTAAGAGAATGGTTATTATAAAAGTTAAACCAGCATATTTCAATGTGAAATATAATCAAAAAGTTATTGTGGAAGAGATTAGGACTTAATTTTTTTTAAGAAATATAAATTTGTACTCTGTATTGTGTGATAATAATTACTACTGTATTAATAAAAATTAAAAATCTTTGTACCAAAGGGGTTTTAAAAAGTGTCTATACACAGGTCTTATGGGTGACGTCATGTTTGGCAACAATGCATTAGTGATAAGAGAAGCAGCATCGACTGACCTTCACTTTACAAATTCAATACACATTGTTGTCGATCCGCTATAAACAACAAAACACTTTTTAAATTCCCTTTGGTACAGAGAGGAATTGACATTGTAAACAAAACTCTATTTGTAAAGCTTTAAATTTGATATATTGTGAGTATAAGAGGGGTTACAAGAACTAATAATTTAACAATTTGGGCTACTTGTGATAGCACTCTCACATTTATTTTAACTGAACAAGTGTTATTGATTTTAAACATTTGTAATGAAAGTAGAAAAGTTCAAATCACTCAAATTTTAATTACTATACTGTACCTACATTACTACATACTACAAGTTGATGCTAACAGCTGTCATGTTGTGTTGCAGGGTGGTCTGGTGTTCGTTTGTGGTTCTCGCGACGGTCTCATGACGGTGACCGGTCGCAAACACAACGCAGACGACCTTATCGCGACGGTGCTGGCTGTGGAGCCGATGAAGTTCATCTACCGCGGCCGCATCGCCGTCTTCAGCATCCGAGTGCTGCGTGACGAGCGCATCTGCGTCATCGCGGAGCAGAGGCCGGACTGCAGTGAGGAGGAGGTGGGTGTCACTAAGTCATGATTGTGTCCGAGGACAAAGTTGCTGAAACTAGTTTGTACCAGTTTCAAGTTGTTTGAGAATGTTTTTTGAAAAACTGTTCTTAGATGAAGAAAAATCTCTTAAGGGTAAGGTAACGCCACCAATGTTAAAAAAAATCCCTCACACAAAAATTCTGAAAAAAATTTAAAATGTTCTCCTCTACACCCCCTATCAGTAGGTAAAATATCAGGTATACAAATACGATCTAGTTTTTGAGTTATGAATTTTTAAAGTTGGCTATTTTAACATGGAGAAATGGAATTCCCATGTTAAATTAGTCAACTTTAAAAATTCATAACTCAAAAACTAGATCGTTTTTGTAGACCTGATATTTTAACTACTGATAAGGGATGTAGAGGAGAACATTTTAAATTTTTTTCAGAATTTTTGTGAGAGGGACTTTTTTTAACATTGGTGGCGTTACCTTACCCTTAACTTATTCAGTAAAATTATTGATGATCCTTTCATAAACGTCAAAGAATTTTGTAATATATGTAGTCAGACTTTTGAACATCAGATAGAAAAAAAAAGTTTTTAAATAAGCCAATCATCACACAAACAAATTTTCTGTCAAGTTAAAAATGCTTGTTAGGCAGGAGAAAGAGAAGGATAAAATTTAAGCAAAATAATGTAAAACAACAACATAACATGTTTTTCTGTTGGGAAAACACTAAAGTAGTGCTAGAATCACAGCACACTTTTGAAGTTTAGAATACTGTATACAGTATCTTATCAACCTTCATGAATTTTGATTCCATATTTGATGGAGCACCTCGAGTGATGTATCATCCATTCAGTCTCTTTTTGAACCCTCTGACATGCTTAAAATCAAGAGGAAAGGTTTTTGATGTCATAGCCAAGCTCCTTCCCCATGTTTGCTTGTGAAATGCTGTACTTACATGACTATGAAGTCATGTAACACGATTTTAAGAATATTAGAGTGTTCTAAAAAATCTGAAAAAATATTGACAATACAGTACATAACTGAAGGTCCTCTTTTCAGATATGCAATAAAAAATTAATGTTTTTCCATTCATCTAACGTGACCTGAAGAAATTCTGACATGGTGTTCGTTATTTCAGAGTTTCCAGTGGATGTCTCGAGTCCTCCAAGCGGTTGACTCAATCCACCAGGTCGGTATCTACTGCCTGGCGCTGGTGCCACCAAACTACCTGCCCAAGACTCCGCTAGGGGGCATCCACCTGTCCGAGACGAAGCGACGGTTCCTGGAGGGCACTCTGCACCCCGCCAACGTGCTGCTGTGTCCCCACACGTGTGTGACCAACCTGCCAAAACCTCGCGAGATCCACTCAGGTGAGTTGCACCTCCCTCTCTGCCGACACGAAGCAAGCAAAGTGCGGGGGGTAGTGACGGTCGAAAATATTCCGTTGTTTGTCAAAGTAAAATGCAACTTTCGCTGTGGTTTGTAGTGGAAATTTGCATTATTTGAAACTGTCAGCTTCAAAACCAGCTTTCTGATAAAATCTACCTTTCAGGTGTTGTGATAAGGAATATATCGTTCCTCATCCAGAATAATGAGCTATTTGCTTATCACGATTTTGTTGCAATAATGAGCTGTCTGCTATTTCAGGTGAGCGCAATTATGAGCTGTAAATAAGCTGATAATTGCACTCACCTGAAATTGCAGACAGCTCATTATTGCAACAAGATCATAGTAAGAAGATAGCTCATTTTTTAAGACGAGGAACGATACTCTAATCAAAAAGTGCAAAGAGCTGGTTTTGATACTGATGGTCTTGTATGTACACTTTGACTAGTTTGACACAGTGGTGAAAGTAAGCTGGTAAGAACAGGAAGTTCAACATAGCAGGAATAAAAATGACGTCTCAACATACTGGTAAGAAAATTGACTCACTTTCACCACTGTTTTTACATGAATATTTCACATTTACTGATAAGATCTGAAAAGTTTGGGAACACAATAAATTAAAGTAACCGCATCGGTTATAAAAGTGCGTTGAGAATGTTCCAGTATGCCCCCTGCAATTTGCTGGCAGATTTGCCCCTAGACTCCCACTCTGCTTGCTTCTGTGAGAGCCGTAGATTCACTTTAAAAAGTATTTTACTCATATTTAAATTAATGATAAAATATTTAATATTGATGAATCACTTAATTATCACCAAGTAAAAGCTTATTAACACCAAAATGTCAAACATTTATTAATTGTTTGTTATCAACACAAAACCTTAGCATGGATTGCTTGAA
Source organism: Siphlonurus alternatus (assembly GCA_949825025.1). Lineage (NCBI taxonomy): Eukaryota > Metazoa > Arthropoda > Insecta > Ephemeroptera > Siphlonuridae > Siphlonurus > Siphlonurus alternatus. The sequence goes on from OX463782.1 coordinate 35,882,780, forward strand.
TTAATTGAATGATTATAAAAAAAAAAAAAAAATTAAGGCTGAATCACAGACCCTTTGTAATAATGTAAAAGCAAGAAAACACCCTTTAAATTTTATTGAAACAGCTTATGTTGTTTGCATGTAATTATTGTAGACCTTTTGGCAATTTTAAGTAATTTAAAATAATAAAAATGATAAACAAAATTATCATCTTTTTTTGCTTTTTATTGCTTTTTTTGTTGTTGTTTTAATAAAATATTAAAATATAAAATAAATTTTAATATTAAATTGCTTTTTTTTTATTTTTTTGCTACTTTTTGTGTTTTGGTCCCATCACACTTAAGCTGTGTTCAATAGCTGAGTGCCTCCCCCCTCGCAAGGCCCCCCGTCTGCATGAGTTTTGTTTGGTTTTGCGGTGACATCGGCTTCTGTAACGTGGCTCCCTAGCTACGCGTATCACGGTTCCAGACGTTGGGCCTGCCTCAGTCATGGTGGGAAACATCGTCCAGGGGAACAGACTCGCCGCGGCCCAGGGGAGGGACATGGGCGTGCTGGACGAGGAGTCGGACTCTGCTAGGAAGGTGAGTGGAGTACGTCTATCAACATCACTACTTTATTTTATTATATTTTGTTCATGAATACTGATATAATTCTGACTCAAAGGCGCAGTTGGGTTCAGTTAGATTTTACATACATAACATGACGCCATATCCCTTTACGGGGTAAGCCAGCAGCATTATTACCTCGTCCGTCTACAAATTGTCCTCCAAAGCACTCGATTCTTGCATACTCCACTTGCTTCCGAAATACTCATAACACTCTTTTGCCTTCTACACTCTCTATTACACCGCATACTTTTAACACTTCTGTTCTTCAAACATTCAAACATCTTGGATAAAATAGGACTCCAAACTTCTTATGTTATTTCAAATTGGTACAATTTTAAATTCCATTTAAAAGCAGCCACAAGAGGATTATTAACTAGGCTGACAAATAATATTGGAAATAGATATAATATTGAACTGGGAAGCTAACTGCACCCAACTGTGCCTTTGTGAGTCAGGGTTAAGGAATTTTTTTGAAGCAAATTTAACTTGGTTAATAAAAATAGTTATATCGTCAGAATGTAAGTGTCTTAGGCACCGAAGATTTGATGCAAATGTAAGCTTTTTGTACATAAAACATAAGGTCTGTAATAGACAACTTTCATGAAATTTTTTATTGTGACCTCGAGTTATGTATTGACAACTTTTTTCAGATTTTTTTGAACCTTCTAACATCCTCAAAATCGAGGGGAAGTAAGCAGTGACGTCATAGTCATGCAACGTCTTTGCTAGCGTGTTATTATTTGGATGACTGTGGCGTCACAACATTTTGCAACACGATTTTGAGAGGTTTAGAAGGCTCAAAAAATCTAAAAAATAATTGACAATACATAACTCAATGTTCTCCGTATGCAATAACAAAAAATCGTGAAGATTATCCATTACAAAAAGAAATAAAAACTGTTTGTCACATTGTGAGGTGACAATATTCATTCCTTGCCTATGTGAAGGAAATTGAGTGAAGATTGTACACTCCATTCAAAAAATGAGCAGTTCTCTCTTGCTAAAACAATATGTTGATGCTACAGATAAAAAAATAAAGATGTTTAGATTTATAGATGCATATAGATTGGTGCAGATTTGTAATTTTTGGGGATACAAGAAGGTCACCCAGTCTAGCAATTTTTATTTAATGGCTAGTGACTGAATGCTAAAAGCCAATATATTTAAAAATCATTCAATGTTACTCTAACCGGGAATGAAAGGGCATCCACCTTGGTTGCACTCGAAGATTTGAAGGACATTTCAATGTCACCCCCTGTAACTGACTGTGAGTGTCGTGTCACAGTACATCTAGGAGATTGTGTCACTGTGATGGTCCCCCTGTAACTGAGTGTTGTGTCACAGTACCAGTTCATCTCGGAGATCCTGCGATGGCGCGCCACCACGACGCCTGACCACGTCATCTTCACGCTACTCAACTCAAAGGGAGCCGTCGCGACATCACAGTCGTGCTCGCAGCTGCACAAGCGCGCAGAGAGGGTGGGCGTGCTGCTGATAGAGAAGGGGCGAATCAACACCGGAGACCACGTGGCCCTCATCTACCCCCCAGGACTTGACCTCATCTCAGCCTTCTACGGCTGTCTCTATGTCGGTGAGTGGCGCAGCAAGAAGAAGTTAAATGAGTTTAATTACCCTGTTAACTTGCTAGGAAGGCAAATGAATCAGTTTAATTAAAAATCAGCTTTTTTATCTTTCTCTTCTTTTCTTATATCAACTTTTAAGAATTTTAACTTACTTCATATTCTAGTAAGTCAAGAGGCAGGTTTCTTTCTCTTATGTCTCATATTGCCAGGCAAAGAGTCAAATTCTGCAGATAATGTATCTTATTTTAATTGTTTGTAGATCTATAACTAATTTTCTTATCTCATATTGTTAATAACGACCTGCAGTCGTTATTAACATGTAAAGTCTTCCCAAATAATTCTCGTGGGTATCAAAGTAGCTTGTATAGATTTAGTTTAATAGTAAAACACACAGCTGGTACACTTGGTTTGACTGTTGGAGACAGGAAATCTGACGTTGTGATCCGCAGGTGCCGTTCCGGTGACGATCCGGCCCCCTCACCCCCAGAATCTTCAGACGACGCTGCCGACGGTGCGCATGATCGTCGATGTGAGCAAGTCGGTGCTCGTCTTGTCCAACCAGAACGTCATCAAGCTGCTCAAGTCAAAGGTGAGTGTCGACTGAGAGAGACTTCATCCGTTCAACTTGGTTTTTATCGTTGATACTCGGGAGTACTTCAGTTAGTGTTCACTGAGGCTGATCTTTCCAAATTTAAGTGTCTCATTGACTGAAGACGTTACAAACATGATGTGTTTAAATGCTGCTTGATGTTGATACAATAAGTTTTCTTAGGACCATAGGTTGTAGTTGTGTTAATTAGATTAAGAAATGTGTTGAGTTTAACAATAAAATGCTGGAAATGAAAATTGCCATGTGTGTATTTTAGTCAAAATGTATGAGAAAGTTCACTGACTCATGACTTTTAATTGCCGACAGTTTCATTAAATATACCGTAATTACAAATTTGGATTTTTTTTTATTATTATTATTATTATTATTATTTTGCTGTTTTTTGGACAAGGCAAATTTTTCTGTCTGAATTTCATAACTGAATTTCGTTGAATGTTACCAATATTTAGTCAAAATATGGACATACAATTGAAATGGTGACAGTTCTAAAGCTAAGCATGAATAGACAGTGTTTTTGTAACAACTTGCACTGTCGCTATGATTCAAAGTTGATGCACTCCCCAATTAAGTATGATAGTAATTAACACCATACAGACATATCGTCGCCTCAGAATGCAAGTCGCGTAAGTACAAAAAAATTTGATGGGACTTTGAGCTTTAAGTTATATTGAAATAAGGTTCAAAGTTGCATCAAATTTTTTTGTACTTACGCGACTTGCATTCTGAGGCGACGAGATATTAAACATCTAGTTTTGCTTATTTTGTAGTAAAATGTACCATTAATAATTAATACCGTATTTATCATTCAAATGAAAATCAGTGGTGTTCTATCAAAAACAAAGAACTCATCACAAAACCTACTGTGTATGCCGAAAAATTCCATGAGTTAGTTGGTTGTCCTGACATCTGACGTTTCTTCGTAGGAGGCCAGCAACGTGGTGGACATCAAGTCGTGGCCCATGACGCTCGACTCAGACGACATGCCCAAGAAGAAGTTGCCTGCAGTGTACCGTGCTCCCACCGCGGAGATGCTGGCCTATCTGGACTTCAGCGTCTCCACCACCGGCATGCTGGCCGGCATCAAGATGTCTCACGCCGCGGTCACCTCCCTGTGCCGCTCAATGAAGCTGGCCTGCGAGCTGTACCCATCGCGACACATCGCACTCTGTCTGGACCCCTACTGTGGACTCGGCTTCGCTCTCTGGTGCCTCAGCAGGTGAGCTGGTTTTTAGTGGTGACTGAAAATGTGAAAATTATCATTGAGAGGAGTATCTTGAATGGAGGGGTGAAAGATTGTTCTAAAATAGTTGCTCATATCGTCACCCTAGAATACAATCAATGTCGTAAATGCCACTAATTTTTGTTGCAATCATAAACCTTGTACAAAATTGTATCAAAACCTTGTGGTTGATATGACACAAAAATATAATTTCAACCCTTGCATGGTATTAACAAGAGATGGTGTTTGCTGTTAGATGAAATAACTGAGGTGAATTTTAAAGATCCAAAAAAAAAAAATCTTATTCTTTTTCTGTGCTCAATTAAAATTTTAATGTGTACAAAAAATTACTTAGCAAACTGTTTAAAGGTAATTGGTAAGTGATGGGCACTTAGGCAGTATTATCATAATATTTAAAGATGAAGATGAACAACAATTTTTGTAGTTGCAAAATATTAAAATATCAACCTCAAAAATTTTTATTACAGAATTTTTTTAGAGACCAGGAAATATTACTAAAAGGTTATTCAAAGATCAGGTTTGAACCCCCACTCGTCTTTATTAAAAAAAAATGACACCTCTCTCTGTACTTTCAATTAAAAAAAAAAAAAAAAAAAAACTTCCCAGGCTGTAAAAAATTGGAAAAACTCAGTAGCATAACTTTGCACCCTCTATCCATTTTTTCAATAAACAATTTGAAGTTGGTACTCCATTGCGTGTTTTTTTTTTTACTTTGTTAGTTTATTTTAATATACCAATGAAAAGTTGAGCATTGTGTCTCTACTCTGGCTTTGTGTTGCAGCATATACTCTGGTCACCACTCCATCCTGATTCCTCCCTCGGAGGTTGAGCTCAACCCAGCTCTGTGGCTGACTGCGGTGAGTCAGTACCGGGTTCGCGACACATTCTGCTCGTACGGCGTGATGGAGTTGTGCACCAAGGGGCTCGGCTCGTCCGTCAACTTGTTGAAACAACGAGGGGTCAGCCTGGCGTGTGTGCGTACGTGCGTGGTGGTAGCCGAGGAGAGACCGAGAATCACACTCTCCACCTCCTTCTCGAAGCTATTCTCTGCCCTGGGACTGAGTCCTCGAGCCGTCTCAACCTCCTTCGGGTGTCGAGTCAACGTCGCTATCTGTCTGCAGGTACGTCACTGTCGCGTTTAGTGTGGGTTTGAAAGTCTTTGGAAGAGTTGCTGACTCATTTTTATTAACAACTGAAGACAAAAACCAAATTGAATGGTGGAGTGTTCAAAAAGAAAAGCAATAAAGCGATATATTTTTAAGCATGTAATATTTTTACTAATTATTACTACCTTTAGATCGAGAAGACAGTATGAAACATTGTATGAATTAGTTTGATATTTTGCATAGCGTCATGAAGACTGGAATTCAAAATCCAATGAGAATATTTTTTCATTTGCAGTACTGTGTTTCATTTTTCCTACAGTCAAAAATGTCAAAATTTATTATTGTTAGTTTAATAAGACAGCTCATGTGACAATATTATTAGCCAGGAAGTGGTGGTCACACAATATAAAAATTAGTAGTGAGGAAAAAGAGGCAACGTGCAGATTCACCACATTCACCCTATAAAAACATTTCTCCAAACACAATTTCAACACTTGAAAGTAACAAAACAAATAATAAAAAAATACAGAAAATATCCATAAAAACACAAATTATCAAACGGTGATATATGCTATACATTCAGAGAGGCCATAGGAAAAGGTAGCCAAAATATGGGGTTTAATGTAATAAAATAAGGTCTACTTACTGTAAAACTTGATGTCACGGAAGCTTATTACAAAGACACATCAGAAACAGACATGTTGACACACATCATTTCTGAGGACCGTTTTCTTGCAGGGAGCCTCCAGTCCTGAACCCTCGACGGTGTACGTTGACCTGCGTGCCCTGCGCAACGACCGTGTGTCGCTGGTGGAGCGCGGCAGTCCGCACTCCCTCTGTCTGATGGAGTCTGGCAAGTTGCTGCCGGGGGTGAAGGTGATCATCGCAGACCCCGAGACCAAGGGGCAGTGTGGGGACTCTCACCTGGGAGAGGTGAGTACCGAGAGAGGTGTCTTGTCATATGGTGGTAGTGGGCTATCACAAAAATATACAGACAGGTTTCTCACTAACCGTGGTTACTGCCATTTATTTAGGCTGGCACTAAATATCATTAGTGACAAGCATGTTTGTATATCTTCCTTCATGAATGGATATTGCCCTTAAAAAATATTTACATTGCAAAAATGAATGGAGGGCACCAAATTATATTACTCTGAATTTGTTCAGATTTTTCTGAGACCCGGAACTTAATTATTTTTTTTATTATTATTGTTATTAATATTAAAGTGTGACCACAGACCCTGAAGGCATTTGGTCCTTAAGAAAAGGGTAATGCCTTATCTTATAGCGAAAAGGGTAATGCCTTATCTTATAGCCTCCAAGGGGTGTGACCGTAATTTTAATAATTGTTTTAAAAATGTTTAAAATCTGAGCATGTTAACAAAATTTGGTACTCTCTCTTCATTTCTGCAATAAAAAAAAAAAAAAAAAAAAAAAAAAAAAAAAATCCACTGTCATTTAATGTAAAAAATATTGTTTCTGGAAGGAGGATAAGGCATACATGACCAATAAAGTGTCACTAAACTATTTACCCCCTCTCCTCTCATCCCTGTATTGGCACCCTAATGACAAGCGTGTCGTTTTTTCAGATCTGGGTGCAGTCTCCCCACAACGCCAGCGGCTACTTCACCATCTACGGAGACGAGAGTGACTACGCAGACCACTTCAGCGCTCGTCTCGTCACAGGAAACACTGGGGAGGTGTACGCTCGAACCGGCTACCTGGGCTTCCTCAGGCGCACCGAGAGTGTCCCCGCCACGGTGGAGCCCCTGGAGGAAGGGGCGGAGCTTCTGCCCGGCCAGGTCCCGCCTCCCGCTCAGCCCCCAGGCCTCGGCAACGAGCCTGCCGGTGAGAATGAGCAGCCCGGTGGTACGTAGACTAGCAGACAGAGGGCAGCAGGTGGCGGAGTCTTCTTCTTAACTTTCCCCCGACAGTCGCGATGGATCAAACATCTGAGGTTGTCGTCCTCTGCAGGTCTAACATGAAGTAGATTCACCGCTCGGTCTAGTCAGGATCTACTTCAATCTTCAAGGAAGTCTTCCAATACCAGATCTACATTGATTGATTGATTGATTGATTGATTGATTGATTGATTGATTGATTGATTGATTGACCATTGTTTTTCAATGCTTATTTTAATTTGTTGAAATACGTTACCAATGACTCAACAACAAACTATTCTCAGCCCAACACGGATGTGCTGTTTGTTGATTTGGTATTGAAAGACAGTACTTAGAAATGACGATCTGACAAAATCTTCGCTATTTTGTCAGATTGCCCTCCCCAGTAGTTCCCTTTAGAAACTGTTCATTTAATGAAATAAAAATGAAAGTTTTACCCTCTCGTTCAAAGACTCCAATTTATCTTGTGATCAATGTTTACGGTTTCTCAAAGTGGTTGCAGTTAAATGAAAACTGAAGGTTGATGTGTACTTTGCTTGAAGAAGGTTGTGTCCAATGCCTACCTTGTGACCTTCAAAGCTTGTGATGGACGTAGCATAAAAACATTTATATTATTGGAAAAATAACAAGATTAGGACTTTATTTTCCCGTTTTTACTTTATTTTTATAATTTTGTTTATACATTTCTCACTTGTCTATGTTTATATGTTTTTATATAATAATTTACCAATTGAAATTAAATACATTGATAATATGAAATTATTTCAGACAAGTGTGAGAAAATTGCTAAAAAGAAATTTTGTAATATGATTTTAATGTAAAAAACTAAAACCTGCTTCTAAAAGTTAAATTTTGTACTGTATTATTTTTTAATTCTAGCATAATTGTTGCCTCATAACAATCACAACTTTGACCTGTCCTAAAAACTCAACATTATGTTATTGATTTTATGACTGTAGGATAAATAAAATTTAATAAGATTTTTTTTTTTTAATTTGTTGCAAAATGAACAAAGGCAGCCTACAAAGTATGCACTACATTGCCTGTGTATTTTAAACTGGACATGTGACCTTCTAGTTTTCATTGCTACCACTTTGCTTTGTGTAACATGAGAGTAAAATTGTTCAAAAACGACTCGAGCTTGCATATTTGAACTGGCTACGTACTGGTTAAAATCTTCAAGCGTCTGTCGGTTTTCATTTTTATTTCACTACGTGATAGTGGGCTCGTTGTGACGTTATGTCTGTCCACAGAACTGCACGATGCCGTGTTTGTGGTGGGGGCCCTGGACGAGACCATCATGCTGCGGGGGATGAGGTACCACCCCATCGACATCGAGAACAGCGTTCTGCGTTGTCACAAGAAGATCGCAGAGTGGTGAGTCGTCCGGTCCTCTTTCGTTGTCATAACTATATTCAAGACCTGTCAATCAGAATGGAGAAGTCAGTTAATTTTAAGGTGATCCCACCATCCTATCCAAAACTATTTAAAAAAAGACATTGCTTTTTTGCCATGAAAGATACTTTAACTATTGATCAATCTATTGATCTATTATCAGAAGACTCCTAAATGGAGGAGGTAGGAGATGGTTTTAAATGAATAGCTTTAATAGAAAGTGAGGAAAAAATTCAAATTTTCTAACATGGTGGCTTATGGAGAAAATTTTCCCCAAAGAGGAACACTTGAAGCCTCTATTCTAAATCTTTGTGTAATATCCTAGGGATTCATGAAGTTTTCAAGCCTTCATTGTTTAGTGTTTTTATAATTTAAAGGAGGGGAACCGCTTCAACTTTTATATTTTTAACGTGTTATAAATAATGTCAAACTTACTTGTGCACCAAAAAAATAGTCACCACCCTCCACCTTCCACCAGTTCAGCAGTTGACTTTCAAAAAGCGCGCCAAAGAAAATTGGGGCTTATGACGTCAAGATCAACGATTGGTTGCGCTTGACCAATCATGGCGCTTGACGTCATAAGCCCCAATTTTCTTCGGCGCGCTTTTTGAAAATCAACTGCTGAACTGGTGGAAGGCTGAGGGTGGTGACTATTTTTTTGGTGCACAAGTAAGTTTGACATTATTTATAAAACATTAAAAATATAAAAGCTGAAGCGGTTCCCCTCCTTTAATGCACCAACTTTACTGCATTATTATCAACTTAATTTCATTTTCTTATTATTTTGTTTGTTTATTTGTTTATTATCACTTTCATGGGCAATACAATATAAATGTATATATAAATAGTTGATAGTTATTATAAAAGCCCACTGTGTATAAATGAAAAGTTTTGCTTTATGCTACTCTAATGCTTCATGAAAACATTTTGATTGACCGACCTGATGTCCACAGTGCGGTATTCACGTGGACGAACCTGCTGGTGGTTGTGGCTGAGCTGGACGGTAACGAGAGTGAGGCGCTAGACCTGGTGCCGCTGGTGACCAACACGGTTCTCGAGGAGCACCACCTCGTGGTGGGCGTAGTCGTAGTGGTGGACCCTGGCGTAGTGCCCATCAACTCCCGCGGTGAAAAGCAGAGGATGCATCTGAGAGACGGCTTCCTAGCGGACCAGCTGGACCCGATCTACGTCGCATACAACATGTAGAGCGTAGTGTAATCTACGTCAAGAGCGTAGTGTACCATTGAGACCTTCCCCCAAATATTTATTGTTAATATTAACAAAATTTTAATGTTTAAATAAATTTCACATTTTCTACTATATTTAAATCATTATTGATTTATTTAATTAGTATTTTTTTTTTAATTATATTTTTTTTTTAATAGTAAGTTTTTTACAAGTGTCATACAAGTAATGTAAAATTGTATAGAATTTTTTATGTAAATATAAATGAAATAAAAAAAATGTTAATATAATTATAATTATGATATGTGTGTACAAATAATAATAAAAAAAACTTTAAAGCATTAATGTAGCTACGTAGCTTTGAACTCAAACTTGCTTGGTAATTTCAGCTTGCATTTTCATAGTCGTAGCTTTAGCTTGATTCTCTCATTTTGTACGTAGGTTTGGGTCTCAATGGAATTTTCTCTCGTAAAAAATTTGTGAAGCATGCTGCCTAATGTTTCTAGACAACTCAGTTCACAAAGACTGTACAAACAGAACCTTACAAGATAATTGAATGCATCTTTTAAATATTGTATAATAGTCATGCTGTTGGTTTGAAAATAAAGCACAAATATTAATTTTTTTGGATGATGAACCAAATTGACAATAATTGCTGTCTGAGCATTTTTGCGGCTTTTCATGTAGATTAATTTTTAATCTTTTTTTTATTTAAATAAAAGTACTTTATATTGAATTCTAAAATTCATTTTAGTAACAATTTTTGTATTTTATATCAACAAAATAAAGTCCAATTTCACAAATATTATTTGAATACTTTTGCAAGATTTTAAAAACGGTGTGTATCCATATTAGCGATTGCTCCCATGAAATTTATTGACGTAGTGCCTCTGTGCTGCTAATAAGTGTGTGTGGAAAAAAAGAGACATTCCATTTAATTATTAAATTAGTCACGGAGGGAAAAAATAAAAATGTTGACTCGTGGTTCCCAAAAAGTCAAATCAAATATATATTATACTTACTCTATGTATTTGTGTTCTTTAAATATGCACTGAATTTCTTTTTTTATATATAATAATAATAAAAAAATAAAGAAAAAAAATATAATAAGAACAATTTTTGTGCTCAAAAGGCAGCTCTCAATTTTGCCAATACTAATTTCACGGCACAAGCGTATGCATTTATGTATTTGTTAATAAGCCAGTATTTATTAAATTTTATGAATTTTCTATAAATGAAAATACATATTGGCTTTTTGTTTCTAGAATTTGTGCTGAACCCTAACAAGAATCCAGATTTTACTATTTACATAGAAAAATAATAATAATTTAGGAAACTGCTATTAACCATGTTATCCAAAATATTAACCAAGTCAAATCTGGATTTTTTTTTATATATATTATACTAATATAATTATTTTGATCCGATGATCCATTTTATGGATGATGGATTGATTAATTTTAATAAGGAGAAAGTCTGAGATGATATTTTTAATCTCAGAGAGTCATTTGTTTAATATCTGCAGAAAATTGTAGATAGGTCTTTTTGTTATAATTATTGTACTTGTATGCAATATGATTTGTGATGTATGATAGTGTTTTTTGTTCATATTATATGTGCTTTAGGCCTTTTTATTAAAGGCAAGTAAATTTATAATAATAGACCCTACAATATATATTAAAAAAAAAAAATGAGTGCTTGTTATTATTATTCAAAATATTTTTCAACAATTTTTTTATTTTATTTTTACTATATCTGGCCTACATGTTTTAATTATGATCAAATTGAGAACAATTTTATTGTTTGTTTATTTATCCATAGCATGCTGTATGACTCTTTGCTTTATGTTATATTAATATTTAAAAAAAAGATTTTGTTGACTCTTGTAAGAGATCGAACCTGTTATTTTTATTTACACTAAATAAGCACTCGCTATATAAGTCCCTCTACTCAATCTCTGCTATGAATTTTAATTAGTAATTATGCACATTATTAATCAAGTTTTGTTATAAAGTTTCGAGATTGGTACACAAAAAGAATATATTGGTCTCTAAACTTTAAGATGAATTTTGATTAAATTGACCCCTCGAACTTTGTATTCCCTCCCATTTTATTGACCAAGAGTGATAGCAAAAATAAATGTAATGTACATTTTACAAAAAAGGAAACTGCAGTGGGACTTAAACATTGGAGAGTCTATGAAGCTCTTCGGTGTTTTGGTGCCCGGCTCTTTTTATTTCTTATTAGCATAGATATAAACCTTTCAATGTTGATATTTAGTTTTACTTGATTTGCAGAAAATTCATTTTCTTCTTAGGTAGAAAAGGATAAAAAGGAGACGGTAACAAAGAAAGTAAACATTGCCTAAACTCTGAGATTTGAATGATAAAAAGAAGCTTAATTATTTCAATGATAATTAATTAATGATAATTAATTGTTGCCTCAGAATGCAAATCACTTAACTACAAAAAATTTATGCAACTCTAAATATCACTAGAACATAATGTTCAAAATTCCTTCAAATTTTTTTTGTACTTGCATGATTTGCATTCTGAGAGGAGACTAATTAATTTAATTATCTTGCTGCTGAATTTTAAAGTGCAGGCAACTTTCACATAAATATGAAGATTAAAATTAAATTATGCCTAAATGCAAATTAATGCATCATAGGAAAAATTTAATGGCTCCTCCAGAGTTACAGTAAAAACTTGTTATTACGTAACGTCAAGGAACTCAGAAAATTAGGTTTACCTTATATTCGAGTTTTTCCTATACCCCCAATGCTAATTATTTTTGACGGGACCACAATCATCTCCTTTACTCAAAATCGAGTTTTACCTAACAACAAGCTACATAATAATTAATGAGTTTTTACTAATATACGTAAAAAAAAAATGAACCTGTCTTGGGATGATACACACGGGAGAGTGACAAATCCAATATGTAGAGCGGTACCACTCCCAGCAATATGTATATATATTTTACCAAATTCTGATCATTTAGGGAAACTTTGTTTTTTTGGATATCCGCATGCAATAACTTATTGTGGTCCGCTTATTCTCAAATAAAATACAATATTCTCTGATTTTGGTTTTGCCTTTTTAAAATTTTTAAGGGTAAGGTAACGCCACCAATGTTAAAAAAAAATCCCTCTCACAAAAATTCTGAAAAAAAATTTAAAATGTTCTCCTCTATACCCCCTATCAGTAGCTAAAATATCAGGTATACAAATACGATCTAGTTTTTGAGTTATGAATTTTTAAAGTTGACCAATTTAACATGGGAGTTTCATTTCTCCATGTTAAAGTAGTCAACTTTAAAAATTTATAACTCAAAAACTAGATCGTATTTGTATACCTGATATTTTAGGTACTGATAGGGGGTGTAGAGGAGAACATTTTAAATTTTTTTCAGAATTTTTGTGAGAGGGATTTTTTTTAACATTGGTGGCGTTACCTTACCCTTAACTCAGTCTTCACTGCCATTCTTACCATTTTAAATGTGTAATCTAAAGCCAATTATATCAGATGCAACAAAAATTTGTAACTCAACTGAAACACTTATAGATAATATTTTATTAATTCCTAAACTTTTACCATTTGATAAGAAACAAAAGTATTACCTCTTTATATATCAGATCATGAATCTCAAATCTTCTTTGTGATAATGTAACTATATATATATATTTTAATAAAAAAAATGTAAATATCAAAAAAGATATTTTACTTAGAAAAGATAAAAGAATATGAAAATATTCAAACAATCTCTCCGAGATGAATCATGGGATGGGGTGTACCAAACAACAGATAGTGAGAATATATTTACAATGCATTTCATTCCATTTTTCTAAAAAAATTTAAAAGGCATTTGCATTAGTTGAGGTTGAAGAAAAAAATACTAAGAGAGTAAATAAAAATAAAAAAATAGATTTTATGTACTAAAGGTTTAAAAATACCAAGAGAAAAGTTGAGAAATATTAAGAAATTGAGTAAGTTGTACCCAATACAATTAAGTGCCATGGACAGCTGGGTATGTCAAAACTTTTAAATTTATATACAATAAAAGCTATAAATCACGCAGATTTGCAAGTAAAAGGAAAAACACTTTGTTTATTAATAAATCTGGTAATAAATAATCTAAAGCAATGTAGAGGACGTACTTAATTAAACAAAACCATGGTAAACCTACTAGTAAAATTGTTGTTTCAAATTTAATATTAAATGGAGTTAAGGTCATTGACCCACAAAACATTGCAGTGCACAAGAATTCAGTAATAATTTTCAAGAGAGTAAAAATTGTAAAAATGAAATAGGCCCAATCAGAGCTGATATGTTAGGGTTTAATGGAATATGTTCATGCATGCATATCACTGATATATGCATGCATGAACATATTCCATTAAACCCTAAATCTATGTTTTTAACCCGGCCCTTTAACAATTAATATAATAATCAATTACTAAAAACAGTACAGCAAAAAAAAATAATAATAATAATTATTAGTCTTTTATTAAACACAGAAAGTGTACATATTAACAGCACTTGTAATGTTTTTCTATAATGTATGTTTCTATATAGAAACATACATTATAGAAAAACATTACAATAGAACACATAAAACATACATACAAAACATATATAATAGTTACAGAATAATAGAACAATAGAAAATGATAATAAAACAATATAAAATAAAATAACAGATGATACTAACAGCCTGTTACATCATAATAATAATATATCATATATATAATCACATATATATAAGACAAAATATGACATAGAAAATAGATAGAATAAAAAAAAAAAACTTATTGCTTCATTGCTATTCAAAATCTATAATATAGACTATATGAAATCTCCCCTGGCATAATCGCTAATAGGCTTAATTCTAGATTTACAGATATTTAAATGATATTGGCTACAATATTCATTACATAATTTACATACACAAGATTGTTCAGCTTTATGATAACCAGAAGATTTACAAATTAGATAGTGGAAGCCGTGAACAGCCTGGCGAGTTAAAACATTTCTAACATTGGATCTATCCAATTGGGGCAGACACCAATATTTACATGTCATAGCATCAGTGCTGTAAAACTCAGGATTAATATCCTGAGCTTTTTGATTCCTGACAGCTATAAAATTGGAATATTGATCTGTCGTTGGAAGTTTAAACATTTCTTTGATTTCTGTAATAAAATAATTGGAATCTATCAGTTTATAGGCCAGTCTAGTTTCGGTAAATTTTGACAGACACAGTAATCTTTTAACAAACATGGCTTTTACTGATTCTAATTTATCAAAATCGGATACAGATAAATGAGGCCATACAATTTCAATACCATAAGTAGCCACAGGGGCGACTTTTAAATTGAATAGTTTGAGCCCTGTTTTGACGGATAGACCAGACAGCCCTGAGATAGTGTACATAACAGTGATAGCGTTCTTACATCTTTCTGTTATATGTTTAGAAAAAGAAAGCCCTGTCATTTGAAGTATTATGCCAAGATATTTAAATGAATTTAGAAATTCAATCTTTTGACCGTCACAATAAATTTCATCGTTTTTGCATAACGGTCCGCCTCTTCTAAACTTAACAACCTTGGTTTTCTCTGTGTTAATTTCTAGACCATTTGTTTTGGCCCAGATAGATAGATTATTTAGCGCTTTTTGTAGCTTGACTTTGCTCTTTGAAATAATAGCAAGATCATCTGCATATAAATTTAGTACGACTTGATCATTTTCATTTTCACAGTTTATATCTTTTATTGTAATCTCAGTTATATCTGCAGTAAAAAGATTGAAAAGAAGAGAGCTGCTCGGGTCTCCTTGCAAAACTCCGTTAGATTGAATAATATTACTAGAACATGATAAGCGATCTTGAACACATACATAATTGATATTTAGAATAACAGCTAAGATATTAAAAATTTCAGAAGGAATTACTTTAAATGACTTCAGCTTTTCAATGAGCAAATTCCTATTGACCGAATCAAAAGCTTTTCTGAAGTCTACAAAAGCAATATATAAATGACCCTTTGGCTTCTCCAATGCTAGTTTAATTTGATTATATACTGTGGATACAGCTTGTATTGTGGAACGTCCTGGCATAAAGCCGTATTGCTCTTTTGGAATAAGATAGTGGGTGGAATCAAAAAGCCTGTTTGCAATTAATCTCGAGAAGAGTTTGTACATGGTATCACCATGGATAATACCTCTGTATGAGTCGGGTGACATAATGTTACCCTTCCCTTTATTATAATAATAATAATAATAAAAATAATAATAAATAAAAATAAACACTCTATAGTGGATTTGATGGTATTTCTAATTTTATTTTGAAATCTTGTGTACATTCTATATCTTTGATCATCTTTTGTCCAGATATCAGCATGGACTTAAAAAAAATAAATCAACTGAAACTGCTATGTTGATAGTATACTTTATAGATTTGGATAATAATCTTAAACTGCTGGAGTATTCTTGGATCTATCCAAGGCATTTGATATGGTGGAGCATAAAATTAACTATTGCAAAAATTATATAAATATGGCATTAGGGGTAACTGTCCAGAATGGCTTGAATCCTTTCTAACAAACAGAACTCAAACAGTTGAAATGTCACCTAGCTAACAACAATTGTAAATTTTATTCAACCCCCGGCCACATCCCTCATATGTGGCCTGCCTCAAGGCACGTACCTGTCTGGCACTAATATTATTCATTTTGTATATACTAATGAGCTACCCCTCATAATTGATAATAAAAATTGTCTTATTGTTAAGTATTCTGATTATTCTAATATAGAACTGGCTGTATATAATAATTAATGAGGACTTGTCAAGTAATATAACAAATTCAATGTCAATGTTTTAAAATATGTAAAAGTCATATTTAAAAGGTCGCTAGGTTTAAATTTAAATAAAACAGAAATACTTCAGTACTTCAAAATGTTAAAAAAAAAAATCCTATTCTTGATTCTATCTCTGTAAATAATTATCTAAACATCAAATGAATACAAGCACTAAATTTCTGGGTTTAATAATTGATAATAATATACAATGGGGATTGACGTACCATATAATACTAGGCCTGTTCGTAAACCCTGCTCGGTGTACTCTGAGCAAGTTTACGAACAAAAATCGTGACGTCATTTAATTTGCACTGCACTCCCTACACCACCCTCTGCGCTGGTGTAAGAAAACGGTGTAAAAGTGTACACCGAGCAGGGTTTACGAACAGGCCTTATATTTATACTCTGTATGCAAAAAAGTGTCATCTGTAATATTTGCAATTAGAGAACTGAGAAAAGAATGTGAAATAGAATGCCTTAAAACTTTATATTTTTCAAATTTTTATTCCTTCCTGAAATATAGTATTATCTGTTTGGGGGTCATTCTCCTGAAATCAATAGAATCTTTATTTTGCAAAAGAAATTAAGTAAACCGTCTCATGTGTTTTGTTAAAAAGAGAGGTTCGAATCTTGTGTAAAAATATTTAAAGAGCAAAAAAAAAAGGTATTTTTGAGTTGTTTTGACACTACCTTGTATATTCATTATGGAAAGTGTAATGTTTGTAAAAAGGAATATGGCAGATTTTAAACAACATGAAGTGCATCATGATCACATTGCAATACCAGAAATCTAAAAAATGTAGTTACTCCAATTTATTGTAGAATGAATATATATATGCGTATAAAAAGGATCCCTTTATGAGTTGCCTGTCTTTGTACAGTATGAATAAGCTGCCTAATGATTTGAAGTGCATTAAAAATTTTAATGTGTTTAAATTGAGTGTTAAAATGTGGCTGCTAAATAAGTCATGTTTCTATAGTGTACAGACCTATATAGCTACATGGACTATGAATGACTTCAAGTAATGTTAATTGACTTTATTTCTTTTTAGCTTTAGATTGACCTGTAAACCTCAACATATATCATATACATGAAAATATGACTGTAGGAACAAATGGAATTAATAAAAGAATTTTGAATATATTCTTTGAATTTTTGACTGCAATGTAATTAATACAAGGAAGTGCAGTGTCGTCTGATAGATAATTAGATATTTAGTAAAATATAAAATATATATTATAGACATATATACTGAATGTGATTTTATTACCATCTGTTGTAGCCAGTAACTTTGACATGTATAATTCTATTCCACTACTTGAAAATAAATACGTCAACATTTGAGACCGGCAGCTTCAAAAAACCGTCTCTTTCGAGATTTCCACTTTAAAATTAGTTATACAGACAGTATCATATTCCTTATTAGTTATTACAATTTAACACCTGAAAGGAGTAGACTTAATTTGTCAGAAAGTGTAAAGAGTTGGTTTAGAAGGCTGACAGTCTCATTTTTTTTTTTTTAATAAATTTGAAACCTAACATTTTTTTACAGTATAGAGTGAAAAAAGTATAACGCAACCTGCAATGTTTCACCTTTCAAGGAAAAGCCAATTCATAGTGAATGTATGCTAGGCTCTTTGGAGAAGCTGCAATCATGATATATCAGCCGGCCATGACAAAATAAGTATATTTTTTCCATGATATCTGCAGTGCTTTTCTAGAATTCCTCATTTAAAGTATAGAGTGACTGATTTCATTTTTTTGAATATTTTATTTTCTAAAACTAGTTTAACTTAAAATTGCCCTCTATTGAGAAATGAAAACCAAAAAATTCCATCTCAAATAGTTTCACCTCAAAAAATTCCCAAAGTTGGTGTTTCGGAGGCCATTAAAACATGCATCCTTATGGAACAGAAAACAGCTTTTTACTCCGACTTTGTCTGAACTATGGTACCAATTAAAAAATATGTACGTAATCTATGATTAATTTTTTAATGAATTTTCAAATAATTTTTTTTTTTTTTACGGAGCCAAAATCTTGAAAATCCTTATGGGAATTCTAACCCGCAAAAATTTCAATATTTTTTTTCGGAAAAACGGCCCCGTAACATTTTTTTTTTTATTTGAAAATCCATTAAAGAATTCATCATAAAATACATACGTATTTTTTAATTGGTACCATAGTTCAGACAAAGTTGGAGTAAAAAGCTGTTTTCTGTTCCATAAGGATGCATGTTAAAAGACCTCCGAAACACCAACTTTGGGAATTTTTTGTGGTAAAGCTATTTGAGATGGAATTTTTTGGTTTTCATTTCTCAATAGAAAGGCAGGTTAAACTATTTTTAGAAAATAAAATATTCCAAAAAATGAAATCGCTCACTCTACTTTAACTGCATGTGATAAATGTGAAAATGGCTGCCTACAGAGAGACTGCAATCTATAATGATTTCTTTTTTCTTTTTCTTTTCTCAGTAAAATAATATCCCATCTAAATCGTTCTTTGATTATGCTAAAAAGTTTAGATAGGAATCCTCAGTGTACAAGTACTCTTATAATCAAATTTATGATCTACTAAACTTTTACAATAATGATAATCATAAAGAGGCCAAAGTCATGACTCAAACACAGGATACGTTGCTTGTTAGTGAATTAAGTTATGTGAGCTAGTGATGTCTACAAAGTTGTTTGATCCCTGAGAGTCTGAATTAATAAAAAATCAGAAGCATGATAATTAAATAAAACAATTTTTCATAATTATTTGTATTTTTATTGACAACTTTAATATCTGAACATGTTTTTTTTCCTCTCTCTATAGAAGAATACAGAAATTAAAATTACATTATTATTATTGATCCTAAAAGCTTATCCAGCTCACAATTTCTGTTTTATTCCACAGCAATAAATAATCAAATAAAAGTGTTTATTTTTTAAAAAACGGCTCCAATATATACAGTTAGCCGCTGGGCCTAATTCACTCGATGTTGCTCCTCGTGAAAAGAGTCCTCTCATGCAGACGAAATAAATCACAAAAAGGTTATCATGCACTTCTTAGCCGATATAGACACAAAATGCGTGTGTTGTTTTTTACATAAGAAAAATATTGGAATATTAATTATTTGTAATTTTATTTTTTTTTTTTTAATCTTATATTATTTAAAAATTATCTGCATCTTTCTATGTATTATATTATTTTTTTTTAATCTTTTTTAAATGATCCCAGAAAGCTCATATGTAAATTTTAAAATTTCTTATGAATACAGTGAACACACAGATTTTTACGAAATGCCTAAATAATATAAATAGCCAAACTACAGCAGTATATCGATACACATAATTATTATTTTTAATTTAATATGTTCTCTCTGGAGTCATATTTATAGTAAAATAGCACAATTGGAGTAACTATAGCTTTTCTGCCACTCAAAATAGAGCGATACATATTTATTACTATCATTCAAACACAATTTACCCCATTCTCAAAATCTTGTTATTTTTTTTTTTAATATTTTTTATCAGTCTCTAATAAAAGGGGGGGCTAGCATGTTATCAACTAGAACCTCATGCTATTTGTGATTTTTTTGTTTTGGGCCCACAAAAAATGTCAAACAATTTTTCTTAACTAGCACTTACAAAATAAGCACCATGCAGAAAAATGTTGAAAGTTTTCTAAAAATGATTTTTTAAATTACGTATTTATAAATTAATTTTTTGAATAATTAGATGGAATAAATAGGTCAAACAATCAGGACTTGAAATTTAATCTTACAATTAACGTTTTTTTTTTTTTTTTTTCTCCTATCACTTTTAGACTTCTTGCACTTGAAATTCCTTAGTCATCTAAGCATGCACTCGTACAGACAAAATTATACAATGTTTATAAAGATAGTAAAGTTTAGTGCAAGCTGTCTCCGAGGGGGTGGAAAATTAAAAATACCGGTACATCGTCCCTGTCACTAATTTTTAATTTCCTTTTAGTAAATTGTGAATTAACGAGTAACCACAAGTTATAAAAAGAACCAAAGAATGTTGACTCAGAGTAAAAATCTAATATTTTTCTATAAGTAAAATTTAGATTTTTTTTTATTAGCATCAAGATATTTTATTTTATAACATGAAAAAATAAATTTATTATTTCTAATAAAATTTGAAATGCTTTTATTTTAAAATTATTTGTTTTTTAAAAATGATGGTGTATATATTAATTATTATTATTATTAATTATATAATTAATTATTATAAGTTACATTTTACAATTATAACTCTCCGATCTTCTGTACCAATATGGAACATTTCACTTTTTTTTTGTTGATAATTATATAAGCGATCACATCACCACCCTATAATAATTATTATAATATATGCACGCTATAAACATGACGATAAATAACATGCTCTTCAACACTTACACAGTTGTAATCAATCTTTTTGCAGCTAAATAAGCTTGACATTTGTCAAATATACCGTCATGTATAATATATTTAAAAAAAAAAAACATGAATATTATTTTCTTTTTTTAATTCGCTCATATCAGTCAAACCAAAAAAACAACAACAACAACGAAAAGTTTCCGCAGTCTCGTCAATAAAGGTTCCTCACTGGTCCTACTGGATGACACAGCACTTGTTCTTCTTTTTCTTCAACACAACGTGCTCGACTTGAGAAGCATCTCCTGCCGCCCCCACCCTCACGTGCTGGACCTCCAAGGCGTCGGTTGGCGCCGCTGAACCGTTAGCTCCGTTCTTCTTGGCCGGCGAGGCGACCGGAGAAGGTCCCCCTGCAAGGAGCGGAGAGGCCGCCTGCGTTGACGTGGGGCCGTCAACGTGATGTTCGTCAGGAGAGAGGCTGAACGAGTTGCCGACACTGCCGGCGTTCGGAGTGATCGGCTTGCCACCCTTGATCAACTCGACGATCTCGTCAGCCTCCCTGCTTAGGTCCCCGTCAGGACGGAAAGGGTTGTCCCAGCCGCTGTCAGTGCTGAAATCAGACATGTTCGTTACTAAGAGATCGGAGGAATGGGAACCAACTGGTCAACTGGTACTTGTGGGGGACTTAAAAAAGAGTGTCTAAACACAGGCCTTATGGGTGACGTTATATATAAACGACGTTTGGCATCAAGGTATTAGTGATAAGAAGAAACCAGCGACTGACCTTCACTCCACAAATTGCCAATATGATGTAAACAACAAAACACTTTGAAGTCCCCCGTCGGTACACTTCTTGCCTCTAAGAAGTTCCCTTCTGCAGCTTTGTTACAATCATCAAATTCGTCATAACAATTAACAAGACTGCAGCATCAGAAGGGAAATTTTTAGAGGTGATATAAAGTTTGCACCAACAAAAATAATTGAATTCAATAACAACCGACTATCAAGATTCGTGGCCATAAATGAAAATTAGACAAAACAAGAAGTTAATTACGAACTCTATAATATTAAATTTCAAACTTCAGAAAGGCATTTTAGTTTTTTATGTAAATGAAAAAAGTTCCCAAACAATCAGTTACACAATTTTGTGCTCCAATTAATAATAATATAAAAATAAAACTGTCACTTCAATGACCCACTAAAATATTTCAAAATATAAAACAGGTTCATTTTAACATTGGCCAATGCTGATATGAACAGCTTCTGAACCTACTAAGAAATTTGGACGCTAAATTTATTAAAAATATTCAGGGGCGTACCAGGGTGGTTTTCAATGTAAATTGTTAAATCCCCCCACCCCCAGTAGATTCCTTCCTCCACCCCCTGTCTTTAAAAATACTCCCATCAACCCCTTGTTAATTTTCTATGATACCATAAAACAAGGATATTGTACTTTCTCATAAGAACCATTTTCCTATCTCTGTACGTTGAAAGTGAGCCTTATCGCAAATGTTAACTTTTATGTTACTTTGCCCCTGCTAGTATGCAACCCGCTTGAGATTGGTGGTGAACAAGTTGTCTAACCTAAGGGCGAGAGGCACGTTTTGTGGATTATTGGCAAACTTTTATTAATATTTCAATAAGTGTGCAAATCTAAGCTAGCAATAAAAGAGTCGATGAAAGTAGCGTCGTAAAGGAGGGTCAATATCGCGTCTTAATTTGATTTGTCGGGAGATTGCGGCACGTCCTACTTCGATCCCAGACTGCTGAGTGGCAACTTTTCCCCGCGATCAAATAGTGACGTCACCGGAAGTAGTTGTGAAACTTTGCAGACAGCTTGCATGATATTAAGAGGGGTTGCAAAATTTAAATACCGAAATACGAACAGGCTACCGGGGGTGATTTCAAATTAAGGCGGATTTACATGATAAAAGGCGCGATGTGACGCGATTTTTGACACACAAGCCGGAAAAATCCTATGTCGCAAACAAATTCGGCAAAATCGCGTGCTGGAAATTGCTTACAGTGTAAATTAACCTTTAATGGGGGTGATTCAAGAAATAGTTATCCAGGTTTCTCACTAACCGCGGTTAGCAGCAGCCTAATTCAATGACACTAAACGTGGTTAGTGAGAAACCTGGAAAAGTCCCTTCGTGAATCGCTCCTAATTTGACTTCAGTCGTCTATAATATTAAACGACGGCGGCACACAGCAAGTCAAATTAGTAATTTAGAAGATGACCTGAAAATACTGTTTGTTCTTGTCTAAACCAAATTCTCTGATGGTCTCCCATTTTAACATTGGTCAAACGGTGGCTCCATCATTGAAAGTAATGAGAACCACTTTTCAAAGCTGACGTTTTGTTTCGTCTTTGGAGCTTTGCTCAAAGAAAAACTTTTACAATCTTATGTAAATATGCGGGAAGACTGCGAGCACTGAATGTTGTGTACCCCGTACTAAGTACACATAATTTGGGGAACAAAGTACACATGAAATGTAAGGACATATGAAGAAAACTTACAAAAGGGTGAACGTGCCCATACAAGCTAGGTATTTCAATCACTTTTCTAAAACGTAAAAGGGTTGCTTTTACAGACATGCGAGGTAACAACGCAGTTTTTAGTTCGAATTCTCTCATTAAACATAATAAATATACCCACACACACGCTTCCCACAACATCTGTAAATATAGACATCACATTATCGATTCCCCGAGTTTGATTCAAATTACGATATACAAAAGAAATTTATTTTTGTCTGTTTTCCGAGAATGATGACGTCACATGTAAATATATAATGATGTGCAAGTACCTGCGTGTGTGTACCTGTCCTGTTTTAATATTCCATCGCAGTCATGCACGCAAACAAAAACGCACTCTGTATGAAAACCTTCCATACAAGTTTTTTGTATATAAAGAAGAGCGCTTTCTTATCGACTAAGTAAAGCTGCGTCATTTATCAGAGCTCAGCTGTTGACATCTCTCTTTTGTGTCGTTAAAAATACCTCGCTACGACGCTACTCTGCAGATACACCGCCCGTCGTAGAGGCGTACATCTATCTATCTTACGTTTCAATTTGTGGAGGGTTTTGCATTTTTCCTTCTAGCAGAAATGATAATCCAAATGAGAATATAGTTGTATAAAGGATCAATTTATTGAATATACAGTTGCAAAGAAAGATACTGCAAGTCAAAAGAAATGATACTAGTTATCAAAACAGCAAATTGACAAGTCGATCGAGCTGGGTGCAAGCAGAAATGGTTACGAGTTATCCAAACATATTGGTCGCGATTCACGAAGCAGTTATAGACAGGTTTCTAACCAAGTTTAACTAGGTGATTTAATTTCGTGAATCGCTGCACCCATGATAAATAAGGAACATATTAAATAAAATTATATGTCAAGTATAGATTACTCCTATAAGATGCAATACTGTACTTGTCTTCTAGAAAGATTAATCAAATGATTTGTCCATATAAATAAAAATGTCCAATCCAGCCATGTTAAAGTATAGCCGGATCTGATATTTATTCGAATGGAGTGTACATCTTTGGACACCAAGAACTTAACTTCTGCCCCATTTGCTATAAACGTTGCAGCTCCAATAGACAAAGAGATGCAGAATTACAATTCTGGGTGAGATAATAAGAGCACCCAGTCTATCCATCTCCAAAAGTTCAAGTTCACCACGTCTCCATAGACTGCGTGACGAAGTCAGTAAAGTTCGCGGTGTCTCGTACCTTATAGTCTATAAGGTGAAATGACTGGAGGCACAGAATGGCAAGTCTCTAGTCGAGAAAATTTATCGATCTGCACTTTTATTCTCACTATAAGACGTCTAACATGGTTAGGTCACGTACAGAGAAATTGTCGCTAGTAAAAGTGGTACACTCCATTCAATTAAAAATGTCCGGATATCAGGCTCAGACTGGCCTTAAAGCTGGGTCATGCAGGGATCCCTGACTGGCCTCTCCACTTTTTAACACAGAGGGTATACAAAAAGTGGTCTCAGACCCCCTACAAAGTGGCCTCTGCTGCCTGTAGTAATGCTTATATGCCCTGACTGGCCCCTAGCTTCCCAGTCCGAGCCTCCCGGATATACTTTAACGTGGTCGAGAACATTTTTCATTTTAATGGCAGCGGACATTTTTCAATTTAGACCTCGATATCACGTCATATTACATAATTGAGATAATAACAATTATCGTCAGTACTCTGAGACACAGGAAACAAAGTTGCGCAGGTCAAGAGCGGACGATAAGCCTCAAAGTTATCGTTCCGTGCAACTTACTTTTGTTAGTGCTTACAAAATTGTTTATTGCCGGACCACCACGTTCGTCGGCAGCGGAAGTGCGCGCGACCTTGTCATGGAATTACAGAGAGAAAACGTATCCCAGTGATGTATTATATATTTTATCAAATTTGAAGCAAAGCTGGGAATTTGTTGGAATTTTACCTTTGTCGGTGTTAAATTATTATGTATATAATATATCACAAAATGTTCATGCACGTCACTAATACTTCCGAGACTTTTTGAGAGTCTACCGCTCTCTTCCTCAGGTGATCTGAGACTGTGACCGAACTTTTAAAACATAGATCGTACATAATAGTGACGTGTACACTCCATTCAGATAAAAATTTCCGATCCAGCTATACCTTTAACATGGATCAGATATCTTTATTCGAATGGATGAATGTACGAACTGCATTTTGTGCACTGAACTATCACTGAGCTATGATTTTGTGATATACATTACATCGAATTCCAGCAAATTAATGAGGCCTAGTTCTTCAATATTTTATAAAATTTTCAAATTATTTTATCGAAAATTACGTGAAAAGTGACGAGAGAAGGTAAACAAATTAAAAGCGCCATTAAAATGGGCGTGGCTCTTATGCAGTCTGACATTTGGCTGCTAACCTTTTCAGCTGGAACAAAAGCTACCGTGTGCTTAGCCTGCAGCAACCAAGCAAAAAGACACAAAGCATGTCCTTGGCTTTATAGGCGCGACAAATGTGTGCTTTGTTAATGCATTAATTTTATCTTTATTTTTTTATTGAAAAGTTTACGAAAATTATGATGAAGCTAAATTTTAATAAAAGCTTTATATGATGACTTGGCAGTTTCGTTGAAGTAAAAAATATTTGACAGTCAGAGAGTTTGTTATTGAAATTTGTGTGAGATAAAAATAGTGAGAAGTATTAGTGGACATATAAACACTCGCTCTAGCCACTCGAATGCTTTTAAATTCGATTGGAAGCAACAAAAAATCTGGCACGTATACTTAAAAAAAAAAAAATAAAATCATGTGTCTTCATATGTTCAAAGTACTATAATATGTATTCATGGTGTATTATAGTAAGTGATTTATAACCTCATAACCTCATCATGCTGCGTTATTATTATTTTTTTTTTCTTTCGAATCTCCCCCCCCCCCCCCCCCATCGAGATGAAACATGCTGTGACGTCATCGACATTACATTATTTCGATCATTTCGCAGATTTGTACATTTCATACATAACAATTCCAACAAAAACCGTGTGGCATTGCATTGACGTTGTTTCAATAATATATTAAACAGCAGAATCAATACAACTTTATTGCACGTTAGTTTACAAACTGCGGTACAGATGCTTACAAAAATCTGAACCCCTCACAACCAAGTTCATTTTGGGTTTGATGTCAGTTACAGAAAAATCATCAACAATCAGGTCCGACAAATGTCAACCTGTCAAAATGGTTGCTTAAATGATCAGCTGTTTCCAGACAATACTATACAACAGACACCACGTACTTCACTTCTGCTTCGTTTGTGGGCGTTACCACGCAGTTTGTGGAGTCTGATGAACCAAAACTCTTTTGATATTGATAGACTGAATGCTTTTCTTACATCTCACAAAATTACAAATTTGAATCTTTCTGTCTGTTGGAGCTGCAGCTCTAGCAAGGGAGGCAGAAGGTAAAGAAATGTACACCTCGCATGTTACACCTGTCTGATGTAATGAAGCTCAAAGACAAAATATCAGGGGGATGTTCAAATACCGCCAATTTCCGTAAAGTTACGCAACAAATTGACATGTATTTCCTATGATTAAGTCTTGCGTAACTTAACGCAGATTGTTAATTGGGGGTATTTGCCCCCCCCCCCCTCAGCTGATTTGCATTTTAAGAATGGTACCCAGTCTAGTCACAACATACCATGAAAACTTCATAATCACCATGCATAGACTGCATGACAACCAAACAGATCATTGGTATAACGTTCTACTGTAACGTTCGTGATGTACTACGTGCACATGTCAGACGCCCTCTGTCTCACCCCAAACCAAGGCTCCCCCCCCCCTCCAAATTAGCATTGTGAAGATACCCCCCCTCTTTTCGTCTGACAGCACAAGAAAAATCACGGTGCTGTCAGCGAGGCGAATTCAATAAACATTAATCATTTTCTTCTGCAGAAATATTTCTTTACGAAATTTCTTGTGAGCTTAATGCATTGAGGCAGCACGATATAATTTGTCAACCCTCGAAAAGATAAACAGAGTAATATATTTTCTAAAAACAAGCCTCCAGCTTTTCTGATGGCGGGCTTCAACGATCTATTTTTAAAAAGGTGTTCGGAGCTCGGAGCAAAATAGGTCGGACATGAAAGCTGCTGCTGCCTATCTTTGTGGGATCTAGGGAGCTTACACGGAGAGAACGGATTGCAATTTACCTAACACATGCAATAACATCATGCATTAAACTTTTTTTATAATGTACAGTCGAGCACCATTTAACGAGGAAAAACTGTTACCAAACCTCATGTGTACAGAGGTGGACCCCACGAACGTTACTCCTGCTTTGTTTGTGGACTTTACCACGCAGTCTATAATAAAGGTGTGGTGAACCAAAACTATTTTGATATTGATAGACTGGGTGCTCTTCTTACATCATCCAAAATTACAAATCTACATCTCTCTGTCTATTGTAGCTGCAGCTCTAGCAAGTGAAGCAGAAGTAAAGTTCGTGCTGTCCGGAGGTGTACATCCTATAGGGCTGATGACATCTTGGTAAAGTGTAAAAAAAATCAATTCATATCAACATTAATAACTGAGGGAACCGTGGCAGAATGGTCGTTATATAATGGAGGGCCTTTCTTTTAGCTCCGTTTTCATTAAATTCTGCGTTGCCTGGTTCGAACTCTTTGACATCAGACACGTCAACTGCTCAAGGGTGGTATATAAGAGCCAGGGGTTGATCGCGATGTGTGACGTAACGATGCACCCTCGCAGGGCCCTCCGTGTGCCTCACTATCTATTGATTTCCGTAGCTCGAGGTGGCTGGACCGTAACACAAGGTCACGTCAGACAATGCTAATGAAGATGGATGGCATGCAAATCCACTAGCGATGTGCGGGAACGTCGAGGTAAACAGATGACGTCACGAGATAGTCACGTGACCTCGGTGTTAAATTTCGGACGGAAATTGCATTTTCCAAAATGTAAACAAATTGTCACGTTATACAAAAAATACAAGAAGCCAACACAATTAAGTTCAAAACGTAAAATTTTATACCATTTTTATTATTTTAAAGAACACAAGGATGAATGAAACTGTAATATATATAATAAATCAAATGAAGATTATTATTATAAAATTTCTTTAATTTTATTGGCTTTAAAAAATAACCAAAGCTTCCCTTCCTAAAATTATATACTTGAAATATTAACATTCCTAATTAGATTTTGCATTCGATGTAATAAATGTATATAATATTGCAATGTGGTTTATTTTTCAATTAAATTATCATGCATGTATTTTGACTTGTTCTAAACATATGTATGTCACAGAACTTAATAAAAATATAAATACACACTTACTGTTAGATTGGACGAAGCATTTTATTTTAACTTTACGGATAAAATCCCCCGCCTGTTCTACTTTTTAATGTCATATTCACGAGGCGAGGTTGAACTTTAAAGCGAGGTGTATATTATCAGTAAAGGTTAAACTGCAACTCAGGTGAAAGTGTTCCAAATTTCATCTTTTATTCGCTATATATAATTCCTCGTCTATTTCCCTCCTATTTTGCACCATTTGAAAGGAAAAAAGAAGAAAAAATACGAGATTATATGTGTCTTATTTCCTCTTATCGGGCACAAATTTTTAGAAATATTGGGGGGAATTCACAAAGCACTTTAACCCCCCACTTTAGCCTCAATTTTTATCCTTGATGCAAAACATGGTGCTAAACTAGGAGCTTAATAGGGTTAGCCCCTGCAATGGTTTAGTGCCAAGTTTAGCACCAGGGATAAAAATCGAGGCTAAAGTGGGGGTTAAAGTGAAAAAAAAAAACATGCTTTGTGAATACCCCCCATTGTCTCTCTTTGAGCGAGGAGGAAATAAGATGTGTTTTTGAGGTAAAAAGATTAGGTTTAGACGTGTAAAGGATGAGTTGAAGACGTAATTTTTCAACTCGGGGGTCAATGAATTGACAACGAACCGCACACAACATCACACTTGGCTGCTCGCGAATTTCCTCAATGTACTTTCTCCTTTTTTATCCCTCGGTACAACGTCATCAGCGTAACAAAAATAAACAAAAATCCGCGCAAAACAATGACGTCACCGCCTTAAATACTCCGCCGATCTTGAGGAGTCTTTTGTCCTTCATCGATTTTTTTATTAAATAAATACTTCAATTGAGTTCAAAGAGGAACAACCTTACACGCTACTTTTTACTTCAACGTTTTTGTTATAAAAAAGCGAAAATCCCGTTGGATCAATTATGTCGTTAACGAGAACTGTCGTATATTAACGACTTTTTAATACCACAGAGTTAATATCGGAGTTAAAACACTGCAAGCCGGTATTTACATAATCAATATATCACTACTGCAATCAATTTCAAATACCATCATAAGCGTAAATCAAAAAATTATATTAATTACTTGTTTACATTAATTTCCCTTTCTTATCTGCCATGACGCATAATTACAAAACGTACCAAACAAATACAAAACTCAAACGCATTAACATAATATGTAGGACATATAATGAAATTAATACCTGTTATTTGGTACCGGTACAACGTAGTACAGAAAACCACCATGAGAGGCGCAGTTCATGCTTGGCATGGCTGCTACCGGTGCCCAATTTTACCGGTGTCACTTTACCGGTGCTCACTTTTACCGGTGCTCAGTTGGTGCTCACTATATCTAGCCTAGACGGCGGCGCGACTACCACTGATGGCTGGCATGGCTGCCTCTAGGTGAGACGGTGGGGGAGAAAGGAGGGCGATCGCAGCGCCGCCACGGTACCACGGCAATCTCATTAGGGGAGGTGAACCGCAGGAGGATCTCCGTGGAATATCTCTACTTGATTTACGATTATCTCTCTAGCCAATCTTCCAAGGTGACTTTATCAAACAGGTAACCAGAATACCACGGGAAATCAATCAATTTCAATGTATTATTGTTTCAACTTTCAAATGGTGTCATCAATAATTGTAATTTGATGACAATTCTTATTAAATATAATTAAATCAAATTATAATTATGATTATATTATAATTATTATCAAATAATTAAATTTTATGACATTGAGCGACACGGTGCTGCCCTCATTGAGAGGTTATGAACTCAAGTTCAGTAGAGCATGTAATTTTTTATAACATGCAACTCTGTCAGATAATTTGATATATATTGTATACTGTCTCCGGTTAGAGAAATTTTATGAATGAATATGATAAATTAGTCAAATATAAAAATGAAATAATTGAATTAAAATTATGCTAGGGAATTGAATTAAAAGTACAATTATAGTATACTTAAAAAACAAGTTATGCGAAACCTTTAAATTTAAAGGTTTTACTGGGTTAAATCTGGAAGTAAAATCCATTAAAATCTAATGAATTGCAATGTTAGACTTCTAAAATCCCAAAACCCTACGTTACTATTAAATAGTGTACTTGATTTCCCTCGGTACAAGTATAATATTTCACTTCAATTTCACTTTCTACGACAAGCGATGTACCTCTTGATCTAAGTGCCTTGGTGGGCTAGGACCACACACAATACCGCGATCGATGGAGGGGTGCGAGGCAAAGACGCGCAACTCCTCTCCTTGACCCTCAAACCGCCGCTTTATCAATGAACCTCGGACAATTACACTACTCGCTGAAAAATTTACAATGTACGTGGAATGTGGGGGGAGATTCGATGCCGGGGGGCACTCCGTTTACTGTAATCTTTCCAAGAGGGTTGCCACCAAATTTACTGGCAAGGACACAGTAAATACTAGGCACGAGCATCTTACACCTATGGGGGGGTGTTCAAATACCACCAATTAAGAATTTGCATAAGTTACGCAAGAAATTAACATGATGTATTTCCTGTGCGTAAGTCTTGCGTAATTTTACGCAAATTTTTAATTAGTGGTATTTGAACACCCCTTCTGGACACCACGAACGTTACTCCTGCTTTATTTGTAGACGTTACCTCGCAGTCTATGGAGGAGTGGTGAACCAAAACTCTTTTGATATTGATAGACTGGGTGCTCTTCTTACCTCACCAAATTACGAATCTGCATCTCTCTGCCTATTGTAGCTGCAGCTCTATCAAGTGAGGCAGGAGTAACGTTAGTGCTGTCCAGAGGTGTACAGTCATCGTCTTATAATATTTCCTCATGCCTCGTATTGAATTGCTTGATGTATTGACTTCTGGTCTGTGGACCTAGCAGTCATTGCCCGTAACATGCCTCATTAGAATAACACAGGGCACGGTGGCAAGGAAGCAATTGAGACATTTTCCAATGCGACGAGTGTACATTGAAATATGTAAAATTTACTTCGCAGCATATTAAATTTTAACTCAATAAATAATAAAATTAAGGCGGCAAATAAGAAGTCTCAATATTTTTACTTCATGAAAAAAACTCCCCTTATAAGCGACATGACGCAATATTATATACGATATGCGTCACGTGTGGTATTTACAGTTTTCTGTATTTCATCCTCACATGCAATGTCAAATATTCTGAATTATTAAGCGCCCTCAAGTTAGGCAGCCCGGCACGCACACACGCTGCAACGGTGGCGTCCTCACAGGAGCTGTCCACGCACCGCCGTCATCAGTGCAAATGGGTGCATGGCTAAATAAATACGATCCATTCTTAAAAACGAATGAAGAGAAAGAAATCATCGGTGCAAATCTATCGAGGATTTTACTGAATCTTACGTACAATTAAATCTCCCTGTACCATGTTATACTCTATGTACAGTACTGGTGTTCATGAATAAATAATATTAAATCTTTCTGTAATACCATATGCATATAAAATTACACTGCCCACTGCTTGGCTGTGCATAGTATCCTTAGGTATACAGTGCCATGCATTACTGTATTGAATAGGGTTTTTAAAGTGTCTTGTTGTTTACACTTTTAACGCCCTCGCCAGTATGTATGAACACCAATGTCTTGAGCCGCGTTATCATTAATTATTATAATCAACAAATCAGTTACAGCAACGTTTTCATTTCAGTGACGTCACTTTTTTTTGCTCTTCTAATAATCATCGTGTTATTTAAAAGAAGTTAAAAGCCACATTGCAAAAGAAAAAAATCGAAATGCTGCAAGTAATTTGCCACATAAGAATTCAGTGGCAATCACGAATGACTGCATATTGAAGTGTGCATAGGGGAGCTCCTTTGCACCCTTAAATCTTGCGAGGAGGGGGTTTGGAGCCTGCACTTTAAAACTTATACCTCCATTCCCGCACATATTATGTACTTTTATAGTGCCTCTAGCTTTACTGTCTTTCCATTTTTTTTTAAATGGGGGAAAGCAAGGTTACGAAATTTCATTTCGCCCACCCTGCATGTGGGTAATTACCCGTGTGGGTTAATTTGCCTTTACTATATATATAAGGGAACCATGGAAACCTGCTAGGAACTGGTCGGTGCCTTAGTTTCTCATCCTTTTAATGGGGGAAAAAAATACTGTTAACGTACTGTACTGAAAAGGTGTGTGACTTTGGAATGTTCAAAGTTCAACCGACAGAGTCTTTTCTTTTGTTTCGGGAGAAACTAATAGATTGGTTCGACGAAAGCCACAGCAGCACATATAGATATATACACATCTTGATATACCCGTTAATTTACCATCAATCCTTATAAGAACTTGTGACGTCACAAAATTGCATCACCTTTAAATTTGCATATAGATGGTTTGACGTCACTTTTTCCTCTCTAGAGAAAATAATCCGGGCGCACGATTTTGATATTATAAACATTAATATTATCCATCTCTGACGCACTAACTTTGTGTTGCGAGGGTGTTTGCTGCTCGTGGGTTATTCTGGGCCGCCTTTTAGCGTCCAAGGTTAGAGTGGCGTCCGAGAGACGCTGTGATATACAAACACACCGAACACACGGACGGAAGGGGTGTAACCTCAAAGGGGGCGTGGCAGGAAATTGTTCGCCAATATTGTCTCGTGACATGCATGGACTTGTGTCCTTTTGCTATGTGTATCGATGGGTTCCGACTTTTGACAGCTGAATGAATGTCAATAAATAATAAAATGAATGTCAATAAATAATAAAAAGTTCATCGAACCATTGAATTTGAATTCTAAGAAACTGTTCCATTGGTTGTGTATTTTGCCTTTTGACGTGTCTTACCCATGCATAATGCTTTATTTTTAATTGGTATTAAAATATACATGCATATAAATGTATCTGGAATAACTGGAATTAAACGAATAAAAGAAATTGAAATTACAAAACTAAAAAGGAATAAATCGATAAGATATACAAAATTATAACTCGGCGAGTATACTTTTGTTATACTGTATTTATATTATATAGGATTTTCAAATACTTTTTTTAGAGTCCGTAGACAAGATGTTTCTCTATCAGATGACGTTTGTTTAATTAATTCCAATGTGTTTTTTCGCTTTTTCCGTCATCGGTACGTATCATATAATACAAGTACAAGTATAAGTGTTCGAAAGAAAAAGTGTGAACTCGGCCGGGAATTGAACCCGGGACCTTTCAATTCCCGGCCGAGTTTTGCTTTCGAACACTTATACTTGTAATTGTATGATACGTACCGATGACGGAAAAAGCACATTGGAATTAATTAAACAGAATGGTGAAAAGGTTTATGATAATTCTCTCGATATTAGCAAAGTACTGCAGTACGCATTTTCCATTCTTCTTATAATTACATTAAACCTGAGAAAACCAATACAATCGCGCCCTCTTCAAATTAACTTCACGGCACGAGCAATTTTCTTGCTATAGGAAATTAAGAATTTTCCAACTTTTCTAATTATATTTTACTTGGTAGGATTAAGGAAACCCGAGGAAACCAATACAACCTAACTCTTCAAACTAATTCTACGGCACGAGCTTACAGAATAATTTCGAGGCAAGACAAAAGGTGCTCAAGAATGTATTTAATTACATAATTATTAACCATTCTTTTGTGTTAGAATTTCTTCATCATAACACAGCCGACCTTTGACCGACAGCGAAGTTACGTTAAAATGCTTTCACTGCAGTCGAGCACGGCCTTGCAACAACATGTATCCACAGGCAGGTTGTGGGCTCAGGTGGTGAAACCTGGCGAGGAATGTTCGATCGTATCGGAGAAGCACGTACACGAAAGTTAAAAGACACATAAGAAAATGCTGTGGAAACTTCTTGATTTACTATATACAAAGAATTCTACAAAGAGATGAAGATTTGCAATTTTGAGGGAAGGGCATCCAGTCTAGTGATCCCGAAATCATTCAAGTTTACTGTCATATAGACTGTGTGGCAACGTCCACAAACAGAGCAGGGGTGACGCTGCAGCTCCAATAAACATATTTTGGACATTATAATATTTATATATAGAAGAGTACCCATGCAGTGCACCCATATCAATAGGCAGGCTTTTGGACTGGCCATGAGGCTGGATCAGGGATCCCTGACTAACCCTTCTGATTTTTAACACAGAGGGTATACAAAAAGTGGCCTCTACTGCCTGCAATGCCTATATGGCCCTGACTGGCCTTTTGGTCCACCATACCTCCATAGACTGCGTGATAACGCCTACAAACAAGGCAGAAGTTAAGTTCATAGGTGTGCACCTTGGGACCGCACGATCGTGGGTGTTCTCATATCGCCTATATGCCATGAAGACGTATTAATAAACTTTAATTTTTTGGACTGCCCTTTGCTTAAACCTCTCCCATGCACGAAGAACAATCTGCATGAATTTGCATTACATAATGATATTTGAATTGAGGACCGCGAGTTATGTGCTATCTTTTTTGTCCAGACTTTTTCGAACCCACTTTAAATCGTACTGCAAAATACTGTGACGTCATCATGGTCAAGTAATTTTTTTAACACGCAGGAACGTTGCATGACTATTTGACGTCACAGTATCTTTCCCCGTGATTTTTAGTGTGTTATGGTTCGAAAAATTTGAAAAACAAAAAAAAATGACTGGAGGTACTATTTCAAATATGTAAAAAAAAATAATGGAAGTTATTCATTACAAATGTCTCTTAATTAAAACTGAAGCTACTGAGAAAAAAGTTATAACGTTCGTGTTTTCCCTAAGTGTACACCTCTATGACCCCCCTCTCCCCCCGTCCCGGAGATACTTGGTGGGCGGTAACTCGACATTGTGTGTGGCAAGCAGAGCTGAACGTGCTCGTGATAATGGAGTCTGGTGCACAATGTTCTCCAATCAAGCGGTGACCTTCAAGCGACCTCTGCAGGCTACGTGATAGAGGAAACTTTCTTGATCAAAACATAATTTCATTTTTCACTACTGTTTACAAACTTCAAATTTAGGACTTGGGATGTTTTCGAGTGATAATTTTGACGGTTCCAGGCCAACGTAATTTAAGTCAGAATTTAGTGTTTACTTCAACATGTGCGATGTTGGTTGGCAGGAAGAGCCTACAGTTGAAAACAGACTTTGCTGCTTTACTAACGACATATCATGAGCTTCATTTTTTATCAAATCTGTTGAAATCAAAACAGTCATAAAAAATTACAGATCCTCCATCAAAATAAGTAGAAAAAAATTAATCGCTTGTTTATATAAGAATTTATCTTGGCTGCTTATAGCCCATGTTAGTGTGCTAAAAGCGGCATATTTCAGTCTGTCTATATGCAATATAGTGGACCCTAAAAGCTTTTGACCGAAAAAACTTCTGCACGGAAAAATATTTCCGCGGCTGGTTAAAAGATAGAATTTCGTAAACTTTCTAGCCGGGAAAAAACTAAGAATCTTTAAGGAACAATCAAAACGCAGTATTTTCATGTATTATAACTTTAGCACAACTCTAAAAGTGCTTTCAGAAGCAAAATATACACCCAGCACTTTGAAAGTACAATGATCCTAAGGAGTTATAATAAAGGTTTTTCCTATACCCCCCCCCCTAACTAAACACCCTGACCCCTGAATAAGGTTTCTATTGATCAACCCAATGCAGAACAAAACACACTGACCCTAAAAAAGGTCTACTGGTCAACCTCCCAAACAAAACACCTAACCCCTGAAGAAAGTTTCTACTGGCGAACTCCTCGAACTAAACACCCTGACCCTGAAAAAGGTCAAACCCCCTAAAAAAAAGACCCTAAGTTGGTGCTCACCTGCCCTGGCGGTGGAAGGCGGGGTGTCCGTCCTGCAGGGTCGGGGGGCTCTGGACGGCGGTGGCCATCTGGTCGTCCTCCTCAGGGAAAGATTCGTCTGGCGAGCTCACCACCAGCGGCCGCTCCGACTGGAAGAAGGTGACCCTGACCTTGGCCGCGCTGCAAAGGACAAACAAAGTCAAGTGGGGCACTAACAATTTTAATTTTAGCGACAAAATCAAGTGGGGCACTAACAATTTTAATTTTAGCAAGCGTCAAGATTTCGTCGTTTTTAAAACATCGTCAGTGCAGAATAGTTGTAGATGCCCCCCTCGATCAGTAGCTCGAATCCGAGCCGATTGCTCACGGAAACGCTCGATTTGACCTGGGGCCGCCGTCAAATGGAGCACTAAATGAAAAAAGTAAATTTAAGAATGAACCTCAGTTGATAGAGATCTCGGAAGCAGTCCCTTTGTATTCAACAAAACTTGCAGGGGACTCAACTCGCCATATAGGTCCTGTGGCATACAAATTTTTAAGTGAATCTGTCTTACCAGTTTTGTGAAAATTCATGAGGTAGAAGTTTAATATGGAGACTTATGGACGGAAATCGGAAATAGAGCTGTTACGAGAAAATCACCTCCTTGAATTTACTCAAACCATAAGCGATTAAGTTTTGAAACATTTTCATATTTTTAAAATTTATTTCATTCAATTCGTCCTGAAAGAAATATCCTTCGACTCCGAAGTAAATGAGGTTAATCGTTATTATAAAGCAAGCGTTCTCCGAATCAAGTTTTCGTTGTCGTCAGTGCAGGATATTTTCAGACGTCCCTCTCAGTAGCCCGAACCCGAGCCGACTGTACACGGAAAAACTCGATTTAACCTGAAGGTAAAAAAGAACACGCCTTGGTGGTAATCGATGCAATGGAACTGTTGAATCTAAATAAGAGTTATGTTCCTTTTTATCTTATATAATACTACATCATGAGATTGCTTTAATGATATTAAAATAAAAATGGGCTTGGCATGCGAGGTTAACAGGTAAGATTCGTTCGTTGATTTCAGTCGCAATCTTATCGTACTGAAAAAAAATTGCTCTTCAATTAAATATAATAAATTAGCTGATGAACTATTGTCTTACTATAAGTAATCATCGAAATTAACTATATATATAAAGTATAATACAGCGTTTTTTTTTTTTTTTTTTTTTTCTCGTAACATAATTATATTATACACTTCTGGAGAGCACGAACTTTACTCCTGTCTCACTTGCTAGAACTCATCTTCAATAGACAGAGAGATGAAGATTTGTAATTTTATTATAGGAGTTGTAACAAGAGCACTCAGTCTATCCATAATATCAAAAGAGTTTTGATTCACCACGCCTCCATAGACTGCGTGGTAAAGTCCATAAACAAAGCAGGAATAACGTTCGTGGTGTCCAGAGGTATTAATTGTATATAGTACGTTTAATGTACACATTTTACGTCAAATTATGTACTGAGAAAATTCCTGACATCGACCGATCTGACTTCCGTTTCCACGGTTCCCCTATATGCAGTGACTAAACAAAAGCATGTTGTTACTCTCTCTCACAAAATATTTCAAGAGATTCTCAGCTCATCACAGTCAGTAAAATATTGTCAACATGTTCAACATGATCAATCTCGTGTCATTATAAATGTATGGACACCATGCACGAATGTTACTCCTGTATATCACTCAATTTGCTGCAGCGTAAAGAGATGAATAGATCCAATTTTAAGTTTGCAGAAAGACCATCTCAAAATGTTTCAAGTTGGCCAGGCCCATAAACAAAACTTAGGTGTCCGAAATGCCCCCCCCCCCCCTGACTCGCCTCTTGACTGTCTTGTTACAGTTGTTACCCGGCAGGACTTTTTCTTTTTAAGAATAGGCCTACTTGACCATGCACCCAGGAACAAACAAACGTTGTGTCCGAGGTGTAAAAAAGTGCCCCGCCCCCCTGACTCGACCGAGTGTCCTGTTGCCGGCAGGACACACACAATGACAGCCAATCAGGAGCGATGTAGCCGGCCGGATGTTATATAAACGAGGTCTGTACTTCACGCTCTATTTTGCTTGGCTGTGACTCTACATCACGTTCGTCCTCTAATGACGCGAACGTGAGTTCTGGTGAAGATTATCACATTTTAGTCTTAACACTGCAATTAAACTCATGACAATAGAGCATAGAAAAAAATATTCTCTATAATATTATGTTAATAATTACAATTCAAGTCAAATTATTTTGATCACAACAAAACGGAGGTTTAAAATGTCACTTGATAAAAGCTCGTTTGTTAACCCGCGGCACACAAAATGATCAACAAAGATCAACTCGATGATAATAAGCACGTGCTCTTTTGACCGGCTTAATAATAGAGCAGCTCGCAACCCGCACGCAAATCTATTCACAGTTCATCAGACCACTGTAATTGATTCATCAGACACAAGATTTATAGTTTTGTAGTACACTGGGAAAACGATCTAGAGTGAAGTTGCTACACTCATCATGTACTATCAATTTAATTATTCCTCTTTGTCCTGCATGGGTAATCTTTATATCGCATTAATTAATCATGGTGTTCACACAAAAAAAAAAAAAAAAAAAACTCGAATTTACAGCTACATAATAAGGTAATCGGTGCAGGTCTGTTCGTAAGCCCTGCCCAGTGTACTTTCTGCACCCAATCGACCTTATATGCACATGCAGGACATAAGGTCGATTGGGTGCAGAAAGTGTACTGTGGATAGGGCTTACGAGCAAATTGGTAATTTTCAAAATTTTGTTATAAAGTAACAGGCGGGTTTTTCGAAATAATCAATTTTTAAATCATCTAAAGTAATGTCAATGACACCACAATAAAAGAATATTTTATAGCGTTTTTTTTTTAACTTGTTTCCGGCTACAATGAAGTAAAAAATATGAATGCTCAGCATGTTCCATGAAAAAAACTATACATTTTATATAGTTGAATGAAATTCGTATCTCTATTCTCTATACATCAACAATACAATATATAATAGTCAGTGAATTTTGATTCGAGCATGCAGCAGAAAGTACAGTACGAACACAGTACAGAAACTATCCCATGCAGAGTGCGGTCATCAGTATATAAATAGATACGACTCGTTCAATGATAATTATATTTCTTGATCATAGATAAAATTAGCGATGACAACACTCTCCACTTACAGTACAATCACAAACTTTACCTTTAAACAAGACAACTGACAACTACAAGTATATTATTTGCGAGGCCTCTTTGCGCGACTACCAATTTCCACCATACAACCCGACACAGTGTATCGTACTTGTCAAGCTCCAGTAGCAAGTGGGTCGGCGTGGGCGTCACAGCTGCAGTCATAACGACGTCACTGGTACCGCCAATTGCAGCCCTGCATCATCAGTACGTGTTCACCTCGCGAGCTCCGCGGACAAACTGAGGCTATTTCAGTCTGCAGGCTTTACTTTCACTTCAAATGTGTATTCAAAAATGTTGCCACATCGCTGGGATGATGAACTTTTGAGTTGCCACATAACTTTAAAACAACAGGGCAATATGTTATTTTAAATTTATATACCTGAGATATAAAAGGTCATTTCTGACAAAACAGGGTAAACAACTTATCATATTAAGTACACTTGTCACCTTGAAAAATTTCCCACTTGCAGCCTTGTTAATCATTATACCCTGTGTTATTCTTAATATGGACCATTGTGATTAACAAGGCTGTAAAGGGAAAATTTCCAAGGCGACGAGTGTACACTGAAATTTATTAAGTTGAATTTTTAGTTAAACAAATAAAGCGAGTTAAATCAGTCCATCCAATTATAATAAAGGTCCTTTTAGATAAACAATAGGATTCCATATATGGACATAAACTCAACAATGTGAGTCACTCGGTGAACACAATTATCTAACAACAATGGAATAACAAAAGATAAAATTCTTGCCATTTAAAGTTCAATTTACAAGAGAGTAAATTTGCTAAAGAAAAGCACGCCCATATAACGGTTAATGTTTATACAATGATAACATTAAGTACCCAGGCGGTTGTTATCATAAACCCCCGACTACTACTAGTAGTGTGTTCTAGCCGGGATGTTTGTTGAAAATTAAACTAATTGAGTTATTGTGGACAAATCCGGAGCAGTTATTGCTCTTCACCTTATCGCGGGGGAGTGCTCGCAAGGAGATGCAGTCAAACTTTGACACAATTATTTTTTAAAGATAAACATAGCTCTCTCCTTATGTTAGATATATTATAGTATAATGGGGAACATTTTACAAAGCACTTTAAGGGCATTGGGTGTAGCACCGGTAGTTGGCAACACTGACCTATCTTCACCATGCTAATTTTTGGTCATTGCTCCTCGGAGTAATTTTTATGCTAGAGCTAAGCTGATTGCTGTAGTATCAAGATAATTAGTAGCCCAAGTGCACAATTTGGCTAAATAAAGCCTGATTTAAAGAAAAGTATTTTTTAGTAATTTTTTAAATTTACATGCATTTTTCTAAAATATAAAAAAAATACTTTTTTTAAAATCAGGCTTTATTTAGCCAAATTGTGCACTTGGGCTACTAATTATCTTGATACTACAGCAATCAGCTTAGCTCTAGCATAAAAACTACTCCGAGGAGCAATGATCAAAAATTTGCATGGTGAAGATACGTCAGTGCTGCCAACTACCGGTGCTACACCCAATGCCCTTAACCCTCACTTTCATGGGCGCCGACTACGTGGGTGCTCGCTTGCTCGGGCACCCATGCACTGGAATTCAATTTTTTGCCCATAGAGTACACAAATTTTAATTTGTGTACCTAAAACACAGGGCGAGCACCCACAGGATTTTTGAGAAGTCGCCGTCGCTGCTCACTTTAGCCTCGATTTTTATCCCTGGTGCTTAACCAGGGGCTAACTATAGGGACTAATCATGTTTAACCCCTGGTTCATCACCAGGGATAAAAATCGAGGCTAAAGTGAAGGTTAAAGTGCTTTGTAAATGTCCCCTACTGTAATTGATTATAAAATGATAATTGATGGGAGAATAAAGGCGATCTTATGGCATGCAAAGTACATGATATTTTGTGAACCATAAGTCGTCGTAAATCATAAATCAACAAGCAACAGGCATGGTTATTTTATCTCTCATAAACAGAAATGGTTCACAAAAAAAAAATACAACTTCATATCAAGCACTATAATACTGACTGAAATGTTCCATTCATGCCAGTTCGTTGGCTGCTTGCAACAATTAAGAATTCCTGCCTTAAATGGACTTAAGTTTTTAATCACTTCCGGCACGTTACAGCTGATTGAAGTCTCGTCCGTCCACTTTCCCTCGTGAGATTCCACGCCTTGTACGGACCGTCTACACGTTAATTAATTAAGCATGGACACACCGTGCAATTTATAAGATACACCTCGGGACCGCACGAACGTTACTCTCGCTAATGAGTTTGTAAAATATTAATTTGCCACTTCAGGGGATGTAAGAAGAGCAGACAAAAAGACTTTTCAGTAAAAGTCTGTGACAATTTTGCAAGAAAGTGCAAGTACACTAGCGACAACATAAGTTATTCCTAGGCGCGGTACACTCCGGTTATTGTCGCCCGATTTGCGTATATTAATTATATAAAATGTTTCTCTACACTTTGCTTAACAAAAGGTTAACATCTTACACAAATGCTTCTTTTTTGTTAAGAAAATTGTGCAAGGAGCAACTTATTGCTTAATAATTTAAACATAGCCGACGAAACGGCATGACAATTTTACTTTTGAATGCTATATATGACAGCATAAATTTTACTCTTGCCTCATTTGTTAGAGCTACAGCTCCAATAGACAGAGAGATGCAGATTTTCAATTTTGAGCGACGTAAGAAGAGCACCCAGTCTATCAATCCTAAAATCAATCTTTTATAGTTTTACGCTTTTTGTGTATAGAGGTTTTTCGCCTTTTACATTCACTAATTCGGTTGTATGAATTATTGTTTACTTTTCTTCTTTTTGTTTCCCCTCTAATTAAATTATGTATTTTTTAACCCAATAAACAGATATTATTTATTATTATTATCATCACGTCACTATACTTTACGTGACAAAGCTTACAAACACATCAGGTGTGAAATTCATGCTTTCCCGAGGTGTACATACAATTTTCAAAGTTCATTAGAACAAAATTAAAGCACTCGGTACGTCGAAGTACAAAATTTAAGCCGTGCAGTCAAGTGGTTGGTGTGGACGCGTCAGGTGGCGGCAGGTGAACGACCGGTTGTTAGATTACTGCACGTGGGCTGCCTGCACGCCGATCACGACCGCCGTGCATCGCCTCACTGCATGTACAATCACGAACAAGTGCAAGTCGTCGCATGCACTCAAACGAGATCGACTTATTTAAATGCAAGGCTCGGAACATCACGAACTACTCCTATTAGTTTGTCGGAATTATTACAGCAGTGAATACAAGCTTTTCGTTTTGAGCCCAAAACACAAGTCGTAATTTTTAACCCTGTCTCAAGTATAGAAAGTGGGAGCGGTATCAGCGCAACTCGAACTGACAAATCAGACAGCAGGGCTCTACCGAGATTGCGACTTACAAAAGCTCGTATTTAGCCTGGTAATTAGTGCTGTTCGTAAACCTTGCCCCCACTTTCTTACTCCAGCTCAGAGGGTGGGGTATAGGATTAAGAATAGTGCATAGATGACGTCACGTTTTTCTGTTAGCAAAATCGCTCGGAGTACACCAAACAGGGTTTACGAACAGACCTCTCACCACACAGTTTAAATGAGAAACAGGGTTATAGACTTGGACGTTTTGAGATGGCTAGATTGAGTGCTGTTCCCCAAAAATCTCATCACTATAGAAGCTGCAGCTCTAATAAGTGAGGCAGGTTCGTGCTGTCCAGAGATTATTACTTTAATTATTTTCATTTCACTTAATACGGGACGATATAGTGTATTTACTTAATGTAATTAGAGTAATACAATATATGGATTGCATGACCGTACCTTGCATGCAGGTATATATAATAATCTGATGAGCCAATGACCTTTCGCTCTAAAAAAACACAGAAGAGGTCATGGATTATTAAAATTCGCTAGAAATATTACATAATTAAAATCTGTGAGATTACGTAATTCATTAAAATATAACTTTCTCTCGAAGTGGACCGTACTTGATACGTTCTCCGATCGGACCGGTTTACTGAGGGACCGGTTACCTCTCTCTGAGCTCATCAGATCTATGACGTCACAGGGTGCACCTTGGTGTGTGGTCCGTGAGATACTTTGCAATCAAACCTCCGTCTTGTCACATTTTTGCTTTTTCCGCATAACTTCAATTCTTTAAACGAAATATAATTTATACTGTCAAATTTAATTATTTGTCGGCATGCTGAAATAAAAAATTCATATATTCTCATGATAGGTTTTTACATGAAAGCACAAGAAAGTGAATGCAAATTTAAAACGCCATAGACAAGCACGAAAGTTAAGGGCGTTGTCACTCAAAAGCAATGCAGACTCACAGTAGACGGGTGCTTTTATTTTCTCCCAAATTTACAAAAGGCCTGAGGTTCATAAATCCTGCTCGGTGTACTCTGAGCAAGTTTACGAACAAAAATCGTGACATCATCTGCACTGCACTCCCTACACCACCCTCTGCACTGGTGTAAGAAAATGGTGTAGAAGTGTAAACCGAGCAGGGTTTACGAACAGGCCTAAATTCTCATCACTTTGTATGCCCTGAAATTTCAGCCAATCAGACAGAGGTAAAATTCATGGTATCCCGAGGTGTAGTAAATATT
This sequence comes from Siphlonurus alternatus, assembly GCA_949825025.1. Classification (NCBI taxonomy): domain Eukaryota; kingdom Metazoa; phylum Arthropoda; class Insecta; order Ephemeroptera; family Siphlonuridae; genus Siphlonurus; species Siphlonurus alternatus. The sequence goes on from OX463782.1 coordinate 35,927,064, forward strand.
TGGGGGGTCACTTGGAAACTGGGTTTCCCATGGCACGTACGGCGCCTCGCTGGCGCCACCCCCTCCCCCGGTGGCGCCGCTCGATGGTCGATACCCGCGAGCGTGCATGCAGTCACGCCATCATTCCACCAGACGTGCAGGCGACTTCAATCACACCGGTACAATTAATCCACTCCGTCTCACTGTCTTGTGCGACCAGACGGTCACCATCAGAAGGGTCAGATTCCCGCCACTGTCACAAAAGTGTCGTTTGTGCGACACACCAGCTGGGAAACTGTGAATTACCTTCAGGTTCCTAACTCAAATCACAGCAAATTTACAAACCGGTTGTCAATTTTCAATATTATAGTGGACCATAATAATATAGATATTTTGGCTTCTGTACGATCACAATGGCATGAAATTAAATTATTAATGATTGTTTAGTGCTTTTTCGCCATCTGATCCATTAATAGTGCACATGGTACATTGCTGTTCCTCTGTTATGATCAACTATAAGCTGTAAACTCTAACACATACACCTTTTGTCATCCCAAACGTTACTCACGCTCTCTATATTCACACCCTTATTTTAAATTTAACTTATTGTACATCGGGAATATTCGGGCGCACTTCAGCTGGTGAGCCAGTGAGGTTCTTCTTTACAAACTGTCTATACCAATGACTGAGGACAAACGGGAAAAAAGTTCTTTATGAAGTGTGAGTTATGATGAGCAGTGTACAGTACATGTGTAGGTTGTCGCGCAAAGCAAAGTGCTGGGTATATAACTAGACCCTTACAGGGATGGCTAACTGAATTATTTTCTTCTGCAGTACAAAAATTACAGGCTTTGAACATCGCTTTGGTCAAAAAGTAGAGGTGTTCGTCCTGACTGAGGTTTTCTACGGTTCCCTCAGTCTCATCTCAACGAATGCTGGGACGCGTAATAGGCCGTGACCAACATCCTTTCCCTACTTTATCTCTACCCGGCCGTTATCTCGCTTCGAGCTCCAAGCTTATAGAAGCGTATCCTTTAAAAAAAAATGCATCACTTTAATCTGCATGCAGCTGGTAACATTCCTACCTTCCTAAAGTGTACTGAACACACACTGACATACACTAACTTGCCATGTAAGCCAACATACTCGACTGCCATTATATAAAAAGAGCGCTCTGCCAGCAATTATTTCAAGCAGTTTGCATAACTTGCAGTATAACGTGTGGTCACGCCAGCTGTTCTCGTGTTTACTTATGGTAAACATATTCCATTGTCAACGTATTCCATATTTCACACAAAGACACCTTTGTTTTCATTTTATTGCATCATGGAGCAACAACCTGCTATCCAATAATTGTTGTTGAAATAAACGCATAGTGGACAATCGAATGACATTGCTTTTGTAAAATGACACATAAAAAAAATATATATTAAAAAATGATAGTGTTCATTTTCTTTTTAAAAATTTTAAAAACAAACAAAATTAAAATTACAACATATTTGAAGGATGAAAACTTTATTTTTTAAAGAGTCACGCAAAGGTGCTGTGACTTGTAAGACTATAGAGGCTTCAAGTCAGCTGATTTTGTGGTGTTCTCACCGCCCTATCCAAACTTATGTCTAATGTAAAAAAAAGTCAAAATTACACTTTATTGGCATTAAAAAATTTTTTTATAGAAAAATAAGATGTTAATTGATACATTATGATTAGATCTCTAATAAATGGGCCAAATAGAGGGGGGAGGGGGGTAAGAGATGGTTTCAAAGCTTTAATAGTTAAAAATTCAAATTTACTAACATGGTGGCTTATGGAGAAAATTTTCCCGCCGGGGAACACTTGAAGTATCTATAATATCTCTGTACTCAAATATAATTCGATTGCTCTCCAATGCAATAAAAACATTGATATTGATTACTCTCGCTCTAGTTATTAACGAATCAATGACATACAACATTACAGTATCTATTCAAACGTAATTCGATCAATAGCAGGGTTGTAACCCTGGATCAATAGTACAAAACTGGCGTGCATGGTAATGCCATCATGTATCATTTATATGCACCTTGAGGGGAGGTTATTGGTCCTGCACCACGGAGGAGCCAGCATCGTACCTCCACATACCTCGCGTGACCCAGTGCAAGTGTCGGGGGGTGCGCGCGCAACTTTAGTACTCTCTGACCCTTAGGAACCGCGCCCAAGGTATAACATGACCTCATACAGTTGATGGTTTATCGATATCACTTATATAAGTGCATTAATTGTATACACCTCTGGACACCATGAACTTTACTCAGTTGACTCGGGTCTACATATGCATAGTAACTTGAATAAGCCAGGCTCACGTGAGGTAACTGTAACGCATATATTGCATACTTTACAGGAGCCTGCCGCGTGTGTTGCATCAGCAGCTTGTAAGGGCAGGAAATGTAATTATAAATTATATACGGCAATTATTACATATATGTCATTTCCATATCATCTGCTAGTTTATAAAGAATACACAAACTACATTTTCGTGTGTCGGAAACAAAGTCTATTTTTCTAACTTTAATTTTTTTATTTTTTTTTGTTTGTTTGTTTGTTTGTTTTTTCAATGGTTTTAAGCGTACGGTATGACAACAGTATAGGGAAATGGAGGGGAAACAGCTGAACGTTATCCTGTAAGTAGGCAACCCCAAAATCTCGTGGCGCTGCCCTGTTCTTCAGAATAAGTGCTCTTCTTACGTCCCCCAAAATTTCAAATTTGCATCCCTGTCTCTTGCAGATGCAGCACCAAAAAATGAAGTAAATTAAAAATTCATGATGTCCCAACCGAGGTGTGCATAAAAACGCATTCTGATTATGTAAGATTTTAATATATCTTGCAATAAGGTCTACATTACAGCGCTTTGAAGAGAAAAACTGAACCTAATCGTCAAGATATCGTCATTTCTGAGCCGACACCTAAAATTAACCATTCAGTTATACAATTAAAATTTTAATCGATTAAATACACAATTCACGATGTCATCCTGCACATATTTCACGTTTCAAATTAAATACGTCCTTTGCGATGGTCAGACAAGGCGGTGTCGTGGGCGTTTTACGGAGGACACGCCCACTTTTCCGACAGCTGACGTTCAATATACCGCACAAGACGTGACTCGTTTCAATTTAAAACCCACTTCGGCAAAATATTAAAATTCGTGATCTTGAAAACACGATACTTAATAATTTATTTATATTTTACGTTCCGCACGTATAAGTGTCATTAAAATTCATATGCGACTGATCGTTTCCTTATATAACCTGATCGGAAGTAGCTACTAAGGTGTTGTTTATCATGCAACACCCGACCTCACTTAACTGATGACGTCATCAAAGGTCACTGACCCTTCGCTGGTGCTATCCGGCTTGAAATTTAACATGGGGCGTCAATATTTAATTATCATCTATACAAATTTTAAACAATTTTAATAGAATTTTAATATCTTGTGTCTACAAAGACGATAGTGCTGGGGTTTTCAAGGACAAAAACTGCAGTTTAATAATGGATAATTTGCATTATCATTATATTTAAATGACCCGTACGGTTACGTCATCATCAGCGTAATTACTTGAAATCAACCATAAACAAGATTCCACGCCTTGTGTCTAAATTTTTAAATTAAGCCATGACATAATATATTATTATAAGAAACTCAACGCCTTATTTCTACATAAAATTTATTTATTTCACCCAAACAAGCTTCGAGAATTGTAGAATCTCACATTTCTCGGAACAATCAATAAAGTGAAATCAATTTTAGAATCACAACAGCTGAAATTCTCGAGTTACAACTGACATGCATTATAATCGAATCCGTCAATCTTATCTTATTTTAAAGTACCCTCAACTACAGGTTTGTATGGCGCAACAACACACCTTACGCGATGTTTATTTCCAAGTTTATTACGTCACCTCACGAGAATTATCTACAAAAAGGCGAACAAGAAACCATTTACTTTGCCAGGTCACGTGGGTATGACGACGTCACCAAGATGCAAATTTCTTCATCTTGGTCGATTTTCCTCACTTGAAACAACTTTTGAGACAAAGGACTATAAGAAGTGGAAAAAAATCAAGTCCATTTTTTTTTTTTTTTTTAACTCGACAATAGATATAATTTCAAAGAGAAATAAGCCATAGTTACAATTACTTTTTCTTTTAAGTCTAAATTAAAAAAATATATATCATCTTGGCTGCATCTTTGACAAAGAACAATTGTTAAAAAGTCTGCTTTACTTTAACAACCAACACTTTCTCAGCAAACCTTCCCATGCTTTCTCGTATACAAATTAAATCATTAGTAAAATCCACACTCCCATTGTTGCAGACTGACAACAATAAAACTGCCCCTTCTGTCTCACAGGCAAATTGTGAGAACGTCTTGTTTACATGACAAATTTTATTATTAACGAACGGAAAATGAAATCAACGTTAATATTTAACAGAAAGTAAACATAATGTCACACACAAGATTTGTTAACTATCCGGTTAACAAATCTTGGACACACATATATATAAATTAGGAGTCAGGAATTGACATATCGATTATGCTCATTATAAAGGGACAATCCAGACTGTCCCATGAAATTTGCACGTTTTAATTAAACGTTCACATGACGGTGTTTAATACCGATCCGTTGACAACGCCTCATTAATTAGAATATAACATTATCCATCGTCAACGAATACCAGAGCTGGTCGTTAGGGTAGTGCAACCGCACTGGGCCCCGCGTTTCAGGGGGCCCAGGAGGGGGTCATGTACTCCACCGCTTTTTTAATGGTTCCATGCGAAATCTTGCGACGGCTGACGAAAACGTATTAACCGTCATGTGAACGTATAAGAAAGACACAGACACTGTATAAGCTCCTTAGCAACGACTTTTCTACATCGATGTAAAGCTGGAGAACCAAAGTTGATTGGTCAGTTTAGTTGGTGTTTTAATGCAACATCTTGATGGCGAGATGTAAAAAGAACTTCATGACTTTCGTACCTTCCAACAGTTTAATTAACTTTTTTGTTAACGTCGGAGCTAAGAATTCATTATTATTATTTTCCCCGTCAACAAGTTACAGTATAGACCGTCATATTTACTACAGCCGGCAATGTTTTATGGCTTGTCGGTTCCAGAGCCTACAATCAATATTGTACCTACTTTTTAATAACCAGTCGTGTATAAACTTTTGGACGCATTGACCTAACTTGGCCGCGCTACACATAAAAACAAAATTACAGTAATAATTTTCATCGTAAACGTCGAAGTTTTTTTATCGAAGGATATATTAATAATTTCGCAAACCGATAGTCACCTGGACATACGAACGTTACCTCTGATATTTGAGGGCGTTGTCACGTGGTCTATGGAGGCGTGGGGAGCTTGAACTTTTTATAAGAAGGTGAAACCTTTTCTTATCGTCCCTCGTCCGCAATAATGAGCTATCTGCTTCCCACGATTTCGTATCAATAATAAGCTGTCTACTATTTCAGGTGAGCATAATTATAAGCTTTATTTCATACCGATTTACAGCTTCGAATTGCGCTCACCTGAAATATAAGCATGCATATAGCTTATTATTGTAACTAATAAATCGCCCTAGTAGGCAGATAGCTCATTATTGCGGACGAGAAACGATGTACCTTACCTGAAACCGAATATCTTTTAGAGCTTTTAGAGCTGCAGCTCAAGCAAATCATGCAAAAATAACATTAATTAGCATTATCCTCAGGTATACAGCGCGCACCATTCAATTCAACTTTTTATGCGAAGTAATTCTATTTCCATGCAGGGTTTGAGGGCATTCTAGCATGCAATGGTCATAACTGGCAAAATTTTATATCAACCAAGCAGTCAGCTGATTTTGATAATAAGGCTCAATTTTGTATCTCAAAGACCGTCATTATGGCAGTACTGACATCCCCCTCGCCACTGTTTTGTGATCAACTCTGTATACTCTATACGTGGCATGTTACTTTGTGTCGACAATTTGCATGACGTAACTCCACAGCAAGGCCCTATAGAAGCAGATCCCAGCGAGCTGATGTCATGCTAGTCGTGCATGTAACCAGCCGAGCGCGATGTGGTCACACCGCTGGAAAAATAAGTCACATGCAAGCCGGCCATCGCTGTACAGTACGAGTCAAAAAATGATGCGCCGTGTTATCATTGATAGTACCTGAGTGTATGATTAAATTCGGACCATTCTCAAAACCGGATCTCATTGATAAAAGTTACTACTGCCACGCCCACTAAAAATTACATAAAAATGAGGAACACTTTTGCTTTTCACGTAAGAAACTATATGATTATACGGGACGTTCACTCTATTTGAACAACAATGTCCGATCCGACCATGTATATAGCCGGATCGGACATTTTTATCTGAATGAACTGTACCATGCATTGAGGGATTTGAGGGTCGCTGACATTTTGGCTCCTTTCAATGACTTGTGATGTGCCAACTTATATGACGATAGACGGACTACATATTTTTTGGCCGCGATTGTATTGACTCTGTTTTGAGTCTCCAAGAATTACAAAATTATACATGCACTTAATTTTAAATCAACACGCACACACCATGTTATTTACATGCATGACAAAGGTCATAAACATGGACGTAAAAGCGTTTTCTCAGTGTACTTTGCTATTCTTGTATAGTCTTATCTCACGTTACATTCTACGTAAACAAGCATCAGTATAATAGTTGGTTTTAAATTACTGCAGCATAACCTTCATAAAAGCAAAATAGCTAGCACTTACATGCAGCTATGTAGAGTAAATTACTGCACGACAATATACATTACAATTAGATGTAAAATTACGGAGCAGTATCGTACTGCGTCGTTATCAACATTTTTTTTTTATTTTCAATGTCAGGGCTACAGATAAGCAAATATAAATCTGTCTCGTTATGTCATACTTATTTGCAGATTAGGATGATGAAACGCCACCACTGTCTAGCGAAAACGAAATTTGTAGCCAACAGTATAGAGGCTTTAAGTGTTTTCCGACGGGAAAATTTTCTCCATAAGCCACCATGTTACAAAATTTGAATTTTTTCTCAGTAACAGAGGTCTTTTGATAATGAATCAAGAACTTATTTTCCTCTAAAAAAATTCTTTAATGCCAAAAAAGCGATTTCGAGTTTTTTTACATAGGTTTGGACGGGACGGTGGGAACACCGCAAAATCAGCTGACTTCAAGCCTTTATAAATAGTATTAATACATACACATCGGGACAACACGAACGTTGGAATTATTGGAGCATCAAGAGTATGCAGATTTGCAATTTTGGGTGCATGAGGTAAGAAAAGCACCTAGTCTCATTATTTAAAAAAATGTAGGTTAATCAAACCTTCAAAGACTGCGTGACAACGTCCACAAACAAAGCAGAAGTAACGTTCGTGCTGTCCAGAGGTGTACAAAGCTAAATAAGTCCAGCCTTCCTTCCTTGCCGGCATATTCAACTCGTTACTATATTACCGGTATGCTTAAATGGTGTGTTTCCATCAATGAACATGTGACCTTTCCAAGCCATGACATGATGAGTGACATCACTATACCATTATTATATGACTCTTCCTCACAGCCTCCATGAGGACTGTACTTTTTGTTAGTGTTCGATCATATTTATAGACGGTCGTGGGAAGTTAAAAAAGTGAATTCTCTCGGTTTACAGAAAACAGGCGCCTAGAGCCGATTACACCGATGACGTCATACATTCAAGGTCATACCACTCTCCCGTCTAATCAGCGAGTGAGGGGGGGGCGGTCAAATTACTCAAATTATTACCTCACCTCGTACCGTCCGCGGCAACAAACTGAGCACCGAGTTCTCCAGTCCTAACAGAGAGCATACATTTACTGGTCCTATCTTGTGGCTACCAGTGTACACCACGGTACACCACGAACTCCACACACTCCTGCATGATCAGTCTATGATATGAAGAACTTGAACTATTTCCGGATCATGGCTAGAACTCTCTCTGAACTCACAAAAAAAAAAAAATAATAATAAAATAAATAAATTGCAAAAGTACACAAATTTCAACTCTCAACACTTAGCTAAATTGCATAGATCACTGAAAAATCAGCACCACACAAGGACACAACTTTGCGCCAAAAACTTCAAACAGCTGATCAAGTATTAGAGGCTTCTTCAAGTCAGCTGATTTTTTAGTGTTCCCACCGTCCTATCTAAACCTATGTAAAAAAAAAAAGTCAATTCGTTTTTTCAACAATATTTTTAGGGAAAATTCTTTAACGGAACTTCGGTTTAAACCAAAATATACAGTTGATAATTGAAGAATTAGATTTTTTGCGTCCAAAAGTTAAAAAAAAAAAAAAATGCTTCATTTTCAAGTGCAAGCGACACAAATAAGCATCGCGAGACGCACTCAGTTGAAGCCTTCATTGTTTATTGCCAGGCAGTCTATGGAAATGATGATAACTTGATCACTTAAGTCATCTTACTCTCTCTGAACTTACAAAAAAAAAAAAAAAAATGTAGCAAAAGTCTAATAACAAACGAGGCAGCTACAACTTCTCGACCCAGTAAATAGACGCCATAGTGGGAGCGTACTTTAAACAGTACAATGAATTGTTTGAATAATAATGAATGGCAGTTGATCGTTTATTTCCTTATTTGCAACAACAGGAGAAACAAAAAATTCAATTTCTCTGCTACAAACAAAGAAAATGTTCAGTTTCAAAATAATTCCCTTTCAAATTTAATCAATTTTATTAACATAATTGTACTAAAAAAGGAAATTACTAAACCTCTTTTGAACGAAGAGGGTATATACTTCTTTGAACAGCGCGTGCTGTAATCTCGTTTTTTATTGCTTTTTGGAATATTACTTTAATTCTATCGTAATATTAGGCTTTGACTGTGAGAAAAGTTATCTTGAATCCACACCGGTCAAATCCAGACTGCATAGATTGTTAAATTGTGATGGGAGTGAATTCCATCCCGCCTTAACAATGAAAGGACACCCTAAATAGAAGGGGACAAATCGAGCATAAAAAGTCACCCTCCGGCCTTAACTATTGTATCATTTGATGTAATAAATTTACTGCTTCACTAAAATTATTCCAACTTCACAGACTATTATAATATTTGTAAAAGTTGTAAACATAGTGTCTCAAACATCTCATAATCCCTACACTGTTCTATTTTTAAATTAATGTAATCCAAACATATTGAGTGTTGATAAACATAAGCCAGATAATTCTTCAAGAAAAACGAACGTTTGACAAAAGTCTGTTTTTTCTACTAAATGAATATTCTTGTGATGACAATTTGTTAATTTGGGGAAAGCTAATTAAATAAACAAGTTGGTGGGGTTTTCTGGAGAAGAAATGAAGCGTGTGCTGATGTGGCTACTGGATTCTAAATTTAAACAATCTCAAGTGGACGAAATAAGGACGCTTATATCTGGTTTCAACCAGAGTTAAATATTAATAATTATTATCTACATTCATTATATTTTAATAAACATATGGCCTCTATGATTTCATAAATCTTACATGACAAGCACTATATATATAGAAGATTAATAATGATAATTAATTTAAATTCTTTAATATTTAATTTTAGAAATATCAACATCAGTTACAACTCTATCATGCAAATAGCCCATAAGTTTTTTCACGCATATTTTTATATAATACATTCTTACAGTTATATGGTTTCAAAGCAAAAATTTTCAGCAAAGCTTCTCACAAATTATTTTCACATACCTCTATTACACTAGCAATAGCTGCTAGCTAGAGTACTGCTACTGCATGACAAACGAACACTGTTTCAAATATAAAAAAAAAAACATTTTTTTATGACAATGCGAGACAATCTTCCCGCCCTTTTTACAGCTCATCTTTTTATGCACTAAACGCAGCGTTGCGAAATATGAGAATACACACTCTATTTATATAGATAATTAGCAAATTAAATACAATTTAAACTCCTAGAAAAGTCTACACTGATCTAGCCCTGTAACAGCTGTCAAACACGCAAGTAATTTCATTTCTAGGCCTGCAAAAAGTCTTCCTGATAGCTTACAAGCAAAGCGATTCAAGTTACCTTTAATTTAGATGTTAGGTGTGTCTGATGCACGGTCAGGAGCGAAATTAAATGTCCAGCTCTCTCGGCGACGACAAGAAAACGGCTGAGCGCGACGAGGAGCAAAGTAAGCGGCAGTGGGGCGGCACCCGCTAGCGATGCGAGCAGCGAGCGGGGAACGGCGGCGAATGACTGCGGCGGTGCGGTGGAGCAGTTCATTGCAAAGACCGGGGAGGGGAGGAAGGCAGAAAACAGCTGCTGTCATATTTAAAAAAAAGGTTGCGCGCGATTTTTGTTTTATTATTAATTACCTTGGTATTAAAATGAAATGTTTTAACCATTAAATTGAAAGTGATAAACAGGTTAAATGTATAAAATGCAAAGGAATAATTTGCATATATTTTAAAAGAGAAATAAATTACGGGCTTTGATTTAATAAGTTAAGAAAACATTCAAATGTTTTAATTATCTTCATTAGCTTATTTAAATTTCAGTGAAACATTTCACAATGTTAAATTAATTAGGGTTAACAGACACTTGATACTTTGTGTAATATTATACTTGGAAATATACACCGCTGGCGGTCGTATGTAATACACAATTCGAGTACACTCTGTGACTTTTTTAGATTTAATTAATTTCAGGTTTTAAATAAATAAAATTATGATACAAGTTATGTGGGTTGCATAACCGCCAATCTTGCAGGCGCATTGCAAGTATTAAATTGAATCAAAATCTAGAAATTGATTCGTTGATTGATTAATTGATTGTGGTTCGAACAATCGGCAGTTTATCAAGTTAGGGTCATCAATGCTAGCTCTTTTTTACAGCCTCTCAGATTGCTTCATTCGCGCTGTTTCCCCGAGGCATTCGTTTTTTTTTTTCTTCTCTCTCATGTATTATAATTTATTCTGACAGATTAATTTTAAAGCCAAGTTGAATTTTTTTATTTTGCTTGCATCAGCAAGCGCCACATAATTGAGCTCAATATCCAAAATTAGTACTTTTAATATAGGTCAAGTTAAAGAAGATGCTTCTGCCAAGATGCTAATTTTATTATTTAATTATTGTTGTTAGTTCCATTAGGTCATTGAACTCCGGGCCATGGTAATAACCTATAATAGGTGTTTGTCCATCCCAGCATTTACCTTGAGATGTGAGGGAACTATGGAAATCTGAGATAGAAAGGTCGGTACCTGACGAGCACCAAAATGCACTATATAGACTAACACGAGGCGTGGATCCAGGGGATCGCGGGGGAGGGCTGCAGCCTTCACCCCTCGTAATTTTGAATTTAACATGGTAAAAATAGGCAATTTCCCCACTCCTTTTGGAGACCCCCCTCCCACTGAAATTTGGATCTGGATCCTCGCCTGTAAGCATCGTACAGTAGAGCAGATCCGAAACCTCACGGACAACGTAGATTACATATTTAAATATATATTTTTGATGCACATAAATTAAATTATACTGATATTATATAGCTTTTAATTATAGACTGCAGAACATTGTCATGTCTTATTTTAATTGACGTCGTTGATATTTTACGATTAATTAAGCGACGTAAAATGCATCCACCAGGTTAAATGCCTGCAGTAAATGTCGTCCTTGCATGTTCTCCGGTGACGTCACAGTGGTGACCTCGCTCGGTGACCTCTAAGTGACCTCGTCACCAGCACGCGCTGCTCGCGATGACCTATAACTGACCTCACTTACCATTTAGATCGGCATCAAGTGTGAGAACAATTTGCAGCAACGTAAATAGTCTTAAACGGTCATGCATTCTCTCGACAAATAGCCTTGCCAGTCCAGCTCAACGTTGGTATATGAAAATGAAGTTGAAAAAGCGCAACCTGTTAATGAAGTATACTAGAAATACATTTTTAGAAATTGTAGGTTTTATATATCAGGATTATTAATTGAGCGAGTGAAATTTCTATAGAGATCACTTGAGCATTTCGGATGTTATGGGGGATTATATCCAGAAAACCTCTCGAAAAGACATTTCGCACGCGCTCCGAACATGTTATTTAAAAAAAAAATACACCGTGAATTTGATATCTCCGGAATAACATTAGTTGTAAACACACTTATTTTCACTTAGTACATTTAAAGTACTTGGATCAAAGTTTCCGCTGGCAAAGGAAGTGTCGGTAAGAGGAAAGTGGGTCACATTGTTTCTATTATTGGCTATCTACACCCCTCCCTATAACCACACTGATAGCAATAATGTCTATTTGAGCGATAACGTATCCTGTCGTGTCAGCAGCAACGATGGAATGTCAATAATTTCCCTTCAAATTCTATCAATATAAAAATAACATACAATTGTTGATGCGTAAATCTGCAATGATAAATTACATTTGGAATCCAAATTTATCATTTTCAAACAATCTACAAATAGATAGACAAAAAGCAGCTGAGGCTGTAAATCTGGAGTGACAGTTTTGTGAAAATTTGCCAATTGCGCTAATGGATTTATCACAAGGTCAATCTGTTATCAATAGATGACCAAAAAACCACGCCCACAATCTGCTGAGTGACCAGTGGTGACGTCACATGGCCACGCCCCCTCCCACACACCGACAAAAACGACGCATCTCCATAGTGTGTGGGTGCATGGATACGGCCTATTCTCAAAAAAAGCTATAAATTGAGGTAAACTCTTCTCGCTTTCCACCCAGTGCAGTGATGCACTTGTGTGTAGTTCCCCAGGCTTTGGACATCACTTTGGTCCATTGATAAAAAGTAGAGGTGTCCGTCCTGACTGAGGTTTTCCACGGTTCCCTCAGTCTCACCACAGTGAATGCTAGGATGCGGAACTGGTATAATAACTGAGGCCGTGGCCACCATCCTTTCTCTCCCTTATCCCTATATACCCAATTACCCCGCTGCCATGTGAGCTATAAGCTCATTATATATATCCCTGTATATCCTTTTAAAAAAATTATGAAAAAAAAAACGGATCAAGATGATCTCGATTCATTCCGAGAAGGGCGAGAGGCAACCGAGTGGTAATTTGGGATGTAGTGGAATTATTTGAAATCGTTTGAAATACGGTCGTGCCACCTGCCGCAAGCATGTGTAAGCCTCTCTTCCAGTTAGTTTTGACATCTCGGTCCTATTTTTAGCACCCGCAATTACAACACGATTTAGTTTAGCTGTTTACAAATTCGTAAAAAAAAAAATTACTCTAATTACAATTAAAGAATGCGGTGAACTATGTAAACAAATAAATTAATTGTCTTATCTTATCTTTGTTTTATGTGTGATAATTCTGTTTACATGTCATCGTGTTTTATGTATAAGGAAATGTGTATTATTTACACTATATATTATATATATAAAATAATACACAATATATGCAAGTTTTATAGTAAAATTATGAGCAGTGTGTAAAAATGTATTAGAGAAATAAACAAATCACTCACTGTTAAAGTTAAAATTTTAACACTCTCCCCCCCCCCCCTCTAATATAGTTATATAGTGATTACATATTTATGTATTACTATTTATTCGGAATATTAAAGTACACGGTACTTTTTTTTTTCTACTATGAGCTTGGAGCTCGCGGCGGGGTAATGGGTTATAGAAATAAGGGAGGGAAAGGATGGTGGCCACGGCCTGTTACGCGTCGCAGCATTTTCTTAGGTGAGACTGAGGGAACCATAAAAAACCTCTGTCAGGACGGACACCTCTACTTTTTATCAATAGACCAAAGCGATGTCCAAAGCCTGGGGAACCACACACAAGTGCATCACTGCACTGACAATGAGTGGAAAGCGAGATGAAGTTACCCCATGCATGAGGGAGCAACGTAATTTTTACTTGAAACGGTAACCTATCCACTAACGCTCTACGTTGCTTCATCTCGGTGATCTAACGAGAACCGGTCAGAGTGTCCTTTCACACATGGGTCTGTTGGTAAATGCACAATTAATTCATGAATTAATAATCTGATGAATCTTCTGAATCTTAATTCTGTACAGAGAACATAAGGATCATTTTCTGATTGTGTATTTACAGACAGACACCTTTTATGACAAAAAAATAAAAATCAGTATTCGCCACTGCAGACTGTAATTTGATAGCGAATTTATAATTGATTGAGTTGGAAGATACATTAAATGTGTACTTTGATGTTTTGTGTAGGCAGACGACATTACAGCTACATATGTACACGCATGTCGCTATTTCCATGGGGCTTTGACAGCACCGCTATAACTCAATCAGCGTGGGAAGATCTCGCCATGTCTGTAGGGCAGAGACACCTAGCGGCGCGGCGTGCAAGCTCAGGAATGAACATCCACTAACAGAATTTACTTTCGATTTCTGACAGTACAATCATGGGCAGAAATGTCGGAATACTTTCTAGTGAAATCTGCCATTGTTAAGGCAGGTCAGGAAAAGTACGATTTTTTAAAACGGAAAATATTATTTATACTTCTCTCATTCCATGAATAAATCTAAATAGAATAAATCTGATAAATAATAGATAAAGGGGGGCATTCACAAAGCACTTTAACCCCACTTTAGCCTCAATTTTTATCACTGGTGCTAAATATGCATGGTGCTAAACCAGGGACTAACCATGTTAAGCTCATAGTTTAGCACCATGCAGGGATAAAAATCGAGGCTAAAGAAATCTGATAAATAATAGATAAAGGGGGGCATTCACAATTAAAGCACTTTAACCCCACTTTAGCCTCAATTTTTATCACTGGTGCTAAACATGCATGGTGCTAAACCAGGGACTAACCATGTTAAGCTCATAGTTTAGCACCATGCAGGGATATAAATCGAGGCTAAAGTGGGGGATAAAGTGCTTTGTAAATGCCCCCCAAAGTTTTTTACTTTGAATTCACACAAAAAAAATATATATAATTATATTTTGTATGTTGTGAAAGCTGCATCGCAAGGCATATGCAAAGCTTTAATTACCATTCCGAGTAAAATATTTCAAGTTTCCCCTACAGCATTTTCTAATAATAAATATTAAAACTCATAACTACCGTAAATAGACTTATCTATTTAATTATTCTAATAATATATTACTTTGATTATCTTACTGGCATTGAGTTATATATTAATTATATAAAAGGTTCAACACAATCGTATAGAGTTTGATTTATAAAAGCAGAACAACTTCAATAGAGTTGCCATTAGCAGAATACATCGATGTGTTTGGCCAACTTGGCCGTGTTTTTTAATCACGACTATTTTCGTCTCATTGACAAGTTCCGAGAACCCCCGACCAGTACGTGACGCGCCGAGCGTCCAAGCTTACAAAGTTGCCTAACCTGCGGGCGCATCACGCTTAAATTTAACATTGTATGTGTAACTATAATTTTGTAACATAAAGTTGGAAAACAAGAATGTGCATAAACTAAAAATAAAATATGACTTAATCTTTCAAGTTGTCTACGTGCAACTATTTTGAGAATGTGCTGTAATTTTGCAACGACTATAAGAAAAGGAATGTTAAGTATCTTAAAAAAATCTAAGAAATATTCAGTGCAGATATGCAAATTTCTTCGAGAATTATAACACATCACAGCTTATGGGAAATCAAAATAGTTTTCTCGACGTTAAACCATTGCACTCCATGTATAAATTTTATAACAATAATATGTTATATAAATAAAATAAGTTACAGGGTATTTTTATTTTCTCTCACCTTATAACTCAAAATATATATTTTTATTATTTAACTAACTGAAAGTTCCAAGTTCTTTTTAGTGTTTTAATTATGCGATTTTAAATTTATAACTACAGGTACTACATACTGTGAAAATAGAACGTTTTGAACATATATTCAATTGAATGTGTCATACAGCGAACAGTGTTTGAGCGTAAAGGTGAAGCTAATTAGCATTGAAAGTTAACCTGACGACTTGCTAAAACTATAATGATACAACAATATCGATGGTCAACAATTAGTATGTTGGTGCACACGATGACGTCATATTCCCGCTAACTATAACATTGTTGACCATCGATATACTCGGTCCCAAGGTTAGAGGTACTCACTTGTCGGCTTCGTCAGAGTCGTATGGCAGCAGCGCCGCCGACTCCTCAGGTTCCTCCTGTAGAGGACTCTCGTATACCAGCGTCTCCACCATCGAGCCCTTCGAGCTCCCGAACGACACGCTGGAACCAGAAAATGACGTCATTGGAGAACGAGATGACGTCACACCAAGGGATGAATCACCAGCGCCCTCATTTGGCGTGTTTCACAATTGTTTACATATTTAT
Source organism: Siphlonurus alternatus (assembly GCA_949825025.1). Classification (NCBI taxonomy): domain Eukaryota; kingdom Metazoa; phylum Arthropoda; class Insecta; order Ephemeroptera; family Siphlonuridae; genus Siphlonurus; species Siphlonurus alternatus. The sequence continues at coordinate 35,943,384 of OX463782.1, forward strand.
TTTGTTTAGACAAAAAGTCTATTCGAAAAACCCCGCCCGGTGTACTCTGAGCAAGTTTACGAACAAAAAACGTGACGTCAACTGCACTATAGACTTGCTATCCCACCCTATGAGCTAGTGTAAGAAAGTGTACACTTAATAGTACTTAATACACTATGCAGGTGTGTACACCGAACAGGTTTACGATAGGCTCGGAATGGCCATAAGGCTGGGTCTGAAATCTCTGACTGGCCTCTCCACTTTTTAACACAGAGGATATACAAAAAGTGGCCCCTGCTGCCTGTAATGCTCATATGGCCCTGACTAACTCCTAGCTTCCCAGTCCGAGCCTGGTTTACGAACACACCTAAAGGAACCCACCATCCACCCTGCATGACACTCGCGCATACACAATCTCACTCGATACACCTCGGGACTGCAGCATGGACATTCCCCTGCCTGATTTGATGCAGTTAACACACAGATAAAGATGCATATGCCCAGATTTCAAATTTTGAGAGAGGTAAAAAAGCACCCTATATTATACCTAGCTACCTAGCCATGATATATATATCAAAAGTGTTAAATCCCCCATGACAACGGCCCCAAAGATTATAACGTTCAACTTTCAGTAATAAGTGTGCATCTTCGCCTATAATAGATGATATTTCCCATAGCCAATATAGATGACAAATAGCGTTGACGCTTAATATTCGAACAATACAATATATAATAATATTCATCGACGTTTCCGAACCGACCTTTTCTGCCACAGAAGAGGTTCGAACCCTGACAACCCGCTATTGTTTATACTCCTGCACATGATATACTGCAACTGCATGCAGTTAAATGCAGCGTTGAAGAGATGCATGAGAAAATGTATTGTGGTTCCTCCAAACTCTCTCATGCAGTCAAACTGTTATTGTTTATAAAAATCACCTGAGAATCGTGGAAACTGAAGGTGTGAGAAAAACACAAAGATTATCATCTTGATTTTGAACAGATAGTGCACACGTTTTGTTGTCATTTAATTCTGGAGGTCAAGGGCGTTGGCAAGGTCAGCGTTGATTAATTGTCTCCATTCAACAAAACTAATTGGAGGATTTGGAGAACAATTAAAATGATGCAGAAGACGTTTATTATAAAATAATTCTCTATTTTTGTTTTAATTATCACAAAACTCCATCCTCTATTTTTAAACATAGTCGTTACGTCGTTATAAATTACACGACAAAAGCCCCTCCTCTAAGTTTCTCGTTGTTTCAGCGATGTAAAAAGTTGCGCTGGAAGTCTTGCGGGGGCTTTGTTCGCCTTGATTTACGTGCAGTTCTAATTAGACAAAGGAATGCTGGCAATGTTTTCATTCCCAAGTTTGTAACAAAAATCTTCATAACAGAACGCTCAAGCAGATATGTGTACAATTCGTGACTACCGGAATGTTATATTGTAGATTTAGTGGTCCCACATTATATGTACTACAAGAGGCATCGAAATACAAGTTTGCAAATTTTATAGAGCGAGGTAAGAGGAGTACAGTTCCACACGGACAAAAAATTTAGTCAACAGTTGGTAATATTTTACTAACAAAAGCCGGGTTGTAGTTTACTAAGAGAGCAGCTGTGTAAAAACTTAATTTTCGAATTTGTTTAATTATATATACAAGAAAGTAGTTACTATTTACTGACTTATTAAAGTAAAATATTACTAAAATGACGACGTGAAAGATTAAAATTTAATGTCATGTATAATATAATACCATGGACAAAACTTTTGTTACCCCTGCACCATTTCTGTACCGTGGAGGCGTCGTGAACTCTCAATTATTTAGTAATGAATTTAACAACTGGGCTCTCTCACTGCCCAAGAAATTTCAAATCACGACTACCTAATCGTATAGTGGATTTACAGCATTCATAAATCAGTCAGGGAAAACGAAAGCTTTGCCTTAAACTTTTAAAGTGTACAATCGAGCCATATGCAAATTATTTCAGTCCTCGCTATTCCAGAATCCAGAATCTGCATCAAAATAAATAATAAAAGGGAAACGTTTGTTTTATTCGGAGGCGTATATTCCCAGGCGCGGATCCAGAGGGAGGGCGGGGGGCTGGATTTAACATGGGCAATATAGGCATTTCCTCTCACTCCCATTTTTTTAACATTGGCCTTATAGAGGCAGCCTCCTCCCCCCCGATTTTTTTTTCTGGATCCGTGCCTGCTTGGGAAGATGCGTTATATATCGTTTTATTTGTTTACCACAACAGAAAAATGTTTGCAAATTTGCACAAAAGGTGGAATTTAGAGTTTGGAGTGTTTAAGGTTCATTACGCCTGCGTAAACATAAACTTTATGACAACGCCTTCAAATAGGGTAGGGGCACAATGCAATGAAAATGATGCGGGGCATATCATTGTATGAACTATATTATATATACATCAGTGTTTATGTAAGTTTCAAACTTTTACTAGTATGTATGCAGATTGCTGAGGGGATAAAAAAAACTATCGATGTCACTGATTTTGAACAATTTTAACATTTTTAACATCTGCAGTTAACTTTCAACATTAAAAAAGAAAAAAAAAAAAAAGAATTCTGATTTATGTACAAGTCAAAATAAGTGTTTTTAGTCCTTATTTAAATTGAAAAATTATGGTTATGGAATGTGAAACAGAAAGTATAACAAATAAATATAGAAAGAATATTGCGTCTCTTACGTTCAAATATTTACACACAAAATATACAACCGTGCATCATCCTGTCACCGTGGTCGCGAGGAAAGACACTAGCGGGTGTGATGTCACCGTATGTGCAAGCTGCAGCTACAGTCAAATTTACATGATATTCCCTCAGAAAGTAACCGGAAGTGCAAGTTTTCTGGTCTTTCTATTCGTATATTAGTGTTACAATTTCACACATATAGTTCAATAATTTTACATATCAATTAAACCACTCTGTAAAGTTTCAAAATTGAATTACAAACAGAATAGCTGCAGATTTCACACTTCCTGCTACTTCAGGAAATATGGTGTACACTTCATCGAATACAACTTAACTTCCGGAAGCAGCCGGAAGTTACAATATTCTTGTCATATAATATTAATGCTTTCTGAAAATTAGTTTTTATACGTTCCTTGCCTGAATATTCTTACTTTCCGATTTAAGTTAAGCCAGAAACAACTCACTTCCGGTTATTTCCGGTTACTTTCGGCGGGGGAATGTTATATTTGACGAAGTGTAGGACCTCCCCAAGCACTTGTTACCGCATGCAGTTAATGGTTGCGACACGATGCACATCTGTCAAGAATAATGAATGGCCGCGATTTAGTGCACATGCACCCTAGAGAGACTGAAATATTGGTTTGACAACATCTAGTTAGCCAGTGTATGTGTTATAAACTTCAAAAGAAAATGTGAGAAAGCAACAGTTTCTTTAATGGGCAGTTAACATGAAAGAGATAGGACAGCTACAAATTTTTAAAATTATGAATGATTATTTGTTGGGTAGCTAAAAATGTTGAGTAAGTATTACAAGCAACATCCAACAGAATTATTCAAATTAATTATTTTGTGCAACATTTATTTACGGATTATATATTTCAAAAGTGTAGTATAAATGTGGGATTCATGTAATGTATATACGTACAGCCAGTTTCTATCTATAATATAAGTTAATTAAGACATATAATAATGGTTAAGAATTTCTTTAAACATATTTTTTATTTTTTTAACATTAATATAAATTATTATAAATACACTTCTGGACAGCGTGAATTTTACTCCAGCCTCACTTTTGCTATAATATAGAGAGCTGGCAGCTCCACGCAAATAGACTGCAGAGAGATGCAGATTTGTATCAATTTTGGATGAGCTAAGAAAGAGCACCCAGTCTATCAATATATCAAAATAGTTTTGGTTTACCACGCCTTCATAGACTGCGTGTTAACGTCTACAAACAAAGCAGAAGTAAATTTCGTGGTATCCAGAGGTGTACACTTCATATATTATAATGTGTTGTGATAAGATATATATTTATCAAAAAAAATCAAAGAGCCGGTTTTGAAGCAGGCGGTCCATAAATATAATCACAAAAAAACACGATTGGAATTTGTAAGTTCAAAATTAAAGGCTGCATATATATCATTACACGTGACCAATATGTGTCGATTGCCCCATAATACAAAATATACAAAAATCCATCAGGAAATTTAAAACCTTCGCTGTTCATAACAATTCAATTCAATTCAATAAATTTTTTTATTTCCATTTTTCCTACAATCAAAGTGTCATAATATACAATAACATTTGTTGAGGTTGATAGGACAAGTCAATAAGAACAATGTTAGGAAAAGTTCATAATGAATCAATCCACTTGCTCCATCGATAAAATAAAAATAATTGGACTGATTTGAGATATAGCTCAAGTTGACACACAACGGCCTTCAACGAGCGTCAACAACAAGCCAAATATTCACACTGCACCACCCCAAGGTATATATCACCCGTGTGATCATTATACCGCCGGCCTCGGCTAGTAATGAACTCCTCGTGGTTTAATGCCTGGGAAAATTGGCTGGTGCTTTACGAGTCTCGTGGGATGACCTCTGCACCAATCAGGTGGCTCGGTCAAGGTCACCTTGACAGGTGGGAAGATGTAGCCTCCACAGATCGTTATGGTTAATGAAATAATAAATTTTTATAACTTGGCTTTATTATCATCGTCCAAGTTTATAATTATAAGTAACGGAGTATTCAATTAATTTAAAAATTGAATTTGATGCGGTCAACCATTAATTTGTCTTGTATTGTATTTTTATAAACATATCGAGTTATTATATGAATAAAAATTATGTATTAAATATTTTACAATGCCTGCAGATTGAATACATTATATTCTAGAATCTTATAATAATAATTATTATTACACTGCACATTCATATGTCATGGTGCCATGCATGATTATTAATTATTATTGTTATTTTACTATATATATATTATAATCTATATTTATATTGTATAGGAATTACCATTACAGTAGCATTCTGTATTATGTATATTAGCTTTTTACAGTTATATTATTTCTACACCATGATTATAATATATGCATTTAGTTCATGTTTTAATTACAATATATGTTATAATTATCCAGTATAATGTATATCATTGATATATAATATATATATAGTAATTACTCCAGATTTTTATTATACAATGTATAAATTTACAAGGCTTAGAATTCAATTAACATATCTGAACTGGCGGTCTTGTTTTCTTGATATGTTTTTTAATGTAATCTATACCATATTATATTATTTTAGTATTCCGTTTTGAAATTTTTTACCACATGTTCGTCACATGATGTAAAATGTAGTTAGAAAATTAAATTAACCTTTGATGCAGTCAACCACTCAATTTGAATTTTACAGCGCACTTTTTCTTTAAGGGTAAGGTAACGCCACCAATGTTAAAAAAAAATCCCTCTCACAAAAATTCTGAAAAAAATTTAAAATGTTCTCCTCTACACCCCCTATCAGTAGCTAAAATATCAGGTATAAAAATTCGATCTAGTTTTCGAGATATTAATTTTTAAAGTTGACTAATTTAACATGGGATTTCCATTTCTCCATGTTAAAGTAGTCAACTTTAAAAATTCATACCTCAAAAACTAGATCGAATTTGTATACCTGATATTTTAGCTACTGATAGGGGGTGTAGAGGAGAACATTTTAAATTTTTTTCAGAATTTTTGTGTGAGGGATTTTTTTTAACATTGGTGGCGTTACGTTACCCTTAATGATATTAATGATTTTACAACTCCCACATAATAATAAGAACTTGCAATATTTTGCCATGGGGCATTGAAAGATTTTTTATAGCATTACTTTACAAGTTAAATTATTCAGTATACAAAAAAGCTTTTTGTATTAGGCAGTCCTGAGTATATTCCTGTATATATTATAATTTATTATTTTATTTCCAAAATATAAAATATATTTAATATATAATTATATATAACAAAAAGAAACCAAATAACCTTTTTTAAAATTAATAAAAATATATATTATGCAAACAGTTTTATTTTAAAATTAATTAAAAATTAATTAAATTAGCAGCGAAATAAAAATGAACCTTTTGTAGTAGTGGTAAAATAAAAATGTTAATTTTAAAAAGCATGATTACCGAACATTGAACTGCAATACTTTTTGTGATTTAATTTTATGTATTTAGGCCTAGGTCCAAATTGTGCCCATTGGTCCTAACCTAACCCAATGTTGCTGCAGTCCAAAAAATTGTCGTCAAGAGAGCATGTTTCGATCGCCTTGAGAGCAGAGCCATCTAGCGACAAAACCAGCAACTACTTATGTAGTTTTTATTTGTAAACAGAGAGCCCTCCGTGCTCGCAAATGTATGTACCGTGAATTATTTGGACTTTTCTAGGAAACTTGATTTTTATATCGATTCGCATCAGAAAGTTGGCTCAACATTTTTTTTATATAACACGCAAGCAGCAATTATATGACTAGATGCGATGACATTTTGCTATTTTTATATCATTTTTATTATATGTAATAACTTACATAGCATGTTGCGTAACCAGATTTTTTTAGGGGAAGTGATGGGGAGGGGGGGGGGAAGCCGGGGAGGGGGGGGGGGGAACCTGAACTTCAGCATTGTCCATTAATATTGAAAATTTATATACATTTCAATATCTGCCAATTCCACATGCAAAAGCGTTATGTAATCATCCCTAGTTACGTCATCAACTCATCTTTTACACGTCTAAACCTATTCTTTTTACCTGTAAAACACATCTTATTTCCTCTTCGCTCAAAGTGAGGATGAAATAAAGACAATTTTTCTAACATTTTATGCTTCAGAAGAGGAAAAAATATGTAATCTTGTCTTTTTCACTCTTTTTTTTCTCTAAAATGGTGCAAAATAAGAGGAGAAAATACGAGAGGAGAGCTTAATTGCGAATAGAAGATGAAATTCATTCCAACTCGGGATGGCGTACTGCACACGCGCTGTTTGCATAGAGGGAGGGGGGGGGGGATTGTGCTGAGAGAATTTCAGCCACCAAAATGAGCACCGACAACACCACCGACCTTTGCGACCCTCCTATCACTGGAGCTCGAGTTCTGCAAAATGACAAATCCGTTGTAACCCCGAGCAACGGTAAAGATTTTTCTCCTTCACAGTCGAGCACGTGTGAAAATACAATATCTTTGATTTTCCATTCGGCGATAAAAAAACTTCAATAAAATTACATTTTCATATACTTGATTGTGTACATAGTTTCGTATAATAAAATAAAGTTTGTTCGTACGAAATTTAATAAAAAGGACATTAAAGTATAGGCCGTAAAAGTAAAACCATCACGTCCTAATATGGCCGCCAATTTGCCATGTTGATCTTCCCACTTCGCACCTTACACACACCGCGTGACTTCGCACGTCTTTTATTATACGAGATGAAAATCTTCAAGGATCTCCTTATAAAGAATAATCCGAGTACCGAGTGTGGCAACAATGGACCAACAATTAATTCGCCTACAACAGATGGAAAATCCGCCACATGCTCTTTTTCTATTGAAACTTTAATAGAATAAGAGAAAAGTGTTTCGAGTCAGCACCTTCAAAATCAAAGAGCAGCATGCTGTGATGTCACAGTCTTACATGAATTTAACAAAGAGATAAGCGAATTTTTTGTACGACTATGACGTCATATACTCGTTTGGTACGTACACCATTATGATATTGGGGGTTTTTAAATTTTGAAAAAAAAAAAATACAACATAAATTATTTTGAGTTCTAGTTTCTATTAGTAATTTTGCAGTAAAAGATTCGTACAAGTTGACAGTCATGTATAATTTTTACTGGAATGGATCTCTAAAGCAAGTTGCAGAACCAGCTACAATTCCGTAGCTGTATGATGTCACGTGGGATGTGGGGGCGTGGTCCAATTGAGCGCTCGAGTTGTCTCTCAAATCTGCATCTCTTGACGACTAAGCAGTCTGTCTCTCAAAGCATTTTCGTCCTCTGCTTTTGGGAAGTTCGTGCAGTCGTAATTATGTAGTTACTGTTTTTATTTTGGTATAATTATATGGTTGTCATGCGAATAGAGTTTTCAAGTCATCTGATTTTTTTTAGCGGGTCGTTAAACTTTTTTTTTAAAAAAAAAGGGACATGCACGAAATTTGCTAATATCTTACCAGGAAATAATAACTGCCACGGTTTAATAGCAAAATAAGTTCTGTATATAAAACCAATAGCTTCAATAATTACCGAGTAACATGCAATTCAAGGTGACCTATGGATAGAATTTTTCCAACAGTGTACATTGGATTTAGAGCTTCTATCAAACACGAAAAAACTCCAATGTTAATAATTATACAGATATTGTTTGCGACATAAAAAGAACTAATTCATTATACATTACAATCTGAACAATTTGTTTGATAAAAAGTCATGCTGTGAAGTAAAACAGGAAGCAATCACAACACCGATAATTTTTTTCAACTCGGTAATAAATTAAAATTCCTCGTAAAACACGCTATAATAATATTATGTACTAATGCATGTAAGCTAGGTCGCTCGATATTTCTACTGCAATGTACCGCCAAGTGGTGCACTATAAATCCAGCAGAGACTTCTCATTAACAGCAACAGTCAAATAGGTTAACGCCTTTGACCTCGCGAGGAGGAAATTGCAGGCACAGTGGGTCACGGAGGATCGATCTGCACTCGAACCCCGCACCGTCAGTACACCAGCCCGCAGCTGAGTACACTACATTTATATAAAATGTCACATATGGTCATGTTAAAGTACACTCCATAATTTATATGTAAAATGTCAGATCCGACTATGTTTTTTGTCCACATATTACAGTGCAAGTGCAGCAGCCTGCAACTAAAGTACACTCTATTTCAATAAAAATGCCCGATTTGGTTATATTTTAACATGGCCGGATTTTTTTTTATGCGATTAGGTATATCGTTGATCGTCTTGAATAATGAATTATCTGCTTACCATGATTTGTTGCAATATTATAATGAGCTATTATTTCAGATGAGCGCAAGTATGCCATGAATTGTAAAAATTAATTCATGAAGCTCATTGTTGCGCTCACCTGAAATAACATGCAGTTAGCTCATTATTATAACAAGATCGTGGTAGCAGATAGATCATTATTGCGGACGAGAGACAATATGTACAAAAATCTTGACCAATGTACAGTTTCTACACCCAATCGACTTTATGTCCTAAAGTACATATTGGAAAACATGGGGATTGTTCAAAAAGAGTGCTTGATGTGATAGACCTATATTAATGTGTCGATGGTATAGCCGGAAGTGCGAAGTTCCACAGGAATTTAAGTTTCAGTTTGAATTCGAGTTGTGAAAATTCCCTAAAGATGCTTCTGCTTTCACACATATTCGAAAATCGCTACGGAGTAAGCCGTAAGCCTTTCACATATTCTTTTTCGTCTGCGGCAGCTGCGGCGGAAAATCATGTGAATGCCGCAGCAAAATCAAACTCATCTTGATTTTGCTACGGAGTTTCGTAGAACGTGCCGCAGAAGATCGCGAGGTGCTACGGTACACTCGGTACAACTATATACGGCGCGCCGCAGCAAAATCAACACCTTTGCTACGGAGTAGCTACGGCGTGTTTCCGTAGCGATTTTCGAATATGTGAAAGCACCTTTTTAACAGATGTGTAATATATAAGTATGATTATGAACTGTGTGCAAATTTTCAGAATATAAAATTTAAGAAAATAACAAATAATATCCAGAAACTATCATAAGCACTTTCGGATATTTTTATACCTTCAATGCATCAAATACTGTACAAAGACTAGATATAGCCAGAATATGTAAAATATGTCATGGTGTTTGAATTTTAAAATTGACAACTCGGCATCAGAAATTACTGACATATATGAGGACTTTCGGGAAAGCGGTATGTTGATGATAATTCAAGGCAGCAACAATTTTATCCAATCTTTTAATACGATTGTTGAATTCAGTAATATGAATTCTTGAATATATAGGCGCGTGGAAGTGCATAGCTATTGGAGGGCTCGTGACATGCAGGGTCATGTGGTTGGTCTTTTACATGATATACAAACACGAATACTCATGCAAGAGGATAAATAATGTTGCATGTGCATTTGTTAAAGTTATGAATGACGTGCAGAAAAACAAAATGAACATCAATTATCATGCCATAAAAATATTTCTGAAGAGTACTTATTCCCTGCTTATATCATATGAGACAATCAACTTGAAAATCATCAGATATTTACATTTCTGATAATAGATTCCTTGCCATAGCACTTAAAAGGTTTATCTGATGTACGTTACGTTTATCACGAGTGTCATTTATCCGGTTTCGAATCTGACAGTTTCACATATACTTTAAATAGGGTTTTTTCGTAAATGCACTATCATTTCATGAATCAAAAGAATCGAAGAAACAATCGTATTATATATTATTACTAGAAATGTAAATAAAATTATAGTCCTTCCTAAAAGTAGAATTAAACTAATTGACAATGGTAACTTGCATAAATGCATCTAGTCTGTAATAATAAATTACCAATGAAATGTACAAAAATAGGAATATTTCAGAAAGTTGATTATACAGTTAAGTTTCCCCTCAATAACTCTTAAAGAGACTTAAAGCCTTTTTACAGTGAAATTTAATAAATTATTTGTGCTTTGTATGCTGCTCTTGGACGTGTCTTGTAAGACCATGCATAATGCTTTATTTATACTTGTTATAATATAAATGAATTTATAAATTTAATAAATAAATGTATTTGAAATTGGACAAATAAAATGAATTTTTATGAACCATCGCGAGGTAACAGATGGAAAATCTAAACTCTAAATATTCTCTATCCTATAACATTTGAACATGCATTTTCGATCATACCTAATGCTATACCCCAACTAAATTGGAATAAAACTCTTTAAGAGTATACTTTTGACACCTACTGTACTTGCAACTTGCATGCAGTATAATGTCAACCCGACATCAAGCAGTAAGTTATTGAATCCTTGCTGGTAAGACAGGAGGAATTTTACAACCTACTTTTTATTTGATATCAGAATTTTATTTGATATTAGGAATTTTGTTATCACCCAGTTAAAATAAACTATCATCATTTATATTAAAAACTATATTGGATATATAAAACTATAAATGAAGTGTGATAATGACTTTAATGACCTTCAGTGTTCATTGCGACATTAAAAGTTATAACTTTTTAATATCATAAGTCTTTCTACGAATGGACATTAAATTCAGTGATAACGGTAATTAGTTGATAACAAATTTTATATACTGCAATGCAGCTGCAGATGCGGGGCTTTAATTGGTGCTGTTCGTTACTGCAACTGCTTTAGAATTTGTCTAGCATATTAAGGAATATCAAGAAATGATTTATTAAAAATTATCCAAATACATCATGCGAGACTTTGGAGGTCGGCACGGAGCAGTGGGAGGTCATTTTGTTATCTTTATTCACACAATAATGATCTTTATAGTGACAAGGGGGCGTGTCCGAATCGATAGTAAGACGGTATTTTAATACGAGCCACTATAATAATACTGAATTTTAAATTAACGATTAATCTCAGTTACTTCGGAGTCAAAGAATATTTCCCTGCAAACGAATCGAATGAAATAAATTTTAAAAAATCGAGAAAGTTCTAAAACTTAATCGCTTATGGTTTGGGTAAATTCAGATTTGTATGCCACCCATTGATGGTGAGTTCTAAGTCCCCTGCAAGTCTTGTTGCATTCAGGTGCTTACGAGGAAAAGACGGCTGTAAACTGTCAACAATTGAGGGTTATGAAGGCAAAGACATCGTCTTTGTATGAAAGCTACAATTGTAATAAAATTAACCAGGTTTCCATTGTTGCCTTAATAGTCACAAAAATGTTATACAATAAATGATGAGAGGAAGCTTCGACCACATACATATAGTTATACAAGCCGTCATTGATGGTATTTTTAATACTCATATAGGTTGCAAGTATGACTCATGGCTACATTGAACTGCACGAGCTCATGAGATATTGCATAAATGTGCAGTCCTAATTTTAACTGCGAAACGTTAAATAAATTAACTTCACTGATGCAAGGGCGTGCAACATTTCTCGTCTCTTTAATTAATTTCCTCGTCGTTATTGCGCTGATGTCAGGTTCGTTAATGCAACCAGCCACCTGCTGTCATGTGGTCGCATAATCTGCACACGTCGCGCCTACTGAGTCCGTCAAAACAGCGGCTACATCTCGGGACACCACGAACGTCACCGCTGAATTGCTGGAGCTGCAGCGCTGATAGACATGCAGATTTGCATTTTTTTAACTGAATTACCATGTTATAGGGTACTGATGACTGAATTTCTCGGCTCTTTGTGAACCCGACCTAGCATATTATTTAGGGTTTGTGGGTGCCTTCCAAACCTGGGCGGCCATGGCCTATAGCAATCGCCTATGGTTGAGACTGTGGAAACTGTGGAAACCTCAGTCAAGATGGTCGGGAATTGATGGAGGATGTAATCAATCACCTCCTGGATGCACGAGTGGGTGTTCTTTAGCAACCGCCACTTGTGAAAAGTTTGGCGATGGCTGGGATCGAACTCACGACCATCCGATTACGAATCAGAGGCGTATACCACTGCGTCAAGTGCATATTTTCAATATTGGTGAGAATGTAAGAGTAACCAGTCCAATTAGTTTACACATCTCCCTATATACTCTCATGGGTTGAAGCCACGCATACAGCAGCGGGAACGTTCGTGCTGTCCTGAGTTGTAGAGCATTTCAAACGATGAACCATTAATTATGAGACAATATTGTACTTTCAAAGAACATTGAAAGTTATTTTAAAATTCGCATCATATAGAGATCATGTTTCTTGCTAAAATAAACTCCTACAAAGTTTCATAGCTGAAATATGAACAGAAAGGCCTCCAACAGCACTCTTACGTTAACTATAAAGGAGCACCACCTTCTGACTGCGATACTAGTCGTCACATGTTGGGCAATCACGCCGCTCACGGATGACGAGAAGTGACGACCAGGGAGGATCATCTGATGGAGGTAGGTCAGTGGCGCTTTAGCGGCCGGAAATGGAACCACAACTCCTGATCTAATTATTATATATATATACTGAATATTATTTGTCCTCATACATGTCGGCTAATTAGACTTGAGTATAAAATTCCTTATAAACTTATAAATCGTAAATCTGTATGAGAAAATTCAAGTCAGTAAAATGAATGAGGAAACGTGGAAACTGATTTCCTGATGGTCGGAGAACATATTGGGTGTCACCATTGCAAAGATATTCAACGTTAAACGTCTTAAGGTCACACTTTGAGAATAATCTAACTGGTCGAAGAACCCCTGAGCATACATACTCATGCAAACCACGTTGAAAATGACCATAATATTATACACAATATGTCAATAAAAAGATTCCATCCAGCTATATTTTAATAACCATGACTGGATCGGAAATTTTTATTTAAATAGAGTGTACGTTGCACAGTCGTCGCCTCGGAAAATTTCCCCTTTGACAGGCCTCGAAAGAATAACACAGGGCAAGGCTGCAAGTTGGAAATTTTCCAAGGCGACGAGTGTACGATATACACACAAGCGGTTCTTCGCTCCGCCTGCATGTCTACTGGCCGCGTGCTGCGACGGGGCGTGCTCCATTCTGTCATCCATCAGCGTGACACCGTGGCTGATTTCTGCCAGCTAGCTCATCGCTAGGAATAAACTTCACCTCGCGTGTACCGATATTAACTACTTGGGAAATATCCAGAGGGGCGTGAACACTGCGATGGAGTTTGTTCCTCTTTGACAACAATGAAAGTCACTTCTCATATTCCCCCTTCAACTTTTTGAATATTACAGTACAAAGTCTTCTACTCGCCATTGTTTATAATGTCTGTCGCATGAAGCCTTTTTCAATAAACGTGGGACGACGTAGTGCCTAATTTTGCCACCAGAGCAGAGAACGTAATGGCATTGTTAGCGCTAGGTAACCGTTTCAACTTCATAATTAATGGTCATTTTCTATAAGTTAACATGTAAATCAACAACCGTCCCATGTTTTTCCTTTCACGCGACAGACATTACAAAACAATACTTTGTTTACTAACAACGAGCAGAAGACTTTGCTACTGTCGTATGATACGGAAAATTTATTTCGCCTACAGATGGCGCTATAGCATTTTGGTTTTCAAACAAAACCTGCATGAAATATTTTATTGCTGCCGTTTTTTTAACCCTCTCACACCTTTAAAACGGTGTTGTGACGTCATAGTCATGCAAACATGCATTGGGAGTGGCGTTAATTTTTTTTGTAAATAAAATTGTATTAAATTAGCACCTACCGCTAAGGCTTCCGGCCTTGGTAAGACTGTAATTTTTATATGAAAGAGAATATGAACATTAAAAAACTATGACGCTTGCAGTGCGATTGATTAATTAATTAAGGCAGAGATAATATGGATCAGCTGGCCCAATGCTAAAAAAATCCCATTCATAAAAATTATGAAAAAAATTTAAAATGTTCTCCTCTACATCCCCTATCAGTAGGTAAAATATCAGGTATACAAAAACGAGCTAGTTTTTGAGTTATGAATTTTTAAAGTTGACTAATTTAACATGGAAGTTCCATTTCTCCATGTTAAATTAGAGAACTTTAAAAATTCATAACTCGAAAACTAGCTCGTTTTTGTATACCTGATATTTTACCTACTGATAGGGGATGTAGAGGAGAACATTTTAAATTTTTTTCATAATTTTTATGAATGGGATTTTTTTAGCATTGGGCCAGCTGATCCGTATTATCTCTACCTTAAGTTAATTAAGAGATGTAAAAAAAAAACTGAAAAATGGATAATGTATAACTGGAAATCCTTTATCTAAAAATGCATTAAAAATATCGCGTGTTTTCCGTTAATACATCAAGCCTATTATATATATAGTATATTATATTGAGCTTTCATTGGGGAAAATTTCCAAGGTAAGAAGTATACGTTATGGCGATAATTCATACTTTGCCATCAGCATGGAAGTTCAGATCAGATATTTACGACTATATTGTTACATCTATCGATATAGTTTCATAATTGCTAAATTAGAAGTGACAAAGCTAATGAAGACAAACGTCAAAAAACTTTCAACTTTTCTCAAAGCTACAACACGCACTTCTGGCCGTACTATAACAAAGATCTGACCACAAGAATCCAACAATTTATCATCATTATTATATCTCTTGTTATTACTGACTTACACTTTTTATACTAAAAATAAATTACAGAAATATTATTTCGTTGTCAAATTTAACAAAATACAAATTTTACTTTCATTTTCGCACATGCTCGCTTCGCCCGCGCTAAGACGGTACATTGTGTATTAACCCGCCCATGTATTACGTACGTGGCTATATTTACGTCGGGGCGAATCTGACGATGATGCAATGAACTATGTAAACATTTTGGAGCGGAATCTTCGCGAGAATTGACCAGGCGTAACGACACACAGGTAGGGCGAACCGGAGAAATGCTGCAAGCTTTATAATGCGAAATTTCGAAATGCTATTTTAATACACAAAATAAAGGAATATTTCCGAAAAGGTAGTTGTGCATAATAAGGAGGTGTCATATACGATTCAATTTTTCTTATAATTATTGCATAATTTTTCCTTTACAATAAAACTTCAACTGCATATCGATGGGGTTCCGTCAAAATGGACTATAACTCATTTTATCGCGTGTTCTCAAAAACGATCCGACTAAAGGCGGATTCAGTTGGCGACAACGGCGATGCGACGCGATTTTGTCACACAAGCTGTGAAATCCTATGCGGCGAGCGAATTCGCCAGGCTGCGGCAGCGAAATCGCGTTAATTGCGATGCTCTTTTTTTTTTTAATCGCCAAATATGGTCGCCAATGGATGTTACAGCAAGTGCGCATCATTATTCGCGTCGCGTCGCTTGGTAAAAATCGCCATGTAAATCCGCCTTAACTCGTTTTATCGCGAGCCGAGATGGTCGCCTTTGCACTATGGGTTTCCAGGTAAATTTTTTTTTTATACCTGGAACACGCGATAAAATGAGTTAGCCTATTTTGACGGAACACCGCATCGATATGTTTGTATAACATGGATGAGATGAAATTTTCTTGCAAGTAAAAATTATTTCTTGTATTAATTCAGGTTTCATAGCATGGTATTGGGAGCGATTTACGAAGGAACATCAAGGTTTTTCAATAACTATACGGACACCACGGTTAATTCATTCATTTACTTGGCTGAAACTAACTGTGTGGTTATTGTAAAGAGAGAACATATATATTTTAAATAAATAAAATCAATAAATAAATATTCTGTGGTAACTATGGTTATCTTCTTTTATGAATCGTATAATTGAATAACTCCGACAGAAAATTTGCATGCTAGCGAGGGGCGTGTCATATTACAAAGCTGGAAGTTATCGCGGTCATAAATGCAGATGATCAAAAAATAAATTATAGACCTTATGTACTGGGGATATACGGTTCATTGCATTTGATTCTTTATTTATTTATTCTAAAAGAAGTTTTTTTATGAAATTATTGGAATTAGAATTATTTGATTTAATTGTTGTATCATTTTAAAGATCATAAATACTATATTAATGATGGAGTACCATGCAGTATATACCTCCAGCAGGTCATGCATGTATGAGGGTATGGAAAGAAAATTTATTGACATGTTACTATTTTGACAATATTTTCTTTGCATCTTTGAAATATGTAACACCCAACTGGGCAACTCACAATTCCATTACGTTTGTGTGCGGTTACTTCACTTTCAGTTTCTATATCAGCTTGTTAATTAAAAAACCTTCTTCAGTAATGGCGAACTAATCACATTAATTCATCCCTGATGTGTTGGGAAAATGAAGTTAGCACACATCAAGAGTTGATTCACAAAGTTTTCCTAGCGTAATCACCTCGTATTGAGAGCGCCATCAGCGCGCGCGAGCAGCACAATCACTACGTTTACATGACGGTGTTTAATACATATCCGTTGACGACGCCTAATAAGAATAACATTATCCGTCGTCAACGAATTCGTATTAAACACCGTCATATAAACGTAGTGAATTCTGTCGATAAATTGGAAGTAGTGTGTGTAGTGTCTGACAAAATACAGATTCAAAATGAAGTGGCTCATTTACATTCATGGCATAAAATATAGATAGTTATGTTCCATAAAATTTAATGATGTTACAAGAAGGAACTCATTTGCTTGGGATAAAATATTCATTATTTAATGTTATGTTCAAATATCAGTGAAGGTTTACATTCTCACTTTATAGAGGGAATTGCGCTGACGTCATGCGAGGAGGGCCAAATTGCACGGACTATAAGCATGTATATTATTATATAAAATAAAGTGTACAATATTTTTTTCACTTAACTTCATAAAATAAATTAAGTTTAAATACTTTCATAATACACTGACAGTACACAATAGAGCTCATATAAAAAATATATCACCGCCAAAAAACTGCGATGCAGTGTTATAATTATTTTTTAAGATTTTTTTTTTTTTTTTGTTATTATGTCTATGCTCACTGTACAATCTGGCCTGCCAATACTTTCTCTTTTCCCTCCCTCCTGCGCCCCCTTCGCAATGTGTTGGTATATAGGGACTACCCCTCTCCCGCCTCACGTAAACATAAACAGAAATGAGCTTTATACTTCTATAGAAAAGATAGCCTAGATTATAATAATAAATCATAGAATGTTTGCTGATAATAAACACGGAATATAACTTTCTTCTTTCCAGATATGAAAACAAGTAACATTAGGTATATATGTTCGTAAATATACACAATAGGGCAACACCACGAGATTGTTGGGTTGCCTACTTACAGGATAACACTCGGCTGTTTACCTCCCGTCACTTTCCCTACTGTTGTCAAACCGTACACTCTAAAACATGGAACAAATGATTTTGTTGCCAGGTTTAATTATTTAAAGTAAAGTGTCTACTACAAAAAAGACAGCAAAAAAACGAGTTAGTATATTTTTTAAAAATAGTTCCAGTGCTCCTACATACGGAACCGAAATCCAAAAGATTCCATCTCACATAGGTTCTCCAGAAAAAAATTCCAAAGTCAGAGAGAACGCGTCATTTAACATGGGGCCTTACCTGAAAAAACAACCTCGAATATCTCGAAAAAATACACCGTTAGGTGGTATGAAAAAAATATAGCCATGTTCCATGGCTCGAGCTTTAACCAAAAGTTGTTTAAAAAACATACGTTCTCGAATCCGTTTTCCCGTTATAAAATCAAGAAAAACTCTTATGGGAATTAACATGGGAAATTTTCTTGATTTTTTTACGGAAAAATGGATTCGAGCGATCGAATTATTTTTTATTCGTTTTTCTGTTAAAGCTCGGGTCATAGAACATCGTCATATTTTTTTTATACCACCTAACGGTGTATTTTTTCGAGATATTCGAGGATCTTTTTTAGGTAAGGCCCCATGTTAAGCGACGCGTTCACTCTGACTTTGGATTTTTTTTTTCTGCATGGAGAACCTATGTGAGATGGATTTTTTGGATTTCGGTTCCATATGTAGGAGCACAGGAACTGTTTTTAAAAAATACGAACTCAGTTTTCATTTTTTGACATCAGCTGATAGGAACTCTACTTTAAAGACACAAAAATGTACCTTGTGGATTCTTT
Organism: Siphlonurus alternatus; assembly: GCA_949825025.1. NCBI lineage: Eukaryota > Metazoa > Arthropoda > Insecta > Ephemeroptera > Siphlonuridae > Siphlonurus > Siphlonurus alternatus. The sequence continues at coordinate 35,962,136 of OX463782.1, forward strand.
ATAAACTAGCAGATGGTATTGAAACGATATAAATGTAATTATTGCTGTTTATAATTATTTTTTTCTCCCTTACACGCTGCTGATACAAAACAACACTATGGCGCGGCAGGCTCCTGTAAAGTATGCAATATGCGTTACAGTGACGTCACGTAAGTTTGGCCTATTAGATGATTATCAGTTATAAGTTTTTTCATCTGATTATTTTGATTCCATGAATCGATTGAACATAGACCACGGCTCGATGGCCTCAGACCTCCACCCCGCGAGAAGACGAACATGGTGATCGTGTTACCTCCACTTTGGAACTCCTTGGTGATCGCGATCATCTGGAAGTTGCAGGCGCTATTCTAGTCTGTTACGTGCATGGCGCCCGTCACATAACCTTGCCCAATGACCTACCGCCCACATATCGCCTGTAGCTGCTGCCATTGCTTCCTTATTTAACCACGCGGACGACTTAAAAAAAAACATTTTCATTCATCTGCTGGCTAATATAGTTGTGTGTTGAAATATTTTATGTTAACGAAGCTCCCATCTAGATATCATCAATATCACAGCTGACTGCGTGACTCTACTTGATGAGATTTTAATGCTTTCTTTTCATCAAGATTAATTTAATTAAACAAAACACGCTCGATTATCATAAAAATAACAACGAAAATATTCTTTTGAAAACATGGACAAAATAATTATGTACTTCGATTTTTTTTTCTTTCTTTACATATGATACCCCTCTGAGCTTGAAGCTCGAGACGGGGTGTTAGATTATAAGGGGAAAAAAAGGATGGTGGCCACGGTCTGTTACGCGTCCCAGCATTCACTGAGGTGAGACTAAGGGAACCGTAGAAAATCTGTCAGGATGGACACCTCTACTTTTTATCAATGAACCCAAAGTCATGTCTAAAGCCTGGGGAACCACACACAAGTGCACCACTGTATTTGGTGGAAAGCGAGATGAATTTACCCCATGCACATTAGGGAAGTAATGCAATTTGTATTTGAAACGGTCACCCATCCAAGTCCTAACCACGCTCGACGTTGCTTCACTTCGGTGATCCGGTCCGCCACGCTTGGGTTACGTAAGACGTGCAATTGTCCGTAGTTGACGGCACCGCGACATTTCCTCCTACACAACACAGGTGTAAACAGGAGTTTTATCAGCATATATACAACAATTGCCTATTGCCACAACAATAAAGATAAGATAGTCTCGTCAGTCTTAGGTTTGAAATTTAAACATTACAGAAGTAGTCAAAATAACTTAACATTCCTTCCGGAAGTAGCCGGGAGAGCAAGGTTTCCGGTCTTTTTGCCCCTTAATAAATTCCACTTCTTAAATCGCAAGCTTGCCTGCACAACCTTCATCATTATTTTTTGAATCACCATGCAATTATATGTATTATTGCATGACTTATCTTTAATATAGAAGATTGATAAATCTCTTATTCTTTTATTGCATATTTGGATAAAGAACCTCGAGTTATGAATCGTCAATTTTTTTAAAACCCTCTAACATTCTTAAAATCGATGGAAAAAGATGTTGTGTGAAGTCATATTTATAGTAATGCAGTGTGTCTTTCTCTATGCTTGTATGCGGAATATATTTGCATGACTATGACGTCACAGCGTTCTGCAACACGGTTTTAAGGGTATTTAATTAAAGACTTTACAAAAATCTGACAAATTGACAAAATACAGAACTCGAGATCCAAATGGACAATACAAAAATTAAGCAGGTTGTCCATTAAAAAAAAAAAAAAAAAGTACAAAATATGCATACATACAATTCAAGCTACTTCAAGAGGAGGAAATAAAATTAATTGAACTGTTTTGTGACAGGATGACATACGAGCATTTCATTATAAAAAACCTGCAAATTATAATAAAAAATATTATACAGTATATAATTCATGGAAGCGCTGGCTCAAAACGCTCGTCATTTGTTTGCAGAGCCAATTTGTGTTTCTCGGTACATAATTACGTTAAAAGATTAGTGACTTTACACTTCGTATTTATATTTAGAAGAAGTGCTATCATCATCATAACTCGGTGTTTATTATTAAGTACTTGTATATTAACTTATGTAACTCATAATATCGCCAGTGTGTTTATTTATTGATCCGCCTCATACAGAGCGCCTCTGTGCAGAACGATTTAACTGCGGGAAATAAACGCTTGAATGACTTTAAAACGACCTGCGGGTGTGATGCGAAATTGTGCCGGCAAGTTTGCTAACGTTAATGAAATACATTCATCACCAGAAAGCTGATGTCACACTGTGCTTCATAAATATCCGACACACACCTCGTGTTACCACGAACGTTACTGTTTGATGGAGTAACGAACTGCACATCTACATATTAATGTGCTCAAAAAAAATTTAAATTTTGAATCTTTTTAAAGCAAGTGTCGACGTACCATGACATAAAAAATTAAAAAAACACAGAAGATGGTGGTAAGCTTTTTATAGTAGCTCAGTTGGAAGAGCATCCGAGCGCAAATTGGAAGGTCCCAGGTTCGAGTCCTGGCCGAGATTACTATTTTCTGTCGAACGCTTTTACTTGGATTTGTATGATACATAATCGATGATGGAATGAAATAATCAATTAATAAAAACGTCATCTGATGGAGATGAACTCTGTTAAATACAATTAAAATAAAAAAAAATCTACTAAAATACCGCATATTGCACTCGATGTATCAAATTTCAAACTTTACATTCCTAGCTCTTACATAAAAATGAAGCAATCTAGCTAATACATGTACATGTTAATTTGTAAACAGTATATACGCAACCGGTTTAAATTACAGACAGTCATGCAATTTCTCTTTGGATGCCAGCATGATGCACTGTCGAGTCGATGCCATCATCATGGATTTGCTAATTTTACTCTGGCAAATTGGCACTAACGACTGTTGCTACAAATAGTACATGATATAAATTGACATAATAAGTACCTTCTTCATAAGTGCTATGTCCACAGAAATTTCCACGCATGATGATATTAATTAATCTATTAAATTTAAATTTTAAAGTATATATATATAACGACAGCATATTTTTTTACCATGAAATATTGTGTGTGCGGCACAGTGCGCTTGATCGGGTCTCGTCAGATCACCGAAGTCAAGCAACGCCAAGCGTGGTTAGTAGTTGGATGGGTGACCAGACCATTTTCTACAAAACCAACGTTTCCACCCAGGGGTAAATCGGTTCGCTTTTCCACCATGTGGTTCCTCTGGCTTTGGACCATTACACTTCCGGTTCATTGTAGCGTCCGACCTGGCTGAGGTTTCCACGTTTCCCTCAGCCGCAGGCAAATGTCGGGATGGATTGCAAGGCCGTGGCCGCCCCCGTTCCAGAAGAACCCGCGAAACGCTTAAGTTAAGAGTTTCGGCAGGTTCAGGGTTTCAAACTTAGTGAGTAATTGGTAAGTATAATACCCAGTTAGGGATTGATTAAAATAAATGCATGATCTCGTCTTGGGAAATTTACCTTGCTAATATATTATTATGGTATACCATCAGGGGCGTAGACAAGGGGGGGTTTTGGGTGTTATAACCCCCCCCTTGAGAGCTGAACCTTAGTAAATTTTAAGCGAAAATTAACAAAAAATGGTACTCGACGGATACGATTTAGCTAAAATTTTATGAAAAATTTTCTTAAAAAAAACTTTAAAAATTTATATCCCCGAAACTCAATGTTAATACATCATTAATTTATTTAAAATCGGTCTACAGTATTATGATTATTTAAGTATGGTAATTTTATTATGATAATTATTTTATGTAGTATTCATTATTAAATTATTTATGTTTTTGTACACGAAAAGATAACAATTTAAAGTATAAAAAATGTTGAAAACATTCCCCGCATGATGTTCAGCATAAAAATAAAATTATATATAGTATTTTATTATTTTTTAATTAATTATATAGGTATATTACGTCTTACAATTACTAGTTTCATTGTCTCATGTATACTGGTACGTATATCTTTAAATTTATTATTGAAGTTAAAAAAATCTGATTTTTTTAATTAATTAATTTTACAGTATATTATACTTACAATTGTTAATGTAATAAATTGATTTTCCTCTTTTGAAAATTTGAACATAAATATTTTTTCCGATTTTTTCTTGCTCGTACATCAGTACATCGTCTTAAAATGTGGTCTATTATATTTTTTTATTATAGAAAAAGTATAAGTAACAAAAATATTGTAACTACATAATTTACGATTTACAAATATAAGAAATTTGCTGCAACTTTTCATCGAAAAAAATTATATTCCACGTCCCTTTGTCAAAAAAATCGCGCACCATGAAACTAGTAAAAATAATATAAAAGTGGTTATTAGATGAATTACTTGATTTAACTAAAATTATTTACTCAAAGCTTTAGTTATTACGTTAGTGCACGTACAATATTGAAAAGAAATTAAAAAAATGGGGTGTTAAAAATATAAAATTTTAAAAATATTGCATCAGGCCATACATTCTCTATAATAGTATTTTTTCATAATTTTACCCTAAAAAAAGGGGCGTGTCCTTAAAAAAAATCGCGCCTGCGGCGAGCTATTGGGGGGATTGGGGGGCTACGCCCCCCAAACCCCCCAGTGGGCTATTCTCGATCTTATTTTTCTTCAAGAACCCCCCCCTTGGACAAATCCTGGCTACGCCACTGTATACCATCGTTCATTTTGACACTTCTGTAATGTCTCGGCAAAAGGCAAACTTCTAGGACGACCAGTGTACATTTGATTTCATGTTGGATGAAAACATTGAGGTATACATACATTCCGGTATACGACATACATTATAATGAAGGTGGTAGTAAGGCGCACTTCACGTTTCACGTGATCCGAGCACGTTAATTGTACGGCCCGCCCGCATGCGCCAACACGATAAATAAAAAGCTGGAACGCCGGAAACAAAACAGTGTTGTACCAGTGACATGAATCGCCGCTCACTCGCATCCACAAACACCATTAACACGGAATTGAGCTGTGTTTACATGGCGACGAGGGTGAGAAAGGGCTTTTAACGGCAATGTTGGCGAGAAAATCGTTGAGATACAAACACAACAAACAATGGAAAAACGATTTCATGGTACACGATATTGAAGCAGCTGCGATTTTTCACTCTGAACCATATCGTTCTGTACCGAAGAGGGACTTGAAAGTGTCATCTACACAGGCCTTGTGGCAATTAACGTCAAAAGATATTAAGCATCGAAGTATATGAGTGATAAGAAAAGCAGCTTGCCGATACCATTATATATATTATATGCCGATACGATGTAAACAACAAAATACACTTAAAAAAAACAATCGGTACCGCAAGAGAAAAACACCTTACGGCGTACACTACAAGGTGCTAGTCATGTATTATATATAACATCGCAAGAAGCAAGTACTTCGTTTATTTGAATGGTTGTAGTAATAGTAATTTATAGTCAACAGCCCAAAAATCCATGAAGGTATTATATGGACTATCTATAGTGAGTGGGCAGTTAGCCGATACCAATGCAGTGACGGTGACATAAGAAAGAAATTATCTGTGAACTGAACTGGTGTAAAATTGTCAAATAAACAAACGTATTGAATCGCTCTAAAAAATCATGGTCGTGTAAATATTTCTTTAACACATGGCTTAAAATAACTGCGTAAAAAGAATTCAAAGAAAAGTAAAAATATTAAAAAGTTTATTACTGACCCCCCATACATAACTCTAGCTGTAAAGTCACGGTGGCGTGACGTCACGGCACTTTGTTTTGTGCATTTGTCGGAGGTAAAGCGTGGCCAGGATTCATCATGAGGCACGGCGATGATTCACCACGGCTACTTTGTTTGTGTGAGCAAAATATCGCGTCATAGAAAATGTGCACGCGAGCTCGTCTAGACAGTAATTTTATAATCTTTCATTTGCAGTACTTGCATCACTTGCAAAATCAATGCGATCTCCTCTAATTTTATACAACATTGCAGGATTGAGTCAGATATTTTATAATAAATTAAAGCTCTTTGGAGTGTGTTTGGAGTCTTTGGTACGGTCTTAAAGTTCTATCATGGGTACGGCCTGCATCCCCAGAAATAAATACGGAAATCGTTGCCCAAGTCCGATTAAAAATTAGAGGGCTTGACGGTCAAACTATAGCATAAAAAAAATCATTCAGCTAGAAGGTTGTTATTTATATGAAAACAAGATAAGAAAATGACCTTTAGTGAAAAGTTGATACAAGATATTGAAGATATTATAATTTATTTAAAATGTAAGAACATTTACATGTATCCAGTATAATCCAGTCAGGATAGTTTTTAGTTGCCAATAAGGACAAACAGATAATCAACAAGGAAAAAAACGAAGAAAAAGAAGATCGGAGGAAAAAATGCCGAAAATACATGCAGGGTTTTAATTTTTATACGTGACGTCAATTTGAAAGTTTTTGACATCAATGAATTCCTGTGTCATCGCAAAATTAAATACATTGTTGTCAAGCAGCATATTACGTAACGTAACCAACAAGACGTTTTAACCTCGCCTCTGAACTAAATGTTCCAGTATTTTTGCCCCGAACTCAAAGCCTATATACTAGTATATATAGGCTTTGCCCCGAACTGTACTATATTTCAATATTACCATGATATAAAGAGTGTCGTTATTTTAGTCTTATCGAGTTATTTCGGTGCCAATAAAGTAAGACTCACGGCTCTTATTATTTCCCGTCAGTTTCCGGCAAGGTAGCAGGGAGTCCAGTCTGAGAGAGGGCGCTAAATTTAGACCGCCGCGCTGTGTTGGCTCCTTGGCGGGGTCGTGGAGGGTTCAAGTCCACGCGAGCTAACATGCAGATAACACACTTTTCCAGGGACAAGGACTGGTTCAATGTTATGTGAAACCAAATTGAAGCTACATTATAAAAATCATGGAATTGAATTTAAGAGGTGAAGATATGAAAATGAAATAGTTTTTAATAATTTGATATATATTTACAGCTTATAAATGGTCAGTTTTAGGTCCACCAAATCTTATTAATGATCACCGCAAAAGAGCTCCTAAAGTTGAACCTTGACTCGAGTAAATTTCAATCCACTTTTATTATATTATTATATAACATTATTGTATGACTAATTTGTGCGATTGGATTGTGCGAGACTCGATTTATAATATTTATTATATACAGTATGATCAAGCAATGATGCAGGGGAAAGGGGGGGGGGGGGAGATTTAACCTGGATTTAACATGGGCAATATTCATTTCTCCCACTTCTTTTTTTTTTTTAAACATTTTGGCCCTCTCCTCCACTTCAAATTTAAAATTTGATTCTGGATCCGCGCATATATAAGTATATTATATATAATATGACTACGTATATATGATAATAGTTAAAATGAGCTAGTGGAGCATGCAGTTTTAGATATGAGTGATATAAATAACTCTATTATATACCATCAGACGAAGCTTTTCATTATACACCTGGAAACATTTAATAAATATTACGAGAATCGTAAATATTTTTGTGCGACAGTGCATGCAAGACAAAAATTCATTCAGAATTTAATTTCCATATCTTGTGATTGTCAATTACATTTGGTGAACATCAAACAGAGAGCGCCCGACACAATGGACCAATTACGACAATTGACAAACGAATGTAGAGACCCGAAATGTTTACCACGGCAATTATCTGACCCCTTCGAGAATAAAAACACAAAAGCATCGCGTCCTGCGCAATTTATCGATTCAAGTGAATTCCATTAACATAATTCAATAAAGCACTGGACTTGTATGTGTTCGTTGATGGAAAATCAATCGGCTTATCATTATATGTTATATGTTAATAACGTGAATTTTCTCAACATTCGATATTGTAATCATATTATCACATGAACAATATTATAGCATTTGATTAAGTTGGAGTATTACCACGCGTATATATGTCATCCATTATCTTTCCTAACATGATTGTGAGTTGAGACAGTACATGCTATATTATGTAAATTGTGTTTTTCATCTTATTGCACAAATCTTATTGAATTCGATTTTTAGATTGAATTGAAAATACTCAAATAATTAATAACAATAGTAACAATGGAATTAATACATGCGATATATACCTCTACACTGCACATGCCGAGGTGCGCATTTCAATACACGTTTATTAATGTTGTCATCACCAACAAACTATAATATATAATTCAAAATGACATGAAGTTGACTTTTATATATTCTTTATATAAGACAATATTTTTTTTTTTTTTCAATTCAATAAAAAAATACGCAACAAAAAGAATAACACCCCCAACATAACGCCATGCAGGGTACATTGTCACACTGTCAAGTTGTACAAATTGTAGATGGCTCATTGTTGTTGTTGTAATGTGGACTCGGCCACATCTATTAGAGTCCATCACGCTTTGGTAACAGACGAGAAAATTTGGCTCTCCCTTAATTACTAAAATTCAAGGTATTCGAAGTTTGTAAAATACATGCTTTTCTGGACAATTATAGTTTATCAGTAGCATGCAGTCATGCTATACGTTCTAAGTAAGGAATCTGTAGTTACGACGGTCGCTCAAACATGTACTTGATGCTTTACATTATATATCGTGTCCCAAACAAGCGGTGGAAGAGCTTGGAAAATCAAGTGCAGAGTGCACACGTCAAAAGAAAATATTTGCATATAATGCAGGACAGTCAACGACGGATCAACAAATTGCCATAAGGACAGTGGGAGTTACACCCACTAGTCATCCCCGTCCAAAACCCTGGGAAATCACAAAATGCACTCCCAAAACAAAAAACAAAAAACACAGTTTTTGTTTCCCCCTTGGATCAAAGCAACCCTAAATTTGCCCTCCCTTCCCCCTCCCAGCAACCCTATAGATATGCCCTTTTTCCCCAGAGTAATCCCCCCTCCCAAGCGAAACTATAGATTTTGCCCCCCTCCCCAATTAACACTAGATTTCCTTCCCCTAAATACCCCCTCAAGTAGCCCTAGATTTCCCCCCTTCAATAAGTAACTCCACATAGATTACCTTCTCCTCCCTCCAAAACAACCCCTATTTGCTTACCGTTTGAGTCCTGCGTGTTTGGTTCCGTTGAGCGCGAACTTGGCTCTGGGTTTATCCGAACTGACGGTGGACACACTCTCTGGGGGGGACGGTTTCTCCTCGCTGGTGGCTGGGGACTGCGAGGTCAGCTCGGAGGGCAGAGAGTGGGGGTGCTGGGGGGGCAGCCCCGTGCACAGGGGCTTCTCCTCCCCCGGTAGCATGTAAGACAACATTGTAGAGGGGGGAGTGACTAGAAACAATCTACATAGTGTCTCACTTAATTGCAATATTTTAACGTTAACATTATTTTAAAATTTATCCGCTTATTATAAAGCGGCGCTAGTGTTCGTAATTTTTTCGTTCTTCGTTCGTTTTCTTCTTCGCTCCAAAGTACTACCTGTAATAATCGATACATACAGTTAGTACACATACATACAAGTACATTTAAATAAATTATACATTACTACTTTCTCTTTCAACAGCTAGCATATAAAAGAGAATATAATTCTTAGAACTGTCAAGAAAAAAATTGCTTTTTTTGTCTGTTTTGTATCACATATTTATGTCGGCTATAAATTAAAATAAAAATTTCTGTGAAGACATTTGTAACGTTACACTTAAAGAGATTACAACAACAAAAAAGTTACAGTCGAACAAGAATTTTTATATACATAAAAATAAAGTGCATTATTTTTGTATCAAAAAGTGTGTTGAACGATTATAAGTTGTCTTGGACTAGTATTGTTTTAAGTGTTCTATTTTTGAGTTTTATCATCATTGCATATTTTAAATTTTTAATATATAAATCATAGTTTGTAAGTTGCTCAAACAAAATATGTATCATTAATGTAATCAATTGGTCAGGGGTAAGAAAAGGCATTATTGCCTTACCCTCGCCATAAAGTCGAATAAATAAAATAAATAATAAAATACTGTATAAAGAGTGGGGAGAAATTTCAATGCAAACTATTTACAGTACTCAAATATCAGATTAATAAAAAAACATCTGCAACTTTTCTCAATGAAATACAACAGCTTGTATAAAAAAATAAAACACAACAATGCTTTTAGTGCCTCAGAAATAAAAATTACACAAATTTTTTACGTCTCAATTTAAGCCGCAAGACTTTAATTCTGTTATAAGATTCAATGAGGAATTATGATGTGGCTATTACACTGAGAAAATTTCTTACTACGGTACAACTTTGAATTTTATTATGACAGATGGATGCGATTTGTAAATAAGCCATGTTGTGTTAAAAACCATGAGAACATTTAAAAATTATCAATATGATCAGATCATGTATTGTTTATCTATAAATGAAATTCAACCGTACGTCAGAGTGTCATATCCCTATAGAAAATATCACCAAAAATAAAATAGCGATTAACTAAATACAGTAAATACACTTGATATCACTCGATAAAAAGTGATTGAATTATTTGTTAACCAACGATCGATCAAGATTAATATATATTTTTTTTTTTTTATTAGAAGTCTAGCACCTGTCGCCCAGCTCTCATTAGGTTTCTATATAGATATAGGAAACGATGCAGTTAACAATGGAGTATTGTCCTCAATTTTTTTTATTGCAAAAATGGATAGAGGGTGCAAAGTTATGCTACCCTGATTTTTTTCAGATTTTTTAGAGCCCGGGAACTATTTTTAAAAAATTATTGAAAGTTATTTTTGTGACGTCACGAGACGCCGCTCCTTAAGAAAAAGATAGGACTTGTCGCCGCGTGACGTCACAAAAAGGACTTTCAATAATTTTTTAAAAATACTTCCCGGGCTCTAAAAAATCTGAAAAAAATCAGGGTAGCATAACTTTGCACGCTCTATCCATTTCTGCAATAAAACAAATTGAAGACAATACTCCATTCCTCCCGATTAATTGACCATTTAAATAACATATTGAACATATTATATGACACGCCATTATCGGGGGTAATGTTAATTACCATATAACCCGGACGTTCTTCGGTGTCCAATAAGACGTTGCCAATCCCAGTTACGTGATTAAACGTACATTATTTGGCGGCCCAGCCTGCGTGAAGAGTCGATACCCCCCGGGGACGTGAGCAACATGACTCAGCCAGGACTACACGATGTAAGCTGATGAGCCGGCCAAGCTTCATTTACGTAACGTTTACGTAGAAAACAGGTGAAGTTTATGTAATAATATAACTCTTAATTAATAAAATAACGCTTTTTTTTAAATAAACTGTGCATGATGTTATGACTGAATTTAACTTCCAGGATCCCAAGCGTTTTTTAAGGTTTTTAGGTCCTTTCAAAACCGAGGTAGCCATGGCCCTATAATGTCAATTTCAACCAACCCAGCATTCGCCTGGTTGTGATTGAGGAGATCATGGAAACCTCCAAGATGGTGGATGCCATCAATCAACTCGTCCCGTTTGCTCGAGTGAATGTTCTTTAAATTAAATCGATTTAATTTCATATATTTTATTTTCAAGGGTGCGTAAAATAATATTATAGCTTTTTAAACGAGTTGTAATACAAAACTATGATTTAGTATAATGATATATATCTTCGAGTATAAAGATAAAAATCTGAGGTGTGAACACCCTCAGGCGTTGACTAAACAACGTCTAATTCGCCGCCTGATAACATTCGTCTGAGCTTCACCGCTTGTATTATTGACACAACACTATGAGGAGCTTTAACCTGGCAGGACTGGTTATTTAACGATAACTTGGGTAATTAATAACATTAATGAGTCGGTTCATATCAGTAAGGGACTAATAAATAATTTGATTTACTACGCGACCAGAGACCATGTATATACATCTCATCTGCGGACACCACACGAACTTTACTCCTGCCTTGTTTATTATATTAGACATTACCACGCAGTCTATGGAAGCGTGGTGAACCAAATTTTTTTGATATTGATAGACTGGGTGCTCTTCTTACCCCACCAAAATTACAAATCTGCATCTCTCTGTCTATTAAAGCTGTAGCTCTAGCAAGCTAGCAAGTGAGGCAGGAGTAAAGTTCGTGCCATCTAGAGATACATAATTAAAGGTACAGGCCTCAAATTACAAATTAGACAGACATTAAGTGTTGCTCAAGTTTATAATCAACATTCGTATTATTTTTTACCTGCGCGCGGTGCGTCTGTGCGAAGTCGCGCTGTAAAGAAAGTCCTTGCTGACTTCACAACTCACAGCTAGCACCAATTAGCATTGAGTTGTGACGTCATCAAGGACTTCGTGACGTCATCAAGGACTAAATTTCTTACTTTGAACTGCTACTTCGCACGGATGCATCACGCGTGGAAAAAAATGATGCGAATATTTATAATATACTGTAAACCCACTTGGTGGCTGTCTAATTTGTATTTTGAGGCCTGTATGCCTTTAAGATATGTGCCTCTTTTACTGAGACTACACATAAAACTATAAGTTTTTAAACATCCCGATGGCATAGAGTTATTTAAAAAGCGATATCATAAAGGGATGTGAATGTACTGCAGTAACAGTAACATATTTTTGTATTCTTGTTTATATACGTCGGGAAGGATGTCGTCTGCGGTTTAAAAAAAAAAATAAAGTTACCCAGGCAAGAACGAATAGTACAAGTATGTATATTATGTACATATATAAATATAGTATGTATCATTATATACTGTATATTATTTTACACTTCTATCATATAGACAAAGCTTTCGTTAATGTCTGACCGATTTATGAATGCTGCTTTAAGGTGTGTTCGTAAACCCTACTCGGTGTACACTGTGATCTGTGGGGTAGGTAGTCATCTGCACTGGTATAAGACAAGGTGGGTAAAGGTAGACCCTTTACCCACCTTTACCCGTCTACCTTTACCCACCTTGGTATAAGAAAACGGTGCAAGGTCATGTACAGCGAATAGGTTTACGAACAGACCTTTAAATCCAGTATTGTGTTAATGATTTGAAATTTGAGGGAATTACCATAGAGAAATATATTTATTTCTCTATGGAAGTACATTCCTTTGTATGTCGGAGCTGCAATAAATGAAGGTAACGTTTGAATTGAGCGAGACTATATACATAGAAAATACGCCTCCCCACAGTTTAAGTCGATATAAATGTTTAATGCAGGTGCAGCACCAAATATGGATAAAATGCATAACAACCTGCGGCGATTGCGTCATGGAGATGTCACTACACAATATCAGCAATATGTAGGACGAAAGGCGTTCACTTTTCAGCCTGCATGCATACGCCCCATAACTATAATACAGACATCCCCATTCGCTTTTCAAGAAACTTCAGGTATATTATCGTGTAAGATCCTCCGCATGTCAGCCAGAAATTTGAACAGAATCATAGTACTTTTCCACGGACGCTATAAGCATTATACTGTCACACGTATAATATGCATAACTGATAAAAGACACGTAGGTGTTCGATATATAAGATCAAAGTTATCCTATAATTCTGGGTATTATATATATCCGAGGGTATTTTATCAAAGGGTATTTTATCCGTGATTCCCTATAATATATCAGGTTTTTTGGTCATTTCCTAATAGTTAACATTCCTTCCGATGATGGCGTCAAGACGCAGGCGCATCCAATTTATTTTTAACATTGGTCCTATAGAGACACTCCCCCCCCCCCCCGAAATTTGGTCCTGGATCCGCGCCTATCTGGACGCATGCAAGGTATTAAAAATAATGCTTATAAAAAGTAGTTTAATTATCTTACTGTTAGTATAATTTGACTATATAGAATCTAATAACCCATTTCACCATTCTCTTTACCTTTTAATATCTTTGTTTTGTAATATGTTAATATGTACATATAATTGGTGAAATAAAAAAAAAAATAATAATAATATATATATATATATATATAGCAATCTAGTTATAACATCTTTTAAGGTTTTTGGTCAATGCATCTGATTAGCTGAACTTAATTTTCATATTGACAGATGGACTAGAAATAAAAAGAGATAAAACCAAACTTGCACTTTCTACTGCATATATGTGTATTATACGACTATATGTCGTCGCAGTGTAGTCATGCAGGCTGGGGCGGGGAACCTGCATGTAAATTAGGCGTGGGTGGGTGGAGTCGACGTCCTCTTGACCCAAACCTGTGACGTCACCATTGAGCACCAATGACGTCATGCGGTGATGTCATTTCAGTTTTTTAATTTTAAACATTAAAATTAAAAAAATGGTTTATTATACTCGGAACGTAACTAGATCAGGGCAGAGAGTTAATGAAATGGTGGAGGCGCATTTGTCGCGATACTTTAGCCGCATGTTTGATACTGAGCTCGGTTTGTTGAATATAAAGATGACAAGATGGCTACTATATGAATTTCTATATTATATACAAATGCGCTAATACAGTAGAACTAAGTCGAGCGCGCAAGATTTTAATATTACAATGATGGTCCAGAGTTAGAGACAAGAGACAATTAAAGAAGAAAAACTTCCCTCATCATTTGATGGCAATATTTGTCAATCTACTGTTTCAAAAATACAAGCAACGTTCTTTTTTTTTCCCCATATTTCCAAATACATTGCAAAAATAAAAATAATATATTACACGATACACTGCATGTTTTTTCTACCAAATGGTATAGGGAAGTTAATAAATTATACTCTGAAAAACATGTATTTTGTATTATTTATAACTTTTATTATCTTTTTTGAGCTATAAAATAAATTTATAACATATAGCTTGATATCGACAAAACGTTGCCAGAGAATTTTTACCTTGCAATATAAACCAAATAACACTTTTAACGTTAAGATAGGAGGATGAGCTCCCAATATTTGTCCAGCAGGAACTTTGTCAGGATACGGTGATCCTTCTATGCTAAGTGCATGCTGCTCTAATGGAGAACGTGACGTCACCATCTTGTGAGAGACGATATAAAACATGTGAGAAATAATACATAGTAGCACCATGATGTATGCTGCAACTACACTTGATAAAAATTAACGATTCACCTCATGCACTTCTACGTACGCGAGTCAAAGAAAATTTCTGTCAGGTGGAATCGAATGAAATAAATTTTAAAAAATCGAGAATTATCTTCTAAAACCTATAATAATAGCTTATGATTTGTGTAAATTCAAGTGGACCGTTTCTTCACAATAGCTCCATTTCCGGTGTCCGTCCATAAGGCCAATGTTAAACTTCTACCTCAAAACTGATCAGACAGATCCACTTCAAAATTTGCATGCTACATATCAATCAACTGAGAACTGGACAGAAGGATTTTAATAATAATAATTCCAAATTTTGGCGAGGCTGGACAAATCTAATAAAAAAATATTCTCACATATTTAAATATACATGTCATAAATCTCCAATTTCCAGCTATAACTTCCGGGGGTTATTTTAAATTACTTGAAGTGTAGTTCAGTTTGTAATGGTATCATATTCCATCTTAAACATGCAAAGCTATCATTAAACGATGACTAAGCCAGTTAATGTAAATAAAATTGTACAAGCAATAAATAATACATTAGTGTCTTAAAGAAGATTCAACTTTCATATTAACGTACGATATTTGTGAAAATTAAACGTTTTTACAGTTACATTGACCTTAAAATTGATCAAAAATTAATTAACATCTTTATGAGGAAAAAGGCTATACAAATTTAATGTCAGTAATAACTTTGTTAATTTATTAACGATAATAACACTCTCTGTACATGGTGTACACCTACTCTAATTGTTGTAACTGGTTTGGCAACTCCTAAGTACACTTGGTATGATAATTTTAATCACCTCAGACAATTAGGACGCCATATTTACTCTTGGATAATAATTCAAGACAGCTTTCCGTATCGGGAACGTGACTCATAAAACATGATCATGTGTTTTTTTTATCGACTATAACAATTATTATTATATAACGCTTTTTTATCGTCAATTATATCTGCGTAACGTCTTTAAAAGGCAACATTGAAAAAAATTAAGATCTTTCAGTGCAAAAAAAAAAAGTTTCAAAGCAACAAATCATTATTTATTTATAATTTTAAAATTTAAATTATATTATTTACATGAAATTTAAATGACATTATTATTTTCAACTCTTTAAATATAAATAATTATAATTCCTTTATTTATACTTTCATTTCATTTCATTTCCCATTCTGCAACCAAATTTTATCAAATAATAATTAAAAAAAAAAAAAAAAAAAAAAAAAAAAAAAAAAAAATCAACAATCGCGACCTTGAAAACTCACCTAAATGCAATAAAGTTCCATTAATTCATGCATGAAAAGCTTCTCTTTCACTATGAATTTATTTGTTGAAATCCTTTTGAAAAGTTTAAAGCCCTCTCAAAGATAAAATTTAAAGGGACAAGTTTAAAGGTCACAGGCAAGCGAGCGTGTTTTAAATTATCAAAACAATCACGTATCGGGAGGCGTAAAAAGACACACGCGGGGCATCGCAAATCACAGCAATACTTCTTATTCAATCAACGTAAGCATGTTTTTGTTCTCAGTGGTGAGTCACATGGACGTTTTATTTATGTCGATTCAAACTTTGATAAAAAAATTTATTCCCCACAGCTCTGCACATATTAGCTTATCATTTTGTGTTTATTTATTTATACGTTTTTTAGACATATATAGAGGGAAATGTTTAATTAATAATACACACATATATGTTTTCGTTTTTACCACGACATATACAGTATATATTATATAAATCATGTACACATACGTATAAATATAGTTGTTTCTTGTATTCATTGTTTCAATGTAATGAAGTAATTCTGTATTAATATTAAGCAGATTGAGTAGAATATTGTAAAAGCTGTGATCAATAAGTACAAAGCTGATGAAACTGGAAGTATAATAGGACTTTTTTTTAAATATATTTATATAATATCAATTTACCATGCATGTAAAAATAATAAACACATGTTATTAATGAACGAAAACACTTCTAAAAACAATTAATGTAATCCTCTATACGACTAAAGATTAAATTCCCTAAATAGTCTCAAGAGGCTGAATGTACACTCGTCACCTTGGAAAATTTCCCATTTGCAGCCTTGTTAATCTCCAGGTAGTCATGTATGCTATTCTTAAAGGTGAACTGAAGGGATTGCTTTTTTTTCCCTTTAGGGAACCTTATATTACCTATCCCATCCATCTGCACTAATTTTTTCATGGCAGATACTTATTGTGCTGCTGTAGGACAATTAGTGAAAAAGTGAAGTTGTGACGTATTAGCGACGGTTGCTCGCGATCGACGCTCCCTCGGCAGTTTCCGCGGTCGCTCGCGGTAGCTCGTGTGTTTTTTCACGGCGGCGAGTTTTAAGTCAACCAACCGTCGCTAATACGTCACAACTTCACTTTTTCACTAATTGTCCTACAGCAGCACAATAAGTATCTGCCATGAAAAAATTAGTGCAGATGGATGGGATAGGTAATATAAGGTTCCCTAATGGAAAAAAAAAGCAATCCCTTCAGTTCACCTTTAAGGGGTATGGTGATCAAGGCTGCAAAGGGAAATTTTCAGAGGCGACGACTGTACAATGAATAAATAAAAATTATATATTTTTATATAATAACAATATTAACAATCATGATATATTGCAGGAACAATTTGTTTTATAATGTCTCTGCTAAGTTTTAGAATTATTTCGATACACTCATTGTAAGGCAAGAATCCATCCGTTTCCGGTACTATATATTATAATATACTTTCGACAGTGATTTACTTACTTAGTTAAACTGTATTATATTATACGCCCAGTAGTTCTCTTACTATACAACTCTATATAGTAACTATAGTTAACCCCTCGATTAGAAAACTGATATTACCCTTACAGTTTATCTCTAAGGTGTTTAAAATTCACCCCTACCCCCGAAATAGTTTTTCATTTTATTACACTATCAGAAACTTTGATGAATTGGTTAAGTTTTTTATTATGTTACATAAATAGGCGATTTAATCAACGTTTTTCCCCTAATAAAAACGTCATATCAAGTACCGGTACTGTGCGTGTACCGAGTTGCGTGTGTGGGGCTAATTTATGCTGCAAATCAAGCATCACGATGTCGGTGGGGGAGGGACGCTACACTCAACAAAAAGGACTCTTAAATCAGAAAATTTATTACAATATAAAAAGGAATATATTATACTCAATGGATAAACTGCTTGAAATTTGTTATCAATATTTTTTTTTATCTCCTAGCAAATATGCAAATATTTAATAATATTTAACATACAAGCAGCATTAGCAGCAAGCATAATATATACATTTCATGATTATGGCGTCACAGTATATCTTTTCCCTCGATTTTGAGGATGTTAGAGCGGTAAAAAATATTGAAAAAAATGACAATACATAACTTCAGGTCCTCTATCCAAAATATACAATAAAAAAATCATGAAAAAAGGTTATCCATTAAAAATATAAAGGTTTTAATAAGAAATAAGAAAATATTTGGACCTGGTCTAGCTAAACTGACTATAAATAGTATAAATTATATTGATGGTTGATTCTGCATTTATTATGGAATGGGATATTTGTATTATAAACCTGATGTTCTACACAAACTTGTATTTCACAGAATTGAGTAAAAATATGAAAAAAAAAAATGACTACCTCGTTGTAATGTGTGAGCTCTGTATGAAAGAAAAAATTGTGCGTTTGCAAAAATGATAAACTGAGAATATACGACCGTAAGCTGCATGTAATTTATCTTTTTGTAAGACGACACTTTTATAATTTGCTATTTGATAAATAATCACCAAAGGAAAAAAGTGATATGAGCATAATATATTACATGAGATTATTATAAGAGGTAGGATGAAATAATTTTAATATGATCAGTAGTAAGATAATTATACCATAGCTGAATTGCCATTATTATTAATATAATATACTAGGTAATACACACTTTTTAATCGTTGTATTTTTATGCAAAAAATATATAAATATACCCTACATAATGGCTTATCTTATAGCTATAGATCTATTTAGAATGCAGGTATATTCAAAATTTTCTGTGAACTGCCACCATATATGATATGCATTATATATATATATATATATATATATATATATATATATATATATATATATATATATATATATATTTAAAAAGGTATGTAATACTTCAGCCGATATTTTCTTATAAGAAAAAATTATATGCAAAAAGGTATCGTGAAAAATATCACTGTAAGAATAGGGAAATATAGCAAACTTTGCCTACTTTGTGTTTTCTCAGTGCACATGCGTCTTTCTATAATAAGTATGTACTTTCTGACCAAGCTAATAACATTTTGAGTTCGATTTGTGACACTGCACGCCATTGTTGAGTCCTCCACAACAATATCGACCTCCTCCGTCTGGCCCGTCCATAATACATGAGCCGGTGATTGATGAAACTGTAGCTGAGGAGGGAGGAGGTGAGTCACCCCCAGCAGATGGCATCACTGACCCCCTCTGGCAAACTCCTCAACATTGTAATGGTGAAGCCGCGGCGACACAGACTTTCACCTCAGTAGACTCTTGACATTTATGTCATAAGGCGTTATCGTCACAACTTATTGAATCATAATAATTTTATAACATAAAGAGTTGTATGTAGAATAATTAGTCATCTTGTTGGTAAAAAAAAAAAAAAAAAAAAGAGGAACACTGTGCGTTACACCCCTGTAAGATCCAATGGAGGCTTCAAGTGTTCCCCGGCGGGAAAATTTTCTCCATAAGCCACCATGTTAGAACATTTGAATTTTTTCTCGGTAACTATTAAAGGCCTTCTGAACCTTTTCACAGTACTAAGTACACGGTTAGCTTTGCTTCAGTGTGATTCGGCTGCATAATTTTTTTTTGTTTCAGTAGCACAGATATCAGAGATAATATAGCCGATGAAGAAGCTCCTGTGACGTCACTCACGCTCATTCAGCGGCGACAATATAGGGAAATCAATGCAAAAGATAGGTGCACTACCGCTGCAACCACGGACACAATTTTACTTCTGGAATTTTGAAACTTGACCAGCGCATGCAGTCTTGATAGTATTTGTCAAATAGACTCAAAGAATTTTTTGGTGGCGTGTATACAGACTGAGTTATTGCGGCAGCAAGATAAGCCAAAAATTTAACATTGTTTTCCTATACAACATTTTCGCTCCTCTTTCTACCGCAATAACTCGGTTTGTATCAATGTCATCAAAAAATATCTTTCAGGCTATTTGAAAAATTCTATCAAGACTGTCCTGGTAAAGTTTCAAAATTACAGAAGTCAAATTGTGGCCGTGGTTGCAGCGGGAGTGAACCTATCTTTTGCAGGGATTTTCCTATATTGTCGCCGCTGAATAAGCGTGAGTGACGTCACAGGTTCCTTTTCATCGGCTATTATCTCTGATATTTGTGCTGCTGAAACAAAAAAATTTATGCAGCCGAATCATACTAAAGCAAAGATTACCGTGTACTTCCATTGTGCAAATTAAGGTTCATAAGGCCTTTAAAGCAATCAATTTTAAAACATCTCCTACCCCCCCCCATTTAGGGGTCTTCACTCAAGAGCTTATTTTTCTCTAAAAAGTATACATCGTTTATCCCAAAAAAGCAATTTCCAGTTTTTTTAACATAGGACGGCAGGACGCCGCAAAATCAGCTGACTTGAAGCCTCTATATTTGTGACTTGTGACTAAAAATTGTTTGGTATACAATACAATATATGTTACAATCGTTTTATTAATTGCATACATTTTATTCTGCGTATTAAAAATTTAAAACTTCATTAGAATTAATGCTATATAGTTAAAAATTTCTTATCAAAAACACGGAAAAAATTGTTTATTTTATAATACTGTCTTAAATGGGTGTATAATGAGAGTGTGATCACAAATAAGTACATTAATTTTAACTTAAACCAATCACTTGCAGTCTATCGCATTATTATTATATTATACAGTACAAAACAAAGCTTCACGTTCCATATATTTTGCCGATGACTGTACGACGTAATCCGCAAGTACTGTAATTGGTATTTGTAAATATGAACATAATTATTAATGTAGAGCACGCCTCTGTCCATAGGCAAGTTAAAATTGACCTCTGCATTATGAATGTGTTGCATAATTAATGCAGCTACTTGAATATGCAAATTAATGTTTGAACATAGTAATTGGTTGGAGACGTATAAAAAACTAATTTCTACCAGCTTAGCTCTGATTTTTAATAAGGAAACCATTAATTTCAATTAAATTAATTAACGCGGGAAGCTATGCCATTCCAGTCATGTTAATTGTATATATTAAAAAAATCAATAAAAATGTTAAAAAAATTATGCATACATATTAATTATTTATCGTATGTACACTCCATGCAAATAAAAATGTCCGATTCAGCTGTACATGTACATGTACGGATATTGTACATTTTTATTGAATACCATGCGTGGAGAGTCCTGGGCACCTCCGGACAGCATGAACTTTACTCTTGCCTCTTTTGTTGGTGCTACAGCTTTATAAACAGAGGATGCAGATTTGTAATTTTGGGGGATGTAAGAAGAGTACCCAGTCTATCAATATCAAAAAAGTTTAGCTTCACCACACTTCCCTAGACTGCGTGGTAACGCCTATACTGCGGTTCAGATTTAACTTGGATTTCGTCGGAAACGCTCGGGTGTCTTCGGCTCGGCTCAGCCAATAAAATTCTTCGTTACAAACCAACTACCAATGACTGAAGATGTTGCAAACACAACGAAAACCAAGTTAAATGTGAACCAGAGTATATACAAACAAAACAGGAGTTAAGTTCGTGCTGTATATTATTATAATACATGCAGTCCTGGTGAACAATAAATAAATGGTCTCTGATACGTGCTTTTCTTTTATGTTACCTCCCCAAACATTTTTGCACTCAGAGCTGCATATATAGCAGACATACAGTAACTTTCGCGCTGTTTCGAGTTGTATACCATTGTGCACATAAGAAACAAAACTATATATACAACGTATATTCTCTTTATGTGCATGCATGCAAATTGTGCTAGAAAAGCAATCCATTACATCCCTATCTTAAAATTAATCTACATGTTGTAAATTTAAAGGGATGAAGATTTCTTGTTTTTTTATATACCACGCTAGAGAATAATAAATCCATGCATTATCGTACGAGAATAACTTTAATGGGTGTAATAAAACGTTAAAATAAATGCAAATGTTTCTTATACAACAATTTGATGATAAACAGACATTTTTGCAAACCAAATGTTATAAAATTCAAATTCAAATTTTTATTTCGATCATAGGCTGTACAGCATGGATCACGTCAATTATTACATTAAATATGTAACATACTTAATTCTAATTAAAATTAGCCTAAATTTAATAAATTTAAACACATATACCCAAACAATATTTAAAATATATATGATCTATAAAATTAATACAATAATTAAAATTGTGTCCTTTTAAACATCACATTAGCACCATAATATATTTAACACACAACTTTTAAATTCAATTAAAAGTCTATACATCTTGACAAAATAATTAGTTACTTTAACAATTTACTAGTAGTAAATTAGTTATTTAAAAAGCACTTTTGCATAAATTGTCATATATTCACATAATTTATTTCTTCTTTTCACAGTACAATAAGTTTCTTGATGCACTTACTCTTCTTGTATGAATTATTATGAAAGCTGTAAAATTTTAATATGAAAATTTAACCACAATCACATGTTTGATGTTATTTTTCCCTTTTTTTTTTTTTTTTTTTTTTCACTGTATCACATTATCTTGATGATCTTAATGGATGATAATTAAGTTTTACATTAATATATTGGTTTTCTCACTATAGTAATTATTATGCTGTGTCAGCTACGTTCCAGTTTGCTACATCTCCATCTGTTATTTTTGTGTCCTCTGAATAAAATTCTTTAATATTGTAATACTCTTTTTTTATTAAGATAGTTTTCAGTTTATTTTTGAATACATTATCACTACTTTCATCTCGCAATGATTGTGGTATAAAATCGTGAATTTTATGCGTTTGGTAATATGGATTATTTTTATAAAAAGCAGATTGGTGTTTTTTTACTACTACCTTCGATTTATTTCTTGTATTGTATGGAGAAATGTCGGAAACTTGATCGTATGACTCAGCATGTAGTCTTTTATACATTGCACATTTGTAAATATAAATACACGGTAAAGTTAACATGTTCAGTTCCCTAAAATATGTTCTACATGAATCATATTTTTTAAACCCTTTTATTGTTTTAAGAGCCCTTTTTTGAAGAATAAACAGTCTATTTAACATAACATTATCACTACCCCACATTATTATACAGTAGCTTAAATGAGAATATATATTTGCATAATATACAGACAGTAATGTAGGATCTGACACAATTCTTTTTAATGAATACAACAAAAAATTTCCTCTATTTATTTTTTTTGAAATTTCTTTTAAATGTACATCCCAATTTAGTGTATTATTAATATTCAACCCAAGAAATTTGGTATCACTTGCTTCTTGGATAATATCCCCATCTAGTTTAACTGTAATATTTATTGTTTCTTTACTTGTTGGTAATTGAAATCTGAGGAATGCTGTTTTATCTACATTTAACAATAGTCTGTTGCATTTACACCAATTTACAAGTTGTTGTACAGTATTATTTGCTCTCAGTTCTAAATCTTTTACTGTTTTTGCTGAGATCTTTGCATTTGTATCATCAGCGAATTGTGATATCTCATCAGCATCAATGAGGTGTGCTGCCAAATCATTTGTGGTAAAGTTGTATATACGGGGGCCCAATTTGGAACCCTGAGGGACCCCAAGGGTTACGGGTAGAAGGTCGGATTTGTATTCATGATTAACATTTCCATTTAGTTCTGATTTTATTTCAACATATTGATATCTATCACTAAGATAGGATTTAAACAAATTTAAACTGGTCTCATCACAACCCATGGCATTAAGTTTGGTAATAAAAATGTCGTGAGGGAGGCAATCAAACGCTTTTGAAAAGTCAAAAAAGAGTCCAACTGAGTATTTCTTATTTTCTAAATCATCATAAATTGGATTAATAAATTCAAATATAGCAGTTTCAGTTGATTTTTTAATCTGAAAGCCATGTTGTGTGGGGGATATAATTTTATTATTTTGTTCGTAAATAGCAAATTGCATATCCATTACAGCTTCAAAAATTTTGGCAAATACAGATGACAGACTAACAGGTCTGTAATTTTGTATATTATTTTTACATCCTTTTTTATGAAGGGGGTATACTTTTGAAATTTTTAAACATGATGGAAATATACCTTCTAGAATTGATTGATTAATTACAAAAGAAAGAGGAACAGCAATAAGTTCAGCACAAATTTTTATAACAGTGTAAGGTACATCATCTGGACCAGCTGCATTTTTATTTGGGAGGCTTTTCATAATTTTTAGTACATCAAAATAGTTTATGGTTTCAATTTTAAAAGGTGGAATATTTTTAGAATTGGTGGGAGGAGGAGGGGTAGACAAGTTAACTTGAGATGGACTATGTTCCCCGTATTTTGATGTAACTAAATTTTTTGGAGTATTTACAAATAAACTATTACATTCATTAGAAATTAAATTAGGGTTAGTGATTATAGTATTATTTATGTTTAGTTCAGTAATTGAATTTTTATTTTTTTGAATATAATTTGTTTCAGATTTCACAACATCCCAAGCAGTTTTTACTTTATTGTCAGAATCCTTAATTTTTTTATCATTTAAATTTTTTATTGCATTCATTACCTTAATGTTGTGTAACTTATATAGTTTTTTATATTCAGGCATAATTGAGGAATCATGATATTTAGCTTCAATAAACATTTTTTTTAAATTCTGACTTTCTAATACAAGTTCTGGATGGTGTTTAATCCATGCAGGGGTTGTTTTTTTATTATAAATTTTTTTCTTGATTTTTGGAAAAGCTTCATTGAAATGGTACATAAAAATATCTAAAAATATTTTCCATTTTTTTTCTGAATCTCCATCAGCCGATCGAAGTTCACTCCAATCTTTTCGCATTAATAATTGCATGAATAAATCCTTACTTGCTTTATCAAACACACGTGTTGTCCTATAGCGACATTTACTGTTTGAAGAACTGCAGTTATTGTTTTGTGGCGGTGCATTTAAAAAAATTGTATTATATTTGTGATCTGATAAATTTGTAATTACCGTTTCAGGCAATGAAAATAATTCTGTTTTATTACATATTAAATGGTCAATGAGAGTGGACGATTTTTTATTATCATGAGTTTCAATTGAATTTAGCACACTTAAATTGTATGTTTCTAAAAGATCTGAATAAGATTTGCTTGCGGAATTATTTATGCAAATATTAATATTAGTATCACCACCTATAAATATTACGTCATTTTTTTTGTTGTTGTTCATGAATGATTTAATTAAAGTATCAAATTCATCTAAAAATTTTGAAAAATCCGCAGATGGAGATTTGTATAGAGAAAAAATGAAAATATTATATAATGGAGTTTTTATTTTTCCTCCGCAACATTCAAAAATATTTTCATTTACATTGATCCCTGTTAAAGGATCAATATTGACACTTTCTTTTGCAAATAATGCTACACCCCCTGATTGTCTTTTATTTTTTGTTCTTGCAAAAAATGAAATTAATTTAAAGTTTTTAATTCTAATTGACTCTATTTCATTATGTTTTAGACCATGTTCACAGATCAAAATTATGTCTATATTTTCTTTTTCTAATTCAATTTCAAATGAAGCCTTTTTCTTTTTTGTTAAATGTTGAATATTGATTTGCATAATTTTTAATCTATGAGGAGTAGCATTATTATTATTAACGTTAATTTGTCTTTTGTTTATGCTATTTACATTAGTTAAAACTGACTCTGAGGTATTATTTTCTCCCTTGCCATCTTTTTTTGTATGCGGAAAAAATCCTCAGCATCTATAAAATCATTTTCATCAAAGTCACTTAAATCTGAACTAGATTCATAATAACTACTAGAACTAGACATACTACGAGTGGGACTTGAATTACAAAAATTTGAATTCAATTCAATTGATTGACTAATTGAGGGGGTCATATTTATAAAATTAGACTGTACCTGATCGTCTTCATATATTCTCAATGATTGAGAACCATCACTGCCCAGGTGTAAAATAGTTTTACTGCACGGAGGCCCTAAGATACGTTCTCCATTGCTGGAGGCGGCCTCTGATGATGGGACCACTGTTGTGTTAACACTAGTGGGTGCGACCTCCGAGGATGGAACCACTGTTGTGTTAACACTACTGGGGGCGGCTTTTGGGGGTGGAACCACCGTTGTGATGACACTACTGGAGGCGGCCTCCGGGGGTGGCATCACTGGTGTGATGACACTATTGGAGGCGGCCTCTGGGGGTGTGATCACTGATGTGAAGACATTACTTGGGGTGTCCTCCGGGGGTGGGAACACTGTTGTGAAGACACTACTGGAGGCGGCCTCCGGGGGTGGCATCACTGATGTGATGACACTATTGGAGGCGGCCTCTGGGGGTGTGATCACTGATGTGAAGACACTACCGGGGGCGGCCTCCGGAGGTGGCATCATTGGTGTGATGACACTATCGGAGGCGGCCTCCGGGGGTGTGATCACTGATGTGAAGACACTACCGGGGGTGGCCTCCTGGGGTGGGACTACCGTTGTGAAGACACTAATGGGGGCGGCCTCCGGAGGTGGCATCATTGGTGTGATGACACTATTGGAGGCGGCCTGTGGGGGTGTGATCACTGATGTGAAGACACTACTGGGGGCGGCCTCCGGAGGTGGCATCATTGGTGTGATGGCACTATTGGAGGCGGCCTCTGGGGGTGTGATCACTGATGTGAAGACACTACCGGGGGCGGTCTTCGGGGGTGGTACCACTTTTGTGACTTTGCTGGAGGTGGCCTTTGAGGGTGTGATCTTTGTCTTGGCCACACTGCTGGAGGAAGCCGGTCTGTTCTTGTAAGCTTCATCCACCCATCTTGATAGTTGTGGTTTTTGTGGTTGAGGATGATGATTTTTGTTCTGTTTGAAGTATACCCGCATGATGATTTCGGTGTCTGAGAAGTTTTCTTTAATTATATCCCTCACCACGTTCCATGACAGTTTGTCGAGCCCACAACCGAGACGAGGTATGGCAACGTAACGTACTCCTAGTTCTACACATTTGTCTCTAAAATCTTGTATTGCTTTTCTGAAGTCCTCAAGGGTAGGGTTATCTTCAGATTTTTCTTTGGTGATCAGATAGAAGATGAATCTTTCGTTATCTTCTAATACTGCAACTTGTCCAACATGTTTCTTCATGTTCAAAAGTTCCTTCATTCTTTTGAATTTGAGTCTGAATTGTACTGCTATACCAGCTGACATCCTAAAGTCACTACCCACACAATGGCCTAAAGAGAATTTTGGTGGTGCTGTAAAGAGGCATTCATTTTCCATCATTTCAGTAAATTTGAAAGGACGGCGTTGTTTTACAGTATTAAGCTGATATAGTGATTTTGGTTGTGTAATTTCAAGACTATAATCATTTGATCTGAGAACGTTAAATTTATTGTTTGATATGAAATTCATTGGCTCCGTAGCGAAGTTGGTTTTTGACTGTTTTGTATTTTTGACGGTCACTGTTTGCCATTTTTCTTGTGTTGATTTTGTTTCAATAGTTACGTTTGATTTGACTGATAACTTCTGGAATCTTGGTGGTAAGTTTCGTCTAAAACGTTTTTGATTTGTAGTTTCATTGAAGCTTTGAATGTTGTTAGACGTGTTTTCTGTGATTGGAGTACTTTGTTGTTGTTGTTGTAATGTTTTCTCTGTCCGCAAGATGACACTAGTGACTGGCGTGTTTTTCGTTCCGAGCGAATTATTTGAAAAATGGCCGTTGACTTTTGAAGTTATATTGTTGTCAATATTTTCACTATTTCTTGTTTTAAGTGGGTTTTGAGATTTTTGTTGTTGTATAAACATGACCATACTATTCATGCCTGATTCTATCTTGTCAACTTTCATGCTAATGTTGTGTAATAAATAGTTCATACGTTGTAATTCACAGTAGTTACTTACATTTTGTTGATTGAATTGTGGATTAAATGCAGTATAGGGAGTTGGGGGGTGAAATTGGAGATTAAATGGATGAGGTCTTCTAATAGAAAATATAGGAGAGTGGTATAAAGGTTGCAAGGGAAAAGGTAGGAAATTATAACCAGGGCGATTTGGTGGAGACGCCATGGTTGATTTGACAACTTTAGTTCACAATGATGCACTTCACTTTTTTACCACTAAAACTGTTATTTCACAGTAGATAACAATTGTAGTAGACACTGAGTACTTAATGATTATTATTACATTAAATTTTAAACAAAAAAGCACTAAAAACTAAATTAAAAAACACTTTTTCATAGTCATACTTGGAGCTGTTGTAACCTGCTCGCCACCTAGCGGCAAAAAAATGTGTGTTCTGAATTTTATAATGCTTTTAAACACTGAATGGGACTATTAGTGACTTTATTTGTCTATCGATTGTTCCCTTTCTTTTGTTGTTCTCTAACTAAACAATAGCTATTTTAAAATCATCGTCACTTCATTTTCTTTTATAAAACAAACTACAGATAAGCTTTCACAAAGGTTTTTTTAAAAGAAATGCTGAAGTTTATTTGTAATACAAGTCTAGCTATACTTGGCATGAATGATGCAGTAAAAAACCATACACAGAAAGAAGAAGTGTTTATTTTTAAAATGGATTCCTTTGACTCAATTTCATAAATACATTCCACACAGCTTTATAATTAGCCCCATTTCACTTTGTATTTTTTTTTTTAAGTCTTTTTATTAATTTTTTATAGTTTCACCGATTTCTGATGGAATTTAAAAAAATTAGTGTTTTCTTAAGCTAGCAATATTTAAGTGCATTTCTGAAATCAACACTGTTTATTTAAGGTGTATTTCTGTAATGTTTTAGTGAACGATTGCACGCGCGAGAAACACTCTCATATTCTTAAAAATATTATTTTGTTGCTGCACCGTTTTTTTGGAATTTCAGTGTTTTTTTAATATTAAGTGCATTTCTAACACCTACCAAATATAATATTTATTTAGCTTGTGGAGTTATTTATTTAAATTTGACACTTGGTGCATTTTCAAACCGGAGGTAGCCGGAAATACAAATACCATGATGATCAACCATTTCGTATTTAAATCTTGAAATTTCACACACGACATACGTCAAACTCATATATTATAACTTTTTATAAAAATCGAATCTCAAATCTTATTAAAGAACTGCAGTGAACTTAATTTGATATTCCTTCCGGAAGTAGCCGGAAGTGTGATGTTTTGCAGAAATTCTATTTTTAATTCAGATTTGAAACTTTACAGAGTGGTTTAAAGTAGAAGTACTGACCTATGTGTGAAATTATAATGCTGAAATAAGAATTTGAAGACCAGAAACCTTATATATATACTTCCGTAAATTAGTTAAAATTACGTCTTCAACTCATCTTTTACATTGCACGTCTTTTTACCTCTAAAACACATATTATTTCCTCTTCGCTCAAAGTGAGGATGAAATGAAGACAATGGGGGACATTCACAAAGCACTTTAACCCTCAATTTAGCCCCGATTTTTAACCCTGGTGCTAAACATGGTACTAAACCAGGGGCTAACCATGTTAAGCTCATAGCTTGGCACCATGTTTAGCACCAGGGTTAAAAATCGGGGCTAAATTGGGGGTTAAAGTGCTTTGTGAATGTCCCCCAATATTTCTAACATTTTATTTTCAAGAAGAGGAAAAAATACGTAATCTCGTCTCTTTCACCTCTTTTTTCCTCTAAAATAGTGCAAAATAAGAGGAGAAAAGATGATGAGAGGAGAGCTTAATAGCGAAGAAAAGATGAAATTTATTTCAACTCGGGTGTAGAAAGCTCACTTCCGGTGAAACTAACAATACGTTTCGACTGTAGTCCCCCTCACAACCCCCTCTCTCTGGGGATGCAGGGGGTGGAGTGACAGCCCCTCACCGTTTTCTGAGATCGACTCACAATGACTAACAATCGTCGATACCAACTCCCTTTCTTCATGAGGGATGAATCTGGGGGCTATTTCGGTCTGAAGTTAAGAAGAAGAACATCGAGCTGCTTATCAGCGGCAAATTATTTCCTCACAGGAAAGAGGGTAAAAAAAAAAAGTATAATCTTTAATTGCTTGTAAACTTTATAGTTGTACTGTCAGAAATATGGCGACATAATCGTATTTTGTGTGTTTTATGTGATAAAAAGTTGAGGAAATTTAAAGAGATGTCTTCTATATAAAGCTACCATTCTAAGGTGGTATCATTTTAAAAGGGGCATCAAGTGCATGTTGTATATTTATAGTGTTAGTAAAAATATGAGGGAAGGCTGCACCTGCCATATTTTAATATGACTAATATGAGTATATAAGTTTGTGCTGTATCAGTACAAACCTACTCATATATATATCATTTAATTTCTACAAACTTTGAGGTATATTGAGACATATGCTTAAAATATTAATTATATTAGTTTAATAAATTCTTGGAGGCACAGACTACAGCCATAGAGTGATATATTGAATAGAGGTAGTATGCCCATGTTAAAAATTCAGACAAAAATTTTGATCCCTCTCTCGTTACCTTCTTGGCTTTTTATTGCCGTTTTGACAGCACACATTAATTACGCGAGTAGTTCGAGAATCTCTACGCGAGATGGCTCTTTTCACATTTTCCCCAAAATCTCGGCATCATCTCGTTTCTCTTCTCCTTTTCTCTGTCTTCTCACTCACGTGGTCCAGCCAGCCTGCTAGCTGCACGACCTGAGGGTGGGAGGGATGTTGCAGAGCCGGCAACCCTCAAGAAGACGTAACTTAACACCACACATGCACTGCTCGTTCCTGGCTCATGCTTGCAGCTACGTAATTTCAGAGAGCTTTGATTTAATCAAAGCTCTCTGGTAATTCCTTTCCTTTCGTCTTAGAAATATTTTCAGTCAATCGACTTTTAATTTAACAAAAATATGTACATAACCTACAAAATCCAGTAAAACGAAATAAATTATTATAATCACTCTATATTTATGACAAACGGGAAAAATTATATTATTATAAAGTAATTGATATTAAAAAGAGGTGCTATTTTTTTCTCATATAAATTCTAAAAAAGGTTTATGGTGACTATTATAACTACGATATTATTATTATTATTATTAAAAAATTATTGATATTAAAAAGAGGTGCTATTTTTTTTCTTTCTTATACTAATTTTTAAAATGTTTTTGGTGATTCTATTATAACTAAATACGATATTAATGTTATATATATACAAAAGCAATAAAGCAAAATAAATGGTAAAAATTTAGTTATAAAGATGTAGTTTTTCCTTCTTTTCACTCCTGGTAAGTGCCACGAAACTCCCTTATTTTCTTTGTGGACTAATAGAAAGTAAGGGGGGGGATATTAATTATGCATTTTTAATAAAAATAAAATATATTTAATTGTTTTTATAATAATACAAAAGAAGTGTAAGAAGCACAATTGTTTCCAATATATGAATAACATGCATTAAAAATATAAATATCACAGGGGGGCATTGTCAAAGCACTTAATTTAACCCCATTTTTTTTTATTTTTTTATTTTACAAGGATGCACCCCTAAGAGCTTACAGCTCGCGGCGTGGTAATGGGTAGGGATAAGGTAGGGAACGGATGCCACGGCCTGTTACGCGTCCCAGCATTCGCTGAGGTGAGACTGAGGGAACCATGGAAAACCTCAGTCAGGACGGACACCTCTACTTTTTCTCAATGGACCAAAGCGATGTCCAAAGCCTGCGGAACCACACACAAGTGCATCACTGCACTGGGTGGAAAGCGAGACGAATTTACCTCAGGGAGAGCGCAGCGTATTTTTTACTTGAAACATGGTTAGCCCCTGGTTTAGCACCATGTTTAGTGCTATGGATAAAAAACTTGGGGCTAAAGTTGGGGTTAAAGTGCTTTGTGAATGCCCCCCACAGTATACTTAAAATAAGTGCAATGGTCCAAAGCCAAGGAAACCACATAGTAGAAAAGCAACGATTTACCCCTGGGTGAAAAATATGGTTTTTGTGGAAAATGGTCACCCATCCAACTACTAACCACGTTCAGCGTTGCTTGATTTCGGTGATCTGACGAGACCCAGTAAAGCGCACCTCCCAACATTTTTTTAGTATTATAGTAAAAGAATAAAATAAAATATAAAGAAATATAGCCCGTCTTTTTAATATCAATTACTTTATAATAATATAATTTTTCCCGTTTGTCATAAATATAGAGTGATTATAATAATTTATTTCGTTTTACTGGATTTTGTAAGTTATGTACATATTTTTGTTAAATTAAAAGTCGATTGACTGAAAATATTTCTAAGGCGAAAGGAAAGGAATTACGTAGCTGCAAGCATGAGCCAGGAACGAGCAGTGCATGTGTGGAGTCAAGTTACGTTTTCTTGAGGGCTGCCGGCTCTGCAACATCCCTCCCACCCTCAGGTGGTGCAGCTAGCAGGCTGGCTGGACCACGTGAGTGAGAAGACAGAGAAAAGGAGAAGAGAAACGAGATGATGCCGAGATTTTGGGGAAAATGTGAAAAGAGCCATCTCGCGTAGAGATTCTCGAACTACTCGCGTAATTAATGTGTGCTGTCAAAACGGCAATAAAAAGCCAAAAAGGTAACGAGAGGGGGATCAAAATTTTTGTCTGAATTTTTAACATGGGCATACTACCTCTATTCAATATATCACTCTATGCTACAGCTATATACACACAGGAAGTGCACAATACAACCATAACGTACACCTCGGGAAAGCACAAACGTTATGCTCCTCTGCTTTGTTTGTCGACTTTGCCATATAAAAGTTCTACGATAAAAGTTACGTACCTCAAGATGCTATTGGACTATTTATGTGTAAACAGTAAAACTTATGTATGCAATATTATTAATTTGTATTTGAGGTTATGTGTAAGAATGGCTGTCAGGCCAAACATCGCCTAATAAAGAAATTTCTATTCTATTCTATTCTATTCTATTCTATTCTATTCTATTCTATTCTATTCTATTCTATTCTATTCTATTCTATTCTATTCTATTCTATTCTATTCTATTCTATTCTATTCTATACACTTAAGTCACTATGTAACAGAGGCGTGCACTTTTCTTTGTTAGACTGGGTGCTCTTCTTAACTGCAGTACTAAAATTACTTGCCATGGAGAGTCCTGTAAACCTCTGGTAACATGGTTCAGGTCTCATCTTATCACCGAAGTCAAGCAACGCCGAGCGTGGTTAATAGTTGGATGGGATGATGGGTGACAATTTTCGATGAAAACCACGTTTCCCACCCAGGGGTAAATCTTTGAGCTTTTCCACTATGTGGTTCCCCTGGCTTTGGACCACTGCACTTCCTGTTCATTGACAAAAGCTTTAGCGTTCATCCTGACTGAGTTTTCCACATTTCCCTCAGTCGCAGGCAATGTCGGGATGGATTGCAAGGCCATGGTCACCCCCGTTCCGTAAGAGCTCGCGAAACGCTCAAGTTAGGGTTTCAGAGGGTTCAGGGTTTCAAATTTAGTGAGTAATTAGGTAATAGAAGTACTCAATTATGGTTTGATAACAGAAAAAATTGCAAATATGTATTTTCTTTATCTGCAGCTCCAAAAAAATCAGACAGATAGGTAACGTTCTTGATGCCCCGCAGTGTACATTAAAATTACTGTCAGGTTCTATCGTCAGTACCAGCACGGAGCAACAAGTAACTCATATGCAAATATTTTTAAACAATAAAGACGGACCGACGTATATAAAATGCACGTATAGCTTCAATTGATCACGTTCAATGCATCAAGTACCGCGACCTACATACCGAGCAATTAGCCGTGATTATTGACGCAACTGCAAGATAAGACATGGCTGGGGACGTGTTGATAAGAGATCCACCGATGTCAAACCGCCGAGTAATCAAGTCGGAGACAAAAGTATCGCGTGTAGTGGGCGCGTAATTCAAGAGGTGTCTCAAGACGTTGTTATAATTTTTATGAAAAGAGAATTTAAAATATTTTGTATAGCGTATATAAAATTTTAGTTTCCAAATATATGTTTATTTTGCTACCAGAGGATAGTTCAAAATATCGATTTTTTTTTTTAATAGACCACTTGCAAAACTATGTTTTAGCAAAACGTAAACAAACTCATTCACCCAGGTATTGTTGGTTGTTGATTATGTGTATTTTTTTCCAATACATTGGACCTTATGGGAAATTCAAGTTTTTCACATACAGATTTCAATACGTGACATACGTATGATTTTAAAAATAAATATATCATCGGAATCTGCAGTTCTTGGCCATTTATAATATTGAAAATTTTATTGGAAGATGGTTTCTTTATTTCAATATAGTAAATTTAGTATGACACCAAATCAGCCAATTGCATGGGGTAAGATACGTAACTAGGCAAACTCCAGTTTGTTGATTTTAACTGTTGCAATAATAAACAATATGAAGCAAGCTTGGTTACGTATCTTACCCCATGCAATTGGCTGATTTGGTATCATACTAAATTTACTATATTGAAATAAAGAAACCATCTTCCAATGCAATTTTCAATATTATAAATGGCCAAGAACTGCAGATTCCGGTGATAATGGTGATATATTTATTTTTAAAATTATACGTATATGTAATGCATTGAAATCTGTATGTGAAAATCGTAAATTTCCCATAAGGTCCAATGTATTGGAAAAAAAATACACATGATCAACAACCAACAATACCTGTGGGTGAATGAGTTTGTTTACGTTTTGCTAAAACATAGTTTTGCAAGTGGTCTATTACGGTACTCAATTTTTTTCTCTCTCGCTTCATATTTATATGCATTTACCATAGAGAATAGAAATTTCAAGTGTTCCCCGGTGGGAAAATTTTCTCCATAAGCCACCATATTTGAAAATTTAAATTTAAAGCTATTAATTTGAAACCAACTCTTACCTCCCCCCCCCTAATTAGGGGTCATCTGATTATCTCATTTTCCTCTGAAAATTTTCTTAAATGCCAAAAAATATATTTTGAGTTGTTGTTGTTTTTTTTTTTTTGCATATAGATTTGAATAGGACGATGGGAACACTGCTTGATTGATTGATTGGTTTGTATTTTGGGGCAATTGACACATGTTGGTCATGTATGCCCCTCAGTTCAGCCTTTTTTAGGGCTGGAATTTTTCTTTGTTGTTGTGTCTATGTTCCTTCCTGTTCGATATTGTAGTCGCAACAGTTTCTCGTATGCTTCTGTTCACAGCACCCGTCGGAGGTTCGCCTCATTGGTGAACTCCAGGATGCACTGCACTGCCTCCTCGTTATTTGCGAGGATCTGCTTTATTGTGCCTGTTATTTTGCATGCTCTTCTTTCTTCTGCGTAGTGGAGACAGTCAGTGAGGATATGGTTCACTGTCAGTTCCTCTGCGCAGGTTGCACACATTGGGGGTGCTTCCCTTTCCATGAGATGGCTGTGTGTCAGCCAGGTGTGTCCAATTCGCAGTCTGGCGAGGATAACCTCGTCTCTGCGGTTCTTTCTGTTGCTTGATTGCCAAGGGCATGGTTTGTCCTTGATATTTCTGAGTTTGTTATCGTTTGTGACCTCCTGCCACGTCACTTCCCATCTCCTTCTCACATCGAGATGTAGAGAATTGCGGAGGTCATCTGAAGTGATCTCCTCCGAATCCCAATCCTCTTTCTCAGAGGCACGCTTTGCTGCTTGGTCTGCCGCTTCGTTTCCGGGGATTCCGGCGTGGCCGGGCACCCAGAGGAACAATACGGACTTGTTTTGGTTCTCCAGCTGGTAGAGACACTCTTGGATGTTTTTTGCCAGCGGGTTTTTTGGGAACGTTTGGGAGATGGTCTCTAGGCTACTTAATGAGTCCGTGCAAACCATAATGTATCTGTCGTCTCGCTGCATGGGAACACTGCAAAATCAGCTGCACCACTTGAAGTCTCTATTGATAAAATAAATAAATATTTCTAATTTCTAATTGATAAATTCGCATACTGACAAATTCTTCATCTATTATTATTTTTTTCCTAATTTCAATATACTCTAGCACCATCTTTTGTTTTTTATCAGTACGCATGTTGAAAATATAAATTATCACCGACAGATTAATTTAAAAGCATTACAATATAATAAACAATGTGAAATAATTATTAAAATAAATTTGCAAACAGAGTATTATATATAATTACATTAATTCTCAAATAAAACATTATATAACATACATGCAATATTTATATAATATTCACTATCAAGATAGGAATGAGCCACAAATAGTGCTTACATTTTGACAACATTGCCCAGCTTGGCCAAACAAAGAAAATTAATTACCTTGATAATTCTTAATGAAAAGTAACATTGTCACTTTTTAATACCTCCAGGGCAATAAGAACATTTTCTCCTTATATATTAGGTACACTTTCTGACAAGAAGGTAAATAATTTCTGGTTGCCAACAACACTTCCATATATACAGAAATAGAAATTCCCTTGATGTAAACACTCCGGTTGTTGCGGGAAATTGATTTATAATCGTATTTACGTCCAAAGTTAACGCCAGCAGGTGACTGCTGACAGTAAGAGGGGCGCTCTCGGATCTATTTTTTAATGTTTGCTGGAGTGAGCTGCTTCGCTTCAATGATGTTACATTTCAATATGGAACCAATCTCGTACATGGGTGTGAGGTGTGCGCATCATCTTGAGATGGTTTTGCCACATGAGGTGGTGGGTGGTACGTTTACTAGGGAGGAGGTGGTGGTCTCAAGGCCCTCAAGGGTCCCTCAGGGGGAGAATTAACCACGAAAATCACACTCCTGTCGAGACCTCTGCTGCATCAAAACGTATCATTTTTTATATTTTTTTTACCTGTGCTAACTCATGCATGAAAATGATAAATTAAGTTCCTCAATATTGTGGAACTAAACTTTACAGGTTCAGACAATTTAATTATCATCGTCAATTTTCTCGGATTCTGTTGATAACATGATTTTCCTACTGTTTACATTATAATTATATAGATATATATATATATATATATATATATATATATATATATATATATATATATATATATATATATATATATATATATATATATATATATATATATATATATACATACATACATATATATTATATTCAAATTCAAATTCTAATTTTTATTTCGATCATAGGCTGTACAGCATGGATCAATATATATATATATATATATATTATATATATATATATATATAATTATATAGTGTGATATATTGTCAGTCGAGCGATCCTGTAACCACTCCAGGTGCATGCAACCTCCCTGGTTCACAATCCCAACTCTTCATATATTA
Organism: Siphlonurus alternatus; assembly: GCA_949825025.1. NCBI lineage: Eukaryota > Metazoa > Arthropoda > Insecta > Ephemeroptera > Siphlonuridae > Siphlonurus > Siphlonurus alternatus. The sequence continues at coordinate 35,999,613 of OX463782.1, forward strand.
TATATATTCAGTGATCAAGGTAGCTATTATATGACCACTCTAGATGTATACAACCTCCCTGTACCTTGGCAAGAGTCACGTGACCGCGCTACTTCCCAGCTGATCGGATGTCACCCGCCTGTCTGAACTGTTTACCGTGAGGAATGTCACTTTTATATATTACTATGTGACTGTCTATAGAAAATTATATGTTACTATGTGACTGTCTATATAGAAAATTGTCTGTTAGAAAGTGCAGGAGAAAAACAAATAGAGATTGTCTGGAGAGCAATATGCTAAATATTAACAAGGGGGAGTGAAAATATTAATTTAAAATAATGTGGTAGGGGTGTAAGATATTAAGCATCCCCTCTGTTATTATATTTATATGTAAATTTCAATTCCTCCCCTAGAAGAATAATAAAAAATTTGTTTTTCAAAAAACCCTACTCATATTTTGTTTCATATTGATAATAAATATTATTCAACGTATTATTATTTTTACATGGTTATTGGACATGCATGTTTATGTTATGTACTGTCGAATAAATCACACAATGTTTATAAATATTTCATATACTGAAGATGTTATTGTTTTGTTAAACGGTCCGTGAAGTTAAACGTAAACAATAAAAACGAAAACAATTCTACTGAGTTAATTGTGGAGATATCGGCTTAAGTTTCCGCATCGTTCCGCATATTTTCAGAGTTCAATGCAACACCAAGCTATTTTTACGACTCAAAGTCATTGAGGTCTGCTGCTAAATTCCCACACCATGCACTCGGAAAAGTCTTGGAATATTTCAAAGACAATTTGACAAAATATTGCAGTGTTTCAGCTTATGCAGTTTAATTATTGATATATTAGCGAAAACAAAACTGAATAAATATTTACTTTTTATTTCCTATAATGTTTATATTTAGTTAAATTTATGAACTGTTTTAAAATTAATTTCTGTTCGTGTATTGAAAGAAACATTTAGTTGGCCTTGCACAAAGCAATTAATTATACTATATATAAAAAACAGAATAAACAAATAATGCAAAACACTTTCATTCTATATGTTAAAAATCTCAAAGAGATAACATTTTGCATGCTCTGAGATTTACGAGAAGAGTGTATAGTATTATAAATAAAAAAAAAATGATGCAAATCTTCGATGGACAAATCATATTCAGTATTTACAGAAGTGACTTGTGTGATTTTGGAATTGGACGAATTTGGAAATAGTTGGAAGTGAGAATTTTCTGGTCCTGCTATTCATGTCTGAGTTTTGACTTTTTATCAAATAAGTCATTGTTACTACAAACTTTTCTGCAAAACTTTAGACCTCAAATACGAATTGGAAGGACAGAAGCCTCACACTTCCGGTTACTTGGTGGGAAAGTCACACTTATTTGTATGTACGCACTCACTTCAAAGTACAAACAAATCAAGCACTCTTCACGAAAGCAATGTATTGATCGTTGTCGCATGCACGAAGGTACTGTACAGTACGTACGTGCAGAAGCTCACGAATGTAAATTACGGCCTGCCGATCAAATGAGTGCAGGTAAAGGTTAACTCATTTCATATGATAACAACCTTTATTGTAGTAACTATGATCTTTAAACCCGGGTTCTCAAATTATATATCAGTATATATTATAGAATTTCAAGTCCATTCGCCTCCAATCAAAACTCCGTACAAGCACTTTTTCACTTTTTGCACGACAACAATCGATGTAGATACAGTCTATTATTGTGACGTCACAGTCAGGCACGGATCTTCAAAAAAAAAAAAGAGGCCAACAATTTAATTGAGTGACGTCACAAGGTGATCCTTGGATGACGATTTTTTTGGGGGGGAGGGGGGGCGTTTATGACATAAAAATACATAAATAAAAGTTAAAAACTCTATATTATTAACCTTACAATTCTAATAAAAAATCTACAAAATTACAACTCTCTGTGTCTTTCATACATAAACTATCTACGCGCGGTACATCAAATAATGCATAAAAATTATCAAACAGATTGTCCATTATACGAATGGGTTGCAGATTTGTAAAACTATTGCATTGCCATCTCTTACTTTAGTTTCTTATACAAATTTAAAAAATTGTTGGTTTTATCACCACCATAGCAATATGCCAAGGAACTATTTTTATTAACATTAACTTGAAATTACATCAATTTCTAATTTTAGAATAAATTACCATGATATATTCTTTTATAAACATTTCCCTGTGGACTAAAAATAAGTTATATAATGGTAGCCAGCACATACCAGAAATCGAGAGTGGAATTTTATAATTAAATGAACACGTCACGCGAGCCCCTATTTGCGATGCAGACGATTTGAAGCCCTCGTATGCTCCCCTCTCGGTACACGCAACCGAGGCACGTCGATAAGTACTTACACTGCACTCTGGGGACGACGCCTGTGATGTCACTAAGATCATTACGTCATATAGTGGCGCCTGTGACGTCACAGATTGATATTAGCAAGGTTATTACGTCATTTAGTGGCGCCTGTGACGTCATAAACTGACATTAAAGGCATACAGGCCTCAAATTACAAATTAGATAGTCACCAAGTGGGTTTAGAGTATATAATCAACATTCGCATCATTTTTTTCCACGCGTGATGCATCCGTGCGAAGTCGCGCAAGTCGCAGTTCAAAGTAAGAAATTTAGTCCTTGATGACGTCATGAAGTCCTTGATGACGTCACAACTAAATGCTAATCGGTGCTAGCTGTGAGTTGTGACGTCAGCAAGGACTTTCTTTACAGCGCGACTTCGCACAGGCGCACCGCGCGCAAATAAAAATAATACGAATGTTGATTATAAACTTGAGCAACACTTAATGTCTGTCTAATTTGTAATTTGAGGCCTGTATACCTTTAAAGGGGTACTGAAGGGAACACTTTTTTAATATCATCTTATCAACAAAAATAAGACCGATTCACTGGTAATAATCATTTTCTTGTTCAGGCCCCCAAATTTGAATTCCAGGGACCAACGGCTAAAAAGTGAAGTTGTGACGTATCGGTCTGGCCACACGCGATGTCCAGTAGCAATTTTATGGCGAGATGAGAGCAGAAGCGGCGATACCGGATGTTGGCTGTCATTAAAATAAACACAAATTTTCAACGTCTATAAGAAATCATCTTTCGTCCTTTTCAACGATTGGGATGAAATCACAATTCAATTCTCTATCTACCGGTACAAAAATTATTTTTCTGTGATGATTAGAACAATTTATAGTAAAGTGCAATTGCATGAAAAATGCATTGATGCAATTCTCAATCTCAGCTAATATGCATCGCACAAGAATGAAATTTATACTATTTGATTGGAAATTTTATCATCAGTTACGCAATATCATTAAAAATTACGAAAATTGATAATTATCAAAAGTTGAAATTTTGTATTTATTAAATTTATTTTACTGACACCAGTAAGATTTATGATTTCCGGTGAAGCGCGGCGACTCCAGCGACGGCTACCATCACCATCGCCACTCCAATTTTTTTTCCCATTTTACTACATTCATGACAATAAAATAAAAATACAAAATTTTATCTTTTGTTAATTATCAATTTTCGTCATTTTCAATGATAGTACGCAACTGATGATGTAATTTCCAATCGATTAGTATAAATTTAATTGTTGTACTATGCATATTAAGTGAAATAGGGAAATGCATCAATGCATTTTTATGCAATTGCACTTTACTATAAATTGTTCTAATCATCGCAGAAAAATAATTTTTGTACCGCTAGATAGAGAATTGAATTGTGATTTCATCCCAATCATTGAAAAGGACGAAAGATGATTTCTTATAGACGTTGAAAATTTGTGTTTATTTTAATGACAGCCAACATCCGGTATCGCCGCTTCTGCTCTCATCTCGCCATAAAATTGCTACTGGACATCGCGTGTGGCCAGACCGATACGTCACAACTTCACTTTTTAGCCGTTGGTCCCTGGAATTCAAATTTGGGGGCCTGAACAAGAAAATGATTATTACCAGTGAATCGGTCTTATTTTTGTTGATAAGATGATATTAAAAAAGTGTTCTCTTCAGTACACCTTTAACAAGGTTATTGAGGGTGTATAGACGGCTAAATGCGCAGAAATATTGGTTGTGATTCCTTAGGACACGGCAATATCTATAATATTAGGAGAGTCACAAAAATAACAAAATTTATTATAAAAGACATCACTTTTGAAGTTTATTTATTATTTATACTTGTCTGAAAGCATGTCACAACTAATTAATGATTTTACAATAATAAATAGACATGCATAATCATCCTTGATTGAGCACGTAGTTTAAATTTTTACCACTAGGTTCGCCACCAAGCTTTATGGTCGTGTGTTATGAGGCGGCGCCTGTGACGTCACGATTGAAATTAGCAAGGTTAAACGCGTAAGAGCGGATTCAGTACTGAGCTCAAGGAAAGGGGGTGAAGTTTGGAGTTCGAGGGGAACTAACGGTTAGGGTTGGTTACCTACAATATATTTCAGGAGAGGGGCTGTGACGTCACGAAATTGCCTGAGAAACATTAGCAAGGTTATTACAATAACCCTCGAGAGGCTGCATGATTATTTCTAACGAGAGCACTTGACGGTATAACATCTTTTAAACGACGCTTTAACTGATAGCCAACTGTGCAGCCTCCAGTTTGAAGTGCAGATTTAATCACTCGAGTCACGATAAAATTTCCCCGTGACAACAATTCTGACATGTTATGAAATATGATCGATTGAAAATATATCGAAAGAAGTGAACAATTTTTATATTTTTCAAGCTTAGCGGAACAAGATAGTATTATGGCTATACGTTCTGTTCGTACATTGCAGCATTTTCGCTGAGGTGTGATTGAGGGAACCGTGGAAAACTTCACAGTCTGGACGTGTACTCCTTTAACGATAGACCAAAGTCAGGGGAAATGTGCACTGTGTGAAAATCACTCTATAATATGTATTAGTGCAATGTTTACTTAAAACGGTCACTCATATCCAAGTGTATATACTCACTACGATGCTTGACTTCGGTAATTTGCCCTAATATATATTATTACAACATTTCGACCATGCAAGATTGTAGTATAAATTTTCCTTTCAGATTAGATTAAAAAACTTACATACCCTTCTTTATCTACATATTATCTCATTGCAATGAATAATATTACATTTCTATATTTGATACAATCGATTTAAAGACATAAATTTTCTTCCCCTCTCCCCCCTCTGCTGACATAGATAAGACACGGCTACGTACAATGAGAGGGGAGATTTTGATTACTTATTTTGATTACTTATTGCTTGCATCCCCAACTAGACCACGCCCTTTAGGGTGCATCTTTGCATGTGATTTATTGTGACGTCACCAGATTGTGACGTCACACGTGATCCACTTGAGTCGGGAGATTAATTAGCGACGTTGAGCGATGGACGCAATAAATTCATCCATCATTCCAGCAGCCTTTTACATCAAATGTCTCATTGCTTTAGTACAGACATATGAAATGGGACGTTATCCTAGATTAATTTAGGATATCTCTCGATTGATGAGATCAAATTGAGTTGTCAGCTGATATCAAATTCTTACCAAACTTCAAGCACATCAATTAAAAATGAAATCGAGATAGTTTTATTACCTCAAACTGACTTTTTCAAATGGAGAACCTTTTTCTAACTTTAAAATTTTTGACCTTGTTTACCTTGTTTTTAAATAAACAATTTATTGCAGAATTAAATGGATAGAGGGTGCAAAGTTCATCTTGTCAGATTTTTTATAGTCCAAGAACTATTTTAAAAAATATATATATTGAAAGTACAGAGAGAGGTGTCAATAGGCATCACTTTTTTAATAAAGTAAGAATAGGACTTAAAAGGGGTGTTAGTTCAAACCCGACCTCGGCAAAACTTTTTAGCAATACTTAGATAGCTGGCCTTTAAAAAATCTGGAAAAAATTAGAGTAACATAACTTTGCACCCTCTATCTATTTCTACCAATACAAAATTTAGAGGTCGATTTTTATATGTAGTGAAAACTTCAAGTTCACAAATTTAGAATATTATGCATGATCAGTTTATTACAGATCGCCAAAAATGACAATTAAAAATAATTAGTAAGGTATAAATATAGGACCTTCAGGTAATGTATCCGCGGTTAATCATCATAACTTTAATTTACTTTTTTTTTTTTTTTTTTTTTTTCACCCATACAGATTACAAATTTATGTAACAAGAATATAGCGGGGTGCGGATACGAAAGCGTAAAAACACCATAACAATGGCGCCGAATTATGTTGAATTATGTTAATTTCATTGCCAGATTTAACACGTAACCTTATGTGAACAACAATATGACTATGACGTCACAACCCTTTTCAACAACTGATTTGAAGGACTTTATAGAAGTGTAAAATAAAATATAAACAACCGAGGTTCATTTTTCACGTGACACAATAATACAACAATAAAAAACTCGACACTTTATATGGGTAACTTAATTATCATATATCTATTTATATGACGGTGTATAAAAGGAGCGTACATGCAGGTATTAATAGTAAAGTCGTATAGAGGTTTAAATTCCATTGTTTACTGCCGTACGGAGAAAGTCAACAGCGCTGCAGTAATTATTGCTCTAAATACACGTACGTATAATTAAAATATTGCTTTCAAAACGTTATATATCACGAGACGGAACAATGAGCGCTTGAAATATTGTTTATTCTCACATGGTTTTTGAACACACGAACAAATATGAGCATCTCTACCTACCTTATATATGTAAAATATAAATTATAATTATAGCCAAAATAAACAATAGACATCTGCATCTCTAATAGACAAAGCTGAAGATTAGCAATGTTTATAAGAGAAGCGAGATGAAATATTGAATTTCATCATCAAACGTTCACATGATGGTGTTAGTTAATTAAACTCCGAACTTGACGACCGATATAATTTTACTCTTTTGAGGCGTCGTTAATAGATTCGTATCAGATTAATAGTGGTATTTATTATATTACAGTATATATGCTAGATATATAATTATGTATCAGTGATATATAAAAGCTCATAGATCATGTATTTAGTTCACATTAAAATGCCTATACAAAGATTTATATTTAACTTGATTTTCGTCGGAAACGCTCGGGTGTCCTTCGGTTCGGCTCGGCCAGTGAAATTCTTCGTTATAAAAACAACACACCAATGAATGAAGACGTTATACAAACACGACAAAAACCAAAGTAAATGTGAACCAGAGTCTAAGATATAATATTATAGTACTTCATGACGGGGGGCTTAAAAGTGTGGGTGACGTCATAAAAGACGTTTGATGTAAAGGTGATTTAGTGATAAGAAGAAACACATCGACCGACCTTCACTTCACAAATACAATACACATCGTTGCCGATATATTATAATGTAAACAACAAGACAAATTTAAATCGGTACAAACACAGCAGGGTTAACGTTCTTGCTGAACCAAGGTGTACAATGTTTAAAAAACAAGTCGAAATTTCAGTTGATTCATTTCGTTATTTAGTTAAAAGACATCGGTTCTCGTCATAATTCTCAAAACAATAACAGGCGGACAGTTTATATTTCCACATATAAAACAAAGTAAGAAAACATCACAAACATAAAATGCACAATAGCATGTACAAATATATAGATATATAGATCTCCTATTGTTACTTCTTCCTCGGAAAAATTATTGTTATTGTAAAATTGATTTCAAAGTCTTGATTGATTAAAATTGTCTTTAGCTTGGTGTGAAATATTTTCTACATTTTTTAAACACAGATAAAATCATACAGTCAAATTAATTTGATATTCATTCCGAAAGTAGCCGAAAATGTCAAGTTTGCAGCTCTTCTGTTTGTAATTCAATATTGGAACTTTACAGAGTGGTTTAAAGTTATAGCAATACTGACATATGCGTGAAATTGTAACTCAAAAATACCAGAAACCTATAGCGGATTCAGATGGCGACAACGGCAATGCGATTTTGACGTAAAAGCTGTAAAATCCTAATATGCGGCGATGAATTCGTCGGTAATCGCTTTAATTACGATACTCTTTTTCTTTCAATCGCCAAATATGGCAGACAATGGATGTTACAGCAAGTGCGCATTATTCGCGTCGCGTCGCATGATAAAAATAATCACCATATGAATCCACCTTTACAGTTCCGGCTACTTCCGGAGGGAATATCATTTAAATTTGACTGTATTTTATCAGACACTTTCAAGCTATATAAGTCGTAATGTTATACTCAGAAGACTTTCTAACTTCACAAGTGTACCTTGTATATTTATGCAGTACACAAATGTTGGCTTCGCATGCAACAATGTTGTTGATCTAGTGTGGGAATTAAGACAACAATAGCCCATTCATTTTCAGTAAATAAATTCGCACCGGGCAGTATGTGAATGAAATTAAGATCACGGAGATACAAACCATGCCACCGTGCATGTAAAAAACTTATACTTTGTCTTCACTTTTGGCATCTTCAGAGGCATATTTCTGTGAGTACTAGTAGTTGAAGTAAAAGTGTCTTGTAGAGTTGTCAACTCGACAGTATGCAGTATAGTAAAAAGTTGTGCGTGATCGTGACTGAGCTAATTTTTCATCACTTGGTCCCGCTTGATTACTTCCTCGGCTGTCCAAATTAAGAAGACTTTAATGACAATTAACTTTGATTAACGTGATGACACATTAAATCCGCTCGCATCTAAACTCGTGCATCTTTTTCTAGTTTTAACTTTTTTAACTATTAGGTTATTTTTTGTTACTAAACGAATGACTAAATAACGTGTCACATAGAACGCGCTGTGACGCAGCAACAAATTCTGACAGAATGGAACTGTTTCCAGCTGAAGAACAACTTAAAGAAAATGTGTGGCACAATGTAATAATTTATTTCTATTATTTAATATATTTTACGTTAATAATCTTAGTATTTAAGCTTCTGAGGATACAAAAACCAGAGTATAAGTTTTTAATATAGTCTTGATGAAACTACTCCATACTGTAGAATACACTGAGGTCTTTCAATTCAGAGTCCATGCACGGGAGAAATGAATGCAAGTGTTCCCCGGCGGGAAAATTCTCTCCATAAGCCATCATGTTAGATTTTTTTTCGGTAACTGTTAAAGCAATCAATTTTAAAACATCTTCTACACCCCATTTAGAGGTCTTCTGATAATGAATCAAGAATTAATTTTTTCTTTAAAAAGTTTCTTTTATGCCAAAAAAGAAAGCAATTTCGAGGGTTTTTTTATTAGATAGGACGGTGGGAATAGAGGCTTCAAGTCAGCTGATTTTTCGGTGATCCCACCCGCTATACCAAACCTACGTAAAAAAAACGTGAATTCGTTTTTTCACCAAGAATAAGATTTTTCAGGGAAAATTCCTTTACGGAACTTTGGTCCAAACTGAAAAATACAGTAGATAATTCAAGATTTAGATTTTTTACTTGATTTATAACTGAGAAAAGTTAAAAAAAACACTTTGCTTCATTTTCAAGTGCAAGATGGACCTTAGCGACAAACAGTTGCGCAGCGAAAGCGCATCACTTGAAGCCTCCATACCGCAAAATTAGCTGACTTGAAGCCTCCATAGAGCACGGCAGAAGTACACTCCATTCGAATAAAAATGTATACGTGACTGCATGGCTGTAAAGATTGGACATATTTATTGGAATGGTGTGTACAGCGATAATATACAGGCAAACTCGGAGCTGCTTGAGATACTATAATACGAATTCTGAGTTTAACATTTCAATGCTAAATTACCCCTTTTTGTTCTACCACAGTAAATCATGTTTATAAAAATAAAGTATTATTTAATGAACAGTTATGCAATCACTAAAACCATGCATGCATATTATAAAATTTATCATTAAAATGTAACACACAATAATTGTATTAATATTTAAAAATAAAGCCGGTAATTATTACACTTCACTGTTATAAAAGTTGTCAGGTAATTTCCCCACCGTGTCTCGCACTTGGCATGTACGAAGGTGATTAACGTGCGAAACTGACAGACGCTTTTGGCGAGCCGAGATGGTTATTGATCAAACTTTATACGGACTTTAATGGCAATGAAGTGAGTGCCAAAACTAAAATATTGATCCAAATCTGTTAGCAAGCGGACTACACCATTTTCTGCAGTTCTAAACTTTTCTTTTATATTATAGACTTGAGTCACTTGAGTTCAACAAATGTTAGATTTTTTAAATTCTCAGATATTAAAAGTTGCTTGAAACTTACACTCAAAGTGCTCAGTTACTGTTATTTATTTAGGTAGCGTGTTGACAACACACTGCACGAATGTGTTCTTAATTCAATTTAATTTCATCATAAACGTTGCACATGGATAAAATTCTGCTGGTATGCTCTCACAGTCAGTGGAGTGCAATAATAATATAAACGACAGAAACGTATATATTGTCGCATTAACAATATTCATAAATTCAGTAATCATTTTCAAAATAGTATTATAAATTGTAAAGATGAAATAGGCACAAACAGAGTTGATATACATGAACATACTCCATCAAACCCCAAATCTATGTTCTTAACCCCTTTAACAAGTAATCAATTCTTAAAAATAGTTCAGAATTTAAAAAATAAACACTCTAGTGGATTTGATGGTATTTCTAATTTTGTTTTGAAATCTTGTGTATATTCTATATCTTTAGTTCTCACAACAATAATAAATAAATCATTTGAGGAGGGTAAATTTCCATCTTTGCTTAAGCATGCCATAATTAAACCAGTCCACAAGAAAGGTTCAAAACAGAACATGGAAAATTATAGACCAATAAGTTTGCTGTCAGTTTTCTCAAAATTATTTGAACAAGCTTTTTTATTAAAATTATTACCATTTCTAGAAAATAATAATCTCCTATCCAAATATCAGCATGGTTTTAGGAAAAATAAATCAACTGAAACTGCAATGTTTCAATTAATTGACAGTATACTTAATAGTTTGGACAAAAATCTTAAAACTGCTGGAGTATTCTTGGATCTTTCCAAGGCATTTGATATGGTGGAACCTAATTTACTATTACAGAAATTACACAAATATGGTGTAAGGGGTAACTGTCTAGAATGGCTTAAATCTTTTCTAACTAATAGGACTCAAACAGTTGAAATTTCACCTAATAAAAATTGTAAATTCAATTCAACCCCCACATCCCTTCTATATGGCTTGCCTCAAGGTACCTGTCTGGCACCAATATTATTCATTTTGTATATTAATGAGCTACCACTCATAATTGATAGTAATAATTGTCTCATTATTAAGTATGCTGATGATTCCAATTTGAAAGTTACTGGTTGCAACAATGAGGACTTGTTAACTAATATAACAAGTTCAATGGTAAATGTAAAGTCATATTTAAATGGACTAGGTTTAATTTTAAATTTAAACAAAACACAAATATTGCAGTTTCAAAACATTAAAAATAAAAACCCAATTCTTGATTCTGTCTCTTTAAATAACTTAAACATCATACCAAATAATAGCACTAAATTTCTGGGTGTAATAATAGATAAAAATTTACAGTGGATTGACCATATAGATTTTGTATGCAAAAAAGTGTCATCTGTTATATTTGCAATTAGAGAACTGAGGCATGAGTGTGAAATACAATGCCTCAAAACTTTATATTTTTCAAATTTTTATTCTTTTTTAAAATATGGTATTATCTGTTGGGGCCATTCTCCAGAAATAAACAGACTCTTTATTTTACAAAAGAAGGTAATCCGTCTCATGTTTTTTATGAAAAAGAGAGGTTCTTGTGTAAAAATATTTAAAGAGCAAGGTATTTTAACACTACCTTGTATATTCATTATGGAAAGTGTAATGTTTGTAAAAAGAAATATGGCAGATTTTAAACAACATGAAGTGCATCATAATCATGACACCAGAAACCTAAAAAATGTAATAACTCCAATTTATTGTAAAATGAATATGTATAAGAAGGGACCCTTTTTGAGTTGCTTGTCTTTGTATAATAAGCTGCCTAATGATGTGAAGTGCATCGAAAATTTAAATGTTTTTAAAGTGAGTGTTAAAAAGTGGTTAGTAAATAAGTGTTTCTATAGTGTACAAAACTACATGGACAATGAATGACTTCAAGTAATGTTAAATGACTCTATTTCTTAGCTTTAGATTGACTTGTCCTATAAACCTCAACATATATCATGTATATGAAAATGTGATTGTAGGAACTAATGGAATTAATAAAAGAATTTTGAATTTTGAATTTGAATTTTGAATTTCATTGAGAAAATATTTATTTTTCCTCCTACACTTCGTGATACAACGAATGTTACGGCTGATCATTTATCAGAGCTGCAGTTTCAATTAACAAAGATAAAGAGACGCAGGTTTATATTTTTTTTACCCCTTTTGTATGGTACTGTGACTGAATTTCTTAATTCCAGCCGTGATCCCGAACGACCTATATCATATTGCATAAGATTTTGTGGATCCTTTCCAAACCGGGGCAGTCAAAAATGACCTTACAAATCATCCCAGAATTCACCTGTTCGAAACTGAGGGAAACGTGGAAACTTCAATCAAGATGGTCGACAATTGATGGAGGATGTCAACAATCATCACCTCTCTGAGTGGATGTTCTTTGGCAACCGCCACTTGTGAAAAGTTTGGCAGTGCCTGTGGGATCGAATTCATGACTATCCTATACTAATATATAATAGCGAATGATATAGCACTGAGTCAATGCCCGGTTTACTTAAGAACATCCGCACTGTAGCCATGTCCTAAATATTTCCCCACGCCTCGAACCAAAGACTGCATATATACGTGCACAAGACAAGAGTATATATAATATATCGTTCATGTTGTCCCGAGTTATATTTCAGAGACTTTATATTATTAAAGCTCCATTTAAAGCTCTCTGATTGTACCCTTGGTATAGTAAGCGTGTTTCTGTCGAGAGAAAGGTCAGCAGCAATAGAGCACGATTGCAAATCGATCAAAATTACTCCGTATTCAGCAGCCATCATATTTAATGTTTTACAGAAAATTTATATCTTTTGTGTTAAATCATTGCAATCAATTGTACTGTACCTTTTTATAGCTGAGCAATACGTTATATGATGAAATTGCCTGATTTAATGACAAACTATAACCTCGAATTCGCCAAATAGATGCACATTTTTTGTTCACCACACCTCATCCATATCCTGCGACATGGTAACGCCCATACAGAGAGCAGGACTAATGTTATTAAGTTATTGTCCAAGTGTGTGTGTGTTTACATAATATGCATAAATGATTTTGTTTTGTTCGTTTGCTTTAATTACCTGATGAACTTTGTAATTAATGTTTGTTTGTTTTTTCTTATATAATACATTGCTTCTTTTTTTTTGTGTATTATGTTGTTGACGTGAACCATGTTTTTCTGTACAACCAGTTGTTTGTAATAAAAAATAAAATAAATGACGTGAAAGGACGATTTTGTTCAAAATGGCATATTTCTACTAACAAAATTAAACCATCAGCATGACACGAGGACTATCGTTGTTCTCGCCATCCACGCATTCTGATGTGCATTTCATAATTAAAGTAAATTTTCTTCATAAGCTAACATCTTCAACAAATATACAATAATTTAAATAGTTCATTAATTTTGACACAGTGGGGTATTCTGATTTTCTATTGTTTTTTTAACACTGAAACAATTTCATCCTAACAATTAGGCACTCGAGGCTGTATGAGCTCGGCTGTATGAGCTCCAGTCTTTCAATGTCTACAAATTCTACTCCTTGGGAAGACAAGCTAGACATACGAAAAATTAACTATTAAAAAACGTTAAAAATATATTTTATGAATCGGTGGCAGGTAACTCGACGCCGGTGTTCGATTGACAAAGCGGCCAGCTGGCGATGCTGCTCGGACGGTGTTGGTTGCACGGTGCTCGAGGGCCGTGACTCCCGGGAAACCAACACCGGACCACGCCCCTCCAGGGTCTTTGCTCCTACAATATCACTGGTGGAGATAGCTTCAGGACGATAAGTAAAACTAAAACTTCGAGTTAAGTGATTTTTGTCAGAATTTTGTCACGACTCATAATCAAAGTAAAATGGGCTGTGACGTCATAGTCACACAAAATGTTCACTCTACACGTGACTCTGACGTCACGAAATGTTGGAACTCTGCTGTTTGAGGCATTAAAAAGATTGAAACGTACGTTAGATATTATGCGATGGGATGACCCAAAATATTATATGAATTTTACAGTCCTTCAACCCTCAATGTGTAAGAAACAAACATGTACTGTAGTTTTATAGACATGCCAAGGGGCTATGGGGCATGACAGTGGCATCGTGCAAGAATCAAAATTCAGTCGAGTTTATTTACCATCAAAGTAAGGGAGGGTAGAGAAAAGAAGCGAAAAGTGATCGCACCCACCCCATTTCCCTTTTATTGATCCATTATCGAGATTTGGGGGATGAGGCATTCCCCCCTCCTCCACCTTGCCTACACGACCACTGCATGGAGAATAGTCACCAAAACTGAATAATCCCTCCATGACTCACCCAATGAAACACGAGCAAGTGGTTTTTGTAATACACTGTAAATCTACACCTTCTTAAAATAAGACGAAAAAGTGTCCCCTTAATTAAGAAGGTCTTATTTTAAGAGATTTTTGTCTTGAAACAAGTAAATACATTCTTAAAATAAGAACTTATGTTCAAGTACATATCTGAAATTAAGAAAATTAGGTTCTTATTTTAAGAATGTATTTACTTGTTTCAAGACAAAAATATCTTAAAATAAGACCTTCTTAAGTAAGGGGACACTTTTTCGTCTTATTTTAAGAAGGTGTAGATTTACAGTGTAGTTTCGTGTCTCCGAACGATGACGGAAACGCACGAATGATCCCCACTTGCACACGACACAGACACAAACACGTGGTCGTCTAGCCTATTTGTGCCCGCAGTGATGTTGTTTCGTGTCTCCGAACGATGACGGAAACGCACGAATGATTCTCACTTCCACACGACACAAACACGTGGTCGTCTAGCCTATATATTTGTGTCCGCAGTGTTGTTGTTTCGTGTCTCCGAACGATGACGGAAACGCACGAATGGTTCTCCCTTACACACGACACAAACACGTAGTCGTCTAGCCTATTTGTGCCCGCAGTGATGTTGTTTCGTGTCTCCGAACGATTACGGAAACGCACGAATGATTCTCACTTCCACACGACACAAACACGTGGTCGTCTAGCCTATTTGTGCCCGCAGTGATGCGTGTTGGAGGCCCGCCAGGGAGGGAGCGCAAGGCACGACGCTCGAGAGGTCCCCTCCTCGTGACGACATCGGCGAACTTGGTGCTCACAATCTTGTGAATCTCACACTCTTTCTCAGTCGAGGGGAACGTAGACTCACTCCGTCTGGTAGATGAAATGTACATCTCTGGTAACCACGAACGTTACCTCCATGATTTGCTGCAACTGCAGCTGCAAATCTGAGGGAGTTGAGCATCACAGTCTAGCCATTCTAAAAATCGATATATTTTGCCGCATGCACCTCCATACTGGCCGGATATAAAGCATCGTCCACAAACAGAGCTGGCGTTAAATTCGCAGTGTCTAGAGGTCTGTTCGTAAACTCTGCTAAGATTACACTTTCTGCATCCGATCAACCTTATGCACATGGACATAAGGTCGATAAGGTGCCAGAAAGTGTATACTGAGCAGGGTTTACGAACAGAATTTTTATTTATAGAGGGCTTAGTAGTCATACGGGTGTATAAACTATTGCAGGTAAAGGTCAGTTTCTTATCTCATTTCACTGACAATGACCTCTAATGACTCTAAAGCGTGTTTGATCTGGTATAAGTCCCCGTTTAGTGTAATATTATGTTGAAGTCGGCGGTCACTTCATAAAAGCTCCGAGTGCTGCAGTTTGTGGAACAAACGCTGCAAAGTGCAGAAGAAAGTAGCGGACAATTATTTGACTGGAGGCAGTTCTTGACGACGTGCTGGAAGTTCCCAGTGTGACGTCACTGGTGCCTGCACTTTTGTTGTAGTCAGTCTTATCTCGTGTGTCTCAAACACCTGTAGTATATTAAGTTATTGTGACATTATCATGATATCCTCATTATTCTAATCGGTGTCAACATTAAAATCACATAATCAAGAGAAGTGCCTTCATGTGAACTATATATTAGTAATAACTTCCTATAATGTGAACCAAACCATCATGTGAATTTAATTCTCTATTACTTCTCCCTAAAAAGGCGGAAGACGAAAGTATAATGTCTGTTCGTAAATACACAATCAGAAAGAATTTATTTTTATTGATGAACCTTCTGTACATGAAACATATAAGGTTCATCATCAATAAAAATCAATTCTTTCTGATTGTGAATTTACGAATTAACAGAGCTATTGTCTGTTAATATCAAACACTATCAGCATTACTAAAGTACATAAAACAGCTGATCCTTGATGCAGCATAAAAAAATCAAATGTTTGTTTGTTTTTTAAATTTAACCTCATGATGGATCACCACATATGTACTGATGTGCCTATTACACACAGTCCTTTATAGGTGACTTCATAAACGACGTTTGGCATCAAGGTATGAGTGATAAGAGAAGCAGCATCGACTGAACTTCACTTCACAAATACAGTGCAGATCGTTACCGATATGATGTAAACAATAAGACACTTTTTAAACCACTTTCGGTACAAGACGAACGTTACTCCTGCCTCACTTGCTAGAGCTGCAGCTCCAATAGACGAAGAGATGTAGATTTGTAATTTTGTGAGATGTAAGAAGAACACCCAGGTTATCAATATCAAAATAGTTTTGGTTCACCACGGTTCCACAGACTGCGTGGTAACGTCTACAAACAAAGCAGGAGTAACGTTCGTGGTGTCCAGAGGTGTACCAAAGATAGAGATTTGTAGTATATTTAACAAGATCTCCCATAAGAGGGGTCGACCAACTGATGTTCTCCACGATCATCGAGGTCCCACCAGACCGGTCGGTGTCTGATCAAGCATGAGCAGCCGGACACCACGTGACAAAGAAACGTGACGTGATCGAGGGGAGTCTCTAACGTTAACGTTTCAATAATTTAACAAATCAGAAATATCATGACACGAGGAAGTTGGAGCGAGGGTGAACGTACCCTCTTTCCTGTACAAATTTTGCTGTAGGTGTGTTGGTAAACCATGTCCAGAGTACACTTTCTACACCCAATCGACCTTATGTCCATGCATGTGCATAAGGTCGATTGGGTGTAGAAAGTATGTACACCGGACAAGGTTTACGAACAGGCCTTTTGTCATATTCTCTGATCCTTTTGAACCCCGCCATTCTCCAAGAACTATATAGAACTGTATGAAACTATTTACTATAAAGCAGTATAATATACAGTTTTTTGTTTTTGGCCTTTCTCTATTATACCCATCATGTATTTAATCATTCCTTTTGACCCTTTATAATGTATTTTGTCCTATTTTTTTAACCATTAAGGGGTAAGGGGTTAAAACTGCAAAATAAATATACATATAATAAATAAATGTTTATTTATTCGACTTGTATGGAGCAAAAATACCTGTTATTACCGCTCTTTAATTACTAATTAATTGCTTGCACTACATATATGCATGACTAAGGGAACTATGGAAATTTACATTGCAGTATTTGCATTATATTATAGTGTTGAAGCACGTACGGTTCAAATACAGTACAAACTATTTTGTCCGAGGAAATAAGTTGTGATGACGTAATTTTTAATTTAACTTCCATAAAATAAATGCTGCGCGGTCATAAAATTAGCAAACTATAATCAACCTTCGCTGCAAGACTGATGGAAATCTCGTACACGAAATGTTCAATTGACATCAAGCGAACAATACTTCGTGAGACATAAAAACTAATGTAGTGTCCTCCAATTATGGCCATGTTTATACATCCTTTGTACTAGACAGCCCTTCCTGTGTTAAATCTTTACAATAGTCAGGTGAAGACAATTACTCACGTCCGCTAGTCCAACTAGAGATAGCAGAGAAGGAATGTGGTATCAAAATCAACAATAAATTCACGCAGGATACGCCCACTAATACAATAACAATATACGATAAAACAAGATGGCAATAAACATGACGATAAAGCTCAATTTCAATGAAAAAAATATGTGAAAATCGCTCTTATCGCAAAACACGATGTTTTTTTTAAAATTATTGTTGCCTCCTTTCTGTAATCTAATTACCTGTAAAAACATTCTCTATAATAATTATATCACGCAGTTGACAAATCTTTGGTCATCACTGTACTGCAGTGTACTACAACCGTCTATAATAAAACCATATTCCATGGTGTACTAAACGTTCGACGACATTTCCTAATGCTGTTAACTACGACATGCAATAAAAAGCAGAGATAACGGCAGCTTGCTTCCCAGCGCTTCATTAGATCGCGGCGATGACATCGCGTTGACACTGGACAGATGTCACGTGATCGTGCACGAGGAGGACTGCAAACTGGTGCTCATTGCAAACTGCACAAATCTGCAGCCTGGTGCTCATTTTTAAACCAGATTTGAAACACTCAAATCTGCCTGGTGCTCGAATTTTAATTAAGACACAATTGGAATACTCAAATCTGCTGAAAACGAAATGACATACTCCATGACCCATGACAATCTGACCTATATAGTTTTTTATTAGCTTCTATATATACTGAGGAAACCATGGAGATTTCAGTTAGGATGGTCTCAAATCTGACTGCATGGTGCTCTCATTTTAAGCCAGAAATGGAACACTGAAATCTACTGAAACCTAAATGCAATATATATATATTATATATGCAATATATACATAATTATGTGTATCTATGTACACCATTTCAGTGTATGCTAATTCAGCACTTGTTTTGTTTATACTAAGGGAACCATGTCAACCTCAGTTAAGATGGTCGGTAAAAAATATAGGATGACATCGATGTTCTTACCACCAGCTGGACAAAATCTTGTAATGCCTGGGTTCGAACTACGACCATCCGATTATAAAAAGGTGGTTATTTGCATTATACTGCGGTGATTTAAAATTTTTGGGGTAAAAAATAAGCAGATTTCATCCGCTAATTCAAGTTCGCCACGCCTCCAATGACTGCATGCTTATGGTTGATAATGATAATATACAGAGCGAGCATGGCAGTAATAACGTTCGTTTTGCCCCGAGGTATACAGTGTACACTACGTACACTATAATTATATAATAAAATGTAGCCATCTCCATAAGAAAAACATTGAATAAGTTGTATTTTATAGACTAAAATAAATTATTTTCCGGGAGAATTTTATATTCGTCGGAGTGTAGCCTCTGTGTGATTCATAAATTAAATTAGAACTAGAAAAGCAAAGTGTGATCGTTGTTTTAACATAATCGTCTCTTCACTTTTGTCACAAGAAAAGTTCTGTGCAGGCAATTCAAGGTCTGAAAAACATTTCTCGCTAGATTTTACCGACTGTGAGAGATAAGGCTTTAACTTTTTTACAGCTTTTTTTTTTTAAAGCTAGCCGCATTAAATTCAGTGTGGTCGGTTTGCGTTACAAGCGCGAGACATTAAAAGTGTGGCTACAAGTATAATATTACACACAGAATTAAACTGACACGTTTTCGGTAAAACATTGATTTTGTTGATCAAAAAAGCTTTCGTACTGTACATAAGCTACTAAAAAAATTGCGGGAACGTCAGCTCTTCTTAATGATTACTGTCACTATGGTGATTATTTTTGATGGTAAAAAAATATAAAATTTAGATCAGAACATAGAAAACAAAATGACTGTTCACTTTCTGAAGTAAAAAAAAAAGGTAATTTATCCGTCCAGTTTTTGACATTACTTTTTTAATTGAAAGAGATGCTAATTTGACTTGGTTTGACCAAAGAATTAATATTAATTCTTTGACTAAAGAATTAATATTAATTTTTTGGTTTGACTAATGGCCGCCAGATTTTCAATGATATCCTCACTATTTGTATATATTGTATATCTAAAAAACTAGACCGACTATTGCTAGCTCCATTTTTTGGCTGAGTATTTATGTTATAATGTATGCAATGGATTGAATGGAAGGTTTATTATAATTTTCAGAGTGATTCACCATCTCCTAAAGTGACATTAATCTTTAAATCGGCGCTGAGGGGAACGTAAAAAGTACATTGTGGTGGCAGCCACACATGCATGTCGTCAGTGAGAACCAAAAATGTTGTGAAGAAACTGACATAGTACTTCACACAGCATGAAGTCACTTTTTATATTATATTAGATGTTATGTAATGAAATCCTTCGTAACTTTAACATTTTATCAGTCCAAGTTTTCTGTTCTGAAAACAATTGAAAGTTACTGTAGTTGTTATCTTGATGTCGGAACATAATATTTTGTGTCACGGCAGCATTTAGCTACTTTGTTATTGTTGCAAAACGGTATTTGTTAATTAATTGTTATCATCACAGATAATTATACAAAACTAACATTGTTGAGGTAATTATTATCATTAGTATTGTTTAATATAAGTCTTTATTGTGACTCACATGTCATATATGCAAAAAAAAAAAAAAATAAATGCTGAGAAGAATTGAATAAATCTGAATAAATTAAGTTAAGTTTTTTCTTAAAATATGGAAGAAAAGATTCAAATTTTTGTATTAAAAATTATAAATTTCAATAAAGAAATTGTAAGTACTGCAGTATATAATCTATATATCAAGTAATACTGTAATACCGTCTAACATAATATGTTTATACATATAATACAAGCAATTTTCTTGTATGCATTTATATAATCCAAATTGATTACTATAATAATACTGCATTATTATTAATTATATAAACAAAGACATTTATAGTTCATAGATAGTTGGACACAAGAGCAAATTTAAAGGTATACAGGCCTCAAATTACAAATTAGACAGACATTAAGTGTTGCTCAAGTTTATAATCAACATTCGTATTATTTTTACCTGCGCGCGGTGCGACCATTATTATTATTATATTATATATTATATTATATTATTATATTATTATTAGTATTATTATTTTTTTTTTTGTGAGACACTACTGGATTGCCCTGGTCATAGGACAGACCCAGCAGTGCCTCGTTTTTTCCCCAACAATGCCCATTTGGAGTGCCAGACTTTCGGCCACGGTGAGACCCAGCCTCCACGGAATCACACCCGTAGGACCCGGGTCTATTACCCCGAGCATGACGTACGAATAGTGTCACCGCAGTGACCATCAGCCCCACCGCGACCGAGCTTTGCACCCTCTCCCCCGACCCACAATCCCCGTCCGCGAGCGCCATATTATATTATATAATATATATATATTATATAATATATATATATATATATATATTATATAATATATATATATTATATAATATATATATATTATATATTATATATATTATATTATATTATTAATATTATTATTATTCGACTACATCCGAAGTCGCGCTGTAAAGAAAGTCCTTGCTGACGTCACAACTCACAGCTAGCACCGATTAACATTGAGTTGTGACGTCATCAAGGACTTCGTGACGTCATCTAGGACTAAATTTCTTACTTTGAACTGCGACTTTGCACAGATGCATCACGCGTGGAAAAAAAATGATGCGAATGTTGATTATATACTCTAAACCCACTTGGTGCCTGTCTAATTTGTATTTTGAGGCCTGTATGCCTTTAACATCGGCGAGTTTATATTTTCTAAGCAGGTTGGACATGTAAACAAAAAGATTATATTTTTTACAATGATGGGTTCCTCAAGGGGGTGAAAACCACCCCTCAAAACCACCCCCTTATCAATGTCCCTTGGAGGATAAATCTCAGAGGGCGTGCGTGCGGTAATGACAATTTGGCAGTCTATGTGGATACAACATCTTATTCACGTAAGTCTTTTCATCAGCTGGCCCCTCCCACCTTTCTACCATAACAGCTTATGGATGGCACACCACGTTGTGTGTAATATCCATTGAATGACGTCCACTTCCGGTAAAACATGTGACTGAGCTTCCGATCAACAAGGGTGTAAACTACAGTCAAATTAATTTGACATTCCCTCCGGAAGTAGCCGGAAGTGTAAGGTTTCTGTTCTTCCTCTTCATATTTCAGCGTTATAATTTTACACATAGGTCAGTACTTCTACTTCAACTTTGTAATGTTTCAAAACTAAATTACAAACAGAATAGACAGAAACTTAACACTTCCGGCCTCTTCCGGAAGGAATATCATCATGTAAATTCGACTGTATGTATATTATAAAGTACTGGTACTGTTGTTGTTCACTTGTAACAAAACGTCAAGAATTTTCACTGTTGCATGCATCGCTGAATTTTAGTCAAAGGAACTTTATTGAGGATGTCTTTCTCATTAATTATAAAACTTAATTACGCCGATGACAACAATTTCCTCTCAAAAATACGTCTTTTGTTGATGAGAAAAATTAATATTTAATTAAGAAAAAGGTTTGTTGATAATAAAAGTTAAAAAACAGTATATTATATAGTGAAACACTTAATCTGTGTTTTCATTTCATTTAAAATATACAATTAAGCCAGGATGTGATACGATATGATTTTATTTATTAAATTAATACATAAAAAGAGCTGTGATTTGTAAAATACAGTCGGACCAAAGCATGCTACCAGAACCGGAAGTTGAAAATTCAGGACTGACGACAAACTGAAATTCTGAGAGTTCACAAGTCCAACTACAGTTAAATTAATTTAACTTTCTTTCCGGAAGTAGCCGGAAGTGTGAAGTTTGCAGCTCTTCTATTTCAAATTTAGTTTTGAAACTTTACAAAGTGGTTTGAAGTAGAAGTACTGACCTATGTGTGAAATTATAACGCTGAAATAAGAATAGAAAGACCAGAAACATTACACTTCCGGCTACTTCCGGAGCGAATATGATGCAAATTTGACTGACAGTATATCTCATTACACTGCAGTTGAAGTTCGGGAATGTTCATAAATAATTAGTCTAAAATGTAAATAGTATTCAATTAAGAAATTAAAAAATGATAAAAATATCAAGGCTTGACACTTGAACAAAATATTACAAACCAACAACAAAATAAATGAAAATAAAATTATTTGCTACCCCCGCTGACACTGCTTGCAAATTTCTGACAGAGCGGCGAAATCGACTTTTGTACACCCACTCGCACGGTACGAATGTTTGAGTTGAATTGTTTGCTCTCATTATCTCGTTAATCTAACGACTGAAAGTTTTTCGTATTGACGCATCAATTTTTAATTTATACCTCGGCAAGTAAAACACACAGCGAGCTTTAGAGAGGCTTATTTGATAAGACTGATGAAATATCAATGAAAATCGTTTATCCCCTGGAATATAATTATAATTCGTAAGTCATTTGAGGATAATAAAAAGTGGACCGTCTCATTTGAGCGAAATTTCGTGCGAAAAACACCCTCGACCGAGCCTCGACTTTCATTAATTTATTATTGGCAAGTCTACAGCATTGTCAACAAAAAAAACCAAAGGGGCTGAAGGTGACATAAAGGTGATAATATCTTATTATGTAAACATGCAAAAATTACAACACAAGATGGTTATTGGGTTAAAATACTATTAAGCGGCTCCCCTTTATATGGCTTCATACGTCCTTCAAAAATACTATATAACAATATGATAATAATTGCTTCCTTATTAAAAAGAGCTACCGCGGAACTATTACAATAAGTAAAACTAATTACAAATCTCAATCATAAAATTTTCATACTTTATATCATAACTTTACATATATTTGAATTTGAAAGTCTCATAAAATATATATATTATCGATCAATAAACGAAGCTAATGGTGGCTCCATGACTTTTTGAATATTACAAATGAAATTTAAATGTAATTAAATGATATATAAGTGTAGATAAAAGTACACATGGTAATTTAAAGCAAAACTAATCGATAAAATACCGGTACTATTAAATGAGTGAAAGTGTACTTACTTTATGACGTCACTGGTATAATATTAACACCAAAAAAAGATGACATACACAGGCTGATGTACCAGCTAAATAACCTTCGCATGCACACTCAAAAATGTTTATAAACACAAAAATAAAGGCCCTATATGAAAATTGGCCGGGTTAGCACAGAAACAGAGGCGGTGCCTTGCTCGCGCGCCGGCCGGGAGCGAACTGAAACGATGGAGTCGCGCGCGGCCAAGGGGGAGGGGGAGCCACCGCGCAGCGCCACTGAGAGAAGCTAGCGCAAGTGTGACGTCATCACATCGATTGATTCAAACAACGAGATTTATCTCTCTGTCGGTGCTACTGCACGTAAAATGAATGTCAATTACATTAACAACAGAGTTTCCACAATAGCCAAATATACACTTCTCAGTACAATTCAAATTACTGCAGCTCAATGTGCAGTTTTGGGGTAGGTAAGAAAAAAATTTAAGTCTAGCCCAGGGGCCGCTCCATAGGGAATACTCTAAACTCTTGGTCTAGGTATCTCATAAAAGTTCACATATGCTTCATAAAAAAAGGCTGCATGTGATTAAACGTGCGTTTAAAGAGCGTTCTTATAATAATCAGAGAGCTTTAAATTAATTTACCATAAAATAATGAAGTATACTCGATATAATCATTAATCAAATAGGAATCATTCGAGCTGTCACGAGGTGTAAGCGTGGTTCAAAATTAATCAAAAATCTTTGAGAGTTGGTGAACATTCGCGAGCCACCGTGGCATTGACACATTTGCCGCGTTAATATTATTATTATTATTTATCAGAAAGCATGGTCGCAAATTGGAGAATGGGGTAATTCTTCCACGTTAATACACATAATCCACTCTGTAAAGCTTAATATATAATCTTCAGGCGCGGATCCAAGGGAAGGGAGGGGGGGGTGATGGGGGCGATATCCGATACCCCCCTCCCCCAAAGTTCCAAATACATTGAAGGTGTTATCCCCCAGCACCCATCGCCCCCTCCCTCTCTCCCACCTCAAATTTACAAATTTAACATTGCGGATAAGCCCCCCCCCCCCAGAGCCACCCACTGGAATCTGCCCCTGCATGCTAATCTCAATCAATCAATACAAACTCAGCAATCTAAAAGAATACGAGTTAAAATAATCTTTAAATACATGTAAATAAGTGCAGTTTGTTAAAATTTATCAAAGTCCATAATGAAAGAACCGTCAACAAAAGATTTATATAGGAGGGTGTTGAACCCTTTCTATGAAATATTTTAATAACTTCCCCTTCTCGATAAGAAGCGCCCTCTAGTGCAAGACAATTTATCAACCACTTCCAGCTACGTCGATCGTGACTTTAGGAGTCCGCACTTCTTCTTCTTCTTCTTCTTCTTCTTGTTTCGTTTTTGAGAATAAGCCGTTGTTAAACAGCTATACACCCAGGTACTAAGTAAGTTTGGACTATGTTGTGGTAATACTTATGTAAATTGTTCATGTGGTTAAGAATTTAAAAAAGGTAAAAGGGTTGAAAATGGATGAACAATGGATAGGGTGATTATGGGACGAGGGACGCAAGGTGATAATGGGAAGCGGGACAGCGTGCCACTTCTTGCCGCCGACCACGTTTTACCGTGGAACAACCAAGACCACGCTGGGAATTGGATGAATTTGTTGGCCGTTGACTATGTGGTGTGGGGTGGAATAATGTTGGTTGATGATGTGGCGCCAACATGAAGGATGTCACAGGTAGTTTGAAATTCTCAACGTGTTGGGACCTGTAGCCCAACCGTGAGCAGGATCAAGAGTAGTGATTATGGGGGTGCGGTGAGGCGAAAAGTGATAATTATGAATCAAATTGGCTGAGGAAAAGGATAGAGATCAAGATGATTAATAAATAGATAGGATGGGGATAGTTACCAGGATGAGGACAGACAATTTGAGCGGAGCGTCAGACGACAGTGTTGCAAGCACTCAGCCATTTTGGAACGACCCCGCGAAGCACCGATTAGGAGTCCGCAATATTCTGCAGATTAGGAGTCCGCACAAATCTGCAGAATATTGAGTACATAAAGGACCAAGAGATGGCGCTGAGCGCTGAAATTTTGGCGAGGATACAGCAATACCTATAGTATTGGGAGAATCACAAAAACAACAAATTTTATATGAAATACATCTTTTACGAAGTTGAAATATTTTTTTATATTTGTCCGAACGTATTTGACAACTAATTATGGTGTTGTCACTTCTGTAAAATTGTGCTGTGGCTGCTGAGAGAGCATTTACATGATTTTACAATGTTAAACATATACAATGGGCCTCGCTAGACGCACGTAGTTCAGCTGTTTCCCGTCAGTTTCCGCGAGGGGCGCTACTAACTTTATGACGTCATATGGTCATATTTTACCATCAATCAAATTTGTTAACCAAGAACATATTGACACTTCGTACGTATACAAATTCAAGAGAAAGGGAAGCTGGGAAGTGACTTAAAAGAGCAAATTTATAATTTAATTATATATTATTATATTTATTATGTAAGCGCGTCTATACTTTTAAACGTCGACTGATGTATTTATAATTATAGTTGAAGTTTTATTGTTTTGCTTATTTCTATATAATAAGAAGAAAAACAAAATATTATATTTGAATATTTTAAAATTATATACATCTGAATCTGATTTAAATATTATATAGCCTATATCTGCCTATAGTGCCTATATATACAATGATCTCGTTGCAATAATGGAGTTATCTGATCAATCATGCTATTTCAGTTGAGCGCAATTATTATGAAATCGGCGCAATGGTCCTGCATCGTCTGAAATAGCTATATTGCGGTACGTTATTTCTACACTCTGCATATAAATTTTTCGACTTTATGACGATACACCCATGGCATGCACATGGCACCAAACCGCACCTGCACAATTGCTGTAAATTTTCATACAAACCAACTGTACTGTGTGAAATTTTGCATTTTAACCTTAGAATTAGAATATAATTAATATAATATACCATGTTAGCCTATACAGCATATTAAATTTACAGATATTGCATACCATAGCGGACATTTAGATTGTTTCAGTTAATAAAAAAAAAAAAAAAAAAACGAGACATTTCATACGACAGAGTTGGTCTTTAAATCAATCATGCAGATAAACCTGCACTGGGGTTTTGTTGTCATCGATATACTGACCTATCTCAACGGCGGAGAAATCAAAGATGGCCGCCACCGTGATGAAATACGAGGGTGTTCATCGCCGGTTTTGAGGGGGGAGGAACAATATCGTAATATGTTAGGGGAGGAGGGTGGAGAATATTCTAAACAATAAGATTGTTTTTTTTTCCCCCTCGAAAGCATAGAGGGAATTAAGTGCTTTGCATGACTATGACAGCGTTTTCCCCCCACAATTTATATTTTTTTTTATGAAAGTCCGAAAAAAAAATCAAAATTCTTTGATGGCAATCTAATTTTAATTCCTGTTATGTGCTTTAATTGGGTTATATTATGGGGGGGTACCCCCCGTCCCCTCTGTATGGAATTGGATCTTTCCTCTCATTTCGACGAGTATAATACAAACAAAAAGCTTCTGAGCCTCGCATAATTATATAAAATGTACAAAATTTGCTACTACCACCAAGATCTGCACCGACGGCGACTCCAGGCAGGTTCACACTCATTGTCAGACCCTTCAGCGCTCACCGTCGCAACCCTCCTACTCGGACCTACTCACCGGGGCTTCCCAGCGAGCAGCCGAAGCCACCCACCTCCTGCCACCGGCAGCCCAGTATTTACACTAAAGAACTGTCCTTAGATCAGGGTAGGACTGGCAAGCTAGTGGCCAATCCGGGCCATATAGGGACTACAGGCAGCAGGGGCCACCTGAAAATGGGTTTAATGTCACTTTTTAAATGCTCTAATGGGTTAAAAAGTGAAGAGATCAGACGAGGTGCTTTTTCATGGAGCGATGTCGAGCGGGGCTTGACCGGGCGAGAAAGGCGCACTTGCTTTATGGTGGCCATGTTGGTGTGGAAAAATCGTAGCGGCCGGGATTTAATCCCTGCGGGAAAGTGATTTTTTTTCACGCCAAGATCATGGGCAAGATGGCTGTCATATAATAATAATTAAAGCAAGTGCGCCTTTCTCGCCCCTATAGCCCCGCTCGACTTTGCTCCGAAAAAGCAACTTAATTCCGAGCCTGCTATATTATAATATCAAAGAATTAATTATTAATTCTTTGATAATATGGACGTTTTTATGATATGACATATTTCACGACACGCATGCCATAAATTTGTTATCAACATTGCTACATGTGGACTTTATTATTTCCCTGATAATTTGATTACATTAAAATATTGCATGCTTGTAGCCTGCACACGCTTTAAAAATACGAACCACGATGATTACGCTTTTTTATATCACAAAGAGACGTTGTATTATATATAGGCTTTAGAAAATCAATGTCATGATTGCTGTGCAATTATAAAGCTTTTCAAATTCAAGGCTATAAAATAAACAACAATTATTATGTTTTTAATGTGATTTCTGTGAAATCATTTCTTTATTTGAATGATTTTTTTTTAAATTAGATTGAGCGTGGCGCAGTGCATTGACCGGTTCTCGTTATATCAACGAAGTCAAGATACGTAAAGCGTGGTTATTATTTGGATGGGTGACCGATTCAAATAAAAATTACGCTGTTCACCCCCTGGGGTAAATTCGTCTCGTTTTCTACCCAGTGCAGTGATGCACTTGTGTGTGGTTTCCCAGGCTTTGAACATCACTTTGGTCCATTAAGAAAAAGTAGAGGTGTCCGTCCTGACTGAGGTTTTCCACGGTTCCCTTAGTCTCACCTCATGCAGTGAATGCTGGGACGCGTAACAGGCCGTATATAGCCACCATCCTTTCCCTATACCTTATCCCTAACCCACTACCCCGCCGCGAGCTGTAAGCTCCTAGGAGTGCATCCTAATACATTTTCATATTTACAGAATTCACGTAAAAATTTGTTATAGGATTAACTTTAACTATAATATATGTATAAAGTTTGCTTCTTATAAATGTTATAATTTATAATGTTATATGGTATTATTTATTATTGTATTTTATATGCGCAAATGACGGAGAAATTAAAATAAAATAACAAAACTTGATTCTGCTGAACATAAAGGACGTTTCTCTTCCGTACTCTCTCTCACTGCAGGCCATGGGATAATAAATTGCACCAACAATGCACTAACTATCTGTACATGGGATCAACAATGCTGCATTACCACATTCTCCTCTTTAATAAGCAAGAGGAACAAAAAGCGCAGCCTGGGATCTCCGGGCGTCGAACCTCGCATCTTCTCATGGCACTAACCAATATTTATGTAAAGGTGCATTTCCATGGAGCGGAGAAAGCGAGAAAATTGCATGCCGCAGCCAATCAGAGATTCAGGATTTCTTTACCTTGCAAGAAGTGATTTTATCGCCAACATAGCCGCCATACGAGATTGAAGCAAGTGCGCTTTTCTCGTCCCGATGATCCCCGCTCGACATCGCTCTGGATGGAAATGCAGCTTAACTTTGCGCATTTTAGATCACATACCGATATGGTACCGCGTGCGTTTCGTATATAACCAGAAGGCCGTGGGTTCAAATCTCGGTGCACTGACCTTGACATTTTAGTCATCCTGCAGCTGACAACTTTTGGTCCACTCTTGGTGCTGCGAGATAGTTGATATCGTCTCCGACCATTCTGACTCAGGTTTCCACGTTCTCCTAGTAAATTCAGTGAGATACTAGAGTAGAATTTATTACGGTCGACAGTTGGGGGAGGGCTTTATAGCCTATACACACTATTACACACAAGGACGAGCTGCAAATTATTGTCCAGAGAATAATTAAATATACGTTCGCTGCCTGCTTTATATACTTTGAAAGTGTTGATATTTGTTAAGAAGCATCCTCATTATTTTGTTCATAGTAAATTTGTGCACTAATATTCTACTCGTCATAAAGATTAGTATATATTGGAACGACATATTCTATTCTATTCTATTCTATTCTATTCTATTCTATTCTATTCTATTCTATTCTATTCTATTCTATTCTATTCTATTCTATTCTATTCTATTCTATTCTATTCTACATAGAACAGCTGCATATGAAGATGGACTTATGTATAGCTCTCAAATGTTTTATAATCATCTTCCAGTTAATATTATAGGAGTGAAGAAAATGTGATTGTGTTTTAAAAAATAAAAGTGAGAGAGTTTTTTTTACTCCTCAAGAATATATACAAAGTGGACGACTTTATTAAAAAATAAACAATTTGGTTCTGATTGTATTATGTATCATGTTCACTTGCCTATGTTGGAAGATTAATAAAATTCTTATTTCTTGTCACCGACCACCGTATATTTTAATATGGCCCGCGTATATAGTTAGTTATAGTGTTTTTTTTAAAAAAAATCTAAATTATATTAAACTTATTTCTGTTTATACTCCCTTGTTTATCTTGAACTAAACAAAGATTTTTTTTTCGTCTTCTCGCTCTTTGTCCTCATTGAGGTGTAAACAATATTTTGTAACCTATAAAATGTAATTTGTTTAATGAATAAAAAAAATAACAGTAACTCACTTTATATATACATATATATATATATAAAGTGAGTTACTGTGATTTTATATATATATATATATATATATATATATATATATATATATATATATATATAATATATATAATGGATGGTCGTAGTCTTTAGAGCAAATCCATGACAGCATCACTTCTGACTGAGGGAACCATGGAAATCTCCAATCAGGATCAGGATGTGACATGCATGTAGAGATGTAGACAGTATATAATGTTTTAAATATATATTTTTTAAATTGTCAATAAAATTATTTAAACATTAAAAACTTCAAGGTAACAAAATGCTATATCAATTAAAATTTTACCTTCATTCCCCTTCCTCAAATTCATACAGTTTTGTCAATGGACCGGAATTGCAATGTTCCAAAGCCACATGGTCGAAAAACTCACAAATTTACCCATGATTTGAACTTAATTCAATAATATAATAACCAACCCCACTAACCTTCGCTTGACTTCGGTGATCTATGAGACACCATACCTCGATTACACTTAAGCTTTCATATTTTCATGACAGTATGATCGCTATTCACTCTGCCAGGTGTGGAAACTTGAACCAGAGATCTTATACAATCTAAGCTCTCTTTGCTTAAACCCAAATTACATCACCCACACAAGACACCAATGCAATTAGCTCTGTAACCATACGCGAATATAAGTTCCATCTTTCTAAACCATGCAGGATGGCCGTGGGTTTCCATCACAGCATTTACTTATACTTTTGTGACTGAGGGAACCATGAAAATCTTAAAGTTAGGAACATTTGTTTAACTGAACCTCGTTAAAACAAAAAATCTCTGTCAAAATTATCCTTCCTCAAACTCATACAAATACATCCAAAATAAAGATAAGGTTATACATAAAATGAAGCATCTGCAAATAAATAAAACATTGAAGCGAGCTTCTCCCCTCTATCTCTTTGTCTCGTCACTAGAAAGCCCTCATATTTGCACAGATGTGAATTATGAAACTGCGCAAAGCAAATTGTGAGGACCAACCCTCGGAAAATCTCGTTTACATAACTTAACATGTACACTCAAATAAAAATGTCTGATCCGGTTATACTGTAACATGGCTGGGGATCGCTCATTTTTATTTGTACCACACCTTATGACAGCTATATGCTAAGGGTCACATTTAACTTGGCTTTCGTCGGAAACGCTCGGGTGTCCTTCGGCTCGGCTCGACCAATGTAGTTCTTCGTTACAAACAACACACCAATGACTGAAGATGTTACAAACACGACAAAAACCAAGTTAAATGTGAACCAAAGTATTAAATAGAATATTATCCTGTTGCTGGAGCTATATACGCCAAAATCATGTTGTAATGGCCAAGGTATACGAATAAAGAATTTGAGGAAGGCAAAATTAATAGTGTAATTGTCTTTTTACAGCTTAGCTAGTTACTATTGACTTGTCCTAAAAACCTAAACATATATCATGTATTGATATTATGATTGTAGGAGAAATGGAATTAATAAAAATATTTTGTATTTTGTATTTTGAAAAAGAGCTCAGTCTATATATTTATATTAAAAAATTATAACGTTTATGCATTATAAACCAATATGCACCAGTTACAAAAATGGAAAGGGGTAGTCAAGAGAGTGCATGTGCACAGTAACCCTTGGTAGTGGTAAAACCAGGGTGAGAAAAACCAGGGGAGAACTTTAAATTACTTCGTTTTTTTTATTCATGATATAAGAAGTGGGAAAAAGGAGAACCAATAGCAACCACAGCCCTAATATATAACATAACCCATTAAGAGGGTACGTTAACCCCCTGGCTACGCTTAATGAGCAGGGGTAACTTTCATGCTGTCCCTAGTTGTATTAAGGTAGAGATAAAACGGATCAGCTGTTTGACGTAGCCTCCTTTGATTAACATCGATGTAAACCTTAGCAAATTCACAAAAATTCTGAATTTTTTTGGAGAGGCAAATTTTAGTGTCTAAAAGCCATATAGAAAAAATTTCAAAACAATTAAATTATACGATTTTTTTTTAAGTTTTTAGTTTCTCTTGATGCATGGGAAAGCCCTAAGCTGATAATTAAAAAAAATAATAATTAAATAATTAAAAAAAAAAAGCTCGTTGAATTGTCTTGAATTTTTTTTTATGGCACTAAAATCTGTCTAAAAAAGATTTCAGAATTTTTGTGAATTTGCTAAGGGTTACATGTTAATCAAAGGAAACTACATTGAACAGCTGATCAGTGTTACTTCTACCTGTGTGTTCTCCAAGCCAATTATCCCCCCCCCCCCATGCTCTGCTGTCTGTCACAGTCCAGTGTCACTGGCTTTTCAAAAACACTCTTCCGACACCTTTAGAAATGAAATGACCCAAGGTTGACGTGACATTTGTAAAAAAAGAGTCCCTTCAGAGCATTAAAATATTTTAATGATATCAAAAATGTCAACATAAATCTTAAAAGCGATTTGTGTAGAGGTTTTTCTCTGAGAAAACTCAGTTAAAATCATAGTTCAGTGGTTAAAATATAATAATTGCAGAAAAGTGTGAGAATGGTTCCAGGAATATATTAATTTATTTTCATGTTTGTTAGTTGACATTTTTTTCGTGTAAACAAATGGATTCTAAAGTGGTCACAGTAGCATGCAAGCATGCAAAGTCACCATTTAAAAAAAGAAAAAAAACACGTAACGAAATAATTGAAATAGAAGAAAGCAATGCAAAAACTTATATATTTAGTATAGCAAAACTAAAGGAATTATATTTATTAAAGAATACTCTTTTTCTCTAAAAAAAAAAAAATAAAAATAAAAAAAAAAAAAACTCTGCATTAAACAATTTCAATTTTGAAAAATATTTTAAAAAGAAGTTAAACACAGCAGACTTTAAACTTGACCTCAGAGTTTCTCCACACTATCCATACATAACAGTACATAATACTCGTAAAGATAATTCGAACTTCAAAGTTTAACTCTGTTTTTATTGAGTTCTACAAATTTACTCTCAAGACCCATCAGCTGTGTTTGCAAGTTATATCCACTTCATGAAGATGGCTCCATAATCGTCTCACCATGCACTTGACATGTTCGAGCCATTCGTACAGAGAGGCCTGATAAGGAGAGAGAGAGAGAGAGAGGGATTGATAGCGCCTGGCGCCTGCCTGGCCAAATATCTGGCAGAAGAACAACAACCCTCTAATCTTTCTCAACAAAGATAAATTTCTCCCCCGACACACAATTTTGTATCTTGTCTATTCTCCATTTTTCTAACTGCCCTTTTTTGTACTTAATAAAATGTTATTTCCATTTTTATGTGACAGTCATATCCTAAAAATAATTTTTATCAGAAGCACTTTCTCATATTATACAAAAACGAGTTATGTTTTTCCCGACCGAAACAAAATGCTGAATCCACCCTTCAGTCTTAAAACCTAAAACTCAATGGTATTTTAATAACATACATTATATTATCATATAATATATTATATTATATAATATGTGTGATTATATACATTTAATTAATAATATTTTACTGTATACTTGTATATTGTAAGGATTATGGGGTTCACAACTCCCTATATGCTGGGTATAGTGTTGAAAGGAGTCACGAAAAAAACACCCCTTTCAATATTACGTATTAATAATATTATATTTAGTATATTATATTATTATTTATATATTAGTCAATGTTACATTTGAGATTATTTATTATACGTTATATTTTTATTATTTCAATATTTTTAAATTAATGCTTATTGTTTATTGCTGGAATTATTGGTGCCTCTTCAAAGCTTGAAATAAAGCTTTTGCTCATGCAGTTTCACTTTAAGATAGAGATAACACGGATCATCTGACCCAATGCTAAAAATCCCACTCATGAAAATTATGAAAAAAATTTAAATGTTATCCTCTACCCCTATTATATTAGTATAGCTAAAATATCAGGTATAGAAAAACGAGCTAGTTTTTAAAAGTTATGAATTTTTTAAGTCAACTAATGGACAACATATACATGAAAAAATTTTGTTGCAGAAATGAATAGAGGGTACCAAATTATGCTACTCTGAATTTTTTCAGATTTTTTTGAGACCCGGAACTATTTTTAAATAATTATTGAAGGTCCTGTGATTTCAGTTGACACCCCTGAGGCCTTAATAAAAAGGATAGAGACTTGACGCCTCCAGGGGGCGTGGCCACACTTTCAATAATTATTTAAAAATAGTTCTGGGTCTCAAAAAAATCTGAAAAATTCAGAGTAGCATAGCTTGGTACCCTCTGTTCATTTCTGCAATAAAAATTTCATGTATAATATGTTGTCCATTCATTGATGATTCATAACTTAAACACTAGCTCGTTTTTGTATACCTGATATTTTAGCTACTGATAGGGGATGTAGAGGAGAACATTTAATTTTTTTTTTATATAATTTTCATGTGTGGGATCTTTTTAGCATTGGGTCAGCTGATCCGTGTTACCTCTACCTTAATGAAGATTTCAATAAAATATTCCTCAATAAATAAAATATAAAATAAAATAAAATATTCTGTGACGAGGCATCAAATATATTAAACCACAGCGTACGTACATAACAACATAATAACATTCGTGCTCTAAAACCTTTTATTCAATTCATCATCAACATCATATACAAAAAAAAAAAAAAAATAAAAATAAAAGTTCTATGTCTAGTATACAAATGCATTGAAACTTGTTTTTTGTAATGACAAAAAGTCACAAAGACGTTTGATTGAAAAGAAAGCAGTTCATCACATTGACGTTTTAGTACGCACTTCCCAAGCGCACGAGCCCATACACACCAAGGCTACTATTATTGATCGCTCGAACCACCGCGCCGCCGCCAGCCCAAATATCTTCTTGACTCGCTGCAAAATGACGGAGCGGTCCTCTCTGTGACCTTGAAATCTTGCAGGTGAGCACCAGCAAGGTCAATCAAGGACACGGGGGTGTGCAGTATGAAAATATTCAAAAGGTGTTTTTTGTCTTGGGTGAAGATTTGATATAAGAAGTAGATGAAAAGAGAGGAAAGGTTGGACCCACACACAATCCACGTACTTTTCTTACACCACCCTTAATTTCGGAGGAGGGGGGTGGGAGAGAAGCTCTACCCTTGTCTAAAACACTACGTCTGAGACTATAGAATTAAATTTGAGCTAAACTCATACGTGCATGGATTTCAATTTGACCAGTAACCAGTATGGCAAGCGATATAATTACAAATTATTATAGCTATGGGCAGTAAGTTATTTTACATTATATAGTATTATATCACTACTATATATTATAGTTATATGGTAAATGGAGTTATCCATTCGCCGACTTGTACATACACATCTGTTATAGTTAACCTGTAGGCCAGGAATATATATTATATACCATGGATTCCATTTCTTCTTATTTTTATATAAGGATCAGAAATGTTATGGGGGTGGGGGGTTGAACCCTCCCTGGGTACGATCCAAGGACCAGGACCGAGCTACCTGCTATCGACATTTCTTGAGCGCGGCGTCCCTAACCCACCCCAGCAGCAAATCTGGGGAGAGCGGCGCTGTCGGCGAGGCCACACCGGGGGGTGGGGGGGGGGTGGGGGGGGGGAGGTAGTGGCGGCCCTTTAATATGAGGCAGAGCAACCGGTCGGGATATTTTAATGTGCGCAGGAAATTAAAATAAAAAATGTATAACGGTATAATAATTTTTATATTGCAGACGATGGGAAATTAATTAAATGTTATACTTATTATATTACATAGTTACATCGTGTATACATCTGTTCGTAAATATACAATTAGATTATCAAATGAACCTTCTGTACAGGGAACATAAAGATCATTTTTAAGAAATGTGATTGTGTATAAAATTTACGAACAGACATCAAGTTATTTTTATTAATTTGTATTATAATTAATTATTATGTTTGATGCTATTGTATTGATATAAATATATAATGCTACATTATAGTACATAGTTACATATATAGTTATTACATAGTACACATTACATATTATATACATCACTTGTTTTTATATATTCAGGCTTCAAGTTGTATATATATATATATATATTTTTTTAATTAAACCCTGTTGGGTACTTTTATTTACTAATTACATACTGGGGGGCATTCACAAAGCACTTTAACCCCAACTTTAGCCCCAAGTTTTAGCCCTGGTACTAAACATGGTGCTAAACCAGGGGCTAACCATGTCTAGCTCCTAGTTTAGCACCATGTTTAGTACCAGGGATAAAACTTGGGGCTAAAGTTGGGGTTAAAGTGCTTTGTGAATGTCCCCCACTATACTTTGAAACCCCGAACCTTCCGAAACCCTTATAACTGGAGCGTTTCGCGGGTTCTTCTGGAACGGGGGCGGCCACGGCCTTGCAAATCCATCCCGGCATTTGCCTACGGCTGAGGGAAACGTGGAAACCTCAGTCAGGATGGACGCTACAGCTTTTGTCAATGAACCGGAAGTGCAATGGTCCAAAGCCAGGGGAACCACATTATAGTGAAAAAGCGCAACGTTTTACCCCTGGGTGGGAAACGTGGTTTTTGTTGAAAATGATCACCCATCCAACTACTAACCACGCGTGGCGTTGCTTGACTTCGGTGATCTGACGAGACCCGGTCAAGCGCACTGCGCCATACCTCCATATATATATATATATATATATATATATATATATATATATATATATATATATATATATATATATATATATTTTATATATATATATATATATATATATAAAACTATAAACATAATAGGTCTGTTCGTAAATACACAATCAGAAAGAATAGATTAATATTGATTATGAACCTTATGTTATATGTACAGAAGGTTCATCACAAATAATCTATTCTTTCTGATTTTGTATTTACGAACAGACCTAATATAAAGTATTTCTTTAATTGTATTACACAAATTAAATATAAATCGTAAGTAAAAAAAAAGAAAAAAAAAACTAAATAAATGTCCTGCATGCAAAAATCATGTGGTCAACATTAAAATTAATATTCTAATACTTCTTTTTGTTATGGTAAGTCCGGTTGGTCGGTTGGTCTATGAATGAAAGCTGAATTAATGAAAATTTAACATTTTACCTGAATAATTATAATTATATTATACTGCATCTATATAATATATGCTAATATGCTGCATGATTTTTAAAATTTATGTTTTAAAACAGAAAGCAGTGAAAACACCATGCAATTTGAACACTATAGTTTACAATTGATTTTTCTTTAAAGGAAAGCTCTGCCATAGGAAATTAAATAATAATATAATAGGCTGCAATGCATGTCTGAATCAAAATGTTGACATACTCGAATAATATTATATAATAATTTTATAAAAACTATTTGTGCATGTAATACCATTCTATTAATACTAATATTCTAATACCATATAGGTGTATAATATATATGGGGGGGGTAAGGAGGTCACAGAGCAAATTTTAATGAAGCAAAATTTGAATTTTAATAAATTATTAAATTAAAGTAATTTAACATGAAGTTTAATGGAACTTCCGGTGGTGCAGCATCAGGATTGTCGTAGGTCAGGGTTCAGTTTCCCGCTAGCGAATACCCATCCTTCTACCTACCCTAGCCTCTATTTAGTGCCTCAATTTAAGGATGACGTCATAGGCACCAGTGACGTCATACTGAGGACACGACATGATCCTCGAGTGGTGTAATGAACGCCACATACCGGCGGTCGTACGATCCGTGTTGTGCAAATACCCAGCTGACGGTGGAGTCGCAGCAGTTTGCAGAGACGGTCATCCTAAGGGTTGTCGAACATCCGAGGGGGTCCGGCCATTCCTATGTACTCTTTCTCGATCCCTGTCTAGAGATTCTACTCCTTTAAGCCTATAATATTACACGATACAATTTTTCTGATTATTGTGTACAATTTTTCCTTGCAAGAAAATTTTCTCTCAATACAAACAAATGGAGATTAAGTTTTCTTGTAAGGAAAAATTGTATACAATAATATAAAAAATTGTATCGTGTCAATACCGGCTTTAGACAATAATTCTAGACATGCGGGAAAGTTTGAAAGAGTTTCTTCAGTTGCAAATAAATGCTGCTATGAAATTGATTATTATTATATTTCATTATATTTTGTATGCTTTTAGATAATTTATAAAATTATTTACTTTTTTTTATCAGTGATAAAAATTTATCCATTATTTTCATTATAACTGTAGAATAATTAACAAATACTTGGATCCCCATTTTATTTTTAAGACAAAAATTATTAAATTATTTTTCATAAAATTGGTGTATTTTATTTTACAGTTGTTATGTATATATATATTATAATTATTATAATATATTATATGACAGTATAAAGTACAGAAAAGTATGTAAATTGCGTAAATTCTCCACCCTATAATTAATTTTGGTGTTGACGTGTCTATATGAAACATGCTCTAGCTGCTATTGTTTTAAATTTGGTCGTATCATGCGAGTCTTGCAGTTTTACAGATTAAATAAAAACAAGAAATTTCATCAGAATTATCTTGATGTCATTCATTGGTTTTTATTAGAGTGTATTTCTGTAAACATTTAACTTTTTAACTGTTGTGTCTTATGAGTCCAAGGACTTTTTATTTCAGAAAAATTCTGCAAGCTGGCTGCCTTTGATCTTTAAAATGTTTTAATTTGACATTTTATCATACCATAATTTAACTTTTCTTAACACATTTATTTTTAAGCAATGCTATTAATAATTAAAAAACAAAGGATCCCTGGATGTTAACTGAATGCGATGTTGATAGAGGTGCCATCTTGACTGAGGTTCTCCACAGTTCCCTCAGTAAATGCTGCATACAATGCAAACCATATGACTGTAATGGACAACCCACATGAAACAACTTCTTGCAGAAATGGATTATGGTACTTTGAATTTTTCCTATAATTTTTAGAACCTAGGAAGTATTTTTTTTAATTATTGAAATTAGAGAGAGAGTAGCGTCAATAATGGGCACAATTCACGAAGTAGTTAGCCAGGTTTCTAACCACGTTTAGCTTAACCACGTTTAACTAGGTGGTTTAACACGTGAAAAAGGTATAGTTAAACGTGGTTAAACTAAACATAGTTAGAAACCTGGCTAACTTCTTTGTGAATTGCGTCCATTATATATAAAGGCGTCACTTCTTAATAAAGAAAGGACTAAAAAATAAGGCGTGACTTTGAATAAATTTTTACCAATACTTCTCGATCTAAAAAAAAAAAAGAGTAACTTAATTAATTTGTGGTGTTATCTTTTCATTTCTGTAATAAAAAAAAAAACTCGATGCAGGTCCAACTGAATATTTTTATTAATTTGCACAGCAGTATTGATCTGATACATAATTTACGCCGTGGTGCTGAGATCGAATCTGACCTTGGTTTGACCCTCAGCAGCAAAGAGGTCACGTTACAAAACTGCGGTGCAAAACCGCAAGGCAGCATGCAGTCGTGGTCGTCATGCATTTATTCTGCGCGCCAGTGCATATTAATGTATCATGCAGTTTATATCATATCACTAAATTATTTTATTGAAATAGATTAGTAGTGCGTATGCCTGTATTACACGCTACAATTTTGCCTTGCAAGAAAATTTCATATCCATGATACAAACAAATGGAGTTTATTACAAGTTTTCTTGTAAGGAAAAATTGCATGCAAAATTGTATCGTGTGTGATGCCCTACTTTTTTAACATTATTGTTTTTTTTATTTTGGAAAAAATGTTTAATGAAATTATATATTTTTTTTTTTTTTTACAAGGATACACCCCTAAGAGCTTACAGCTCGCGGCGGGGTACTGGGTAGAGATGAGGTAGGGAACGGATAGTGGCCACGGCCTGCATGCTTACGCGACCCAGCATTCGCTGAGGTGAGACTGAGGAAACCGTGGAAAACCTCAGTCAGGACGGACACCTCTACTTTTCCTCAATGGACCAAAGCAATGTCCAAAGCCTGGGGAACCAAACACAAGTACATCACTACACTGGGTGGAAAGCGAGATGAATTTACCCCATGCAGGAAGGGAGCAACGTAATTTTTACTTGAAATGGTCACCCATCCAAGTACTAACCACGCTCGACGTAGCCTGACTTCGGTGATCTAACGAGAACCGGTCAATGCACTGCGCCACGCTCAATTTATGTTCCCATAGCCCCCCATGTTAGATTTTGATGACATAAAAAATGCATAAAAAATGACACCTCTCATGCATATTTACGCATATATATAACGTCTATTAATTATAATAAGTACTTAAAAATAAAGCAAGTATAAAATATAATGGATAAATAAAATATGCAAGGAAGTACTGTAAACTGTTAATTTGTAATAATATGATGAAATCAATTATGTGTCGATGGTGTTCCGTCAAAAACGACTAACTCATTTTATCGCGTCCTCTCAAAAACGACTAACTCGTTTTATCGCGAGCCGAGATGGTCGCTTTTGCACAATAAGTTTCCAGGTATACATTTTTTTTATACCTGGAAACCCATAGTGCAAAACCGACCATCTCGGCTCGCGATAAAACGAGTTAAGGTGGATTCACATGGCGATTTTTATCATGCGACGCGACGCGAATAATGCGCACTTGCTGTAACATCTATTGGCGGCCATATTTGGCGATTAAAAGAAAAAGAGCATCGTAATTAACGCGATTCCCGGCGAATTCGCCGCCGCATAGGATTTCACAGCTTTTACGTCAAAATCGCGTCGCATCGCCGTTGTCGCCATCTGAATTCGCCTTTAGTCGTTTTTGAGAGGACGCGATAAAATGAGTTAGTCGTTTTTGACGGAACACCATTTTGTACACTCCTCGCCTATGAAAAGTTCCATTCTGCAGCCTTATTAATCACCATGCGGTGGCATGCGCCATAAGAATAACACAGGGCATGTGATTAACAAGGCTGCAGAATGGAACTTTTCAGAGGCGAGAATTGTACATTAATGTGATGTTTTATCAATTCATATATTTTTAATTAATGTATAATATAACAACAACGTGATTTTCAAGTTTCCGATGCATAATAAATTAAAATTAGGATTTTATTAAAAATTATAATATGTTTTATTATATCAAATTACAGTACTTTATTAGAAATTAAGCAACTTTTAATTATTCATAAATTATTATATGTATAAACCAAACTTAATAATAATTTAGTTACATTATTGCTCCTTCTCAATTATAATATGACCAAATGTCATGACTTGCCTAGAGGACCACCTCTGTTTGCCTCACACCTCCATGTCCCACTGCGGTGACCTCCATTTGACCTTCAAGAGGGACCGATGTTCGCTGTCTTCGCAGCTAGCGTGCCATGGAGAACCTTTTGCTGTTGCCTCCCTGACAGGCGCGGATCCAGGAAAAAAAATTTGGGGGGGACGGGGCGACGGGGGGCTGAAAAATTTTGGGAGGGGCTGCCTCCATAAGGCCAATGTTAAAAAAAATGTTGAGTGGGGGAAATGCCTGTATTGCCCATGTTAAATTCAACATTTCGAGGGGGAGGGGAGCTGCAGCTCCCCAGCCCCACCCCCCTAGATCCACGCCTGCTCTCTGACGGTGCTCAAAGACCTCTGTCTCTTTTATGACAAGAAATGTGACCAAAACTTCAGAATTTAAACATTTCCTGAGATGGTATGAAGCACCACTGATGTCGCTCGCACACCCATGCAATATTATACATGAGCGGTTATACCGTCCAAAGAAACATGGATTTTTTTTTTAAAAAGATACACCTTTATGGGCTTGGAGCTCAAGGCGGGGTAATGGGTAGGGATAAGGGAGGGAAAGGATGGTGTGGCTACGGCCTGTTACGCGTAGCCAACAGATTCAGGGGTACAGGGGTGCCAACTGAAATCACAGGACTTTCAATGGACAACACATATGAAAAAATTTTATTGCAGAAATGAATAGGGGGTACCAAATTATGCTACGCTGAATTTTTTCAGATATTTTTGAAACCCGGAACTATTTTTAAATAATTATTGAAAGTCCTGTGATTTCAGTTGGTACCCCTGAATCCTTAATAAAAAGGATAGAGACTGGACGCCTATTGACGCCTCCAGGGGTCGTGGCCGCACATTCAATAATTAATTAAATATAGTTCTGGGTCTCCAAAAAATCTGAAAAAATTCAGAGTATCATAATTTGGTACCCTTTATTCATTTGTGCAATAAAATAATGTCATGCAGGTGGTTCATTATGTTATCATTATCTTATAGTTTTTTTATATATATATAATAATCACAATGTACCAACTAGTATTTAATATTTAATGTGAGTTAATAAATGAAAAAAATTAATTTAAATTAACATTATTTATAACTAGTATGACCTTTTAATTATTATTAATTAGTTGTCTTTTACAAACAAAAAGGATGACAATAATGGTTGCATTTTTTAATTTCATAATTAGAAAATATACCTAAAATTAATAAAATTATGCTTTTCTGAAATTTTCAGATTTTTGGGAGTGCTGGTGCTGGAACTAATTTAAAAAAAATATTTAAAATATCTGAATT
Organism: Siphlonurus alternatus; assembly: GCA_949825025.1. NCBI lineage: Eukaryota > Metazoa > Arthropoda > Insecta > Ephemeroptera > Siphlonuridae > Siphlonurus > Siphlonurus alternatus. The sequence goes on from OX463782.1 coordinate 36,042,792, forward strand.
AGGGTGGTACACCTGATGGGACAACCGTGACGCCACTTTTTCGTGCTGTGATTGGCTATTGATGATGTCACGGTTGTCCCATCAGGTTGTACCACCCTAATTAAAATATTTTAAGTATTTTTTTAAAAATAGTTCCGGCACTCCAAAAAATCTGAAAAAATTCAGAAGCGCATAATTTTATGTATATTTTCTAATTATGAAATAAAAAAAATGCAACCATTTTTGTCTATTCAAAGGATATTCATTAATTTTGATAAAAATAATAAATGATATAATTATAAATCGGACTTTTACCTTTAATTGCCGGTGTATGATGTAAAATAATTAATCCACTATTCCGTGCAGTATTGATCGATATATAATACATCAATACTAATGAAGGAACAGTGAATTAATTGCATCATACACCGGCAAAGGTAATTATATAATTAAAAAAAATAAAAATAAAGTTTAATTTATTTAATTTCATTTATTGCTTTTAATTATTATAGATCGTGTAGCTGTGTGTGCATGCATGATAATTAATTAAACAGACTACAATTGCGATAATAACGATTTAAAAAAAATAAAAATAAAATTTAAAACCAGAACTATTTAGTATAACTCCTAGTAGTTTGGAGTACCAAACCTAGGTGGCAGTAGTAGACAGACAAACCATCAGTTTTGTTACTGCGTACATAATTTAAAATTCTGAGCTGGCTCTTAATATTTTATTTGTGCTATTTCATGTTTTACATTGTTTTGATTTTAATTGATATCATGTGTCATGTAAAGTTTGTTTTATCTGTTGATATAAAAATATAAATAAATGCATTAAAAAATACTTAAGACATTATAATACAAGCCAATTTTTATAGGGCAATATATATATAAAGATGGTGTTCCGTCAAATTGGACCAACTCGTTTTATCGCGATTTGCAAAAGCGATCAACTCGTTTTATCGCGCGCGCTCAAAAAGGACTAACTCATTTTATCTCAGCCGCTCAAAAACGATCAACTCGTTTTATCGCGCACGCTCAAAAAGGACTAACTCAGCCCATTTTATCTCGGCTGCGCAAAAACGATTAACTCGTTTTATCGCGGCTGTGCAAAAACGACTAAAATGTTTCCCAAAAAGGACTATCTCGTGCAAGTATGTTACCTTGCGAACATTTATCTGTCTTTTTTAATTAAATAATGATTTGGATTTTTTTTAATTTTGTAATTAATAAAACAGGTCTTTTTGCGCCATTTATTAGTGTAACCTGGAATTATAATATTAAAAATCAGCTGAAAAAACAGCTGTTTCCCACAATTTATTGTCAACAAAGAAATGTGGATGGATTCGACCTACAGAGGTAAATATCATGCCAAAAAATATAATTAATACATATTATAATATGTATAATTGTTATATTGTATGATTATTTAATAAACATAGAATATAATGAGTATATATTTTTTATAAAATACATAGAAATATCGAAGTAAAACAATATTTCTGTTCTGCAGATCATATCGTCACATCTTTCACAAGCGGTTGTTGTCCTGGCTTGTGATTTAAAGGCCTCATGAACCTTTGCACAATATTAAGTACACGGTAAGGTTTGCTTTAGTATGATTCGGCTGCATAAAATTTTTTGTTTCAGTAGCACAAATATCAGAGATCAGAGATAATAGCCGATGAAAAGGAACCTGTGACGTCACTCACGCTCATTCAGCGGCAACTATATAGGGAAATCCCTGCAAAAGATAGGTTGACTCCCGCTTCAACCACGGCCACAATTTGAATTCTGTAATTTTGAAACTTTACCAGGACAGTCTTGATAGTATTTTTCAAATAGCCTGAAAGATTTTTTTTTATGACATTCATACAAACCGAGTTATTGCGGTAGAAAGAGGAGCGTAAATGTTGTATAGGAAAACAATGTTCAATTTTTCGCTTATCTTGCTACCGCAAAAACTCAGTCTGTACACACTTCACCAAAAAAATTCTTTCCGTCTATTTGACAAATACTATCAAGACTGCCCTGGTTAAGTTTCAAAATTCCAGAAGTAAAAAATTGTGGCCGTGGTTGCAGCGGGAGTGAACCTATCTTTCGCAGGGATTTCCCTATATTGTCACCGCTGAATGAGCGTGAGTGACGTCACAGGTGCTTCTTCATCGGCTATTATCTCTGATATTTGTGCTACTGAAACAAAAAAAATTATGCAGCCGAATCAAACTGAAGCAAAGCTAATCGTGTAGTAAATACTGTGAAAAGGTTCATGAGGCCTTTAAGAATTACTACAATTCAGCACTGATTGCCATTTAAGTAATTATTATTTTCTTAATTAAGTTCTGATAGGGACTATTAGTGTTAAATTTAGGTAAAAAGAGTAACGTCCTTTTTTTGAAGATGATTGGGGAACTGTTATATAATGTTTACAACTGTAATGTTTTGTTTTAAGAGTGAAAGTTTTCGATTTTAAATACATTTTTAATTCACAATACATTATTTTCCATGTGGACAATAATTGTGTTACTATAATGGTTGAGATTGTTGTTCTTTTTTTCTTTTTTTGCTCAATGTTCTTTTTATGTCCCTTTTTTTAATCATTACATATTTTTAATATAACTGAATTGTAATAAAAATTGCATCTTATTTTTGCTCTGTTATCATCTTTTTTCCTCCTATTTTGCACCATTTTAGAGGAAGAAAGAGATAAAAAGATGAGATTACGTGTTTCTTTCTCTCCTTGAGCACAAAATGTTTGAAATATATTCTTTATTTCTTCCTATTTTTTAGCTAGGATAAAGAAGATGTGTTAAGGACGTTAAACGATTAGTTATAGACGTGTAATGGATGAGTTGAAGACGAAGAGTTTAAACTAGGTTAGCAGTCTAATGAATTTCTTGATTGTTTTAACATCAAAAGATTGTGAATATTTTTACTGAAGGCAAGTAGCCTCATTCGTTAAAGAGTATTGGTTCCAATGATGTACTCTTGTTGTTGCATGCATTATTACATGATGCTTAAAACTTGTTGTGATCTCCATCAGATGAAGGTGTCTAAATTATATTAATATGATGTATTGATATGCATATTTTTTCTTTGACTGTATTTATTACTTAAAATAGGTAGAATAAATAATAATAATTGGTGCAACAAATGGGCTTATATGGGGTGTAATTTTTTTACTGGCTCAATCAAAAGAGGATGTCAAAAAATAACCCTTAGATTTTTTTTGCGATTTTTTTAGCACTGCATCATACCTAAAATGGAGATTAAAAATGTATCTTGACCTGGAGGTTCCATCCGCAACGCCTATGACGTCACTACATTCTTTGGTACAACTATATAACACTTGTAAAAAGTTATTGCATTGTTGCTTGTTTATAAAAAATATCATTTGTTTCCGTAGCAATGTGTTTGTTTAAAAATATTAAATAGTCGACCCAAAGAATGTAATGACGTCATAGGCGTTGCGGATGGAGCCTCCAGGTCAAGAGATATTTTTAATCTCCACTTTAGGTATGATGCAGTGCTTAAAATAATCGCAAAAAATTCTAAAGGATATTTTTCGACCTCCTCTTTTGATTGAGCCAGTAAAAAAACGACACTTGTAAGCCCATTGTTGTTACAATTATTACACTATAATGTGTTATTATTTAATACCAATGTGAAGGAAAAATACAATGTGTTTTATTTTATTTTAAATTTATTCTATTCAATTTTTATTAAAAGAAATTGTGATTATGGGCTTCTGTGAATATTTCTGTATGAAAAAAAAAAAAAAAATTGTTGACGCAATATTAGCATAACTTTAAACAAAATGTAAAGCCGCTGCTTTCGTTACAAATTTTCGGTGGCAATAATATAATAATAAGTGGAGTCAATGATTTCCTAGAAATGCAAACTGCATTCATTTTGATTTTAATTCTCAATACTACACAGTAAATTTGAAGAATATTGTAAATTGATGCATAAATTAAGTTAAACTTAATTATGTTGAAGAAAGAAATGTAGGTAATAATAGTAAGTGCGTGTCAATGAAAAATATATGTGTAAATTGGTAATTTTATGCACTTGTAAGATGGTATTATTATACAAATAATAAAAAAAAAGGAAAATTTACAATAAAACTTTATACATTATATTTTCTCACCTCTTTTTTTTTAATTTTTTTTAACATGTTAATACTGTTAATATTATTATGTTATATTCAATTCGAATAATTTTAATTTAATTACAAATCAGTAAATTAAATTAAATAAGAAAGTTTAATAATTCATAAAAAAAAAGAAAATTAAAAAAATTTAATATAAAATATTAATATTGTAAAGTAAATAACTAAATAATTAATATCTACTAAACATTAGATGAAAAAATATTTAGGCCACCAAAAAAAAATTACTATTCATTTCCTTCAAGTTTTTAAATCAGCGATAAAAAAAGTTAATCGTTTTTGCACAGCCGTGATAAAACGAGTTAATCGTTTTTGCGCAGCCGAGATAAAATGAGTTAGTCCTTTTTGAGCGCACGCGATAAAACGAGTTGATCGTTTTTGAGCGGCTGAGATAAAATGAGTTAGTCCTTTTTGAGCGCGCGCGATAAAACGAGTTGTTCGCTTTTGCAAATCGCGATAAAACGAGTTAGTCCGATTTGACGGAACACCATCGAATATATATATATATATAATAATATATATATATATATATATATATATATATATTATATATTATATTTGATATAATTTGATAGATCGGTTCGTAAGTACACAATCAGAAAGAATCGATTATTTAATTGTGATGAACCTTCGGATCTGTACATGGAACATAATTTTAAGGTTCATTACAAATTGAGGCAAAATTGAGACTGTTAATTATAATAATTACTTATGAATAATTATTAATTATATATATTATAATTTTTATATTTATTTTATTTTTTATTTTGGAACTTCTTTTTGGTTGTACAAGACAAACATATGTTCAAGTCAAAATTGGACAAAACACATATGCTTAAAATTAAAATTTAAACATATTTACAAAAGTTATATAATACTATCAAACATAATCACTGACAATTAAGTAATAAAAACAAAATACAAGTCAAAGTCACCATAAATACTGATAAATTTTAGTTTATGTGGAATATAAATATTAGTCAATATATAATATAAATTTATAATTTTGTTTATTTTATCATCCTGATAATAATTTTTCGTACATTTTATTACTCTCAAATGCTTTAATAAAGTAAAACTCTTTATTGATCAATACATTCTATAATTTTGTGCGAAAAAGTTTACAATTTTTTATTTCCTTCAAACATGTTGGTAAAAATTCATAAAATTTAGCTGTTTGATACATACTGCATAATTTTTGAAAAATTGGGTGTTATGTCTTTCAGTAACTACATTGATTTATTCCTAGTATTATAGTCATGATGGCAATCATTCTGAACATAAAAATTTTGGTGTTTTTTTTTTTTAATGAGGCACAGTTTAAAATATAAATGCAAGGGACAGTTAACATTTTATTAGCCTTAAAATGTGAAACACACGACTGTGCTTTTGGTATTCTTAAAATCGTTCTAAGTGCTCTCTTTTGCAAAACAAAACATCGATTCAATAGTTTCGATTTACATCCCCAATTTATTATGCCATATGCCAAATGTGGATAAACATACGCATAATATATGGTTAGCAAGGTTTCATGAGAGATACATATATGATTCCTGATTGTATATAACATAAAATTGGCCGAGTTTATCTTTTTACAAATCGCATTTACATGTAAAGACCAATCCAAACTTTCATTACTGTATATATAGACTAAGAAACTTAACATATATACTCTGCTCTGTTAATTGTTTGTCCGGCTAATTGCAACAAATGACGTGTTGAATAAATGTATTTAACTCAGTTCCAACCGATAGGGCTTCATTTAGGGCCTTGGTTGGACTGTATTTGTACACAATTTAATAATAAAAAAACTTTAAAAAAAAAAAAAGGGATTTGTCTAGGGGAATGAAATTAGATATATTCGGTTTTAGTTGAATTTTTAGTATTATATTATTTGTACACCATGTATGTACCTCTTCAATAGTAAGCTATTAGTCTTACGAATTAATTCGGCTTCTGCTGTGATTATATAGCTGTAATATCATCAGCACACTTTACTAATACCGAACTTTTGACATGATCTGGTAAGTCATTTGTTCCTGTATTAAACCGAGTGGCTGACATTTTTCCTCCTTGAGGAATTCCAAGTGTAATCGGTAATTTATCTGATTTATATGTAATATTTATTTATTAAATATTCATACATTTAACTTAAAAGATTATTATAAATTATAATATTATATCTTCAGATGTAAGGTTTATGGTATTTTTTTTAGCATTTTTACACAAGACATGGCAAAAAGTGAAGGATTTTAAACAATTTGAATGAAAATTCACGTAAAAACGTTAAATTTATTATAATACATCAATTTTTGGCTCCAAATTACCAAAATATGTACAGTCGTCACCTTGGAAAATTTCCTTCTGCGACATTGTTAATCACCATGTGTCCCGTAAGAAAAACACAGGGCATGGTGATAAGGCTGCAAGTGGGAAATTTTCCGAGGTGACAAGTGTACAGTACATGTAGTTCGCGATAAAACGGTACCAGATTTCATACTAATCACGGTTAGTTTACAGACAAACTCAATGACACTAAAAGTTAGTCTAAAGAAGTGAGTAAAGGTGTATCGATCTTCATGAGCGACAAAAGCGATGCAGCGGCGTGATTTGACGTAAAAGCTATGAAATCCTATTTGGCTGCGTATTCGCCGGTAATCGCGTTAATTACGATATGCTCTTTTTCTTTTATTTGCTCAATTAATATATGGCAGCCAATGGATGCAGCTACAGCAATTAAGAAGTGCGCTTAAATTTTTTCGCGTCGCGTCGCAGGCTATAGCTAGAAATCGCCCATGCATGAAAATCCACCTTAACCATGGCTTTATCTTGTTCGTGAATCACGCTCAGTTGTACAGAGTGTACACAAAGTTATTGACATCTTTAGGCCTATGAAAGATTTAATAAATAAATAATAAATAAAAACTATATATAAAGGTGAACGTAAAATGTACTTTTCATACATCAAATTGTTAGCTTGAATATTTCTATGAGTTCAAAACTTTTTACAGAGTTTTGATCTTATGGGTTCTCGTCCAGTAATATAAGGAACAAAAAAAGTGAGCTTTACGATTTACGTTTCTTACCCTTTACTTCCGACTTTAAGAAATACGGAAATTGTTGAAATTAAATTTTCCAAATTTCGTAGCTCGTTTTTTTTTTTAACAATCTAAGGTTTCTCCTCTCAGTATGAGCATTGTTGGTGGTGCAACACTGTCTTGCATCATATATGCGGTAGGGCCAGTAGATAAACGCCCGTATTAAATTTTCACAGGCCGTGGCTTCTCAAGGTTCCCTGTCCTCTAGTTAAATTCACCCCTTATGTTTTGGGGGAGGGGTTTTTGTTTTGCTGCAGGACAAGGTGCTCAATACACCAATCCACATTTATCTTATGGTTTTCTTCCAGAAAAATTAGAAAAAAAAAAAAAAGCTTTTTCGTGATTTCAGAGCCTCATATCTTTTGATCTTTTCACTTCCTGCCTTCAGCATGAGTATATATTATGGCAGCACCCCTTGAAAATATTTCAATAAAATCCTAACGTTTTGATGACACAATTTTTTATTCAGTAACCATGAGAGCTTCTCCCTGCTTCTCCACATGGGCACTGTTGGTGGCTCAGCATTGATCGAGGCGCATCTTGAGCTCGCTCAAAAGTTCTCGCAGCATGATAGACTGAGTATTACTGCAATGCGTGCGGATTGCCATAATGATTCACTAGATGCTTATTCAATGCAACAGGTTGTGGACTGGCATATTGAGCACCTTGTCCAACACATACTCCCCCCCCCCTCCAAATAAAAAAAAAAAAAAAACACTTGAGGACAATTTTAAGGGGTCTTGAAATGCGCCCACAGCCTGTGAAAACTTAAACAATACGTGCGTTTTTTTTTTAAGTTTTTTATTATTAAATTGTGTACAAATACAGTCCAACCAAGGCCCTAAATGAAGCCCTATCGGTTGGAACTGAGTTACATACAATTATTCAACACGTAATATAGTAAGCTTAAACAAAATTACCTATATATATTTATTAAAAATAACAATACAAAACAATACATTAATGACATTAACAAAAGATAAAAACAAAAACAAACAAAAATAAGCACGAACAAATTTAAACCCTTCAACTTAAACAGAAGCACAAATACAAGAAATAGAATGGTATTACAGCTCACATTAACGCAAATTATTTAATATATGCTTTCTCAGCACTTTTTTCAATAACATTTTTTGGTCAATTGATCTAATATTTATCGGTATTTCGTTCCAAATTTTTGGTAGCACAAAATTCCATGTTCTTTCTCCAAATCTATTATTACTTCTTGGAGTTGTAGCAGGTTCATTTAAAAGAGTCCTAGTATTATAATCATGTACTCTAGGCTCTAAATTTTACTTCACATGCATGATGCTGAGACTACACCACCAACAATGCCCATACTAAAAGGAGAAGCCCGGCTAAGGTGTTTTCATGAAAAAATGGAGCCATCAGGATGATTTTATCAAGGGATTGTCGGCTTCCTGAAGATTGGAAGTAAACAGTTATAGAGACTAATAAAATCACGAAAAAGCTCATTTTTTTTTGTTCTAAATTTTACTGGACGAGAACCATAAGATCAACTTAATTTGTATAAAGTTTTGAAATCATAGAAATTGAAGCTACAATTTGATGTTTTGTGTTCACCTTTACAGTTTTTATTTGCGCCTTAAAATGTCAATATAACTTTGTGCACACCGTGTACATTCAGCCTGTGAATTATACAACTTGTGATACTTACGTGCTGGAAAGTTGCATACTTTACAGAGAAAGTTAAGCAACTGATCGTCCTGTTTTACTCACATTAACCTTGACATTACCAGGGTGGGAGGTGGGGAGGGGGGGGGGGAGACATTAAATCATAAAAAAAAATACTGTAAATATTACAAGGCAAATAATTTTTATGCAGCAGAAATTAATTTGTATTATGTGTGGCAATAAAGTATGATTATAAAACAGTCATGTATAATTTTTAATTTTACATGATGAGTATTTTAAATTGATGTCTTTAATTATATGTAACTTAATTGATGATTATTAAATTCAGAATTATTAAATTGGATTTTTTTTTTTTTTGCATCACAGCAATTTTTAACTTTTATATTACATAAAAAAATAAATATATATATAAATGAGATATAAAACACATTGAAATTAAACATGCATTTATATAATATTTGTCAACAATGAAAATAAATATTTTAAGAACTATTATTTATTTTAATAATGTAGAATAATATTTACAATTATATAAGATTGACATCCACAATCAAAGCCAGGACATTTCAGTCAAATGTTCAATATTTAGCTTTCTCTTCTTAATTAACAAACTGATCAAAAAGCGCATATATGCAAGGGCAGGTTTATGAGGCTCCCTCTGGAAGGTCCCAAAATACATGTCCAAGTAAGCTCCTTAAGGGCCCGATCTAGAAGAGGAAAAACAACTCACGCGGCAAAATGTAGGCAAAAACGCGTTTTTTCAGCTTAAAAGGAAAAACCAGCTTTATCTGCTCCTCACCACATTTCTTCATTTATATATTTGGAAAGAAAAGTCACAGAGACGTGGGAAAAAAATGACTTTGGCCTATTTTTTAATGAAAAATTCAATTTAATGCAGCTCTAAACAATTAGATTGGTACTTTTTGCGTATATGAGATGTTATTGATTGTGCGAATTTTGTATTCATAAACATGTCATTGTTGAGATGGGTAGCGTCCACTAAGCTGCTGGTATTGTTGTTTAGAGCACAATAGAGTGCTTCTGCACTTGCTGTTAGAGGGATTCCCGGACAACTCGGAGCGGGGGCAACTGGGAGCCGGACTGCTCGGAGCCAAACGTGTTTGCTAGGACAACTCGGAGCGCGGACAACTCGGAGCACGGACAACTCGGAGCGCGGACAACTCGGAGCAACGTATAATATACATATTCGGATCAATTTCAGCTATTTTCATCGGTATCGGGAGAACTCCCGCTCCGAGTTGTCCGGGAATCATTTTCATCATAATGTCATTATCAATATTTCTCTGCATTCTTATATGCACATAAAATATTCTATAGCAACCATTTATAATTATATTTTTCTACTTAATTTATCCACCTCATTCGTCGTTTTAAAGTTCCTTGTGTATCTAATATTTGAAATTAAATAATACAAAACATTCATTGAAGACTAAGGGCTTTATTTATTTCTCATAATAATATTGAATACAATAACTTTATACAAAAAAAATATTTCAGTTCATTAGCCCAATATTAACAATAATACAAAATTACAGTTAATTAAGTTAGTTAATGAAGAAATCATCAATGATTCAGAAGTCATGTAATAAAAACATAAAAAAATCACAAAGTTTATAAACAATGGTCATCATGATGAAGGTAAGGAAACGACACCTATCTGATTGAACATTTTATCAATCCGCATTATAAGCATAATATAATAATAATAATAAATTATAAATGGTTGCTATAGAATATATGAAACTTGATGTGCATATAAGAATGCAGAGAAATATTGATAATGACATTATGATGAAAATAGCTGAAATTGATCCGAATATGTATATTATACGTTGCTCCGAGTTGTCCGCGCTCCGAGTTGTCCTACCATGGCTCCGAGTTGTCCGTGCTCCGAGTTGTCCGCGCTCCGAGTTGTCCTGCCATGGCTCCAGGATATCCCCGCTCCGAGTTGTCCGAGCTCCGAGTTGTCCGCGCTCCGAGTTGTCCTAGCAAACACGTTTGGCTCCGAGCCGTCCGGCTCCCAGTTGCCCCCGCTCCGAGTTCTCCGGATACCTGTTAGAGGAGGAGAAAGCCATAAAATGAACCGCTGTCAAACACGTTTATAATTTTGATTGTTTATTTCTCAATGCAAGAAAATACTCTACCAGTGATCTGAGACTTTAGAGAATAATATTATTTTTATATTTTTTATAGTTAGAAAAATGGAAATTTTCTCTATTGCGCCAAGTTTCTAAGACAGTAAATTTTTTTGTGTATATGTATATTGAAAATTAAATAAAAAAATATATACGATTATTACATCTTGTAAAAGTATAGTAAATGTCACAAAATGTGTTATTAAATTAATATTTTCATTTAAGTAACAATCAAACAATATAAATAAAGGAAAGGTAAATTGGTTATTTTAAAAAAAAGTGCAAATTAACAAATATACATTTTCTCTCGATTTATTCATATTTACAATTTTCAGTGATAAATCACAAAAACAATTTAATTAAAATTTTAATTTTTTAAATTTTACATACAAGCATTGGATCCAACCACCACATTGGGCAACAACCCTTCGCTTTTACAGCCGTATACATCCGTCACTGATATCCATGTAGCCACCATACCATGGATACAGATTTGAAAGCTCAAAAAGTCATTTTATTTTTTTTTATTCTAGGCAATAATGTACCTTCAGATGACCCTATACTGTATACTACAGCATAACAATATACTGAATTCTCTTCAAAGTCAAGCTGGAAGCAAAGATAGAGCTTAGGAGAGAGACAATGATGGTAAAGCAAGATAAGGCTTGGGGAAGGGTTGACCGCGCGCAAGAGGACTGCAGGCTGGTGAATTCTTTTATTGTTCTCTTTCAGCTCTCTCTCCCTTTCTCTCTCTCTCTCTCTCTCTCTCTCTCGGCCGAGTCGACCGCACTTGTATAATAGTTCAGTATTTCGCATATTTCCGCAATTCCGCACGGCGCTGCATTCAGCGGTTTTAGGAACTAGATATTGCAAAAAAGTAGCTTTAGTCTATCAGTTCCAGTACATTTAATTTTTTAAATTAACACATTCAGCACGCATCAAATGAAAGATGACAATTTTTTATAGGGGGCTGGACGATTTTCATTTATAAAATTCGTTTTTTTTAAAGGGTTATGATAAAGTAAAGTTGACACTCTTTTAACACTTTTAATTAATAATTAATTGGTGGTACTTGTGTAAAAAAAATCGACTGGCCCCCTACATACCAGTCTCTTCTCTTAAATAAAATTTTTTATTTTTTTTTTTAAGCAAATATTGAACCTTACAGAACTGATGGAAAATGCTGTTTTTTCCTTATGGCCGTTTTTACTAGATCGGGCCCTTAATTTGAGGGTTAATATTTTCTTCATTACAATTCAATTTATATATTGCTTGGTTTTAATAACAATAATAATATTTATTTTATGGAGTAGAAATAGACAAAATACAAATAATGCCATGATCAAACTTCATTCCTATATATATGCCAATTTTAAGATTTTAAGCGTATATGTACTCTGAAACAATAGACATGCAATATACTGGTTGTAATTTTTTATTTCATAATTAGAAAATTTGCATATAATTATGCTTTTCTGAATTTCTTCAGATTTTTTAGAGTGCGCAGGAACTAATTTTAAGAAAAATATTTAAATTAAATATCTGAATTGGGGTGGTACAACCTGACAAGACAACTGTGACGTCATCAATAGCCAATCACACTGCGAGAAAATGACGTCACGGATGTCCCATCAGAAAGTACCACCCTAATTCAGATATTTTATATATTTTTTGAAAATTAGTTCACGCACTCCAAAAAATCTTAATACATTCAGAAAATCAATAATCTTATGTATATTTTCCAGGGACCGGATGCACTTGTTTTTTTCGTGCATCCGTGGATGCGCATCCAGATGCAAATTTACTTTTCATGTTACCAATGCTGGTAGTACTGGAGGAGCACAGGAGCCATGTAGCACCTTTTCGCCATGGTGTGCTCATACTTCAGCTCATACTTGTGCAGCTGGGTCAGCAGCGAGTGATAAATAACTGAAATATAACTGATAAAAAAAAAATAATAATGTTATGTATAATAGTAAATGCACATTTTTTTTCATCTATATAATGTTATGTATAACAGTAAAAGGTAAATAAAAATTAATTTTAACACATTATATTAAGGCACAAGAGCAAATTCTCATTTTTTTTTTATTTATTTATTTTTTTTTACGTCAAAGAAATAAACTAACCCAATGCACAAAATTAGAAGGAATATGTTGATTTTTTAGTACACATCATAATACTGAAAACTAGGAACACTATATTTTATAATGATGCATTCTCATGTGTAGTTATATGTTAATGGTCATGGCATCATGCTGATTGAGGTTTCCACATTTCCCTGTAGTCTAGGGTGACCAGATATCTTGATGTCCAAAACGGTACATGCCCCCAAGATAGAGGCCTGAAGGGCCAAAACCCCCGACGGAGGTGCAATTTTTTTGGGTGCCACGCCCCCTTTTTTACTTTTTTTCTTAATAGATTTTCAAATGAATTGTTTTTTTTTTATGAAGCCGTTTTTTCCGAAAAAATTTATTTTATTTCAAAATCCATTAAAGAATTTTCGTCATAGATTGTACGTAAGTATTTTTTAATTTTGGTACCATAGTTCAGACGAAGTTTGAGTAAAACGCTGTTTTCTGTTCCATAATAAGGCTGCATGCTTAAGGGCTCAGGAAAACAAACTTTGGGATTTTTTTGCGATGAAGCCATTTGAGATGAAATTTTTTGGTTTTCATTTCTCAATAAAGCAGGGCAGGCTAAAATATTTCAAGGAAATAAAATAATAAATAATTATTAAATATTTTAAATAATATAAACAATTGCATTTTTTATATATACATTTTTCATATAATTAGAAAAAAAAATATTTGTTATAGTCACCCATGCAAGAAAACTCCCACAGTGAGTTGATTTCCTAAAATTAACCTTTTTTCTTGGCCTGGCCACGATCCTATTATGTTGTAAAGTTGCATGTAAAATAAAAAGAAACAAAAGCAATAAAAAAATTTATATACTCAAAAAGCATATTAACTTCGAAGGATACTTTTCCAATAAAAAAAATATATTTAAATATTTTAAATTGATATTTTTTTTTTTTTTTTAATTTCGTTACCAAATTTTTCGTCTCCATTCACAATATTTCTAAATGTATGTGTTACTTAAATAATGCATTATATACTTGTTTATAAATAAATAAAACTTAATATAATGTCTCGAGATAAATTATTCAAAAAAAAAAAAAAATGAGTATAAAGCAAGAAATTAATTTGAATTGCTTTAAATCGAACTGTTCATTTTGCAATTAGTGTGAACTCTTGTTAGAGCGAAATAGCTGAAGAAGTTAAATTGAATAGCATTCTCATTGATAGCTAAAATTGCTTGATTGTATATATGAATAATATTTGTGGCGTTTTTCCCTCACATTATTTTCTATTTATTTACGTAATATCCATGCACGATTATCGTGAAAAAAGAAAAAGACATAAATTTTTGTCTAAGCCACGACACAATGCATAAGAATAATTTTTTCAATTTTATATTTTATTGGAAATTTCCATCAAGTGAATATCATCAATATCAAGAGATGATATTTTTGTGTAAAGTTTTTTACTTATATTTTATTCAAAATTTAATCGAAAAGTTGTGACTTCATTTCACGTACATAGTACTGTATATGCATACTAGCGCGTACATACAAAATATATCTATTCCGCAATTTTGGAAGAAATAAATGCTGTTTTGCGAATGCGATCAAGAAAAAGGGGCAAGGAGTTGCAAAATCATTTGCGTCCGTACATTTTCGTAAATATTCACAACCAAATTCCTATGAATTTTTTATTTTTTTAATGATAAAATTTTAAAAAATGTCCCTTTTTTAAATTTTATCCGAAAGCGGTACATTTAGGCATCCCGAGAGCCTCGTTGAGGACACCGGGACATGGTACTCTAAAACGGTACTGTACCGGTCAAAACGGTACGTCTGGTCACCCTAAATTAGTCAAATGCTACAATATATTATGGTGGCTAAACCTATAAGATGAAAAGATTATCGATCCATTTCCTCGTCATCTGTGTTTGGTAAATTATTCGAAGGAACTTTAGACGATCAACTAATGCAGCATAGATATAGTAATGATTTAATTTCAAGAAGTCAACATGGGTTTGTAAAAAATAAATCCACAATCACAGCCACCTATGCATTACTTAATCCAATCTATAAATGCTTAGATAGTAAAAAATACTGTCTCGCTATCTTT
Source organism: Siphlonurus alternatus (assembly GCA_949825025.1). Lineage (NCBI taxonomy): Eukaryota > Metazoa > Arthropoda > Insecta > Ephemeroptera > Siphlonuridae > Siphlonurus > Siphlonurus alternatus. The sequence goes on from OX463782.1 coordinate 36,058,051, forward strand.
TTTGATTTTGCCAAAGCATTTGACAGTATTGATAAGAATGTTATATTAAGTAAATTAAAAAACATTGGCTGTGATCTTGACAGTGTAAAATTGATTAATTCTTATTTATCTGACCGTCAGCAGTATGTGGAGCTGAATGGGAAATCTGATCTTTTGCCCCTCTCTCTCGGCTGTCCACAAGGCGGCAAGATATCAACAACCCTGTTTGGCGTCGGCATAAATGATTTACCTGAATTTGTAAGCGAGGAAATTGTAAAATATGCCGATGATACAACTGCTATTGTCACAGCTGACTCGGAAGAAGAACTCATTAATAAAGCAAACAAAACTGTCCAGGAAGTTGAAGTTTACTGTACTCAAAATAGGCTAATATTAAATAAAGATAAAACGGTATACATTTACTTTCACTCATCGAGAAGTGAGCCTGATTTTAGTTACTTAATAAAGTTTTTTAATAAATCAATAAAGAGGGTATCATGTATTAAATATTTAGGAATCCGTATTAATGAAACAATGAACTGGACAACGCATATTAATGAGGTCTGTAAAAGTATCAATAAAGGAAATTTTATACTTTATTCATTGCATGATCAAGTTTCTCAAGACACTTTAAAGACTATTTACTATGCTTACGTGTATCCTCATCTTGTCTATGGTATTATTTTTTGGGGAAATGAAGCTGTTCATATGAATAGATTATTTGTCCTTCAAAAGAGATCACTTAGAACCATTCTTGGATTTAAAAAATATGATTCTTGTGTTTCACATTTTAAACGGTTGCGAATGTTGACGTTGCCATGTATGTATTTAATTAATTGTTGCATGTTTAAACGCAAAAATCCCGAATACTTTCTTAATAATGAAAACTTTCATATGTATAATACTAGAAACAAAAATCATATTAGGGTTGAGAAACATAAATCGGCTTTTTTTGAGAAGAGTTGTTCATATCAAATTTCAAAAATTTATGATTTTTTGCCTAATACTTTAAAAGAGATTCAGAGTGACAATAGTTTTAAGAATCAACTTAAAAATATACTTATAGACAAAGAATTTTATTCTGTTAAGCTTTATTTTAGTAATAAAATGAGAGAAAATATAACTAGTATGCATAACATACAGCCTTAGATTATTATCATTATTTAAAATGAATAATAAAATGTAATATTAATTGTATGTCCTGTTGATAATCTGATAATGTGTGTATGTATATGTGTGTGTGATTGTCTTTTTTTTATATATATTGAATATTCGACGTGATCCATGTTGTTAATTGTACAACCAGTTGTTCGAATAAAATAAAAAATAAATAAAAAATAAAAAAAAAAAAAAAAAAAAAAAACATCAAGATTTATTTTTTTTTTTTTATTTTTTACTAACAATAACAAGATTTGTTAGTGAAAATTCCTCTATGGAACTTTATTCCAAACTGAAAAAAACAGTGTATAATGCAATATTTATATTTTTACACCATATATAACCAAGAAGAATTAAAAAAAAAAAAAAAAAACACTTCACTTTCAAGTGTAAGATTGACCTTAGACAAATGAGCATCGCGAGGCATACTGACTTGGTAGATACCGATGTGCTTGTTAGGTGACATACCGTTAGCGGCAGTTTGCTGGTGGCGGAATGGTCACACACGACGGCAGCCTCGGCCAGCTTGTCGGCCTGCAGCAGAGGGAGTGACGCTTCCTTGACAAGAGACCGCAGCCCCTCTCCCCCCCTCCTGTCTGGCAAGCAGATGCTCAGAGGCAAGAGTGAAACGCTGGAGACAAACCAAGCATTAGTTTGGTACGGCAGAGTTAAGGATTGATGTCAGTGGTACAAGAAATAGGCTTAGACAACCCTCTGAAAATTGTAGAAAACATTCATAATTCATGGAAATTATTTTTCATGAAAAATAGACTAACATCGGGAAAATTTTTGATATATTTAGCATTTTAGATTAGCATTGTTTTAACGATTATTGTCACCGAAAGTTCCGCCATCTTTCTTTTATGCGCCGCCATCTTCTTTTCATACGCAATTCATATGAGTGACAAGAACAAGCACTATTAGGAAAGCAGTGATCAGCACAGTAAAATATGTTTATTTAATAAAATGAATCACTTTAAACACTTTCTCGTGTAATTATTCATCCATCATCCTTGCAAACATTGAAAAACATTTAAATATGAGTAGTAAATAGTTGTACGCTGTTTTGACTCACTAGTCAAAATGGCTGCTCATGACCGCAATTCATTTGTTTTTTCTGCTGAAAAGTGTAAAGTTGTTTTTTGACGATTTGGCAACATTGTTATCCCATCCAGTTAATCTACGAGCAGCATTGCCGAATTGTGCAGTTTTTATGAAGGCTTGTATCTCAAAAAGTAAATGATAATCTATAATTATTATTTCATCATAATTCTATTTAAAATAATGATTGTTTTTTAAGTTAAAATTTGAATCCATTATTCAGTACCATTACGGAGATTGAAATTTGCATTTGATAACATGCGTTTTTTATATCTCAATTTAAAAAATAATGGCACTGAATTTAGGTGTATTTTATTGCATGAGAATTTTTATTTATTTTTTCTCTATGCAATGCTGAAAAAATTGGTGTGATTTACCATTTCCTAAGACCAGTGACAATAATCCTTAAATATGGACTGCTGTGGCTTTTAGTCAAATCAGTACCTTCACAAGAATAATAATAATAATTAGATGAATTATTATTTTTGTTATTTTGTATTTCATTCATTCATTCATTCATTCATTCATTCATTCATTCATTCATTCATTCATTCATTCATTCATTCATTCATTCATTCATTCATTCATTCATTCATTCATTCATTCATTCATTCATTCATTCATTCATTCATTCATTCATTCATTCATTCATTCATTCATTCATTCATTCATTCATTCATTCATTCATTCATTCATTCATTCATTTATTTTTGTACAACAAAGTTTAATTACTTCTAATAATCATGTAGGAATTCAATGTACAGTAGTCACTTTAGAAAATTTCTCCTTGCAGCCTTGTTAATTTCCATGCCCCGAAATGATAACACGGCATGATGATTAACAAGGCTGCATAGGGAAATTTTCCAAGGTGACCAGTGTTCATTTTAGAATTGGTTGTACAAAAATCTGTATTTAAAACTGTTTAAAATTTATGATAAAAATTGTTGAGAATAATCTGCCTATATGTGAGTTAATAATTCACAATCAAAAAACCAAAATAATTTCGATCAGAATAAAAAATAAAAGAAATCTTCTTATGAAGTCACTAAAAATGTTCTTTTATTTTCCTTTGCTTTGGAATTTCTAATAATTAATTTGTTAAAGACGTTAATGTGTTTACTAGCATTTTTTATCATTCACAAAAATTATAATTACAGTACATTGTTTTTAATAAATAATAATAATAATAAAAAAGATCAGTACAAAATTTCTCCACATTTATATTTCAATCCCTTTCATAATTGATACCAAATTTGTCCTCACAAATTGGTATTTTAACAATAATACTTGGAACTAAAAGGATTAATGTCAGTGGGCTTAGTAGATGGTGAACTAATCTGAAAATTTCAGCAAACCTTCCTGACACCATAAAATAATGAAATAATTTTACCAAAAAAAAAAAATAGACCAAATTCAGTGAAGTTTTTTTTAGACATTCAGCATTTAAGATTAGTATTTTTTTTAAATGGAGATTAAAAATTAAAAAAAAAAAAATAATAATACATACTTCATCATCAGAAAATATATTGAGCAATGGCCACCACGGTGACATTAATTTTAAACAAGACTAGAAGAGCTTCCAGACAGGCAATACATCGTCCCATGTTTAACAATGAAAAAGGCTTCATGCGACAGACATTATAAACAATGGTTTGTTACAACCATTGCGAGTAGAAGTAGAGTAAAAACATAGCAAACCTCTCAAGTAAATTGCCAGAGCCCTCATTCCCGCATTCTCGTAGTTCAGTGCTAGACTCAGCAGGGCGAGGCAATGTTGATGCAGTCTTGCCAACAGCGCGGTGAGTGCCAGACCAACACTGGCTGCTGATTGGCTGACGTCAAGCTCGGCCAGCAGGCAGGGGGGCTGTGCAGAAGGGGGAAGAGCATCAGTGGGGCGTCCAAGCTTCAGTCATCGTCAGGACGTACGAGAGAGGGGGGGACGCAGACAGAGTCTCTGGAGATGAGGGTCATCTGAGATACAAAGTCTGCAAACAAAAGTAGTTATTGTCAACAAACAGTTGGTCCAGTGATGTTGGGCCAATGGAAGCGTCAAGTGTTCCCCGGCGGGAAAATTTTCTCCATAAGCCTGCATGTTAGAGAATTTGAATTTTTCCTCATCAATTATTAAAGCAATTAATTTGAAACCATCTCCTATTCCCCATTCAGGAATATTCTGATAATGAATCAAGGACTCATTTTTCTCAAAAAAAAAAAAAAAAAAAAAAAAAATTATTTTATGCCAAAAGATCAATTTTAAGTTTTTTTTTTTTTTTACATGGGTTTGGAAAGAACGGTGGGAATACCGCAAAATCAGCTGACTTGAAGCCTCCATACTGGTCCAGCTTATTTTACTCATGTGTTTACCAAGTTGCATTTTTTGAGTATTTGTTAATCTACCTTACATTTTTTCAATTTAAGGAAAATAAACCATTACGTTTGTGATATGTTATTAAAAGTTCTTCCTTGGAAATGTTTGAATTGTATGTTATTTTAATAATAAACTTAAATCAAAATTTAAATGAGGGAAATACAGTATTCAATAATTAAAATATAAACTAAAAAATGTACTCCTATGAAACAAAAGAGTTAGTAAAAAACTTTTTTATTTCATACGGGTACAATTTTTATTTTATTTTATTAAATATTTCCCAAATTTAAATTTTGATTTAAGTTTATATTCAAAATTACATATGAAATAAAATTCATTAAAATGAAACAATAGTCTTGAGAAATAGCTACAATTCTGAACCCCACAAACTTTAACACTGTCTTACTTGCTGAGAAGAAACGATGCAGATTTTTAATTCTGACAAATAAAACATTTCTGATGTAAGTTCACCTCCATGACAAACAGAGCCAGGTTTGTATTCTTTTGGCGGTTAGGTGTAAGAATGGGCTTGCCTAAACCTCGCCGCAATAAAGCACATTTCTATTCTATTCTATTCTAAAGTTCACAGTGTTCATAATAGTTCATATATTATACTACATCTCTGGACAGCATGAATGTTACCCTGCTCTGTTATTTTTTATTTATTTTTTTTTTTTATTTCACATTAAATATCAGTTGATACATTGTGACTACATACTAAGCAAAATTGAAAAAGCTGTAAAAAAAAAAAAAAAAAAAATAAAAAATAGCAATACAATCATAGACAAACATCAAAATACCACAATTAAAATAACTAAAATAACAATATTCACAGTGAACTTAGCCTACAAAATTTTAGTAGTGAAATTGATATCAAATTTCAGTAAAGCACTAAAATATATACAATATATATATTGATTGATTGAAAATTGATTTGCTCCTTGAACTTTTTAGTGCTTTACTGAAATTTGATATCAATTTCATTACTAAAATTTTGTAGGCTAAGTTCACTGTGAAAATCTCTTACTGTTTTATATTACAATGAAGGCACCCACCTTATCCTTGCTGTTGAGCACAGACGAGTACATGACGGAGATGCAGCACGTGGGGGGGGGGGGGGGGTGCTCGAGTGGATGGGCAGCTAGACTCTGGCAGGCAGGTTCAGGTTGATCTGGTCCAGCTCTGCACATATTATAGTCGTATCACCTGAGCCTATTTGCCCCCCGCCAGGCCGGGGAGGAGGTGACCAATGGCGAACAGAGACCGCACAAAGTGGAGTTCCTCTTCCAGCCGCGGAGCCTGGGGGGAGAAACTTAGTGTCATGATACTTCATTTTATTTTATCATAGAAAAAAAGAATACACGAAAAAAAAAAAAAAAAATCTTATTACTATGCTATCTCAAGCAGGGCACAAAATAATTGTGTATCTGTTGCCATAAAGTTTCATAATAGAGGCTTCAAGTCAGCTGATTTTTCGGTGTTCTCACCATCCTATCTAAACCTATGTAAAAAAAAAGTGAATTCGTTTTTTCACAAAGAATAAGATTTTTTAAGGACCATTCCTTTACGGAACTTTCGTTCAAAATGAAAAATAAAGTAGATAATTCAAATTTTGATTTTATACTTGATTTATAACCGAGAAAAGTTAAAAAAACACTTTGCTTCATTTTCAAGTGCAAGATGGACCTTAGCAACAACAGTTGCGCAGCACGGGCGCACTCACTTGAAGCCTCTATATCTAGGAATAAAGTATGTACACTGGAATATTAATAGTTTATGGAAAAATTAATAAAATAATGTACTGTAAAATATTGTTCACAAAAAAAAAATATATGAAATAATAAATAAAATAACAAACAAACAAACAAACAAACAAACAAAAAGACTAACAATAGTGTAACATACATACTTATTTTATTCCTATTGACTACAGTACGTATATTGCAAAAAAACTGAAGGTTTAAAACATCAAAGTTGCCATATTGTATTAGCTAGGTTGCCATATTGTATTAGCTATCAGTTTCAGTCTCACGACCCACTTATTTTGACCTTGTGTTATTTCAAAGTCAACCCAATAGTCCTGAAACTGACCTGAAAAACTCTGTAATGCTTACCCTCACAATGGGAACATAAATGATGGTTAATTGATCCAATCAACCACTCACCAACAGATGCAGCTGGTCTTGTGTCCCCAAAGTTCGTTGACCATGCCACGGTGAGTCTGGAAACACGTGCAGCCCGTGTTGAAAGCTCTGCCACTCCGTAGATCTCCCAGACAAGAGCTGCTACTGCTTCCTTCTGATGACAAAAAAAAGGAACCAATCAAATACATGGTAAAATTGGGAGAACTGAAAGTATCAGAGATCCTACAGAGACCTCCGTGTACCTCTTATGGCCAGAAATTTGACCAGCTTGGCCACTGTAACTGAGAGTGGCGGCGCCACTGAATCGCAGTGCTGGCTGCGCGGGCTGCCAGCAACCAGAAAGAACCGGGCCATGCCGAACATTTAGCAGCGCCGCCACTCTTAGTTACAGTGAAACTCTGATCAAATCCCTAGTCATAAGACACGGAGGTCTCTGTAGGGTCTGTGAAAGTATGATATAGGTTCAGGAAATATATTAATTTCTAGCTTTGAATCTAATCAAAGTTAAACAAAAATAGCAAATACTTTATATATATTTCAATTCAGCTTTTAGAACTACATATGTACTTACGTTAGTGTTAGATGAACAAATAATACAGTTTCTCATATACTATTTTCATCAGACTAGCTAAATGGAGAATGTGAAAGAGATTACAGTGAGTGTTTACAAAAAACTTGGCATAACCTAAAATGTTTCCATACATAAGTATACAGTATAACCTAAACCATAATCTGAAATAAAATTCCAATACTAAATCAAGCAGCAACTGCAAAAAATTGGTACTAACTACTAAGTCCTTTGTGTATACCCCCTCAAATTACATTAGAAAGTAGAATTAGCACAATATTAGAGACAATAAATTAATATAATGTTATACAAAAAAAAAAAACTTATTCCTGGATAAAAAAAAAAGTTGCAAAAAGGATATCACATTATAGCAACAACAAGTCACGGTACATACCTAGAGACTTTGCTGGTGCCAGCAGGACGGCATTTGCATCTGACTATGCCATGACCTCTGATAAGCCTTCTAGCTTGGCGAAGGCTGCAATGTCAGCGGCCGTGGTCTGCTCTCAAGATAGCGAGGCATCCACTCTTTGGGACGCAGCTTGTCCGACAAGATCAGCGTCTTCAGCTTGGTACCTGTCACAAGAACATGGGGTCAGTGACCTGTCTAAGACGCTAGAGTTAAGGAAGGTCTTACCGTCGCTTTTGTTTTTGCTGGTAACATGAGCATGGGAAGACTATGCTTCGAGAAGCCACACTACATACTCGTAGTGAGAATTCAGCACTGCATAAATATGCACCTGGAATAATAGAAATTTAATGTTGTGTTTCAACAATAAATTACAACGGGCTCATTATTTATAGAAATGCCTTGATAGAAAACATGAAGTCATCAGAAAATACATCTTTTTCTCTGTTTTTCCTTCAGCTGTGGGATGTGGTTGCATATTATAGCTGCAGATCTCACACCAATTTTAAAAGTTTTTTAATAATTTTATTTCTAGCTAAAATAAGAACACAGTACTGATATCTTTTATATAAATCACCACAATTACTATGGCAGCTACAGCTCTGCAGATAAGCATACTAATTAAAATAAAAACATCCTACAAATTGCCAGTCTTTTAGTGACATATTCTAGCTTACGATGTATGTATATGCATGGTTACAAACTGTCGTTCTACTTTGGATACACATTACCCAATTTACTGTAAAATAAGTCAATAATTTTATAAACTTTCTTAAAAAAGGCAATTTGGAAAAATGAGCCAGAAGTTGCCAAAAACCTTTACACCTTTTGAAACGCTCCATATCGAAAAAGCTCACACAGTAAATTTCGCTGTAAATTATATGTATAAGTCTCAGTATAAAAGAGGATATTCTCTAGTTTTAAGTGTAAATTTTTTTAACAGTAGGGGGCACACACAATATTGTCTGTGGTAGGGGCAAGTAAAAAATCATCCACAAGTAAGCATATTGATGAAAGAGCAGTTACAGTACGAAGGAATTAAGCCATTTGCACACAGTGAACTTTGCTAGCTTGGTTATAGGTTATAGACGAAAAACATTACACTTCTTATAAAAAACGTAATACTCACATTTAATATGTTTTATTGTCTTGATATTTGTATCTCTTTTAAAGGCAGCAGCGAGAAAGACACTACATTTTTAATAAAACGAGACTCGGCGCTCGGCGGACTCGGCTTCTCTCCGTACAGCTGTCGTTACACAGAATTTAATAATAAATCGTTTGGTGTAAAACTCATTTTTATTGCTTCAGTAATAAAGAAGTCATAAGAAAATGTAAAACAGTATTTTTAGCTGGACTGCGCATTGCAGAATATTCTTCAAGACTATAAAACAAAAACGCATATAGATTAACCATCTCATTTCAGTAATTCATGGACCAGCTAGAGCTCTGAAATGTGTTAAAATGTGTTCTTTTTAAACATTTTTTCAAATGTAAGTACTAAAATTTAATGATAGTCTTCACAAGAATAAAAAATCAGCAATTTAAAATAATGTATTTTTGCAGTGAAGGCTGTAATGCAGCGGCATCTCAATATTATTTTTGTGCGATTTTTCTTTAATTCAGCAATTTATTTATTGTTTATTCTTATAATTTTAAAAAATCAACAAACTTTAATTATTGCGCATTTAGGTTTTGATTTTGAAAAATCAACAAACTTTTTTAATTGTTGCGCCTAGCTATTATAGATCACAGAGCTTTTAATTCTCCTGTTCTAATAGAGTGGATCAATCACAAGTTAAATCGAGCAATATCATATTGATTTTCTTTTGATTTGCTTTTAAAGTTAACAATTTTAACAAGTAAAAAGTCACGTTTGCCTTTGGTGGCTGACAACTTTTGCTTTTCCCAATATTTCTCGATTTGAGTCAAAATTCTCTTTTGCCTTGACCAGCTGAGGAGATTTTTACAGTATGGATGACCACGAAGGTGCAGAACCTGGTTCAACATTAAGGTAGATATAATGTCAGTCAGCTGTTTTTTTAGCCCCATTTGATTAACATGTAAACCTTGGCAAATTCACAAAAATTCTGAATTTTTTTGAGATGCAGATATTAGTGCCTTAAAGCCATAGAAAAAATTTCAAAACAATTTAACGAGCCGACTTTTTTTAATTAATTTTTTAGTTTGTCTCTCCATGGGAAAGCCCTATGCTGAAAATTAAATAAATCAATTTAAAAAAATCGTCTCGTTAAATTGTTTTGAAATTTTTTATATGGCTTTTAGGCACTAATATCTGCTTCTCAAAAAAATTTCAGAATTTTTGTGAATTTGCTATGGTTTACATGTTAATCAAATGGAGCTAAAAAAAACAGCTGACTGACATTATCTCTACCTTAAGGTGCATCAACGACGATCAACAGCAGAAAATGCAAGAGCAACCGGAAGAACGAAAAATGATGATTTGTATAAATATCAGACAAGAAATTGAAAAACTGGCAACTTTAATTGTAGAAACTAAACAACTGAAAAAATGCAAAAAATATCAAAATCATATTAACAAAATGATAAAAATGAAATACAAATTAATTAAAGATTTGAAATCAATGGAAGGAAGCAGTAATGTTTTAAACAATGAAATATTAAAGAAAAGAATGAAAACAACATGCAAGTGGCATGTAGATGGAAAAGAATCAAAATATTGTGATTCTCTACAAAGCCTAACTAGGCAGTTAACAAAAAAAGAAGCACAACTGAATGAAGAAAGAAATATTACCCAAGAACTCAATTACAAGAACCATGTACTTAAACAAATGTTGACAAAAGTTGCTTCAGAATATCATCAACTAAATGATAAGTACAAAAATGAAATGGAAATCAAGGATAATGAATTGAAGCATTACAAAGTGACAGCACACAAGAAAATGTACTTACAAGATATAAAAACACAAGAAGCAGAATTAAAAAATAAGCTAAAAATTTTTGAAATAGAATTAAGGAAATATGAAATGGAAAATCAGCTCTCTTCGAGTAATGACATTGAGACAACAAAAGAGGAGGAATCAAAAAATCAAGCTGCACAAGGACACGAGTCAAACATGCAAAAGTATTTAGCGGAATTACAAGAGAGACTTTCGAAACTTGAGACCAAATCTAGAGAGACGCAAATGAAGATTGAAGAGAAAGATAGATATTTACAGCAGAAAATCCAAGAAAACAAATGTTTGCAGAACGAGTTAAGTAGTACAACTATTAGAGCAAATGATATTAAAAATTCCCTTTGTCTAAAACTACAAGTAGAGTTCCTGGACAAAGAACACAAATACCAAGAGGCTACTGGTGAGAAGCTCCGGAGCTTGCAGGAAAAACTTTCCGAAGCAAAAGAAGAACTACAAAATAGCATGTCCCAAAAGATCTCACAGAAGGCTGAACATACTGAAACTCTAGAAACTCTAAGAAATAAGATTTCTATATGTAAACAAAAAATAAACAGTCTTGAAGAACAGAAGTTACAAATAATAAATAAAATGGAACATGAAAGTGTCAATAGAAAGAATTGTGATGATTTGAAAAGAAAATTAGAAAAGGTAACTCAAGACAGGGATGAGAAAATACAAGAAATATCAACATTTGTAAAATTATTTGATGACCTGAAAATTTTAGCTGATGCAAGTGCTGCAGAAAAGATAAGACTTACTTGTGAAAACATTGTACTGCAAAAAGAAGCCAACGAGGCACGTCTCAAGCTGGAGGAAAGAGACAATCTGCAGTCTCCGAGAAGTCCGAGAGTACAAGTCATAAATTTACAGGACAAATATGACATGTTAACCGCAAAGTTGAATAAATGTGAAGAAGTAATAAAAAGGTTCAACATAGAATCTGAAAAATTACACAAGGAAAATCAAGATCAAGTTCAAAATATATTAAAACTAAAACATCACATAACGGTGTTAAATGATAACCTTTCAATAAAAGAAAAAGAAATTGCCATAACAGAGCAGAATTGCCATACACAGAACAATGTAGATCTATTATTGAAAGAATCTGTTTATGAATGCACAAAATTAAAAAAACTTGCAGAAAATTTGTATCAACATAACAATGAATTAATTGAGAAATGTAAGCTACTGGAGAATGACTTGGAACAATTTGAAATAAAATTGAAAACTAGTACAAAACAATTATCATCTGTGGAAGAGGAGAAAAAAGATTTGATAAAGTCTATGAATGAGCTAACTAATGAAAATTCATCACTCCATGAAGCAACAAATCAGTTAGCTATACTGGAGATGGAGAAAAGCTCCCAGAATGAAAAACTAAACCATTTAACAGACAACTGCAATAAACTGGATGAAGAGCTTAGAATTTTGAGACAAGAGTTGATAACTTCTCAAGAAACAAATCACGTACTGGAAAAACAAAATGAAGTGGTCATGAAAATTCAAGCTGACGTGCGGAGCAGATTTTGCACCTTAACAGAAGATAAACAGAAACTGCGAGACAACCTTGTGTCGGAGTCATCGCAACGACGAAAATTGTACATCGAAGCCGAGAGACTTAAGTGCATTCAAGCTTCAATGTCATCCAATGTTGAAAAAATTTCAAAGGAAAATTATGAGATCAGCAAGTTACTGGCTCAGAGAGAAGCAAAGATTGAAAATTTGCAAGTTCTAAATAAGAAGTTTGTAAAAAAATTTAAAGATCTTGAATTGTCATATAATAAAGACATGGCTCGAAAAAAATCTGAAGCTATAGAAAATGCAAAAGAATGCACTAGCTTGAGGCTTAAGAATCAAGGATTAATATCAAAAGTTATGAATCATATTAGAAAGAACAAGCAAATGAAAGATAAATGCAGAGAACTTCATAATGAAACTGAAAATCAAACTAATCAAATAAACAATTTAAAACGTGAAAAAGAAGAAATCCAGGTTGAGAATGAAAAATTAAAGCTGGAACGCAAGGCCACCCATCGCAAAGAGCAAGCAACACAACAACGAGAGGTGGTGCAAATGCAGAGTAAGAAGAAGCCGCCCAGCCAACAGCCCAAGAGAGAAAGCATTCCATCCCGCACTCTAAGAGCGAGCACCAGAGTAAAGCAGCTTGTTAAGAGGGACTAAAATCAAACATGGATCTGCTACCTAGCTAACAAGATTTTTATGAGCACGGAATTAAATTTTTTAAGTTTGAAATGAAATTTATTTTATAGCTTTCGCTAATAAAAATATAGTTCTTCAAATACATAGTTGTTATTAGTTCTTTTTTTTTTAATAAAGAAATTGAAAATTACTTTTGTTGTTTTTTGTTAGTATAAGATAACTTTTACCATGGCTAGCTCTTAAACCGCATCATATGCCACCAAAACACCTGATGACAAACCAGACAGTGTGAGGGACACCAAACATCAAGTACGTCTTGGGGAGGTCCAAAACTGTAGGCTGAGCCTCTTGTAACACAGGACAGTGCAAGCACAAAAGGAGGGGAGGGGAGGAATGAAAGTCTGCAATTCTTTTTGGACTAACATAAATATTAAAGCTCTTCATTTAAAAAGTACAAACTTTTGCATTGCCAGCTATTTCAAAAAGTTAATTCATACCTTTTTTCTCTCTTTTCAAATGTAAGAAGTGAGTAAAATTACATAGTACGGTACACTATAACCTTTTATGTTAGAAAAATATTTTTTCCTCTAGAACACTCGAAGCTGTCAATTTGAAAACATCATACACATTAACCAAAACAGCAATTTCAAGATTCATTCAAGTTTTTTTTTTTTTTTTTTTTTACATTGGTTCAGATTGGACAGTAAAAACAACACAAAATTAGCTGACTTGAAGCCTGCATACTCCCCAGTCTTGTGAGGCCTCACGGAAAGACGCCTGGGTCACGGACCAGCCTGACATAACACTGACACACAACCAAGGGAGAGGACAAGTCTGTTGAGCTGCATGTTATCTTGACGGAGGTGTCGTCAGGCCCCACGAGGAAGAAACAGTCACAGTCCACATCTGCTGCTGGAGGAAGAAGGCGTCGCGCTCTGCCACCGTCTCAAAGAACGTCCTGCTGCCACGCATTGTCAGTCGCAATCACGCAAGCCTGAGCGACAAGACAAACTCTTATAGTTCCTGGCAGAAGGAGTGTTGTGTATGCATAATATATTACACTGAATACACCATGGTATGAATTATTATATATTTTATCATATCATGCATGGTCAAATGAGTATGCATATATGCATAACAGGAACTTCAGATCAGACCCTTAGAGTAAAAAATTGTCCAACCTCTTTACACAACATTCTAAAAGTATTTCTCTTCGAAGGACTCCAGCTACAGAAATATAAACTTTCATAATGTAACAAAATACAGAGCCACCTGAGCCACTATCCAGAGGAAACATCAAATCGCGAATGTTTACACTTCTGCTTCAGCAAGTCACAGTGTGCCAACACGGAACGTCAAATGTCTGAAATTTTTCCCTAAAAAATCATCAGTTTATCACCAGATCCATAGCCCTCTGCCAGATCTTTTGATGACGTCAAGATGGATCCATACCATTCGTCTGAAATATGATTTACACTGTAAGAGTGTTCAATAAAAACTTAAAAAAAAAAATTAAATCCTCTTTTCACCAGTTTCTGGTGATAAATCACCGTGTTGGTAACCGTGTAACACTGTTCGCCAAGTCAGCTGAAGTTCAGGATGTAAACAAAAGATTCCTCAAGGCGGGCTGGAACCTGTTACATCATTTTTTCTGTGCCGCTCCTGAAATCTTTCCTGTCTTTCATTCTTCAAATTAATACCTACCTTTTAAATCTATCATTTCCTTTATTTCCATCTAAAAACCATCTCTCCAGGCAGCGGTACAATCTCATAATCCTCTCATTTTCACTCGCCCTCTCGGTGACGGACTGGAGAGTAGCCATTACGGCGAAACTGAGTCTCTTCCCTCTACATAGAGTAATCTTGGGCACGTCCCATCATGGCCGATCAGGTTTGTAGTAAATATTTTCAATTTGAACGATTTTTTATGTGTAAAAAGCTTAAATTGATGATCTCAAAGTTAACGTTATGGGTTATTTAAATGTTTTTGTAGAAGCTAAGCCCTGGTTCCAGCAACGAAATGCTTATTTTCAACACGTATGTCGTATGTGAACCCCTTATCCAGATGTCATCATTGTCATCCACATGTCTGACCCAAGGATTTTGTACAAAAACCTTGGTCTGACCCTGACCGCAAACCGCAGCTGCATTTTGAGCTAGCTGACACAGTTTTGCCTTTTGCCCCAATATTAAAATAGCCAATACATACGTCCCTCTGATATACTTTTATTCATTTTGAGTTAATTTTTTTGTTGCAGGGACATATGTAACTTATAGGATTTGTAGTAGGACTGGGTCAACTTGTGCTTTACCATCAAACCTATGTAAACAGAGCATCATAACTAAATGTGATACATCTGTCCCTTCTGTGTCAAAATGAATTTTTTCTAACGCTACATGGCTATTTTGGTCTAGGGGTTAGAACTATTAGGGTTTGGTCTTCCATGGTAAATAATTTTTTGTTTTCTTAAAAGTAAGGATAATATGTTGAAAAGCTTCAGTATAAAGGTGCTTTCACATATTCGAAAATCGCTACAGAGTTCTGGAGCTATGCCGTAGGCCTTTCACATATTCTCGTTCATCTGCGGCAGCTGCGGCGGAAAGTCATGTGAATGCCGTAGCAAAATCAAACTCATCTTGATTTTGCTACGGAGTTCAATAGATCGATCGCGAGGTGCTACGGTGCAGCTACGGTGCGCCGCAGCAAAATCAGCACATTTGCTACGGAGTGATTCCGTAGCGATTTTCGAATATGTGAAAGCACCTTTACAGATCTTAGTTTACGTGAGATTCGACTACGCGCAGCAGCCATCTTGGACGTCTATAACATGGTTAAAGTAGGGGGTGCCAGCCTGTCTAGACAATAGGTCTGTTCGTAAACCCTGCTCGGCGTACTCTGAGCAAGTTTACGAACAAAAATCGTGACGTCATATGCACTGCACTCCCTACCCCACCATCTGCGCTGGTGTAAGAAAACAGTGTAAAAGTGTACACCGAGCAGGGTTTACGAACAGGCCTTATGTTGGCACCAAGTCAGGTGTAAACTTAGATTTGTTTAACTGTATAGCTTTTGGAGGCATGTCATGTGCATAGTTACCAGTAAATTTAAACTGAAAATACAGAATTGTGTTGCAGTATGCAAACACTGTTTAATGGTAAAAACTGTGACCTTGACGTCACCAAATTTTGTCCTACTATTTTTTACTTACAAATAAAATAGATTGGACGCTCGTAAGATCCTATATGGAACAATTTCTCAATCATGAGAACTGTTATTTCTTTACAAAAGTTCTGTTTCCGAATTTAAAATCACGTATTGTCACTATTAACCTGTCACATTACCAGTATTAAAATATTATTTGCAAATTATCTCCAGCTCAGTTTAAGTAAGGAGACATTCTCACAGTTCAGTCAAATTGTATGTTATAAGCACGAATTCAGAGAAGTACCCTTCAGCAGTTAAAAATTAAGATATTCATTTAGTTGAAGCACTTACTTCTGTATTTTCAATGTAAAAAAGTTTTTTTTTTTTTTTTTTTTTTTTTTTTTTTACAAGGATACACCCCTAAGAGCTTACAGCTTGCGGTGGGGTTATAGGTAGGAATAAGGTAGGGAACGGATGACGGCCACGGCCTGTTACGCGTCCCAGAATTCACTGAGGTGAGACTGAGGGAACTGTGGAAAACCTCAGTCAGGACGAACACCTCTACTTTTTATCAATGGACCAAAGTGATGTCCAAAGCTTGGGGAAGCACACACAAGTGCACTGGGTGGAAAGCGAGATGAATTTACCCCAGGTAGGGAGTAGTGGGAGTAGCGTAATTTTTACTTGAAACGATCACCCATCCAAGTACTAACCACGCTCGACTTATTGTTAGCCTGACTTTGGTGATCGTTATAGTGAAATGTCTGGAGGCTCGTATATGAAAGGCCTGAGGGTCACAGTTTGACCATCTCTTACAGGAGACTGGCTGCAACATATTAATGTATTTTTTCCTCCAATCTGTACTTCCAGCTTCCTCCATGTAAAAGTGCCACCAAGGATGTTGTATACTATGGATAGGTGGGGGCACTATCGTCAGTTAGGCAAGGTCGTGAGGAGGAAGTGGGTGGTAGAACAATAGAATGTCCTCCATCTTACCATGGGCTGTGAAGCCAAAACAATACAAAATGTTGCGCTCGGCGGCCATGATACCACGGCCTTTTGCTTCAGCAGCCAGGCTCGGACTGGTCATAAGGCTAGGTCAGGGATCCCTGACTGGCCCCTCTGATTTTTAACACACAGAGATTACAAAAATTGGCCTCAGACCCCCTGAAAAGTGGCCCCTGCTGCCTGTAATGCCTATATATGGCCCTGACTGGCCCCTATAGCTCCCCAGTCCGAGCCTGTCAGCAGCTATAATGCTATTGGTATAGACCTAGCCTATCCATAGTACTGTACAAGATCCTTTAGTGCCACAGATTCAATATAATCTCTTGTTTCAGAACTCCAATACTTGTTTTGAGTCATCATTTTATTCTTATTGCATGAAATATGTAATTCATGTACATGTGTATTAATATTTTCAGGATGAGCATGCATTCCAAAAGCAACCTGCTGTGTTTCTTAGAACGAAGCGGAGAAAGTGTTTGAGATATGTTTGTAAATGTGGGGGGGCAAAACCCCCCGCGAGGTATGTTCAGTAGAACACATGTAAAGCTTGTTTGTGTTCTTTCTTTTGTTTTTGGTAATTGATCAACATAGACAGAAAAAGCATTCCAGAAACAGCCAGGCGTGTTCCTCAACAGAAAAGCAGGTCTGAAGAAGAAAAGTCAACACCACCGTGGCATTGGGCTAGGGTTCAAGACTCCAAGAGAGGTTTGTTATCTTCTCTCAACGGCGGCATGACTAATTTGGGTACTTTGCTTGCACATTACTTTTTCTGGCAATGTTTTATATTTTCGTAGGTAAACCAAGTTCATTTAACGGTAAGGTAGCACGAATCAGCTGATTTTGTACCCCCATTTCATTAACATGTAAACCTTAGCAAATTCACAAAATTCTAAAAAAAGAAAATTAGGGACAAAATTCCAGAAAATCATTTGAGCCGATTTTTTTAAATTAAGATTTCAGTTTGTTTGTCTCTCTATGGAAAAGCCCTATGCTGAAAATTAAAAAAATATATATTTAAAAAAAAAAAAAAAAAACACAGCTTGACTAATTTTGTCTTGAATTTTTTTCTATGGCTTTTAGGTACTAAAATATGTATCTGAAATTTTTTTCAGATCTTTTGTGAATTTGCTAAGGGGGTACAAAATCAGCTGATTCATGTTACCTTACACTTAATTACAATTAAAAGTGTGGGAGGGAGGGAGGGAGTACATTATACAATTTGGATTTTGAAACTATTCATAATTTTTCATAGAAGGGTACCAAAAAACTTGCTAGAGTATGTACTATCATTGTTCTTGTGCAGGAACCGAGTTTTTGTTTTTTCACGTTAAGGGTATTAAGGCCAATATTAAAAATGATCCCACACATGAAAATTATGAAAAAAAAAAAAAAAAAATAATAATAATAAAAAAAAAAAAAAAATGTTATCCTTTACATCCCCTATCAGTAGCTAAAATATCAGGTGTACAAATTTGAGCTAGGTTTTTTAGTTAGGAATTTTTAAATTTGACTAAAAAAACTAGATCAAATTTGTGTACCTGATATTTCTAGCTACTGATAGGGGTTGTAGAGGAGAACATTTTAAATTTTTTTCATAATGTGGGATTATTTTTAACATTGGGTGCGTTACCTTACCGGCCTAACCCTTAACTCTGACAAAAAAAAATGTAAATTTCTGTGTTACAAACTTGTCTGTGATAATTTTTAAAGGCCCTATGACCATTTCACAGTATTAAGTCCACAATTAGTATTGCCTCAGTATGATACGGCTGCATAAAAAAAAATTGTTCCAGCAGCAATAATATCAAAGATAATAGCCGATGAATAGGCACCTGTGACGTCATTTGTACCCATTCTGTGGCGACGGTATAGGGAAATCCCTGCAAAAGAAAGGTTTACTCTAGCTGCAACCACGGATATAATTTTAATTCTGGAATGTTGAAATTTTACCAGGACAGTTTTGATAGTATAAGTCAAATATCCTGAAAGACTTCTGTGGTTGACATTCACACAGACTGACTTATTGCAGTAGTGTAGCAAGAAGAGAAAAATGTTGCATAGGAAAACAATGTTAAATTTTGGCTTATCTTGCTACTGTAATAAGTCAGTCTGTGTAAACGTCAACAACTAAAGTCTTTCAGGATATTTGACAAATACTATCAAGACTGGCCTGGTAAATTTCAACATTACAGAATTAAAATTATGTTCGTGGCTGTAGCTAGAGTGAACCTATCTTTTGCAGGGATTTCCCCATACCGTCGCCGCAGACTGGTTACAAATGACATCACAGGTGCCTTTTCATTGGCTATTATCTCTGATATTATTGCTGCTGGAACAATTTTTTTATGCAGCCGTATCATACTGAGGCAATACTAATTGTGGACTTAATACTGTGAAATGGTCATAGGGACTTTAAAAGCTTACTAATTATTGTTTGACCTTTCAGGCGCTCGAGGGTACTTGCATTGACAAGAAATGCCCCTTTACCGGCAATGTGTCCATCCGAGGTCGCATTCTCACCGGAGTGGTGCAGAAGTTGAAGATGCAGCGGACCATCGTCATCCGTCGTGACTACCTGCACTACATCCGCAAATACAACCGCTTCGAGAAAAGGCATCGCAACATGTCCGTGCATCTCTCCCCTTGCTTCAGGTATCCAGCAAATTACATAATGGACATTCTGCATGTAAATATTTTATTGCAGAAATTAATAGAGGGTACCAAATTATGCTACTTTGAAAATATTCAGATTTTTTTTTTAGTCCTGGAACTATTTTTAAATAATTATTGAAAGTTCTGTAAGTTAAGTTGGCACCTCTGAATCCTTGATAAAAACGGGGGGGGGGGGGGGGAATCAGGGTAGCATAATTTTGCACCCTCTATACATTTCTGCAGTAAAAAAAAAAAATAGCTAGGTCGATATTCCATTGGCCATTTGAAGAAAATTCTATGACAAGACAACACTATAAGTACACTCACTTTCAGATTTTTTGTGAAGATGTTAAGGAATAAGCACCCACATTTTTTATTAGAACCAAGATAAAGGCTCAGAGTGTTTTTATAAAGAGTGTGAAAAAACATTATTTCATAAGATAATAAAATAATAAGATAATATTTGATAATTAAAAAAAAAAAAAAAATGCTGGAATAATTATTGTTCTGACATTTTTTCTATGTCTTTTAGGTACTAAAATCCATCTCCCAAATTTTTTTCAGAATTTTTGTGATTTTCCTAAGGTTTACATGTTAGTCAAACGGGACAAAAAAAAAAAATCAGCTGATTTGCGTTACCTTACCCTTAAACAATTTATCTCCTTAAACTGGTTGGTTGGTTACAAAAAGATGAACTTGTTTTTCAACTTTGTTCACAGTGCTCTCTAGGGCTCCTAATACCCAGTCTGCACGCCAGACAATTAAGTACCATTTCTAAGTGGGGCACATATTATGTTGTTTGCACAACATTCCGTGGTCTTAATCACCCCAGCGGAATATAAACAGCCATAAACTGCCTTCCTCCTACCAATTCTTTTATCTATTAGCCAGTCACACTTAAACTAAATTAGTGTATTATCTGAGTTGAAATTTTTTGGACCAAGTAATATTGTGTCTTAAAGGACAGGGGACCATAAAAATAAGTAGTTTTTATTTAAAAGTTACCCACTGAGTATGAATACATGCCGCATGGTGGCGAGTGCCTCAGTGTAAATGCCCAACAAGGAACTAAAGTGTTGATTGCTGACGTCAGCAATCACGAAAGGCAACACAGCTGCCTCTTTTCCATGGAACTCACTCCCCCCTCCTCCCACCCAGCCATACTCAGTGCGATGTTGCCTGTGCAATCGACCTGTGGCTGTCTATATTTATTTAATTTTTATAAATTCGGGGGATGGTCCGAAAACAAAAATTTACTCATTACTTGCATTAACATATCTTACTTAAGCTTTTTATGCATTCATAATTGCATTGTCTCATGTCCTTTAACTAACTTGCTGGCTGTTATGTTGCAGGGACGTTCAATCCGGTGATGTGGCTACTGTGGGAGAATGTCGGCCACTGTTCAAAACTGTCCGCTTCAATGTGCTCAAGGTGACCAAGGGCACAGGAACAAAGAAAAGCTTCAGGAAATTCTAAGATGCTATCAAGAATAAAGTTTTCTATGTATGTGCTGTCATTATGCATATACTCTTTTACTTGTAAAGCAAATAAAAAAATATAAAACTAAATTATCACTATCTTTTCTCTTAAGCTTTGTACACACTTATCAGTGATAGATAGGGCCCATAATTCTAAGTTTAAAAAAAAAAAAATAAGATTGTTGTATACGAAAAGCAATGAAAGTAATGTCTAGAAATTATTTATTTACTGCCACAAATAGCAAAATGGTCAAGAGCTTGAAAAAAAGTCCAGTGATTCAGATGTTTAATTCGATGAGCTTTTGTATATATAAAGATGCATTTTTTCTCTCTTCAATTGATTAAAAATTAAATGGTAGGAGGAAGAAAATAAACAATGTTATTTCCCTTTTAAATTAGTTTAGCTCTTTTATCTGTTAAAAAAGAGGAGACGAACATATACGTTAAAAAAGTTTTGTAGGGAAAATGATACATAGTGTAAAAGCCAGAAAAAAGAGAAAAGCCCACAAGTATGATTGTGTGCATATTCCCTCTGTACTGTAAATTAGCTTACCTTCCCATCTAGCTGTGTAGGAAGGAAGGAAAAGGAAGAGAAAATCGAACTAGCGATTTTCTCTTCCTTTTCCTTCTCCTGTGTTGTCCATCTTTTACCCTCTATCAAATCCCACTATCTCTACCTTTTTTTTCAAATCCCTGGCTTGTCAATGGTTTTTGCTGCGATAGCGTTACATATTTAAACTTTTGGCGCCCACAAAGTAGCAGCCAATGAAGAGTCGCGCTATAATTGCGAGACTCGGATCGCCGGTATAAAAGGCCGCGCGAACTCTGCTACTTTGGCAGTAGCTCGATAGTCTTGCTCTCATGTAGACCTGGCTAGGAGCTGCTGCCTCTCTCTCCTCGCCATGCTGATGAGGCCCAGTAGGCCGAAACAGCTGTCCATGGCTAGAGAGTGGCGCACCAAATGTATTATTTGTGTGACGATTTTGCTAGCAAAAACTAGCTGATCAAGCCAAAAAAATCCCTCTCTCTCTCTAAAACGAGCGGCGAGTCAAACCTAATATACACGCATAGCGTTGTTTTAATTAATTTTTCTCTTTTTGCTGGGTCACTGACGGCTAAAAGCTCGAACTATCTCCCTTCCCAACAAATCTTTTTCTATCATATATGTGTTTCTATCTACTTTTAAAAAAATAAATATCGCTTAGTTCGATTTTTTTTCAAATAATTAAACCTATAAGATGAAAAAAAAAAAAAAACATCAAGAATTGATTTTTTTTTTATTTTTTTACTAACAATAACAAGATTTGTTAGTGAAAATTCCTCTATGGAACTTTAGTCCAAACTGAAAAAAACAGTGGATAATGCAATATTTATATTTTTACACCATATATAACCAAGAAGAATTAAAAAAAAAAAAAACACTTCACTTTCAAGTGTAAGATTGACCTTAGACAAATGAGCATCGCGAGGCATACTGACTTGGTAGATACCGATGTGCTTGTTAGGTGACATACCGTTAGCGGCAGTTTGCTGGTGGCGGAATGGTCACACACGACGGCAGCCTCGGCCAGCTTGTCGGCCTGCAGCAGAGGGAGTGACGCTTCCTTGACGAGAGACCGCAGCCCCTCTCCCCCCCTCCTGTCTGGCAAGCAGCTCGAGAAGATGCTCAGAGGCAAGAGTGAAACGCTGGAGACAAACCAAGCATTAGTTTGGTACGGCAGAGTTAAGGATTGATGTCAGTGGTACAAGAAATAGGCTTAGACAACCCTCTGAAAATTGAAGAAAACATTCATAATTCATGGAAATTATTTTTCATGAAAAATAGACTAACGTCGGGAAAATTTTTGATATATTTAGCATTTTAGATTAGCATTGTTTTAAATATGGACTGCTGTGGCTTTTAGTCAAATCAGTACCTTCACAAGAATAATAATAATAATAATAATTACATAAAATCTACACTTTTTTTTTTTTTACACCACAAACTGATGAATTATTATTTCATTCATTCATTCATTCATTCATTCATTCATTCATTCATTCATTCATTCATTCATTCATTCATTCATTCATTCATTCATTCATTCATTCATTCATTCATTCATTCATTCATTCATTCATTCATTCATTCATTCATTCATTCATTCATTCATTCATTCATTTTTGTACAACAAAGTTTAATTACTTCTAATAATCATGTAGGAATTCAATGTACAGTAGTCACTTTAGAAAATTTCTCCTTGCAGCCTTGTTAATTTCCATGCCCCGAAATGATAACACGGCATGATGATTAACAAGGCTGCATAGGGAAATTTTCCAAGGTGACCAGTGTTCATTTTAGAATTGGTTGTACAAAAATCTGTATTTAAAACTGTTTAAAATTTATGATAAAAATTGTTGAGAATAATCTGCCTATATGTGAGTTAATAATTCACAATCAAAAAACCAAAATAATTTCGATCAGAATAAAAAATAAAAGAAATCTTCTTATGAAGTCACTAAAAATGTTCTTTTATTTTCTTTTGCTTTGGAATTTCTAATAATTAATTTGTTAAAGACGTTAATGTGTTTACTAGCATTTTTTTATCATTCACAAAAATTATAATTACAGTACATTGTTTTTAATAAATAATAATAATAATAAAAAAGATCAGTACAAAATTTCTCCACATTTATATTTCAATCCCTTTCATAATTGATACCAAATTTGTCCTCACAAATTGGTATTTTAACAATAATACTTGGAACTAAAAGGATTAATGTCAGTGGGCTTAGTAGATGGTGAACTAATCTGAAAATTTCAGCAAACCTTCCTGACACCATAAAATAATGAAATAATTTTACCAAAAAAAAAAAAAAAAAAAAAAATAGACCAAATTCAGTGAAGTTTTTTTTAGACATTCAGCATTTAAGATTAGTATTTTTTTTAAATGGAGATTAAAAATTAAAAAAAAAAAAATAATAATACATACTTCATCATCAGAAAATATATTGAGCAATGGCCACCACGGTGACATTAATTTTAAACAAGACTAGAAGAGCTTCCAGACAGGCAATACATCGTCCCATGTTTAACAATGAAAAAGGCTTCATGCGACAGACATTATAAACAATGGTTTGTTACAACCATTGCGAGTAGAAGTAGAGTAAAAACATAGCAAACCTCTCAAGTAAATTGCCAGAGCCCTCATTCCCGCATTCTCGTAGTTCAGTGCTAGACTCAGCAGGGCGAGGCAATGTTGATGCAGTCTTGCCAACAGCGCGGTGAGTGCCAGACCAACACTGGCTGCTGATTGGCTGACGTCAAGCTCGGCCAGCAGGCAGGGGGGCTGTGCAGAAGGGGGAAGAGCATCAGTGGGGCGTCCAAGCTTCAGTCATCGTCAGGACGTACAAGAGAGGAGGGGACGCTGACAGAGTCTCTGGAGATGAGGGTCATCTGAGATACAAAGTCTGCAAACAAAAGTAGTTATTGTCAACAAACAGTTGGTCCAGTGATGTTGGGCCAATGGAAGCGTCAAGTGTTCCCCTGCGGGAAAATTTTCTCCATAAGCCTGCATGTTAGAGAATTTGAATTTTTCCTCATCAATTATTAAAGCAATTAATTTGAAACCATCTCCTATTCCCCATTCAGGAATATTCTGATAATGAATCAAGGACTCATTTTTCTCAAAAAAAAAAAAAAAAAAAAAAAAAAAAATTATTTTATGCCAAAAGATCAATTTTAAGTTTGTTTTTTTTTTACATGGGTTTGGAAAGAACGGTGGGAATACCGCAAAATCAGCTGACTTGAAGCCTCCATACTGGTCCAGCTTATTTTACTCATGTGTTTACCGAGTTGCATTTTTTGAGTATTTGTTAATCTACCTTACATTTTTTCAATTTAAGGAAAATAAACCATTACGTTTGTGATATGTTATTAAAAGTTCTTCGTTTGAAATCTTTGAATTGTATGTTATTTTAATAATAAACTTAAATCAAAATTTAAATGAGGGAAATACAGTATTCAATAATTAAAATATAAACTAAAAAATGTACTCCTATGAAACAAAAGAGTTAGTAAAAAACTTTTTTATTTCATACGGGTACAATTTTTATTTTATTTTATTAAATATTTCCCAAATTTAAATTTTGATTTAAGTTTACATTCAAAATTACATATGAAATAAAATTCATTAAAATGAAACAATAGTCTTGAGAAATAGCTACAATTCTGAACCCCACAAACTTTAACACTGTCTTACTTGCTGAGAAGAAACGATGCAGATTTTTAGTTCTGACAAATAAAACATTTCTGATGTAAGTTCACCTCCATGACAAACAGAGCCAGGTTTGTATTCTTTTGGCGGTTAGGTGTAAGAATGGGCTTGCCTAAACCTCGCCGCAATAAAGCACATTTCTATTCTATTCTATTCTAAAGTTCACAGTGTTCATAATAGTTCATATATTATACTACATCTCTGGACAGCATGAATGTTACCCTGCTCTGTTATTTTTTATTTATTTTTTTTTATTTATTTCACATTAAATATCAGTTGATACATTGTGACTACATACTAAGCAAAATTGAAAAAGCTGTAAAAAAAAAAAAAAAAAAAAAAAAATAGCAATACAATCATAGACAAACATCAAAATACCACAATTAAAATAACTAAAATAACAATATTCACAGTGAACTTAGCCTACAAAATTTTAGTAGTGAAATTGATAACAAATTTCAGTAAAGCACTAAAATATATACAATATATATATTGATTGATTGAAAATTGATTTGCTCCTTGAACTTTTTAGTGCTTTACTGAAATTTGATATCAATTTCATTACTAAAATTTTGTAGGCTAAGTTCACTGTGAAAATCTCTTACTGTTTTATATTACAATGAAGGCACCCACCTTATCCTTGCTGTTGAGCACAGACGAGTACATGACGGAGATGCAGCACGTGGGGGGGGGGGGGGGGGGTGCTCGAGTGGATGGGCAGCTAGACTCTGGCAGGCAGGTTCAGGTTGATCTGGTCCAGCTCTGCACATATTATAGTCGTATCACCTGAGCCTCCTTGCCCCCCGCCAGGCCGGGGAGGAGGTGACCAATGGCGAACAGAGACCGCACAAAGTGGAGTTCCTCTTCCAGCCGCGGAGCCTGGGGGGAGAAACTTAGTGTCATGATACTTGATTTTATTTTATCATAGAAAAAAAGAATACACGAAAAAAAAAAAAAAAAATCTTATTACTATGCTATCTCAAGCAGGGCACAAAATAATTGTGTATCTGTTGCCATAAAGTTTCATAATAGAGGCTTCAAGTCAGCTGATTTTTCGGTGTTCTCACCATCCTATCTAAACCTATGTAAAAAAAAAGTGAATTCGTTTTTTCACAAAGAATAAGATTTTTTAAGGACCATTCCTTTACGGAACTTTCGTTCAAAATGAAAAATAAAGTAGATAATTCAAATTTTGATTTTATACTTGATTTATAACCGAGAAAAGTTAAAAAAACACTTTGCTTCATTTTCAAGTGCAAGATGGACCTTAGCAACAACAGTTGCGCAGCACGGGCGCACTCACTTGAAGCCTCTATATCTAGGAATAAAGTATGTACACTGGAATATTAATAGTTTATGGAAAAATTAATAAAATAATGTACTGTAAAATATTGTTCACAAAAAAAAAAAATATATGAAATAATAAATAAAATAACAAACAAACAAACAAACAAACAAACAAACAAACAAACAAAAAGACTAACAATAGTGTAACATACATACTTATTTTATTCCTATTGACTACAGTACGTATATTGCAAAAAAACTGAAGGTTTAAAACATCAAAGTTGCCATATTGTATTAGCTAGGTTGCCATATTGTATTAGCTATCAGTTTCAGTCTCACGACCCACTTATTTTGACCTTGTGTTATTTCAAAGTCAACCCAATAGTCCTGAAACTGACCTGAAAAACTCTGTAATGCTTACCCTCACAATGGGAACATAAATGATGGTTAATTGATCCAATCAACCACTCACCAACAGATGCAGCTGGTCTTGTGTCCCCAAAGTTCGTTGACCATGCCACGGTGAGTCTGGAAACACGTGCAGCCCGTGTTGAAAGCTCTGCCACTCCGTAGATCTCCCAGACAAGAGCTGCTACTGCTTCCTTCTGATGACAAAAAAAAGGAACCAATCAAATACATGGTAAAATTGGGAGAACTGAAAGTATCAGAGATCCTACAGAGACCTCCGTGTACCTCTTATGGCCAGAAATTTGACCAGCTTGGCCACTGTAACTGAGAGTGGCGGCGCCACTGAATCGCAGTGCTGGCTGCGCGGGCTGCCAGCAACCAGAAAGAACCGGGCCATGCCGAACATTTAGCAGCGCCGCCACTCTTAGTTACAGTGAAGCTCTGATCAAATCCCTAGTCATAAGACACGGAGGTCTCTGTAGGGTCTGTGAAAGTATGATATAGGTTCAGGAAATATATTAATTTCTAGCTTTGAATCTAATCAAAGTTAAACAAAAATAGCAAATACTTGATATATATTTCAATTCAGCTTTTAGAACTACATATGTACTTACGTTAGTGTTAGATGAACAAATAATACAGTTTCTCATATACTATTTTCATCAGACTAGCTAAATGGAGAATGTGAAAGAGATTACAGTGAGTGTTTACAAAAAACTTGGCATAACCTAAAATGTTTCCATACATAAGTATACAGTATAACCTAAACCAAAATCTGAAATAAAATTCCAATACTAAATCAAGCAGCAACTGCAAAAAATTGGTACTAACTACTAAGTCCTTTGTGTATACCCCCTCAAATTACATTAGAAAGTAGAATTAGCACAATATTAGAGACAATAAATTAATATAATGTTATACAAAAAAAAAAAACTTATTCCTGGATAAAAAAAAAAGTTGCAAAAAGGATATCACATTATAGCAACAACAAGTCACGGTACATACCTAGAGACTTTGCTGGTGCCAGCAGGACGGCATTTGCATCTGACTATGCCATGACCTCTGATAAGCCTTCTAGCTTGGCGAAGGCTGCAATGTCAGCGGCCGTGGTCTGCTCTCAAGATAGCGAGGCATCCACTCTTTGGGACGCAGCTTGTCCGACAAGATCAGCGTCTTCAGCTTGGTACCTGTCACAAGAACATGGGGTCAGTGACCTGTCTAAGACGCTAGAGTTAAGGAAGGTCTTACCGTCGCTTTTGTTTTTGCTGGTAACATGAGCATGGGAAGACTATGCTTCGAGAAGCCACACTACTCGTAGTGAGAATTCAGCACTGCGTATGCACCTGGAATAATAGAAATTTAATGTTGTGTTTCAACAGTAAATTACAACGGGTTCATTATTTATAGAAATGCCTTGATAGAAAACATGAAGTCATCAGAAAATACATCTTTTTCTCTGTTTTTCCTTCAGCTGTGGGATGTGGTTGCATATTATAGCTGCAGATCTCACACCAATTTTAAAAGTTTTTTAATAATTTTATTTCTAGCTAAAATAAGAACACAGTACTGATATCTTTTATATAAATCACCACAATTACTATGGCAGCTACAGCTCTGCAGATAAGCATACTAATTAAAATAAAAACATCCTACAAATTGCCAGTCTTTTAGTGACATATTCTAGCTTACGATGTATGTATATGCATAGTTACAAACTGTCGTTCTACTTTGGATACACATTACCCAATTTACTGTAAAATAAGTCAATAATTTTATAAACTTTCTTAAAAAAGGCAATTTGGAAAAATGAGCCAGAAGTTGCCAAAAACCTTTACACCTTTTGAAACGCTCCATATCGAAAAAGCTCACACAGTAAATTTCGCTGTAAATTATATGTATAAGTCTCAGTATAAAAGAGGATATTCTCTAGTTTTAAGTGTAAATTTTTTAACCAGTAGGGGCACACACAATATTGTCTGTGGTAGGGGCAAGTAAAAAATCATCCACAAGTAAGCATATTGATGAAAGAGCAGTTACAGTACGAAGGAATTAAGCCATTTGCACACAGTGAACTTTGCTAGCTTGGTTATAGGTTATAGACGAAAAACATTACACTTCTTATAAAAAACGTAATACTCACATTTAATATGTTTTATTGTCTTGATATTTGTATCTCTTTTAAAGGCAGCAGCGAGAAAGACACTACATTTTTAATAAAACGAGACTCGGCGCTCGGCGGACTCGGCTTCTCTCCGTACAGCTGTCGTTACACAGAATTTAATAATAAATCGTTTGGTGTAAAACTCATTTTTATTGCTTCAGTAATAAAGAAGTCATAAGAAAATGTAAAACAGCATTTTTAGCTGGACTGCGCATTGCAGAATATTCTTCAAGACTATAAAACAAAAACGCATATAGATTAACCATCTCATTTCAGTAATTCATGGACCAGCTAGAGCTCTGAAATGTGTTAAAATGTGTTCTTTTTAAACATTTTTTCAAATGTAAGTACTAAAATTTAATGATAGTCTTCACAAGAATAAAAAATCAGCAATTTAAAATAATGTATTTTTGCAGTGAAGGCTGTAATGCAGCGGCATCTCAATATTATTTTTGTGCGATTTTTCTTTAATTCAGCAATTTATTTATTGTTTATTCTTATAATTTTAAAAAATCAACAAACTTTAATTATTGCGCATTTAGGTTTTGATTTTGAAAAATCAACAAACTTTTTTAATTGTTGCGCCTATTATAGATCACAGAGCTTTTAATTCTCCTGTTCTAATAGAGTGGATCAATCACAAGTTAAATCGAGCAATATCATATTGATTTTCTTTTGATTTGCTTTTAAAGTTAACAATTTTAACAAGTAAAAAGTCACGTTTGCCTTTGGTGGCTGACAACTTTTGCTTTTCCCAATATTTCTCGATTTTGAGTCAAAATTCTCTTTTGCCTTGACCAGCTGAGGAGATTTTTACAGTATGGATGACCACGAAGGTGCAGAACCTGGTTCAACATTAAGGTAGATATAATGTCGGTCAGCTGTTTTTTTAGCCCCATTTGATTAACATGTAAACCTTGGCAAATTCACAAAAATTCTGAATTTTTTTGAGATGCAGATATTAGTGCCTTAAAGCCATAGAAAAAATTTCAAAACAATTTAACGAGCCGACTTTTTTTAATTAATTTTTTAGTTTGTCTCTCCATGGGAAAGCCCTATGCTGAAAATTAAATAAATTAATTTAAAAAAATCGGCTCGTTAAATTGTTTTGAAATTTTTTATATGGCTTTTAGGCACTAATATCTGCTTCTCAAAAAAATTTCAGAATTTTTGTGAATTTGCTATGGTTTACATGTTAATCAAATGGAGCTAAAAAAAACAGCTGACTGACATTATCTCTACCTTAAGGTGCATCAACGACGATCAACAGCAGAAAATGCAAGAGCAACCGGAAGAACGAAAAATGATGATTTGTATAAATATCAGACAAGAAATTGAAAAACTGGCAACTTTAATTGTAGAAACTAAACAACTGAAAAAATGCAAAAAATATCAAAATCATATTAACAAAATGATAAAAATGAAATACAAATTAATTAAAGATTTGAAATCAATGGAAGGAAGCAGTAATGTTTTAAACAATGAAATATTAAAGAAAAGAATGAAAACAACATGCAAGTGGCATGTAGATGGAAAAGAATCAAAATATTGTGATTCTCTACAAAGCCTAACTAGGCAGTTAACAAAAAAAGAAGCACAACTGAATGAAGAAAGAAATATTACCCAAGAACTCAATTACAAGAACCATGTACTTAAACAAATGTTGACAAAAGTTGCTTCAGAATATCATCAACTAAATGATAAGTACAAAAATGAAATGGAAATCAAGGATAATGAATTGAAGCAATACAAAGTGACAGCACACAAGAAAATGTACTTACAAGATATAAAAACACAAGAAGCAGAATTAAAAAATAAACTAAAAATTTTTGAAATAGAATTAAGGAAATATGAAATGGAAAATCAGCTCTCTTCGAGTAATGACATTGAGACAACAAAAGAGGAGGAATCAAAAAATCAAGCTGCACAAGGACACGAGTCAAACATGCAAAAGTATTTAGCGGAATTACAAGAGAGACTTTCGAAACTTGAGACCAAATCTAGAGAGACACAAATGAAGATTGAAGAGAAAGATAGATATTTACAGCAGAAAATCCAAGAAAACAAATGTTTGCAGAACGAGTTAAGTAGTACAACTATTAGAGCAAATGATATTAAAAATTCCCTTTGTCTAAAACTACAAGTAGAGTTCCTGGACAAAGAACACAAATACCAAGAGGCTACTGGTGAGAAGCTCCGGAGCTTGCAGGAAAAACTTTCCGAAGCAAAAGAAGAACTACAAAATAGCATGTCCCAAAAGATCTCACAGAAGGCTGAACATACTGAAACTCTAGAAACTCTAAGAAAAGAGATTTCTATATGTAAACAAAAAATAAACAGTCTTGAAGAACAGAAGTTACAAATAATAAATAAAATGGAACATGAAAGTGTCAATAGAAAGAATTGTGATGATTTGAAAAGAAAATTAGAAAAGGTAACTCAAGACAGAGATGAGAAAATACAAGAAATATCAACATTTGTAAAATTATTTGATGACCTGAAAATTTTAGCTGATGCAAGTGCTGCAGAAAAGATAAGACTTACTTGTGAAAACATTGTACTGCAAAAAGAAGCCAACGAGGCACGTCTCAAGCTGGAGGAAAGAGACAATCTGCAGTCTCCGAGAAGTCCGAGAGTACAAGTCATAAATTTACAGGACAAATATGACATGTTAACCGCAAAGTTGAATAAATGTGAAGAAGTAATAAAAAGGTTCAACATAGAATCTGAAAAATTACACAAGGAAAATCAAGATCAAGCTCAAAATATATTAAAACTAAAACATCACATAACGGTGTTAAATGATAACCTTTCAATAAAAGAAAAAGAAATTGCCATAACAGAGCAGAATTGCCATACACAGAACAATGTAGATCTATTATTGAAAGAATCTGTTTATGAATGCACAAAATTAAAAAAACTTGCAGAAAATTTGTATCAACATAACAATGAATTAATTGAGAAATGTAAGCTACTGGAGAATGACTTGGAACAATTTGAAATAAAATTGAAAACTAGTACAAAACAATTATCATCTGTGGAAGAGGAGAAAAAAGATTTGATAAAGTCTATGAATGAGCTAACTAATGAAAATTCATCACTCCATGAAGCAACAAATCAGTTAGCTATACTGGAGATGGAGAAAAGCTCCCAGAATGAAAAACTAAACCATTTAACAGACAACTGCATTAAACTGGACGAAGAACTTACAATTTTGAAACAAGAGTTGATAACTTCTCAAGAAACAAATCACGTACTGGAAAAACAAAATGAAGTTGTCATGAAAATTCAAGCTGACGTGCGGAGCAGATTTTGCACCTTAACAGAAGATAAACAGAAACTGCGAGACAACCTTGTGTCGGAGTCATCGCAACGACGAAAATTGTACATCGAAGCCGAGAGACTTAAGTGCATTCAAGCTTCAATGTCATCCAATGTTGAAAAAATTTCAAAGGAAAATTATGAGATCAGCAAGTTACTGGCTCAGAGAGAAGCAAAGATTGAAAATTTGCAAGTTCTAAATAAGAAGTTTGTAAAAAAATTTAAAGATCTTGAATCGTCATATAATAAAGACATGGCTCGAAAAAAATCTGAAGCTATAGAAAATGCAAAGGAATGCACTAGCTTGAGGCTTAAGAATCAAGGATTAATATCAAAAGTTATGAATCATATTAGAAAGAACAAGCAAATGAAAGATAAATGCAGAGAACTTCATAATGAAACTGAAAATCAAACTAATCAAATAAACAATTTAAAACGTGAAAAAGAAGAAATCCAGGTTGAGAATGAAAAATTAAAGCTGGAACGCAAGGCCACCCATCGCAAAGAGCAAGCAACACAACAACGAGAGGTGGTGCAAATGCAGAGTAAGAAGAAGCCGCCCAGCCAACAGCCCAAGAGAGAAAGCATTCCATCCCGCACTCTAAGAGCGAGCACCAGAGTAAAGCAGCTTGTTAATTAAGAGGGACTAAAATCAAACATGGATCTGCTACCTAGCTAACAAGATTTTTATGAGCACTGAATTAAATTTTTTAAGTTTGAAATGAAATTTATTTTATAGCTTTCGCTAATAAAAATATAGTTCTTCAAATACATAGTTGTTATTAGTTCTTTTTTTTTTTTTAATAAAGAAATTGAAAATTACTTTTGTTGTTTTTTGTTAGTATAAGATAACTTTTACCATGGCTAGCTCTTAAACCGCATCATATGCCACCAAAACACCTGATGACAAACCAGACAGTGTGAGGGACACCAAACATCAAGTACGTCTTGGGGAGGTCCAAAACTGTAGGCTGAGCCTCTTGTAACACAGGACAGTGCAAGCACAAAAGGAGGGGAGGGGAGGAATGAAAGTCTGCAATTCTTTTTGGACTAACATAAATATTAAAGCTCTTCATTTAAAAAGTACAAACTTTTGCATTGCCAGCTATTTCAAAAAGTTAATTCATACCTTTTTTCTCTCTTTTCAAATGTAAGAAGTGAGTAAAATTACATAGTACGGTACACTATAACCTTTTATGTTAGAAAAATATTTTTTCCTCTATAGAACACTCGAAGCTGTCAATTTGAAAACATCATACACATTAACCAAAACAGCAATTTCAAGATTCATTCAAGTTGTTTTTTTTTTTTTTTTACATTGGTTCAGATTGGACAGTAAAAACAACACAAAATTAGCTGACTTGAAGCCTCTATGCATACTCCCCAGTCTTGTGAGGCCTCACGGAAAGACGCCTGGGTCACGGATCAGCCTGACATAACACTGACACACAACCAAGGGAGAGGACAAGTCTGTTGAGCTGCATGTTATCTTGACGGAGGTGTCGTCAGGCCCCACGAGGAAGAAACAGTCACAGTCCACATCTGCTGCTGGAGGAAGAAGGCGTCGCGCTCTGCCACCGTCTCAAAGAACGTCCTGCTGTCACGCATTGTCAGTCGCAATCACGCAAGCCTGAGCGACAAGACAAACTCTTATAGTTCCTGGCAGAAGGAGTGTTGTGTATGCATGATATATTACACTGAATACACCATGGTATGAATTATTATATATTTTATCATATCATGCATATACAGTCAAATGAGTATGCATATATGCATAACAGGAACTTCAGAGACCATCATATATCAGATCAGACCCTTAGAGTAAAAAATTGTCCAACCTCTTTACACAACATTCTAAAAGTATTTCTCTTCGAAGGACTCCAGCTACAGAAATATAAACTTTCATAATGTAACAAAATACAGAGCCACCTGAGCCACTGTCCAGAGGAAACATCAAATCGCGAATCTTTACACTTCTGCTTCAGCAAGTCACAGTGTGCCAACACGGAACGTCAAATGTCTGAAATTTTTCCCTAAAAAATCATCAGTTTTTCACCAGATCTTTTGGACAGTCATTAATTTTGTCACCAGCTTTTTTAAATGGGAAAGTAGCGATCGAAAAATTGCTCCGTGCATAGGATCTTACGTGCACCCAATATATTTTAGTAAGTAAATGGGAGGACAAAGGGTTGATGACGTCAAGATGGATCCATACCATTCGTCTGAAATATGATGTACACTGCATGTACACTGTAAGAGTGTTCAATAAAAACTTAAAAAAAAAAATGAAATCCTCTTTTCACCAGTTTCTGGTGATACATCACCGTGTTGGTAACCGTGTAACACTGTTCGCCAAGTCAGCTGAAGTTCAGGATGTAAACAAAAGATTCCTCAAGGCGGGCTGGAACCTGTTACATCATTTTTTCTGTGCCGCTCCTGAAATCTTTCCTGTCTTTCATTCTTCAAATTAATACCTACCTTTTAAATCTATCATTTCCTTTATTTCCATCTAAAAACCATCTCTTCAGGCAGCGGTACAATCTCATAATCCTCTCATTTTCACTCGCCCTCTCGGTGACGGACTGGAGAGTAGCCATTACGGCGAAACTGAGTCTCTTCCCTCTACATATGTAGAGTGTAGAGTAATCTTGGGCACGTCCCATCATGGCCGATCAGGTTTGTAGTAAATATTTTCAATTTGAACGATTTTTTATGTGTAAAAAGCTTAAATTGATGATCTCAAAGTTAAAGTTATGGGTTATTTAAATGTTTTTGTAGAAGCTAAGCCCTGGTTCCAGCAACGAAATGCTTATTTTCAACACGTATGTCGTATGTGAACCCCTTATCCAGATGTCATCATTGTCATCCACATGTCTGACCCAAGGATTTTGTACAAAAACCTTGGTCTGACCCTGACCGCAAACCGCAGCTGCATTTTGAGCTAGCTGACACAGTTTTGCCTTTTGCCCCAATATTAAAATAGCCAATACATACGTCCCTCTGATATACTTTTATTCATTTTGAGTTAATTTTTTTGTTGCAGGGACATATGTAACTTATAGGATTTGTAGTAGGACTGGGTCAACTCGTGCTTTACCATCAAACCTATGTAAACAGAGCATCATAACTAAATGTGATACATCTGTCCCTTCTGTGTCAAAATGAATTTTTTCTAACGCTACATGGCTATTTTGGTCTAGGGGTTAAAACTATTAGGGTTTGGTCTTCCATGGTAAATAATTTTTTGTTTTCTTAAAAGTAAGGATAATATGTTGAAAAGCTTCAGTATAAAGGTGCTTTCACATATTCGAAAATCGCTACAGAGTTCTGGAGCTATGCCGTAGGCCTTTCACATATTCTCGTTCATCTGCGGCAGCTGCGGCGGAAAGTCATGTGAATGCCGTAGCAAAATCAAACTCATCTTGATTTTGCTACGGAGTTCAATAGATCGATCGCGAGGTGCTACGGTGCAGCTACGGTGCGCCGCAGCAAAATCAGCACATTTGCTACGGAGTGATTCCGTAGCGATTTTCGAATATGTGAAAGCACCTTTACAGATCTTAGTTTACGTGAGATTCGACTACGCGCAGCAGCCATCTTGGACGTCTATAACATGGTTAAAGTAGGGGGTGCCAGCCTGTCTAGACAATAGGTCTGTTCGTAAACCCTGCTCGGCGTACTCTGAGCAAGTTTACGAACAAAAATCGTGACGTCATATGCACTGCACTCCCTACCCCACCATCTGCGCTGGTGTAAGAAAACAGTGTAAAAGTGTACACCGAGCAGGGTTTACGAACAGGCCTTATGTTGGCACCAAGTCAGGTGTAAACTTAGATTTGTTTAACTGTATAGCTTTTGGAGGCATGTCATGTGCATAGTTACCAGTAAATTTAAACTGAAAATACAGAATTGTGTTGCAGTATGCAAACACTGTTTAATGGTAAAAACTGTGACCTTGACGTCACCAAATTTTGTCCTACTATTTTTTACTTACAAATAAAATAGATTGGACGCTCGTAAGATCCTATATGGAGCAATTTCTCAATCATGAGAACTGTTATTTCTTTACAAAAGTTCTGTTTCCGAATTTAAAATCACGTATTGTCACTATTAACCTGTCACATTACCAGTATTAAAATATTATTTGCAAATTATCTCCAGCTCAGTTTAAGTAAGGAGACATTCTCACAGTTCAGTCAAATTGTATGTTATAAGCACGAATTCAGAGAAGTACCCTTCAGCAGTTAAAAATTAAGATATTCATTTAGTTGAAGCACTTACTTCTGTATTTTCAATGTAAAAAAGTTTTTTTTTTTTTTTTTTTTTTTTTTTACAAGGATACACCCCTAAGAGCTTACAGCTTGCGGTGGGGTTATAGGTAGGAATAAGGTAGGGAACGGATGACGGCCACGGCCTGTTACGCGTCCCAGAATTCACTGAGGTGAGACTGAGGGAACTGTGGAAAACCTCAGTCAGGACGAACACCTCTACTTTTTATCAATGGACCAAAGTGATGTCCAAAGCTTGGGGAAGCACACACAAGTGCACTGGGTGGAAAGCGAGATGAATTTACCCCAGGTAGGGAGTAGTGGGAGTAGCGTAATTTTTACTTGAAACGATCACCCATCCAAGTACTAACCACGCTCGACTTATTGTTAGCCTGACTTTGGTGATCGTTATAGTGAAATGTCTGGAGGCTCGTATATGAAAGGCCTGAGGGTCACAGTTTGACCATCTCTTACAGGAGACTGGCTGCAACATATTAATGTATTTTTTCCTCCAATCTGTACTTCCAGCTTCCTCCATGTAAAAGTGCCACCAAGGATGTTGTATACTATGGATAGGTGGGGGCACTATCGTCAGTTAGGCAAGGTCGTGAGGAGGAAGTGGGTGGTAGAACAATAGAATGTCCTCCATCTTACCATGGGCTGTGAAGCCAAAACAATACAAAATGTTGCGCTCGGCGGCCATGATACCACGGCCTTTTGCTTCAGCAGCCAGGCTCGGACTGGTCATAAGGCTAGGTCAGGGATCCCTGACTGGCCCCTCTGATTTTTAACACACAGAGATTACAAAAATTGGCCTCAGACCCCCTGAAAAGTGGCCCCTGCTGCCTGTAATGCCTATATATGGCCCTGACTGGCCCCTATAGCTCCCCAGTCCGAGCCTGTCAGCAGCTATAATGCTATTGGTATAGACCTAGCCTATCCATAGTACTGTACAAGATCCTTTAGTGCCACAGATTCAATATAATCTCTTGTTTCAGAACTCCAATACTTGTTTTGAGTCATCATTTTATTCTTATTGCATGAAATATGTAATTCATGTACATGTGTATTAATATTTTCAGGATGAGCATGCATTCCAAAAGCAACCTGCTGTGTTTCTTAGAACGAAGCGGAGAAAGTGTTTGAGATATGTTTGTAAATGTGGGGGGGCAAAACCCCCCGCGAGGTATGTTCAGTAGAACACATGTTAAGCTTGTTTGTGTTCTTTCTTTTGTTTTTGGTAATTGATCAACATAGACAGAAAAAGCATTCCAGAAACAGCCAGGCGTGTTCCTCAACAGAAAAGCAGGTCTGAAGAAGAAAAGTCAACACCACCGTGGCATTGGGCTAGGGTTCAAGACTCCAAGAGAGGTTTGTTATCTTCTCTCAACGGCGGCATGACTAATTTGGGTACTTTGCTTGCACATTACTTTTTCTGGCAATGTTTTATATTTTCGTAGGTAAACCAAGTTCATTTAACGGTAAGGTAGCACGAATCAGCTGATTTTGTACCCCCATTTCATTAACATGTAAACCTTAGCAAATTCACAAAATTCTAAAAAAAGAAAATTAGGGACAAAATTCCAGAAAATCATTTGAGCCGATTTTTTTAAATTAAGATTTCAGTTTGTTTGTCTCTCTATGGAAAAGCCCTATGCTGAAAATTAAAAAAATATATATTTAAAAAAAAAAAAAAAAAACACAGCTTGACTAATTTTGTCTTGAATTTTTTTCTATGGCTTTTAGGTACTAAAATATGTATCTGAAATTTTTTTCAGATCTTTTGTGAATTTGCTAAGGGGGTACAAAATCAGCTGATTCATGTTACCTTACACTTAATTACAATTAAAAGTGTGGGAGGGAGGGAGGGAGTACATTATACAATTTGGATTTTGAAACTATTCATAATTTTTCATAGAAGGGTACCAAAAAACTTGCTAGAGTATGTACTATCATTGTTCTTGTGCAGGAACCGAGTTTTTGTTTTTTCACGTTAAGGGTATTAAGGCCAATATTAAAAATGATCCCACACATGAAAATTATGAAAAAAAAAAAAAAAAAATAATAATAATAAAAAAAAAAAAAAAATGTTATCCTTTACATCCCCTATCAGTAGCTAAAATATCAGGTGTACAAATTTGAGCTAGGTTTTTTAG
Organism: Siphlonurus alternatus; assembly: GCA_949825025.1. NCBI lineage: Eukaryota > Metazoa > Arthropoda > Insecta > Ephemeroptera > Siphlonuridae > Siphlonurus > Siphlonurus alternatus. Next base: position 36,097,020 of record OX463782.1, read on the forward strand.
TTAGGAATTTTTAAATTTGACTAAAAAAACTAGATCAAATTTGTGTACCTGATATTTCTAGCTACTGATAGGGGTTGTAGAGGAGAACATTTTAAATTTTTTTCATAATGTGGGATTATTTTTAACATTGGGTGCGTTACCTTACCGGCCTAACCCTTAACTCTGACAAAAAAAAATGTAAATTTCTGTGTTACAAACTTGTCTGTGATAATTTTTAAAGGCCCTATGACCATTTCACAGTATTAAGTCCACAATTAGTATTGCCTCAGTATGATACGGCTGCATAAAAAAAATTGTTCCAGCAGCAATAATATCAAAGATAATAGCCGATGAATAGGCACCTGTGACGTCATTTGTACCCATTCTGTGGCGACGGTATAGGGAAATCCCTGCAAAAGAAAGGTTTACTCTAGCTGCAACCACGGATATAATTTTAATTCTGGAATGTTGAAATTTTACCAGGACAGTTTTGATAGTATAAGTCAAATATCCTGAAAGACTTCTGTGGTTGACATTCACACAGACTGACTTATTGCAGTAGTGTAGCAAGAAGAGAAAAATGTTGCATAGGAAAACAATGTTAAATTTTGGCTTATCTTGCTACTGTAATAAGTCAGTCTGTGTAAACGTCAACAACTAAAGTCTTTCAGGATATTTGACAAATACTATCAAGACTGGCCTGGTAAATTTCAACATTACAGAATTAAAATTATGTTCGTGGCTGTAGCTAGAGTGAACCTATCTTTTGCAGGGATTTCCCCATACCGTCGCCGCAGACTGGTTACAAATGACATCACAGGTGCCTTTTCATTGGCTATTATCTCTGATATTATTGCTGCTGGAACAATTTTTTTATGCAGCCGTATCATACTGAGGCAATACTAATTGTGGACTTAATACTGTGAAATGGTCATAGGGACTTTAAAAGCTTACTAATTATTGTTTGACCTTTCAGGCGCTCGAGGGTACTTGCATTGACAAGAAATGCCCCTTTACCGGCAATGTGTCCATCCGAGGTCGCATTCTCACCGGAGTGGTGCAGAAGTTGAAGATGCAGCGGACCATCGTCATCCGTCGTGACTACCTGCACTACATCCGCAAATACAACCGCTTCGAGAAAAGGCATCGCAACATGTCCGTGCATCTCTCCCCTTGCTTCAGGTATCCAGCAAATTACATAATGGACATTCTGCATGTAAATATTTTATTGCAGAAATTAATAGAGGGTACCAAATTATGCTACTTTGAAAATATTCAGATTTTTTTTTTAGTCCTGGAACTATTTTTAAATAATTATTGAAAGTTCTGTAAGTTAAGTTGGCACCTCTGAATCCTTGATAAAAACGGGGGGGGGGGGAATCAGGGTAGCATAATTTTGCACCCTCTATACATTTCTGCAGTAAAAAAAAAAAATAGCTAGGTCGATATTCCATTGGCCATTTGAAGAAAATTCTATGACAAGACAACACTATAAGTACACTCACTTTCAGATTTTTTGTGAAGATGTTAAGGAATAAGCACCCACATTTTTTATTAGAACCAAGATAAAGGCTCAGAGTGTTTTTATAAAGAGTGTGAAAAAACATTATTTCATAAGATAATAAAATAATAAGATAATATTTGATAATTAAAAAAAAAAAAAAAATGCTGGAATAATTATTGTTCTGACATTTTTTCTATGTCTTTTAGGTTCTAAAATCCATCTCCCAAATTTTTTTCAGAATTTTTGTTTTTTTCCTAAGGTTTACATGTTAATCAAACGGGACAAAAAAAAATCAGCTGATTTGCGTTACCTTACCCTTAAACAATTTATCTCCTTAAACTGGTTGGTTGGTTACAAAAAGATGAACTTGTTTTTCAACTTTGTTCACAGTGCTCTCTAGGGCTCCTAATACCCAGTCTGCACGCCAGACAATTAAGTACCATTTCTAAGTGGGGCACATATTATGTTGTTTGCACAACATTCCGTGGTCTTAATCACCCCAGCGGAATATAAACAGCCATAAACTGCCTTCCTCCTACCAATTCTTTTATCTATTAGCCAGTCACACTTAAACTAAATTAGTGTATTATCTGAGTTGAAATTTTTTGGACCAAGTAATATTGTGTCTTAAAGGACAGGGGACCATAAAAATAAGTAGTTTTTATTTAAAAGTTACCCACTGAGTATGAATACAAGCCGCATGGTGGCGAGTGCCTCAGTGTAAATGCCCAACAAGGAACTAAAGTGTTGATTGCTGACGTCAGCAATCACGAAAGGCAACACAGCTGCCTCTTTTCCATGGAACTCACTCCCCCCTCCTCCCACCCAGCCATACTCAGTGCGATGTTGCCTGTGCAATCGACCTGTGGCTGTCTATATTTATTTAATTTTTATAAATTCGGGGGATGGTCCGAAAACAAAAATTTACTCATTTCTTGCATTAACATATCTTACTTAAGCTTTTTATGCATTCATAATTGCATTGTCTCATGTCCCTTTAACTAACTTGCTGGCTGTTATGTTGCAGGGACGTTCAATCCGGTGATGTGGCTACTGTGGGAGAATGTCGGCCACTGTCCAAAACTGTCCGCTTCAATGTGCTCAAGGTGACCAAGGGCACAGGAACAAAGAAAAGCTTCAGGAAATTCTAAGATGCTATCAAGGATAAAGTTTTCTATGTATGTGCTGTCATTATGCATATACTCTTTTACTTGTAAAGCAAATAAAAAAATATAAAACTAAATTATCACTATCTTTTCTCTTAAGCTTTGTACACACTTATCAGTGATAGATAGGGCCCATAATTCTAAGTTAAAAAAAAAAATAATAAGATTGTTGTATACGAAAAGCAATGAAAGTAATGTCTAGAAATTATTTATTTACTGCCACAAATAGCAAAATGGTCAAGAGCTTGAAAAAAAGTCCAGTGATTCAGATGTTTAATTCGATGAGCTTTTGTATATATAAAGATGCATTTTTTCTCTCTTCAATTGATTAAAAATTAAATGGTAGGAGGAAGAAAATAAACAATGTTTTTTCCCTTTTAAATTAGTTTAGCTCTTTTATCTGTTAAAAAAGAGGAGACGAACATGTACATTAAAAAAGTTTTGTTGGGAAAATGATACATAGTGTAAAAGCCAGAAAAAAGCCCACAAGTATGATTGTGTGCATATTCCCTCTGTACTGTAAATTAGCCTACCTTCCCATCTAGCTGTGTCACCGAGTCAGTTATCAGTAAAATTAATTTAATCCTTCATATCCGTCCTGGCTGCATGAAATTTTCCACAGTTCCCTCAGTGAATTCAGGGATGCATTTATAATAGAGGTCTTTTAGGCTAGAGCTTGTTAGTTAGCACTCTACCTATAGACCCTAGCTCTGTCTTGATGAGCTTGTGGGTATATATTCTCTTGTAACAAAATTAATAAAGTAGCAGAAAGAGTGCAATATAGACTTGCAATGTATATTAGTGAAACTAATTTACATTTTTAATAATTATGTTTTTTCGTAATTTGAGCAAACTGCTAATTCAAAAACTTTCTGAAAACTTTGCATTTGATAATTAAAAGAGCAGAGAACACTGAAAAGCACTATAAAAATTAAATTTCAAATTGTACACATGTTTTTAAATATTCCTCAAAAAAGAAGTGACAAAAAAATTATTATTTTGATGTATTTTTATTTTTTTTTATATAAATGAGTTATTTTATAGTTAAAAAACATAAAATTAAGGATGAATCTCAGTAGGTTGATATCTCGCAATCGTACCGCCTGAATGCAACAAGATATGCAGGGGACTTAGAACTCGATCACCATCAATAGGTGCAAATACAATTTACAGAACATTTGATACTTTTTTTTTTTACAAGGATGCACACCTAAGAGCTTATAGCTCGCGGTGGGGTTATGGGTATTAGGGATAAGGTATAGGGAACGGATGGTACTGGTAGCCACGGCCTGTTACGCGTCCCAGCATTCGTTGAGGTGAGACTGAGGGAACCGTGGAAATCCTCAGTCAGGACGGACACGTCTACTTTTTATCAACGGACCAAATTGATGGGGAACCACACACAAGTGCATCACTGTACTGGGTGGAAAACGAGATGAATTTACCCCAGGAAGGGAGCTTCGTGATTTTTACTTGAAACGCGCGGTCACCTATCGAAGTATTAACCATGCTTAAGTTGCCAAGTGCCGCTCAACGTTGCTTGACTTCGGTGATCTATCAAAAGAACCGGTAAATGCACTACGCCACGCCAATTAAGCTTTGAGATTAATTAATGGTGGTCAATTTAGGGAAAAAAAGTAGAAAAATGTAAAAAACAGCACATAATACGTAACGTAATAATCTCTTTGATTATAACAATTGACATAATCGTCAGCAATAAAAAGCATAATATTGAGCAATTCAAAAAAACTGTTCCTAAATAAATTTGCATTTCAATTTCATTGCAAGAAGCAAAGGAAAAAAATAGTCAAATAAATATATTAATGTTATATATCGTTAAAGAAATAAATCGTTATCATATATATTTATATTTTCCACGCAAGTTTATTTTGAACGCGCGCGGTCATAAATTTTATGAGATAGTGTGTGGGCTGTTTAAAGCTGTTATATATATATATACCCTGGTTGAAAAATAACGTCTTCAACCCATCCTTTACACGTCTAAACCTATTCTTTTTACTTGTAAAACACATCTTATTTCCTCTTCGCTCAAAGTGAGGATGAAATGAAGACAACATTTCTAACATTTTATGCTCAAGGAAGAGGAAAAATATGTAATCTCGTCTTTTTCACCTCTTTTTTTCCTCTAAAATGGTGCAAAATAAGAGGAGAAAAGACGAAAGGAGAGTTTCATAGCGAACGAAGAAAAGATGAAATTTATTTCAACTTGGGCTAATTATTAACATCTTCAAATCATCATGGAGTGACAACATACCTGAGGCTTGATATTGACTTTTGCAAGTGAGTTTTGCTCGAGCCACTTGACTTGAATTTCACAGTCGAAGTGACCAATGTTGCATACGATGGAGTCATCACGCATATGTGGGAAATGCTCACTTCGAATGATATCCTTGCAACCAGTGGTGGTAACAAAGATCTGTCCTTTCTTGCACGCTTCATCCATCGTGGTAACCTGAAGGAAGATATAGTCAAATTTATATTATAACTCCGATATATATGCATATATGTTGTTGTTGTTTTTTCTTCTCTATTTTTTCTTATTATTCCAGATTAACTATTTAAAAAATTACATCTAAAGTATGCAACTTCTAATTTAAAGTAATATTAATAAACTGTATTTTAATATGTTGTCTTACTCTTTGTTTATCCGCTATTTCAGATACTAAACAATTAAAATAAAACTTTTTCCCTCTTCTCGAGCATTAGCTCATTGAGGTGTAAACACAATCTTGTATCTAAAAAAGTATGTATTATGTAAATATGTAATGAATATTAATAATAAAAAAAAAGTTTTCTACTCGCAATAGTTGTAACTTGTAACAAATCATTGTTTATAATGTCTGTCGCATGATGAAGCTTTTAGGCGAGGAAGAGCGATCGAGAAATTTTGAAGGTAACTGGCAAGTGGCGTCCTACAAGCTGAGAAAATATGAAGGTAACTGGCAAGTGGCGTCCTACAAGCTGAGAAAATTTGAAGGTAACTGGCAAGTGGCGTCCTACAAGCTGAGAAAATTTGAAGGTAACTGGCAAGTGGCGTCCTACAAGCTGGATTTTTTTTTTTAATCGATAATAGGTATTTTCAGAAGTACCCAAAAAAAAGTTTTCTAAAATTGGACCACTTACAGCATCTGTTTTGAAGCCTGTATTATTATTTATATGACAGTAAGTACCAATCTAATTACAATTACGTAGATGTATTTCTTGCTCTTCAAACATTTGCTCAGACATTGAGTATTATTAAAGGCGTACAGGCCTGAAATTACAAATTATATATAGACAGTCATCAAGTAGAGTTGTTAGAGTATGTAATCAACAATCGCATCGTTTTTCTCAACAAGCGGTGCAGGCGTACGAAGTTGCGGTGAAAAGGAAGAAATTTAGTCCTTGGCTACGTCACAAAGTCCTTGCCTACATCACAACTCCATGCTAATTAATCGGGGCGGGCTGTGAGTTATGACGTCATAAGGACTTTCTTTACAGAGCAACTTTGCATGGTTGCACCGTGCGCGAATAAAAATTACGCAAATGTTGATTATATACTCTAACAACACTTGGTGACTGTCTAATTTATATAATTTAAGACCTGTATGCCTTTAAGGATTAAGCTCACCTCATAACCCTCCATGGAGGCTTGCAGAGCATTGATGGGGTCAATTTCTGTGATGATGACCCTGGCACCAAATGCCCTGAGAGACTGTGCACAACCTTTGCCTACATCTCCATAGCCTGCAACAACAGCTACCTTGCCGGCAATCATCACGTCTGTGGCACGCTTGATTCCGTCAATCAGAGACTCACGACAACCGTACAAGTTGTCAAACTTGCTCTGTTGAATAAGAGGAAATTATTTGTGAAACGTGACAAAATTGATCACAGATAATAAAGAGCTATATAACCTTTACATAAAAAAAAATTAAAGTAGTAAAAAATTTGATGGAGTGTAGAAAAAATTTAATGATTTTATTTTAATATTTCCCAGCAAATCATATGGGAAAGAAAAATAGGCGAATGCTTATATAATGTTTTAATTTAAAAAAGGATGGTTCTGAGAGAGAGAATCACAATTTCATACAAAAAAAAAAAAAAAAAAAAATAGAGAAAATAAACAATGAAGATTTTGTAATTAATTGTAATCATAAATATTAAAACAGTACAATGAAGTTAAGTGGAAGGTATATCACGGATAAGCTGACTAAAGTAGTCCCATTTGATTAACATGTTAACTTTAGCAAACACACCAAAATTCTGTTGTTTTTTGTTTTTGTTTTTAGAGACAGATTTTAGTACCTAAAAGGCAAAAAAAAAAAAAAAAAATCACAAAAAAATAAATATTCGATCCGCGCGATTTCTTAAATTTTTAACGTATAGGTCTGATTTTCCCGTGAAGAGCCAAAATAAAAATTATAATTAAACAAAATATCAGCTCGATTAACTGTTTTGATTTTTTTTTCTACACTGCATTACTATGTCAAATAAATTTCAGAATAACTGTATGGGTCTGCTAAGGTTAATGACGTGTTAATAAAATATATAGGATTACATCGATCAGCTGATCCGTGTTACCTTCGAATCACTGCCCACTTCATCAAGGCCTGCGCACAATAATTAATAATATCGATCTCGATTGTTTTTTGAAATAGTAGTCCTAGATATCCAATTTTACATTAAATTATATGCAACTTTGACCCCGAAATTTTCATGGAAGGAGTGATTCTTAAAATTTGGAAACTTTACACACGGCAAGATATGGGGTTTAAAAATTATGCCTGGGGTGTGAAAATATCAAGAAAATTTATTTCTACTGGATTTAATTTGAATTTTACAATGCTAAGTATATATATAGCAAATGAAGTGTACTACTATTTTTGTTCGCGCGCTTCGCAGTGCGCAGGCCTTGATGGAGTGGGCAGTGTTCGAATACATCATACTGGCTGATGACGCACCTTGGTAACCGAGTCATTGATGTTGAAGGCTGGCATTTTGAGCTTGCCTTCTCTTAACATTCGGTACAGGTTGTGCACGCCAGTAGTGGTCTCCTCAGACATACCACGGATACCAGGCAGCAGGTCAGCATGCTTCTCATGGACCAGGTTAATCAGGGCACCACCGTCATCCAACATCATGTTCAGGGGCTGTCATAAAACTCATAAAGTAGTCGTAATTCAATTGGAGTTTTTTTTCATGCAATTTTAATAAAATAAGTTTAAATTCAATGGAGTATCGACCTCAATTTTTTTTTTATTATACAGAAATGGTGCAAAGTTATGCTACCCTGATTTTTTTCAGATTTTTTACAGACCAGGAACTATTTTTAAAAAAATATTGAAAGTCCTTTTTGTGACGTCACGAAGCGGCAAGTCCTATCCTTTTCTTAAGGAGTGGCGACGCCTTGTGACGTCACGAAAAGACTTAAAGTAATTTTTTAAAAATATTTCCCCGGTTTGTAAAAAATCTGAAAAAAATCAGGGTAGCATAACTTTGCACCCTTTATCCATTTTTGCAATAAAAGAAAAAAATTAACGTCGATACTCTATTCATGAGAAGCTTTAACTTGATTTGAAATTCTGATGGTAATATTTCAAACAGTAATAGTACTGAATAATAAAAAGTAATAATTAATATTAATGTCAATAATACAAGCTAATATCAGCTAACATGTTGCTTTTTATTAAGGCTGCTTTTTAGTCAGTTTTAAAATGGAGCATCGATCTCATTTTTTTTTATTGCAGAAATGGATAGAGGGTGCAAAGTTATGCTACCCTGATTATTTTCAGATTTTTTTCAGATCGGGAACTAATCTTAAAAAAATTAATGAAAGTCCTTTTCATGACGTCACGAGGCGTCGCTCCTTAAGAAAAATATAGGACTTGCCACCTCGTGACGTCCAACTGGATCCATCTTTTTCATAAGGGGTCACAAAAAGGACTTTCAATATTTTTTTAAAAAAATAGTTCCCGGTCTGTAAAAAAAAATCAGGGTAGCATAACTTTTATTTGCACCCTGTATCCATTTGTGCAATAAAAAAATAAATGTCAAAACTTTATTGGATAAGATAATTATTATAAAAGAAATTTCCTACCTGTCCGTCTGGGAAGATGAGGGTCTGCTCAATGCACCACATATACTCCTCGTCCGTCTCTCCCTTCCAGGCAAAGACAGGCACACCAGTGGCAGCGATGGCAGCTGCTGCATGGTCCTGTGTGCTGAAGATGTCGCAACTGGACCACATCACCTGTACGTAAAAAAATATCTTGAGGTGGATTTACATGGGCGATTTCCAGCCTACGACGCGAAACGAATAATGCACACTTGCTGTAACATCCATTTTCGCTCATATTTGAGGATGAAAATAAAATCATTTTAATTATACTAATTAACGCGATATACGGTAAATTTGCTCACCACATTGCTTTTACGTCAAATCGCTTCACATCGCCGTTGTTACTCATGAAAATCCACCTTAAATTAATTAGTAATAAATATTGATAACCCAGTGATTTTTTTTTCACACACTATACCACGGGGGGGGGGGGGGAGGTTAAATTACCTGCTTTTAAATAACCACATATGTTAAAGAAGAAGTTAAATATTTTTCTCAATAGACAATAATGCTTGCACATTTTTATTTCATAATTAGAAATATATGCATAAAATTATGCTTTTCTGATTTTTTTCACACTTTTTGGAGGGCGGAAACTAATTTTATAATAATATTTAAAATATCTGTATTAGGGTGGTACAATCCTGACAGGACAACCGTGTCGTCATCAATAGCCAATCACAGCGCGAAAATGACGTCACGGTTGTCCCATCATATGCACCACCCTAATTCAGATGTTTCGTAACCTTTATTATTTGCTATAGGTTACTAAATAATAAGGCGGTGAGCAGTGGCGTAGCCAGGATTTGTCCAAGGGGGGGGTTCTTTAAGATTGAGAACAGCCCACTGGGGGGTTTGGGGGGCGTAGTCCCCCAATAGCCCGCCGCAGGACAGATTTTTTTTAAGGACACGCCCTTTTTTTAGGGTAAAATTATGTAAAAATACTATTATAGAGAATGTACGGCCTGATGCAGTTTTTTTAAAATTTTATATTTTTGGCACCCAATTTTTTTTTAATTTCTTTTCAATACGTGCAGTACGGGATGCACTAACGTAATAAGTAATAAATAAAGCTTTGAGTAAATAATTTTTATAGTTAAATCAAGTAATTCATCTAATAACCACTTTTATATTATTTTTATTAGCTTCATGATGCGGGAATTTTCTGAAAAAGGGACGTGGGCTTTAATTTTTTTTGATGAAAAGTTGCAGCAAATTTCTAGATTTGTAAATCGTAAATTATGTAGTTACAATATTTTTGTCACTACTTTTTCTTATAGAGGGGATTGCGCTGATGTCATGCGAGGAGGGCCAGAATGCACGGACTAGCATGTAAACAAAGTGTACAATAATTTTTTTATTTAACTTAATAAAATAACTCAAGTTTAAATACTTTGATAATACTTTAACAGTACACGATAGAACTCATAAAAAAAAATCTCACCGCCAAAAAACTGTTAAAAGTATTTTTTATAATTTTTTTTCGGCATTTTGCCTATGCTCACTGTATAATCTGGCCTTCCTAAACTTTCTCTTTTCCCTCCCTCCTGCGCCCCCTTCGCAATGTATTTGTATAGGGAAACCCCTCTCCCGCCTCACGTACGTAAACATAAACAGAAATCAGCTCTATAAAAAAATAGACCACATTTTAAGACGATGTACTGATTGATGTACGAGCAAGAAAAAATATTTATAATTAAATTTTCAAGACAGGAAAATCAATTTATTACATTAAGGATGTAAAATTAATTTTAAAAAATCAGATTTTTTAACTTCAGGGGGGCTGTGCAGAAGGGGGAAGAGCATCAGTGGGGCGTCGAAGCTTCAGTCATCGTCAGGACGTACGAGAGAGGGGGGACGCAGACAGAGTCTGTGGAGATGAGGGTCATCTGAGATACAAAGTCTGCAAACAAAAGTAGTTATTGTCAACAAACAGTTGGTCCAGTGATGTTGGGCCAATGGAAGCGTCAAGTGTTCCCCGGCGGGAAAATTTTCTCCATAAGCCTGCATGTTAGAGAATTTGAATTTTTCCTCATCAATTATTAAAGCAATTAATTTGAAACCATCTCCTATCCCCCATCCAGGAATATTCTGATAATGAATCAAGAACTCATTTTTCTCAAAAAAAAAAAAAAAAAAAAAAAAAAAAAAAAAAAAAAAAAAAAAATGCCAAAAGATCAATTTTGAGTTTGTTTTTTTTTTACATGGGTTTGGAAAGAACGGTGGGAATACCGCAAAATCAGCTGACTTGAAGCCTCCATACTGGTCCAGCTTATTTTACTCATGTGTTTACCGAGTTGCATTTTTTGAGTATTTGTTAATCTACCTTACATTTATTCAATTTAAGGAAAATAAACCATTACGTTTGTGATATGTTATTAAAAGTTCTTCGTTTGAAATCTTTGAATTGTATGTTATTTTAATAATAAACTTAAATCAAAATTTAAATGAGGGAAATACAGTATTCAATAATTAAAATATAAACTAAAAAATGTACTCCTATGAAACAAAAGAGTTAGTAAAAAACTTTTTTATTTCATACGGGTACAATTTTTATTTTATTAAATATTTCCCAAATTTAAATTTTGATTTAAGTTTATATTCAAAATTACATATGAAATAAAATTCATTAAAATGAAACAATAGTCTTGAGAAATAGCTACAATTCTGAACCCCACAAACTTTAACACTGTCTTACTTGCTGAGAAGAAACGATGCAGATTTTTAATTCTAACAAATAAAACATTTCTGATGTAAGTTCACCTCCATGACAAACAGAGCCAGGTTTGTATTCTTTTGGCGGTTAGGTGTAAGAATGGGCTTGCCTAAACCTCGCCGCAATAAAGCACATTTCTATTCTATTCTATTCTAAAGTTCACAGTGTTCATAATAGTTCATATATTATACTACATCTCTGGACAGCATGAATGTTACCCTGCTCTGTTATTTTTTATTTATTTTTTTTTTTTATTTATTTCACATTAAATATCAGTTGATACATTGTGACTACATACTAAGCAAAATTGAAAAAGCTGTAAAAAAAAAAAAAATTAGCAATACAATCATACAATAATACAAATTATATTACAAATACAAATACAAATAATACAAATTACAAATACAAATAATACAAATTAGCAGACAAACATCAAAATACCACAATTAAAATAATTAAAATAACAATATTCACAGTGTACTTAGCCTACAAAATTTTAGTAGTGAAATTGATATCAAATTTCAGTAAAGCACTAAAATATATACAATATATATATTGATTGATTGAAAATTGATTTGCTCCTTGAACTTATTAGTGCTTTACTGAAATTTGATATCAATTTCATTACTAAAATTTTGTAGGCTAAGTTCACTGTGAAAATCTCTTAATGTTTTATATTACAATGAAGGCACCCACCTTATCCTTTCTGTTGAGCACAGACGAGTACATGACGGAGATGCAGCACGTTTGGGGGGTGGTGCTCGAGTGGATGGGCAGCTAGACTCTGGCAGGCAGGTTCAGGTTGATCTGGTCCAGCTCTGCACATAGTCGTATCACCTTAGCCTCCTTGCCCCCCGCCAGGCCGGGGAGGAGGTGACCAATGGCGAACAGAGACCGCACAAAGTGGAGTTCCCCTTCCAGCCGCGGAGCCTGGGGGGAGAAACTTAGTGTCATGATACTTCACTTTATTTTTCATAGAAAAAAAGAATACACGAAAAAAAAAAAAAAAAATCTTATTACTATGCTATCTCAAGCAGGGCACAAAATAATTGTGTATCTGTTGCCATAAAGTTTCATAATAGAGGCTTCAAGTCAGCTGATTTTTCGGTGTTCTCACCATCCTATCTAAACCTATGTAAAAGAAAAGTGAATTCGTTTTTTCACAAAGAATAAGATTTTTTAAGGACCATTCCTTTACGGAACTTTCGTTCAAAATGAAAAATAAAGTAGATAATTCAAATTTTGATTTTATACTTGATTTATAACCGAGAAAAGTTAAAAAAACACTTTGCTTCATTTTCAAGTGCAAGATGGACCTTAGCAACAACAGTTGCGCAGCACGGGCGCACTCACTTGAAGCCTCTATATCTAGGAATAAAGTATATACACTGGAATATTAATAGTTTATGGAAAAATTAATAAAATAATGTACTGTAAAATATTGTTCACAAAAAAAAAATATAAGAAATAATAAATAAAATAATAAACAAACAAACAAACAAACAAACAAACAAACAAACAAACAAACAAACAAACAAACAAACAAAAAACAAACAAACAAACAAACAAAAAGACTAACAATAGTGTAACATACATACTTATTTTATTCCTATTGACTACAGTACGTATATTGCAAAAAAACTGAAGGTTTAAAACGTCAAAGTTGCCATATTGTATTAGCTAGGTTGCCATATTGTATTAGCTATCAGTTTCAGTCTCACGACCCACTTATTTTGACCTTGTGTTATTTCAAGGTCAACCCAATAGTCCTGAAACTGACCTGAAAAACTCTGTAATGCTTACCCTCACAATGGGAACATAAATGATGGTTAATTGATCCAATCAACCACTCACCAACAGATGCAGCTGGTCTTGTGTCCCCAAAGTTCGTTGACCATGCCACGGTGAGTCTGGAAACACGTGCAGCCCGTGTTGAAAGCACTGCCACTCCGTAGATCTCCCAGACAAGAGCTGCTACTGCTTCCTTCTGATGACAAAAAAAAAGGAACCAATCAAATACATGGTAAAATTGGGAGAACTGAAAGTATCAGAGATCCTACAGAGACCTCCGTGTACGTCTTATGGCCAGAAATTTGACCAGCTTGGCCACTGTAACTGAGAGTGGCGGCGCCACTGAATCGCAGTGCTGGCTGCGCGGGCTGCCAGCAACCAGAAAGAACCGGGCCATGCCGAACATTTAGCAGCGCCGCCACTCTTAGTTACAGTGAAGCTCTGATCAAATCCCTAGTCATAAGACACGGAGGTCTCTGTAGGGTCTGTGAAAGTATGATATAGGTTCAGGAAATATATTAATTTCTAGCTTTGAATCTAATCAAAGTTAAACAAAAATTGCAAATACTTTATATATATTTCAATTCAGCTTTTAGAACTACATATGTACTTACGTTAGTGTTAGATGAACAAATAATACAGTTTCTCATATACTATTTTCATCAGACTAGCTAAATGGAGAATGTGAAAGAGATTACAGTGAGTGTTTACAAAAAACTTGGCATAACCTAAAATGTTTCCATACATAAGTATACAGTATAACCTAAACCAAAATCTGAAATAAAATTCCAATACTAAATCAAGCAGCAACTGCAAAAAATTGGTACTAACTACCAAGTCCTTTGTGTATACCCCCTCAAATTACATTAGAAAGTAGAATTAGCACAATATTAGAGACAATAAATTAATATAATGTTATACAAAAAAAAAAAAACTTATTCCTGGATAAAAAAAAAGTTGCAAAAAGGATATCACATTATAGCAACAACAAGTCACGGTACATACCTAGAGACTTTGCTGGTGCCAGTAGGACGGCATTTGCATCTGACTATGCCATGACCTCTGATAAGCCTTCTAGCTTGGCGAAGGCTGCAATGTCAGCGGCCGTGGTCTGCTCTCAAGATAGCGAGGCATCCACTCTTTGGGACGCAGCTTGTCCGACAAGATCAGCGTCTTCAGCTTGGTACCTGTCACAAGAACATGGGGTCAGTGACCTGTCTAAGACGCTAGAGTTAAGGAAGGTCTTACCGTCGCTTTTGTTTTTGCTGGTAACATGAGCATGGGAAGACTATGCTTCGAGAAGCCACACTACATACTCGTAGTGAGAATTCAGCACTGCATAAATATGCACCTGGAATAATAGAAATTTAATGTTGTGTTTCAACAATAAATTACAACGGGCTCATTATTTATAGAAATGCCTTGATAGAAAACATGAAGTCATCAGAAAATACATCTTTTTCTCTGTTTTTCCTTCAGCTGTGGGATGTGGTTGCATATTATAGCTGCAGATCTCACACCAATTTTAAAAGTTTTTTAATAATTTTATTTCTAGCTAAAATAAGAACACAGTACTGATATCTTTTATATAAATCACCACAATTACTATGGCAGCTACAGCTCTGCAGATAAGCATACTAATTAAAATAAAAACATCCTACAAATTGCCAGTCTTTTAGTGACATATTCTAGCTTACGATGTATGTATATGCATAGTTACAAACTGTCGTTCTACTTTGGATACACATTACCCAATTTACTGTAAAATAAGTCAATAATTTTATAAACTTTCTTAAAAAAGGCAATTTGGAAAAATGAGCCAGAAGTTGCCAAAAACCTTTACACCTTTTGAAACGCTCCATATCGAAAAAGCTCACACAGTAAATTTCGCTGTAAAATATATGTACAAGTCTCAGTATAAAAGAGGATATTCTCTAGTTTTAAGTGTAAATTTTTTTAACAGTAGGGGCACACACAATATTGTCTGTGGTAGGGGCAAGTAAAAAATCATCCACAAGTAAGCATATTGATGAAAGAGCAGTTACAGTACGAAGGAATTAAGCCATTTGCACACAGTGAACTTTGCTAGCTTGGTTATAGGTTATAGACGAAAAACATTACACTTCTTATAAAAAAACGTAATACTCACATTTAATATGTTTTATTGTCTTGATATTTGTATCTCTTTTAAAGGCAGCAGCGAGAAAGACACTACATTTTTAATAAAACGAGACTCGGCGCTCGGCGGACTCGGCTTCTCTCCGTACAGCTGTCGTTACACAGAATTTAATAATAAATCGTTTGGTGTAAAACTCATTTTTATTGCTTCAGTAATAAAGAAGTCATAAGAAAATGTAAAACAGCATTTTTAGCTGGACTGCGCATTGCAGAATATTCTTCAAGACTATAAAACAAAAACGCATATAGATTAACCATCTCATTTCAGTAATTCATGGACCAGCTAGAGCTCTGAAATGTGTTAAAATGTGTTCTTTTTAAACATTTTTTCAAATGTAAGTACTAAAATTTAATGATAGTCTTCACAAGAATAAAAAATCAGCAATTTAAAATAATGTATTTTTGCAGTGAAGGCTGTAATGCAGCGGCATCTCAATATTATTTTTGTGCGATTTTTCTTTAATTCAGCAATTTATTTATTGTTTATTCTTATAATTTTAAAAAATCAACAAACTTTAATTATTGCGCATTTAGGTTTTGATTTTGAAAAATCAACAAACTTTTTTAATTGTTGCGCCTATTATAGATCACAGAGCTTTTAATTCTCCTGTTCTAATAGAGTGGATCAATCACAAGTTAAATCGAGCAATATCATATTGATTTTCTTTTGATTTGCTTTTAAAGTTAACAATTTTAACAAGTAAAAAGTCACGTTTGCCTTTGGTGGCTGACAACTTTTGCTTTTCCCAATATTTCTCGATTTGAGTCAAAATTCTCTTTTGCCTTGACCAGCTGAGGAGATTTTTACAGTATGGATGACCACGAAGGTGCAGAACCTGGTTCAACATTAAGGTAGATATAATGTCAGTCAGCTGTTTTTTTAGCCCCATTTGATTAACATGTAAACCTTGGCAAATTCACAAAAATTCTGAATTTTTTTGAGATGCAGATATTAGTGCCTTAAAGCCATAGAAAAAATTTCAAAACAATTTAACGAGCCGACTTTTTTTAATTAATTTTTTAGTTTGTCTCTCCATGGGAAAGCCCTATGCTGAAAATTAAATAAATTAATTTAAAAAAATCGTCTCGTTAAATTGTTTTGAAATTTTTTATATGGCTTTTAGGCACTAATATCTGCTTCTCAAAAAAATTTCAGAATTTTTGTGAATTTGCTATGGTTTACATGTTAATCAAATGGAGCTAAAAAAAACCAGCTGACTGACATTATCTCTACCTTAAGGTGCATCAACGACGATCAACAGCAGAAAATGCAAGAGCAACCGGAAGAACGAAAAATGATGATTTGTATAAATATCAGACAAGAAATTGAAAAACTGGCAACTTTAATTGTAGAAACTAAACAACTGAAAAAATGCAAAAAATATCAAAATCATATTAACAAAATGATAAAAATGAAATACAAATTAATTAAAGATTTGAAGTCAATGGAAGGAAGCAGTAATGTTTTAAACAATGAAATATTAAAGAAAAGAATGAAAACAACATGCAAGTGGCATGTAGATGGAAAAGAATCAAAATATTGTGATTCTCTACAAAGCCTAACTAGGCAGTTAACAAAAAAAGAAGCACAACTGAATGAAGAAAGAAATATTACCCAAGAACTCAATTACAAGAACCATGTACTTAAACAAATGTTGACAAAAGTTGCTTCAGAATATCATCAACTAAATGATAAGTACAAAAATGAAATGGAAATCAAGGATAATGAATTGAAGCATTACAAAGTGACAGCACACAAGAAAATGTACTTACAAGATATAAAAACACAAGAAGCAGAATTAAAAAATAAGCTAAAAATTTTTGAAATAGAATTAAGGAAATATGAAATGGAAAATCAGCTCTCTTCGAGTAATGACATTGAGACAACAAAAGAGGAGGAATCAAAAAATCAAGCTGCACAAGGACACGAGTCAAACATGCAAAAGTATTTAGCGGAATTACAAGA
Source organism: Siphlonurus alternatus (assembly GCA_949825025.1). Taxonomy (NCBI): domain Eukaryota; kingdom Metazoa; phylum Arthropoda; class Insecta; order Ephemeroptera; family Siphlonuridae; genus Siphlonurus; species Siphlonurus alternatus. The sequence goes on from OX463782.1 coordinate 36,114,441, forward strand.
GAGACTTTCGAAACTTGAGACCAAATCTAGAGAGACGCAAATGAAGATTGAAGAGAAAGATAGATATTTACAGCAGAAAATCCAAGAAAACAAATGTTTGCAGAACGAGTTAAGTAGTACAACTATTAGAGCAAATGATATTAAAAATTCCCTTTGTCTAAAACTACAAGTAGAGTTCCTGGACAAAGAACACAAATACCAAGAGGCTACTGGTGAGAAGCTCCGGAGCTTGCAGGAAAAACTTTCCGAAGCAAAAGAAGAACTACAAAATAGCATGTCCCAAAAGATCTCACAGAAGGCTGAACATACTGAAACTCTAGAAACTCTAAGAAAAGAGATTTCTATATGTAAACAAAAAATAAACAGTCTTGAAGAACAGAAGTTACAAATAATAAATAAAATGGAACATGAAAGTGTCAATAGAAAGAATTGTGATGATTTGAAAAGAAAATTAGAAAAGGTAACTCAAGACAGAGATGAGAAAATACAAGAAATATCAACATTTGTAAAATTATTTGATGACCTGAAAATTTTAGCTGATGCAAGTGCTGCAGAAAAGATAAGACTTACTTGTGAAAACATTGTACTGCAAAAAGAAGCCAACGAGGCACGTCTCAAGCTGGAGGAAAGAGACAATCTGCAGTCTCCGAGAAGTCCGAGAGTACAAGTCATAAATTTACAGGACAAATATGACATGTTAACCGCAAAGTTGAATAAATGTGAAGAAGTAATAAAAAGGTTCAACATAGAATCTGAAAAATTACACAAGGAAAATCAAGATCAAGCTCAAAATATATTAAAACTAAAACATCACATAACGGTGTTAAATGATAACCTTTCAATAAAAGAAAAAGAAATTGCCATAACAGAGCAGAATTGCCATAACAGAGCAGAATTGCCATACACAGAACAATGTAGATCTATTATTGAAAGAATCTGTTTATGAATGCACAAAATTAAAAAAACTTGCAGAAAATTTGTATCAACATAACAATGAATTAATTGAGAAATGTAAGCTACTGGAGAATGACTTGGAACAATTTGAAATAAAATTGAAAACTAGTACAAAACAATTATCATCTGTGGAAGAGGAGAAAAAAGATTTGATAAAGTCTATGAATGAGCTAACTAATGAAAATTCATCACTCCATGAAGCAACAAATCAGTTAGCTATACTGGAGATGGAGAAAAGCTCCCAGAATGAAAAACTAAACCATTTAACAGACAACTGCAATAAACTGGATGAAGAGCTTAGAATTTTGAGAAAAGAGTTGATAACTTCTCAAGAAACAAATCACGTACTGGAAAAACAAAATGAAGTGGTCATGAAAATTCAAGCTGACGTGCGGAGCAGATTTTGCACCTTAACAGAAGATAAACAGAAACTGCGAGACAACCTTGTGTCGGAGTCATCGCAACGACGAAAATTGTACATCGAAGCCGAGAGACTTAAGTGCATTCAAGCTTCAATGTCATCCAATGTTGAAAAAATTTCAAAGGAAAATTATGAGATCAGCAAGTTACTGGCTCAGAGAGAAGCAAAGATTGAAAATTTGCAAGTTCTAAATAAGAAGTTTGTAAAAAAATTTAAAGATCTTGAATTGTCATATAATAAAGACATGGCTCGAAAAAAATCTGAAGCTATAGAAAATGCAAAAGAATGCACTAGCTTGAGGCTTAAGAATCAAGGATTAATATCAAAAGTTATGAATCATATTAGAAAGAACAAGCAAATGAAAGATAAATGCAGAGAACTTCATAATGAAACTGAAAATCAAACTAATCAAATAAACAATTTAAAACGTGAAAAAGAAGAAATCCAGGTTGAGAATGAAAAATTAAAGCTGGAACGCAAGGCCACCCATCGCAAAGAGCAAGCAACACAACAACGAGAGGTGTTGCAAATGCAGAGTAAGAATAAGCCGCCCAGCCAACAGCCCAAGAGAGAAAGCATTCCATCCCGCACTCTAAGATCGAGCACCAGAGTAAAGCAGCTTGTTAAGAGGGACTAAAATCAAACATGGATCTGCTACCTAGCTAACAAGATTTTTATGAGCACTGAATTAAATTTTTTAAGTTTGAAATGAAATTTATTTTATAGCTTTCGCTAATAAAAATATAGTTCTTCAAATACATAGTTGTTATTAGTTCTTTTTTTTTTTTAATAAAGAAATTGAAAATTACTTTTGTTGTTTTTTGTTAGTATAAGATAACTTTTACCATGGCTAGCTCTTAAACCGCATCATATGCCACCAAAACACCTGATGACAAACCAGACAGTGTGAGGGACACCAAACATCAAGTACGTCTTGGGGAGGTCCAAAACTGTAGGCTGAGCCTCTTGTAACACAGGACAGTGCAAGCACAAAAGGAGGGGAGGGGAGGAATGAAATAAGTCTGCAATTCTTTTTGGACTAACATAAATATTAAAGCTCTTCATTTAAAAAGTACAAACTTTTGCATTGCCAGCTATTTCAAAAAGTTAATTCATACCTTTTTTCTCTCTTTTCAAATGTAAGAAGTGAGTAAAATTACATAGTACGGTACACTATAACCTTTTATGTTAGAAAAATATTTTTTCCTCTAGAACACTCGAAGCTGTCAATTTGAAAACATCATACACATTAACCAAAACAGCAATTTCAAGATTCATTCAAGTTTTTTTTTTTTTTTTTTTTACATTGGTTCAGATTGGACAGTAAAAACAACACAAAATTAGCTGACTTGAAGCCTCTATGCATACTCCCCAGTCTTGTGAGGCCTCACGGAAAGACGCCTGGGTCACGGACCAGCCTGACATAATAACACTGACACACAACCAAGGGAGAGGACAAGTCTGTTGAGCTGCATGTTATCTTGACGGAGGTGTCGTCAGGCCCCACGAGGAAGAAACAGTCACAGTCCACATCTGCTGCTGGAGGAAGAAGGCGTCGCGCTCTGCCACCGTCTCAAAGAACGTCCTGCTGCCACGCATTGTCAGTCGCAATCACGCAAGCCTGAGCGACAAGACAAACTCTTATAGTTCCTGGCAGAAGGAGTGTTGTGTATGCATAATATATTACACTGAATACACCATGGTATGAATTATTATATATTTTATCATATCATGCATACAGTCAAATGAGTATGCATATATGCATAACAGGAACTTCAGAGACCATATATCAGATCAGACCCTTAGAGTAAAAAATTGTCCAACCTTGTCATTTCACCTCTTTACACAACATTCTAAAAGTATTTCTCTTCGAAGGACTCTAGCTACAGAAATATAAACTTTCATAATGTAACAAAATACAGAGCCACCTGAGCCACTGACCATGATATCGAGGAAACATCAAATCGCGAATGTTTACACTTCTGCTTCAGCAAGTCACAGTGTGCCAACACGGAACGTCAAATGTCTGAAATTTTTCCCTAAAAAATCATCAGTTTATCACCAGATCTTTTGGACGGTCATTAATTTTGTCACCAGTGCTTTTTTAAATGGGAAAGTAGCGATCGAAAAATTGCTCCGTGTACTATAGGATCTTACGTGCACCCAATATATTTTAGTAAGTAAATGGGAGGACAAAGGGTTGATGACGTGAAGATGAATCCATACCATTCGTCTGAAATATGATGTACACATTGAGCTCTATACAAGGCTAGAGGGCTAATCAGCTGTTTTAGGCGCGCACGGCGTCTGGGAGGAAAGTGGGTGGTGGTCGGTGCTATCGAATGCCTGGTTGACCAACCTAAGAAAGTTTCCTTATAAAATAAATATTAAAAGTTACACTGCAGTTGGCAATTCTGAGGAGAATACGTTGGAATGTGTGACGAAAGCGCAATCTCCCACCCACTTCCTCCCGCCGGACCGTGCGCACAGTTTAACATTGAGAAGTATAGGGCATTATCCCTCTAGCCTTGTATAGAGCTCAATGGATGTACACTGCATGTACACTGTAAGAGTGTTCAATAAAAACTTAAAAAAAAAAGGGCCTACCAAACAAATGCCATTTTCATCGTGTGCCACAAAAACAAATGAAGCTCTACTTTTAATGACGTGACATAACAGCGGGGGCGCTGGTAGTAAATGGTACTAATTACTTGAACTTTTACTCGTCAGAGTGCGCTACTGTACAGAAGCTTAACCCAAGGTTTCTTTATACAGGTTAAGACGTATAAAGCCAACCTTGGCTTAACCGCCTCTTCAGGACAAAATTGAAACTAAATCGAAGTTAGGCAACCCGCCAGACAATTTAGACGCGCAATTTTTAAAGGGTCAATTTGTTTTATAAGTTAGTAATTATATACAAAATAAGGCCTTTTACAATCATTCAGCTACTTCAGTCAGCAACCACATAACGTGTTCAGTTATTAAGAGCTTTACTAGCACTGAATCTCATTTGAAAACTGCTGAATTAAAGAAAAATCGCACAAAAATAATATTGAGATGCTGCGTTACCGGCGTTACAGCCTTAACTGCAAAAATACATTATTTTAATTTGCTGATTTTTTATTCTTGTGAAAGGCTATCATTAAATTTTAGTACTTACATTAGAAAAAATATTTAAAAAGAACACATTTTAACACATTTCAGAGCTCTGGTCCATGAAATACTGAAATGAGATGGTTATGCGTTTTTGGTTTTTAGTCTTGAAGCATGATACAACTATAATAGATAGGTCCATCAGCCCTACGAATTTGGACTGATCTGCGCATTTTGGCCAAAAACACCCAAGGTGACGTCACTTAGTGAGCTCAAAACAGCTGTTTTGCTGCACGAGGGGCCCCTACCGGAGCAGAGTTTTTGTTCAACATTAGCGAGAACGTTGCTTTTTATCTTATCTCAAATTTGATACTTATTTGCAATACTACAAGCCAAACCGGTTGCAGTAATGTATTAAAAGAATTTTTAAACACAGCAATTCGCAAGCAATCTGGGGTAGAAGTTCGTATCTTTGTTCATAAAGCATACAAAGTTGCTATTAGCTGTGCGCAGATTAGTCACCTAGCGTTTGCGCAGCTTCATTTAGATTCATGCTTTTTTATCATGCACACCTTGCAGAGCCATGCGCAGTAGACTACTAACATTTAAAACTCGTTTCTGCGCAGCTTTTCTAAGCCATGGCTATTAATTTACGGAAAACTCTATAATAGAGCAGAAAAAATTAAACGTATGCACCGTGCGCATGGGACGGCCCTGGTCTTGAAGAACTTTCTGCAATGCGCAGTCCAGCTAAAAATGCTGTTTTACATTTTTTTATGACTTCTTTATTACTGAAGCAATAAAAATGAGTTTTACACCAAACGATTTATTATTAAATTTTGTGTAACTATTGCTTGAAACATTTTTTTTCCCATTTTGTCCGAAAAAAGTTATTATCGAAATTGTTTGAAAAATTTCGGTTAAGGGGCGTAACAGTTAACTTGGCGCCAAAATGACCGAACAGCTGTACGGAGAGAAGCCGAGTCCGCCGAGTCTCGTTTTATTAAAAATGTAGTGTCTTTCTCGCTGCTGCCTTTAAAAGAGATACAAATATCAAGAAAATAAAACATATTAAATGTGAGTATTACGTTTTTTATAAGAAGTGTAATGTTTTTCGTCTATAACCAAGCTAGCCAAGTTCACGGTGTGCAAATGGCTTTTCCTTCGTACTGTAACTCTTTTTATTATTTATTAATTTGTGTTGTGTGTATAATATAAGATTTTTATGTTTATGCAATATATAATATGTACACTGTAAGAGTGTTCAATAAAAACTTTAATAAAAGTAACTCTTTCATCAATATGCATACTTGTGGATTATTTTTTACTTGCCCCGGGCCTCTACCACAGACAATATTGTTTGTGCCCCTAATGTTAAAAAAATTTACACTTAACTATGTAGAGAGTATCCTCTATTATACTGAGACTTATATTTATACATATAATTTACAGCGAAATTTACTGCCTGAGCTTTTTCGATCTGGAGCGTTTCAAAAGGTGTAAAGGTTTTTGGCAACTTCTGGCTCATTTTTCCAAATTGCCTTTTTTAAGGAAGTTTATAAAATTATTATTAGAAGATGTCACTAAAAGACTGTGGCAATTTGTAGGATGTTTTTATTTTAATTAGTATGCTTATCTGCAGAGCTGTAGCTGCCATAGTAATTGTGGTGATTTATATAAAAGAATTCAGTACTGTGTTCTTATTTTAGCTAGAAATAAAATTATTAAAAAACTTTTAAAATTGGTGTGAGATCTGCAGCTATAATATGCAACCACATCCCACAGCTGAAGGAAAAACAGAGAAAAATGTGTATTTTCTGATGACTTCATGTTTTCTATCAAAGCATTTCTATAAATAATGAACCCGTTGTAATTTACTGTTGAAACACAACATTAATTTTCTATTATTCCAGGTGCATACGCAGTGCTGAATTCTCACTACGAGTAGTGTGGCTTCTCGAAGCCTAGTCTTCCCATGCTCATCTTACCAGCAAAAACAAAAGCGACTGTAAGACCTTCCTCAACTCTAGCGTCTTAGACAGGTCACTGACCCCATGTTCTTGTGACAGGTACCAAGCTGAAGACACTGATCTTGTCGGACAAGCTGCGTCCCAAAGAGTGGATGCCTCGCTATCTTGAGAACAGACCACAGCCGCTGACATTGCAGCCTTCGCCAAGCTAGAAGGCTCATCAGAGGTCATGGCATAGTCAGATGCAAATGCCGTCCTGCTGGCACCAGCAAAGTCTCTAGGTATGTACCGTGACTTCTTGGTGCTATAATGTGATATCCTTTTTGCAACTTTTTTTTTATCCAGGAATAAGTTTTTTTTTTGTATAACATTATATTAATTTATTGTCTCTAATATTGTGCTAATTCTACTTTTTAATGTAATTTGAGGGGGTATACACAAAGGACTTAGTAGTTAGTACCAATTTTTTGCAGTTGCTGCTTGATTTAGTATTGGAATTTTATTTCAGATTTTGGTTTAGGTTATACTGTATACTTATGTATGGAAACATTTTAGGTTATGCCAAGTTTTTTCTAAACACTCACTGTAATCTCTTTCACATTCTCCATTTAGCTAGTCTGATGAAAATAGTATATGAGAAACTGTATTATTTGTCCATCTAACACTAACGTAAGTACATATGTAGTTCTAAAAGCTGAATTGAAATATATATACAGTATTTGCAATTTTTGTTTAACTGTGATTACATTCAAAGAAATTAATATATTTCCTGAACCTACATCATACTTTCACAGACCCTACAGAGACCTCCGTGTCTTATGGCCAGGGATTTGATCAGAGCTTCACTGTAACTAAGAGTGGCGGCGCTGCTAAATGTTCGGCATGGCCCGGTTCTTTCTGGTTGCTGGCAGCCCGCGCAGCCAGCGAGAACCGGGCATTGCTGCTGCGATTCAGTGGCGCCGCCACTCTCAGTTACAGTGGCCAAGCTGGTCAAATTTCTGGCCATAAGACGTACACGGAGGTCTCTGTAGGATCTCTGATACTTTCAGTTCTCCCAATTTTACCATGTATTTGATTGGTTCCTTCTTTTTTGTCATCAGAAGGAAGCAGTAGCAGCTCTTGTCTGGGAGATCTACGGAGTGGCAGAGCTTTCAACACGGGCTGCACGTGTTTCGAGACTCACCGTGGCATGGTCAACGAACTTTGGACACAAGACCAGCTGCATCTGTTGGTGAGTGGTTGATTGGATCAATTAACCATAATTTATGTTCCCATTGTGAGGGTAAGCATTACAGAGTTTTTCAGGTCAGTTTCAGGACTATTAGGTTGACCTTGAAATAACACAAGGTCAAAATAAGTGGGTCGTGAGACTGAAACTGATAGCTAATACAATATGGCAGCCTTGACGTTTTAAACCTTCAGTTTTTTTGCAATATACGTACTGTAGTCAATAGGAATAAAATAAGTATGTATGTTACAGTATTGTTAGTCTTTTTATTTGTTTGTTTGTTTGTTTGTTTGTTTATTATTTTATTTATTATTTCATATATTTTTTTTTTGTGAACAATATTTTACAGTAATTCACGTTTTTTTTTAACTAGGTTTAGATAGGATGGTGAGAACACCAAAAAATCAGCTGACTTGAAGCCTCTATTATGAAACTTTATGGCAACAGATACACAATTATTTTGTGCCCTGCTTGAGAAAGCATAGTAATAAGATTTTTTTGATTTTTTTTTTTTTTCGTGTATTCTTTTTTTCTATGATAAAATAAAATGAAGTATCATGACACTAAATTTCTCCCCCCAGGCTCCGCGGCTAGAAGGGGAACTCCACTTTGTGCGGTCTCTGTTCGCCATTGGTCACCTCCTCCCCGGCCTGGCGGGGGGCAAGGAGGCTCAGGTGATACGACTATATGCAGAGCTGGACCAGATCAACCTGAACCTGCCTGCCAGAGTCCAGCTGCCCATCCACTCGAGCACCCCTCCCCCCCCCCCCCCCCCCCCCACCACGTGCTGCATCTCCGTCATGTACTCGTCCGTGCTCAACAGCAAGGATAAGGTGGGTGCCTTCATTGTAATATAAAACAGTAAGAGATTTTCACAATGAACTTAGCCTACAAAATTTTAGTAATGAAATTGATATCAAATTTCAGTAAAGCACTAAAAAGTTCAAGGAGCAAATCAATTTTCAATCAATCAATATATATATTGTATATATTTTAGTGCTTTACTCTTTACTGAAATTTGATATCAATTTCACTATTAAAATTTTGTAGGCTAAGTTCACTGTGAATATTGTTATTTTAATTATTTTAATTGTGGTATTTTGATGTTTGTCTATGATTGTATTACTATTTTTTGTTTTTTTGTTTTTACAGCTTTTTCAATTTTGCTTAGTATGTAGTCACAATGTATCAACTGATATTTAATGTGAAATAAATAAATAAATAAATAAATAAAAAAAAAAAAAAAAAAAAAAAAAAAAAAAAAAAAACAGAGCAGGGTAACATTCATGCTGTCCAGAGATGTAGTATAATATATGAACTATTATGAACACTGTGAACTTTGACCTGGCTCTGTTTGTCATGGAGGTGAACTTACATCAGAAATGTTTTATTTGTCAGAATTAAAAATCTGCATCGTTTCTTCTCAGCAAGTAATTAAGACAGTGTTAAAGTTTGTGGGGTTCAGAATTGTAGCTATTTCTCAAGACTATTATTTCATTTTAATGAAATTTATTTCATATGTAATTTTGAATATAAACTTAAATAAAAATTTAAATTAGGGAAATATTTAATAAAATAAAAATTGTACCCGTATGAAATAAAAAAGTTTTTTTATTGACTTTTTTTATTTCATAGGAGTACATTTTTTAGTTTATATTTTAATTATTGAATACTGTATTTCCCTCATTTAAATTTTGATTTAAGTTTATTATTAAAAGAACATACAATTCAAAGATTTCAAAGGAAGAACCTTTAATAACATATCACAAACGTAATGGTTTATTTTCCTTAAATTGAATAAATGTAAGGTTGATTAACAAATACTCAAAAAATGCAACTCGGTAAACACATGAGTAAAATAAGCTGGACCAGCATGGAGGCTTCAAGTCAGCTGATTTTGCGGTATTCCCACCGTTCTATCCAAACCCATGTAAAAAAAAACAAACTCAAAATTGATCTTTTGGCATAAAATAATTATTTTTTTATTTTTTTTTTTTGAGAAAAATGAGTCCTTGATTCATTATCAGAATATTCCTGAATGGGGGATAGGAGATGGTTTCAAATTAATTGCTTTAATAATTGATGAGGAAAAATTCAAATTTTCTAACATGGAGGCTTATGGAGAAAAATTTCCCTCCGGGGAACACTTGACGCCTCCATTGGCCCAACATCACTGGACCAACTGTTTGTTGACAATAACTACTTTTGTTTGCAGACTTTGTATCTCAGATGACCCTCATCTCCAGAGACTCTGTCTGCGTCCCCCCCTCTCTCGTACGTCCTGACGATGACCGAAGCTTGGACGCCCCACTGATGCTCTTCCCCCTTCTGCACAGCCCCCCTGCCTGCTGGCCGAGCTTGACATCAGCCAATCAGCAGCCAGCGTTGGTCTGGCACTCACCGCGCTGTTGGCAAGACTGCATCAACATCGCCTCGCCCTGCTGAGTCTGGCACTGAACTACGAGAATGCGGGAATGAGGGCTCTGGCAATTTACTTGATAGGTATGCTATGTTTTTACTCTACTTCTACTCGCAATGGTTGTAACAAACCATTGTTTATAATGTCTGTCGCATGAAGCCTTTTTCATTGTTAAACATGGGACGATGTATTGCCTGTCTGGAAGCTCTTCTAGTCTTGTTTAAAAATTAATGTCACCGTGGTGGCCATTGCTCAATAAATTTTATGATGATGAAGTATGCATTATTATTTTTTTATGTATAATTTTAAGTCTCCATTTAAAACAATACTAATCTTAAATGCTGAATATCTAAAAAAAACTTCACTGAATTTGGTCTATTTTTTTTTTTTTTTTTTTTTTTGGTAAAATTATTTCATTATTTCATGGTGTCAGGAAGGTTTGCTGAAATTTTCAGATTAGTTCACCATCTACTAAGCCCACTGATATTAATCCTTTTAGTTCCAAGTATTGTTAAAATACCAATTTGTGAGGAAAAATTTGGTATCAATTACGAAAGGGATTGAAATATAAATGTGGAGAAATTTTGTACTGATCTTTTTTATCTTTATTATTTATTAAAAACAATGTACTGTAATTATAATTATTGTGAATGATAAAAAATGCTAGTAAACACATTAACGTCTTTAACAAATTAATTATTAGAAATTCCAAAGCAAAGGAAAATAAAAGAACATTTTTTGTGACTTCATAAGAAGATTTCTTTTATTTTTTATTCTGATCAAAATAATTTTGGTTTTTTTATTGTGAATTATTAACTCACATATAGGCAGATTATTCTCAACAATTTTTATCATAAATTTTAAACAGTTTTAAATACAGATTTTTGTACAACCAATTCTAAAATGAACACTGGTCACCTTGGAAAATTTCCCTATGCAGCCTTGTTAATAATCATGCCCTGTGTTATCATTTCGGGGCATGGAAATTAACAAGGCTGCAAGCAGAAATTTTCTAAAGTGACGACTGTACATTGAATTCCTACATGATTATTAGAAGTAATTAAACTTTGTTGTACAAAAAAAATGAATGAATGAATGAATGAATTAATGAATGAATGAATGAATGAATGAATGAATGAATGAATGAATGAATGAATGAAATACAAAATAACAAAAATAATAATTCATCAGTTTGTGATGTAAAAAAAAAAAAAAAAAAGTGTAGATTTTGAGTAATTATTATTATTATTATTCTTGTGAAGGTACTGATTTGACTAAAAGCCACAGCAGTCCATATTTAAAACAATGCTAATCTAAAATGCTGAATATATCAAAATTTTCTCCGATTTTAGTTAATTTCTCATGAAAAATAATTTCCATCAATTATGAATGTTTTCTACAATTTTCAGAGAGTTGTCTAAGCCTAGATTCTCATACCACTGACATCAATCCTTAACTCTGCTGTACCAAACTAATGCTTGGTTTGTCTCCAGCGTTTCACTCTTGCCTCTGAGCATCTTCTCGAGCTGCTTGCCAGACAGGAGGGGGGGAGAGGGGCTGCGGTCTCTCGTCAAGGAAGCGTCACTCCCTCTGCTGCAGGCCGACAAGCAGGCCGAGGCTGCCGTCGTGTGTGACCATTCCGCCACCAGCAAACTGCCGCTAACGGTATGTCACCTAACAAGCACATCGGTATCTACCAAGTTAGTGTGCCTCGCGATGCTCATTTGTCTAAGGTCAATCTTACACTTGAAAGTGATTTTTTTTTTTTTAATTCTTCTTGGTTATATATGGTGTAAAAATATAAATATTGCATTATCCACTGTTTTTTCAGTTTGGACTAAAGTTCCATAGAGGAATTTTTACTAACAAATCTTGTTATTCAAATTAAGGAAAATAAACCATTTAGGTTGTGATAATCTTATTAAAAGAAAAGGATAGGAATAACCAGCAAGGCCTTACCGATCGAAAGAGTCACAGCAGGTGGAAATTCTTGTGGTCACAGAGGTTCACTCGAAAGTTTTTACATTTTTGAAACGTTTCGCATCGTGGAGATGCTTCTTCAGTCACAAGAAGAAGTAGAATCTTCTTGTGATTCTACTTCTTCTTGTGACTGAAGAAGCATCTCCACGATGCGAAACGTTTCAAAAATGTAAAAACTTTCGAGTGAACCTCTGTGACCACAAGAATTTCCACCTGCTGTGACTCTTTCGATCGGTAAGGCCTTGCTGGTTATTCCTATCCTTTTCTTTTAATAAAATCTTGTTATTGTTAGTAAAATATATATATATATATATATATATATATATATATATATATATATATATATATATATATATAAATATATATTTCATCTTATAGGTTTAGCCACAATAATATATTGTAGCATTTGACTAATTCAATCAGGGAAATGTAAAAACCTCAATCAGCATGATGACCATTAATATATAACTACACATGAGAATGCATCATTATAAAATATAGTGTTCCTAGTTTTCAGTATTATGTAATGTACTAGAAAATCAACATATTCCTTCTAATTTTGTGCATTGGGTTAGTTTATTTCTTTGACGTAAAAAAAAAATAAATAAATAAATAAAAAAAAAATGAGAATTTGCTCTTGTGCCTTAATATAATGTGTTAAAATTAATTTTTATTTACCTTTTACTGTTATACATAACATTATATAGATGAAAAAAATGTGCATTTACTATTATACATAACATTATTATTCTTTTTTTTTTATCAGTTATATTTCAGTTCTGATGTACACTTTTTGTGTTTAATAAAAGACTAATAAATTTCAGTTATATATCACTCGCTGATGACCCAGCTGCACGAGTGTGAGCTGAAGTATGAGCACACCATGGCGAAGAGGTGCGACATGGCTCCTGTGCTCCTCCAGTACTACATACCGGCCACCAGCATTGGTAACATTGGCCCCGCTGATAAGGATGAGCACTGTTGTGGAGGGACTGTGCGCTACATGTGGCTCCTCGCAAGTTCCTCCAGTACTCCCACAGCTACAGCATTGTGGGTTTCTGTTAAACATTGTTTGATTTTTACTGTAATAAAATTGTTTTTCAATCTCCAGTGAAACTTGAATTTGGTGTAAGTAAAATTTCATTATCATTATATAATTAATTATAATTAATAAACATAATATATAAAAAAATGTTACTAAAATATAATGATAATGAAATTTGGCTATGCCAACAAAATGCATGTACATCCAGCTATATATCTGAAGCAAAAATGTGTGCAGTTTAAGGTTTTGCTGTGTGTTAATTAGCTAAATTTTCTCATGCAATTATCCCACTGTATTACTTGAATTGTGTCTGTTGGTAAAGAATGCAATGTTTAAATATCATTTTATACTGTAATTATATATGTTAAGGGGAAATAAGGTAACAGGCTCAATGTTAAAAAAAAATCCCACACATTATGAAATTATGACAAGAATTTAAAATGTTCTCTACATCCCCTCTATCATTATATGCAGTAGCTAATTATAAAATACATATACAAATTCGATTTTTTTTTTTTTTTTTTTTTTTTTTTTTTTTTTTTTTTTTTTTTAGTTATGAATAGATTTAATAGATTTAATAGATTTAATAGATTTATTCAGTTCTTTAGGCTATACAAATAGCATAGAACAAGTCATATACAGTCACAATACATCAAAACGAAAATACACAAAACAACAATAACAACAAACATAAAATAAATACAATAACTAGATAGCCAAATAACACATTATTTTTTTTGTAAAAAATCTTTAACGCTATAAAACAAATTCATCATAAGATATTTAAATAATTCTTTCTTAAAAGATGCAAATGATCCAGAATTTTTTATATAATCAGGTAAACCATTAAATATAAGGGGGACAATATAGCTTGGATTATGATCACATAATGACAATGTATGATGTTTTATATGTAAATTTTCGCGTTGCCGCGTTCCATAATTATGTACATTAATGTTACTGCTAAATAACTCTGGATTTTTCTTGGCAAATTTAGCACACTCATATATAAAAACACATGGAAGAGGCAATATATCCAGCTTTTTAAATAGGCTAACACATGACGTAGGCAAAGGCACACCACACATAGTGCGTATGAGACGTTTCTGCATTACAAAGACAGAAGTTGCTTTAGATGAGTATCCCCAAAAAATAACAGCATATTGTAAGTGGCTATAACAATATGAATAATACATAGATTTTAACACCGATTCAGACACGGTATTACGTAGGGAGTGAAGCAAATAAACCCCTCTGCGTAGCTTTGAATTAAGTGCAGAACAATGATCAGACCAGTTCAAATTTTCAGATAAATGAAGACCTAAAAACTTAGTACATTGAGTGGATTTAATTACGGAATTATTAATTTTTAAAAGAGGACTGAACGCAATATTTTTTTGATAAGGGTGAAAATGAATGAAGGTTGTTTTTGAAGCATTTAATGTAAGCAAATTATTATTTGACCAATTTTCAATCTCTTCCACAGCCTGTCTAACTTTAACTAAAACAGTAGCTTGATCTGGATGACATATGATATTATTAGTATCATCAGCGTATCTAACAAGTACACCCTGCTTGACATATTTTGTCATATCATTTGTATAAAGATTAAAAAGGGGTGGACCGATGTTGGTACCTTGAGGGACACCCTTATTAACGACAACTGAATCTGAATAAATATTGCTGCTGCTTCCATTATCCAGAAATTGATTAATTACCACCCTCTGTACCCGATTTGACAAAAATGAGCGTATCCATAATAACGCTCTCTCTCCAACTCCGTTATCAGCAAGTTTTCTTAACAGTATTGAGTGGTCCAAGGTGTCAAAGGCTTTACTATAATCATAAAAAAGCCCCAAAGTTTCAGCACGAGAGTCTAAAGAGTTGTAAATTGGATCTAACAAGTTAAATATTGCAGTATTTACAGATTTATGGGGAGTAAAGCCATGCTGGTCTGGAGGTTGCACTGTCAATAAAAAGTATATAAATTGATTATAAAAAGCCTTTTCAAAGACTTTAGAAAATGGAGATAAATGAACTATTCCACGGTAATTATTTGGGTCTTTTTTACTATTTTTTTTAAAATATGGATATACTAAAGTATTTTTAAGTTCAGCAGGGAAAGTACCAGTTAAAAAAGATTTATTAATTATTTTTGTAAATGGGGCAGCTATGAAATTAGTGGATAATTTGACAATAAAACATGGTATATCATCAAGTCCTTTAGCATGAGAATTTGGGAGACTTGCAATGATTTTTTTAGTATCTGCAACACTTAAGTATTCCAAATCAAATTTAACAGGAGCTTCAGATATTGGAATAGGTTCTTCTAGCTGTATAATCGAGGGCCCCCCTGCAAATGTTAAATTAAAAATATCAGCAACTGACTTAGGATCAGTTATTTCAACATCATCTTGACAAAGTACAATATTTGAGTCTGTAATGGATTTTTTACAAAGAGAGGGTACTTGGTTTTTAATAATATTCCAAGCTGTTTTATTTTTATTATTGGAGGTGTCAATTTTTTTACTGTTAGCTGTTAAGTATGTATTTTCAATTTTTGTCTTATGTAATTTTAACGCTTGCTTATAGTTATCATTTTCAACGGGGTTAGGATTAATTTTAAGTTTATAATGAATTTTTATACCTGCAGATATTTTAGCTATAAATGCCATGATAGCTAGGGGATGAAGGGGAGAATATTTTAGTTTTATTATTATTATTTTCACAATTTTCATGTGTGGGATTTTTTTTAAATGATAATAAATAGTCCCATTTGATTAACATGTAAACTTCGATCAGCAACCTCATAATTCTGAATTTTTCTTGAGACAGTTCTTAATAGCACCAAAAAAATTTCAAAACAATCGGACGATACAAATTTTTTTAAATTAATTTCTTAGTTTAGGTCTCCATGGGAAAGCCCCATACTGAAAATTTAAAAAAATTGGATCGTCCGATTGTTTTTAAATTTTTTCCACATTTTTTTGGTTAATAAGAACTGCCTCTAAAAAAAAAAAAAAAAAAAATCAGAATTATTATGAGGTTGTTAAGGTTTACATGTTTATCAAATGGGACTACAACAATCAATATTTCGTGTTAACTTACCCTTAAGAAAAACATAGAGGGGACTGGACATATATACAGCTGTATGATAAAATATGTAATATATTTACTGTTTTTATTTTATAATATATATGCATATACCTACTTGATATATATATATATATATATATATATATATATATATATATATATATATATATATATATATATTATTATATATAATAGTAATTAATTAAATCAAATTAATAATCCTGATCACTCGATCATTTCTGAACTATAATATATATGTAATTATATATATATTATAATATATACACATAGCTAGCCAGAGTATATAGTGTAAATATATTTTACTTATTTCACAT
This sequence comes from Siphlonurus alternatus, assembly GCA_949825025.1. Lineage (NCBI taxonomy): Eukaryota > Metazoa > Arthropoda > Insecta > Ephemeroptera > Siphlonuridae > Siphlonurus > Siphlonurus alternatus. Next base: position 36,130,982 of record OX463782.1, read on the forward strand.
TAATTAAATATCACTTTGATAAATTTAAAATTAATATTGCCTTTCAATTCCCCCCCCCCCCCCCCCCCATAATAATGGAGATTTTACAGCGTTTTTACAGTTTCATGATTTATAATACTGTATAATTTTAAATTTTCCTGTATTACAATTAATGGACGAGTATCGACCTCAAAATTTTTTATTGCAGAAATGGATAGAGCGTGCAAAGTTATATTATAATGCTATCCTGATTTTTTTCAGATTTTTTTGAGCCCAGGAACTATTTTTAAAAAATTATTGAAAGTCCTTTTTGTGACGTCACGCGGCGTATATATACAGTATAATCTATTTACACGGCACTAATATATATATATATATATTCTGAAACGTTTGTGACTATAAATTCTTAGAGGGTAAATTAAATTTCTGTCCCTTAATTTTTACATGTGGAATATATATATATATTTTAATATATATATTAAAAGTGTAAGAATATTAATTAAATTTCTAAAATTATTAAAAGTGAGTCTCTTGAATATATTATTATGCAAAATTATATAAGTATTATAATGCATACATTTTTATTTATAGTTTTTTGTTGATTGGAATTAACATAATTATGTATATTATATTCAATATATTCTGCTAATATTATTTGAATGGTTTCATTTTATCCCCCCTAAACATTGCTTTCTGCAAATAGTTCATAAACTTTTTTACCAAGGGCAGCACTGTTGACCGGAAATGGCCGCCATTTTTGGCACACGATGAAAATGGCATTTGTTTATGTAACCCAAAAAAAAATGAAATCCTCTTTTCACCAGTTTCTGGTGATAAATCACCGTGTTGGTAACCGTGTAACACTGTTCGCCAAGTCAGCTGAAGTTCAGGAAGTAAACAAAAGATTCCTCAAGGCGGGCTGGAACCTGTTACATCATTTTTTCTGTGCCGCTCCTGAAATCTTTCCCGTCTTTCATTCTTCAAATTAATACCTACCTTTTAAATCTATCATTTCCTTTATTTCCATCTAAAAACCATCTCTCCAGGCAGCGGTACAATCTCATAATCCTCTCATTTTCACTCGCCCTCTCTGTGACGGACTGGAGAGTAGCCATTACGTCGAAACTGAGTCTCTTCCCTCTACCCCATGGTCCCTCTACATAAGGTTGGACGCTCCGCCATCTTGGCGCAGCTTTTGTTGGAGCCTGTGACGTCACGACCAATCACTGACTGCCACGAAATAGGCTCGAGAGTAACAGTCCTCTCTGATTGGTCCTGCGCGAACTGGACGAAAATGTGAACCTAAGCGTCCAACCTTATGTAGGGGGACCTTGCCTCTACCCTCTACATACATACGTAGAGTAATCTTGGGCACGTCCAATCATGGCCGATCAGGTTTGTAGTAAATATTTTCAATTTGAACGATTTTTTATGTGTAAAAAGCTTAAATTGATGATCTCAAAGTTAAAGTTATGGGTTATTTAAATGTTTTTGTAGAAGCTAAGCCCTGGTTCCAGCAACGAAATGCTTATTTTCAACACGTATGTCGTATGTGAACCCCTTATCCAGATGTCATCATTGTCATCCACATGTCTGACCCAAGGATTTTGTACAAAAACCTTGGTCTGACCCTGACCGCAAACCGCAGCTGCATTTTGAGCTAGCTGACACAGTTTTGCCTTTTGCCCCAATATTAAAATAGCCAATACATACGTCCCTCTGATATACTTTTATTCATTTTGAGTTAATTTTTTTGTTGCAGGGACATATGTAACTTATAGGATTTGTAGTAGGACTGGGTCAACTCGTGCTTTACCATCAAACCTATGTAAACAGAGCATCATAACTAAATGTGATACATCTGTCCCTTCTGTGTCAAAATGAATTTTTTCTAACGCTACATGGCTATTTTGGTCTAGGGGTTAGAACTATTAGGGTTTGGTCTTCCATGGTAAATAATTTTTTGTTTTCTTAAAAGTAAGGATAATATGTTGAAAAGCTTCAGTATAAAGGTGCTTTCACATATTCAAAAATCGCTACGGAGTTCTGGAGCTATGCCGTAGGCCTTTCACATATTCTCGTTCATCTGCGGCAGCTGCGGCGGAAAATCATGTGAATGCCGTAGCAAAATCAAACTCATCTTGATTTTGCTACGGAGTTCAATAGATCGATCGCGAGGTGCTACGGTGCAGCTACGGTGCGCCGCAGCAAAATCAGCACATTTGCTACGGAGTGATTTCGTAGCGATTTTCGAATATGTGAAAGCACCTTTACAGATCTTAGTTTACGTGAGATTCGACTACGCGCAGCAGCCATCTTGGACGTCTATAACATGGTTAAAGTAGGGGGTGCCAGCCTGTCTAGACAATAGGTCTGTTCGTAAACCCTGCTCGGCGTACTCTGAGCAAGTTTACGAACAAAAATCGTGACGTCATATGCACTGCACTCCCTACCCCACCATCTGCGCTGGTGTAAGAAAACAGTGTAAAAGTGTACACCGAGCAGGGTTTACGAACAGGCCTTATGTTGGCACCAAGTCAGGTGTAAACTTAGATTTGTTTAACTGTATAGCTTTTGGAGGCATGTCATGTGCATAGTTACCAGTAAATTTAAACTGAAAATACAGAATTGTGTTGCAGTATGCAAACACTGTTTAATGGCAAAAACTGTGACCTTGACGTCACCAAATTTTGTCCTACTATTTACTTGCAAATAAAATAGATTGGACGCTCGTAAGATCCTATATGGAGCAATTTCTCAATCATGAGAACTGTTATTTCTTTACAAAAGTTCTGTTTCCGAATTTAAAATCACGTATTGTCACTATTAACCTGTCACATTACCAGTATTAAAATATTATTTGCAAATTATCTCCAGCTCAGTTTAAGTAAGGAGACATTCTCACAGTTCAGTCAAATTGTATGTTATAAGCACGAATTCAGAGAAGTACCCTTCAGCAGTTAAAAATTAAGATATTCATTTAGTTGAAGCACTTCTGTATTTTCAATGTAAAAAAGTTTTTTTTTTTTTTTTTTACAAGGATACACCCCTAAGAGCTTACAGCTTGCGGTGGGGTTATAGGTAGGAATAAGGTAGGGAACGGATGACGGCCACGGCCTGTTACGCGTCCCAGAATTCACTGAGGTGAGACTGAGGGAACTGTGGAAAACCTCAGTCAGGACGAACACCTCTACTTTTTATCAATGGACCAAAGTGATGTCCAAAGCTTGGGGAAGCACACACAAGTGCACTGGGTGGAAAGCGAGATGAATTTACCCCAGGTAGGGAGTCGGAGTAGCGTAATTTTTACTTGAAACGATCACCCATCCAAGTACTAACCACGCTCGACTTATTGTTAGCCTGACTTTGGTGATCGTTATAGTGAAATGTCTGGAGGCTCGTATATGAAAGGCCTGAGGGTCACAGTTTGACCATCTCTTACAGGAGACTGGCTGCAACATATTAATGTATTTTTTCCTCCAATCTGTACTTCCAGCTTCCTCCATGTAAAAGTGCCACCAAGGATGTTGTATACTATGGATAGGTGGGGGCACTATCGTCAGTTAGGCAAGGTCGTGAGGAGGAAGTGGGTGGTAGAACAATAGAATGTCCTCCATCTTACCATGGGCTGTGAAGCCAAAACAATACAAAATGTTGCGCTCGGCGGCCATGATACCATGGCCTTTTGCTTCAGCAGCCAGGCTCGGACTGGTCATAAGGCTAGGTCAGGGATCCCTGACTGGCCCCTCTGATTTTTAACACACAGAGATTACAAAAATTGGCCTCAGACCCCCTGAAAAGTGGCCCCTGCTGCCTGTAATGCCTATATATGGCCCTGACTGGCCCCTATAGCTCCCCAGTCCGAGCCTGTCAGCAGCTATAATGCTATTGGTATAGACCTAGCCTATCCATAGTACTGTACAAGATCTTTTAGTGCCACAGATTCAATATAATCTCTTGTTTCAGAACTCCAATACTTGTTTTGAGTCATCATTTTATTCTTATTGCATGAAATATGTAATTCATGTACATGTGTATTAATATTTTCAGGATGAGCATGCATTCCAAAAGCAACCTGCTGTGTTTCTTAGAACGAAGCGGAGAAAGTGTTTGAGATATGTTTGTAAATGTGGGGGGGCAAAACCCCCCGCGAGGTATGTTCAGTAGAACACATGTTAAGCTTGTTTGTGTTCTTTCTTTTGTTTTTGGTAATTGATCAACATAGACAGAAAAAGCATTCCAGAAACAGCCAGGCGTGTTCCTCAACAGAAAAGCAGGTCTGAAGAAGAAAAGTCGACACCACCGTGGCATTGGGCTAGGGTTCAAGACTCCAAGAGAGGTTTGTTATCTTCTCTCAACGGCGGCATGACTAATTTGGGTACTTTGCTTGCACATTACTTTTTCTGGCAATGTTTTATATTTTCGTAGGTAAACCAAGTTCATTTAACGGTAAGGTAACACGAATCAGCTGATTTTGTACCCCCATTTCATTAACATGTAAACCTTAGCAAATTCACAAAATTCTGAAAAAAGAAAATTAGGGACAAAATTCCAGAAAATCATTTGAGCCGATTTTTTTAAATTAAGATTTCAGTTTGTTTGTCTCTCTATGGAAAAGCCCTATGCTGAAAATTAAAAAAATATATATTTAAAAAAAAAAAAAAAAAACACAGCTTGACTAATTTTGTCTTGAATTTTTTTCTATGGCTTTTAGGTACTAAAATATGTATCTGAAATTTTTTTCAGATCTTTTGTGAATTTGCTAAGGGGGTACAAAATCAGCTGATTCATGTTACCTCACACTTAATTACAATTAAAAGTGTGGGAGGGAGGGAGTACATTATACAATTTGGATTTTGAAACTATTCATAATTTTTTATAGAAGGGTACCAAAAAACTTGCTAGAGTATGTACTATCATTGTTCTTGTGTAGGAACTGAGTTTTTGTTTTTTCACGTTAAGGGTATTAAGGCCAATATTAAAAATGATCCCACACATGAAAATTATGAAAAAAAAAAAAAAAAATAATAATAATAATAAAAAAAAAAATAAATGTTATCCTTTACATCCCCTATCAGTAGCTAAAATATCAGGTGTACAAATTTGAGCTAGGTTTTTTAGTTAGGAATTTTTAAATTTGACTAAAAAAACTAGATCAAATTTGTGTACCTGATATTTCTAGCTACTGATAGGGGTTGTAGAGGAGAACATTTTAAATTTTTTTCATAATGTGGGATTATTTTTAACATTGGGTGCGTTACCTTACCGGCCTAACCCTTAACTCTGACAAAAAAAAATGTAAATTTCTGTGTTACAAACTTGTCTGTGATAATTTTTAAAGGCCCTATGACCATTTCACAGTATTAAGTCCACAATTAGTATTGCCTCAGTATGATACGGCTGCATAAAAAAAAATTGTTCCAGCAGCAATAATATCAAAGATAATAGCCGATGAATAGGCACCTGTGACGTCATTTGTACCCATTCTGTGGCGACGGTATAGGGAAATCCCTGCAAAAGAAAGGTTTACTCTAGCTGCAACCACGGATATAATTTTAATTCTGGAATGTTGAAATTTTACCAGGACAGTTTTGATAGTATAAGTCAAATATCCTGAAAGACTTCTGTGGTTGACATTCACACAGACTGACTTATTGCAGTAGTGTAGCAAGAAGAGAAAAATGTTGCATAGGAAAACAATGTTAAATTTTGGCTTATCTTGCTACTGTAATAAGTCAGTCTGTGTAAACGTCAACAACAAAAGTCTTTCAGGATATTTGACAAATACTATCAAGACTGGTCTGGTAAATTTCAACATTACAGAATTAAAATTATGTTCGTGGCTGTAGCAAGAGTGAACCTATCTTTTGCAGGGATTTCCCCATATACCGTCGCCGCAGACTGGTTACAAATGATGTCACAGGTGCCTTTTCATTGGCTATTATCTCTGATATTATTGCTGCTGGAACAATTTTTTTATGCAGCCGTATCATACTGAGGCAATACTAATTGTGGACTTAATACTGTGAAATGGTCATAGGGACTTTAAAAGCTTACTAATTATTGTTTGACCTTTCAGGCGCTTGAGGGTACTTACATTGACAAGAAATGCCCCTTTACCGGCAATGTGTCCATCCGAGGTCGCATTCTCACCGGAGTGGTGCAGAAGTTGAAGATGCAGCGGACCATCGTCATCCGTCGTGACTACCTGCACTACATCCGCAAATGCAACCGCTTCGAGAAAAGGCATCGCAACATGTCCGTGCATCTCTCCCCTTGCTTCAGGTATCCAGCAAATTACATAATGGACATTCTGCATGTAAATATTTTATTGCAGAAATTAATAGAGGGTACCAAATTATGCTACTTTGAAAATATTCAGATTTTTTTTTTTAGTCCTGGAACTATTTTTAAATAATTATTGAAAGTTCTGTAAGTTAAGTTGGCACCTCTGAATCCTTGATAAAAACGGGGGTGGGGTGGGGGGGAATCAGGGTAGCATAATTTTGCACCCTCTATACATTTCTGCAGTAAAAAAAAAAAATAGCTAGGTCGATATTCCATTGGCCATTTGAAGAAAATTCTATGACAAGACAACACTATAAGTACACTCACTTTCAGATTTTTTGTGAAGATGTTAAGGAATAAGCACCCACATTTTGTATTAGAACCAAGATAAAGGCTCAGAGTGTTTTTATAAAGAGTGTGAAAAAACATTATTTCATAAGATAATAAAATAATAAGATAATATTTGATAATTAAAAAAAAAAAAAAAAATGCTGGAATAATTATTGTTCTGGCATTTTTTCTATGTCTTTTAGGTACTAAGATCCATCTCCCAAATTTTTTTCAGAATTTTTGTGATTTTCCTTAGGTTTACATGTTAATCAAACGGGACAAAAAAAAAAAAAAATCAGCTGATTTGCGTTACCTTACCCTTAAACAATTTATCTCCTTAAACTGGTTGGTTGGTTACAAAAAGATGAACTTGTTTTTCAACTTTGTTCACAGTGCTCTCTAGGGCTCCTAATACCCAGTCTGCACGCCAGACAATTAAGTACCATTTCTAAGTGGGGCACATATTATGTTGTTTGCACAACATTCCGTGGTCTTAATCACCCCAGCGGAATATAAACAGCCATAAACTGCCTTCCTCCTACCAATTCTTTTATCTATTAGCCAGTCACACTTAAACTAAATTAGTGTATTATCTGAGTTGAAATTTTTTGGACCAAGTAATATTGTGTCTTAAAGGACAGGGGACCATAAAAATAAGTAGTTTTTATTTAAAAGTTACCCACTGAGTATGAATACATGCTGCATGGTGGCGAGTGCCTCAGTGTAAACGCCCAACAAGGAACTAAAGTGTTGATTGCTGGCGTCAGCAATCACGAAAGGCAACACAGCTGCCTCTTTTCCATTTAACTCACTCCCCCTTCCTCCCACCCAGCCATACTCAGTGCGATGTTGCCTGTGCAATCGACCTGTGGCTGTCTATATATTTATTTAATTTTTATAAATTCGGGGGATGGTCCGAAAACGAAAATTTACTCATTACTTGCATTAACATATCTTACTTAAGCTTTTTATGCATTCATAATTGCATTGTCTCATGTCCCTTTAACTAACTTGCTGGCTGTTATGTTGCAGGGACGTTCAATCCGGTGATGTGGCTACTGTGGGAGAATGTCGGCCACTGTCCAAAACTGTCCGCTTCAATGTGCTCAAGGTGACCAAGGGCACAGGAACAAAGAAAAGCTTCAGGAAATTCTAAGATGCTATCAAGGATAAAGTTTTCTATGTATGTGCTGTCATTATGCATATACTCTTTTACTTGTAAAGCAAATAAAAAAATATAAAACTAAATTATCACTATCTTTTCTCTTAAGCTTTGTACACACTTATCAGTGATAGATAGGGCCCATAATTCTAAGTTTAAAAAAAAAAAAATTAAGATTGTTGTATACGAAAAGCAATGAAAGTAATGTCTAGAAATTATTTATTTACTGCCACAAATAGCAAAATGGTCAAGAGCTTGAAAAAAAGTCCAGTGATTCAGATGTTTAATTCGATGAGCTTTTGTATATATAAAGATGCATTTTTTCTCTCTTCAATTGATTAAAAATTAAATGGTAGGAGGAAGAAAATAAACAATGTTTTTTCCCTTTTAAATTAGTTTAGCTCTTTTATCTGTTAAAAAAGAGGAGACGAACATATACGTTAAAAAAGTTTTGTTGGGAAAATGATACATAGTGTAAAAGCCAGAAAAAAGAGAAAAGCCCACAAGTATGATTGTGTGCATATTCCCTCTGTACTGTAAATTAGCTTACCTTCCCATCTAGCTGTGTAGGAAGGAAGGAAAAGGAAGAGAAAATCGAACTAGCGATTTTCTCTTCCTTTTCCTTCTCCTGTGTTGTCCATCTTTTACCCTCTATCAAATCCCACTATCTCTACCTTTTATTTCAAATCCCTGGCTTGTCAATGGTTTTTGCTGCGATAGCGTTACATATTTAAACTTTTGGCGCCCACAAAGTAGCAGACTAGCCAATGAAGAGTCGCGCTATAATTGCGAGACTCGGATCGCCGGTATAAAAGGCCGCGCGAACTCTGCTACTTTGGCAGTAGCTCGATAGTCTTGCTCTCATGTAGACCTGGCTAGGAGCTGCTGCCTCTCTCTCCTCGCCATGCTGATGAGGCCCAGTAGGCCGAAACAGTTGTCCATGGCTAGAGAGTGGCGCACCAAATGTATTATTTGTGTGACGATTTTGCTAGCAAAAACTAGCTGATCAAGCCAAAAAAATCCCTCTCTCTCTCTCTAAAACGAGCGGCGAGTCAAACCTAATATACACGCATAGCGTTGTTTTAATTAATTTTTCTCTTTTTGCTGGGTCACTGACGGCTAAAAGCTCGAACTATCTCCCTTCTCAACAAATCTAGCTTTTTCTATCATATATGTGTTTCTATCTACTTTTAAAAAAATAAATATCGCTTAGTTCGATTTTTTTTTCAAATAATTAAACCTATAAGATGAAAAAAAAAAAAAAAACATCAAGAATTGATTTATTTTTTATTTTTTTACTAACAATAACAAGATTTGTTAGTGAAAATTCCTCTATGGAACTTTAGTCCAACCTGAAAAAAACAGTGGATAATGCAATATTTATATTTTTACACCATATATAACCAAGAAGAATTAAAAAAAAAAAAAAAAACACTTCACTTTCAAGTGTAAGATTGACCTTAGACAAATGAGCATCGCGAGGCATACTGACTTGGTAGATACCGATGTGCTTGTTAGGTGACATACCGTTAGCGGCAGTTTGCTGGTGGCGGAATGGTCACACACGACAGCAGCCTCGGCCAGCTTGTTGGCCTGCAGCAGAGGGAGTGACGCTTCCTTGACAAAAGACCGCAGCCCCTCCTCCCCCCTCCTGTCTGGCAAGCAGCTCGAGAAGATGCTCAGAGGCAAGAGTGAAACGCTGGAGAAAAACCAAGCATTAGTTTGGTACGGCAGAGTTAAGGATTGATGTCAGTGGTACAAGAAATAGGCTTAGACAACCCTCTGAAAATTGTAGAAAACATTCATAATTCATGGAAATTATTTTTCATGAAAAATAGACTAACATCGGGAAAATTTTTGATATATTTAGCATTTTAGATTAGCATTGTTTTAAATATGGACTGCTGTGGCTTTTAGTCAAATCAGTACCTTCACAAGAATAATAATAATAATAATTACTTAAAATCTACACTTTTTTTTTTTTTTACACCACAAACTGATGAATTATTATTTTTTTCGTTCGTTCATTCATTCATTCATTCATTCATTCATTCATTCATTCATTCATTCATTCATTCATTCATTCATTCATTCATTCATTCATTCATTCATTCATTCATTCATTCATTCATTCATTCATTCATTCATTCATTCATTCATTCATTCATTCATTCATTTATTTTTGTACAACAAAGTTTAATTACTTCTAATAATCATGTAGGAATTCAATGTACAGTAGTCACTTTAGAAAATTTCTCCTTGCAGCCTTGTTAATTTCCATGCCCCGAAATGATAACACGGCATGATGATTAACAAGGCTGCATAGGGAAATTTTCCAAGGTGACCAGTGTTCATTTTAGAATTGGTTGTACAAAAATCTGTATTTAAAACTGTTTAAAATTTATGATAAAAATTGTTGAGAATAATCTGCCTAAATGTGAGTTAATAATTCACAATCAAAAAACCAAAATTATTTCGATCAGAATAAAAAGTAAAAGAAATCTTCTTATGAAGTCACTAAAAATGTTCTTTTATTTTCCTTTGCTTTGGAATTTCTAATAATTAATTTGTTAAAGACGTTAATGTGTTTACTAGCATTTTTTATCATTCACAAAAATTATAATTACAGTACAATGTTTTTAATAAATAATAATAATAATAAAAAAGATCAGTACAAAATTTCTCCACATTTATATTTCAATCCCTTTCATAATTGATACCAAATTTGTCCTCACAAATTGGTATTTTAACAATACTTGGAATTAAAAGGATTAATGTCAGTGGGCATAGTAGATGGTGAACTAATCTGAAAATTTCAGCAAACCTTCCTGACACCATGAAATAATGAAATAATTTTACCAAAAAAAAAAAAAAAAAAAAATAGACCAAATTCAGTGAAGTTTTTTTAGATATTCAGCATTTAAGATTAGTATTTTTTTTAAATGGAGATTAAAAATTATATATAAAAAATAATAATACATCATCATCAGAAAATATATTGAGCAATGGCCACCACGGTGACATTAATTTTAAACAAGACTAGAAGAGCTTCCAGACAGGCAATACATCGTCCCATGTTTAACAATGAAAAAGGCTTCATGCGACAGACATTATAAACAATGGTTTGTTACAACCATTGCGAGTAGAAGTAGAGTAAAAACATAGCAAACCTCTCAAGTAAATTGCCAGAGCCCTCATTCCCGCATTCTCGTAGTTCAGTGCCAGACTCAGCAGGGCGAGGCAATGTTGATGCAGTCTTGCCAACAGCGCGGTGAGTGCCAGACCAACACTGGCTGCTGATTGGCTGACGTCAAGCTCGGCCAGCAGGCAGGGGGGCTGTGCAGAAGGGGGAAGAGCATCAGTGGGGCGTCCAAGCTTCAGTCATCGTCAGGACGTACGAGAGAGGGGGGGACGCAGACAGAGTCTCTGGAGATGAGGGTCATCTGAGATACAAAGTCTGCAAACAAAAGTAGTTATTGTCAACAAACAGTTGGTCCAGTGATGTTGGGTCAATGGAGGCGTCAAGTGTTCCCCGGCGGGAAAATTTTCTCCATAAGCCTGCATGTTAGAGAATTTGAATTTTTCCTCATCAATTATTAAAGCAATTAATTTGAAACCATCTCCTATTCCCCATTCAGGAATATTCTGATAATGAATCAAGGACTCATTTTTCTCAAAAAAAAAAAAAAAAAAAAAAAAAAAAAAATTATTTTATGCCAAAAGATCAAATTTGAGTTTGTTTTTTTTTTTTACATGGGTTTGGAAAGAACGGTGGGAATACCGCAAAATCAGCTGACTTGAAGCCTCCATACTGGTCCAGCTTATTTTACTCATGTGTTTACCGAGTTGCATTTTTTGAGTATTTGTTAATCTACCTTACATTTATTCAATTTAAGGAAAATAAACCATTACGTTTGTGATATGTTATTAAAAGTTCTTCGTTTGAAATCTTTGAATTGTATGTTATTTTAATAATAAACTTAAATCAAAATTTAAATGAGGGAAATACAGTATTCAATAATTAAAATATAAACTAAAAAATGTACTCCTATGAAACAATTAGTAAAAAACTTTTTTATTTCATACGGGTACAATTTTTATTTTATTAAATATTTCCCAAATTTAAATTTTGATTTAAGTTTATATTCAAAATTACATATGAAATAAAATTCATTAAAATGAAACAATAGTCTTGAGAAAAAGCTACAATTCTGAACCCCACAAACTTTAACACTGTCTTACTTGCTGAGAAGAAACGATGCAGATTTTTAATTCTGACAAATAAAACATTTCTGATGTAAGTTCACCTCCATGACAAACAGAGCCAGGTTTGTATTCTTTTGGCGGTTAGGTGTAAGAATGGGCTTGCCTAAACCTCGCCGCAATAAAGCACATTTCTATTCTATTCTATTCTAAAGTTCACAGTGTTCATAATAGTTCATATATTATACTACATCTCTGGACAGCATGAATGTTACCCTGCTCTGTTATTTTTTATTTATTTTTTTTTTATTTATTTCACATTAAATATCAGTTGATACATTGTGACTACATACTAAGCAAAATTGAAAAAGCTGAAAAAAAAAAAAAAAAAAATTAGCAATACAATCATAGACAAACATCAAAATACCACACTTAAAATAATTAAAATAACAATATTCACAGTGAACTTAGCCTACAAAATTTTAGTAGTGAAATTGATATCAAATTTCAGTAAAGCACTAAAATATATACAATATATATATTGATTGATTGAAAATTGATTTGCTCCTTTTTTAGTGCTTTACTGAAATTTGATATCAATTTCATTACTAAAATTTTGTAGGCTAAGTTCACTGTGAAAATCTCTTACTGTTTTATATTACAATGAAGGCACCCACCTTATCCTTGCTGTTGAGCACAGACGAGTACATGATGGAGATGCAGCACGTTTGGGGGGTGGTGCTCGAGTGGATGGGCAGCTAGACTCTGGCAGGCAGGTTCAGGTTGATCTGGTCCAGCTCTGCACATAGTCGTATCACCTGAGCCTCCTTGCCCCCCCCCCCCCCCCCCAGGCCGGGGAGGAGGTGACCAATGGCGAACAGAGACCGCACAAAGTGGAGTTCCCCTTCCAGCCGCGGAGCCTGGGGGGAGAAACTTAGTGTCATGATACTTCATTTTATTTTTCATAGAAAAAAAGAATACACGAAAAAAAAAAAAAAAAAAATCTTATTACTATGCTATCTCAAGCAGGGCACAAAATAATTGTGTATCTGTTGCCATAAAGTTTCATAATAGAGGCTTCAAGTCAGCTGATTTTTCGGTGTTCTCACCATCCTATCTAAACCTATGTAAAAAAAAAGTGAATTCGTTTTTTCACAAAGAATAAGATTTTTTAAGGACCATTCCTTTACGGAACTTTCGTTCAAAATGAAAAATAAAGTAGATAATTCAAATTTTGATTTTATACTTGATTTATAACCGAGAAAAGTTAAAAAAACACTTTGCTTCATTTTCAAGTGCAAGATGGACCTTAGCAACAACAGTTGCGCAGCACGGGCGCACTCACTTGAAGCCTCTATATCTAGGAATAAAGTATGTACACTGGAATATTAATAGTTTATGGAAAAATTAATAAAATAATGTACTGTAAAATATTGTTCACAAAAAAAAAATATATGAAATAATAAATAAAATAGTAAACAAACAAACAAACAAAAAGACTAACAATAGTGTAACATACATACTTATTTTATTCCTATTGACTACAGTACGTATATTGCAAAAAAACTGAAGGTTTAAAACATCAAAGTTGCCATATTGTATTAGCTAGGTTGCCATATTGTATTAGCTATCAGTTTCAGTCTCACGACCCACTTATTTTGACCTTGTGTTATTTCAAAGTCAACCCAATAGTCCTGAAACTGACCTGAAAAACTCTGTAATGCTTACCCTCACAATGGGAACATAAATGATGGTTAATTGATCCAATCAACCACTCACCAACAGATGCAGCTGGTCTTGTGTCCCCAAAGTTCGTTGACCATGCCACGGTGAGTCTGGAAACACGTGCAGCCCGTGTTGAAAGCTCTGCCACTCCGTAGATCTCCCAGACAAGAGCTGCTACTGCTTCCTTCTGATGACAAAAAAAAGGAACCAATCAAATACATGGTAAAATTGGAAGAACTGAAAGTATCAGAGATCCTACAGAGACCTCCGTGTACGTCTTATGGCCAGAAATTTGACCAGCTTGGCCACTGTAACTGAGAGTGGCGGCGCCACTGAATCGCAGTGCTGGCTGCGCGGGCTGCCAGCAACCAGAAAGAACCGGGCCATGCCGAACATTTAGCAGCGCCGCCACTCTTAGTTACAGTGAAGCTCTGATCAAATCCCTAGTCATAAGACACGGAGGTCTCTGTAGGGTCTGTGAAAGTATGATATAGGTTCAGGAAATATATTAATTTCTAGCTTTGAATCTAATCAAAGTTAAACAAAAATTGCAAATACTTTATATATATTTCAATTCAGCTTTTAGAACTACATATGTACTTACGTTAGTGTTAGATGAACAAATAATACAGTTTCTCATATACTATTTTCATCAGACTAGCTAAATGGAGAATGTGAAAGAGATTACAGTGAGTGTTTACAAAAAACTTGGCATAACCTAAAATGTTTCCATACATAAGTATACAGTATAACCTAAACCAAAATCTGAAATAAAATTCCAATACTAAATCAAGCAGCAACTGCAAAAAATTGGTACTAACTACTAAGTCCTTTGTGTATACCCCCTCAAATTACATTAGAAAGTAGAATTAGCACAATATTAGAGACAATAAATTAATATAATGTTATACAAAAAAAAAAAACTTATTCCTGGATAAAAAAAAAGTTGCAAAAAGGATATCACATTATAGCAACAACAAGTCACGGTACATACCTAGAGACTTTGCTGGTGCCAGCAGGACGGCATTTGCATCTGACTATGCCATGACCTCTGATAAGCCTTCTAGCTTGGCGAAGGCTGCAATGTCAGCGGCCGTGGTCTGCTCTCAAGATAGCGAGGCATCCACTCTTTGGGACGCAGCTTGTCCGATAAGATCAGCGTCTTCAGCTTGGTACCTGTCACAAGAACATGGGGTCAGTGACCTGTCTAAGACGCTAGAGTTAAGGAAGGTCTTACCGTCGCTTTTGTTTTTGCTGGTAACATGAGCATGGGAAGACTATGCTTCGAGAAGCCACACTACATACTCGTAGTGAGAATTCAGCACTGCATAAATATGCACCTGGAATAATAGAAATTTAATGTTGTGTTTCAACAATAAATTACAACGGGCTCATTATTTATAGAAATGCCTTGATAGAAAACATGAAGTCATCAGAAAATACATCTTTTTCTCTGTTTTTCCTTCAGCTGTGGGATGTGGTTGCATATTATAGCTGCAGATCTCACACCAATTTTAAAAGTTTTTTAATAATTTTTTTTCTAGCTAAAATAAGAACACAGTACTGATATCTTTTATATAAATCACCACAATTACTATGGCAGCTACAGCTCTGCAGATAAGCATACTAATTAAAATAAAAACATCCTACAAATTGCCAGTCTTTTAGTGACATATTCTAGCTTACGATGTATGTATATGCATAGTTACAAACTGTCGTTCTACTTTGGATACACATTACCCAATTTACTGTAAAATAAGTCAATAATTTTATAAACTTTCTTAAAAAAGGCAATTTGGAAAAGTGAGCCAGAAGTTGCCAAAAACCTTTACACCTTTTGAAACGCTCCATATCGAAAAAGCTCACACAGTAAATTTTGCTGTAAATTATATGTATAAGTCTCAGTATAAAAGAGGATATTCTCTAGTTTTAAGTGTAAATTTTTTTAACAGTAGGGGCACACACAATATTGTCTGTGGTAGGGGCAAGTAAAAAATCATCCATTAAGCCATTTGCACACAGTGAACTTTGCTAGCTTGGTTATAGGTTATAGACGAAAAACATTACACTTCTTATAAAAAACGTAATACTCACATTTAATATGTTTTATTGTCTTGATATTTGTATCTCTTTTAAAGGCAGCAGCGAGAAAGACACTACATTTTTAATAAAACGAGACTCGGCGCTCGGCGGACTCGGCTTCTCTCCGTACAGCTGTCGTTACACAGAATTTAATAATAAATCGTTTGGTGTAAAACTCATTTTTATTGCTTCAGTAATAAAGAAGTCATAAGAAAATGTAAAACAGCATTTTTAGCTGGACTGCGCATTGCAGAATATTCTTCAAGACTATAAAACAAAAACGCATATAGATTAACCATCTCATTTCAGTAATTCATGGACCAGCTAGAGCTCTGAAATGTGTTAAAATGTGTTCTTTTTAAACATTTTTTCAAATGTAAGTACTAAAATTTAATGATAGTCTTCACAAGAATAAAAAATCAGCAATTTAAAATAATGTATTTTTGCAGTGAAGGCTGTAATGCAGCGGCATCTCAATATTATTTTTGTGCGATTTTTCTTTAATTCAGCAATTTATTTATTGTTTATTCTTATAATTTTAAAAAATCAACAAACTTTAATTATTGCGCATTTAGGTTTTGATTTTGAAAAATCAACAAACTTTTTTAATTGTTGCGCCTATTATAGATCACAGAGCTTTTAATTCTCCTGTTCTAATAGAGTGGATCAATCACAAGTTAAATCGAGCAATATCATATTGATTTTCTTTTGATTTGCTTTTAAAGTTAACAATTTTAACAAGTAAAAAGTCACGTTTGCCTTTGGTGGCTGACAACTTTTGCTTTTCCCAATATTTCTCGATTTGAGTCAAAATTCTCTTTTGCCTTGACCAGCTGAGGAGATTTTTACAGTATGGATGACCACGAAGGTGCAGAACCTGGTTCAACATTAAGGTAGATATAATGTCAGTCAGCTGTTTTTTTAGCCCCATTTGATTAACATGTAAACCTTGGCAAATTCACAAAAATTCTGAATTTTTTTGAGATGCAGATATTAGTGCCTTAAAGCCATAGAAAAAATTTCAAAACAATTTAACGAGCCGACTTTTTTTAATTAATTTTTTAGTTTGTCTCTCCATGGGAAAGCCCTATGCTGAAAATTAAATAAATTAATTTAAAAAAATCGTCTCGTTAAATTGTTTTGAAATTTTTTATATGGCTTTTAGGCACTAATATCTGCTTCTCAAAAAAATTTCAGAATTTTTGTGAATTTGCTATGGTTTACATGTTAATCAAATGGAGCTAAAAAAAACAGCTGACTGACATTATCTCTACCTTAAGGTGCATCAACGACGATCAACAGCAGAAAATGCAAGAGCAACCGGAAGAACGAAAAATGATGATTTGTATAAATATCAGACAAGAAATTGAAAAACTGGCAACTTTAATTGTAGAAACTAAACAACTGAAAAAATGCAAAAAATATCAAAATCATATTAACAAAATGATAAAAATGAAATACAAATTAATTAAAGATTTGAAATCAATGGAAGGAAGCAGTAATGTTTTAAACAATGAAATATTAAAGAAAAGAATGAAAACAACATGCAAGTGGCATGTAGATGGAAAAGAATCAAAATATTGTGATTCTCTACAAAGCCTAACTAGGCAGTTAACAAAAAAAGAAGCACAACTGAATGAAGAAAGAAATATTACCCAAGAACTCAATTACAAGAACCATGTACTTAAACAAATGTTGACAAAAGTTGCTTCAGAATATCATCAACTAAATGATAAGTACAAAAATGAAATGGAAATCAAGGATAATGAATTGAAGCATTACAAAGTGACAGCACACAAGAAAATGTACTTACAAGATATAAAAACACAAGAAGCAGAATTAAAAAATAAGCTAAAAATTTTTGAAATAGAATTAAGGAAATATGAAATGGAAAATCAGCTCTCTTCGAGTAATGACATTGAGACAACAAAAGAGGAGGAATCAAAAAATCAAGCTGCACAAGGACACGAGTCAAACATGCAAAAGTATTTAGCGGAATTACAAGAGAGACTTTCGAAACTTGAGACCAAATCTAGAGAGACGCAAATGAAGATTGAAGAGAAAGATAGATATTTACAGCAGAAAATCCAAGAAAACAAATGTTTGCAGAACGAGTTAAGTAGTACAACTATTAGAGCAAATGATATTAAAAATTCCCTTTGTCTAAAACTACAAGTAGAGTTCCTGGACAAAGAACACAAATACCAAGAGGCTACTGGTGAGAAGCTCCGGAGCTTGCAGGAAAAACTTTCCGAAGCAAAAGAAGAACTACAAAATAGCATGTCCCAAAAGATCTCACAGGAGGCTGAACATACTGAAACTCTAGAAACTCTAAGAAAAGAGATTTCTATATGTAAACAAAAAATAAACAGTCTTGAAGAACAGAAGTTACAAATAATAAATAAAATGGAACATGAAAGTGTCAATAGAAAGAATTGTGATGATTTGAAAAGAAAATTAGAAAAGGTAACTCAAGACAGGGATGAGAAAATACAAGAAATATCAACATTTGTAAAATTATTTGATGACCTGAAAATTTTAGCTGATGCAAGTGCTGCAGAAAAGATAAGACTTACTTGTGAAAACATTGTACTGCAAAAAGAAGCCAACGAGGCACGTCTCAAGCTGGAGGAAAGAGACAATCTGCAGTCTCCGAGAAGTCCGAGAGTACAAGTCATAAATTTACAGGACAAATATGACATGTTAACCGCAAAGTTGAATAAATGTGAAGAAGTAATAAAAAGGTTCAACATAGAATCTGAAAAATTACACAAGGAAAATCAAGATCAAGCTCAAAATATATTAAAACTAAAACATCACATAACGGTGTTAAATGATAACCTTTCAATAAAAGAAAAAGAAATTGCCATAACAGAGCAGAATTGCCATACACAGAACAATGTAGATCTATTATTGAAAGAATCTGTTTATGAATGCACAAAATTAAAAAAACTTGCAGAAAATTTGTATCAACATAACAATGAATTAATTGAGAAATGTAAGCTACTGGAGAATGACTTGGAACAATTTGAAATAAAATTGAAAACTAGTACAAAACAATTATCATCTGTGGAAGAGGAGAAAAAAGATTTGATAAAGTCTATGAATGAGCTAACTAATGAAAATTCATCACTCCATGAAGCAACAAATCAGTTAGCTATACTGGAGATGGAGAAAAGCTCCCAGAATGAAAAACTAAACCATTTAACAGACAACTGCAATAAACTGGATGAAGAGCTTAGAATTTTGAGAAAAGAGTTGATAACTTCTCAAGAAACAAATCACGTACTGGAAAAACAAAATGAAGTTGTCATGAAAATTCAAGCTGACGTGCGGAGCAGATTTTGCACCTTAACAGAAGATAAACAGAAACTGCGAGACAACCTTGTGTCGGAGTCATCGCAACGACGAAAATTGTACATCGAAGCCGAGAGACTTAAGTGCATTCAAGCTTCAATGTCATCCAATGTTGAAAAAATTTCAAAGGAAAATTATGAGATCAGCAAGTTACTGGCTCAGAGAGAAGCAAAGATTGAAAATTTGCAAGTTCTAAATAAGAAGTTTGTAAAAAAATTTAAAGATCTTGAATCGTCATATAATAAAGACATGGCTCGAAAAAAATCTGAAGCTATAGAAAATGCAAAGGAATGCACTAGCTTGAGGCTTAAGAATCAAGGATTAATATCAAAAGTTATGAATCATATTAGAAAGAACAAGCAAATGAAAGATAAATGCAGAGAACTTCATAATGAAACTGAAAATCAAACTAATCAAATAAACAATTTAAAACGTGAAAAAGAAGAAATCCAGGTTGAGAATGAAAAATTAAAGCTGGAACGCAAGGCCACCCATCGCAAAGAGCAAGCAACACAACAACGAGAGGTGGTGCAAATGCAGAGTAAGAAGAAGCCGCCCAGCCAACAGCCCAAGAGAGAAAGCATTCCATCCCGCACTCTAAGAGCGAGCACCAGAGTAAAGCAGCTTGTTAAGAGGGACTAAAATCAAACATGGATCTGCTACCTAGCTAACAAGATTTTTATGAGCAGTGAATTAAATTTTTTAAGTTTGAAATGAAATTTATTTTATAGCTTTCGCTAATAAAAATATAGTTCTTCAAATACATAGTTGTTATTAGTTCTTTTTTTTTTTAATAAAGAAATTGAAAATTACTTTTGTTGTTTTTTGTTAGTATAAGATAACTTTTACCATGGCTAGCTCTTAAACCGCATCATATGCCACCAAAACACCTGATGACAAACCAGACAGTGTGAGGGACACCAAACATCAAGTACGTCTTGGGGAGGTCCAAAACTGTAGGCTGAGCCTCTTGTAACACAGGACAGTGCAAGCACAAAAGGAGGGGAGGGGAGGAATGAAAGTCTGCAATTCTTTTTGGACTAACATAAATATTAAAGCTCTTCATTTAAAAAGTACAAACTTTTGCATTGCCAGCTATTTCAAAAAGTTAATTCATACCTTTTTTCTCTCTTTTCAAATGTAAGAAGTGAGTAAAATTACATAGTACGGTACACTATAACCTTTTATGTTAGAAAAATATTTTTTCCTCTATAGAACACTCGAAGCTGTCAATTTGAAAACATCATACACATTAACCAAAACAGCAATTTCAAGATTCATTCAAGTTGTTTTTTTTTTTTTTTTTACATTGGTTCAGATTGGACAGTAAAAACAACACAAAATTAGCTGACTTGAAGCCTCTATGCATACTCCCCAGTCTTGTGAGGCCTCACGGAAAGACGCCTGGGTCACGGATCAGCCTGACATAACACTGACACACAACCAAGGGAGAGGACAAGTCTGTTGAGCTGCATGTTATCTTGACGGAGGTGTCGTCAGGCCCCACGAGGAAGAAACAGTCACAGTCCACATCTGCTGCTGGAGGAAGAAGGCGTCGCGCTCTGCCACCGTCTCAAAGAACGTCCTGCTGCCACGCATTGTCAGTCGCAATCACGCAAGCCTGAGCGACAAGACAAACTCTTATAGTTCCTGGCAGAAGGAGTGTTGTGTATGCATGATATATTACACTGAATACACCATGGTATGAGTTATTATATATTTTATCATATCATGCATATACAGTCAAATGAGTATGCATATATGCATAACAGGAACTTCAGAGACCATCATATATCAGATCAGACCCTTAGAGTAAAAAATTGTCCAACCTCTTTACACAACATTCTAAAAGTATTTCTCTTCGAAGGACTCCAGCTACAGAAATATAAACTTTCATAATGTAACAAAATACAGAGCCACCTGAGCCACTGTCCAGAGGAAACATCAAATCGCGAATCTTTAGGAACTGTCTGGGTCTACGCCGGTCGTAGACGCATTAAATCTACGCCGGAACTTTTTCAATGTTCAAAACATCCATGACGTCACCCGACGTAGCTCTATTAAACCTACGTCGGTTGTATAAAACATATGATTCATGACGTCACTAATATAACAAATGCAATAAACGGAGCTAATTGTTCAAATTTTTTACTCCACTGACTTGTACGTGTAATTATATTATAATTGATTGTAATAAACGGTATTATGCAGAGTCTGTAGTAATTTTTATATTTATTAACTGTAAATATATTATAATATATTTAATATTTATATAGCTAGTGTGCGCGCATATAATATCATAATTAAATTATTAAAATATTATTAAAAATTCGCATCTGTATAATTAATTCTGTATATAAATAATAATATATATATTATAATATATATATTATATAATATTATAATATATATAACATATATATTATATAATCATATACTAAATTAATTTAATTAACTAATAGCTATATAGGCAGCTATAATATAGTGCAATTAAGTGACGACGAAGGTATAAAAAAAAAACTTTCCGGCAAAACTGGCATAAGAAATAAAAAAGCGTACGTGAATTGAGTGAAATATATATAATTCTATATTAATGGGAAGCTGCATGTGACCTTGACGTCATCGCGACCTTTGTCCTGACAATACTTTATTTACAAGAACAGAATTGGGCCGCGCACTACACGTAAGATCCTATAATATACGGAGCAATTTTTCGATCGCGGTATATTGTTAATTCTGTACACAAGTTCTGTTTCCGAATTGAAAATCACGTATTGTAACTAACCTTTTACATTTGCCACTATTAAAATATTATTTGCAACCCCAGCTCAGTTTAAGTAAAAAGAAACTCTAAAAAAAAATTCGCGGTACTTGTATTAATTCTGA
This sequence comes from Siphlonurus alternatus, assembly GCA_949825025.1. NCBI lineage: Eukaryota > Metazoa > Arthropoda > Insecta > Ephemeroptera > Siphlonuridae > Siphlonurus > Siphlonurus alternatus. The sequence continues at coordinate 36,152,994 of OX463782.1, forward strand.
TTTTGGAGCGGGAAATTTGCGCAATATATGCCCATGGTGTCAAAATCTGCTGATCTTCAACATACGAATATCTTCCAGTAAAAATATGGCGACCAAATTGGCAGGTCAAAGATTCCCATTGAAATATTCGTTATAGGCAATTAAAACCCACAAAAATTCAATTTTATTTTCCAGGAAAAAGGTCCGTAAAAAAATATTTTAAAATGCATTGAAGAATTCATGATATATTATAGCTAGATAGGAACTTTTCGGACCAATTAATTAATAAGTTTTGAGTAAAAAGCTGTTTTCTGTTCCATGTAAGACTATAACATGTTAAAAAATTAAAATACCTCCAATTAGTTTTAAAACAACAACTTTGGGAATTTTTTTGGTGAAGAATTTTTTATCGGAAGAAAATAAAATGTTAAAAAAATGCAATCGCTCGATCTTCACTCTACTTTAATAAATATATATAATAAACTGCACGGCCTGCATGACGTATACATACGTACTTCATTACTTCGATTATTTGGTACGTCTATAAATTAATTCATTGCATGTATTTTTCGAGTACTAGCTTATAGCTCCAAAAATGTACTATATAGCTAACCTTCTAAAAGCAACATCGAATATTATGTACCATTTCACGTCATAGTGGCCACCTACACCACCAAATATTAAAGTTCTTTGATTTTAATAAAATTAAATCTCAGGACATGTTCGTATAATGAACCTATACAAAAATAGTTTTTGTATTTTTCAAAAATATTCAAAATTGAGGGACAATGGGCATTGCAAATACGAAATGGCGTCAGAATGCAAATGTAGCAATTAAACGGCGGCTCCAGTAACTCGGAAAATATTATGCACAGATTAAATTTGATTTTTTCTATGGATGCATAAGCATATGTGTCTACAACATCCTGCTTTTAGATTTTCTCTATGGGTTTTAGTTTTTTTGTTATACCGGTTCCCGTAAGCCAAGTATGACGCTTTTGAAGCATTTGCTTTCCGCAGCCCAAATAAAGGCTAATTTTTTTTTAAATAAAAAATTGATTCTATATAGCTCCTAAACATCTCTTCGTACCATAAAACTCCTAAAAATAATTTTTTTTTCTCAACTATATAATGGCACAGTAAACGAAAAAGGGTACAATTCGAATGTACCTATATACTTTGCGGGCCAAAAAAGTCGATGTCATTCATACTTTAGGAGAATTTTAATGACACGACTGGAATCCTCGTATCTTAATTAGTAAGAATAAAAAATAATCTCGATGTACCTCTCGAGTATTTCCTTGCAAAAGCTACTGGGGGTTAATATCAGGTCAGTCCAATAAGGAGATGGGCTTGGGTCAATAGATTTCGATGACTTTCACATATATTATGTTACACATCTAACCTAGTTTGATGAGGTTTGGGCATTATTTTTTGAAATTTAAAAAAAAAAAAAAAACGAAATTCAGGAATTTTCAAAAAATCAATAAAGAATAAAATCAATCTCGGGAGATAAAAAAAAAATGTATCTTAAATTCTGCTACACATAGAATTATATTTAAATTTTTTCAAGTTTGTAGTCAGATTGCCAAACTTTTTTGCACTGAAAATTTTGACCTTCAAAATTTATTAAGGTCAAAGGTCAGAGGTCAAACTACAAAAAGCGTATAACTTCATACCAAAGCACATTGTTAAAAAAATCAAGATATGGGTTTTAAACAATGTTTATCCTTCTATAAAAAACCGGTTTCAAATTTATGGAGAAATTCAAAATTTTGAAATTATGATTTTTTTTTACTAATTATTCCGAGGTTTTTAGAAAAAAAAATCGAGTTTTGTCATGAATTTTACACAGGTTACTCATCTGACCCAGGTTGATAAGATTAGGAAATAATTTTTTCAAATTTAAAAAAAAAAACAAACGAAAAACGAAATTTGGGTATCACGTCAAAACAACGAAAACAAAAATCACGAAAGCATTTTCAACGACTGACTTTATCCCGAAAACAATTACATCGAAAACAAATATAAACGAAATCATTTACCACGAAATTAAATTAACACGAAACAAAATAATAACGAGAACAAAAATCACGAAAACAATTTGTCCGAAAGTAATTTGACCGAAATTAAAAAGGACGAAAGTAAATTAGAACGAAATTATTTTAATACGAATTCAAAAATCACGAAAACAATTTGACCGAAAATTATTTGAACGAATTCATTTAAGACGAATACAAAAACCACGAAAACAATTTGACTGAAAAGTTATTTGAACGAAAACATTTTAGACGAATCAAAAAATAACGAAAACAATTTGACCGAAAGTTATTTGAACGAAAACATTTAAGACGAATCAAAAAAGAACGAAAACAATTTGACCGACAGTTATTTTATTTTAGTTATTTATTTAAATTTGAACATTTAAAACGAATGGAAAAATCACGAATACAATTTGAACGAACGCTATTGAACCGAAATAAAAAACACCGATATTAATAAAAAATTATAACAACATTTAAAAAAAAAAAAAAAAAAAAAAAAAAAAAAAAAAAAAAAAAAGTAAATTAAAACGAATGCGATAAAGAAGTATATACAGACTGAGCCAGAAATGGTGTTCCGAACCCATGCTAAAATTTGGGCAGGTTAACTTATTTGAGCTAGAAATTTGAAATTTGGCATAAGTGAAGCCAAGAGTTCCAGATTCTTTTGACATGTACGTGTTAAACAATTTTTAAAATTAATATTTCCTACCGTTTTAGGGGTTGATTCACGATTTGCATTTCTTCCTTATGAGATATCCATGTTAAATTAAGTTAATTGAAATAAAAATTTTAGCTAATTTGCACCAAAATTAGTTTTTAAGGTTTTCAGAGCACGCCCTAAAAATTAAATCGTTAACTTGCTCGGATTCAAAAAATTGAAAGGTTGTTTATGAGATAAAAAAATAAGTCCGTTTCAGTGGCATAATCAAAATTTTGATAGCATAATTTTTTCATGTAGTATGGGTCATTATCTCATTAGGGGTTGTTTTCACCACTTTTTAAATTACACCATTAAATTCAACGTGCTCTGAAAACCTTAAAAACTAATTTTTGTGCAAATCGGCTAAAATTTTTCTATCAACTTAATTTAACATGGAAATCCCATAAGGAAGAAATGCAAATCGTGAATCAACCCCTAAAATGGTAGGAAATATTAATTTTAAAAATTGTTTAACACGCACATGTCAAAAGAATCTGGAACCCTTGGCTTTACGTATGCCAAATTTCAAATTTCTAGCTCAAATAAGTTAACCTGTCCAAATTTTAGCATGGGTTCGGAACACCATTTCTGGTCAGTCTGTATATATATATATATATATATATACTTCTTTTATATTTATTGCATTCGTTTTAATTAACAATTTTTTTTTTTTTTTAAACGTTGTTATAATTTTATATTATTTTTCTTCATCGGTGTTTTTTATTTCGGTCCAATAGCGTTCGTTCAAATTGTATTCGTGATTTTTCTATTCGTTTTAATTAAACGTTTTCGTTCAAATAACTGTCGGTCAAATTGTTTTCGTTCTTTTTTGATTCGTCTTAAATGTTTTCGTTCAAATAACTTTCGGTCAAATTGTTTTCGTTATTTTTTGATTCGTCTAAAATGTTTTCGTTCAAATAACTTTCGGCCAAATTGTTTTCGTGAATTTTTTATTTCGTTTTAAATGTTTTCGTTCTAATTTACTTTCGTTGTTTTCCAATTCGTTCAAATATATAACTATCGGCCAAATGGTTTTCGTAATTTTTGAATTCGGCTAAAATGTTTTCGCTGTAAATGCTTTCGTGTTTTTTAAGTTTCGTTATAAATGCATTCGCACATTTTCTATTTCGGTTAATTATATTTTCGTTTAAAATGTTTTCGTGTTAAATTACTTTCATCCTTTTTGTTTTCGGTGTAATGCCTTTCGTTTAAATTGTTTTCGTTCTTTTATTTTTCGTTCTTTTGACGTAGACTCGAAATTTGACCGTGAATATCGATTTTTTTTTTTTTATTTTCAAACCTTATCAACTTAGGTCAGATGAGTAACCTGTGTAAAATTCATGACAAAACTTGAAAATATTTTTCAAAAAACCTCGGAATAATTAATAAAAAAAAATCGCAATTTCAAAATTTTGAATTGCTCCATAAATTTGAAAACGGTTTTTTATAGAAGGATTTAAACCTATATCTTGCTTTTTTTAACAATGTGCTTTGGTATGAAGTTATACGCTTTTTGTAGTTTGACCTCTGACATTTGACCTTAATAAAATTTCAAGGTCAAAATTTTCAATGCAGAAAAGTTTGGTAATCTGACTACAAACTTGAAAAAATTTAAATTATAATTCTATGTGGAGCAGAATGTAAGATTCAAATTTTTTTATCTCTCGAGATTGCCCTCTTTATTGATTTTTTGAAAATTCCTGAAATTTTGTTTTTTTTTTTTTTTTTGAAATTTCAAAAAATAATGCCCAAACCTCATCAACCTAGGTTAGATGTGTAACATATGTGAAATTGATCGAAATCTATTGACCCAAGCCCATCTCTTTATTGGACTGACCTGATATTAATCTGGGGTAACTCCCTCTATATTATTATATACTCTATACGCACCGCGTGCGCACCTCGTCAGACCCGTGATAGCACGAAGCGGCAGAGTGCTGTTGTGTTTATTGACATATTGACATGAAATTTATGCAAAACTAATATTTTATTGCATCTATGAAATAAACTTGCTACTAAATTATGTCACTGAGATAATTTTCTATCTATATATTTGCTACCATTTTTACGCAAAATTCAATCCCACGTACCTATCTTAATTATAATAACAAATGGAAGGAAAATTATCTCAGTGACGTAATTTAGTAGCAAGTTGCAAGGTTACTCCATAGATACAATAAAATACTATTTTTGCGTAAGTTTCATGTCAATAAACACAACAGCACTCGGCCGCGGCGTGCTATCACGGGTCTGAAGAGGTGCGCACGCGGTGCGTATAGAGGGAGTTACCCCAGTATAGCTTTTGCGAGGAAATACTCGAGAGGTACATCGAGATTATTTTTGATTCTTACTAATTAAGATACGAGGATTCCAGTCGTGTCATTAAAATTCTCCTAAAGTTTGAATGACATCGACTTTTTTGGCCCGCAAAGTAGGTACATTCGAATTGTACCCTTTTTCGTTTACTGTGCCATTAGTTGAGAAAAAAAATATTTTTATTTTTAGGAGTTTTATGGTAAGAAGAGATGTTTAGGAGCTATATAGAATCAATTTTTTATTAAAAAAAAATTTAGCCTTTATTTGGGCTGCGGAAAGCAAATGCTTCAAAAACGTCATACTTGGCTTACGGGAACCGATATTACAAAAAAACTAAAACCCATAGAGAAAATCTGAAAGCAGGATGTTATAGACACATCATATATATGGTTCTGCATCCATAGAAAAAATCAAATTTAATCTATGCATAATATTTTCCGAGTTACTGGAGCCGCCGTTTGCTACATTTGCATTCTGACGCCATTTCGTATTTGCCCATAGTCCCTCAATTTTGAATATTTAAATATTTTTGAAAAATACAAAAAGCATTTTTGTAGATTCATTATACGAACATGTCTTGTGATTTTTATCAAAATCAAAGAACTTTAATATTTGGTGGTGTAAGTGGCCACTATGACGTGAAATGGTTTCTAATATATAATATATAAATTTTTATTTATATATATAAATATATAAAAATTGATTTGAAAATCCATTAAAGAATTCATCATAGATTACGTACGTATTTTTAAATTGGTACCATAGTTCAGACGAAGTTGGAGTAAAAAGCTGTTTTCTGTTCCATAAGGATGCATGTTAAAGGCCTCCGAAACACCAACTTTGGGAATTTTTTGTGGTGAAGCTATTTGAGATGGAATTTTTTGGTTTTCATTTCTCAATAGAGGGCGAGTTGAACTATTTTTATAAAATAAAACATTCAAAAAAATTAAATCGCTCACTCTACTATAAGTCATGATTTATGCAACAGCATGGTAGCATGCCAAAAATATTTCTAATATTTTTTATATATTTTTTTCCTATACTATATAAAGATAACCCAATGCTCAAGTAATCGTATTGATTTTGTAAAATAACACAATTATCAAAAGACAGTAATGGAATTATGAGACGTACGTCCATATTTGTCATGGTTGCGCTTTTTTTTTTTTATTATGTACAGACCTTAATAAAAAAATGCATGCTTAGCTAATTTTTGTTCCTTGCAATATGTACCACGGTTATAGCCTAGCAATTGTAATATTGGTCAGAAAAATTCACAATAAAAAATATTAAGAAATATATTTGCCAAACGGCAGCGACGCAAAGTTGGCTCCGAGCACTAGGTGCAAGAATGGGCTTGCCTAAAAACCTCGCCGCAATAAAGATATTTTCTATTCTATTCTATATAATATATAACAGTGCGCCAGGGGACCATTTTATGCTTATTTCGTAATATCACTTTAACTTTTTAGTTTATATCTACGAAATTCAAAAATATTATTAATTCATCTTGGTACGTCCTTTTATAGGCCTTCCTATAAAGTCTATAAACACAACAGATTTTTTTTAAACAAAATCTGAGGGGGGTTTATATTTTTTTACGGGACTATTTGTTCCGGAAAGAAAAAATGAGATATTATTATAGAATGTGAAAATTTTAGTGGCTTAATCGAAAGAAGGGGTAACAAAATATATTGTACTGTGACTTTTTTCAGATTTTTCTGAGACCGGGAACCATTTTTAAAAAATTATTGAAAGTCTAATTTTATGACGTCACGGGCGGCACATCCCTATCCTTTTTCTTAAGGTGTACCGCACGTGACGTCATCAAAATAGAATTTCAATAATTTTTTAAAAAAGTTCCCAGTCTCAGAAAAATCTGAAAAAATTCACAGTACCCTATTTTTACCCCTTCTTTCGATCAAGGCGATTAAGCCACTAAATTTTTCACATTCTACTATCTCATTGTAATTTTTGTGGGTAAATTTCTCATAAGGAATTTCAATTAATATAATATTTCGCCTATAATGAACAACATGCATGAAAAATTTTTATTGCAGAAATGAATAGAGGGTACCAAATTATGCTACTCTGAAATTTTTCAGATTTTTTTGAAACCCAGAACTATTTTCAAATAATTATTGAAAGTGCGGCCACGCCCCCTGGAGGCGTCAGTAGGCGTATCCAGTCTCTATCCTTTTTATTAAGAATTCAGAGGTGCCAACTGAAATCACAGGACTTTCAATAACTATTTAAAAATAGTCCCGGGTCTCAAAATAATCTGAAAAAATTCAGAGTAGCATAATTTGGCACCCTTTATTCATTTCTGCAATAAATTTTTTTCATGTATGTTGTCCATTCACGCTTTTATTTTTCTTTTGCCGGAAAGTTTTTTTTAAAGTAGAGTGAGCGAGTTCATTTTTTTTAATACTTTATTTTTAAAAAATAGTTTAAGCTGCCCTCTCTATTGAGAAATGAAAACCAAAAAATTCCATCTCAAATAGTTTCACCACAAAAAATTCCCAAAGTTGGTGTTTCGGAGGCCTTTAACGTGCAGCGCGGCCTTATGGAACATAAAACCGCGTTTTACTCCAACTTTTTCTGAACTATATATGGTACCATTTAAAAAATACTTACGTACGTAATCTATGATGAATTCTTTTTAATAAATTTTCAAATAAAAATTTTTTTTTACGGGGTCGTTTTCTTGGAAAAAAATCATGAAAATCCTTATGGGAATTAAACCGCAAAAACTTTTTTTTTGCAAAAAAAAAAAAAAAGATTTTTTTCCGAAAAAACGGCTTCGTAAAATATTTTTTTTATTTAAAAATCCATTAAAGAATTCATCATAGATTACGTAGGTATTTTTTAAATGGTAGCATAGTTCAGAAAATGTTGGAGTAAAACGCGCGCGGTTTTATGTTCCATATAAGGCTGCACGTCAAAGGCCTCCGAAACAGCAACTTTGGGAATTTTTTGTGGTGAAACTATTTGAGATGGAATTTTTTGGTTTTCATTTCTCAATAAAGGGCAGCTTAAACTATTTTTAGAAAATAAAATATTAAAAAAAAAATGCAATCGCTCACTCTAGCTACTTTAAATACCTCTCCGCTTAATTTTGCACTGCCTTATTTATTCATTTTTTTTTAGTATACGTTTATATATATTATAATTGCTACATATAATAATTTAATAATATATATTAATAATTTAATTTAATTATATACACTATATATATTATATTTACAGTAAATAAATATAAAAATTACTATATTATAGACTCGATCTGCATATTAAAATACCGTTTATTACAATTATTACAATAAATTATTATAATTATAATATTATTAATTACACGTACGATCGAGTCATTGGATCGAGTAAAAAATTTGAACTTCAGCCTCGTTTATTGCATTTGTTATATCAGTGACGTCATTAATCATATGTTTCATACAACCGACGTAGGTTTAATAGAGCTACGTCGGGTGACGTCATGGATGTTTTGAACATTGAAAAAGTTCCGGCGTAGATTTAATGCGTCTACGACCGGCGTAGACCCAGACAGTTCCGAATCTTTACACTTCTGCTTCAGCAAGTCACAGTGTGCCAACACGGAACGTCAAATGTCTGAAATTTTTCCCTAAAAAATCATCAGTTTTTCACCAGATCTTTTGGACAGTCATTAATTTTGTCACCAGATTTTTTAAATGGGAAAGTAGCGATCGAAAAATTGCTCCGTGCATAGGATCTTACGTGCACCCAATATATTTTAGTAAGTAAATGGGAGGACAAAGGGTTGATGACGTCAAGATGGATCCATACCATTCGTCTGAAATATGATGTACACTGCATGTACACTGTAAGAGTGTTCAATAAAAACTTAAAAAAAAAAATGAAATCCTCTTTTCACCAGTTTCTGGTGATACATCACCGTGTTGGTAACCGTGTAACACTGTTCGCCAAGTCAGCTGAAGTTCAGGATGTAAACAAAAGATTCCTCAAGGCGGGCTGGAACCTGTTACATCATTTTTTCTGTGCCGCTCCTGAAATCTTTCCTGTCTTTCATTCTTCAAATTAATACCTACCTTTTAAATCTATCATTTCCTTTATTTCCATCTAAAAACCATCTCTTCAGGCAGCGGTACAATCTCATAATCCTCTCATTTTCACTCGCCCTCTCGGTGACGGACTGGAGAGTAGCCATTACGGCGAAACTGAGTCTCTTCCCTCTACATATGTAGAGTGTAGAGTAATCTTGGGCACGTCCCATCATGGCCGATCAGGTTTGTAGTAAATATTTTCAATTTGAACGATTTTTTATGTGTAAAAAGCTTAAATTGATGATCTCAAAGTTAAAGTTATGGGTTATTTAAATGTTTTTGTAGAAGCTAAGCCCTGGTTCCAGCAACGAAATGCTTATTTTCAACACGTATGTCGTATGTGAACCCCTTATCCAGATGTCATCATTGTCATCCACATGTCTGACCCAAGGATTTTGTACAAAAACCTTGGTCTGACCCTGACCGCAAACCGCAGCTGCATTTTGAGCTAGCTGACACAGTTTTGCCTTTTGCCCCAATATTAAAATAGCCAATACATACGTCCCTCTGATTTTAGATTTAGATTTAGATTTTAACGCTCTGCGGCAAATGTGGCTAAACCACGGTGGCTCGCAATATAGTGCTCAACGCACTCTTAAATCCCCCGTAACTCTCCGCCCCCACCACCTCGGACGGCAGGGAGTTCCACTCCCTCACTGTTCGGTTTATGAAGGAATACTTTCCCACATCGCTTCCACTACCCATGAACTCCAGCTTCCACTGATGATCCCCCCTCCCAATATATCTACCTTTCCTAGTTCTATCGCTAAACTCGCTCCAACCTGCCATCTCCCTATTAACTTTAAACAAATTTCCTAATCGGTTGTACCTTCTCCTTTCCTCGAGTGGCTCCCACTCCAAAGTCTGAATCATTTTCGACACGCTTTCATAATCTTTCCACACCTTTTTGTCATCTGCAACTAATCTCCATTTTCTCATTCTACCCATAACTCTTCTAGCAGCTCTCCGCTGAACCTTTTCCAACTCCTTCTTTCCAATCTGCCTATATGGGTCCCACACACTACATGCATACTCCAGTATTGGTCTCACTAAGGTCTTATAGGCCTTGTCTCTGACAAATACAGTCGCCCCCTTCAGATTTCTCATAACAAACTCCAAATTTCTCCTCCCCTTTGACGTTACATACCTAATATGTTCATTCCAATTCAGCTCTCTCTGAAGAACCACCCCAAGGTATTTATATTTATCGTCCTCCCTAAGTACCTCGCCTCTCATTAGGTATACTGCATCTTCTTTTACTCTTTTCCTACTAAAATTAACTACCGAACATTTACCAACATTAAGACTCATACCATTTTTGTCCACCCACCTACCTACAGTGTCCAGATCTTCCTGCAGCTTCCTCTTATCTTCCTCATTTACTATTTTCCTATACAATACACTATCATCAGCAAACAGCCTCATTAAAGAATCTACTCCCTCCGGCAAATCTTCAATAAAAATCAAAAACAAGATTGGTCCGAGGACGCTCCCCTGCGGAACTCCTGAGGTCACCCTAATCTCATCCGAAAAAGTTGATCCAATCTTCACTCTTTGGACCCTATCCCTTAAGAAATCCTGTATCAAGTCAACCAAACATTCATCAAGCATACACTTTCTCCTTAATTTATCTATCACGATACTGTGCGGAACCTTATCAAAAGCCTTCTCAAAGTCCAGAAACACCGCATGCATTTCCCCTTTGCTGTCTAAGCAATCTGCTAGTTGCTGCACAAAACCCAACAACAACTGCAACTGATATACTTTTATTCATTTTGAGTTAATTTTTTTGTTGCAGGGACATATGTAACTTATAGGATTTGTAGTAGGACTGGGTCAACTCGTGCTTTACCATCAAACCTATGTAAACAGAGCATCATAACTAAATGTGATACATCTGTCCCTTCTGTGTCAAAATGAATTTTTTCTAACGCTACATGGCTATTTTGGTCTAGGGGTTAGAACTATTAGGGTTTGGTCTTCCATGGTAAATAATTTTTTGTTTTCTTAAAAGTAAGGATAATATGTTGAAAAGCTTCAGTATAAAGGTGCTTTCACATATTCGAAAATCGCTACGGAGTTCTGGAGCTATGCCGTAGGCCTTTCACATATTCTCGTTCATCTGCGGCAGCTGCGGCGGAAAGTCATGTGAATGCCGTAGCAAAATCAAACTCATCTTGATTTTGCTACGGAGTTCAATAGATCGATCGCGAGGTGCTACGGTGCAGCTACGGTGCGCCGCAGCAAAATCAGCACATTTGCTACGGAGTGATTCCGTAGCGATTTTCGAATATGTGAAAGCACCTTTACAGATCTTAGTTTACGTGAGATTCGACTACGCGCAGCAGCCATCTTGGACGTCTATAACATGGTTAAAGTAGGGGGTGCCAGCCTGTCTAGACAATAGGTCTGTTCGTAAACCCTGCTCGGCGTACTCTGAGCAAGTTTACAAACAAAAATCGTGACGTCATATGCACTGCACTCCCTACCCCACCATCTGCGCTGGTGTAAGAAAACAGTGTAAAAGTGTACACCGAGCAGGGTTTACGAACAGGCCTTATGTTGGCACCAAGTCAGGTGTAAACTTAGATTTGTTTAACTGTATAGCTTTTGGAGGCATGTCATGTGCATAGTTACCAGTAAATTTAAACTGAAAATACAGAATTGTGTTGCAGTATGCAAACACTGTTTAATGGTAAAAACTGTGACCTTGACGTCACCAAATTTTGTCCTACTATTTTTTACTTACAAATAAAATAGATTGGACGCTCGTAAGATCCTATATGGAGCAATTTCTCAATCATGAGAACTGTTATTTCTTTACAAAAGTTCTGTTTCCGAATTTAAAATCACATATTGTCACTATGTATTAACCTGTCACATTACCAGTATTAAAATATTATTTGCAAATTATCTCCAGCTCAGTTTAAGTAAGGAGACATTCTCACAGTTCAGTCAAATTGTATGTTATAAGCACGAATTCAGAGAAGTACCCTTCAGCAGTTAAAAATTAAGATATTCATTTAGTTGAAGCACTTACTTCTGTATTTTCAATGTAAAAAAGTTTTTTTTTTTTTTTTTTTTTTTTACAAGGATACACCCCTAAGAGCTTACAGCTTGCGGTGGGGTTATAGGTAGGAATAAGGTAGGGAACGGATGACAGCCACGGCCTGTTACGCGTCCCAGAATTCACTGAGGTGAGACTGAGGGAACTGTGGAAAACCTCAGTCAGGACGAACACCTCTACCTTTTATCAATGGACCAAAGTGATGTCCAAAGCTTGGGGAAGCACACACAAGTGCACTGGGTGGAAAGCGAGATGAATTTACCCCAGGTAGGGAGTAGTGGGAGTAGCGTAATTTTTACTTGAAACGATCACCCATCCAAGTACTAACCACGCTCGACTTATTGTTAGCCTGACTTTGGTGATCGTTATAGTGAAATGTCTGGAGGCTCGTATATGAAAGGCCTGAGGGTCACAGTTTGACCATCTCTTACAGGAGACTGGCTGCAACATATTAATGTATTTTTTCCTCCAATCTGTACTTCCAGCTTCCTCCATGTAAAAGTGCCACCAAGGATGTTGTATACTATGGATAGGTGGGGGCACTATCGTCAGTTAGGCAAGGTCGTGAGGAGGAAGTGGGTGGTAGAACAATAGAATGTCCTCCATCTTACCATGGGCTGTGAAGCCAAAACAATACAAAATGTTGCGCTCGGCGGCCATGATACCATGGCCTTTTGCTTCAGCAGCCAGGCTCGGACTGGTCATAAGGCTAGGTCAGGGATCCCTGACTGGCCCCTCTGATTTTTAACACACAGAGATTACAAAAATTGGCCTCAGACCCCCTGAAAAGTGGCCCCTGCTGCCTGTAATGCCTATATATGGCCCTGACTGGCCCCTATAGCTCCCCAGTCCGAGCCTGTCAGCAGCTATAATGCTATTGGTATAGACCTAGCCTATCCATAGTACTGTACAAGATCCTTTAGTGCCACAGATTCAATATAATCTCTTGTTTCAGAACTCCAATACTTGTTTTGAGTCATCATTTTATTCTTATTGCATGAAATATGTAATTCATGTACATGTGTATTAATATTTTCAGGATGAGCATGCATTCCAAAAGCAACCTGCTGTGTTTCTTAGAACGAAGCGGAGAAAGTGTTTGAGATATGTTTGTAAATGTGGGGGGGCAAAACCCCCCGCGAGGTATGTTCAGTAGAACACATGTTAAGCTTGTTTGTGTTCTTTCTTTTGTTTTTGGTAATTGATCAACATAGACAGAAAAAGCATTCCAGAAACAGCCAGGCGTGTTCCTCAACAGAAAAGCAGGTCTGAAGAAGAAAAGTCGACACCACCGTGGCATTGGGCTAGGGTTCAAGACTCCAAGAGAGGTTTGTTATCTTCTCTCAACGGCGGCATGACTAATTTGGGTACTTTGCTTGCACATTACTTTTTCTGGCAATGTTTTATATTTTCGTAGGTAAACCAAGTTCATTTAACGGTAAGGTAACACGAATCAGCTGATTTTGTACCCCCATTTCATTAACATGTAAACCTTAGCAAATTCACAAAATTCTAAAAAAAGAAAATTAGGGACAAAATTCCAGAAAATCATTTGAGCCGATTTTTTTAAATTAAGATTTCAGTTTGTTTGTCTCTCTATGGAAAAGCCCTATGCTGAAAATTAAAAAAAATATATATTTAAAAAAAAAAAAAAAAAAACACAGCTTGACTAATTTTGTCTTGATTTTTTTTCTATGGCTTTTAGGTACTAAAATATGTATCTGAAATTTTTTTCAGATCTTTTGTGAATTTGCTAAGGGGGTACAAAATCAGCTGATTCATGTTACCTTACACTTAATTACGATTAAAAGTGTGGGAGGGAGGGAGTACATTATGCAATTTGGATTTTGAAACTATTCATAATTTTTTATAGAAGGGTACCAAAAAACTTGCTAGAGTATGTACTATCATTGTTCTTGTGCAGGAACTGAGTTTTTGTTTTTTCACGTTAAGGGTATTAAGGCCAATATTAAAAATGATCCCACACATGAAAATTATAAAAAAAAAAAAAAAAAATAAAAAAAAAAAAATAAATAAATGTTATCCTTTACATCCCCTATCAGTAGCTAAAATATCAGGTGTACAAATTTGAGCTAGGTTTTTTAGTTAGGAATTTTTAAATTTGACTAAAAAAACTAGATCAAATTTGTGTACCTGATATTTCTAGCTACTGATAGGGGTTGTAGAGGAGAACATTTTAAATTTTTTTCATAATGTGGGATTATTTTTAACATTGGGTGCGTTACCTTACCGGCCTAACCCTTAACTCTGACAAAAAAAAATGTAAATTTCTATGTTACAAACTTGTTTGTGATAATTTTTAAAGGCCCTATGACCATTTCACAGTATTAAGTCCACAATTAGTATTGCCTGAGTATGATACGGCTGCATAAAAAAAAAATTGTTCCAGCAGCAATAATATCAAAGATAATAGCCGATGAATAGGCACCTGTGACGTCATTTGTACCCATTCTGTGGCGACGGTATAGGGAAATCCCTGCAAAAGAAAGGTTTACTCTAGCTGCAACCACGGATATAATTTTAATTCTGGAATGTTGAAATTTTGCCAGGACAGTTTTGATAGTATAAGTCAAATATCCTGAAAGACTTCTGTGGTTGACATTCACACAGACTGACTTATTGCAGTAGTGTAGCAAGAAGAGAAAAATGTTGCATAGGAAAACAATGTTAAATTTTGGCTTATCTTGCTACTGTAATAAGTCAGTCTGTGTAAACGTCAACAACAAAAGTCTTTCAGGATATTTGACAAATACTATCAAGACTGGTCTGGTAAATTTCAACATTACAGAATTAAAATTATGTTCGTGGCTGTAGCTAGAGTGAACCTATCTTTTGCAGGAATTTCCCCATATACCGTCGCCGCAGACTGGTTACAAATGACGTCACAGGTGCCTTTTCATTGGCTATTATCTCTGATATTATTGCTGCTGGAACAATTTTTTTATGCAGCCGTATCATACTGAGGCAATACTAATTGTGGACTTAATACTGTGAAATGGTCATAGGGACTTTAAAAGCTTACTAATTATTGTTTGACCTTTCAGGCGCTCGAGGGTACTTACATTGACAAGAAATGCCCCTTTACCGGCAATGTGTCCATCCGAGGTCGCATTCTCACCGGAGTGGTGCAGAAGTTGAAGATGCAGCGGACCATCGTCATCCGTCGTGACTACCTGCACTACATCCGCAAATACAACCGCTTCGAGAAAAGGCATCGCAACATGTCCGTGCATCTCTCCCCTTGCTTCAGGTAACCAGCAAATTACATAATGGACATTCTGCATGTAAATATTTTATTGCAGAAATTAATAGAGGGTACCAAATTTACCAAATTATGCTACTTTGAAAATATTCAGATTTTTTTTTTAGTCCTGGAACTATTTTTAAATAATTATTGAAAGTTCTGTAAGTTAAGTTGGCACCTCTGAATCCTTGATAAAAACGGGGGTGGGGTGGGGGGGAATCAGGGTAGCATAATTTTGCACCCTCTATACATTTCTGCAGTAAAAAAAAAAAAATAGCTAGGTCGATATTCCATTGGCCATTTGAAGAAAATTCTATGACAAGACAACACTATAAGTACACTCACTTTCAGATTTTTTGTGAAGATGTTAAGGAATAAGCACCCACATTTTGTATTAGAACCAAGATAAAGGCTCAGAGTGTTTTTATAAAGAGTGTGAAAAAACATTATTTCATAAGATAATAAAATAATAAGATAATATTTGATAATTAAAAAAAAAAAAAAAAAATGCTGTAATAATTATTGTTCTGACATTTTTTCTATGTCTTTTAGGTACTAAAATCCATCTCCCAAATTTTTTTCAGAATTTTTGTGATTTTCCTTAGGTTTACATGTTAATCAAACGGGACAAAAAAAAAAAAAAATCAGCTGATTTGCGTTACCTTACCCTTAAACAATTTATCTCCTTAAACTGGTTGGTTGGTTACAAAAAGATGAACTTGTTTTTCAACTTTGTTCACAGTGCTCTCTAGGGCTCCTAATACCCAGT
Organism: Siphlonurus alternatus; assembly: GCA_949825025.1. Taxonomy (NCBI): domain Eukaryota; kingdom Metazoa; phylum Arthropoda; class Insecta; order Ephemeroptera; family Siphlonuridae; genus Siphlonurus; species Siphlonurus alternatus. The sequence continues at coordinate 36,169,235 of OX463782.1, forward strand.
CTGCACGCCAGACAATTAAGTACCATTTCTAAGTGGGGCACATATTATGTTGTTTGCACAACATTCCGTGGTCTTAATCACCCCAGCGGAATATAAACAGCCATAAACTGCCTTCCTCCTACCAATTCTTTTATCTATTAGCCAGTCACACTTAAACTAAATTAGTGTATTATCTGAGTTGAAATTTTTTGGACCAAGTAATATTGTGTCTTAAAGGACAGGGGACCATAAAAATAAGTAGTTTTTATTTAAAAGTTACCCACTGAGTATGAATACATGCCGCATGGTGGCGAGTGCTTCAGTGTAAACGCCCAACAAGGAACTAAAGTGTTGATTGCTGACGTCAGCAATCACGAAAGGCAACACAGCTGCCTCTTTTCCATGGAACTCACTCCCCCCTCCTCCCACCCAGCCATACTCAGTGCGATGTTGCCTGTGCAATCGACCTGTGGCTGTCTATATTTATTTAATTTTTATAAATTCGGGGGATGGTCTGAGAACAAAAATTTACTCATTACTTGCATTAACATATCTTAGTTAAGCTTTTTATGCATTCATAATTGCATTGTCTCATGTCCCTTTAACTAACTTGCTGGCTGTTATGTTGCAGGGACGTTCAATCCGGTGATGTGGCTACTGTGGGAGAATGTCGGCCACTGTCCAAAACTGTCCGCTTCAATGTGCTCAAGGTGACCAAGGGCACAGGAACAAAGAAAAGCTTCAGGAAATTCTAAGATGCTATCAAGGATAAAGTTTTCTATGTATGTGCTGTCATTATGCATATACTCTTTTACTTGTAATTAAGCAAATAAAAAAATATAAAACTAAATTATCACTATCTTTTCTCTTAAGCTTTGTACACACTTATCAGTGATAGATAGGGCCCATAATTCTAAGTTTAAAAAAAAAAAAAAATTAAGATTGTTGTATACGAAAAGCAATGAAAGTAATGTCTAGAAATTATTTATTTACTGCCACAAATAGCAAAATGGTCAAGAGCTTGAAAAAAAGTCCAGTGATACAGATGTTTAATTCGATGAGCTTTTGTATATATAAAGATGCATTTTTTCTCTCTTCAATTGATTAAAAATTAAATGGTAGGAGGAAGAAAATAAACATTGTTATTTCCCTTTTAAATTAGTTTAGCTCTTTTATCTGTTAAAAAAGAGGAGACGAACATATACGTTAAAAAAGTTTTGTTGGGAAAATGATACATAGTGTAAAAGCTAGAAAAAAGAGAAAAGCCCACAAGTATGATTGTGTGCATATTCCCTCTGTACTGTAAATTAGCTTACCTTCCCATCTAGCTGTGTCACCGAGTCAGTTATCAGTAAAATTAATTTAATCCTTCATATCCGTCCTGGCTGCATGAAATTTTCCACAGTTCCCTCAGTGAATTCAGGGATGCATTTATAATAGAGGTCTTTTAGGCTAGAGCTTGTTAGTTAGCACTCTACCTATAGACCCTAGCTCTGTCTTGATGAGCTTGTGGGTATATATTCTCTTTTAACAAAATTAATAAAGTAGCAGAAAGAGTGCAATATAGACTTGTAATGTATATTAGTGAAACTAATTTACATTTTTAATAATTATGTTTTTTCGTAATTTGAGCAAACTGCTAATTCAAAAACTTTCTGAAAACTTTGCATATGATAATTAAAAGAGCAGAGAACACTGAAAAGCACTATAAAAATTGAATTTCAAATTGTACACATGTTTTTAAATATTCCTCAAAAAAGAAGTGACAAAAAAATTATTATTTTGATGTATTTTTATTTTTTTTTTTATAAATGAATTATTTTATAGTTAAAAAACATAAAATTAAGGATGAATCTCAGTAGGTTGATATCTCGCAATCGTACCGCCTGAATGCAACAAGATATGCAGGGGACTTAGAACTCACCATCAAAATAGGTGGCATACAAATTTTGAAGCGAATCTGTCTTATCAGTTTTGTGAAAACTGAGGTAGAAGTTTAACATTAGCCTTATGGACGGAAACCGGAAATGGAGCTGTTGTAAGAAAACTGCAAGACTGAATTTGCTCAAACCATAAGCGATTAAGTTTTAGAACATTCTCGATTTTTTAAAATTTATTTCATTCAATTCGTTTGCAGGAAAATATTTTTTGATTCCGAAGTAACTGAGATTAATCGTTAAAAGTATATATGTAATTAAAAGTACAACTACATTTTTTTGGAATATATATATATATATATATTTGAATTTGGTCATTTGGTCAACTTGCATTATAATTTATTATAAAAATTACGTACAGAGTCTATATTATAATTAATATATATTATATTTATAATATATTATAGTGCGCATCACATTACATCAGAGAGAGCTGATGTATTGTGATGCTGATATTGAAATGCTGCGAAATTCAGAACAATTTAATGATATGATATTGAGTATGAAGACAAAGTAGAGTGAGCGATTGCAAAATTATTGAAATTTTTGTGGGTTAATTCCCATAAGGATTTTCAATATTTTCTTCCGGAAAAAAACATCCCAGTATTTTTTTGTTTTTATTTGAAAATCCATTAAAGAATTCATCATACATATAGGTATTTTTTAAATAGTACCATAGTTTGGACCAAGTTCTAATAAAAAGCCGTGTTCTGTACGTTCCATATTAAGCCTGCATGTTAAATGTCTCCAAAAAAACACCTTTGTGAATTTGTTGTGGTGAAGCTATTTGAGATGGAATTTTTTGGTTTCCATTTCTCAATAAAAGGCAGGTCGTTAAACTTTAATATTTTTAGAAAATAAAACATTTAAAAAATGCAATCACTCACTCCACTTTAACTTGTAATAATGTAACAAAATCAAAATAAAACATGTCACTGAAGTCACGTACGTAGAGATGGCTTAAGAGGGGCTATACAGTGTTTTCTACGCCAAGTAACGATTTTGACTGAGATTTCCACAGTTCCTTTCAGTTTTAAGATGAATACCAGGATGAAGTTGTTATATATATAGGCTGCCATTAAAAAAAACTTGTCTAATTAATTGCCAATCAAATTTTGTTGTTTCAAGTCATGTTAAAATAATTTTTATGTACTCAAATATAATTGACTGTACAGACCACCTGTTTCCTAATGTCACTTTTTATGTGCTAATGGGGACGTCATGCACGATTAATGTCCGCTTTAAGGAGCTAACATAATTTTGAGACCCGTCTGAAAGTTAGGCAACTTGTTCAGCAGCAAAGCAGGGTGGGGTACATATTATATGTGACAGGGGCAAGATGGCATCCGTACCACGCATTGTGCATAATACTTTTAGACATAATACAATCTAGACTCCTTTAATTAGGTCTCACAGAAATTATTTATTTAACCTCTGACATAATGCATGGAGAGTAAGGTTTTAACGCGACTATATAGTAACGAACTAGCATACCAATTCAATTCAAAAAGGCTTAATTTTATTAAAAAAAAATCATAGTTCACAATTATATACATAAAGTTTGGGCTTAAGTAACATAAAACTTTATAGCCAAATCAGACGTAAAAAAATATATATTATATAAGATTGTATTATAATATAATTATTCAATTAAAAAAACTTAATTTCACATTTAAATTTTATAACACATATAAAATATAAAAATTAAACACATGATCATAAAATGAAGTATATGAACCTCATGCAAATTTTTAATGCAGAAATGGATCCCTATTGGAAATGTACAATTGTAATCAGCCAAATTACAATTGTAATTTGCCTCATTACAATTGTAATTTGGCTGATTACAATTGTAAAATTTGGATTGCAATTGTAATAACACTTGGTTACAATTGTAACACTCGGATTACAATTGTAATGTTCTTTAATTACAATTGTAATACTTGGAATTGCAATTGTAACTTTTGATTACAATTGTAATGTTAATGAATACAATTGTAATACTTGGAATTGCAATTGTACTCTGGTTCTGATACAATTGCAACACTTGGATTACAATTGTAATATTCATGATTGCAATTATAATACTTTTGGGGTTGTAATTTATTAAAGTGTTATATATACTACATAATATATATACTACAGAGTAGAATTAATATATACATTTACATTTATTAATTTATTTAACTTAATATTTTTTATGTTAATTTTTTGGCTTTAACGTATATCTTAGGTACTATTAAGAAGCTTCAATTGAAAGTATTAATTTATTAAATTTTCATTATTTTGGAAATGCTCGACCCCTTAATAGGGTACGTACCGCCCTTCAATTTAAAAATAATAATTATAATAATAATTCAGATCGAGATGCATCTTCATTTAATATATGAAAAAATAATGTTAATAAAAAATCAATTTTAATAATTTATACTATAATAAATTAGGGGTCAACCCCCAACCCCAACGACTTATTATGGTCACATCAATTAACATAAACATTCATCTATGCTGCATGAACCTGTACTTCTCATTTAGTTTTGCGATATTTTTTTTTTTAAATATATAAATTGAAAAAAATAAGGGTCGACCCCTTGAAGGGTCATATAATTAAAAATTGTAAAAAGGTCAGTTGAAGATGTTCATTAATTTGAAATGTATAAATATAGTAAGAAAATGAATTCATTTATATCTTATCATACGTTAAGGGTCGGTCGCATGATGCGTAATCGACCCTTAGGTAGTCGATCATTATACTTCATCAAAAGAACTCGATGCTGCAAAGAACTTTTATATTGAACCTAGTCCTCACAGTTTTTGTCACATATTTTGTTATAAATATTTGCATACTTTTAATAATGACCCCTGGTATGCCCAAGGGTCGACCCTTAAAATACGTAAATTACAGCTCTGAAGGAAATTAAAAGGATTGTCATTTTCAGTCTTGCAATTTTTTACGAAAAAACAAATTTAAGGGTCTTTTGACCCTTAAGGGTCAAAGGGTCCCAAATTTAAGGGTTACCATTAGAACCACCATCAATTTTTACCCTAGGGTCGAAATTTATACAACGTTGCAATGAAGTGAAATAAATTTCAGGGTCTTTTGACCCTTAAGGGTCAAAGGGTCGCAAATTTAAGGGTCGCCATTAGAACCACCATCAAATTTTACCCTAGGGTCAAAATTTATATAACGTTGCAATGAAGTGAACTAATTTTCAGGGTCTTTTGACCCTGAAGGGTCAAAGGGTCGCACATGTAAAGGTCTTCATTAGAACCGCCATCAAATTTTACCCTAGAAGCAAAATTTATACAATGCTGCATTGAAGTTGACCCGTATTTTTCCCATAGCTTATTATTTATTTATATAGCTCAATAATTTTCTTCCTATTAAGAAAGCAGTAGCAGCGCAATGGTAAGTGTATGATCAGCAGTGGTAACCGAAGTACAGCAACGCAGGTTTGGGTTAGAAGTTAGATCGGTGACCGCTTTTTGTAGATTTTACAATCGTAATTATTACAATTGTAATAATTGCAATTGTAGTTCAATACAATTGTAATAAGGTCTTTACAATTGTAAAAATTACCATTGTAATATTGCAAAAACACAATCGTAATTTTGATGGCTGTACAATTGTAATAATTACAATTGTAAATTTCCACTAGGGTAGAGGGTGCAAAGTTATGCTACCCTGATTTTTTTCATTTTTTTTTAAAGCCTTGGAATTATTTTTAAAAAATTATTAAAATTCCTTCTTGTGACGTCACGAGGCGCCTCTCCTTAAGACGTCACAAAAAGGAATTTCAATATTTGTTTAAAAATACTTCCAGGGCTGTAAAAAATCTTAAAAAAAAATCAGGATTATAGCTTAGCTTTGCACCTTCCATCCATTTCTGCAATAAAAAAATTTAGTTCGATACTCCATTGCTTGAAACTTATGTGTTAGAATAGCTGGCATTTGTGACCTTATTTTAAAAAGGGGTGATATTAGTAACGATAGTGGTCTGGCTTGTAGGGTCCCTCCAGGGGAAGGCCTAAGTATGAGGCCTGGTCTGGTGTGAGCTTCGTCAGCTTTACCCCTAGGTGATCAAGGTGAAGATCTGCTACCTCTTCATCCAGCTGCAAACACAATTTTTGTAAGTAACAAGGCAGTAGAGATTAAATATATCAAAATCAAAATATATTACATTATTTTAATTTTGACCTTGTTCTTTGCTGAATACCACAGTTATTATTACTTATTCACAGGCATGGATCCAAGGGTGGGGGGGCGATGGGGGCGATCCAAAAGGTCCCAAAATACATTGAAGTTGTTACCCCACCCGTCGCCCCCACCCCCCTCTCACTAAAAATCTTAACATTACGGGATACGGCCCCCCCCCCCCCCCCCCCAGAGCTAAAACAGAATTTGTTCAGTTTCATTCTCCCATGCAGGCAGATTCCAACTCATATCCATCTTTTTCAACTTTTCAATGAAACAATTAAAAGATCAGTCTTTGTTAAATTCCTTGGTTTTTGTAACATAATATATTAATAAATGTTTAGACTTGAAAACAAATATAAATTCAATACTCTGGGAGTTTCATGTTATAAAAATAATAAAATAAAATATTAGCAATAATTAATCTATATGGCAGTCGATCAATGGACAACTTGCATGACATTTTTTATTGCATGGCATAAATGGATAGAGCCTGATAGAGGGTACCAAATTATGCTACTCTGAAACTCTTCAGATTTTTTTTGAGAGTGGGAACTATTTTTAAAAAATTATTAAAAGTCAGTTTTATGACGTCAAGGGCGTTTAGCGCCTATCCTTTTTTTAAGGACAGACTCTTCGTGACGTCATAAAATCGACTATTAATAATTTTTTTAAAAATAGTTCCCGGTCTCTAAAAAATCTGAAAAAATTCAGAGTAGCATAACTTTGCACCCTCTATCCATTTCTTCAATAAAAAAATGTCATGATGCAAATTGTCCATTTACAGAATAATGGAGAATGAACAACATCCGTGAAAATTTTTTATCGCAGAAATGAATAGAGGGTACCAAATTATGCTACTTTGAATTTTTTCAGCTTTCTTTGAAACCCAGAACTATTTTTAAATACTTATTGAAAGTGCAGCCACGCCCCCTGGAGGCGTCAATATTCTCGGTCGTATTCTTTTTTATTAAGTATTCAGAGGTGCCAGCTTAATTTACAGAACTTTCAATAATTATTTAAAAATAGTTCAGGTTTCAAAAAATCTGAAAAAATTCAGAGTAGCATAATTTGGTACCCTCTATTCATTTCTGCAATACAAATATTTCATGTATGTTGTCCATTATTAATCACAAAAAAAGTTTACCTTTTTTGGCAGCCTGTGAATTCCAACAGGGTAGTGTCCTGGCTTTGTCCAGAGCTCAATCTGGGCAAGGGTCTGGTTTGAGAAGGAGTTGCTCATGACGAATGACGGGTGGCCCATTGCACAGCCCAGATTCACCAAGCAACCCTCTGCCAGCACGATGATGTGACGACCAGATGGCATTGTGTATCGGTCAACCTGGACACAAGATCATTCTCATTACAAATACAATTTACAGAACATTTGACACTTTTTTTTTTTTTACAAGGATGCACACCTAAGAGCTTTTATAGCTCGCGGTGGGGTTATGGGTATTAGGGATAAGGTATATAGGGAACGGATGGTAGCCACGGCCTGTTACGCGTCCCAGCATTCGTTGAGGTGAGACTGAGGGAACCGTGGAAATCCTCAGTCAGGACGGACACGTCTACTTTTTATCAACGGACCAAATTGATGGGGAACCACACACAAGTGCATCACTGTACTGGGTGGAAAACGAGATGAATTTACCCCAGGAAGGGAGCTTCGTGATTTTTGAAACGCGCTGTCACCTATCGAAGTATTAACCATGCTTAAGTTGCCAAGTGCCGCTCAACGTTGCTTGACTTCGGTGATCTATCAAAAGAACCGGTAAATGCACTACGCCACGCCAATTAAGCTTTGAGATTAATGGTGGTCAATTTAGGGAAAAAAAGTAGAAAAATGTAAAAAACAGCACATAATACGTAACGTAATAATCTCTTTGATTATAACAATTGACATAATCGTCAGCAATAAAAAGCATAATATTGAGCAATTCAAAAAAACTGTTCCTAAATAAATTTGCATTTCAATTTCATTGCAAGAAGCAAAGGAAAAAAATAGTCAAATAAATATATTAATGTTATATATCGTTAAAGAAATAAATCGTTATCATATATATTTATATTTTCCACGCAAGTTTATTTTGAACGCGCGCGGTCATAAATTATATGAGATAGTGTGTGGGCTGTTTAAAGCTGTTATATATATATATACCCTAGTTGAAAAATAACGTCTTCAACCCATCCTTTACACGTCTAAACCTATTCTTTTTACTTGTAAAACACATCTTATTTCCTCTTCGCTCAAAGTGAGGATGAAATGAAGACAACATTTCTAACATTTTATGCTCAAGGAAGAGGAAAAATATGTAATCTCGTCTTTTTCACCTCTTTTTTTCCTCTAAAATGGTGCAAAATAAGAGGAGAAAAGACGAAAGGAGAGTTTCATAGCGAACGAAGAAAAGATGAAATTTATTTCAACTTGGGCTAATTAACATCTTCAAATCATCATGGAGTGACAACATACCTGAGGCTTGATATTGACTTTTGCAAGTGAGTTTTGCTCGAGCCACTTGACTTGAATTTCACAGTCGAAGTGACCAATGTTGCATACGATGGAGTCATCACGCATATGTGGGAAATGCTCACTTCGAATGATATCCTTGCAACCAGTGGTGGTAACAAAGATCTGTCCTTCCTTGCACGCTTCATCCATCGTGGTAACCTGAAGGAAGATATAGTCAAATTTATATTATAACTTCGATATATATACATATATGTTGTTGTTGTTTTTTCTTTTCTATTTTTTCTTATTATTCCAGATTAACTATTTAAAAAATTACATCTAAAGTATGCAACTTCTAATTTAAAGTAATATTAATAAACTGTATTTTAATATGTTGTCTTACTCTTTGTTTATCCGCTATTTCAGATACTAAACAATTAAAATAAAACTTTTTCCCTCTTCTCGAGCATTAGCTCATTGAGGTGTAAACACAATCTTGTATCTTAAAAAGTATGTATTATGTAAATATGTAATGAATATTAATAATAATAAAAAAAGTCTTCTACTCGCAATAGTTGTAACTTGTAACAAATCATTGTTTATAATGTCTGTCGCATGATGAAGCTTTTAGGCGAGGAAGCGATCGAGAAATTTTGAAGGTAACTGGCAAGTGGCGTCCTACAAGCTGGATTTTTTTTTTTAATCGATAATAGGTATTTTCAGAAGTACCCAAAAAAAAGTTTTCTAAAATTGGACGACTTACAGCATCTGTTTTGAAGCCTGTATTATTATTTATATGACAGTAAGTACCAATCTAATTACAATTACGTAGATGTATTTCTTGCTCTTCAAACATTTGCTCAGACATTGAGTATTATTAAAGGCGTACAGGCCTCTGAAATTACAAATTAGACAGTCATCAAGTAGAGTTGTTAGAGTATGTAATCAACAATCGCATCGTTTTTCTCAACAAGCGGTGCAGGCGTACGAAGTTGCGGTGAAAAGGAAGAAATTTAGTCCTTGGCTACGTCACAAAGTCCTTGCCTACATCACAACTCCATGCTAATTAATCGGGGCGGGCTGTGAGTTATGACGTCATAAGGACTTTCTTTACAGAGCAACTTTGCATGGTTGCACCGTGCGCGAATAAAAATTACGCAAATGTTGATTATATACTCTAACAACACTTGGTGACTGTCTAATTTATATAATTTAAGACCTGTATGCCTTTAAGGATTAAGCTCACCTCATAACCCTCCATGGAGGCTTGCAGAGCATTGATGGGGTCAATTTCTGTGATGATGACCCTGGCACCAAATGCCCTGAGAGACTGTGCACAACCTTTGCCTACATCTCCATAGCCTGCAACAACAGCTACCTTGCCGGCAATCATCACGTCTGTGGCACGCTTGATTCCGTCAATCAGAGACTCACGACAACCGTACAAGTTGTCAAACTTGCTCTGTTGAATAAGAGGAAATTATTTGTGAAACGTGACAAAATTGATCACAGATAATAAAGAGCTATATAACCTTTACATAAAAAAAAATTAAAGTAGTAAAAAATTTGATGGAGTGTAGAAAAAATTTAATGATTTTATTTTAATATTTCCCAGCAAATCATATGGGAAAGAAAAATAGGCGAATGCTTATATAATGTTTTAATTTAAAAAAGGATGGTTCTGAGAGAGAGAATCACAATTTCATACAAAAAAAAAAAAAAAAAAAAAAATAGAGAAAATAAACAATGAAGATTTTGTAATTAATTGTAATCATAAATATTAAAACAGTACAATGAAGTTAAGTGGAAGGTATATCACGGATAAGCTGACTAAAGTAGTCCCATTTGATTAACATGTTAACTTTAGCAAACACACCAAAATTCTGTTGTTTTTTGTTTTTGTTTTTAGAGACAGATTTTAGTACCTGAAAGGCAAAAAAAAAAAAAAAAAATCACAAAAAAATAAATATTCGATCCGCGCGATTTCTTAAATTTTTAACGTATAGGTCTGATTTTCCCGTGAAGAGCCAAAATAAAAATTATAATTAAACAAAATATCAGCTCGATTAACTGTTTTGATTTTTTTTTCTACACTGTATTACTATGTCAAATAAATTTCAGAATAACTGTATGGGTCTGCTAAGGTTAATGACGTGTTAATAAAATAGGATTACATCGATCAGCTGATCCGTGTTACCTTCGAATCACTGCCCACTTCATCAAGGCCTGCGCACAATAATTAATAATATCGATCTCGATTGTTTTTTGAAATAGTAGTCCTAGATATCCAATTTTACATTGAATTATATGCAACTTTGACCCCGAAATTTTCATGGAAGGAGTGATTCTTAAAATTTGGAAACTTTACACACGGCAAGATATGGGGTTTAAAAATTATGCCTGGGGTGTGAAAATATCAAGAAAATTTATTTCTACTGGATTTAATTTGAATTTTACAATGCTAAGTATATATATAGCAAATGAAGTGTACTACTATTTTTGTTCGCGCGCTTCGCAGTGCGCAGGCCTTGATGGAGTGGGCAGTGTTCGAATACATCATACTGGCTGATGACGCACCTTGGTAACCGAGTCATTGATGTTGAAGGCTGGCATTTTGAGCTTGCCTTCTCTTAACATTCGGTACAGGTTGTGCACGCCAGTAGTGGTCTCCTCAGACATACCACGGATACCAGGCAGCAGGTCAGCATGCTTCTCATGGACCAGGTTAATCAGGGCACCACCGTCATCCAACATCATGTTCAGGGGCTGTCATAAAACTCATAAAGTAGTCGTAATTCAATTGGAGTTTTTTTTCATGCAATTTTAATAAAATAAGTTTAAATTCAATGGAGTATCGACCTCAATTTTTTTTTTATTATACAGAAATGGTGCAAAGTTATGCTACCCTGATTTTTTTCAGATTTTTTACAGACCAGGAACTATTTTTAAAAAAATATTGAAAGTCCTTTTTGTGACGTCACGAAGCGGCAAGTCCTATCCTTTTCTTAAGGAGTGGCGACGCCTTGTGACGTCACGAAAAGACTTAAAGTAATTTTTTAAAAATATTTCCCCGGTTTGTAAAAAATCTGAAAAAAATCAGGGTAGCATAACTTTGCACCCTTTATCCATTTTTGCAATAAAAGAAAAAAATTAACGTCGATACTCTATTCATGAGAAGCTTTAACTTGATTTGAAATTCTGATGGTAATATTTCAAACAGTAATAGTACTGAATAATAAAAAGTAATAATTAATATTAATGTCAATAATACAAGCTAATATCAGCTAACATGTTGCTTTTTATTAAGGCTGCTTTAAGGTAGAGATAATACTGATCAGCTGGCCCAATGCTAAAAAAATCCCATTCATAAAAATTATGAAAAAAAATTAAAATGTTCTCCTCTACATCCCCTATCAGTAGGTAAAATATCAGGTATACAAAAACGAGCTAGTTTTCGAGTTATGAATTTTTAAAGTTCTCTAATTTAACATGGAGAAATGGGACTTCCATGTTAAATTGGTCAACTTTGAAAATTAATAACTCGAAAACTAGCTCGTTTTTGTATACCTAATATTTTACCTACTGATAGGGGATGTAGAGAAGAACATTTTAATTTTTTTTCATAATTTTTATGAATGGGATTTTTTTAGCATTGGGCCAGCTGATCCGTATTATCTCTACCTTAAAAAAATTAATGAAAGTCCTTTTCATGACGTCACGAGGCGTCGCTCCTTAAGAAAAATATAGGACTTGCCACCTCGTGACGTCCAACTGGATCCATCTTTTTCATAAGGGGTCACAAAAAGGACTTTCAATATTTTTTTTAAAAAATAGTTCCCGGTCTGTAAAAAAAAATCAGGGTAGCATAACTTTTATTTGCACCCTGTATCCATTTGTGCAATAAAAAAATAAATGTCAAAACTTTATTGGATAAGATAATTATTATAAAAGAAATTTCCTACCTGTCCGTCTGGGAAGATGAGGGTCTGCTCAATGCACCACATATACTCCTCGTCCGTCTCTCCCTTCCAGGCAAAGACAGGCACACCAGTGGCAGCGATGGCAGCTGCTGCATGGTCCTGTGTGCTGAAGATGTCGCAACTGGACCACATCACCTGTACGTAAAAAAATATCTTGAGGTGGATTTACATGGGCGATTTCCAGCCTACGACGCGAAACGAATAATGCACACTTGCTGTAACATCCATTTTCGCTCATATTTGAGGATGAAAATAAAATCATTTTAATTATACTAATTAACGCGATATACGGTGAATTTGCTCACCACATTGCTTTTACGTCAAATCGCTTCGCATCGCCGTTGTTACTTATGAAAATCCACCTTAAATTAATTAGTTATAAATATTAACCCAGTGATTTTCTTTTTCACACACTATACCACGGGGGGGGGAATCACCTGCTTTTAAATAACCACATATGTTAAAGAAGAAGTTAAATATTTTTCTCAACATTTTTATTTCATAATTAGAAATATATGCATAAAATTATGATTTTCTGATTTTTTTCACACTTTTTGGAGGGCGGAAACTAATTTTATAATAATATTTAAAATATCTGTGTTAGGGTGGTACAATCCTGACAGGACAACCGTGACGTCATCAATAGCCAATCACAGCAGCGCGAAAATGACGTCACGGTTGTCCCATATGCACCACCCTAATTCAGATGTTTTGTAACCTTTATTAATTAATTGCTATGGGTTGCTAAATCAGGCGCGGATCCAGGGGGGGGAGGCTTTAGCCCCCCCCCCCCCCCCGAAATTTTGGATTTAACATGGGCAATATAGGCATTTCCCCCACTCCAAATTTTTTTTAACATTGGCCTTATGGAGGCAGCCCCCCCCCCCCCCGAATTTTTTTTCTGGATCCGCGCCTGTACTAAATAATAAGGCGGTGAGTTCAATATAATATTTATGTTGAAGTGACTACATTGCAGTAATCAAGTAAATCAAGTAATTACATGTATGAAGGTTTAATGAAGAATGAATCATGATATGATGGGATATATGAAACATAGATGAAGAATATGTGTGACGTCATCGTTGTCCTCTGTCCTGTCACATAGTCCCTTATGCACCATCGAGAAAAGAGAAAGAAAGAAAGTGCTATAGGCATTGCAGCATTGTGTATTATTGAATTAACTTTTTTATTTTTATTTTTATTTTCTTTATTCGAACTTTTTCGATTGTACAAGACAACATATGTTCATGTCAAAAAAACTTAATATTAACAAACATACATAACATCAAAACGCAACACTTTATAAATATAACAAAGGAAAAAAATAAGTATAAAAAAATGAACCACAATATTAACAAAAAATATGAACCAGGTTTTAAATCATAAGGATACAATACTCTCAGGCAATTTATTGCTCTCAAAAGCTTTAACTGAATAGAACTCTTTACTTATAAGGACATTTTTTAGCTTCTTTCGGAACAATTTACAATCATTTATATCTTTTAGGCATTTTGGCAGAAATTCATATATTTTGGCCGTTTGATACATTGCACAAGATTTGTATAAATTAGAGTTCAATTTGTCTGTAACAACATTGGATTTATTCCTGGTATTGTAATTATGAACATTATCATTCTGCAAATAAAGGTTAGGGTGGGATTTTTTAAATGAAGCACAGTTTAAGATGTAAATAGACGGAACAGTGAGCATATTTAGATTTCTAAAATGAGATACACAGGACTGTCCCTTAGGCAGCTTTAATATAGTACGGAGAGCTCGTTTCTGCAAAACAAAGCATCTATTTAGTAGGGCTGCCTTACTTCCCCAGTGAATAATACCATAAGCCAAATGGGAGTAAATATATGCATAATAAATAGTTAAAAGAGTTTCCACTGAAACATGGTTTCTGATAGTATATAACATAAAATTTGCTGAATTGATCTTTTTGCATACTGAGTTTACGTGCACACTCCAATCTAAACACTCGTTAACATGCAGACCAAGAAATTTAACAGACTCAGCTCTCTTAATGGTTTCATTACAAATTTGCAATAAGTAACTATGACTTGGAATTTGACGAGATGAGTGAAACTGTATAAACTCCGTCTTAGATATGTTAAGGATGAGTCTATTATCATTACACCATGATAGTATCTCGTTTATAGTTAATCTAGCTTTACGTACAAGTTCGTCTTCAGAATCAGCCGTAACTATAGCTGTGACGTCATCTGCATATTTAACCAAGACAGCACTAGTTACATGTTCAGGTAAATCATTTGTGCCAGTGTTAAAAAGGGTCGTAGAAACCTTCCCTCCTTGTGGCACCCCTAAATTAACTGGCAATTTATTAGAGATAAAAGAAGAACAGTGTCCATCTAATATAGCATTAACCTCGACATATTGTTGCCGATCTGTCAAATAAGAATCTATTAAATTTCGACTATTTTCTTCAATTCCAATGTTATCAAACTTATGAAGAATAACATTTTTATTTAAACTGTCAAAAGCTTTTGACAAATCAAAAAATATAACAAGGCAGAATAGGTTTTGGTTCAATGCTGAATGAACATAACTTAGGAGATCAAACATGGCAGTATCAGTGGAGCGATTTTTTAAAAATCCATGCTGACAAGGGGTTATTAAATTATTCTCAGTCCTATAATTAGTAATTTGATCATCCATTGTTCCTTCGAGTAGTTTAGCAAATACAGATGAATTCGTAATTGGTCTAAAATTATTAATGACATTTTTTGGTCCTTTTTTATGGTTTGCATATACTTTCGATGTTTTAAGACAACTTGGAAAAACACCCTCCATAATTGAATGATTGATTAAGTTTGAGAGAGGGGTGGCTAATACATGAGCACAATATTTAACAACAGTATATGGAACCTCATCAGGACCAGCGGCAAGTTTATTTGGCAGAGATTTCATGCGATTTAAGATATAAGCAGGATCAATAGTATTAAATTTCAATGTATTCATCGTTTTAGATTGACTATTGCAATTATTAGGATTATTTAGATTTAGTGGAAGAAACCTATCAGAAACCATGCGTTCAACTGTGTTTACAAAGAAGTCATTAAATAAATTACTTATCAATACAGGATCAGAAATAGTAACCCCATCCGTGCAAATTTCAATATTGCCTTGACTAGATGAGTTCTTTTTCGTTTTGCACTCTGTATTAATAACTTTCCAGGTAGCTTTGATTTTATTAGTAGCTGTTTTTATTGCTAGATTATTTTCATTAATAATTGCAGAGGAAATATTTTGCCTGTGCAATTTTAGTTTGTCTTTATATTCAATTTCTTGGGAAGGATTATTAAATTTTACATGATTATGAAATTGTTTTAGAAAAATGCTCTCTTCCTTAAGAGAGCATATTATAACTGCGCTGCGTATGAGTATATATACATTAACGTCAACTTTAATCAATCCTTAAAGGCCTTATGCCCCAGTAGCACAGCAACGTGGCTGCCACGTGGTAGCCACGTTGCACAATGGTTGCCAATTGGTTGCCAGGCAACGTGGCTGCCACGTGGCGGATGTCCCATTCGGAGAACCTGAGGCAACGTGGAGGCGGGCAACGGTTTGGCAACCAATTTGTTTTATGGTCAAAAAATAACTAGAAGCGGTCACCCATCTAACTACTTACCTTAACCTGCGTTGCTGAACTTCGGTAATCACTGTTGATCATATACTTACCATTACACCGCTTCGTCATTCTTAATAAATTGAAGATTATTGAGGTATATAAAATCAATAAAAATTATAGGAAAATGATCAGGGTGCATTTCAATGTAATGTCATATAAATTTTGACCCTAGGGTAAAATTTGATGGCGGTTCTATTGGTGACCCTTAAATTTGCGACCCTTTGACCCTTAAGGGTCAAAAGACCCCTAAAAATTTTTTTTTCAGAAAAAATGCAAAATTGAAATTGGTAATGTCCTTAATTATTTATAGAGCTTTCATTCACATATTTTAAGGGTCGACCCTTGGGGTCTAGCAAGGGTCATTTTTAAAAGAATACAAAAATATATTTTATTAAATGTGACAAAACCATGATGACTACAGGTTCAGCATTAAGTATTTTTGAGGAAGTTATCATAATGACCCCTTAAGGGTCGACCCCTAAAATATGATAGTAAAATTTAATTATTTTTTAACTTTTTTTTTTCATTTCAAAAAATTAGTATGCTTTGCTGACAGTGTTTTTAATTTTTTTTAATATGAACCTTTCAGGGGTCGACCCTTGATATTTTTCAATTTAACACAAAATTTTGAATAAATTCTGGCAAAAACTACGAGGACTACAGTTTTATGGAGCACTGTGTGTGTATTTGATGATGTAACCATTATAATGACCCTTTAGAGGTCGACCCCTAATTTCTGAGAGTTAATAGAAATTTCTATTTTTTAATATTTTTTTCATATTATTAATTTTAACATGCGTTTCTGACTTAAATTTTATTGTGACCCTTTCAGGGTCGACCCTTTTTTTTTTCGAAAGAAATGTTTTAATATGCTTTCAATTAAATCTTCTCATTAATTACCTCAAATATTAGGTTAAAATCAATAAAATATTAATTTCATAAATGCAAATGCAATATTATATGTAGCATGATGGGTACTTAATTCTCCATATTATGCCACAATGGTGGCTAAGGAGACGTTTTTGGGCGATTCGTTGCCAATTTGTTGCAGCGTGCAACAATAATGCAACGGTTTCATGAAATGGTTGCAACAACGTTGCGTATGTAACCACCACGCAACGTTGTCAAAAAATATCCTTGTTCTTAATAAATTGTAAAAAATTGTAGTGAAAAATACCATTTAGGTATTCAAATTACATTTTAAGAGCAATTTTGGAAAAAAATATTGGTTGCCAAATCGTTGCCAATTGGTGGAGCGTCTCTAAAGCAACGTTTGGCAACTAATTTGCAACCATGTCTCCACCAATGTGCTACTGGGGTGAACCTTTGCACAATATTAAGTACACGGTAAGCTTTGCTTCAGTATGATTCGGCTGCATAAAATTTTTTGTTTCAGCAGCACAAATATCAGAGATAATAGCCGATGAAAAGGAACCTGTGACGTCACTCACGCTCATTCAGGGGCGACAATATAGGGAAATCCCTGCAAAAAGATAGGTTTACTCCCGCTGCAACCACGGCCACAATTTTACTTCTGGAATTTTGAAACTTTACCAGGGCAGTCTTGATAGTATTTGTCAAATAGACTGAAAGAATTTTTTTGATGACATTCATACAAACTGAGTTATTAATTGCGGTAGAAAGAGGAGCGAAAATGTTGTATAGGAAAACAATGTTAAATTTTTTACTTATCTTGCTACCGCAATAACTCAGTCTGTACACACGCCACCAAAAAAAGACTTTCAGTCTATTTGAAAAATACTATATCAAGACTGCCCTGGTAAAGTTTCAAAATTCCAGATGTATAATAAAATTGTGGCCGTGGTTGCAGCGGGAGTGAACCTATCTTTTGCAGGGATTTCCCTATATTGTCGCCGCTGAATGAGCGTGAGTGACGTCACAGGTGCTTTTTCACCGGCTATTATCTCTGATATATGTGCTACTGAAACAAAAAATTTTATGCAGCCGAATCACACTGAAGCAAAGCTAACCGTGTACTTAATACTTTGTAAAGGTTCAGAAGGCCTTTAAGTAAAGAGTGCAGCAGAAACTTAGTGGCCAATCAATTTACATTGCTCTCTTATAATGCATTTTAAAATTAAACATTATAATAATTATTGAGGCTACAACGATACAGCTTTTTTTGAAAAATACGACACTACCATGCCTCGTGAAAAAGAATAATATATATATCGAATGAAAAAGATAAAAAATGAAAGAAATTTTGTAAAAAAGTTAAAATATTTTGTTGAATAAAATAAAAATTATGTGAAGATTAAAATCCATAAGAATAAAGAATACTACTTCATTCAAATAAAAGTAACCCACAGTCAAAAATAACGGTTAAAGTTTTAAATAGTTTTTAAAATAAGTTCTCGCACTCCAGAAAATCTGAAAAAATTTCAGAAAAGCATAATTTTGTGTATATTTTCTAATTATGAAATAAAAAGAATGCAGCTATTTCGATCTCCTTCCCCCCCCCCCCGGCCCCTCTTTCCTTGGAAATGCTATTAAGGTAAAGATAACGCCGAACAGCTGATCGACGTAATGCCCTTTGATTAACATGTAAACCTTAGCAAATTGACAAAAATTCTGAAATTTTTTTGAGGGGCAGATATTAGTCCCTAAAAGTCATAGAAAAAATTTCAAAACGATTTAACGAGCCGATTTTTTTTAATTACTTTTTTTAATTTTCAGCATAGGGCTTTCCCATGGAGAGCCAAACTAAAAAATTAATTTAAAAAAATAGGCTCGTTACATGTTTTTGAAACTTTTGCTATGGCTTTTAGGCACTAATATCTGTCTCTCAAAAAACTTTCAGAATTTTTGTCAATTTGCTAAAAGGTTTACATGTTAATCAAAGGGGATTACGTCGAACAGCTGTTCGACGTTATCTCTACCTTAATGATTGACGTCAGTTAGTACGCGAGTCAAAGGATTTTTTTGTCGAACGGAATCGAATGAAATAAAATTTAAAAATTAGAGAATGCTCTAAAACTTAATCGCTTATGGTTTGAGCAGCTTTAAGGGGGCGGTTTTCTCACAATGGCTCCATTTCTGGTTTTCGTCCATAAGGCGTTTAGGCGTAGGCGTATAGGCGTATAATGTGTAACTAATGTTAAACTTCTACGTCAGTTTTCTCAAAACTGATAAGACCGATCCACTTCAAAATTTACATGCCACATATTGATGGTGAGTTCTAAGTTCTCTGCAAATCTTGTAGCATTTAAGGGGGCCGATTCCGAGATCTCAATCAGCTGGGGTCAATCCTTAATTAATGCAAGATGGAGTTAACTTACCTTTGCTCCGAGAGCTGTTAGGGTCTCGATCAGCACTGCCGTCTGCACAGTCATGTGCAAGCAGCCTGAAACACGGGCACCTGCCAACACTTGAGAGGGTCCGTACTTTCGCCTCAGAGCCATCAGACCAGGCATCTCATTCTCTGCAAGCTCGATCGCCTTACGTCCCCATTCCGCAAGGGAGATGTCCGCTATAACAATAACAAAATAATAGAGTAGTTTTAAAGCATGCAATAGACAATAATGGTTGCATTTTTTTATTTCATCAATTATTATAAAATACACATAAACTTATGCTTTTCTGCATTTTTTCATATTTTTTTGATCGACTGAGATAATAAAAAAAATGTCATGCAGGAACCTAATTACATGGTATTCATTTTTATCATATACTTTTATAAATCTGTTGTATGAAATTATCAAAACAATTAATAATTAGGTACAAGCACTTTGAATTTTAATGTTTTTTTTTCTTTCATTGATATTAATTAGGCATTAATTGAGCCTCAAAAAATTTTATTGCAGAAATGGATAGAGGGTGCATAATGACGTTACTCCGATTTTTTCAGATTTTTTAGAGGCCTACATAGAGTATTGCTAAAAAATTTTACCGAGGGTAAGTTTGAACCCAGGTCCAGTCCCTTTTTATGTCCTATCCTTTTACTGAAGAATTTACGCCACTCTCTGCATTTTCATTAAAAAAAAAAAAAAAAATAAAAAAGTTCTCGAGCTCTAAAAAATCTTAAAAAAAAACAGAGTAGCATCAGGGCCGTCCCATGCGCACGGTGCATACGTTTAATTTTTTCTGCTCTATTATAGAGTTTTCCGTAAATTAATAGCCACGGCTTAGAAAAGCTGCGCAGAAACGAGTTTTAAATGTTAGTAGTCTACTGCGCATGGCTCTGCGAAGTGTGCATGATAAAAAAGCTTGAATCCAAATGAAGCTGCGCAAACGCTAGGTGACTAATCTGCGCACAGCCAATAGCAACTTTGTATGCTTTATGAACAAAGATACGAACTTCTACCCCAGATTGCTTGCGAATTGCAATGTTTAAAAATTCTTTTAATACGTTACTGCAACCGGTTTGGCTTGTAGTATTGCAAATAAATATCAAATTTGAGATGAGATAAAAAGCAACGTTCTCGCTAATGTGGAACAAAAATTCTGCTCCGGTAGGGGCCCCTCGTGCAGCAAAACAGCTGTTTTGAGCTCACTACGTGACGTCACCTTGGGTGTTTTTGGCCAAAATGCGCAGATCAGTCCAAATTCGTAGGGCTGATGGACCTATCTATTATAGTTGTATCATGGAGTAGCATGACTTTGCACTCTCTATGACTTTGCACTCTCTCTATCTCTTTTGCAATAACAAATTTTAAGGTCAAAAGATTGTAAAATAACAAACATTGAACCACCAGGTACTAAGAATTTTCTCTCCCCCTTCTCCTAGATACTACGTACTTGAACATTGGACTCCATAAAAAAAAAAAAAAAAAAAAAAAAAAAAAAAAAAAAAAAAAAAAAAACTCTTTGGGTACAGAAGTATTTTTTGCGTGACACGGCGTAAGTAAAAGCTACTAGATTATTAAGGAAATGAGCTGATAACATTCAAAGATGAGGCTCGTTAAATTCAGTTAAGACCAACCAATCTTGAATTCGGATAAAACGTTACAAAATAAAAACAAAGAATCGACGTAATAACGAAAGTTATGTAACAATTTTAGTACACACGATGATTGCAAAGTGATGTTTTTGCTGATAAGAATCCTTATCACCAATGTGCTAAAATTTATGATTTTCTTTCTAGCTGTATAAAAATATTGTTATTGACTCTCTTTTTAAATCCAAATTAAAACAATTGATCATATAGTAAATGAATTTTACTCTGTAAAAATTTTTTTTTGCAAAGAAATTTCCGGAAAATTGTCTCCAATATCTGATTTAACTTATATTATATAAAATGAATGTATGACGATATATTTTTTATTGATTTCATCTTGTCATTTTTTGTGGTTGTATGTTTTAGTGTAGGTTATTATATTATTTTATTTGAAGTGACATAATATGTTGTCCTGTACAATCAAATTTGTTCGAATTAAATTATTATTATTATTACCATATCTATTGAAAAGCATATAATTATTATTAAAAAATTATTCATAACAAGATGGTATTTATTGAGATAAAAATTTTCATGGCAATATCCAAGATTTTTACCAATAATAAATAAAACAATACCGTCAGCTTACAGAATTATTCTGCAGATATTTTCAGGTGCTTACTTTTAGCAAATCATTAATTTATTCATATGAGAATAGCACAAAGAGTAAAAAGATCGACTAAAAAGTGTAAAAAAGGCTGTCTTTTCAGGCTATTATCATATAGATATAATTTAGTTTATTCAAAATATTAATAAAATTTTAGTAGGAAATTTTTAGCATGCAGATATACATTATGCCGTCCATGCATGCAATGCAATGTATTATTGCATTGCATTGCAATAATATATTTATATTATTATATATATAATAATATATAATAATATATTGCATTGCATAATTATTATGGATGTACATTGCGCGTGTACATCCATAATAATTATGCAGTGTGCGTATTATAATAATTAATTGTTATATTATGATATCATCTCACTTTAAAACTCCCATACAAGTTATAAATTTGCATTCCCGTGATCCTCCGCGTTGCTACAAGGCAGAAGTGACATATTTATATTTATAGCGGCTTATAAAAAACTGCGTGTCCCATTTGTTTTTTGTTTTTTTCGGAACAACGCATCATAAAACTGCATGTGCAGCCAGTTATTAGCGAGTTGCATAATGTGCAAAAACTACATTTTTCTCACGATTCGAAACAAGGGTGCCTTGTCTCTAGCATGCAACGTCCAGGTCGAGTCGCTGCTTTTGTATAAATAATGTACGTGGTATATACACAGAAATATTGGATGTATATAATAAAAATACAGTATAATTTTGTAGTTATATATAAATATAACAGTTATTCACTTACCAACTTTGTAGGTAAGTTTTTGTGCCATGATTTAATAATATTTGCAAAATTTAAAGACTAATTATTTTAATCTTCAATATATCACGTTTAGTTGAATGGAAACTTTTCTTCAGAACTTTTGTATTTATAGGTTTTGTTACTTCCCCTATAACTTGTTTTTTTTTTTTTTTTTTTTCAGTTACACTTAATCGATCTGCTGACACTTCCCCTCAAATAAATTGAAGTGCAGATAATGATAAAATTAATTATTTATACTGCGGCAGTTACATAACCATATATATATATATAATATACTTAATATAATAATATACTGTATATATATAATGGGGGACATTCACAAAGCACTTTAATCCCCACTTTAGCCCCGATTTTTAACCCTGGTGCTAAACTATGAGCTTAACATGGTTAGCCCCTGATTTAGTACCATGTTTAGCACCAGGGTTAAAAATCGGGGCTAAAGTGGGGATTAAAGTGCTTTGTGAATGTCCCCCAATATATATATATATATATATAATTATATATATCGTAGTGCTCCTAATAAATGAATACTTTCCTTAGCCGCTGTTACTTTCCTGGTACTCCGTCAGTTTCTGCTCATGATCACCTCTCCCCCATATACCATATGTACAATATAATTATATATTATATGCAGTATTAGGCCGGGTAATTTTTGGGTAGCGTCACGAGATTGTTGGGTTGCCTGCTTACAGGATAACGGCTTGATGGTTACCTCCCCTACCTTCTCCTATACCGAAGAGTAACAGTATGCTGAAAAACATTAAAGCATTAAAAAAAAATAAAAAATAGAAAATGTAGAAAAAATTAATAATGGACAATTTTCATATTTTTTTTCTTTTTTTTAGCTCAATCGAAAGAGGAATTCAAACAATACACCTGTGAATTTTTTTAGATTTTTATCCGTATCGCATCATGGCTAAAAGAGAGGTCACGTGACCTGGAGGCATCGCCCGCGTCGCCTATGACGTCATTGAACTGTTCGGACAAACAAACGATCGACTTTATAACGCTTGTAAACAACCACGTTGCTATTATGGAAACAAGCAACAATTAATTTATAGTTTACAAGCGTTATATATATATAGACGATCGTTTGCTTGACCAGACAGTTCAATGACGTCCTCAAGGTTGGCTTAATTTATACAGGTTAAGCCTCCGATTTGACCAATGTTAACGGGCTTAACCAATCAGATTCAAGTATTCCAGGACCCATCGTGCCGCGAAACTTTGAATGCGCCCATGATGCAATGCTATTTTTGAATTTTCGCGGTGCAATGGGTCCTGGAAATAGTGGAAAATTTACGCACGAAATACGCACGTGGCTTAACCTGTATAAAGCCAACCTTGGACGTCCTTGGCGAAACGGGCACCGCCTCCAGGTCACGTGACCTCTTTACATCCCTATTTTAGCCATGATGCAGTAAGAATAAAAAAATTATAAAATTCATAGGTGTATTTTTCGACCTCCTCTTTCGATTGAGCTACTAAAAAAATGTGATGCAAATTGTCCAATATTACAGATGGCATTTATATCGTATTCATATCATCTGCTAGTTTATAAAGAATACACCAGTTACATTTTTGTGTCCTTAAATAATTATAAGTGACAACAAAGTTTAAAAGTTTATTTTTCTATAATTTTTTTCAATGCTCTTCAGCATACTGTTGCTCTTCGGTAGGGGTAGGGAGAGGAGGTAAATATCAGGCTGTTATCCTGTAAGCAGGCAACCCAACAATATTTATAAGTGTTTTGTACACGTGCAGTACAAAATTAAACTATAACAAATTCGCATCTGAGCATCATTGTGTGGACATTTTCAAGTATTCGTTATGTCAATTTCGGACTAAATTGATGAATGCTCTGTCCTAAATCATTTTTGCTATTTTTTTTTCTCCTTTTTTTAATGCATATTTAGTGCGAATTACATTATATTATTATTATGTATGATGTGTTCTCTTTTTTTATGTGTTGTGTTGTCTACTTTATTATATTTAGTGCCTTAATTAGTTTTGTAAAACTGTTGCTAAATAAATAATAATTTAAATTTGAATCGTTGACGCTACCCTACACCTCCCCTTTTTAGCTTTTCCACTCATCTCCTCCCATCCCTTCAAATTTCTGGTAATTTTGTACATGGCATATTGTGGTCAATCTAATTTTGTCTCCGTTTTTCCTCGAAGGAAGTCCAGCCCAGCTAATATTATAGCTTTCTTTTAGTATTTGTGTCACGCTCTCTTTTTTCTTAAAGATTTCCTTCCCGTCACTCACCATGCCCCCTTCATCTTCTATTATACAGTAGCCGTCACATTTATCTGGCTCACGGTCGTCTTTGTAACGCGCTCAGTCATTGGTAGATGGTTAGTAAAGAAGGACATCATTGGCCGAGCCGAGCCGAATGACTCCCGAGCGCTTCCGACCATGAGGCTTCTAAATGTGACGGCCCCTGTATAGTTTTTCCTATTACTCGTCTTGCCGCTTTTCTCTCTACCTGCTCCTTCTTTTCTTTCTCTCAATATAATAATAATAATAATAATAACTTCGGGAACAAGATGGGTACATGGCTGGTCCACCTTCGTGTCGGAGCCATAAGGTCACCCATGCATTCTACATGGATGACCTGAAAATCTATGGTTCTAGCAAACGCAAGCTCAGGAAGTCGCTTGATCTTGTTAGTAGCTTTGCAGCAGACACGGGGATGGAGTTGGGCTTGGACAAGTGTGCGGTCCTGCACATTCGACATGGCAAGGTGTGTGGCCAACGAAAAGACATGGAGCTGGTAGACGGGAACATCATTAAACATCTCGATGCCGAAGCACGGTACAAGTACCTGGGCGTGAGTGAAAGTCACGTTCAGGATACAGCATTGTGCCAGAAGGTGCTTCGTGGGGAGTATATTCGACGCCTGAAGAAGATCTGGAGTTCCAGGTTGTCGGGTCGCAATAAGATCCAAGCGACCAACATGCTAGCCATCCCTGTCATGCTCTACACCTTTGGTGCCATGAAATGGAACGTGGCAGAGCTGAAGGACCTCGATACCATCACGAGGAAAGTCATGTCTTCAAACTTTAACCACCATAAGCGGGCATCTGTTGAGAGGGTCTACCTTCCACGTGATCAGGGAGGTAGAGGGTTGCTCGGAGTTGAGAACATCTACAACCGAATGGTTATCAGTATGGCGTGTCGTGTGGTAACGAGCACAGATCCCCATCTTCAACTTGTGTATGGGCATGAGTTGTGGGGCAGTGGGGCGTTTTTGTTCAGTGCAGCAAAAAGTGCGGCATGGGCATTGGGAGTACAGTTGGATTTGGTGGAGCCGGAGTCGAGACCGGGAGTAAACCTTGCAGGTTTGCCTCGGACTCTCGCCAAGCAGAGGGTGAGGGAGGCGGAGGTGCGTCTTCTTTTGCGAGGGCACATGGCAAAGAGCATGCATAGCGTGTTCTACAAGAACATCGAGGGCCAGGGCCTTTGCAGGGAGCGTACTTTTGCCTTCCTTCGCTCCTCTGGGCTGACTTCCGTGTCAGAGAGCAATATCATCAAGATGCAGGATGCTGTGTTCGCATCCCTGGTGTACCAGCAGTTGATCTTTGGTCGTCAGCTGGACACCAGATGTCGGGCGTGTTTCCGTTCTCCCGAGACCACCATGCATCTTCTCTCTGCATGTCCTTTCTATGCCCGTACTCTCTACATCGAGAGGCACAATGCAGCACTGCGGGTGCTTTATTTCCATCTGAGGCACCATTTCGGTATTGACGATTCACCTGTCATACCATACGCTCCTGGGGACGTTGAGGCAGTGGTGGCAAACGACCAGGTGAAGATCTTCTGGAACTATTCGTTTCCCACCACTCGCAAGCTCCATGCCAACAAGCCAGACATCGTGGTACTTGAGAAGCACAAGAAGGCGTTGACCGTGGACCTTCGGACCAGAACCTCATGGAAAAGTATGCCGAAAAACGCGATAAGTACCGAGATCTTGTCATGGACTTGCGGCAGAGCTATGCTGGACATTCGGTTGTGTTGGTCGTTCTTTTGGTTGGGGTGATGGGTGGAGTTCCGGGCTCATTGGTTTCTGGGCTGCGGCAAACACCAGGTTGCCGTGGATCTGCTGAGCGTTTAGCGGATGCCATGCAGAAGGCGGTGTTGCTGGGCTCCCTCCGTCTACTTCGGGCCCATGGGGAGGTTGGGTGAGGTGCACCAATAAAAGAAAAAAATATGAAAAGGCAGCCCTGGAGTTAACTGCACGAGAGTGCGGAGCGCTAGGGTCGAGGAGGCACTGCTGGGTTGGTCTTGTAATGATCTATGGGACTGCTTAGTAGTGTCAAAAAAAAAAAAATAATAATAATAATAACCCCCACGTCAATCCCTGCATGTTTCTGCATGTGTCCTTTTCTCCTGGGCTGCATTCAAGAAGGGATCGGTGTCAGATGTTGCGGGAGATTTAGGGTGCCTGTGGCGCCATGTGGGGTTTGACAACCCTCTGTAGGTAGCATGTTGCATGTGTCTCTTTGTCCTACTGCGCGCGGAAGCAACCGGTGATTGGGGGAGATGCATGTGCAAGCACTACAGGGGGATGTGCCTATGTCTGAACCTTGCCGTGGTGTGGGGGCTGCTTGTGCCGTCGTATATGACTTGTCATATGCGGCGGTCCGAGTTCCAACAGACGGGCTTTTCAGTCTGGGAGGGATTTTACGATCCTTCTCAGCCCACATTAGGCACTGCCTGGTATGAAGAGTGGACGCTTGTGCCTGTCCCGGTTTCCACTTAGTTAGACAGGCAAATCCTGGCAATGCTGGGGACTCTGTGGTATGGGCTAACCCCCCATCCACATGAGAATAAATTAAATGGTTCCTAGGCATAACATGCGAAGGCCCCCCGACCATGCCGGTATCTCGGATGTGTCGGCTGCACCAAGTGGTGGGGGACAAAGGGACCAGCCTCTAGATGGGCGATTGAGGTGGACGGAGGAGCTTTGTGACAAACTGCTTGTCTGTTACGAAGCTAGTGAGCCTCAGCGCAGGGGATATATGGCCCGTCTTCTGATGATTTGGCAGGAGCGCCATCCGGAGATGGGGGTCACGAAACAGCAGTTGAGTGACCAAGCCAGAGCTGTGCTGGGGCGTCGGGGAATTTTACCCAGGTCGCAGACGCCTTCTTCTGCTTCTAGCTCGCAAGTCTCTTTCTCAGACTCGGTGGAATTTCGTTCGTCGTCTTCCTCCGAAGATGAGGCACAGCCTGAGCCTGTTGTTGTGCAGGAGAGGGACTTTGAGGCAGAGCTGAGGGAGGAGATTGATAAGACCAGTCTGCGTTTCGAAAAGCGACCATTCCTTCGGAGACCGAGAAGGAAAATCCGAGTACAAGACTTGGTAGCGATGAATGAGGCACTTTTCTCATGCCTCACCCAGGAGTCAACGTTGATGGAAGTCAACGTGGCTGTCTTTGCCGCCGCGAAGCTCATGCTTCCCAAGATGCAGGATAGCCCGAGTGCCCAGGAAAAGATTCGTGGGCAGATAGCAGATCTGGAGGAGAGGATTCTGGAGGCCAGACGGGGTGCGTCACGAATCCAGAGTGTTGTGGAGTTTGTCCGTTCAGGGAGACCAGCTTCCCGGAAGATGAAGCTACTTTTAGCTTCAACACGGACGCTTTACAAGACTCTACGCTTTTCTGTTTTGGTTGTTGCCAAACAGAAGTTGCTGGATCGAATCCGCACCCTGAAGGCTATAAAAGCAAAGAAGCTGAGTCGTTTGCAGTGCTTGGAGGATAATAACGTCTTCCTTCACAATACGCGCCGCTTTTTGGAGCGGGAGAGACCAGCGCCTCCACACAACCCTCCTACGGCGGATGCTGTCCGTGCGTTCTGGGCAGAATTTATGGGGAAAGTGTGGAGTTCAACGTCGAGTCTCAGGCTCTCTCAGAGTTTGAGAAGCTTTGTCGGAGAGTGCAGAATAGGCAGGCAGTGTGCCCAGATGTCACAGTAGAACTTGTTGCCCGATCTTTCAGAGGAAAGCGCAATTGGGCAGTGCCAGGCGTTGATAAGATCCAAACGTTCTGGTGGAAAAAGTTTACGGCTGTGCATCCTCACTTGGCAAGGCATTACACCGCCATGTTAAGGGGCACGATGGAGATCCCTGCTTGGTTGGTGGAGGGACGCACGATCCTGATCCCCAAAGGGGGGGACTTGTCACTTCCATCCAGCTATAGACCCATCACCACGCTCCACACCGAGTATAAAGGTTTTACTGGTTGTTTGAATGAGCTACTGGAGGACTCTATTCAGCCAGTTTTGGTGGAGTTGCACGAGCAGAAGGGGGCACGGAGGGGCCACGAGGGGTGTAAGAAGAACCTTCTCCTGGACCGCTGCGTCTGTCAAGACGCCATACAGCATAAGCGGAACCTCTCTGTGGCCTGGGTGGACTTCAGGAAAGCTTTCGACATGACATCGCATGGCTTAATCTTGAGGTGTCTCGAGATCTTGAATGTTCATCCCGACCTAGTGAGATGCATTGGGGACCTCATGCCGCTGTGGAGGACTCGCTTCCAGTGTAAGGCTGGTGGTAGAGTGTCGTACACAGAGTTCGTGGCATATCAGCGGGGAGTGTTCCAGGGTGACTCTCTTAGCCCCAAACTTAACTGCATCTCCCAGTTGCCCCTTTCTGCTTTACTTCGGGAACAAGATGGGTACATGGCTGGCCCACCTTCGTGTCGGAGCCATAAGGTCACCCATGCATTCTTCATGGATGACCTAAAAATCTATGGTTCTAGCAATCGCAAGCTCAGGGAGTCTCTTGATCTTGTTAATAGCTTTGCAGCAGACACGGGGATGGAGTTGGGCTTGGACAAGTGTGCGGTCCTGCACATTCGACAGGGCAAGGTGTGTGGCCAACGAGAAGACATGGAGCTGGTAGACGGGAGCATCATTAGACATCTTGATGCCGAAGCACGGTACAAGTACCTGGGCGTGAGTGAAAGTCACGTTCAGGATACAGGATTGTGCCAGAAGGTGCTTCGTTGGGAGTATGTTCGACGCCTGAAGAAGATCTGGAGTTCCAGGTTGTCGGGTCGCAATAAGATCCAAGCGACCAACATGCTAGCCATCCCTGTCATGCTCTACACCTTTGGTGCCATGAAATGGAACGTGGCAGAGCTTAAGGGCTTTGATACCATCACGAGGAAAGTCATGTCTTCAAACTTGAGTCACCATAAGCGGGCATCTGTTGAGAGGGTCTACCTTCCACGTGATCAGGGAGGTAGAGGGTTGCTCGGAGTTGAGAACATCTACAACCGAATGGTTATCGGTATGGCGTGTCGTGTGGTAACGAGCACAGATCCCCATCTTCAACTTGTGTATGGGCATGAGTTGTGGGGCAGTGGAGCGTTTTTGTTCAGTGCAGCAAAAAGGGCGGCATGGGCATTGGGAGTACAGTTGGATTTGGTGGAGCCGGAGTCGAGGCCAGGAGTAAACCTTGCAGGTTTGCCTCGGGCTCTCGCCAAGCAGAGGGTGAGGGAGGCGGAGGTGCGTCTTCTTTTGCGAGGGCACATGGCAAAGAGCATGCATAGCGTGTTCTACAAGAACATCGAGAGCCAGAGCTTTTGCAGGGAGCGTACTTTTGCCTTCCTTCGCTCCTATGGGCTGACTTCCGTGTCAGAGAGCAATATCATCAAGATGCAGGATGGTGTGTTCGCATCCCTGGTGTACCAGCAGTTGATTCTTGGTCGTCAGCTGGACACCAGATGTCGGGCGTGCTTCCGTTCTCCCGAGACCACCATGCATCTTCTCTCTGCATGTCCTTTCTATGCCCGTACTCTCTACATCGAGAGGCACAATGCAGCACTGCGGGTGCTTTATTTCCATCTGAGGCACCATTTCGGTATTGACGATTCACCTGTCATACCATACGCTCCTGGGGACGTTGAGGTAGTGGTGGCAAACGACCAGGTGAAGATCTTCTGGAACTATTCGTTTCCCACCACTCGCAAGCTCCATGCCAACAAGCCAGACATCGTGGTACTTGAGAAGCACAAGAAGGCGTTGACCGTGGTGGAGTTTTCTGCTCCTTCGGACCAGAACCTCACGGAAAAGTATGCCGAAAAACGCGATAAGTACCACGATCTTGTCATGGACTTTCGGCAGAGCTATGCTGGACATTCGGTTGTTTTGGTCGTTCTTTTGGTTGGGGTGATGGGTGGAGTTCCGGGCTCATTGGTTTCTGGGCTGCGGCAAATACCAGGTTGCCGTGGATCTGCTGAGCAATTAGCGGATGCCATGCAGAAGGTGGTATTGCTGGGCTCCCTCCGTCTACTTCGGGCCCATGGGGAGGTTGGGTGAGGTGCACTGATAAAAGAAAAAAATTGAAAAGGCAGCCCCGGAGTTTACTGCACGAGAGTGCGGAGCGCTGGGGTCGAGGAGGCACTGCTGGGTTTGTCTTGTAATGACCTATGGGACGGCTTAGTAGTGTCTAATAAAAAAAAAAATAATAATAATAATTACCTAGGGGTCTCACACGTAGAGTGGTGTAACTACAAATTGTGGGCCGGGGACTGATGACCTAGTCGAGCCGCCTCGCCGTCCGTCAAGCAATGGTTTAGAGGGAGAAAGAACCCCGCCGGAGTCGAAAAATTTTAGGAAAAGGGAGCATGGCAAAGCTTTGTAATGATCTCAAGGTACTGACCGGTATTTGAGTTAGCAATACTAGTAAAAAGTACTGTGAATTCTCTATGAAGAACGAACGAGCCCTATTAGAGCATTCTACGACAATTTGCTGATTTTATATGAATTTTTAAAACTTTTTTTGATGACGTCACAACATTAATTGCTTCTTAAATGGGAAAATGCATCAGTTAACATTGCTAAAATGAAAAGTTATTGAGGTAGAAATTTGAAACCTTCATTTTCGTTATTCTATAGCATCTAAAAACCTTGCAAATGAAGTTTTGGTTTCATTTTAAAATTAAGTATTAGATTTGACAATGTTAACTGATCTATTTTCAGTATTTTCCCATTTAAGATTCATTGTTGTGACGTCATTTTTGAGAGGTTTTAAAAATTCATATAAAATCAGGAAATTGTCGTATAGAATGCTGTAATAGGACTCATTCATCATGAAATTCTCGAGCCTTCTGAAATATTGACAAAAATTTGAAACTTTTTTTTGGGTCAGTACTCCAGTACCCCATTAATACATATGCATAGAAATACATAGAAATACATATGCAATATTTAAAATTATCTTATTAATTTATATCTGCAATTTAAAAGTATTTTGCATCGATTCAATATTATATATTGTTTTATTGTCAAAATTAAGTATTATAACTTCTAACGTAAAAATGTATTTTAGCATCTTAAAAATTATTGAAAACTTTTAGACTCTCATCAAATAATCCGAAATCAGGTTGCTTAAATGCTAATAAATTTGTTATCTCAGTAAACATAAACGCGGCTAATGCCATGCAAATACATCTTTTACTTGTGTATAAGACCCAGCATATTAAGAAAAAATTGCTCCGTATAATCTAGGATCTTACGAGTTAAGTCTTACGTGGCACGTCCCGGCCCCTATAATATTTTGGTTAGTAAATGATAGGACATGGGAGGTGTGACGCAGTGCGCTTGACCGGGTCTCGTTAGATTACCGAAGTCAAGCAACACCGAGCGCGGTTAGTAGTCGGATTGGTGACCATTTTCAACAAAAACCACGTTTCCCATCCACAGGCGTAAATCGTTGTGCCTTTCCACTATATATATGTGGTTTTCCTGCATGGCTTTGGACCATTGCACTTCCGGTTCATTAACAAAAGCTGCAACGTCCATCCTGGCTGAGATTTCCACGTTTCCCTCAGTCGCAGGCAAATGCCAGGATGGATTTGCCGTGGCCGCCCCTTGTTCCGGAAGAGCCCGCGAAACGCTCAAGTTAGGTTTCGGAAGGTTCGGAGTTTCAAAGTAGTATGTAATTTAGTAAGTTGAAGTACTCAATAGAATTTGATTAAAAAAAAAATGATAGAACAATTGTTTGTGACGTCAAGGTCACAGCTTACCATTAGAAAAACAAGCTCAAGGGTCAGATATTGCTCCAGATAGTGCGCCGAGTACACCTTTGAGACAGTTCTCAAGGTCTCGGTTCATGGCACAGGTGGCAGAAGAACAATGAATGTATTGAGAGCCGGCAATTAAGCGGTAGCTCTCTATCAACATGGGATATCTTTAGTACCTAGCTATATTGATAAGAATTAAAGCACCTTGAAATTAAACTAGCAATAACAAAAAAATCATAAAAAAAATATTTGAAGGTTATTTTGAACGCCCTCTGCTTGAAAAGCTTATCTGTGGAATTAAAACGCTTCACAAAGTTGAAATTTTTAAACTATATTTTTGTAAACTATAATTATATAATTTATTTATATAATTTTGTTGTGCTCCTTTCATTAATTAATATATTTTACAAGGATACTACGGCCCTTAGTCACGGCCTCTGTTACGCGTCGATCATCCCAGCATCATTCACTGAGTTAATTGAGACTTAAGGAACCGTGGAGCACCTTTTCTTTATCAATTCATGGTCCATGATATTATATAGTATGAATATTAAAGTAAAGGCTCTATCAGCTGTTGCAAAAAAAAAAAAAAAAAAAAAAAAAAAAAAAAAACGAGTTAGTATTTTCTAAAAATAGTTCAAGTGGTCCTTTATATTTAACCGAAATTCAAAAAATTCCATCTCCGGAAAAAAATCCAAAGTCAGAGTGAACAAACAATATCTCGAAAAAATACACAGCTAGATGGTATGAAAAAATACAACAATATCGATGACCCAAGCTTTAACCAAAAAACGATTTAAAAAAATATCGCTCGAATCCATTTTTCCTTAAAAAAATATACATAGAAAATTTCCCATGTTAATTCCCATAACCCATAAGAGTTTTTCTTGGTTAATTGTGTAATGGTCAAACACGGCAGATACAAAATTTGGTCAGATGTGCTTGAGATAGAAATTATAGATTTATTACATACTGATGTAGGCCATATATACAGCATATATAAGAACAAGTCACACATAAATCATTACAAACACAATTAATTAAACGCAGATGCAGACCAGCGGATTTATAAATTAGATCATGAACTGCAGCTTGGTGAGTTAAAACATTTCTTAGATTGGATTTATCTAGCTGAGTTAAATAACAATTGTTTATTTGTCATAGCACACATCAGTGTTGTAAAACTCGGAATGTATAATATCCTAGCCATCTTGGATGCATATAAAGGGGTACCAAAGTGAATACTTTTTTTACATATTCGGGCAGTTAAGAATTATTCTAACATCCCTGTGGCTTAATATTTTCGTACAATGTCTAGCTATTTTACAATTAATTATTCAGTTTAAAAAGTGAGTTCTATGGTCGTTGATTGATTCAAGTCGATGCGCGCCCGCAGCGGCCGGTGATACGACAAGAAAGGGGCGGGAGGAGGTTCCCGTGATTCGCGGAAAATTCTCATCATAGCCCTCTGATATTGAGACACAGGGATGTTAGAATAATTCTTAGCAGCCCGAATATGTAAAAAAGTATTCACTTTGGTACCCCTTTAATGTTTATTAAAATTTCGGCTAAGATTTTCATAATTTCAGTAGGATTTTTTTTTTTTTTTTTGCGACTTCAGCTTTTTAATATTCTATCGACTGAGTCAAATACTTTTTTGAAATCTACAAATGCAATATATGTTTGAATGGCCCTTTGGTTTCCTTAGTGTATTAAAGCTTTAAAATGAAATTGATAATTAGAATTATAGTAATATATAATTATATAATACTGCGGAATAATATTTATTTAACATTTTTTCAATAGTAGTTTTTCATCATTAAATTTTGTATTCAAAAAAATTTTGATATGTCAAATAAAAAAATAAAGATTTTTATATTTTTAACTTGTTCTGTTATACATGGCATATTATTAGATATGTAATAATATTATTATTAATAATAATTAATATTATTATAGCTGTATTAGTGTTTTACATCTTCGTGCCTATACAATCACATTCGCGCTAAAAGAAGTGTAAGGCAGCTAGGAGATAGACACCCCCACCTTTAGTTTCGATGGAATAGTCATTATCACTCGAGAAACCAGAGAGTGAAGATGGCAGAGTCTGCAGAGACGCATCAAATTCAACGTTGTGACGTCGAGGCGGCGGTCCGAGCCCTTCACGGGGTAGCAGCCAAGCTTCTGGACTACGAGGTTCAGACTGCAAACTCTCAGGGTCTCTGTTCCTTTATTCTGAGGGTCGTTGCAAGGATCAAACTGCCAGAGAAGGTTCGTAAAAAGCGCCTATACAGTAAATAAGAAAAAAAAATCACAAAAACATTTTGTATTAATTTAAATAATATGATAGCCATAATTATTATACTTTTTTAAGTTAACTGAAATAATTATAATGGACAAAACATGACATGAAAAATTTTTATTGCAGAAATTAATAGAGGGCATCAAATTAGGCTAATCTGATTTTTTTTTTCAGATTTCTTTGAGACCTGGAACTATTTTTAAATAATTATTGAATGTTCTGTAAGTTAAGTTGGCACCCCTGAATCCTTAATAAAAAGGATATACATGAGACGCCTATTGACGCCTCCAGGGGGCGTGGCTGCACTTTCAATAATTATTTAAAAATAGTTATGGGTTTCCAAAAAATCTGAAAAAATTCAGAGTAGTATAATTTGGTACCCTCTATTTATTTCTGCAATAAAAAATTTTCATACAGTATGTTGTCCATTTTAATAATTTTATTGAGTGCGGGATTTTTGTCTATGTGTAGTGTTGTAGTGTATATTTATATAATATTACTATATAGTGGGCAAAGAGCAGCGTCTGCAGAGTTTCATCAAATAATATTATCCTTTGAACAAAAATAATAATTTGTAAAACGCAATAAATTATTTATACTATAATACTGATAATACATGAAAGTAAAAAAAAAAAAAAAAAAAATGTTAAATCAACTTTTATTTTCACATTCAGAATGACATATAATAAGATTAATATAAGTAAATACGCGTATATAGTATATATGGAGGGGCTTTTGACTTAACATAGTGCATGCACAAGCTATATATACCATATAAAAATATTGTCCTTTTTTTTTCTCTCATTGTGCATATTTTTGCAATGTTTTAAATTTTCCATTTACTAACCGCGTTTTTTTTTTTTTTTTTTTCCAGGGTCAATTTCCGGAGGGTGACGACACGGAGTCCATTCAGAAGGTCTCGTTTGTCGTGAAATGTCTGCCGCAAGTAAAATCTCCACTCAAAGATTTCACTGAAAGCGAAGTGTTTGATCGAGAAGTCTTGTATATTAACCGTGCCGTGCCACTATTAAAAAAACAAGTGAAAACTTTACCAATCGTTCAATATGCATATGCTTCTTCTGACGTGATCTTTATGGAAGATTTGTCAAATTTAGGATTCGAATTACTTGGAAATAATGCTTTAGAATTTCCACACGTCAAATTAATAATGGAAAAATTGGCACTTCTACATTCAGCATCTGTAGATCATAAATGGTTGCATATTTTACCATTTCTACAAAAAGATGCATTCGTAGAAAATCCTTTAAGTCCATTTATTAATTGGCATAAGAAAGCATGTGAAGCTTATGCTCTAGCTATACATAATTACTTCCCAGAAACAGACACAAAAATAACAAACTGGCTTATGAGTACAAAATCACTAGAAACTTTGATTAAATTTGTAAAACCAGATCCCAATAATTTAAACATCTTGAGTCATGGTGATTTTTGGACAAATAATATAATGATAAAAACACATTTAAATGTAGCCATTGATGTGAAGTTTATTGATTTTCAGATGTGTAAATTTGTTTCACCTTCTCGTGATATTCTTGTTTTTTTGTATACATGCAAAGACAGAAGTTTCCGAGAAAAATATGAGTCTGAATTAATACGTGCTTACGTTGAAAGCTTCAATAAAGCACTTGGGTGTGAAAGATTACACCTTGAGGAATTCATCCGAGAGTACGAGGAGAGTAGGTTGTTTGGAGTGCTCATGGCTCTGGTTCTCAGAACGATGAACTGCATGCCTGATATGTACCAAGGAGAAGAATTTGCAGACGTGCTACCCTACATGCTTTCTGGTGCTCAATTCTCAACCCTACCAATTAGATATCAAGAGGATGTAGAATTTAATACCATGGTAAAAGAAAACATACAAGAGCTTATTCAAGTCGTTCAAAAATTGCACTTGTAATTAATAGTAATTGATTAATTATTTATTTTGTCTATTGTATTAATCTTTGTTATACATTGAAATATTGAACTATCTTGGACATTTTGGTAATCTACGTGAACTGAGAGAGGTAATGAGAGTCAGGTGCGCATCCGGAGAACCAAATTTCGGGAGGGGCTGCCTTCATAAGGTGAATGTTAAAAAAACAAATTGGAGTGGGGGAAATTTCTATATTGTCCATGTTAAATCTAAATTTTCTGAGAGAACTGCAGCTCCCCCCCCCCCCCCAATAATATATTAGGTCTGTTCGTAAATCCTGCTCGGTGTACTCTGAGCAAGTTTACGGAACAAAAATCGTGACGTCATTTGCACTGCAATCGCTCCCCCCCCCCCTCTGAGCTGGTGTAAGAAAGTGGGAGCAAGGTTACACCGAGCAGAGTTTACGAACAGACCTTATATTATGTAACGAAGCTTTGTCGTATAAAATAAATATAAACTCTCGGATTTCTCTCTGTTCGTACGTGGCAAGCTAAGATAACAAAACGTGGCCCAAAAACGAGACTTTGTCCTCTGAGCTGAGGCAATACAAAGCAAGAATTTTGCATGCACGTTTTTTAGTTGGTCTCCCCGTCTACTTTTACCGCAGTTGTACCTTTACCCCGAATTCATGCAGGCGCGGATCCAAAGGTGGGGGGGGGGGGGAGGGGGGAAGGCGATCGCCTCCTAAAAATGGTCCTAAAATTACATTAAGGTAGAGATAACGCCGAACAGCTGATCGACGTAATGCCCTTTGATTAACATGTAAACCTTAGCAAATTGACAAAAATTCTGTAATTTTTTTGAGAGGCAGATATTAGTGCTTAAAAGCCATAGAAAAAATTTCAAAACGATTTAACGAGCCGATTTTTTTTAATTAATTTTTTTAATTTTCAGCATAGGGCTTTCCCATGGAGAGCCAAACTAAAAAATTAATTGAAAAAAATCGGCTCGTTAAATCGTTTTGAAATTTTTTCTATGGCTTTTAGGCACTAATATCTGCCTTTCAAAAAAATTTCAGAATTTTTGTCAATTTGCTAAGGTTTACATGTTAATCAAAGGGGATTACGTCGAACAGCTGTTCGACGTTATCTCTACCGTAAAGGTGTTACCATACCCCCACCCTCCCACCTCATATTTATCATTGCGGAATAGAGCACCCCCCGATCCCCCCAGAGATCCACCCCTGCCCGAATTACCACCACGTCTTGCAAATCTCTCTCGGTCTCTCTAGCCATATTTTGTATAACTATTCAAGTATTAAATAAGTAATAAATAAGATAAGATTAGAATATAAGTATTATAGGTTATAAATAGAGGCTTCAAGTCAGCTGATTTTTCGGTGTTCCCACCCGCTATATATACCAAATCTGTGTAAAAAAAAACGTGAATTTGTTTTTTCACTATACTAAGAATAAGATTTTTTAGGGAAAATTCCTTTACGGAACTTTGGTTCAAATTGAAAAATACGGTAGATAATTCATAATTTAGATTTTTTACTTGATTTATAACCGAGAAAAGTTAAAAAAACACTTTGCTTCATTTTCAAGTGCAAGATGGACCTTAGTGACAACAGTTGCGCAGCGCGAGCACATCACTTGAAGCCGGCCTCTTTTCAGACAATAGCATTAATTGTACTTATGATTTTGTTAAATAAGAAATGATGAAATAGGTTGTTTGAGTTATTATTGTATTTTGTATCTAACTGGTTACCAATTTAATAAATTTAATATCCTTCTGTCAGTCGAAGTAATCTTGTATTTTTTCATACCTCATCTCTCTTATATAATCATTAAATAAATATATATATATAAGCATATACATCATATTACGCTCTAATGCATTGAACAAAAATAGAAAAATTTGGAAAATTGACTTTGTTGCCAGGTTTATTAACTATTTAAGGACACAATAACAAACATGTAGCTTAATAATATGTATTCTTTATAAGCTAACAGATGATATTGAAACGATGTAAATATAATATAATAATTGTCATATGATTTATGATTACTTTTTTCTACATTTTCTCCCTTACACGCTGCTGATGCAACATGACAACAATATGACGCGGCAGGTTCCTGTAAAGTATGCAATATGCTTTGCAGTGACATTACGTGGATATTATATGACGTGGATTTGGCCTATTGACTTGTTTCATGGCATCAGTCCATATGGTCAAAAGTATATAATCTTAAAAATTAACATTAGTTTTTATATTTATATTTTATGTTATTTCACCTTTTTTCTAAATCTGACTGCACTATAGCTATATATGAAATGTCTGGTTGTTATATATT
This sequence comes from Siphlonurus alternatus, assembly GCA_949825025.1. Classification (NCBI taxonomy): domain Eukaryota; kingdom Metazoa; phylum Arthropoda; class Insecta; order Ephemeroptera; family Siphlonuridae; genus Siphlonurus; species Siphlonurus alternatus. Next base: position 36,208,343 of record OX463782.1, read on the forward strand.
ATACAACGCGTGAGTCACGCCTTTTCCAAGGAGTTTTAGATAAACGCAACAGCCAGCTATTATAGGTTATTATATAATACATATAATTTATAGAGATTGAAATACATCGTCGTGCTCTAAACACTCTGTGAGAGGTCTTGATGCAAATGTGAACCTTAAGCTACATGTAACATACGGCTCACATTTGTATTAATATATGCATCAAAACCTCGTGGTGCTTAGGGCAATAATTATTCTGAGGCGATGACATTGTAAGCCCTGCTTGCTGCATGTGCATGCAGCAACGGCCGGCGGACGCCGCTTCTTGCCAGTCGATGGCACGGGTGGACAAACGTGACGCGTATCGCACCGTCGTCTAAAAGGTGGATTCACATGGCGATTTTTATCATGCGACACGAAGCAAATAATGCGCATTTCAGCAGGCGTGGATCCAGAACCAAATTTCGGGAGGGGCTGTCACCATAAGGCCAATGGATGTTAAAAAAATAAATTGCAGTGGGGGAAATTCCTATATTGCCAATGTTAAATCCAAAATTTTGGAGGGGGATAGCCCTCCCAGCCACACCCCTGGATCCGCCCCTGCGCATTTGCTGTATCCATATTTATTATAGCGATTAACAAAAGCGAGCCTTTCGCTATAATTAACACGATATTCGCACCGCAATCTGGAGAATTCGCTCGCCGCATAGCATTTCATAGCTTTTGCATCAAAATCGTGTCGTATATATCGCCGCTGTCGAATCGACCTGCCTTAAGTAACAATACGGTGCACTTCTTTAATAATGAAATTGCAGATATCGCTCCCCCCCCCCTCTCCCCCAAATGTCCTAAAATTCATTGAAGATACGTGTTACCACCCTTCCACCTGTCGCCCCCCTTCCCACTCCAAATTTTAACATTACGGGATAGGGCATATTATTATATGCAGGTTATAATTGTTACGTGGATGTTTGTTTTTACGTTTTTACCAGAGCCAGCTGTTTCAATTGATGTCGTTTTGTTTAATTAATTAAGTCTCGTGTTTAATTGTTAGTCAGGTCACGGCAGTCCACGTGTCTCTTCCCTCCTCGTTCTGTGTGCTGCCGTTTTTGTATGTACATAAATTAAATTATCGCGACAATCTTTGTGAACTTTGTTCTATGTGTGAACAATAAAAAATTAAATTGCCTATGCTCACAGACAGGTGGTGTCCTATACTGTATATATATACATCATGCAGCATTTCTTTCGGTATTCTTTCTGACAATACCTTAACTGAGAAATAATATGCAACTAAACAAAAATTTAAGGTTTAAGGGATGAGCAATATTATAAATAATCTGAAAATTACCAATGGAGTATCGACTTCAATTTTTTTTTATTGCAAAAATGGATGTATAGAGGGTGAAAAGTTATGCTACCCTGATTTTTTTTCATATTTTTTAGAGTCCGGGAAGTATTTTTAAAAAATCATTAAAAGTCCTTTTTGTGACGTCACGCGGCGGCAAGGTCCTATCTTTTTCTTAAGGAGCGGCGTCTATCGTGACGTCACAAAATGAACTTTCAATAATTTTTTAAAAATAGTTCCCGGACTCTGAAAAATCTGAAAAAAATCAGGGTAGCATAACTTTGCACCCTCTATCCATTTCTGCAATAAAAAAAATGCGTTCGATACTCCATTAAGAGGCATTCGTTTCCACAACTAACTGTAGGTATATATTATATTATAAGAGGCATTTAAAAGAACTTCTAAATTGCTACCTGAAACTTCTTAGTTATTATATACATATAAATGTTAATTGCAACGTTTCTATGAGTCAACGTATCTGTGACTTCCATCAACGTAGACTGCATGAGTGGCCATGCACATGCATTTATTATATAGTTTTTTTTATTATTTATTTATTTATTTATTTATTTATTTATTTATTTATTTATTTATTTATTTATTTATTTATTTATTTATTTATTTATTTATTTATTTATTTATTTATTTATTTATTTATTTATTATTATTATTTTTTTTTTTTACAAGGATACACCCCAAAGAGCTTACAGCTCGCGGCGGGGTAATGGGTAGGAATAAGGTATAGGGAAGGGATGGTGGTCACGGCCTGTTACGCGTCCCAGCATTCGATGAGGTGAGACTGAGAGAACCGTGGAAAACCTCAGTCAGGACGGACACCTCTACTTTTTATCAATGGACTAAAGTGATGTTCAAAGCCTGGGTAACCAGGTAACCACACACAAGTGCATCACTGCACTGGGTGAAAAGCGAGACGAATTTAACCCAGGGAGGGAGCAGTGTAATTTTTACTTGAAACGGTCACCCATCCAAGTACTAACCACGCTCGACGTAGTCTGACTTCGGTGATCTAACGAGAACCGGTCAATGCACTGCGCCACGTACGCTCAAACTATTTATACGGTAAGCCAGCTTAGATGAGTCTTCATAGAGACTGTGAAGGCAAATAACAAGGAAGTATCTTTACGTGCATGCGGCTGTCAGGAGCAACTTTTTTGTCCCCTCTTGCCGAGGGAGACGCCGGCAGTGCCTCGCAAGCAGTTCGTCAGAACGGCGAACATCTTGGTCTGCAGCCCTCGTCGTATCATAGAAGATGGGAGAACTGTCGCAACGCCGTCAAGTGATATACTTCTTTTGTTTTTTATTTATTCAATAAAGAAAGTGTGCTTTCAGAATCAAATTAAATCACTGCTCCTAGTTATATTATAGCTGACACAGAGAGGGCGGGACAGCTCAGGGTATAATAATAAGCTCCTTGGCACCGCCGTGTAGAAAAAGGTGATAATTATAACCGTGATTTACCTCCTTGAATGAAGGTCACGTGACCTCCGTGTGCCTGCAGGTACAAACGTTAGGCAACTGTTTGAGCTGCGGTGTCTAGCGAGGTTGCATATAACCCAGGGGCTGTGGGATTAAAACTATCCTAATCCCGATAATTTAATACGAGTATTTCCAAGCCAGTTACGACAATGCAGGTCAGCGGGCCACACGACGCAGCCGTGACGTCATTAGCTGACTGCAGGAAGTGACGTTAAGGGTAAGATAATACGGATCAGCTGACCCTATGTTAAAAAAATCCCACACATGAAAATTATGAAAAAAATTTAAAATGTTCTCCTTTACATCCCCTATTAGTGGCTAAAATATCAGTTATACAAATTCAAGCTAGTTTTTTTAGTTATGAATTTTTAAAGTTGACTATCAATTAATTTATCATGGAAGTTTGAGTTTCTCATGTTAAAGAATTAAGTCAACTTTAAAAATTCATAACTCAATAACTAGCTAAAATTTGTGTACCTGTGATATTTTAGCTATACTGATAGGGGATGTAGAGGAGAGCATTTTTTTTTTCATAATATTCATGAATGGGATTTTTTGAGCATTGGGTCAGCTGATCCGTGTTACCTCTTATCCTTAACAAAACGGTCGGCAGAATGATGTGCTTCACATAGAGTTCTAGAATTCCTATTCTAGGATGCTATATAGGGCTCTCAGGCTGTTCTGAGCGGGAAACTTTCGAATGATGTTTAATCTCATCGGGCTGTGCGAAAATTAACGTGTCAGTGCCAAAGTCAATGGGAATTCAGTCGATATTTTGAAACAACTGAAGACTAATATATCTTACAATTAAATTTAAGGTGAGATAAATGAGCGTGCCAGTCGAAACGAAAGAAGCAAACTTTCAGAGGCGCGATCATTTTTGTGGAAAAAAGCATTGTAATTTATGTTTATATCTCATCTGCTGAAAAAAACTCGATAACTTTTATGAATTTGAAGTTCTCTGGGGCAATTATTATTTTCAAATAAAAAGAAAATAAGTTTTGAAGCCTTATAATGACACTAATAAGACAGCTTGCTCCATGTCAGAATAATTTTATTTATTCTGTGTGTGTTAATTACTCTTTTAGGGCCAACTTTGGACTTATAATGACCTTATAATTTGAGATTCATAATATATATATATATATATATATATATATATATATATATATATATAGGAAAGTATAGAAATATTACAATATTATGATACCTAGCTCTCTTCAGCAGAAACCCTACAGAGACCTCCGTGTCTTATGGCCAGGTATTTGATATATCAGAGTTTCGCTGTTAATTTCGATCTGAGAGTGGCGGCGCTGCTAAATGTTCGGCACGGCCAGGTTCTTGCTGGCTGAAATTGCCCGCGTATAATAGCCAGCGAGAACCGGGCCGTGCCGCTGCGATTCAGTGGTGCCGCCACTCTCGCGCCAATCAATTACAGTGAAGATCGGCCAAGCTGGTCAAATTTCTGGCCATAAGACACGGAGGTCTCTGTAGGCCGGGTCTCTGGTACCTCTTAAAATCGTTTCGTGGCAATCATATAGAGGGTTCAATGTGTGGAACATAAATATTAATATAATATATTTTTTTTACAATTGAAAAATAGTAAAAATACTATTTTTCGGGCATGGCACTTGACGCAGTGGTATACGCCTTTGCCATGATTCGTATAATCAGATGGTCGTGAGTTCGATCCCAGCCATGCACCGCCAAACTTTTCACAAGTGGCGGTTGCTAAAGAACACCCACTCGTTCGGGATCGTCGAGGTGATTGATAATATGGCATCCTCCATCAATTGCAGATTATCCTGAGGTTTTCATGGTTTCCTCAGTCACAACCAGGCGAATGCTAGGATGGATTGCTTATAGAGGCCATGGCCGCCCCGGTTTGGAAGGGACCAACAAAAGTATAATAAGGTCTACGAATTAAGAGCCGGGAGGTTTAATATAATAAAAGTCACTTAATTGTGGCCTGCACAATTAACCCTGTACTATAGGGTTAATTTTCAGTTGAAGCAAAAAAAAAAATAAATAAATAAAATAAAAAAAATAAAATAAAAAAAAATAAAAAAATAAATAAATAAAATAAAGAAAAATAAATACAATAATTCTATTTATTTCCGATTATTTATCTTATTGATATTTGGTTCTTATATAATTATAAATATAATAATTAGGCCGTGAAAAGTTAAAGAAAAACCAAAGTTCCTCTACTTTGAAGAAAAAGGAACTTTGAAGAAAAAACAAGAAAAACTAAAAAAAAAACTTTTGAAGTTCTTCGCGGCAATCATTTTTGAGAAACAAATGAAACAAGGCGCATTACCAACAGCTGATATTTCGCGGGAAATCGGCACTAAAAATGCTAAAAATGGCAGCTTGCCGCGCAGAGAGGAAGTTGTGATTTTTGACGCTGTAAATAAGTTTTTTAACCATGAATCAGTCACTTAAACTAAAATATCAAAGTCACAAGTTACAGGTAAAAATATGGGAGGACGAGTTCATGAGAAACAATGGCAGAATTCCATCCAAGGTAATTTCTATTTTGAGTAAAGTTTGACGACCTAAGCTTATTTGCTCGTTATGAATCTCGTGATATATATCATATCTTATTTCATGTCTGCTGCCTAACATTGGGGTCCATGCCCGAAATTGTAAATTTATCATGCGTACCCTTATAATTCCATTTTTATCGGATTAAGACATTAACCTAAAACAGTAATCCGTCAGTATTTCATGATTATCATATGTGTGTGTGCCGATCCCGCGGGCATATCGTATATCATATGCATACAGTATATTATAAGTCTAACCAAAGGCATAGATCCTCTTTAATTACTATAAATAAAGCAATTTATTTTTTCATTTACATAAATTGCATTTCAGCTTACTGTATACAAAAATATTGCATAATTTCGACCCCCTCCTCCCCTTCATTTCGTGCTTGCTCTCTCGCTCCACTCTGATTTTTTTCAGATTTTTTAATTAAAGACCAAGAAGTATTGCTTTTTTTTGCCTATATCGGGTTTGAACCCACGCCCCTTTTAGGTCCTATTCTTTTATTAATAGAGGCATAATTTTTTTCTATACAGTATGCATATGCATGTACTTTTAATAATTTTTAAAAAATATGCATACTTTCTGGACTCTAAAAAATATGACAAAACACAGTGGCATAACTTAAGGTAGAGATAACGCCGAACAGTTCGACGTAATCCCCTTTGATTAACATGTAAACCTTAGCAAATTGACAAAAATTCTGAAATTTTTTTGAGAGGCAGATATTAGTGCCTAAAAGCCATAGAAAAAATTTCAAAACAATTTAACGAGCCGATTTTTTTTAATTAATTTTTTTAATTTTCAGCATAGGGCTTTCCCATGGAGAGCCAAACTAAAAAATTAATTTAAAAAAATCGGCTCGTTAAATATTTTTGAAACTTTTTCTATTGCTTTTAGACACTAATATCTGCCTCTCAATAAAATTTCAGAATTTTTGTCAATTTGCTAAAAGGTTTACATGTTAATCAAAGGGGATTACGTCGAACAGCTGTTCGACGTTACCTGTACCTTAAGGTAGAGATAACACGCCGAATGTTAAAAAAAATCCCGTTCATAAAAATTATGAAAAAAATTTAGAATGTTCTCCTCAACATAGCTTAATCAGTAGGGTAAATATCAGGTATACAAAAACGAGCTAGTTTTCGAGTTACTGTATTAATTTTTATAAAGTTGACGAATTTAACATGGAATTTCCATTTCTCCATGTTAAATTAGTCAACTTTAAAAAGTAATACTGTAACTAAAAAACTAGCTCGTTTTTGTATACACGTACCTGATATTTTACCTACTGATAAGGTATGTTACGGAGAACATTCTAATTTTTTTTTCATAATTTTTATGAATGGGATTTTTACTAACATTGAGCGTGTTATCTCTACCTTAACACCATTTCTGCAAAGTCTTCTACTCGCAATGGTTAAACAAACCATTGTTTATAATGTCTGTCGCATGAAGCTTTTTCATTGTTAAACATGGGACGACGTAGTGCCTAATTTTGCCACCAGAGCAGAGAATGTAATGGTATTGTTGGCACTAGATAACCGTTTCAACTTCATAATTAACGGTAATTTTCCATAAGTTAACATGTAAATCAACAAGCGTCCCATGTTTTTCCTTTCACGCGACAGACATTACTCACATTACACAACAATACTTTGTTTACTAACAACGAGCAGAAGACTTTGATATCTGCAATAAAAACTTTGAGGTCCATTGTTTTGTGTTTGCAGGAGGACATCAAGCAGGCCTGCAGTTCGGTCAGGCACGCCTACAAGAGCTACTACGCTCTCAAACGAGAACTGCTGAGGCCCAGCTGCGTAGACAGTGACAAGGCAGCGACAAATGATCGTAACCCCCCACCAATCTGTGAACCCCCTGTGAACTCAGCTGAGGCCAGCAGTGCCGTGACGGTACATGAAGGTTCAGTACCATCAAATGTGCCAGAGCATGGTACCGCCACCGTGCCGGGTGATTTGGTTCTGGCTGATGTTAATAGTTCCCTTGAAGTACTTTTTTCTGATAAAATAATAACTCAAGTTGCAAAACCTAAGAAAGATATAATCCCCGTGTTCAATAATGGTGGAAATTTAAAAGAACTTACTACAAAACTGAGTGCTTTAAAGAACCAGATCATCCCCCCAACAATAGATAATACTGAGGACCCATTTTCTAGTGCTGAGGCCTTCAGCAGCAAACTGGAACCTGCCGCTGTTATTGAAGGTATGCCCAAAAACATTGAGGGAGCTTGGGGAAATCATTTAAATAAAGCTTGTGAGAAAAGTAAAGGAATAAAAAAATTAAGAGATAGAACTTCTTCATTTCATTTTACAGAAAAATTATTTGTATCTTCAAAATTTAAAAATAAAAGAAATCCATTAAAACCTCATGTACCGTTACGTCGCACGATGTCCGAATGCTTCTCCGTCTTATCTGGTACGGACACTAGTTGTGACAGCGCAGCACCGTCTGACCAGACTCCGCCTGAAGATGCTGTGACTCTCGGAGAAGTCCAGCTGTTCTCAAAGTGCAAGGTGACCGTCAAGGACTCCTCCCAACAGTCCTCCTTCCAGTCCGCTAGCAAGTCCTCGACAGAAGCTGCTCGCACACTGGATGCCGGCTGGCTCTCGAGATGTACCCAATCATTCGAGAACTCAATCACAGACTTTGTGGCCAAGCAGGACAAAATACAAATTGACAAACTCAAACAAGAGTCTGAGAATGCAAAACAAATTCAAAGTGATGGTCTCAAACGTGACTCAAAACCTGAGATTTGCCAAAATGTTGACTCAAACAACCTTCCACAAGAGACCTGTGTGAAGACAGATGCTCTCCCTGAAGTTTCTTGCAGACGAGTGCCAAGTTCTGATGACGATAATGAAGTGGTGAGTAGTGTCGGAGGAAAGTTTGCAGCACATTTTAGAAAGTGCGTTTTTTTCAAAAGTTGCTTGTTTATTTTGTTTGATGATTGGTCACAGCTGTGTAGCCTCTTAAAAATAATTAATACAGTATGTGAAATGTGACTATTGAATCTCATTTAAATAAACACTTAACATGCAATTAAAATTTTTCCCAACATTGAGTTTTTAAGTATTTTCCAAGAAAATTTTAAAATATTCAGTAAACTTTGATTTTATAAAGTCTCGAGGGCCCCCCCCCCCCAAAAAAAAAAAAAAAAAAAAACATGAATTAACAAAATCAAAATTCACAAAACTGAAAGTTTACTGTAATTCTTGTTTTAGTTAAGTAGGGTATTATAATTTTAATTCTTAAACAACCTATCATAAGTAAAAAATCATTTAAAGCCTTCATTTTGCTTTACAGCTTCCAAAATATAGAATTTTAGTTCTACATTTTATTCAAATTTTCCTGTCGATACGAATGTGCACACACTTTCCAGGGCTAATCCTCTATTGAACAAGGTATAATCACTCACGTCCGTTTAAAAAAAAAAAAAAAAAAGAGATTATTGAAATTTGTAAAAAACGTAGCAAAAAAAAACAAAAAAAAAAGCAAACAATAGGACGGTGTTCGGTGTTTAAAAAAAGAAGAAGTTTTTTCTTCTTTTCTAAGCTAATCAGAATTTAGAATTTGGCCTCCATCAGCTGAAAGGGTGTGACCATACCTCCTAGGAATAGAGGATTAGCCCTGGCATTTGCTGATGAGTGTACACACATTCTAGAAAATGCATTAAAGTGCACTCGGTTTCCCCAGGTGAGTGACTCTGACACGGAGCCACCCCCCTCGATCCTCCTGCCGCCCAAGAGAAAAGCCAGCGAGGTCCTGTCGCCCCCTCCCTCCGCCAAGAGGGTGCCTGGAGCAAAGAAGTCGCGGCAGGAGGTGCTGGAGAAGAAAATGTCGAACGGTCGAGGTAGTGAGAACTTCGTGAAAATCAACATCAAGAAGAAGGTGTTCGTACGGGGACGTAAGAACACGAGCTACTCCAAGTACAAGAAGATGATGTACAAGAAGAAGCAGGTCGGAAGTGGAAGTTCCTACGTTGGAGGGGGCAAGGGAAAGTGCTTCACTTGTGGAGAGGTAATTATCGGCAGTTTTCTCTGGTCCAAACCAACATGCCTTCATACAGGTAAACATTTTGTGCATCGATAGACAATAATGGTTGCATTTTTCTATTTTATGATTAAAAAATATGCATAAAAATATGCTTTTCTGATTTTTTTCAGATATTTTGGCGAGAGTTAACTAATTTAAAAAAAAACATTTAAAATATCTGAATTAGAGTCATACTACCTAATCTGACAATCGAGAAAATGACGTCATGGTTGTCTCATCAGGTAGTATCACCCTAAGTAGAAGTTTTAGATATTTTTTTTTACCACTCGCCAAAAATCTGAAAAAAATCAGAAAAGCATAATTTTATGCATATTTTCTAATTATGAAATAGAAAAATGCAACCATTATTGTCTATTTCGGTCAATTTTTTAGGCCCCATTGCGCCGCAAAATTTCAAAAATAGCATTGCATGAAGGGCACATTCAAAGTTTCGCAGTAAAATACTTGAACAGGACTGGGTAAGCCCTTTGATATATTAGTCAAATTGGTAGCATAACCTGTATAAAGCCAACCTTGGTCCAAACCAACCAGGGCTCAAAGCTTTGCAAAGGCAGGCTCATGTTTCATTTGCACATTTGTGCAATAATGAGCTATCTGCTATTGCAGTTCAGTACAAAAATGAGCTTTATGTTATACTGATTTACAGCTCAAAATTGCACTCACCTGATAAAGCTGATTATTGTACTCAAGATCGTTGTAGATTGTGGTGGATAGCTCATTAATCAAGACGAGGGTAGATTCATTAGTAAGAAATGCATTTTTGAGGAAGGGTGGTAAAAGTTAGTTGAATTTATTAACAATGGACAACATACATGAAAGTTTTTTATTGCAGAAATGAATAGAGGGCACCAAATTATGCTACTCTGATTTTTTTCAGATTTTTTTGAGACCCGGAACTATTTTTAAATAATTATTGAAAGTTCTGTAAGTTAAGTTGGCACCTCTGAATTCTTAATAAAAAGGATAGAGACGGGACCCCTATTGACGCCTCTAGGGGGCATGGCCGCACTTTCAATAATTATATAAAAATAGTTCTATGTTTGAAAAGAATCTGAAAAAATTCAGAGTAGCATAATTTGGTACCCTCTATTCATTTCTGCAACAAAAAAATTCATGTACGTTGTCCATTGGAGTAAAATGTACTTCTAGCTAGCTCTATTTGTAGTGTAACGATTGAAATTATTGAGAAAATATGAAAAACATTGGTAAAATTGAACTCAAGATGTCTAAGAGTCATAACCAGTGTTGTCCAGGACACCTGCATGAAATTTTTGTATGCAGAAATGAATAGAATACATAAATATTAGGATGAATTTTTGCTGATTTTTTAGAGATCAGGAGATACTGCTAAAATGTTCTTCACAGGTTTGAACCCATTCCCCTTTTAGGTCCTATCTTTTTATTAAGAAGTGTTGCCTATTGACGCTTCTTTGTACACTTTATATATTTTAAAAAAGAAAAGAAAAATACATAGTTTCCTGGGCTCTAAAAAATTAGAGTATCATAACTTTTGCATCCTCTATTCATTTCTACAGACTTTTCGCGACTTGGAATGGGTGTGACTGGCTACTAGATGAAAGAGTTGGTAGGAGGAAGGCAGCTTACGGCTGTCTATACTCCGCTGGGGTGATTAAGACCGCGGAATGTTGTGCAAACAACATACGTGCCCCGCTAATAAACGGTACTTAACTGTCTGGCGTGCAGACTGGGTATTAGGAGCCCCAGAGAGCACTGTGAACAATGTTGAAAAAACAAGTTCTGCCATTGGTAACCAACCAACCAACCAACCAACAGTAAAAAAATTCATGTATATACTGTATACAAGTTGTCAATGGACAACTTGCATGAAATTATTTAATTGCAGAAATGAATAGAGGGTACTAAATTATGCTACACTGATTTTTTCCAGCTTTTTTTGAGTCTCGAAATTATTTTTAAATAATTATTGAAAGTGCGACCACGCCCCCTGGAGGCGTCAATAAGCGTCTACGCCCTATTCTTTTTTTATTAAGGATCCAGGAGGGCCAGCATAACTTACAGAGAACTTTCAATAATTATTTATCTGGTCATAAAATTTGATGCCCTCAATATCATTTCTGCAATAAAAGAGAAATTCATACAAGTTGTTCATAATTGAGAATTGGTAAATTGTTTTCAAATAACTCGTTTCTTTGATGTTGACCGCACTCTCATCTGACCTCGTAATGTCCGCAGGCCGGCCACTGGGCCAACAACTGCCCGCAGAAGGGCGGTCTGATGCCGGTGGAGGAGGCGGATCAGATTGACGACAGTCCGTACCTCACCCTGGAGGAGGCCGGTGCCCTCGCAGACCAGGACAAGCCTGCGTCCAGGTACCTGCGTTCTTGAGCGTCCTCGACAAGACAGATTTAGTCATGTTGTGGTGTCCAGGTTCCAGTGTCCTTGTACTAACATGGTGGCTCTACTATGGTGCAGTCACGGTCACCAATTTTCAAATTTCGTGTGTAAACTGTTTCACTTTTTATCCAATCAGAGGACGTAATTGCTGTCACGTGACAAGAATTGCATCCTCTGATAGGCTGAGCCTTATATATGGGTCTTATCCGTGTCACTTCCCCTCCTAGGTCTCTAGCTTCCCTGGGTACTAGCGTCCTTCAGTGTCCTTGATGAGGCAGACTTGTTGATGTGTTTGCTATAAATCGTTGTCCTGGAATATAAGTGCCGTAAACGTCAACAATTTCTGAGAATTTCTAGACTTTATGGTACATGTATATAAGGTCTATATATGCAATGAAACCTAGTGGTTTTATAGGATACTTGTAATACTGTATATTCTAGAGCAACGAAATATCAATGAATCAAAGGTTTATGATTTTCGTCATTTATTTATAAATTTATTACATCTGTACAATAATAAGCTACAATATTATTGCATTTTAGCTATATATATATATATTACTGGAGTACTTGTATGCTTATCTTTTTTTTTCTGGTTAATTTAGACATCTGGCCTTATCAGTCACCAACATTTTTCTTTTTCTGCACAGTGTTTTCCAGGAAACTGATGGAGTCAAAGTGTCTGATTTGTCATATTTGCCATTTTGTTGAAAATATTTAGCAAGTATGTCAAAGATAGTCAGAAACATAATTTATGATAATTTTATGCTTCTTTATTGTCAGCAAAGTTTATTGTACAATATTTAGTTGTCTCCTAGTTAAGGGAAAGACAAATAAATAAATAAATAAATAAATAAATAAATAAATAAATAAATAAATAAATAAATAAATAAATAAATAAATAAATAAATAAATAAATAAATAAATAAAATTGTCTTTATTGAGGGCGGGATTTAGGGCATTAGGCCCACTCTTCCATCCAACCCAACATCAATCAGCTCCTTTTTAAGTTCCATTTGATTAACATGCAAACCTTAGCAGACACACAAAAATTATTTTTTTTTTTTGAGGGACAGGTTTTAGTACCTAAAAGACACAGAAAAAACTTCAAAACAATTATTGGAGACAATTTTTTTTAATTGAGTTTCAGTTTGGTTCTCCATGGGAAAGCCCTATGCTGAAAATTAAAAAAATTAATTAAAAAAAAAAAATGACTCGAATAATTGTTTTGTTTCGAAATTTTTTTCTGTGTCTTTTAGTTACTAATATCTATGTCTCAAAAAATGTCAAAATATTTGTTTGTCTGCTAAGGTTTACATTTTAATCAAATGGAACTAAAAAATCAGCTGATCATTGTTCTCTTTCCCTTAATAATTTTGCCACTGAAAGACTTACCTTTACACAGACAAGCAGGTTTGCTAACCTTACGTTTCTCCTCCTCAGGTTTGCTCCGATGCCTCAGCCTGATTCGATCACCGGAGAGGACAAATGTCCGGTGGAAGATAATGTCATCCCCCCTCGCAACTTCATCCCTCCCCTCTACCCCTGGCCAGAAGACGGACAACCCCCGAAGGCCCCCAAGGAGGTTCTGGCGGCCCTCAAGAAGTTCGGACACAAAAGCTTTCGTCCGGGACAGCAGGAGGCGGTCATGAGGGTCCTGTCCGGGATGTCCAGCCTCGTGATGCTGTCCACGGGGGCAGGCAAGAGTCTGTGCTACCAGCTGCCAGCCTACCTGTACGCCCAACATAACGAGAAGTGTCTCACCCTCGTAGTGTCCCCATTAGTCTCCCTCATGGAGGACCAGGTACGTACCTTCATCTCCCTTGTTCAGGTACCATCTTGTTCTACGCTCAATCCAGGAAAGAATAGGCCTTTGTCTTCTTCTTTTTTATGCCCACGTGCTGGCGTTTAAGCCATTTTACTTCTAGCAAGCCAATAGAGATGGATTCTTTCTCTTCTCTCTTCATGTTGCCAGGCAACAAGTCAAGTTCTATAGTTAAGGGTAAGATAACGCCACCAATGTTAAAAAAAAAAAAAACTCACACAAAAATTATGAAAAAATTTAAAATGTTCTCCTCTACACCCTCTATCAGTAGCTAAAATATCAGGTGTACAAATACAATCTAGTTTTTGAGTTATGAATTTTTAAAGTTGACTAATTTAACATGGAGAAATAGAACTTCCATGTTAAATTAGTCAACTTTAAAAATTCATAACTCAAAAACTAGCTCGTATTTGTATACCTGATATTTTAGCTAATGATAGGAGGTGTAAAGGAGAACATTTTAAATTTTTTTCATAATTTTTGTGTGAGGGATTTTTTTTAACATTGGTGGTGTTATCTTACACTTAATTCAGAGCATCTAATGCCCTAATGCCCCCTGTCTTGAGGTTCATTTTTACATAATTTACAAATGTCACTATCCTGGATTTTAAATTTCTTCTGATAGCATCCAAGATAGTCGTGACCTGTATCTAGTCTGAATTTAGCAGTGTCACTGGGTGTATTATAAGTATGATTTTTAGATAATTTAAATATATCGTCCCCCCCACACTTTAGTACTTGCATCTTTTTTCCTGGCTATTTCATGGTACGCTGTGAAATGCTGTGATAAGCTTGGAGTTGAGAGTTACACTTTGAACCGTGATAACAAAGGCTCATTGTTAATGCATTCTTTTCTGGATTGAGTGTACAGCAGAGTGCTTTATCATTATTTACAATTGTACAACCTGCATGTAAATTTTTTACTGCAGAAATGAATTCTTTATTAAACACAGAAACCACCACCTCCGAATTTTCGATACGAGCTATATTCTTTATCAAAATACCTGAAAGGTAGACTTTATCAGAAAGCCAAAGAGTCAGTTTTGAAGCTGACAGTCTCACATGCATGCAGAAATTAATAGAGGGTATCAAATTATATTACCATGATTTTTTTCAGATTATTTAGAATCCAGGAATTATTGCTAGAAAGTTTTGCAGAGGTCTGATTTGAACCCACGCCCCTTTTAAGTCCTATTCTTTTATTATGACCCCCTCTCTCTGTACTTTCAATATTTTCTTAAAAATAGTTCCTGGGTTTTAAAAAATCTGAAAAAATCAGAGTTGCACCTTCTATCCATTTCTGCAACAACAAAATTTCATGTAGGTTGTCCATTACATATATTTTTTTAAATATTATTTTCATTTTTTTACCAGCTGTCAGTCAATCTGTTGTAATTGCCTCAAGCTGTCAGGCTGGCACCTGTTAAAGCTTCCTGCTCTAAATTTGAAAAATTGACTCAGCTTCATAGTTTACTACCAGACAGTTCAGTAGCCTAGATGGTGCCGGATATATTAGCCAATAGAAAGATGGCCAGCTGTCATTCTAGCCTTTTCATTGGCTGATATCCCTGCGCCGTCTAGTCTATACTGAACTGTCTAGTGGTAAACTGAAATCTGTTATCCAGTACTGTAGTTGGTAACACTGACCCTGCTCCATTTAGTTCGTAACACTGACTGCTCTGTTAGGTTAACAACCTGTCCGGCTCACTGGTTGGAGCATGTCTCCACACGAACTATTTAGTTGTTAACATTGACTCTCTGCTCTGTTAGGTTGGTAACACTGACTTCTCTGTTAGGTTAACAACCTGCCCGGCCCGCTGGTTGGAGCATGCCTCCACACGAACCAGACTCCCAAACAACGAGAGGAGGTGAAGACGCAGCTTCTGCAGGGGGAGCTGCACGTTCTGCTGGTGTCTCCCGAGGCCGTGGTCAGCTGCGACCGTCAGGGGGGCCTGGGGGGGCTGCTGAGGGACCTGCCCCCCATCGCCTTCGCCTGCATCGACGAGGCTCACTGTGTCTCCCAGTGGTCGCACAACTTCAGACCCTCCTATCTCATGCTCTGCAAGGTTGGTACCACAACTAATAATAATATATAATATAATAATATAAATGTTTATTGAGCAAAATAACATAATACACAGTGATACATTTTAATACATAATGCTCAATGGGTGACTCAAAAAGGGGATCCCATTCACTAAGTGTCAAGTCACCCAAAAATAAGATAAAATTTATCAGACATTTTACACACAATAAAATAAACTACTTCGTCATAAATACAACAATATATACAAATACGTTAATGATTTAATAACATAAAAACAAAGAATATGCTACAAATTATCAAGGTATAAATTTCTCGTCTCGACAGCCAGCTTATTAAAAGCTCTAATTAGCCTTGGGAAAGTTGAACATAGGTAAGCATCAGAATAGGCCTTAGGAAATGTGAGAGTAACAGACCCTCCACGCAAGCCATCTTTAAGATTTCTTACTATGACTCTCTCAGGACCAAACACATGAAAATCATAATACCCAGTCAAACATTTAAACATAAACTTCATATCAATGGAGTCAAGTACACTAGGGATAGGCTGCAAGTTACACCTTTCAAGTCTTTTCACCCTACCAACACAATCCCTTCCATATATTTTGTATCCAAGTATCAACCGAGTTGCTCTGCTCTGGACTCTCTCAAGCGTCTCAATATTAGTAATAGAAGTAGGGTGCCAAGCAGGCACACCATACGTTAAGAGAGATCTCACTAAGGCCAGATACAGGACTCTTTTAGCTTTAGGCCTTCCACTCCTAAAACTACGAGATATCATACCCAATGTTTGTATTGACTTTTTACGCTATTTCCGTTTGAACATTCCATTTCAAATCTGTTGAAATAGTAACACCAAGGAATTTAAACTGAGATTGTTCTGGAATAGGCAAAGGCCCCAATAAGTATGATGTAGCAAGTGGAGTGGGAGACCTGGTCAATCTGATGCAGGGATCGGATGCGGATGCAGATGCAAGATGCACACGGATGCGCAAAAATGGGCTTGCATCCGCATCCGTGCATCCCAGATGCACAGGAAAAAATGAATGCATCCGGATGCGCATCCCAGATGCACGGGGAAAAATGAATGCATCCGGATGCGCATCCCAGATGCATGAAAAATAAATTTGCATCCGGATGCGCATCCACGGATGCACGAAAAATAAATTTGCATCCATTTTACACTTTTTTTCTCTTTTTTATCAGTTTTTTTGCTAATTGCCTCTAAATAAATCTTTAACACGAGGCATATTTTTTAACTTTATTTGCCACTTGTCGTTTAGAAATTACAAGAAACAAAGTGTATTATAAAAACCAAAGATCGGATGCGGATGCAGATGCAAGATGCACACGGATGCGCAAAAATGGGCTTGCATCCGCATCCGTGCATCCCAGATGCACGGGAAAAAATTAATGCATCTGGATGCGCATCTCAGATGCATGGAAAATAAATTTGCATCCGGATGGGCATCCCAGATGCATGAAAAATAAATTTGCATCCGGATGCGCATCCATGGATGCACGAAAAATTAATTTGCATCCGGATGCGCATCTCGGATGCACGAAAAAAACGCGTGCATCCGGTCCCTGATCTGATGTACATACTCTTAGATGCATTAAGAGACATATGATTTAAATCACACCAGAGATAAACAGAGTCCAAGTCTTTTTGCAATGCCGCAGTGTCTTCAGAACAAGTTATTTCTCTACTTAGTGTACTATCATCAGCATATTGGGCTAGAGAAGAAGACACACACTCTGGTAGATCAAGCATGAAAATTGTAAACAAAAGTGGTCCAAGTACTGATCCTTGAGGTACACCTGAAGTAACCTCCACAGCTGCAGAAACCACCCCTCTAAAAACCACTCTCTGTGATCTACCAGTTACAAAAGAGTCCAACCATTTCAGCATACTACCATCAATGTTATACATCCACAACTTATGGCACAATCGTTTATGTGGAATAGTATCAAAGGCTCTAGCCCAATCAAGAAATATAACATCAATTTGCTTTACATTCTTCTTATTCAGGCCATACATCCATTCATCTATTACATGTGCAAGTAGAGTAACGCATGATCTACGAGGTACAAAACCATGCTGATTGCCATTCAAGTAATTATTTTCTTTGAGATGAATAATGAGTGCATTACATATCAACTTTTCTAAAGCCTTAGAAAGAAGACAGGTCAAAGATATAGGCCTATAATTTTGTATATCTCCTTTTGGACCCTTTTTATGCACAGGGACAACTCTAGCTTCCTTCCACATAAAAGGCACAGACCCCTTATTTAAAGAGTAATTATAGAAAGCAGTCAGCGAGGGAGCCAATGAAGCAGCACATCTATTCAGAACAATAGCAGGGATCCCATCTGGCCCACATGAAGCATCACATCTAATAGCAAGCAGGCTATTGAACTGAGGCTTCAAGTCAGTTGATTTTGTCGTGTTCCCATCATCCTATCCAAACCTATGTAAAAAAACTCAAAATTGTTTTTTTGGTATTGTTTTTTTTTTTTTTTTTTTTTTTAGAGAAAAATTAGTTTTTGAATCATTATCAGAAGACCCCTTAATAGGGGGGTAGGAGATGTTTTTAAATTAATAGCTTTAATAGTAACTGAGAAAAAATTCAAATTTTGTAACATGGTGGCTTATGGAGAAAATTTTCCCGCTGGGGAACATTTAAAACCTCCATTGTAGAAGGATGGGTACAATGATAATAGACAATGGGTAGACAATGGATTCCACAAAATCAGCTGTTTAGGCCTCTGAAACTTACAAAGTCGGATTATAACTATATTAGTAACAATACTTCCATAATACCTATAGAGCTATACACAAATTGCTTAATAATTACATAATTTCTTTATTTTTGGTAAGTATATTACCAATTATTTTACTAAAAAATGTATTGTTATGCATTTTTTACTTGACTTATCTTTCACTTCGATTTGGTTCATTTGAATATGGGATGCATTACAAGGCATTTTGATTGTCGTAGGTCAGGGTTCATTTTCCTGTTGTAAGGTGTTTTCACCTGCCTGGTTTGCAATAGAGGCTTCAAGTTGGTGTGCCTCGCGATGCTCATTTGTGTCACTAAGGCCCATCTTGCACTTGAAAATGAAGCAAAGTTTTTTTTTAACATTTCTCAGTTATAAATTAAGTGAAAAATCTAAATCTTGCATTATCATAAGGTTGGGTGACTTGAGGCCTTTTTTTCAACTTTGAACATAAATAATAGTGTATCTAAATTAATTTTGTAGTTACAGATGTTCTATAATGTTATTATGTTTCCTCTTGTATGGGTCTATTAATTCCACTAGTTAAAAAAAAATTATTTTGCTAATTTAAATTTTCTGTAGGTCAAATTAAAGATTTTTGGGCAAATTTTAAGATTTGGGTGACTTGAGGTCACCATGAAAATGATAAGAAGTGAATGTAAAATTTCAACCTGTGCAAGTAAGAGTAAAATTTTATACCCCTTTACCCTTGCTTTAGTAGCTGAAACATATTGGGGAATTTTTAGGGGGGGTGGGGTGAGGGGAGGATTCTGGGGGGTGGGGAGAAGGGAGAGAAAGTAGTCAGTTCACATAAAGTAAAGTTTATTACATACATAACATGATGCCATATCCCTTTACGGGGTAAGCCAGCAGCATTATTACCTCGGCCGTCTACAAATTGCCCTCCAAAGCACTCGATTCTTGCATACTCCACTTGCTTCAGAAATACTCATAACACTTTTGCCTTCTGCACTCTCTATTACACTGTGTACTTTTAACACTTCTGTTCTTCAAACATTCTGCAATCACATCCAACCAAACCTTTTTTGGTCTACCTAATCCTTTCATTCCTTGTACACTACCTTTAAACACCTGTTTTGCAATTCGCTTATCACCCATTCTCTCAACATGTCCAAACCAACATAGCGTACTACGTTCATACTTGTCAATTACGCTTTCTTTCATCCTCACTCATTCATCACCCATGTGTTTCTCACTCTATCCATCCTAAAATACCACACATATTTCTTAAAAAACTCATACCAACTGCATTCAACTTACTTCTATGCTTTGTTTGACACATTGACACGCCCATACTTCAGACTCGTACATCAAAGTTGGTAATAGGAAAGAATTGTACACAGCTAGCTTAGCCATAAGTTTATTAATGATAACTAAATGTGTGGGTTAATGTTTTACACATATTTAAACCTCCCCCCCCTAATTTGGTTACGATCATGGCCATCTATCTGCAGTGAAGTAACCTCAAATTGTGAGGTTAATTGAGTAAAACGTTGCACTAAGGAGTTTAGAGAATGGCAGGAATCAACCTGGCCACGGGCTACCCTTATTAACCTGCCGTGGTATAGAACCAATGGGAGGGTTGCTTCAAACCAAAGATAAGTTACGAGAACTACGTACATTACGCAACTTGTTGTTAGGTAAAACTCAATTTTGAGTAAAGGAAATCGCGGTCCTATAAAAAGTAATTAACATTGCGTGGATATGAAAAACACTATAGAATACTCAATATAGAGTTGATTGCACTGACGTCATGCCCCTGTAAGTTAGGCTGCCTTATGGAGGACCAGAATGCACAGACCAGTATATAAATAAAATTACATATTGATTTTTTTTTCAATTTATTAAACAAAATAAATCAGGTTTAAAAAATTGTAAAAAATACACCAATAAACGATAGATAGCATACAAAAAACGCATCATTAAAGAACAATCAAAACTATATTTATTCAATTTTTTTGTCGTTTCTCCTATCTAATGCCATGGTAGTTGGACCTCCACTTTCTCTTTTCTACCCTCCTGACCGTCCGTATACCTGCTATGCTATTTTCCCTTGGAAATAAAAACAGCAAACAACTCTATAAGGTAAACCTAATTTCCTGGGTCAAGTTTT